>JAKELP010000005.1:10103711-15103711 GCA_029929735.1 Mimosa pudica | reverse complement strand
TGTGGTGAAATTGAGATGGTAGCATTTTTCCAAGCCATCTCTCTAACTTTTTTCGGATGTGGTGAAATTGAGATGTTAGCATTTTTCCAAGTCATCTCTCTTACTTTTTTAATCTTCATCTTGATTTTCGGTGACTTTTTATGAATGTGGAAAAAATGAAATTTACATAGTGGTTTTTTTGGATGTGGTGAAATTGAGATGGTAGTATGTTTCCAATCCATCTCTCTGACTTTTTTCGGATGTGGTGAAATTGAGTTGGTAGCATTTTTCCAAGCTATATCTCTAATTTTTTTCAGATGTGGTGTAATTGAGATGGTGGCATTTTTCCAAGCCATCTCTCTGACTGTTTTGATCTTCATCTTGATTTTCGTTGACTTCTTTTTATGAATGTGGGAAAATTGAAATTTACATGATGGTTTTTTTCGGATGTGGTGAAATTGAGATGGTGGCATTTTTCCAAGCCATCTCTCTGATTTTTGTCGTATGTGGTTAAATTGAGATGGTAGCATTTTTCCAAGCCATTTCTCTGATTTTTTTCGGATGTGGTGTAATTGAGATGGTGGCATTTTTCCAAGCCATCTATATGACTTTTCTCGGATGTGGTGAAACTGAGATGGTAGCATTTTTCCAAGCCATCTCTCTGACTTTTTTAATCTTCATCTTGATTTTCAGTGACTTACTTTTGATGAATGTGGGAAAAATGAAATTTACATGATGATTTTTTTCTGATGTCTATTGATGCTTGATTTGAATGTCTATTTTAGAAATGTTGGAAAATTGAGATCTGCATAGCTACAATCGTGGGGAAATTGAGTTGGATTCAAATGCTTAAACTTGTCTTGTAAAACAGCCTTAATTTTCCCTGCATGTCTATACTCTTCCGAAATTTCACATGTTACTTTTGTGTGAATTGACAATTGATCATGATTCTTGATAGCGATGCCTATATATGAATGAGGCAAAACTGAATTGATGTGCAAAGGGGCCTTAATTGCCCATTCACGAATATGGGGATATTGAAATTTTTGCAGAGCCTTAATTTTCCTTGAATGCCTATGATCCTTTGATATTCTATATGTGGCTCTTTTTTTGGGAATTGACAATTGTCATTGCATCACTTGACGCTTTGCTATTAATGGATGTGGGATAATTGAGATGATGTCTATTTAATTACCTATTTATAGATGTGGGAAAATTGAAATATTGAGTTTGTAATCCTTGAAAATTGCATGTATGGCTTTTGTGATAAATGACAGTTGATGGTGTTCCATTTGGGGCTTGCCATGTCATACATCAAAACTTCTTATGTGGGTTTTGTGAGAAATGGCAACCAATCGATCATTGCATCTCTTGCTTGATTACAATGCCTATTTACAATGGAAAAATTAGAGTGATGCCTATTAACATTTGTGGGGCATGAGATGTTTTGAATGTTAGACTTGATGTGCAAAGGGGCATTAATCTCCCTTGTATACCATGTATTCCTTCAAAATTGCATTTGAAGTGACAGGTCATCAACTTTTATGTGATTGCGGGAAAATTTTGATTGGTTTAGAGGCTTAAACTTGGCATGCATAACATTCTTATTCTTCCTTGTTTGTCCGATAATCCCACGAATTTACTTGTGTGGCTTCTGTGAGAAATCTACAACTGGCCATGTGAAGCATCTACTTCCATGTCGTGTTTTCTATGCAGTGGTGACTACATCTTCTATGTTTGAAGCTTGTTTGTGTGGTGAATTAGTTATGGTACTCATACAAGTTTTCGGCTTTCCTATAGTGGTGTCTAATTTATTTTCTGCATCGTTGTCTATATTATCAAGATTTAAAATATGAACACAAGTGACTATTCTCATTTTGAAGACTCGATGATAGGGTGAGTCTAGTTGGAGAATTTCTACTGGGCTATCCCTCCAGATGTGCTCCCTGCTTCCTCCTCTTTACCTATATAGGTCATGTTTGTTACTCCCTCATGTCCTAAATATATGACTTATTTGGGGTGATGATTTTGATCCTAAAGATATGACATATTTTCAAGTTCTATAAATTTTTCCCAGAATTATCCTTATCAATGCTACCCAATAATAGACACATAAAAGAGGGAGGGTGAGGGTAATGTATATGGTTAGGTTATATTGATAATATCATGTAATAATAATTTAACTTACACCCTTAATTTAAATTAGGGAAATATGTCTTATATTTATGACCGGAGAGAGTATTTTTTTTCATATGTGTGTTCAATTTGTGTTGGGTTTCAAGTTAAGCTGTGCTACATGAGAGGGCGTTCAATGGTTGTTTCATTATATTAAGGGCGAAGAGGCAAAACTAGTCACCGTAATTTTCCAAATGGACAACTTTGACACCCGTAAATTGGATGGTGTAAAACCAGACATTATAAAGCAAAATGGGACAAATTTAGCCACGTTGTTAAGTTGAAGCTAACAGACGTGAGTGTTGGCGTGGGGCCCACCTTCATTAACCTCTAGCTTCAACTTAACGGCGCCAAATTTGTCCCATTTTGCTTTAGGGTAAAGGAGCAAATCTGGCCCCCAAGTAACCACCAAGGAGCGCTGAGTACCCTAAACTAACCACAGGCCCGGATCTGTACCCCAAGTAACCATGTTAAAAAACTACCCCGGTTGGACGGTCAACAACGTTTGACCGTTAGTATGCCTACGTGGCCGCCACGCGAGCACCGGTTTCGCCACTTGGCGCCGCGTAGGATAAGTGTGTGGGTCCCACATTAAATTAAAAAAAAATACTCCTTCCCTCTTCATCAACAAACAACCCGCCAAACACCCCCCTCCCAACACCTCCTCCCACCACCAGCCCCGCCCTTCACCTCCCCCCCCACACACCCCACCCACTTCACCGCCCTCCCTCCCTTCACCTCCCCCCACCACCAGCCCCACCCCTCCACCTCCCCCCACCACACACCCCACCCCCTTCACCGCCCACCTCCCTCCTTTCACCTCCCTTCCCTCCCTTCACCCGCCCCACCCCCTTCACCGCCCACCTCCCTCCCTCTCCACGGCCTCTTCCCCGCCAACTCTCTCTCCCGCCTCCGCCACCTCCGCCTCCTCTCCCTCCGCAACACCTCCCTCACTGGGCCCCTCCCCGACCTCTCCCCCCTCCTCCGCCTCCACTCCCTCCTCCTCGACCACAACCACTTCTCCGGTTCTTTCCCCGCCGGTCTAACCCTCCTGAACCGCCTCCTCACCCTCCGCCTCGACTTCAACGTTTCCAACAATAACCTCTCCGGTCCTGTTCCCATGCTCCTCACTCGCTTCACGCCACGTCGGAAAGGGAGGTGGGCGGTGAAGGGGGTGGGGCGGGTGAAGGGAGGGAAGGGAGGTGAAGGGGGTGGGGTGTGTGGTGGGGGGAGGTGGAGGGGTGGGGCTGGTGAAGGGAGGGAGGTGGGCGGTGAAGGGGGTGGGGTGTGTGGTGGGGGGAGGTGGAGGGGTGGGGCTGGTGGTGGGGGGAGGTGAAGGGAGGGAGGGCGGTGAAGGGGGTGGGGTGTGTGGTGGGGGGAGGTGGAGGGGTGGGGCTGGTGAAGGGAGGGAGGTGGGCGGTGAAGGGGGTGGGGTGTGTGGTGGGGGGAGGTGGAGGGGTGGGGCTGGTGGTGGGGGGAGGTGAAGGGAGGGAGGGCGGTGAAGGGGGTGGGGTGTGTGGTGGGGGGAGGTGGAGGGGTGGGGCTGGTGGTGGGTGTGAGGGGGGAGGGGGGTTGGCGGGTTGATGAAGAGGGAAGGAGTAATTTTTTTTTTTATTTAATGTGGGACCCACACATTTATCCTACGCGGCGCCAAGTGGCAAAACCGGTGCTCGCGTGGCGGCCACGTAGACATACTAACGGTCAAACGTTGTTGACCGTCCAACCGGGGTAGTTTTTTAACATCTTGGTTACTTGGGGTACAGATCCGGGCCTGTGGTTAGTTTAGGGTACTCAGCGCTCCTTGGTGGTTACTTGGGGGCCAGATTTGCTCCTTTACCCTTTGCTTTATAATGTCCGGTTTTGCACCATCCAATTTACGGCGCCAAAGTTGTCTATTTAAAAAATTATGGTGGCTAGTTTTGCTCATTTGCCCTTATATTAATTGATTCTTGTGTTTTTTCTTTTGCCTTTCAAATTCTGAAGAACAGTTTGCCTTAGATGTCTCTGAGGTGAGTGCTTTTTCATATTGATGAAGAGTTGGATTTTTTTTTTTGCCATGATGAAGAGTTGGATTGAATGTACATTAAGAGTGCATTGGAACCAAAGTAGTTAGAATGTTTTTACTTGTTTGTAAATAAGCCTGTTGTATTTTAACTTTGGCATTCGTTATTTTCTTATGCCATCAAAGTCTTTCTGAATTTTTGTCATATAACACATTGGCTCTAGAGAGAGAAATATTGAAATTTTTTATACTTTTTAACAATCCATAATTTCTGCAAATCCAACTGATCACCATTTTCGTGTAGCTGGTTTTGGTGGACTTGCAACCTAGCTTCCTAAGTAATAGTCCTTCTAATCCTAAATATAAGATGACCTTGATGTTTTTTTAAAGTTAGAAGCAAATTAGACAATCTATTTATAATTTGTCAAATGTACCGTTTTTTTGTCATAGATAGAAACATGATTTTTCTCACTATGGATAATTGCCGAGTCTAAATTTTGAAAGGATTGCATCTAATACTGCTTGTAGTCACTAGCTAAAGCTTAGTGAATAAAATGACCCCAGGTAAGTTTGGAGAATTTTTTTTTTCTTCTTCTACCTTCTTTTTATGTCATGTCATAATTTATAGTAGAGGTATTTTTATTTGGTCTGTGCAGGGCTGAATAACGAAACATGTTTCAGCAACATATGCTTTCTTATGGTTTGTGTGTTCAGCAACATATGCTTTCTTATTTGGTCTGCGCAACCTTACCGGCGTTTTGGTCCAAAACGCCTATATGAGATGCATACCGACGTTTTTACCCAAAGCGCCTATATGAAAACGCCAATAAATTTGGCGCGCGCTTCCCGCCTTTTTTCCCGCGTTTCCATATCGGTGTTTTGGGTATAATAAACGCCGGTATGGTTATTAAATTTAAAAAAGAGGGGCTGACAGTTTTTTTTTTATTTTTTTATTCAGAAAACCGCATATAGGCGTTTCTTCAAAACCCTTATCTGCGATTAAATATTATTTTAATCGCACATAGGCGTTTTGAGAAACGCCTATATGCATAATGTGCATTTAATATGCACTTTATGCGCATATCGGCGTTTTGAAAAACGCCTATCTGCGCATTAAGTGCATATTAAATGCACTAAATGCATATAGGCGCTTCTCAAAACGCCTATATGCGATTAAAATAATATTTAATCGCATACAGGCGTTTTGAGGAAACGCCTATATGCATTATTTACATTAAAATAATGCATATAGGCGTTTCCGCCAAACGCCTATATGCATTAGAAAGCATATAGGCGTTTCCCTGAAACGCCTATATGCATTATTTTAATGTAAATAATGCATATAGGCGTTTGGCAAAACGCCTATATGCATTATTTAATATTAAAATGCATATGGGCGTTTTCCAAACGCCGGTACGCACCTCCGTTCCCTATAAATAGCACCTCCATCCTTCCGCAAAGTTGCTCATTTTCTCGTTTTCTTCTATTTTTCTTCTCTTCGTCTCTCATTAAATGTTGCTGTTGCTTTGTTTTTTTTGGCTAGTTTTGCTGATGTTTTTTATTTCGTGTTTTTTTGTGATATTTGATTTTATAATGTTGATATGATCTTATTGCTTTTCTTTTACATATTGCTTGTTGTTTTGATTTTGTATATTTGGGTATCATGTTTTATGAATTACTCTTGTTATTGCTTATGTTTATATATATTATCCTTTATGTGTATGTAACTTTGTGATTAACATATTATTCCTTATGTTTTTAAACATTTTTCTTCTTGGTTCTAAACAATAAGGAAGAAAAATGTTTTTTTATTTTTTTTTGGAAAACACATACCGGCGTTTTGCAAAACACCGGTATGAAATATTATTATTTAATACCGCACATAGGCGCATAAATAAAAAAATATTATTTCCGCATACCGGCGTTTTGCCCCTCGTCTAGGCGTTTTTCAAAACGCCTAAATGCCGCATTCCGCCAGAACGCCGTAGCGCTATTCCGCCAGAAAATTCCGCCGATTCGAGGACCTATAAAACGCCGATATGGGCCCGTTTTTTGTAGTGTGTATCAAGTATGTCATGATTTAATAGACTATTTTGCAATCTTAACCTCTCAAAAAAAAGTAATCTAAGTCCTATATTTAGGACCGGAGGTAGTATATATATAGGAGCTAATTGACTTCTTTGCGAATCTTAAAACTAAATAGATTACTTAGAAATTGATTTTCCTATAATTTTCTGTAAAATTGGTTTATTTTACTTTTAAACTAACATATCATATAATATTAATCAAAATACAATATAATAAGTGTTCCATTTTGCTTTATTAATTTCTCAAAAAAACAACTAGCTCTTATATTTCAGAATATTATTTTGATTTATAATAAGTGTTCCATTTTTCTTTAATAAGAGTACTATTTTTCTTACGGTTTGTGTTCAACGTTTTTTCTTTGGTGATATTTGATCAACTATCGTTTATAGCTTTTGGTTCTTTATGTGTCTAAGAGCTATTGTTTAAATTTAAACTTTTTGAAACACAATTAATTTCATTTAACAAAAGATGACAATTTTTAAATTTTTAAATTTGTCTTCGATTTGGACTTTTCAAAAGACTTCCAATGATATTTTTCCACTAAAAAGGTTTAAAGTACAAGAATATCAATAAAAGTTTTGGGAGATATAATTTTTTTTTGAACACATTTTTTTGGAGATATAATTAAAATTATGGTTATTTGAGAAATTATTTTGCGACTCAATATAGCCCTTGAATTACTAAAATAATCTAAAAATGTATCAAGTATGTCATGATTTAATAGACTATTTTGCAATCTTAACCTCTCCAAAAAAAAGTAATCTAGGTCCTATATTTAGGACCAGAGGTAGTATATATATAGGAGCTAATTGACTTCTTTGCGAATCTTAAAACTAAATAGATTACTTAGAAATTGATTTTCCTATAATTTTCTCTGAATTGGTTTATTTTACTTTTAAACTAACATATCATATAATATTAATCAAAATACAATATAATAAGTGTTCCATTTTGCTTTATTAATTTCTCAAAAAAACAACTAGCTCTTATATTTCGGAATATTATTTTGCTTTATATTAAGTGTTCCATTTTTCTTTAATAAGAGTACTATTTTTCTTACGGTTTGTGTTCAACGTTTTTTCTTTGGTGATATTTGATCAACTATCGTTTATAGCTTTTAGTTCCTTATGTGTCTAAGAGCTATTGTTTAAATTTAAACTTTTTGAAACACAATTAATTTCATTTAACAAAAGATGACAATTTTTAAATTTTTAAATTTGTCTTCGATTTGGACTTTTCAAAAGACTTCCAATGATATTTTTCCACTAAAAAGGTTTAAAGTACAAGAATATCAATAAATGTTTTGGGAGATATATTTTTTTTTTTGAACACATTTTTTTGGAGATATAATTAAAATTATGGTTATTTGAGAAATTATTTTGCGACTCAATATAGCCCTTGAATTACTAAAATATAATTTGTTTCCTTTCATTGAATATGAAATTAGGGATGCATTGAGTCATATTTAGTTACTTAAAAAGTTATATTTAGCTAGAGAATATTTCTGACCATCGGTAGTGGATTTGCACCTCAAGATTAATTATTCCAATAAGATTTGATTATTCCATTAAATTAATTATTCAATAAAAATTATGTGGAAACATATATATATATATATATATATATATATATATATATATATATATATATATATATATATATATATATAAAGTTGCAAATTAATTATTCCATTAAGATTTGATTATTAATGCATAATAGCTAAAGCTTTTCTTAAAATATTTGTTGTGTTGAAAAAAATCTTGCACTGAATTTAGTTTTCAATTCATATTTTTTCTGAAAAGATGATAAATAAAATATATATTTACTAAGGATACCATGAGTTCTAGTTATAATATTTTTTAATCGATGTTACTTTTAACTATTATTCCATGACATGCATGTTATAAAATACAATTCGTTCTATTTTTTAACCTGAAATAAATACAAATAGGTACATGTTATGATAAATATAACTTAAAAGTAAATAATTTGATGATTTTTGTACTTTTTTAAAATTTAATTTATCACAAAACTTTTTGCAAATTTATATTTTTGTCCTTCATGTTTAACAAATTGGTCTTTTTTTTTTTGGCCGACATGTTTAACAAATTGGTCTATTTTGTAAACTTTTTGATAAATATAAATTTTTTAAAATTAAATTGGTAAACTTCATGTTTAAAAACAGCAATCCATGAACGCTTTAGAATGTGGATATCATAAAAAAGTACATGGAAATTATAGACAAAAACTCCGAACAGTGATGAGATTTGGAAAAAAGATCGTCCATCTATGCTACTTGATTTCAGGCACATAGCTATCAACCCATAATAGTATTGAAATTTGAAAAACTTCAGTAACTTTACCATGAGATTGTTCTCAACATAAGGTGTCTGTTACATGTTTTGCTCAAAGGCTATCAACAGCTCATTGTCCCCTTCAGTAAAAATACTCAGGTACAAAAGGTTGTGGCCTTCAAAAATGCAGGGAACAGATAGGATTCTGTAAGAGTAAGAGAGGACTACCAATTCAAATAATTGGTAGGCTATGGCAATAGGCAACCAGTTTTAAATATAATACACGCACGAAATAAAAGTTTCATAACATGAAAAACCTTGTTTTATGAGAAGCAATATGTGCAAGAGCATGTCCGGCTTGTCATAAAGCCATCAACTCAAAAAAATAAATTCTTTGGCAAAGAACAAATAAAATGCAAAATATGAAGTAACAAATTTAATTCAATGCGGACATGACATTGCTCACGTAAATAAGTGCAAGTGAATCAAATGCATAGAGAAAGGAAAAACTACGCACCCAAGGCATTAGAGTGATCTTGGTCCAGCCGAGTAGTGCCACAGATAATAGGTTCTTTGAAGTGCTAGATTCATCATCAACTTTCATCATTAATGTTCATAACATGATATCCTCATAAAAATCAAATGACAAATACTGATGAAAATGTTAATTTTCTAATTCTTGCAAGTTGCCCCCAACTTAAAGCTGCACCAACAATTAAAGTTGATCAAGAGAGCTCATTCAAAATATTCGGGTCTATAAGGCAATCAATCATGCTTTTACTCTTTTTTCCAGTCATAACCAAATGGCTCCAATCTGAATGACACCACATATGAGGATGAAAAAAACAGAACTTTTCTTTTTTTTTTTGGCCTTAAAAACGGTTTTTATATTGACTTACCAGTCATGAGTTCATCCGTCCTTATAATACTCTATTGCTACAAAAGGTTGGCCATTATAAATGCAAAAACCATATGATTCAGAAGTATAAAAGACATTAGTTCATTTCAAAAACACGTGAAAGATAGGATGGAAATAACTGTTCAACTATTGCAATGAACAAACAATTACAAATAAAGTACATGTATTCAGGTTTGACTGCACTAAATAAAAGTTTCATACCGTGAAGGAATTTATTCAAGGAAATGTCCCTCCTTAGGTCTCTGAAGCTAGCACCAAGAAAGTGAAACTGCAATACCAGCTTTTATACAAGCTGGAGATCTCTGGATAAACAAATTTAGGTATGCAATCATGTAAAACACATAGTGAGAGGAACACCGTAAACAAATAAATTTCTATGTATTTTCACAGAAAAGTTGGCATAAGGACATAAAAACATCATACTTCCACTAAGGAAAAAGGAAAAAGGTTATAGTGCGGGCAAACATCTTCTGTGAGTAATATGCATTAGACAAAAAGGGTGGTAGCAACAAAAATTTTCAAGAAATCAATCTCATTTGTATTACCATAATCAAGCCACAAAGATTATGACAAGGCAATAGATTACCAAACGTTTAGGATTTTCTCAACCATTTGAAATGAAATCTGGCTTAATTGTATAAACTAGGCATAGTCTTGTACAATATCCATAGTGTTCTTTCCTAGAGTATCATTGTGTATATAATATATGAAATAAAACTCAAGCCATGGCATCGATGGTTCCAAACCTTAGGTGTCGTAAACAAAAGGAATCGAAATCAAACCATTAAAACTCAAACACGGGAGAAGATGATGAGTAAATCTGCCCTGTCACCAACCAATGAACCATTACTGGACAGTAAATTAGGGGTATAGTTAGATGAGAAATTAGGGGAAGGACAGTAAAGGAACCTACATAACTCAGCATCCCAAAAGCAATTCAAGAATTGCACAATGATTATACCAGAATATGTGAAAAATATATTAAAAACTTGAATTCAGTCCTTCAAAACCATGAAAAAAATCATATTTTAAGAACCAGTATATCAATACATACAATGATTGACATGCTTCTAATTGCATGAAACGAAAAATTCATACAAAGAACCCTTGTTTATTTTGAGAGCATTAGCACAAAAGGTATGGCCAGAATAGTTAGAGTTCTAAACTTGAATCAATATAACAAAAACCGAGAAAAATATACTCATGTTAATGATAAGAATCCACATCCATTAAAAAGAGAAAACAAGTATTACATCATTATTTTTTGCTAAAGAAAAAGACTGTTGGGTACAAGTAATCTGAGAGCAAAGCACAGAGAAAATATATGTGCCTGAGGCTGATATGGTCTAAACAGCAGGAGTAATGCCCGACCACCAAAGAGACAATTTCTTCAATCATATTTCATGCAAGGGAAATAAAGAAAATCAGAATGAAAGGTAGGTGACGACTGGAATTGCCAAAAACAAAATCAATTTCATAAATAATATGATGGAGTCTAGAATAGCAATGTTATAATCAAGCCTTGGCATAGAGTGGTTCAAATCCTTTGCATTTGAAAACTAGAGGCAACAACACTTTTATATCAATGTCCCAATAAAAGAACCCACATATCTCAATGTCCCAATAGCTATTGGAAAATTGCACGAAAGTGAATCTGTCCCATTAACAATCAATGCTTCATTAGCGGCAATGAAGTGTTCTATAAACTATGGGGGAATAGCTTTATGAGAAATTTGGGAAATGACAATTAAGGGAACCGCATATCTCGATATCACAGTAGCAAAGGATTGCACAAGAATCTGTGAAAACCGGAGGATTGCTCCATTCCCAATCATGACAGCACCTTTATTCCAGTAGGAATAGTCATTCCATCCTAAAATTGTCATCACCCCAAATTAAACACAGAACCATTCACCTCCATCTGTTACAGAATACTCATAGCCATAACAAACACAACGCTCTCAAACAGGATAGGATCATTCATCTTGCATGCACTTTTGTAAATTGTAATTGCCTGCGACAAAATTATTTCATGAAAAAAGACAAATTTCCCTAGATAGCTAGCTACCCACATGAAATAACCCCAGATTACATAAGAAAATGACTAAAAGAAATATGATTATGGATTGTGACCATCTGCCAAAATGCCTCAATAGATGCAACGTTTTGCAAACTTCACAAGATCAAATGAAAACCAAAATAGAAGCAACACGAATAAATTTTTTCCAAAAGTCAACTGATGTATCTTAAAACTGGTGCAAACAATCATTGTATAGATAGATTTGCAAAGGAATGTTGTTGAATTATAAGGGAACATAGTATAACTACTAATAAGTGCAATTTAATTATTCATCATTGTGCCAAAAGAGTTTTGAAACAAGTTTATATACAATTGATGGAAGAGTATAAAAATAAGTAAGTAATTATTTCGATAAGGGAGGGGAAGATATGAAGCGCAAAAAATGATATTGTTGAATCTATGATGTAGTCAAACAGATTCCAACACCTTTAATCTTTCAATCAACATCCTATTTAAGATTTCCACTTTCTAAAATCAAACATAAAGATTCCACTTCTTACACTAACTTCAATAAACACAAGATCATACTCTTTGACTTTGTTTAACCATAATCAGCCAAACACAAAAAAACTTAATTACCGATTATAATTGAAGCATAAGATTTTAACAAACCTCAATGTCCTTGGTCTCTATGCCAACAGACTGAACCCACAAGATCACATAAAACAACCTGCAAACCTTAACAATGAATTAATTGATCAAAACAAAATAAAAAACAGAACCATACCTCAGTATATTTTGACTATGATCATGGCTTTTCATCAGGGACAGCGGCAAACTTGAACGACCATAATTTCACTACAAAGGCTAGCGTCTAATAAATGAAGCAAAGAATATAGTCTATTTATGATCAGTCGGCCTTCTTTATGCAATTTCGTGAGACATCCAAACACCAACCAACCGTACCATCACCTCCTGCAACCTACCCAACCATCAAGCATAATCCAAGATGATTATTAATATCTTAATAGGATGTGGATTAAACTATAAAGTATTGACATTGTAGCTGATCACAGAAGAAGAGGAATATTTTAATGTACTGTAACTTGGTTGTAGAGTGCAGACTCAAGATTGGAGTCAACATACCATAATTCTTATTCTTTCACGACATTGTTTGGCACAAGAATCACCAAGAGTAGCCAAATTCTCCAGGCAACCTAATCTGTACTCAACAAATTCATGAGGCTTCCCATCTGCTAGGTCAAAAACCTACAGACAAAACATAATTAATCATCTTGATAAATTCATGAGGCTTCACATCAAATGAGTCAGAAACCCAGAGTACAGAATTAATCACCTTGAGCTGACCTTTGTGGAAGAACTTTTATGTATACATAGATAGATAGATAGAATAAAAATTAGTATATAAATTTCTTATAGATAAAAAAAGATTAAGAAAAAATCTAAACAAAATAATGTCTCAGGATTATTCACTTTATTATGGACATACCTTTGAAGGAAGGTATTTGTGAAATTATCAGTTATCAACTTTGTTAATGGAAGAAAGGGGGACAAATTAGAAGAAATATAGAGCAAAGGAAAGAGAAACATATGTGAAACATATGCATAATCTAAAAAAGAATCGCTGAGGAAGGGATTAGGGTTTGGGGATTGAAGATGAGGAAGAGGATGGGATTAGGGATTAGAGATTAGGAGGATAAAGTGGAGCAGAGAATAATAGAGGCTTAATGAGATATTAGCTTCACTGTTACTGTTTACTTATATACATAGTAGACCGCGTAATTTTTACGTCTGCTCTTAATTTTTACGAGGGCGTAATTTTTAAGCAAATTAGATTAGGCGGCGTAATTTGTACGCGGGTGTAATTTGTACGCTTCCTTATTTTTCACACGCTTAAGACATACTCTGCCAAATTCCAAAAAAAAACCTGGGACACTTGCACATGTGGTGCATCACATGATTTATGATGTAAAATCAAAAAAGAAAGCTATGAAAATCATGTGCTCGCAACTCCATCATTCAGTCTCATTTGCATCTAAGAATGCTAACTTGTAAAATAAAATAAAAAATATTTGAAAAACATGTTATTTAAATTTTGATAATTTTTTATGGTTCAAAATCAGAGTTCAATTCATTCGGTTTACTTTTATTGGTCAAATTATAAAACACGTTTTGCATAGATTCGTGCAAGATTTACTTTATTTTTTTTATTCCAATTCACTTATTTATGGCCTTACCATTTAGTCGTGAAAAAATTAGCTCACTATATAAGACAAAAATTAAACTTTCTATTTTCTAAATTTTGTAAGTTCCAAAATGAATACATTTTACTTGCCTTCACCGCCAACGTTCAAACTTATCAATTAAAACTTTAACTGAAATAGATTAGGACTTTTGAAAATTTAAAAATTTTAAAAATATACATATAGGAAGAGAGTTTATCTAAAGTTTAGGGAAATTATATGCACTATGTCAGACCTTTAACATGGACTTTAGGCTTGGCACATGTTTAAAGGGATTTTATTAAAATAAAAACAAAATGGAACTCGATAGCATGCAGGTAGAAGAAGATGCACCTTCAAAACCGATTTTAGGAACCATCAAAGATTATGAAGAAGGGAGCCCAAACAAAGGGAACCTTAGAAGAAAGGGGAGAGAAAGTTGAAAAGCCGCTGCTGAAGTGATTGCCAATCACATCACAATCACAAATCACAATTTTAAGTTTGATTACAAATCACAATCACAATTACTCGATTGATTATTAATTATTGATTAGAGCGACGAAACTAATTAGCGTGGAGAAAAAGTTGTTTACTAAATACTAATTGATAAGTAGTTAGCTTGGAGAAATAGCTATCAATATCTTTGAAATATTAATTGATATCTTTTAGAATCTATCAATATCATATCACTTATTTGTTTTATGTGCCAGATATGTGCAATTCTCTCAAGGGGATTGTCATGGCAGATTGAAATAAGACACCTTATCACTTTCAGCTCTTTTAACATATTTGGTTTAAACCTATGAATGCAAATATTTTCTAATTTTTCAATAAACTTTGACGAGATGTAAAAATTGTTGAGGTATGTTATATTGATTTGACATGACATTTTTGTCAAAAGATAATGACAAGTAATTGACAATAGTATTTGTAATAAAAAATAAAATTGAAGGGTTAAATAGGCTTTGAAATGTTAAGAGTGATATGTCACCACACCATTTTTTGTTATCGGAATCACCACACCATAATTTAACATAAATTGATTGTATTTTATTTTAAAATAATTAAGTTATTCATCAAAATTTAGTTAAGTATTAATAAATGGATAAAAATACATATTTTACGCAAGCTCTATACATACATTTTAAATATTCAAAACTATTCCTATCCATGTTTATAAACATAAATTGATTGTATTTTATTTTAAAATAATTAAGTTCTTCATCAAAATTTAGTTAAGTATTAATAAATAGATAAAAATACATATTTAGGCAAGCTCTATAAATACATTTTAAATATTCAAAACTATTCCTATCCAATTATCCATGTTTATAAATTAATAAAATCAGACATGCTAGTAAAATGAGGAATGATTCATTAAAATTAAAATGAAAATGAAGCAGAGTAACCTCGTTATAATTACGCACTCAAAATAAAAATAGAAATAAAAAGTAAAAATTATGATCGGAGAAATTACGCAGCTTAACCGCGTAAAACTTAGGCACCGCGTAAAAATTAGGCGGTTTAGCAAGGCGTAAAAATTACGCCGTCTTCGCCTATATAAATCAATGAACACTATTCCCTCGCAAGTTACGAGTTACGACTCGTCTCAACTCATAAGCCTTTTCTTCCTTTCTTATTGTCTGCTCCACCAAACCCTAATCCCTATTCCACCATGAGTTGCAGAGAGAAAAACCCCCATCTCATACATACTCACATGCGTTGAAGAGTCAGGGCATGAAATATGATTGAAGAAATTGTCTCTTAGCACCTTCAAGGTTTCTAATGTGGCTTTTCAAGGTTTTGCCTAATTAAGTCTGACATACACCGTGTGGCGACTTCTTAGCACTTTCATGGTACTATACTATGCACTAGCTCACTTATTCATCTAAGCGTTAATTATTACTTCCTCAGATTATTCATAATTTTTTCCTTGCAGGATAATACCGGTGAATCTAGCAAACCTGTTGCTGATAAGTACAATGTTGAAGCCGCAGAAATCTTGGCCAACGAGGCTCAGGTTTGACCTAATTTCTTTTCGACTTCAAATTTAGTGTGAAAAAAAAAATAATTACTAACCCTAATGTTTGTTTTTATTCAGCACTTGCCACTTGCAGAGGCCACACCTATATACGAGCAACTTCTCACATTGTTTCCTACAGCTGTAAGTGTTTTTGTTGTGAAATTTTGTTCTTACGAATTTATATTTAAAATGATTTGATAATATTGTTGGCTATTGGCGCAGGCTAAGTTTTGGAAGCAGTATGTGGAGGCAAATATGGCTGTCAATAATGAAGATGCCACCAAACAGATTTTTAGTCGGTGTTTGTTAATTTGTCTTCAGGTTCCTCTTTGGTATGTTAGTTCTTTAATCATATGAGGCCAACGGTTGATAGAGTAAATCTGCTTCCGGATTACTATTACTGTAACTGGTGTCTATGTGTAGTATCACTGTGTTCCTATTGTCTTGAATGTTATAATTCCATGTGTTATTGTTGTAAGTTCTCGCTAATTGCTAATTGACGTCTAAAAATGTTGTTTTTCTTTTTGAGTTTTCTTTCTTGACCCCTCCACGTCTGCCCATGTTAGATTCTCTGCCCTTTTGAATTCTTAGGCATTGAAAATAATAAAAATAGTCTGCAATTAACTATGAAGATGATATCCGTTCTTGAGCTTAAATGCTATGCTCTAAAGACTTCTCCACACACACACATTCTCACTTTGAAACTATATGAATACCGTAGCTCAGTGTCTGTCATGATTATCAGAGGCATTATCAAATATCGACTTTGATTATTTCATTGTAAAAATGGATGAATAGCAATCTTTTGACATCTCTCTACTGTTATAATGTTAGTTTTATATCTCACTCGGTTTTCCATCTTGCCTTTGTAGGAGATGTTACATTCGTTTCATTAGAAAGGTTAATGAGAAGAAAGGACTGGAAGGTCAAGAAGAGACTAGAAAAGCTTTTGATTTTATGCTCAACTACGTTGGTAAATCATTTCCCTCAATCTCATCTTCCCGTTTCTTATGGTCATTGTATGATATATATGGTTTTATTTTTTATTGATTGAGGAGTCTTTTTTTAGGCTTTTATTTGACGTAGAGGTCAACATGAATGCATCTATAGATGTAAACTTAGTAAGCATTCACGGAGAGGCTTTTGGGTAAATGGGTTGTCTTAAACTTTACCATCCTTAAAGAGAGTGTCTTGGTAATTAGCATGTGTAACATGAAAACATGCTGATTGCGTTATTTCTTAAGATGACTTTCTAATTTTGTTTTATGATCACATTCAAATATCCTAATTTTCGATGTGCTGGTTATTATTGTTTTTCCTAGACAATTTCCTCTTTTTATAATACTGCTCAGGGATATTAAGGTTTCAAAATATATTTGCGTGAAAGGAAGGGGGGAAGTATCTATGGTCTACATTATTTATAATGACAAAAAGGTTCTTCCAATAATTTAAAGAATTCCAATTGTTTACTGACAGGAGCAGACATAGCATCTGGTCCTGTATGGATGGAGTACTTATCCTTTTTAAAGTCATTGCCGGTGTGTATAATTGTTTCCTTGTTTTGTGCAAAATAAAGATGAATTTCATAATTAACTATTAATTTCATTTGTTGTTATTTTCTTCATTTTCAGACTTTGAACTCCCAAGAAGAAACACACCGGATGACTACAGTACGGAAAACATACCAAAAGGCCATTGTTACTCCTACCCATCACATTGAACAGCTCTGGAAGGAATATGAAAATTTTGAAAATTCCGTTAGCCGTCAGTTGGTAATTTATGAGTTTTTGATATTCATTCGTTTATCTGAAATTATGGCATACTTGTAGCTAAATGTGTTATTCTGTGGTATTTCATCAAGAATATACCAAGGGCTTGCAGTCTAATGGTAAAAGTATTTCGCAGGCTAAAGGATTGATTTCTGAATATCAACCAAAATATACTAGTGCTAGGGCAGTATACAGGGAGAGGAAGAAATATGTTGATGAAATCGATTGGAATATGCTTGCTGTACCACCAAATGGATCTTCCAAGGTAATTTTCTGTATCTTTGTGTAGTAATTCTCTTGAAAGTTTTGTCAGCCTGCTTGCTGTCAAGTATTATGTTTTTTTCTGGAATTTTCATTGTTAGAGGTACTTAATTGTTACTTATATTGATAAAACTGATCATGGATTTTCACTTTGCTGCTCACGTGGTGTGGTTGAAGTAGTCATTGATATGGTATTGAAGTGCTAGTGATCAAGTGTTCTAGCGTTTGATTATTGTTGCTGTTCTCCCTTTCTTTCATGATGAAAGATCAGTTTTGCCTCAATTTATGATGGGCTTACATCCACATTCAATGCCTGATGAGATATTAGTTAAACCAACCACATGTTTTCACTTAATAATTTAGGTTTCTGAGTTAAAGCTATTATTGACTTTGCATATTGAACATTGTCCTCCAATTATTTGTCATGACTGGTTGTAATCTGTTTCTTTCACAGGAAGAAGGTCAATGGATGGCATGGAAGAGACTCTTGGCTTTTGAAAAGTGAGAATATTATTGTTCTTTCTTAGTGTTGTAGTTTACAATCCATTGCTGATTGTGGGATGAAACATATAATTGATTGTGATCATGCTCTAGCTATTTGATTTCATGAGTTTGTGTATTCATTCATTTACCGTTAATGCAAATATTTTTTATAAGTTGTATGGGCATCATCATTCAGAATATTATGCATCTGTATGAGCATCATCATTCAAAATATTATGCATCTGTATGAGCATCATCATTCAAAATAGCTAAAAGATCGCTATGAAACTTTGCCATTTATATTTTGACTTTATAGCAATTTATACTGATCTATGTGACTAAGATAATCATTTTGCATTCTAGAGGAAATCCCCAGAGAATAGACACTGCTTCCTCAAACAAGCGAATCGTATTTACATATGAACAGGTAATCCCAAGAGAATGGTTTATTTTGTACTGATTCTGAATTGGAATTTGTTGCAATAAATGGAAAAATTGATCATGATATCTGATATGTTAGTGTAATATTGAAGAAAATATTTATTAAAATGTGACATTATTTAGAATGAGGTTCAGTTAGGATATTAGCGCCAAATATGACTGTTAGAAGTTAACTCACCTTATAATATACTTAGGCTATATAGATATAAGGGGATTGACCTGTTCAGTGTGACTTTTGATTTTAGAATGATTGAAGGATAATCAGAATTCTTTCTTGCCTCATTGTTCTCTCTTCTTCTACTTCTTCTCCATCTTCTCTGACTCTTCTATTTTTCTCTTGCAACGCTACTCTACTTCTCTTATTTTCCCCTTTTCTCTATCTTTTTAATGCATATCTGCTTTAAATTTCAAAGATACATTGTCCGGACTTAGTGTTTAAGTGTCTGACTTCCTCAGCATAAAAGTAGATGGCAATCCAGAACTCCTTGGTTAAACTATCAGCGACTAGCTTTTATTGCTAATATATTTCATTATTGACGTAATTTATAGATAACCTTGCACTTAATAGTATGTTGTCCGTAGTATCTATTTAGAGAAAATAATGATGAAAAACTAGATAGAAAGAGTGAAGAGAGAAAGAAGAATAGAGAAAATAGAAACTCTGATATTATTCAATCATAACAACACACGTACAAATGGGGCCAAAAAGGGTTTTTATAGGTATTGTTTCCCTTTAGTCTTACTTGGCCATAACAGAAAATATAACAGAGTCTGCCGAACTAAAACAGAAAATATAACAGAGTATAGCAACAACAATAACAACAACAACTACCACAACTAACTACTCCTACTTAGGGACGGACTTTATATAACAGCCCATAGGAAGCAATTCCGTTGTACATTGGGTTGATCTATGTACTGAAAGAGGAAATAAAACCTCTCCCTTATTGAGCTGTGGTATTAACAACATTAAACATGTGTTTTACTTTTATTATGTTTCTGTTTATTTGTCCTTTTATTTATGGGATTGCTTACTGCATTGTCCTTGTAATCAGTGTCTGATGTATTTATACCATTATCCTGATATATGGTATGATTATGCTACATGGCATGCAAAAAGCGGTTCAATAGATGCTGCAATCAAAGTGTTTCAGCGGTCACTCAAGGCCCTTCCTGGTATGTGGTCCTTTTTTCCATTAATTTTAGTGTATTTTCAAATTACATTTTCTGTAGCTTCCTCATTTCATCTTTTAAATGCAAATTTAGCTATTAACTCTTTTTTGTAGTACACACCATTATACATAGAAAAGACTTTTGGATGCTCACCCTCAGTCCAAATGCAAGAAGAAAAAAGTTTTGTATTATGAAATTATGTGGTTTTAAAAGTGTAGATATGACCTGCAGAATTCATTTTTCTGATGTCCTTAAGATTTAAGCGTGCCATTTTCTTTATCTTATTTTTCTTTTTGTCTACTGTAGAGTGGTTAAGGTTTTATTCTTATCCTTTGGCAGGTCTCAACATTGCATTTAATTTCCATCAATAAGGTTCACTTTATTTTTTTTCAACTTCGTCGGTTCTTTTTTTTTTAACATTTCATTTATAATCAGATTCAGAAATGCTACGTTATGCCTATGCAGAGCTGGAGGAATCTCGTGGTGCAATTCAGGTGTGACAAATTGTTTGATTTCAGTATTTGTGACCATTTTTTCTGTCTTTTAATCTTCTTGCTTCTTTTGGTTTGATGTCAGGCTGCAAAGAAAATATATGAAGGTCTTTTGGGTGATGGTGTTAGCACAACTGCACTTGCACATATTCAAGTATGTCAAATATTTTGAGTATGTGTTTAATGCTCCTCAGAGGTGTTGACTTGTTTGATAGTTGGGAGATGAATGTTAGGTGCATAAAATTTGGGGGAGGGATTGATTTGGTGATCAACAATTTTCTTTGAACTTAAGTTATGTTTAGTTCTCTATAATCCAGTTTTGATCTTCAAATTTTGTTTGAGACCAAAATCTGATGTTCATGTTTGCACTATTCTGTGTTAGCTTATTTTTAACTTGCTGAAGTATCCTATTTATATGCTTTCATCCCCTGAAAATTTCTTCAGTAGAAATTTCATTTATAAGAATGGGTTTACTCAGACTGGTTTAGTTGATGTTATATTATTTCATTCTTCTTTGACAAAAGTTTTCATTCTAGTGAATTATGTACTATCAAAGACAGGTCAAACTTACTTTAAAAAAATGTAATATCCGTGTTTCATGGTGCAGTTCATTCGCTTTCTCAGGAGGACAGAAGGTGTTGAAGCAGCTCGGAAGTACTTTCTAGATGCTCGCAAATCTCAAAATTGCTCTTATCATGTTTATATTGCTTATGCGATGATGACCTTTTGTCTTGATAAGGATCCAAAGGTGCCACAATTTTCTCGTATTTGTCGAGGTCAATCCTTTTTAATTGTAGATTGCCAGATTCTGTTAACTCTGCTGTTCTACATTCACAAACAAAAGTTTTTCATTTTTTGAGTGCATGCTTGCGCGTGCGTGCACCCACACACATAAAACTTTCAGTGCGCCGGGGGGGGGGGGTGTTGTGAAGGAGCTGTATGTTATTAATTTGGAACTGATTTACTCCCTAAAAATGGGTGCTCATAATCTGATTATATCTAAACCAATGCCCTTCTATATGGAGTGAACTAAATGTAAAATTGTTCTAATTTCAACAAATGGTAAGGCAAAAAAAACAGAAAGTGTTACCAAAAACTGTGTATGATAATTGCTCAATTCATGCAGATGGCGCACAATGTTTTTGAAGCAGGACTAAAACGGTTCATGCATGAACCTGTTTACATTCTTGAGTGAGTTCTTCGACCAACTAAAACAACCCTTTTCCCAGTGTACTTTGTTGATCACCTCCGTGATAGATAGCGGTAACTAGTTTGTTATATTATTTATATCATCATTTGAGAAAGGACATCATTTGGGGACTTCCTACATCATCTTCTATGTTTATGTGCTGATTCCATTTATCCTTCTTTGTACTATATGCTGTTATGTATTCTAGTTGGTCCTTGTGTTATTGATTGTTGGTTTGTTTCTTTGGTTTCGTTTTGGTTTTTGACAGCACATGGAGAGTACGCAAGACTGTTATGTATTCAGATTTTTGGTTATTTTAATTATAGCAGGGTCTGTGGTAATACAGTTCCAGCTTTTCTGGCCCTGTGTGCTAATGTCTTAGGTGTTACACTGCACGTTCTCTAAATTGTTTTATGAAATGTTGCTAAAGGAAAATCACTGGTTGTTTTGTTAACATGAATTATGGATTAATTATACATGACTTGGTAATTCTTGAGCTTTTCACATGACAACTGAACTTGCTTCAATATTCAGCGATTTTGGTGTTTGTTAATCTACTCACAAAATGCCCATGCGCTTTTGCCTCTGATTGCTTCATATTATTGTTGAATTTTTTTTGAAAAATGTATTATACTGCTGTTTTAATTTTATGCAATGGTTGACAAATCGTGATTGGTTTTCATGATATTTCAGATATGCAGATTTCTTAACATGTTTGAATGATGACCGAAATATACGAGCTCTTTTTGAACTGGCTTTAAGTTCACTTCCACCTGATAAATCAGTTGAGGTATGTCACACTTATCTTTGAAAAATTGACTTACCAACAATGTAGTAAACCAAGTATGTGCATATTGTGTTATTTATCCCCCACAACGCCGAAAAGGGATTGTTTCTCTGAATTGTTAGGTGATTAGGTTATGTTTTCACCCCTTACCAGGATGAACTGTTTTACCAAGTAAATATTGTAAAAGTTGCTTCATTCTAGGCCTGATTGGCAAATAATCTAGGATTCATGGGTGATATGTCACCTAAAAAGCACTACTTTTTTGTACCATAAAATGCTTAAGTTGTTTTGCCCAATGGAGGGACAACACGAGTATAAAATTGGGGAAGCTGAAATAAGGATGTTGAGATGGATGTATGGTCATATAAGAAAAAATAAGATTTAATGACTATTTACGGGAACGGGTTGAAGTGGCTCCCATTATTGAGGAATTAGTGGAAAATCGTTTGAGTTGGTTTGGGCATATCTAAAGAAGGTCTATAGATGCGCATGTGAGGAGGGTAGGCCAAACAACTTCGAGTTCAATTAAAAAAGGGAGACGGAGATCAAGACAAACACTCTATGAACTTACAGGAAGGAAATCTATTGGTGAATAATATATTCAAAGAGTTGGTTACTGGTAGAACAGAATGACATCGTATGATCCATATAACTGACCTCACGTAGTGGGATAAGACTTTGTTGTTGTTTGTTTTGCCCATTGGCTTTGGTGCTTACCATTTCTTTGATGGACATTTGAAGAATAACACTTTCTATTGAAAATTTCTAAATATTTGGACATGGAGATCCCATTGGGGTAATGTATTTGAGGTTTGATGGATGTTTTTTTAACGTAGGGATCTTATTAAATTACCTATTTTATATTTGACAATTTTGTTACGGTAGCCAATGATCATGTGTTCAATGATCACGTGTTAAATTACCTTTTTCCAATGTGGTTGTTAAATAATTCTATCTGCAGGTCTGGAAAAAGTTCACCCAGTTTGAGCAAACTTACGGAGACCTTGCTAGCATGTTGAAGGTGAACACAATAGGTTTTGGGTGCATATGTATCATATCAAAATTGGCACATTAAATTTGTACATTTGAACAAGAGTGTTGTCTTTTTTTTCTGTATAAAGGTTTATCATTTTAAGTAGTATTAGTTAACTTTTATGGTAATAGTACGTTTTTCAAACATCCATTAGATGCGTTTGGACTATGTAAGGAAAGGGCTGAAGATCATTTGAAGCTGATTTCTTAACAAAGTCAATTGGGATTATACTTTGTTTTGTAATTAATGCATCCGAAGCAAAGTTTTCCCCTAGATATTCTGCAATAACGGTTGGAAACAATATTTTGTGGGATGGGGAGAATGTAATCTGGTGACCTTCCACTTTGATTTACTTAACATTTTGTCATTTTCCTTGTTAATTAATATGTCTACTTTATTTTATTACCCTGCTATTGGAGGCTAAAGTTTCTTGATTTGCATATGAATATTATACGTAGGTTGAGCAAAGAAGAAAAGAAGCACTTTTTGGAACTGATGGAACATCTGCATTGGAGAGCTCTCTGCAGGATGTTGTATCACGTTATAGTTTTAAGGAGCTTTGGCCATGCTCCTCTAAGGATCTTGATTATTTAGCCCGGGAGGAGGTAATAGTTTGTTTTTCCTATTCAGAGTTTTCCCCAATTTTTTTGAAAGATTCTTTTGATGTATTAGCATGTGATGAGTAATTTCCGACTTTAAATGTGGTTTATTTGGAGTGGCATCAACCTTGTGGCTAAGTTAATGAAGCGAGTAATAATAAGATTGTGGAAATTTCAGATCTTTTCTGGTTTGAGGTAGTCATAATTCAAATAGATTGTTTCTCTTTAACTACAGTGTACAAAGAACTGATTTTCATACGTACCTATGTATTTTTAATTCTGGATTGTCTGAGCTAAGTTAATGTTACGGATGCACAGCAAATTCTTAGAATAAGGGTTGCTTTGATTGGCTTAGTTTATTCCAGTGAATAGAAAAGTTCTTAAATGAATATAGCCAGCAAGTTTGCCCATAGAGTACTGTAAAATGGTCATAGAGAATAGACTTCATCAGAATAGGCGTTAGAAAGAATGCTGGAAGAGCTGAAATGAAGAGGCTAAGAATTTCTAGTTTGATCAGTATTGATTACAGTAACTGTCTGCAATGCTGGAAATTCAATAGTGAAGTATATATCCGTCTTGATGTAGAAATGATGTCATTCTTATCATGGTAAAGATGAAGATTAAGTCTTATATTAGTGTGTATCTTTCAATATTTTAAATGCTAGTCAAAGTGCTATTCCCTATTTTTTTCCAGACAATTCTGTCTTTTGACTGGCAGTAACTCATGAAAAGGTTTATACTGACAATATTATGTCTATATATCACTGAGAATGTTTTATTTTGTTGTGTATGTATTTTTGTCCGTAAATTGTCCTGTGTAGTAATTCACTGTTCATTTCTACCTGTATAGTGGCTTTCAAAAAATATCAATAAGAAAGAGGAGAAATCCCTTCTGCCTAATGGAGGCAATCTTTTAGGTATGCACTTTATAAATTTTATACACTTGACTGACTTCGTGACTTTTTGCGCCTTCTTTATGTGGTAAATGCTTCACTTCTGTTGCAGACAAGGCATCCTCTAGCATAACAAGTACCTCTGCTATGTCAACGAAAGTTGTTTATCCGGATACTTCAAAGAAGGTGATCTCTGATCCTACGGTTAACCCTGGTATGCAACCTATGCTGTTTGAAATTTAAATGATAATACTGGTGCTGATGTTTTAACATGTATTTGGCTGTACATTCTCCTTATTAGCTTTTAAATATGTTATTCATATTAGACGGTTAATTTAATCAATTTCTCTATTTATTATCCCCATCTTTCATTTTGTTGTTTTTATCATAATACCCCAGACAAAATAGTGCAAACAAAAGGCACAGAAACAGGGCAACACAGATGTGAAAAGCCATGATTGCTAAAATAAATTCTTTAGTATTTTCGATGCCATACTCAGTATTCCCACCCTTTTTTAACTTCTTGACGTAATATGATATTATATTTCCCATTTAAGGTACAATATCAAGCCCTGAAAGCAAAAGAATTTGTCTGATTAGTGTCTGTGTGAAAGAAGTGAGTTTGGTTGATGCATGAGAACAGGACGCTAGCTTTTCAAAATCTTGCAGAGTATTTTATTGTCCTTTCGAGCTTCCTTGATTTCAATTTAGTTGTGGTTGTAAATCCTCATTCATTACTTTCACTATGATAGGATTCGACCTTATACTATCTTAGTTCAATAGAAGAAAAACGTTTGGCATCATTTTATTTCCACCATATGCACTGGAAAGGGTAAAAAATCCTTAGTCAAACAAAGTGTTAGTCAAAGGGGATTATTTATCATATGCATTGTATCAAATGTCATGGTTTAGGAGGGTTTAGTTTATTTGGTAATTGCTTTACATTGGTTGGCTGATGAATAAGAAGGCTATTTCTTGTTAATTTTCCCTAGCACAACGGGCATATGCAATTTCTATTTCATCTCTGACGTCTTATTGGATGACTACAATAATAGGTGCAGCCTCAAACGCCTTTGATGAAATCCTCAAAGCTACACCACCTGCTTTGTTAGCATTTTTATCAAATCTTCCTGCAGTTGAGGGTAATTTTCCGGATCTCATGACATTTGATATAAATTTAAATCCAGCGTTTTTTCAATAAACAATTGAATTAAATTTGATATAATTTTCTTTGTTCTGTAAACAATTGAATTAAGAACATAGAGGAATGAATCTCAGTTTTGTTGGTGAATGAGCAAATTTTGTTTGATTCTCCTTCTTCCTCGTCCTCTTCCTTTCTTTAGCACTCATTTGTTTTGTTGTTCTTGTCCCCCTTCACTGTCTTTTCTAGATTTATTGTGTCAAGCTTGAAGAAGACATCATTTCCGTGGTTATTTTGTAACCAACAAAACTTGAGTGAGCCGTTTTACTCTTTTTTTGTTTAGTGGCTAGTGCTATTTTTTCTGCTTGTGTCCACAATTTTTGTTGTCTGATATTTGGAACTTGAAAAATTTCTAGATTGCTAAGGAAGCAATTTATGAATTAGAAACGTTTTTAATTCAAAACAAACCTTTTTTATTTTCTGGACAACTAGGATTAAACTTGTTTGATCGTGTTCATATTTGTTGTATTATTAATCACCTTGTACTGAAGTGTATTGTCAAAATGACAGGTCCAACACCAAATGTCGATATTGTGTTATCAATTTGCTTGCAGAGTGACTTGCCAGCAGCACATAGTGGGAAAATAGGGGTGCCAGCACGATTGCCAACAGGTCCTGCACCTTCTACAAGTGAAATTTCTGGTTCAAGCAAGTCACATCCAATGCCAAGTGCCTCGTCTTTTAAACCAACTGGTAGAAGACATGGGAAGAGGAAGGAATTAGACAGTATGTGCATCATCCATGCTGACCAAACATATTGCTATTCTTCCTTTGAAAATTTAATAAAATATGCAATTTTACTCGAGATTATTTTGCATAAACCTCATCCTTGGCGCCTCTTAAGATATTTTTAGCCATATAATTTAATATTTTGGGTGGTCAAATATTTAACTGTGGGCCAATTCCTGTGTCATGTTAGTTACTGAGGAATGAACTGATACCTCCACCAGTTTGCTTTGCTAGCAAGTATATATTATGTGTACTTCAGATTGTTTTTTGAAGCTGAGCTGGCATTTTAGTCGTCAAATCTGCATTGATCATATTTATGGCTCACAAGTTTTAATATTTCAATATTGGAATTTCCAAAATGGAATGCCTTTTACCTTCATTATGGCTTATGATTTTATTTGTACTTGAACGGCCATCTTTATATGGTGCCGCATTTGCACTTGGGAGTTTTCATTTCTGTCTGACGCGTCATGTGCATACATACGTCCTCAATAATGGAGATTATCAATTGCTTCTTTGGAATATGATCTTGTTCATCGTGTGTGCAAACAATACTTGGATTTTTCTTGTTTCTTCAAAGTTTCATTTTCCCTTTTGAAGATTCTAATACTATAAGTTTGCAGAGCAAGAGGATGATGATACTACAACTGTTCAAAGTCAACCACTTCCTCAGGATGCTTTTCGGATACGACAGTTCCATAAAGCTAGAGCTAGTAGCGCTTCACAAACTGGATCAGTCTCGTATGGAAGTGCGTTTTCTGGTGATTTGTCTGGTAGCACTGGCTGAAATACAAAACAAACTTTTTTGTTTTGTATTGGAAGAACTTATCATGGAAAGAGATGATCGGGCTAATGTTGGAGATCCAAGGCCTCATCATACCATGTCTAGAGGAAAAATCATCAACACGTGTTATATGACTCAACGCTATGTTTGATTTGACAAGGTGAAGTGTGAGAGAAGGACGGGATTTTATTTTCCCCTCATTTGGGTTTAGAATAGAGAGGGAAAATAATCATACTCCTTCCAGCTGTATGTACAGGTACCAAGTCGCTCAAGCAGTTAAAAAGTTGTTGAGCTTCTTAATTGGAATGTTATCCGTATAAATGCCCTTGATAGTATTTGATATGCTCCTATCAAATGAAGAGAAACATGGGAAGAATACATGTGATTAACATTATAAATACTTCTTTTAACACATTATATATACTTTTAATGTTTGACTTCGAAGTTCTTTGGAAATTAAGCTTATGTCTAAAGTGGATTGTATGAATGATTTATGATATTTAAGTATGAATTAATAACATATAATGACATTTTTTCTGCTTGTCACAATAATTAATATATAGAAGTATAATTTTAATAGTTGAATTAGTTATGAAGTTATATGCTTCTACTCAATTTTAAGCTTGTTTTCATCCCACAAGTAGAAGACAAGTAGAGATTTGTGCATGATGTAATTGCGAAACATGTGAATTTGAATCAAAACTGCCAATCACCAAGCTAAATTCCGATCATTTATTCTGTTTGCCACTTTTCAACACAGCACTTAATAATTAGTAATCTTTATCACATTAGTAATCTTTATCACAGCACTTCAAATTGACTCCATGTAGACTTCTACCTCAGAGTCAAAGTTTCCAAGATTTCTGGTTAGGTAAATGTGCACTCAGGATCTCATGCATTACCTTGTGAATATTGCAGCTCTGTATATATTTTTAAAATGATGAACGGTAAAAACGTAAATTTAGTAAGTGTTATGTTATGCTGGCTGCAAAAATAAACATATAATTTTAAAACATGGAAAAATAATAAAATCATTACTATTAAACGTCTGTTATTTTATAATTATGGGGCCCGCAAGAACAAAACATCGTCTACTATACTGGCTCTATTATTCTTTTTTGTTTATCAAATCTATAATGCTTCAAGCCGGAGCTTTGAGCAAATAGGCCGTTGATATAACATGTAACTAAGTAATAAGTTTAAACTTGCCAATTTGTTTTAATGATCGACAATTATTGTAGATATTAACTTGATCTGTTCAATTTTTTATTCTACTGATAACCATAAGCCGCAAGATGTTCTGTGGTAGCCCTAAGTTTAGGAAGCTTGACCCTTACTGGTTCAGTGGCAGCATCATTAGAACCTCGTGGATAGAACACAATGTACACAGAGGCATCATTAGCAAGTTCTAGATCATACACGCGTTGCCCAGCTCCATATTCCCCAAGAAGTTGGTAACATCTTTCTGATTGATTCATTGCTACACACATATCATCACCACCTGCTCAAATTAACACAAAATACAAACACATAAATTTTCACTAACCTTAACAATGTCAAGCCTTTTTCAACAGAGTAAAGTGACACTCACAAGCAGCTAATTCTATCTGTGTCTGGTATATAAAATCTAGAACTGCAGAAATATCTTTCTCAAACTGATGAAATGGCCCAGTTTGAAACTCTATCTTTCTCAGCTTACAAATCCCCTCTCCCAACTCCATCATTGCTCCTTTGTGATTCTAACCATCCAAATCCATGCACAATCAGTTTTCTAATCAAACCTCAAAATAAAAGCACATAAAAAATGTAACTTTTCATGAGCAATATAAAAAAAAGACCTGGTTGAAGAGGTGATGAAATCCTACTGCACATTGCAAAATACCATGAATCAAAGTTCTGGTAGGATCTTCAGCTTCATGCCATATAGCTTCAAGATAGTCATGGCACTTGTAGTATTCCCTGCTGTTGAATAAAGCCACTGCTTCATCAAAGTTATGATCTTCAGCTCCTTCTTCTTCATCTTCATCCATAAAATACCTATAAGAAACAGAGAATATCCTAGAGTTTAATCTGCTTCTATGGTTCAGATGCAACTTCAATGGAGTCAGTTTGTTGAAAGATTGTGAAGAAGAAGAAATGGGGTTGTCGAGAGTTGGTAGAAGAAATGGAAGAAAGCGTTGAGGGGAGACATGGGAAATGGAAGGAACAAGAGCCATAGAAGATTATGATTGAAGTGAGATACTTCTTGGCCTTGGCCATATTTTTCTTTTTCTGTTTGTGTGGTGGTGGTGCAAAATATGTGGTGTGGCTTGTAAGAAATCCTGTGACTTTTGCTACAAGATTCTTTCTTGTACGACTCTTTCTAAATTTGGTCTGAATTAGTATATATAAAATTATTTCCATGATATTTTTTTGGCAAAGATTTGAAATCAACAGTGAACTATCAAACTGCTCATTTTGATCTAATGGGTATGTTCTGATTGTTTTTACGTACGGAAACGTTGTATAACTGTTCCGGTGGGATAGTACTTTCAACTTTCAAGTTTCACCTCATTGATCAGTTATCACTTATCACTTCTATCATTTTTTTATTATTGCCTTTGGGGTGGGACAACTAGCGGTAGAGTAGACAAGTTTTCGTACATTAAGGTATTTAAAATTACATTTTATGATAATTTTTTTTTCGCCAAAACATTTTATGATAAAATAGAACCCAGTTTTATAACCTTTTTGACTATATACTCGTGTATTTTGAAAATAGATACTCTCTCCGTTCCTAAATATAAGACCTAATTGACTTTTTCTAGAAAATCCTTAAAAAAGCAAAATAAATTAATTATAAATTGATTTACCTAATTTTTTCCCTTAAAATAGTATATTTTACATATAAACTAATGGATGATCTAAAAATATATCAAATATGTCATCATTTATTAACATATTTCGCAACCTTAACCTCTCCAAAAAAAGTCAATTAGCTCCTATATTTAGAACCGGAGGTAGTATAATATTTACTCGAACTTGTAATCATCATCAATATATAGGATAAAAGTGATCCACCAAAATCACTGTTCATAAGCACTGTTCATGAACAGTGATTTTGGTGAAATATTATATATTATTTTTTTTTGAATTTTTTTTTTAAAAAATTTATTATTACTTTTTTTTGTTTTTTTTTTAAAAAATGTATTATTAATTTTTTTTTTGCTTTTTTGTTTTTAAAAAAAAATTTGCTTTTTTTTTTAAAAAAAAATTTAGTTATTATATGATTTTTTTCACCCGATATTTTAGTTAAAAAAATTTGTCATATATTTTTTTTAGTGCAAATTTGTTAAAAAATTTGTTCATAAGCAAATTTTTAGTGCATTGATTCACATTCTCTATTACTATTGTATGTGATTGTTTTCTTGTGCGAATTTATTTGGGCAACGTATTCTTTACTTTCTTGGGCTAATTTATTTGGGTCACATATTTTTTTTGTCTGAATTTTCCTTAAAGATTTATATATTTAGTGTTGTCATTATGATGATCTTTTTGACTTAATATATATCTACAAATGTTTTATTGTGTCTTTTTATTTGCCTATTTATTTGGGTTATGTATTCTTTACTTTCTTGGGCTAATTTATTTGGGTCACATATTTTTTTTGTGTAAATTTGCCTTAAGAATTTATATATTTAGTATCACCATTATGATGATCTTTTTGACCTAATATATATCTGCAAATGTTTCATTGTATCTTTTTATTTGCCTATCTTTCCCGTACAAACTAGAAGTTGTTCCATGTAGATATAAAATACAAAAAGAAGAGTTGTTTCTTCACATAGAGAAGATGTGTTCAGTTAAATTTAATTTCGATTTTCATTACAAATTACAGAAAAATGGTCATTTGACAAATGTTTTATTGTGTCTTTTTATTTGCCTATCTTTCCCGTGGAAACTAGAAGTTGTTCCATGTAGATATAGAACACAACAAGAAGAGTTGTATCTTCACATAGGGAAGATGTGTTCATTTAGATTTAATTTCGATTTTCATTACAACTTACAGAAAAATGGTCATTTGATAATGTAAACTAGACGTTGTCATTGAAATTTTCTTCCTTCTAAGGTTGAGATTAGATAATAGTTTTTTGGTTAATGCTTATTTTTAAAGAAAACCACGCGGAGTGCGGGAAACCCCCGTGCAACGCACGGGAGTGGTGGAATATAATATATTGTTTTTTTTTTAAAAAAAATAGTTATTATATGATTTTTTTTCACCCAATATTTTAGTTACAAAAATTTGTCGTATATTTTTTTAGTGAAAATTTGTTAAAAAAAAGTTAAAAAAAAGTTAAAAAAGGTTTATATCTTTAGTGTTGTCATTATGATGATCTTTTTTACCTAATATATATATCTGGAAATGTTTTATTGTGTCTTTTTATTTCCCTATTTATTTGGGCTACGTATTCTTTACTTTCTTATACTAATTTATTTTGGTCACATATTTTTTTTTGTGAATTTGCCTTAAAAATAATATAGTATATTATTTTTTTTCCTTTTTTTTAAAAAAAATTAGTTATTATATGATTTTTTTCACCCGATATTTTACTTAAAAAAATTTTTCATATATTCTTTTAGTGCAAACTTGTTAAAAAAATTAAAAAAAAAATTATATAAAGAAGAGTTGCTTTTGACTTAACATATATATGCAAATGTTTTATTGTGTCTTTTTATTTGTCTATCTCTCCCGTGCAAACTAGAAGTTGTTCCATGTAGATATAGAACACAAAAAGAAGAGTTGTTTCTTCACATAGGGAAGATGTGTTCAGTTAAATTTAATTTCGATTTTCATTACAACTTACATAAAAATGGTCATTTGATAATGTAAACTAGAAGTTGTAATTGAAATTTTCTTCCTTCTAAGGTTAAAGTTAGATAATAGTTTTTTTGGTTAATGCTAATTTTTAAACAAAACTGCGCGGAGCGCGGGAACCCCCGTGCAACGCACGGGAGATACCTAATATATATCTGCAAATGTTTTATTGTGTCTTTTTATTTCCCTATTTATTTGAGCTACGTATTCTTTACTTTCTTGGGTTAATTTATTTGGATCACATATTTTTTTTGTGAATTTGCCTTACAAAAAATATAGTATGTTATTTTTTTTCCTTTTTTTAAAAAAAAAAATTAGTCAAATTAGAAGTTGTTCCATATAGATATAGAACACAAATTTCTTCACATAGGAAAGATGTGTTCAGTTAGATTTAATTTCGATTTTCATTACAGCTTACAGAAAAATGGTCATTTATTAATGTAAACTAGAAGTTGTCACTAAATTTTTCTTCCTTCTAAGGTTAATGTTAGATAATAGTTTTTTTTTTTGTTAATGCTAATTTTTAAACAAAACCGCGCGGAGCGTGGGAAACCCCCGTGCAACGCACGGGAGATACCGCTAGTTGATATAAGAACTAGGCAGGTTTTAATTAAAAGAATTAGTTTTTTAATGAATTGAGATACTAAATAAATAATTTTAGGGAAAATGACAAATAAATATATTCAAATATCAAAAAGGATAAGTAAGAAACTCAAACTTAAAAAATGACAAGTAAGGAACTCCAAATTCCAAAAGGACAATTAAGGAACTAGACAATTATTAATTGCTATGTTCCAAATGTTAATAACTATGTTTCAATTATTAATTTTTATTGAAATTCCTTACTTGTCATTTTGGAAGTTTGAGTTCCTTGTCCTTTTGGTCATTGGGAGATATTTATTTGTCATTTTTTCATGATTTTAAAATATTCATATTTGTAAACTAATTTACCCAGTTTATAAGTAATAGCTAAATACTTTATATATTTCCTTAAGCTAAAAAAAGTCATTTGAATTTTATATTGAACAAAATATCAATGAGTATTATTTTTCAAGGAAATGATACCCTGATGATACCTGTCAAAATAAAAGTATCCTGTCCAATATCGTGTTATATACCATCAAACATGTAATAATACAATAGAATATCTTGAATAGTGAGCAAACACACAATAATTAATATCTTATATATCGTCCCATCAATTGTTGTATAATATCTAAATTCAAAGCCTTATCATGTCGGCTCATATCTTCGTAAATCTTACATTGTTAGAACTTGAATTTACAATGTGCCAACCGTCCATAAAATTAACTTGTTAACTTTAATACCAAGCTATATTCAAAAATAAAATACTCCTCCAAAGGCTAATAACTATAGACTTCCTGTTAATTACTTAAAAAATACTACTCCCTCTGGTTCCAAATATAAGACCCAATTGACTTTTTCTGAAAAATCCTTAAAAAAGCAAAATAAGTTAATTATAAATTGATTTACCTAATTTTTTCCCTTAAACTAGTTTATATTACCTATAAACTAATGGATAATCTAAAAATATATCAAATATGTCATTATTTAATAACCTACTCCCTCCGGTCCCTAATGTAAGAGCCCAAAATTTGAATGGTTTTGGTCCCTAATGTAAGAGCTCACCCCACTTTCTCTCCTCATTTAATGCATTTTTTCCTACTTTACCCCTAACTCTCTTTCATATTTATTAATGATTATGTATTTCTCTCTCTTAAATGTACCATAATAAATATGGGCAATTTTGGAAAAGAAGCATTAACTCCAGACACCCAACTAACATTCACATGTTTTCTTAAGAAGCGTTTTTTTGGCGGCTAGCTCTTACATTAGGGACCGGAGGTAGTATTTCACAATCATAATCTCTTCAGAAGAAAGTCAATTAGATCCTATATTTAGGACCGGAGGTAGTATTATATAAGAATTGTATGAGTCTTCAGTTCAAAGCATGCGCAAGCACTTGGCAGCTGAACCAATAAAATAAGAGGAAACTGGAACAAAATTATACTCAGTTAAAAATAAGGTAACAAAATTATACTCAGTTAAAAATAGGGTGGGAAACTTGGGGGGAAACCATTCTCACCCCATTAATTTATGACCAAACTTTATTAGCCAACGGACAAACATATATTAAGCAACAAAGCACCTGTTTCTAGTCAATGAAAAGCTACTAGGGAACAAAACCAATAATAGTGTGTGTTGCTCCTTCCTCCCGGCTTCACTATAATATCGAGTTTATATTGAATTTGAGATAATATTGATTTTTATTATTAAATACTCTCTCCGGTCCCTAATGTAAGAGCTAACCGTCAAAAAACGCTTCTTAAGATAACATGTGAATGTTAGTTGGGTGTCTAGAGTTAATGCTTCTTTTCCAAAATTGTCCATATTTATTATGGTACTTTTAAGAGAGAGAAATACATAAGCATTAATAAATATGAAAGAGAGTTAGGGGTAAAGTAGGAAAAACTACATTAAATGAGGAGAGAATATGGGGTGAGCTCTTACATTAGGGACCAAAATCATTCAAATTTTGGGCTCTTACATTAGGGACCGGAGAGAGTAGTTGTTAACTTGTTATTACTTATTAGCCAAAAACATGGGACGTATATTTATTTTACCAGGCAATAACAGACTGGCTCAACTACTCGAGAATAGAAGCCTTATCATAGGCAACACATCATCTGTTTCTAGTCAATGAACAGTGTACTGTAAACATTGACAATGAACAAATAAGTACAAGTACTACTGGGTAGAAAAGAATCCCTGCTTGATGAGATAGAGAGAAAAGGAATGTAACCGAGTCTTTCTCCAGAGCACATGTCAGCCCACCAAATCAGAGCTTTACATAAATTGTCTAGAGGCAGGCAATAAAGCAGTGCATGTTACCAAGAAGATTAAAGGTGACCCACCACCCACTTCTTCCCAAATCGATCCACCTCTGATGAGCATGATTGCGTAAAAACCACAAAGACAGTTCTTTATGGTCTCTCCAGAGTTCAGACATACCTTCTCCCTATATGTCAAATTGAATGGACCCTCACACATTCCCCATTGATTTCTAGCTTATATTTGAAGTCTAGATGGGGACTTGCTTCTTTCCGAATCGCTTAAATCAACACCACCAAACGGAGTTGCAATAAGGGAAATAAAGGTTACTTTGAAAATGAGGGGTATAAAAGGTAGCAGTGGACAAATGGTCAGTGTAGTAGATATTAAGTAAAGATGCAATTCAACAGGGTTAAAAGAGATATTCAATCTAGGCACTTTTTAGATATCTTGATTGATTTGCAGTCATACTAGACTTATGAGGCATGCAATATGGAGCCAACAAGGACTTTGCATTTAAGTGATGCTCCCCCGCCTCACATGGCATATGTCTCTGACTCTTTCTAAGTGATACTTCATACATTAAGATAACCCAACACACGGAAGAGCCTAACATTATGCTTACCATATTTACCATCAGGAACTCCGTATCTCTTTACATAACCTATTATCCTTTTCCAAAGCAGCTAGCATGAGTGTTTTTTTTATCTGAATTGAAGAAACCGGACTTCAGAGCACGCAGGTTTCTGCTAACCTAAGCTACTGTAAAGCACACAACTCACAAGAAATTATAAATTTGTTACAATGATTGATCTCTTGACAGAGATTGCAGGTAATAAATGGTCATAACTCATAAATCATGATGCAACCATATAATGAATGGCCACATGTCATTGGTTATTCTATCATTCTATCCACATGAGTATGTCATAATTTAGTAGGGATGTTGTATTTTAATTTCACTGACGTTTGTTGTTTACTTATAATGCATATAAGCAGGCATATGTCTGAGGCCAATCATAAATTGGAAGTTTGTTTCGTAGAATGTGGAGGGAAAATGACAGGTGGGGAAGAATAAGCAGTTTTTACTGCTTCATGATTGATGACAGGACAACAAGTTGGCACATTAGGAATTTTAGGATACATAGCCCTGAACACTCGTATATATCATCATCATCATATGCAGAATTAATTCTAGAGATACAGCTCCACTATTTAGTTTCATCTTCAGCTTTTCCAGTTACAAATGTATTTTTAATTTATACCTCACCACGCAAAAAGCAAGCAAAATGGAAAGAACAACAGTGATGAAGACCTTTCATGGGAACCTGATTCCTCCTCCCAAGTCTCCAACTCTGAAAGATAGAGATGCATCTTTCTCTTCTTATCTGAGGCCCGAAGAGGCAATCAGTTGCCCACGACATCTCACAATTGGCCTTGATGGAGGATGTAGAGCCCATGATGATTCCGAGCTCAGCATATTTGATGCCCACAAGTATTTCAACGAAGCAACCAACAATGACATGCAAAGGGTGAGCATTAGCAGCAACAGTAGAGTATCTCCACTGGTTAATTTGAATGTGGAACACAATAACAATCCAGAGCAGGGTGACATAATCTCAGACACCAGACGATACTCCTCTGCTTCATCTTTTGATGGCTACTCTCAAATCAGAAACTACAGGGCTCGTTCTTTCCATGCTGCAACTCCAACAGCCTCTTCAGAAGCAAGTTGGAATAGCCAAACTGGCCTGCTCTCTCATCCTCCAGGAGCTATCTCAGTCTCCATGAAAAATCCACCTCATCCCACTTATCCCAACAGCAAGTTCAAAAATTCATTGTGCAAACCCATATGGCTTTTCCGCAGAAAATGCCCCTGCAATGGTAAGAAATCCGTCGAAGTCAAGGTAACAGCTTCACAAGAACAACACAAAGCTCAAACACCACAAGCACCACCACCACCACCATCACAACCACCACTACCACTACCACTACCACCACGCTTATCACACAGCCAAATAACCAGAGATTCTCCAATCCTCAAAAAGCAGGACCTACAAATCCCCAACCAGAACACACCACTAGACAAGTTTACAATGAACATGAACACAGTCACAGCACCAGCTAATAACCCTGAAGCTCAAAACATTCCAATTCCAATCATACACAGCAACAACTGGATAAACCAAAGTCCATTAGACCAAGAAATATTCATCCCCAAATCTCAAAGATACCAAACAGCTAAAACTAAAACTCAAGTTCCTCCAATATTACAACCTCAAAGATTCCTCACCACCGATAACTTCACCTTCCCTGTATTAAAAGCACAGTCAGAAATTCCAACCACAATCGAAGAACCACCACGTCAATCCCTAGAAGTTTTCCGACCACCAGACTCCGACCTCGAAAACCCTAATCCACGAAAACCTAACCCTAGAAACCACCAGAATTCCAATTTCCCCTTCCCTGCAAGCCCTAAATCACGAGGCGTCATCGACGATGACGTGGCAAGCGACGCGAGCTCCGATCTCTTCGAAATCGAGAGCTTCTCCACCTCACAGGCCACTTCCACCACTTGCCCTATCATGTATCGCCGGAGAGACTCCCTCGACGACGTCGTTTCCAGCAATAATAATAATAATAACAACCACCACCACGCGTACTTGTACGGACGCAGAAGCATGGACTCAACGGCGCCGACCATAACGGAGTGTTACGAACCGAGCGAGGCGAGCATCGACTGGAGCGTCACGACGGCGGAAGGATTTGACAGAGCAAGCGCCGTTAACTTCTCCGAGATAACGGACGACGTTAACGGAGTCAACGGCGGATGGGAGGTGAAACGGAAGGTGACGGCGGTTAACGGAAAGTCGTTGCTGAGCTGTCGGAGTGAGAAGGCGGTGATGACGATGGACGGCGTGGGGCCCACATCGGTGAGGCATGTGAGTAGTAGGGTAGGTGTAGGGAATAGTGTAAATAATGCGACGCAGAGGAGAGAAACTCTGAATACACAGCATATTCGATTGTCTCTTCAATAAGGAGCATAGGCATTTGATGAATGGGGTCGTGTTATTTTAGTCTGATTTGCTTCTTGTCTGCAGCATTGAATTAAATTGAATTGAATTGTATTGAATTGAATTGCATTTTGCTTTGTAGACATGTCTATCTCTTGGCTATCTTTTGTGGACATGTCTATTTTATTTCTTTTATTTCATTTGATTCCCACCCCCTGAAATAAATGATATTCTCTGTATTATTGGTGTTATCGTATTCTTCATTTTGTTTGCTTTAATTTGTTGCTTTCCCATATGAAATAATTAATTGTGTCATGCTTGTTCCATTATTTGCTTATATCTGGGTGTTGTGTATACATCACTGTGTTTTAAAAATTCTGAATGTTTGCCATCGATCACACAAGTTACTTTATGTACTAGAACATTAGTTTGGTTATGTACTTCTCTTACTTACGTGAACTTTGGTGCAAGTTGGGCTATTCCATCGTGATTGTCATACAACTCCTTCGTGTGATAAACAATGAACTCAAATGCGTTTGAGGCGAGATTGATGGATCAATAGCCTGAGTTTTTTCTCAGGGTAGTTTAAATTTACATAAACTAAAAATAGATAATACATGTATTGTTTTTATTAGCTAGGTGACTTATTTAATTTCCTTAATCTCTTCTTCAAAGAACTAGTCGCCTAAATCTTATATTGGAGAATAAAAGGTTAATAAAAACATCAAATTGATTTTGATGAGAGTGACTAAAAATAATCGATGGATATATAAATGAAAATGTAGTGAGTACGTCTGTATCCTTTATTTCTCAAACCCAGTGACACTGATAAGCACAATCTTCATACACATTACTGCATTAATGTGGTTTAAGGATGCAGAAAAGTCAGAACAACTTGAATAACTCAGCACGACATGACCCACGGACGGAAGATGTGTAAAAGACAGAGATGAACAGATCAAACTTCAATCTCATCCATAACTTTTTCATGGCCAGGGAGAAAGACTGGTGATGAAATTTGCCTGTGCTGCATCACTTGTCTTTTACATGAAATTAATGCTACAGATGGTAGAGTTCATGCACTAAACATCACCGGGAAGTCTTGTCAATCTTGTGTGTGGTGTGGATGTGTTGCATCATCGCCTCCCTATATGCCTATGTATGTACATACAATAATACAATTATTAATTAGAGACTAATTTAGTTTTGGCATGCACGTGACATGAGAAAATAAGGAAAATAACAACTGATGACTGACATTAGCTGGACGAATGAACCCAACTAAATCTCAAAGAAGATCTTATCTTTATTTGATTGGCTTGTGAGATAATAGGAGTATCACTCCTTTTTACTTCAGCAGTAGTGAGGTTCAACTTCTACAGTACTACCAATCTTACCGTACCTCATAATCAAATTAAAGCACGTACATACATACGTACATTAATGTATATTTTTTTGGCCAACGTGTACATATATGTAAATAGACTATAGAGTATGTAGAAATTAAATGAAATCCTGTTTGTTAAAAAAAAAACAATCTCACGCGTCTAATGGCAGAACCTTGATTTTGTTCATTCAGTTACTTGTACACACAATAATAAAAATAAGAAAAGGCATTAAATATCATGTGGCCCAAAGAGTTATCGACTTGTGTGCAGTGTATCAACCACAGCTGTAAGGAAGGGGTTCGGATTCTCTCAGGAGGAGTTCGGATTCTCTCATAATTCAAACCCTCCTATTCCCTCATAATCCCCTCTTGATGTATTATTTTGTCTATTGAGATTTATTTAAAAGCTCATAATGAGTCACCTGTACCATTAAAAATTTAAAAAATGTATTATAATATAAAATAAATGAAGAACTTTTAATTTTTTTATTTTTGAACACTTTTTGGTATAAAAAATTTCAATAATCAGGTAAATGTAAAATTATTTTACAGTTAATTGAACTAGTCTGTATCTCTTATAGATTCTTATATTTTATTAAATAGGTCTAGATAGTTGAAATTTTTTATGCTAAAATTTTTTTATATTATAATACGTTTTAGTTTTATTTTTAATGGTACAAGTGGCAAATTATGATCTCTTAGATGAATTTTAATAGGCAAAATAATACCGAATTAATTTGTTAAAAAGGAAAAGGAGGGAAAAGGAGAGGGAAGGAAAAGGAGAAACCCTCTCCCGTAAGGAAGTCGGATTTTGAGCATTACGCAGTTACTCACGAGTCACATACACCATAGAAAGATAGATCTGGAGGCAGATTTTTTATGATATACTACCTCCGGTCCTAAATATAGGATCTAGATGACTTTTTTTTGGAGAGGTTAAGGTTGCCAAATAGTCTATTAAATCATGACATATTTGATATATTTTTAGATTATTCATTAGTTTATAAGTAAAATAAACTAGTTTAAGGGAAAAATTAGGTAAATCAATTTATAATTAACTTATTTTGCTTTTTTTTAGGATTTTTCAAAAAAGTCAATTAGGTCTTATATTTAGGACCGGAGGGAGTATTTCGAAAGGAAGATATATAAATGTGAACATAGAAACAAAACATGATGTCTAGGTGGGTACTATTGATGGACCCAAAATGTTTAAAGCATAATGCTTTGATAATATATATACTTGACGTGAAGATGATAGATGGAGATGGTTAGATTACACAAGACTAGAGAAGTGGATCATATGTCAGCATCTGTGAACAGATTGAAATCGTTGGCAAGAAAAAAACGAACAGATAGAAATCAAATCAATATGTGACCTGCATTATTAATAATTATTTATTATGCATACACACACATTTATTTGGTAATGAGTATTATTAATCCTTAATAGTGCACCGCAAGTACAGGCAGAGGCTGAAGAGCAGACAAACTAGCATGCAGAAATTAGATTTTAAACCAAAAGTACGAACGGATATGTTGCCCAATAACTAAGGAGTGGCTACAAATTTACGAGCGGCCAAGCCAAATAAATATGCCATTTGGGTCCAATGCCCAGTTTAGATATCCTCGTGCAACAAATAAATATACCTCAAAAAGATTGAGAGAGGGATGCATACAATATCTAAAACAACACCAGATTGAGAATATTAAAAGAATTGACGGAAAAAATGAAAAGATCAATAAAGACCATTTTAATCTATGCGAATCGAGGATATAATAATTTTTTTGAGCTAATATTATTCCTCTTCACAGTTTAATCGAAACGTGGCATTAGTATTTTTAATTTTAAATTGTCGGTTTTTTTTTGTTTCTATAGCTTAATAGATGTTTGGTAGGTTTGAATTTAAAAGATGGTTCCTATACAAGTTTGGCTATTGGTCCCAGTACATTGATTTACTCTAAACCAACTCATCAAAAGACTGTGTAGACCAGCTAAACCTGCAATTTAAGATCACAGAGGCATAACCAGACTTTTTAGCTGGCTAGGAATGATGAATGGACATGTATTCCATCCAAACAACAGCAACTTCATTAGAACAAAACAAAACAAACTTTTGAATTGTTTCAAATAATCATGAGATTGATATATACGCTGTTATCAAATATAATACCCAATTAACTTTTAGAAAAATCTAAAAATGACTGAATATGTTACTTATACATTGATTTGACTTATTTTTTATCATTAAATTAATCTATTTGACTTACAAGTTAACACATATTCTAATACTCCAATACATAAAATACGTCATAATCAAGCAATTCATTTTACCTCCACAACTTTTTGAAAAAGGTTAACTGTGTGTCATGTTGAAAAAAGAGGGAGAAGTTATGACTAGTCAATTTTTTTAAAAAAAAAAATGATGAAGGATGATACAATCTGCAGTGATTTTGTGGGCTAAATATCCTCATTTTTCTAGGCCTCTTAGTCATACTTTAGGTGATCCGTAGATGTGCGAGGCCCATGTTCTTAATCCATGCAGTCACACTGCTGCTTTAATGTTAACATTGTATCAGTCTCTTGGACGGACCAGTTGCAAATTCTGTGGGGTCCTACCATTAGGATTAGGACCATGGTTCCAGTCCCCAGAGCTGGTATGTGTACTCACATTCGAAGAGATGCAATTGATGTAAAATTTGAGAAACTTTTTGTGAATATTTGAAAGTAAATTATGCTTTTGACATTTGAGTTCTACTCTCTTCCAGTCAAATGGAAAACTTTCATGTTCTTATTTTCCAATTTATGTCCATGAAAATGGTTTGCTTCTTCCCCTATCTCAGTCTATGTTACCCTTAAAAAATTTGACCATCATCCATTATGATTTTGGGGCACAGGGGTTACTAAGTCTTTGAACTTCACAGGTCAACAAACACTGAGACATTCATCATTGGATGACTGGTCAAGGGTCATCTTGCATAAATACATCAAGAGTGTGCTCAATTCACTCAGGTAACATGATCTTCCCAACTTTCTAATTATGAAATGTCTTTGCTATGTGTTATAACATACATATCTCAACTTAACTTAACGTGAGAGAGTATTTGGTTTTGATCCCTTTGCACTGGTTCGAGCTAATGACTTTGGATATCAAACCAGTTATTGTCTATATTATATAGACCTGAAGGATCCTACTTTGAAGAGGCAACGTAAACTATCTGCTAAATTGTACTCCCAGTTTCTGCATAAATCCAAAGATCGTTACGAATTTTAAAAAAGTGCATCTATTCTATGTGCTACTTCATGGTGTCACTTAGATTAGTTCAAAAAAAATATTGTCACTGAGGACTAAATTTGGAGGGCCTTAAAACTCAGTAACTATTCATTCTGCTCGGTATAAATTTGAAAATTCATTCTATCTGCTCATTCTGCCAATGTTATTATCAACTTATACATTAAAGGGAGAGCCACTCAATTTTTCAAAAATTGTTGCTTACTTTTGCGTTTATACACTCAAGTTACTGTAGCTAAGTTGTATTTGGCGGGAGTTGCTTTCTTTTGTCTTCATCCAAGAAAAACATTATTATAATAGTGTTGTTTATACTTGGCCATGTTTTTATTTTTTTAACCTTTATTATAATTTAGAGTTGTCAAACTTCATGTGTTGCATTTAATGCAACCCTCTCCAATGCTTCTCTTGCGGGACCCAACATACTTTTTTGTAATGAATTTTTTATACAATTTTTTTTCAAATAGCCATGCACATGCAGATGTCCCCATCGATGCCCTCCTATATAAAGGGCCAAATCCCTTCAGATGCATACACCCCTGCTTCTGCTTTATCTTTCATTTGAAGGAAACCTTTTTTCGTTTTTTTTCCAAATATTGTATTTTATTTGTGTAAATATTTTTTCCATGTGCTGCATTGAATGTTCTTGGAGAAAGATTTTTTTAATAGTAGTTTTCAACATCCCATGCCTGCTTGCGTGCGTCCCTCCTGGCTGTCTATAAATACACACACTTCAGTTTACATGTTTAAACATTGCATGCCACATTACAATTTCTATTCACCAAGACAATCGTTTCCTCTCAGTCTCACAGTGCGGATACCGGCAACGCTCTTCAAATATAGTACCTCCTCCTTGGTCGACCTTCATTTTCCGGTTATCTTGGAGACCACTAAGGTCCTTTTTTCGGTTGCCAAATTAAGATATACTGTGTGATTGTTTTCTACTACTTGTGGGTCGACCTGTACTCCGTTGCACCCTCTATGTGATGCTACCAAGGTAGTGTACAACATTAAAGTCCAAGAAGTATCGGAGAAAAGAGCTGAGCTTATCTGTGGCTGATGTTATTTTTGTTGTTTTTATTAGTTCTCACCATGTTCCAGCAAGAAATGTATATGTAGTCATTGTGGTTCCTTTATCTTAGTTTTAGTCTGCTTTTACTTTAATTTGAGCTTTGCTTCGTTATCGTGTCTGCACATCCAAGAAGAACTGGAGAAATGCAGCGAGCTTTTCTGTGGCTGAAGTTGTTTTATGGTTTTTGTAGTTCTCACCATGTTTATGCAAGAAATTTATATATTGTTAGTGTTTCAGTTGTCTTCATTGTAGTCTGTTGGTATTTTAATATGAGCTTTGCTTCATTAGCGTGTTTGTTCTCTATTATGTACTCGTAGTAAATGGATGTCCATCCAGTATCCATTTACGTTATCAAATTTATTATAATGTTGCACTAAATATATCTTGGTCATTAATATCCAATACCAGCTTCCTTTGATGTTTGGCATTTTAGTTGGATCACCAGGCCCAGTAGCTTGCACGTATACGATTCCAGTTATTTTAGATATACAAATATTAGATCTACTGCAGGTGCGAATTATTACACATAACTTAGTACAAAGATTTTTTAAAATTACAAATCAATTAGATTCACGCTTACTAACACCAATAACTTGCATACACGTTACAATATAACTTATTTTCATTTTCCTTATTTATTACTGGTTAAATTATTTTGACTTATGTAAAAAGAATTACATAATTGACATGACTACCTCAATCAGTCGAATCTGTTGCAACAAGACAATGAGTTTTTCTAGCATGAACCTTTTCATTCAACAGGCTGCTATCGACCCACGCTATGTTGAAAAGTGACATTGATATGTTTTGCAAATTTACAAACTTTTACGCACTCCCTTATTTTATGGCGGTACAAACTGGCTATTTTCACCAAGCTCATAATGTCCTTACTTTTTTGCAGTAAGGCGTGCACCTTGGTCTTCGTGTATACTATATGTATATATCCCCATTACAAGGCACTTTCAAGGTGGTCATAGCCATATCTGGAAAGGGTCTAAGCATCGTAGAAGGTAATTCACTTTCCAATTTTACTTTCTTTGTTTGTTCTGTAATTCACTATCAAATTTTAATTTCTTTGTTTATTCTCCTTAATATTTGCCTTCCATTTTCCTAAGATTACCTAAGATTATGCATGTATACACAATGCATGTATACACACTGCATGATGCTTGGTAGGGAAGCGTGCTCATTGATAAGCGTGAGCAGAACCTCTTACTTCCCAAAGTCTAGCAAGTCTAAGGTGTGTCAATCTATTTATAGATGTTTGCTATTGGCATTGGGCTGTTAATCAGTCTGTCATCTTTCTATTTCTTCCTGGTTTTGGCTTTTAGCTTCTCAATTTCGCAGTAGTTCCATGGTATTGTCACATCATACCTGCTCAAGGTGCAGGTTAGAAGTGCGTATAGTGTCTTATAGGGCAGTGGGAAAGATTAGGATTTGTTGAAGTGTTTGTCATAATGCCTCGATTTGTGAGTTATCCGGACCCTTAGTTATGAGTGCCTATATCATCGTCCGCACCCAAGCTTAGCACATGTTAGGTTCCTAAATCTTTTTTTAGGTGTGGGCTATTGAGGTGGGGGGTAAATGAAGCTGCTACTTTGCTATCTGACTACTGCAACATGCTTTACTGCTTTTTGCCATCTATTCTTATGTTTACCATAAATTTTCATATTCAGAGAACCACCATAAGGCCTTTAAGTTTCTTTTTAATTGATGAGGTACTAGCTTCTAGCTGCATGTTGCCACAATGCATGGTGCATGGTGGTGATGTGTGCACATGGATATTAGTGTGAGCAGAACCTCGTACTCCCCACAGCTTTTTTAAGGTGTTGGCTATTTTACATTAGGATGGTTTGTCAGCCTGTCATATTGTTATCTCTTGCTGAAATTGGACCTTGACTTCTCGATTTCGTAGTAGCCCAATTGTATTGTCACCTCATACCTGCTCAAGATGCAGGTTAGAAGTGAGTATGTGGACTTATAGGGCAGAGGGAAAGATGAAGATAGGTTTAGGGGTTTTAGACTCTACGATGACAAAGATGAAAACGATTTGAAGTGGAATTTGATAGGAAAATTTGAAATGAGCTCATAGCTGATATTAATAATAATTATTAATATTTCTCTTGCAAAAAAGGTTTAACTAAAATTAAATAAAGTTTAACTCTACGCTTGCAAAGAGTGAAAATTTAGCATGTTGTAGGGAGCAAAGAGACAAGAAAGAAAGAGGATGAAGAAGGAAAGTCACGAGGAAAGAAGAAAGCAAACATAGAAAAAGAAGAAATGTGATGTCTAAGTTAAAACAGTAACAAAAAAATATAATATATTCCTCTCTCTAATTAATAGTTATAAAAATAGTTCAATATACACATTAATTAGATTATATCTAATGGATATCAGAGAGGAATTTGACATAATCCATTTACATGGCAAATGAACTTGACTTAATCATCCATCACATGTTACGGAATAGATATGCAGTATGCATCAATTGGGATTGTGTTAGATGCAATTTCAATCTTTTAATTTATAACTTTGTGAAGTGAGACTAAATACTATTGAATTCCCTCCAAGTCATCTCCATGAAAAATGTACTATATTTAGGATCAATTTGTCTCCTTACGAGATTTCAGATATAACTCTCGTCGCGCAAATGCTCGGCTGGAGTGACCTCTAGATAAGTTTGTTGTAATGTCATGAAATGAACTTATGTGAATTATGAACAAGTCAGCTTACATAATACACACACACAAGCTATAATTTTTTTATCCATTATCATAATGATTTCAACAAATCATTACCTTTTTCGAAATAATAAGATTTAGATTTTCTAATTGTGATTAAATTTATCACCTCTCACCCTAACTATAAAAAGGTCATATATTTATGATAAGATGTGGTATCATTTTAATTAGTAGAAAATGTCTCCACGTGACATCTCAGAAATAATGCTCGCCGCGCAAGGCGCGGCGGGAGCGATTGCTAGTTTACTGTAAAAATAATTCCACAGAGTGACATAATGTTATTATGACTTTCATTGAAAGAATATAATTTTAGTTGGATGGTAGGTTCAATCTTAGTTAAGGTACAAATTTGCCACAAAAATTTCCAATAAAGAGTTATTTTGTCCCAAAAAGTTTTTTCTTTTTCCAGATTGTCTTGAAAGTTTTCAAACGTAGTAATGTTTCCCTTTTTTTGTTAAATATATCAACATTGATTGTCAAATACTCCCTCCGGTCCTAAATATAAGACCTAGATGACTTTTTTAGAAAATCATAAAAAAGCAAAAAATAAGTTAATTATAAATTGATTTACCTAATTTTTTCTCTTAAACTAGTTTATTTTACCTATAAATTAATGGATTATCTAAAAATATATTAAATATGTCATCATTTAATAACATATTTCACAACCTTAATCTCTCCAAAAAAAAGTTATCTAGGTCCTATATTTAGGACCGGAGGTAGTATATGATATTGTCTGTTAATATTTTAATGAAAAAGAGGGCAATTTCACTATGTTTTAATTTCAAACTCATAAAACTTCATGAGAAAATTCACACCTTAACCCTTAAAATTAAAAAAGAGTTTGTGCAAAGCCATGGAACTCGATCATTATCAATAAGCCTAAGCTATCTAAATGTTGCTAGCAGAACAGAATAATGATGCAGACACGAATATGAATGACAAATATTTATGATGAACATAGAGATGGGGAGGGGCAGCATAAAACAGAGTGATAGATAAGATAAACTGAGACATGTATATAGAACAGGCGAAATTATTCAAATTGGGAGAGAAGAAAGAAGAAAAATTATTATTTATTCACCGAAAACGATTTAGAAAACACAGACATGCTCCTCGTGACTATATCTCTCGGCGGCTAAATCAAATCTATGCACACTCTTGGCTCCTCTGGAGCATTCATCAATTCATCTATCTCTTCTACATACTTGTTGCTCCGTCTGATAATTGAACTTGGAGACCCATTAGATGTTATAGGAGAGGCAGAGAAAACAATGAAGTCACATATTTCAATATCTGGGTGCATATATACCCACAAAATAAGTACAATAGAAGCCATGTCAAGTACTGTAAAACCTCACATACTCTGCTCCGCTTTAATAGGTTCATAAGCCGTTGCATGAGCAAACATTTAATTATTTTTCTGGTGAGTTAGAATAATGTAGAACACATTGATTTCATCTTAGCCGCTTCCATTAATGTTGTTCTAAACGCATATATTGTGCCAGTCATAACGTCAACGTCTTAGACTCAAGTAATCTAAATTAAAAGTGTTTAATTAAACTGCTGTTCGGCTAACAACGATAACAAATCATAGGCTAAGCTTTGTTGTCTTGTGCTGGTCCATTAATATTAATATTGTTCTAAATGTATATATGACACGGCTAAAATTAGTTGAAAAAATGACAATTCATCATTTTCAACATCTTAGACCAAAGCTACTATCATTTTATAAGATGCACAACAAACCTACCAAACTGCCACTGTAGTGATCAAATAAGAATGTCATCAGCAACGACATCAGCTTACTTTTAAAATTTTAATATCAAGTTCAAATAACAGCACGACAGTAATATCAATACTGGTCATTTTACCCCGTCTCTTCAACTGGTAACTTAAACACTTTATTTATAGAAGCATAAAAGCTTATATGACCAGGAGTATTACTGCCAAAGACTATAATCATTTCCCACGTCTTAGCCAGGAGGCCAGTTCATCTGTCGTCCCCCAAGAAGATGAACATGAATGTGATAAACTGATTGGCCTGCCAAAAAATAAAATTTCAACTCAGATTTGAAAAGTACACAAAAGGAAGCTTGTGTGCGAGGGTGTAACTACTAAACGAAAAACTGATAGAGTTAAACATATTGACATGGAGAAGGACACTTACATCCCTTTGGTCCATCATTAATGACGATTCTAAAGCCATCATCAAGGCCTTCTTGCTTGGCAACCAGCTTTGCAGTGTATAGAAGCCGGCCAAGAATCTCAAAGTGTCTCTCCTCAGCCTGGAGAAAAAAGCCATAACGTTGAAGTCCAAAAGCACAAATATTTCCAAGTTAAAATGCAGGTGTTGATGATACTTTTGGGAAAGCAAATGCGACCCCAACATTTGTCACCAACCGTTGACACCCCACACCCACAAATATTAGTGGGATCCAAAAGCATGTACCATAAAAACATGATCATAGGTTCCAGAATGTTCCTACAAAGCTTTCCTAATGCAAAAGGTCCTTATTCATGACATAATAGAAAAGCATGTACAGTTGTGCGTACCTTGGACAACCCAGTTAACCCATCTCTAACTTTTGGAATGATTAGTATGTGTACTGGAGCTTGAGGGTTAATGTCCCTGAAGGCAAGGACCTGGAGAGCAGAAAGAAACAAAATAGCATCATAAATCTGTACAACAAATGCAGATTTCCACCCTTTTTGCCACCCTCCATGTGCAACAATGCAATACTAAATTAGGACACAATCCCCCACAATAACATTCAAAGTTTCAAACTCTAAAAAGCTCTTTATCAGTTTGTAAATTTAAATCTTTGCATGGTCAGTCAATCTAAAGATTGTAGAATGTTCTAAACATGTTAGTTGGATTTTAAATCTAAGCCATTTGTTTATAATTGTGTTTTTCAATGTAAATCATAAGTCATAACCGTAGAAAACCAAGATATCCATATCAGGCCCATGTCAAGTAGGCATTTGAAGCATGCATACAAGTAAGACTCAAACTTTTGTAGGGCCATTTTGTTCATGTCACATACACATGGCTCCCAGTGTCAATGTCATATTCTCTTTTAAGAAGTGACATTGGAAGCAAGATCAAGCCTCAAATTCCCTAATTAAATAAAGAAGGTTACAAGAGACAAGCACACCAAAATAATAGTACTCAAATCCTCCTAAAATCGAAATAACAGTGAAAAAAGACACAAGTGGGATAAGCTAAGGACAAAACAGAACGTGAGGCAGTACCTTATCGTCCTCGTAGACTATAGTTGAAGGAATTTCCTTTTTAATGATCTTGTCAAATCTACACATCAAAGAATACACAAATAACGACATCAAATTTCAATGCTAACCATACACATTTTTCATATAGCACGAACAGGAAATAGGCGCCCACAAACATTAACAATCGCCTAATCTAACAATATTAAAAGCAAGCATATTGATTAGGGCTTTGAACAAAAAGCGATTGTGCGAGGTGATAAGAAGATGAAGGTTAAAATAGGAAATGGAAAATGGAATGAAAGAAAGAAGTGAAGAGAAGATACATGGTGGGAGCATCAGAAGGAGTGGCTGCAAGAGCAGCTTCTTTCTCAGAAGCCATTAGCTGCTACTACAACCTACGACACCTGATGAGTTTTCTCAAGAGATAGATAGATAACCTTGTAATTGACTAATTGTAATGAATGTTTATGTTTTTTAATCAAAACTGTACATATAACCTTTTTAATGTATTTATATACAAACTTTATAAAAAAAAGTATTTATATAAAAAAAGGCGTTTATAATGAATATATATAGGATTTTATACTAAGTTTAAAAGTCACGTGATGCATTAAAATTATACCACTGACCAAAGAGATAAATCAATACTTTAGAATGATAAAAAAAAAACTCATTTGGTGTAGAATGAATTTTTGGGGAAAAATGTGTATTTTTTACACTTAATCTAATTTTGTTATCTCTTACGGCAAAAAATGATGGTGGATTTTTATATATTATTGACTCACCCTTTGATCCTTTTTTTTATAACTTCCTTTGATCCTTTTTGCTAGAACAAATTAAATTTTTTCCTCTAAAAATACAGTATTTTACGTTATTACAACTTTATGACCCGTATAATAATATTTTCAATCATTATTTAATAAAAACTAAGCTTAACGAAATAATTAAACTGATGAACAAAATTATTTGAGAATTCAATGTACTTTTAGTTCTCTACAAAAGAAATTAATAAGTGACAACATTTCTATAATTCTTTTTAGCTCCTTCTGCACCAAACAAATTGTACATAAATGACATTTTTAGGGAAATATTAGGGTAGGGTTTAAATTCTCCAATCATTTTTTTCCAAAACAAGTGTTCATTAAATTTAATAATCCAAAAATACATATCAACTTTAACGCAACGAATATATCACATATAGAACAAGCATGTGCTAACTTTTTTCTTCTACACTTGTTTAGTGTCATACGTAAAAAAATTACTAAAAAGTGACCACAAAAAGGTCAGGATCAGATTATTGGATAAAGGTGCAAAAATGGTAATGAACTATTGCGCTATTAGCACTCGGGGGCAACATGTATTTTCAGTCTCAATTATGAGAATGAAGAATAAATTTTGGTGCAATTCAGGTAACACTGTCAAGTTTGACCGACGTTGACCGTTAAAAGCTGACATAACGGGAAAAATAAATTTTTCTGAATGTTAGATACTATTAGTGAGTGCACATGATTAAACTAGCTTCAAAGCATTTTGGGGTGAAGGGAGTATATTAGATAGAGGGATGGAGGGAGTGCACTTGATTGTAATTTGTATCCTCTTGATTTCATGGCATGGAGGCTCTAACGTAATAAGTGAAGTTAGAGCGATTACAACCACCTAACCTCATAGAAAAAGGCTCTATTAAACTATGTTAAAGTGATTATAGCATTGTGATACTATTATGCACAAGCTTTAGTTATGCCCCATTCTCATTTACAACCTTAAATCTTTTGTTGACCGGAGAATTTCTAAATAACAGTAGAACATAAAGTAGAACATGAAAAAACTAAAAAAAAAAACGTAAGATTTCCAACAATATAAGAAAATGTGATTTTTCTTCTTTTTCCCATTGAATTGATTGAAGCAGTATTTATTGTATCAGACTGTCAGTTCACAATCTAATCCATGTATGTAACAAAATACTAATACATCATTGAAATTTCTTCAAAAATTATTCAACCGAAACGTATGGCTCAAATAAATTATCTTTAAATGACATTATGTAGAGAAGACATTGACGAATTCTTCTCATGTTCAATGATGAGCTTTGGATCAATAGTCCTTCTGTGCAGAAAATTTGAGTACCATTGAGCAGATAGTTTAGGTTGCCTTTCCAAATTTGGATCATTCAGATCCACATAATATAGACCAAAACTGATTTTATATGCACCCAGCAACTCATACACATCCATCAAAGACCATACGAAATAACCTTTCACATTCGATCCATTCCTTTGAACACGTAAATGATAAGAAAAAGAAAAGGGAAACGGAAATTTATCAGTAATAGTTGTGAAAAAAGGCTAGAATTTGAAGTTAAATAGAGGAGAATACATTGGAATAGGTCAAAACAAAGAGATGATACCTCAGACCATCAAGCACAGCCTTAATGTGGCCATGTAAGTACTTCACCCTTGACCAATCATCCAATGACGAGTTTCGCGGTGTTACTTGACCTGCATAGTTATTATATTGAAACGTTCATTTTTGTTGATGGAGACAGATACAAATAGAAAGACAGACAATGACATGCCGTTCTCATGGATGTAAATGGGAAGATTGCCATAAGATTGCTCCAATAAGTTCACTACATTTTGCATATCACTAGGCGTTGAAGCATTAAATATACCTCCTGTAGCAATTCCTGAAACCATGAACGGAGGAATCAAACCTGTCATAACCCTTACCTCAGATGTAATTGTAACATTTCTGCTTTCAATGAGCAATTTTATCAGCTCCAAACTGATTTACTACTTTATGAATTGATCATACTCTCGTATTTGTCACCATAGTCTATGTATATATCAACATCAAGAACCTACTTAACACTATGCTAAAAGCTCAAACTATTATTAATACATACTCCCTCTGATCCTATAAGACCACTTTGACTTTTTTGGAAAAATCAAGATGCAAAATTAACCATTTTAAAATGTCTATAATTATTTTTTCCCCTCAAAATTAATTTATCCTATTCATAAACCAACCTATAATCTAATTACATATGTCATATGTTATAATTTAGTCAACTAATTTGAATCCTTAAATTCAACAAAAAAAGTTTAAAGGATCTTATATTCAGGACTTGGGGGAGTATTCAACCTATTTGCCAAAAAATTTCTCAAAATCATTTTTCACATGAGATGTTGCACCATTATATGACGTCAGAAGCAGAGTTGTTAGAGTCAAGAAAATCAAAAGATGATGGTCTAACGATATAGAGAAATGAGAAAGATAAACCATCTAGTAAAGGTGGTACAATAGGAAAGAAATCAAATTACATATCTGCTTCTACTTGGGGAAAAATCAGTTTATAACATACCTAACATTTCAAAAGCAGCATCTGAAAAAATGTGACCGGTCTCCACTGGGTGGTTTTGAGGGATATTCTTAACATGAGATGTGTAGTAATAATTGATTCCAAGGAAGTCAATTGAGCCCTTTACTATATTTGATTCAGTTTTGGTGAATGAAGGAAGCCTTGAGCCTACATTCTTTTTCATTGTGTCAGGGTAGTCTCCAAATATCAAGGGATTCAAAATCCTGCAACGCCATAATATTACAAAATATTACTAACATAATTACAGTAACTGACAAACCAGAAAGTATTCACTTGGAACAGATGCTTACCAACCCATTAGTAAGTCTTTAGCCCTTTCAGTGGCATCTAAATCTTCAGTAGCATTTGTTAGAGGTATAAGACCAAAAGTAAGGATATTAATCCCAATAAACCCACGCTGCTTTTCCTACATTTAACAGTTAACCATGTCAACAATTCTGATTACAACAGGCAATATGATCAGTGTTCATTTACTCTCCCATATTGAAAGAGTGAAGGGAGAGTCATATAAGAAGAATACCTGATACTTTTTCCAATACAATGAAGCAGCTGCAGCATGTGATAACAGTATATTATGAGCTGCTATATAAGGCTCAGTGGAAGAATTTCCCTTAGAGCACTTAATTATGGGGGAAGGAGAACATCTTTGAGGAGGTAGAAATCCAGCATCGTAGCCCCCAATCACAAAGATATTTGGTTCATTCATTGTGGTCCAGTATTTAACTCTGTCTCCAAACTCTCTGAAGCACACATCTGCATACATTTTGAAGTCTCTCCTGTATATATCATACACATACATGTTAGCGTAAATAAATTTTGTTCAACTTTTCAACTAAGCAGGTTGCACAAGATGACATACACTACTCTACGACTGAGCCATCCCCCATACTCATCCTCAAGTGCTTGAGGTAGGTCACTATGATGTAATGTAACATGCGGCTGGATACCTGCAATATAATGAAAAAACAGGGAATATTAGTATATATCCAACTTGTCTTAGGTGTTTAAACTCCTATATGGTTTTCACAGTTAATCACCATGGTTAATGAGTTCATTAATGAGGTTGTTGTAGTATTCTAGCCCCTTGGGATTAACTGGTCCTTTTCCATCTGATATAATGCAAGAACAAGACATACGGTAAAGCCTAGAACATTAATAGCATTACAGATATAAAGCAATATTTTCTTTGGACTATGGTGACCTGGAATAAGTCTTGACCACGATATGGAAAATCTATATGCATTTAATCCCATTTCCGCCATCAATTCCACATCTTCCTGCAATAAATCAATGCTCACATCTAGTAAGGCACAAAAATAAATAACACTCTTACAATCATATTAACCACATAATGTTGTTTTTCTTGTCATCATGAGCTGACTTTTCATTCACAAACTGACTCCTTAAAGTTTAAGGACGCACCTTGTATTTGTGATATTGATCGCAAGATTTGTTTCCATAGCCGCCAGCTGAAATTTAATCGATAAGAACAACTAATAACAAATTCCAAACTTCAAACAAAACCAAAGGAGAGCAGACAAACACATCACTTTGTTTTTACATCAAGGGGCATGAGGAAACAATAGCAAAATACAAACTATCAAGGTATGTGAAGAAACTGATATATATCATTTTAGTGAAATTGGAAGTTGGTGAATATGATAGTACATGAAGTTTGGGCGAAGGTATCGAATATGCTGGGTGTCCTTCCATCTTCATAATCTGCACCCTCAACCTATGAGGATATTAGAATATGATGAAATTCTAAAAGAGATATATAGATAAAACAAGGAAGAAAAAGAAAGAAGAACCTGAAAAGCTGAGGTTGCAGCGCCAAAGAGAAAGTCAGGAGGGAAGTCATCTCTGCTATATGTGTCAGAAGAAGCAGATGCAGCCACTAGAGATAGAGATATCAGTGCTGACAAGAACATTTTCTGCTTTTCTTGGTAGTTCATACTATTTCTGCAGAGTATGCTAGAGCTTTCTCCTACTTTATATTATATGATGACTTGTATTCTCAAGTTTAAACAATGTTTTAACAAGACGTTTATAATATTTGTACTCCCTTCTCTTGACAAATCAGCCGCTTCTTCGTAAAACACATAATTGTTAGTTAAAAGTCTGCAATGAATTATTTCCAAATATTATTGTCCATATTTATTATTCTACTATTAAGACAGAGAAATATACATAAGTAATACTCCATCGGGCTCTAAATATAAGACTTAGTTGACTTTTTTTAAAATCCTAAAAAAACAAAATAAGTTAATTATAAATTGATTTACCTAATTTTTTGTTCTCTTAGACTAATTTATTTGACTTATAAACTAATAAATAATCTAAAAATATATCAAATATATTATAATTTAATAACTTATTTCCCAACCTTAATCTCTCCAAAAAAAGTCAATTAGTTCTTATATTTAGGACTGAAGGTAGTAATAAATATGAAATAAAGTTAAGGTCATAATAAGAAAAACATTAAATAGAGAAAGAGGATAAGGTGAGCTCTTATATTTTAAAACTAAAACCAATCAAATTTTGAGGTTTTGAGCTATGGTATGGATTGAAAGGACTAATATGTAAGGGAAATTTGCAGTTTAGTCCCTGGTAAGGGAAATTAATACTGGAAGGTCCCAATACATTCCAAAATAATTATAAAGTCTTAGGGGCCATTTCCTGCAATTGTTTGCTTATCTTCAATGACCATTTTGCCCTCATAAGATGAAAGCATAGTCTCCCTGTAGGGACCAGTGAGATGACAACCATCTTTAATGAGGGCAAAATGGTCATTGAAGTTAAGCAAACAATTGCAGGAAAGGGCCCCTGTGACTTTATAATTATTTTGGAATGTATTGAGGCCTTCCAGTATTAATTTCCCTTACCAGGGACTAAACTGCAAATCCCCAATATGTAAAGCATGGTGAATGGTGTGCACAGAATATTGGACTGCTGACTTGGGCGGCAATTGGTAGAATAAGGAAGTCCACCTCCATATCCAATCACACTCCAATTGCGACTTGGACTCTTCACGAATGGATCATTGTCTGTTCTGGAATTGACCATCCTTGTATAGTGGTTCCACGTCATTGGGGAAGAATAATCAGGCCTATTTTGTTTTTCGTTGATTTAATTATAATAAAATAATAGATATATTTCTCACTAAACTGTACAGCAGTTTGATTATTATTTATTTCGCTTATGGAAAATATGTTTGAACAAATTGCAGGACTTTGGTGGGTCAGAAGAAAACATTTACAATTTTACATGTAAAATTGATAACAAAACTAAGTCTAAAATATTGACAATTAAAATTGTTGAATAGATATTGCAGGCTAACGAAACTATTGCTTGGGGCAATACCTCTGTGGGAATAGATTATCATATCATCCTTAGGCATGCGTATTTCCCTTGTGCTTTGCTTTTGGTTTACTTGTATACAGCAGTGATTTTTCCAGCTTTTAATAAAAAAAATAGCTATCAAATATTTTGTAATTTTTTAATAGATGTTTATTGTCATAACGAGAATATATTTTTCTTGAAGTTTATAACTTTAAATTATGATGGCCGTACTGTTTTACTAAAAGCCTCAAAATAAACAGAGGTTCTAGCCATGAAACTTTTATTCCATGCAATGAAATCGAAATAATGTCAATTACTGTTAGTATTGATGTATAAGTTCTTATAATAATATGAACTCATCAAATACTCCCTCTTTTCTTAATTATAAGTATTATATTTTTTTAATATTAAGAAAGAAAAATATTTCATTATATTTGAATATATTGAATATGTAATTAGATTATAAGTTATGTTAAATATAAAATAAATTAGTTTTAATAAAAATTAATTATAAATATTCAAAGGTGATTTATTTACATCCTTAATTCTTCATGACAATGGAAATGTTCTTAATCTTACACAATGACGCTATGGTCATTTTTAAATGTTTGAGTTAGTCATTTTCTTCATGACAATGGAAATGTTTGAGTTAACAATCCTAGTCTTAGGTTAGATATTATTTTTCTTATACATGATTATTGTACCTTTAATCAAGGTTGTTAAACCTGTGAGTTTAAGTAAACTCGTGGAGATAAGGTAAACTCGGATTGTAGACTCGAATCGTAAACTCGTAAGAGTTTACATTTATAAAAAAACATGTATTTCTTTTATATAATTGAATAAGAATACAAACAATAATAATAAATTGACTTGAATTCATTTTAAATATAGATAGTAAATTTAAATATATCAATATTCATACTATATTAACCTCGATAAATAAATTTCTATGAAATCCATATTTAAATTCATTAAATTTTGTCAATTAAAAATAATTAAAATGAGTTTAGTAGCAAGTTAACGCAATTCTCTGTAAGGTAAAAACGTAAAAACGGTGAATTCACAATGTAAACATGTAAGTTTCTACCGAATTTTCAAAGACTGAAAATTTAGGTGACTTGTGACACGTTTTGGTTAGGTAGTGTCGTAAAAACGGTAAAATCGGAGAGTCAACTCGCGAGTTTGACAACAATGCCTTTAATGAAATCTTATCCTGAAGTTTTAAACTTTAATAACTTATTAATAAGGGAGAAAATATACTTTAAACACAGTAACAGAGGATCGGAGTGTTAAGATTAAGAACGCATTCTGCTTCTTCTAACGCATTCACGCTTTAAAACAGACATTACTCACAAGAAGACTTGTAGTGGAAGTATAATATTGCCATAACTTAAGACGTACGTGAACATATATCGATTTTTAATCCAAGACCCCATAATTTTATTCCAACAAAATTACCTCGAACGGTCTACCTCTTTTTGGAAAGCATCTCATTTCATTTTCGCTACAATATGCCACTCAACACTGGCATATATAGGTCCCCATAGAAATTCTTCATAGTTACACACACAGTTTGTTTTATAGAAACGAAAAAAAAAACTCCATGAATTGTTGTTCAAATTCAAGATTTTTCACACCTCAATACTAATATACTTACTCTACTATACTACTTATTATAGTTATAAGAGATATTTGAAGATTTGAACTTTGTCTTATTAGATATAAAACTATTTCTAATTTTCATTACATTTTTTTCAAATTACCACCGCTAATGATCAAGTAAGAGAAGTAATAAGTAAATTGAGAAAGATGATTAGGTTATTTCAAAGAAAGTACTCCCTCCGGTCCCTAATGTAAGAGCCCAAAATTTGAATGATTTTGGTCCCTAATGTAAGAGCTCACCCCATATTCTCTTCTCATTTAATGCATTTTTTTCCTACTTTACCCCTAACTCTCTTTCATATTTATTAATGCTTATGTATTTCTCTCTCTTAAAAGTACCATAATAAATATGGGCAATTTTGGAAAAGAAACATTAACTCCAGACACCCAACTAACATTCACATGTTTTCTTAAGAAGCGTTTTTTTTACGGCTAGCTCTTACACTAGGGACCGGAGGGAGTATGTTAATGCAACTAATTAACTTAATTAATAGTTTTATTCTAATCAAAGCAAATAAAATAATTGTATAAGATTGAAAAGAAAGAGCAAAATATAATTGTTTAGATCGATAATAGACCACGTCTTTCGTAAATCACCATCAATTTAATGATCAGAATCAACGCGGGATCCACTTACAATAATCACGGAGGTGAGCAATCTGTCAACAAACACACATCTTGGAGACATATGATGGCAACATCAACCTCCATGATGAAGGACATGATATAATTATTAATATACATTATTAATATGTGATCTTCTAAAAAATATTCAATGAGCACCCATATCGTCTCTCAACTTTTAGCTTGAAAGGTGGCAAACTTATGCTACCTCCCGTCCTAAATATATGACCTAATTGACTTTTTTTTGGAGAGATTAAGGTTGCGAAATAGGTTATTAAATGATGACATATTTGATATACTTTTAGATTATCCATTAGTTTATAGGTAAAATAAACTAGTTTAAAAGAAAAATTATGTAAATCAATTTATAATTAACTTATTTTGCTTTTTTAAGGATTTTCTATAAAAAGTCAATTAGATCTTATATTTAAAACCGGAGGGAGTATTTTTTATGGTGGTCTTCACCTCCATTTCCTTAATCTTAACCCTCTAAAAATCGGATGGTTGAAGAAAAATATAGACCATTAAAACACAAATCTAAAATCTCTTATACTTTCTTTCTCACCTCGCACATTATTACCTATATTATCGTTCTATTATTTCTATTTTTCCTTTTTAATATTTCAGCGATTTAGATTTAATTAATGGTTAAGACTATAGAAGAGGAGTGAACTTTAATGAATAGGAGGTGTACCTTATGATATGTACTTAGTATCCTTAACCTTCATTAAGTTGTCTTCTTTTATCCGATCCTATAAAAAAAGTCACCTTCTTATACCATTAATTAACTTTTTTACGAAAGCTAACCATGCTAACTGGATGAAGTAAAGATATATGTTACATGAAGATATCTTAATTAAGGATCAAATAATAAGGAAAAACTAGGGAGAGTATAGGTCATAATCAAATCTCTAATCAAAGAAATAATCACAATACCCACGAAACTTATTTGTCATTGATTCTCTTATGAGAGATTTAGCCGTGATTTCCTAAAAAAGTTATATATGCATTAAATTGAAAATCTAGGGAGAGTACAGGTCCTTGCAGAATATATTCCAAGTGTCCATCTTTCTACGTAAGTTCATGGATATTGGTACCATTCCAAAAGTAGAATACCCGATCATTTCGTACATTTGTAATAAGCATACTTCTCTCGGTGCCAAACTTTAAGGACAATAGAGTGCTTTGACATTGATTCATTCAACTGGAATTATTACCTGGGCAAGTTCCTACAAGTGATAGAATTACCTCTCAGTTTACCAAGAAAACTTACTATACCAGTTGTGAATGAAGATAGATGGTCAAAGCCATATGCAGTTATATCTGTCACATTAGCACCAACTAGAGTTCGCTCCCGGCCGCGCATTTGCGCGGCGAGCATTATATCCGAAATCTCATAGGGCCTAACTTCTCTATTGATTAAATAAATATAGGACATTTTCATGGAAATGACTTTGATCCTAAATATAAGATCATTTTATACTTTTTCCAAGCTTTCCTCAAATTAATCCTAACAATATAAATCAATAATAAACATGAGAGGAAGTATGGAGAGATATCAAGGTAGATGGTTATGGCGATTTAACATAATAACTAACTTAATGGGCATCATTAATGTAATTAAATTAAGTAAATATGTTATATGTTCAAGATGAGATGAGAGATAATAAATCTAATAATCACATTTAGAAAATCTAACTTATTTTCAAAAAAGGTAATTATTTTTTTTAAATCACCATGTTAATGGATTTTAAAAAATTATAATTTCTTATTTTCAACACACACATATTTAGATGGTATTTTGAATCAAAACAGATGTGAACTCTGTTATGGACCCCAAAGTTCAAATCAATACTCAAAAATGGAACTCATCCAGCAATAGAGCCAACCGTTTGAGCAGCAACATAAGTGTGAGATTAAATTGAAATTAACAATAGGGACTAAACTGAAATTTTAGAATAGAGACTAAATCGAAATATATAAAAGTCTGGGAAGCAGAACACAAATTCCCTTAAATATGGGATAAATAACTTTCTTCTTGTCCCTCCCTCCATCAGTTGTTCACATTACATATCTCCTCCCATTTTTTCATCGATTTTCTCTTCCTCATCTCCCTCTACAAATGTCAGTGAACTCCTCCGGTGAAGCAGTCCGATCCGGCTAATCGAGCTCCGATCTCACATGCAAGACTATTTTCGAACTCTGGTGAGTCTTCTCTCTTCATTTATACCCTTCACTGTTTCGATTGGTGCTGTTTTCATAGGAGGGTTTTGTCAGGCTTTCGAGTTTTGTGTGTTTTTAACTAATTAAATCAAAGCTAGAGCTTAGTTTTTTAGTTACCCCAAAAAAATCCGAGCTTTCATGAAGTAGTGTTGGCCAGATTTGTTAGATCTTTTCTTTTCGTTACTGTTCAATGATGGATTTTTATGAAATTTTCATAGAATCAACTCTTTGATTTCCTTTCTTAATTAACTCGAATTGAGGATTATATGTTGTTTTGTTCACTTGTTCACTTGTTCAGTGTTGGAACTAAAGTAGATGTCTTTTTTTTGCCAAAGTAGATGTCTTACTTATGAATGTTTTGTATTATCATTTTAAACCCATAGGCTGTGGCTTTTGGAATTAGAATACACATGGCTCTTTCTTAAATAACGCATGAATTTTATTTATGCTTGTCTGGTACCTCTCTTTACTTTTCTTACCACAGTTACCTATTTTAATCGAAGTATGCAATACATGAGAAATGATATTTAAATGATTTAAATTGTAGTGCAAAGTTACAATATATTTATGGCTGATAAAGGAGATGATAACATCAACATGTGTCTTTATGCTGATATTATTACAAACTACAAATTGATTAATGGGATTAATAATAATAAACATGATTAAGAGGAGTGAGTTATCATTGAACCAGCTAGATGAAGTATTCAGTATACCATTATAGATGGCTGATCTCCTTTTGGTTTTGGTTTTGGTTTTTCTCTCTTTCGTTTTTCTCTTACCAGTGTGAGTGGATTATGTCAGAGTACTCTTTTTTTCTCTATTTTCTTATCCTCTCTTTGACTTCTTTTCTCTCTCCCATGTGAATCCTGTCACATCCTCTCTTTTACTTACTTTCCTCAACTCCTGCCATAGTCTTTCGTCTCTTTTTTTATACAGTATAGGAGTATATCACACGCCCCCCCTCACCTTACTGAGGTGGTATCTTATGAGGGAAGCTTAACTCTTTGTAATAGGTCTTTTGGTGTAATGCTCTTGAGAGCATAGGTATTCAGCTATTTCAAAAAAAAATGGCAAAATATTATATTTTTTCTGTAACTGTTTCTTGAGGGAAAATTCTTGAGCTGGAAATTCTTGAGGGAAAAATATTTTTGTAACTGTTTCATTACATAGGAAAATATTATATTTTTCTGTAACTGTTTCTCCTATAATCATCTTTTCATCACTTGATTGCTGTTCCTTTGTTTTTCTTTCATCAAGAGATGAATCATTGTTTTGATTCTTTTGCTTCTATCGGCCTGTTTCAGCTTCTTTCTCACTTCTTCCTACATGGAGGGGCGTCCTTCTCTAATTTCTTCTATGGAAGAAGCAAACCAAGTAGGTTGTGATTGAAACTGAAAGCCATTTTAAAATGAAGAAGCGCATCAGTACAATGTTATTTAGAAGAGAGGAACCTGAAAATTTTAAGTGACAACCTGAGAGGAATGGAGAAAGACATCACGTGCTCTGAAGTCTTCACTATAACTGATTGTGCAATGCCTCCCACGAAAGAAAGCCTCTGCATATCTTGAGAAAAAAATGGGTATGGATGAGGACAAAGAAACAAAGGGAGAAAGATAAGAAGTGAAATCGTGAATCATTAACCAACCTGATTGCGTTGCTTCTCCTCATTCAGCTTCTTTCTCACCACTTCATTTCAGATAAGATTATACAAAGTTTTGCACGGACAATGATTATAACACACTGGAGGTTGAAGAAAATGAGGAAGATAAAGATAGGGTTTATTCACTGGAGAAAGGAAGAAAACGAAGGTAGACGACACCAATGAAAAAAGAGACGAGAAGGAGAGAGATGTGTACCTAGACATAGGGATTATAGGACATTTCAATGGGGGCCACTGGATGTGAGATACATTAAAAATTGTTTTTCTATCAGACTTGCTCTCTAAGTTTCTTAAGTTTAAAAATTGTTTTTTTATTCAGCATTAAATGCTGCACATGGGTTAATCAAATTAGCCAAAATAAATTAATAGAATATGTTCAGAAATTCAGAAAAGCCCGCCAAAAATGGCTTATCTACAGTGTTATGAGTCTACAATTGCAAAAGTGGGTCTTTGAAATTCAAATTGATGGTGGATGTGCTTTTTATGTATAAGTTGATAAGTTGATTGATTCTAATAGCACTTGTCTGTAACACCCAAAAGGAAAATGAAGATTCTAGGACCACCTTGGTTTCATACCTAATAGCTGCTCTTGTTGGAGTGTTTCTGGGGAATATGGCCTGTGTGACCACAAACAGGACTAGCCCAGCAACAACGTGCCTATTTCCTTGGCTAGCTGGAGGTTTTGCCATGAGTGTGACATGGACTTATATCATAGCTGAGGAATTGGTTTCCTTATTGGTTTCAATTGGGAATGTCATTGGGGTTAGTCCTTCAATCCTTGGGCTAACAGTCCTAGCTTGGGGTAACTCTCTAGGGGATCTGATAGCTAATGGTGCTTTGGCAGTTAATGGTGGGGCAGATGGGGTTCAAATAGCTATATCTGGCTGTTATGCGGGCCCCATGTTTAACACCTTGATGGGTTTAGGATTTCCTCTTGTTCTCTCAGCTTGGTCTGAGTATCCAAGCCCATATGTGATTCCTAAGGACCGGTCTCTCTATGAGACTCTTTTGTTCTTCATGGGAGGGCTTTTGTGGGCCCTTGTGGTATTGCCAAAGAAAGGTATGAGGCTGGACAAGTGCTTGGGATGTGGACTCTTAGTCATATACTTCTGCTTCCTTTTCATAAGGATAGTGATGGCTACTAGCATTGTGAATTTCTAAAGATGCACCCTTCAAGAAGGAAATAATACACATCTTGGGTTGTATTCATGCGCTTCACAATCCACATGCACCCTTGTAAATTTGATTTTTTTTTGGCATTATTGCATTAGCAGTTGATACTTGATGTTGATGGACGGGCAGTAGGCTAGCTTGAGCAGTGGATAAGCCACCATCTAGGGGTCGTTTGGTTCGCTGGAACTGGGGGTAGGGAAGTGGAAGCGGAAGTGGAAATCACCACTTGGTGTCTTTGGTGTGGTGGAGAGTGGCTTCCACTTCCACTTCCACTTCCACTTCCATCAAAAACCCCAAAATGGGTTCCACCCATTTTTTTTACAAATATATCCTCAAGAATTTTGCTTATTTCCAACTCTGTCCTCACTTTATCATACCACACACTCTTCTTTCTCTCTCCTCCTTCCCTCACCCACACACTTCATCTCCTTCCTTCCTTCCTTTCTCTCTCTCGTCCTTCCCTCACCATGGCCGCCGACACACACAGCCACCGTCGCCGCCGCCGCCCCACCGTCGACCCACCGCTGCACCACGACGGCAACGCAGTTCCGATCTCATTGATGATTCTCCATCCCCTTCCTACTTTCAACTCATGATTGGATTAAAGACAATTATTTCCTACTTTCAACTCAGTCAGAAGGAGAGCATTCTTGAACTAAATGCACCGTTGACTCAATGCTTTAGAGTCAATGCAGGTCATAGAATCAATCAGAACTGGAACTGCATATCAGGGGAATATTCAAGGGCATCCAAGTGAGCAGCCATAGCCTCATTCATGGGTGGTGGGCCACACCTCAAAATCTGCGAAGCCACATTTCACACAACCAAAATGAATAATCATCTTCCCCCTCCCAAGCTTACAAGCTTACAGAATCAATTGAATACCAGTACAATACCAAAAGCTTCAGATTAATAATATGGAGAAATAGGTAAGAGTGAATAGAACAAAACCTTGATGTCATTGGCTGGAGCAGGGCAATGTGTTTGAATAATCTCCTTTGATACAAATCCAACACCACCATCCCATACTTCAGGAGGCTGGGCCCATCACATAATTTCAGTTTCAGTCGGTCAGAGGGACTAATCATTTAGACAGTACACAGTTATTATATACAACTCTACACAGAATATCAAAAGGAGACCTCTTCCCAGAAAGTATCATGGAAGTTACCTATATTAATTCCAGAGGAAGTAATTATAGCCAGAGCTAAAGAACATGTTTGCCCTAGTTAATTACTCCCTCCGTTCCTAAATATAAGAGCACTTTGACTTTTTTGAAAAATCCTAAGAAAGCAAAATATGGTAATTAAAAATTGTTTTTCCCAAATTTTTTCATTAAACTAGTTTATTTGACTTATGAACTTATATATGATCTAATAATATTTAAAATATGTTATGATTAAATTGTTCATTTTGCTTTCTTAGGATTCTCCAAAAAAGTCAAAGTGCTCTTATATTTAGGAACGGAGGGAGTATTATCTAGTTAACACGTTCACGATTTTTTTTGGAGAATTTCTGCACAAGATTGTAGACTTTTAAATTGCTTGATTAACCTTAGTTAGGAGTACAATTGCATAATGAATGATGATGTCAAAGCATACATGTTATGGATGAGGAAAAGAAAACTTCTGCTTTGCAATCTACAGCAACAAACCTGATTTAAGACATAGTACACTTTAAAGCGATCTGGATAATTAGAAGCAAGACCATCCAATTCTTCCTGCAAATATATGAAAAGTGTACATTTATGGTTCCCTTTGAATACTCAAAGTGTAATCAAATTTAAAAGCCAGTCACTGAGTGATGGGGGGATGCGTAGCTCAAATATTTCCATGATTCCATTCACTTGAGGGGAAAAAATAATAATGAAGAAAAGCTTGAGTTAAGTACAAAATTGTCAGCGTGAAGAAACAGTAACATGATTATTTTACACTGCTAACATTCCTCAATGAAGCTAACAGTTGCCCCATGCAAATAACAATCGTATGGAAAAGTAATCTCTCTGCCAAGGAAATTTATAACATCAATAGCAATTAGTATGCGGTAGTCAAGAGAAAAAATCATATCCAAGCCCTTTCCAGCGTGCATTATGCCCTAGTTATTAAGATTTCCTATGCATAAAGACTCTGTGATTGCATAAGTATTAAGTAGACTTGAAATGGGCTTTTGAAACAACCATAACTATTGCTACAACTGCAACACTAATTCAACAAAGTGTCCTTTCACACAAACTGCATCTCCCTATACACAGGGATATAGACAGATCATTAACTACGTGTATATTATGCTTTGAGATGAACAAGAATTGTCACAGTGGGCGAAAATTTTAGTATACCTACTGCTGGGGACTTTATACAAATGACCATAGATCATGCAAGGACAAAATAATCGACTTAGTCTCAAGATATGAATTTCTTCAAATAATTAAAAAATATAATATACTTCATTTAAAAAAATGCCAGTTACCTTTAAAAGAATGTCCTCATACGTAACATTGGCATAGATAAGATGCACCTTTGTCCTGTCTTCCGGGTTTTCAAGTATGGCTCTAGCAACCTAAGGAAGCAACAGGGTAAAAGGTTATAATAGTGAATTATTTCAAGCTTCTCAATGATAAATAAACATACAGAATTTATCCTTAATGTATACTTGGAACATTGGAGTGATTCCAGACCCTCCAGCAGTCATTCCAAATGCTCTGACCTCGCCAACCTGATATTTAAAACGTCCCTGAAAGTGACACAATGTGAGACCAAACTATCCAAATAACAGGCTTTTGATTTGGCTAGAAGAAATCACATCCAATTTGTAAAGATAAAATCCTAATTAAGCAAAATGAATAGGGGGAATGCCATTTAGGTCCCAAAAGAGGCAATTATTAACAAATAAGGGGTCGTTTGGTTCGCTGGAACTGGGGGTAGGGAAGTGGAAGTGGAAGTGGAAATCATCACTTTGTATCTTTGGTGTGATGGAAAGTGCCTTCCACTTCCACTTCCACTTCCCTCAAAAACCCCAAAATAGGTTCCACCCCAAAACCTATGGAAGTGGACAACTTCCATAGGAACCCATTATTTTTTGACAAATACATCCTCAAAACTTTTGTCTATTGCCAACTCTGCCCTCACTTGATCATGTCACACACCATGCTTTCTCTCTCCTCCTTACCAGTTATCTCACTCGCACACTTCTCCTTCCTTCATTCCTTTCTCTCTCTCTCTTCCTTCCCTCACCATGGACGCTGATGAACACACGGCCACCTTCGCCGCCGCCACCCCGCCGCCACACCACGACGGTGATGCTGGTTCAAATCTCATCAACGATTCTTCATCCCCTTCCTTCCTTCCTTTCTCTCCTCCTTCCCTCACCCACGGGCACCGAGCAGATGACCACCACCCCGCCGCCGTACCACCACGATTCTTCATTCCCTTCCTTCCTTTCTTCAACAATCCATTGTAGGTTCCGATCTCGCCGTCGATTCCTCATTCCCTTCCTTCCTTTCTCTCTCTCCCCTCCTTCCCTCAACAATGAACGCTGAACAGACGGCCGCCGCCCTGCCGCCGTACCACCACGACGGCGACGCCGTACCACCATGAAGCTTCAACAAGAACACGAGCATAAGAACAAGTTTAAGGAGATGATTAAAACACAGAAGATAATGAGCTTGCTTTTCCGGGTGGGGAGTGTAATTTGATGATTAGTGTGTATTAGAGTTCAGTTAATGGGGTGGAATATTTGTCAATGTGCTGGGAGAGTAAGGATATATATAAGTCAGTCATGTTGTCTGATAAGAGTTGCTGGTGTTTAATGTAGCTATTTTTCACTTGCATGATATGATTGAGTTGATTTTTTGATCGAAATTGATTGAGTTAATGACATCTGTATTTCTGTATTTTCTAAAAAAGAGTTTGGATGGAAAGAGAGAATGGGAAGAAGATGGGGTGGTGGGTTGGTGGTTGAGTTTTTTTTTGGGAAATTTGTTTTTTTTCAAGGGGTATTTTAGGAGTTTCATATTTTATTTACATATATAAATATAAAAAAATACTCCACTTCCATCTACACTTTCCCACATACCAAAGACACATTAAAACCTCACTTCCACCTCCACTTCTACCCCCACATCCACATCCACTTCCACTTCCACTTCCATCAAAACCTCTTCCAGCGAACCAAACGACCCCTAAGTCTCTGATAAATTTTTCTAGAGAATTGAGTTTCAAACAACTGCAACTTCAAGAATAACAATTGCAAATAAAACATTTAAGGTTTAACTGTAACCCTCAATTACCAAATGAGATGTTTTTTGGAAGCTTAACTTCTATTGATTCCGTCTTTAGGAACTTAAATTTCATTCCCCCAATAAAATGAGGCATCTAAAATTCATCAAAAAGAAGAAAAAAGGGAAGCTGGATATGATAGTTTGTTCTAGAAACATTCACCTTGGGTCCTTTAACAGAAAGATAGTCTCCAACACGCAAAAGAGAAAATTGGGTATAGAAAAGTAAAGGGAAGAAAAGACACTGACAGTCGACTCAATTCAACCCAAAAGAGAAACGTTATGGTCATACAAACCTTTATAACCAGTTCAAAATGTCCAACATCAGAATCCAATGTAGTGGGTGTATATGGTTTGATAACTTCCTCACCTTGACTATCCTTACCCCTGTTAGAAAAGGAGCTTGTTCATATTTTGATGACAAAGCATTGACAAACAAACCAAGCAAAGAATAATATTTCTGCCATCATATCTCTCAATAACATTCAAAATGTACAGCATCCATTCTCAGTCAACAGAAAGACTTGCATAAGAAGCACACAACAAGTTTGAAACTATTAGATAGTGAAACCTGCAGCTTATATGTTGGCCTATTGGAAGACCCAAAACTGAAGTGGGAGTTGGAAGTTCAAATGTGAACTTTGCAACATTATGGCTAAGCTGAGTGCACAAGCTTAAACTCCCTAACCTCCTCAGGGTTTAAGCAACCTGAAATCACATGGATGACGTCATCTTCACTTAACAGAACAAACAATAACTAGATACACTACAACACTAAAACCAGAAAATACCCACATAACAAGCAAGCAGTATCAACAATTCAGGCTATCACACAGTACAATGCATGGAGTTTCAAGTCAAATAGGAATTCCAATAAAAAAATCAATTCTACAAGCACGTGATATGCATTGTCATATTTCTAGAAGGGCTAAAATTGCAGGGAATAAGATCAAAATTAAAAAGAATAGATTACAAAAATCCAAAATTTGGAGCTGAACAACTGCGTTAATATGTGACGTGTTGTAAAAATGAAGGCCGTTTATTTATTTATTTATTTATTTATTTATAATAATGAAAAAATAAGAATGGGTGGAGGTGGGAGATATAAAAGGGAGAACCTTTGGGCTTTTTGGAAGAGAAGAGGTAGAAAGCGGCGAGTAAGAAGGCCACAAGAGCGACGGCGACACCCAGAAGCATGTGATTTTCCGGTGAGTGTAAGAAATCCATGGTTTAAGGTTGTGGATGACAGAGGTCTTGAACTCTGGAGACTCCGAAGAAATAATAAAGTTTAAACCTTGTTTGGCACATGAAAGAAAGATGGAAGAGGCCAATGAAAGAAAGAAAGAAAGAAAGAAAGGGGCCAACAACAACGAGGCGTAGACCAGCTGGTAAGAAAGGAGAATGTAAGGCACCGCGTACCCACCAGGTCATGGGTTCGAACCTTTGAGAAGTCGTTACCCCCAAAATGGGGAATCCCGACCGCACTTCGGATTAGTCGGTTCCCGAAGGGGACCGGACACCGAAGGCTCTAAGCAAAAAAAAAAGGAAAGAAAGAGGGACATGAATTGAGTTTTAATTGAAAAAAGTATATGTGAATGTGCTAGAAGGTTAAACTTTAGCAATTACAAGAAAATAATTAAAATTATGTAAATGTGCTAGAAGGTTAAACTTTAGCAATTACAAGAAAATAATTAAAATTTTTTGTTGGAATATTACCATTGTTCCTTCCTTCTTTCTTGATTATAGAATTTAGTTGACTTTTTATAGAAATGGGAATAAATTAAACTCGTTTATTTTAATATATGTGCATGCATGTAATTAGATTATGATTATATAATGATTTGCAAGTAAAATAACTTAGTTTTGAGAAAAAAAATAAATATAAATAATTCAAAGTGATTTATTTCACATCCTTAATTTTTTAAATTATTTAACTAGCTCTTATTATTATTTGGACCGGAGGGGATGTTTTACAGTATGATAGTAATAATTATGAAATGACTTCTATGCTTTGTGTAGCTCTAAATAAAAATAAATAAGTGATCTTTTTGGAATAATAAGCGTTTGTTATTTAAAAGTCCAGGGGAATAAGGAATTATTGCTTTTTTAACTTAGGTTTATAGATGTTGCTTTTTTAACTTAGGTTTATAGATGTGATTTTCTTGGTGGGAAAGAACATAAGACGGGAAATTTTGGTGGGATGGAAATGGACAATGGTGGCGGTAGGTATAGAGCTATGGAGTTGATTTGGTATTGAGAGCAAATGACGTCACGATTGGGTCGCACATCAAATTTAACCAAGAAATAAAATTATTAAGAATTATCAATTATTCATTCTCAATATTTTTCTTTCTTATGCAGCAATCAATTGCACACTAAACAATGGAAGTAATGCCCAGTCGTTTTTTTCATTTAGATTCTCCTAGCGTGACTTGCCTACACCTTCACAAAATGCTGCTATGATTATCTAATACTCCATTCAATTGGCTGTTCTATTTGGTCCAGTTATGAATTTGGTCCGGTGTCCTTTCCAGTTGGTCGGGAATCAATCTCTTTCTGCAGCCTCAGCCGCACGATTCTATAGTTTATAATACGTACTGTACTGTACAAGTGTATTTTTGAGCGCTTGTGGTCCAGCGATCCACATCAGGTTTAACTATTGGTGCAATCTTTATTATGATTATCAGCCACAATATTTAGTACTCACATAACAGACTTGTGGTGAATACCCTGCAGATTTTGCATAATTCAAATATATTAGAGCGACTGCCTAAGAAGTCTAATATCCCCTGCTTCATGGGATCTGTATTTATTAGAATAGATTCTCCAAAAAGCTGTATGTTTGGCTACATCCTATATTTATACATTAAAACATTACAAGCATAGACTCTTCATCTCCAACAAGAATTTTCATATCTATTTCCAGCATTTAGTATACTAGCAGCATCGTACTTGTAATTTTTGTCCTAATATTGTATACATCATGTTCATCCCCAACCAGCCAATGTTTATGTTTTCTGTCTTCTTGTTTTTCTCCATATTTTTTACAATTTTTGAGCACCTGCAGTCAATCAATCCACATCAGGTTTGACTGTCGATACAATTTGTATTATGATTATTCCCTACACAATATTTGGTACTCATTATACGTAACATACGTGTGGTGAATGCCCGAGAATTACACAATAATACATTCGAGGAACTATGTAAGAAGTCCATATCCCTGCTTCATGGGATTTATTTTTATTTAAACAGATTCTCCTACAACCCTGTACTTTTTGTTGCATCCTATACCTGTACATTACTACTTTAGAGAATGATCCATACATCCTCTGGGTAATGAGCAAATTCCTTCTCTCTTCCAAGAATCACGGAACCATGGTCTGCATTATTTATGATGCTAACCTCCGCTTTTGGAGCCTTCAACTTCAAGTTCAAACAGCTATATTATTAAACCTTCCACCACTTAGAGCATACAATTTATCCCAATAAATCTCTGCTTCATAAAGTTAATTCCTACACCCTTTTCATCTTAAACCAAGGTCCCTGACCTGTCAAATGTAAAACTTCACACACCACATTTCCATCTTCAATCAAGCACAGCAAAGGGGCACACACTAATCTGCAAGGGTGGAAGGCATAATCATGTTTTGAAAAGAGGCTAGAAATACAAGTGTCAATCAGCAATTCATCTAAAACATGTTATTTTCCTAATTCGAACAAAAGTGCAAAAATGAAATGCGATAGAGTGTACTCTTTAAAACAACACCTGTACGATGAAATCTTTATGTACCCGTCGTGATCAGATCTTTGTGGAGAATGAGTACGATGAAAGTTTTGATTTTGATCAAGTTCGCGAGAGGTGTTCTAAGGGCCAGAGATGACGTGTCTAGATATGTTTCAGATGGACTCAGTGAGCTTGTTTGGTTGGTAGGGAAAATGTTAAAGAATTAGAAAGTTTAGAAAGTTAAGGTTTTTGTGTAATTTACATATATCCTAGGGCCCACAAGTTTTCTCTCTCCATCTCATACTTTTTCTGGGCCCCACACACTTTATTTTTCATTATTACCTAATTTATTCCTACTTTCCATCTTTACTCCTTTCACTTTCCAATTCTTCACTTTCCTTCCCACAACAAAACATACCCGTATTAAAGTCAATTCAGTTGAGAATGATGGAGTTGAGGGGAGGTGTTTATCAATATCATTCATTATCATTAACAATACATTAACACGTATTAAAATCTAGTGATGACTATCATTTGTTTTTGATGAAAATGATGGCTATCATTTTAATTGATCTTTTTATCAAAATCATTTTTATCTATAATTAAGGTATCCTATCCTCTCACTCGACAAGTGAGATACTAATCTCCCGTTCATTTGTATCACCTGGGTGGGAAAGCTGAGCTGGGAGATTTAATGTTTCTCCATACCCAACGCAATGGATCGAATCCAGATAATTGGTTAAAGGTGAATGAGTCATTACCAAAATCATTTTAATTAATGTGGGAATGGTCCAGGCCTGGCCTGACCTGCTCACAAAATGGTTTGGCCTGTGCTATAATTGATCGGCCTGAGCCTGACCTGTGGCCTACTAGAGACAATATTTTCAAGTCTGAGTCTGGCTTGTGGCCTGGACTGGCCTGACTATTAGCCTGTTAGGAGACCTGATTAATTTAACATACTCAATAAGAGGTTTAATAAGATGAATGGTGGATAACATCATTTGAATGAATGACTAGAGAATGAGCGACAATAGACACACTAGAATTGAAGATAATATAATGTAATTTTATATTAAGAATTAGTAAAAAAAATAACATAAATTAATATAATAATATAATTTTTTATTTAAATAAATATTATTTTACTTCTTAATAGGCCGGCCTAATAGGCTAATAGGCTTTTCTCAAGTTTGAGACTGGTCTGTTAAGCAAAACAGTCCAAAAGAAAAAGTTTGGGCCTAAGTCTGGCCTGGATATAAGGAGGCCGGTCCAAGGCATTAACGGTCTAAGTCATAAGCCCCTGATAGCCGGCCTGGGCTATTCCCACCCCTATGTAAGACCCAATGTATGGAAATTGGAATTTGATTCTGATAAAAAAAGAAAGAAATTGGAATTTGGAAACAATTTGAGTGAGAGAAATGAGTTAGGAAAGAGAGAATAATGGGAAGGAAACAATTTGAATATTTAAGGAAAATTTTTAATTTTTTATAATATATCTATTATATATACCAAAACTCTTTATTTCCGATGTATAAAAAAAAATATTTACCAAAACTCATGACGATCATTACTATTGGATTACTTGATACAATATTTTTTCACTCAGATTACTTGACACAATATGAATGTACCACATGGATGCCTGTTAAAATAAATAAATAGAAACAGTTTCTTTTATATGAGTTCCTTAAATTATTAACTTTTATTTTGTCTCTATTCATTTTTAAAATTCTAAAAAATATTGGAACAATATCTTTTAATTTGTTATAAAATAAACGGATCTCAATTATCAAATGTGAAGCTTGAAAGCATCTATTAACGGAAAAAGTCATGGATACTTAATTATTTAAAGTTAAAAGAAAATTAAACAAAAATAATTTCCTTTTTACAAATTCTGTGAATTACTATTTTTTTTAGTTTGTATTGAATATTCTTTTAATGTTAGGAGTATTAGGATTCAGGAGAATCTATCTTTTGGTTTTAGCTTCTTTTTTCTCTAAACTATTCTATTCTTTATCATCCTTTTCATACTCCTTTACTCTTACCTCTTTATTGTTGTTGTATTCAATGTCCTTTTAATTATTAATTTTATTTTGTTTGTATTCAATTTTAAAATTCTTCGAGTAATATTTTTTTTAATTCACTCTATAATAAAGGATAAAAGTGGTTGCAATGATGAGAATACTTATCTGGATTTAAACACGCGTTCTCATCTTTTCGAGAGTTATAGTCCACTTACCAGCTGAACAAACTACCAATTGGTGAGACAATTTCTTTTTTAAAAATCAAAATGAATGAGTATTCACAAACGATAACCAATGTAATATAAAAATATAATATTGTTATATATTTTTTAAAATGTATCAGTATATTTAATATTTTCTTGTAAGGCATAAAACCCTCACTTGAGGACTTTCTAATTAGACTAAATTAATTTAAATTACATTAAAGAATGCGATCCAGAAAGTGAAATCACGAAATATTATGGCAATGAATTCAAACTTACATATATAATAAGATTATTTTTTTTATCAGAAACATATAATAAGATTATGTGATATAAATAATTTAATACAATGTCACATAGTTTTTTCCAAGCGGATATAAATACAATGACTCATAGTTTTTTTTAAGCGGATATAAATAAATTAAATTGTTAAGTTAGGCAATGATATCTATGTTATAACACATAGTAAAGACATTTTTTAATTAAAAAATAAAGTAAATAAAAAGTTTATATATGTATTTTATTGTTTTTACATTATTTAAGTTAAAGGAATACGTTAATAGTAACATATACCTAATAATTATAAACTAAATAAAACCACGTATGAACTCAAACCGGATGGTCGGGTCTCGAGTGGATAGAATGTTCTAACTCCAATCTCGTCAACGCTTGTCTCTGCATCTCCATTTTATCCTTCTGAACCACCGCTTCAGATCCGGGCTGACGCATATCATCTGAGCACGCACACCAGTCTCTACTCGTCGGCCAACATGAATCAGAATCAAAACTTCCTTCTCGTCCTAACCAAAGACCCCATCTTCCAGAAAGGCAGCAGGATCTGTTTGGTGTACTTCTTGTGGGGATTATCATCAAGCAGCGGACGGGAAAGGATCTGCTTGATCCACCTTCTGCATCCACCGCTTATTTGCATCGGAGTTGCGAAAAGGGTGAGTCTTTTTTCTCATGGGAAAGGGCTATTTATAGAGTTTGGTAGGTGGTGGGCGGAGGGAAGGGATAGGAAGGAAGGAGTGGTTGAGGGTGGGGAGGATCTCAAGGCCTGATGGTCCTTACTACTTGTGTTTTAGTGTATCTAAGAAGGCCTTTGTAAATGGTCTATGGCAGCCGCCTAGAGAAGTAAAGAAACCTCGTATAAGGATTGGGCATAGTGTAAAATTGTGCTCTTTGGAAGGTGAAGGTGGCGGTAATGGATGAGCTTGATGAAGCTGAGTAGAGTTTCTCTAGCAGACACGTGGGAGGAGGATGTTATGATTGTTTATAGGGAGGGCTGGGGGGAGATGTAAGGTTTGTTTGATGGAAAAAGATGCAACGGGGGAAAGTAGAAGAATGAAGCAGCGTGAGATTTGCAGGACATATTTTCTTGCAGCAGCCAGCACCAGTGGTGGCATGAGTTGGAAACCACCTGACCCCTTTTGGGTGCAATTGAATGCTGATGGAGCATTCTCTCATTTGAGCAGAGCAATAGAATGTGGTGGAGTCATCATAGATGACAGAGGAGCCTTTGTTTTGGAAGCTTTCTCTTCCAGGCTTAATGATGGAGATGAATTAGTAGCAGAACTCTGGGCTCGTGTCATTGGAATGATAGTTTCTTGGGATCATGGTTACGGTTGAGTGGTAATGGTGTCTGATTTGAGGGAGGCAGCTGATTTGTTGCATCGTGACTCTGCATTGAGAAATGAAAGGAAGCTCACATGATGCTGGAAAGAGAGTGGGGAATTAGAGTATTGCAAGAGGGTAGGAGTAGTGATAATGTGGCTGACTTATCAGCTAAGTGTGGACTTGACGAGCTGCCTGTTGTTTACTTTGTTCATCAGGATTATCCTGGCCTGAGGGTGTTGCTGAGATTTGATGCTGCTAGTATAGGTTGATTGTAGGCTGGAATGGTGGGAGGGAATGGAGAGAAAGTGGAGAGTAAGCCAGTGAGTGTTGGTGGTGAAGCTGAGAGTGAGAAATGCTTCGAAGAGAAGTGTAAATGCATGTCATGTCTGGCGTGGATTGTGGTGAGGGGGAGAGAGCAATGGCTATGAGAAGGAAGGAAACAAGGAAAGCAGTGTTAAAGGAAAGAAAGGAGAAAGAGCTGAAGGAAACTGAAGAGCATGGGAGAGTGTATGGGCTACCTTCAATTCTGTGGCCACAAGCTTTGATTCTTTGCACATCCTCCTACCGTCAGACAATCTTCCAGTTTGGTTCCTCCCTCCTGAAAATGCTCCAAGGTAGGTCTATTTCCCTTAATATTGTAGCTACATTAGATTTAATCCAATGTATCAGTGGTGGTGTGTGCCTGAAATGATTCAACGGTCTTCTTCCAAAACTTATCGGCAAGCCCACCATCTCGAATTACATGTGAAGATGTTTCCAACCAACCGCAGACATCATAGGAAATATCTCACTCTTTCCAAGTCCTTCCACTTCCCTACTAACTCCCACATGTATTTATTTCTTATTGATTGGATACCACCCCGGCCTTCCAGAGCTACCTCCTTCATAATGTGGATGAAGAGGCCTCACTTTTCTCAGTCCATGCTCCCTTGTCAAAATAATACTTGTTCGCAGCTTCTTTCTTTCCTTTTTCCTTGATTGAGCGTGACTTGTTCCATATGTGAATTAGGATTTAGGGTCGGAATTCGGATACCCGTCATGCATTCAGCATCTAATCTATTCCATACCTCTTTGGTAGAGTCGGGGCTATTTGTCATAAGGCTTGATCTGCAAGCCCACTGGCTTTTGCCTTCTTTTTTTGAGCACTAATATACTAATTCAATTCAAATAATTATAAATTATAAATAATGTTATATAATCTATCTCAATTCTTAAAATTATTTATGACGGTTCCAATTTAGCTTTGATAATTGTTTTAAGTTTATTGGGTCAACATTACGTCCTTATTTAGTTTGTCCCTATCATTTCAAACAGGATGTTTAAAATTGCCAGAAAAAATGAAATGATTTGTGTTTTGTTAATGTTGATTTATTTTAAATTTTATCAAAAATATTATTTATTTATTTATTTATTACCACCAAAATGTCAGTCAATACAACAAGGTAGCCTTATTCTTAGTGAGGTCAACTACATGGATGATACTATGAAGTCAATATGTCAAAAAAAAAAAACTAAAGAATATTGGATAAATATATAATTATTTTGTTAGTAATTGAATGTATTAGATTCACAAGTATTTAATATTTGGATGGTATGATAGTGAATTTAAAATTTTAGAATTATTTTGTTTCTCACTGATCTGCCTCTGAATTGACTATGGGATGACCCACTAACCCTTGACCCACTCTTGTCTAGTTTAGATGTCAGTTCGTGTTTAATAAACCTTGCTAACAACATTAATTATATTAGGGCAAAATTGCAAAAATGACCATGTAATTATCACGAAAGTGTAAAAATGACCTTGTAAAATTTTTTGGAGCAAAATTGCCCATTGAAATTTAAAATTTGGGCAAAAATGACCATCACATTTAATTTTTTTTACTTTTTCGCACATCCTCTGTCACATAATCATCACACAAAGGCAAATAAATACATAATTTTGTCACATATTTTAATGAGAGATGAATCGGCAGAAGATGATGCGTAAAAAAGATAAAAAAAAAATATCTGTGCTATCCATTTTTGCCCCAGTTTGAAAATTCGATGGACAATTTTGCTCTAAAAATTTTACATGGTCGTATTTGCAATTTCATGACAATTACATGGTCATTTTTGCACTTAAGCCCATTATATTAATGCGGCCTCATGACTAACAATTTGATATTTTAGAATAAATTAACCCCTATCTATTCCTAAACATAAGACCTATATACCTACTTTGATTTTATTTACAATAGCCTTTTAGTCAAAGGCACATGATGTTATTAAAACAGCTTAACGGTCTACTTAATTCCTATCCTCACTCTCTTACTTACTCTTTTACTTTTTTATTATTGAGGTACATCAATAAAGATGATGTAGGAAAAATGTGAGTAAAAATAGAAAGATGTGTTTTATTTAAGATCAAATTCACCTCCCCAAATAAGTCTTATATTTTTCTATTTAAAAGTAGGTTTGATAATTAGGATTATTAGGAATTAAGGGAGTATAAACTTCCAATTCAAAAACAGATAAGTATATAATAATAATAATAAAACAAATCCTCTCTTCCATTCCATTCCATGCCAGCTCCAGCCGTTGAAACGATGGTGCGGGCAGTGACTCTTAGTGATCTATCCGCATTCCTGATTTTGAAATAGAATTATAACATTAATATCATTTTGTATTTTGTATTAGAAGAATATTTGTAGTGTGCTGGTAGTCTAGTAATTTCCCTCAAATCAAAAAAAAAAAAAAAAAAGTCTAGTAGTTTCCCACATTCCTAATTCCGAAACACTACCCAACGTCTACTAGTCTTTCCCAACGTCCCTGATTTTGAATCACTACCCGTATGGAATGGAAGTCTACTAGTCCTAGTCTTTCCCAACGTCCCTGATTTTGAATCACATTCCTCTCTCTTTTTCATCATCTCCAGGACCTTTCTTTCCAGGAAAGAGAAAGAGGCTTGAACTATTATTTCCTCTGCAAGGTATGACTTAAGTGAACCTCATCCTTTATTGTTAATTTGTGAAATTATTGTTAATCTCTTTTTCATCATCTCCAGGACCTTTCTTTCCAGGAAAGAGTAAGAGGCTTGAACTATTATTTCCTCTGCAAGGTATGACTTAAATGAACCTCATCCTTTATTGTTAATTTGTGTTAATTTGTGAAATTATTGTTAATCTCTTTTTCATCATCTCCAGAACCTTTCTTTCCAGGAAAGAGTAAGAGGCTTGAACTATTATTTCCTCTGCAAGGTATGACTTAAATGAACCTCATCCTTTATTGTTAATTTGTGTTAATTTGTGAAATTATTGTTAATCTCTTTTTCATCATCTCCAGAACCTTTCTTTCCAGGAAAGAGAAAGAGGCTTGAGCTATTATTTCCTCTGCAAAGTATGACTTAAATGAACCTCATCATTTATTGTTAATTTGTGTTCATTTATGAAATTATTGTTAATCTCTTTTTCACATCTCCAGAACCTTTCTTTCCAGGAAAGAGAAAGAGGCTTGAGCTATTATTTCCTCTGCAAAGTATGACTTAAATGAACCTCATCATTTATTGTTAATTTGTGTTCATTTATGAAATTATTGTTAATCTCTTTTTCACATCTCCAGAACCTTTCTTTCCAGGAAAGAGAAAGAGGCTTGAGCTATTATTTCCTCTGCAAGGTATGACTTAAATGAACCTCATCCTTTATTGTTAATTTGTGTTAATTTGTGAAATTATTGTTAATCTCTTTTTCATCATCTCCAGAACCTTTCTTTCTAGGAAAGAGAAAGAGGCTCGAGCTATTATTTCCTCTGCAAGGTATGACTTAAATGAACCTCATCCTTTATTGATAATTGTGTTAATTTGTGAAATTATTGTTAATCTCTTTTTCATCATCTCCAGAACCTTTCTTTCCAGGAAACAGAAAGAGGCTTGAGCTATTATTTCCTCAGAAGAATACTTCCATATTTCTCGGTATGACTTAAATAAATCTCATCCTTTATTGTTAATTTGTGAAATTTATTAGTATTAAAGATCAAGTTGTGGACTGTATGCTAGGGTTTAGAAAGATTAGAGTAGATTAGGTTTATCAATAAGCCTCTATTTACAAAATAGAGTAGATTAGAGTTTAAGTAAGCTAAGTTGTAGGTTCCTATCCTAGGCATGACCTATTTATCTAAATACTCCCTTTGGTCCAAATTATAAGACTACTTTAATTTTTTTTTTTTTTGGAGGAATCAAGGATTCAAAATTTATTTTTAAAATGTCTATAATTACATTTTTCCTTAAAACTAATTTATTCTACTTAAAGATTAACCAATAATCTAATTACATGTAGCATGAGTTTTAATTTAGCCGTACAATTTGTTTCTTCAACTTGCTTGCACAAAGCAAAGTTATAGGGATATTATATTAGGAATTTTGATGGAATCCAACCCTCATTTACATATTATAGGAGGAAAAGGGGAGGCGTAGGAGATAAGTAATATGTTAGGGGCAATGAGGGTATTACAATAATAATTCTGTTTAGGGGTATATTGGGTATTACAGTTGTATTAGAGTCTATTACAGTTGTATTACTGATATAATGAGGCGGTTAGAGGGATATAAATAGGATTAGAAGTCAGAGAGAAGGTTTAGGCAAGAATTGAAACTTGTGGGAGGGCAGTGTTCTCTAATACACCTATTGTACATTTCCCTTTCTTTCTCTGTAATCTTCCAGTAGATACATTGTCTGTGGAAGTGATACTTTGCTGAATATTAATAATACATCAGTATTGTTCATCAAATTTATAGTAATATCAAGTGTTTGACTTGTCAAGTAATTTTAACTATTTATGAGTATTCTGCTTTTGTTTTGACTTGCTTGTTCATGTCTCAAGAAGATGGCAGATGCTGAGGATGGGGGAGAGAGATGGTTTCTGGCTAAGGATTTATTTCGAAGGAAAAATATTAATTCTGCACAGTCAAGTTCTGAGTTACATGGAAGTTATTCTCTAATTGATCTCGCTATATTTGGTAAAAGAATAATTATTGTTTTTTTTTTCTCTTTTAAATACAATTATTATCTTCTTAAGGTTGAGTTTCCGCGTTTTTTCTTGAAATCAGGGGTTGGAGCAATGATCGGCACTGGCGTCTATGTTTTGGATAATATAGTTGCCGTACAGGAAGTAGGACCAGGGATCCCAATTTCAATTTTCGTTGCCGCAACAGTTGCAGGACTTCCAGCTCTCTGCTATGCCGAGTTAGCCTGCCGATTCCCATCCGCTGGGAGTGTTTATCACTATGCCTATATTTGTATAGGTGAAATGTAAGTATCAAAGTTTCAGTTTAATCTTTTAATATTATTTTCTGTTTGGGTCCCCTTAACTTACATTTGGGTCCCCTTAACTTACATGAACCACTCAAAAGTTTTGTTTCCCTTAACACAATAGCTATGCTCAAAAAAATATTATTTATTTGAGTATTTACTCAACTTTGATAATCTCTCATAAGCCGGCTTCCTACCCTTAGATAAATATCCTTTCCCAACAAACAAAAAACTGCATTTTGTATGCTTATTTTTATCTAATATCATGGTTTGTCCCTACAACAACTCATGCACTTAGAAAACAATTATTCAGTAACTTATCAAAGGATTGTTTATATCTTTTGCATCTTATAGATGAGGGGGTTGAGACCATAGGATATAGCTTGAAGCATAGATTTCCACTTAATGGGAGAATAGCTTTTAGGTCCTAAAGAAGAGATTCAATATTGATCCAGTCCCATAACTTGTCGATGACAACTAAAAGTGCCATTATTAACAAGTGAAAAAGTATAATGAACAAGTCAGTAGACTTGTTTGATATCAATTATCTTCCTTGGAACTTGAATGCAATTGTTCCGATTAAAATCAGGGACATTTAGCACTTGCAAAGTAATCATGGTTCCCTTTAGATTCTCAAATGCTGCAAAGTAATCATGGTTCCCTTTAGATTCTCAAATGCTGCATTTGCCTTTTTGTGCCATTTGAATGAATGATTTTTAGAAGCTGTGAATCTGTGATAGTGGTGAAACAACTATCCCATGTCCATCAACAAACTTTCTATAATGTCCATTTATGCCATTAGAATTTTAATAATATCTGGTTGATCCAAGGATAACATGTAAAGCTCTCAAATTTGTTGGTTTAGGCCATCATGTCATGGATGGGTTTTTGAGGGTTCAACTTTAACTTTGGGAGAAATTATTTGGCCCAATTATGCCGTCTGTGGCTAAACTAGTGCTCAATTCTTTGGATTTACTACCAACAGGTGTTTATGGAGCTGCTTCAATATAAGTCCAAGGTTTTCTGTGTAATTCCATGTCTTTGTTATACTGAAGCATATCATCATAAAATATAATGATAGACTTCCTTTAATATCATCTTAAGTACCATAAACATAAGGAAAACCATGTCAGGGCCTTCCCTTCCGAAATAACCACAATTGCACCCATTTTTTGTGATTTATTTACTCCATTCATCATGAACTAATTCTCTACTTTGAAAATCCACTCAACGGATGCTTTTCCATAAAACACTCCAATTTACGGTGTTTTGTTTTGACCTTTAACCCGCTCGATTGATGTTTTTCTTGGCAATTGTGTCAACTATTTCTTTAAGATCTTGACAGGATTTCAGGGATGGCATCCTTCGTTGCTTGAGTTGCTCCAATATCCTGGCCATAGTGGTTTCTAGCCTCTTCTGACTAGCTTCCCTGTTCTTTTCTTTTCTTTTTCTTTCTTTCTTTGTTTTTTTTTTTTTTTGCATTTCCTCATTGTTATTTCCAAGTCCTTTAGGTTGTGATCCACTCTAGTATCAGCCATTCCTCATAATGACCACTCTAATACCGAAGTTATGGATTCCACCTGAAAATAGCTGTTTCTGAAACTATATTAGTTGTGTCGTCCTCTTTACCTAGTGGGGAAGTGAGATAATTTAGGTCTCATTCTTAGAAGAAATCTTGCACATATGGGAGAAAAATAACCAAGAGAAAGGTGTAAACAGATTATCAATTTTGTAAAGAAAGAATTAAGAAAACAATGGGGAGGGTGGAAGAAAAGAAGGAATAAAGAGTTTAAGAATAAGAGATGAACAGAGTAGGCAGAGACAACCACAAATCTATAATTCAAATCATACTGCAAGGACAGCAATAAGTAACCCCTAACGTTAGGTTATATAATCTTGAATAGATAATAATAATTGGGTTAAGATACCTAAACTCATTAGGCCCAAACCCTAATTAAATATAATAACAAAAATACTACTAGTACATAATAATAACTGAAACCCTAATTAGCTAATTAATCTAATAATCTATTCAATCAACCTAATCAATAGTTAATTGAATCAATCAACCATATTAAATAATTGTTATTCTAAATTCTAAATATTATTATCATAACAAAAAGGAGAGACACTCACTCAGTGCGTTATTGAGAGAGAGACCACCTGACATATATTTGATTGCCTTCTTCAAATGCACCTCAACAAGCTGACATTGTCAGATCTTTACACAGCATTAACCGGTGGAATCCCCAACCAGTCCTCTCTAACTGTGTATTCTTATATGGGTTGAGCTCTTCTCCCTTTTTACTCTTCTCATATGTTAGGCTTTAAGATTTTTGAGTGAATTTGGGTGTCTGAATGTTCACTCTTATGTCTTATTAAGATGAAAACATTAGAATTTATAGTGGTTGTTTGCATAATCTAAGGAAATCAACCATAAATGAGAATGATTCTAGACTATCACTAAGGACTGAAGTAAAGAAACATTAATAATAACACTAGCAGATACGATTTCAAATGAAATGGCATAATTGAAAGGGATTGTTGATAGGGTAAGATGGGGACAAGTGATTGCTAACATTTTCATGTACCCATTTGCCCATCAAACTACTATGAGCACACATAGCGTTTATGTTTTTTTTTGTTAAAGTATCCATGGATTTTCTACTTAGCATCAGTATATTTATGTTTATTATACTTTGTCATTGATGTTAGTGTTGCTTGGTTCGTTGGATGGGCCTTGATTCTGGAGCTCATGGTTTGTGGTTCAGCTGTTGCCCGTTCGGCTGTTCCAAATGTGGTACGCTGTTTGTTTCTTTTTCTATAAATTGTACTTTTTTGTTATATTCTTTATATCTATAGATTTCTGTTTTTTTAGCTTCATCTCTAGATTTCATTCTCTCATTTTAACTTAATTTATATTTTGTATATTCAGTCTTTTTTTTTTCGGTGGCGAAGATGATCTACCATTTTTTTTAGCTCGCCATACTATTCCGGGGATAGGAGTTGTTGATCCCTTCGCAGCCCTATCGAGCATTCTCATCACTCTGATTCTATGTTTTGGAATCCAACCGGTAACTCATCTATATATGAATTGATACAATTCTTCTGATAATTGTCTTGTATGTTACTTACACACAATATGTCTCATGTTTCAGAGTCGGATGGTACAGTCAATAACATCATACATGCACATTTCTGCTATAGTATTCATTATTATAGCTGGCACTTATCTCGGTTTTAGGAATGAATGGGAGGGATATCATCTTCCGAGCGGGTAATATTTTTATGTTTTTATCTTATCACTTTAATATAAATTATTCAAGTATTTTTATTACTGATATTATTTGTATTATTTTAGTTATCTCCCTTTTGGTATGTATGGCATATTCGTCGGAGTGAAGAAGATTTTCTTTTCGGTTATTGGTTTCGACGCGATAACCACCATGGTGAAAGAGGTACAACTTCTTATACTTGTTTTCGTATATGATCATTCTGAATTTATATTTGTCACTTTAAGAATTATTTGATCTCCCGACCCAATCACCCCTAAGTTGTCTATTTGTGAAATTGTAATGTATATATATTTGGTATGAACTCAAATTGTCTTTTAGAAACATTAGTTTCCAATCTTAATCTATGTTCAATCACCTTTTCTCATAGTTTCATTGTATGATTTATGAGTTTGATTCCCATTTAGTTTGTACAATTCTATATATATTCTTTATTTTTAGAAATAGGAACCAAGGTACTTTTTATCCAATCATCAGACATCATTGATTGTAAAATCTGATTGAACAATTTTGTTTACTAAGTCATGCCTTCTTCGCCTAAATAATTGCAAACTTCAATTGGTATACCATTTGGTCTAACTTATTATTTACCGTTCTCCATTACCTCAAGAGCTCGCATTCAGTATCAATCAATTCCTCCATCTCATTTCAGTCTCATCGTTAAATAACTTCTTAAAGTATTTTTCTCATCTATTCTTATTATCTTCATCAACAACTAAAGCATCATCAATTTCATTTTATAGTTTAATATATAACATGACCTGGAATATTATAGGAATATTTGTTTTTATACGAATTTCCTTTATCTTGCAGGTGAATAATCCTCAACGTAATCTGCCCTTAGCAATGGCGATTGCGTTATCAGTACGCAGCGTGTTGTACATGTCTGTAGCAGCTGTGATTGTTGGTTTAGTGCCATATAATAAGTTGAATCCTGACACTCCGATTTCATCAGCTTTTTTTCATTTTGGAATGAAATGGGCAGCGTAAGTTTTGGTGTCTCATTTCTTAGAATTTCTTTAAAATCTCAAGGATACTCCTGGTTATTGTTTTTATCTCTATTTTACTCAATTACAGGTACATAATTGCAATAGGAGCTTTCTCTGCAATCATATCGAATCTGTTTGGTTATTTTCTTCCCCAGGTACATATATCTAGTAACCAACATGCCTTTTAATTGCTAATTGTTGTGTTGAATAAGTGAATTATTATTTTTTGTGACAAAATAAATATCAATTCTAATTATGGAAGGTTATGCTAAACAAATCTTTATTATTGTGGTTAGGTTGATTTTTTTGTGTACATTTACCCTTTTAATGTAATGATGTTCTTTACAGTCACGGATATTAATGACAATGGCCGGAGATGGCTTGTTGCCTTCAATTTTCTTGGATAGTAGCGACGAGATGCGTGTTTCATTGAAGAGTACGATTGCCATTGGCCTCTGTTCTGCGGCTCTTGCTTTTTTTATGGATTCTTCGGAGCTATCATCAATGGTATATTCATGACTCGATTAAGATTGTGTGTGAAACTATTTTATGATATGTCTTTGCTATGTGTTATGACATATATACCATAACTAGCTTGGCTGTGTGAAATTATTTTATGATTATATAATTATGAATAATTAGTTATTAGTTAATTAGGTTATGGTTATAATTATATTTTGATGCAATTTACTGGTTTTTTATGCAAATTTATGTAGTTTAAGCCTTTAGGCAAATCTGAAGTTTAATTGATTAAATGCTATTGTTGAACTTGATAAAAAAATAAGAATGCAATTGAAATAATTTTGATACAAGACATTGTGCTTTGCTTAGACTTTGTGCAGCTGAACTCTGCATTTGGTTGAGTTGTCATGTTCTGTTCAGATTCTTTTCTACATCTCTAGGAATTTGAACTAATAAAAATGGAAATTGATCATTGAGAGAGTTGTAAATTGATGCTGAAAGCTGTGAATCATATTGTGAATTCGGATTGCTATCATTTGAGATACCTTTGGTGGCGTAAGTTTATTGTCAAAGGTGAGGTTATTGGGCACTTATTTGAATCTCAATTGCTGTCATCTTTGCTGTGAAACTGTTATCTAAATTGGTTTGCTGTGAAATTTGATGTTGCTTGAATTTTATTGTTCCTCTCACTGTTAAATGTTTTGATTTTGCAGCCAAATTGTTTCTAATTATTTTTCATATACTACATTCATCAAGTTGTGCATTTACAAAAATGTAGTCTCCTTGTCTCTTGATGGCCCACTACCTCTTCTTCTCTCTTTAACCCTTCTCTATTTCTTGTCTTTAACTCTTTAACATTCTTCCTTCTTATTCTCTTTATAAATTCTTTATTATAAAATATTAATTCTACAATAAAATAATGATAAACAGTTTTTTATTTAATCATTATTTTTACAGGTAAACATTGGTACATTACTGGGCTTTATCACTGTAGCGGTTTCAGTTCTACTTGTAAGATATATTACACCGGGCGCTGCGATTTCTGTCGAAGGTAGCCCTCAGCGAGTACCGAGTGATGAAAGTTCCTCACCATCGGCACCTTTTTTAGTCGATCTAGATGAAAGTAAGCCTTACGTGCACATTCTCTTCTCTCTTTTTGTTTATTTAGCATTGTTGTGTTATATGTTACCCAAAAACTTATTTTATGTATAGTTTCCCAGCGGAGACGTGCTGCATGGAGCATAGTCTTATTATGTATAGGGGCTCTTGTGTTTGCCTTTGCATCTTCAGTTAGGGGACGTCTCAAGTAAGTCAATCTTGATTTGACATTGTATTTAGAAAACTGACATTGTTGTGTACTATAGACATTTAGGACAAATTTGAGAGGAAAATATATTTCTAATTGATGATAATACTTATGTACAAGGGAATATATATAGGCTACAAAAGGAGATAAGATAGTAATAGTGATAATGCCTAATATCTTCTAATTATATCTATAATCAAATCAGAGAATATCACTAATTAATTACAAATATTCCACACTCCACCTCAAGTTGAATTATAAATGTCGATCATATCCAACTTGGTTATACCACCTAAAACGCAGGTTTAAGTAGTGCCTTTTCATGTTTATCTTTTTGTCTGATGGTGTCAATCTGTTTCATAATAAATGCACACCTTTGACCTGCTTTTGCATCTATCCTACCAAGTTCTCACATCACATCCGAGAATTAATCCAATTCCACTATAATGGATTTTTAAAGCAGTGTGATTTCATTATTTTGCTTGTCATGCTATTATTAACTTTTGCCTTTAGTAGTATAACAAACAAATCTATATTATATTATACTTAGTCAATTTAAACATATAAATATATTCATTTTGATGTTAGTGTGGCGCGCATTTTGTTTTGCGGTCTTGGCGGACTGTGTTCGGTATGTAGTACCATTTACCTCGCCCATCAGGATGAAGATAATGCAAGTCAGAGTTTTGGACCTAGCGGTATGTTCATCAACAATCAAATAATTAGTATCTCATTTTTATTTATTTTATTTATATTTGAATCGGTTATTTATCCTAGTTGGGATTGTAATAAAGGTTTTGTTATTGTTATACATTTGAACTAGGTGTTTATCTTGTTAAAATTTGAATTTTAATTTCTCCCTTATTCTTCCTCCTCCTTTCGCTCAATGTTTTTATAATCTGGTATCTTATTTTTCAGGTTTTCTTTGCCCATGTGTTCCATTTGTTCCCGCTCTCTGCATTATCACGAGTACATATATGTTAATTGATCTTGGGTGAGTGCCTAAGTCAATTATACCTCACAACATATATAATTAATAAGATCTAATATTTGTATTATTTGATTTATAAATTTCAGGCACTCGTCATGGTTACCGGTGTCTTTGTGGATGGTCATTGGAGCTATCATCTACATATTATATGGGCGTAAACATAGTTCTTTAGCTAATCGAAGAGGGTAAGTGCTTTCTTAAATTTCTTTTAATTTTTTATTTGAATTGATCAGTTAAGTTTTAATTGTTTGTTGTAATTATGAATTGTGTTTGCAGTAATTACAGGAGGGTTGGGGTTGATAATGGTGAAGATCAGCATGATGTCAACACTGAGTTGGCTTCGGCTGCCACGAGCCTTGTAGAAAAGAATGAATTGTCAGAGCCTGAGCCTAAGGTTATGCAGCCTATTTCCGTGGATTCAAGTTTGTTTTCAGACGTTGGATCATCAAATCCAGAGATGAATACAGACTTAGTTCATGAACAGGAGCGAGTTGACCTCTTACATGTACATGAACAGGAGCGAGCTGACCTCTTAAATGCTGAATCTGATATTCAAGAAGACAATTTAGGTGATTTATCTTCTGGCAATCTCATGGCTTTTGAGAAGTCTGAGAAGTCACATTCATCACATAATGAATCTGTGGAGGAAGGTTCAGTGCATTATGATGAGGAGCCATCCAAATTTGACGATGGAAATACATCTATGGGAGTCCAAAATGCTGGTGAAAAGCTTGAGCAGGAAGAATCTTATTCCCTGTATAAGTCTTCCAGCAATTTATCGACGTCAGTACTGCGGGACTTGCAACCTTCTCTAGAAGCTGAGAAATTTTCAGTAGTTCATTCTGATCTTCCTTCTGAAGAAACTAGACTCGCAGAAGAAAAATCACTGAATAAGGAAGACACGGTTGAGGTTGAACAAGATAAAGCTGAGAAGCTGGATTTGGTGGATTCTAAATTGCAACATATGTCTTCAGGTGATTCATCTATGTCTGTGCCACATGAGCTGCAGCCTTCACTGGTGGCTGAGCAAGCTTCATCTGTTCATACAATTGTGCCTCCTGAAGAAACTGAACATGGGGAAGAAACTTTGCTGAAAATGGAACGTGAAGTGGAAGCCCCTTTGTTCTTGGAGAATGACCTACCAAGTGCAGATAATTCAACAGTTGCACCATGTTATAGTGACTGTGGTGAAAGTCAGGTTAGCATGCTAATTATGCTTACATTTATTTTTGGATATCTTCATTGTAGTTCCGTGGAAAGGATTCACCTTGACCTCTTAGGTTTATGTGATTATACTGTACCATTGTTAAAAGCTAACATTTCATATTAATTGCATATCATATAGCATCCTCCTTGTATATCTCTACTAATAACCGATGAACCATAATTTGTTTACCCTCCTATTGCATTGAACTGAAGAGGAAATGGACATTATAGGCAAATTTTGATGGATTTCGCAAATTAATGACAAAGAAATAAGATGTTTAGTACTATCCAGATGAAATGTTAATTTCATTTCCTTGTTATTGGTAGGATCAAGAAGTTGTTGATGAAGAGACTAAGGATCAAGAAGTAGTTGATGAAGAGCCTAAGGATCAAGTAGTAGTTGATGAAGAGCCTAATGATCAAGTAGTAGTTGATGAAGAGCCTAAGGATCAAGAAGTTGTTGATGAAGAGCCTAAGGATCAAAAAGTTGTTGATGAAGAGCCTAAGGATCAAGTTGTTGTTGAAGAGCCTAAGGATCAAGTAGTAGTTGATGAAGAGCCTGATGATCAAGTAGTTGTTGATGAAGAGCCTAAGGATCAAGAAGTTGTTGATGAAGAGCCTAATGATCAAGTAGTTGTTGATGAAGAGCCTAAGGATCAAGTAGTAGTTGATGAAGAGCCTAAGGATCAAGAAGTTGTTGATGAAGAGCCTAATGATCAAGTAGTTGTTGATGAAGAGCCTAAGGATCAAGAAGTTGTTGATGAAGAGCCTAAGGATCAAGTAGTAGTTGATGAAGAGCCTAAGGATCAAGAAGTTGTTGATGAAGAGCCTAAGGATCAAGTTGTTGATGAAGAGCCTAATGATCAAGTAGTTGTTGATGAAGAGCCTAATGATCAAGTAGTTGTTGATGAAGAGCCTAAGGATCAAGAAGTTGTTGATGAAGAGCCTAAGGATCAAGTAGTAGTTGATGAAGAGCCTAAGGATCAAGAAGTAGTTGATGAAGAGCCTAAGGATCAATTAGTAGTTGATGAAGAGCCTAAGGATCAAGAAGTTGTTGATGAAGAGACTAAGGATCAAGAAGTTGTTGATGAAGAGCCTAAGGATCAAGTAGTAGTTGATGAAGAGCCTAATGATCAAGTAGTTGTTGATGAAGAGCCTAAGGATCAAGTAGTAGTGAGGAGGTAATTCCGTCGGAAGCTATGTTGAAAGAAGAATGGGCCAAATCGGTCAACGAATGGAATTATGAATGCAGAAGAGAGGCTAGCCCAAGTCTCTGCCTCTCTCGACTTGGGGATGGAATTATTGAATGGGAGGCCAAAATAATTGTAAGTGATGAAATGGTTCGTGTTTCCGAGGAGAATTCTCCCACTCGACTATGGTGAACATTTTGAATTCCTCAGTTTCATATTTTGTATTCATTTTTACGTTGTAGAGTTACCACTGCCAAAAGCAGTGAACTCTTTTGTTTGCTACTATTTTCCTCAAGTTTTGAAAGAAGGATGCTTGTAACTCCTATGGAAACTGATATTCAAGCATTTATTATAGGACCGGTACCCGAGCACCTGAGAACTGGCCAAAAGTGATACTCCCTCAGTTGCTAAATATAAGATCACTTTAGAGAAGTGACATTGTTCTTAAATATAAGATCACTTTTTAATTTGACTCAAGTTTTCCCTAAATTACCCTTATATTCCCTTCACCCCCAAAAATAGTGGTTTGAAGAAGTTGAGAGGATATAAAACTTAGATGAGGGGTATTTTAGAAATTTCATGTAATTCTAACTCATTGGATTGTCATCCTTAATCTCTCCGAATTTGCAAAAGTGATCTTATAGGAACGGAGGGAACACTAAAAAACACTTTCCAACTAATTTGTACTTGAGTTATTTGAATACTTTAAATTTTTGATCCTTCATTTTTTTAAAACGGTTTAATCCTTTATTTCTTTCATTGTAGCAAGATCACATGGAAACAAAGATGACTAAGCAGTCTAATGACTATTTCATTGATTTGATATCATATTTATAATATATAAACTTCCTAAAAGATAATTTACAAGTTTACTTAATACGATTCTCTAATAACTTAATTTCATAATATTATAATTGATAATTATGATTAAAATTATACTATTACAAAATAGAAAATACTAATAGTAATTCTATAATTCTAATACTCTTACTTAATTTCATTGAGATTTTTTTTTTTCATTTACATGGGGAATGACCGTCTCATTGTAAACACTCATGCATTGGAATGAACTTCCTTTTGTGTCATGGAGGTATTGGGCTTATACTTATTTTTTAGCCTCAAAGATCCATCTTCCTAACTTGTTCTCCTTTTTTAAGTCATAGAGGTCGGTCTAAATATGTTGTACCTTTTTTTAGATTAAGAGGGCAGTCAACCTAACATGTACTTCCTTTTAAGTCTTAGAAGTCAATCTTATCTGGCTTGTAATTTATTTGTGAATCTCACAAGCATAGCTATTGGACTTATACTTCTTTTTCTTTATTTTTCTACTCTCTTTTTTTTATACATGAAAAATAATTATTTTTCTACTCTCTATCTCTATCTTAAAAACTCTATTTTTTAATACTAGATTTCCCTTATTTTATTTTTCGATTTTTTCCCGCTCTCTCTTTTTAACTTGATTGGTTGAGTGCCTAGAGATAAGACTAAATTTGTTAACATCTTTAATCTAATTAAATTAGGAAACTAATAGAGGGAGTGTCATTTTCCTGTTTTATCTATCTTCATTAACAATTTCTTCACTATTTAACGCTGAATAAAGTTGTAGAGCAACATCGTTTAGTTACCAATACATCTAAAGACTTATGTACAGATAGAGCATGATGACATTGTATATTCTATGTGTAGCAGGTGGATGAGACTTTGTGTTGTAATTGTTATTATTATATATTTTTATAATATATTCAAAAATATTATAAAAATAGGGATAATGAGTCAAGAGTTTTGGGTATATAATAGATATATTATAAAATACTAAAAATTTTCCTTAAATAAGTATTCAAATTGTTTCCATCCCATCTCTCTCTCTTTGCTCGCTCATTTTTCTCTCTCAAATTGTTTCCAAATTCCAATTTCCATACATTGGGTCTACACTCTTACCAATTAAAAAGCACAAATAAAATAGTAACTCCCCAATCAATTAAAATGATTTTGGTACAAAGATCAATTAAAATGATAGCCATCACTAGATTTTAACACGTGTTAATGATAATAATAAACACCTCCCCTCACCAACTGGGTCGGGATTCTCTCTGAATCCCACCCTTAGAATCCCTCATAATCACCCATATGAGACTCATTCTGTACATTAAAATTCATCTAAACTCATAATTTGTCACTTGTACCATTGAAAATAAAAAAGATTGTATTATAATATAAAATAAATGAAGAACTTTTAACTTTTTTATTTTTGAAAACTTTTTAGCATAAAAAATTTCAAGCATCTATTTCATTTCAACAGAAGGATCTATAAGAGATACAGACTTATCCAGTTAACTTTAAAATTATTTTATAGCTAATTGGATAAGTCTGTATCTCTTATAGATACTTATGTTGAAATGAAATAGGTCTAGATGGTTGAAAATTTTGATACTAAAAATTAATTTATACTCCCTCCGGTCCTAAATATAAGACCTAGATAGATATTTCATTTTGGTCCTAAATATAAGACTTAGATACATTTTTGGTCACCTTTTTCCTAAATTACCCTTCTTCTTCTTAACAACTCCTTAATAATAGGGGAGGAAGGACTACTAAGTAATCAAACTAATTAAGGAAGGGTTTTATTGGAAAGACATCTAAAATTAAGCCTTCCTTAATCTCCCCAAAAAAAGTTATCTAGGTCCTATATTTAGGACTGAGGGAGTATTATAATACAGTTTTTTTTTATTTTTAATTATATTATTTTATAAAAATATTAAATCTGAACCATTGGATCAAAGATCCAATGGTATCAAGAAGTGATAATGAGGGATTATGAGGGGGAGAGATTTTGAGAGAATCTCATCCCTCAAGAACTCCACCCTCATCATTCTCAACTGAACTGATCAGAGTCCATCTCAATAGTCTCTAAGGAATTTGATCAAAATCGAAACTTTCATCGTAGTCATTCTCCACAAAGATCCAATCACGTCGGTTACAAAAAGATCTCGTCGTTTGGTTTGGTTTGGTTTGGTAACTTAACGCTCTGCCGCTGATTTCGCCGGAATCTCCAAAAGGGTGATTTTTTATGGAAAGGATGATCTATTGAGTTGGAAATAATTAATTAAAAGATTGAGAGAGATATTGGGTTTCGTGGTTTTTTAATCCCACAATTTCCTTGATCGCCTATCACTCCGATCCACCCCCAAATATCCCATTTTAGTTTCTGCCACCACCCTTTATCTAATACACATCACACCTCCAAAAAGCCCAATAACAGCAATGAGGAAAGGCGAGGAAGGAGCAGGAAGTAGCAAAGGAATATGGGCTCCCTTCACTTTCGTTCATTGTCTCCTTTCAATTATATGGCCCTCAAACCAACTTCCCATCAGGTACTTCTTTCCTTTATATTCTCTTTCTTCATCATATTCATAGTATGTTATCTATTTGCTTGGCCCTTCGCTTCATCTCTATAAAGGCTCTTCATTTATGCACCCAATGCTTTTTCATGCCATCTGGGTTTCCACAACCATTGCTCTGAATTATATGACTTTGATCTCCTTTAATTGCCTCTACTTTGATCTCCTTTAATTGCCTCTACTAACACAAAGGGTGCCTTTTTTCGCAACTTAACTGTTTCATCTATACTTGGTTTGATTCCTGAATTTTGCCTAGTTCTTAAATCTGATGCTTGGAGTTAAAGTCAGCAATTATTTAAGTTCACATCTAGCTATACTGGAAGAGCTCATTTGTAACTTGAATAATTTTCTGATAAAGTTCGATTTGTCATGCCATGTCAATAGACCCTCTGCAGTGAATGATAGAGAAGAGGGAGCCAACAATGGCATCGGAAGCAAATGGTCAGAAATTGAAGATGATGTGTTGGCTATGGTTTTACAGCGCTTAAGTCCAATTGACTGTCTTTGGGCTCAAAATGTGTGTTTGAGTTGGCGAACCACTATTTCTAAACTCATCAACTGCGAGAATGGCATTCCTTCACCCAAAATCCCACTAGCTCTCTTCAACATGCCCAAAGTGAATCACTTTTCGTTCTTCAACTTGTCCACTCAAAGTGTCTTCACTTATGTTGCTGATTCATCAACAAAATTGTTTCAAAACAAGATCTATTGCCTTGGCACAATTGAAGGTTGGCTGATTGTGAATGAATTTGTCTGCATCTACAAACCCTACAACCGTATCTTCTTCTTAAACCCTGTGACAAAGACTAAGGTATACATGCAACCCACATTTAGAAATGGAAGGGGAAGGGGAATTGTAAAGATCATAGCATCTACAAAACCTACAGACCCCAACTGTGTTGTGGTATGTCTCTTTCGTAACCCAAACTCATTTGCATTCAGTTTTATATCTGATCAGTCATGGACCTTGGTTGAAGGTGATGACTGTCTAGGGATCAACTTTTCGCAAGCTGAGATTTTTGGCGGGAAATTGTATGCTTTGACTGATGGAAGTTTTAATAATTTAGTTGTATGTGATCTTAAATCTAAACCAGTAAAGCCTCAAGTGTTAGCCAAGCTTCCTACCCCAAGAAGAGCATCAGCTACTCCTGAAGTTGATGTTAGTCTACCATTTCCCGCTGTTTTAAATATTCGCCGTAGGGTTTGGAAATATCTAGCTATTGATGCCTCATCAAAGGAGTTATTCCTTGTCCATTTCTTTTACACCTTTAAGTGTGCACATCCCCCATTATTGGTTTGTCCTCCCGATATTACAAGAATCAGTGTGTTTAGGCTAGCCAACTTCATAAGTGATAAACCCAAGTGGATTGAGATTAATAACCTGGAAAATCGTATGTTGTATGTCGATTACACAAAAAGTGTGGCGGTGTCAACTGTTGATATCCATGGCCCTAAGGAGTTCACTAAAGGAAATCGTATCTATTTTGCTCTTCGGTTTGGCTTTGAGAGAAAAGCAAACATCGAGCCTTGGGAGGGGGTACTAATTGGGAGGCAGCATATAAGTGATGGAAACATATTCTATTACAAGTTTGAAAGACCTGATATGAGTAACATATTACTGTCTCCTATTTGGTTTGTTCCACATATTGGTGGCTGAAGTGCTTGTTTAAAAATAATTTAATTTTACTGATTCTAAGTTGTTTTTTACATGTCCATTTGTAATTATGAACGGTGTTGTTTTAAAGAGTACACTCTATCGCATTTCATTTATGCACTTTTGTTTGAATTAGGAAAATAACATGTTTTACATGAATTGCTAATTGAAACTTGCCTTTCTAGCCTCTTTTCAAAACATGGTTATGCCTTCCACCCTTGCAGACTAGTGTGCCCCTTTGCTGTGCTTGATTGAAGATGGAAATGTGGTGTGTGAAGTTTTACATTTGACAGGTCAGTGACCTTGGTTTAAGGTGAAAAGGGTGTAGGAATTGACTTTATGGAAGCAGAGATTTATTGGGGTAAATTGTATGCTCTAAGTGGTGGAAGGTTTAATAATATAGTTGTGAAGCATGTGAAGCCTCAAGTACTAGCCAAGCTTCCTGCCACGAGAAGAATATTAATTATATGTGGTAATCAGCAGGAACAAGATTCTTTCCTCCAGCTTCAATAACCATATTGCACAATGTCATATATACTTGGTTTAAAGATCATTCTAGCACCAAACTATTTTGAAAGTATTAATTTGGCCTACGAACAATAAAAGGTCTCATTTTGGCCTATGAACAAAAAAAAGTGGTTCATTTTGACCACTGAGTTACTGGAAAATACTAAAATATCCTTCTTCACATTAAAAGTATTGGAAAAATAATAAAAAAACATTAATTTATTACATTTATATATAATTTGTTTATTTCTCCACATAATAATTAATTTCTAAACATCCATCCCTCAAGCGGCTGCAGTCATCACCTCAACTACACCGTCAACTCCGACACCAACGCCATTTCCGGTCATCATCGCATGAGCTTCCCTCCCACATGAAACACATTTACAAACCTTCTCCTTCCTCATCCTTGGCCATCGGCATTATTGGTTATTTTATGAGGTCTAATGTGTATAAGTGTATTAGACAAAGGGTGGTGGGAGAAACTAAAATGGAATATTTGTGGGATGGATTGGAGTGATATGCCATTAAGAAAATCATGGAATTAAAAACCCAATATCTCTCTCAATGTTTTAATCAATTCTTTCCAACTCAATAATTCACCAGAATTCCCATAAATAAACAAATAAAATTCATCCTTTTGGCAACTCCGGCAAAATAAGAGGCAGAGAATTAAGTTAACAAATCTGAATTTTGCTTGTCATTCATGTTAATTGGCATGAATTATCAAAGTCATTTTCGCTGTGGTTGGTATTGATAATTTAAACCTTGAATAGGAGTATTATACATTTATAGACTACATGAATCGATTTGAGAAATTAATCACTTCTATTGTTATATGTTCAGGTAATTTATATTTATGAAAAATTAAGAATATAGATACATGTATCACATTTTAGACGAGTTCCAAACATTTTTTCACAAATTCTTGATGCTAAAAGATTGTGGCATTACAACAATCTATACCATACCACCAAGGCCTATAGGTATCTCATGTGTGATTTTGACCAATTAAGGACATTTGTTCATTTTGTTGAATGTCCCCTAGTTGCCCATAAAGAGTTGCTAGTGACATCATGGAGGACTAATAATAATTTTTGTTTGGTTACTGTGTTACCTAGATTTCGTATAATCTAAATAACTTTAATAAAATAAATATACTATAGATCTAATAATGATTATTTAGCATGAAATATGAATAAAGCAAGGATTATCAATTTCGAGGTATGAACCTGACTGGTATTATCTAGCATGTAAGCTGGATTCGATAAAGTAAATAATAAAGGATAAATCGGAGATAAAATAAGATATGATAAACAATGAAGAATAATTAAGATATTATGAAATTAGAAGTAGAACAGTAAGGCATAAACAAATGATAATTGATAGAACCTTATATGATTCCACCAACTTAATTAAAATCTTTAATATAATCAAATTAGGTGAATAAACTTAATATATAGAACGATTGAAATCTGTCCTATAATATTTGGGAAAAATATGTACTATAAAAAATAAAAATCATGCAAATTATTTGTAATTTTGATGATTGGGCTGATGATCCATTTTAAACAATACATATTTTATGTTAATTTGATGATGGGTGTGGTACTCCTATATCGGAAACATATAAGTATGGATACGATATTATTTACAAGTGTCTAACAACACACTTCACAAAGAAAAAACTTTTTAAGCTTATAAAAAAATTTTGTATTAAAATCTGTTATTATTTTTTAATGTTACCCTTTTCTTACTCCCTCTTATATCAAAAGTACAAAGGATCTAATTTGGAGGTAGATTTTGCCAATATATAAGACAAACTTTTCATCTCATCTCTTTAATTTATAATATTTTAAAACTGATTTTCATTATGTAAGTATTGCTATTGGTATATAATTTAATTTTATAATCCCTTCATTACTAAATATAAGACTTAACTATCTAATTTAATTATATTAAGAAAATTAATTAAGTTAAAATAATATGATATTACCAATGCGTTCTTCATTTATTCCCACCCTCTCTTCCTTACTTGTTTATCATTGATAAGCTACAATGGGGGCACTTTGATAGGAAGTTGAGAAAAATTGGGAAGAAGTTTAGTTTTTTTTTTTTTATAAATGGAAGAAGTTTAGTCTTATATATAGGAAAAAGATTGTTTCCTCAAATATGTTTTATATTTAGAATGAATAACATATTTTTTTTAAAAAAAAATCATGTTATATAAACGTCATTTAAGTAATTAATTACTTAAAAGTCAACATATTGATGGTTAATGATGAAATGTAAACTTATATATCCGTAGCAAGAACTTAATAAAATTATGTATAAATAAAACCAAGATAATCCCTCTTACGACTATACCTTATGTGTATAAACAATACAAGATACTTTGTTTCTGATTGGTTATAACCTGAATTCCAAACACTCAGTCTAATTTTGCCACGCATGCCCTGCACGCTGATCCCGAACCACATGCATGTATGTTTGTTCCATTTTTTATTTGTATGATACTTGGCCGACGATCGACGAGTTGTATGCATGTCGCTTGTAGTAATTGAAAACACGAACAGGTCACTCTCAATTCCACTTATTTTCGCGGCATCCATCTAACAACAAGTTTTGCTATATATAACTATTCTTCTAATCCTAAATATAACACCAATTTTACATTTTTGGAGAATATAATTCTAAGAAAGCTAAATATGACAATTATTAAAAATTGATTTTCCTAATTTTTTTTCTCTACACTAAGTTATTTGACTAATAAGTCGACACATGATCTAATAATATACAATATGTTATGATTAAGAAGTTCATTTGGTTTTATTAGGATTATTCAGAAAAGTCAAATAGGTCTTATATTTATAATTGAAGAGAGTATTTTACATAAATTTAATAATTTTTAACTCTAATTATTTTTGTAACTACATTCAGAGATATTACACCACAACAATCATTGTTTCTTTTTTCTTGTCGAAAACAGTCATTGTTTCAAACAAAACATATCACCCATACTGTTTTATTAAATAACAACTGTGAGGAGTAAGAACTATTTTATTTCACTTACAAGAACAAAAATTTCTTCAAGATTTTTTGTTAAAATCTCAATAACTCGGTTCCTGTTTTTAACATCGTAATTTCAAATTAGCTTGTTGGTTTTAAAAAGAAAGAGTTTTAAACTGGATCTTTCTACATTATGACATTCAATTCAATCCGGTTCGTTATATATTGAGGTTAATAATAATGTCACTTTAAGTCAAGTGGGCTCTGATTTAATTTCAAGTATTTGGACACAACATCTACTATATATCTATATCAGACTGTAGTTAATTGTGACGTCTATAGCATATATTGTCTCAATAGATGCAATTAAATTAAAAAAAGGACCCCCCATAAAAATGTCCAATCTTTAAAAAAGTCATCATCTTGATTATTCCTTCAAGGAATTTTACAATATCATCTTGCAAAGGAAAGAGTATAATTAGAAGCCGAGACATAGCTCCCTAAATTGTATGCTTCTATTATCCATTTATAATAATCACCCAAAATCATCTATTTTTCCATATTTTATTGCAATGATTTTATGAAGGAAAAATGGGGAATGAATGATAGGCCAAACAGGCCATAAAGGTAAATGAAAACCAAAAGAAACCATTATTGAAGAGAGAGATGAATACCTCCAAAACCACGAAAAGAACTGCCACAAGGAGTTAATCATCACTATCTTGTGTCCTTTTCACTTAGTGGGTAGGAACTAGCAAACAGCAACCACTAGGAAGGAAGAAAGGTCATCCTAGGACATTGCTTCTTCTCCTTCAATATATGTTCGCTTTCCCTTTCTTTTTCTTTTGAAGGACTCCGTTTCTTATCTCCTGGGAACGTGGCCTGGATCACCTATATAAGATTTTTTGTCAAAAGCTATCATTTCCATCACATACTGTATTCCTTGTTAGATAAACTCTGTTATTTTCATGGGTGTGTCGTCCAATTCTTGGAGTTCATTGAGGTTTTTGACTAGGAGGAAGCAGGTGGACTCTGCCCACAAAAAAAATGATGGTCAGCTTGCCAAAGAGTTATCTGTTCCCCATCTCATAGGAATTGGTAATTTTCTTCATACATTGGACCTGTTTTTTTTTTGTTGGATTATTCTGAGTTATGGTTTGATGTTTCTTTCTAGAATTGATCGTAAACATGATGCCATGACTTTATTACTGTGGTCTTTTTCTTTCTATTAAGTGATTTATTCTCATGTTCTTTCATCAGGTGTCGGTGCAACAATTGGTGCTGGAGTGTACGTTCTAGTTGGAACAGTGGCTAGAGAACATTCAGGGCCTGCCTTGGCCTTTTCTTTTCTCATAGCTGGATTAGCAGCTGCTCTTTCAGCTTTTTGCTACGCAGAATTGGCTAGTCGTTTCCCTTCTGCCGGAAGTGCATATCACTACTCGTACATATGTATAGGAGAAAGGTAATATAATGATGATAAGCTGAAATTAATTAATTTTTTCAGATATGGATCGAAAAATTAATATCTTCGTTTGCAGTGCTGCATGGTTGGTTGGATGGGGGTTAATTCTGGAATATACAATTGGTGGTGCATCTGTTGCTCGTGGCATATCTCCTAACATGGTCTTTCTCCAACTCTTCTTATCAAGTCCTGTTTGCCTAGAAAAATAAAAGTTTATATTTTATCTGTTTAAATTTACCTGTCACTTAATTTTTGTTAACTTTTGTTTACAATAGAAAGCTACCGTGCAAAATATCTATTTCTCGAGCGATTTTGCCATGCTTTACCATTTCATTTAAGAAAGGAAGTTGAGCTGCTCTGTTTACCATATATATCGTTGTCAATCTCCTAGAGGATCTTTTCTGTCTTGCCCTGATCTACACTCAAAGCTAGGGGGGAGAAAACGGATAACGGGCTGGCCCGTGGCCATGCCCGTATCCGCCCATTTAGTGTTACACGGGTACGGTTTTTACCCGTATCCGTGTACATACCCGTTTGTACGTTTTAAAACGGACATGAACGGGTACGGTTATAACGGGCGGATACCCGTTATACCCGTTGAAAAATCACTACACCATACACACTTAAAAGTATTCTGAAAACAGCTGAAGCAAATAACTATAGCATTGTATCACTGTATAAGCACAGTTCAAGGCATTAAAATTTGAAACAAAATATGAAGTAAGCAACTGTTCAAAGTTCATATTGAAATAAACTTTTGTAATGGAATGACTTGAGTCTTGTGAAGTATCAAAGCTGAATATGTCACTACTCACTAGCGCAAGGACAACTAGTATAATCCTTAAAGTGGGGTAATATAAATACTTAATCCATTGTTACAAACTATCAATTCATAATTTCATATGACATCCACTGTTCGAAGATGGACAACATCCTGAATTGAAGGAGGGGAGGGGGTCCTTATTTTTCTTCACAGTACACACCTATACGGGCGGGCCCAACTTACCCGTGCCCCAGCCCGTATCCGGATCCGTTTAATGATAAACGGGCGGGGCCCGCCCGTTATATGAACATGACCAAAACGGGCGGGCCCAATACGGTTTTTTTAAGAAACGGGCGGGCGGGGCCCGATGGTAGAGGCCCAAATCCTCACCCCTACTCAAAGCTTTATTTGGATTTTTTTGCATGTCTTTATATAGCAGGTATAACAAATTTATGTGTTTGGAATAAAAGTTAGATTCATAAAATCTAATTGTTGTTCCCAAAATAAATATGTGTAGGCTGCTTTTTTTGGAGGTATGGACCATTTGCCTGTCTTCTTAGCCCGTCAGCATATTCCTGGTACTGATATTGTTGTGGATCCTTGTGCTGCAATTATTGTACTCATTATTGGCATCAAGGAGGTAGATTTCTTGATGATCTCATTGTTATCCCTTTTCTTTTTTTGAATGATCTCCATTGTTATCCCTTTTCTGATCTATTTGATTGAAATTTCTTAATTTGGATTTTCCTTTTGTCGTTTTCTGATTATTTTTTGCCTGTGTTTTCTTAGTTTGGAATTGCTGCTTTATGATCTAATTGATTGAAATTTCTTAGTTTGAATTTTTCCTTTTGGTGCATCACTCCCTCTGTTTCTGAAGACAAGACAGTTACCTAACTTTTTCTACACTTAATTAATCCATGTAGGGTTTCTGATAAAAAGAAAATCCATGTAGGGTCAAGTCTTTTATATTAATTGATAAGGGGTATTTTAGGAAAAATATATCAATTTCTCCTATATTTTTATATATTGTGTTATAACCCTCCGCCCCATACAATAATATAAGCCTATGTTTTTTTAATAGTTTTTCCCAAAAAAATATGAGGTCATGTTTGAATTTGTCCATAATAAATGACTTTTCTTTCAATATTACCCTTAATAAATTATTACTTTATTTGTTTCTAAATATAAGAACTATTTGACTTTTTTAAAGTAAAAGAAGTCAATTATAAGATTTCCTCAATTTTTCCTTAAACTAGTTTATTTTACCTCTATCTATAAACTAATAGGTAATATAAAAATATATCAAATATTTCAAAATTAATTAACTCATTTTGCTTCTTAACCTATCCAAAAAAAGTCAATTGTGTCTTATATTTAGTATTAGAGATATAATAGTACATGAAACCCAGATACATGTCTTGTATCTCCTCTTCCTTTCAACCAATGAATATTCATTTTTCAGCCTCAAATTTGAGAGATATTCTCACGTTGAATATTGGATATTTGCAGAGTATAACAGTACAGAGCGTAGTCACATCAGTTAATGTGTGCGCCTTAATGTTTGTCATAATAGCTGGTGGTTACTTAGGATTCAAGTCTGGATGGGTTGGATATGAACTTCCATCTGGGTATTTTGCATATTACCATTTTACACTTCCTATTACCATGTTTCATCACCTGTGACTTCTTGCTTATTTGTCTCTCTTTTTTCTTTGGTAGTTATTTACCCTTTGGGGTTGATGGAATGCTTGCTGGTTCTGCAGCAGTCTTCTTCGCTTATATAGGTTTTGATTCTGTTGCCAGCACAGCTGAAGAGGTAAATATCATATAGTTACTCTTCTGAAATCATATTTCATGTCTATTTTTGGGTATATTTAATTGAAGAAATGAACTCATCCTTATAGTTTTTACTTTTTACATGGTCAACAGGTGAGAAATCCTCAACGTGATTTGTCATTCGGTATTGGGTGTGCACTGTTTATTTGCTGTGCATTGTATATGATGGTCTCCATTGTTGTTGTTGGCTTGGTGCCTTATTATGCAATCAATCCTGACACCCCCATATCCTCTGCATTTTCAAGCTATGGGATGCAGTGGGCAGCGTGAGTTCTAAATCTGCAATTGGTGCACCTTTTAATTTTCTGGTAGATAGGTAGTACATGTCATATCTATGTGACTTTTTTGGTTGTTACCGTAGTTATGTAATAAATGCTGGAGCTTTTATGGCTCTATGTGCATCACTGATGGGCAGTATGCTTCCCCAGGTAAATTTATATTGCTAGTCTATTTGCTTATTTTATTTTGTTGTCAAAATTAAAATTTTCTTATGTTATCCTTCAGCCCCGAATTTTGATGGCCATGTCAAGGGATGGACTGCTGCCACCTTTTTTTTCAGACATCAATAAGTTCAGCCTGGTTCCTGTTAAGAGCACAGTAGCTACTGGCCTTGGAGCTGCAATCTTGGCATTTTTTATGGATGTCTCTCAACTGGCAGGGATGGTAAGTTAACATTTGCATCTTTAACATTTAAAAGTTGTAAACTAATTTACACTTTATTGTTTGGCTGAAGCCTCAGTTCTTCTTTTGACTTCCACAAATATACAAAGAAAAGTTCCTTTCTTTTAATCAAAACAAAGAATAATTGTTGAGCTCCAGTCCTGTATATATAAAAGTAATAAGGAATCTGCTTCTGTTACAGGTTAGTGTGGGTACGCTACTTGCGTTCACCATGGTTGCCGTATCCTTGTTAATATTAAGATACATCCCTCCAGATGAGGTCCCTATACCACCTTCTCTCGAGGAATCAAATGATTTGGTGCCATCAAAATATCGTTTGATTAATGATCACATATATGTTAAAAATGCAGAGGCAAATATCGGTGCTTCTGAACACAACAAGCCTGTAGTCATCAAAGAGGACATGTCAATCGATTGTCCTCTTATTTCTAAACATTTTGCCATAAGCAAATGTGAGTCACGCCTTTCCTTCTCAAATAAACATGTATTGTACATATATAAGATTTGCAGTTTTTCTTAACCTGGAAATGTTGTGCAGCAGTAATCTGGAAGTGAAATGTGAATATAGCTAGCTGTTGGAGCATGTAGCCTTTGTTTTAACTAATCTAGAATATGGTTACACATAATTGGGGTTGTTTTAGACTTAGTTTAAACTGTCATTCATGGTTATAATATAATTAACCTATAGCTTCTCGTTTCCTTTAGTTATATGGCATCTATGTGACCCTTCTGATTCTTTTGTTCATGGATGCAGATATAGATGAAAGTAATAGGAGAAGAGCTATTGGGTGGATCATAGTACTCACATGCTTAGGGGTGTTTATCCTCACATATGCAGCTTCGGATTCGAGTCTTATCAGGTTGGTTTAGAGACTAGTTGTTTTTAATGTTTCCCAATATGTACTCCGTACATTGATAGTATCTTAGTAGCTCTTGCTACATAAGAAAATTCCCTTAGTCCTATCTATAAGGCATATCCATTGGTTCTTAATATAAAACATTTTACAAAATTAAATGAAATGCTTATAATTATTTTCAAAAGAAATGCCTTGCAACTTTATAATAGCTATTCCACACTTTCTGTCTGATGAACTATATCAAACAAAGGCCAATTTTGAAAGGTGTACATTTTTTTAACGTGTCACAAGTCTGACTTATATCTTATGATAGTACAGTAGTTAATAGGCCCTTATAAAAAGGATTGGAGGGAATAATTCCTTAAATGTTCATATGCTACTGTGAAAGTTAAAGAAAATGGACCTTAAAATGCTTGCTTTTCTATTTGGGAAGTGGAGGAAATTGACGGTGCGGGATTGCCACATAAACCTTGACCATAGTTCCCTTTTAAACAAAGACATATCACCAATTTATATAAACTTGATACTCTTGCTTGTTATAACGTGTCTTTGTTTGCTATTGTCAGACCTGTTCGTTTCACATTTTGTGGAGTGGGTGGCATTCTTGTTCTTTCTGGTCTCATCTTCCTAACATGTATAGATCAAGATGATGCAAGACACACTTTTGGTTACTCTGGAGGTATAGTCAAGTTGTTATGGTTCATTAACTAGATTTGACATCCGACTCTTACGCAATATCAATATAAAATCAAATAACTTGCGCTACTTAAAACAAAGTCTTACACTGAAACTTGCAGTTGATATCAAGCATAAGGAATAACTCTATTATATGTTCCTTTACAGGTTTCACTTGCCCATTGGTGCCATTGTTGCCTATAGCTTCCATTCTCATCAATTGCTACTTTTTAATTAATCTTGGGTGAGTGCATATACGCTGTGTCTTCTATTGGAGATTGTTTCACTTGTCTAATGATTGGGCGTGACTTTCATACAGAGCTGCCACGTGGGCTCGTGTGTCAAAATGGCTAGCCATTGGAGTACTTGTCTATGTTTTCTATGGCAGAACCCACAGTTCTCTAAGAGATGCAATTTATGTTACTGTATCTAATATGGATGAAGCAAATCGTGCCTCCACGAGCTGCCTAGCTTAAAGTTAGCACGGGATTTCCTGCCAGACACCAAGAGAAATTTCTTCTCCATCAAGTGTCTTGTTCAAATTACTGTACAAAAAATGTATTAGCTTCTTAGCTGGTGTGATTAATGGGTTGGCATTGTAAATTTTGCTTGGCACAGTTAGGGGAGAGAGCCGGTGAGGCAATCTCGCTAGTTTGAACCTTGTAAATATAGGGCAATGACCCTATTTTATACCCAAAGTAACCACCCTGGACCACCCACCACCATAAACTAACAGGTGGTACAATATTACACCCAAAGTTTATGGTGGTGGGTGGTCCAGGGTGGTTACTTTGGGTATAAAATAGGGCATTGCCCTGTAAATATAATCTGTAAACTCAATTTAGGCTTCACTCATTGGTGATTCCCTCATTATTCAAATTTGAACATGGCATATGTAAAATTGTAATTACACTTATCCTTAACGCCTGATAGCACAGTGGCATTCCTAATGCAGTATGGCTGGATCTGGTACAGGTGAATGGATTGATTTTCTTGGCCAACTGAATAGGTAAATAAATATTGACGTTTTGGTTAAAAGAAAGTACGAGGGTTAAAAATTTGAGAAGTGATTTATGATGTTGAAAGTTACTTTTTGGCTTATCTGGGATAAAATCCTCAACAGAATCCACCAATCTGCAATTTTTCAGAACTCTTTCTTGCTTTCTCCCCCAATTTTCATTCATCATCTATTGAAATACATGGTAACAAAATGGACAACAGGGAAATGGGAATGCCTACGATTTTTGTCACCAACAGGGCTCACTGACTTAATTACATTGAGAGATCAATAAGCAAACAAAATTAGACAAGGCACTCCATTTTCACTACAATTGACCAGGAATTGGAATCCTTTCGTTCAAAATACATATAAATTGGTCTAAACTGACGACTTGACAAACAATATCAGCGCAGGAAGATTTTCAAGAGCCTGAGTGAAAATAGCACCAAGCACAAAAATCAAAACAAACGCACACACTATCTTGAAAAAGTATATAAAGCTGATTGGCTTGGACACGTTCCTTGCACGAGGCAAACCATCTGAAACCTAGAGCAAGCCAACCAAATGAAGACATATAAGTATATAACCAATGTCATTTGATACAAGATTCTAAATGAAATAAAGATCCATGCTATATTGATTATTGCAAACAAGAAGTGACAATGAAACATACCATTTTACACCAAAAAAAAGTATGAAACTTACTGGTGTTGGAATTGGCATTGGATCAATTGGCTCATCCATATAACCTTCAAGATAAATTTCATCTGCTTCTGTAAAAGTTTGCAACTTCCAACCATCCCCGTAATTGGCAAGAATAGAATTAGGGGCAAAAACAATGGGCTCCTCGCCTTCTTTAACAGCTTCAATATGCAAAGCACGTGCATTCCGCCACTTCAACCTCCTATTAATCAGAGACACTGCAGTCGCAGCATCGATTCCTGATGCAAAGCGACGAGCCTTACCAGAACTTGTGCACCCTACCTCCACATACTGTCCCATAAATGAAATCAACGTTGCAAACATGTGAGTAAACATTACAACTTAAAGCTACACACACAAAATGAGAATGAGATCTCACAGTGGGAGGTGGTGGATTCTCTGTTGCTACTTCTTCAGCCATGAATATGTGATTCCCTAATCCAAAGCTTCTTTGGAAAAGCTAGGGTTTGAATTCACTGGTTTGCTCAAAATTCCAATGCTTTTTTTACACAAGTTAACTCCAAATTGTAGATCCCCTCTCCTATTTACCAATATCAATCAACAATTTGTTAAATAATGTAAGGAGAAATGAAAAATCAGTTTCACTTCATTAAACACTCTTAAAACCCTAACAAGGCAGCTCCTATGTTGAGTGGGGCCTGAAAAATGAGGCTTCCAAATAATCGTTTTGATTTGCTAAAAGGATGAAGCAATTGAAGTTTCCTAAACAGTTTTATTAGCAAGGGCATGAAAATTAATCGAACTATAGAAGTAGAGTACTCTAGAGGAATAAAGTTTACTTTTTTAAAAGAAAATGGAAATAATCAATTGCACAACTCATGATCTAGGGTTCCACAACCATCAATGGAAGAAATACAGAGAAAGAGAGAGAGATTACCGACAGAGGCGACGACGAGGACGATGAGGATAATCACTTGAGAGTAATAATCAAGTGTAGTTTATTGGTATGATGATCTATTAAGATTTTGTGATGTTATTATTAACCTTTTATTGATCAGATTAAGACGATTTGAGTTAGTGACGAATTTTGAAGTTGAGTATAGTTGAGCTAAAGCTAGTTGGATTTACATTTTATGTTGAAATTTTAGTGAATTTTTTTAAGTGAATGATTGGGATTGAAGACAATTGATAATGATTTTAATGATGATGTTAAATTGGAATATGACTAAGGAAGCCATTAGATTTGGACGATGAGACCAGGAAATATGATTGGATTATTAGTAGTTATGGGATTAGTAATGTTTGTTTGGAAAGAGGTGATGAAAGATTAGGATAATTAAAATGTTGTTAGTTTTTGAATTAAATTGAGGTAGACTGATTATTTGATCAAATTAGGAGATATTCAATAGTTACTTGATTGACAATTTAATAAGTTCTAAGATTTACTTCCATATCCTAGGAAATTGGTCTAATGGTTTGATAATGTATTTGTAGTTAAGATGAAATGTGCTTATGGGTGATGAAAAAAGGAAAATGACTTTCTTTGTTGAAATAGTTAAGGACATTAGAAATTTATAGAATAGCAAAATTTAATGTTTTGAGGATAGGAATGAAATTGCAAGGTTGAAATTATCATTAATAGTGGTGGAATGCTTTTCGTTAGTATTGATGTGGTGACATAAAGAGGGTCTTAGAAATCTAGAAATAACAGAAATGTTGAGTACTCCCTCCGTTCCTAAATATAAGACCTAGATAACTTTTTTTTGGAAATATTAAGGTTGCGAAATAGGTTATTAAATGATGACATATTTGATATCTTTTTAGATTATCCATTAGCTTATAGGTAAAATAAACTAGTTTAAGAGAAAAAATTAGGTAAATCAATTTATAATTAGCTTATTTTTTGCTTTTTTTAGGATTTTTCAAAAAAGTCATCTAGGTCCTATATTTAGGAACGGAGGGAGTATTATTTTGGCTAGAATTTGTAGCTTTACTCTTAGGGATGTATTGAATGAACTATATTATGTATCGAGTGAACTACATTATGCATTATCTCTTAGAATTGATAGACATAGTGAATTTTGGGGACAAAATTCCTAAAAGGTGTGTAGAGTTGTAAAATCTTGGATTTTTAAATTGTTAAACAAATTAATAAATACTTAATAGTTAATCTTACAAATCAATTTAGAAAGTTTAATTTACTTTTAGTGGTTAAAATATTATTTCCATTATACCTTACCGAAAATAATTGATTATTTGATTTTAATTTGGAAATAGTTATGAAATTTTAGGCAATAAATCACACATGCAGCTATGAAAAAAATTCTAATGTGCTTCTTACAATATTCAAACACTAACTAATTCCATTTTGTTTCCAAGAATTGAAGAGCAACATCGTTGAACAATGACCCAAAATTAATCCTACAAGAAACATAACCAAAACAATTTCTATTCAAAAAATCTCTTCAATAAAGCTATAAATTGAAGGTCAGACTTTCCTTAACCGATCTAGAATTTTTGAAATCCCATATACCCAAATTGGACCTCACTCAAAATAACTCCAATCAGAGAAATGGAAGGTAGAAATAATAAGAGGGAAGTCACCTGAATTGACATGTATCGACCTCTTTGAAGATGGAGTGTTTTGGCGCCGATGAATGGAGAAGATGGTGGTGGGGTGAAGTTATGTCGATTGTGATGGTCTGTAGGGGTGAGAACTGAGATGGTAAGTGGTGAAGTTAGGACAACTTATTTCATTAGAAAGAAAGGGCATAAATGTCAATGGATAAGTGGAGAATTTTGCAGCAAGGTCTCTTGAGACTTGATGATAATTTTGGAATATCTTGGGACCTTTGAGTAGTATAATTGCTTATGTGGGACTACAGTGCAAATTTCCCCAAACTAAAAGCAAGACAATTTTTTGGTTAAGCTGACTTTTTAGAGCATACTTCTCATGATAAATATAAGCAACTTTATTTAAATTTTTTTAAATATTAATACTCCAATGACTTAATAGCCAAAAATTCAAACGGAGAGATAAAATTTGCCCCAAAAAATGTGGAGATAAAAATATTCCAATAACAGAGAAATCACGAGGAAAATTTAATGAGCGAAAAAACACATCAGATAAACAAAACTATCAAATACTAGTGAATATGACGATCATGAGTCATGACCGAAAAAGATATAGTGATAGTAAAATGGCATAAATGCGCGGAGCCACGTGTGGTGCGTTCTAACTAGGCCTGAGGAAGGTTTCATTAGAATACGAATCCTCGTACCTGTCACCAGCCGTTTATGCTCCTCGATTGTCCTCCTCATCTTCTGACACAGGAGTGGCCTCCAACTCCCTCGATAAAAGCAACCTTTTTTTTAAAGGCAACTGAATTAGACAAAGAGCCCATTAAAAACAATTCAAACAAAAGTAACACTAATGTACTACAACTACATTTAAAATGGGTAACTTATCTGTTGAGCAACGGCTATGAAAGTACCATGAGGGCATTATAAAAAAAAATAAACAAGGGACTTTATTATTTCAATAAAAAAGGTCAGAAGTAATCAAGAGCATGAAGCTAAGCCATGAAGTTCCTGCCACCTGGTTTGGTTTCTGAGAGGAACAGAATGAAATTAATTGATCGAGAATGTTTATATCTTGTAGATTGATGAAACAACATGCGCACGTGGGTGTCCTCCTCGGTGGGATGCCCACGCGTATTCTTATGCATGCAATTACATTCATTACATGTGCCATCCTATGACTTTGTCCCTTCATTCCTATTCACATTTCCTATTTCTCAGATCAGATATACAGTTGGAACATTCCAAATTTGTCACTCATTTCTTCAGTTGATAGTTACTCTTATCTAGTTAAGCTAAGCTAAGCTAAAATAAAATAAACTCTCTGCACTCTATCTTACCCCTCTTCTTCTTCTAATGGAAGTGCTTCACTGACATATATATAAGATTTCCAACATCATGTGTTCATCGTATAAAACCAGTTGAGAATTCTCAGTTTTATGTCTAGTCGATCCTTTTACTTTTCATAGGTATATGATACTGTAAGTCTATCGTAAATTGTTATGTGTCACTGAATGCGTATGCTCTTCAATATTCATTGTGTTCATAGCATTCCAACTAGGAATTTTTTCCACTTCGAAACGACAAGAAGTTGAAGGCCTAGCTTATTTTCCTTTCTAGGTACCCATGATTTTTCTGGTTATTTATGATGATTAACAAAACTCATCTTAACCCTTGCACTTGCCTCTTACTTCAATCAAGATGTTGTGCGTTTTATTCGGATCATAATATGACTAGTCTTCTCCATGCATCATTTATTAGACTTGCATGCTCAAATACGTGTAACTATATTTCATACTCAATAGAAATATAAATTCTATCATATGTAAAAGTTGCAAGAAAACGCATATGAGATTAGAAAGAGAGGGAATGTTGATTCCTTTCTTTAATTTACCATCACATTTATCCTGTCCATTTATTTAATATATTTCTTTATCGCCAGGGGGATTGGTGTCCCCACTTATAGACCTCATCTTTATCTCTGAGATTTAGATTATTGCACCCTTAACTGAAGTATATTTTCGGGAGAGGACAAACTTTTCTTATGTATGAACTCTTCATTCCGTTTTTTTTGGTGTTTCTAAAACAGTTTTGTTTGTGTGATTGTGTTGACCAGTGACTTCTGTTCAAGTAGATACTCTGGGTTTTGTTCTTAGAAGCTAAGTGGTGTGGTACGGTGGTGATATAATTGACACTCATAAGTAGCTGATACTAGCTTTTTATCTCAGCCATCCATAGTTGGTTTTTGACTTTATAGCTAGCCTTTCTGTTGTACAAAGAGTTCTCTTCTCTGAGTGAAATCTGCAGTACTTTCCTTCATTGACCATATTCAGTTTCCAATCTGATCCAAATCATATTCTTTTTTATTCTTTGCCTTCTGAGGTCAATTATTTTCCTTGCCACTCTATACTGCTTGCTTTAATATTGGTAAAACATTAAAAACCAAAGGAATCTGGTTGCGTTTGGATTGATTTAGACAGCATATTCTGGTTTTTTTTCTTTTAAATTTCAGGTTCATGACCAAGTTATTTGCTTAATAATCTCTGTCTAGACACTCTGTAGCTGGCTTCTAAATCAATCTATTTCTCAAATGATAGATATGCTTTAGGCTTATAGGTCTCAGATAATGGGATCTCAAGGGGAAACAACAACCCAAGAGCCAAGAACCCAATCTTTGGCCTACCAAGGATCCTCCTTTTACAATCTAACTCTTGATGAAGTACAGAACCAGCTTGGAAATTTAGGGAAGCAACTAGGAAGCATGAATCTTGATGAGCTGCTCAAGAGTGTGGGAACTGCAGAAACTAGTGGACAACTAGCTTCTGGGTCGTCTTCTATGCATCGACAGAACAGCATGACATTATTATCTGGGGATGTTAGAAAGAAAACTGTTGATGAAGTTTGGAGAGATATACAACAACACATGAAAAATAGCAATAATAACAAGCAAGATGGGAAATCACAGGAAAGACAGGCAACACTAGGAGAGATGACTCTAGAGGATTTTCTAGCTAAGGCAGGAGTGATTTTTGATTCAAATGTTGCTTCTAATCAACACAATATTTCATCACAAGAGGATCATTGGATTCAATACCAGCTATCTTCTTCTGTGCAACAGCATCACCATCATCAACATGATGTGATGGCAGGTTTAATGGGTGGCCATGGAATTCAACAACAGCCTAATTTGGCAATAGCAGTAGTGAATTCAAACCAGGTTTTGGATTCATCCTACTCTGAGAATATGGTGGCAACAATTTCACCATCGTCTTTGATGGGTAACGTATCAGATACACACAGTCCAGGAAGGAAGAGGGAGGCTTCTGGTGGTGATGTGGTTGAGAAAACTATGGAGAGAAGGAAGAAAAGGATGATAAAAAATAGAGAATCTGCAGCTAGGTCACGAGCAAGAAAGCAGGTTAAATGTGACATGTTTGTTTATGTGGTGTTAGTTCTTTAAAGTATATTTGTGTCTAATTTTAATGCATGAACTTGACTGTATTTATGCCAATGGACACAGGCTTACACACAGGAGCTGGAGATTAAAATCTCACGTTTGGAAGAGGAGAATGAAAGGCTTAGAAGACAGTATGTAAGTTTCAAAACCTTCACAGTGTGCATTTTAGCTGATAACTAAGGCTGGCTTTGGCCATCACTTGTTCAAGGGTATCTGCTCTACTGTTTTATCTTGGATTAAGTTAGTCATGTATAAAAATAGTAAGGGAGATTCAATATGAGGTTTCAAATATGGAATATATAACCTAAAAGTTACACAAGTGATCAACATGCAATGGTAAGTTTTAATGTAGAAAATAAAAATAGACACATATATAATGTTTAGTACTTATTAGAACTTCTTAGTTATTACATTTTTTTACTTGGAATCGCATAATAATTCTCCCAAATAATAATGGTGAGAGTTCAAGCTAAGGATCTGCGCAGACGCCAGAGTTCATGGAAACATCATCATGGAGGAATGTGTGTATTAAGAGTCAGTACATTAAGATGAGGATACGTACAACATATAACAGTATCTTTTCCAACATGATACTTAGATGTGCAAAAGGCTAAGGATTAGCTTCAACTCTCGTCCATGGGAGAATGAAGTTAACAAGGAGAAATCTTTAAGCATTGGACTCTACTGCATACAAAAAATACTATAAAGGCTTGAGCACCAAGGGCTATGAACTTAGCTTGTTCAATATTTTTTGGGCAAAAGCGCTGATCTAGTAATTAACTATTTCAGTTTGGGCAAAAATAATAAGTGACTGTTTCGCGGTGCATAAATAATATTTAACTTTTTGACCCGGTGCAAAAGTGACAATCGGTTCTAAATGTTAATTTGTAATTATGTGGAACTTTAATGATATTATTTTTCAGAGTGAAAATACTATTTTGCCCTTCTTATTTAAATATTTAACCCTTCTTCATCTTCCCATAGTTCTTCCTTCTTCCTCTGCTCCTACTTTTTTTGACAAGTCCCCGTGTATAATAATATCCTATAGAAACAATGAATCAAATATGAAAACAAATGATTAAATGAGCAGACAAAGAAAGACTTGTTTTGGCAAAGAAGCATTATATTTATCACCATATTGACCTCGACCATAACTCTGAGTAAATTGCAGAGCCATGTTGCCACCCATAGAGTGACCAATAACAACCTTAGGCCAAGGCCAACATTCAACTCTCACCAAATCAGCCAAATCTTTGGCTGCAATATCCATAGTATGAGGAGGATTAATACTCCTATCTGCTGATTGTCCATGATTCCTCAAATCCAGTAGCACCGCCCTACAATCTACATACAATTAAATTAGAGAATCCATTCCACACTAATTGGGTTGTTGAAAGTAGAATGAAAGGTTGTATAAAAAAAAGTAGAATGAGAGGAGATGTAGAAATAATAAATGGAGGAAGAAGAGGAATTGGAGAGAGAATCGAGGAGATTGCGAGAGAAAGATCTCCAATTTCGTCTTGACCCCAAGAAGTCGTGGATGAAGAGCACGGTGGTGTTGCCACCGCCGGAGGAGTCCTGGGACTTGGAGAGCTCGACGAGCATCTTGAAGATGAGCTGGAGGACACCCATCTTGTGGAGGATGGCGGTGAAGCTGGGCTAGAGACCACGGGCGGAGTCGTTGGTGATGAAGAGTTAATAACTTGACATTTGAGAAGGGAGGAGGAAGGAGGATGGGGAAGATGAAGATCAAAATTTTAATTTAAGAGGGGCAAAATAGTATTTTCATTCTGAAAAATAATATCATTAAAGTTCCACTTAATTACAAATTAACATTTAGAACCGGTTTTGTCATTTTTGCACCGGGTCAGAAAGTTGAATATTATTTATGCACCGCGAAACAGTCACTTATTATTTTTGTCCAAATTGAAATAGTTAATTACTATATCAGCACTTTTGCCCATATTTTTTTATACTAAACTTAGTTTGTTCAATATAACCAACCACTCCTTCCATAGATAGATATAAGACCATAGATATAAGACCACTATCAAGATTCAATTTGGTCCTAATTATAAGACTACTCTCTAATTGTTTCCAATTTTTTCCCAAATTAACCCTAATAATACTTATCAATAATAAATAAACAAGAGAGGGAGAATGAGGATAAATAGGGTGCATTGATAATATCATGTGATAATAACTAATTTAACTATCTTCCTCAATTTCTCCAAAAAAAGTGAAAATGGTCTTATATTTAGGACGGTTAGTGCTAATTATGATAGCAATAGTTTCTAATCAATAATCTGATGTTCTTCCTTTTTCTGGTATTTGCATAAAAGGTTATTCATGATTTTTGTGATGGTGAATCGGTGACTCTTTTCTTTCTAAATCTCGCATGCAGGAAATGGAGAAAGAGTTGCCATATGTACCACCAACTGATGAGCCAAAGCATAAGCTTCGCAGAACAAGTTCAGCTTCTTTTTGACATCTTCCTTGAAGTTGGCATCTAAATACTCTGTTAACATCATTAGTCCTCGTTTTCATGGATTCGTAAAAATTTTTGGACAATGAAGCACTCTTTTGCTTTGGATATTTTAATTAAATATGCCGTTGTTTGTGCTGGTGATGATGCAGGATTGCATTGGTGCATGTACGTTTTTGAGTTTGTTTGACTAGCTTTTTCAAAGTAAGTGAAAATTAAAAATTTTGTTTTTTTATCATAGAATTACTTTTGAGAAGCTAATTCAAACTCTTATCAATCTTGTGTCTCCTTTTTCGAGTAAAGGTGTATGTATTGATGAAACAAAATTTACAAACGCTCAAGGCGCCAGAAATACAAAAGGGCAGGGCCTGTGTGCCTCAAAAATACATGCACCAGCCACTGCCACCTAATAATGGTCTAATGATTGCCAAAAATCCTACAGTCTTATAGCCGAAGAGTGGAGGTCTTGTTGGCGGCCTGCTGGACATTGCGCTGCAGACCGACAACTTTCATAATAATGGTGTGGGGCTGGCTGTCCTCGTTACTGAAAATGCGGCGGTTGCGAGCCTGCCAGAACTTCCAGCAGAGGATGCCAAACATGGTGCTCCATCCAGCCTTGCGTTGACCATCCTTGAGGTTAGCAGCTAACCATCTGTCAAAAGGAAGGTTAGAGAAGGACTCCAGCCGATCTCTGGGGACGATGAAGCCCCAACACTCTTTAGCGAGAGCACAGCCTCGAAGAACGTGCTCCATGTCCTCCTTCTATCATTACTTTGAACCAAGGTTTTGAAACCCGACCCGAGCCGGACGGTCCGACCGGTCGGACCGTCGGCCGGCGGGAAAGCCGGCTCGTTTGCCTCTGTTGGACCGTTTCGCTGGTCAGCCCGCTTTAGGCCGCTTATAAGCCGTTGTTGACCCGGGAGCCGGAGTTGGGCCGTGAACCGGAACGAGCCGGCCCGGTCAGAAATTGAAGACTGCAAAAAAAAATATATCAACAGAAAAAAAAATGAATTTGATTAAAAAAATATCTTCATCCTAATTATATTAAGTTATTAAGTATTAACAATATTTATATATTTAATTTTCATTAAATTATTACGTCACCGGTTCAACCGAACGGTCCAACCGTTTCAACCGTTTCAACCATGACCCGCTCAGTTTTCCGGCTCGACGTCCGGCTCGGGTTTTAAAACCTTGCTTTGAACATTTGTTTTATTCGCTTAATTTGTCTTTGAGCGTACTTCATGCACAATGATACTTCAGGCACTAATAACAACTTGTGAAAAGTGACATCTTAGTTCCACTTCAGGTTTTAGTATTTTTTAATTTTATTTGTAAAATGGAGCATGCAGACACAAAGGCCCACTCATGCAGTAACCTTGGTCAATTTCGAACTCTATTTTTTTTAAGATTGCCGATATTTTTAATCTATCCTTTTCAAAATAGTAAAGAAAAAAAATGTATGCCCCCACAAATAGGGGTGGGAATAGGCCAAACTTTAATTTAAACAGGGGCCTACGGCCCACTCTTCAAAAAGCCTAGCCTATTTAGTAACTAGGTCAGACTCATATACAGGTCTATCATTAGGCCTATTTTAACTAAATAGGTCAGGCCTTTTTTTCACAAGGCCTAACCTACAAGCCTAAAGACGTAGCCTATTTAAATATTTTATGATTTCTATTATAATATTGTATAAAATATATAAAATATATAAATTAATTATAACATTATTAACTTTTTTATGCATCTAAACTTCACATCTCATAATTTGTATACAAATTTTAATAGGTTTAAAGACTTATATATAAAATCAGAAGGTATAGAATTTCAAACCTAATTAAGAGTCTACATTTTAAGTAGTCTTTTAAATAGGTTTTCAGACCTTGTCAGACCTTTGGAAGGCCTAGGCTCAGGCCTAAAATTAAGATTACAAACAGGCTCAGACTCAGACTTACATTCTAGATTTTTAAACAGACTCAGGCCTATTTTATCAAAACCAACAAAAGCCTAGCCTATTTCCATCTACCCACAACGTTTTAAAGCCTTCATAACTTCATTTTTCTAAAAAAAACTTACTTTTTTATGTTGATTGCAAAACTTTTACACTTTTAGTGTTAATATACTGTTTTAATATACAAGCGCAACACTGCAAGCCACTATATTTAGAGTCATTCCAACCAAGAAGGTCACCGCTTATTAATACTTCATTCATTCTTCAATATAACATGTATTTATCTAATTTATTTATATATAGTAATCTATATCTAAAAATAAAAATTAATACTCCCTCCGGTCCTAAATATAAAACATAGATGACTTTTTTTTGGAGATGTTAAGGTTACGAAATATGTTATTAAATTATAACAAATTTGATATTTTTTTTAGATTAGTCAATAGTTTATAGGTTAAATAAACTAGTTTAAGGGGAAAATTAGGTAAATCAATTTATAATTGACTTATATTTTGTTTTTTTAGGATTTTTCAAAAAAGTAAACTAGGTCTTATATTTAGGACCGGAGAGAGTATAAAATATGGCAAAATTATGATAAAAAGGGAAACAAATAGGAAGACAAATCCCCGTCGACATTATGTTCCAGTATGGGCACTGTTTTCATCTGCATTTTTTTTTCTTTGGACAAAATTTGCATTTATTCCTACACAAATCGAAATTCTATTCCTTTACCTGGTGAATTGTCCGTGTCAAATTGGCAGCATACCGCTACAGCTTTTACAAATTCTTAATATTGTATGTGTAACTAATAGAGTACATGCTCAAATTGTGAAAACAGAATAAGCCATCATCTCAGGAATCTAGAGGAAATATATTCTGCAATGGCCATGCTTGATGTTAAACCAGGAGACTCAATCCCAAAAAGATTAACAAGACCAGGTACACCATGAATCTCCTCACCCTGCACAAATACGCCACGTGATTTATACTGAGGAAAGAAACCTGACCTCAATATCATGTCTCCAGTTTTGCAAAACTCTAGAGATATGTCTTTATATTTTTTTCAAAAACCAAAAGATCAGAAATGGTCAATCTTATCACATTCAACATTTACCTGCCCTCTAGTTCATTGAAAATCAAACAAATAGAGAACATGCTTAGAATCATAACCGCAATGATCATTCAGAACTTTTTGACCATGAATATTAAGCCAAAATATGGATAAATTCAATTGAAAGATGCAATTTGTTAATTTTTTTTGAGAAAAAGCAAGAGCTAAGTAATTAATAGCAGGATCAAGAACTATGGAGTAAAGTGAAATAGAGGATTGCCTGTATCACAAAATCAATAGGTGGCTGATGGGGTCCCGAAAGTTTAGGTCGAATTCCTGAGTAACCTGGTTCTAGAGATCCATCCTTCAGGTTTGGGTAGTACTTCCGTATCTCTGGATAAAACCTCTCCACACGCTTTGCAGGTACTGAATAGTCAAACCTGGAATCAAATCTTAATCAATTCAACTCCCTCATCAAAATCAAACAAATTTCTACAACCATATCTGGAGCTAAAGACATCAATTTCTCCAGGCGCATCAAGTCTCAAGTTTATGATTAGCCAAGACATGAATGAAGTCTGGGTATAAACTCACATTCTGGGAAGTTGTTAGTAGAATGTGAAAAGCTTCTACTAATAAACACAGTCATAAATGATATGATATCGGCAAAAGCAAGTTATAGAATGATAAAAAATAAGTGAAACGTTATTAAGAATTATTTGAAGAGTGAAAGAAGTAACAAACAGATACTGAGAGGTTTTAAAGATGTACTTGTTGAGAAAGCTTGAGATATCATCAGTGCCATCGATCCATTCAACATCGGGTCCAAACTTGATCTGACCATTCAAATCTAGAGTAACATGCACACCTATGCCACCATCCTCTGGTATAGGATATATCAAATGTTTGAAAGCAGGAACTTTAGTATTGGACAACGTGAAGTAGCAACCACGAGCATAATAGGCAGAGGGTACAACTCCACTACTTTGTAGGGCAGTAAATCTCTTAGCAAGGGCAGGGGCACCAAGTCCTGCAGAGTTCACTACAAATTTAGGTATAAGCACTAGATCTGGGTTCAACATTGACCTCCCATCCCATTCTTCAACACTCTTAGTTTCTGATATATCGAGACAAATTTGATCTCCTTCAAGATGCCCACCCAGCACAGTTGAATTGTATGAGAAGGTTGCATTGTTATTCTCAGCTTCTCCCTGGACCCACATGGGGGTTCATATACAATTATAACTTCAAATAAACAAGCTGGTAAGTTAGCAAGAACATACTTCAAAAGATATGCGTGAGTTCAGATTGGAAACATTGTAATCTGGAACAGAAGGCTTGAATTGCATACCACTAACGATAGCATGAAAGAGTGGGAGTCAACAATCCCGGTAAGTGGTGATAGTATAGCTTTGATGCAATGCAATTCAGGTTCCATTCTCATGGCCTCAGAACCATCCATCATCCTCAGGCCATCAACTCCATTTTGAATCCCACAATTCATAATATCATTCAGCTTGGAAACTTCTGAAGGTCGGGAAGCAACTATGAGCTTACCAATTTGCTTATGAGGAATATCATGCTTGGAGCAGTATTCATATAGCATTTCTCTCCCCCTTACACAAAACCTTGCCTAGAAAACAAACTGAATTACATTCTACATATATGACAGCAAAACAAGGACAACCGAAATATTTAGTAAAATGAAAAACACCATATTTACTCGGTAACCACTATTACCTCCGTTCCTCGATATAAGGGTTCACCACTACAAGGTATAGTTGACTTTTAGGACAATCGTAAGAAAACTAAATAAGTTACTTACAATTTATCTGCCTGAATTTTTTTTTCAAAATTAATTTATTTGACTTATAAGCTAACACGTAACCTAATAATACACAAAAGTGGCTAATTTCACTTCCTTAATCTTAAAAAAAAAGTCAAATAAGTCTTATACTACCTCAAATACTAATTATAAGATCAAATTGACTTTTTTGTATAAATTAAAAACGTAACATTAATCAAAATAAGATATCTAACTATATTTATCTATTTTTCTTCTAAACCACGTGTACAATCCAATTGTAAGTGACATGTACTAAAATTAAGCAATTCATTTCAATTCCTTAATCTCAAGAACAAGAAAAGTCAACATGATCCTGATCCTCTAATTCACAACGCTAGTATTTATGATCACAGGAAGTATTTGATGTCTACTGCCATTTCATTTTATAAAATTTCACTCCCATTCCATGATCCTTTCAATTGAGAGTCTTCAAGTAATAGACTTTCAAGTCCAACTAATTGCTAAAAGCAGGAATCGAACTTGAAACAGAAAACGGATGTCATGAGCTAAGGGAAACAGAGAATCCATTGGCAGAACAGAGAGATAACAAATATATAGTGATATTAACCTTGAAGGAATTACGCGGGTAATAGATTCCAGCATGAATGACTTCACTGTTGCGAGAACTAGTGGCAGTGCCAAATGCTGAAGCTGATTCCACCACCAACACATCTCTGCCTTTGATGGCAAGTGCTCTGGCCACTGCTAAGCCCACTACACCAGCCCCTATCACTAGGCAATCCACTTTCTCCCTAGGGATGCTATTATTATTGCTTTTGTTGTATCTCCTCGTCCAATTCATACCTAAACTCTTCACTTTCACGTGGATGTCACTTGATGATGCAATGTTTGCACCAAGTCTCTCAAGCTTCTGTTTCAGCATTCTCACTTATCACTAACGTGTCTTTTGTTAGTGCTATTGTCTTTTTGGTAATCTATCATGTAGTACATGAATTTGACCAATGATTGAAGGCATGTATACCTGTATGTTATGGGCCTACTGCTTATATGGGCTCAGGCCCAATAAGCAAAGGCCACGAGTTGGTATTGTATTGTAGTTTTTTTTAACAGTATTTAGTTTATTGGTGTATGGACGGGGAGATTTACGCGGGAACTTTATTGATTTTTTTTTTTTTATCGAGAGGAACTTTATTGATTATTAGTTCTACTATTTCTCTTCAGCTGTTATCACATGATTATATCTTTGAGTAAATATTGAAGAAGCATAATTATATTCTTTATATTTATATATTTTATAAATAGTGGTACTATCTATTTTTCAATATCGTTTGAAATTAATGCAACGTGGATTGATTTGAAACAAATAGTCACATTATCTGTGTGGGGAGAAAAAAATACACCCTACCCTCTCTTTCAATTTCAATGTTTATGTTATGCCTGATCTTTATCTATCCAAAATTAATAGACTAAGACAAGAATAAATTTGAGAGTATAACCAACCACATCATGAGAAACTGATCCTTTGTATCAGCCATAATATATATAAACATTGAAATTGAAAGAAAAATGGGAAAAAAAAAAACTTATCTTCGCATAAGAAGGTAATCATCATGAAGCTCAAATTTAATTTTTAAACTCTTGTCAACACTAATTCTTTAGGCAAAAAATTACACTAGTTTTCAAATACTGTAGCATATTTCATTTTACAACATTCATTTGGGTCAAAAAATTTCACAACACTCCAAGAATTTCCTTCCGGGGCCAGCCCAAAAATCAGTAATGCCTAGTTGAAACAATCCTTAATTTATATCTTATACTACCTCCGGTCCTAAACAAAAAACCTAGGTGACTTTTTTTTGGAGAGATTAAGGTTGCGAAATAGGTTATTAAATTATGACATATTTAATATATTTTTACATTATTCATTAGTTTATAGACAAAATATACTAGTCTAAGGAAAAAATTAGGTAAATTATCAATTTATAATTAACTTATTTTGCCTTTTTAGGATTTTTCAAAAAAGTCAATTAAGTTTTAAATTTAGGACCGGAGGGAGTATCTTATATCTTACAGTACTTTCTTAAATAACAATTCTTTTTTTGTCGTTTAATACTTTCTCCCTAGTTGTCAATATAATATAACAAATTTTTTGTTTTTGGACAAAAGATAACAAAATTTGAATTGATTTGATCCACCAAAATACAAGAGCTTAATTTACATTGTTTCATCATTCAATTCAATGTATTTGATTCTCTTTTAGTAACTCTCTTTTATATTCATTATATTGATATATTTCCCTTAAAAAGAAACAAACATAATTTGTGAGCTGAGTGGTGAGGAAGGGAGGAGGAGAAAATAGTAAAATAGTGGAATGAGAGGATAAGCAGAAGAAGCGATAGAAATAGAAGTAAGGGAAGGAGGCAGAGAGAGATATCGAAGAAGGAAGCAGATGAGAGGACAAACAGTAACAGAGAGGGGAAGTGGAAGCCCAATGTCAATGATGGGCGGAAACCCTAGAAGGATGGTGTACAGCAACAGTAATTCTTCTTCCGACAACATCTTCCACCTCCAAATGCGACCCTCTCTGCTCTCCTCCGTCATTCAATTCCTGCGAAAACCTCACTCCCTCCCCTTCCTTCTCTCCCTCTTCCTCCTCCTCACCTGGCTCTCCCTCCGCTTTCACAACCCCTCTCCCACCCCCTCCCTCGCCACCTCCTCTGATTGGAGCGCCGACCACGACTTGAAGGCCAATTTGATTAGATTCACCTCCAACATTCCCTCCCGAATCGCCAAAGACAATCGCGGCTGGTTGCTCGACCCTCTCTCTCTCCTCCTTTCTTCTCCCATTTCCGGTACGCTCCACCGGTCACACCCTCTTCCCTTTTCTTTTCTCTTTTTAATTTCCTTCTTCCGCCTTCTTTCCTTATTTTCAAGAGTTTTTTTTTTCATTGCAGGCGGAGCTGTGTCTTGTGCCTCTATTCATGCTGGCCAAATACGTCCTGGCAAAATACGAGGCAATCATAGACATCACAATTGCAATGAGACCTTTCTCATTTGGGGTGCTGCTACCAAATTTAGGGTATGTTTTTCCCTCCATGTGTCTCACATTTTGTTCACAACTAGTTCCTCTTGTGTTCGCTTGCAAACTCATATTGCACATATCATCGACTCATTTTGTTCAACTCACTCTTCTTTTCCTTTCTTAGTTTTTATGATTCATTTTTAATTGGTTGGAAAATCTGAATTTCCCCCTGGTTTTATGTAAAGTTAATTGGTCAAACAAAAATGTGTTGACTTGTTGGCGCCACATTTTGTTCATTGTGTTCTTGGCTGCATGCACCAGCCCCTGATATGAAAAACAGGATTTCTAGATGTCATTCTCTGCACCTTCGAATGGAATGGAACCGCTTGCCACCTAAGAAGATCCCTCTTGTTTTCCTGATCCTATGACAATGTTGACCTCATGTATTTGAGAGACTGAAATGCAATGCCATCATGAATACAACATGTTTCACCGTTACTGTTTGATTGAAACGATCCCTACCGTTCATTCTAAATCCTAAAATGCACAAAACTTTTCCCTTTTGTTTCCCCCTGCAAATGCTCAGTTGTGTCTCAATCTGAGACACAAAAATGCAGCTCTGTTCCACTTACTAGATCTTCAGTTGTCTCTTGGTTGAATATTCATGCCTGGTGTTCAAGCCTTGACTATTGCTCAGGCATTCACCATTCCTCAAAGGGAGTTGTGAGACATGATTGAGGCTAGAGGCTTGAGTGGATTTAAATTAAACAACTGGCCAACTGGGTTAATCCCATCAGTTGATTGTTGCAATTGGCCCGTTTTAATCCGAGAATCATTTAGACATACCTGCTGAAACAGTGCAACTCAGCTTCTTAGGCATGTTGTATCAGCCTGTCACAGGATCAGGCATGTAGCTGGGATCCCTGTGAGGTGCACAGCAAATAGTCCCGTTGTGAGGGCTGACTGCTGAGATCTGAATTCCAAGGTTTGCTGATGTTAAAGGAAGTGTGTATTTGTGCTAATTTTCCCCATGGGTCCATCAGAACTAACCTGATTAGCTCATACTGAAATTGGTTCATATGCATACACTGGGCACTGTTAATTTATCTGAATTCATAAAACAACGAGCTGATATGTTTCCCTTCTGTATGTCAGTTCATATGCATTAGAACTCTTGATTTGTGTGTCAGTTTTTTTTTAGATTAGATTTGTGTGTCAGTTTTTTATTAGGCTTTTTATTTGCAGTTGGAGAACAGCAAGGTAGCTGACAAGGGCTATGGTGAAGTGATTATTGGTGCCGATGAGGTTGCTGTTGCTGCCAGTCCCAGTGGGACAGCCCATGCATTAGTGAACATAGATCCGGTTAGGAGTACATTCTTTTTAGGATGCCAGGATAGTGTAATTGACTACAATGGCACGAGTAATGACTACAACGTTTGGAAAGATCTTTAAAAATGTTCCTGCTGTATAGGTTTTCTCATCTCTTCTCTGCTGGAGTGATCTGAAATATATCTGAGCCTTCCTATTTTTTAGGTTATTCTTTTGCAGGGCATGACAATTTTTTTAGGAATCCATGTACAGAAGGTTTGTTTCATCACGTACTCTTGATAAATATAGTTTTTCGTTAATGATAAAGAATGAAGGAAAAGGAAGAGAACAAGAAATTGAAGTCATAGACCTGGTTCTGTTCTATATAGCATATTTACAAGAAATTGTTCCTTCCCCTGTGTGCCACAAGTTGCCTCTCAGTTTAGTTGAGATTTTCTTTCTACGGTTCATGACTCCCTATAACCTGTTATTCTTGATGCAACTATCCCGGCCATGTAAATTTTAAAGATGATGTTGGCTCCTTTCTATGTTCTGCCATAGCCATTGTTGTGTTTATCCCTATTTCTTCTGAAGTTTATTGATGCTTGGAGGCAAAGGAGATCGGCTGTATCCATCTATACTCACCTGTTTATGTTCTTCAATTTATTTATGAACTAAAAAGATGCGTTTGCAGCACTACGCAACACTAGGAGAAGATTGAGAAATATTTTATGGGTTATTTTAATAATTTTAAACCACGTAATCACCCTTTTCGATGAGAGCAGAACTTTTTTTTATGTGTGTCTATGCCCCTTTTGAGCATTTGACGTGCTCCATACATTTTAAACACAATCTAAATTTAGATATCTTTATTTGTTAGCTCATTCTTAAATCTTAATTTTACAAAACGGAACACACCCTAATAATGAATGATTGGATGAACCGTGGGATGAGTGCAAAATATCGTATGAGAATTGCATTCGCTTGCACGCCATTGAACAATTATATATGCCAATACAATCTGTTTAAGAAAAGATTATCGATAGAAGTTTGTGAGTCTAGGCTTTAATATCCTGAATTATCCGCTGGTAATTTGACAACCCAAAAGAATTGTTTTATATTGCCACTGATCGGCAAGAGACCCTAGCGTTGAAAGTGATTGGCTAATGGCAAAAAAGTCACAATTCAACTTTCAAACTCTCATAGTAAGCAACAAATAAGAACATGGCTTGTACGTTATTGTGAGGAAGGCTTTCATATGCCTTGGTCGGCTTGCAAGTTCTGCAATCAATAAAAATGAACATTATCAGAATCGATTAACGTGAATGAAACTAAAAAAATGAATGAAACTAAAAAAATGTGGAGCCTTATACTAAAGCTCTGGCTTAAAACCCATCTCACTATAGTTTTTTTTAGCAAACCATATCACTAATTTATTAGTAGATGAAGCCTTCATGGATTTCTTGTGACAAAGAAAATGCTTAAACGTTCAATCATATAATAACTTGCCATACTTGAAAGCAAATAAAAAATGCACCTAAGGTTACTTGTATCAAATCCAAAAGCAAACAAACCAGGGTGGTCTCAAAAGTACTATAAAATGCTGAAATCAATGAAGAGTTCACCACATCATATTATCCAATCTTCATAACGTACAAGACAACATTAGGAGCAAAGAAAAAACAATGGAAGGAATCAAAGGGAAGAGGTTAGCTGTGTTGGTCGGATGCAACTACCCAAACACTCCAAATGAACTACGTGGCTGCATAAACGATGTGTTGGCCATGAAAGAAACTCTAATCAAAAGGTTTGGGTTCGATCCCTCTAATATAGAGTTACTCACAGATCAAGTTGATGCTCCAGCCGGTTCAATCTTGCCAACAGGAGCCAACATCAAGAAGGCTCTTGCCAACATGGTTAATCAAGCTCAACCAGGAGATGTCCTCTACTTCCACTATAGTGGCCATGGGACCAGAATCCCCTCCAAGAAACCAGGCCTCCCCTTTCGTCGTGAAGAAGCCATTGTCCCTTGTGATTTCAATCTCATCACAGGTACCTGGATACTAAGCCTCATGTTAATTAGTATGGGATATTTAAGTGAGTTAGATTTTCTTATGTCAACATAGCCTATTAACGTAGGATTCCCTGGGGTGGAGCGAGGTGTCAGCTATACATTCTTAGTCGTACACCAATTTTCTCATAAGCATATGATTTTTTTAAGTATTAAATCTTGAAAAGTTCATAAAAAATTAAAAACTAGACTGTTTTTACTCATGTAGTATCAAAATAAATGTGTGAATAAAAAAAAGTATCAAAATAAATGTCACTTATTCCATGTAAACTTTCACTATCAATAGACAATGTGTTCAAAAAAACATTTGAAAAAAGGGAAAATCCCAAATAAGTCCCTCCGAATACCCAAAAGGACAAGTAAGGAACATAAACTTCCAAAAGGACCATGAAGGAACCAGCACCTATTTGTCATTTAAAAATTTTGCGAAAAGACAAAATTGTCCCATCCTAAAACACAAATTGCGAGAAGAGGGTGGGTGTTAGGGTGAGTTTAGGGTGGGGTAGGAATTTATGTTTTAGAATGGGGGCAATTTTGTCTTTTCGCAAAATTTTTAAATGACAGATAGGTGCTGGTTCCTTCATGGTCCTTTTGGAAGTTTAGGTTCCTCACTTGTTCTTTTGAGTATTCTGAGGGACTTATTTGAGATTTTCCCTTGAAAATATGGCAAAATTTGGCGCATGACCTGTAGCGCTCAACTCTCATTCTAGTTCTCATTCTCATTTAGAATCATTTTTCTCACCCATGAAAAAGATTAGTATGGTTTAAACGGTTTATATTTCATCTGAAAGTGTATATTTGATTTTTTTAATATATTTTTAATGAATATAGAATCTACGTACAATCAAATGTTCGGATAAGATTTAAGTACTTTATGACCGGTTCACATTGAACTTAGATACCCATCAATTGGTTGAAACAATTCTTAATATTGATTGTTGATGTTCAGATTTGGACTTAAGACAACTGGTGAACCGGGTTTCAAAGGGAGCAAGTCTGACGATTCTGTCAGACTCATGCCATAGTGGAGGACTCATTGATAAAGAGAAGGAACAAATAGGCCCCTCTTCCTCAGCCATCCCGAAGGACACCTCATCATTCACAAACCATAACTCCAAACCTAAGAACATCCCCTTCTCCTCCATATTACAACACCTCTCATCCTTAACAAACATAACCAGCTCAGACATAGGGACCCACTTGTTGGAATCCTTCGGCCCAGAAGCCAGTTTAAGGTTCAGGCTGCCACTTCTAGAGCTTGACTTGTTTTCACCTTTGAAGGCTGATGAGGGGATTTTACTAAGTGGGTGTCAGGCTGATGAAACCTCAGCTGACATGGACCCCGCAGCCACAGGTGGCATGGCCTATGGTGCATTTAGTAACGCCGTGCAGATGGTGCTTAAGGATCATGGTGGTCCTTTGAGTAATAGAGAGGTTGTTGTGAGGGCTAGGAAGATGCTTTTGGCCGCAGGATTTGAACAACATCCTTGTCTATATTGCAGTGATGAGAATGCTGATGCTACTTTCCTGTGCCAGCAATCTCACTCTTCTGCGTTGTCACTTGATGATTTATATATGTGAACTGTGAAACATATTAACGTTGTGATTCTATTGTGCAAGATTCTACTATCGTGCAAATTGACTGTATGTTATGAAATAAATGGAAAGTAGCGTATTCATTCGTTAATTCTGAATTTCTGATGTTATTCCATCACATGATCCAACTTAATAAAGCTATCCTCCCTTGTTAATAAAAATCAAATAACCAAAAATTAGTTAAAACTTAAAATAAATAATTATATAAGAATTGCTTATCAATTATTTTCAACTATATATGACTTTACTATTATAAATGGAAGATAATGTAACTGAAAAAAGATAGTTAGAGAGAATCTGGTAGATAAGTATTATAGATCAAAGGCAGTAAAATTGGAAAAGTGCCATGAATATTAAGACAAACGTAAATACATATAAAGCTTATTATGATATGTGTGTGATATGTGGTTGTACCATCTCCTAATTTCGAACTCCTACAGTGTTTTGGTAATATCTATGATTTTAATTAAATTAATTCATTTCCTTCCTCTATTAAAATTTATATTTTGAGAAGGATGGAATATAATACTGTGACATGCACTAAGTAATTTAGTCATGTCAAGACATCATCTAGCTTCAATTAATAAATGAATCGGCCCCAAGTATCCTTTTACTTTGAAGCAAAGAAAAAAGATGCATTTATTTATTTCGTATGCATTAATAGCTACTTTGATTTATATATCTTGAGTAATCAAGTCTACATGACTGCTAAACTCTATTATATCTAACAGAGAACGAGACACCTAGTTGAAATATGGGCTGGTCGGCTGATATAGACATGAACTTTTGGGCCATTGATCAAATTTATGGTCTCTTGCGCTGTTTCTCATGCAGACACACAATTTGGTCGGGCGAAGCCGAAATATTTATGTTATACTGTATTAATAATTATAATCATGCCAGGACACTAGAGCATTGATAAAAAAAATAAACATTGACTGGAACCAATGTTTCTTTTCTCCCACATAATGAAAGAAATATCACGGACTTTAGCTTTTCAGTTTTTCACTTTCTATCAGGGGTCAGTTACTTGAAATCTAAGTTATGCTTTTAAAATCATGGAAGCTAGGAAGAATAACAGACTTTAATGTATAGATTAATATATTGGGTGTGTGATTCCACTGTGCATTGAAAAGGACAAAACCCCACTTTAATCTACTTGTCGATCTTGGGATCCAATTATCTATCTATGAGTAATCACGCACGGATTAGCTCTTTCATAATGCTCATGTCATTAATTAAGCAAAACATATATTAATTAATAAATTGCAGATTTATTAGTAATTCAAGTAAAATGAAACGGGAGTGAAAAAGTGTAATAAAGAAAAAAGAAAGCACCATAATGAGAATCATGCACGGCAGGGCAGTAGTTGAGTGCATTGGACACCCTTCTTTACGTGTCTCCTGTTCCTCTCTTTTTTCACTTTTTCTGATGGCTGTGAATTATTCATTCACATCTCGTGCATCATTCATCCTTAAGTTACAGCCTAAATTGTAGATTCTCAATATTCTCTATTAATTAATTATTATGAATTTGAAAATTTAGTGTGTACGTTATTTGCAAAGAAAAAAGATGTTTTGATTTTCTTTTTTCCCCCGAACTGATGTTTTGATTATCTTCAAATAAAGTACAGTACTTATTTTAGTCATTCACTTATTTGTGAAGGAAACAAGAAACTATCTCCTAAGTCCTAACCATAGATCTCTTGAAAATATGCAGTTAATATGAAAGTTTTACAAAAAAAATTGATTATAACTTTATACTAAATCAAACATGATTACTAGTCAAGTGTGGTTGAAATAGTTTACCAAGGCAATTAAATTCCCCCATCTCATACACCAAACGGAAGTAAAAAGATTTACTATAGAGAATTATAACATACTCCTACCAAAATAGCCAGCATTCCACGTGCAATTTGCTTTCTGCATAACTAATTAAAATTCTTCTCCCTCTTGCTTTCTCTCTGATTTTTTTAACATTTATCTGCCCGTCCACCTCCTACCGTCACGGCGTTACCTTTACTCCACTCTAAAGTATTTATACTGTTATTTGCAAGTAAATATGCTATTATTAAAAAATACTAGTAATTTTGTATTTTTGTCCCAAATAAATTGTATATGATAAAAAAATACTAGTACTTTTGTTGCCCAAAAATTGTAGTGACATTACATCAACATAAACTTGTCGTGAATATTTAATCAAAAGTGAAATTTCATTAAAAGCACACAACCTTTTTATTACTATTAATCAAAATGAAACTTTCATACAGCAAGACATGCAACACACAAACAAATTCAAATTTATTGTTTCTTAAAAAAATCAAATTTATTGGCGACATCTTTTCATAAAAATATGTGACACCTTTTTCATACGAGAAAATTCGACAAGTTTCAATGTAAAAAAGTAAGTTAAATTTCCATTAATACAAATAAAAGTCACTGAAAAATTATATACAAATAAAATACTCCCTCCGTTCCTAAATATAGGACCTAGATGACTTTTTTGAAAAATCCTAAAAAAAGCAAAAAATAAGTTAATTATAAATTGATTTACTTAATTTTTTCTCTTAAACTAGTTTATTTTGCCTATAAGCTAATGGATGATCTAAAAAGATATCAAATATGTCATCATTTAATAACCTATTTCGCAACCTTAATCTTTCCAAAAAAAAAGTTATCTAGGTCTTATATTTAGGAACGGATGGAGTATTACATAATTTCTAATATTTTTCATTTATAATAATCAAGGAGCCTGCCACATAACTACAAAATAAAACCATCATCACTATGAATTCGCCATCTTTAATAAGGGACTTACTTCATCCAACAACAAAAACCAAGACTGATGCATACAAAAAATGGAGTAGGTTTACAAATAATTCACTTCTACTACTACTACTATAATTATTAATTTAAAGCCTTTTAAACAATAATACAAAAGCACTATTAATATTAGGCTAAGGCCCGCTTAATAATACAAACAAAAAATGAAAACAAAAACCTAACAAAGCGTTTTTTTCTCGCGGTCTTCTTCATCAAAGGCTTACACAGAAAAGAAGTTCACTACCGGACAGAGAAAACAAAAGAAAAGAATGAAGAGACAAAATAGCGTCGTCTCGTCATCGTCTCGCCGAGAAAATCCGCCGGAAAATATCAAATCCAAAACCATCGGCTGCATGTCCGGCCTCATCCAACTCGTCTGCAAGTCTCACTCCTCTCGCAAATTCCTCACTTTCGGTATTCAAACTTCCTTCTACCTCCAATTTTTTTTACTTCATTCAGCATTTGATTCTACTTTTCGTTTACAGGAAAGAAGCAGATTAAGAACGAGGCAAAAGCGGAGGAACCGCAAAAGCAAGCTACAGTTAAAGAAGGAGGAGAGAGCTTAAAAGAGGAAGATAAACTCAATGCTGTTCGTAATGCTAGTTTTTCACGTGAAGCGCCGAGGAGTCCGACACTTCCGGCGGATATTCGCCGTTCGAATCCGGCGAAAACAATGCCGGAGGAGAATTTCCGAACTCCGCCGGCGTTGGTGGCGAGGCTGATGGGCCTGGAGGAAGGTCCGGCGGCGGCGGAGAAGTCGGAGAAGTCAGAATCGGTGGCGGAGAGAAGAGAGAGGCTCTTGAGTGCGCTGCAGAAATGTGATGAGGATTTGAAGGCACTAAAGAAGATCATTGAGACCGTACGATCAACAGATGAGAAAAAGGTGAGTAGTTTTGAGGATAGTTGCTCGGAGTTTAAAGGCGAGCAGCAACCGAGTCCAGTGTCTGTGCTCGACGAGTTGACTCGGTCACCGGTGAGCTTCAGGAATTACTCGCTCCAGTATTCATATTCGATTGGTACGTTAATCCGTTTTTTTAAATCTAATTTTGTGAATTCTTTTTATTTTTTACGCATCCTGATTAATTTGCATTATTATTACAACATGAGTTATTTAAATTGCAAAATCAGAGGCCAATGCAGAAGTTTTCAGCTATATTAGTATCCGTTAAATAGAATTAATTTGGTCCTAAGAATATGACGAATTTGCATTCTAATTATATGATAAATTCTTAAAATGGTATTAATTTGGTTATAAGAATATGAAGAATTAGGTTAATATATGTTTAATGGTATTAATTTGGTTATAAGAATATGAAGAATTAGGTGATAATGTGTTATCAAAAAAAAAAAAAAAAGAATTAGGTGACAATGTTCGTTAAAGCTCTGGCTTAGATTGCCATATTTTAGCAGTTCTGATTTAAAAAATAGTTGCGAGTTGCGATGAGTTTCTCATTGCTCTGTAAATTAACGTGTGATCATTTATCTGATCCAAACTCTTTGTTGAGTGATCGTTTTTAATTCTACATGGAAATGCACACAAAAATCTATTTCTTTCTGTATAAATGTATAAATTGTCTTTGGTAGTCAAAGATTCCAAGATTTTTCCCAGCTTAATTATCTATCATGTGGCCTTTTTTCTTCACTTTTGTCAGCTGATCCGTTGAAATTGAGTTATCAACTTGCTGATCGTCATTTCCCCCTTGGTAGTAGGAATTAGGATTTGACTTGAAAGAAGGATAAAGACTACAAATAATACAGTAGTAGTCTACACCTACAAGGCTTTAGGGAAAAAAAACAATCATTATTTTATCCCCTTGAAGTTTGGATTGACTCGAATAGGTCCATGTTTTGATAATTCGTGAAATTGTTAATTCTCGCTGTTTTAGAATCCTTTTGTTTCAGCCGTATCCGGTTTTGAAGAATAAACATGCTTCTAAATATTTATATAGTTCCACATGTTTTATTATAACTCCTATTTACTTGAATCTGTCCGGTTGTCATTTAGTGATGAAAAAGTCAGGACATTTATTTTCCTGAGGTTGGCTCAAAGAATGTAATTGTCATCATTCTAAATGATTATTTACTAATCTCCAAGCTAGAAAGATACAAATATGCAATTTATGTTGACTCTTTGGAAGGGTGTATGCAGATACAGAAAATAATAAACTTGCCCATGTAGAATCGGAAACACAATGGTCTTTTATGAAAAAATACATCCTTCCTTATCCATGATGTTTAGGATTCCAAATTTTACAATCATAACTTCTTGTGTTCCACACCATCTTCACCATCATGACTGGGGACTTGTTCATTCCTTTTTTGTCACTGATGCAATTATATTGCGGCCAATGTAAGTGACTCACAGCTAGCCAGCAAGCTGCTATAATGAAAACAGTGTCAAGATATCAACGTTAGCATAATAATCTCATTTTTTTATTTAGTAATTCTACAGTTGTATATCACTTTTCATAGAATGGAAAAAAAAAATTGATTTAAAAAGATTTACTAGGAAGATGACAAAATATTTAACGGTGAATTCCTTATGTGTATATATTGCTTGCCAGAAATCTAAAGAGAAGGCATAACCGTTTTTCATCCAAAGAGAGAATTGTCGACTTTAGTGGGTGGTGGGATGATGGACCACCATCTGTGTATACAGGGGACTGTATATAATTAGTACAGTCAAAAGATGTTCAAAAAGAAAAAGAAAGAGAGGACACTCAATCACACCACCCCTCCCGGCCTCTTTATTACCTGGCAAGTGGCAACCTTGGTCACTTTTTACAGGGCCTTGCACATTTCAAACACTTTCACCCCACCACTAAGCTTTATACCTGCTTTTCACTTGCCTTCCCTGCAAATCCATCCATGCATATTTTCTGCCTTCAACAAGACGTTGATCTGTGCTTAGTCTTGTTGGGTAATTAGTTATCATTATGTCCAAGAATTGAATAATGTCCCCTTGTACAATTGCATCACAACCACAATAGCACATTTTTTTATGACGGGACATACACTAAAGACCCCCCCCCCCCCCCCCCCGCCCCCCTACGAAAACAAGGAAATAATTTTATTTTTTTTTTGCATATGCTCATAACAGAAGGGAACTGTCAAGGGAAAGATGCTATGTGATTGATTTAATAAGTAGTGCAGGCACACGCATATATGGCATGCAATTGATTTAATATTGAATTTCAATAATCAATAGGCCTTCATTTGGGATCAGTAATTGGCTTACTTATTATTGAGATAATTATTCAAAGTAATAATATCATTGAATGAAGATGAATGGATGATGTGCACAGGGCGAGTGCAGTTGCAGAAGAAGCCAGGAGAGGAAAAGACATGTTTCTATGAGAGAATAATTCCAGGCGAGTTGGTGTATAAGAAGTTGAAGGACGAGGAAGAAGAGGAAAATGTGATGTGGAGCAAGAAAGCAATGAAAGAGAGTGTAGAGGAAGTGTGTAGGGACATCGCATGGGGAGAGAAGCGAGAGATTGGAAGAATAGGTTTGGCTTTACATGATCATATTTGCAGGGATTTGATTGATGAAATTGTTCGAGATTTGGGATTTTGTTGCTTTAATTCTCTGCCTTTCGAGGCATGTAAGAGAAGACTCTCGTTCTGATTATTTTCAATCAGTTTTTGTGTCCCGTTTCATGTTAATTCTCTCTTTATACCACTAATTAAGATCATACTACCAGGCCTATATAATCTTTTTCCCTTTCTTAAATGAAGATATGAGCGTATTATTTGATACACTTATAATTTTATCCACATAATTTATGTACTCATTTAAGTGTGAGACGTAATTTAAGATCGTCTGAGTGTGAGACGTAAGGCAAGACGAAATTGTACACCATGTACATATAAATTTGACTAATATTATACACACGATATATGATAGTGGGCTTTTTCTATTTTGTCTTGTCACAGTCGTTATGAACTTACGATCATCCTTCTTAGATGTTTATGTTATATTGGTTTGACCCGAGTGGATATCAACTAAAAACAACTCAAACAAGTCAGTAATTCATTTGTCGAAAATCCGAGAATACTGTTCCATTCAAAAGATGTGTGCTAATCAAATTTGGCCTTCGTATTGATTGGTTTGGTCTGATATGATATTTTTCCTTTAAAATGCTACATTTGTTAGCAAACAATTTAAATTCAGGTTTAAAGATATTTTGGCTAATGAACTATTACATAAATATTATATGGCGCATGTATTATTAAGTGACATCAATTTACCCAACTAAATTTCAAAATTGAATAAAATTGTCAAAATTCAACACAATCAAATGTATCTAAGCAAAGTTCATGTCTATGCCACGTGTCGACATATAACAAGGACAAGCAGTGTTGGTCATATTGTTCAATTGTAAAACCTAAATGACAAAAATGTTGTCATTTATTAATAGTTGCCAAAATTACTTTTAACCCTAAAATTTCTACAACTCGCTTTTTGTATACATTACAACTCACTTTTTTAACCAATGCTTGACATTCATGAATTTTTTTAAAAAAATATTTTTGGTAAAAAATGAATATTAATTCTAGGAAAAGTAAAATTAATAAATACGAAATTTTAAAGATGCTGGTCACTTGATTGTTTTTAATGATTGAAGAGTATTAATTTATATTTAATTTCAACAAAAATATAATAAATTTTAAACATGTTTTTATTACAATTCTCATAAACGAGATAACTTTAATTATTATTACTTTATTTACTATTGATTGTTGAATATATATAAATAAATCATCTTGGCAAATATATATAAATCACATCCTTTCATATGAAAATCATAGTTATTATCTTTATATTTCCATGCGAACTTGTCTTGAGTTAATGACTTTTAATACAAAAGCTAAAATTAACGACAAGTAGTGACATCATGCTAAAACACAATATAATTTTAATTTTGTTCCCGTATAATCCATGCGTCGGTTAAAAAGTGTAAGAAGTAAAATCAGACATATTAAAAAAAATGGTTGAGACAAACAAATATGTTTAAAACAAGTTTGTTTTCCCAATTTTGCCCATATTAATTATAATGGCAATAATTAACATGAAATATTTAGGGGCTAGATGGGGAAATTAATTAAATATTATAATAACTACATGCAAGTTCTTATAATAAGGGACAAAATAATTCAATATGTGGGTTCTTATAATAACAAAGTGAATGAGCGCGTAATAATAACAAGGTTAACTAAAATTTATAGTGTTTAAATTCATAATATATTCCCCCAAAGCTACAAGATATAAAAATCATGCATTGAAACTGTAAGAACTACTCCCTTTATCATACTCCCTCTAGTCCCTAATATAAGAGTTAGCCGCCAAAAAACGTTTCTTAAGAAAACATGTGATTGTTAGTTGGGTGTCTGGAGGTAATGCTTATTTTTCAATATTATCCATATTTATTATGATATTTTTAAGAGAGAGAAATACATAAACATTAATAAATATGAAAGAGAGTTGGAGGCAAAGTAGGAAAAACTGCATTAAATGAGGAGAAAATGTGAGATGAGCTTATATTAGGGACCAAAATCATTCAAATTTTGGCTCTTATATTAGGGACCGGAGGGAGTATAATATTAGGTCATTTTAGTTGAACCAAAATTCTAAGAAACAAGTATAAATTAGTTAAAAATAATAAATGCAACGAAATATACTATTTTTCCTTAAATTTATACATAGTTATAAAAATGAACAAAATAGAGTAACTATGAAAGAAAGGATGAAAGAGGATGTGCAGCAGAGTTAATTCTCCCGTGGATAAAATAGGAAAAACATATCTTTTTTACTCAAATTAAGTTTAATATAACCTCATATCTTATGGAATAGTGTCATTTGAAAAAATCATGCATTATAGGATGGATGGAGTTTGAAAGAGATGAGTATAGATAGAAGTTCAATATAATGTTTTATGGGAAAGCTGACTCCAGTGTCCCCCACTATTGCCAGATGGGTCTCATTAGTGGATTGAATATGTGTTGTCATAGAGGTTATAAAAAAAATTGCTCTGTTTTCATATTGCATGTAGGCAATCACCCTCATACTGTGGGTTTTGAACCAAATCATCATTTCAATTAAAAAAAGCATCATTATAGAAACATTGTAGATTATGCTAGATAATTTTTTTTGGCCAACAGATTATGCTAGATATTTATTTCATATAAATTGTTATTTAGAATATACTCGTAGGGAATATAGAATAGTAGATTGTTTGGCTAGGAATGCTCATAGTCATAGCATAGTGGGTACAATTTTATCATTGATCATCTACATTTTTATAATTAAACATCAACTTCCTTTTATTTACTTGGGAGCTTTCTAATTAAGGAAGTTAGAACATATGTAACTCTCCTTTGTCTCAACAGAAAAGGAATGCAGTTTATTGGAATGCAGTTTTCAGTAAAACAAAAAAGCATCCAAAAATTTTGTCTCAACAGAAAAATGGAAAGAGAAGGAAGGGGTAGTTGGGTAATTTTGCGGAAGGGCAGAGAAAAGACGGGGCAGATACGGAGAACGTGATGTGGCAGAAGAAAATGGGCCCCTATCTCTCCGCGTCCAAACCGCGTTGCATTACACATCGCGTGTGACGAAGAACAACTTTATTAATGAAGACCATCATATTTTTAAATATTAAATATTAATTAATAATTGAAAAAGAAAAGCCACCACCAACCAATGAAATCCAACAATTAGCTACAACCCTTTCCTCCGTAAGCTAATTCTAGTAAATTTCCATTTCCAATTGCCTACGCCCACTTCCCACTTGTCACCTCATGTTTGGGTGCATGTCACCATCTATCACCCTTAATCCATCTCCAAATGATAATCACTGTTTATGATTTGGGATCCCATTCTTATCCTCCATCAGTCCATCTCTACTTATCAAAGTGTGTTTACTGTTCCCTATCCTCACCCCCGGGGAACACTAATTGCTAAGATGAGTCTATTGTATGATATTGATGCTCTCTCAAGGCTAACATAAATTAACTTTTAGGAGTACATGGTTTATTAATTTTTAGGATTTTTTAAAAGTTAAAATGAGTCTTATACTCCTTTACTCCTTTTGTTTGTAATATAAAAGTCCCAAATTTAAATGGTTTTGATTCATAATATAAGAACTTACTTTACATTTGTTTCTCTATTTAATACATTTTTCTATTTTGTCTCTAACTCTCTTTCAAATTTATTAATACTTATATATTTTCACTTTCTTAATAATATCATGATAAGTATAGACAATATTGGAGAAAAAATTAACTTCAAATACTCATATAACTTTTACATATTTTATCAAGAAGTGTGTTTTGAATGTAATGTCTTAGATTTCAGGCCGAGGGAGGGTTAAAAAATAGAGGGATAGAGAATAAACAATAGATGTTTCGACTTTCATCATTTTTTTTAAAGACTGTCCCTACTTTATTAACTTATTCAACATATATTTTTTTAATCCAAGAGGCTCATATAAAATATCACCAAGCAAAAAAATTGTCAAGTTTCATTAGTCAACTTTAACGCATGATATAATAATAACTTGACAGTAATTTATAGTTAATATATTCTTACTCATGAACAAAACTCATGCCCTACGGTTAGGTTATTTTGTTTTTAGATTAAAAATAATTGTAATATTGAGATAGAAGGGAATGATTATTAATTTTAATCTCTTAAAAAATAAATTTTTTTCTAAATTTATCTTTGTTCAACTTTATTGAGAAAAATGTGAAACTAGTTGGTAGATTCTATTTCCATTATAAGTCTACTTTACTCTTAATAATACAAGGCTTAGTTTGCAGAACAAAGAGGACATCTCATTAATGGATACGGGTATATTTTACAATGACTACTGAATTTTCCATCATATTTTATTAAAAGGATATAAATCACATGCCTCAAAAATTTGTGAAGTACTTATCTTATACTAGTTCTTAAGAAAGGGTGAGTATACCCATCACTCAAGTTGATTTGCCACATTATTTAAAAAAACACGCTTTCCATTTTCAGTAGTGGTTAAGAAATTACTTTTGAAAAAAACCCTCCTCATCCTATGTTAAAATAATAAAAGGAAAAAAATTCTGGTCATGTCTCATGACTTGTAAATTCAACAAATGCTCATTCTACACAACTAATAAATGAAATACTCTTGATCTTTGCATTGTACAGTCTACCCAGGTGAAAATTACAATAAACTCAAAGAATAAGACCAAACAAAATCACCACTGCTTTGCTTAGGGGTTAGGGTACAACTCAAGCCCTCACACATGTATAAGCAGACCATATATAAATTGCCAAACATGTAGGAGATATTTAGGATACTAGTATAATATTAATACGAGCTGGATGATGCATAACATGAACACGAATCAATCAAATGTTTTGGCTCCAACGAGTAAGTAGCTAAATAAAGGACAGAAATATTCGGGAAAAAGTGGAAAATAGGGAAGAAACTCGTAAGGGGGTGTTGGGTAAAAATAGGATGACAGGAGGGGCAAATCGATAATTAACTAACTAGAAAGGTGGGGTAACGGTTCTTACAGTCATTAAATGACACATACATCCCTTTGATTTATTTCCCTATAAAAATCCCAACCGTTTATTTCATTTGTCTCAACATTACATTTCATTTCAAAAAACGAACGAGAAGAATTGTAAGAAGAAAAATCAACGACAAAGACAATGGCCGATCAGCTTACCGATGAGCAGATCTCTGAGTTTAAGGAAGCCTTCAGCTTGTTCGACAAGGACGGAGATGGTTCGTCTTTTCTTCTTTCTCTTTATCCTTATTTTCTTATTTAGATTTGCTTATGAGTATTTTTGTGTTTCCAGATATTTCTTTTGATATTTCTAGATCTGACTGTGATACTGAATTGTTTAGCTAGCAGATTTTTGTTTGTGGTTTGGAAAATTGAATCGGTGAAAAGAATCGTTTGTTAGTATGGTGATTTATATGTATTTTTATAGATTGATGGATAGATCTTGTATGTTTTGATTGCTGCTTGAAATTTCGAGATTAATTAGTCGATTATTCTGCATGCGTTACCGTTTTGGTTTTCATCTCTGGTTGATGAGAATGTTTGAGGAAAAAGATTTTCTTTTTCTTTGATTGCACATGAAATATCGTGCTTAGTTTTGAAATGTTATTGTTGCCTTTTTCTTTGATTGCATAGTAGGGAAAAGAGAGGGGAAGAAGGGTGGGTGGTTAATTAGGGAAAAAATTTGAATTTTACCTTTTTTCTATTGTTTCTTTCTCATATTTAGATCACAACTACGCTTGAATGTAGTGGTGTCTGACAGAGTGTATTACTACCCACTTTTCCTTTTCCTTAATAAAGATAGCTAGCCATGTGATGCCATGGTAGAATATAATTATATTGATAGCTTCCTTATGGTTTGTTTGTGCCTTCTCTTTTCATGGCATTATCTATGAACCCTATTATACAATCTGCAATGCCACAGGAGAACTATGAACCCTATTATACACGGTTTTTATATAATGAAAAAACCATTTTACTTCTAGGTGTCTACTCTTACATTCAGAAAGCCTTCACTTGCCACAATATGAGTCTTGCAGTACATATCTAACTAGCATTATTTGGTTCAAAGTTTGAGCTGGCGTTTTATTGAGAGAACAATATTTTGTTGAATTTAGATGTGGATTTGATAGTGTGTGATCTAATGTTTCAGGTTGCATCACAACCAAGGAGCTTGGAACTGTTATGAGATCACTGGGGCAGAACCCAACCGAAGCTGAGCTGCAAGACATGATTAATGAAGTTGATGCTGATGGGAATGGTACCATTGACTTCCCTGAGTTTCTAAACCTTATGGCAAGGAAGATGAAGGATACAGATTCTGAGGAGGAGCTTAAGGAGGCATTCCGGGTTTTTGACAAAGATCAGAATGGATTCATTTCTGCTGCTGAGCTCCGCCATGTGATGACCAACCTTGGGGAGAAGCTTACTGATGAGGAAGTTGAAGAGATGATTCGTGAGGCTGATGTTGATGGTGATGGCCAAATAAATTACGAGGAATTCGTTAAGGTGATGATGGCAAAGTGATCCCCACATGCTACATCTCCACCAAGACCCTGATCAAAAATTAAAACTGCTAAGTGGCAGAAGAAGAAGGGAACAGGGTTGACTTGTATAATGATACTCCTAGACCCAGTACTTTTTCATTATTAAATCTTTGTTTGATGGTCCTGAATCAAACCTTTGTGACGTAGTGTTAAGCTAATTATTTTGGTGGAATGGTTTCTGCAGTTTGTCTTGTGACTGTTTCATAAGTTATTGGATATTTCACCCTCATTGCCGGTTTCTGGATATTCTTTTTTCAAATTGAGCATGTTTTAATTGCTACGAATGAATACGTTATCTACATTTTTTATGCTAATCTATTTATGATATTGAGCGCAATAGCATGCTTGATGCCTAGAAATCTCTCCGTTTTTTTCCAAAAAAAAAAATTAATCTCCAATTCTTGTGAAGGTTTTTTAAAGAAAAATATATGGCACAAGGCCTTGAAAATATTACTCCCTCTGTATATTATTAACTTATAAGTTAAACAAAACAGTTTTAAGAAAAAATTAGAAAATCAATTTTTAATTACTATATTTAACTTTGTTACTACTCTAAAAAATCAATTAGCTCTAATAGTTTAGAACAAATAATTTAGTATTGGGGTTAAAGATCAATTTGGCCTATCAACTATTTCTCAAGTATCAATTTGGCCTACAAACAATTTATGGTCTCATTCTGGCCACTGAACAATAAAAATGGTTCAATTTGGCCACTGGATCATTGGAAAATACTAAAATACCCTTTAAGATTTAATTAATATAATTTTTAAAGAGTGGTGGGTCCCACTTTTAAAATAAAAAAATTACCCAATCAACCCACACCCCTCTCTCCTCCCTCCTTCCCCTCACCCACCCACCCAGCCACCGTCCCCTCCTCCCTCTTCTTCCTCTTTTCTTGCTCCTCCCATATTCAGGTAATGGAATTTCAATAATGAATTAGCTGCTTCTTCTCCTACCATCATGGCCAGTGATGATAATAATAATGATGAGTCTCAAAATATGCACTTTCTTGATGTTTCTGTGTTTAACTGTGATGATGATCTTCAGTTCATTCCTTCGCCATCTTCTTCTCATCAACAAGTTCCCCATCATCAAAACTACTCAACGTTTCAGTCTGCTTCAAAGAGATTTTCAGCTGGTGGGATAAGTTTTGATGATGGTGGTGGTGATAATAATAATGGGTCTTCATTAACTCCAGATCTGGGATGGGTTAATGATCTGCTGATTTAGGAGAAGATGCATGGTGGCCGTTAATGGATTCATGAATATGGGAGTAGCAAGAAAAGAGGAAGAAGAGGGAGGAGGGGACGGTGGGTGGGTGGGTGAGGGGAAGGAGGGAGGAGAGAGGGGTGTGGGGTTGATTGGGTAATTTTTTTTATTTTAAAAGTGAGACCCAGATCTTTAAAAATTATATTAATTAAATATTAAAGGGTATTTTATTATTTTTCAATGACCCAGTGGCCAAATTGAACCATTTTTATTGTTCAGTGGTCAGAATGAGACTATAAGTAACCTGGGGTGTGTGGTTGAGTGACAAGGACTCATTCACCCTTAACCAATTGTCTGGTGTTCGATCCCTGGCGTTGGGTATGGAGAAGCATTAAATCTCCCAGGCCAGCTGTCCCACCCTTTGAGGTGCCTACAAATCAGCGGGGGATTAGTCTCTCACTTGTCGAGTGAGGGAATACCTTGATCATGTATCAAAAGAATGAGACAATAAGTTGTTTGTAGGCCCAATTATACTTAAGAAATAGTTGATAGGCCAAATTAATCTTTAACCCTTCAGTAGTGCGGAAATGGGTATTCGTCGGGAATTCCTCTATCTCCTTGTACAATATTCCGCCATGAAATCATTTTACAAAATCTGTTGATGTGGTGATTGATTAAGAAAATAAACGTATCTAGCAATTATCGTTAACGGATTCATTGTCAAGTTCATGCCATCTGTTGTTCGCCCGTTCATCCTGTTATGCCATACATTGAGGAGCTTTGAATTGCAGTGATTTCTCCTCTGCCTTTGTAAGCTTTGATATTATACCCCTCACAAGTCACAACAGTGTTTTCCCCTCCCCTTTCGTTTTTAAATGATTGGTGCTCATTGCCTGTCCATGTGCCAATTGAAATAGTAGAGTTTTTTTTTTTTTTGATCAGCAAAATAGTAGAGTTGCAAGAACATGTAATTCCTTTCCGTTCATTCCTCTAGTACATGCTATGAAGCATGCCTCTCGTGTTTCATTTCCTGGTTTCATAACTTTATTTTACTGTTTTTGAGTTTTCTAATGCTGGGTGAGAGCTCAACAATGACCATTGGGCGTATCCATATAGTTCTCTAGTTCTAAATATAAGAACTATATAGAAGAACTATATAGGGAAATATGTTTGTTCCTTTCTAATTGTTCTCAAATTTTTCCTATTAATACACTTTAATAATAAATAAGAGAGAAAAGGTGGGGGATAATGGTAGACAATTGCATTGGTAATATTTGGTGATTATTTTTAGGTTTTATACATAAGAGAGGGGAAGTCTGTGTGTGTCAATGGTACATGTGGGTTTGTTTGCCTTTTCTTCACGAATCAAGAAATAAGCTTGAGTGGTGCGGCAGCTAGAGGGTGTCTTGGGGATTTATTTTAATGAAACAAAATATTACCAGAATGATATCCCATTCCGACCAAAATATCTGCCCCACCATGCTTTGTCATGTCCCAAAACTTTTCATAATGGGTTCCCTTGATCCAAAATAGTACCCAATAACAACAGGACGAGGCAAATTGTACAAGAGATTTTCAAAAACCCCGCATCTTCTAGAGGAAACTTATTTCCATTATGGCTAACCAATGATCATACTAAAGATTCTCAAAAAGCCCGTGTCCTGATATTTCTACCTATACACATTAAAATCGTTTGGTCCAAATTTTATTTAGAACCAGAATGTATTGTTCTGTACTTATAGTAGTTTCTATATTAAAGTGTTTGTTTAGGGGAGGACGTGTATGTACACTTTATCATCAAAATACTCCTACTAAGATTTCCACACAATTTAGTTTTCGTCATCCATGACAAACACAAATTTAAGTTTCAATAATTAATAACCATATCAATTCATACAAAAATACTCTGCTATTAACACTGAAAGTACAACTTTAATGCCTCTATCAAACTATTAGCAATATAATATAGTTGGTTAAAAGTTGTCTCGTCCCATGTAATTCTGTCTTGCGAAATTCAACTCGTAATTCATATTCAATAGCATCGATAAAGATGATTTTTTTTAAACGTCCATAATTGGAATTCACCTAGTTGTGTGAAGGTGAGAATGTCTGCCAAGGGCACAAAGCACTCCCCTCCACTCTTTATTCATAGGGATGAATATTTAAATATTAATAATTAATAATCGTGCTAAAGCTGTGGAGCCCTTGGTCGTGGTGATGATTCAGATATTCAGGCTTGGTTTTACCTCTACAACCTCAGCTTCCATATTAATACATTTCATTTCTTCAACCCTGACTTGCAGTAATTGCTTCTTCTGGCTTGCTACCATTCACCAATGTCTTCTCTCCATTGATTTCTATGGTGCTTCCATCTGACTCACTAGAGGTTGAATGGAGCACTTCTTTGATCCAATTTTGCAACTGAGTGGTGGCCACTTCATCTGCATGCAATACAATGCAAGGTGAATTTGTTGACTGAGTTAAAATAATAAGTTTTTACCACATATAGACTATAGAGAGAATGAGTGGGAGAGAGGTAAGACCTAATCTTGGCACGGTGTGACCTTGAGGGTGCCTTATTATGAGGGGATTGTCAAAAGCTGTGGCTAGGTCCTCTGAAGGCAGCTTCAACCAGTCTTTTTCGCCAATGAAGTGGACACTTTTAGCCTTGATGGCGTCCTTGTAGGCAACATCACAGATGCTTGGATCTCTGAACTTTGATCCTGATATTGATACAAACAATTTAATGGGCGGGTGCTCCTTTAGAACCTTGCCCTGTAAAATCCCATGTTCCTCTTTCAGTATTGTATAGTTCAGTTAACTTAGAACATCAAATGACTATTACCAACTACTTGCCTGTGCTTGGTAACCCATCAAAAGTGCTGAAAGTGTTGCACCCTGGTTTTGACAGATAAATACATTATAAAAATCAGACCATAAGGTCATTTAGATGATATTCAGACTAGAAAAACACTGTATGTTTGGCATGAACAAGAAGCGAGGTGGCTCAACATTTTTCTGCTTTTTTTTTTTTGCTTATAGCTTATTTGGGCTTTTGGGTATGTTTGGTAACAAATGAAAAGCAAATTGCTACTACATCAAAAGCAAGGTAGAACCGAAAACATGCTATTTTTGCTTCTTACTTCTTGTTTTTGACTTATTTTATAGTGTGTATATATAATTTTTAATTTATATGCACTTTATTTTAAATTGATGTTTTTTAAATTTTTAATTTTAATTCATGTATTATCTCTAAATTATAACAATATTTACATATGTTTTTTCCAAAGTAACTATTCAAACATATTTCTAAAAAACAAAATGAAAAAACACAGCTATACCCACTGCATATCCAAGCATAATCACAACATACAATCTGATTTTTTTCCAATCTTCCTTCTAAAAAGTCAATTTTTTTTTTAAAAAAAGTCACTTTTCCACTTCCAATCCAAACACATATTTTTCCTTCAATGTGTCATTAACCATAAGGGACTTTTTGCATCAAAAGTTTTAGCGTCCAGTATAGATCAGTCAGCACCAATAAAATAAATTCTACTTTAAAATGAGCAGGATTTGGATTCTAGAGAAGGCATGGATGCGTGTACCTGGGAAAATCCAAGAAACCCATCAAAGGGTCCATTGGTTGTGATGTATTCGCAAAGGTAGGAGATGCACTCTTCCAAGTTAGTGTACTCAGTAAAGTCCTAATTAAATAACGTGTGTTCATTGAGTTATGATTTTTTGTGTAAGAAATCTATTAATAGGACTATAGGAGTCTGAGCTGGAAACTTCATACCTTGTTGAATTGGAACCACTCAAAGTAAGGTGGAGGGAATATGCCTTCAATATCAGACTTCCCTCCCGCGGGAAATTTACCATCCGGAAAAACCTGTCATGATAAACAGATTGAGCAATATTAATACATTGCGTGTGTCTGTTTCTTAGTTAGTATTAAGGAATTGAATTTGCAATGAGAGTGAGAAGGGAGACATAGTACCAGCTCAAATTGGTCAAAAAGAGAAGGATCCCACTTGCTGATTTGCTTCTTCAAGAAACTGCCACTGGTCCTGAATCCATGGAGGCATAGTATTTTCATCTTCTTTTCACTCTTACCTTCCATCTTTGCCTCTCTTTGGTTTTAGATTTATTCCTGGTGTGCTGGAGATCTCCATTAGGCTGAGACTTTATCCCTTCCTGCTGCCACCTACCTCCATATTTTTAAAAATTATTTATTGACAATGACAATTTAATTTCCAACCTCAGTCGTAGTCATTGGACTTGGCAGCACGTGCTGAGACTCAACTACTTCGTTGCTCCACCTTCCAGCTTCCATATTTGTTTAATCCTTTAATATCTTCCTTCCATTAATTGATCTAACTCTTGTTTTTGAGTGAAATTCTAACTCTTTTTATTCTCAATTGCTTAGCATATTTTCTATCAAAAAAATTACTTAGCATATTAATTGTGATGCAATCGGTCAATTTTAAAAAATAAATAAAAAATCTGGATGTAAAATATCTATTTATTATCACCAAGATTCAGATTTGTTGTTACCTTAACTAATGATCTTGAATTCGAGTCTTAGAATGTAACCGCCATAATTAATCATAGGTGGGGAGGTTCTTCCATCTACTAGAATTCCAGGAATCAATTAATCAATTGAGCTGAAATTTTGTTTTTAATATAATTCTTTTGTTTAATTTGTATTGAAATTAAAAATATGTGGGTGAGAATTAACTTATATGCACATATTGACATTGATCGCGTTACAACCATGGAATCGAATGGAATAATAGAAACTTGTGCTTAAATTATGAAAGCATTTTTCATTTTGATCAATCGATTAAAATCAATGCCTCCAATTTCGATAAATTAAATTGGCAAAATTCAAGCAAAACATATGCGAATAGCAAACCAAAAGAACAAAAAGTAGTGGTGGGTTGTTGGCCTTAGTAGAAGCTCTAGTTACCAAGATGGACATATATATTTTAATTTTAAATGATAATTAATTCGTATTCAATAGTAGAGCCGGTAATATGGGTCTGGCACGTCAGGCCGGCCCGTTTTCATGCAAATCCGAGGAGGGCCGGGCTTGTCATTTTGGAGTAAAAAGTGGAGACCAGCCCTTTAGGGCCGCGGGCCTGTGCGGATCGGCTCGTATTTATAGGCCCGCCTCCCAATTTAATTTTAAAAAAAATATTAAAATTGCATTTGCTCTCTCACTCATTCTCGCTCCCAGGCATAGTCGCTCACACCACACGCAAGAGTGAAACCACACAACACAAAACTGAAATGTTATTGTTATAATAGTTGAATGTTATTGTTTAATGTTTATTTATTTTTTATTTGAAGACTTTGTTGTTTATTTTGACTGTCAGATTATGTGTATTAGTGTATGTTGTTATGTACTTATCAGACTATATTATGACTTACGATTATATTTATTGTGATGTTATTAGATTATTTTATTTTGCTAAAATCGTAAAACGTATAGGGACAACAAGGTGGAAAGAGGAAAAAGTGAATTTAAGAAAAAGGGTTTAATTTTTTTAAAAAAATGAAAATGGGTCTGGCCCGGCCCGATGGCATGAGGGCCGGACCTTATAATTAGGGGTATAAAATGGGGACCGGACCTAAGTGGGCCTGACCCGTTTAGGCTCAGCCGTATTCCCAGCTCTATTCAATAGGAGTATGATAAAACATTGGGGGTGGGTAGAGTTCGTGGCACTTCCTGACACTTACCAAACAACTAACATATCCTTTTCGTATTTATTTCCTTCTCAGATCTCAAATCTAAAGTCATTCTTAACGCTCCCCTACTCTCGCGTAATTTACTCTCATGTCCTACAATTTTCTTCAAATTACTCAACTTCCCTTACAATGAGATTTACAACTCTATCATCATTTTTTTTCTTGGTTTGGAAAAATTCTTTGGTCACGTAATTGCGTTATGACGCTTACCAATTTATTTATGTCCAACCTTTGAAACTAAACTATACAATTTGTACGAAGCATGTATTATATTTTTCGGGTGGTTGTTTTGAGTGGTAGTGGTGATTTGGAGATTAATTACTGCTCCACTAAAATAAATAACAGCTCCAATCATATGTAACCGGTAACAAAAATTAAGCAGATATAAAGTGATATTTTGAGAAATTAAGTAATTTTGGTCTTTAAGTGTCAATAGTGATGAATAAATCAATAATAATTTCACCGCACGGAATTATTTTGTATGAAACAACGATATATTTTTCAAGAGTAATAACTATTTTGATAAGTTATGTTTGTGACCTCAAAGAGAGAAGCCAATTGTCGTCTTAGACATCTTCTCCACCATCATATACATTTTTCATCCATTTTATGATGGGGAAATATCAAATAAGTGACAGTTGAATTTCAAAATCCTAGAAAGCGGATTTTGAGTAGTAAATGTCAATAATTCACTAGTTAATCCTAATACTGAACTAGTTAAAATGATTTTGAAATTTAAATGTCACTTATATAGGATTCCCCTTTAATGATCAACCATATGCACCCATGAATCAACCTTAAAACCGGTAATGTAGATCGAAATACACAAGCCAACATATAGTCGGTTAAAAGTACTGGTTAAGTTGAGAAGAATAAAAATAACACTTAAATTGGTTATATGTGGCCCCAAACTTGCGCCAAGTCAACTCTTTCAACCAATGTGCACCAATTTTTTAAAATAAAAACAAACAAAGAACATATTTTCATACCTTGTTTTACTACCTTTGGTAAATTTATTAGTGGAACGGAAAAATATTTAGGTTAAAGATAATATTTTCTATTGACTAAGTGTTTGTCATAGATAAAAGATTCAGATTTTAAATTTAATTTGCAAATTTTAGTTGCATTTGACTTATAATAGATTTGTAATATTTGAAGTTGAGACTTGAGAGTTTGCATCATTAATTATTCTAAAATAGTTAATTTTATAATTAAGACAAAAGTGACAAATAAGTGAATAACTAGCAACTTTACTTCTTTGATTCTAAAAGGAGGGAAATGATATTGGTTTATTGAATTAGGAGTAAAAGCAAAGACAACTTTAAATTCAATTCAAATCATTATAACGTTTTTTTCTTTGAGTTTTTAATTCAGTATCAGCCCCAATGTCACTAAGAATTCAACAGGCACAGACAAAATTTAAATCCTCACTTAGACTTCCACTTAAAGGTATAATGTTGGTCAAGGGAGAGACTGTTATTTCTCTGGGTCTTGACTATAAGCGCAACCCACTGCAATTCACATTTCACAGAGAGTGCGTGGAGAAGCTATTATCTTGGTAGGCACAAAGAATCCAACGTTATAAATCATTAACTCCACAGCATCTGGGCCCTCGTCATTTCAAATCAAAACTCTATTTTTAAATTAAACATTAATGAATTTATACATGCATTAATTCATGTTTATCAATACTAGATAGTACTTGTCAATAACATTATCTTTTTTGTCAAAAAATAACATAATTTATTTTTTTTGACAGAGTTAATAACATTATCAATTATTATTAAATTTAAGTTCAATTAATTTTTAATTTATTAAGAAACATACTCCTATATCTATAATATATAACACAATGAAAAGTAGTGTTGAGTTTTCTGAAATTGGTATAAAACCCATTTTAAATTAAAGAAATTCTTTTGTAACTAGGTACTCCACGTCACTTACAGTTTAACCAATAACAAATAAATTGAAGACCTAATCCAGATACATAACACTCATACTTTAACCAGATTTATTTCCTCCTTCAAAAAGGAAAAAAATCAGATTTCATTTCTCACTTACAGTCAAATAAGCATTTATCTAAGGTAAAAAAAAGGATGTATCTTGTATAAAAAAAAGGATGTATATCCCTCATAAAAAATGGATTTCATCTTTTTTTGTCTTGTATTATTTGGATGTAAATAATTATCAGCGCTTTCTTACTTTTTTTGTTTTTTCACCAATAATTATCAGTGCTTTCGTTTCAGTGGATTTAAATAAAAAAAAAAAAGTGGCACTTTCAATTTCAATTTGAATCATTGAAAGGAGAGATCGATCGCTTTCTCACACTCTTCTTCTCTGTCTCCTTATCTCTCTCACCTTCCTACCCCCTTCCCTTTAATTTTGCACCCACAAGAGACCGAAGCCTCCAATAAGGTACTGTAACTTTCAATTCAATTTAGGTTTTCTACTTATATCTATTTTCCTCATCACTGTGCCGCCAAATTCTTCTCTTTCTCAGTCCATTTCGATGTTTTCATGCTTTCACACGGTTTTTATTTCCCGAGCATCCTGCTTGCTTTGTGCTTATGCTTTTCCTTTGCGATAACCATTCTTCTTTTTTAATATAAATTGTTTGTCAATTCGTGTGTGCGGTTTTTTTCTTGCTCAGTTAGGAATATTGAGATTCTTGGGTATAAGGCTTGGCATTAGGGTTTTTAGTTTTACCCTACCATCGGTGATCTGCAACTGTATTTATCATTTTTTTATTTAGTTTTCTTTCTCCTTCTATTGGGAAAGTTTATTATTTAGATGAAATTAGGTTCTGGAAATTTCTGTACTAGTGCCTGCACAAAAATGTTTTTTTTTTTTGCCTTGCCGTCATCTGGGTTTCACGATTTGAACTGAGTAAATTAGTTTAATTTTTATATGATTATGGGGAATTCTGCGCTGTACATAGGTAATTTTAATACTCCCTCCGTTCCTAAATATAAGAGCAAGTTGACTTTTTTGGAGAATCCTAAAAAAACTAAATAGGGTAATTAAAAATTGATTTTCCCAAAATTTTTCACTAAACTAGTTTATTTGACTTATGAACTTACATATGATCTAATAATATTTAAAATATGTTATGATTAAATTGTTCATTTTGCTTTCTTAGGATTCTCCAAAAAAGTCAAAGTGCTCTTATATTTAGGAACGGAGGGAGTACCATTTATTTTTGGAGGGTGGTGGTGGTGGTGGTGACTATTTTCTCCTATTATAAGTGGAGTTGTTTGTTCAAGCTACTAGCTGTTTTGTTCTATGATGTGTGTTGCTTGATTAGGCTGTCATGTTGCCCGGTATTTTGTATGGAGTAGATAGATGAATTGAATGTGTTGAATGGGGTTATTCTGGTTGTAAAAATTTAGTCAAATCATTAAAGAGTTCTCTCTTGTTTGACATATATGACGTCCCTTGGAGCTCTTAAGAGAAATGAAATGAGTGTTTTTTCTTTTTAACGCTGTTGTTTAGGTGCATTTTCATGCTAAATTGGGCTGTCCATGTTATTCACATAATGCTTGCTGTCTATGTTGTATTATTTTCAGTTACGTGAAATATATATTTGACATTTAATATGTTTAGCGGTTCAATCGTGGCATAGATTCTCATATTACAACAACAACAACAAAGCCTTATCCAACTAGGTGGGGGCATAGATTCTCATATTAATCAGAATTATATCTGCAGGCCCTTTTACCGTTTAAATTCTGTCTTTACCTGAGCAAACATTTTGAAGATTCTGTGCATTGTTGAAAAAGGGTCATCCTTCTTACTTGGAAGCTGAATAAAACATCCAGTGCAATTTCATTTGTGCGGAGATGGTAAGTATTTTTCTTAGCTTATGAGTATTACTGCTGGCTACTCTCGTTAGTCACACATGATTTTTGCCAAGTAAATTTATTCAGGAGTAGATGAAATCCTGTTCTGTTCTGGAATCAGGATATCTCATTTGAATCCAATAACTAGTTGTCTGTTCACATACCTGTGCTTGTGGACAATGGTTTATAATAACATCCACCAATAGCCTGATAGTTTATCGTAATTTCATTTGAACAATTAGAATGTAAATGGTATGGAAGAATACTAAGGTAAAGCGATTTACACACAACACAGTATTTGATGACACTGTGTTTCTTGCTAGTTGTTACACAATAATCGGTTGTTTCATACGCATTTTTCCTTATCTTTAAATTTTATTTTGTCGATTTTTGTTTCAGGCAACTAATGAAAATCTTCCGCCAAATGTAATAAAGCAACTGGCCAAGGAATTGAAAAATCTTGATGATTCCCCACCTGAGGGCATTAAAGTAGTTGTAAATGATGATGATTTTTCGATAATATATGCTGACATTGATGGCCCAGGCATGGATTTTTATTTTTTAAATTTATTTTGAGCTTTAAGTGAAGAATCAAGCTGAAATTGAGTTAATTTTACTTGCAGCTGGGACTCCTTATGAAAATGGAGTTTTCCGTATGAAGTTGTTACTATCTCATGACTTTCCACACTCTCCACCTAAAGGTGAGTTTAGACGGTTATATGGTCCTTTTTATGATTTGCTCCCTGACATTCTGGATTCTTGAGTTATCATGTAGTTTGTAGCTTTTACTTTTGCCTTTTAAGATCTTTATGGGCTTTTGTGTGTTTGCAGTCAGGAGAACTTGTTATTTCCTCTTCTACTTTTAGAACTTAAATTTTTTGTGGAGTATGTTTCTTTTCTCAGGCAAGGAGATATTTCTGCCTAGTAGTCACTGCTTCACCTTGCCTGCCTTAAATAGGTGCATCCATTCTTTATGGTTTTCAAAGCACTGTTAACTGATGCCATTATTTTAAATTGTTGTAGGTTATTTCTTGACTAAGATATTCCATCCTAACATCGCAACCAATGGAGAGATTTGTGTCAACACGCTGAAAAAGGATTGGAATCCTACCCTTGGTCTACGGCATGTTCTTATTGTAAATGTGTATTGTATTGGTTGTTCTAGACATCAAAATTTCATGTTTGCTTGAGCATTGTCTTCTTTATATTTTATTGATTTATTAAATATGGTTGTAAATGATTATTTTCCATATTTATGCTGGCTCTTATTTTAAATAGGTAGTTCGGTGTCTCTTAATTGAACCATTTCCAGAGTCAGCTCTGAATGAGCAAGCTGGCAAAATGCTGCTTGAAAACTATGAGGAGTATGCTAGACATGCCAGGTCTGTTTTAAAAGCTATGCTTCTTGTGATGTCATTGGTCTTTGTTGGCAGTTCCTTCATTCTGAAACCTGAACAGTGATTTTGGATGAGATATTAATATTCATGAAATAGACACTTCCAGTTTTAGTTTTGGACATAATATTTGTCAGTTATTATGATAAACTGTCATTTTCTTCCATATGCTAGCAATTGGATAAACTTAATGGGGTTGCATCGTATGTAGGCTTTACACTGGAATCCATGCAAAATCGAAGTCCAGATTCAAAACTGGAGCCATATCTGAGTCAACGACTGCACTGAATGTTGATCAGACCAACACCTCAGTCCTTAATGGTGAAGTGAAAAGTGTGGTGCCAGGTGCTGCAATGCCATTGCAGCCACCATTGGGTCCATCAGCCACCTCGGCGAGAGGAAATAGTGTAGAACAGGCAGCATGTGCGACAACTGATACACTTGTGATAGGATCTTCTGCTGCAACGGTGGTTGCTGCTGCACCACCAATACAAAAGAAGGAATCAGGAGCAGCAAAAGTTCAGGCAGACAAGAAGAAAATAGATGCTAGAAAGAAAAGTTTGAAAAGATTGTAATGGCGTCGTTCAATAATTGAGCTTTTTATTTGTTGCGTAGTCTGCCTAGGGAGTTGGTTTAACATTTGCATGAGCTTGGATGTGTACTTCCTATGAGATAATGGATGAGATTGAACTGTTCTGTGCCTATGACCCTTTGCATTCAGATTGGTCATTGAGTACTTGTAAAACGGTTGTGAATGCTTCAATCATTCCTCAATGACCAATCTGAATGAGGAAAACTTTTTTTAATGACCAATCTGAATGAGGAAAACTATTTTCACCCATAATTTTTAATGACTTGAAAAATTTGTAATCCATACGGGTGAAAACTATATAAAATACTCTTAATTTATATTTTATCCGTTTCTAGACAACTATAATACTGCCGTATCAATGGTGGATAAATAACAAATAAAGCTTTTAGTTGGCGTGCATGACTAATTTCAACAGTCCAGTCAAATTAAAATTAGAATAAAAGTGGCGTAATGTTAGTTTATTAATGGCCTTGATTATCATCTTAACTAACGGACAAGCTTCTCGGACACTAACTGAAAACTCTACGTGATCAAATTTAATCTCATCTGGATCGTGCTATTATGACCATAACTAACGGGCTTGACCTTTTTCAACATTAGTGGGGATCCATCAACCAAATCAATTAGTTCGACTAAAAGAAGCATGCCAAATGGTTAATAGCCATAACATCTTGATGCCACTGTGCTTTCCTTCAATTGGAGGGCATCAGCAACTAATTCTGAGCTCTACGTGATCAAATTTAATGTCTCATTCGGATTATTGTGCGATTAATAGTAACTCTTCTTAACAAGCTTCATATGCACTTTCTCATTGTGCGCGCGCGCACTTAGTAACGAATTTCAATTATTTGCATGCGTAGTCTTGCCCAAACAAATGTCAATGACCTTTAGAGAGTTTTTTTTTTTTGCCAACGACCTTTTATAGAGAGTGAAAAACCTTCATCCATATTGTATATAATATAGATCCAATTGACTTGTTTTACAACATCAAAAAGCAAAATATATCACTTTAAATTGAAGTTTTTATATTTATAAATCATTTTAAACTTTCGCTTGATTAAATTACTTGTAAAAAGATTATCGTGCATTCGAAGATAATAATTCAGGTTAATTGCAATCCAGCAATAGAGCGTGATTATATATAAAGGGATGTCATGATGAAGTTAAAAGACTATATATAATAATTAAGCGTCCCGCCGTGCGTTTATTTGAAACTGAAGCTGAAGGCTACAAATCTAGAACTAGAAAGACAAACAATTAAATACTCTTGCTTGGTAAAAGTAGTTAGGCAAACAATTAATTAGTTTGATGATAAAAAAGTGACTATAAATAGTCGCATTGTTGTTAAACTCACGAATTGACACTCCATTTTTACTGTTTTTACGGCCCTGCGTAACCAAAATGTGTCATAAGTCACTTAAACTATAAGTAAGAATAAATTTGGTAAAAACTTACGTTCTAACATGCAACATTCAATTTTTTATTACATTTCCACTTTATAGAAAATTATGTTAACTTGCTTATAAATTAATTTTAATTATTTTTGTTTGAGCAAATTCAATGAACTTTAATGTATGAGTGTTGATATATTTAATATCAATCAATTATTTATAAAATATATTGAGTTAAATTATTGTTAATTAAACTCACGAGTTTGATAAACTAGTTGTCAAGTTGGGCATGACTTGCACAATAAAGTACACAAAAAATAAAATGTACGTCGACCATATTGTTACATAGATTCATCGAATATGGCCTCGAGCTCCCTCACTAATATTAACAATGTTGTGGGTTTGTTCCACTACTCAAGCTGTCACTTTTAGTTCTGGCGACTTCAGTGGCCGGACAATTGGTGAACATCCAAATGACAAAGCAGGTGTTTTGCAGTCCCAACGGAAACATGCCATGGGGTTAGTTGATCCCGCTACCATCGTTGGAGCAGCAAATGCTAAAGCCACTTTCAAGTGTGATAACAAAACAAATGGCAAACGTGGCTGCGGATGAAAGAGGATATTGGATCATTGACATCAACGCTGATGCCAATGTTATCGGTACATTTGAGCTCATGGATGATTTGGCTGCTGGAAATCGCACTTTAGATACTGATCTTCCTGTCCCTAATCGCACTTATTCATATAAATCTCTGGATAGATGAAATTGATTGATTATAATATGCGTTGTTATTAATACTTAATAGTAATAACATGGTGGTGGTGGTGACGACCACATAAATATCGATATGTGTGTTTGAAGTTTGATAAATAAATAAATAATTAAGTGTGTGAGTTTATTAGTAATATGTGGTTGTTACTTGTCATCTGTTATTTCTCTTCCCCTCCCTGCCTGATCTCCACCCCAATTTTACTAACTCCTTTCTTCCTGCTAGGGTTAATAATATGTTGTTGTTACTTGTTATGCCTTATTTCTCTTTCCCTCCCTACCTGAAGCCCCTATTTTACTAGCTCTTTTTTTTCTAGAGTAAAAAAGCATTTTTAATACTCTAGAATATAGTAAGGTGCATCAAATATAATATATAATATTTTGGGTCAATTTGTGATAGACAAGTTTTTTCTTTATTTATCTAGTAATGACATTAAATAAATCAAGCTCATCGTTAGGTGTCAAATTTACTGCTAAATGGTAGATAAAGAATATTTAAAAGCAATCATAATAAGTTACTTTCAGTTTGTTTTGACATGAATTTAAAGAATATTTACTCTCAAATTCTAATTCAAAATTTAATAATTTTATAATCTTACAACAATTTAATTTGAATAATAATACAAAGGTTTTTAATCTAATTAGACTATATATTACTAGTTGATAAATCAACCAAAACAACCAAATTGGTTTGAAAAAATAATAAACAACACAAGAGATCAAAAAAGTCTTATATGTAGAACTAAAAAGTCAACCCCAATATAAAAGCTACTTAGAATTTTATTACCTCTCTATTTTATTTTATTTTATTTGGTTAATCACCGCCCGGTTTAATCCGGACTCGAGGGGTAGGAGTGTTGCCCACATAAACAAGGTTGTCCCATCTCCCAATGAGAAGGCTTCCCGGGATTCGAACACGCGTTCTCATCCGGAGGTTGTAGCCCACTTACCAGCTCAACCAACTACCCATTGGTTATTACCTCTCTATTTTAGAAACAAACTATAAGAGTAACTACTTAGTGCTTGGTATTGGTAAAAGTAGTTAGGCAAACAATTAATTAATGAGATGACAAAAAAGTAGCTATAAATAGTTGGGCATGACTTGCAGAATAAATCACACAAAAAAACAAAAAATACATCGACCATATCCTTGCATAGATTCATCAAATATGGCCTCAAACTCCGTCACTAATAACAACGTTGTGGGGTTTATTCCACTACTCATGCTATCACTCTTAGTTCTGGCGACTTCGACGGCCGGACAACTGATGAACATCGATATCAAACTGGACAAGCAGGTGATGTGCAGTTCCAACGGAAACCTGCCAGCGTTAGTTAACGGCGGTACCATCGTTGGAGCAGCAAATGCTAACGCCACTCTCAAGTGTGGCAGCCAAACAATAGGAAACGCAGTTTCGAATGAAAGTGGATTGGTGAGCATTAACGCCACCGTTGGAGCTGAGCGCATAGATGATTTGGCAGCTGGAAGGTGCACTTTGGGTATCGATCTTCCTGTCCCTGGATGCATCGCTTTGAATACCACCGGAGTTCTTCAGGCAGATGTTTCACTTCTCAGCATCAACGCAGGCTCAACATCACCCATCCACATTTCTATGTCCGCTTGCAACTTTATCTCTGGATAGATGAAATTGATAAATTATAATTAGGGAAAAACTTACATCAACTTCCTTTCTCCAGGTTCTCAAGTTAGGAGTGACAGCTAGCCATTAGATTGAATGGATGATTGTTATAAAAGGACACATGTCACTCTTATATTAAAAGAACTTGAGAACCTGGAAACTTCACCTAAGTAAGGTCCTTATAATTAATATGCATGGTTAATAATAATAATAATAATAACAATAATAATAATGGCGACCAATACAAAAATATCGTTATGTTGTGTTTAAAGTTAAATAAATAAATAATATGTGTGTGTGAGTTTTTTAGTAATATATTGTTATGTATGTTATGTCTCTTTCAATTCCCTCCCTACCTGATCTCCACCCTTATTTTATCAACTCTTTTCTTTGTATCACCATGCAGCGCTATTTTTTGAGAATTTTTAATAGTGGATTTTTTTTATTAAATATATACTTAAGATGCAAACAGGCATATTTTGCCCCTGTTTATTTGGAGGTATCACTGATTTGGAGCGGCTAAGCTAAGTTTTTACTGTAATTCCTGACTTACAAATGTACTAGCATATTGTATATTATATTTAGTGTTTCTTACTATATTCTAGAGTACTAAAAATGTTTCTTTACTCCACAATTTAAAAGTCAAAATTTGACACATAACAGTCAAACTTGACTTATTTAACATCGATACTATATAAGCAAAGAAAATAAATCTTGATTTATCACAAATGACCAAAATATTTATATTATATTTGGTGCTTCTTACTATATTCTAGACTCTAGAGTACTAAAAATGCTTCTTTACCCTTCTTTCTATTACCATGCAGCACTATTTTTGAGGATTTTTAATTAGTTTTTTCAGGAATATAATAGTGGCTTTTTTTAATAAAAATATATTAAAGATGTAAACAGGCATATTTTGCCCCTGCTTATTTGAAAGTATCACCGATTTGGAGCAGCTAAGCTAAGTTCTTAATTCAATTCCTGATTTGCCCATATTTCCATTCATCAAAATATATCCTATCTCGCATGCCTCAAATGGTTAGATGCCAAGTAAGCTGAGATATCCTGATTCCAGAACAGGAGGTTATTAAACTACCCCTAAATAAATTTTAATAGCTATTAATTTAGATTTTAACTTTCTTGTACACGCCAAGATATAGTAGTCTTCAAAAATAATTCTTATATTTAATATTTTAGACTCCAAAACTAATTACTTAAACATGGGTGCTCATGCGGATCTATATATATTGAAAATGGAGTTGAAGCGATTAGTATATGTATATATAATATAAATCACGCCGACATTTTATTATATAATAAGTTACTTTCAATTTGTTTAATTTTCTCGTGAGTTTTAAGTATTTACTCTCAAATTCTAATTCAAAATTTAACAATTTTATAATCTTACGCCAATTTAATAAGCCAACCAAAACAACCAAATTGGTTTGAAAAAATGATAAACACAAGAGCTAAAAAAGTCTTATAAGTAGAACTAAAAGTCAACCCCAATATAAAAGCTAGTTAGAGTTCTATTATCTCTCTATTTTAGAAACAAACTATAAGAGTAACTACTTAGTGCTTAGTAAAAGTAGTTAGGCAAACAATTAATAAATGTGATGACAAAAAAGTAGCTATAAATAGTTGGGCATGAGTTGCAGAATAAATCACACAAAAAACAAAAAATACATCGACCATATCCTTGCATAGATAATAGAATCATCAAATATGGCCTCAAACTCCCTCACTAATAATAACAATGTTGTGGGGTTTGTTCCACTACTCATGCTGTCACTCTTAGTTCTGGCGACTTCAACGGCCGGACAACCGGTAATAAACATCCAAATGGAAAAGCAGGTGTTTTGCAGTCCCAACGGAAACCTGCCAGGGTTAGTTGATGGCGCTATCATCATTGGAGCAGCAAATGCTAACGCCACTCTCAAGTGTGACAACGAACCAATAGCATACGCAGTTGCGAATGCAAGAGGATTTGTGAAAATTAACGTCACCCTTGATGTCAACGTTGCCACTTTACTTAAGTTCCTAACTGCTTTGGAAACTGAAAGGTGCACTTTAGTCTTCGATCTTCCTGTCCCTGATTGCCCTACTTTGAACGGCACCGGAATTCTTCAGGCAGATGTTTCAGCTCAGAGCATCGACACAACCTCAACACCACTACTCATCAAGATTATTCTGTCTGTTTCCAACTTCTTAAGGATTATACTCTAAATGTCTTGCTATGTGCTACAACATACTTATAATAGCCTACTTGGCCCCGTTTGCAACTTCTACTTAAAGGGAATGGTGTCTTGATAGATGAAATTGCTTAATTATAATATGCGTGGTTAATAATAACAATGGTGGTGGTCAGTGGCGGTGACGAACACAAAAATATCCTTACGTTGTGTTAAAAGTTAAATAAATTAAAAATGTGTGTGTGAGTTTATTAGTAATATATTGTTATATTTATGTTATTTCTCTTTCAATTCCCTCCCTACCTGATCTCCACCGCTATTTTACTATCTCTTTTCTTTGTATTACAGTGTAGCGCTATTTTTGAGATTTTTTTAATTAACTTTCAGGAATAGTGGATTTCTTTTATTAAAAATATACTTAAGATGTAAACAGGCAATCAGGCATATAGTTTGCCCTGTTTATTTGGATGTATCACTGATTTGGAGCCGCTAATAAGCTAAGTTTTTACTTCGATTCCTGATTATACCCATATTATTACCATTAATCAAAATATATACTATCTCGCATGCCTCAAATGGTTGGATACTAATAAGAGAGGTGAGATCCTGATTACAGAACAAAACTACCTCTAAATAAATTTTAACAGCTATTAATTGTTTTTTAATTTTCTTGTACACACCCAGATATAGTTGTCTTCAAAATTAATTCTTATATTTAATATTTTAGACTCCAAAACTAATTAGTAAAACATGGGTGCTCATGCGGAGCTATATATATATATATATATATATTGAAAATGGAGTTGAAGCAATTAGTATATGTATATATAATATAAATCACGCCCACATTTAGTTGCTTTTAGTTTGTTTTCTCACGAGTTTTAAGAATATTTACTCTCAAATTCTAATTCAAAATTTAACAATTTTATAATCTTACAGAAATTTAATAAAACAAAGGTTTTTAATCTAAATAGATTAAATATAAGTTGATGATAAGCCAACTAAAACAACCAAATTGGTTTGAAAAAATGATAAACACGTGAGATAAAAAGTCTTATATGTATGTAGAACAAAAAGTCAACCCCAATATAAAAGCTAGATAGAGTTTTATTATCTCTCTATTGTAGAAACAAACTATAAGTGTAATAAAAAAAAGAAACAAATTATAAGAGTAACTACTTAGTGCTTGGTAAAAGTAGTTAGGCAAGCAATTAATTAATTTGATGACATGAAAGTGACTATAAATATTTGGTCATGCCCGGCAACATAAATCACACGAGAATTACATAATTAATTATATGTGTGTAGTTAATAATAATGATGATCAGACCAAAAAAAATAATAATGATGATAGCCATGGTGGTGGTAGTCACAAAACTAATGTTGTTATGTACAAGTATGTGTGTTAGAGTTTAATAAATATAACAATTAAACTGTAGGCAGCACTGTTATATATTGAGGGTTTAGTTACTATTGGCTATATGATACTGAGTTTAATTTACTAAAAACATTTTATAGATAATACGTGTATGGTTTGTGCATGTGTGTGTTATTCTAAATAATATATTGTTATTTGTCATCTCTGATGTCTTTTCCTCCATACCTCCTCCACCCCTTTTGAATTCTAATTAATTAATCATCTCCTTTCATTCGATGATGTTTTTCAACTAACTTTTTCAGGATTCGTGGATCTTTTCTAAACTTTTTCATTCTATGAGATTAATATAATGTATATTAGCTAGATATTCAGTTCGGCGTAGTTACATAATAAATAAAAGGATTTGATTCTATTTCTAATAACTGGACTGAACAAATTTGTTGTTTAGGATTGGTTGCAAACGTCAACAAGTTACGGAATTCCAATAAGAGCGTGTGGTCCTACAATCCTAATCAAACGTATTTGTATTATTGGATTAAAGAAGGTAAAGATAATACCCGGGTGGAATTCCAAAAAATGACATTCACATATACCTATTTCATCCTAAATAATACACGGGTTCTCTATCTAATTAGGATCCGATTATCTAGCTTAGAGATAGTAATTGAAGAAGGTAAAAGTAACTACTTATAATCATAGTGCATGCTACGTGATGTTTTTGTTTTTGAAAAAAATATTTGTATTAAAATTTTATTATATATTAGCTAGTTGATAATATCATTAAACCAAATTGGTTTGAAATATATACACATAAGAGATAAAAAATTATTAAATGCAGAAATAAAAGTCTCCTATTCATTATCTCTCTTTAGTAGAAATAAATTAAGAGTAAATATGAAACCAATTTCCGTTGCTCGTCAAAAAGATGAGTAGACCACACTCCCCCACTTTGTACCATCTATAATTTGATCTCGACAATCCACAATCAATATTTTTTTAAAAATTTGTACCTTGTAAAAAAAATAATATAATTTTTGTCAGAATAATAGTTAAGTGAATATTATCATTTTAATATTGTAACCATAAAAATGATACTTTTTAAAAAAATAAAAATGATACTTTTAAAAAAATCTAAAAATATCAAATCTGGATTGTCCACATCCAACCTAAATGGGCAAGAGTGGAGTAGCGACCTCTACTTAACTAGTGCCGGGTAAAAGTAGTCATGTTAGGCAAACAATTAATGAATTTAATTTGATGATAATATAAGAAAGTGGCTATAAATAGCTGTGTGCGCAATGCCCTACAGTATGATCAAACGAAAAACAAAAAAAATACAGTACATGTATCATCCCAGGCATTAGATAAGATTGATCAGTTCTCAAATATGGCCTCTAATCCCCTCACTAACAACAATAATAATAATGTGGTGGGTTTTGTTCCACTGCTAATGCTGTTACTCCTAGTTGCTGCAGCGACTTCAGTGAGCGGACAAACAGAATTCCTGATGCGAGGTGAGAAGCGCGTGTATTGCACTGCAGACGGAAACCCTCCTCCTGACGGCGCAGAGATGGTAGGAGCAGCAAACGCGGAAGCGATTCTCGTGTGTGACACCGACACAATAACAAGTGCAGTTGCTGATGAATATGGATTGTTGGACTTGCACTTCCAAGTTCAAGGCTACAAAGTTTTGAATCGCTGGTTGCGCCGTTTTGAATCGCACCGGAACTCTTCAGGCCCAAATCGGTATTGAATCATCTCCCATATTTGATACAGATTACGGGTTAGACGAGTTCACGATACTTGTTAATAGTTTTGTAGATTTTGTTTAGATATATGATATATCGCCTCGACTCCTGATCCGCCTATTGATGAAATTAACTAGTTACTTATAATTTGTGTGTGCTTAATAATAATGATGGCCATGGTGGTGGTGATCACGAATATAACGTCGTTATATATGTTTGTTTAGTGTTTAATATATAATAAACAAAATGTATGCAGCAATGTTGTACTCTATTGGGGGGACTCGTAACTGTTATTAGCAGTTGATGCCCTGAGTTTAATTATTAAAGAAAATGTTTAATAAATAATACGTGTATGTTATGTGCATGTGTGTGTTTCTTAAAATAGTAATATGGAGTATATTTTTTTGTTTTTGTCATCTCTCTTTCCCTCCCCGCTACCTTCTCCGCCCCTTTTTAATCAGCTCCTTTAATTTAATTCGATCAATTACTGTATACAGCATTGTTATTGAAATTTTTCCAACCAACTTTTTCAAGATTATTCGTGAATTTTTTTAAATAAAAAAATATATATTAGAGCCGTGAACTGAGTATATTGTTAGTTGTTATTACTTCAATTCCTGATATACCATTATTGTCATTGATCAAATTAAAATGCTCCATCGCATACGTCAAATGGCTGGAAATGAATTCGAATGTATCAGAGGCATATAAGCAAGAAGAGATAACAGTGCACTTTTTTTATCAAGCTGGCGTAACCTCCATCTAGCAACTTAATTTGAATTTCCATCCTCAAAACCGTAGTATTCAACTCTTCATTATTCAATTGAAAGGGACAACTAACTATGAATGGATGGAAGGTTTCCAATCACAATACAACAAGAATAAGCTTACACTTGAATATATGTAAAGGAGGCTTTCATTGTTTCTACTACTTGACTAATAATATTCTTATAATATTCCTAGAATTGTTGGCGAAGTAATGTGTAATACTATCTCCAATGCTCATATTCTAAAGGTTGATATTGGTATCAAATATATCACGTGTTTATATTTTTTGTCAATTTTTCTTTTCAAATGTCAATTTATAGGTGTTTGATTCGGATAACAATTAATTAAGGGAAAAAGGAGAGGAATTAGTGAAGATGATGATACATATCATAGAAATGCACATTCAATTAACGCCATCAAACTAAAATTAAAAAAGTGTTACATGACTATTTAATATATATATATATATATATATATATATATATATATATATGGTAAAGATTAGGGTTTATACGTACTATAAAAAAGGGTATAATGCAATTTTTAGTCTTTAAACATTTTAGTTAATTATGATTTATCCTCTAAATTTTAAAATTTGTGGTTGTAGTCCTTAAACTTTTGGTTAATTTTGGTCTTGATCTCTAAACATTTAAATAAGTGGTTATTGTCCTTTAAGTTTTGGTTAATTATGGTCTTGATTCCTAAAACAAATTACATGAATAAATATGACAAAAATTAAAGTTTAATTCAACTTTAAGTAAATTTTGGTTTTAGTTTGTTGACTTTAAAACTGATGGTTTTCGTCATTGAACTTTTGATCAATTTTGGTTTTAGTCCATGAACAATTCAAAATCAGTGATTTTTGTCTTTGAACTTTTGGTCAATTTTGTTTTTAATCCCTAAACTTTTGATCAATAGATGAAGTCTTGGTCCTTGTACCTAAAAAAGCTTAAAAAAAGGGACCAGTGGTTATAAATGACACAAAATGGAATGGCTAAAACCACCAATATAAATTTTATGGATCATGAAATAGGCTAGCTAATTCAGTTCCGTTTAGTTACATAATAACTAAAAGGATCGGATTAGTTGGATTCTATTTATAATAACTGGACTGAACAAATTTGTTGTTTAGGATTGGTTGCAAACGTCAACAAGTTCATACGGGATTCCAATATGAGCGCGTGGTCCTACAGTGATCCTACTCAAACATATTTGTATTATTCGATTAAAGAAGGTAGAGATAATGCCCGGGTGGAATTCCAAAAATAACATTTACATATACACATTTTAAATAATTCACGGATTATTTATCTAATTAGATCCAATTATCTAACTTAGAGATAGTAATTGAAGAAGGTAAAAAAGAACTACTTAATCAGAATGTATATTACGTGATGTTTTTTTTGTTGAAAAAACCTCTCTATATATATATATATATTAGTTGATAATATTCCACCAAATTGGTTTGAAATATTTACATATAAGAGATAAAAAAGTATTAAATGTAGAAATAAAATTCAACCCCAATATAAAAGTTTATTAGGGCTGACTTTCATATCAAATATGAAATCACATTCGTATAAAACAAATCAAAGATGCCTCTTATTAATATTTTTAGATAAATTAATGAAGTCTCCTATTCATTATCTCTCTCTTTTAGAAATAAACAGTAAATGTGAAACCGGTTTCCGTGCTCGTCACAAAAATGAATAGACGACACTCCCCCACACTTTGTATCATCTATATTTCGATCTCGACAATCCAGATTCAATAGTTTTTAAAACTTATAATTTTTTTAAAAAGAATAATACATTTTTTGCCAAAATAATAGTTAAGTGACTATTATCATTTTAAATATTGTAACCAGAAAAATGATGCTTTGAAAAGAATCTAAAAATATCAAATCTGGACTGTCCACATCCAACCTGCTAAATGGTCAAGAGTGGAGTTACGCCCCCTACGTACCTAGTGCTGGGTAAAAGTAGTCATGTTAGGCAAACAATTAATGAGTTTAATTTGATGATAATATGGCGCTAAATAGCTGTGTTTGCAATGCGCTACATACAGTATGATGAAACGAAAAACGGCATTAGATAAGATTGATCAGTTACGTTCTCAAATATGGCCTCTAATTCCCTCACTAATAAAAACAATAGTAATAATGATGTTGTGGGGCCTGTTCCACTAATAATGTTGTTACTCCTAGTTGCAGCAGTGACTTCAGTGGGCGGACAAACAGAATTCATGATGCGAGGTGAGAAGCGCGTGTATTGCACCGCAGACGGAAACCCTCCTCCTGAGGGCGCAGAGATGGTAGGAGCAGCATACGCGGATACGAGTGTGGTGTGTGGGACCGACACAATAACAAGTGCAGTTGCTGGTGAAGATGGAATGGTGAACTTGGATTTCAAACTTACAGACGTCCATGTTTTGAATCAAATATTTGCTGGAGATTGCACCTTCCATGTTAATCTTCCTGTCGCTGGTTGCGCCGCTTTGAGCCACAGGGGAACTCTTGAGGCCCAAATCGTTATTCTTGATGTATACGAATACGTATACGAGAGTTCGCCAGATGAGTTGTTGATGGTAACTTTTTCTTTTATAGGCTTTAATTTTTAGATATATCACCCTCACTCCTGATCCACCCATTGATGAAATTAACTAGTTAACTACAATTTGTGTGTGCTTAATAATGATGGCCATAGTGGTGGTGATCACAAATATAATGTCGTTAGTTATGTTTGTTATGTTTAATATATAATAAATAAAATGTATGCAGCAATGTTGTACTCTATTGGGGGGACTCGTAACTGTTATAAAAGAAAATGTTGTTTAATAAATAATACGTGTATGTTATTATGTGCACGTGTGTGTTGCTTAATATATATTCTTGTTTTTGTCATCTCTCTTTCCCTCCTCGCTCGCTACCTTCTCCGCCCCTTTTTAATCAGCTCCTTTACTTCGATCAATTACTATATACAACACTGTTCTTGAGATTTTTCCAACTAACTTTTTAAGGATTCGTAATTTTTTTTAAATAAAAAATATATATTATAGAGCCGTCAACTGATGAGTATATTGTTAATTGTTATTACTTCAATTCCTGATATACCACTATTGCCATCTATCAAATTAAAATACTCCATCGCATACGTCAAATGGTTGGAAATGAATTCGAATGTATCAAAGGCATATAAGCCAGTATGTTGTCCAAATTTGATCAAAAAAAAAATTTAAATGATTTTAATTTAAAATATAAGAATTCACCTTAAATGCTCTCATATACTAATGTGTTTTTCCCTACTTAACCATGGTTTTGAAAGACAATGAATGATATACCATGTTTTAAATTTGTACAAACTAAATGTAAGTAAATCACTTCATGTTCAAAACTTGAATCAGCCAAGCCCCTCACTATGTTTAAAACCATGTCTCAGAATGATCTTTGAGTGATAGTGGAGCAATTTTTTGCTGAGAAAAAGATAAACATGAGATATTTGCTGAAAGATTTAAGTTTGTACAAACTAAATGTAAGTAAATCACATCATGTTCCATTAGGAAGAGAATCCACTTCATAATAAACTCCGGGGAGCTGAAAATATGCCAAGATGGAGCGCCCATTAATGTTCCAATTGCTCAATTACAGAAACATGAATTTAGACCCAGAACATAAAATATGCTGACTTGCCTAATCTGCATCCATTTCTTCAAGAGCTAACTTGGCTGCTGCCTTGGCTTCTTCCAAAAGTTCATCTGGGACCTGCGCATCCATATAATGGCATTAATCTTGGGGGTATGGTAATGGCATAGCGAAATATTATTTTTCATGTGTTCCATGTCTACACATATAGAATAACAGCCAGGGTGTTTTTACCTTCACATGTTGGCGGTTTGATTCATCACACACCCAGCTCATTTCAAGTTCAAAGTCTTTATCTTTGGCCTCATCGTGAACTCCATAAATACTGCTTGCCACAAAAGACAAACAATTTTGTTGTAAATAACAATTTTAGTGCACAGAATGTCCTAGGTAAATTAAATCCTCCACCACCCGCTATCAAGCTCAAAAGATCCCAATATCTCAGTTTTAAACCCATCTCACCAAGAAAAAGGAGGGTTCTTACAATAAAGGCTATTTGACATCTAAAATGGAAAAAAGGAATGAAATAGAAAATGAAACAAAAAAGGACAATTGCAATTGTTATTCAAGACATCAAATTTGTCACATCCCTCTCATTACGTTCTTTGATTATTATTGAGGTCTCATCTTCCCATTAATGTTAAACTTTTTAACATTTTGAATGCGTAACTAGGCTCTGAAATCTCACACACCAATCCCACTTCAAATATAAACCAATAAAAAAAATAAAACAGGACAAACAAACAACCTGAAATTTACGAAATCTCCCATCTGAAATATTTCCAAACAAATTGCTACTATATAAGCACTACAGCCAATTATCAAGCTACTTACATCTTGGCAACCTCAATAACTCCCTGGCGGCAAGTCATCTCAGAAAGCTTCAACTTCTCAATCTCTCTGCAAAAAGCATTATGAACAACAACAGGCATCTCAATATTACAACAGCAACAAAGGTATTTGTAGGGGGGAAAATAAAAGGAAGTATTACACTCTTATCTTGAAGACTGCCAATAAACCAATTTAACAAACCAAAAGAAAGAAATCACTACCACACTGATCTCTGAATACATGTAAAGACTATTCATACAAAAAGAGATATGGCTTGAAATAAGAAACTTGAATTTTTCCTGATTGAAGACACGTTTCTACCCCAACAAATATCATGCTCAATTCGATCATAATTGATAAATTAATAAATTAATCAGTTTTACATCACACAGCACTAAAGAAACAAAGTCTATTGCAATCTTGTCAAGGTTCAGTATTGTTAGAATCAGAGACATGATTTCTGATTATTTCCTATTTTGTTTCATCAGATTCTTAAGACTTTAATACCTTGATTGGAGGTTGATTGTATTTTGTTTTATTTACTTCTCTACTCCGCCTTCTCTTCTACATAACGTATCCTCAGTGATCATTCCATATATCAATAAGAATGATTTTTCTCTATTTCTCAAGCATCTTTCCAAAAATTTTAACCCCCAGAATTGATCATTAATTTTAAAAAAACAGTAATAATCAACTTGATCATAATCGATTGATTAATAACCTACGTTTTACATCCCACTGCACTACCAAAACAAAGTTTATCCCAATCTTATCAAGGTTCGGCAACTTTTCAAAAAACCAATCCTGAAGATTTGATGCTTCACATCAAACGCACTATCATTTTGACACATCATCCCATTAAAAACTAAGACAACATTATAAAACTGATATCACTTACGTTTTAGCAGCCTGCCTGCCCTTCCCAATTGCTGCACCAAAATACCTCTAAACAGAGGCCAAAACACAATCAGTACAGAGATACTACTGAAACCAAAAAAAAAAATAAAATTGAACAACATGCTAACTATTGCAAAGCTATGGCGTAGGCATAATAAATATAAACTCACATAAGAAACACCAGATGGTTCAACCATGTACAGTTGTGGTCCATCTCTGTCATAACCTCCTAGTATGACACCACATCCAAAAGGTCTGCAGAACCAATATAATTCTTACAAAAACTATGAAGAAATAAAACTTTAAGATGATTATCATTTAATACTCAATTGGAACTTGCTTAACCTGAGCCACCAATATAGCGTACAAAGGTGCACATAACTAGCCACACGATCAGCGAGTTCCTTCACAGGTATTTGCTCACCATAAACACTGAAAAGAAAAGCTAAATGAACATGTTTTCGTTTCATAAGTTGAAGACAATTAAGAATACCCCACAAATCTCAAGGTATTTTGTCATTATAGTATTCATTCACTAGTTAATTACGGCAATGCACAACACATATCAAGACCTTAGGTTAACTGATAAAGAAATGAGTTCATTATAACAACTACTGGCTATAGTATTGCAATATGAGTATGCAAAATTAAATAGAAATTATTTATATGTTTGCAACTTACTGAGCAAATGTTCGACACGCACAAAAGTCGCAATGTTTACTCAGTAATTTCACATTACACTCAGCTCATAACCTATCAAAAGGACTGTAATGGCGTCTTTCTCTATAGAAAGGGTCTAAAATAGAAAATCACTAGCATTAGTGTATACATGCCCTAACAAGCGGAGCACCGTAGAGTATATTCAACATATCACTGATTCAATCGCTGCCCCCATAACTTAAACTTGGAGTGTTAAATGGATTATATTCAACATATTCAGAAAACAAAAGTTAACAGACATGTTTAGATGCGGACACTGATATCCACAATCTTTCTGTCAGTCAGAACTAGAGGGGAATCATCAAATAGGCTTGATGATGCACAGTCTGTAACTTATCCTACAAAATCTTTTGCAAGTTATTTCATCAAGTGTACGCAGGCCATAGAAAAGAAAATTGCCACCAAATACTCAAAATGATATCTTATAACTAGCTAAATTATACTATCACTGATTCAATTAGTCTATATATCTATCATGCCAATGACTTATGAACAGATAATAGAGAAGGAATTTGAATCAGTCAAAACATAGAACATGCAAACACACACACACACACACACAGAAGAAATCAAGGGACAATCTTCAAATGCTGCAAGGAGCACGAGGCAGAACCTTTCATAGTTTGTTGCTTCTGACTTGGCCCTGGCAACAATTTGCCTCCCATCAGCTGCTAATCCAGCCACCGCCTGAAATTGGAAGAATATCATGAATATATAAACAGATCTTCCAATATGTGGATAATCAAAGTTTTTGAGAGAATTGTTTGAGCAATTATGCAGTGTGCCAAAGAAATTAGAGAACGATTAATTGCATTGTAGCCCAGGGAATCTTAAATAAAAAGGCAAAGTAACTCTATATCCTAGTTATGACGATATGCCAGTCAAATGAGTTCATCACACCAGATAAAAACAAAAGAATTTTCTATCACTGCATTCTCAAACAAAAGAAATTTTTATGAGGACAGGGAATTTGATTCTCTGAGCCCCCAAGATTAACTTGACATGAAACAATAATTATACCAAAAGAGCGCCAGTAAGGTAGTTCAAATCTTAACCATTATTCTAAAAAGCATGAGCACACGCACATTCTTGTGAAATCGTTATGGAAAATAAAACTTGGACCCCACCCTCTTCAGGGAGAGCCACATCAACTCTCGCGCCAAGGAGCTTCATTTTCTTTTGTGTGGGTAAGAGTCCAGTATAAGTAGACATTTAAGCTGTTTGTATATACCACTTGCTCAGATGTTTTTAAAAAGTTTTAGTCCACTTTCTTAAATCTCCATAACTCATGCAACTAACTATCACCATTTCCCTCAACAATCTCTAGCATGAGTTAACAAATCTAGGGTTCCACCAATTTTCACATCACAAGCTAATCAAGATCTTTTAAAATGATTTAAAAAGACAAGAGCAAAAACAGCACAATGAGAAGTAAAAGTAAACAAGATAGTACCATGCCGGAGTGGCTATGAACCGAGTGTATTCTTCTGTTAGACCCAGGCAGCATCATCTTAGATGGAATCAGTTTCTCCACCCCCTAAAATTAAAATCAATTAGGTCAACATTGTTAAACAGAAAAAAAAGAATACACATTGAAGCTAAACACATGAGAGCAACACATTTATTTGTTTATGAAAGAAGAAGTACCATGACAACTCCGTCCTTGCATTTGATACCAATAACAGTCCTGTAAGAGAGAAGGAAGATTTGAGAGTGAGATCCCTAATATATATAATTGAAGAAAGGAGGTAGAAATGAAAAAGTGTAGAGAGACATGCATACCCACTGTTGTCGACGGCTTTGGCGGCGTATTCGATCTGGAAAACGCGGCCATCGGGAGAGAAAGTGGTGACGGAGAGATCATAGCCTGTTCCGATGCTACTCATGATTATGATTGATTATACTCAATTTGACCTCAAAATCCAATTTTGGTGTCACTGCAATTTGGAGCCCTACTGTTACTAGATGGAGCTGGCTACAAATAACAAAGGCTTTGGTTTTGCCTTTCTCTTCAAGAAAAATGCCTCAACGTTTTTTGCATTTACTTTTCCTTCACATTAAATTATTTTGGACAGTATGTATGTATGTATGTATGTATGACAAATAAAAAGAGGCCCGTTAACTAGTTGGTACTACACAGTAGTTGTAGTGGGCTCGATATTTTTTATTCGGACAAGAAAACCTATACGGCCCATATATTATTGGAAGGAAGACCATTGAAATGACAGCTTGAGTCTTGAGATAATCAATATTATGATCTTTGGAAGATGCACTATTAATACTGTTTGTATTAGTCTGTGCACAAAATGTTTGGTCATGACTCTTTGGAAGATGGAAGGGGCAATCTTGAGGCCTTATTTATTAAACGTGGTTGAGTGACTATATGGATTGTAGGATACCATTATATTTCATCCCTTCCTAAATATAAGAGCACTTTGACTTTTTTTGGAGAATCCTAAGAAAGCAAAATGAACAATTTAATCATAACATATTTTAAATATTATTAGATCATATGTAAGTTCATAAGTCAAATAAACTAGTTTAGTGAAAAAATTTGGGAAAATCAATTTTTAATTACCCTATTTAGTTTTCTTAGGATTCTCCAAAAAAGTCAACTTGCTCTTATATTTAGGAACGGAGGGAGTACAATATACACCCTCCATTCCTAAATATGAGATCAATTTGTTTAATGGTATATTGTATAACTATATTTTGTTATAAATTATTGCTAAAAAGATCTCATTCTATGATATTGTTTGGAAAAAGGTTTAAAACACATAACTATGATAATGATGATGATGATGATGATGATGATGATGATGAATCTGCATGGGCTAATTGATAAAAAGGACTTATCCCCCTCATGATTAGTCAAAAGTCTCTCCATCAACCATCTTAAATTTTACACACAACGTCAATCAATCTATTTAAGATTACACATTTATAGGTCAATTTAAAAAAAAAATTAGAGAAATTACAACAAGATCTCTCATAAAGAAATTAATTACAACTAGATCTCAAACAGTTATCAAATTACATTGAAGTCTCAAGGGATCTATGTGATAATAAATTATTTATCTAATAGTACCTCCTAGAGTTGTTAATAATCCACTTAATGTAACATAAATTTCTTGAAACTAAATGTAATTTAAATATTAGTTAGAAACTAATAATAATTTATTTATGAAGAACTTGATTATGATTTTCCATACTTAGTATACTTTCGTATCCCTCATACTTGGATATTAGGTAATTTATTTGATATTAAATATATTGAAAATGGTCACTAAGGTTATTAAAATTAAAATTACTGTTATATGTAATGAATGTTTTACAACAATTGGCATTAGGATTTATCAAATACATAGAAGGAATTAGGTTCGTTGCAAAGTATGCCTAATTATTGATTACTCACGTGCAGGGGAAAGAAATTTGTCATTGCCCAATCAGCATGCATGTTTGGAAAAACTGATTAAATTCAGGTATTGTTATTGATTAGAACTGTTTTATATAACTGATGATAAAAGTATCCAAGTATGATAAAAAAGTAACTATCTTTTTTCATTTTAGACTATGTAGTACTCATTTTTGAGATGAGTAAGTAATGTGGATTCGTATCCGTTCTCCTATTCCCCTTATATTTGAGATAATCAGTCAAATCATAGGACAAGAATCATTAATTGAATAACTTATTAGGGAGTAAAATTATGTGATTTTTCTATTTTAACTCATACATCCTTTATTATATACTCAATCTCTATCCCTCTCTTCACATCTTATTCTAGCCAACAATAAAAATGGAAATCAAGGACTTCATTTAAAAAAGGGAAATTTGCATTCTAGTCCCTGGGAAGGGAAATTATTACTTGAAGGTCCCTACACATTCCAAAATAATTATCAAGTCCCTTGGGCTTTCCTGCAATTATTTGCTTATGTGCAATGACCATTTTGCCCTTATGAAAGCATGAAAACCCAAAACATGCACAAGATAAAATTCAGGGACTTGCTACCGCGTGTGTGCCTACTTGCTACCGCAGGCTTGGGGACTTGCTACTGAGACGTTAAGTGACCAACATTCCCTCCCAAGTGTCATTCATATCTGAGGGCCCTTTAATAAAACCAGTGACCACTTTTTGTTATTCCCCCAATATGTGCCACACCATGTTTTTCAAAAACCATTTTATTCACATGGGATGGGAGGGACTAGTCAGGGACTTGCTACCGCGGGTGTGCCTACTTGCTACCGCAGGCATGGGGACTTGTTACTGTGTTTACAGATCAGCAAACCTGCAGTAACTGGGAGGAAATGTTGGTCACTTAACGTCTCAGTAGCAAGTCCCCAAGCCTGCGGTAGCAAGTAGGCACACCCGCGGTAGCAAGTCCCTGACTTTTATCTTGTGCATGTTTTGGGTTTTTATGTTTTTATAAGGGCAAAATGGTCATTGCACATAAGCAAATAATTGCAGGAAAGGCCCAAGGGACTTGATAATTATTTTGGAATGTGTAGGGACCTTCAAGTAATAATTTCCCTTCCCAGGGACTAGAATGCAAATTTCCCTTTAAAAAAAATCATGTCAGCCTCGACCGGATGGAGGGAGTATATAAATATAATAAAAATATGGAAATATTACCAATATAGAGATATTAAGACAATAAATTCAATTGCAGCTGCGTGGGGTTTTTTTTTTCGAACTGAAGCGTGGGGTTGTGAAACTGTGTTTGTCTTTTCGGCCATTGTGTCCGCTGAAAAGTCGAATTCCCATAATAGTACTATATAAAATGGAGAACAGATTATTGGCGACCGGTGGGTCCATCTGCATGATTGAAGAATAAGAGAGAATCATAATAAATTCATAGCATACCCACAACAATTCATTCCCAGTTCGTTCATAGTGGCAACAAAAGCATGGGAAGGGGTAGGCTTGTCGTTTCAGATTTCGTCATGTCCTTCATGTGGGTATGTTCGGGGGTTCTAATTAAGCTATTCGTCTTCACATACTTGGGCCTCTCTCACCGGCCTCTCCTTGAAGTCATAAGGATAACGCTTTCCATCATAAACATGTTCTTTTTTACCTTGTTGGGCAATTGGACCCATGGTGGTGCCTACAATCCTCTCACTGTTTTAGCCGGTGCCGTTTCTGGGGATTTCTCCAACTTCCTTTTTTCCATTGGCGCCAGAATTCCCACCCAGGTAGTCACCTTTTTGTTTGGCTTTATAACATCAAGTTCACTTTTTTAGCTTAAAAAAAGTTAAAAATTGAGACTAAAAAAAGTACCTTTTTCAATGTTATGGAGCTAAAAAATGATAATACAATGGATAGGTCTTGAGTGGTGTAGGTTTTCTGAAATTAAGTAAGGCATGGTATGTCCAAATATATTACTTTTTTTTGGCCGAAAGTCCAAATTTATTACTGCTAGCATGCTTAGTTGCGTGGTATTTGATTGAATCATTTAAGAGTTGATTAGAAGAATGCTTGATGTACTGATGCGTTGGTGTTTTAATTTTGGTTGGTGCAGCTGTGTAAGAAATTTACAGCTACGAATTAGTATGTTCAATTAGGAAACATTCCAAAGTTCTGCTTTGTCCAGTGTATATATAATTATATAGACCTTTTGGGAGATTTTAGTATGCATTAGTGCACCATAATATTGGATGATACGAAAACTGGTTAATGTTTTGTTAATCTGATAATTCTTCTCTATATGTATTTAATATATGCTTTCAGCAAAAGTCCTGATAATGAAGACTATCATTCTGAATTATTGAAAATTTCTTGGTCTTGTTATTTTCAGGTGATTGGATCTATTACTGGGGTTAGGTATATAATTGCCACAATTCCTGAAGTAGGACGTGGACCGCGTTTGAGTACTGACATTCATAGAGGTGCTCTGACAGAAGGACTTTTGACATTTGCAATTGTCTTGATCTCGCTTGGCCTTTCCTTGAAACTTCCTGGAAGCTTTTATAGGAAGACTTGGATTTCCAGTATTTCCAAGCTAACACTTAATATACTTGGCTCTGATCTAACTGGTGGTGTCATGAACCCAGCCTCTGTGAGTACTTTTTTTCTTTCATCTACCGTTACTTGGTGCAGAGAACTTCAACCGTTAAAATCATTGAAAGGAAAGACAAAACTCAAAGCAGACATGTTTGAATCTACTCCTATCTGTTATCAAAAAATTAGTTGGCATGTGCTAAAAGACTTTGTTTGATTTCCTTAGGTAATGGGATGGGCTTACAATCGAGGGGATCACATTACCAAAGAGCACATCCTTGTATACTGGCTTGCCCCCGTAAAGGCAACTCTACTTGCAGTTTGGGTATTCAAATTTCTAGTTAAGCCTGCAGCACAAGAGGAATCCGGCACAAAAACCAAATCAGAGTGATGAAACCTTATCCAGTGGTAATCCCCTGATTGCTTCTGGCTTTCAATTAACATGTGTACATATGTATTAATCAGGTGGCTAACACGTGGTCGTCGTCATCATTCCATCCGCTTTCCACTAAAATTGATGTGTGTTCAATATTAGTTACCATTATTGCTATGCCCTGGCAGATCTTCCATTTCTCTGATTGTATTAAGTTAAGCCTTTGTTGCTCAACCAGGGCATGGCCCCATTGGGTTGAATAACTTCCAAAACCAGTAAGTTATGCCATTTTAAGATTTTGTGCTTGCATAATGCACATGCGCTTATGTTCAAGTGTTCACTCATTAAGCATGATATGTTTTTGGATGCTGATATCATGACCAACAGAGTAGAGAATTATGGTTCATAGAGGCGTTATGTCTATTGATCTTTAGTGCTTGATTTGGCTGCGACACTGAAATATACATAAACAGACTTTACATGAAAAAATAAAGACAAAAAAGAAAAAAAAATGTTCAGTAAATGAATAATACATGAGTAAACTTTACATAGGAAAAGGGTTGAGAGAAAAAAGAAAGTACTCAAGAACGATATCATCCACTGTTTTGTCCTCCTTACACTCTTCACCAAGAGAGTAAGTTGGCGTCAGTGTTGTTACATGTAAACTTTGTGCAAGTTCAGCCTCTGCAGTGAAGCATTGATGGCACCAATGAACTTGCGTATGGCCTATTTCAATACGATTACAAGGCAATGATTGCTGAAGAAAAGCTGGAAGTGTAGCTTAACTTTGGCTATTGTTGTTACTGGCTTCTTTAACTGAATTATTTCAATCCACTTTAGTGGACCTTTGAGCGGATTCTCTGCCTTCGACTTCAGCATGGGAGGTTTGCCCAAATTCTACCATTTCGTGTTCAAAGCTTTGTGCCGAGTCTTGCACATCTTCTTCAACACTGTAGAATGGATCAAAAGAAGATAATCCTTCTAGATCTGCAAATTTCATATCATCCTCCAACTTGTCAAAATCGAAATTCCGTAAAATTTCAGGGATTGGAATATCACCATCATCAGCACGCATAGATCCTCGTAGTTCAGTGTCAATCTTCTCTTTTTGGTTCATACTCATGTCCTCAATATTTGAAGTCACAGAACCAACCATCACAGGTTCATCTACCAGAACAAATGATCGGAAGTCATTCTCTGAAAGGGGTATTTTGGTGCAAAGTGTTTCCTTAAAATTTCTTAGAAATCCCCTATTGTATGGATTGGCCTTCTTATCATATTGATAACGGAAGTTCTCATAAGTTGTCTGTATGAAGTCAATAATGAAATTCATAGTTAGGATTGACAGCAGAATTTATAAAAAAAAAAAAATCTTTTACATAAGACTCACAATAATCAGCACGAAAAAAGCAGATCCTACTTTTAATCCAAACAATTAAAAGTTAACTTAAAATAAGCACGCAAAAGAGTAAGAATGCGATCATACTTCAGCTTAAATATATCAAAACAGATTATAATGATCACATTGTGCATTCAAGGTAGCAACTATATTTATTGTAAGGCAAGTATGAAGACAACGTCATGATCAAGTAAATACTATGCAATCACGTTCATGGTTAAAGCTTAAAATAATTGAAGTTTCAAAGGCCACAAAGAAACCTCACTGGCTCAGAAAGGAGAAAATGACCGTAGCTATAGCAGTATAGGTTTTAAGCTTCCAACAAGATGATTTAGCCAAACAAGCAAGCCCTAAAAAATTATTCCCCTAGCACCCGAACAATATATTATAATGGATCAAGCCTCAAAAGTAACGGAGTATTTTAAAATTCTTCATATTTGGAGTAAGATGGTCACCTGATTTCTGCCAATGAGGTACAAATGGAAAGCTGTGAGGCCCCCAACAAACCAGACTGCTACAAAAGAGTATAATATGAGAAAATCAGACGCATAGTCTTGTGTTATTGCCTTCCCGAGGTTAACACCACTCACGGCAAGATTGATCCAAGAAAACACAAAGATGTATATGCACAAAATGGTCGAAGTTGAAATAAACATAAAGAAGAACCGATAGTTTCTCTGCAATCATAGCAACATTAAAGTCAACTGTTAGTATAGTAATGATAATCAGTCAAAGAAATTAAGAAAATAAGAGGCGTCTACTATCAAAAAAATTTGTTAGTTTATAAATGGCATAAAAACTAAAACATTGTACTTAAAGTACGGAGGGGGATCCTGTTCAAAACATTGTTAAGCTGCATTGTTTGCAAGGTAGAGGACTTACTATTCCAATGCACTGGCCAACCCAGGGGCAGTGATGATCAAATCTCTGGACACAATTGTTGCAGATGGAACAATGAGAACAGCGAGGCGGGCGATAAAGCAAACATGTATCACAGAACTTCACTTTAACTATGTGACCATTAACTGTTACATCTCTTGTACGAGGCAGTTTTAATTGAGGGGTAGTGCCATTAATCCACTCCATAGAAGGTGTAGGTAAATCAAATGCTTCATCTAACTCAGGGGGCCTTGTATTCCTTGGGACAATTCCAGGATCTCTTCCAGAGGTCAGGAAGAGGAATGCTAAATCCTGCATGCAAGTTTTGCATGGTATCAGTTTTCACTTTCAAATTAAGAAAGGAGGCCTCATCATGGGTTATAGGAATTTGGTGAGAACAAAAAGAATCGAGGGTAATTCAATAATGAGCAAGAGAATGAAATATTGCAATGATGTTTATATAGTGAATCCAAAAAAGGTGGATATGAGATATTGGGAGAGTAAGCAAGTTAAGTAGGAAGCTTAATGCACAAGGTTCTCCACCCGATGGGTTTGAGAAGGGATAGAGATGTAAGCAGCTTTATCCCCACAAGCAAAGAGGTTGTTTCTATGATTTTAATCTGTGACATTCAGTCACATGGTAGCAACCTATATCATTGCTTCAAGGCTCTATGGGGAGCAAGTGAGCAATAAAACGGAACAGACAATAAATGAGATAGTGACTTATTCTAGTAAACACCAAAATTTGTCATTCTAAAGGCACGCGTAATGAGGACTTACCAAAAGAGTCAGAATCAAGCATGCAGTCAATACAAGATACCTATATGCATCACCATGATTCCTGAAATCTTTTATGTCAAGACATATCCTAGCACAAAATGCAATTGCAGGTCCAGCAATTAGTAGTGTTGTGAGAAACACGGAAGCTACGTCGGGGCCAAAGACAAGTCTGCCACCACAAAAAAATCTCTGAAAGAAGGGCAGGAGAAAGCTAATTAGTCAAGTAAAACATATAGACATTGCCTCTAAATGCCAATCATACTTCAATACTATACATTAGAAATGTTGCAGTTTCCAGACTTATTCTGCTAGTTGAATGTTGTTAGCAAAACAGGTGTACACCAAAATCTAAGGATCACACTAGGAATTAAAGAAACGCCTTCTAAGGATCAAATAAGCAATCTTAAACACCAAATTCAACTACTAGCGGAATAAATAAAAACACATCCACAAAGAACTCATAGCAAATCACGGTGAGCCTAATCGTGTTACTTTTCCATGAGATCAAAACAAACAGAAAAAAGCCATCTTTATTTGTCTGGCCATGAAAAAGCTATATTTGTTGGTCATAAATAACGGTTGCATAATCAGTCGACTATCTTAGTAATACTCCTAATACTCCAGAGCTGTCCAATCAGATCAACAAAGATTTATCCTTTATTCTCCAATCCTTTCATTGAGAGGAAAGTAAGTTGAAGAGGGTATCCAAAAATAAAGCATTCTTAATACAGAGAAATTTAAAAAGAGACATAAAAGAAGCAACAAATCAAGCTAAAAAGCTAAAGCTAAAGGGTCAAAAAGAAGCAAACAAATAAGGCATAACACGCAAAGAAGAAGACTCACGTTACTGCCCCTCCAAACTTGGTAAAGCCTCCTACGTGTCACGTTCTGAGCCATATTGCCAGAAGCAGTAGAAGAGGAAGAAGAAGGGCCCATGTCACAATTGCAGTTCTCAAGCAATCAAAAGTGTCATCTTTTGTGAGACAGCTTAGTGGTGAGGAATTTGAGATTGGTTTGAGTGTGATTGAGAATGAAACGATGATGGGTGGTGAAGATAGAGATGAAAGATGGAAATAGGAATATGAATGGAAAGTGGTGAATGAATGAATGAAGTGTTAATGTATGTATGTATGAGCGCACGAAACATAGTTTGGGTGTCCCTTTCTGTCAAGCATAAGTCATTGTGAGTGAGGACGGACTTTCCAATTTCCGTGCCATTTACGCGCTTTGTCTTTCCCTCCTTCACTAATCTCTACAAAATCGATGCGCTTTTTTATTTTTTTATTTTACTCTTTAATTTCCTTCTCTTTATATTACTACTATACTATTATTCTTCTTTATTTATTTTTTAAACACAGCATATATTATCAACGATTAATCTGAACCCAAGAAATAACGGAAAGTGAGCTTATCTACCAGTTCAACCATTACTCATGTTTTTGACCAAAAAAAAACCATTACTCATGTTCATTACATTATGCTTCTTATTGTCTAATGAGTATGAGTATATACATACATACATACATACATACATACATACATACATACATACATACATACATACATACATACATATGAGTATTGGTAAAAAACCTAGATATATGTCATTTTGTAGCTTTTTACTTGTAAATTGTTATAAGGGTTTGAATGCAGTTTCCTTAATGCTTTTTCATAATTTTTTCCGGAGTTTAATGAATGTAAAGTGAGAAAAAAAATAATTGAACAGGTATTATCGAAATAATTATCATTTTTAAATGGTAATAAATTAGTTAAAACAACTTACTTATTCAGTTTCTAAATATAAACTTCCGTCCACTTTTTTTAGGATAAGTTAAGGAAGCATGTGATCCTCTTAATATTAATAATAATGTATATTATAACTTATTATATTATATGTTAGTTTAGAAGTTAAATAAATGGTTTACCAAAAATTTAAAATTATAAATTTATTTGACTTTTTAAATTCTCAAAACAACAAAATTAGATGCTGTTTTTTTGTAAGGAAGGTAGCAAGAGTATCAAATCGTATTCAAACTGCAAACCCAATCATATGCAGGTGGGGTAGCACAACTTTACTTCTATGAAGTAATTAACGTACATGCTCTCACATTGTTGATTCTTCCTCAAATCAACTCAGCTTTGACGTGATCTTTATTTTTTTTTTTTGAAGAGGTGCTTTATTTTGGATTGATTTTGATGTGGATAACAGAGTTTAGATGATGTTTAATAAAAGCATGTATTTTATTGAAAAGTTTTAAACACGCCCTTGATTACTCTGATGTCTCTATTGTGTATAGAAAACTATAAATTGCACTAAGATTAATTCCCCAGGTTCTGAATTATGGAGTATATAGGTTTGAAATAGAAACTTGTATTGGGATTGGTAATGTCGTTTTTTTCTTAAAAATGCCATTATATTTATACGAAAAGATAGAAAACAAAGATAAAAGTTTTGAAGTTTTAAATTATCTACATTGAATGAACGTCTAAATATTTATTGGAGAAATTCATAATGATTGTTGTTGATAACGACACGGCAAGTCTATGGTAGTTGGAATTGGGGTGCATGTATTATTAGTTAAAGAAATTTAAAAATTGTAGCTGGTAATTTTCATTATTTTTAGACAGCTTATACCCTGCTGTTTAATAGTATGTAGTTTATCTATTTATCTATATATAATATGAATTTAATAAACATAGCTTGTTGACGAGAATGTGACAGCTTTGCAATTGCATGTTTGTGACTTGTCTTACCTCATGACAGGCAAATTTTTTTCCTCTATCAAACTGGATCACCTTTTGTTTTATTTTTTCTTTCACTATTTTTATTCAATTTTTCTTTGTACATACCATTGATCACTTCAAAAAAATATGTTTGAATCAGCGTCTTCGCACTTAAGTAAATATGTTTCAAGTTATGTGGAACATGCAGCATAGTTAAAGCTCTCGCATGTCCCACAATGTCATATTGGATGAGCCCATTTACAGTGAGTTGTCAATGTTAAGATTGCATGCAGAGAACACAGGAATGGCTTCACTAACATGTATACTTCTTCATCTCATTCTCTATTCAAAAACCATATATATTGTCTCCTCAATCATCTTCAAAATCTGAATTCAAACAATTTCCACTACCCACAAAATCACTTCGCACGTATATATATGCTTGATTGGACCTGCATCATAAAACAGTGAGGTACTAATAACTGGTTTACCGGTTATGTGAACAACCAAATGAGTTGATTATTGAATAGCTAGACTTCAGTGTTAGCTCTTAAAATTGCTGAATGCATGAGTTAGCCTCAGCCCTCCAAAAATCACATACTCATTGCTTGTTAGTTTACAACATTCTTGGCCACTTGACACAACTAGAGCCAACTATATATGCCTACCAACAGTATAATCAGAAGGAGACAGTTGAAGAGTAATTAATTCCTTCATCCCCAGGAAACAGGAAACTATATATTTATCAGGATTCATGATTAGTTTTTTAGTTTTATATGACATAACGATCTCAGCAAATTTATCTTTTGCTTGTCTTTTGTCACGGCAATCAAAGTAAATAACCAGTTCAAAAGGAATTTACAAGTTATTGATTGATGACTCCCCATATTTAGTGGTTTTTAGGAAATATTTTGTTGTATTTGGGGAGTCATGAATTAAAAAATTAAGTGATTTTGATGTGAATTGGAAAGAAAGTAATTTGAGATTATATGAGTGATTCTTTTGGAAAATCTGAAATTTAATTGAAATAGGAAACTTAATATATTAAAAGAAATATTTTGATGAGAAGTTTCCTATTAATGAGATTATGTGATTGAGTTATTGTGATTATTTCCTATTTCCTTCTCTTCATGAATGCAGATTTAATAAAAAAGGAAATAAAGAGAAGGAGAGGATTTGATTATGTGCAAGAAAAGGAAAGAAAAGAAACTTAACATGCAAGGGAAAGACAATATGGTGTTGAGCTATTTTATTATAAATATACACATGCAATTGAGAAAAAGGGGAGGCTGGTCTTAATTCTTCCAATTTCCTAAAGCCTAGAGGAATTCACGCAGAAAAGAGAGGAGGTAGCGGCGCAGGAGCAAGGATCCTTGGGTTTTTCAGTTTCTTCCTAACATATACACGTACACATCAACGCATAAAGGAAGAGGATGGAAGCTTGAGGTGGCACGTTTCTGGAGCATCATTATTCATCAGCACACAAAAAGGAAATTCTTCCAATCCTGTACGCACACGCACGAAGAGAAATTGAAGCAAGCAAGGGATTCACTTAGTTCAGTATCTCCTTTTATTCTTTGAATGGATTTGGATATGGATTTTGATTTAACTTCTCTGATGAATTTGGAACTTATGTGTGGCTAATTTCTTTTACAACTTAGAGTACTATGAACTTGTTTGTAACTTAGTATTTTATTTCCCACTATTTAGTCATGATTAATTTGATTTAGTTTATTTAATCTTGCTATTATTGATTAACTTGTTTAGTGCTTGATCACCATTAGACATGTTTAGGGAATTTAGAATTGGACTCGAAAGAGGGAATTTTAAATAGACCATGAGATTAAATAGTGTAGGATTGGATTGTTAATCTGATTTGCGACTAGGATAGACATATACCTAGAAGCCCTACATAGTCACATTAGAGCGGTACCGGTATTAATTGGCTTAGTAAATTAGTGCAAGACATTGTGTAATTAAGCTAGGCAAGGATATAGATGAAAACCGAAAGGCATTTATAGACACTAGTACTCTAGATTAGCTAGTTGAATTAATTCATAATTAATTTAGTGGGGAATAAAATCTAGGAAGCAGATAAGGGATTAGTGGCTCTAGGTTGTTCTTTTGACTCGTGAATTTCTTTTGTGTGAATATTTGTCTTATTTTATTTTCTTAGCTATTAGGTAATTAAAATCAATTTTCTTTTGTTTACTCAACTTGAATGAAAATAGGAGATCTAATGCCTAGTTATTAATTGTCTGAGTCTCTGTGGGATCGACCTTGAACTACCACTTTACTAAATTTACGATCCGTACACTTGCGGAGTTTTTATCAAAATTTTGGTAGCATCAAGTTTTTGGCGCCGTTGCCGGGGACTCAAGGCAATTAGTAATTAGAATTAGAAATTCTTTAGTATTTATCAGGATTCATGATTAGTTTTTTAGTTTTATATGACATAACGATCTCAGCAAATTTATCTTTTGCTTGTCTTTTGTCACGGCAATCAAAGTAAATAACCAGTTCAAAAGGAATTTACAAGTTATTGATCATTCCCAAAAATGCTCCCAATTTCTCATTAATAATTGATTGTTTAGAAGAATATATACATTCTGCATTAGAGTACAACAACTGTGATCCCCAGAGAGAATTGCTACAGACTTCAAAATAATGCCACCTTTGTCTTTGAAGAACCAGGTGTTTGATCTGCAGGAGCTATTGGTAGGTTTACCATTTTCAACACCTACTCTTACTACCAGGACTATTTTAAATCTTGATTGGTGTCAACAAAAATGTTTAATGGTGTTTCTCTGTTGTTTTGCTCCTTCAAATTATCAACGTCATTGTAATCTGAATCCTTTGAAATAACTGGACTTAGTCGTTTGTCATCATCATTGCCATCCTCTTTTCCCATGTCCATGCTAAGTTTTTGGTTTGAGCTCATCAAGCCTTTTTCAAGATCTGGAGTAATGAATCCACTTCCTGTACCAAGATCTGGAGTAATAAATCCACTTCCTTTACCAAGATCAGGAGTAATAAATCCACTTCCTGTACCATCTGTAATCCAAGCTCTGAAGTTGATAGCTGAAGGTGGAATCTTCAAAACTGACACTTCTAAGAAGTTCCTACATATTCCCTTTCTATATGGGTTCTCCTTATTCCTATCAAAGCGCTTCCGGAAATTCTCATAAGTTGTCTATAAAAAGGGAAAGAAACACAAGAGCCAACAAAATGTGAGAATAATATACATAGTGGATCTCTACAGTCAGAACATATATAATAGAGTCAAATTTGAGAATAATGTATACAGAGAACACCAAAGGGGAAAAAATACTACAAAACATAAGCCTCTTAAATCTCTCTAAATCTCCCATGGAAAATAGCAAGAGGTTTAATCAAGAATTTATTTCTATTACATGGACAATTAGGATTGTACACGTGTTACCTCCCACCATGTACAATATGAAAGATGAAATTCAGAAGAAAATAATCATCATACTATTAAGTCTAGCTAAGCTGAAAATTTGTGTTCTCTCTCTCTTTTTTTAAATATGTATATTCATAATGTTTCTCTCGAATCCAGTTACAATAGAAAACAGACAAGGATCATAGCATGCACGCATCGAAACAGCCTATAAGCTATATATGACAATGCTCTCTTGTTCCCAAACACAGCCATTATATGAAAAAGGGCCAAAACAGAAGGAGGAGCAAGAAGAATACCTGGTTGGTAGAGATCAAATAAAGATGGAAAATTGTAAGGCCGCCCACGAACCAGATGGCTGTGAAGGAATATATAATAAGCATTACAGATAAAGCATCGTTAGCCATGTTGTCCTCAAACTTTCCGCTTTGCCGGCCAATGTTGATCCAAGAAAAAACGAATACATATAAACACATCATGGTTGTTGTTGATATGAACAAAATGAAAAAAGGATAGTTTCGCTGCAACAACATGAAGAGAAAAAACAGTGTTAGATGCATCTAAAAAGCAAGTAAGGAGCAATGAGAGATAACAAACTGCAAATAGAAAAATTAAAGAGATTGATCAAGCTATCTAGCCATATCTCTAGTCCTACTTCTCTTGCTGATAAAATAAAGTGAAATACAAGGGGGAACAACAAAAGCAATATCTTTTTAAAATAAAGAAATGTTCTTTAATGGCACTTGTATTGTATGGCATTCCATGAGATTGAGATTGGCTTTAGATAACTTACAGCTGCAACACACTGACCAACCCATGGGCAATGGTGATCAAACTTCTGTACACAGTTGTTGCAGATAGAGCAATGTGATGCGCGAGGTGGACGATACAGCAAGCAAGTCTCACAAAATCTCACTTTCACTGTACGCCCATTGACAATTACATCCTTAACTTTATCTATTTTGGGACTATTAGACTTGCTATTTGGCCACTCCATTGATGCAGAGTTTATGTCTAGTGATTCATCTGTTTCAAGTATGTGTGAATTTCTGGGGATAATTCCTGGATCTCTAAACGATGTCATGAACAAAAAAGAAAAATCCTGCACCATCCATTTAAAAATGTCACATTCAAACATCAAGGGTAGGCAATATACTCATTCATTTAATACCAAGAAAAACTCAAAGTTTCATTTCACCAACCAAAATTGTGAGAAGCAGTCCTCCAATGAGTACAGGACGGCAATAGTCAGGATCACCTTTATAAAGTGAAAGCACTCTTATGCAGAATAACATTGCAGGACCTCCAACCATTGATATTGTGAGGAAAAAAGTCCTTGCATCCTTGCCAAATATTAATCGTCCCCCACATAAAAATCTCTGACAACATAATTCAAGACAAAATCCATTAGAAACTTCCCACATAACATCGCACTAACAGCCAAGCTAGGTTATGATAAATATGTTATAACATATTGCAAAGACATTTCAAAATTAAAAAAAAAAAAACATCGCTCCAACATGCTCATCAAATAAAAAAAAGAAAGAAACAAAAAAAAATTCCATCCACACGCAAATCATCAATGTCTTTTTTGTCACAAATCACCAATATTTGATATAATAGATATTAGATGTGCATAAAAGTCACATATCCAATAGTTAAAAGAGCTGGTAAGTTTGCTCGCCCCTTGAGTTTGTCAATAGGCGTCAGATCACGGGGCGGTGTTTAATGCAAATAAAAGAAAATCCCATATTGAATTAAATTAGAGATGCATAAAAGACAAAGTCAACACATATATAGAATGAATTGATATGATTGAGAAAGGTACATTGTTTCCCTTCCAAACATGGTAAAGCCTTTTGGGGTGAGAAATGGGAGGATGTTGAACAGCGAGGGCGGAAGGAAAGGGGGGAGAGGGGCTGTTGAAGGGTCCCATGACGGTGGAAAAAGTCCCACACGGTTGCCAGATTTGTGGTCAACGATTTCAGGAATGATCTCTTTTCTTTCACAAAAACAAAAACCCAACCCAGTTGGGAATAAAAATGGGAATGAGAGAAGGAAATGAGATCAATTGGCATGGATTTTGGGAAACTTTTTCACGGTTTCACATTTCTCTATCCTTCTTACAAATCTGAGACACCCCATTTATTTGGCTATATTATCTATCTATCTCTGTCTAAAGAGGCCACGACCTGTCCCAACGGCTCTAAATTTCCCACCGCTTTTTTGGCGGGTATACAGCTATTTTAGATTATAACTATACTATATTATCGTCCATCTTATAACCTTTTGAGTTTTCTAAAATTTGCAACAAAGATCCATGCTGGTGACCCTTTCTTCTTTTCTTGGTTGTTTTATTTACATGTTAGCTAATGATTTTATGCTTAATGTTGTCTGAGAGCTTGGTCCTTTTCATGTTGATAATCGGCTTATGTTTTGGATTTTCGGTTTAATTAATTTAGGTATCGTCTATTTTTTTAAAAATGTTTTTATGTCTTTTTTTAGTGAAATGTTTTTATGTAGTCCTTCTAGGTTCTAGCCAATAATATAAGAGCTCATCCGCTAAAACACACTGCTTTTTAATAAAATAATGTAAAAGTTAGTTGAGTGTTTGCTTTTAATTCTCCCTTGTCCAATATTGACCATATTTATTATGATACTATTAAAAGAGATAAATGCATAAGTATTAATAAATATAAAAGAGAGTTAAGGACAAAGTAGGAAGAAACATTACATAAAGAGACAAAGTAAGGTAGACTCTTGTATTTTATTAGACAAAAAAATTCAAATTTCGGCCTCTTATATTGATTTTTTTTATCTATCTATTGGTTTATTAATGGGATTGTCAATGATTCTCAAAATGAAGTGCAGTGGGAGCATGTGATGAAATGGCCCAAGTAACGGATAAGCCCACTAAGCAATAGGCTCATAGGTCCAAATACCAACTTATCCGGGCATGGACATGGTTCGAACAATTTTGGCTAAAGTATGTTTTTGATCCCTTAACTTTGGAGAAAGTCATGTTTTGGTCCCTTTAACATTGGAGAATGTGTGTTTTTGGTCCCTTAACTTTGAAAAGTATGTTTTTTGTCCCTTAACTTTGGATAAAGTGATGTTATTAGTCCTTCTTGAACAGGATAGAGTATTTTTTCGTCCATTACTTTTCAAAATTAAGGCACTAAAACATGATTTTGTGCAAAGCTACAGGACCAAAAATATACTTTAACCGAGTTTAAAAGAACAAAAATCACACTTTTCAAAGTTAAGGATAAAAAACACACATTCTCCAAATTTAAAAGGACCAAAAACACACTTTTCAAAGTTAAAGGACCAAAACATAACTTTCTCCAAAGTTAAGGACTAAAAACATACTTTAGCCAACAATTTTTATAAGTTTATCTTCTCTTTCAACTATTAAAATCCCCAAAACATGTCATGTGATGATAAATATTTACAATTATTACCCGACCTGTCGACCTTGTGGCTAAAATCAAGCCTAGAATAATCTTGGAAAATTACTTCTTAGCTGGAGGAAGCACAGAAGAGCCACTAATAAAGTGGTTGAAAAAAAAGAAAGCTTTTTGTTTGCCCAAAATTTCAGCTGCGAAAATGACAGTAAGCTAGGCAAAAATGATAACACAAAGAACGAAGATAATGCGCTAAATTTCTGTAATTGGGAATGGTCAAATCTTGCATTCTAGCATTTCAGGCCAACAAAAAAGTATTTACTGCCACGTTCTTACTTGCAATGACGGCGCCTCAGAATTCGCCACTTTTCCATTTGAAAATACCAAGCCAAATTTTACGTTTCACGCTCCATATATAGAAAAACAAAAATCTAAATAAGTGATGCTGCAGCCAGTCCCAAATATACTCAAATTATTAGTGACAATAATACTGGCACGTTGGATTGATAATGATTGATAGCAAAATTATCTGCTTGTGATTAATGATCCAATCATAATCCAGCTGTGATGGAATTATCTATTATAAATGTATCAATATAAGAGTAAGTTTAATTATAAATATCCATATACAGATAATATTCTTTTTCCGTCAATATATACAAATTAAATAGGAATGAAAAAATCAACTTTTTACAGATTTATGAATGGCTTTGTCACTTCTTGAATTTTTAATCAGTTTTCAATTGTGTTGACCCTAAACATGTCATAACCTACGACAAAGATGTGTGGATAAACGAGGAGTTAAAAATCCAACCCAAAAATCTGATAGTATAATGTAGTTGAATAACAAATTTTATGCAATAAAATAGATATCTTATACAATATGATATACTATATCGAGCATGTCCGTAATAAAAAATCACAAGTTTCATCACCTGAATTGGCCAAATTATTTCTCCTCTAAATGCATGTGTATTATATAGAAGCCTCACACACACACACACCAAAATGTTAACACATATAAGGTATAGGTATGCTTATTATTAGTCACCAGACATTAGATCAAAATGAATATGGATTGCTCAATACTTCCAACTTAAGGAGCAAACTCATATCCAAGTCATATACACGCCGCAACAATAATTACTTGTAATCAAATTGGATCATTCTTTATACAAAATAATTATTTGGATATGACGGATTTGCTCATCTCAAGTCTACATTTTTTCAAAATCATGTGCAAGCAAAGGAATGGGTTGGTACTTGGTAGCACAATCGGATATATTAGGTGACAGTAGCTATTAAAATTTAAAATCATAGTCTAAACTCTGAATCAATTAAATAAGGGTGGTTAATTACGAATTCTATGTAAGAGATCGTACTTAAATAAGACGAGATATCATGGAATTAATATGAGGCTGCATACTGTATAAAAAAATGAACTGTTGTTATCGGCATTTGGCCCGCCAATAACAACTGTTTAGTCTCTAATAACAATTTTTGGCCCGCCTATAATAACTTAAGTATAACTTCTAAATTATTTCAAATAATAGCTTCTCAAGTGTCAATAACAACTTAATGACTATAGGAGAACAACTCCACGAGACTTCAGATTAATTTCATACTACCTTATCTTAATTAAGTCCCTCCTATATGGAGACACTTGTAATTAATTACCCAAATTAAACATTGTTAATAGAGTACATAGAAGATTTGTCTTTTTTTTTTATACAAAGAAGATTTGTCTTTTATCAATACAAGAAAACAAAGCACATCAAAAACAATGGGAAACAAAAGGAATTTTGAAACAGTGTGATGTGAGGAAGAAGGAGCATATATAGATGCACTAAAGTTTTCCCCTGAAAACCAATGATTTAAAAAACCAGTTTAACTACAAAATCCATCCTCATCACGATGTGACGTCGTTTCGCACACAAACACAAAACAACACAACCCTCCGAGCTTAGTGCCATTAGTGCCTCCACCACTACTTCCCTTCCCTTCCTCCCACTCTTCTTTTCTCTCTTCTTCTTCTCCAAAAAGCTCCCAAACCAACCTTCACTTTCAATTCCACCCCTTTATTTATTTCCCCCCAAAATCCCTCCTTTCCCTCACCTTTCCCTTCCATTCCCATGGAACAACAACCCCTTTTGCCCACAGACAATCTCCGTCGCTCTCGAGTGAGCACCAGTAATCCCATGTTCCGCGCGTCCACTCTACGCGCCACTCTCACCCTCCCTTTAACTCGCTACACCACGCGCCTGATTGCCGCGGAGCATCATCGGATTTTCCTAGGCGACTGTACGGAGCATCCATCCGAGGACGACGAGGATAACAATAATAATAATAGTAATAACAGTAATGGTTGTGCGTATTCTAGGCCCATTATGGTTTTGGACCTTGTGTGGAATTTGGCCTTTGTGTTGGTGACTGCTGGTGTGCTTTTTTCTACGCTTACTGAGCATCCTTCTACGCCTTTGAGGCTTTGGCTTTGTGGGTATGCCTTTGAGTGTATTATTCATATGGCTTTTGTGTGCTTTGAGTATTGGCGTAGGACTCATCGAGATTTTTATGGTCCTGAGCTTGGGGTTGCTTTTTCCCAGACTTGGAACAGGTATATTATGTTGCTTATGTGATTCCTTTTGTATGGATGATAGGTTATTTCAGTAGGAGATAAATCAATAGGTTGAATAAACTATGCTGATCATAGTGACTATTGAAACATTCAGTCTCACTTGGGGCTTTTGTGGTAAAATGATGGAAATTGATGTTCTTGTGAGAGTAGTATTGAGTTTTCACTTGTGGGGCTTAGAGATATTGGCTTGAGGTGTCCTTGGCTATTGAGTTGGACTGTAGCTTAGGCAGCAAATTTGTTATTTTGAATCTAAGGTTCCATTGGTTGTTTGTAATTATGTTGTTTGGATTTTTTTTAAGCTTGGACACCTTTCGTTAGGCATTTTTTGGCTAGTGGCTGCGGTGTTTTCTTTATTTTCGCTTATTTATGTTTAGAGTGGGATTATCTGTGTCCATGTTCTTTATTGGAAAACCAAACTGTGAGGTGAATGGTGATTTTCTGGTGTCTTGTTTGTTTTTGTACTTTAACATATTCATTGGCATATAGTTTAACATCCATTCCACTCTATTTCCTTGCAGCAAAGTGAAGAAGTTAGAGTCTGTGAACACACTGGTATCTTCTGTTTGGTGGGTCCTTGGGTTTTATTGGATTGTGGTGGGTGGCCAGCAACTTTTGCAAGACTGCCCTCGTATCTACTGGTAATTACCTTGGCCTAGAACAATTGATGTCAGGCTGTAATTTGAACCTGAAAAGGTGTAATTTGTAGACCGTGTGAGATGTAATTGGAACTTTATATGCTGTCATATTTTTTTTAAGAAAACGTGATTATAACAAAAGTATTTGTTCATCTTTATGGTCATATGGAGAATTAAGTGATTTGTTTATCCCATTCTTGCAGGTTGACAGTGGTCTTTCTTGCCTTTGATGTGTTCTTTATTATCTTTTGCATTGGGATGGTTTGTATAGTTTTCTTTGCTCTCTTCTTCTTCATCCCGGTAGTAGCATTAGCCTATGCTATGAGAATGAGAGAAGGTGCATCAGAAGCGGATATCAGGTCCCTTCCTATGTATAAGTTTAGTCAGTCAAATTTGTTGGTGATGGTTGAAGACAGTAATATGCCGCAAGTTTCTCTAGCAAGAATTGGAGCAAGTAGTAGCAACCTGGTCCGTGAATTATATCTCAACCCAGATGATTCTGTGAGTATTATATCTCATCACAGTTGCACTCAGTGACCTTGAATTCCCCAACCTGTTATTATTCACTTTTTGGCATTTTGTTTGAGATCTTGCTTGTTTGGATTAAGTGATTTTGCATTGTGTGGGTAATTATATATAAGGAGTTTGTCCTGTGCTGTAGCATGTAAAAGTACCTTTCTATAAAACTTCCAAACACCTGTTACCCATTTAAAGCTTTTAGATTATGAAGCAGTCTATCCTGTGTCTTTACAACTTCTGTCTATTAGTTTAAACCCTGAAGTTCAAGCTAAGTTCTTCTCTGTTCCTAGGCTATTCTATATTCACGTAATGGTGGCCATGTGCTTCCCCATAACCTGGGAATAAAGATTTTCATTTAGACTTTAAGGCTTGGTTTGGTTGGATAGGGAAAATGTGAGAAGAGAATACTATGAGGGAAAACTTGCAAAAGTAATGAAATTTTTGTACTTTTGGGAGTATCTCTCCCATTTTTCTTAACCTGTCTAATTTTCTTCCTATCAAGGTAAAAGCTGAGGATGAATGGACTATTTTGTTTTGTTTCAAATCGGAAGTAGACTGCCTGTTGGGAGGTTAAAAGTACAAAGAAATGTTTTTTTTCTCATAAGTTTGCAAAATTAAAGAGGATAAATTATAACTTCAGTTTGTTCAGTATCTTTAAAGTTCAGCATGCTCAAAATTAAAGTTCAGTATCTTTAAAGATGATATTGGAACTGGTTATGCTTGCGTTACTAAAATTGTGGACGATGCTCATGTATTTTACTGTATAATAGAAAGGTTATTCGACTAGGTGATTATCATAATTCTTGTTGGCCGGTCTGCGTAGATACGCTCAGGTTGTAGGTTTGGATTCACAAAGCCATGAGTTTGTTATTTGGCCGTACAAATCCCATCACAGGATATGTACTTGAATTACATTCCAAATTCCGGTGTGGGGTCTTGGCTTTCAATTGGATCCCTTACCTTAGAAATTGAGCCATTCAATTTATTTTCATAATATACATGTCAATTATAATATTGGTGTGGTGAACTAGAATTGAATTCTGCAAAGTCAAATTCTGAAAGGCCTTTTCCATGAATTTTTCCTATAGATGTTGTATCATGTATGTCATATCTGTAAACGTGTAGTTTTCATGTTCATAGGCTTATGTTGATTCTGGTTATTTTGCATGGCAGGAATGCTGCATTTGCCTATCGCCATATGTTGAAGGGGCAGAACTTTACCGCCTTCCTTGCACACACCATTTCCATTGTGGATGCATAAGCAGATGGCTTCGGACAAAAGCAACCTGCCCTCTCTGCAAATTTAATATACTTAGAAGTGATACATTGGTTTGACCATTCCTCTTGACCATTCCTCGTGACCACACAGGCATCATTTGCTACTACGCTGACAACAGTTGATAAATAAATTGTGTAGAGGGAAAAAGAAGAAAGAATTATCCCACCCTTTCCTTCGGATGATTCCTTGAAGCGTTTCTGCTTGAGTAGAATGTTTTTATTGCATTCTGAACTTTTGTTCATGAAGAGGAATCAAGAATGTACATAGTGTAAAGGGTGGATTTCTATTATCATAGAATCAATGTTCCGTACAGAAATGCTTTCTTATTGCTTATTATGCCACATATCCACCCAAGAGAATTTCCAATGTTTTGAAGTTCCAATACGTGGAACTTGGGTGTTTGTGCCAATGGCATTGTAGCTTAGTGGTATTGATATTTTCTTATAAGTGGCCGGTCCTTGATTGATGCTTATAATCTCATGTTATTATTGCATGTCATTTCATTTCCATTAGAAAAAATTGAGCATTTATGTGTGAAAAACCAAAACTTTATCAATGCTTTACACAACGGAACTAGCTCAAACAAGGTAGATGTCAGAAACTCAACTGTTTCAAAACCTGCCAGCATTGAACATAGATCAAGCCGTAAATATAGGATGACAAATCAGTGCAAAAAAGGGCTGCCAATTAGACATCAAATCAGATGAATCAATTCATCCATGAAGATGAATTCGAACCTCAACTAACTCGAGTCCAGGCTCATATTTGCAAATGAAACTTAACGGATACAATGTGCATTGGCTATAAAAGCAAATCATATGGTAAACACAACTTGAGCTGAATCAAACATTCTTCAACTTGTTCATTTTAGAAGGAGACCTTCTTCCTTTTTTCCTCAACATGTGCTTCCTGACAAGTCTTTTCCTCCAAATCTAATTTTCTTGGCCAACTAGTTGGGATAAAGCTTTGTTGTTATTGTTGTTTCATCAAATGCCGATGTTCTTCTAAAAGGGAAGGGTGCTGAGAATGGAGTCCCGCTGAAACACTTGGAAGCCACATCAATGGGTGTAACGTGAAATCTGGAAACTGACAATCAAGAAAATAAGCCATTATGCCATGCAACTAATAAACGATATATATCAATGAAAACACATGAATAAATATAGAGTGACAGTGAAGTTATTCTTATAAGTGGGGATAGCAGTGAAAGAGTTGAAAGTGAGAAGAGCCATTCATTTTAAAGGAAAAAGGTAATAAAATGAAGGCTGGGCTTTGAGCAATGAAGGGTAAGCGTTCAGACAAGGTTCTGTCATCTGTATCCCACGCTCGGTCGTTTACACGTTTGATTCTGGAGTTGGATGGCACAGACAATATACTCCCACCTCAAAGCAAATGCAGAGTGGTTTGTTTACCTGTAATTTCATCTCATTGCCCCATTTGAAATCTATTTGGATTTTCTCCCATATTACTAATTTAATTTCGATTATTCAACACTTAATATACCATTAAATCTATGAACCCACTGTATAATTATAAATTATGAATTAATCCAAGGAAATCAAAACGTTGAATCCAACAGGTTATAGGTTAAAGGTTAAATCACGTGAATTTTTCTCATGGAAAATATTTGATCACATTGCCCTCTTTTGGTAATTGATTACATCAGTTTGTTCACCATTTAGTTCTCCATACTAAAAGGAGATGTTATATATTTATATAAAAAGGATATGGATTTTATATAGTTGAAGATATGTTGCAGTGATTGACACCTCAATTACGGAGAAAGGTTTGAATAATCAAAATAAAAAGGACTTGGCGGGCTGAAAAATCATTTTCCTTTTGTAATTTAATTGCAAAACATTTTCAGCACATCAACAATTGAATGGATACATATCCCACCTAGGATATGTCAACTCATGAAAGCATGCCCTTAATCTTAACGTATGATTAGATTACGTGAAACCATTCCAACTCAGTCACATGCACAGAATGATAGAATGTTACATTCGTCAAATAAACAATCTATCAAATACAAAAAAAGTGTTTTCCCCAAGAGTTAACCCGAACCATCGACCAAATGAATATTAAAATAAAACCGGGTTTAGCCCTTCCTTGTATCCTCCCTATGGAAGCGTATGGGAACGAAATAATAAGGGATATGTGCAACAAAATCCACTGCTCCAACACTGTCACAAATTACAAAAATAACAGTTAATAAAATGTCCAGGGACTTGCAATTTGGAAGTGTTTTCAAATTGGAGAAACATGTAAATAATCAAACCCATGTAATGTGTATTTTCCCAATCAGACCAGAACAAGAACAAGGGTCCAAACTTTCCAGTTATTTTTTTTTTGGTTAATCACCGTCCGGTTTAATCCGGACTCGAGGGGTAGGAGTGTTGTCCACAAAGGTAAGATTGTCACTTCTCCTAATGAGAGCGCTTCCTGGGATTCGAACACACATTCTCATCCTTACGAGGGTAGTAGCCTAATTATCAGCTCAACCAACTACCCATTGGTAGACGTCCAATTTTTTACGGGAGTAATAACGAGTAAACGAATCAACTTACTTAAATTTAATTGTCAAAAAGGATATTTAACATAGGTTAAGTAGCTACCTTTCAAACCGGGTACTTGTTCTACCAAAAGAAAAATAAGAATAAAAAAAGAGAGGGTGGAGGAGGAATAAAGCATCAGACCTTAAAGTGCAAATCAATTATTGGTTTTAAGACTTCTATAAAATTATCATAAAATGGTTTATTTATGAAAAGGCAAAATAATAAAGGAAGTAATAAAAAATTATGTTACTGCTGGCCTATTATTATATTTTTTAGACTACAATATGACATTATTAAGCATATAACATTATTTTTTCGATAACTAGAAAACAGAAATTAGAAAGTGGCTAAAAGTGATCCCAACTTACCACAGAGAGCAATGGACCCTGTTTAAATTTTCCATGGAATGAAAATGCAATTGGCTTTGGATTGTCCCCAGGGCCTCTGATAAATCCACTGTACCATATAATTGCAAGACAACTTTAATCAGTTCAGTGTCAATAATGTTTTCTCGACGTTTCATCAATATGTTGCACAAAAATTATTTGGCATTGAAATCTACAAAGGAAAGATAAAAAGAAATCAGTCAGTCTGCAATTTCTAAACATACTCACATTAGTGATGCAGATATTAGGGGAGTTCTTCTTGTGTCATATATGGCAATCAGGCCTCTGTAAACCTCATCTCCACCTTTAAAGGAAACAGCCAATCGCTCACCTGAATTATCCCAAGCTATCTTTTCAATGCCAATACTGAATAAACAAATAACAAGAAAATCAATGGTGATACCACCTCCATCAATCAGGAAGAAACAGCTACTTGAGAGATTTTCATTTTTCTTTTATTTTTTGTTGGGGAGAAGGCAGAAACAGTTACTTGAGAGATTTTCATTTTCTTTTATTTATTTTTTTGGGGGGAGAGGGGGTTAGAAGATTCCAACTCCTCCCAAAGTAATAAATGTTAGAGTAGAATTATACCAATTGCTGTATGAAACCTTTTCTAACAAGAGTCAAAACAGCATGACAAACAAATGGATGCAAATATTTACAAGCAGACAAAGCATGACAAAACAATACATATAAAAAAAATATTCCTTGTTCTGATACATATATCTCAATATCTCATTATTGCTTTATGAGCAAAAAAGTGAAATAAAACCAGAGCTATTCCAAATAAATTAGCAATACCAAATGTACATATCTCTCTACCTGCCCGTCAATGACATGATCTCAGGCAAATCAACAGGCAACAGATGTGCATCTGGAAGAATAATGATCAAACAATTATTAAGCATCCAACACTACTATAATAGATCAATTACGCATAATATAAAGAATTCAAAATAAGAAATTATAAACAAAAAACCATATACCTAATGAGGGAGGCTTTGCTGCAAAGTGAACAGATCCCAATGATGAAGATTTAGAAAATGCAAGCAGTATCATACGTCCATCAGGATCCCACGTTGCACCCTGATAGTACATCAAAGGTCCAAGAAATCATTGAAGATGATACAGTCACGAGATGGCCATCAGAAAAAAATTAAGTAGTTCTAATATTGTTATCTGACTCATAGCCAAAAATATAACTTGCCAAAAAAAAGCGACTACCATGAAAATATGCCAAGACAATGCAACTATGAAAACTCGTCAACCTTAAAATTCATATTTATAAGAAAATTTAAAAACTTAACTCTCTTGAATTTCTCACAAGTTTATCTTATAACTTCTACAAACCTTTGGTAGCCTAACGTCCCAACTTGGAAAGAAACTTGCATATTGTTTTGATATTATTCAATTTGCTTTTCAAGGAGAATAATACCATTAATTCTAGTCCAAACAATTCAGCAAGAAATGAAGGCTTAACATTGTCTGTCGGTGATTTCCACGTGCCCCTCACCAAATAATGCACATTAAGCCTAAAATTCTAGAAGGGAAAGGCCAAGAACTTGCATCAGAAAAATATGAAAGCCATTGATGGAAAACATTGTTGCTTTTTATTTGGTACCGTATATCAATCCAATCTAATGAATAGATGATCCTCAAAAATGCATTGAAACGGGAAACTAAGTTTGCAGAAATACGCAGTCTGAGAGATTATAGGGTGTGCTGAAGGGAACAACTCTTAGCCTTCAAAAGAGGGCAATAGAACATCAACGTGAAGTTTAGAATGGACCTAGACTCTGGACTTTGTTTCCTCCAACATGGCAGAAGGTAAATTTGAGCAACACAAGCTCGTTCAATAGAAAATTAAGTTCAAACCCAAAATCTTGTGTTGGTTTTGTCTATGCTAAGCACATTGGGCCCCTATCAAAGAAATAGATGTCCTCTTGTAAGACTCATTAACCACCTCAAAATTTGATGTCTCGTCCGAATGAGTCCTATAGAATAGCATTAACAATACTTGTTTCAGAGGCTTGTTGAAGATTTTATAGAGAAAAACTGTTACATGTCCAAGTGATCTCATATTTGCCAAATATCAATTGAAAACTTAAATATTGCATGTGATTCATGAGATGCTATAAGTTGGCGTAAAATTGATGAACATATCTACCACTTCAGTTAATGATTAACAGCTATTATGGCTTTAGGCCATAATAAGGCTTAAAACAGTGAATTTAGATCTTACATACCTTTACAAATCCACTGATTGAGGACCATTGTTCAGATGCCCAAGTGTTAGTCTCCCAAAGATAAAATGTTCCATCACTGTTAATGAACATAACCATCATTATATGAATAAAATTATGATTGGTTAGTTTTAACATGTTCAAATGTAAATTAGATTTTTATAGCATGGCATACAATTTTGAGGCAAAGAAGTAATCTCCAGCAGGTGACCACTTCAGCAATGATATGCCCCCTAATCCCCGCCGAATTGGTGTCCCCACACCTAAAGAAAATATGCCAAAAGACAAAAATTAAGAGAGCAGGGGGAGGCCTAATACATGATGATTGCAATCATAAATACATAGAGACAATCCAAAATTTTAGTCCTCATTCCTCCACTCCTTAACTTTCCAGCACTGTAAGTCACAACCGACTCACAATCCTAACATAGCATAAGCAAGAAATGCTCAACAATTTTAAAATTCCCAATATTTAATTCTATTTAAGTGACAATCCAAAGAAAATTACTCTAAGCAGTGAACAATTCATAAACGTTTGTAAGGTGGTTTACGAGTGTGTGCACAAAATAAATTTCCCTATATTTTCTGAGCAGAGTTCAAAGTTGAATATAAAATTCTAACGTTGAGAAATTGAATTGTTCAAAATGCTAATGGATGTAGTATAAGTCCCTGGGTTTTATTTCACCATCTGGTCACATCCATAAAATGAAGTAAACATCACACAAAAACATAGATAACATATCCAAAGGGCCAAAGTGAAAGTAGTTAAGCCATCAGACAAGGAATATTAATGTTACATTAAACAGAATTAAGAACTGATCTTGACCTTTTACCTTGAGCAACATCCCACACAGTGAAAGAGGAGCTCTCATATGAAGCAGAAGCTAAATATGTAAAAACAAGTCAAGAAAATTATGAAGTGAAATTAAGGTGGCATTGAAAACTAAAGTATTTGCCCGATTCTCATATGGAAAACATTTCACAAAGCAAGTGGTTTATTTTGTAGGATATCTTCCATCTGGACTCCATGCAAGAGCACTAACATGTTCATTGCCCTCGCATCTTAGAAAATCTGCTAGGATATACCGAATTCCAGTGCCTCTTGATAAAGTTCCTACAAAGGAAGCTGCCCCAGATCTAACAGATGCTGCATTCCCCGGATAAGAAGCAGCCCATATGAATATTCCACCCCTGAAAAGCAAATGTCATCATATAACACATAAGAATGCACCATGCCATAGGTAAGCCTACAAACAAAATTCAAGTAAAAACCACACGCACAAATGGCAAGTTCTCACTTGCAACCCACAGAGAGCATACGCCCACCATTCGGCCTCCACTCAAGTGCTCTCACGTCTCTCTGATAATCATTGGCCAAAACGATTGGTTCCTTCCCTTCTGCTCACAAAATAAAACAGCCAAAAATGAGACAAGCAGGCACTAAACACTAAAAGTGCAAAGTTCAGATAGCCAAGTAAGCTGACCTGAATCTTCATAGTCACGAAGAATGACTTGATTTGGCGCAGAGATAAAGGCAATTATATGCTTATTGTGGTGCCACCTCACTCCTTGAACGTCAACCTCTGGTAACAAATGCACCTACAATATAAAATTACATCACTACTAGCACATAGCAAGTACTACCTCTAACCCTAAATACAAAACCTAGATACATGATTAGAAAAGTGTGATTGGTTGGGCATAGATACATACATGATTAGGGCAAAAAAGGCGCGTATAGGAATGAATGAGAAGGGCTTGCAATGTAGCGAAAAGGCCTTTCCTTTGGATGCCATCCACATCCACATCGACGTCGTCTTGATGAGCATCATTATTATCGGAAGGAGGTGGTGGAGGCTGGAATGGCACGGGACTAAACACCAATCCCTGTCAATGTTATCACAGTGAAATTCAATTGCAGAAAGAAGAGAAAATGATTGAAAGAAGGAAGGAGGAATTGAATTACGAGAATTTTGCCGTAGATGTCGGTGGCTTGATCGTCGGAGAGAGTGTCGGCGGTGACTGCACATTTTGAAAAAGAAGGAATTAGAAAGGGAAAAAGAGGAAGGAAGGGAAGAGTACTAGTAGTAGTAGTAGGAGTGCTCACTGAGGTGGCGGTTGACTTCGCAGACGGTGAGGGAACCAAGAGGCGGGAAGGAAGGCATGCTATAGCTATATGTTATTATGTTAATATGTTAATGTTACACAGAGAGAGAGAGAGAGAGAGAGAGAGAGTAGGGTTTGGTTTACTTCAAGCTCAACAGTCAGACTTTCCCGCTTTCTTCCCTTCCCAGCCTCTATTTCCCCCCAATTTTTACATTTTTCTTACAAAATGGATTATTGAGTAATTTAATTTAATTTATGTTATGTTCCACAGCCCTCACTTTAAAAGCACTTTATTACATACACAAGTACTATTCTATTATTACTACTAGTTGAGTTGGTCAACAAAATTCTATTACTGCATGCCTCTCTTATTTCCATATCTTTAATGTAAAATTTAGTTTCCTTTTTTAAATCAAAAGATTTAGTTAGCATTATTAGGAGAAACTAATGAAGTAAAATACGTTAATTAATCATGTGTTAATTTTAGAGTCAAATAAAATAGTTTAAAAAGAAAAACTAAGTGAATCAATTCATTAGTGATGTATGTGACTTTTAAAAAATTTCGAAAAAATGTAGGTTTAAGAGAAGGAAGTAAACAAGTAATCAAAGTCATAAGATGTGTTCAATATTTGAAAACATTTTGTATAGCTTTTTGTAGTTTAGTGTTTTAGTGTTGTGACTGATGTTTGCTTCATGATATTGTTTGCCCCTTTAATATTTTTTGTTTAAAGAATGTATAAGTTTCATTTATCCAAAATAGTTTTAGTACCTGTAACTAACTTTACATTGCACAACTAATTAAATCACAACAATATACGAGTAAATCTCAAGAAAAAGAAATTATTAGCCAAAGGTCTCTTGAAGTCTGATCTTATAGCTAAATATTATCCCATTAACCCATGAGTGATTTTTTTTACCTTCAGAACTCGTGAGCATTGTTTTAAGAGTCAAATCGTCGTTCATACACAAAAGTGGCTTAATTCATGGTTTAAACCCCTTTCATACAAATTATTCTGGGTAGTTATTAATCCGCTTTTAAATTGTTCACTTACTACTATTGACTATTGAGTCAACAAGGATATGAACTATATATACTACCTCCGGTCCTAAATATAGGACCTAATTGACTTTTTTTTGTAGAGATTAAGGTTGCGAAATAGGTTATTAAATGATGACATATTTGATATAATTTTAGATTATCCATTAGTTTATAGGTAAAATAAACTAGTTTAAGGGAAAAAATTAGGTAAATCAATTTATAATTAACTTATTTTGCTTTTAAGGATTTTCTAGAAGAAGTCAATTAGGTCTTATATTTAGGATGGGAAGGAGTATAATTTAAATATTAATTACATTATTACATCCCGACCAAATGACCCAAATAAATAAAATCACTCCTACCTTTGACCCATGTCCTCCTCGTCTTTACTCCTCGACCAAAAGACCTTGCTCGTGATAAAATCCCTGTTAGGCTCTTACTCTTAACCCCCTCGTTTGAACACAGAACAACCCTTGTGGGTCCCGCCATTTCATTGTCAAGAAATTTCACGATGGCTCTTGCTTCATCCTCCACCGCCAAGCCCTCCGATCCACTTGTACAACACAAGCCGCCGCTTTTCCTATCTTATGCTTTTGGGGAATCAAAAAACAGCAATTCAATAGTTTAGCTGGACACCATTTCAGTCATGCTCAATCCAAGTAACAAACTTTCTTCTTTTTCTTCATAACCCATGTTAGTTTAAATCAATCGCATGAAGTTCTTGCCTAATTTTAGACATACCATCTTCCCCTCTCATGCTTTATTTGAAGCTTCAACAAACTCACCTAGAATTTCATTTAGCCTATTTAATTTATTCATTCAAAAGAGATGGAAAAAACCAACTCTTTCTGCGCAAACTCGTTTAGAAGACAGGGTGATAGACTCAAAACTAGACAAACTCATGACCCACCTTAATAAACTCAACCTTATCCTCAAAATCCACCATCTCATGTCCAATCGTAAGCGTGGTCCCTTTGTGTCATTACAATTGATGTCTCGATGGAGGAGCATCATTGGGCTTAATGTCAACATGGGATCATTTGTTCACAAGTATCCACATGTTTTTGAGGTTTTTCCACACCCTATTAGGAGGAATTTATGTTGCAGATTTACATGCAAAATGAAGGGTTTGATAAAAGAGGAAGAGGTTGTTATTGAACAGCAGGAATTGGAGGCTGTGAGGAGGTTGAAGAAGTTGTTGATGATGTCCATAAATGGGACTCTTCATATACATGCATTGAGGTTAATCAAAAGAGAATTGGGTTTGCCTAATGATTTCAGAGACTCCATACTTGGGAAATACAATGGAGATTTCAGGTTGGTGGATTTAGAGATTGTGGAATTAGTGGATAGAGATGAACAACTAGGAGTGGCTGAGATAGAGAAATGGAGGGAAAAAGAGTATAGAGATAAATGGTTGAGTGAGTATGAGACCAAGTATGCATTTCCCATCCATTACCCTACTGGGTTCATAATTCAAGGAGGTTGTAGGGACAAGATGAAGAATTGGCAAAGGCTTCCATATACAAAGCCTTATGAGAAAAAAGAAGGCATTCGTGTCCGTACATGTGGAGGGGTTGAGAGATATGAGTAGAGAGCAGTTGCTGTTATTCATGAGCTGTTGAGCTTAACAGTGGATAAGATGGTTGGAGTTGATCAATTGGCTCATTTTCGTAGGGATTTTGCTATTGAAGTAAATGTGCGTGAAGTATTACTAAGGCATCCAGGGGTATTTTACATATCTACTAAGGGGACAACTCAAACTGTGTTTCTTAGGGAGGCATACAGTAAAGGGTGTTTGATTGAGCCTAATCCTATTTACAATGCACGTAGGAAAATGTTGGATCTTGTGTTGTTAAGGAGCAGGAAGACCAAACAATTTATGGCTTGTAGGAGCAACGATGAAAGGTGTCAGGTGGATGAAGATGGTGAAAGACAAGGACATTGGTTGGCCCCATTATTGGAGAGTTTTGATCGCCATGATAATGCAATGGCATATCTGAGTAAGACCACAGACGTTTGGAAGCAAAAGTAGCATAGTTGAACTTTTTTATGCTAATTTAATTAATTGATTTGTTAACAATAAAGTTAGGTGGGATTGTTTTCTTGGACTGAAGGTAGGAGGTTGGATTTGAACATAAACACGTAACTTCAATTTACTCCGGCTCCCAAATTCTTATTGCTTTATTTATTTAAAGTATCGTTACCGATTTTGAAGCACCGGCTTGGTTCAGCGGCAAACTCTCACTTGTCCTAGAGTCTGAGGTCGTGAGTTTGAATCAGCGTCTATGCATAAAAGAAGAGGTAACATTGTCTAGTACTACCTCTGATCCTAAATATAGGACCTAGATAACTTTTTTTTGGAGAGGTTAAGATTGCAAAATAGTCTATTAAATCATGACATATTTGATATATTTTTAGATTATCCATTAGTTTATAAGTAAAATAAACTAGATTAAGCGAAAAAATTAGGTAAATCAATTTATAATTAACTTATTTTTACTTTTTTTAGGATTTTTCAAAAAAGTCAATTAGGTCTTATTATTCTTTTCCAAAGTACCCTCACCAAGTGAGGATCAAAATAAGTTGACCCTAGCAATACCGATTTTACAAATAGGGTCTTCATATTTAAAAAAGATAGTACATTAGGGATATCCAATCATACCATATTAATCTACCTAAACCAGTCATGTAATTTGTAATATTATTTGAGAATGATAGCTCATATCTTTGTATACTCAGGTCATAAGAAGGGATGTAAGACGGAAAAAGCTTAGCTACCAATTACCGTATACAGGTCATACGGTGCAGTTACTATAAAATGGTTTAGGCTTAGAAGTATTTATCATAAAGTTTTTTCCATTCAACTTAGTACAAGTTACATCTTTCACTTGACTGTTCATAAATACATGTCAGTAACTTGTATTAACTTTTTGACGCAAGTTCTCTTTGCGGTCTTGTTCTTTTATTCCTTTGTTTTTCTTAATTGTCAAATATATGCTTAGTGACTTAAAAAAACTTGTACAATACAACCTGAGTAATTTGTATTATGGAAGCTTCTATCGTTGCATCCCATTGAGTTGTTAAAGTTAGCATCAAATGACGAAAATGGATGTTAAATCCAAGTGTATATATCGAAAGATTATTTGATCAAACGAGATTAGATGATTCCATGAGGAGACTAAAATGTTGGTAATGATAAGATGGGAATTATCACATGTAATGGAAAAATAGGACAATTTATCAGACTTTTTCATGCCATTTTATTCTCAACCATTTTTTCCGCGTGATCAAGCTGAATGAATTAACAAGATATTCTCTCTGTTCCTAAATAAAAAAAATCTCTTTTCTAATTTGATTAGATTAATTATGCTAATTAAGTTAGTTATTAATAGATGATATTACTAATATACCTTTATTCTCACTCTCTCATTAAACATAAGGATTATTAGGGTTTATTTGGAAAAAAAGTTGAGAAAGATTAGAAAGTTGCTTATATTTAAGAACAAATTGAAATTTGAAAGTGATTTTATATTTAGGAAGGAGACTAACTATAAGACTTGGGAATGGAAGAAGGAGCACAGATAAGACAAAGGCACAGAACTAGAAATTCTATACTCCCTTTTTTCTTCTCACCATCAATTGCCAGACCTTCATTTCTGTATATTGGCATTTCAACATACAATCTATCAAAACCATTTACAAGGTATCTAAAGAAAATTGGTTCCAATTTGCACAAATCTCCTTCTTGAATATGATCAGGTTATTAGAAAATTGATCCCTATTCTTAGAATCCAAGCTCTGCGTCACATCTTTCATAAGCCGGTCAAAGCACAATGAAAGCCGCTCGTGTTGATCCTGTGGCTGCAACAATTCCCAAATCACACCAATCACGATTTCTATCCTCACTTCATCATCATCAAATTGCTTTGTTGGTAAATATATAAACATTTTTTGATTGGTCAGCTAGTAATGGTTCAAAACTAAAAGTAACATTAAGTGTGTGGGATGGGGTGTGTGAACGAGTGAGAAAAGTATTGTGTGTGTGGAGGGCCTAGTACACTTAAATGGCTGGAGTTGAAGTCTTTACTGCTATTAGACTGCATCTTGCAAGAGTACAGCTATTTTGAATTCCATTTGGAACAGAGTTTGATCACCCTTATACCAATTCCTCTATAGAAATTTGCATGATTAATTAATAGATTAGGGTAATGCTTTATTACTTTTGCCGTCAATTCACTGAAAGTGCATATGAAACTCACTTCATCTCTTTCAACCACTGTATTTTATTTCATTTTGTTTCTAAATATTCACAATTCAGATCCACGCAGTTGTCATCACAGAACTCAATGATGCATTCTAATCCTACAATTAAAAATCTTGGTCTCCTTAATTATTCTATATGTAAACATGCAGCAACATGCCTCATACTGTAAGTTCTCACAATAGCAGAAATGCAACCGGTTGTGTTCCCATTTCCTGACAAAGTCACTTATTACTTAAACTAAACACGGTTATATTTTCTCATATTACTGTGGGCGGCCCTCTGACCACAATAGGTGGTAGTTAATTGTTTGTCGCCCCAACAGACAATTATCAGTTTTAGATTATTATGCATTATAGATAATCCATGCGCCATATTTTGGGCAATCTAGAATACCACTTAGGGAGGTACCATAAATCAGATCAATGTAAGCAATAATATATCCCAAGCAAGAAGGAGGCATAGATTGATAGCATTCAACTTACATATGTAGCCGAAATTTGAGACTTGATATTGATGAACACCTGCAGGCAAAGTGGCTCATCAAAATATTATCATACACCCAGATATTGACGTTTAACATATCTAGTGAAAACTGAAACGGATATAAAAAATTCCCATAACTTATTTTCTTGAAATGATATATCCAAGATAATAACACTAATCCCAGAGCGCCAAAAATTCAAACAAATAAAAGAAAGACCTAATCATCACATTCAAATTTTACAATACAGATAAAATACTGATGTTTCACGTTTCTACTCCGTCAAGCCCTATTCTTTTTTGTTTATACATGAGGAGTTAAAAGAGCAAACAACTAAACTTGTCAAGCCCTATTTTTCTTCCTCATATTTTTAGAATAGGGGAAAGGAAAGCACAAGGTTCTAAGAAGAAAATGAGGGAAATGAAAATTGGAAAAAAAAAAACATCCATCTAGTTTTCTTCATGAAATGTAACATTGGAAGTAATAGAAATCTCAAGCGCATCTCAGTTATGTTTCCTAAAATGAACTGAATTATGTATTGCCTCTTGATAATTAGATTAATTTTTTTAAAAATATTGTGTCGGAAACCTCTTTCCCTGACCTCCTTTAAGAGGATATCTTAATTTCCCTTCATTGCATCTCAAAAGATTTTTATAGCCATAGCACAACTAACAATGTTTCTTCTTTTACAATATACATCTCAACAGAAGCACGTTATGTTCGCATTTTTTAGATGCTCAAGATACCTAGGCTATTGAACAACAATGTTGAAAAGTAACCGTATGAAATGCTCAAATATGTACATTAGTTCCTGATCTTTGAATCATCAATATTCAAAGATTGTGCCAGCAAATCATGCTTTCAAAAGCTAATGCCATAACAAAGCTGTCATCTCATGTTCATGAAACAAACTACTACATTAATTAAAACAATATCACGATCACTTACCTCCTCAGCAATAAGTATTAAGCTCAGCATTGCTCTGCTAAGACCCCACTGGTTGACACAGTCTTCCAACAAAACAATCTCAAATAGTGTTTTCAAAATCTAAAAGAAGAAGATTCAATAAAACTTAGAACCCACAAAATAAGAAGGAAAAATTAAGAACTCAATTGAATTAGAATGAACTTGGATGTGAACGCAACCATCTAAGCAGGTCAAAAACTAAAAAAACATTTTGTGAACATCTATTTGCATCTAGATAAGAACTACAGGCAGTAAAATAGAAGGGAATGAAAGAACCAAGAACAGTTCAATTTAATTTTGGATTGTTCCCTCAAAATTTTTTCATGAAGAAAAAACTAATTCATATTAATTGCTGTATTCATTAATGGTTTAATTTATCTAACAAATAATATGGTTTATGGAATAAAGATGAATAAAAAATATGAACTGTAAACCTAAATTGTTACCATACTTCTAAGATACCATTTTCTCAATCACATCATCTAACTGTCAAGTTGGCTTCCCCTACTTTTTCAGTGCCAACCAAAATTAAACAATGGATCTTCGTTACAAGCCCAGGATAAACTTACTCCAGAGAATAACATAGAGCACTCAGAGACTAGTTGAGCTATGTTCATCACAGCAGGTGATGCAATGGACTCTGCAACAGTAACATGCATGAAATAAAATGTAGCCAAGTGGTCGATAGCAGAGGCACACTGCAAACAAAGAAGATGGTTGCGGAGCTAAGTACACAAATCAGATCATGTGCAAACTTAGCACTGTTGTTATCCAGTTGTAAGATGGAGATTTCATTCATGGATCAAAGGTTTTCTTTTAAACAATTAAACAAAGGCCAGAATTGCAAATGGGGCCCCAAAACAAAAGCAAAAATATGAGAGCCGAATTATAAGAGTTACCAAAAGAATGGTCCATCAACAAACCTTTGATGTTATAATATCACTGAAGTCTTTAAGGCCTGATTCGAGAGATCCAACGATATACATAAACGTGGATTTATCCAAGCTCAAAACAAATGACAAATGTCCGCTGAAGAGGGTTTCCAAGAATGCAAAGTAAGCAGCTGTGAGCTGGAAAAAAACAGAGGACAATAAAGGAGATTAGCTTAAAAACACATTTCAAATAAAAATGAATGACTGATAGGATGCTATCATATTTTGTCTTAAGTGCACCAAAGAGATACATACATACATTCACACACTTGCATATTCTTGGCGACTGATTTGTAATTAGTGATGTTATAATTAGATATTGGTTAAGTGTGTGGTACAGAAAAGGTGGAAAGAGAGAAGAGATAATAAGTTGTTAAAGCATCTCCACAACCCACAAAAGACAATATATCTCAAAAAGTAACTTCCACACCCTCACATAGCCCTATTCCCCTAAATTAAGTAGAGAGTATACTAGTCCATCATTCTTAGTTCCTCATCTTCAGAAGCCTCGAAATGATTCCTTGAACCAGAAGATTCTTCTCTTTAATATCCTATCATGTGTTTTCTAAATACCAGCAGTCTTATCATCAATAAACATTACTATTGACAAAATAGAAACAAACAAAAATGCACGATTTGTCACACCAGAACCCTTAAAATACATTTTGTTGCACATCTTCGAATGCACAAAAAGGTTCAAAATCGATGAGGTGAATTACATATCATGTTTTGAGAGATACCTTTCGAAATGCAAATACATCAGCCAAAGGAATGGATAATATCATCTTCACAATGATGTCTAGAACATCCACTAATGCTCTATCACCATAAAGCTCAAAAACACCAAAGTTGACATAGTTCCCACTTAATGCTGTCATGTAAAAAAAAAAACGTTTAGCCCAGAGTTGATGTGAAAATACCACATCATGATAAACAATGAACATTGCTTCTTGTAAATGAATGGTTAAGACAACAACAGAGTTAACTCACTACGTGAATTCGAATATTAATGGATGGGGAAGACATCATAAAAAATGCTGCAGGATGATAATCAACTTAAAAATACTCACGCAAAACATAAAATACACAGAAAAGTATCAGCGACTTGTAAATTTCAAGCATTACAAAACACATATAAATATCACGTGTTAGAAAAAAGAATGTAAGGATCTACTGAAACAACTCCCTTATACCAAATTATAAACTTCAATGAGAATTAGAACAAAAAACTTTATCCTGCAAAGAAAAATTAGTACATAGATTACATGACATCGTTGTGTTTTATCATCAACTCTTCGGATATGGAGATGTCAGCAAAGTATGATCATACCTCTTGTGAGAATTGACAAACAAATTGATACCCCCTTGTATTTGAATGTGTATGCATCTTCTCTGATAGGAAGATGTGAAATTCTTGATCCATAGGCTACAATGAGTTTACTGACTTCACGAAAAAGCAGTATCCCGTTAGGTGAAGACGAATCAAAGATCAATCGCTGGGATTTGTTCTGGACCAGTTCATCCAACAGTTTCAACAATGGAGTCGTTACCTGCATTGACGTACCAGTATGATCATAATTTATTTCTTGAATCACACATGCATTTTCTATAAGCCTACATCAGCAACATGTTGCGTTGAAAATAAATCATAACATTAGCTCCAATTCGGACGTGTTTGATTCTGCATATTTGACATAAAATAGTTTTTGTTCTTATCTTGCTTTATTACAATAAAAATAGGCCAATATTTAATTAAGGCTTATTGCAAACACAATGAACTTCAGTACGAAGGACTTCATATTCCCTAACAGTGACATCATGAATGCTTGGCAGCATAACCATGGTTCACCAAGCCTTTTATGCCAAATTACATATCTTGGATTTTCTGACGTGTCATTGCACATTATTTTTATTCTCATTGTTTTTTCTTTCTTATTTACTGTAACCATTTGATAGTGCACGTTCCAATAACTGAGCAGGAATTTCATCCCCACTCCTTTTCCTCAATATCCAGAATAGAATCATCAGAAAAAGAATTTCATATTGGATCCAGGAGCTTATAATTTTAAAAAGAAAAATAGAGACAGAGAACAGTTTATCTAGTATTTAGATACAAAATGTTCATTTCATCAGAGAAATTACTGCACAGAAATAAGGATGATAGCCTCTAATCCTTAACCTGCGTAAATTAAATTCAGTAATCACTCAATAAATTTCAATAAAAAGGATGAACCTTACCTCTGGAGAATCAGCCCAATGCACAATCCCTTTCAAAAGAATAGGCATGTGTGCCGGATAGAGCCAATCAAAGAGGAACCCATACGTCCTACGACTGCCACAGACAATTCAAAACAGGCAGAATGTAAATATATGCAACAACTAAAGGGGAAAATAATTAGAAAGATGTAATAAAGAAACAAAATATTAAAAAAAACGAAGTTTCAGGTGTTAAATGTGTACCACCAACCTGTTAGTTGCCATAGCTATTCCTCTAAGGTCCCGCATTAATCCAATCAATGCAAGTTTTCCAGCATCTGACTGGAAAATTTCATCAGGTACAGCTTCTAACTCGAAAAAAACCTTGTACATAACAAAAAGTAATTAGAAGCAAATATAACCAAAATGGTTGTGGGAATTAAAATGGAGACAATATCTGAATATTACACTTGTTCTGCCATTAAACTTCAGATTTTGAAAACAATTACATAACAAGGTATGATGGTGCAACATTAATCACTAGTCAAACAATATCATTTAGACTTACTTTAACCCCAATTAAGAAAGCATGGATAGAAAACAAATTATAATACCAATAAAAAAGATTCAATATTAAATTAAAAATAAAGTCCCACAAACACCAACAATCTTTTATCACACATTGATTCGTAAATTATTAAACTGTGTATTATATTAGAAAGTCCCCCTTGGACTATTAAGTAAGAAGTGCTTTCAGAATCTAATATTATCTTCCGTAGAATTTTTCTTTATTTCTCTTGCTAAACTCATATCCCATCAATTAAACCAGTTTTCAGTTGACTCGCAGCTGACAGAGGCCATAAGTACGTCTTCATTATTTTTCTTGCAAACATTCCAAGAATTATACGCTGGGCTTATAACAAATGCGATATTTGAAGTAAATGAGCATCTTCTCAAAATATTTAACAAAATGACCCAGCAAGTTTTGACAGAATTTTTTTTTTGTTGGAAGAATGAATATGAAAACAACTAACCCGCTGAAGATGTTCCATCGAAGACCTGAATTTCAGAGGGCTATCTTCCATGAAAATTAACATGCCAACTGTGAAATAAAACATTGTTCTGCTGTGGAAACATTTTACGTTTACTAAAAAACGGAGCTGCTCAACCTGAAAAAGAGAGATAAATTGTGCTTCATTGGTCTGAATTTGAATGCAAATTATATAAAATATAAGAAATCAATTTCTCTAAGACCAGTTTCAATCCTCATACTGTCATACATAATCAACTTGGCTCATGCACTTGGCAAATAAACCCATCACAAAACATATCACTTCAGCCTTCAAACCATGTTAAAAAAGTACTTTTGAAAAAGATTTCTTTTTCAGATATAAAGATTTATGCTTCTATATTTTTGCGTTGCATTTTTTTCAACAACTAAGAAGGATCTTCATCTCCTATTTTCTTACATCAATTCAGTCAATTCAACAAAACCTCCTTTTCAGTAAGGTAAAACGATATATAAATGATGAACACAGTTTCTGATGCAAATAGCCGCATTAATTCTCCACAGTTGATGATCTCTCACTCTCTCATCTGTAGAAGCCGATCAACAATAATTTCAAGCAGGCAACAACATATGCTTGAGATAGATAGCAAAACAAGAAATGGACCAGCAAGTATTGGCTAACATATAAGAGATGGATAGTGGCTACACAGTTCTATAACAAAACAGTAGCTGCTACTAACTAGGACTAGTGAAGGGCCGGCTTGGCTCAACGGTAAGCTCGTTTACTGTCGGGAAGTAAGTTTGAATCAGCCTCTTTGCATAAAACAAGGGTAATGCTGCCTAGTATATTTCCTTCCCTAGCACCCTCACCAAGTGGGGACTAGAATTGGGTTAGCCCTTTGTTTTTCACTAACTAGGACTGGTTTATGGAGTTGAACATCTACAACTAATTAAAATAGTGGCTACACAGTTCTTTACCAAAAAACTGCTTAAAGTATATGGAGTAGATGATACTTACAGTCTGGATTGAAATTAAGCGTTGAACTGTATCCAACTTTCCAAGCAGCTTCCCTGTCATGTACCTAGGAAGGATGCAAAAGAATATATAATGATATAAAGAAGGTTGGGCAACACAGAACTATAATAAAGTTAATATGGGACACGACTAACCCTGATGTCATTTCTGAAAAGAGGCTTAAAGTGTGATCAATAACCTCTTTACACTGGAAAGAGATTCTAACGTTAAGGAAATAAATTATAGTTGAAATGCAAGGAAAATTAAAGAATATATATTAATCACCTCTTCGTAAGACTTGAGATTAGTAGCAATCTTGTCTACAATAACATTGAGTAGTAGTAGATGATCTTGGAGTCCAAGTAGTTCAGATAACCTGGCATAAAACTGCTATAGAATCCATAGCAGGAGATGGCAATAATTAAGTCTTCTCGAAATCATACAGCAATTAAAAAAGTAAATGATATCTACCACACTACCTTAGAAGGAAGAGCAGCTTGGTCACCAATATAACACTTTCTCAGATGTTGTGAGAAGGTTAGTATAGCTCGATCAAGTCTTTGTTTACTAATTTCCCCATACCTCTGAAAATATCCAACAGAACCATAGATGAAGTGAGAGAAAATTTAGGACCAGTCAAACGGGGGAATTTAATTGATACCAAAAGCAAGAAGAAATTGATATAGAGCATAGAGATCTTAAAAATATAAATTCCATCCAACAGGTGATTGGAAATTGTCAATAGCAGCAAGTTTAGTGCCAGAACACTAATAATAACCATTAATGAAGCTGCAAAGTGGAATATGGGGAATTGCTCAAAAATGAAAGCACAAATTCGTGAAATTCAAAAAATAAGAGCGCACTATATTGAGCTGAGATAGGTTCCAAGAAATCAGCAATGTTAATGTGGTCCAATATAAAACTGACAGTCCATGAGACCCCAATTTACAAACATAAATGTCTTGTGATAAAATTTACAAAAGCATTTTGCAGAAAATGTACGTTACAAAGTCTATTATTACAGGGCAGACTAATTTGTCAGCCCAATTTTGCAGTAAAAATCCACAAAATATTCACACACCCTTTTGTGTAATCCACTGTCAGTTATATTAATCAACCGTAGAACACGTGCTGAAATCTCTGCATCAAGTATCTCATGTGATTCTCCACTGCAATTCAGAAAACAAAGGAAAAAAGAGTCATTACCATTCAAAAATACTTACACGCAATCCAATTTATTCTTAAAAAAATACCTAAAACCAGAAATTTGTTTAATCTTCAAAATTGCAGCAACTATGTGGGTGAACCAGGTAAGTTTGCCTTCGGTTGAAGAAATGGCATAGTTGTCTACGGAGATTTGGGCATTAGCTTCATTCTACATAAATTAAATCAAGATATAAACACAGTAAAATTATTTATAAGGTAAAGAGTCTATTTGCCCCAGAAGTAAAATAGCTCCTAAACAAAAACTTCCAAGTCAAAAATAGACCCTTGATCCTTATTTATAAGAGAATGACACAAAATTAAATCCTAAAGAAATGCTAGAAAGTACCATATAATTATCTATGAGAGGTTCCACAATCTTCATTAAATATGAACAGCAGCTTTCATACTGGAAAGTCAGAGAGATATCTCACATTAAACAAAAAAGAACAATACATATATGATAATTAAATTTTAAACATGTAAGCTTATTTTCAAGTTCTCTATAAAATTTTATCATAAAAATTTCACACAATGACCTTAGTAGAAGAAAAAGTATGAACCTGATATCTGCAGAGGTAAGGAAAGAAATCGAGCTGACCCTGAAGCACCTCCACATTGTCCAAGGGATCTTCAGCAAGTTCATCTGACTGTTCAGACTGCAGGAAAAGGATATAAAGTGTTTATGTAAATGATTCACTGATTCTCGGCATGATTTGCAACAAGAACCACTCCACCTGCCTGCAATTGATCAAATCTTGAAGTAACAAACCCTTCTACAATTTTAGGCACATATTCATCCATCAGGATGGGCTTGTCGCTATTCAAATACTTCACTGATGATACCGATCTAGACCATAAACCTAGAAGGTAGTAAACACTGCTGCCAGCCCACTGAAATAAGAAACATTATCACACAAGAAAGGAAAAAATCTATACATTACAAGAAATCAAGATTATCTCATTCCCAGAAATATCTGAAATACAAAATCCTGCATTCCCTCAAATGAATTTAAACATATAAGTAGTATACCTTCCAAGAATGCAAAGATTTCAACGTGAACTCTGAAACTAATCGTATCCAATCACTGTAGCCTTCAGCACTCACAAGTTCTGATAACTGAAATAGCATTTTACTTAGAAAAACCACACCAAAGATTGCTTCAATTAATAATTAATAAAACTAGCATGCCTATGACTTAATTTGATTGTGAAGTATAAAATGAACAGAATCTACTGCATTAAAGAGGACAGAAAGTATTTAAAAAGAATCGTGATCTCTATACTTCTTTCACAGAACTTCCATTACTATGAAAATGTACAAATTTAATTCTAAACCCACACGTCTCTATCTTTAACCAAACTAAATATATAATAACTAAATGCTGCCAACAGCCATGAAGTCATTTGACTTAATTATTGAGAATGAAAATGAGAGACCATTTTTGCAATTTTGAACAGGGACAACTTGTTTAATAAAATAAGGATCTTTCAAATAGAAGGTGGAATGAAACAAATAAATAAATAAATGATTTACACGAGTAATAAAAGGAAAGGTTTGTACAGATACATGAAGGAGGTATGATCCACATGATAATTCATTTTCAATCTTTCACGCAAATAATACAAGAAAAGGTTTGTGCAGAACCTAAAAGAAGGTTGGTTCACCTGATAATTCACTTTAAAGCGACCAAGAAGATGACAAAATGCATGGTAATTATCATGATCAGCAAGACCTGCCATCATAAAGCATGGTAATTACAATAAGTGGCTTCAACAATATTGATATCCAACTAATTTGCGAAAGCATGGCACAGGTAGAGCTTCATGTCAACTTCAATGAGCATTAAATTATTTTCACTTGTGAGATTTTCATTTAATGATCTTGAAATAAAAATTACCATGATGGCACAGAGAGGAGATCGCACTTATTCACAGATATATAATCATGATGCTCTAAAAGTGGAAAAACAAAAATATTCATGAAAATTCCAATGCCTTTGAAAAGTAAGTAAACTTGGGAGCAGCGAGACTTTAACAAGTAGAAAGCCATTGTATAGATATATGTAGTTTAGTTAATAAGTTCTAAGATGTTTCTACGAACCCAATAACCAGACAGTTGTAACCAGCTTAGCTTCTGAAGGATCTGTTTTTTCTCTCTTATAACATATAATTTGCGTCCAAAATCTTTATAAATTGCGAAGTCCATGCATGATCACAGTATAGAAATGTAAGTTATAGGACGTTATACAAGCCTAGAGATGTCAATGAATAAAACGAAACAAGAGAGAAAACTGGGAGTGAACATATTACACTTTTGATTCTAAGGCACAAGCAACTATAAAAGACAGAAAATACCAAAATTTTCATTATCCTTAGCAAAGCAAAGGATCAGATGAAACCACTTATAAATCTCAATATCATTAAAAAGTATTTGCATCATCCATGTTCATCTCAAGATTGAAAATAGTAAAGAATTAAAACCAATAAAAAATCAACAGAGATACAACAGCCAGTTAAAGCTTTTGCATCAACGCACATGTACTTGTAAACATAAAATTTCTACTATAATGGAGAAACAATTAAGCAGAACTCAACTAAAGACAAAATAAACAAGGAAGCAGCGCCACCTAACCTGTCCCTGTTTGCAAAATTTCTTTGGTTCCCTGTATTAAGTGTGATAAAAACTTAAGACGAGCAGCATCACTGGAAAACACCGATCGCCTAGTAGAAGCCAATCGCAACAAGCACTCCAATGCCTAAAAAGATTAGAGTACATAAAGTGATGATAGTACCATAAGTCAAAGGTACCACAAAATTTGAAATGATTCCAAAGTAGAATTAAAGGAGAAAGAGAATCAGCCACAAAATTGCTTCCTACCGTGTTAAAATAATAAGTTAGCACAATACGATACAAAAGATATTATCATGACCAAAAATTTCCGTAATTACAGCAGACACGAATGAACATGTTAAACTAATCATGACCAAAATATTTCCTAATTACAGTAGACATGAATGAACATGTTAAAATAATATATTAGCACGATATGTGTCAATAGATATTATCATGAAAAAAAACTTAATGCTATACAGAATGGATAAAAATAAACATGTGGATTAAGCAGACATCAATCATTACTAATATTTCATCAAATCCTTTTATCAGTTTTAAAAATCTAAAAACGGACTAAGAGTAAGTCAAACAGACAGTTTTTGACTACCAACTAAACGATCTAACTAAACAAACCACTGAATCAAAATAAAATACACACACACATATAATTGAAGGATACTTGAAAGAATGAACTCTGCCATCAATAAAATCAAACCTCCTTAGCAAATGGTTGATTCATTGCATAATAATCAAAAAAGATTTGCAGCGTTGACGAATTTTCGAGGACTGGTTTCCAAGAAGCTGGAACCTGCACCATCAAATACAATTTTGAAACTAAGGAACAAGCTATAGAAAATTTATATGTAGGTAAGAATTGGTTCAACTAGTAAACAGGTTTGGCACAAGAATATACCTGAACTGTACCAATATCATCTGAACTTTCATCATAAACTGTCCCCATAAAATCAAATGATAAGCACCTGAGAGAAAGTGAAAGAGATAGTTCCTGCAACTTGCTCCCAACTAAAATTGCACCAAGAAAAATGAATTTACTAAGTGAGCTTATTCAAAATTTCTACAGAAACACACAACTACCCTAACATATCCAAATAGTCCTAGTTTGATATACCATCACTTTTTAGTTGGACAAGAGAAGTTAGTGATATCTGGAATATGTGAAAGAGTGATTCATCCCGGAAAGATATAGCTATCCTACGCTGCCGAGAAGGAGGTATACGAGGAAGAGTCTGAAATGCAGAAGAATAAAATGCATGGAAAAAAGCATCAGAAGCCTAAAAGGAAATGAAGTTTAAGCATAAAACAAATATTGATTCAGTTGCCCATGTAGCAATTTAATTGTAGACTTTTGCAAAGAGCTTAATGTGTGTGTGTCAGATGTGACTACTATGAGGAGGAGACTGCAACCCATGCACCTGCTACTACCAAATGCCGAGGATGGTGGAATAGAGTCCAGAACATGAATATGATTCCCCACAGAAAACCAATATATTGTTTGACATCAATATGAAATTAGGATTTCTTTCATGATACATAAAATACTGGCATACAAACCTGATTTATCTCGGAAATGAGCTGGTCCAATATCTTCAAACCAATAGCATAATGATGTGGTGCCTGCTGACATATCTTGAGCATATGATTCTAATATATATTGAAGGAAAGTACAGCACAGAAACACAAACTGAAAATAAACCTAAATGTTGGATGACATTGACAAAATATCCCACATCTTAAAAAACCATCATAGGAGCAGCAAGCAAGCAACTAGCAAAAAAATGCCTTAAACTCATTAATTAATAAAAAATAACATTATAATTTATGAAATTTAGACAAATAAACATCCCAAAAAAATTGGGAAATGAAAACAAACCAGGATGGAAAAATAGCTGCAAGAAATATAAAATATCATACTTTGACAGGGATATTACTAAGCTCTGAAAATATGTCATATCACCTGACTCAAGAAATTCATCCCTTCTTTGACAACCTCTTTGAATCTATCATCTTCAAGCCACCCAAACTTGGTAATGCGACAAATGAGTTGTATTAAGGATCCAAGCACAAAAGGTTGTAAGTCAGCTCCTCTGCTGGCCAGATATTTTACGAGATAATTTCCTTCAAGGAAACCCAATTTGGTCAATTTTGGGGGGGAAACTAAGCAAAAAAAATAGAAAAATAGATGTGGAAAAAAAGAGCAAGATAATATAAAACTGAGCAACCAAATCCATACAAGACAACATGAAATAGAACACCTCTCATGAATAGTCCAACAGAATATACAATGTAACATCTTAATAGATTAACATGCAAAAACAATTTGATAAACAAGAGATTAAGGGCATCAAAAGCAAAATCTATATGTTTCCATATAATAATCTAGGCATGAATCATTGGCGAGAAATCAAGAATATTACGAATGTCAAGTAGGAGCTGTAGAGGAAGGCTGCGCTCTGTCACTTGCTTCAACAAGCTCGAACTAGCGAACATCAAGGCATAAGAAGATGATGTATTATCCAGAATATATTGACACTGTGTGATGTAGTCTATATTTAAGGAAAAGCATTTCAATGTACTCTCTGCATGTGCTCGCTCAATAGAGTCCTGAGACTTGTAAAGCCTTTCACACAATGTTTCCAATTGTGCTAAACTCTCCATTCTTCACTGTCCACTATTTCAGTTTTTGCTCCTTTTACAATTATAATAAATGTCAGTATACGAATTTCATCTGAATGCAAGTGTATTCTCAAAGGAGGAAAAACGATGCGTAAATCAACCTTGGTTCTATTCAAATCAATCGAGATTAACAAAGATGATTGAATTGCATATGGCAACAATATGATGTTTAAAGTTTACAGATATTAAAGGCATTTTCAAATCTAAAAGTCTTTCAAATACAAGAGATGCCCTAAAATACAAAGATTACTCCACATGAAAAGTTAACGGCCAAGTTCATCAGCATATCCAGCTACAGTAGCACTGATCCAGACATGCGGCCAGTATGATCCTGAGATAGAAACAAAGTCAAAATTATCAAATCCTTAAATGAAGAAGCATTGATGATTGAGAAACTTCTCTCAGAACACAATAGTTTGGCACATCTACCTAATGAAGAATTTTATAAAAAAAATTGGAGATAAGACAACAGCAATCAAACCCTAACTAGGGAAAGAAATATGGAAGAGATTTTTTACCAACCTTTTTGCCAGTTTGATAATAAAGCAAGTGAAGGGATAAATACAGTGCTGAATAAACGCAAGATCTTCAACAATGCACGATATAATCAGTTAATTAAAGCATGACATTCAATCATGTATGAAATATATGGAATTTCTCGTAACATAAGCAACCAAATGCAAAGAGCCTCACCCTACCCAACTGCTTCTCCAAGCTCTAGAAGCCAATACTCCCCAAATCTACATAAACAAAACGTTCGGCCATATAATCAAGATATTAATTCACCAGCCACTGCAGCAAGCCCAAGAGATTGATTACCTTTACGCCTCGAACAAAAGCAGAGCTTCACAGAAAAAGTCACCCGCAACAGAATTTAACACAGACAACAATATTTACCAAACAAAATATCATCACAAATCGAACAGGATTAAAAATCAACTCCACACATATCAAATTAAAGATCAGAAGCCACAATCCAAAACCATATCGACAGATTATTCAAATACATATAATAAATGAAACACACACAAATAGTACGAGTGAAAGACAAATGCACACACGTGATCATCAAATTAACTACATAATCAGCTCCATACATATCAAATTATAGATAAGAAGCGACAATCCAAAACCATATCGACGAAATATTCAAATACATAATGAATGAAATACACAGAAATAGTACGAGTGAAAGATAAATACACACGCGAGATTATCAAATTAGCTCCATACATATCAAATTATAGATAAGAAGAGACAATCTAAAATCATAGGAGTATTAAAATACGTAATGTATGAAATACACACAAATAATAGGAGTGAAAGATAAATTATAAATACAGAGACATGTAGAGTCCAATTTAAGAGAGAGAGAGAGAGAGAGAGTGAAGGCGCGAAAAGTTGAATTAAGAGGATAGTCTAGAAGTGTGAGGTTAGGTTACTTACAGAGAAAGAATTGGCGGCTAATGAGGGAGGGAAATCTGAAGTTAGGGCAAGAGAGGAAAGAGAAGAAGAGGAGTGACTAGTGAGTGATGGTGAGAGCGCGGGGGTTAAGTTATATATAGGGCGCGAGATTTGGGCGTGGAGCTCACGCACGCTAGTCTTTGTTTTCATCGGACAACGAGTCGCTCGTAAGTCATATAGCCGTTTGTGCTTCCCATTTTTGGCTTATTTACGCTGTCTTTTTTATTTTAATAAATTCTGAAATTGTAAAATTAAGCTTTTAATTGTGGAGTTTCTTTACTTGTATTACAGCTGTGTTTATTTCCTAATTACAGATGTATTTTATTACTCATACAACTGTTGATTTCATTTAACCAAATGGTAAAAATTGAGTCCTACTTACGAGCTTTTGTATACACTAGCGGCTTACCCAGTGCGATGCACGGGGCAGTGGCCTATTTGTTGAAGTAATAGTGTGAATTGAAATTTTTTATATCATTAAAAACACAATAGAGTTAATAGATATGCACAATTTATATTGAAGTTGGGCAAATCAGACGTGGAGTTATTGAAGATTATTATAGTGAAAACCCATACAAAAACTAACAAAATGGAATATATAAAATGACTTTTAGTTTTATAATGAATCAAAATTATATACAATATATTTAAACATGACGAATTTAATGTATAATGTATTCAATAAATCTAACATATTTGTTTAAGTGTTAAAATTTAAATAATCAAGCTTACTGAACAACTTTGAGAAGTTCTCTCTATGCTCTATTTATACTTGTAGTTAACGGTGGCTTACCCCGTGTAATGCACGGAGATACTCATATTTTTTATGGCATATCATATACCGTCTCAATATGAAGATACTTCGATGTTCAAGGGAATCAGAGTCTTATGTGATGGTGGAAATAATTTATCTAGCACAATATAAGGAAGCATGTAAAAATAGTTTAGCTAGATATTCTTATAATGCTTAAAATGATTTATTTAACGTGATATCTAACCATTGTTATGTAAATCCTCACTCCGATTTGATATTTATGATCACTATCGATAAAAAGTTTTTAAAAACTATAAATTTCTATTACATATAATATTTTTAACTCGAGTAGGAATAAAATCCGCCTATATAAAAACAAAATAAAAGTTAAACTTAATCTCCAACATTGGGCACCTCCCTCATTATATTCTTAAGTTCACTTAGACTACATTTTTATAATTGACCTTTCCAAATAATTTCAATTTAGATTACATGTAATATTTTTAACTTAGTCAAAAATGAAAAACTTAATCTCTATCCCCAACCTCTTGCATCCCCCCATTTGAAAGTTTATTTTGACTATTTTTTTTGTGGTTGATATTTCTTACCAATTTCAATTTCTAAGATCCTAATGTTCTATAAATATTTATAATTAATTTCTGTACTCTCATTTTCACTATTTTATTTGCAACATCTTATTATACAAGAACAAAACAAATAAATTATTACAAAACTTGTTCATATCTATAGTTTTTTGTGTCATTTATGCATTTACATTGAATAATAAAGTTCATATGTTTAAGTCGTTTAAATATCTTCTAATAAGATTCATTAAACAGAGAAAATAGAGTCTAGAAAACAAATTTGACATCATCCCTACTGGTTCATTCTTTAAAAAATGAATGCTAATACTATTGGTTTCTGGCAAGTGCGTTAGATGGTGTTCATCAGCACTGATAAAATGGTATTTTTGATTTCTTGAGGGCATTTTCCAAGCTTGAAAGTTGTAAACCATATAGAACTAAGCATCCCACCTCAATCTCCATCCATAAGTTGTTTGGATTGATACTTTTGGACCCCCCAACCGCTTACTGCAACAAATTTGCCGAAGCTGTTCTTGATGCAAAAGTAGCAAGTCTATGATAACATGACAGAAGCTTGAATATATTATAAATAATGGGCAAATTTCATCATTGAATGGATGCAAAATTTTGGCAGGAAAAATGTCATTGAGCATGGGAACGTTAATTAGGGGGAAGTTGGTAGTGGTTGCTAACCTGAATATGCAAGAATTAACAGAAATTCATAAACATTTGAAAACTTTTATCAATCCGTATCAATCATAGTGAAAAATCATAAAAGGTTTTCTTCTAAATATAATCATAACTTAAACAATAATTGCACTATTAAGAACTTTGAAAGCATTCACATACTCGTGTTGGTAATGATCAAACTCTGAAATAAAGCAAAAATCATAACCACAAAGAAAAAAAATGTTAACTTTAAACTATAACAAAGGCAAAGAGGTGAGTGCCATCAATTCCTCTACCGAATTCCTCCGCAGTGGAAAAAGCTGTGAACTTAGACAGTCCCTTTTTGCTGAAAACACATCTACTTGATTAGATATTTCTTCTTCTCAATTTCTTCTAATTCTGTTTAGTTAATAAACTTTTCTCTACTCGGGATTGAAAGAAATGAAACCACCCTCAATTTATTTGCTAAGGGAAGTATAAAGGGTAAGAGAGAAAATCAAAAACCACATTGAAGGCAATAAAAGACAATTCAGTGAATTCAAAAAAGTTAATGACCTAAAAAAGCATTACTCTCCCTCGAACAAAATGAGAAATATTGGAGCAAACTGAACAATGTCACCACACTTCACACTGGATTGAAACTTGGAAAATTTAGCCTCATTCTGTCATTCTTAGAGTTCCTGCAACACTATGATACGGACTGTTTAGGCCTGTTAAAATTAAAGGATTGAAAGAGAGAGAGAGAAAAGAATCTATAAAAAGTAAAATTATCCATAACATGATCAAATGCCATTCACCGAAAATGTGGTTCTCATATGACATGTACAAATGAAATCATAAGTAAAGAATGAGTTTGGCTGATGAAGAAAAATTGTGGAGAATGAATAGATGAATAACATACCCTGTTAAATTGACTTCTCATTTGCACAACCTTCTGATATGTAGATGCTGCTTAGAACAATCCTGGTTAAATCTACTTAAAATGCAGCCAATGATATAATACTTTATCAAATTAGCAAACATAACACCACAATAGTAATAGATAAATAGAAAACCAAAGATGAAGTTTGAAGGCATGTACATGATTAAGACTTAAATTTGCTACAAATTAGGACAAAATTGTGACAGAAATCGAGGCTTGACATACCTATAGCAAGTTCAAACCTGGATTTCTTCAGCCAAAAAGGAACAAAGAATTGTGCACTAATAAAAAGAAATTATGATCATAATCAAGAAATACTGACTGATGGTTGATAGAAATGCAATATTTCTAGGTAGATAGTTGATTGCAATAATAAAAAGCTTTGAAGCATGCACATACTCATGTTGGCGATGATCGAACAGTGAAATACAGAAAAAATCATAAGCCCAGTGAAAAAATGTTAACTTTAACATATAATAATACACAAAAGAATGAACTAAGTAAAACGTACCTAAATTCAACTTATGTCCAATAAGATTTGCAAAAAAAAAGTTTTAAACATCAAATATATAATATTTGTTAGCCTCAATTGAAAACAGTTTTATTCCAAACGCAGTGCAAAACTAAAATCAAAGTAATTCAACATGAAAAATATCACAACAATTCCAAACAGCATGCTGGTACTTTTTAGTACCATTTATAACCCGAAGAATGAAACTAAACTTATGAGTCCAGTGACGAGAGCAAAATCACGGGATGAGAGGAGAGCCAACAAATCCTTCAATCTAAAGAAATCGTACATACAACCCCAATTTACCCATCTATTTAACCTGTATAATCATAAGTTCAAACATGCAATTTTACCAGCTATATTTACACCCATTCAGCAACATCATAAAGCAAGAAATCAGAATTTTCCAGCTACTCAATAAGCTCAAACAAAGGTTTACATGCACAGGTAATAATATACATAAACAAATATATGCCTTCACTAATTTGAGGTTGAAAATATTAAACTCCAGGATCCCCAATTCGGTTCTTTCTCTTCCTTCCAAAACCTTAACTTTATGAAAGAAAAAATTGAAGAGAATCTTCACCTAATGCTGAATCCCCAAATGCATGTTTCATATAATATTTGTTAGTCTCAATTCAAAACATTTTCATTCCAAACACCTTTCAGCTAGTGCAGCAACAACATTCCAAGATCATATTGAGTAAAGCTCCGACAATTCAATTGCAGTCAAACTCTTGAACTGCCTGCAAAAACATAATTAAGCCATAAATTTTAAAATCAAGATAGACCACCAATATATTAAAAATAGAATCTAACATAGATGAGCCATGAATGTATCTAGTATAAATTTTTGGGGAAAAAGAAAACCTATATCAGTTGAAATTGTATCATTGAATAAACTGCAAAATTTTGGGGTCATAAATTTCAACCGAAATCAATTTTGTTCCTTTATCTTCAAACATTTTATATGGCATATGAGCATTAGCAAATAGAAAGTATAATCTAACTCTATACACCTTATAAAGTTATTCCAAACGCATGGAAACATCCATGGTAATTTGAGCTCACTAAATCAATCCTCATGGGTATGTCTAGCAACACTCGATAACAGAAATGGTGACAAACCTTGTGTTTAGATGCCGTAGAACGTTCATCAATATCCTTGTTGGCATGACGGTTAAGAGTGCCAGAAACAAATCAAAGAAAACGACATCTATAAGCTGCAAAAGTGTTCAATGTTTAAGATAAAAAAAATAATGTATGAATGAAGATATAAATACATTGAACCTAGGATCATTCGTGAATGATTTTCAATTGCCCACTTTCTCACTTTTTCCATAATAGAGAATCCCATGAAAAAGAAGAATCAGAAGAAAAAACCTTTTTCCATTGCTTACTGGGGTGAGTGGAATATCATGTAGGCTTTAGCTACACTTTACAGGTAATCATACTCAGATTGAAAAGAGCAAACTTCATCTCAATTCATGTGGAGTGTGTATAAGCACAAAAGACCCAAATTATTATGAAAATATAAACAAATTGAAATAATCACAGCACCAAAACCATGACTCCCCATAACTGCAGCACTAAGATGAAGCCTCTCAACCTCAAAACACAACCTCTCCCTCATACCATGAGCAAAAACCGAATAGGGAAGACTCACCTCATCGTTGCCGGAGGTGTCTGATCAAGAAAAGAATGGGAGAGAAGGGGAGAAGGCTAAGAGTGATCTTACAGAAATAGTGAGTGAGTTTGATGAATAAAGGGTGATGAAGATGAGGATGTTGAGGTGACGATGGAGAGAGTGGTGACATGAAGATGGAGAATGGAGAGAGTGTGGGTAGAATCCGATGATACACCAAGAAATAATGAGGGACATTGGGAGGTGAATCAATATAAAGAATTGATGAGGGACATTGGAAGGCGAACCAAGCGGAAACCAAAGAGGCAGAGAACGTTAAAAACGAAGGAGAGGAATTGCTCTTAGCCCACACACACTGTCACGAACCACTCAAAATTATTTCCAGAGATGCCCAGAATTATCCGGAACAGTTCGGAATAGTCTAGATCATTCTAGAACCCTCTGGAATGCTCTAGAACACTATGGAATTTTCTAGAATTCTCTAGAAGAAAGTGGAAGCATCTGGAAGATCCTGGAAGCTTCTGGAACTCTGTGGAAGCTTGTAGAGCTTTATGGAGAATCTTGGAGTATTCAGGAATATTCTAGAATAGTTTAGAATATTGTAAATAGTTATAGAGATTGGTAGAATATTCTAGAGAATCAATTGTAACCGTTAGATCAAATAGATCTTAGCCGTCCATTGAGGAGGTGGAATTAGTATATATAGGCCTCACCACCTCTCATTTTCAATCATCCAAAGTTTGAGAGCTCTTGCAAGTCTTTGAGAGAGATCAATAGAAGTTCCTTTCTTTGAGATCCAAGTTCCTTCTTAGTACTTAACTTCCATTGTGAGTTAAGAGAGAGGCTGACTAGCATTCAAGAGAGGGAAGTTTGCTAGTGCCGCACGTGACGGTTGGTAGAAAACACCAAGTCCGTGACAGTTGGTATCAGAGCCCAAGGTTGAAGGTTCGTCGGAACAAGGAGGGAAATGGAAACTGGGAGCAACACTTCTCAGGTGGAGAAGGGAGAGAAGGTGGAGAAGAAACAGAAGAGCCAGAGATCTCATTCGAGGGAACCCATGGAAGGATTCGAGGCACGGCTAGCCAAGGTGGAGTTGGCTATAGTCGATGGGGAGGAAAAGTTTGAGGAGGTTGGACGGAACATGGAGGAGTTCCACGAGGAGGTTCTAACCGCCATCAACAGAGTTCTCGCCCAGTGTCAGGATCAAAGGAATTCCATGGAGGAGTCTCACAGGGCGGAAGTTTCTTCGCTTCGAGAAGAGCTCAATGGTGTCTTACTCAGGTTGGAGAGGACCGAGGAAGAGCTCACATTGTGCAAGAAGGCACTTGCACATGATGTTCCATCAACGTCCGAGGTAAGGACTACTCCCTCTAGAGTTGAGGTTCCACGACCTAAATCCTTTAAAGGATCGAGGAATGCGAAGGAACTTGATAATTTTCTATGGAGCATGGAGCAACAATTTAGGGCACTCGTCATAAAGGATGACGCCATGAAGATTGATATGGCAAGTCTCTACCTTGAAGACACCGCGATGGTATGGTGGAGGAGGAGACAAGGAGATATAGAGAAGGGTACATGCACCATGGATACATGGGATGATTTCAAGAGAGAAATCAAGAGGATGTTCTATCCTAATAATGTTGAAGAGGAGGCTAGAGCGAAGCTACGACGTCTTCAACATAAGGGATGTATACGGGAATACGTGAAGGAATTCACAGAGGTACTCCTTGAAATCCCTGACTATCCAGATAAAGAAGCTTTCTTTAGTTTTATGGATGGTTTACAAACTTGGGCAAAATTGGAGATACAAAGACGTGGTGCTCAAGATTTAACCACCGCTATTTCCATTGCCGAGTCCCTTATCGAATTCAAGAAGCCTGAAAGGTCAAAGGCAAGAGATGAGGACGACAAGGAAAAGAGTGGGGGAGAGTACCATCGGGGAAAAGAATCAAACTATAAGCCCAAGGGTGCTAATGGGTACAAAAGTGGGGAACACCTACCTCTCAAGTGCTTCCTTTGCGAAGGTCCACACAGGGCAAGGAATTGCCCAAAGAAGGACATGCTCTCTGCTCTAATTAAAAGGGAGGAGCAGGAACAAGAAGAAAAGAGGGTAGGATCATTACAACTTCTTAGTGCTATCAAGGCTAAAGGAGAGGTGCCCAAGTCCGGAGAAAAGGGACGCTTGTTCGTGAAAGTTAAGATTAGAGGTCGTACCATGAAAGCACTTGTGGACACAGGAGCTTCCAACAATTTTCTCCGGGAAGAAGAGGCAAAGAAGATGGGAATTCCTTATGAGAGGAAACAAGGATGGCTCAAGTCTGTGAATTCGGAGCCGAAGGCCACATTTGGAGTTGCAAAGGATGTGAAGGTATGCTTAGGAGATTGGATCGGTCTCATGGATTTCTCGGTTGTCACTATGGACGATCATCCAATTATATTGGGTATGGAATTCATCGATAAAGTCAAAGCAGTTCCCATCCCATTTGCAAACACAATGTGCATCTTGGAGGAAGGCAACATCTGTGTAGTACCTTTAGAGCGTGAAGCCCGACCTCAAGAGAATCATATATCAGCGATGAAACTCTCCAAGGGAACCACAGGGAAGCAGCCAACCTACCTCGCAGCCTTGAAGGAAGTAACAGATGTCCCATACATGGAGGATGTCCCTAAAAATGTTGGACATATCCTTGAAGAGTTCAAGGATGCGATGCCACCAAAGTTACCAAAGAGGTTACCACCTAAGAGAAAGGTGGATCCTAAGATCAAGTCGGTAATTCATGCAACATCGCCAACAGCGGTACCATACCACATGGCGCCTCCAAAATTTGGGAAGTTGGCTACAAGGAAACAGCCAATGACCCCATATACCTTAGCCAGTGGTTACAAAGGTCCGACACCTACAACATTCAAGTTTGCTAAAGGACGGTATGAGAAGACTGACTTGGCAAAAGCTTACTTGGTCAAGGCAGCCAAGAAGAGGAAGAAATGGGCCGATACAAAGAAGATGCATACCGGAGTGATGCGCCGAGGACGTCGCCACATTGAGTGGGGGAGAATGTCACGAACCACTCAAAATTATTTCCAGAGATGCCCAGAATTATCCGGAACAGTTCGGAATAGTCTAGATCATTCTAGAACCCTCTGGAATGCTCTAGAACACTATGGAATTTTCTAGAATTCTCTAGAAGAAAGTGGAAGCATCTGGAAGATCCTGGAAGCTTCTGGAACTCTGTGGAAGCTTGTAGAGCTTTATGGAGAATCTTGGAGTATTCAGGAATATTCTAGAATAGTTTAGAATATTGTAAATAGTTATAGAGATTGGTAGAATATTCTAGAGAATCAATTGTAACCGTTAGATCAAATAGATCTTAGCCGTCCATTGAGGAGGTGGAATTAGTATATATAGGCCTCACCACCTCTCATTTTCAATCATCCAAAGTTTGAGAGCTCTTGCAAGTCTTTGAGAGAGATCAATAGAAGTTCCTTTCTTTGAGATCCAAGTTCCTTCTTAGTACTTAACTTCCATTGTGAGTTAAGAGAGAGGCTGACTAGCATTCAAGAGAGGGAAGTTTGCTAGTGCCGCACGTGACGGTTGGTAGAAAACACCAAGTCCGTGACAACACGCACGGGTAATTAGGGGCAGAAAAATATTTCGCACACTTCATAAGATTTAAGATGTAAAACTTTAGTCAAACCACATATTAAACCTGATCAAGTGTGAAAGCAAAGAGAATAAAGAGAATATTCCACACAAGTAATTACTATATATATTTGATGATTGATTCTTGATTATATGATCCGGTGTTTTCTTTTATCTTTAAGATAATTTTTTTAGGGAGATGTCAGCTTAAGTCCAAACTGGACATATAATTACATTATTGATGTTGTTTTTACTGATTAGGATAACATCAAATATAATTACATTATTGAAGTTGTTTTTATGGATTTGAATATCATCAAATCACTTATTTCAATTTTATAAGAATCTAATTGATATTGATAATTCGATAATTTAACTATAACATATCTCGTTCAATATTATTCAAGTCATAAAATACTTCAATGTAATTATGACCTTAAAGTTGCATTCACAATAATATTGAATTACATTAAAAATGTAATTTAATATTATTGTGAATTAATTTTATTTTTTGAATCTAATTATAATCTCACTAAACTTGATGTTGCATTCTTTTTTATTACTCTCTTTGGTCTTTATTAAAAAACACCAAGTCAATTCTCAATTCTCACAAATCAATTAGCAATAGTTGCAACTTAAATTTAGACCAAATTAACAGCTTTTTCCCGAATTCACCCATCATTAAATTAAATGGCATATAACTTAACATTTTTTTACTTTGAACGTCCATACCTCAGTTCAAAAAAAAACGTCCATATCCATTAATAATAAGAATAAAGTAATAAAATTCAATAAATACGGTGGATACTGTTTATATTGGGGGTGGGGGAATTTCATTGTTGTTACTTTGTACTACTCCGGTCCTAAATATAAGACATATTTGACTTTTTTTTGGAGAGGTTAAGGTTGCGAAATAGGCTATTAAATCATGACTTATTTGATATATTTTGGATTATTCATTAGTTTATAGGTAAAATGAAAAATTTAGAAAAATCAATTTATAATTAACTTATTTTGCTTTTTAAGGATTTTCCAAAACAGACAACTAGGTCTTACATTTAGGACCGGAGATAAAAAGGAGTGCATATATTTATTGTTTTTTAATAATTTTATCATTCTTATAAAGCAAGGCAACATTTTTATTTTTACTACCCTTATTACACAGTTTCAATGTTTTGATAAAAAAAATTGAGTTAGATGCTTCTTTTTTTTGCGTGATAAATATTCTTCTTTTGGTAAGCTCTTAAAAAAATACAGTGTTATATTCCCGTAAATCTGAGCACTCAATACATACTCGATACTCTCCCAAAACCCAACCTAAGCTCTGAAAAAATCTAATCAAGTATAGAAAGATGAGATACAGACACTATTCTGGCATTTAAGTTAACCCCCCTTCCCCTCCCAAAAAAAAATCCAACCTTTTTATATACAGAAAAATCCAACCTTTTTCAACAATATAATGGGAAGACAATTTGATTGGGTCAAAATGGGAAGGCAATTGAAGGCTGCAAAATGACGGTAAAAATAAATAAATGGTTGTTTAAATAAGTAAATAAATAACTGGGAATTAAGATATTACTTGTTGAGTAAAGCCATAATTAACTGGATTTTTTACCTACACTTTTTTATCTATTACCCTCACTATGTTCAAACCAATTAACCATAATCCATCAAATTCTGCTGTCATCAAACTAATGAACCTACAAACCCTTCTATCATAATTCAATTGCAAAACAGTAACTTAAAATGTATTCATTTATATGTGTGTGCGCGTTTCCCCTTGCTGGCATGGTAACATTCCCAAATCGCTGCATTGCTGATTTGAAGGAGGATAAAAGTAATTGCATGTTGGCATGTGCTACAAATATTTAATCAAAGCCCAAGCAACAATTATCATAATGATGATAAAAATGACTGACAAGATCATGCAAGCGCAACCCCCTTTAGTTGCCCTGCTCAACACGGCCAACCTCCTCTGCACCATCTGCTTGAAGAAAAACAGGAAGTCTAGCATTAACATCATTGCAAACTAATCACACATATTTGTTAGAGTTGCTTTTCTCTATTCATTTTTAGACAGACATTGTCTGTTGATTTATATATACGAATCTCATGCAGCCAGTAAATGTACCGGTTCATTTTGGATTACAAATGAAATCTATCAGATATACAAGTACTAGCACTATAATCTATCAAATGCTACATATTAATAATTATTCCATTGAATCAACTTCTCTTATTCGTATTACTAATTAAGAAGAGATTCCACAATTAGAGGGAAAATGGGGCATAGAAGTGGTATCCATCATTCCCAAGCGATTAAGAATTTCTTCTACTTCTCTAAAAGTCCTGATCTGTTCGTTCCCTGTCATAGTTATTCTAAAAAAGGTACTGCTTTATACTTTCTAGATGACCTGCCGTGCCCTATTAATATCAAAATATCAAAAGCAACAATTCTAGCACTAGTTTTCAACATTAAAGTATCAAACAAATAACCATATTCTTGTACTAATAAAGACCGCCCATAAAGCGTAAAGGACAGAGGGCAACACCTGTATACGGGAGTTGGTTGTATCCACATGCTCATCCAAATCATCCTGCAAAATTCTTGAGGTGAGATAATCGTACAGGAATGTCATATAAGCTGATAAATATGAAGACAAATAACAACTTAACTAACCAGAAGCCTGGTATGAAGGTTAAGTTCCTCATTAACTGCCAGTGCAATGTGTTTGGTGCTTGTGACCGTCTCTTCCAACTTTTCAAGATCTTCATCCTGTTCTGCCTTGGCAAAAATGAAATAAAAATATTGCACCAACCAGTAACTCTCTGTGAATATTAAGTTTCAACATAACAAACCTTTCATAATTTGTCGCTGGAAACCAACAAGGCCTCGGTTGTCCAAGCTAGCTGCTTTATTTATGACTTCTTCGGACTTTTTATCAGGGCCAAACAAGCTATCTCTATTAGCAAGACCAGACATGTTAAGGGCAGTAGCCATCTCCTTTGCTTTGGAGCTTATATTAGCAAGAAAGTCTTGGCGTCGATGCATTTCCTTTCCCGTTCTGTTTATTTACAAAAAACTTGATAAGTTTAATGTCAAAGCCTGTAATCCAGCCTTACATTATAAGAGAGTAATATTTGGGATAAATCCTATTTCAGACTAAACCTGTTATTAGTAAAAACATAAATTGCATAGACAATCAGTTGCTACACAGGATATATCTTCAGTCCATTATGTTTCAGAGATGGCTACCAGAGGATGCATCATGCATCTGCCATTCTTTGGTATATTTCGCAGCAGTCGTGGCCTGATTATGCATACTTCAGAAAAAACGCCTTCAAAAGAATGCTTACATTGTTTGCTTGCCAGGAAGCGCAGCAAGAATTGATTGCAGAATTTCAATTTTCGTCCTTAGAATGGTTACTTTTCTTCGGGCTGCTGAAAGGTGACGCTGTGTTTCAGGTCCAGAAGGGGGAAGCCCACTCCTAGCAGAAATCATACCCTTGACTTCTTCCGCCAGTTTTGACGCTTCATCACACTGTCTAACCCACGGATCAGATGCCATTGTTGTTGAATGGCGAAGATGTCAATAACTGTAGTTCAATAGCGAAGATGTCGATAACTTAAATAATAGATAATAGTGTCATGAAGGAACTCAGCATAAAAGACTAAACATGTCAACTTAGTTCTATTCCCCACTTGGTGAGGGTGCTGGGAAAGAAAATATACTAAGCAGTTTTATCCCTGCTTTATGCAAAGAAATGTATGCATAAGAGAGAAACAATTCAAAGTTCCAAACTAATAACTCAACTCCACAAAGCAGAATTACAAGTAGAAAAATGAGTTGATGCAGCTAAAGGAGCTGAATTTTTACGTGTGTTAGAAGGGACAGAGTAAAAGCTCAACAACTAAGAAAAAGTCAAAGCGCATGAGGGGTAAAACAAAATCAAAATACATCAAATTATAGGTGCAGTGCATAATTGTTCTTGAATATGTGTAGCACCAAAACGTCACAACATCAGATGAAAGAAAGTGTTGTCAAACGCAGATAATCACAACAATTTTTCTAACCCCTGAAAGATGATATAAGATGCAAGATGTGCATAGTCCAAAGACATTCTCACTGAGGAACACAATTATTCACTAAAGCATGTTCAAATAAGGAATTATCCATAATTTCATATCAAAGATGATACATGATCCACATATCCTTTTACCCCTTAATACTGACAGTAACAACCATAAGAGTTAAAAATAAACAACAAATCATAAACCAATGACAAATACAGATTAAGAAATAAATCCAAAATCTTTATCTCTACCCTCGATCCCCTTCCTCTTATTTAACTCGCTGATTGTAATCAACGTTACAATTATGAGAAATTGACGACAATGTTTTAACAATCAGACCAAAAATCGCATGTAATCTAACAATGCCTAAGCTAGAAAATAATAAAGTGAGAGAGGAAATCGCAATCGCGTGAGAATTGAGACTGCGAAGGCGTACCCTAATAATGGGAATGGAATCGAAGAGCGATGGAGAAGAATGAATGGGAAGAGGAAGGTTTTGTCGTTTTCTGCATAAATGCTCATCAATGAGGAAGGAGGGATTAAGTGCATGGCGATTTTGAAAGAGGGATTAGGCCGTAATTTGTTAATGTATAGCTTTCTTAATTGTTGGCGGGTGTCTTGATCTTCTACTATGACGCGATAGCTTTGGACGGTGATTTAAGTGCGGGATTAGGAATTAGGAGATAATAAAGTTTAATCAATATACAACATTATCTTGAGTGAATAAGATAATAAAAATACATATTATGTGAACTAAATGATATTATTATTATTAAGTAAAAATATATTTTTAATTCTTTATGTTTATATCGGGATTTATTTTAATACAAATATAAATGATTAAAACTATATTGTAACATACTTTTAAAATATATAAACTTTTTATTGGTGAAATAAACTATGACCTTTTTTTTGGCAAATTGCCAATCGGATGAAAAGTTTGTTTCAGTTCCTACTTTTTTATATGAAAAAAATCCGTTTTCAACAAACTTTTGGTTGGATAATAACTTTGTGTATAACAACAGAAATTTTGCGGGATTGTGATACTTGAAGTTTTTTTTTTATTTGATAATAAAAGAAGGGAAACCCTTAAACAGCTAGTAGCCTACATCAGTAGGCATATAACAATCATTCTCATCCTTAAGAATTCCACCACAGCCACCACCAAATTTTAAGCTAAAAGCTCTATCCACATTAAGTTTAAGGTATCCTTGCTTTGGGTTCTTCCAAGCCTCATTCTGTGACTGGACGCACACTTCATTTATACAAGTTCATTTAATCATAATATTTACTCTATCCATATTGTTCAAGATTGCTCTAGCTCTAATGAGGAGACTCTCATTAGTTTCTTCCTTTTGTTCAAATATCTTGAGGTTCCTTCTCTTCCAAAGTAACCAACATATCGTTATGAGTAGCTCACTCCATCCATCTCTCTTCCAAGTACTTGAATTAAAAATATTAGTTCTTAACCATTGGGGCAGGTTCATACAGAAAAAATTATTCTGCTCATTCCTATCGATAAGACTTTTCCACAACACTTTAGAGTCTTTGCAATCCCTAAGAACATGAAGTAAGTTTTCAGTAGTATCTAAACAGTAGTGGCAGTGATCTTCAAGGCATAAGTTTCTACACTTCCTCTCAGCATTTGTTAATAACTTCTCCTGAATAGCAAGCCAAGCAAATGTTTTGCACTTTTGCATTATATTCAGCTTCCATATTCTTTGCCAAATAGGGTCATTTTTGGTCTGATTCTTCATTAAAATCCCATATGCTGATTTAACTGTGAGCTCTCCAGAATTCTTATGATTCCAAGAAACTGTTTGATTAACATAATCAATAGAGGTGTCATTCATAACCTCATTCCAGTTATTACGAATGTCAAGCCAAGTATTAGACCCTGGTCTTTTGTGATCAATGACCGGTACCGAGTCATTCCCGCATTTGTATTTCGACCTGATCACCTTCACCCAAAGATCATCTCTTCTATTCATCAGTTTCCAACCAAGTTTCATCATGTAGGCTTTATTTTGCACTTTCATCTTCCTCAGGCCTAGACCTCCCTCTGATTTGGGTTTACAAACCGAATCCCAGGCCACTAGATGAGGTTTCCTCTTATCTTGTGAAAGGTAGGAAGTCTGCATCGTATATTCCGGTATAGCAGAAGTTACAGCAGATATCAGAGTAGTTCTACCAGCCAAAGAAAGAGAGTTCATCTTCCACCCTTGGAGTTTAGACTTGACTTTATCTATCACAGTGTGAAAGCTCTCAGTTTTTACTTTATTATGATGGAGGGCAACTCCTAAATACTTCCCCAAGTCTGCAGCAGTTTGAAATCCCAGGGATCCACTCAGCTCTTGTCTACGGTTGTGGTTAACATTCTTCGAAAAGAAGACTCTAGTTGTGGTTATGATACTTGAAGTTTGGGTGGTGAGTTTTTTTATATTATTTTTATCAAAATAGTTTTTTTAATATTCACAGTACTCTTTCCTATGTCTTTGAACGGTGAACACGTCCCAAAAATTTATAATTGGCTCATATATATATATATATATATATATATATATATATATATATATATATATATATATATATATATATATATATATATTCCCTCTTTTCTTAAATATAAAATTTTTTCCAAAAAATTAAGGAAATTAAAACCGATTAATAACATGTATTTTGTATAACATATTATTATATATAACATGTACAATAAACTAATTTTTGAAAAAATTAAGAAATCCAATGTATTAGTAACTTGTTAACTCTCACTTGGATTCTAAAAAATCAACTAATTAATTAGTATTGTTATTAATGAGGGATAACATATTTATAATTATTATCAATCAATGCCACCTGGACAATACATTCACGTGAGAGAGGTAATAAGAGGATTAGGAAGATGAATTTGTAATTTAACTTATTTTAGAAAAAATATACATATTAAGTAGCTTAACTTTGTTTTTACCTTCGTAGCTTAACTAATACTATTGAGTATTGATTAAAATAAATCAAGTAAATATATAATAGGGAAAAACTTACATCAAGTTACTTTCTCCAGGTTCTCAAGTTCTTTTAATATAGGAGTGACACGTGTCCTTTTGTAACAAACAATTTGTTATAAAAGGACACATGTCACTCCTATATTAAAAGAACTTGAGAACCTGGAGAAAGTAACTTGACCTAAGTAAGGTGCTATATAATATATCATATAGTTATAACTTATAACGGGATAGATTGTTATTATTATTTGGATAATCAATCACACTGCAGTTAATTTAGTGCAAGTTCGTTTTCCTAACCTAATATACTTTATGAGCGCGCGCGCGTTAAGAGAGTAGAGGAGGGCGGGTCCCATTTGAAATGGATGAAGGTGGGCTTAGAGGGGTCCCGTTTGAAATGGATGAAGGTGGGCTTAGAGGTAGGCCTGTTTGCATGGATCCAAGAATGCTTGGGATTTCGGGCTCTGCCTTTGTAGGTCAAGCTCTTTATTTCTGGTAATAATCGATTGAAGCTTATTCAATTTCTTGGGGGTTCATCTCCGTCTCTCTATCTTGCAAATCATAGTTCAACAGGGTGAATTATGATTACAATCGAGACATTTTCTTGGTTATAAAATTTTTTGGAATCCTTTGGGTTATATTGTCTTGTTTCCCGTTGATCATACCATGCTTCATGAACCATCTAAAATTACTCATTGCTTTGAGGCTTCATTAGCTTGAGTTCTTTGTGTATGCAACATATGTGTTTGTTTTAATTTAATCGTGGACTTACTTATATTTTGTGTTATTTATATATATGAGGCGATGATGATGCGAGCATGAGGTGATGAAGAGGGTACAACCGTCAAATGATTAGCTAAACAAACAAAGGATTCCGCTAAAACAACACTGACACATTGACAGTGATAGCAAAAGTCAGAGTACACGTCATCGAGAGAAGGCCCCACTGAAAACACTGCCACAACTTCGGTCAACAGGTAACAAACTTATTCCACTCCTTCCCATGCCCATGTTCCCTATCTTTGGCCTTCGTGAGTCAGTTCCCCCCAATTATTATTTTTTTCAAACGTTATACTACTTCTGATGAAGACATGAAAATGTTTAACAATGGGATCTTTATTGAAATATGTCATTCTGAACTTAAAAAATGTGGGGATGAGTATAAAAGCTCTTGGCATAAGCCATGTGATGCGGAAGTAAATAGTCAACATTAGCTGCTCGTCACTAGAAGTCTACGCATATAGTGGGCTTTGTGTTCCTCTCACAGTAATATGGTCAAGTGAGCTTCTCCTACAGGCTGGTCTACACAGGATTTGGTCTCTGTGATGAGGTTATGGTCCATCCGTGGTCGCTCTTAGCTTATATTAAAAAAATAGGTGGGTTAAGTTTTAAGGTTCGATAGAGTCTCAACATTTCAACGTTCAAATTAAAATATGTTCAAATAAAATGTGCTATCAATCGTCCACTTATAAGATCTCTCACGTTAGCAGCCAGATTCGAATCCATAGTTTTGTGAGTTATGGATCAGCTTCTTACAAGCAGTGAAACAACTTTTCTTGGTTTTTATTGTTGCTTTGACACTAAACAGAGATTTTAGTTTGAAGAATAATAATTAACATGTATGGACCTTCCAAACCTGATCTGGGTATATATGTTTGACTGTTGAAAAAGGATATTTTTTTCGATAAACAACTATTTTTGAATTAAAATTTAGTTCGTTCTAACATTATTTGTTTGTATACATTAATATTTGATACCCAAAAAAACATAGACCTTTTTAAGAACACAAATTTAGACCATCTGGATCAGAGTAGATGTATAGTCAGCCCCGACTCAACTCTGTGTTTGGCAGATAAGTGGTTCAATTTGATATGTGGGTGAAATGTGTGACACACATCTGAACCAATGTCTAGTACTACTATATGGAAATGAATGAGTGGACGGCTGGACGCATGAGATGTGGGGCTGCTGAATCGGAAATCGCACGTGGCGCTTCTTGGGAGCAAGAAGACAATAGCAATTGTTGTTCGGTTGGGTACAGCACACCGTGCTTGACCTTTTACCAGCAAAACGCATCATGCAACATTTAAGTGCTTCAACTTTTTATGGTTTTGTCATGTCGTTGTAGCTTCAAATTAGGGAGACTCACACCAACTAAGTACTCGTATCTCAGGTTATGTTTAAAGCTCTGTTTAATTGTACATACGTGTGAGAATCGTTAATATATATGCTTCACTCTTTAATACTACCTCCGGTCCCTAATGTAAGAGCTAGCCGCCAAAAAAAACGCTTCTTAAGAAAACATGTGAATGTTAGTTTGGTGTCTGGAGTTAATGCTACTTTTCCAATATTGCCCTTATTTATTATGATACTTTTAAGAGAGAGAAATACATAAGCATTAATAAATATGAAAGAGAGTTAGGGGTAAAGTAGGAAAAAATGCATTAAATGAGGAGAGAATATTGGATGAGCTCTTACATTAGGGACCAAAACCATTCAAATTTTGGGCTCTTACATTAGGGACCGGAGGGAGTATATTCAAAGTTTCTGCATAACTGGTGCTCGAAACGCTATTAAAAATAATTGGTTTCTTATAAAAAACAATTCAACGTCGCATCTACTAACTAGCTAATATCACCATACACATGACACGTATTAAAAAAATCTAGATAATAATGAGTATGATTGATATGTATGAATCAGATTTAAAAAATTACATCATAAATGGGGCCCTAATGATAATGCTATAATAGGTCAATCTTAAAAAGCAAAACAAGCCCAATAGTGAAGCTACAACAAATATCCTGTATAAGCATAGAATTTTGGCATCTTATCATCAGTTTATCACATATGACCCCAAAAGTATGACCATTGTCCCCCAATGTTACTATGCATTTATATATCCTGATATACTCCATGCTCTTTTAATTTTTTTTTTTTTTTTAAAAAAACTCATGATCAATCACCAGACGCCATGATTATGGTTAGCAACAGAAAAAATGTAGAGAACGAAAATAGAGGAATACTCCACATGTAAGGGACTAAAGGAAGATGCATCCCCTCTTCCAATGTTGTTGTCAAATATTGCTTTTTCTTTTAGGAGGACGGGAAAAAGAAATCGTTGCCTTTTTTTAACTCTATTCTATTCCTGTGATTAAAATCCAACCCCAAACCAATCTCACCCAGGCCAGTTTTAAAAAAAACTTGGTTCAGCACTAAATTATTTTTAACTTGGTTTAGCACTAAATGGTTTTATTTGATAAATCATATTTTTGTAAATATGCCTTTCAATATTCCGTTTATGTGATAATTTTTTGGGGCTGATAGGTAAATATCACTATAATAATTGTTTGAATTCGAAGACATATTTTGACGTTGATGAGCTACACAATCTAACTCGTTTGAATTTATCTGTAAAAAATGTTTGTAATGGCCCCTCACTTGTAAAATCTGAAATGACATTTGTTTTGTGCTTTAAAAATATACAACCATATTATTTGTGTTTAAGTAATCTTGTTGTTTGAATTAGATGCAATCTAATGATTTATACATTAATATTCTCTATGATTATGAATAATTAAAGTATTTTTAATTTAATGTTGTTTTGATTATACAGTGTGAGGCTGCAAAACCAAGTAAAGACGTAATTGTTGGTGATAGATCATAGAGTGGGGTTGGCTGTGGGTCATCAAGGCATCTGCCATCTCTTTCAATCGCACCGTCGCTTTCATTAGCTTACGTTATGGCTCTCGTCACTTTGTCTCTTTTCTATTCCTCTTCACTTTCCTTCTTCTTTCCTCTCCCCATTGTCTCTTTCACTCTATAAATGTTACAGCTACTTTAAAAATATATTCCTAAAACAGTGATAATTTTCTATCATTATTCTATATTACTTATAATAGAAAAAAAAATCAATACTATCCATAATATTTTGTTGTGAGATTTTTTATATCAGCATGGAATCCAGATTTTAGGGGATACTTCAGCTTGCTTCTGAGGATAAAATTACTCTTCAAAATGTTTGGATTATCAATCAATAGACATGACTCATTTATAATATATCTATAACAAATTATCAACGGTGTTGACCCCATCAAGCGGGTCTTTTTTAAAACAAAACTATATTGAGGTGATCGGAATTGCATACGTACGCAAATCCATTTCATCTAATGGTTTTAACTTTTAACCACCTCGTGGGAGGGAACCTTTAATTTCTTTTTAATCCGTCCCTGTCCGCATGGAATTGTGCCCTATTTTGCGCTGATAGGTACTAAAATTTAATTTTAATTCATAAAAAAAGTGTGCTAAAATTTTAAAAACCATGACCAGTACGTAGTGCCACTCCTATTGTAGTTTGAAGAGAAACTTCTCATGAAAGGGTGTCATACGCTGAGATTGGTCTAGACTCGTTAAATTTTACAAGACGTGACACCCTAATACCTACGTAATATAAAAAAAAATATCATTGAGCTACCCCATGTTTAATGGTAGATTTCATCATCCGATCTTGTAAAAATTGATTAAATTAGGCTATTTCCACGATAGCGCGCACACACTTGGGTCACGATGTTTCAGATAAACGAGACAGGAGAACATCGGCATCTGATCCATGGGATGAAGAACACATGTAGCTATATTGCTTATGACATCAGTTGAAACTTCAATATTCTACTAGCTATCACATGACATTAATTTATTGAGATATAACTTATTATATGCATGATTGTAAAGGAATCTTAGCTTTCAAATTAAAATTAAATACATCAAATAAGTGATATATAAAACTGATGTATGGTTAAGTAGACAATAATTTCATACGAAAAGAAGTGACACAGTGCGTGATACTATTTAAATAGTGCATCGACACATTCATGTACTGACTTTGTCAATTTTACACTCATGGTGGACGTAGAGTAGGTATCTCTCGTCCTTTTCTGTATGCGTATCCCGAGCTAGATTGATTATTCTCAATGTGACGTGTAATACATCTTTAATTTGATGTTTTTTAAATATCAAGAATAATTACTATTTTGAAATATTGTTGCTGTTTTGTATTAAATTTAGAAGCTTTCAACTCATATGTGGACTAAAACGATTCATTGAAGACAACTGCGTCTTTAGAAATACTCAATTCTATTAAATAGGGGTGTGTATGATTTTTTTTAAGAAAATACATATTTCATATGAGTATAAAATATTTCTTACAATACAAACTAAAATAAATTTAAAATTCTATTTACTCTATAAAAAGAATTAGAGAAGCGATAATATAATGGTAGAGATGTATATCGACTCTCAAAAGCCAGAATGTTTAGTTTATTTAATTTCCTACCTAATCCCATTAGGCCATCACATTACTTATTATTGCTCCATTAATCCGTTTGACTCGGGTAAACCCCTATTGTCGTTTAGTTGAAATATTAGGGCGTTAATAAAAAAAATTATTCTTTATTTTAGTCATGTACTCCCTCCGGTCCTATTTATAAGTCGTCAACCGCCTAAATTGTACATACCAAGGAATGGAGGTTAATGTAAGTTACATCATTAAATTAGTCTTATTATGTTTGTCTTTTCCATGTTTGCCCCTTCCACCTTTATCACTATGGCCCACTACTTTTTCTCTCTCTTCATTAATTCTCTACCTATAAAAGTGTCTTTTTCATCTTCTCTCTTTTCTCATCTTCCAATGTTCATTTTCCAATGTAAGGGTATATTAGGAAAAATTTAATAAATGAGTTAGTTAATGGTAGTTGGTGACTTATATTAAGGACCAAAATTTAGAGGCGGTTGGCGACTTATAAATAGGACCAGAGGGAGTACTGGATTACTGGTATATGTGCATCTCTACCTGTGGTTCACAAACTACTACTATTAAAATACTGTATGTGTAATATACTATCCCAGAGGAATTTGTCCACAACAAAATCCCAGAGAGGAAGGAGAAGAAAAAAGATCCAGTTTTAAAACGTTGCTTTTTATTTTAATCAGAAAGTTTTTAAACATTTCACATCTTAATTATAGTATTAAATTATAATGATAGATAAATTCTGCAAATATTTTGCAAAAACAAACATTAATGCGGCGACTCCACTAACATCAGCTTCTTAATTAATTAGCCCTGGAACCCGCATGGATCTCTACAAATTTGAATAATTGCCTAAAATAACGTTGGTGGCTATTCATGAAGTAAAAATGTTTGAGGCTCACACAGATATGGTTTGTCAAAGATGTAAAGTTAAAAGCAAGCGCTTAAAAACAAATCTACTCTCCTCAATTAGCTGTGCGCATTATTCATTGAAAGTGAAACAAACACACATGCATGTCATCTAAATTTGAACCACCAAAAAGCGCCTCAATGCTTTATTTTTTTTAAATGCAGGCCCCGCGCCCTTTCTGCCCCTCCCCACATACGATTCCTTTATTTTGGCGTGAAAGCAGGAGGAACCTTTCTTTAACACACAAAATATCAAAATCCCAAGTCACATATCAGAAAGATAACTCCAGCTTCCATTTTGTCTGATCTACACCCACACACATAAAAACAGAAAGTTAAGCTTTTCCTCTCAAACGAACTCCCCAGAGAACAGATTTCTGAATCTATCTCTCCAGCCTTTTCCCTTCCGTGTAACTTAATATCAAGTCAGGATCCAAAGGGAGAATATATGCCAAATAAAGATATATACCAACACCACATTGCTGATAGTCACACTCACACATAAACATGTAAATGGTATCGATACATATCGGTCATATTAATAATTAACCATTTCTAAATTATCCAATACACCCCAAGAGGCCAAGACCATAAAACTATGTAACAAGGATAACGGGTCAAAGAAGCACTAATAATAAAGTCACTTGCTTCCAAAATTTACAAACTGACATATCCTACCCCATATCCTACTCCACAAAATACATCATCACTGTAAGTAATAATAACCCCCCAATCAAAGGCCTTCACCAGAAAAAAGGCCACAAAAACTGGCACCGAAAGTAATACTCCTACTATTAATCACATAACTTTCCACGACGAATCCAGAGTAGGAAATCCCGCGAAACTGTCAAAATCTAAACCACCAGAAGCACCATCCAAAATACCAACGGACGGCGAAAACGGAAGAAGTGGGCCCGGCCCAGAAAGCCCACCACCAAAACCAGCATTCACAGCAGCCTGCGCGGGCCCCACCACCTGGTCGAGCAAGAACGCTGACGTGTCCAGCGTCGGCAACCCGCCGCCGGCGACCGGAATCCGGCCACCGACCCTCTGCGGCTCCGGCTTCAAAATCGGCGCCATTTGAAGCTCCGAATTCCCCAATCTAACCCCCGTCACCTGCTGCACCATCTGCCGGAAGTTCGCCGGATCCGCCGTTATGTACGTCGTCTGCGACCGCTTCGACGCACGTGACTTCCGCTTCGCAACCTTCCCTCCCGAAACCGGAGGATCCGACTTCCGTTTCCGGTTCACCGCCGTTTCTTGGTCCGAACCGGACACACCAGAAACCGTCGTCGCAGCCGGAGACGTATTGTCCGGCTCGGTTCGGCAGACATAGGGAGAAACCGGAATATCTTGATAGATATTTTTGTGGAGCAGTTTGGTGAGTGTTTCGGTTTCGGGAGTGAACCAGGAATCGGCGAAGGGAGAAGTGAAGGCCCAGGGGTCGATGCTAGCGAGATTGTCAGAGGAAGCCATGAGGGTCAGAACTTAGAAGTGAAAGGAAGGAGGGAATAAATGAGAGTGTGTAATAGAAATGAGAGTCAGAGCATGTTTTTTTGGGAGGGAAGAAATGGGAGGAGAGGGAAGGAGGGGATAAATAGGGCGGTGGAGGGTAATATGGTAAATGTGGTGAGGGTGGGAAAGAAAGCGCGTTGTTTGGGGGATGGGAAGACACGCGTCAGATGGTTTGTACGGAGTTTGTAGCTGAGCTGGTAGGATTTGGGAGCTTTCAATTATTTAACTTAACTATGGTTCACTGCCTATACTACTAGCTTGGTTGGTTTACTTAGTGTAAGCAATCCTTACCTTAATCCATCCATCCATCCGTTTCTGAGTGCAAGGGATGATTCAAAAAGGGTCTTCTATTAACTATTCTATTTACTATCGGATGAAGTATTGATTGGTCATTATTACACGATTTATGTAAAAGTTTATACTACTCCTTCCGATCCTAAATATAAGATCTAATAGACTTTTTCTGGAAAATCTTTAAAAAAACAAAATAAGTTAATTATAAATTGATTTACCTAATTTTTTCCCTTAAACTAGTTTATTTTACTTATAAACTAATGGATAATCTAAAAATATATCAAATATGTTATCATTTAATAACTTATTTCGCAATCTTAATCTCTCCAAAAAAAGTCAATTAGGTCCTATATTTAGGACCAGATGTAGTATTAAACCAGAATTTTTTATACAAAATCCTTTAATAAATGAGTTGGACTCATCTACAATTAAAGGACATGACTACTAATGTATGATCAATTAAAATTATCATTAAGTGATACTTGGCAGGAATGAAACATTCTTTGAGATTAACAAATGTTTAATCCGATCCTTTAACCGGTTGAAGGACAAATGAGTTATACTTGTATAATGTTTAATTTTAGTTTATATTTCTTTTTTATAATTATCCCTATATTATAGATACTCCATTGACATTAACATGCAATAAAAAAATAATAAGGAAGTGGTATAACCATGGAAGTTGATTATAGCGTTTTATGGAAAAAAACACGTCATACTAATTAATGTAAACGTTTTTTTACCTTATTTTTATCAGATCATATATTTTAGCACTTTTTATATGTGATATGCAATAAGTAAATAACGAGTGATATTATTATTGTTATCTTGATCAACAAGAAAATACTAGCATACTATAGTGTGTTTGACTCGGTTTATTTTGAGAAATAAGCCGGCTTATTTTGGATTTTTAAAGCCAAAAACCCAAAATAAACTGACTTATTTCTCAAAATAAGTCGAGCCAAAAATAATAGACGGGCGTACCTATATGTGACATAAATCTAGCGGTGGATAGGCACTGTCAGACGCAAGAATGGGGGTTTGGCCAAAAAAAAGAAAGACGCAAGAATGGGGGCCAATAAGAAAATACTCGTAGTGTTTAGTTTTCGGATATTAACTTTTTTAGTGTATATCGTTTAGTGTGTGCCTAGCTAGACAAGTGAAAATTGTGCCTAGGGCTAGGTAATAAGAGTAATACTCCCTCCGGTCCTAAATATATAGGACTTAGATGACTTTTTTGAAAAATCCTAAAAAAAAACAAAATAAGTTAATTATAAATTGATTTACCTAATTTTTTCTCTTACACTACTTTATTTTACCTATAAACTAATGGATAATCTAAAAAGATATCAAATATGTCATGATTTAATAATTTATTTTGCAACCTTAACCTCTCCAAAAAAAAGTCAATTAAATCTTATATTTAGGACCGGAGGTAGTATATTACAATTGCAATAGCTTTTATTAAAAAATTCAGTGGTAATAATTCTTTGAGGTCTATATGAAATAAAGTCTTTTATTTAGTATTTAGGTGCAATTAAAGTTAGTATTTTCTAAAGTATTATTTGTCTTGTTTATATTCTCCCTGTTGTAGTACAAAATTTAAATGGTTTTATCTAAAATATAATAATTCACCATTATATTTAATCTTTTTGAATTAAATCGATGTAGTAGTAATCTGCTCCTACTATTTTTTCTTTTTCAAACTTATACCATTCCAATGCTTGTTTGGTCAAACTAACGAATGGAAACGCATACAAGAAAGAAGCACAGAACATCGCCGTTAGTGAGTGTGGTGCAGAAGCGAGTGTGGGTTTGTGTGTGTCAGTCTGTCGGATTTTGACGGTCAAGCCGCGTCTTTGGCGTCATCTTCTATTCTTCCCTACGCGTTAGTATTTTTTTAAGTTAAAATCTTCAAGTCCTAGTTCTCGCTTTTTCTGTTTTTATTAATAGTAATAATTATTTATGCCTTTACCGCATCCATGAGTCAAAATAATTTATCCCATGGTCTTAGTGCCAGCACTATTAAATTCGCACCATTCCCGTTTTTTTTCTTATTTTTTTAAGAAAAATTCACGTATACACCGTACCTGGGTGACATGCAAGCATCATAAGAAATAAGTCAATATAAGAATCAGGAAATCTCATGAACAGTTTTTAGGGAGACAGAACAAAGTTACAGGAAAAGGAAAATAGTCGTCAAATTTCATCAGCGATCATTTTTTAAATTTAATATATATCCTAATAAGCTGCGAATAGATCGAGGTGCATCATATCACTCATCATTCATCAATCACGACTTAATAATAATGATAATAATAATAATAATATAATAATAATAATAATAACAATTGAACTTTTTTGATAAAACAGCAATTGATCTTTTCTGGGGGCGGGGCGAGAAGCACATTTTCCAGTTTATGTTATAATGAAGTGTTTGGGCAAAAAACTAAGTCAAACTTTGCTGTACTACTGTCATATCTCATATGTATTTATATTAGTAAATACTCAAATGTATAGTTTTGGCCAATGTAATAAAAAAATAGTTTTGGCCAAAAAAATCCATGTATAAATAGTTGAAAGCTGAAACAGTCCAAGCACTACAAAAATTTAAAACATTGAATGAAGTGAAGAAAGAGGAATTTACACACACACACACACACACATATAAAGGCGCATAAAGAATTATCAGGCATCACGTGCCAACAGGATATTGTCTAACAACGTTGAAATTGCGTGGAATCCACCTAATTTCACGTAATCTCCAACAGTAAATTAAAGCTTTTCGGCCTTGTTAAAAATTTAATATTCAATACATACACAAACACGATCTTGTATGTAAGATTGTATGTGATCAAGATCTATTGTATAAACGATATTGATATTTATGTCGTGAATGGGGCATGCAACATGAACTAACCATTCATGAAGAAATGAAATTAAAGAGACGTAATTCGACCGTGATGTATGGTTATGCAATGGGATGGGCAATAATGATGACACTGGTTCAAATTCAAGAAAAGAGAAAGGAGAAAGTGGCTGAGTGGGGATAGATCCGCTTCGTGACCTCAAGGCGGTGTTTGTAAAAATTAGAGTGCCAAAAAGTGGAAAAAAGAAGAGAGACTGATCGAAGTGAGACCTGATTTAGATCTCTTCCTTGTCTGTGTCTGTCTTTTTAACTATATTCGTCACTTCACTAAACCTAGCATAAAAGTTCAGAGAGAGAGAGAGAGACTCAAAGAAACTTAAAAGTTTTATTAACAGTTGAAACCTCTAAATTTGGGCAGTAATCATCTCTCATGCATAATATATATAAAGAATACTAAGGTATATTAACTTTCTGAAAGAATAGATAAGTAACATAGATTGATATGTCCCTTTTAAGTTTAAAGGACATAACAAAAATGCACTTCATTTAATGGGAAGTTGGTTAAGTGCTTGTGTGCATTTGGTAAACGCAGATAATTACCATAAAGACAATCCGGGAATTAAATACAACTACAAAGTTGATCAAGTATGAGACAGGCAAGAGAGTGTTAGTGAAATAGTGAGCTCACTATTTCAATGACACTCACTCGAGTGTTTAAGTGAAGTTGGCAAAATCACATTTGAAGTCAATAAAGTTCAATTAAAAAGATCAGATTGTTAGTGAGTGTTTAAGTAAGTGAAGTTGATAGTTCGTTCTAATCCAAAGTTGGCAAATATTCAAATTTGCTGATTGTATATGTACATTACTCCTCCCTTCCCCTCCTAAAAATAAAATTACTTTGAAATTTCAATTGGTTACACTACAAAAAAAAAGGGGTAAAGTGGACGCTTGCACTTCAGCGGTTGGGCACAAACCGCTGAAATGGGCACCCGTTTCAGCGGTTGTTTGGTTGACCGCTGAAACGAAAATGGCGGTCAACATTCTTTTTTTTTCCAAACAAAACAGGGCACATGCGTGGTTCCAACCGCTGAAGTGCACGTGTGACTTCATTATTTTCAAACAAAAAAAAGTTAAATAATTTTTTGACCGTTTTAACCTTCACTCCGGCGGTTCATTTCAGCGGTTGGAACCGCTGAAATGCACCGTCATTTTCATCGCATCGCTGGTAAGCGCTGAAATGAACCGTCATACACACATCAGCGCTGGTAACCGCTGGTGTGTACGGTCTGCCTATAAATAGAGCACCACCCAACCCATTCATTTGCAATCTTGCTCATTTTCCTTCCCTCCTCTCTGATTCCCTCCTCTCATCTCTACATCCAGGCGTTTTCTTTCTAAATTTCCAGTCAAGCTCATAGTTCTTCTTCAAGCATTTCCAGTCAAGCTCATATAGTTCTTCTTCAAGCATTATGTACATTAATCTAATAGTTGTTGTTATTATTGTTTCATTGTTTTTATGATTGGAAATTATTGTTTCATTCTTCAAGTATTATGTAAATTATTATTGTTTTATTCAACTAATAGTTGTTGTTATTATTGTTTCATCCAGTCAAACTCATAGTTCTTTTTCAAGTATTATACTACTTGTTCTCACTTCAAGTATTATACTGTCAAACCCAGTTTAGTCAAACTGGGTTTGTAATGGTTTTTTTTTTGTTTTTTTTTGAGCACATCAGCGGTTGAAACCGCTGATGTGGTGATTATTTTAAGAAAAGACCGCTGAAGTGGGAGAATTTGTTAAAAATTTTGAATTTTGAATCATCCCGCCAGGAAAATTTTGAAAATGTTCATGTGCCACATCAGCGGTTGGACGGACCGCTGATATGCCCGTGCTCTCCCAAAACGACGGTTTGACCAACGCTACAGCGGTCCCTTTTGACCGCTAATATGGTGTTTGTAACGCACTGAATTACAGCGGTCGCTGTGCGCGCTGTAGCGCCACAGCAGCGGTTTAAACCGCTAATGTGTGCGTTATTAAACACGCTGAAATGTTCCCTTTTTTTTGTAGTGTTATTAAATATAAGACCACTTTTTTATTTTTCTTAATTCTTTCTCAAATTAACCTTGATAATTCTTATTAATAATAAACAAATTGAAAAAGAGAATTGGTCTGGTTAGGGTGAATTGGTAATATAATGAGATAATAACAAACATAATTAGCGCCTTAATCTAATTAAATCAGATAAAATAATTTGTATTTTTATATAAAATGACCTTATACTTATACTTAGGAACAAAGCAGTTCTTTTAAATGAATGGACAGAAAGAGCATACTCTAATTCTTATTATCCGCATTCTCCTTATTCTCCTTTTAGATGTTTAGTTCTCCAAAGCTGAAAGCATATTAAATTATTAATCAATAAAAAATAGTGGGGGTGAGAGGTAAATAAAGGGGATGGAGGGGTACACGCGCAGAATCACTACAAAAAACGGGGCCCATATCGGCATTTTATAGGGCCTCGAATCGGCGGAATTTTCCGGCGGAATAGCGCTACGGCGTTTTGGCAAAACGCCTAAATATTTGCCGTGGGAATGCGGCATTTAGGCGTTTTGAAAAACGCCTAGACGAGGGGCAAAACGCCGGTATGCGGAAATAATATTTTTTTATTTATGCACATAGGGGTTTTATAAAACGCCTATGTGCGGTATTAAATAATAATATTTCATACCGGCGTTTTGCAAAACGCCGGTATGTGTTTTCCAAAAAAAAATAAAAAACATTTTTCTTCCTGATTATTTAGAACCAAGAAGAAAAATGTTCAAAAACATAAGGAATAATATGTTAATCCCAAAGTTACATACACATAAAAAATAATATATATAAACATAAGCAATAACAAGAGTAATTCATAAAACATGATACCCAAATATATAAAATCAAAACAACAAGCAATATGTAAAAGAAAAGCAATAAGATCATATCAACATTATAAAATCAAATATCACCAAAAAACACGAAATAAAAAAATCAGAAAAACTAGCCAAAAAAACAAAGCAACAGCAACATTGAATGAGAGACGAAGAGAAGAAAAATAGAAGAAAACGAGAAAATGAGCAACTTTGCGGAAGGAGGGAGGTGCTATTTATAGGGAACGGAGGTGCGTACCGGCGTTTGGAAAACGCCCATATGCATTTTAATATTAAATAATGCATATAGGTGTTTTTCCAAACGCCTATATGCATTATTTACATTAAAATAATGCATATAGGCGTTTCAGGGAAACACCTATATGCTTTCTAATGCATATAGGCGTTTGGCGGAAACGCCTATATGCATTATTTTAATGTAAATAATGCATAAAGGCGTTTCTCAAAACGCCTATATGCAAAACGCCTGTATGCGATTAAATATTATTTTAATCGCAGATAGGCGTTTTGAGAAACGCCTATATGCATTTAGTGCATTTAATATGCACTTAATGTGCAGATAGGCGTTTTTCAAAATGCCGATATGCGCATAAAGTGCATATTAAATGCACGTTATGCACATAGGCGTTTCTCAAAACGCCTATGTGCGATTAAAATACTATTTAATCGCATACAGGCGTTTTGAAGAAACGCCTATATGCGGTTTTCTGAATAAAAAAATAAAAAAAAAAACTGTCAGCCCCTCTTTTTTAAATTTTAAAACCATACCGGCGTTTGTTATACCCAAAACGCCGATATGGAAACGCGGGAAAAAAGGCGGGAAGCGCGCGCCAAATTTATTGGCGTTTTCATATAGGCGCTTTGGGAAAAACGCCTGTATGCGTCTCATATAGGCGTTTTGGACCAAAACGCCGGTAAGGTTGCGCCGGAATGACCCGTTTTTTTTGTAGTGAATATGTGTGTGAGCGCATGTGTGTGACCATGTGCAATTGTGCATGGTGCACGTAGCCAATTTTGGAAGAGTAGCCCGTGATTGATTACTCCATTGATTGCGTGCCTCTGTTTGTTTTATGCTTTGTTCCCCATTTCCCTTCCCACCCCCTCTCCTCATCTCCCCATTAGTTCACTGTTTTAATTATGGTTTTATGTTTACCATTTCTGTACAGACTCAATCTCTTGGTGTACTAGCTAGAAGCAGTAGATTACGTGAAATCCGATTAATTAAATCTTACTATCAGTAAGGCTCTGTTTTTTTTATCAAAACACTGAATTAGATTTGATTCTATTAAAATTTGACCCGATGTAAACACTCAGTTCCGAATCTCCTGAAAACGTGACATATATATTGTGTGCGCTCGATCGATTGGTAACTTTTTAAATGTTCATTAAAATCCAGCAAACATTAATAAACATTTAGCATCATGTAAGTTCATTTGTAGTTTTTACAGGAAATATTAATATTTCTCTAATTATTAGGGGCGCACATTATAAAAGATACAGCAATCAAATATTAATGAGTTCAGTGTTGCGGAAAGTAAACCTTCTTTCCAAACCCATTAGCTAGCTATTATATTGAAATAGTTGAGTGTGACCTACTATTGAAGTCGCTGAATATACCTGCGAACTAAAACTTGTCTCCAGATATTTATTTTCCACGCAGCAACATTCATTTATATTGGTCAGACCCTTAGACATACGAGACAAATGAGAATTGTTAATTGTTTTCTCTCTTCTTCCTTTCATATTCTGATTTTTTCTTATACGCCGACCACTTCAACGAAGTCAGTGTACGTAGTTTTTTAAAATTATTTGACCCCAGATTTTAGATATTGCTCAAGATTATGGGTTTTGAATTTTTATGATGTGTTTGAAAATAAATTAAATTAATTGGTTGTAGTTGTTTTATTTAATCTTTTGGCCGTTTAAACATGTCTTAAATGAACATTGCATGAGGTGTGGCACCGTCAACTGGCAAAAAAATGTCGGTAAAGAAGCATATGCAAGCAGCCTCAAAACAAAATGAAAGTAGTTAAGAAACAGATTTCCCTGATTGTGCGTATTTTGATCTATCTATGATGATGAATATCTGAAATATGTGCAGGAAAAGGATTTATAGCGCCAGCAGTGACGTCATGGCATAGCGTGGCGTGACAACATAATGACGCGCAAGGCATGCCACGATTGATTATTTAAGGAATATAGTAGTAATATCCAAAATCAAATAAAAAAATGACACGAGAAACTGAGAAAGAACTGACTTGACACATTTAATTTGATGCTTACACCGAAAGCTCCACCCTTCTTTATTTCTCCATTATTACCATTTGATCATTTACTATTTATATTTATTTTGTTCACAAAAGCTTCTACCGCCTTTCTTTTTATATCATTTTATTATTTTGTCGGTCTCCTCCAAGAGTTGGCTTCCGTCTCGGCTTGCCTCGAATTGATATGTCATCCCTCGTGGTCTTGCCCCCAATAGGTCCCATTCATCATCACCATGTCAATTTAATAATTTACCACGCCATTTACATAATTTTCAAACAATTTCATATATATATATATATATATATATATATATATATATATATATATATATATATATATATCCTTACTCACATATATAGATAAACTTCCAAAGTCAAATCATATATTTTTTAAATGCTACTCCCTCCGTTCCTAAATATAGGACCTAGATGACTTTTTTGAAAAATCCTAAAAAAACAAAAAATAAGTTAATTATAAATTGATTTACCTAATTTTTTCTCTTAAACTAGTTTATTTTACCTATAAGCTAATGGATAATCTAAAAAGATATCAGATATGCCATCATTTAATAATCTATTTCGCAACCTTAATCTTTACAAAAAAAAGTTATCTAGGTCTTATATTTAGGAACGGAGGGAGTACCTGATATATCCAAGATTAATCTTTGATGTTGGACCTGGCCTAATGATGTTGATTCTTAGCTAAATATATGACATGTATATTATTGTTATTTTTTATATTGTAACTATCTTATAATCCTTCAACAATAATCAAGACAAGAAAGTACATAAAAATTATAATAGATTATTAAGTTATTTTAGAAGAATGTGGTGTATTAACTTACTTATTTAATGAGTACAATAATGAATCTAATTGTATTATGTAAATAAATTTTACATTTGCAACAGTGCGGATATTATCCTGTATATTACGTGCTTTGACGTGGATATAATTTGGAAGTTTTGGAGAGAGAAACCATGGATAAAAAAAAAAGTAATGGAAGAGTTACCCATAGGAAGGAGAGGAGGGATAAAATATCTGTGGGTCAGGCGTTGACTGGATAACAACCAGGGAAACAGAACAATAAGATATGAGAGCCAACGATAACGTCCCTGTCACACGAGTGGGGCCCTTTCTCCCACAAATAATGCCTCCCTTCTTCTCCACGCTCAATCCTGCCACGTCTTTTTCTTCCCTACCCTTCTAGATTAATTAATGCTGATAATAGCATAAAAAAAATAATATCTTCTATGTCAATAAGTTTTGTATAGATTGATTTCTCTAAAAAAATTTCGAATTAGTTTCTTGACTTTTAAGTTAGAGTATATGATAATATGTATAATAAATTGTACTGTGGTCAAATGACATTTTTAGCTCCGCCTTCAATCTATAAAAAACTCACACAAGACTTGTATCGAAATGACTAGGATAAAAAAACTTAGGAAATGATATATTATGTTGTTTTGCGCACAATATTAAGGTGTTAATTAAACATATAAGATATATAACTACTTAATTAGCTTGCTTAATGTTATTATTTACCTTATACAGTAATTTAATCAACAATTCAGCTCCATAAACGTACAGAGTTGATGGTGATGAATGAAACAGACAAATGTGTAAGATTGCTTTACTTCGTTAGAGATTGGTCATTTATAATAAAAGTACATTTGACTTTTAATTGAAGAGCCTCATAGTTTTCACGAAGGGAAATTTGCAGTTTAGTCCCTAGTAAGGGAAATTAATACTGAAAGGTCCCAATACATTCCAAAAATAATTATAAAGTCCCAGGGGCCCTTTCCTGCAATTGTTTGTTTATCTTCAATGACCATTTTGCCCTCATAAGATGAAAGCATAGTCCCCTGTAGGGACCAGTGAGATGACAACCATCTTTAATGAGGGCAAAATGGTTATTGAAGTTAAGCAAACAATTGCAGGAAAGGGCCTCTGGGGCTTTATAATTATTTTGGAATGTATTGGGACCTTCCAGTATTAATTTCCCCTTACCAGGGACTAAACTGCAAATCCCCCTTTCACGAAAGCAGTTCGAATCTTTTAATTTCACCCACACTCATGACGTTTTTTTTAAAAAACTAAAGATGTAAAATAAGTTATTTTAAATTGTTTCATTCTCTTTTAATTTTTAGAAACTTATTTAAATCACCTATAAACCATAATGAATAACATGTAATGTATGCATGTTATTCCCATTGTTCTTTATTAAATACAAGATCACTACTTTTTCCTAATTTGATTAGATTAAAGATGTTAGTTAAGTTAGTTATTAGCACATGATGATAATACCAATACATCTAACTATATACATTTATTCTTACTTCTCTCTCTTTTGTTCATTATAGATAAATTTTATTAGGTTAATTTGGGAAAAAAGGTAGAAAAATTAGAAAGTGATATTTATTAGGAACAAATTAAAAATTGAAAGTTGGTTTTATATTTATGAAGGGATAAAGCATAATTTGGTGGTCTAATAACCTTTTTTTTTAACCTACACAAAAAAGTCAACTTAATTTTATAATTAGGATTGAATATACTGGTCATATTTTTAATTACGCTCAGGTAGCAATCAAACGGTTTAGATCTTCAGAAAATCTGCCCTCTTAAGAGTGAACATTTGTCAAACATAAATGGAGGTCAAAAGGCCGACACGATCACATGACCCACAGATGAAGCTGGCTCCAAATGACGCAGAAGAAATGCTGAATGGCCAGACTTTTGCCTTTAATTGGATTATTTATTTCACTTCGCTAAAGCCAACTTGTCATAATTTTCTTCACTCTACTTCTTCGACCACACCAATTAGTGTGTTTGGTTAGGGTTTATTTTTCAAAATAAGCTGGCTTATTTTGAATAAGCCAGCTTATTTTGAGTGGGTGGCTCATGTTTGGTTGGACTTATTTTTCACCCAACTTATTTGAAATAAGCCAGCTTATTTATAAGTTACACAAGGTAGCTTATTTCTGAAAATAAGCCAGCTTATTTTTCTATATGACATAAAAATAAGCTAGCTTAAAAATAAGCCCCTTTTAAACAAAAAGTCATCCAAACATGTTTATAAGTCAAATGGGAAAATAAGCCACTTTTTTCAAAGTTCATCCAAACATAAAAATAAGCCAACTTAGAGCTTATTTTCCAACTGACTTAAAAATAAGTCATCTTAAAAATAAGCCACTTTTCCATAAGCTGAACCAAACACAATAGAATGACGCACTATTGTGTTTGGTTCAGCTTATGGAAACGTGACTTATTTTTAAGTCAGTTGGAAAATAAGCTCTAAGTTGGCTTATTTTTATGTTTGGATGAACTTTGAAAAAAGTGGCTTATTTTCCCATTTGACTTATAAACATGTTTGGATGACTTTTTGTTTAAAAGGGGCTTATTTTTAAGCTAGCTTATTTTTATGTCATATAGAAAAATAAGCTGGCTTATTTTCAGAAATAAGCTACCTTGTGTAGCTTATAAATAAGCTGGCTTATTTCAAAAAAGTTGGGTGAAAAATAAGTCCAACCAAACATGAAAAAAAGTCACCCACTCAAAATAAGCTGGCTTATTCAAAATAAGTTGAATAAGCCAGCTTATTTTGAAAAATAAGCTCGAACCAAACATCAACAGAAGTCGGTTCTAATAGAATGGCGCACTCACTCACATGATAAAACGAGGATCAAACTCGTTCGTTATAAACATGCGTATGTATTTAGCGCGTAGTTAACAGTGATCTGAATATGGTTGAGTATTTTTGATTAAAAAAAAAAAGAATATGGTTGAGTATTTATAGGAGGATACTATACATATGTATGTGCTTATTATTATAAAATTAAAAGCATACTCTTACTTTATAAAACTAATTTCGACCACATCTTGAATAATTCTAAGCACCATTGCATTGACTCCTGCAATGTAATACTCACCTTCAAACATCAGACGTATATAAATTCCAAATTTCTGGTCAGAGTCACAACCACCCAATAATCAAATATTGAAAACATCTGCCCATCTTTCTGGTCTTTCTTTAATGAATAGTATGTATTTATATTTTTTCAACTCTTAAAATTATAAGAAAGTCACTCATCAATCGTGTTATAATTTAGACAAGGAAGATTTATCAAGTTATTGCTATAAATGTAAAGTTGTTTCTTGGGTCACTCGCTATCTATATCGTACTTTTCCGCATCAGGATGATCTTGAGTCTATGCAGAGATTTTTAGAATTATTAGCCTCTCAATTATAATTATTTTGTCATAAGGATATTTCTTGACTCTCGGAACAAAAATAATTAAGTCGCCACTTGTACACTTGTACTTAATTTAATCATTCGGATTTTTTTTAATATTCATTTTGCGGGACTGGAGTCTTTCAATCAGTCTCAACAGGCGCACAAAAATATACTACCTCTGGTCCTAAATATAGGATCTAGATGACTTTTTTTGGAGAGATTAAGGTTGCAAAATTGTCTATTAAACCATGACATATTTGATATATTTTTAGTTTATCCATTAGTTTCTAAGTAAAATAAACTAGTTTAAGGGAAAAATTAGGTAAATCAATTTATAATTAACTTATTTTTTTTAGGATTTTTCAAAAAAGTCAATTAGATCTTATATTTAGGACCGGAAGGAGTATTATTTTTATGGCTTTAGGCATGTTATTAGGATAGGGGAAAAAAATTAAGGCGAGATTGAGGTGTTTCGGGCGCGCGCGCTCGCTTTGATGCTTTTGTGGAGCAAAACAAAGTCATCAAACAATAATGACGGCTGAATCATGGAGCTTCAAAATTTGACACTGTCTAATGAAAAGAAACAAAAGTTTAACGGATCTTAACTATTTCATCAGATCCGATAAAATGAAAAAAAACTGAAAAGCATTTCTCTTGAGTGGTGCGTACGCGGGAGAAGACATAAAATTGAGAGATAAAAGCATAAAGAGGTGAAGAAAAGGGAAAAAAGAGTACAATTGGGAATATTTAAAATTAAAAGGCTGCTCGTGGATAAAAAGCCAATACGGTGCAATGATGTGCATGTGATGTGGAGTATGCGTTTTGGTGAAGGAAAGCATACAAATTGTTCATTTATTTTATTAACATAAAAGAGCCTAAAAATAAAAAGCAATCCCGAAATGATACCTCTATATCTTTCACCCCTTCAAAAAATCCAAATATGGTTTTTCATTTTATTTACTTTTGAGATTTTGGTTTCCATATGGAATCTTCTTGTCTTCTCTTTTTGGGAGCAGGATTAGATTCACCCGTGAACTCAAGACTAAGAAGATTGATTGCTAAAATAGAGCGATGCAAAGAATATGCTCTGATCCTAGAAATTTCACTCAGCACTGCACACGCAAGGCATTCAATAAAAAATGAACACAAGAAAAAAAAATCAGAAGTTCATGACAAAATATACCTGTCCTGGAACCAGGCGTTGAAGAACGATTCCTATCACCAACATGACTTCTCCATTGACCACCTGGTATAGAGACTATGAGACAGATGCAAGAATGAGAAAAAGAAAGAAAGTGAGAGAGAAAGAGAGACTGTGAAAAAATGATTTTTTATTCAACAACGTGGTATGGTTATAGATGTTGTATAGTATTCTCAATGTTAACATTCCAGTAACTAATTTTGTTATTGCCAAGTTTCCTCCACGTGTCATTACTGTAACTAATTTTGTTAATACTATGAGAGTATTAACTAGTAAATTTACACAGTTTATTACCAAACTTTCCCCACATATCACCAATTCACCACCCTCATCAAAACCCCACCCACAAGGCCACAACCCAATGAAGCTTGTACCTATCACTGTTATTGTATTACACTACTTCCTCCGGTCCTAAATATAAGATCTAATTGACTTTTTTAGAAAATCCTATAAAAAAGCAAAATAAGTTAATTATAAATTGATTTACCTATTTTTCCCCTTAGATAGTTTATTTTACCTATAAACTAATGTATAATCTAAAAATATATCAAATATGTCATGATTTAATAAGCTATTTCGCAACCTTAACCTCTCCAAAAAAAAGTCAATTAGGTCTTATATTTAGGACCGGAGGTAGTATTATACTATATGTATAAAAAAGGTAAAAGCCCAAAACACTTGCACTGCTGCTGGTAAAAAAAGATACAAAAAAAGAAGCGTGAGAACACATGAAAGAGTAAGTTTTTTATAATAAAGACACGTGTTCCCAAAAATATTATAAGCCCAAATTAGGCTTCTTGACATGATAAAGGGAAGGGCCCAATGAATAAAGCCCAACACAGTTTATTTTATACGAAAAAACCCTCTTCATTTCAAAGAAGCCTTTCGAAAATTTACTCTCTTTCGTTCTCTCTTCTTTTTTGGAAGTTTCATATGCAATCGCACCAAACCAAAGCTGAAGCTGCTGAGAGCTGTGCCACGTGGATGAGTAAGCTTCTTCTGTATTACTAACAATAACAATTCTAATTCTAATGGTTTCTAGTCTATTGTGAGTTGATGTATTATCAATAAAATTGGATTAAGAACAACGTAATGTTTGGACCATAGAGCCAGAGATTTTCAAACTTCAATTTGGAAGTAATGATATTAGGAATTCATTCATATACTCTATGATATCGATATAATTTTGAATGCATTCATTCAACTTCAGTTTTGAACTATATGATATTATCATTCATAATTATAGCCATCTTTTCTTAGTTCAGGTGGAGCATTCAGCTTACTACTATCTTTTGAGTAGGGTGTAAGTTCATATGTTACAATATTCACTTGTGACTACATTCTGAGGAATTGTTAAGACATGGAGAATTTCAAAGATCAGCCACCCCCTCCTGGGGTTCATTCATGGTCCAACTATTCATCAAATTCTGGTCCTTTGTCACAATCATTACCGGGCAATCCACAGCCAAGTGGGATTGCCACTCAGTATCCTTCAAATTATTCTGGAAGTGCCCAGTTTTATCCTCCCCCTTGTGTCTATACTCACACTATTCCACCGCAATACCAGTCTTCTCACAGTGCCCCTCAATTATGGGATAATAATGTCTGTTCTAACTTCCAACAAGAAAGCTTTTCTCAGTCTGGTGTTGTTGATGGTGCCCAAGGGTTACCTTTAGGCTCAAATAACACGGTCGGAGAACATCAGAACAATGAGAATGTTGCTGCATCAGTGATCCAAGAGTCTGATGTCAGGCTTCCACCTGAAGTAGATGGAGCTGCAGCAAATGTTTCTAAAGGCTCTGGAGTAGAATTGAACAATGCTTATGGCATTGATATTGCTGCTCAGGATGCAGTTTTACGCGAACAAGTGTGTATATCTTGTATGTAGATTTTCTTTGATTTTTTAATTTAACAAATCTGACGTGTCTTGTATTTGTTTGCATTAATAGGAAATTGCCACCCAAAATATCATAAGAAATCAAAGGTATAAACTTGTCCGCTATTTGGCAGAATGTTATCTTTTTTTTAGTAGTAATTTGACAAGTTAAGGATTACAAGATTTTATACTTCTGCCATTACAGAGACATCAGAAGTGGTGGCTCACCTCCCATGGATAAGTCAGACATATTCTCAGAACGCCGTGATCCCAATGCTCTGAAGGTCTGCATTTAACAATTCTGTGAATAAACTAATTGGCTTCTGTTTTCATTTCTGTGATGAACTTAAAATTTTTCTCTTGTATTCTATCCCATTTCTAATGGAAAACCAGGAACATCTGTTGAAGATGGCAACAAACCATAGAACTGAAATGGCTGTCAAACGTGGGAAACCTGCACGCTCAGAAGGTCAGCATTATTGGTGGCTTTGAGTTATTTTCCGAGAATTTTGGGAGGTGTTTCTAAATTCTAACACTAAATCTAGAGAGATCCGGGGCCTTTATTATAATGCATTCTTATTTTTCTTTCCCTTAAATTGTCCAACAAAGGAATACTTAAGTAGTGCACAACAAAAGAAGTATTAAGCAAATGGTTAGGGCTCAATGGTTAGGGGCTCAATCACTAGCTTTTGTGAATAGAGCAAACTCTTAGGCTAACTGTCTACCCCTTTATGTGACTTTAGAGCAATGAAGGATTAGTCCAATGGTTAGGGGCTCAATCACTAGCTTTTGTGAATAGAGCAAACTCTTAGGCTAACTGTCTACCCCTTTATGTGACTTTAGAGCAATGAAGGATTAGTCCTTGGCATACGGGTGGGGATACCTTGGGAAACAACTAAAACAAAGAAGCATTATTAGTTCTGAATGAATGAATGAATCAGAGATGATAATAGATCAGAAATATATTTGAGAACTATATTAGTTGGATGCAAGAATATAAATGTTATTGTGGGTGCTAGTTGATAGTTGCAACGGTTTTCATGCTAAGATTGCCCTGTGTTTAATTAGATATCTCTCAGGGATAAGATTAATCGTTATTTATGTTGGTATGTGTTAATTCTTTTGTCTGTGGCTATTTATTATAGTGGATCCACTCACCCTCTTTAAGAATATTTATATATATTTCCATTCTTTTGGTGCGGTGATGGATTGACTGATTGTATTGCTGATTTCTACATCAGATAACACCGAAATAGGAAATGGTTATGGTGTACCTGGCGGTGGTGCCTATTTTGATGCCCCTAGGCTAAGTGCTAATGCAGGTAAACAATGTTTTAATTTCCAGAAATGTTTGACTTAGGCTGCACTGCCTTTATTGCATTTCAATGTGCATGTTTGTAAGTATAACTTGACATTATGCTGCCTCTGAAACTTATGAAAAGGTAATGATGAGGCAAGCCAGCTGGATAAAGGTTCAGAACAGAAACCTGCAACTAAAGAATTGCCAGAGTACCTGAAGCAGAAGTTAAGAGCTAGGGGTATTCTCAAAGATGATGCACATGCTGAAGAGTCTGTAAGGATACTTGTATTGGCTTATTTTTATTTTCTGCCTCACCTATAACCATCCTTTTCCCAGTTTCTTCACATAATGTTATCATCATCAGTAAGTCATTTTCCATTATTTGACTAATTGTTAATATTTAAAATTCAGAAAATAACTTCAGCTAGATCCACAGAAAATGGAAGACTGCCTCCAGGATGGGTATGTATCACTGTCACATACTTTACCTTCGAATGTATGAAAATTTAGCTGAGTGAAAGGTCCAGATATATCATCTAGATAACTAGATATCATATATGATGTAGATTTAATACTTGTTCAATTGCAATCATGCTTAAAATTATTTGTTTAAAAAATGGGCTTGTTTATTAATAGGTTCAAATGTGTTTGAATTTCTGTTTTCCACCTTTGAAAGGAAGAGGGTTGAGCAGATGTCCAAAAAGTCATTTATTCTTTTTAATTTCTCATTTATCAATTAGCTTATATTAAATTCTTATTTTGCATGAAGGTGGAGGCACAAGATCACGCAACTGGTGCTACTTACTACTATAATGAAACTACAGGGAAGAGTCAATGGGAAAGACCTAATGAAGCATCACTATGTGTGCAATCACCATCCCCATCGCCATCATCATCATCTGTACCTCTTCCAGCAAATTGGGTGGAAGCATTGGATGAAACATCAGGTGCAAATGTGCAATATAAACAAAAGCACAGCTTATTGCATTTATTTTTCTTAAAACAATTTTCATTATTTTATGCTTGCAAAATGATAGAATTCAGCTATAAAACTCTAGATAAACCCAAGTATTAGCGCGGAGCTTTTTGGGAATAAGGTTTTGATAATATTTAATAGGTCTAATATATTGACCTTTATGAATGTCTCAGGACAGGTCAAATCTGAAGACCCAAAAGGTCTTGATATAAATTACAATGTATGTCATTCTCAATCAGTATTTGCTTCCTCCCATGTGGAAATAAACTTGTATAAACTTTCCTCCTTCGTTATCCATCTTCGATTTATGCCCCCAGGTCCAGTGAACAACACTCTTCCTCTTTAAACAAATAGAGTTTCTAATCACTATGAACAATAATCTTTGGAGTGGCTGTTGATAAGGCCTGGGATTACCGTGTTAACATGTCTGACATTTTTTAAATTTAACATTCCATATCTTATTTTACTCTTTGTTTCATGTAAAAGGCCACAGATATTACTACAATACAGAAACTCATGTATCACAATGGGAGCGTCCCAAGTCAGCTCAGGAAAATGTCACTAATAGCTCTACCTCATCAAGCTCACAATATGGAGGTAATCTGGGTGGGGATGATCACTCTTCCAAATTTCCAAGGTGCACAGAATGTGGTGGTTGGGGAGTAGGCCTGGTGCAGGCTTGGGGTTACTGCAATCACTGTACGAGGTAGAGTGTGATATCTCTATATATCATTGCTTTCTCACCGCATGAATTAAGTGATTGCTTCATATAAATTTTTTTTAGAGCGCACATTGCTTGTTGCATGTAGAAGAATCAAAGCGCGTTATAGTATGATTACATTGCAAGAGTATTGTATAAAATTTATCATTGGTTGATGATTATAGGTGTTTTTTAACCCCCATAAAGATATTGGAGTGTTTTTAAACACTTGAAATGTAACAAACTACCTGATAAAAAAGAAAAAAGAAATGTAACAAACTAGGTTAATATGGCCCCTGTTTAGTTGATTAAGTCTAGCACCTGATACGGGATGTTTTTTTTTTTAGGTATTTCCACGCCCTAAATTGAATTCTAAATGTATAATATAATCTTTTCATGCTTTCAAATTACCTTGCATTGCAGAGTGCTGAAACTTCCACAATGCGAGTATCTATCCTCCATTTCAAACACTAATCAAGGCAATACAGCGCATCCCTCTAAAAGTTCTGACGATAGGGATGGCAAACAGAGGTACGCTGTCCTTTCCTTTGAAGATTGGAGTACTGTTCATTTTGCTTATTAATATCACTTTGTTCTTTATCCAAGAAAAAGGATGGAGTACGGTTTATTGACCATATTTTGCAGTACTAGTTCTTATTACTCCTTGGTTTATGCAATTTCAATAGCTTGTAAGAATTCCCAATGAGATTGGAAAAGGGGAAGCTGTTATTTGCATGTTTTTAATAAAAAAACCTTGCAAGTGAAGGTTTTTTAGCTGCCAATATCTTTCCATGAAATCCAGTTCAAATTTGCCTGAAATATATAGAAAGTGTGTCCAGGGCCAGTTGGAAACCTCCTTATGATAAAGGAAGCAGAAAAGGGGGCAAGAAACGTGCTTATGCAGAGGATGATGAATTGGATCCCATGGATCCCAGCTCTTATTCAGACGCTCCTCGTGGTGGCTGGTATGTTCAACACATAAGAAAACCTTTGATACCGAATTGCCGAGAATTTGTTGACAATTCAAAATGTCAAGTGGTAAATATGATCTGACTAAAGTTTAAACGATGATTTGTGTTCAGGGTTGTGGGCTTGAAAGGTGTGCAGCCACGAGCAGCTGACACAACAGCAACAGTATGTAAAACACTTTCTTTTTCTATTGTTTTTATATTTCTATGATCACATCCTCACCTTTAGTTGCTTCTCTCGGTGACCAAAAAGGCACGAACCACCACTGGCCTAACTCGTAGAAAAGTTATGATATTCTTTTGGAAAGTATGAGAAGTACAAGTATGTGACGGCAGAGAAAGAGTAGGAAGTAGTTATGGAGTTTCGTTTTGAAATATGCATGGTAAATCATTTTGTTATTGTATTAAGACCTGCATCTTGTGAACAGCCTTTAGGTAATGCAAGGCAGGAGCTAAGAAAATCTTGTTCTGAAATAAAATAAATAAATGAGCTTAAAGATCTCATGACTAAATCCTATCTCGTTAGACAATTGGATGAAGAACATATTGAAATATGCTTTTCACACTTGATCTTGATATTTTTGGATCTTATTGTTGACCTATTCTTTATGGTTCAGCTCAACATCCCTATCATACATTATTTGAACATGTTGTGTTTGTGGGTCACTTTCTCATTCAGGGACCTCTGTTTCAACAACGACCATATCCATCACCTGGAGCAGTTTTACGAAAGAATGCTGAAATTGCTTCCCAGAAGAAGAAACCAAACTCTAATTATGCTCCTATCTCCAAGAGAGGTGATGGCAGTGACGGCCTTGGTGATGCTGACTGACATGTTGACGTAATATTTGGCCATGCCCTCTTCAATGTCTGACCACACTGACATCACTCAACTCTGCACAACCATACTGTCTTTATTGTTATATGCACCAGCTGGGGGGTATCAGTTATGTACACTGTAAAAGTTTTTGTCATGTAAATACTAGTGAGACTTGTTGGCCCCAAAAAAAAAAAACTAGTGAGACTTAGTTTTTGATCATTTTTGTACGTGAAAATAAAACTAAATTGGGGTAGAATACTAGAAGTATAATGTGACAATGAGAACTGTTCCTTTTGTCTTTTTGAAATATATTTCTTTTATTTTTTGTGATTAACTACGGGAAACCCTTTTTGCCTTCATGTACTTGGAACTTCAGTTAAATTAAACAATGCATTAAGTCACCGCATTAGGAAAAAAAAGATTCAGCCAACGAAAATGCTAGTTTTTTTTCCCTGAACTAGTTGACCGATATGGAAAGAATTGAAGTTTTTCAATTTTGGTCCTTTATTGTAAAAATATATACTGGTTTTATAAACAATACTTTTCTTTATCAGAAATTAAAGTTCTCATTTTTTGATATATGAAATTATTTATATTTTTTTCCATTACTAATATTTTTATATTGATTAAACACATCTGTACATGTTTACTATTATATGTCAAACAAACAAAATATTTCTATTGACATGAATAAATGACTTTATTTTGTACCATAAATGAACAAACACATTTATCTTTTCTTACCAGAACAGAAAGCATTTCACAATAAAATGAAAACAAATTGTGAAGTGTGATAATTTAGAGAGCATGGCCGGCAGTCCAGCAAAATATTCCCGGATAAATAAATACTACGAGTATATTTTATGAGGAATCTTAATCTTAATCTTAATTTTTTTTTGGCCAGAAAATCTTAATCTTAATTAAATAATGCTAAAAGGTAAACATACATAATATAATATAATACTCCCTCCGGTCCCTAATGTAAGAGCCCAAAATTTGAATGGTTTTGGTCCCTAATGTAAGAGCTCACCCCACATTCTCTCCTCATTTAATGCATTTTTTCGTACTTTACCCTTAACTCTCTTTCATATTTATTAATGATTATGTATTTCTCTCTCTTAAAAGTACCATAATAAATATGGGCAATTTTGGAAAAGAAGCATTAACTCCAGACATCCAACTAACATTCAGATGTTTTCTTAAGAAGCGTTTTTTTTGGCGGCTAGCTCTTACATTAAGGACCGGGGAGTATAAATTAGTATATATACTCCCTCCGTTCCTAAATATAAGATCACTTTGGTTAATTTGGGGAGATTAAGGAAGACAATAAAATTACATGATCTTCCCAAAATCCCCTCAATTACTTAACTTTAAAATGAGGATGAGTTTTCAATGAAAAGAAGGAGTACAAGGGTAGTTTGGGTAAAACTTGAGATAAAATAGGAAGTGATCTTATATTTAGTAACTTATCCACTTCACCAAATTTATCTTATATTTATATTTAGCAACGGAGGGAGTACATAGATACAGGAATGGAAATGCCCCATTTTTCGTGAGGGTTTCCTTACTTGTCCTCCTTCTCTCTCGAGCTCACCAGGTACTTCTTCACACTTTCACTTCGATTTACTTACTTAGCTTAATTTCAAGCTCAAAATCGAGTCTTTTTGCTGTCCATGGCTTTTTCTTTTCTTTTTTCTTTTTCGGTATATTCAATTCAAGGGTGGCATTTTCCCTAACCCATTAATCTGAGGTTTCCTTCGCCATGTAATTGATTTCCTTCGTTGTGGGTTTAATTAATTAGCTAGATTGCTCAAATCAGGTCTCTAGAAGTGCCCATGAATTATTAGTAAAATTGAAATGTTGTGAAACTGTTTGAAAGTTTCTTTCTTTTTTTTATATTATCTTTTTTTCAGCTGGGTTTGCTACTCTCATGCTAAGGTCGTTAGTTTAGGGAATTTCTTAAAATGGATCACCATTTTTACCTGAAAGTTCTAGACTTTATGGAAATATTAATAGAGAATAATATTTTGTATCTTTTGTAATAATTGCTTTTTAGTTATCAGTTACTACCTCCGGTCCTAAATATAGGACCTAGATAACTTTTTTTTGGAGAAGTTAAGGTTGCAAAATAGTCTATTAAATCATGATATATTTGATATATTTTTAGATTATCCATTAGTTTATAAGTAAAATAAACTAATTTAAAGGAAAAAATTAGGTAAATCAATTTATAATTAACTTATTTTTATGTTTTTTAGGATTTTTCAAAAAAGTCAATTAGGTCTTATATTTAGGACCGGAGGGAGTACTAAATAATGATGTGATCAAAGCATTGATTTAAATTAGTAACCAAGATGATGGGATGGTGATTTGCAGATTTGGTAAAGATTGCATATAAGATGGTGAATCCTATTTATGCATCTGTTGTAGTGAAAGCTATGCTTGTTTCTAATCACTTTTTCCAGAGACAGGTCTTTGTAGTTCATTCAGAGCATAGTATCACCTTGGCTTGGCTTCTTACCATATGATCATTAACATACTGTGTTCTATGATTGATGTGGGGTGATGATGGTCATACAAGACGTGCTTTGGAAATGTTTAAACAAGGCATCATTCCGTCTGAGGATTTTACATCCTTGATATTTCATTACACCCTTAAAGTGTATATTTTTGCAGGTTGCTGGGAGACTTTGAAAGTGGTGATTGGGGACTGCAAGGGAGAGCAAACAGTATGTCAAATAGCAGAAACACTCATTGGTGTTATAGTTGCAGGAGGCCAGTTCAGCTGCGGGGGCGAGATGTGGTTTGCCCGAATTGTAATGAGGGATTCATTCAAGAACTCAATGATATGGTTATTAATCCACTAGAATTCTTTGGATTAGACAATGTTGAAGAACGTGACCGGAGGTTCAGAATTATGGAAGCCTTCTCTGCCTTTATGAGACATCGACCAGTAAATAGAAGCCATAGGCATGACATCATAGTTGGATCTGATTCAATTCCTGAACATGGTCCAGGGTATGCTCCATTGCTGCTCTTTGGTGGCCAGATTCCGGTCAGATTGTCCGGACATGGTGGCTTTGAAGCTCTTTTCAATGGAACTCCTGGAATCGGTCTAATGCAAGGCAATACAGGTGACTACTTTATCGGTCCTGGACTCGAAGAACTGTTTGAACAGCTTTCAGCTAATGACAGGCGAGGTCCTCCTCCAGCTGCCAGGTCGTCAATAGACGCAATGCCTACTATTAAAATCACAAACAAGCTTCTTCGTTCAGAATCTCATTGTCCAGTATGTCAAGATAAATTTGAGCTGGGATCTGAAGCGCGGCAAATGCCATGTAAACACATATATCACTCAGATTGTATTGTTCCCTGGTTGGTACAACACAACTCCTGCCCTGTCTGTCGCCAGGAGTTGCCACCACAAGGATTGAGCGGCAGCCGCGGCTCCAATGGTAGAACTAGAAGCAGTTCTGATAGTAGTGGTGGGAATGGAAGGGTAAATGGTAGAGAGAACCAGGGAAGGCGGAACCCACTCTCGTATTTTTGGCCTTTCCGTTCATCGAACTCTGGCAACAATGGAGCAGGAGGAAGCAGCTCAAGAACACAGCCTATCCCTGAGAATAGCCACCACACTGGCTATTCTGGATGGCCATTTGAGTAAGTTAAGGGTATGCTTGGGGCATGCTCTCCCCACTTCCTTGTCATTGAAGTTACTTATGTGGAGTAATAAGTGGTTTATGAATGCTGAAAATGATGAAACTTTAGTTAGCCAGTCTGGGTTATGCTGCTTTTAAATGTGTGAATTGTGAAAATTTGTGTACCAAGACGTGTGTGAAGATATTGTATAAATTTGCACGTTCCTATAAATTATTCATTGCCGGAGATCCGATTCGCGTCATTGTTTGTTTTCAGTTTTTCATTTCTCAATTGATGGATAAGAGCAAAACAGCTTGTACGGAAGCCACCGATATGGGTTGTTTATGTATTTATTTATTTTAACTATAATGATTTGCAAACTCGCATTTAGGAAATCATGTGTTCGTCTTAATTCTTTTAATATAGACAAAATAAAATTAAACAGACCATATGTAAAATAAAATCTAATTGGTTCACTTCGTTGTTGTCTGAAGAGAAAAGGTTTAGAAGAATCAGGTCAGAATTCTAAAAACTTTGCAGTATTATAGGCAGGCCATATGATCCAAATTTGCATGCAAGATTTTTACATAATTGGTGAGATTTAGAGTTTTAGTCTTGCACTCTTGCGGAATCTGGATGTGAACTACATATTTAACAAGCGAACAAATTGACCAAATTGGTGTAACTGTACAACTTCACGTGTTCCGGCATTAGATGCTGCTTTAGGTTCAATGGTTAATCTGTAATTGAACTGGTCATGAATAAATTCATATATTTTATACAAAATATAGTTGAAGTAAAATAAATGGAAACCATTATTCACATTAATGAAATTTACTTTCATAATTAATCCCTTCCCTCGACACTTGCTTTAATGTTTTCATCTTCCAGCGCTAATTAGGCATGTGTAGTTAATAAAAAAAGGGCATGGATATATAGATCATAACTAAGAAACATGGATTAGAATAACCAGTGCAGAGGCCAAAACACTACTACTGAAATTTAATCCATGCAGTTGAATACAACAACAATTGTAACCGAATTTAATTCACCAGCCAGTGCCACCACCAGCATTTGCAGACCACCCATCATCGGATTTCTTGAGGCCACTTCCCCAGCCAGAAGATCCTTGATCAGCATCACCTGCACCGTCGCCACTACCCCAACCAGAGGCTGCACCAGACCCCCAACCACCAGGGAAGGCTTCCCTTCCTGGGGAATTTTGAACCTTGGCTCCTGGAAAATTACTTAAACCATCATCTCCATCCTTCGTGACAGAACCCCATCTGGCTGAATTAAAGCCAGAATCCTGCCTTCCATTATGGTTTCCTCGACTGTTGTATGAGCCTCGACCACGTCCACGTCCACCACCATATGGACGGGGCAGACCACTGGGGTGATCATCCCGATTCCCACTACTTCTATAATCGGTTCGCCCTGAACAAAACATTATAATTAAAGCTTCTGAGTTTTTGAAAATCTGAATGCAAAATTAGAGGGAAGGGGGACCAGCGGGAAAAGTGCAGGTCGTTTGGAACACAAACCAAAGAACAAAAAAGCTGAAATAGAGCTATGTAAAGAATATGCTACAATCCTAGTAAATTTCACTCAGCCCTGCACATACAAGACTTTGAATAAAAAATGAGCAGAAGCAAAACTCAGAAGTTCACAACAAAATATACCTGTCCTGGAACCAGCTTGACTTCTCCATTGACCACCCTCATTTGAACCCCACCCACTACCCAATGAAGCCCCTGAAGATCCACCAGTGGCTGGGCTTCGCATGGGCACCATAGCAGCAACAGATCTAATGGAAGGTGTATCACGCTGGGGATCATCAATGTGCCTCTGGAAATATGCCACAAGCCGATCAATGTCCTCGAACATCCTTTTCCGGAATTTGAAACCTTTTGGATAAAGGCCAATATACTCATGGTGGGGATTCGTGCTTCGTATATAACTCAATATGAATGTGCCTGGATGTTCATGAGAGATGCCAAAACTGTAGACTATCCGCATAGGAGACTCTGTTTTCTCTATCTTCAAAAGTTCATCAACTTCTGCTTTTGTACCCTTCTTGAACTTGCGATAGTTCAGCATTGCCTTTAGATGAACTACCAAGGGGTCAACATAGCGATCCATTACCTAAGCAACAATGGAGAAGAACAATCTACTATGAAACAAAGCTCCAGTAAAGTAAGAAAAGAAAACCAATGGATGCATTTGAAAGCAGTGGTGTTAACTAACCTCATCTAAATCCTCAAAAGTGTCCTCCCCAATTGTCAGTGTCTTCCCAATTCGAAGTAAGCTTGTGATATCCTTGTGTTCCTTCCCACCTTCATTTATATCTTTGTGGGCATAAACTCCATCATAGATTTTTAGTGTTAAAGTAAGAAATGAAGGTCCACGTGAGCTAGGCCGGATTATACTTTCTCCAACATCTTTGTCAGACAAGAACTGCATATAAAAGACGTACCAGCTAAGCAACCACTGTAATGAAATACCCACAAGAGACTGCGACAGGGCAACTTATATGATTTAAGATTTTATTGCACAGAAGAGGTTATTCTCTAGAAAGCCAAGGAAGCAGGTTAGTCATACTATCTAACCAACTGTGATTAATTTATATAAATATATGATGCTTAAACACAAATGAGGGCATGCAAACACTTGTATATTCAGTAACCAATAGAAACTGATATAACACAACATAATCAAAGTTAAAACCTCTAAGAAACAAACCTCCATTGCCTCGTCTGCAGTTATGTTTTGAAAACGAGGGTGAACAATCATCCTGGGCTTGAAATGTTTCTTTGCAAGCTCTTTCTCTTTGCGAGCTTTGTCTTGTACACTTTGAAGAGAGCTCCGATCCTCGTAATAATAGGGGTCAAGATTACGCTTACTCTGTAAATGATTACTTCTCATTTCACTCTCCCTACAAACAAGGAATACCTGATACCTATTTTTCTGAATTGATTTGATTTTGCAAGTGAGGATGTCACCCTCACTTAGCCTATCAGATAAATCAACAAAATCCCTGGAGTCATCTGTGTAGTCCTCTTTATGGAGAATTCCGGTTAACCCTGATTCAAGGGCACATATGGCCTTTCCAGCTTGCACTTTGCGAATTGTAGCTTGAACAATTTTTCCTTCAGCAAGGGTTTCTTCAGTTTCACCTGATATCATATAAAACTCTTCATCCTGATTTGGTTCTTCATATTGTTTACGCCAATCCTGAAAACCCTGAATCAGTTCTCTTTTTATATCATAGAAAGTTTCTATTTTGTTTGGCCGCTCTTTCCCTTTAGCATATTCCTCAACGTCGAGGTTTTTCAAATAACTTGGCCGATCTCTCACATGCTCTATAGCCATCTCCAATGCATCATCATCATCATTTGCATCGCCTGTACCATCTGCGTCATACACATCTTTAGCCAGGTCTTGTGCAAGAAAATATGATTCCGGATGGATTCTTGTATCATCTAGCAAATCAATAAATTGGCTGCTGCTACCAGCCAACCCACTCCTTCGAATACGCAAGAAACCTACTGCATTGACAAAAACCTTTTTACCCAGCTTATGCTCTGTCACAAAGTCCTTCCGGGTGAAAATTCCTCCAGCTCTTACCAAGGACCTCTGTAAAGATGCAGCCTTTCTGGGACCAAGCCCAGAAATGTACTGTAAAGGAGCGAATAGCCACTCATGACTTATGGCTAAATTGACATCTAAGCCCACCTGATTTGTCACATCCACCATAATCTGCTCAACCATCCCGAATTTCTCATCAGCGTTGAGAAAGCTCTCCAACGAACTCAGTTTCCACGATAAAATTTCTTTTCTAGGTCCACATAATGTTGCAACCATTGCCAAGGGATTCTGCAGATACCTTCCAAGTGCCACCGCCCGCCTCACTATACCTGCCAATGTGAGGATAAATGGATTAATTAAAAGCAACCATAAGTGACACAAATAGGATGAAGACGCAACAAAAGTTACCTTGCTGTGATGGAAGTTGTTCGGATGAAATTCGAGAATTTTCATATAAATGTGGAAGTGATTCATCCCCATACACAATGCTGAGGCCATCCATCTCATGCCCAACATCTCTAGGATTTTCCTCCACCATTTTAAAAATTATCTAAAAGAAGCAGGAGCGAATTAGCCAATTCTAGGAGTAAAAATTGTGAAAGTTGTAGTGGAAATACCACACAAACAGCTTATACCCCATATTACTACTAAATATCCTCACAGAAAGGAGTTTGCACAAGAAGCTAAACAGCAATTTTGCTTTGAAAGCTTAGTAATTTCACCACCAATATGACCTCTGGCAGGAATCCATTCCACTTTATGGTATTTTCAAAATGAAAAAAAGGAGATGGGCGAAAAAGAAAAGTCTATCTATCCAAAGTCAAAGGGTAAAGAGAAGTTTATAAATTCAAATACAAAGGGAAAATAAAATTCAAGGTACTTGATAACCTTATGTAGATGCTAAGTAAAGATGACACACTGTAATAACACAGAACCAACACGTCATCCCAAAATGGTTAACTGAACAAACTATTATAAAAGCACCTTAATATTTGATACATCTTTTCAATTAATCCATAAAATTTGATGCCGCTTTAGATCATAATCAAGGTGAATGACTAAAAGACTTGGGCCTACATCTGTTAATAACAACTACCCAACGCTGAGAGAGTAATATAACTAATTAGTCCTGGGAAACAAAGCACTTCACCATCCCTACATGATTCACGTCTCAAAAAGGACATTCTGATGCCTTCAAACAAGATGAAACTTCACCAAAACCAACACAATAAAATCATTATCTCCATTCACAACTGTGTTACTGCCCACTAACTCTTAGAGCAATAGATACCCCAAGACCCAAATCATACATGCAGACCAAACACATGCATTAAAACCATAAATATAACAGAAGAAATGATGCACACTATCCATGGTAAATTTAAAATAAGAAAAAACATTAAGCAGGAAAATGCATCAACAATTCAACCACATCAGCTTAATGTTGAAGCAAATACGTATCTAACAATCAGAAACATCAGAAATCAAGATGCCAACCTCATATATATCGTCCTTCAGACGAGTACAAGACAAATTCACTGCTCCTAGAACAACAACATGTGGTTGGTGGTCTGTCATGAACTTCAAAACACGCTCCTGATCGTTCTTCTTCCGTTGCTGGTCATTAACATTTTGAGACCGTAAAGTAAGAGACCCAGTGTAAAGAACATCTAGCATTTCCCCCGATGAATCTAACATGACAAAAGTTGTCTGCGGCTTTCCAGGACCCCAACAGCAAGCCATAACCCTAGGGGCAGCCTCCTCATCAGCACTGAGATCATTATCCTTACGTTGATAAGGCCCCATAGAAACCTTATTCCACAAAGCCTTCCCATACACCATGAGCAACCAATTCTTTGCTTTACTAGTTAAATAAGATCTTGCCTCTTTTTCCATTGATGGTAAGAGAAAGCGAAAAATTGCATCATGAAGTATCAACTTCCTCTGTTCATTCCACAGTTGGGCAGACCTACTAACACTGTCGCTGATATAATAATCATTGAATTCATTTGTCAACTTATCAAGATACTCTTCAGGCAGCTTAATAGTAACTTGAAGGAGCTTCTCCTCCTCAGCCTTCTGTATAAGGAGCCATTGTGCATCTTCAAACTTAGATAATGGCTTCTCACGCAACCACTTTATCCCAGCAAATTGATGGAAAGAATCTATAGTTACATTTCCATCAGCAGTAGGACACGTTGATACCACAGCATGGTCAATAAAGTTAGTACGGACATGTTTCCTAATGCTAGGCTCACAACTAATCTCAACAGCTGCCTGTAACAATATCAGCATACTATCAACAAAATATACCTTCCAAATGTATAAGAAATAAGATAGAATGATCATACCATGTGCCTAGCATATTTGAGTACTTCTTGAGGTGTATCACACAATGCACATGTAAAGTTTGAAGCCATCTCTTCAGGTGTTTCCTTAGGATTCTCCAACTCGTTAATCTATAAACAATGGATGTTAAAGACCACTGTTTACAAAACCAAAAAAATCACTAACCTAATCATGCTTACCATTTTTTCAAGTGATAAAATCATTCCAAGCTGTTCAGCACTACGCCCAAACTTGCTGGCAACCTCCCAAAGCCCTGCCTTACTGAAAGCACTATACATTGATTTCCTTTTAGGTCTTTTATATTGCCCTTCATCAACACCAACTTCCCCGGGAGGGAAATGCAAGTTAAATTTTGAGTCAACATCATCAACCTCCCTCTCTGATTCTGCAGCCTTCAATGATCTCATAACTGACTCAAACATCAGCTGGTTCAATTCAAGTCTTGTTTCATCATAAACACGACGGGACTCTTCTTCAAACCGTTTGTTATAGTAGGCTTGGAGGGCATTCTTTCGTTTCTGAAGAAGCCACCATTTGTGGTCCAAGTCTTGAATTGCCCAAAGCACCTATGTCATAACCGATGAAGCCATTTACAGAGTTAAATTTTCTTTCACTAAGAAAAGCAATATTCATAATTATCACAAGTATGAACGCTAACAGAAAAAATTGCACACACCTTGTGCCATTTTAAAGCTGGAGGCTTTTCATTTTTATCCCAATTCTCTTCATCAGGTTGGTCATAATTTTTCAAAAGGCTTAAGCACTCCTCCTTCCGATACATAGCAATAAAAGGGATCTAGAGAAGGTTAAAGTTTCCAGATTAGAATAAACAAAATAGAGCCTAACAATATTAGAATGAAAATGTTATTTGCATGGATAAGATGCTAACATCTAATTTCTGTCCATGATGCAATTCCAAAAATCTGGTGATATCATGAGCTTTAATCTGTAAATTGCCAACATCTTTCTTGTGGATCCAAGGTACCATCCCTTTTCTAAGTTGATCTACTATCCAACGACTCTCCTCTTCCACACTAATTGAATCCAGTGGAGGTGCACCAGTACTCTCCTCCGAAATCTGCAGGGAAATAATTTTTCTAATTGAGAATACCTGAGTGTTCGCAAAACAGAACAAACCGTCTAAACAAATCTCAAAGTACCTGCATTCTTTCTGGAATATCTAGCTCCCTAATTCGATCATCCTTCTCTGTCATGTATTTCTCAGATAGGACAATAGGCTCAAATTCATCTTCAAGTCTAGTCTCTCTATATTCACGGAGTTCCAGACTTTGCTTGCGAGACTGAAGCAGCTCATCAACATCACCAAATAATTCCTGAGCTTCTTGTAATGCAGAAGAAGATACTCCCGGTGCCTGCCTAGCTTTCTTTTTCTTCATTTTCTTCCGCCTATAATAGAAAATGCAATAACAAATTATGTAAATTATCTAATAATCCAAGTTCATCCTCAGAGGAGCTCCATGTAGCAATAAATAAGTAAAATACTCATTGAAAATACCTCAAAGGAGCTCCATGTTCATCCACTTCTTCTTCGTCCACAATGAAGTCTGCCATTTCATCTTCTTCACCAATATCTGCCTCGTCCTCCTCTTCTCCAGGCTCCTCCTCTTCAGCAATGTCTTCAAGTGGACCTCCTGTGTTCAATGACATCCATGATAAGCAACGGAAAGCCAATACTGTAAACCAAGAGCATCTTTAACATACCTTCATCATCACCAAATAAACTGCGCTTAAGCTTCTCCTCAGCGGTTCGTCCACCTTTACCGCTGCCATCAAATTCCTCCTCATCAGATAATCCAGAGGGCTCATCCTCAGTGTCTCTCTGGCCTTTTTTAAGCCGCTTAAACTTTTTGCTTTCCTGTTGAATTACCTTGTTAATAATAAAAATTTCAACAATGAACATGACCACAGAACCACACCATCCAGCAGATAAGGATGGCAGAAAATTATAAACCTAAATCATAACATGAACAATCCACAACCTTCCTACGATGAATATTGATGTTGTTATCCTCCAAAAGCGCATAATCATCTTCATCTAGAATATACTCCTCCCTGAAATAAAAGAAATAAATATATCAGCATTAAATCTAACCATATATAGGGTTCAATAATTTCTCCCAATAAAATAGAACAAAGAAATAGAGAAAAATAATAACAATAAAGAGAAAAAGTTTTCACTTTTTCTTCCGCTTTTTCTTCTTTTGTCGTTCCTCATCGCTGTCTGCCCTCTCTTCATCTTGTTCCTCCTCTTCCTCCACGTCATCCACTATGAATCCATCATTCTCGTATTCATCCTGACCTTCTACACGTTCATGTGGAAAAAATATAACTTTCAGTTAACATAACATTCACCAAATGAAATCTACGAATGAATAACTCCTAAGTAACAAACATTATATGCCGTCAATATCGACTGAATAACATTATAGAGAAAACACTACATGAAATGAAACCAAAAACACATAAACAGAAATATAAAGCAAATTCTCAAGCTCCTGGAGTAGAGGTATAAAGCAGGTGATAAAACCTAAGTTCCTAACAGTATCACTCAAAGAAAAACTACAAGAAATGCCTTCCTTCATCCCTGTAAAGCACCATACAACACCCAACAGACCTTATAATGCATTACTTCTAAAACATTTTTGTCGCTGTTTCACTTTATTTCTTCTAATGGTGGAGGGTTGGGGTGATTGTTTCAGTTTTAAGTTGGGTTTTTTTGCAAATTTGGTTCCCATTTTCACTATAAGCCTCAACTTTATAGAAACATGTGTAATAGTTATAGAAATACATATACACACTGTCAATTCATCTTCAAACTAAATCAGCTTTAGCAAGATGAGGTTCTAATAACATTCACACATAATCACTCTTTAGCTAATCCTTTCACATGACAAGCCCCAAACATACTTCATCATACTTCACAAATCATACACTGATAAAACTGCACCCAAAAAACATAAATCTTCTTTCCTTGCCAGTTTCACTCAACCAAATTAATGAAGAAAGGAGCAGCCAATGTATACCCTCAAATGCATAATTAATATTCCAATCATTTCTGACAATTAAATACACATGTATTGCTATTAGTCCCTGCCATTCATCCAACCAGCAACGTCCAAAAGAACAAAAATAAGGAATTCTCCATTACTCAATTCAGCCATGAGAAGAAGATAACCAATTCATTGTAATCATTCAAATGACCACAACAGTTCTCAAACACTATCTTTATATCTCTTACCACTCTCCCTAATTTAAAACCGAAACATCAATCATATGTTATTGAAACTCTTAAAAAAAATCAGAATCAACACAAGAATCATAAAAACTATTAATCCATCATAAACCAATTAGAATCCCACCCAGAAAAATATAGACTTCAATTCTTCACCCAAACTCCATTCGGCCATGAAAGAACAATTTGTGATTCCCACATGCAACAACACATTTCACTCTAGCCACACATTAAACTCACATTCATCAAGAAATTCATTCCACTTCTCACAACAACAGCAACACGTGAGAAACAGAGGAGAAATCCCAAGTAAAACTAACAATTTAAACTACAAAGACATCCACAGTCAAATAACAACTTCCAATGAGCTTAGGCAATAATTAATTTGAAGATTAAACCTTTATAACACCAAAAATCCCGTCTTATTTGGACTTCAATCTGGGTCTTTTAACATTAAATGTTGAAATCCTCTTATAAACAACAAGAATGGAAGTTTGAGCTTCATTTTGATTAGCTAGTAAACCCTAAATCCCAAAACCTAGCTCTTGAACCTCTCACAGAACAAAACAGTAAAAATAAATAAAAGAAATTAAGGAGCTCAACATTTTGATTAGTTAGTCCATAATCATAATCGTACCTTCTTCTTCGTCCTCATCTTCCTCCTCATCCATGCCCTCTCCATCAACTGGCTCTCTCTCCTCCTCCTCTTCGTACACAACCTCGTCTACGCACATCACATCGTACACACAAACGTCAAAATCCAACAAAAAACAAAAAATACAAATAACGAAAATCTCTGAATGAAATAGAAACAGAAATAGGGAATGATTTCTAGGGCTTACCTTCGTCGTCTGAGATAACACCCTTGGCCATTGATTGCGGCGGTGAGAGGCAAAAAGTAAGACGCAAAAAACAAGAAAGTGAAGAGAGAGAAAGTTAGAAGAAGATGTGAATGTATATGTGAGCGATTGATGGTGGCGGGAGAAGACGGTGAGTAAGGTTTTACAGTGGCGCCGATTTTAGAAGATTGTGATGGCCGATGCGATGGGCAATATGGGTTCTATGTTCTAACCTTTTTCCTTTTTCTTCAAGGAACAGACAGATTTGGTAATTTATTTGATCTTGTCTAAAAAGTTTCTACACTCCATTTAATTTAAAATGTATGATGTGTATATAATTTTTAGCTCATCTTAAGGGAACTAAAGATTTTCTTTGGAGCATTAAAAATGTATAATCTTTAATTTAGCTCTATGTCTTTGGAGCATTTTTATGTACTATCTCTATTTCTAAATATAAGATTATTTTCCTAATTTGATTTGATTAAAATGTAAGTTAAGGTGGTTATTGATACATATTACATAATATTATCAATTTATCCTGACTATATATATTTATCCCCGCTTTTCAACTCTTGTTTGTTTATTATAGATAAGTATTATTAGAGTTTATTTGGAAAAGATTGAGAAAATTAGAAAGTTGTTTGTATTTAGTAATAAACTGAAACATGAAAGTGGTCTTATATTTAAGAACTGAGGGAGTATCATTTATACTTGATTTGAAAAATAATTGTAAGAGCATTTAGATGTGTATAAAATGTTTTGTATGGTTTTTATTCTTTTTTATACAATGTATGTTTTTTTTTCGAGTGGAAAGGGACAATGTATGGTTTTTATTCTCAATGTGATATAATCATATAAATTAAAGCATCTTCGCCAAAACAAAAAAAAAATCAAAGGAACAAACACATTATGAATGTTGTGATGAGTTATTAGAAAAATTTATGACATGTTATATGTGATATAATATGACATGTTATATGTGTGAGTTGAAAAATTAATGTCTCCTTTAATTTATTTTGTTGTTTTGAGGCATTTTCGGGTAAGTTTGTCATAAATAATAAATCCCATATTTTATGGGATTGTGAGTGTGCAAATTATAATAAGTAAATTTGAATTACATGATGAGTTAAGAAAATGACTGAGTTTGCACAATAACGCGTGAAGTGAAATCTGAATAAACCTTCGATCAAAAAAAAAAATCTGAATAAACCAGTCTCCACTTTCCACCCTTATGTGCAGGTAAAAAAAAATGTAGACTGAACACTTTTTATAAATTATTGTTGTCAATTTCAGAATCAAGGTTTTGGAATTTATGAGAAATGACTTTTAGACGTTAAAGTTCTCATTCTAATTCTACAGTGTAATTCAGTTCAAACAAAAAAATTCTACAGTGTAATTCTCTAATCCCTTTAATGCATAACGTACGCCATTTATTTAAAAGGGCATTTATATACAAAGTCTAGAGCCATATGACTATTATCTGAGGTAAAAAAAAGAGCCATATGACTATCAGGGCCAAAAAAGCCAATGAACATTTTTTTTTATAACTAAAGCCAATGGACATTTTAAGTGTCCTAGACTTTCAATTGGAGATTCAAGTAGAGACCTTGAGTTTTAGATCACTTATTTCTCCTATGAGTTTTAGGTCAAAAAAGACATATGACTATCTTAAGGACAATTTCCATTACTCGAATTATTTATGTTGTTATTTGTAGATAATGTTACCAACTGAATTCGCGTAACACTAGATAAGAGCTGAAGACAAGTAAGTAACCACGGAAAAAACCGCAATGGCAAAATTAATACTGCTATATCTTATATGGCTAATTCTACAATAAAAGCCTTCACATAGTAAGGGTTTTTCTACCAAAATACTACACCAAAAAAAATTTATTACCAATATGTTATAGTAAATAAAATATATACCAAAATACTACAAAATGAAGAAGTCATTCTTGCCTCGTTCTTGGCAAGAACGACTTTCGTTGTTCCCACCCAATAACATTTTCAGATGAATTACTCTCTCCGGTCCTTATTATAAGTCACCAATCGCTTCTAAATTTTAGTCTTTAATATAAGTCACCAATTATCATTAACTAACTCATTTATTAAAATTTTCCTAATATACACTTACATTGGAAAATGAACATTGGAAGATGAGAAGAGAGAGAAGATGAAAAAGGCACCTTTATAGATAGAGGATTAATGAAGAGGGAAAAAGTAGTGGGTCATAGTGATAAAGGTGAAAAATCCTTATATGAAATGGTTTGAGGTTAAATAATACTGCGTGCGATTCTAAATATAAGGCATATTTGACATTTTTAGAAAATACTAAAAAAGCAAAATAAATTCCTCATAAGTTGATTTACCTATATTTTTCACTTAAATTAGTTTATTTGACCTATAAACTAATAGATAATATAAAAATATATCAAATATATCAAATGACTTATTTTGCTTCCTCGTTTTTTCCAAAAAAAGTCAGTTAGGTCTTATATTTAGATCCGGAGGAAGTAGTATGGTATGTGTGTGCATATATGATGTACTCCCTCGATCCTATTTATAAGTCACCAACCGCCTAAATTTTACATAACAAGGAATGAAGGTTAATAGAAGTTGTATCATTAAATTGATCTTATTTTTTTTGTCTTTTCTATTTTTGCCCCTTTCACCTTTATCACTATGACCCACTACTTTTTTCCCTCTTCATTAACCCTCTATCTTAGTCTTTTTCATTTTCTCTCTATTCTCATCTTCCAATGTTCATTTTCCAATGTAAGGGTATATTAGGAAAATTTTAATAAATGAGTTAGTTAATGGTAGGGGTGGGCAAATTAAACCGAAAACCGAAAATCAAACCGAACCAAATGAGTTTCGGTTTTTCGGTTTCGGTTTTTCGGTTTTCGTTTTCGGTTTCGGTTTCCATTTCCCATACTATTTGTTTTTCGATTTCGGTTTCGATTTTCGTTTTAGGTAGCTTTTTGGTTCGGTTTTCGGTTTTCGGTTTCGTTTTTTCGGTTTCCTTTGTAAAATGGTTGTATTAGCTCAAAAAATGTGATAAAACTAATTGTTTTCGGTTTTTCTTGTAGCATTTCGGTTTCTCGGTTTTTCGGTTTCGATTTCGGTTTTCATTTTAGGTAGTTTTCGGTTTTCGGTTATTTCGGTTTTGAACCGAATAACCGTTTGCCCACCCCTAGTTAATGGTAATTGGTGACTTATATTAAGGACCAAAATTTAGAGGCAGTTGATGATTTATAATAAGGACCGGAGAGAGTAATTCATCTGAAAATGTTATTGGGAAGTGCGTTGTTAGTCGTTGGCAAGAATGCAAGAACGACTTCTTCATTTTATAGCATTTTGGTATATATTTTATTTGCTATAGCATATTGGTAATAAATTTTTTTGGTGTAGCATTTTGGTAGAAAAACCCATAGTAAGGGTGCTATACATGGGGAAGGAAATAGCAAACATATTATACAGTCTCTCCCTTGCTTGCTGGCAAAAAGGAAAACATCACAACTTTCAATTTTTTTTTTTAAAAAAAAGACTCTCACAGTTTATAATAAATTCAACATACATCTAGTCACAATACAAGAGGCAACCACAAAACAATTTAATTCACCGTATATATTTAAACACGCGTAATTTTGTATATATGAGTATTATAATACATATTAGAGGGTTGGTTGTAGAATAATCAAAACCATCTTACGTGCGCAGTTAAGAGAGAAAAAAAACATTTTTAGTCTGTGGAACTTTATGGTTTGATGGTGAGGGGCTTTTTTGTATTTGAGACCCCACACGGGTTCAAATATGGCATGCAACAATAATAGACCGCAAACAATCCAACACTTTTATACAATACAAATGAATTATATTTTCTTGACGGCATAACAGACATAATTATGTTATGCCAGTATCATTTTATCACCCCCTTTCATTTTAAGTTAATGGGCTGTATACATGTCATTCTTAAAAGAACATCGAATTTCAACGAGTAATTCTCCATTCTCCTAGCATTCTCCATTACAGCTTAGATCATGTCAATTTTGTAGTTATTTTTCATTACCTAAAATTTACTTTTAGCCACTCAACCATTGCAGCTTTCATAAAAAAACAAATGTGGAATTTCAGAAAGACATGTGAATTCATAAATTTTTTAGGTGGGAGATTTTGATTATTCGAATAATGATTTTAACTGAATATTAATCTTATTGACAACACTATATTACTCAAATTATATTACTAAAATTTATGAATTTGAGTAATTTCTTTTGAAAATAATTCCTAAAATACAAGTACCATTTGACTTACCACAATAACTAGGACATTAATATTTGAAGTCCATGAGGTGTATGTCGCGTGCATATAAAGATTACACCACACACCTTATAAGGTGCTCTCTGATCCCATCCCAAAATATATCTTCCAATTTGGTGAAAGTATACGTCTTAACAAATAATTTATACTGTTGGCCAAAAAAAAAAAACAAATAATTTGTACTATTTTAGGTTTGTCTAGACATCAATTTTGTCTTTCACTAATGCATTAGCTTTCACCTCTATTATATCTCATTTAATTAGAAAACAGATCATATTTGTAACATAATTATTCCTTTTAAACCAAGTTTAATAATTTTCTTGACAAATGCAAATCAATTATTTAAAGTTTATAAAAGACATGGAAAAGAACAAATGTAAAAGAACAAAAACAACAAAGTAACCTATACTACATTTCAATACACAATAAATTGATAGTAGCTATAATTTCATATTTATAAAGTAGTCTCTCACCAAAATATATATACTTCAATTTGGCCAAACTATGCATCCCAACATATAAGTTTTATTTTAGGTTGGTCTAAACATTAATTGCATTTTTTCAATTTTACCAATTGTTTATCTTTTATCAATACATTAGCTATCATCTTTATTATATAGGAGTATGAACTATCACATTCTATTCATCATCTATATTCTTTTTCATATTTTAAGAATGACATAATCAGGAAATAAATCACATTTATATAATAGTTTTTACTTTTATACAAGTTTTAACAATTGTCTAAACATCAATTTCATTTTGTTTTAAATATGTGTAAAAATATTTGGCAACCGTATAAGCAATGCTGTTAAGAGGAAGGAGAATATTTATGACACTAAACTTCATTAGCTTTTCTAATCAAAATTCGTAGGAATCACCTCCCATCAATCAATGAAAAAAACGACTTAAGAAATTTGCAAAAAGAAAAAAAGATAATAAAATTGAATGAATGAGATCACACTACGATTCGGTCACTTTTGTTTACCTTATCCCTTACACGAGCAAAGCCCCATGTTTCGCTGTTTCTATTTAATGCTCGCTTCGTCATTACAGTAATCCTACTTCAACGATCCCACTGCACTCTAGTGCGCAGTTTAATAATGCAATTTCACTACTTTTCACCTTTCAAACAAACAAAAAAAATAAAAATAAAAAGACAGGTAAACCACCATGTCTAACAAAAAACACTACCCTCGTCATTTGCTGCACAAGTTAACTTCACTTTCTGACTTTCTTCTCCCAAACCCTAAACACCACTGATTTTCCTCCCATGTAATCCTCATAAACATTAAAAAAATTTAATCTTTTCAGCACTTTCTCACCATTCAAGAAAATGGGTATACCCAAGTTGGACGATGGAGTGTAATTGGATTCACAGGCATTGCCTGAGATGGGGAAGGCGGAAGAAGAACAGGCTTTGCCTTCAAGTGTGGCTTCTGGTGATGTTGAGAGAAATGTGGAGGGGAGATTTTGTGGGTATAGATGTTGGAATGTTAGGAAATTCATTGGCCTCAGATGTGTTTTTGTTTTGCTTCTTTCTCTTGCCGTCTTCCTCTCTGCTGTGTTTTGGTTACCCCCTTTTCTTCGTTACGCAGATCAGAAGGATCTGGGTTCTGATTCTAAATATAAAGGTTGGTTTTTTATTTGTTTATTTTAAATTTCTTTTTTTTTTTGTTTGAGTTTGTCGGTGGCGGCATTATTATCTGGGTATAGATCTTTTGTTACTATTTTTGGAGTTAATTTTTGTCTTTTCTTGTTGGAATTAAGTGGTTCATACGATTTAAGTTGTCTAGTTCACTTTTTGACTTTGATTATGCATCAAGGTTAATGGCAGGGAATGGATTTTATAAAGGATAGTTTATGTTGATTCTCTCTGCTTAAACTGGGAAATGGGAGCAAGCTTGGTTCTGAAACTAGTTTCTGACTGGACTTTGATGTGTGAAAAGTCTCATTGATTTTTTGATTTTATCTTTTTTTTTAAAAAAAAAAAATTTAATAACTGAGAATATGGTTGGAACTTGGAAGCGTAGTGGCTTGTCAGGTCAAGTTATCTTCCATTAGGAAATTTATTTTATCATATCTATTTTTTAGTATGGTGTATGGGCTTTCACCATGCATTTGCATTGTAAGATTGGTTTTGAAGCCAAATTGATTGTTCTGACTTCTGAACTGAACCTCACAGAGGGTGCAAGTTTTTGACATCATTTTTCGTTATTTTGTGATTGTATTTTGACAATTGGTTACACTCACTGGAGGGGCTGTTAGCTTCTTTTGCAATATTCAGATACTACCAGTGGTATAGTCATATTTTATCAAATTGATTTTTTCTTCATAACATTATCAATACTACATATAGAAAAAATTTTCCCATTCAAAGCTGTTATACTAAGTTTATAACTCTGAAACTGGCTAACTAGCTTGTGTGTGTTGTTGCGGTGATCATCCAGATGATGGGCTTCATTTGGAAGATGGGATCTTATACATTATCATATATTTTAACCAGAGTAAACTTGGAGATATATCAAACACCTTTTTCTTGGGCCATGATACTAAAACAAAACTTTATCTTATAAATTAAGACTTTTCTTCTTGGAAATTCGGTAACCTTCAATTTATTAGAGAAGAGAAAAATAAATTAATAGGCATGCATAACTCCATAAGCTTTTCTGTGACAAGGGATTTGCACTTGTTCATGTTGCTTTTTCCAATCTGTCTCAAATACTTCCTTCTCATCATGCAGCCTCTTTAAGTGGCTCATTTTCACCATTAGAATGTTTAAATTTCCACAAATTTAACTACTATTGTTGTGAATGCTAATATGGTTTTTAATTTGGAGATTTTATCCCTTTTCGCGCATGGAAATACCATGCTTGATTATTTTCTCGTTTATATCCTTTTTTAAGAAAAACTTTTGCAGTAGGCCATTACTATGCTCGATCTCAACTTGGGACGTTTTCCTTTGTTATTGACAATGAATTATTTATTTTGCAAGTTGGCCATATATTTCACAATTCACACACCTGATGTTATGTTATTGTATATGACTTCCGGTGATCAAGAATGCACATGTCTGACAGTAGGCAAGTGTGCTTCTTATTTGTTATAATTCTATGGGTCACACTGCTAGTTGCATCAACCACAGGCCATTAACTTCCAGTTTTGTAAACTATGAAGCTGACATTGTCCTATTTGTATATCTTTGCTCCTCAATACTCGCTCCAAATGTATAGTATGTGATTTTGTGGCACAAAATGTATATTATTAGGCATGACTATATGATATGATATCCTTTCTTAATGGCTTTGTGTACTTTTGCAGGTCATGATATTGTTGCAAGTTTTACCGTTAAGGAGCCAGTCTCTCTGTTGCAAGGCAACATTTCGCGGCTTGCAGATGACATTTTTGATGAGATATTAGTTCCCTCTACCAAGGTACCTCTCTTAATAATTTCCTCCTAATTTCATCTAACTCATTTTTAACATATTGATTTTAATCCTTCTTTTTTGAAACAGGTTACCATATTGTCACTTGATCCCCTTTCTGGGTCAAACATGACCAAAGTGGAGTTTGCTGTTGATCCTGTTAATAAGTACTCTGGAACGCCTTCAGCTTCTGCTAGTTTAATAAAATCATCTTTTGAATCTCTGATTTCAGGCCAAACAGTTCTCAGGCTGACTTCATCCTTGTTTGGAAATCCCTTCTCTTTTGAAGTGCTAAAATTTAAGGGTGGAATCACTTTAATTCCCAAACAGCCTGCATTTCTTCTGCAGAGTCCACAAGTGTCATTCAACTTCACTTTAAATTTCTCAATTCGTGAAGTGCAAGCAAATTTTAATCAATTGACAAGCGAGTTAGAGTCTGGACTACATCTGACATCATATGAGGTCTGTTATTCTCGTCTTTCACTTCCTCCTCTTTCTTTCTCGTGTACTTACCATCTTTAACTCTGAAATTACCTGGTAATAAATTTGTGTGACCCATGGGAAACTCTGGGGTAGGAACCGTTGTGTTGATTACAAGTGAGTCATGCATGCTGAAAAAATAATATACCATAAAAATACTAGTTAGTCAGCAAGTACTTTAGTTCCTTTAACGGGGTTTTCAAAATTATGTAATTGGACCTTAAATGTTTGGAGATGGTCCCGTAGCCTTTATAAAGTATCAGATGACATGCTAATCTTAGACCTTTAGTATGGATAACCATGTTGATGATTGTAATCACATTTTTGTAATTGGAATGCAGAACTTGTATGTCATGTTGTCAAATTCTGAAGGTTCAACAGTGGCTGCACCAACTGTTGTTCAATCATCCGTGTTGATTGCAGTTGGGAGTGGGGATACTCCAACAAATAAGAGGTTAAAGCAACTGGCAAAAACCATCACTGGATCTCATTCAAGGAACCTTGGCTTGAACAACACTCAATTTGGTAGGGTCAAGCAGGTTCGACTTTCATCCATCTTGCAACACTCCCTTAATGGTAGTGATGGCAATGGCACTTGGTTGCCAGCTCCTGCTCCTCTGCCTCACCACCACCACCACCATCACCAACATCATCACCATCACCACCATCAACATCACCACCACCACCATCACCACAATGCCCATCTTGTTCCTGCAATTTCACCTTCACCAGAGACTGAAACTGGGAAACATGCAACTCCACCTGGAATTGGTTCTCCGGAAGCTGCAAAAAATGTGCCTCCAGAAGGGAGAAGTTCTCCAGCTGAACCTCCTGTTTGTCAATTCGGGCATAGAAAGAGGTCTTACCATAATGCTGAAAAGCATCCTCATTTGGCACCTGCAGTTTCACCTAGCATTGCTTCACGCTATCCCGTTGCCTCACCCAAAAAACAAGTTGAACCACCAGGGCTTGTTTCTCCTCCAGCTCCAGTATTAAGTCCTTTGCCAAATGTGGCTTTTGCGCATGCTGATCCCCCTCCTAAGGCCGAACCAGCTAGAGAACGCTCTAACACACAAGCCCACGAACCATCACCATCTCCATGTGAGTATGCTTTATGATCTATTCAAATTGAAGCTGGCTTAATCTGAATTAGGATTATCTATAATTCCTTTGTTTTTTTTTTTTGGTGGGGGGGGGGGGGTGTTGGGAGCTTTACCCCTTTTTTATTGGACGTATTGTGATCTTGAATGCAATATTAAGAGGAAAATTGGCAACAAGAATTCACAATTTGCAGTTACCTTCCCCCTTCATTCCCTTGCAAGTGTTTATTGTGAATGCATGCAGCTTTTGCTCGGCTGTTATTCCTGTTTCTGAGATTGGCATACCTTTCAGGTTTTCTTGTTAACTGTTGGAACTCAAGGGGTCTTATTTTTTGTCAGTTGATGCTTATATGCACTGCATTCTGATTATGCAGCTGATAATTATGTTATGTGCTTTGCAGCTGCTGCAGGTGCACGCAGGACTGAGAGATGGACAACTTTAATATTAGTAGTAATTTGTGTTACATGTATAACAAATGACTGAACTGTATTATTCGGGGAAGACAATTTAGAGAGTACTAAGAAAGTGAGCTAGGCAAAGGGCGAGCTTCACATTCGAGTGATATAAGTTGTCAATGTCATTATGCATGTAAATAGTTTATTGAAGAGGTCTAGAGGAGATATGCATGCATTTTGAGGTCAAAGACCACTAGTGGCAGGCCTTAATGACATGCATTGTTCCTCTATTGTGTATCCTATTCTGCAGAGATGTAAGAGGGATGATAATACGAAATGAAAAAGGAAGTGACCAAATTAGCCTTATTTTTTCACTCAATTCCCCCCCCCCCCCCAAATTTTTTTTTGTGCTTTTTTCTTCTCCCAGTAAAAGTAAACAAAATGGGGCAGATAAATGTGTTGGATGAATTTGATAAGGGTCATTGTTTAGGGGCAATGTAACACTTTTTTTTATTTATCCAAAGAGTTAATTATTAATAGAGCATAATGACACTGTATGATCTATTTAGTTGACCCCAGATAGATAGTGATAAGACTTTGTTGTAGTATTTATTTATTTTTTGGTTGCGAAATAGCGGTTACTTTCTCATCTCTCCAAGTTTTTTTGGCCAAAGGATAATTTCATTAATAAAAGAAATATTACATACGCTTAATATCCCAAGAGTACATAAATGAAGCTCATCTCCTCCAAGTTTATGAACAATTTGTACCATAAAGTATATAAATTCACTGCCATCTCAATTGTTTTTAATCGCATCTCTGTTCTTTAATGTAAGTCTTAGTTTGGAGTATAATAACAATGTTTATAAATGTCCCCAAAGCATATAACTATTAACTTCTAGCATAAAGCCAAGATATGATAAGCTATTGAACCCTTTGATCTCATTTTCGACCTTGGGGACAAGCGCAAAATTTGTGCAACTTGATTAGAAAACATAACTGGTAAGGGTGCAAAATTTTATATGGTAAATTGTAAAAGGAGCACCTAGTACCATGATAATTTTATCGATGCAAAAATATGCATAGTAAATCAAAATGGGGCACACCATCATTTTTTTTTCTTCCCTCTCATGGTCTGGGTGTCACCTTTATAATTGATCACGTACTGTATTTTTGCATCTTTTACAATACATCATGCGTTTTTTTGTCTCATTTTAGTTTAACCTGTATATATTTGTAACGTCACTTTTACAATTTAACATGTATAAATTTGCAGCTTTCACCCAACAACAGAATGTAAGTCGTTTATAGCAATTGATTCCAAAGAAAATAGCGTACGCGTTTTTTTTATTTATTTAAGTGAGGTAGGCTCCTATTTTTGGGCAGTGGCTGCAATTTAAGAATTTTGTTGTTGACTTAAAAAACCAAACACGCAAGAAAAAAAGGCTCAAATAAATAACCACGAGCATATGCGACACGTGTCGCTCCCTTATTGGGGAATGGTTGGAGGCGAAAGCGCGCCAAAAATAGGAAAGAGGAAGCATAAGAGGGGAGAAGAAGAGAGAAGAAGGGGTTTGAGGTGGAGATAACGACGTCGGAAGTCTCATCGGAGTTCCTTTTCCTTTTACTCCGGCGCCGGTCGCCTTCTTCCCCCTTCTCCTTCTCCTTCTCTTTTCAGGTTTTGATTTCCCTTCTCTCTCCTCTCCAATTATTCTTTCTTCCTTCCATAACATTCTCATTTCCTATTCTCTTTTTCTCATTACACATTCATTTAATTGTGCTTATACTTATTGCGATATTGTGTAATCTCTCTTATGTGGAATCGTGCCTATGTGCGATTGGATTAGGGTTATTTCATTTTTATTTTGACTATCATTCTGATTTACATTTTTTTAATGTCGAATCTGCAGGTGTTGCCTGGTTTTGGTCAAATGTATTCGTCATTCGAATTATATGATGCGGCATTCATGGTAAGATTTTGGCCTCATTTTTACGAGTATCCATTCTCATGTTATAAAGGGAGATGTGTTCCGTTTATTTTTAATTATGGCACTTCATTATAATTATGATGGGTTAATTGGCCTATTTTAAGAATGAGTCATCATGACACTTCGTTATATCATCGGATTTGTCCTATCATCTATCGTGTGGAACGTACATAGCCATATTCGTTGGTCAAAATTGGCATTGATTGGCAGATAGAATGCATTTTTGTACGACACGTGGCGAATTATTGCCAGTGAAAGTGATTTGTAGCGTGTATAAATCAATTTTAAATATATGTCCATGTACATGCCTATTAATACAAATAGCAACACATAAGGCTTTTCCAGGAGTTGATTTTTAAGTCTTTTCTATACAGTAGACTCCATCTTGTATAGTTTTGAATCACAAATTATAGAAAAAGTACACATGACATAACTGATAATAGACTCCGTCTTTTAAAAGTTTTGTTTAATTATTACAACAAGAAGTACAAATATGGCATTACTGATTGACTGGTTCTCCGGAGTGATAATGCTCTATAACTTCATTTTCTTTACTCTATGTTCCAAGACAATCATACCGGTAAGCACACTCAGATGCAAGTTTTACATTTGTTCTTATTTTGAATTTGCAGATGTCATCATCCCAAGAAAGCTAATCTTCACAGAATTTTGTGAGAAAAACTTCATTTGGAACAAACGCCTGCTGTTTCCATCTGAATGACATTGTTTAAAATGGCTGTAGCCATTGATCAACATCATGGATTTAAACCATTTAATCGATCCTATCGACGCATGTTTCAACACTGCAGTCTACATGAACGCAACATTCTTGAATTCAGCCAAACTAGTCGTACCATTAAACCACAATTTGAAACAAATAATATCCAACGCAGTTTCTCCACTCCATGTCTCCCCTTAACCAATTTAATAGAGGAAGAGCTCGGCTCTAATCCAAGGATTGCAATGGTTGCTGGACGTGGAGCTCCTTCACATGCTCTTGTTGTTGAGGTTGCCATAGCTATGGCCTCTGGTGTCATCCCTAAACCATTGTCAAAGGGACTAGGTGGTGCCTATGTTTTCCACAGCCAAAATGGTGATGGCATTGCTGTGGTAAAGCCAGCAGATGAAGAACCTTCAGCGTTCAATAATACAAGGGGCTTGGGAGGTAGAATGCTTGGCCAACCTGGCTTAAAAAGCTCAATTCAGTTGGGGGAAAGTGGTATACGTGAAGTGGCTGCTTATCTTCTCGACCATGAAGGCTTTGCTGGAGTGCCTCCATCAGCCTTGGTGAAATTCTGCAATGCTCCATTTTTTGCAGATAGTGGTGCAACTGAAGTTCCTTCCACACATTGTAAAGTTGCCTCCCTCCTTGGCTTTGTTGATCATGAGTTTGACGCAGGAGAGTTGGGTCCTTCTTTCTATTCAGTTGCTTCAGTCCACCGGATTGGGATTTTGGACATTAGACTTCTAAATCTTGACAGACATGCAGGAAATATGCTTGTAAAGAAAAAGGTAAGTGGAGTTGCTGAGCTTGTTCCCATAGACCATGGATATTGCTTGCCTGAATGGATGGATGATCCGTATTTTGAGTGGCTGTATTGGCCGCAAGCCTACATTCCTTTCTCTGAGTCTGAACTTGAGTATATATCAACACTTGACCCTTTTAGAGATGCAGAATTATTAAGAACTGAGCTTCCTTTGCTGAGGGAGTCCTCTATACGGGTTCTTATGGTTTGCACTATCTTCTTAAAGCAAGCTGCTGCTGCTGGCCTTTGCCTTGCTGATATAGGGCAAATGATGACTAGAGAATTCTGTGGCGGAGAAGAAACACCAAGTGAAGTGGAAAACATTTGTTTGCGAGTCATATCTAGTATCCCTTATGTATGCAACAGTGGGAAAAGAAAGGAGGAAAGTGAAAATGAGTGGAAAGTATTCCAATTTTACAATGAAATTCAAGATGGATCGGTAGTAATGCCTCCATTTACCAAAAATGTCAATACAGGAAAAACCAGAGAGAAAACTGTGGGGAGCAGAGATAGGAGTTTGAGTTTCTCTCCCTGGAGCCACAATTGTGAAAGTGGAGGCATTTCCTTTGCAGGCCTGAACCTGAGCGAATGGGAGTTGTTTTTGGAGATTTTTGAGAAGGTTTTGCCTGCAGTATTTGAATCTAAGAAGCGCAAAAAATGAACCAAAAGTTGGAACCTCGTGGAAGTTTAGGAATGTTTCCTAAGCATGAGATAAATCACCTTTGCTTGTAGATATACATCAGTGTCTCGCCTGAGAGGCATGGTTTAGGTAATATACGTTTGCCCGAGTTATATACTTATATTTATCATGTAATAATGGAATAGCGATTGGTTATGCTGAGAGGGCCAATGCCATCCTATCCATTTTTACCTTCGCAGCTAGTATTGTATACTAATGCTTATGGATTTGGTTTGTTTTTTCTTTTTGGACGGAAGTATGGATTTGGCTTCCGCATTATGTTGGTTTGTAAATAATTTATAGTTTATTTGGTGATTCAAATTTCAGTTTGTAATGAGCTACATTAGTTTCCCCGTTCTTATTCCATGCCTCCATTTATGTCTTCCCAGTATTTCAACTTTCTTCTAATGATTATGACTTTTATGTGACGAGGAAACTAGAAAATATAAGAAACTTGAAAAAGAGATTATCTAAGATAGTCTTGGGGAGAGGATTCTCTCCATTCTATCCCCATCCAAAAGATAATGATCTAGACATTCAAAGAGACACTTAAACAAGTTTCGCTTTGCTTACATGATAGTGATGCAGATTTCAATCCACTTGTATTAATGCGAAAATTTCAACCCGTTTTTTGGTGCCAAATTGAGTTCCAAGTCATGAAATTGAAGTTTGCCTATTTAGTTGGTATGTACTCTAACGATGCAAAAGTAATTTACAATTATATTCTCAACATGACATAAAAGCGGAATGTTTTGCTTTTACCAATTAAGTAATCATGATAGATTGATATAATTATATTTTTAAAATAAAAAATTGAGCCACTCAATGACTCAATGTTAGATCAATTGAAGTCCCAATTTGAGTGTTACTGTTTTTTTTTTATCAATTGAAGTCCCAGCAATCTCATTTTCAAGTCCGGACACAGCTCCAACGATTATTTAAATTTTAAAGTCACTGATATCCGTAGAAAAAAAGGAATATGATATAGAATATGATAATTAAATGAAAGTGGAAGAAAAGATTAAAGAGGAAGAAAACAAAGACGCACGTGGAGAGTGCAATTATTTATGTAGTGGCGGCGGTGGCCCACACACCACACACACGAAATTATCGGAACTCAAAAATTTCCCCTTTCCATCGCAAATCGCAATTCATCACGATCAAATCAACCTTATCAATTATCATTGACATTCTTAATCAATCTTACACGATTAATTAAACATAACACAAGCAATAATTTAATCTACACTGGTAAATTCCCCTCCCCAATTTTATCACCAAATTCTGTATCATCGTTCAATTCAATCCCTTCCACAACCTCAAATACATTCAACACGCCTAATTCCTCTTCTTCTTCTTCTTCTTCCTTCATCTCCAGAATCTCCGTCGGAATTTCACAAGCTAGATCCTCCTCCGCCGTCGATTGTGCCGCCGTGGATTCCTTCTCCGATTGGAACGATCCGAATTTCGGAGTAGCGTCAGATCCACAGGCGCTGAATTTCGTATCGAAAGTGAAGGAGAAGGTTCGATTGGGAGGAATAAAGTCGTCGATCTTATCGAGAGCCTTGGGGCAGATCTTTCGCCGCTTGGAGTCGTGAGAGGAGGCGTCGGGATCTTCGATTTCGTCGGTGTTTCCGCCGTCTACGGTGGCCGGAGGTGGCGTTGGGGTTTGGTCGGCGGTGGAGGTTTTGTCGTCTGACATTTTTTTTGGTGGGAAAGAGAATAATGGAAAAGATGGAGACTTTGGTTTGGCCGGCGATTTAATATGGGGACGATTTAGGATATTACTAAAATGTCCCTGGCCTGTCTGGGGATGATAAAGGTGGAAAATATCATGGGAGGTTAACACTGTCACTACAGTACTGTACGGATGAGTTGTATAACTTGTAGTAAGAGCTGTACTAATTTTTGAGGAATTAATATAACGGTCTCCGTTACACGTTTGTTTGAGTTCTTCTCAAGTCACTACTGCTATTGCTGAATTGTATTGTACTAGTCTGGTCAAAGAGAAAATTCATGTGGATGGAGCTATCAGTATATTCTTTTCTATTATTTTTCCCTGTAGCTACTAGTAGTATGTTTATGCCAAAAAAAAAATTGATGTTTTTGTTTGTTTTGCTAATGCACATAGTGTAAATATATTTCAACACGTTAATATATTAATAATTATTTGTTGGAAGATATATCAAATTAAGATACTAAGCACAATTACTGATGGTAGTAGTAGTGAGATCTATTATGATGTTTTTTTTAGTGATTACACTACAAAAAAGCGGCTATTAGCCGCGTGCGCGTTCTGGCGGAAAGGTAAAACCCGCCCCGGAGCATTGAGCGTTTCGGCGGTCACACTCATCCGAGGGTGAGTTGCGAGGAAACATTTTTTTTTTGCTTATTTGTGCGTGCGTGGCGGCGGTCAAAAAAATCAACACCGCCCCCAAGCAACACAAAAATTTTTTTTAATAAAATAAACTGCTTTGGGGCGAGCGCGTAGGGGCGGGCCACCGCCCCAACGCAAAAAGCAAATAATTTAAAAAAAAAAACAAACACGTTGGGGCGGCGCGACCGCTCCCACGCAAAAAATATTTTTTTAAAAAAAACACGTTGGGGCGGGCGCCCGCCCCAACGCAAAAATAATTTTTTAAAAAAATATTAAATGCATGGGGGCGGTTAGCGACCGCCCCCATGCATTTAATTATTATTATATAATTAAATAAATGGGGGCGGTCCGCCACCGCCCCATGCCTAATATTATATTAAACACATGGGGGCGGTGGGTAGCCGCCCCCATGTATTTAATACTACCTCCGGTCCTAAATATAGGACCTAGATAACTTTTTTTTGAGAGGTTAAGGTTGTAAAATAGTCTATTAAATCATGACGTATTTGATATATTTTTAGATTATCCATTAGTATATAAGTAAAATAAACTAGTTTAAGAGAAAAAATTAGGTAAATCAATTTATAATTAACTTATTTTTGCTTTTTCTAGGATTTTTCTGAAAAGTCAATTAGGTCTTATATTTAGGACCGGAGGGAGTATTTATTAATATATATAAAAGCTTGGGTCCGCCCCCATGCAATTAACATTTATTTGAACCATGGGCCACCGCCCCCATGTATTTTGTTAGTTAAAAAAACGTGGGGGCGGTTACCTGCTGCCCCTACGTTGTGAGCTCTCCTTATAAATAGCTTCCCCTCACCTCACTATCGCGCGCACTTTCTTTTTTTCTTTCTCCTTTTCTTTCCTTTCTCCTTTCCTTTTATGAGTTTCCTGATGCTTTCGTTGTTGATCTACGAATAATGTGTTCCTAAAAGCTTGTCTTGTAAGGGTATTGTTTAGATTTTCGTTTTCCTTAGATTATGTTATTATTTAATTTTTGTAGTATATCTTTTTTTTCATTTTTATTTTATTATATCTTACTTTTTCTTGTTTTTATTCCTTTTTTTGGCCGTCTCTTTTTTCATTCAGAGCTTTTACAAGTGAATTATTTTAAAAAAAAATATTCTCAGGGCGTAAGCGACAGCTGCCGATGGACATTTTTTTTAAAAAAAATAATGCCACATGGGGGCGGTTGCAACCGCCCCCATGTGACATTATTTTTTAAGAAAAAACAATCGCATGGGGGCGGTGGCGACCGCCCCCACGTGACAATTTTTTCAAAAAAAAAATTCGCATGGGGGCGGTCGCCACCCGCCCCCATGTGTCATTTTTTTTTAAAAAATCCGCCCCCAATGCAGCGTTCCCACGGTAAAATTGGCCGCAGTAAATATCACCGCCGTAGCGTCATAGAGGCGGTGCTAACCGCCCCAACGAGAGAAAAATGCCCGCCGCACCCGGCCCTTTTTTTGTAGTGTTATATGAAAAATTTCGGAGAGAAAATGGTAGATTGGAATCTGTGAGGAAAATGAAGAGCAAAATTATCGACTTTACTAATCAGATTAAGTCAGATATATATATACATACATAATTAGTTACACTAACAATTATCTCTAATATTTTATGCTCTTTTTTAACAAGTTGAGGTGTGTTTGACACTTGACAGAGGTTAAGAAAGACAATTCAAGGAGAATGAAGCAAACGTTTAATTAAAAACTAACAAAAATATAAGTTCGACTTACCCACTTAGAACAAACAAGCTGAATAATCTTGTTGATGGCTATTGTCTTTCGTCCAATTCGGTTAGAGTTATTTCTTTCAATTCAACATGCGTTTTTTTTCCCCAGCAACTTGAGTTTTTATGTTTATTGTAGTATAATTTTTCTCTGTATTAATTTATCTAATTTATAAAATAACATATTGTCCTCCTTCGATCCTAAATTCAAATTTTTTAATTTTTCTTGTAGAAATTAAGGAAGTTAATTAAGTCACTAAAGTATAACATATTATACATGCAATTAGATTATAGGTTAATTTATGAGTAGAATAAATTAGTTTGAGGAAATAGGTATTTTAAAATGGTTAATTTTATATCTGTAATTTTACCCAAAAAAAGTCAAATGGTTTATAAACTATGACGTGAAGAAGTATAAATATAATGAACATAAATTTAATAAAAACAATAGGTAATATGCGTTAATACTAATATAGTTTATTCTTTTTTTAATTTTTATAAATTAGTTATATTTTTACCCAAGTATAACTAGACTTTATTTTTAAGATAAAGGTACGGTTGTATTTCAAAATAGCTTTCAAAAACAAGATCATTTGAAAGGGTGGACACTTTGACCAAAAATAAACACGGACAGAAAGTGCCATCAAGGTGTGGCCTGTGGGACAACAAGAAAGAGACTAAAAGAGTCCGTATTTTTTGACTGAGTTTGGACTTTGGAGGCGCACAGTGGGCCAGTGGCGGATGTGAGCTGGGCTAATTTCTTTTGTGCGTTAAATTTATTAGTTTCTCCAAGTTTGTTGCATGGCAGCTCGGCTTAGCCTTATATTTTTCATATTTCATGTTTATTTTAAATTTTATTTTAATAGTCTATGTTTGAAAAGTACAATATTAGTAATTTTTTAACATGGTTAGTTTCAATTGATAGAAAATTCTAATTCAACAAATTTATTTAGTAACTCTATGATTAGATGGTGATCAAATATTAAATTACAAAAAAATTATAGTGTAATTAGCCTTAGATTTTAAAATATACTATTTGTTTTCTGTCAGCATTGAATTATAAAATAAATCTTTTAATTTGATAGGTAATCTGCTAAGTTGTGAAATTAATTGTGTTAACAACAAATTAAATTGTACTTTCCAACTATAAAAACTAAATTAAAACTCTTTTTACTAACAGACTAAATTAAAACTTGATGCAAAAATAAAAGAGTAAAATTATATTTTATCCTTGTATAAAAAAATCATAATTTAGAGTTGTTATATTAATATTGTCAGTATTTATGTAAGAGTTGATATTTTTAAGTGTTAAACTACGTAAATTTCATTCTTTTTTTTATAAAAAATAAATTTTATTCTAATGAATTAAAATTGAATAAAAGTATAAATACAAATAAACAAGCTTCTCTTTCTAAAAAATTTTCATAGTATGTTTCATCTTATCTCCTTATACATTTATTAACAAGAACAAAATCGTAGCACCATAACTAATTAATTACTTCTTAAGTATATCCATATGTCCCACAAGAAGGACAAGGGCGATAACTTTTCAATTGGGGCGAAACCGCTCATCTTCCCCCTATAATTTGTATGGTTTAGATTTACTTTTATATTAAATATCTTCGATTATCTCCTATATATGTCAAAAATTTAAACTATTCATGTCAAAGTTTAGATATTTAAATTTGACATGTCAGTTTTCTTTTTATAATTTAATATTTTATAATAATTTCATAAGAGAATAAATCTAAAATCATTCAAATGTTGACATGATGGCTAAAAAGAGAGAATGAGACAAGATAAATAGAAGATTCCATTACACTTTTCATTTTTCAACGCTTTATTTAGTATCTAACCATCTACTTATTGAATTATAATTATATCATATATTATACAAAACTAATCGGATATCCTTTATACCTTTTTCAAAGTAATATAATCTTGCATCAAATAAACATTTAAAAATATAATTTAATCTGTCAAGCTTTTCCCCGCGTGGCATCACTATACTCCTCTCAGTGAGGAGTTTGGGAATCAATACCGACAAAGTTATATATACCAACATTATGCTTATTTACTTGAGCTACCTTTTACTTATTGTTGTTTACACATAATCAATGTTGACACTGTGGTAGGTGTTGGATATTTTGTTTCATCTTTTTTTGTCCCAACCATACCTTACATAAGTATTTCATTCTAGTGCATGCATTGCATGATAGTTTCCCTTCATAATTTTTTCTGCAGGCGTATTATAATTAATTGTATTAGCATGATTCCAATTTTCCTATGCATCGCATGAGAGTAAAAGATCGTTACTTACACAAAGAACGTTAAGATAAAGGTGTGTAAAAGAAGATGGATGAAAACACGAGAAAGGCCTAATATACACATTGCATTAAGAGAGAGGGCATGCCTTTTCCGTTCCCTACTAAACACCACATACGTCCACTACTACGTGTCTACGTCATTGCTTTGATTGGGAATTAGTTATTGACACAAACCGAATACCATACACATCTTCGTAATTTGACCGATCAATTAGCATATAACTAATCGAAAGTGAATCTTATTTGAAAAAATCTACTTCAATCTTTCAAACTTATCATTCTGGTCAGAATATTTCAATTTTATCATGAAAATCAGAAAATCATGAATGATAATTATTGCAATTCAATTGATAGAGACTATTTTAAGTTTCATAAGTTAAGTGAAAAGGAAATTAAATGAAGTCACCTGTGCTTCCAATTTCGCCACAATCAGCGGTGTTTTATTTAGTATGAAGAAAAGCTAAAGAACTGAAGACACGGGTGAGGGAGTGCATCTTTTTTATGGTATAGTTATTTACTATTTAATTAAAAAGGGAAGGGAAAATAAAAGGCCCATTTTTTTATAGAACGCGCATCTAGATGCGCGTAACTAATTACTAATTTGTTTACTTACTTGCTAAGTTTATATTTAATTGTACATCCCCTCCCTCAAGTTTCTTGATCTAGAGGTGTCCCATTCACATCACAAAGTGGATAGGATGAGTTCTAGTCCCAGGTGACCACTTTCTTTTAAAAGGAAAAACCTTGTAGAAGTTTAATTTTGTTCGCTGATCAGTTATTGAGTTGAGATATCATCTACTCCTACATAGTCAAATTCAAAAGAGGTCAATCCAAAACAAAACGAGGAAACAGTTAAGCCCTCACATCACACACGCATCACTTCTCATTGGAAAAGCGAAACAGTAGAAAATTTTGTATATGTGTACCGGCAACAAAAATGTGCCATGTCCTTGCAAAACGTTTAAGAATGAATTGACGATCTAACAATACTTAATCATAATAAACACTGACCAATAACTCAAACCTTGACCTAACGGAATAACCTATCATTTTCTTAACACTACATCTATCCCATGTCACATACGAGCATGTTTTTTAAAGAAAATAGCGACTATACACTCGAAAGATTGATTGTCGAAGAAGATAATTAACCAATAACACTATAAATTATTGTCTACTCCCTCCGGTCCTAAATACATGACCCAGTAGACTTTTTTGAAAAATTCTAAAAAAAGCAAAATAAGTTAATTATAAATTGATTTACCTAATTTTTTCTCTTACACTAGTTTATTTTAACTATAAGCTAATGGATAATCTAAAAAGATATCAAATATGTCATGATTTAATAACCTATTTTACAACCTTAATCTCTCCAAAAAAAAGTCAATTAGGTCTTATATTTAGGACCGGATGTACTCCCTCCGGTCCCTAATGTAAGAGCCCAAAATTTGAATGGTTTTGGTCCTTAATGTAAGAGCTCACCCCATATTCTCTCCTCATTTAATGCATTTTTTCCTACTTTACCCCTAACTCTCTTTCATATTTATTAATGTTTATGTATTTCTCTCTCTTAAAAGTACCATAATAAATATGAGCAATTTTGGAAAAGAAGCATTAACTCCAGACACCCAACTAACATTCACATGTTTTCTTAAGAAGCGTTTTTTTGAGCTAGCTCTTACATTAGGGACCAGAGGGAGTAGTATTTATGAACAAGTGGGTTAGAGTTCTGATCCTGCCGCCGCAGTGAATTAGTACTTCAATGCGGACAATATTGTGAACAAGTGACGAGTAGTGAATTGGAAAGGGGACATATTAATTTTACTTCACAATTTTTAAGAAATGCAGTGTAACTACCAACACTGGATTCTGTGCACAAAAAGTATTTCTATCAATCAATTGGAAGTCAAGGATAAACTTCGACTTCATCATCATTACATAAGTCAGCCCTATGATTATTAGATATGATTCCATATTTAGTTGTACTGTTCTGTATATGTTATAAGAATATACGGTCCTAAATATAAGACCTAGATAACTTTTTTTTTGAGAGGTTAATGTTGCAAAATAGTCTATTAAATCATGACATATTTAATATATTTTTAGATTATACATTAGTTTATAAGTAAAATAAACTAGTTTGAGGGAAAAAATTAGGTAAATCAATTTATAATTAACTTATTTTGCTCTTTTTTAGGATATTTCAAAAAAATCAATTAGGTCTTATATTTAGGACCGGAGGGAGTATATCTTTTATCAAATTTTTGGTCTTGGTTTAATCCCTCTAAATTTTTGGTTTTGGTTTAATCCCTCTCCTTTTTTGGTTTAATCCCTCTACTTTTATAAAATTAAGCTTATTATTGTAACTTTTTACCATTAATCTCTATACTTTTACTGAATTTTTATTTTAGTTTATATATTCAAAAACATAATAACTCTTAAGGAACCATTGACAACAAATCAAACTAGCTATATAAAACTAGTTCGAGACCAAAATTATAATTTAACCAAAATGCTGAAGTATATTATATTATTTAGTAACACACATAGTATTAAGACAATGCCTAGAAAGCGAAGGTACCATATAAAGCATGACATTTATTCATATACACACAAAACCCACACCAACATGAGTATGACTAAAACACTGTTAAGTGCAAAAACACACCCAAAATACATACCTAAATTAAAACGGTAAAACAACCGAAAATATATCACACTATGCACAATATTTTGCTGCTAACGAAAGCAACCCAACTTTGTGAACAAGTACATACATATCGTCGGCTTCTTAAAGATGGAGAGACAAGTCAAGGTCCGATGGTGTATCCTCGTTACTTCCTATATTTGGGTTCGTCTCGAAGGTTTCAGCACTAACTCCAGCACTAACACTTTCTGGTTCAACTGACTTCACATTTTCAGGGGAAAAATCTTGACCAAGGCTTCTCCGGTTTGCTGGTCTGCGTTGAACCGAACCGTCATCTTCGGCGGTAGCCCACGAGCTTCTCGAGCCAAACCGAATGGCCTCAAGGGCAGAGTTTGGTGGGCCTTGGAAGCCACAATGACCCGTTGGGTTTATAGAGTGTTGTTGGTGAAGCCCACCAAAAAAATGTGACCCAACAAAGGGAAGATTAGCCATATGTGGGTAAGGGTAAAAAGGACCAAAGGGCCCAAAAGTACCCAAACCAAACTCTTTCTCAATTTTTCTGATCACACGCTCACGTCTGTGGGCATTTTGGTGACCACCTAAGGCTTGAGATGTACGGAATTTCTTGTCACAATATTTGCAACTAAATTTCATCTCCCTATGGTTATTGTCATTATTATTTGTTGCTACCTCTTGGCTGTTATTCGATGCCTCAGCTTCAGCCTCATCATTTGGTGGGTCCACCGGCAGCTTCAAAGTCAGAATCCCATCTGAGTCACCGTTGGTGGTGGCGTTCATAGTGGGCGTTGCCGGCAGCTCCGGTGACCCCTCAGATTTCTTACGCTTAAGATGTCTGTCTGACATATATAGTTTCTGAGAAGATATAGAATTTAGTAAAGAGTGTACTTAAACTGTACTGTGTGGTTTGTATGTTGGAGAACAAAGGGTTTTTATATTATGAGAAGATCCGTGGAAGGTAATGTACGACAATTAAGCTATATATGGTAAGGAGTTTAATGTGGGGTTTTCGTGGTCTTTGATGTAAGAAAAATGTCGGGGGACCACCGTCACTTTACAATATACTACATATAGTAATGTTTGTTTCCTGAACATATTCCGTAAGCACCCCTGTCTGCGTGTTTTTTTATTGTTTTTAAAAAATTGCTCTTATTTGGGGTTGATAATTCAGAGTCTATATATGTTTCCTTATAGTATCATTAATTACCGTTAATGTATCTTAAACCTACCTCCCAATTCATTAAGATCATGAACTGCACATGTAATATGCAAAGTGCAAGTTTTGTTTTAATTACTTTTGCTTCGTGAGTTCACCACGTGTCCTATTGTACATTTGTATTATAACATCTCAGCGTCTCGCTCTTGAAATTGTCCGTTTTGGGGAATCTTCACCCCTCACGGCTTTAAATTGTGTCGAGAGGGGAGGTATCCAGCATATATATAGCACATTTCGTTCTCCTCCCCAGCCGATGTGGGACTTCACAATCCACCCCCCTAATTGGGGCCCAGCACCCTCGCTGGCATATCGACTCGAGCCTGACTTTGATACCATCATGAAATATATATATATATATATATATATATATATATATATATATATATAAAACCAAACTTATTATTTCTTCAAAATTCATAATTTATTCTATATTTAATATAAAGTTTGCAAAGCCCAAAGATTTGAACTGTTGAAAATAAATGGGATGTTACATGTATAAAATCGAAGATAGATGTAGATATATATGAACTTATGGTCCATCCAATCCAACAATACAGTTATAGCTCGCTTATGCTACTAATTTATCATATAGGCTATATATATATATATGAAGTTAAAAATTTTCCAATCCACCCAATGAAATACACTCCTCGTTATCCTATTGGAAAGAAAATCAGTCAGCACCCATCCGTTAAGTCATATACATAATTTCATGTATGGGTAGATATTGACTATTGACTTTTGACCTCTGGTAAAAAAACATTGACTGTTAACCATGCAGTTTTTTTGTTGTGCTCGGGATGTAAGATTATTCATATTTTTTACCGTTAGTATGATTATTGGTATGAAACTAAAGAAATTTGCTTACCAACTCACGGGTAAATGAGTAGTAGAGATTATTGAGACTTAAACAAATGTAATTATTACAGTGTGAGTTCTAGATTTTTTTGTATGCAAAACTGTACTAGTTAAAAACTTAGTAGATGGAATATAAAAACATTGTACGGTCTATGTTGATCGCCCACAGGATTAATTTGTGTTGCTATTATTGAAAGAGATGAATTTTCACCACCAGATAGTATATATTCCGCATCTCACAAAAAAGAGAAGATTAGAAGAAAAAGAATGGTTACTTATTTATTTGAAAACTTTACCATATAGCAAAGATTCCTACCATAAAACTAATTATATGTTTCTATATCCTAAGAGATAAGTTTTGAATGTCATACGAGATAATTCTCAATCTTAAGAAAGAAATAATGAAATAAAAAAGTTGTTATTTATATTTAATATCCTCTCTTTTGTACATCGATATTCAACACTAGTTTTGGTCAGTCGTAATCCAATTCGTAGAAATATAAGCCTACAACCAGAACATTGCTATCTGAAAATAATTATTTAGGCTATATAGAGTTTCAAACATGAAACCGTTTAAAAAAATCTCAGCCAATCAATCCAAATGATTAGTGATTATTTTTCTTTTATCTTAAATAAAGAGATGAGTTTGAAAAATTCTGGTTACAGATATATAGAGCATAATAAAGTTGTACAGTATATTGTCATCCTATATAATGGGACAGGGCCATATATACATGATGTTGTTGCTATTCAAAGAGGAACGTTTTCACCTTCTATATAATGGGACAGGGCCATATATATACATGATGTTGTTGTTATTCAAAGAGGAACGTTTTTACCTTCATATCATAGATAACTCCTCATATTTAATAAGAAAATAGAATAATTACTTGTCTATTTAAAAATTTCACCAAATAAAATATACCTATTATAAACCTAATCATATGTTTTTATACATCAGAGATAAGTTTCAGATGAGATAACTCCCAGTTTTGAAAAGAAAGAGGAGTATAAAGGAAAAAAATTACTCCCTCCGATCCTAAATATAGGACCTAGATGACTTTTTTGAAAAATTCTAAAAAAAGCAAAAAATAAGTTAATTATAAATTGATTTACCTAATTTTTTCTCTTAGACTAGTTTATTTTACCTATAAGCTAATGGATAATCTAAAAAGATATCAAATATGTCATGATTTAATAACCTATTTTGCAACGTTAATCTTTCCAAAAAAAGTTATCTAGGTCTTATATTTAGGACCGGAGGTAGTATTATTTAGTTCTAATCTTAAAAGAGATGAGCAAAAAAATTTGGTTGTTGAAAGACCAAAATGACATTGTTCAATGCATTCTGTTGACCTTACTTAATAGGACATAACCTAATGTTATTGTCAATGTTGGAAGAGAGCAGATAAGTTTTCACTGTCAGCTCATACATAGCTCCCAATCTTACAAGAAAAGAAGAAAATATCGTGGTTACTTACTTTTTTGAAGATTTTACCGTACAACATTGTTATATTTATCATTACATGTCTATATCTTTAATTTGGGAATAAGTTTTCTATGTCAAGTGATATAATTCTTAATCTACGAAAAAACAAGAGAAAATATTTTTTTTTTAACTTATAATGGACAAGTTCAAAAATTTTAGTTATTGATGTAGCACAAGAACATCATTTCAATCTATGTTGCCAACACCTTATAAAGGAAAGTGACCAAGTTGTTGTAGTTGTCACCACTTAAAGAGATGCTTAAAGAGATGAAGATCTGTATTGTAGACCAAAAGAAGAAAAAAGAATGGTTACGAATTTATGTAAATATTTTACTACACACAAAATTCATATCATAACACTAAATATATGATATTTATATCTTGAGAGATAGGATTATAGCGTCAGATGAGATAATTCTTGGTCTTAAAAAGAAAGAGATGATAAAAGAAAATTGGATTATTTACCTTTAAAGCTAAAAAACTCAATAACAATGTTGTTGACTCTACAATGTCAACGCTGTTTAATGGGATAAGATCCGGAGTCCGGAGTTGTTGAAAGAGGTAAAATTTCACTCTCAAAAAAGTGTAGATGACTCCCACTCTTAAAAAATGGGTATCTAATGGTTACCTTTTTTTCTGAAAACATCACCATACAAATATTCTTGTGAGATATCAGTTTTTTACTTCAAATAAGATAACTCTAAATTTTAGATTTTGTACAGGCAAACATAATTAAGAAAACTATTATTTTTTTAAATTCAAAGAGATCAGTTTCTAATGGCAGATGGCAGATAACCCTTAACCATATAAAATAAGAAGAAATAATGGCTATTTGAAAATAATATCTATATTACTCCCCATAAAACTCATCATATCTCAGAAGAGAAAATTTTCTAAAGTGAAATGAGATCATTAGAAAAAATAGAGAAAATCAAAGAAAAAAAGTTGCTCATTTTCAATAAGAATATACAATTTTTCAATAAGTCTCACTTGTCACCACTTTGGCTGACACAAATAAGTGTTATGCACCACTTAAATATAATTCACAGTTGCATTGTATAATGCCAAAAAGATAATTCAAGAGCTCTAATAAATTCTCTCTGCTGTAGAGACAGGGCGCAAGAAAATCACAATGACTGTAATGTTGTCTTTGCTACCTCGTTCCACTGCCTCTGTAGCCAACCTCTTTGAGCACATTCCTGCCTCTTTCACTGTATCTTTGATTATGCTCACCACTTCTTTATTGCTCATCACGTCCCATAATCCATCACTTGCCATTACCTGCTCACAATTTTTTGTTATCACTAGCTGCCTCACACAATACTACTCATATCACAACAGCAATGAATTTTATAGAGATAATTCATTTCAACTTTACTATGACACTCCTTACCAAATATTCGTCATCAGCTGATAAGGTAGTTTCAGTTATCTCTGGTTCTGCAGTTACAGCCGGCTTCAGATCATCATCCCCGATGGAACGAGTAACCTGTGAAAAAGACTTTCAGTTAACTTCACAAGTGTGCAACTGATTCACAATGGCTTTTGGTTTGATGTTTGAACAACATGCCTGAAGTGCAGGAAGGCCAACCCTCCAGGTATCAAGTTGCCAGTGAACTTCCCCTCCATCACGAATAACGCGCTCTCTCTCTTCAGGACAGCTTGCAACATGATCCTAATTGGAAGGACCAGATTAGTGAGAAGAGTGACATTTAAGGGAATGAAAAAAAAGGATTGAACTTTATTAATAACTAAAAAATGCCACCCAACAGAATGGAGCTTCTGCTTTCAACTCACTTTGGTTAGAGCAATGGGAGAACCAGCCCGGCATAAGATTGTCCTGCAATCACCACTGTTAGCAACAAATAGCTTGTTTCTTACTACAAGAGCGGTAACTGCCGTGCAACCCGGATGCCAGTCCTTCTGGGTAACTCTTCTGGATTTACGACAGGAATTGAGCTCTTCTCTGAAAGCAACATCTGTTTTAATGAATGCCTCGACGAGTGTGGTAGCTGGACTGCATATTCAAACACATTAAGACAACATATCCCTCAATATACAAAAACATCACTTAAAAAAATGGAAGGAGGAAAATCTCAAGTGAAACATACCTTCCTATAGAACCGAAAGCTTGCAGAAATCCTGGCATGGCTTGAGCAGAAAACTCAGCAGCTGCTGCACCTACATGAGTGTGAATTAAAGATATTTTCACTATACTGCTTTAAATTAATCAAGATCAGTCAGCAAGTTTATCACAATGGTAGAGAAAATGTTGTCTCATATTCCATTAATTCTTCATGATTTACTAAAAATGATTTTCTTCAAATTTTCCAGTGCACTTTGATGCTTCAGTCCTCTTAAATTAACTTCAAAGTAAATGGGATTATCCAGTAATAACAATTTTCTTTAAGAATGTAGATAATGTTACTAAAACACTAATGGGTACCTCTATGACCATCAAAGATACCAAATGCATGAATGTCCTTTTCATTGCATATGCTGGGAAGAATGAAATGTCTGTCCTCCATGGACTCCCTTCTCCCACAGGTAGCATAAGATCCCCATGAAAGTGTTGGACAGTGAGCCAACGGATCATCAAAAGACCTATGACAGGTGCTCAGTGTAGAATCAGTTGCACTGGAGGATCTCCTTGAGAAAAGCTCTCCCAGGGTAGACCAGTTAATACTCTCTTGATAAGCCTGAAGGTGATTGTTGCTCCCATCTAAAAGCTGATCATCACGAAACTTAATAGGTCTAACGTGTCTATCCTCAAAGTCCCTAGTGTTCTCATTGATGAAATCAAGTTCATTAATTATATCATCAAATGAAGGTCTATTTTCAGGTTTTGCATCCCAGCATCTTTGTATTAATGCTACTAATCTTGAAGGAACACCAGACTCCTGAGCAGCAAGGACTGGCCTTAATCCATCAGAAACAACAGCTGCTGTTAATTGCTGCTCTGTATAATTCATCTCCAGTACTGTGTGAGCCTGCCAGCAGCATATAAATTAATATCTAAACAAATTCTGACAGTACGCATGTCAATAACTCAAAACAAAATATTAAGACAAGGAAAGCTTCCAATGTGCAGAAGTTAATATAGAGTATCTTTTTCACAAAGCAGAAGCGCCAATTAATCTAATAAGTGACCAAAGTTTCCTTAAAGATAATGACAAGTAAATGAACAAATATTCTAAAAACAAAAAAAGGGAAAACACTTATATTCACACAAATGCAAAAAATGCGAAGATAACATACAGAACGTTCCATGCCATTGCATTATTAACAAGCTACTCATGCAAAAAATGACTGACCTGTGCTTCTGCACGAAGATCAGTATATGGTACAACACCTGTAAGGAGTTCACTGCAGCAAATAGAATTATTTGTAGAAATCAAATTAGAAAACAAATTATTCGTATATGCTTCTAAGCTTATGCATTATAAAAACAAAGAACCGCTCAACCATCAACTCATTTGGCATCATAATGACCAGCTTACGTGGCAAAGTGAGATTCAGAACGATAAAAAAATGATCTAGGAAGCAAAACCTAATTCCTAAGAGGGGGGATATGAAAAATATATTTAAATCTAAAATATCATTTGTAAAACCAGGAAACACTAAATATTGAATCGGTTACAACCACATTTCGAAAAAGGTAGATGATGAGAACCATTATACTCAAATTCATTTAACTTTTCTAACAAACAGACAACAAAATGGAAAGATAGAAGTGATACTGTCTCAGTCCTTACTTGATTGTCACCCCAAAACTATAGACATCTGATTTTTCTGTGTGCAACTCCTTCCTTAATATTTCAGGTGCCATGTATATTAATGTTCCAACCATATTTTTCTTATGAAAACCACCAGTAGGCTTGCCAGAAGATTTCCAATTTTCAACAGAAACTCTCTTAAGGTTTTTCTTGTATTCTGCTATACCAAAATCTGTGAGGTGTGGATAAAGATTTTCGTCAAGCTGCATCATAGAGACAAAATGATTAGCTGGAAAAGGCATAAGTACTGCAAAAATTTATCAAATATTAAGCCACAAAGATTTTAATGATCAAAACATAGGGAGAAATTTACAAGAATATTTGCTGGTTTAACATCTCTATGTAATATCCCGAGGCTATGAAGATACTGCAAAGCTTTGGCTGTAAAATCAAGGTATGGGAAAGAAAAGGACTGTCAAACTGCTATTCTGGTTCAATTTACTTGCATCAATAAAGTTTTGAACGTACAATGGTTAGATGTCACGTTGATGCAAACCATTCCTTGTGTAAGTATTTCAAAAATTTTAACCTTTTCAATTTCTTGATTTGGCCATTTCGTGCATCGAATTGGATATATTCAATTTAAGTTATCTAAAGGAAGATACAATGCCAGATAGTCAATTTCTCTTAGTAAAACAGTGCATCCCAGTGTACATTTATATCCTGGTTACCAAATTTGGAGCTGAAAAGTCAAAAGTTACCCACCTGGTGGACAATCACCTTTTCAAAGAGAACAAATATTATACAGCTATAAGTACCACAAAAAAGTGAATGCAGAGAACCAATAAAACTATCTCCAATAATTCCATTTACACTTCAGTTTATAGTAGAAAAAGTCCAAGAAATTTAATGTCCAGAAATTTGGTGAAGTAACTAACTTTTGATATAGGTCCCATAGCTCTAATCATAAAGAATTTCCAACCTATAGTGTATTCTAATTAAACAGCTAATCGAGATAAGCATGACGTTACTGAAAGATAATTCTAAACAGAACAAAATCTTAACTATACCTAACTGAATTATTATCAGAAGTGCATGATTGATACTGGGGGTCCATTCTTCCAAGTGCAACTTTTGTGAAAGGTTGAGAGATTCATAGAATCTGAAGAAAAAGAGGTAATTGGGAGGCTTTGCATGGGCAGCAATGAGTGTTGCAATCCCCGGGTGATCTAACTCACTGCATTATTTAAAGGAAAAAAGAAAACCATGAACTTAAAAATCTTTTAAATGAGGGTACATGTCATAAGATGCTCAAAACATGCAAAGACAAAAATATAATACCATAAAAGCTGTAATTCTTTGTGGAACTTGTTGATATCTTCGGTTGTTGATAGTATTGGTTTCTTGACAGCAACCTTGTTACCATCTAAAGTCCCTTCGTAAACAACACTTTCCGCACCTACGATTACCATTATAATACACGTTATAACTCATTTTCAATATAGAAACGCAAGCACGTGCTGAATTGAAATAAGGAACACATCAAACACCCAAACATGCCATCATTCTGACGACAAAATGGTATGTAAAACCTTAAGCCATAAATAAAAAAAGGACAACAACTGACATTTGGCTCATACAAAAAAAAACAAACAAATAAAAAAAGGCATCGATGGAAATGTTCATAGAAAGATGAAACACCCTTCTAAAGGAGTAAATCTCTGAAGCCACTCAAATTTGTGTGCCAACAAATAAGGAAGAGAGAAAAGGTTGGAACTTGGGAAGCAAAAGGAGCTTAATAAAAGAGGAAAGGGTAAAATGAAATAACCTTTGGCAATTGGAGATAGGAGAGAATAGGAGGAAGGAGGAAGATGAAGAGGAATGGTAGAGCTAGTACAACAACCCCTAATGCACGTGTTTGGCGCCATAATCTCTAAAGCCATAATCTTTCTTTCACACCTTCTTCTTCAGGCTTAGGTAGAAGAATAAGAAGAAGAACAAAAAACAGAGGATTCAAGGAAGGGAGGGGGTTTTGTCTTTTTGTTGGTTATTGGAGGAGTATTATGTTTTGTTTTGGCACATGCGAAATTTCGTGTTATACATTTGTTTGTGGCCTCTGTTTGGCCGCCTCATGAAGCAACAACCATAACATGTTCTTCTCCATATAAAATAAGCGTCAAATGTAATTCTCTCCTTATCTCATTAACCAGCTTTAGTTTAGACTATGGATTTCAACCATTGATTTTTTTTTGTCAGAATTTCAGCCATTGAATTTAAATGCATGTACTTCGATTAAATAATACTCCATTTAAATGCATGTGTGTGTATTTCCATTTTTTTTGTATGATAAACCTCCGAACATCCACACAAGTCAAGGTACACACGAGTTGTCAATCAGAAGTAACGCAAGAAATATTAAATCATTTAACATGCTGCATCAAGATACGCATCTCATTTTTATATTACACATTTTAATTTAAGATTTTCCATAAAAATAAAAAAAAGCTTTGCAACAAGCGGACTGGCGATATTTTAATGATGGAGATGGAATTATAGTGAGAGTTGAGTTGATGTTATATGAAAGCCGCCAGCCTCGTCCAGAGAATCTATACGAAAACTGATATTTTTTTTCAACGATGAAATCTTAATTTGATTTCTTAACTAATAACTAATAGATGTTTTTTATTATCCATGGCTATTTATAACCAGATTCAATGCAAGCATTATTTTTCCCCCAAAAAAAGCACTATTAAACTCAATGAATTGTAGTTATCCAAGAGACTTTATTTCTTTTATTACAAACTATAGCACAAAAGTTTAAGTATATTTTTGTGTTTAAACTTTGTAAAAGTCATATTTTGGTCTCTTAACTTTCGAAAGCGCGGTTTTAGTCCTTTTAAATTAATATGGTTAAGTTCCCTAATGGAAAATGTTAGTAGTATAAAATTATGATGCATTGAGAAAAACATTAAAATGTTGCCTTACAATTATTAAATTGCAAAATATTAGAAATAACAAAATAAATTAATCCTATTCTTCATTAATCATTTTAATGTGGAAACATTTTCTGTTAGATAAGTTCAGATTTTTAATTTAAAAAGACTAATAACACACTTTTCACAGTTTAGGGACACAACATTGACTTTGTTCATAGTTGACCAAAAATATACTTTAACCTAAGAATAACATCCAGGTACTCTCATATATGCCAGTCCAAAAAAAATACTTGCATTGCTTGAAAAGCCATCTTTTTTATAAAAAAAAAAGCCATCTTAAAATCTCAACAAAGCCCAAAATGCCATTACGAGGCCCACTTTCATAAAGCAGCCCATAGAATCACAAATCCTGGGCCTATAAAACACCCAAGGCCTTTCTTTCCTGCCAAGAAAAAACGCCTAAAACCTCCTTAACAGCAAAGTTTAGATTTCCGAAACTGCACAACCGACATTCAAAAATTGATCATTTCATTGCGTTGGAGAAGAATTGATCGGAGACGATGACGATTCGAGTCTTAACTATTTTTCTGCTTGTGATTGGTGTTTTCGTTAATCTCTTTTTTCTTTACCGTCCTGTTGACAGCATCGGAGGGGACAAATCCGTTGGGAACAAATTGGGAGGATTTCACGATGTTGAGGGCAATCATAATAGCGTTGAGATTGACAGCCTCGCTCGTTTCGCCGTTGAAGAACACAACAAGAAAGCGGTATTTTCTTTTATTTCATCTTTTTCTGGTTTCTCGTTAATTGAAATTTCTATACCGTTAGGGTTTTCTGGAGTACTATTGGTATGAATTATGTTGATTGAGATAATTTGAAGTATTATCCTATTTGGCAGTTCCTAAACTGAAAGTGAGAGGGAAAAATTAAGATTTTTGGTGGTTTTCTTTAAGAACGATTGATATTTTCCCTTTGGCTAAAATATAGATTTGGTCTTATATCAAATGTCAATTTAGTCCTGGAAACTGCACTTTCATTCCTTTTTTATTTAAATTATTAGTTTCACTTAAATAAAAAAAGGAGTATTTCATAATTCAATGAGGGTAAAAAATGACAAATTTTGCAAATATAAGAAAAATTACACTAAAATATTTTAATTTCAGCATTTTGTTTTGATATTTAATCATACATTTACAATTTAAAATTGTTTAGTTTGCATTTTCCTTTAAGTGAAACTAATGGTTTTAACAAAAAAAATATTAAAAGTGTATTTTCCAAACATATAATATAATGGACTAAATTGAAACTTGATGCAAATATAAACATAAGGGACCAAATCTATACTTTATTCTTTCCTTTTTCAGTTGTATTTAGTGAAACTGATCTCAGATTATTGAATCAATTGGTCAGCTGCATCTATTATTTATATTTGTTTATGTATTTATTTGAGAGCAGAATTCGGTTCTTGAGTTTTTACGGGTGTTGAAAGCGAGAGAACAGGTGGTAGCTGGTAAGTTGTACCACCTTACAGTGGAAGCAAGTGATGCGGGAAAAAGGAAAATATATGAAGCTAAAGTGTGGGTGAAGCCCTGGATGAACTTCAAGCAGTTGAATGAATTCAAGCATCTTCCAGATGTTGCTGAGGCCTGAGCGCTTCACAACGGTGGCCTTGGCCTTTTAAAAGGTAAATAGTTGATTTTGACTTCTACATATATTTACTTAGAAATTAGTGCATATAGATTTTTTTATATAAGGTAAATTCGCTTACGGTGAAATCTAAGATTGTGGCCTCTATACATAAAACATAGGTAAGACCACCTAATATATTTTCTTCCTCGGTACCCTCAATGGGGAATAGAACGGGTTGACTCTTATTATGCCATGCTTGTTCCTTGTGAGTTGTAGCTACTGGAAACTTCTGAAAAAAATTTCACAAATAGGATTGAGATTGTGTATTAAAATATTATGCCGGATATGCTCTTTTTTTTTATGTGTGCGTTTTTCAACGAGGTTATATTGTGTTTCTGAAAATTTGTATCACTTTTAAGATTTACAAAAGTTAGGATGGCGTGATGTGCCAATAGATAACCCTGATTTTAAAGATGCAGTTATTTATGCTGTTAAGTTTATTTCTCATAAGAGCAACTTTTTGTCTCCATACCAACTTATTGCGATTGTTCTGGCAAAGGTCAAGGTTGGCTCTTCAACAAGTCTAATCCTTTTGATCGCATTCTTCCTGTGTTTAAGTTTGATGTCTCGCTTGTCCTGATCAATTACTTATGTGCATTTTTTTTTCATTTGTTGGTACTGTTTTTGGTTCTTGATAGCCTCTTATGCCAATGCGTTGGCTTTGGTGCAGGTCGGTAAAGTTGATGTCAGATTTAACTTACTTCGAGTGGAATTGGTGAAGAGATGTTCCAGGTCGTAGATTAACTTAGCAGTTAGGGGGAGGAAAGTTCTATTTAAGTCAGATACAATTGTCATGAATTGACAAGTATTTTTATTTTTAATAAAGAAACAAGCTTACCAAGTACGTGATCTAATGTATATAGACAGTGGAAAGCAGATTTATATGTAAAATTCTCCATCTGCAACGCGCACATGTGAATATATGCTTGGTTTTGGGTCCATATTTTTATCAATGTGCCATTTTATTACCGTACACATAGAAATCCAGCCGAAACTGACTATTTATCCCTCATGCTGCCGCTTCCTTCTCTTCACATCTTAAGATAGTTACAAAACAACGTTGGTCGTCGCCTCACTGCATTTTAACTCTATTGTTACATTTCATGTTTCAACAACTTTTTTCCGACAGTTTGTAGGCAGTGGAGTGAAAAATGTAGGAGATAAATGGAAACCAATCTTAAAGGATGTCCATGCTCATGCATCCTGATACCGAGCAATAACCAGTGCTGGAAAACACAAATTTAAGAAAAGTGACACATTTAGATATCAGCAGGCACACGTTTATACAAGTGAGAGGGAAGCCTAGGTGTGGCCACGGCCTGTAGTGGAGTCCTCATGTATGTCACTAACCCAGGATTTTCTCCCATGTCAATCTCATCAGGCTTTGTTCCTTCCGGTGGGGTCCAGCAGAAATGGTGCAACAGGTGACCCAACATTGAAGTCACCAGGTTGATTCCAAGCTGGGCTCCTGGGCAGACCCGACGGCCTGCCCCGAATGGCAACAGCCTGAAGTCATGCCCCTTCATGTCCACATCCTCCTCCAGAAATCTCTCGGGTCGGAAATCTCTCGGGTCCTTCCACACGGCCGGGTCATTGGCCACGGCCCATACATTGACATGCACGTTGGAGCCCTTTGGAATGTCATAGCCTCCAATCTTGACGCTGGCATTGGCTCTATGTGGGAGCATGAGTGGAGTTGGTGGGTGCATCCTCAAGGCCTCCTTGGCCACACACTGCAGGTAAGGAAGGTTTGAGAAGTCGGACTCTGTTATGACCCGTTCAAACCCGATAACCCGGTCCATCTCCTCCTGGGCTTTCTGCTGCACCCTTGGATTTCTAATCAGCTCAGCCATAGCCCACTCCGCTGATATGGCAGTTGTGTCCATGCCTGCAGTGATCATGTCCTGTATGATAAAATAATGAAAGAGAGATCATAAATTAAAATCCTTCATTTTTTTATTTAAAGGGTTAATACAACATTAGTCCCTATAAATTAATACTACTATATTATTAGAATGAGCAAGCAACAATCAAAAGATTGTACTAGTATTAACATTTACTCCCTTCATTCCTAAATATAAGAGCACTTTGACTTTTTTGGAGAATCCTAAGAAAGCAAAATGAACAATTTACTCATAATATATTTTAAATATTAGTATTAGATTATATGTAAGTTATAAGTCAAATAAACTAGTTTAGTGAAAAAATTTGGGAAAATCAATTTTTAATTGCCATATTTTGCTTTCTTAGGATTCTCCAAAAAAGTCAAAGTATTCTTATATTTAGGAACAGAGTATTTCAAAAAAGAGGAATGAAATGAAATGGAAAAAAGAAAGAATAATAAGTTACCCATAGGAGGCCGATGATGGTGTCTTCACTAAGGTCATATTTGTCCTGCAAGGTGAGGAGGGCATCAACAAAGTGTTGCTTGGCGCCGCCAGAGAGTCTACGAGCTTCAGTGTGTTCTTCCATGATGGCTCTGGTGAGTCTGTCACGTCGAGCTCCGTGCTTGGCAAAAGCTTCTTCTTCAAGAGGGAACATCCATCGCAGCCAAGGGATGTGCTCAGCCATGGCTAAAGAAGCTCCCAGCTTGAGGCCATTGGCTACTATGGCCTTAAACTCAACACCTTGTTGGTCCATTATGCCCTCTGAGTTCACAAATCTCTTCCCAAATGCCAACCTTGTTATGTTGTTGAATGCCACTGCTCCCAAGTACTTCTTTACCGTCACACTTTTCCCTTCATTCTCTACACCCATCAAGTTCACACCTCCATTTAATTTCCATTTCCGGTTCAATAAATCAAAAAATTAATTCATTCGAGCCATTTTCTTTTTTAATCCTACATCCTCATCTTCTATGTGAAAGACGTTGACTTTTCACCAAAGCAGGCCACATTAGTAGCGGTCATAAAGTGGAGATTCCATGTGGGGTGGTCATAATGAGACGCGAATACAGATTTTCAAGAAATTAGATAGTGCAGTAAGTTTGACGTGATAAATAAGTCCAGCAGCATGGACCAGCTAACACGGTTGGCCCAACAAAACTGTCCAACCAATTCTACCAGCTCCCCCTTAATTCCCCCAACATCATGATCGTTAAATTCATAAATTGTTTAGGTGGGCATCTTAGGCGGTGCATTTTCAGCCCCCACATTAAAAAATTACAATTAATTAACAACCTCTCAAACTCTAAAATCCTTTGCTCACATTATTGAAATATTCAAACTTTAAGAAACAATGTCAGAAGTAAATGCATGTGCTAGCAGAGAGCCAGATGATCAGAATTTCATGGCAGGAGGACGGAGGACCAAGTGGCTTCTAAATTATTGATTCACAAGTGTTTAGATCAGAACATTGTACAAAATGGCTTCTAAATTATTTATTCACCAGCATTCACTGTTGATCTTAATGTCTGGCGATTTTGTAGCCAAAGTTAAATTAAAACTATCATTTGTGTGTGACCAGCTTTATTCATTCAATATTAAAGAAAAAAGGACAGGCCACCTACAGAGTGTAAACTAAACAAGAAAGTGTTTGCTAAAACAAGATAAGGACCATTTCGGAATGTCAAATCTCCAATAGGCGTGTTTAAGGATTTCACGTTTCCTTGCTGGTGATAAGTCGCTAAAGATGACGCATCCATCTTGCCTAACCTAATTAGAAAAATAAATCTCGCCTACTTCCTATAGTCACTTTTGTCTTAATGTGGACAGAGCACCACAGCCCAACCGAAAGTTCCTATATATAAGATATAGTAGCCGTATTCAGTAGTTTAACAATGACAACATTACGTTTATGTCCACTTTCTTCTTCATGCCAGACAACTATATCAGGATCAGTAAAAAAATTTAAATAACAAAAAAAAACCCATGATTATGAGTTAATTAGTATCAGAGAGTAATGCACGGAATTTAACCCCTCATCGTTTTAAATTTTGTTCTTGCAAGTTGCAAATAATAACTTAGGAGCAACCAAACAGTTATGTTGTTACACAAACATATATGCCGATTTAAAGCAATTCATTTTATTAATACTAGCCATATTTTGAGACACATATTTTGCCAAATTCATGTACCACAGGGTGTATAAATTAAATGAATGTGTATATAGTTGGAATCTATTCAACTAACAAACCATTTATGAAGCAATAGTACATGCCCCTGTTTAATACAGGGGAAAACAGAAAAGAAAAGAACATAGCGATTAAAAAGAAGGAAGGAAAAAAGAAATGTACCAGGATTAGTAGTATCCCTATATATGGACTCAACCATGGCAGTGACCTCATCTTCTCGAATAGGCCTCAAGGCTTCAAGGCGCTTAGGAGAGAAAAGCTCAAGAGTACAAACTTTTCTAACCTTAACATAGTGAGGCCCATAATCGGCCCAAATAAGATCCTTCCCATCTCTGCTAAACTTAGCCGCTGATCGGCTCCTATGCCTATCAGCCAACTGCTGATCCTTCTCCTTTAACACCTCTCGTGCCAGCTCAGAGTTTGAAACGATGACGTTTAGAGTGGAGCCAAACCACACCGATATGATGGGCCCATAGGATTGGGCCCACTCCGCGTAGCACCGGAACCTCACGGGCTTTATGTCATATAGGTTGCCCACGACGGGCCACGCGCGTGGCCCGGGCGGTAGCTTATAGCGCAAGCGCTGGTATAGTTGGTGGCAGAGGAGCACTCCAATAAGTGATGCTACTATTAGAAGGAACGCCATGGAGAGAATTGAGAATATTGAGAATAGAGATGAAATGGCTGGGGAAAATGTTGATATAGGGGAGCAACAAATGAGGGAGTTGGTGAAGTGAGTGATGATGTTGACCGTGTTTATGAATAATAGTATAATGAAAACTCGTGTGTGTGTGTGTGTGTGATATATATAATATAATAATGAGGTGGTTTTGTTTGGGGATATGAATTAGGCGAGGGTGAGTGGAGATAAGTTTATGAGTTGGTGGGCTCACAATCTGTGGGTGAGGATGACCCGCCTTTCTTTATTCAGATGAAAAATCATTGGTGGTGGTGTTATATATTGGTGGTGTTGGTGACTGGTTTGTAGTGATATCACATATATAAGAGTGCGGTGAATAAAAATAGGTGATTTATTTTGTATGAAGGAGTTTGTTACTAGGTCCACATAACTTCCCGGGTCTCGGAACTTCGAACCCGAACAAAAACAAACAAAGACTAGAAAATGGTGAAAAGGAAAGACAGAGAATGCAATGGTTGTAGTAAGTAACAATTGAACGGGACACTAACAGGAGTGTCGCTATAAAAGGTATAAATATCATCGTCATAATTGCAGCTCATTATGACACCAATTAACAATAATGACAAATTTAAAAAATCAAATCAAAACCAATCATTATTAATCACATATTAATGTTGATTTGTCAATTCTCTACTTTCTTGAATGCCGTCGGATAACGATTCGTTCCATCGAAGCGGATCGGATAACAATGGACATAATAAAAAAATGAAGTGAAAGAAGAGTTGGAAAATGGCGTGGTTGGTGAGGGGAGGGGTGGGGACTTTTGACGATTGTGGAAGAATGAAGGAAGAATCAAAGGTTGGTGAGGACGTAGACCCATTCCCTCTGACTTACCACCATCATTTTATTCACTAATTCCGGTCTTAAATATAGAATCTAATTAACTTTTTTTTGGAGAGATTAAGGTTACAAAATGAGTTATTAAATGATGACATATTTGATATATTTTTAGATTATCCATTAGTTTAGAGGTAAAATAAACTAGTTTAAGGGGGAAAATTAGGTAAATCAATTTGTAATTAACTTATTTTGTTTTTTTAAAGATTTTCTAGAAAAAATCAATTAGGTCTTATATTTAGGATCGGAGGGAGTACCATTTTTTAGTCCATCTACTGATATTCATCAATTTCCCTCCTACTAATTGTTCAGTTTTTTTCCATAAAAAATGGGCTTTTATTCAATCCCCATCACAACCACATACTTTATACCTATTATTTAAAATTGATGATTATCTTCTAAAAATATGTGCAAGTTAAGTAAAATTAGATATAAACCATGAGGGAAAAAGAAAACTAACATAGGATGGTCCAAATTGATATGCTCACGGCAATAGATGTGATTAAAGCACAAGTTTAAGTAGCCCTGAAATTAAGTGGGAGTTGGTGCGGCCAACATGATGAACATCCCCGGCAGGATAATGAACCCGCCGAAGGCACACGGCGCTTTTCTTCTGTTCATATTGTCTTGCATTAATGTGATATAAAACATAATAGCAAATTATTGGTCCGGTTAGTAGTAAGAAGTTCCACAACTATTAATTCATCTATACCACATATATTTACCAAATCACTATATTCAAGAAAATTGTTGTTGAAAACATTCAATATGCGTGGAACATATTTTTTTCCAAATTTGTTCTTATTTATGAAGAGTATAAGTGGGATGGTAATTGAGCATTTGGATGAGAAAAAAATGTGAAAGGGGGAACATGAGAGAGTTTTATTATATCATGCGCTTATATAACATAAGTTGGCAGAAAAACCAATAATTTAAGTTACATTTGTTGTAAATATTAAGCGAGTTCATTCCTCAAAATGATAACCAAATTATATCATTGCTTAAATCATAAGGCCTCGTCAAAGATTTGGCAACAAATATTTTTTACCCTTATTAAAATGTCACTGATTAAAAAAATGGTGGAGGTTGCTATGGGTTTCTTTACAGATATGCTACACCAAAAAAAAAAGTATTACCAATATGCTATAGTAAAAAAAATATGTACTAATATGCTATATAATTAAGAAATCGTTCTTGGGAAGAATGACTTCTAAAGTCATTATTGCCTTCCACATAATCTCCTTTTACACGTGTAACGATGCATGGGCTAAACATGTTACTCTTATTTAACCTTAAATCACCTCATCATATCTCATCATAAGCAAATTAAACATATATCCTCTTTAATTTTCTCCATCTTTGTTACTATCTTTCGAAAAACTAATATCGTATAAAACAAAAATAATGACACATAAATTTAATAAAGTGCATACTGGTTTAAATTTAAATAACATATAAATAAAAACTAATAACCAATTTTATAGAAAATAAATTAGTGTATCCATATAAATAGTGACTGTTTGTACCACATCTAGTTCCTCTCCTCCTCCGTTGTGGGCGTGGTGAACGCTGTTCTTCTATGTTGTTTTGTTGATGATGAATTGTATCATTTAGGTAAGAGTTTAACATATTTAAATTAAATCAAGGCGACTCATCATTCAAATGAATAAAATGTCGAGGTGTGACAAATGCGTCATTTGATGACCAACCATGCTCAAAAGTAGAAGCATTGTATTTAGAGGATACACTAATTTATTTTCTACAAACTTGGTTATTACTCCCTCTAGTCCTTATCATAAATCATCAACTACATACAATTTTTTATCCTTAATATAAGTCACCAACCACCGCATTAAATGTTTTTCCCACTTTACCCATGTTATTAATGGAGATTCAAAACTAAAAATGTGAAACACATCATTTAATTAGGGATAAAGTTGGAAAAAGTGGAAAATTTAACATGAATTTTAAAATTCAATTATCATTCCTTGCTGTGTGAGAAATGGGTGGTTAGTTTTATTTATATGCTATTTAAATTTAAATTAGTATGCACTTAATTAAATTTATGTGTCATTAATTTTGTTTTATATGATATTAGTTTTCGAAAGAGAGTAACAATAATGGAGAAAATTAAAGAGGATATATGTTTAATATGCTTATGATGAGATATGATGACATTTTGAGGTTAAATAAAAGTAATATGTTTAGCTCATGTATCGGTACGCATGTAAAGGAAGATTATATGGTCTAAAGTCGTTATTGGCAAGAATGACTTTTAAGTTATATAGTATATTGGTACATATTTTTTGGCTATAGCATTTTGGTAATACTTTTTTTGGTGCAGCATATCTGTAAAGAAAACGTTGCAATGTCATAGGGTTGTGCAGAAATTGGATTGGACCGGTCTGCGACGATGGGATTTCTTTTTCTCATAGCTTGTCTGAAAAACTCAAATACCCTTACAACTTTTACTCGCATTAATGTCCATTCACATCATCCAATTTATTATGGATATCTAATCCGATCCTTTTCTGGTCGGTGTCTCTTTCAAGTCATTATAATCCTTTTATTTCACCGGTTGTTAAGAACATCTTGTTACATTTCTAAGCTGTTTCACAGTCATTTTCATATTTAACCAATGCGGACAGAGTCATACCCTGTGCCTTTTATGTCAAAAATTGCAATTGATCCCCACATACCATATGAATAATTCAAGACAATAAATTAGGAATATCACATACTTATTGCACTTAGTTATAGGAATGCCGCATACTATATATACATGCCTTATAGATATGTTTTTTAAGAATAGATAGTTGTTGATGCACAATTTAGGGAAACTATAGAATATAAATGAATAATAAGAAGATCTTTATTGATGATAAGATTGAATACAATAAATAGGGTCACCGACAACGGTGGTTACAAGTTAGGCGTCAAAACCTTGATCACAAAGATTGAACTCAGAAATACAATGATAATCAGAGAGTTAGAGAGATAGGGCAGAGAGAGAATAAGAATGATTGCAGTGGGTTGCTCCTGAACTTGTTAATGAGTCCATGGCCTTCTTATAGTTGAAGCATCATTCTGGTGGTTGCGAAATTATAGGCGACCGTTATGGGTAGTGGGCGTCACACGTGCTCCGATTTTTGTGGGCGACTAGCGAAATAAGTGGGCGACTAAGTCTTCCTTCATTATCAACATTGTGACCGTTGGCGTCTTAGACGTTGGGGCTCCAAACTCGCTTCTTCACGCTATTGGGCTTTCATAATGGGCTGAGGCCCAATTAGTGTATAACGGAGTATAACAATAGTATGTCTTTTATTTTCCTTGTAATTAATTATTATATTGATGTTGAAGAGAAAATTGAAGTTGCATGACGATTGATTATTGAGACACGATGGAATTTGATATCGAATCTTAGCTCTTAATATATGTGGTCGAGCTGGCTTTGCCGACACTTTTAAGTCATTATCACAAAAAAATGGAAATCGTTAGTTTAATTAGCGTTAGTACTTAGTACTGAAGTTTCGTTAGTGATTGAACCGAACGGAGTGGGATTAACGTCAGAGACCGAACATTCTAACAATGAAAGCAGATCATCATTGCGTGTGGAAGATGCTGAGATCAGTCGCACATGTAAATTCGACTATAAATTCGTTATTTATAGGTTTTTAAATGAAAAAAAAAAAACAAGAAGAAGCGAAGACAAATTAAGTAACATGTGTCTACATTCTGCGAAACACAGAATAATATACTGACAAATTTTTATGTTTAAGTTCTTATTAATCAGAGTAAGAACTTCGTCTAATAAGTTCAAAAATATAATAAAGATAGAGATTAAAATTCATTAGGCAACGTGAGTATAGTTATAATTAATCACTAATAATAGTGATAATTTTATGTAATTCTTAAAAATAAATACAATATTGAAATAAAGGAAAAAAATAAATAATTTTATTTACTTGATTTATTTATTTGATAATTTTATTACATTGACCAAGATTCAAATAAATAAATTATTCATTAGTTGGTGAATAATTTATGGGTTTGTTTAGCAAATCTTCCTATAAGATTTCAAATATAGTCCGACCATCAATTACTCCCCACCAGTAACGTTGTTTGTTGATAAGTTTGTAACAGCAAATTAAAATACATTAACGTCATTTGTTGATTAGAAAAAAATTGTTTTAAGTTTTAGGGTTAAACCTACTTTTAGTCCCTATAGTTTGATGTGGTTTGGGTTTTAGTCCCTGGAGTTTAAAAGTGGAGGTTTTAGTCCCTGAAGTTTACATTAAGTTTGATTTTAGTCCTTATACTTTGAAACAAGGTGTTTTAGTCCTTGAAGTTTCATTTTATTCAAACAAATGGTCCCTATGGTTTGATAAGAATAATTTTTTAAAAAAAATGAAAATCATCCTCCCCATCTTTCCCAAAATACCCCTCCCTTCCTCCTCCACAACACACCTCTTTTTCTTTCGATACAGTCCACCAGTACACCTCTTTTTTTATTTTTCGATACATTTCTCCACCACACCTCTACTCAAACAGCATAGTTGAAGGAAAATCTCCATTATCATCACAATGATAATGTTAAACACCAGAACTCATCGCTCCTGGGGTTGATATTGTTCAACACCACCACCGTGTTCTCAACTCATGCGGCCAAACCGGCCTCCGCTTCTTGGGGTTGATATTTGCTGGTCTAGAAACTGGTGTTATCCATGTGAGAGGTAAGGATAGATGATTTATTGAACAGCGTGGTCGCCGGCCTTGGTGCCGGAGCTCTTTACAGGGCGGTGGCGGCGGGGGAAGCAAGCTCTCAAGAGATATGTCTCTATATGATATGATGGGGAAGATTGTATTTTTACGCTTGAGGCGAGGATTTTAATTTTGAATGTCCTGCTTGTTGTAGGTGATTACCATATTGATAATGATGATGCATTTTGGGATTTTCTAGAGGTGAGGGTTTTAGAGTGCTTGGTTGCTTGCTTGCTTCCTTCATCTATGCTATTTGAGTAGAGGTGTGGTGGTGGACTGTATCGAAAAATAGAAAAAGAGGTGTACTGGTGGACTGTATAAAAAAAAAGAGGTGTTGTGGAGGAGGAGGGGAGGGGTATTTTGGGAAAGATGGGGAGAATGATTTTCATTTTTTTTAAAAAACTGTAGGGACCATTTGTTTGTTAAAAATGAAACTTCCAGGACTAAAACTCCTTCTTTCAAAGTATAGGGACTAAAACCAAACTTAATGTAAACTTGAGGGACTAAAACCTCCACTTTTAAACTCTAGGGACTAAAACCCAAATCACACCAAACTATAGGGACCAAAAGTTGGTTTAACCCTAAGTTTTACTAACAATTCCCTATCTGTACCATGCATGTTGAAAGAAATTGGAGCGTGAAGGAATAATCAATGAATTGAAGCATATTATAACTATAACTCTCACCTTTTTTACAAGTCCACTTTGTAAAATTTTGTTATGCTTATTATAAGTTCACCTAAAACTTAATTGATTATTAGTATTATTTATAACTTTACCCCTCACAATAAATGTAGAGAAAGAAAAGAAAGCTCATACATAATGCATAAAATAAGTTTAAATATGAATTTATCAATAAGGATAACATTACAAAAATTTGTTGAGGTGGGACCTTTTGGATGATGATTTTGTTTTTGATAAAATTAGAATAAGATAAAATAAACTTACAAGACACTTCACGAGAGTCTACTAGAGTTTGCATACGCGCGTGGGGGTGCATGAGACCTTTAAGAGAAGAAATGGCCGATGCCCGATGGGGTGATGATTGAGTGATGGTGTGGCGGTGGGTGAGTGTTAATGGGACCCACTTATGTTGACCCACGGTGGCTGGCGGGGTTGGTGACACAGTTGCTTATTTAACTTTGCAAAAAAACACTGAAAGCCGATACTTAGTATTGGCCTGGGGCCCCTTTGTAACAAAAAAAAAAAAAACACTGAGAGCCACGCACATTATTATTTATTCATTTCCTGACCATGATTTGAAATGAGTTTTTTTTAATATGTGAAAAAAGAGTTCTTTGTTTGTAAAATATTAGGAAGCTAAGTCATAAGAATTTTGTTAGAAATATCTGTTTTCCATTTAATTTTGACAACCTATTGCAAAAAGTCAGCCTAAAATTTAATAAGAGATCATTTTTCCTTCTTATTTAGCCTAATTTATTTGAATTTAGTTTCCAATCTTAAATGAACTGACCCTTTTATTACTTCTTTAGTTCTTTTATTAGTATATGCAGTTATGTACATGTACATATATAATATATTCGCCACAAAATCAAATATACTAATAACATCATTTTAAGGAACTGCAACTAATATTTACAACTCATTTGTACAATCAACTTTGCATCCATTGCTCTACTTATATTCTTTCTTCTTCTTCTTCTTCTTCTTCTTCTTCTTCTTTTTGCCAACTGCGCTTTCCTTAATTATATTCAAAACTTTGGGACTATTACCGTTAACATTTTTATTTATCTGGGAATAAATTAAGAATAATCTGTTCAAGGGGAATGAAACCAAATTTAAAGATAAGTGTACACATGACAAATAATTACTCTCCTATGTTTTTTCTGCCCAACAAGAAATAGCTCCTCCTTGCTAAAATATATGGAAAAGGAAAATGTTTTCATTGATCATAATCTCAAATCTGAGTAATCTCCCATTAACAAGTGTGCCCAAGCCCAAAGTAAGAATGAATGGTGAATGAGGCAATGTTCATGGGCCAGCCTTGTTCTTTGCTTTAAGGGCTTGTATCAATAATTTAGAAACAAAAAACGGAGTATTTTGGGCCATAAATATTCCGTTAACAGAAACCCAAGTAAAAATAGTAACAACCGAACCCATAAAAAAACTTTGCTTGCGGTGTCATTATTGGGTCATTAAAAGTCCATATTTTATTGTTTTGGAATTTTTGAAAGTGAATTATTTGAGGCATCTATTTCAGCATCGACATGTTATTCATGATATTTTGATTACTTTTCTTTTATATTAAGCATATTCCAAAAAAAAATTCAAGTGCTTAAAGCAAAATGGACAGAGAGCTTTAAAATGTTAGGGATAAAACCTAAAAGAGATTGTTGCAAGGGACATTAAATATACAGATATATATTATCCCATTTTTTATACAAAGTTCTCTGGTGCTTTTTTTTTTACTATTTTCCATTTCTCTTTCATATCACATTCATGCACGTGAGTGAATGAGTTATACTTATGCAGTTATGTGTGAAGGCGATGGAATGGGCAGTCTCTTTCTCAAGCAACTAGGGGGCCTAAATTGGGAAGTATGGATGATTTTAAATTTTCAGCTCAATTTGATTTTTTTTCCCACTTCAACACAACCTATATCAGTTTTAGCTTGTAAGTTCGAATTCAGCATATTGTTCTATTTTGCGCTTAAATTTGGAATAAAAATTAAAACAATTTAAATTTGTTAACTAAAAAAATAAAAAGCCACTGAATTAAAAGTATTTGTTCCGCAGGTATATACGCGTCCTACGTAAAGAAATGCAAATTTTTACGTTTTCTTTCTTTCTTTCTTTAATTTTTTTTTTGGTTGGGCGAACAGAAGTAGGCAAGTTCATTGGTGACTGAAAATGATATAAGATGAGTGCATGAGCTATCAGCTATGAATTAGAATGCGTAGTGACTAAGGATAGAATTAAATGTGTCTTCCCTCTCCTCGTCGAGTCAATTTCAACACTCTCATGTCTCCACCTACTATTTACCATCACTAATAATATTAATATTTCTATTCAATGTTATTAAGAAAGGGAGAACTTAAAAATAGGGTAATGGACCTAATCTGCCCCTCAAGTAACCACCAAGGAGCGCTGAGCACCCTGAACTAACAACAGGCTCGTATCTGGACTCCAAGTAACCAAGGTGGTTAAAAACTACCCCGGTTGGACGGTCAATAACGTTTGACCGTTACTATGCCTATGTGGCTGCCACGCGAGCACCTGCTTTGCCACCTCTGCTTGCCACGTGTGTATTTTAAATGGACCTAATCTGCCTTCCAAGTAACCACCCAGGAGCACTGAGCACCCTGAACTAACAACAGGCCCATATCTGCACTCAAAGTAACCAATGTGTTTAAAAACTACCCCGGGTGGACGATCAATGACGTTTGACCGTTATTATGCCTATGTGGCCGCCACGTGAAGGCCTGTTTGCGCCTTGTCATCACCACTTAAGATATGTTCATGTGGGTCCCACCTATAATAATAAACAATTTCTCTCTCCCTCTTCATCACCATCACCACAGCCCCCCCAACACCCACCACCCCTACCCACGCCACCCCCTCTCCCCAGCCCCCACTGCCCCCCACCCACGCCACCTCTGCTTGCCACGTTTGAGGGGGTGGCGTGGGTGGGGGTGGTGGGTGTTTGGGGGCTGTGGTGATGGTGATGAAGAGAGAGAAAGAAATTGTTTATTATTATAGGTGGGACCCACATGAGCATATCTTACGAGCGATGACAAGGCGCCGGGTGGCAAAACAGGCCTTCAAGTGGCAGCGACATGAACATAGTAACGGTCAAACGTCATTGACCGTCCGCCCGGGGTAGTTTTTAAACACATTGGTTACTTTGAGTGCAGATATGGGCCTGTTGTTAGTTCAGGGTGCTCAGTGCTTCTGGGTGGTTACTTGGAGGGCAGATTAGGTACATTTAAAATACACACGTGGCAAAGCAGTTGCTCGCGTGGCAGCCACATAGGCATAGTAACGGTCAAACGTTGTTGACCGTCCAACCGAGGTAGTTTTTAACCACCTTGGTTACTTGGAGTCCAGATACGGGCCTGTTGTTAGTTCAGAGTGCTCAGCGCTCCTTGGTGGTTACTTGGGGGCAGATTAGGTCCATTAACCTTAAAAATATAATGCTCAATAAATATCTCTACTAAATACTCAATTTCAACCACACGAATAGACATGGTTTCACCAAAAGCTATCTTCGCTGTTTCCCATTCAGGCGCTTCCAGAATTAACACACAACACAATCGCCGATTTAGATGATAAATTATTCAAGTAAATTATATGTGGAGAATCGAAATTGCGTATTACTTAATTTTCTTTGCATTTCATTTCTCATCCGATGATTTCCAAGTGTCACTACTCATAATATCGATCGCACGGCAGGATGTAGCAAGATCATTCAGGAAAAAGCAAGTCATACCATCTCACGACAACTAAACCAGGGTTAAGCGGCATATTATAATCAAAAGTATGTTTTTACTTTTTAGTAATATATGTTTGATGTGTGTGTATGTGGGTAAGATGCCAACTTTAATTTAATTTCATGATTAGCTTCATCATTTTGTTGCCAACGTACTCAGCCACTCATCAGCTTTAAATCAAAATAGTTTTCACAACAGTAATGCATTATATAGATAGTGAGTGTGTTTATTTTATTTTGTTTGTGAGGGTACACACGGAGAGACACACATACGTGGCCATGATTCTGCTCATAAAATGACTAGCGTGTCATCCACCAGAAAGTAGAGGGCGTTTTGTGAATATGTCTCCTGTCCCACCATACTCTTGGTGAGAGCTATAACTTAATCCCAGGGCTCCATTATTATCAGTAGTCCCTCCAAATCCAATCTTATAATATGATACGTTCGAATTCAAATATCTTCTTTGATGTATGATTGATTAATTTATTAACTCGAGAAAAATAAGAAGAAGAAGAAGAATATATGTAACAAATGCTTAGTAATGTTTGTTAGAGTTGTACGTGTGTTTCATTGCATTATTATATGTGTGTAGCATTATCAATTTATAAGTTAGTTTATAGGTTAAACAAATTATTTTAAAAATAAATGATAAACATATAGCTAAAATGGAAAAATATCAACATCAACCAATTCAATTAGCTCTCATATTTAAGAGTGGATATAGATATAAATTTTGCTTGATTGCTAAGTTCAGCCTATGTAACGGTGCCTCCCAAACGGTTCAATAATAATGGACAGCGAATAATGGAGTGAGCTGATTTTTGGTGTTGACATATATTAATTATGTTCATAATTCAACTTTGATGACGACAGAAGGAAAAGGTGTGTGTGTGTGTAAGTGGATATACATTCAGGTTGCATTGTGAACTAGTGGGTGGTTTGTTGGATCAGGTGCATAATGCTGATTACTACATCTTAATCCAAATAATTATTATTCAGAACTAGGATCTTAAGTTTCGTGGCTACCAGAAGTACTAAATACATGTCATTTGGATGAAAACCGATAAAAAGTGGTGTATGGCATCAGGCAAAAACATATCTTGAAACTCTTTCGAAAGATTTCGTATCTGATAAATTGGCCATTCTTATGGATCGAGCCAGCAATATTGTTGTGTGTCTCTCATACACAACATATGCCAACCATAATACTGCCTGATCATCCATTATTGCCCACTTATTTAATTATTACTTTAATTTAATTGATAAACTTTCTCTTGAACCCTGTTCTGTAGCCCTATGAGCTAATTACGTAACCTATTAACCACTAAGAATTTACAAGCAACTTTTCTTCAATTCTTTTGTCCCTTCTTCTCTTTACATATAAAATCAGTGATGATCCTGACATGTATTTTCATTCCAATATCCAAACTCGTTTTTGATATTTCAGTGAGCACACAGGGTATATAATGATATGAAATGGGAATCTAAGTTAGGGGCAAAAGGTGGGTTGGATGGTACTGTTGTAGTACTATTCTATGAGAATCATGTAAATATGCTGGCTTATCTAATCAGATTGACCAATGAGGTGATGGGACTTAGAAATTTGATAATGAGAGTACAGAATCTGATTTATTAAAAGACGAACTTTCCAGGCATTATACATATGCATATCTCTGATTGCCTAAAATTCCCCAAGCCTGTGTGACTGTACCACCCATGCTATTAATGTTATACTTCCTCGCGTGTTAAATATTGAATCCCTCTTGTAATAAAAAAAAAGGGTTAACATAACTTTTAGTCCCTATAGTTTGGCCCAATTTGGGTTTTAGTCCCTCAAGTTTAAAACAAGAGCTTTTGGTCCCTGGAGTTTCATTATGTTAAGGTTGTTAGTCCTTGGGGTTTAGAAGTGACTAGCGGTGTTAAATAAGCTGAGATGTCACTAACACCGTTAACTATGTTGACATGGCTGAATGATAAGCAGGCTGACTTGACAACTAGAAAATTGAATAATATTTTTTTATAAAAACAAAAACACTTTCTCACCGTCCTCCCCATCCGCCACAGCCACCATCTTCGCGTTTCTCCTTCTCTTTCTTGAGTTCGCCGCTAAACATGTCTTGTCTTGCTTTAATTATTTCTCCCAAAGCCTCTCTGGGTGTGCTTGGTTTCTAATTTTTGTGTTGCTGCTGCTGAATAGGCACACTTTTTGTGAATATTTAGGAACACCATCTCTGATAAGATTGAAATTGTGGAGATTAAGACCCAGGTTGGGGCTGAAAATAGTTGTGCAGAGATTTGTTCTCTGCCATCTGAGCCCAATTCTTTCTATGACGACAAGAAGGGGATTATTTCAGAAATTACCCTAGATAAAGCCAAGAGTAAAAAAGGGGGCAGGTTAAAATCCAAGATAGCCAACAAGCTTCAGGATTGAGGACTAAAAAGAGAACCAAGGATAGGGAAGAAATAGAAAAGTTGAGTAAAGAGAAGGAATTAGAGTTGTCAAACAGTGAAGTACCATTCTCCCAAAAATATTGTTTTATCTCCCCAATTTCATGCACATGAAACTCCGGAGGACATCAGGGATATTATAGCACAGAAGTTGGGTGTGAGTGAAGCAATTGATCCAGGGAAATATCTCGGGCTCCCTATCATTTGGGAATCCTCTAAGAAGCATGCGCTGGCTTATGTTAGGGATAAGGTGGGAAAGAAGGTACAAGGGTGGAAGAGGAAATGCTTGTCTTTTGCAGGGAGGGAAATAATGATTAAAGCGGTCATCAACGCCATACCAACGTACTCAATGCGCTGCTTCAAGTTCCCGGCTGGTATGTGCAAGGATTTAGATCGAATGGTAGCTAATTTTTTCTGGGGTAACTCTCTTGAGATGTCCTCTATCCATTGGAAAGCATGGCACAAAATCTCTAAATCGAAAAAAGAAGGGGGCCTTGGATTCAAGGACTTCATGGGGTTCAATGACGCTCTTCTAGCTAAAACGGCTTGGCGTATGATACAAAATCCGGAGGCCATGTGGGTGAAGATCCTGAAAGGCATCTACTTCCCTACAACGGACTTTTTGAAAGCGAAGAAAGGCCACAAGGCATCTTGGGGCTGGGATAGCATACTGAAAGGTAGGGAATTCCTACGAACACACCTACAGTGGCAAGTGGGATCAGGTTATTATATTGAAGTATGGAATGATCCTTGGTTGGGTGATGGCCCCGCGGGTATACTGCAATGTCAGAACAGCCAGCCAACTAAGCGAGATTTACTAGTGGCCGCTGGAAATTGGATCCTATCTCAGGTGAGATTAGCCAGTCGGACATGGATCGCATAGGCCAAATCCCACTGATTGAGGAATGGCGAGAGGATCGACTGGTCTGGTGTGGCAACAAAAATGGGGAGTATACTGTTAGGAAGGCCTATCGGATGGCACAGATGAGGAAGGAGGAAGTGACTTTGCATAAGCCTTCGTCCTCTTTCCAAATTGAGGATGAGGTCTGGAGGAAGTTATGGAGCCTCAAAGTGTTGCGGAGAATCCGGAATTTCCTGTGGCGCATCATGAATCGGGCTCTAGCAACAAGAGAGGTGCTGTATAGGAGAAAATGTTCCCCCCATCCTTTCTGTCCCATCTGTGATAAGGAGGTGGAGACGTTGGAACACACGCTTTTACTCTGTCCTTGGGTTAAGCAAGCATGGCTTATATCCAAACCAGGGTTTAGATTGATGGAAGAGGGGGTGACTAGCATTGAAAAATGGCTATCCATGTTGCTACTAGCTGAGTCAACAGATGCAGACATGGTGGTCACTTACACTGCCATTCACCTTTGGACCCTATGGAAGATGAGGTGTAAGTGGACTTTCGAGGGGGCGGAGCCTAATCCGGTATTAGCTGTGGATTTGACTGACAAATTGTTTGGTGAGTTAATGGGCTGGGGCATAATCTGCATAGTATAATTCCCCCTCCATCGAAGCCTCCCTCTGAGCACTGGAAGAGACCACCACTGGGCACAATTAAGATAAACAGCGACGGTGCTTGCTGCAGGAGTGAGAAGAAGGCTGGCATTGGGATTGTATGTCGTGACTCAAATGGCACCTTCCTCGAGGGGTGGGCAGAGTTTATAGTCACAGATTCCGCGTTCATGGCGGAGTTAATGGCTATGCGACGGGCTATTCTAATCTCTGAGACATGGAGGGAAGCTGAAGTGACTCTAGAAATGGACTGCAGGGAACTGTTTGAAGCACTAAGTCATAGAAGGTGGGACACATGTCATTGGAAATTCCATGGTTACCTCAAACAAGTGATTCGGATGTTGCAAGATCGGGATAATCTTTCTCTTTCCCTTATCACTCGCAGTGGTAATTTAGCAGCTGATCATGTGGCTGCATTGGCTTCAAGGAAGGTGGGACCTCACGGTCGGATGACACAATCACCACCCTCTCTAGCACCTATCTTATCCCGTGACGCAAAGGAAGGAACATTGTTCGACGGTACACCATTGGATGGCCAACTTGCACTACCGTAGGATCGAGAAGGCATTGGCTAACAACTCGTCTGCTTTTCTTTTGATGAAATTTTTTGGGCAGAATAGCTGTTACTGATATCTGTTTTAGTTTGTAAAACTTGCAGATGTATGGGATTCAATCCCTTATCCATGAAATAAAACTTCTCCTTTGGCCAAAAAAAAAAAGAAACTCCGATTTGAGAAATACCTAACATGTTCAATGATCATAAACAGTGCGTCGATATATACCAGGAGAAATGTAGAATTTGCAAGCAGAGCCGATATTAGAAACACGGGAAGGCGTCGTCTTCAACTTTGAGGCGTCGTCTTCGTCTTCGGTGGCGGATGGGGAGGACGGTGAGAAAGTGTTTTTGTCTTTATAAAATAATACAGTATTATTCAATTTTCTAATTGCCAAGTCAGTCTGCTTATTATTCAGCCATGTCAACATAGTTAACGGTGTTAGTGACATCTCAGCTTATTTAACACCGTTAGTCATTTTTAAACCCCAAGGACTAACAACCTTAACATAATGAAACTTCAGGGACCAAAAGCTCTTGTTTTAAACTTGAGGGACTAAAACCCAAATTGGGCCAAACTATAGGGACCAAAAGTTATGTTAATCCTAAAAAAAATATTGAATCCCTCTGTTTTTTTAAGTAATTGAAGTAAATTTGAAAATTAAATTATAACATGCGTCACATGGTAATTAGATCGTAGATTAATTTGTAAGTAGTGCATATTAGTTTTAAGGAAAAAATAGTCATAGACAATTTAAAATGATTAATTTTGCATTTTTTATCTCTCAAAAAAAGTGAACTTATAATTTAAATCTGGAGGGAGTACTACCTTCCATCCTAAATGCATATAATAGCTACTTATAAAAGTAATTTTCTCATAAATATATATATTTTTGTCAAGGAGGCTGATATAATTATTAATTATTTTTACTTTAGGCAAAAATAATAAACTACTGTTTTGAGGCACAAAAATAACAATCAACTTTGTAACCCAGTGCAAATATGATAAAAAAATTATTTATTATTTATTCGTCTAGAAATAGTCATTTATTATTAATTTTTACCCGGAGTGAAATAATAATTATCATATCAACGTTTTTGCTCTTTTTTAATTTATTTTGTATTTATAATATGTCTCCAAATCAATTTGTTCGACTAAGAAACTAATAGTGTTGGAATTACTTTAACACAAAATTATTTTAAAGATACTATGTACCATGTCACAATTAAGTAATTTATTTAGTTTTATTGATTCACAATTAAGTGATTTATTTAATGCTTTTCATCTCTCCAAATTACTCAACTAATATTTACATTAGAGGTGGTATATATGTTATTCCCCACGCGAGAGAACCGAGAAAAGTATACATATATTTCATTATTATAGATAGAATCACATAAAGGTATTAATTCAAGGAACATGGGTAGTTTCAGCTAATATCTCATGCCTGAATTATGCCAGCATCAGATTCATGCATTAACTACTCACATGAAAGGAACATTGTTTAAGGGACTAGATACCTGTTAAGTTCGGCATTTCCCCTGACTCCAAGTTATTTTGTGTTAGATTCTTCCAAAAAGGTTTTTGTCAAGTAACCAAAGTTAATATAACCCCAAAAAGTCCTTGTTTAACCTTGCAATAGCTATCAAACTTAATAAAAAAAGAAAGGCATAACTTCATCTACGAGCGGTCACATGCCAGAAGAGATACAAGCGGTTAATATAACCACTAAAAATCATTTCCTGGGTTAGTAGTTTAATCCGTATACCTTCACTATTGTTTATGCTTTAATACTCTATTAACAAGCGTTAAGGCCCGATTCCCTTTCGGTGTGTAATTGTACATCTAAAAAATATCACTTCTCTTCATTACATGCGTGTACAGATGAAAAATCATGCCTTCTACCAATGAAAGAAAATGAGATTTTTTCTGCAATGATTAGATTAAACCCTTCATCTTGTTTGTTATGCAATCAAAGACAGAGTGAGTGCTTTTGAAATCTCTTGATTCTCATTGGAACAAGATTACAAATTGTCACAAAGTTACATCAGGGATACACAGATACGATTTGTCTCATTCTAGTCTCTTAACAACCAAAACGCAACCCAAAAAAAGGTTTAAAACCTCGTTACAAGAAAAAAAATTACTGGGGATCAAAGTACAAAAACCCCTCTCACATAAGCAGTTATTTTTGTTCTCTATTTTAGTCTCTAGTGGTTCAAGCTTTTGGAACACTAATGGCTACCTCAGGAACATGTTCTTTTCTTTTAACTTCATCCTCTTGCATCTCAATGTCATTTTCTTCAATAGACTCTAGAACAGTTTGCATGTTTCCCTTTTGTACAGTGCATTCTTTGACTGTTTCAGGAATTGATATCTCTGCTTCTTTCTCTTGATTTTCCTTGTATTTACCCCATAGTACAGAATAAAGACCCACCACGATAAGCACCGATCCAATCACTCTGTAATATTCACAATACCATAAAATTTGAATTAGAAATTAATGTAGTGAAAACGATGCTTTAAATAAAGATAAAAAAAATCATTGTTTGTAGTAAATGATGAGCACAATGATAGAAAATAACATCATTCTGTTATAGGACAGAGCATGTTGTAAGAAAACACATGAAAGTGAAGTTGTTTGAGGTGAATTAATTATAAAGGTAAGATTTAGATTTAATTACCCTCCAAGGTAGATTTTTTCAGCGAGGATGAAAGATCCCATGACGGCAACTATAATCATCATCAATGGACTAAAAGCAGTCACAAAAACAGGCCCTCTTTTTTGCATCACAATCCCTTGAACATAATATGCAATGCCTGATGATACTATTCCCTGTTCGCCAAATTCAACAAAATCACTTTCATTAATTAATTCCACCCTCTTCATCAAATTATGTGTGTGCGTGTATACACATATAATATTATATACATACTACCTCCGGTCCTAAATATAGGACCTAATTGACTTTTTTTGGAGAGATTAAGGTTGTGAAATAGGTTATTAAATGATGACATATTTAATAGTTTTTTAGATTATCCATTAGTTTATAGGTAAAATAAACTAGTTTAAGGGAAAAAATTAGGTAAATCAATTTATAATTAACTTAATTTTCTTTTTTAATGATTTTCCACAAAAAGTCAATTAGGTCTTATATTTAGGACCGGAGGGAGTATATAGAGATCTTGAGAGAGACTTACAGCATAGGCTGCAGCAAAAAGGTTCATGTCCCAGCCAATATTCCAAGCTGAGGGATTGTGTTCAGCCACAAAAGTAACAGCAATTGACTGAAGTGTACCGATACCACACACTAGTGCTGTGAGGGAGAGCTGAGCAGAGTATTTCCTTAACGTCACTGCCTGTTTATATTAATAAGACATTCCAAAAAGGACTTGGATCAATTTCAATTCAATATATAAAGTAAATTGGAATAGGGGTTGTTAGAATATGTGTGGTTTGGTTAATTACCTGAAGGATGAAAAAAGAAGCCCAAGCAAGTGTAGCAAGAATGAGGAGAATAGATCCCTTAACCCAATCATGTTCAGCTGAATCTTGAGAGGGGTTCACTGGAGCATAATTCCTAGGACGATGCATGTACTTGCTCCAGAAAAAGTCTATCACTTCACCTTTGTACAACGTCATCAACATGGCCCCCGCTATTGTTACTATGGTTCCTATCACTTTCGCTATGCATCTCACTTTTCTCAGGTCCACTTTCTCCATCCTATAGTTTATCCAATAACGCCATTATTCATCAGATCAGAAACACATTAAGAAATAAAACAGGTTAATTATATTGGGAAATTATGTAATAACTAAACTACCTGCAGAGAAAGGCCATCACAAATGTCATTGCAGGTAGAATGTTGCTTATAGCACATGAGTACGTTGGGGATGTAAATTTCAATCCCGCATAGTATAAGTTTTGATCAATCACAGGCCTGCATATTTAGAGGAATCCATCATCATTAGAAAAACCCCAACCACAAATAGCTTTGAGTACTCAAGAGGGGTATGAAGAAATTAATAGCACTAACCCGAGCAGACCCAGCACGAAAATTTGCATGAACATGAGAAATGTCATCCTGGGCCTCACTTTTCTGCACAATAAGGAAAAAGAATATGATAATCAGGACATGGGTTCTTCAAAAGTTTCAATTTTTAATAACATAAGTAGGGGCAAGAGTGAGTGATGAATGAATGAATACCGTTCAAGAACAAGAGCGAAAGGAGCAATAACTGCAGTGGCAAAGGCATGTCGATAAACAACAAGAACGTAATGGCTCATGCCACGATTGAGAGAGACCTTAGTAATTATGTTCATGCCAGCATACCCAAATTGAAGAGAAATCATAGCAATGTAAGGCTTACACCTCTCAAGAAAACTCCCACAACAACATCCATTCTTCCCTCCTTCCATCTCTATCTGTTTTCTTTGATGGATTTCTAAACTCAAGTTCAGAGGAGTTCAAACACACTTGGAACTTGTGCTTGTGTCTCTCCTAAGTCTTAAACGCTGAACTTCCCTCTATTTATAGGCCTTATTACTGATCAAGCGTGCGAGAACTTTGCTGATCTCACCTTCACACGTGACTCACTCAATAATTAAATATGTGAGATGATCATAGTCATTTTAAACTTATAGAAGTACTTGGATGGGATGATTGAGGAAGGCTATGAGTTTGAGACGTGAACAAATAATGAAGATGTGAATTGATGAATGTGGGCGTGGGTCCCATAAAATAAAAGGAAAGAATGGTGAATGGTGACGAAAATGATATTAGTGGGAAGTGGGGACAACTTCACTATTATTATTGTTATATCATCACCATTTTCACGACGCGGCGAACTTCTTCTTCAATTATATAAATCCTCATCCACCGGAACAGTGATCTCGACTTGGACATAACACTTGTTCTTTCTTTGTTTCCTTCTCAGATCCTTTTCTCACTTTTTTTTCATGTTTTTGGACCATATACCTCAGTTTTTTTCTATTCTTCTTCTAATCTTATTTCTTTTAATAAAAACATTCAACATTTAATATATACAGTACATTATTTTAGCTTGTTCATAAGCTGAACCTATCTGTATGTGGATGACTTCAAGATTAATTAATGAACCACGCCAAATACATGCATGAGGTAAATTATATATATATATATATAGCATAATATTACTAGGTCAAGCTGGATTTGGTAGATTTTAATCTTAGCATGATCGATCAATTGTTTCTTGAAAAGACCACACACACACACACACATAATGTTGTCAATTTGGTCACAAATTCGATTTTAAGTTGGCGCGTCACTTGAACAACGTTGGAGGAGGATTCATGAATCGGTCCATGTATATGTAATCAGATGTGCGTTTTCTGGTTCAATATCTCTGAGATGTGATTTTATTTAGTTTCGCTGGGATATGCAAAAGTTTCGGCAGGGAATTTTTTTCTTTTTATGAGGTTATGTTATTTTTTAAGAGAATGGGTAAGGGAAAAGCTGTTGGTTCAGATGGTATTCCTATTGAAGTATGGAAATGTTTAGGAGAAGATGGTGTGTGGTGGCTTACTAAATTATTTAATGAAATTTAAGGTCTAAGAAAATGCCAGATGATTGGAGAAAGAGTACATTAGTACCTATTTATAAAGATAAAGGAGATATTCAAAATTGTGTAAATTATAGAGGAATAAAACTTATGAGTCATACAATGAAGTTGTGGGAAAAAGTAATTGAGCGTAGGTTACGTAATGAGACTAGAATATCGAAAAATCAATTTGGTTTTATGCCAGGAAGGTCAACCACAGAAGCAATATATCTAATTAGAGGCTTAATGGAAAAATATAGAAGTATTAGAAAAGACTTACATATAATTTTTATTGATTTGGAAAAAGCATATGATAGGGTGCCAAGAGATTTACTTTGGAAAATTTTAGAAAAGAAAGAGGTACAAGTTGAGTATATTAGAGCTATTCAAGATATGTATGAAGGTGTAATGACTAGAGTTAGAACACCGGTAGGTGATACAATTGATTTCCCAATAAAAATTGGTTTACATCAAGGTTCGGCGTTGAGTCCGTATTTGTTTAATCTTGTTATGGATGTTGTGATTGAAAGTATACAAGAAGAAATTCCTAAGTGCATGCTTTTTGCGGATGATATAGTAATTTTAGAAAATTCGAAAGATGAAATTAATTGGAAATTAGAGTTATGGAGGACGACTTTAGAGTCGAAAGGCTTTAGAATAAGTAGGAGTAAAACGGAATATATGTGCTGTAGTTTTGGCAATAGGCAAACTCATGAGGACATAGAAACTGTATTAGGAGAAGATGTTATACGTCAAGTGGATAAGTTTAAATATTTGGGATCAGTTATACAAGAGGATTGTATGTGAGGTAGATGGAGATATCAATAATAGAATTCAAGCTAGTTGGTGCAAATGGAGAAAAGCTTCTGAGATTATTTGTGATCGAAGGGTTCAAACTAAAGTAAAAGGAGAATTATATCGAACAGCTATTAGACCAGTATTGTCATATGGTAGTGAATGCTGGGCAATTAAAAAACAGCAAGAACATAAGATGGATGTGTCAGAGATGAAAATGTTGAGATGGTCTAGTGGGTATACACTAAAAGATAGGATTCGTTATGATCACATTCGTGAAAGAGTTGGGGTGGCACCAATTTCAGAGAAAATGAGAGAATATCGCTTAAGGTGGTATGAGCATGTTCAAAGAAGAGAATTGGATGAGCCAGTGAGAATAGTGGAACAGATGGAAAGGGAGCCGTATATAAGAAATAGAGGAAGACCAAAAAGAACTCTTGATGAAGTTATTCAAAGAGATATGGTTGTGAAAAATTTATCTGTAGGAATGACTAGGGACAGAGCTAAATGGCGTCATGTGATCCATGTAGCCGACCCCATTTAAATGGGATAAGGTTTACGTTGATGATGATGATGTTATTTGTGCGAATCCTTTGTGTCGTGCTCTCCTGCCGACCATCTTTTTGCTTACTCTATCCTCCTCTTACTTTCTTTGTTTCTTTTTAATCTTCCTTCTTTTCTTTTTTTTTCCTTTCCCAAACATATTTTTCAATAGAAAGATGACGCATTAGTTGATGCATTAGTCTCCATCGTTCTTAACATTTAGTGTCTAGTGAATTATAACATTTCCGAGACTAGCTAGAATTAACGTGGAAGAAAGGTTCGTTTTCTATTTTGTTGCTCAGTTGCCTCTTTGAAAGATTTATCCACCTCCTATGCCACAATCAACAAAAAGCGCGCACCACAATTTTTTCCGCATCCTGTCTCTCAAAATAACAAAAGCTTGTCATTAATCATATAATAGTTTAAGATTTACACTGCCCTTAAGCTGCGATGTATTATTTAGAATATAGCATGGAGATTTACTTGCTCTTTTAATAATTTATAAGTGATACGGGTTGATATATATTGACTTGAATTATATTAATTTTATTTCAATTCATATATTGAGAAATTAATAGGAAGGAGAAAGAAAGAAAGAAGCTAATTAAGAAAAAAATCTAGCAACATATCTACGAGAGGCGAGGAGAGCCACATTTATGTGGAACAGAATTTCCACAAAAACGTCGGAAGTGCACTGATTTGAGTGGTCACTAACATTTGTCTGTGCAGACTGCAGACTACTTCATCAGAATCTTTCTTAACAAAGGAAAAAAGAGAAGAAACAATTAGAGCACGCGCTTGCTTGCTCTGATTTCCTCATTGTTCCCATGGAACGTATCTATATATGTTTGCTTCTAATTATTAATTGAGTACAATCCCGAATTTCATGTTTCATAATATATATGTCGTTTGAACTCATCGGAGCTAGGAAACGGTCTTTCACTATTGTGTGTGTGTGTGTGTGTGTGTGATTATATATGTTGCATTCGATCGTTCTGTGGTGTCCAAGTGGCAATTTGGTGTTCATGACTTAATTAAGCTTTAATTTTGCAGTGACAATGATGTATAAGCTATTCCCACTAAATTGTCCAGAAAGTAAACTCTTTTGTTGCTTGTACGTTTCGAAATCCTAGCATTCGATCTTTTTTGCCGGAATGGATGTAATTGATTTAAAGTAGTTAATTTTATTCTATTGTTTAGCGAAACTCTGCACAATTAACGAAAGTGTTTCTGTATGTAGCAACGAATCATTCAATTTGACTGTGAGCTAGGAGTGGTTTGTATATCGTATCCTCCTTTACACTAATTAACTATATCCCCTCCATGACCATAATTTATAATAGAAAGTTGATTTTGATTGTTGTCATTTTTTAAAATATTCCCTTATATCGATGATATGCTCAAATAATAATCAAGAAGAATCGAAATTGTTAAAAAAGATGATTAGAATATCTTAAAAAAATATCATGTTATCTAAGTTGACTATTTTTCTTGATGCAGTCTAATTAGGCAATAAATCTTACATTAAAGGATCGGACCACATATATTATATATTTTTCAACGAAATATGAGGTAATATCTACTTACAAAGCAGGACAAAATTCAGAAAAATGCTACTTGATTTCTCAAAGTCTAGATAGAAAATTTTGAGTAATATTTGAGTAAAAATTTTGACTAAGTGAATAACCACATTGATAACATTATTATATGGCATATTTGTAATTTAAAGAATTCAAATGCATTGTTTTGGAAATTTTCCAAAAAAACATGCCAAACATATCATTTGGTTTTTCTACTTGCTTACTATATATATTATGTCTAGCTACTAATAACTAAAAACTGACAATATATAATGATGTATATGTCTAGTACATATATTTGACACTAACCTATCTGACGGCAGAATAATCATTAATGCGTACACGATGAGCTAATAATTTTATTTGTCTTTGTTATATATCCACATAAATTTTCAGCCCGAACATGATGTGTTAAATGATATTTGCACCCCATTAGTAACGAAATACCTTATTTTCTCCATTTATCAAGTGGCCAACCAATTCATGGAAAGAAAGCACAAAGCACCCTCCATAATATGGGAAAAGCAAATAGCACTGTTCCTCAGCTGTTATCATCATTTCCTCCCACACAAATCTTTAGAAACGAAAGATGAAAAGATCCATAGCCACAAATTTCACGAAGAGACAAATAAAGCTCAATATACGTATACACGTCGGAATGAGATGCAACAAGAAATGGTTGTACAAGGTGGTCACCCATAATAGCGCGCGCAAACTGACTTTATTATTAGCGATGCAAGGACTCGTCAATCATATCAACAATGTCACTAGCTATTAGGGCCTTCAAATGCCCAAATGGACCGGGGGAAGCAACTTGATGGCTAAGGTCAGCGAAGGTGCAAAAACAGTGATTCTGGGATAGTGGAGAGCACAAATGGGGATCTAATCACTGATCACCAGCCAATCATCACAATATTTGTCGTCAAATACGACAATCTATATAAATACACATTTAGGTGACCAACTTGGAATAGCCTCATCATATCAGCTTCACTCACAATGATATCATTGGAATGTTCCTCTTTATCTTTTCATTGTCCTTTGAAGTTTATGAAATTCACGCGATACCAACTAGTTGAAAAATAAAGGTTAAGAAGAGAGAGAGGGAGGGAGTGGTGACGACAAGAGCAATTGGGTGTAGGGCACATCTATCCTTTAGTAGAAACAACATAAGAGCAAGTGGTTTATGAGGCTGTAATGTTGGAAGAATTTGCCGAGCCAATGAGGCAGCCATTGGTACTCTATTATCTATAATTAAGGCCTTGCGTTTTCTTTCTTCAGTGTACTTTTCTTTCAAATATCTTCGCCATTGGGGTTATAGGCTTTTTTAAACTAGGATTTTGCTTTTATATTCCACTAGCTGCGAAAGAATAGTAAAATGGGCTGTGATGGGGATGGGGTCAATCGATCGAGAGGTTCCTTCATCAATTCTCAGCTATTTGAATGTGGTTGGTGCTTCAGAGTTTTATTTATTTATTTATTTATTTATTATTTTTGGGTTTTGGCTTGTCGCCTTTTGATGATATACCAAGTTGGATTAGGTTGGAAAATCTTTTAAGAAGGGCCAAATGCTTGCAAGGAGAGCACTAGAGCACGAGCATGGAAACGAGGCAATAATATAAATCTCTAAACATAATATATTTTCAACCATGCATCTGTACACTACAGATATAACAAGGTTCTATATATTATAATAATAAGTGTGGTTGATATATACAAGATTATGTTTATTTTAAGATTCCAAAACTCAATGGTAAAAACTAGGAGTTTAAATAACTTTTTTTTTAAAAAAAAAACAAAATCCGTTAATTCGACGTTTATCACTAAACTGATTAGTCCAATAAAAGGTATTAGTGTTATCCACATAGACAGAATTATCACTTCTCCTAATGAAAGCGCTTAATTCGCAAACACGTTCTCTTCCTTACAACAGCTCAACTAACTATCAGTTGTTAGAGTTCACATTACTTTCTATTGCAACTTATAGTGGTATTTTTTACCAGATAAAATATACTATAATCCCTTTAATTAGATTGTGTGTCAGTAGCTTAAATCATGACTGCTAATTTGAGTAATAAGAGTTGAGCTTTTATTTTGATTGAATAAATTACAGTTGTTTAGAAGACTATGGTACCCATCGTCGTTAGTTTAGTTGATGAAAAAGTTGGACATTTGATCATTTTGACAAATGTTCAATTCTTCGGCAGAACCACTTAGTCGTAGTTCCTGTCACGCGTCGCTTGGGGTAAGATATCTCCGCAACTAAGGGAAGTTAGGCGTAACCTATTTATATAGACAAAAATAAAAGACTTGTTTGCGTGCTTCAGAATTCACGTGATAGTCTCCTGTGGATAATAATTTAGAGCAGAGATCATGGTAAGCTAAATCACTTTCCTAAAATAATTCAGATATAAAAAAAGACTATCTCAAGTTGTGTGGCATTCCATTAAGTCGATTTTCTTATTGAACATGGCTTTTAATTTTCCGCTATGCGTTAATAACGTGAGCAGGAGAGCGACTCGAAAAGTTCGCAAATAATATCATAATGTATGAATATGTTATTTATGTGATAGAAATTGTCTAATGCTGGCGATTTCAATTAATACCTATCTGAATATCTGATTAATGTCGTCTCAGCAATTATGATTGTGGACCTTACCATGCATAGCAATGGCACACGCCATGACGGAGGAAGTCTTCCAAGAGGGACCCATATGCCATCAAAAACAACAGAGAGAGAGGGAGGGAGAGACCCACAACAATATTAACTTCTATTACTACCAGTCTATCTTATTGTTGGCCAAAAAAATATCTAATTGTTCAATTTTGGTGACTGAAAATTAAGTCATATGTAGAGAAGACAATGGATACGGGCTAGCAGGGTTTTCCCTGTATTAAAAAATATTTTCAGTCTTTCAGGAAAAAAAGGTGAATGATACATATACTCCTTTATACACGAACAAGTAGTGCTTGAATTTTTTAGCTACTTCACCTTATTAATGAAATTAAGTCTGTTAATGTTGTTTATGATTATATTCAACATATGTTTGAAATCTATTAACTAACTAGACATATAAACTTTTGAATTTGGTGCCATATTTTCTTTTGGGTAGACTTTCAATCAATTTTTTGTTTGACTTTAAATCTTATATAAAACTCCTCCCAATCCTAAATATAAAATTCCTTTTGTTTTTTTATAGAAGTTAGGAAATCAAATTAGACCACTAATTTTTTTGATTATATAGACCACTAATTTATAACATATGATATATGTAATTAAATTATAGATTAGTTTATTAATGAAAAAATAGTTTTGAGGATAAAATATAATTATATTTAAACATTTTAAAGTGATTAATTTTACATTTTTAATTTTTCCAGAAAAATTAAATTGAACTAATAATTAGGAACGAACAAAGGGAGTAAATAAAATTTTGTGATGTAACAATTTTTTTATAGGTGAATTATGTTTTATTAATTCTAAAATAGTGTAGAAAAGATTTTTAAAAGTGTGGATGAAAATAAATTAGAAGCGATAACCTATTTCAAAAACAAATAGAAATTTAAATTTTGACAAGATAAGATAAGATTATTTAAAGCAAATCATCTGATTTGAATTCCTTTGGACCGATGCACTCGTCAAGTCGTCGATCGACTTCGATCAAAACGTACGGAGGACAAGGCAGAGATCGGTCTTTTCCTTATCATCTTGTGGGTGAAAGACCCTTTTTGGTGAAACACAAGAATTAACATGAATAGTCTTTAAACTAAATAATAATATGTGCAAATTGTGTGTGCATCCAACTTAAGTTTGTAGCTTTCATCAGAAACAAGCAAACCTCAAAGCGTTTCACTTTTTAATCTTAATTATTCTTTTTCCACCGCCACCACAACACTTTATTAGTTCCAATAATCCAAAGTGGCCAGTCCTCTAATTTTTGATGAAATTCCTTTTAATTCTGATATCGCTCTTCTATATATCTATTTATCTATCAAGTTGCGAAAGCTTCCAATTTGTGTAATAAAGATAGTGTCTATGATTGAAACGCATTTTTCTCTCAAAAGCTATGGTCAAAGCTAAGGTCAAAAAATAATAGAAGTTAGTGTTATGGAACGATAGCGAATGATTGCCATCAATTATTTATCCAAAACCAAAGTTTCCATCTTTCTTTGTCTAATTTAATACAAATCATGCACCCATTCTATCATGAATTCTCTTAAATTTATTGGAGAAACTCTGATATATGTGCGCGTGTGTATGCTTTGGCTAGCTTCCCTCTTGTAACGTCTTCATTCATGTACGTGCATGGAACTCCCACGAAAGCAGCTCAATGTTAAAACCCCTAATAAGAAGTAAGACGCAAAATAATGATGTGAACGCAGGAGATAGAGAGTCAGTTTTATGTGATTGAGTTCCTGATTGTTTAATACACACACTTTGGATCATAATAAACCGATAAGACTTCAATTTAACTTGTTAGGTGCGGGGAATATATCTTTCTACTCTATTTTTCTTCTTTTCTTTTTTTGAATGCGTTTATTGTACTAATGACTTTAATACTTTTCATAAAGGCAAAAGTGAAAAGTGGCACTATACCTTGGACCAAAACAGTGATTCTAATTGAATTATATTTCTCCCTGTTATAGTATACTTGATGCAATGTTATAGTATACTTGATGCAATCATATATATATGATTCAAAATTTATATGATTGAGAAAATATTGAGGGTGTTGCAGGCCTCTGAGACTCTTAAAGAGTACAAGCCGTGGAGAATATTGAGGGTGTTGCAGACCTCTGAGACTCAAAAAGGAGTACAAGTCATGCAGATCGGTCTCTGAAACTCGGAAAAGAGTTCAAGCCGCAGAGAATATTTGTTGGTTTCACAATGTTGTGTGAAACATTTTTTGAGTTAAAGAAATCGTTTTTCTTTGCTCTTTTTGATGTATGAGCATTTATTTACTCTTTTTCGTTGGAGAGTGACAATTTGTTGTTTACTCTTCTTGGCTCTTAATGAGCAAATCCTTTATGGGACAATTTCTTTTAAGCGTGTGAAAAGAATTGTTTTAGAAGATGAAGAACTACTTGGTGAATAATGATTTTTGAGAAGATCATGAAGAGCACACAAGTGTTGATTTTTCAGAAGAACATGAAGAACGCAAAAGGCGAGTTCACAGATGCTGATTTTGAATGAAGAGATTTTACAGATGCTGATTGCAGGATGAATGATGAAGTTTTGTTTTGAAAGTCACTTTTGAATTATGGGGGAGTATATGATTCTAATTTATATGATTGCATCAAGTATACTATAACATTTAAATGTGATTACTCTCGAATAATATATTAGTGCATATATATATATATATATATATATATATATATATATATATATATATATATATATATATAAATAAAAGCACAACGATAGGCGTTTTTTTATGAAGGAATCAATTATATATATCATATATAAAGAGAGAAGGTAATTGAGTACATCATATATACAAGAAACATACAAAAACAGCAACACCTACAACATACAAATTCAAGAGTCAGCTAATTAAATAAGATTTTTAAACCTACAATTACGACAGTTACCAACAAAATTAACAACCAGATTAAATCATTAGTGGTACTGGGAAATAAAATGATATCAACAGTAATTTCTAATCAAGTGCCAGAGCATATTGGAATGAAGCAAGGTGAAGAGATATGATGATGATGACGAACATTTGTGAGTACATACAGGTTTTGCGAGCGATTGAGATATGGATATTATTAATTTCTCCATGACCATAGAAATACTAACCATCGAGTTGTTTAACACTTTCGTGCTCAATGATTAAAACTGGTCTCTGTGATACGTGTTGCGGGTTCGTCTTTGATGGAACAAATTATTAAAAAAAATTCCCATGGATGAGAAGAGTCAGGAGGGAATTGAAAAAGTTGACTTGATCGACAATAAATGTTGATTGAAAGTACATCAACTCTTTCCTTTCGGGCTGTTTGGCTTGAGGGAAGGGAAGGGGAGGGAAGGGAAAATGAGCCCCTCCCCTTGCATGGTTTAAAAAATTGGAGGGGAGGGAGCCCAAAATATTCCCTCCCCTTCCCTTCAAACCCCATATTTTGGTTCCCTCCAAATTGGGGGGATTTGGAGGGATGCCAAAATATGTTGACTAAACTACCCTTTTAATTTTATAATATCCCTTAAATGCCCCTTACTAAGGAAATAAAAGAAGTGTCATCCACCTTACTTTTTTTTAATCCCACCATTCTCTAAGCAAAGGAGAGATCTCCTCGACAGTTTCTACTCCCATGAATCTTCCTTGTTTATTTATATCTTGAGCAAGATAATCTCATCATGTTGTAGAATTTACATTTTCCTGAACATTTCAAATGTCATCGTGTGAAGTAACCTTCCTTGTTTATCACAATGGTTCACTCGTTCTTTTAGAAATTTCAGCAGCTATTTAAAAATCTTAGAGTAGCTCAAGTTAAGTGTTCTGCCTATCCCATTCCCAGCCAAAGTCTTCCTAGGAGTGATTCTTTATTGACACCATCCTATCTATGAGACCAAGACGCCTTTTAATAATAAAACCTACATATTTACTTAGAAATTCAAAATTTGATGTTATTACATCAAATATTAATCTTGATGTTCAAATGGTAATTAATAAAGGAATGCTTCTCTAATATGGAAGACGTCTTAAAGTCATCACTAATAAGAAGCTTAACATGTGTGATAGGCGAAGAGATGTCAATTGCCATGATTTTATGTAGCAAGAGCATGTAAAATCAAATGGTAATATGAGTTTTTAGACCTGTTCGTCTGGGGAACCAAATGAAAGACATTGAGCCAGTATGGATACTGCTCCCGCTTTGAAAGCACACTTAACTTGAGCTGCTGACATTTTTAAATAGAAAATGTTTTGATGGAATACATTTTTTTACCTCCAATGCATATTATGTCCGTGCAATCAATCATGGAATGATATTGTTAACACTTCTCTTTTCAATCAAAATGTAAACTAATTTATAAGATAGACCATTATGAATTAATATATAAGGATAAATAAGCAACTTTGCAATAGAACATTCTTATATAAAATTTTTAAATAAACAATCTTGACTTTGTAAGATTGAAAGATCAATCAAACCACTATTTACATTTCTTCTAATAGGTTAAACATTGTTATATTGTTTTAAAAAATATCAATATCAAGCATTTTTAGAATATTATTATATCAATTTTTAAGTGACTTTTAATAAGCAACTTAATTTGAATTAAAATGTAAGTTAATTTATATGATAGACAATTATGAATTAATATATAACTATAAGGATAAAATAGTAAATTACTCATTATCACCCTCCCCTTCCCTCCTTAACCAAACAAATTATCATTAAACCCTCCCTCTCCCTTCCATTCCTTTCCCTCCTTCTTATCATACCAAACAAAGTAATATTAAACCCTCCCTCTCCCTTTCATTCCCTTCCTTCCCTCCCATTCCCTTCCCTTCCCTCAAACCAAACAGGCCCTTCATGGAGAGGAAAATAATTTGTATTGATTGTCGATTAGCAGAATTCATTGAGGAGCAATTAATAGGACTAAAACTAGTAACTTTTTTTTTTGCTCAGGATTAAAACTAGTAGCTTGACCTGTATCAAAAAAAAACTAGTAGCTTGACATTGGCTCCAACCGGGTAAATCTTTTTCTCCAATAATTTACATGCATATATAATTTTATGCATATCATAAAGAGATTCAAACGGTGAGCAATTCAAACACTATCTCAATTCACAAATTATATGCATCTAGGAGTATAATTTTACGCTTGTCATAAATACATTCAAACTTCCGACCAAAAAAAAAAATGATAGATTCAAACGGTGAGCAATTCAAACACTATCTCGATTCTTTTGTAACTTAATAATATTGGAGCCCACCTTGTAAAGAGAAACGATATGAATTGATTGTTAATCAAACGTGCATGATTTCATTTCATTGGACTCAGCTGATTTTCTTTTGGACGAGTTTTTATGCAAAATCGAAATTGTAATAATGTAATCTTTCTTTTCTCTTTTGGCACAAGCTTTGTAGTTTTTAGTTCAGTACTTGTTGCTAAAGATCCCTGTTAAACAAAAGGAAACAGAAAAAAAAATCATAAACCGTCAACATCATATTAACATTTTAATTTGGAGCACAACTATCACTTATTTATAAACCTGAAAACATATTAGATTAATTGTTTTTCTGTCTAATAATTAAGGAACACAATTTATTTGCATTTTGTAATGCGGAATTATAGTTTTATAAGATTCTTCAATTTAGACAATGTAAAAATATATTTGTTTAACGACATTCAACAGAGATGGGTAATAAAATAATAATTAAACTGTGTATAGTTTCCCCCCTCCCAATAGTAAAACAAGCCAAATATTGTCTGTTTTGGACTAAACCAAATATTGTTTTTTGAACATGCATGTTCAAACTTAACAGATGATACATTCAGACAAAAAAGTTATCTCTCTTTTTTTTTATTCATCAAAGACAAAAAAGTTATCTCTTGTTGATTACTTATTATTTATTTAATAAAAAGTTAAAATTGAAAAACGTTGCTAGCTGGTCACTGGAACTTGACACGATATATTTATTCTGGCCAAGATCCTCTATCGTTATTTGCTTGTCCGTCAAAATATGAATTTGACGCACGTCAATTTTGGATCCATGCATAAGTACGGGTTGTTTTTTTTAGCCAAAAAATTAGCATGTATATATATTGAAAACTACGAGAACATGGCTTTTATATATAAATTCACTACTATTCCAAATAGTTGAAAATTTATGCTTCAAGATATATGAGATCGAGTAGGAATTCGGGCCACTCTATTTCAAATGTGAAAATGGCATCTAAAGGGATAACGCATATGTGGGTCTTCGACAGAAACCCCGTCGTTTTCACGTAAAACACGAGCATACTTATTATTATTAGGGATAGAGAAGGATATAATGTACGTGCATGCAATAATTGCAATGAAAATTGATATTTCGAGATCGCCAATTTTCTAATTAACAAATAAGAGGTTTCGTGAGGTATGTAAATACCATATACCACCGGTCTGAGCCCCCTATAAGATGGAAAATGTATCTCTTTCCTGTTTCCACAAATTTGATGAGTGTCATTTATAACTTGCGGGTGCTGATAAACTATAACACACATATCATTAGAAAGAAATTTGAGCAATTAAGATAACAAGCTGATTGATGATATACAGTGAAGTATTACTATAATATTATATAAATGTATTGATAATTGATTTTGTAATTCCTACCAATTCTGATCCATCCACATTTTACACGTCTTCATAGATCAGCTTCTTATTACATATCCCTGCTATCAAGGCCCTGTAGAGAATGTCTTACTTTAGCTAACAAATGAAGCATCTTTTCACCTACTACAAATGAATACGGAGTATTATTTTTCTAAGAAAAAGGACAAAAATTGTAATATTATAATAAGGCTATAGTGGATCCAGTAGTCCATAATTCCATTAATTAAAAATCGCGAAAAGATTATTATTGTAAGGATGTGTTGCTTGGAATGTATTTGGCGTTAGCTATATTTGTGGAAAATGTCAGTGCCTCTCGTTAACCAAGGACCGTGGGAAATTATTTATTTTATTTTCAAATGGGATGTGGAAATTAAATTAATGGGTGATAAGCATTTTACTTAGAATGAAGCTTTTGTAAAATAGGGTGATAAAAGAAGGCGAGAATTTTATTTAAGGACCAAAGTTGAGAGTTAATTAAAAAGCAAGACCAAACTAAATTGAAATATCAGTTGAGGACCTTGGGGCAAAGTGAAATTAAATGATGTAATTAAAAGACCGAATTACCCTTATATGTTTGAAGCTCTCAAGTCTCAACTCTGTACATCGCACTCTTCTTCTCCCTCAATCTCAACACAGAGCACTTCATCATCTCCCTCCCCTCCCTCAACCTCAACCTCAACGGCATGGCGGTCGATTCTATCCCTCCCTCCCTCTGTCACATCTTCCACTGTATTCCTCTTTCATTGACTCCTCATGTGTCTTCTCCGACGTCGCCTCTCTAGGTATTCTCTTTCTCTGGTGTGTTTCCCCTCAATTTTCATCATCTTTCTTTCTTCAACATTATTCCGTTACATGAAGTTCCTATAGCTTCCCATTTTTTCTTAAATTCCATGTAGTGATGAAAGGTTTAATCTTTTTCTTGTTGGTGAATATCCAAATTTTATCATATTATAGATACCCAGAGGATGATAAGTTTATTTTCTTATGTAATATGATTATTGTGTTTGACTATTTGTAGATTGTAGATATATATAAACATATTATAAATACCCAAAGATATTTGATGTACTTGCCCTGAAATTCCCACTGGTCCTTCAGACATGATCTTTATTTTAACAAGTTTGAATGAATGACGTGATAAAAAACAAAACTACTGTAGTTTGCTCCTCGAGATGATTCTAATGCTTGAATGAAGTGATAAAAATCTGATTGCTAGTGTTTTATACCAACAGATTGCTAGTTTCGTAGTTTCTAAAATGTCTAATTTTATGGTAAAGTTAGATGTGCTTCTTGGGTATGTATTTACTATCTTGATATATATGAAGTGGCTCCTCGAGATGATTTTGCTGTGTTTTTTTTCTTTTGGAAATATGCAGTTAATTGGAAGCTGAAATATTAGTTGCTTTGTTTAGGGTTTACCAAATTATAATATTGATGATTGGGTGACATGAGTTTCTTGTTTGATCAAATGTACTTTTGCTTTAAGGATTAATGTCAATTGAGAGCTTTAATGGCATTTAAGAATGACATTAAGGTTAATTATTGTTGCTATTCACTGTTATGGATACTAGCAGAGGAGGTCTTTGGGAGTCTAATTGATCTCTCCATATTGATTTTTCTTTGGCACTTGTTTTAGGGCATATAGTAACATGCTCCCTGAAATTTGGATTAGGGATGGTGAAGTAGCTTAGTAAATATGTACTGAATGTTGATGATATGAAGCATGTGTTGCTAATATGTTTAGTCCCTATTGAAGAGGTGTAACAATGCTAAATAGAAATTTTTGAATTTCTTTTCCTTTTCTGTTTGTAATCATTATTGGTAATAAATCAGAGTTACACACTACTTGTGTTTCTGAATCATCTCCCTTGTACCCTTATCGTAGAACCTTATGCTCTAGGTGTTGGACAATATTTACAAGAGTTCAATCTCTAATTTGTACTTATATGCTCCAGCTTTCCTTTTATCTAATCCATTCTCAAGAGGAGATATTTGTGTTATCCATTTGCAATGCTAAGTCTAATACAGTCTTTTTTATCATGTATTATAAAGAATTTGCTTTTCTAGATTCATACACAGCTATTGAAAAAGGATTTGTACAAAGATCTTTTTACACCATTCATTTGTTTAGTTTCAGGGCAATCCATAAGCAAGAAAATGGAGAAAAAATACACCTCTCCCTTCAACACAAGATATTCACTACTAGGAATGAAGGAGTTGAGGCTTTTTATCAATAACTACAAAGACCTCGAAATGAGGGTTGAGAAATTGGGGTTTGGAAGCTGTTTTACTCGACAATATTGACCAAATTGGTGTGGTGGCTAGTGAACCAGAACAAGAATTCTGCAAAGGAATAGAAATGTTTTGGATGTATTTGCTTTTGGTGAATAATTAACATTATTGCCATTGAAAATGTGTTCAATGTATATACTGTTATTAATATGGTAATATATTAGAGATGAGATGAAATTTATTTTTCATTGCAACATGTTTCATGTAATGGGCAAACATCCAACATATTGATATTTCATCAACGAATAGGTCATTTGAATGAGTAACAACTAATGTCCTTAAAATGTATTAGAGCTTCAATAGGTGAAAAGTGATTTTCAACAAGCGAAAACCAAGTTTTAACAAGTGAAATGACCATTTCAACGAGTAATGGTCAATGTCCTATAAAAACATGCATCAGAGTTTTAACAAGTGAAAAACAGTTTTCAACAAGTGAAACTCAATTTTGAACAGGTGAAATAACCATTTGAACGAGTAATTGTTAATGTTCTTACAAAACATAAGCTTCAACAAGTAAAAAGCAATTTCAACAAGTGAAACTCAGTTTTGATCAGGTGAATTAACCATTTTAACGAGTAATGGTTAATGTCCTAAAAATGACTGCTTGTTTAAAATGTCACTTTACTCGTTTAAACGCGTGGTTCAGCTGTTGAGAATGCATTTTCACTTGTCGAGTGTCTGATTCAATATTGTATGACCAATTAAATGCTTACTTGTTCAAATATAAGTTTTTCTTGTTCAAACAAGGACTTTCATTGTTGATAATGACTTTTCACTTGTTGAGGGTCTCATGTGACAATGTATGACCAATTAAATGTTTGCTTGTTCAAATATAAGTTTTCAACAAGATAAACCTACTTATGAACATGTAAAGGTTAAGACATGCATGGAAAAACATGCATTTCACTTTTTAAGGTTTAATACAAAACATGTCCATGACATTAACCATTACTCGTTCAAATTCTCATTTCACATGTTTAGAGTTGAGTATTACTCGTTGAAAATGTCATTTCACTTGTTCAAATCAGGGTTTCTGTTGTTGACAAAGACATTGCACTTGTTCAAGATCTGATGCAAAACAATATCCATGACACTAACCATTACTTGTTCAAATGGACATTTCACCTATTCAAACATGAGTTTCTGTTGTTTAAAAAGGCATTTCACTTGTTTAAGGTCTGATGTAAAACATGTTCATGACACTAACCATTATTTGTTCAAATAGTCATTTCACCTGTTCAAATGTGAGTTTCTATTGTTGAAAAGGGTATTTCACTTGTTTAAGGTCTGATGTAAAACAATAAAATAAGCTACCCACATATCATTCAATATCTTCTAACTTTAACTCTGGTTATTCCATTTTTTTCATAGAAAGCATATAATCTGTAGTTTACTGACAAAACAAACCCTATAGAGAAAACTAAACTAGAAAGCATGTGATTGTATCATGCTTACATGTGATATAGTTTTTTTCAAGTCTTACTTGAAGAAGAATGATATGCAGCCATGAAAAACTTATGTATTTCCCTGGATTTTATGGGGTTATGAGTAACGTTTCTTTACTGCCATACATCATGACAAAAATAGGAACATAAAATAAGTAAAAGGAACAAATTCCTTCATGTGTGTGCTTCGAGGTCAGAGGTGAGATGTTCCAACGAGAAAGAGAATGAAAATTCCTTCATGTGTGTGCTCGTGGGTTGAGAGACCTTGCTGAAAAAGAAGAATGGGGAAGTAGTGTTTGATGAAAGCTCTTGCAATTTATTTCATTTGAGGACCAAAGCCTTCTTCACTACTAAGGGCTTTTTAGCCTTTTCAATCATACATTTTAATTCACTTAGGGACTTAGGTCCTGCAGAGAAATTTCAGAATGTTTTGGTCTTGCAGAGAAATTAATTCTCAATTTTGGTCCTAAAATGAAACTCTGCCTAAAAGAAGTGTAACCTTTCTCTTCGCGTGGTCGTGGGCCTCCAAAGAAGACTTGTTATTTTCTAAAAGCTTTATATGTTGTCTTCAACCTAAAATATAAACTATCTAGATGATAGTAATAATAGCCCACCAAACCAATCGTATCCACGCGATTAGCATATTTCACAGCATCGTTTCTCCACATCCCCATCCCATTGTCTACGTCAAGTAGGCATGACCCTTTCAATTAATAGTTTTTAATTGTATTCTGGGAAAAAAAAGTTTATTGTATATATGAACTTGTCGAGGGTCATTCAAATATTTTTTTTTAAAAAAAGAAATTTATCAGCTTCTATGACATCGATGCATGTGGAATCACTTAAAAAACTGTTGAATATATACTCCTGCTCGGCCCTAAATATAAGGAGTATCTTTGCAATTCTATTTTTCAAAAATGTCATAATTCTAAATGCACGTTTTACATTTTTAGCCTTTCAAATAATAAAAAGAGGGGAGAGAATATACACACATATGAGCGAGGGTAAAAATGAAAACAACCATTAAATCTACTTATAATAAATTAATGACTCCACCATGTTTTATTTGTATGTGTAAAAAGGTTGCCACCTCTTATAATGATTTAGTATTGGTTTATAAACTATTAAAACAACGAAAGAAATGAAGAAATAAATGCATATATATTATTGTTGCGCATAAACATCACCTAAACACGACAATAATAAAAAATTATTATTTCCCCACACTTTTTGTCGTGTTTGGGAAAAGAAACCGCGACAAACGTTTTTTTTTTCCGCCCGCCTCCATGCGCGACAAACTTGACGCGACTAGACACCCATTTTCTTGTAGTGTTAGAAGCAAACTTTAATTTGTATTTTCTTTTTCTCAAACAATAATTTAAAGGAAATAAACTGTTTGAGAATTATATCACAATTTCTAGATTCATTGAACAGATAATCCAATATCATGAACTAAAAGAAAGAAACGATAGGAAAGGTTTTCATTTATCTTTTGAATTGCCTTTTATGATCTTTCGATTTTCCTTATTATTGCGTGCCTGTCTTCTTTTCTTCCCCTTTTTATCACAATTATATGCCTATTCTTTGTTTCTCTTTTGTTTTTTCATTCGCAATGTTTGATTTGATTTCTCAAACCTAGTCAAAGTTACGTTACGGATGGTCATGGAATCCTTCCATTAACACTTTTGGGTCTCTATCAGTCTAGATTTTTAATTTCTATGGCCTCATGCCATTGCACGCTTCTTTGATTGCCAAGTTATCGAATGAGTATATTTTTATATACAAAGGGTTGGATTGGGCCCATAAAAAATGGATGAGCTCTTCGGAGAAGGCTCGACCTGATTCCTTCATAGTTTGGGCTGGTATTGGCCTGACCCATGTAATAAGAGAAGCTGGTTTTTTTAGAATAGGCTTGATCCATACAATATTGCAGAGGCCTTTAGACGATAAGGCCGGACATATAATTGAAAATTTTATTCTCCCAAGTCCCAAGCAAAAGAAAAAAAAGTAATTCTGTGAGTTTATTTTTCCTTCGTGAGATCATAATTAAGAGTAAGCAAAACGCAATCTCTCTTACAAAACACCTCATGACCAATAGATATACACGTTTGAATTTCAATGTATTGAGAGATATTCTATCACCTGAAACGGGTGTGCTTGGATGGAGGGAAAATGGGAGAGGAAAGAAAATGGGAGAGGAAAATGGGGTGGGGGAAGTATTTTCCTTTGCTTGGATGGGGAGAAAATGGGAGAGGAAAGAAAATGGGAGAGGAAAAGTGGGTGGGCCACATGCCCCATTTTCCTTCCAAGTTTTTCCTCCCAAAATGGGGATTATAAGAGAGAGAAAAGTTGCATAATATTGTCCAATAATCATATCCCACCTCACCCACCCATTTTCCTTCCTTTCTATTTTCCCTCATCCATCCAAGCATGATGAGGGATAACATTTTCTCTCCCATTTTCTTTCCTCTCCATTTTCTCTCCTCCCATTTTCTTTCCTCTCCCATTTTCCCTCCATCCAAGCACACCTCATTCCTTTGAATAAACTGATCTATTAATTGCGAGGTCTGTACATCCGAATCCTAAACATATTAATTACTTAAAAGTACGAAAATGATCACTGTTAGCAAACTGATCTATTTGTTCCGTTAAGTGTAAACTGATCTATAATCAAAAAGTATATGGATCGATAGCTTATTTAACTTACTTAAAGACTCTAGGAGTATCACATACATGCGTGGTCTCACTCCTAGTCAACACCACTGGTCACCTAGATGCAGCTCTTTTCTGGTGTTCACGAACGTGAGAATCTGTATATGTGTGTGTGCACAACGCGAGTATGTTGTTATATGCATATATAAATATGTATTACTCCCTCTCTCCATGGTCTCTATTATAACACACCAACTACATACTTATTCTCACATTGGTAGTTGGGTTATTAAATTTATGTATAAATTTACAATTTTTTTAACTTTATCCTTTGTTAGATAATATAACTAACTTGATAACTTATCCACTAATAACAAGAGCACAGTAGAGTGGGAAAATGCAACTAATGTGACAGTTGGTGATGACAATAAGGTCTAAATTCTTTTGGAAGTCGGTGCTTTATACTAAGCTTTAGAGGGAGTATATATCGTTAGAGGGAGTATATATGTTGCTACCATATTTTTTTGACCTGCCTTATGTGGTATATCATACTATCTTATAATTAATGGGTTTATGAAAATTGTATTCTTTCTGCATTCGTTCCAAAAAAAAAAAGTGCAGCGATATATTGAGTTCTATGTGCTACCTGATGATGAGAAATGGAAAAAAAAATCCTCCGATACTAAATAATATAAGATCAATGTTTTGACCTTTATTTGTGAAAAATTAAAAAACAAATTAGTTGACTAAATAAATTATAGCACCCTTCACATGTAATTAAATGATAGATTAGTTTATTAAATAATAAATTAATTTTGAAAAAAATAATTATAATTAATTTAAAGTAATTAATTTTACATAATTAATTTTTCAAAAAAAAAAATCGAAGTAATTATCAATCTCACTACTCGTTTATTGTCATATACTCCTTCCGGTCGTAAGGAGTATAAGAACTAATTGATTTTTTTTTAGAAAATTCCATAAAAAAACAAAATAATTTATAAGTTAATTATAAATTGATTTACCTAATTTTTCCCCTTAGATTAGTTTATTTTACCTATAAACTAATTATGTATAATATAAAAATATATCAAATATGTCATGATTTAATAGCCTATTTCGCAACCTTAACCTCTAAAAAAAAGTCAATTATATGTCTTATATTTAGGACCGGAGGCAGTACAAGAGAATAATATCCGTAACTGGACAGTGATGAGTGATGACTTTATCGATATGAAGTCTCTATCTTTTATATACGTAGTGCTCGATCTTCTTTCTCCGTTTATATTAAGATGCATTCATAAACCTTTATGATGAAAAGCCTTTAATATAATTATGACATGATAAATAATACACGGATGAGCAGAAAAGTAGACAAGGATATACAGGCCGGACGTTAAAATGTACACATGCACTGCTTCAAAAACTCTCTAGACACACATGTCATTCCTTGATGGGGCATGCAGTGATCGAATCATATGGGCAGGGACCATAACCTTTAAATTCCAGAAGAAAGTCCACATATCATCATTCGTTTTTGTTGGTTGTGCAGCAAAACAAAAACCCCACTGTCACTACTCTCGTCTCTTAAACATTTTTAACCTTTAGCCCACTACCATATCACTGCGTATCATATGGAAATATCCATTTTCGAGTTGAAACCAAATAAAACAATTTATTTGAAAACTCTTGGTAGCGTGCGTGTTTCAAACCAACAACAGCATGCTTCGATAATTATAACAATCTCCTATAACAGGTTAACTAAAAAAATGCATTCCATTATTTACACATGCACGACCATTTATTATATATAGTTGATCAAATATACTAAACTCCTACCAATAATTATATACACACATCAATAATTAATGACGTGCATACGTTGATGAAAAGGGCAACTAGTGTTATTTTAATATTTTATCTCTCTATATATTATATAGAGATTAGATGCCACAAATTATTCATGCCACAAAAATCGTGGATTATACAGTTACTAACAGCTCCAACTTCACTCATCATCTCATCAACATGGAGCTGTTATCTCTACTGTTCTTCTTCCTTATCATCCTCTCATTATCTTTCAAGTTTCTCTTCACTAAAAAATCCCCCCAGGTAGTAGGTTTCCGAAAATACCCCTTCCTCGGAACCCTACCCGATTTCTTAAAACACCGTTCACACTTCCTAGACTGGTCCACTCAAATCCTCCGCCGCACTCCGACCAACACCGCCGTCTTCTACCGCCCCGGAAAACTCCGTGGAATCATCACCGCCAACCCCAACAACGTCGAACACATCCTCAAGTCAAATTTCCCAAACTACCCCAAAGGCCAACGCTTCATTAGCCTCCTCCAAGATTTCCTCGGCACCGGAATCTTCAACTCCGACGGCCACCTCTGGAAGCTTCAACGGAAAACCGCCAGCCACGAATTCAACACCAAATCTCTCCGAAATTTCCTCATCCATAACGTCAGTTTCGAGATTCAGGCCCGCCTGGGCCCACTCTTGGCCTGGGCCTCTGAGACGGGCCGGGCCGTGGACTTACAGGATGTCCTGGAGAGGTTTGCGTTTGATAATATTTGTAAGCTCGCTTTTAACTATGACCCTGAGTGTCTTAACGGTGACGGTGACGGCGTGTCGGAGTTCATGACGGCGTTTGAAGACGCCGCTACTCTCAGTGCTGGGAGGTTTATGTATGCGTTGCCTGGATTTTTTAAAATCAAGAGATGGATGAACGTTGGATCTGAACGGAGATTGAGAGAAGCCATCGTGACCGTTCATAAGTTTGCTGATGACATCATACGGTCCAGATTGGATGGTAGGGATAATAATCATGACTTGGATTTATTGTCCCGGTTTATTGGAACAGACGAGGATAATTGTGACAATTCTCCTGAGTTTTTGAGAGATATCGTGATAAGTTTTATTTTGGCGGGAAGAGATACGACGTCGTCAGCTCTCACGTGGTTTTTTTGGATATTATCGTCGAGACGTGACGTGAAGGAAGAGATAAGAGATGAGATAAGAGAAATACGTTTACGTAATGGGAAAATGAGAGGGGAAACTTTTGGGTATAATGAGGTGAAAGAAATGAATTATTTACAAGCAGTTATTTCCGAGAGTATGAGATTGTACCCGCCAGTACCTGTGGATACAAAATTGTGTTTAAACGATGATGTTTTGCCGGATGGTACGGTGATTGGGAAGGATTGGTTTATATCTTATCATACGTATGCAATGGGGAGGATGGAGAGTGTTTGGGGGGAGGATTGTTGTGAGTTTAAGCCAGAGAGGTGGATTGATGAGAATGGAGTTTATAAAGGTGAGAATCCGTTTAGGTATCCTGTTTTTCATGCAGGGCCAAGGTTGTGTTTGGGGAAAGAGTTGGCCTACATTCAGATGAAGTGTATTGCAGCTTCAGTTTTGGAGTTGTTTGAGGTAGAGGCGTTGAATAAGGACACGTGTCCTCAACATGTTTTGTCTTTGACTCTGAGGATGAAAGGAGGCTTGCCTGTTGTGGTAAGCAAAAGAGATACTCATGCATTGTGAATCTTGATTTGCCCCATAATGATCTCCAGCGTAAGCTGTTATATATATTTGCTCAATAAAGGTCGTTGCCTGTCATAACACAGTTATATGGTACTAGTATTGAAGCCAGCTCTTCATTTTATAATATAGATGGAGTAAATTTCCACGGGGTATAGTTTTATTTTTCATCATATTTTTCATGTATCATGAGAATTCATATACGCGTGTCGCAATACACAGTGGTGAAACACAACACTTCTGTAGTGAAAATATGAGCTTGCCTTTCTCATTCAAATATAGTTTTGAATCATTTCATATTAAACCGAATATCATCATGTTGACATGACCAGACTTCATACTTTTGCTCGTTCCAATATCGACACACACACACGCGTACAGAAATTACAAGCAACCGTAAACATTATTATTGCCCGTACACTATTACATACAAGTTGTACCTCTACCAGCGCACATTTACATGCGCTTAGAAGAAACGCATGTATAGAGGGTCCTTTACATGCGCTTTAAGCACATGTACAGGTAAGAATCTATACATGCGCTTAAAGCGCATGTAGAGGCCTTATCTCTACATGCGCTTTAAGCGCATGTATAGAAATGTGCATCAATTAAAATTCACTAAAACAATGACTAGAAAAGAATTTAAGTATTTAGAGATAAAATATAAAATGAACTTAGGTGAAGAGCTCAAAATCATATGGAAACACCCTTTACATGCGCTTAAAACGCATGTACAGGCACAAACACCATGTACATGCGCTTAAAGCGCATGTAAAGGCACAAACACACTTACTGAAGTGCAAAACATGGAGTCATGCATAAGAGGTCCTCCTCAGACCTCATAAGGTGTTCCTGCTTGTGGAATTAGTGTTTAAAAGCTCCATTACCACTTTTGGGTGCTATGAAAATGTTCAAACACCCTTTACATGCGCTTTAAGCGCATGTAAAGGCACTACTGAAGTGCAAAACATGGAGTCATGCATAAGAGGTCCTCCTTGGACCTCATAAGGTGTTTCTGCTTGTTAACTTAGTGTTTCAAGACTCCATTACCACTTTTGGGTGCTATGAAATTGGTGAAACACCCTTTACATGTGCTTTAAGCGCATGTAAAGGCACTACTGAAGTGCAAAACATGGAGTCATGCATAAGAGGTCCTGCTTGTGGAATTAGTGTTTCAAAACTCCATTACCACTTTTAAATGTTCAAACACCATTTACATGCGCTTAAAGCGCATGTAAAGGGTGTTTATACCTCTACATGCGCTTTAAGCGCATGTAGATCCTCTTCTTCAGGTCTCTTCCTTTATCCTTCACTCTCTTCTTCAGGCTTCTCACTCTCGACTGTTGTAACACCCCAATTTTCAAAATAGAGATACAAAATTAGTTAAGGTATTAGGATATAGTTAAGAAATTAAAAATCGTTATAACTAAATAAACAAGGATAAATATATTTTTAAGAAAATAATATGCCTATTTCTTTAGAAAACAAAGAAAAATTGCTAGGAAGTGAATTTTAGATTAGAAATTTTATGAAAGATAGTTTAGAGCTTAAATAAAATTATGGTGGGAGAAAGTATGTAAGTTGGTGTGTAGAATAGTTTTAAGGTAGGAACTTAAAATAAGAAAATAATAAAGTTTTGTAATAAAAAAAGAAAATATCAAAGTTTAAAACGAAAGGGCAAAATGGTCATTTCAAGAACCATACTTTATATTATCTCTCCATCTTCCCCACTGTAACATCCCACATTTTTTTTAACTTGAAAATAATAAAAATTAATGGGGTTTCATTACGGAAATTTAAAGCTGAGGGAGAAATTTGTGATAATTTATTGATATTAAATCTTAATTTTCTTGAATTTTGAAGAAAGTATGGTTAAAGGAGTTATTTGGGAATAGAAACCTTCTTGAAAAGTAATTTAAATTCTAGATAAGAGTATTATAGAGAGAAAGGGGTAAAGTGATATATATATGAACTTCCAAGCTAGAAATATGATTAAGAATAAATAATAGGGTAGTTAAATGTAAGTTTTACTAAATTATATATATATAATCCTCTTTCTCCCCCATTCCACAAACCCTAGCCATTCCCCACTTAATTCTCAGCCTCCCCGAGCTCCCTCCTTCACTCAGCTCCGATTCTTCCTTCCGGCGACCTCCTCCGACGGGTGTACGGCGGAGACTTCCGCCACTTCACTTCCTCCCCCAACCTCACCAACTTTCCTGATCTTGTTTCAGCTTCGTTTTCCTTCGTTCTCCGGCGGCCTGGGCGGCGGCAATGGACGGTGAGACTTGTGTTTTGTTGTCCTTCAAACTAGTTTCTTGTTTCCAACTTCATTCTCATTTTTTTGTCTTCTTCCTTTCCTTCTCCTTTTGCTGGTCTGTTCAGCTCGCCACTTCCGTGGCCTTTTTCCGGCGACGGTGCGGTGGTCACCACCGGCAAGCTCGATTGCAACCCAGGTGAGGAGTTTCCCCTTCTTGCTACTCGCTGTTCATATGATTTTTGAGCGAGATTGAGTTGATGGCCGAACTGATTGTGGGGTTTGGGTTGTTTTATAGCCAGAATCTAAAACTTAAGCTTGTATTCTTATTGTTTTGGTTGAGCAAATTGATCTTGATTGAAGTTTGGAGCCGTTCTTGAAAACCCTAAATTTTGGGTACTTTAGGGCTGACGAGTTTTCTTAGGTTTTGGGATTTAAAAAGGAAAAAACTTACCTCAAGTACTTGACCTCAATTACATCCATTACCCAATAAGAATTAGACACATGTCCAACTAACCCCATACACAACTAACACATGGAGGAGAGAGAAAATAAGGAGAAAATGGTGTGGGTTAGTTGGACATGTGTCTAATTCTTATTGGCTTACTGGATATAATTGAGGTCAAGTACTTGAGGTAAGTTTTTTCCTTTAAAAATCTTCAATTTGTTTAGGTAGAAGTGTAATGAAGCCAAATATTGTGCTACATGTTTGATTTTCTTGAAGTTTGATGTATGTTTTAACATTTGTGTGTTAATTTGAGGATTTATGTGGTTTTTTTACCAATATGCTACAAACAAAACAAATAAATACCAAAACACTACACCGAAACAAATATTTACCAATATACTATACATGTGGGAAATCGTTCTTGACAAGAACGATTTTGGAAGTCGTTCTTGTCAAGAACAACTTCAGAAGTCGTTCACCACAAGAACGACTTCAGAAGTCGTTCTTGTGGAGAACGACTTCCACTATATTTTTTTTTAAAATTTGCATTGTCGTACACGCCTGCTTTCTCCCCTCCCACACGCGAGAATATATTCTTCTGCTTTGACATGTCAACTCCTCTTCTCTCATGTCAAATTACACAGAGTCCTGCATGCGCATGTGTATGTGATGAATGAAGCTCAAGTGGTTTCTCTCACTCTCGTGAAGTAACAGTGCAGATTCACTCTTCTTATATAAATAATAGATCACTCCCTCCTCTCATTCCTCACAAACACTTCAACTCTCACTCTTTCTTCTTACAATTGAACAAACACTCTTTCTTAAGCACTTCACAATTTTCTTCTGCGTGGGTGCCCTCATCCTCCTCTCTCTCACATTACAATTTTCTACTCATAAGAGTTTGCACGCTCTCTACACACACTCGAAGAGTTTCTTCTTACACACTATATTTAAGTTTATGTGTTTTCACATTTGCTTGTGTGAGGTGGTAAGTTTTCTATGATTTTGCTTGTTACCATATACTCATATACTTATTTTGTTCCAATAATGTATAGAATTCGTAAATCTGTATTTTTATTTAGGTGAGCAAAAGGTGATTGGCTAAAGGAATTTGAAACAGTCGTAGAGAGGTACTTCATAATTTTCTATAAGTTTTCTCATTTACTCATATATTATATTTTTATTTATATGTTTAGTTTAGTTATATTTTTCATTTATATTTTTTGTTTGAGCAAGAAAAATGGCAAGTATAGAAAATTAATTAGTGGAAAAATAGACTACCTAAAGTAAAATATATTGACTATGCAAATTAGCTTGAAATAAGTCATAATTTTGTAAGAGCCCAACTTAATATCACACTTAGTACATGAATGATTCATATAAAAATGTATATATTATGAAAAGAGAATAAAAATAAGTAGGTAAAAAATAAAAATAAATATGTTGTATTTTGTTTTCCTAAAAATGTATATATTAAACCTAGATATGAAGAGAGTGCACGAGGAGAGTTGAGAGGAGTGCACTTAGTCTCAGCACTTGTTGAGAGGTGGCGTCCTGAGACTCACACCTTTCACACCACACGAGGAGAGTGCACGATAACATTACAAGATATATCTATACAATTTGGTTTACCGTGTGCTGGTATGCCTGTCATTGGGCATACTAACTACAACTGGTTAGACGTTTGTGAAAATCTTCTAGGTATTAGACCACTTGAAGAAAACATTAATGGACAACGACTGCAGATAAGTTGGTTAGAAGACAATTTTCATCAACTACCTGACAACGCAGATGATATACAAGTGCAACAATTCACAAGAGCATACATTCTCATGTTGATTGGCGGCTACCTCATGCCTGACAGATCAGGTCGTTTTGTGTACTTAATGTACCTACCTTTTCTTTATGACCTTGAAGTAGCCGGGAATTATAGTTGGGGATCGGCAGTGTTAGCTCATTTATATAGAGAGTTATGCAACGCCACTAAGCCAACGGAAAATGGGATTGGAGGCTGTTTATCATTACTACATTTGTGGGCATGGGATCACTTCCCTATGATTGCACCACAACCGGTGTACCCAGATCCACACTCAGATATTTACCCTATCTTACCTCCTCTGGGTTACAGGTATGTTAAATCTATCTATAAAATACTTCATATTTACTTATATCTTTATATTTATATAAATTTTAACATTACTTTTGTTGTGATAGGTGGAAAAATGTAAGACAAAGCTCTCGCCCGCTAAACGAGACTTTGTTTAGATATAGAAGTTTATTAGATAAAATGGTTGATGATGAGATAGTTTGGCAGCCATATGCATTTCCCGCAGTTCAACAATTGATTCCAGACTATTGCTTGAGAACAACTGAAATATGGCTTGCTTCAGTTCCACTTCTTTGCTTTAATATCATTGAGTGGCATCATCCTGACCGTGTGTTACGACAATTTGGTCGTCAACAACCAATTCCTGTCAATCCCATTCATTTAGGAAATTTTCACACTATACAACTGCGGGGTAGAACCACCACAAACTGGACTGATAAATACTCCGAATTTATTCAGGCATGGAATAACTGGTCCGAAGCTATTGTCAATGTTCCAGTAGCTGTTGATGAACTTGAGCGAACATCACATTACATGCAATGGTACTGGAGACATACAAGAAGATGGATTCAGCGTATTAGTGCCGATAGTGGTCGCATAGTAAGTTTCCCATAGCTTTTCCATCAATACCATATTCTTTTTTTGAGGAATACCATTTTCTTTTCTTTATTTGAAAAGTGACATAACTTATTTTTTATTGTTTATTGTTTATTGTAGTCAGACATAGCAGAGGAGCTATACAGACTAACGATTAATTCTCGTTCATCATGTTCTGATTGCACTAATTATCGAGATAGAGTTGCTCGAGACCAGCAGAGTATATTGCTTGCACTTAGAGAGGAACGATTTAATATGAACTCTCAACCTGCTCCACCAACATTTGAGTTGCCACGGCCACATATTCCTCGCGAGAGACCAAGCAAACGGCGTGGTGGATACTTGTCAACCCAACCACATGAAGATCAAGATGTTAGTGATCAACAACCTCCAAACTCTAGTCAACCTAGTAATATGCCATCATCGTCATCCTCATCTCATTACACATCTTCCGACCATGTTCGCCATGAACCTCAATTCACGTCACCACCATTCACAACCCCTTTAAACCCATCTATGCACAATCAATTTTCATCTTTCACATCTTTATTGGATGATGATGCAATATTTTCTGCCGAATATAACACTTTTACTTCTGAGCATGGTGGGTCGTCAAACGACGCATTTGTCACACCTCGGCATTCTATTCATTTGAATGAGTCACCTTGGTTTGATTTAAATATGTCAAGCTCTCAGCCAAATCAAAATGTTCAACATCAGCAAAACGACACAGAAGAGCAACGTCCACCACGCCCACAACGTAGGAGGAGGGGAACTAGATGCGGTACAGGCAGTCACTATTTATAGGGTACACTAATTTATTTTTTATGAAATTTAGTTACTAGTTTTTATTTATATGCTATTTAAATTTAGACTAATATGCATATTTCATTGCGGAACATTTTTCAGTTTGGGACATGTGGGAAGTCGTTCTTGACAAGAACGACTTCCTTTGTGTATAGTGTATTGGTAAATATTTGTTTCGGTGTAGTATTTTGGTATTTATTTTTTTTGTTTGTAGTATATTGGTAAAAAAACCGATTTATGTTTCTATTTCTTTTTGGCTGAACTGGTGTGTTTAATGTGGTGGAAGTGTGTGATTTAATTGGATGATGTTTTTATGCTTGTATGCAAATCTGAATTTTCTTGTTTAACTACAAGGGGAACTATGTATGCAATCATTATTTGATAACTCTGCCATAGTTTGAAGATTTTGGAATAAGTTTGATTTTAAGTGGCCATCACAAGAAAGTGATTTGTAGTCATGTTGCAGTTGCAGTAGGGGGTCTCATTCATCATCTTCCTGACTAAGAATGCTTCATCTTTAATTGCATCCTCTTTTCTATTGCATCATGGTAATTTTTAAATCCAGCACCCTATACAATTATCAAGCAACAGAGGATCTGATTTTTGAAGTTCTTTACTAACTGCTATTTTTCTGATAATATTCTTCTTATTGTTGTTCTTCTTCTGCCACATCATTTGTTTATTAAATGTATGTTCGATGTTTTATCATAGTCATTCCCATTCAGAAAATCATGTTCTCTCAATAGGATTGATGAAGAAATTAAATTTTTATAAACATTGGGATTCTTGGTCTTCTTGTGTTAAACATGTTCTCAAATAACCACCTCTCCTCTAAACAATCCACTGTCTACATCTGTTCTTCTCTACAGAAAAAGCACAACCAAGAATTCAAACCTTAGGATACACTTACTTTTTCATCTTAGCTTTCCCCTTTCTTTCTCTTTCTGGTTGTATATATTTTACTTACCAGCATAATGTTAACATAATAATTTCTGTCAAATGGCATAGGTAAAAAATGTTACATCAACCAATCAGTTTAAGATAGGCCAAGAATCAAGTTGATGAATGTTAAATAATCAATTAATAACATAAAAACCTCAAGAATGAATGTGATGAATCATAACATAGCATATGGTATGATTGAGACTTTTGATGCTTTTTATCCTTAAATGGAGTGTGTGTTGTGCAATATCTTCCAAAATAATTACTCTGAAGTTTATTACAGAAATATGTTTCTCTGTTTCTCCTCAAATGAGTTTTCCCCCTATAGCTATGTTCGATCTGTGACTCTCAACAAATCTGTTTCTCTGTTTTCCCCCTATACTCTCAGCAAAAAGACAGCCAAATCTAACATGTTTTGAAGTTGGCAATTAAGTCCATTCATCCATAGTTTGGATTTTAAATTCATTTGTGGTTTGTTGTTACAGACTTGACTGATTAAAACAAGAACCATTATGCAAGAGGTCCTTTTTTTTTTCAGGTTGCAGTATGCAAGTGCTCTTTAGCCCTATAGAAGTACATATGTTTGGTATTATTATGGAAGATATTTATAAATTGAAGATATTAAGTAATTGACTTTTTCTGGTAAATTCTTTTGATATAATGTTAGTTGGTTCTATGAACTACAGCTAGTATTGGTGGTTATATTGGGAAATAATGGAAATTTATAATAATTTTTTTTTAAAAAAAACATTCTATACATGCGCTTTATAAGCGTATGTAGAGGCCAAAATAAGCGCATGTAAATGGGGTAATCTGTGGTAGTGGTAGCCCATTAACATTTTAAGGGCCTGTTTAGATTGACTTGCAGTTTAAAAGCACGTTCATGATGAGACAATTTCTCACACATTTAAATATCCTTTACATGCAAAATTATGATTGGAAAACTGTTTTTTAATATTTACATTACATTTTTATCTCTAACAAACACCGAAATAGCACTCATCTTTAATCTTTTTAAGTGAAAAGAGAATCAATTTTAAGTCTTTGCCATTTTACCTACTTTATTAGCTCCCGGGGATTGAAGACTTGGAACCTTTTCAAGTATTGGGTGATCTGTGCTTATCATCACCATTCAAGTGTCAGGGCAGATTGATATTCTCGCAGTCTATTCGTAACCTTCTTCATCGTCTACTTCAATGAATGTTTATAAAGCGTGATGTTATGTCAATACCGAATTAAAATGCTACTAGTAAATTGCCAAAATAACTAGGCAAATGGATCTGGCTCTTCAATAATCTCCAGCATGAGCTGTAATATTTACATAGAAGAAACTGTTGTCTATTACACAGTACTTATATTTAAACTAACCTAATACACAGTACTGGCTCGAGCTATTCTTTTTTTTGGCCGAAAGCTCGAGGTATTCATATGATGCGTAACATGCATAGATGAACTACTGGGTTTTTTAATTAAGATGTTGTAATCGTTTGACTTGAGAATTCAAATTCATGTGTTACAACTTGTAAGTGACATACATGCATGCAGTAGTAAAATACAATATACTACCTCTGATCCTAAATATAAGACTCAATTGACTTTTTTTTGGAGAGGTTAAGGTTGCGAAATAGGTTATTAAATCATGACATATATGATTTAATAGGATTATTCATTAGTTTATAGGTAAAATAAACTAGTCTAAGGGAAAAAATTAGGTAAATCAATTTATAATTAACTTATTTTGCTTTTTTATAGGATTTTCTAAAAAAGTCAATTATTAGGTCTTATATTTGGGACCAGACGGATTATAATACAATAAAAATATGAGCTTCTTCACTATCTAATTCAAGTCCAGTTTTCAATCATTTCATTTTCATTTTAACGTGTTTGCTTGTCCCCTTCTATCCACCGACTATCATCCAAATTAAATATGGACAAAATGCACACATATAACAAATTATTGTAAACATAGTCGAATAATGTGCAGTTTAAGGGCTTGTTTAGATTAACTTATAAGCATATTCATGTAAATGTAAATTGAGACAACTTTTCCCATATATTTACTTCGTATATGCATAATTAATTATGATTATATTGGAAAACTGTTTTTCTTAAGACCCCAATTTACATTGCTAACCAACACCAGAGGTAGCGCACAACTTCTAAGTGGAAAGAGAAGCATTTTAGGTCTTTCTCAAAACCCCTTTGTCATATATGACCGACCCACTGTACTTTATTATGTCTCGGGGGTTGAAGACTTAACACGCAGAGGCAATTATTTTGGGCTATTATCGAACCCTTTTCAACTTAATGGGTGATTTGTGCTGATCATCACCAATCATTTGTTAGGGGAGATTGATATCAACAGTCTATTGCTAACCTTCTTCGCTGCCCACTTCAATAAATGTTTACAAAGCGTGATGTCAAAAATAAAAAAATTGCCGAAAAAAGATTCTAACTACAGATCAGAAACTTATCTGTGACCCTTATATAGTGTACTATTGTCTTGCTTCTTCTATGGCCCATGTCCCCTTATGATTTTTGTTCCCATGTTCATCTACCACCACTTTGTCGTATTAAAATGGTTGATGGAGGTACCGTGTTTTATAAGCTACTATCTATATGGGTGAATCATCATCAATATATACATACAAAACTTATCCACCAAGTCACTGTTCATAGCACTGTTCATGAACAGTGATTTGGTGGAATATTATATATTATTATTTTTTATTTTAATTTTTTTAAAAAAAATAATTTTTTTTTAATTTTTTTTAATTTTATTTTTATTATATGATTTTTTTCACCGGATATTTTAGTTAAAAAAATTTGTCATATATTTTTTTAGTGCAAATTTGTTAAAAAAAAGTTAAAAAAAGGTTAAAAAATTTGTTCATGAGCAAATTTTTAGTGCAGTGATTGACATTCTCTATTACTATTGTATGTGATTGCTTTCTTGTGCGAATTTATTTGGGCTACATATTCTTTAATTTCTTGGGCTGATTTATTTGGGTCACATATTTTTTTTGTGTGAATTTGCCTTAAAGATTTATATCTTTCGTGTCACCATTATGATTATCTTTTTGACCTAATATATATATATCTGCAAATGTTTTATTGTGTCTTTTTATTTGTCTATCTTTCCCATGCAAACTAGAAGTTGTTCCATGTAGATATAGAACACAAAAAAGAAGAGTTGTTTCTTCATTACTAATTGTATGTGATTGTTTTCTTGTGCGAATTTATTTAAGCTACGTATTCTTTACTTTCTTGGGCTAATTTATTTGGGTCACATATTTTTTTTGTATAAATTTGCCTTAAATATTTATATCTTTAGTGTCACTATTATGATGATCTTTTTGACCTAATATATATCTGCAAATGTTTTATTGTGTCTTTTTATTTGCCTATTTATTTGGGCTACGTATTCTTTACTTTCTTGGACTAATTTATATGGGTCACATATTTTTCTGTGTGAATTTGCCTTAAAGATTTATATCTTTAGTGTCACCATTATGATGATCTTTTTGACCTAATATATATCTGCAAATGTTTTATTGTGTCTTTTTATTTGCTTATCTTTCCCGTGCAAACTAGAAGTTGTTCCATGTAAATATAAAACACAAGAAGAAGAGTTGTTTCTTCACATAGGGAAGATGTGTTCAATTAGATTTAATTTCGATTTTCATTACAACTTACAGAAAAATGGTCATTTGATAATGTAAACTAGAAGTTGTCATTGAAATTTTCTTCCTTATAAAGTTAAAGTTAGATAATAGTTTTTTTGGTTAATGCTAATTTTTAAACAAAACCGCGCGGAGCGCGGGAAACTCCCGTGCAACGCACGGGAGATACCGCTAGTTTGTTCCTAAATAAAATAACTATTTCTTGTTATAAAAAAATAACTATTTCTAAACTTACTCTATTCTTGCCAATACTTTTTAATACTTCTTAGTTCAAAATATAAGATCACTTTGACTTTTTAATTAAAATTAAACAAATTAGACAACTAAATTATGACATTGTGTCACATATAATTATATTATAAGTTAATTTATTAGTAAAATAAATTAGTTTTGGTGAAAATGATAACTATATGCAATTTAAAGTGATTAATTTTGCATCCTTAGATTCTAAAAAGAGTAATTTTATAATTAGGACCAGAGAGTAACAAATAAGCAAGAGAAGGAGGATGAGAATGAAGGTAATAGGTGATTAGGATATTTTAGTAAAATCACGTAATTTGAACTAATTTAACTAATACTATAAGATTTTTAATTTAATCAAATGAAGCAAATAGGACTAATATTTAGAAATGGAGATTATATTCTCATACATCATTGTAACTCGCTTCACCATCTTTTGAATGAAACCAGAAAAATTGAGATCAGAGATCAATTTGTTTTTGAGTAAAACCCAGATTTCATTGCTAGTGCTTGCTCTGGCTCTGGAGCCAAGCTAATTGATTCACACACTCTCATGATTCGCGTGATGTCATCTCATCTCATCTCAAAAGTATTGACTGCCCTATGAAAGTTAGAATTCCATTAACGGGATGCTAAACAAGGTAATGTTGTATTCATTCATTTAAAAGTATAGGTGTTATTTTTATTTATAACTTTGTTTCATGTTTATCAAACCATTTCTAAGAGGCTTTGATTTATCAAAAAAGTGGCTTTGAATAAAGTTTACAAATACCAAACGAGAGTAAAATTTAAAAGAAACTAGATTTTTAAACTAACACGTATTGTTGATAAAATGCAAGTTCTTAAATCCCGACAAAAGAGGGGTGGGGGTCTTAAACTAACAAGAGAGAAACGGTTCCTCATACTAAACACTACATAGACTCTTACAGTTAATGTTTACGCATAAAAAGGTCTGGTACTCAGTACACTACAGTAAAACAAAATTATGTTAAGCACAAAATTGGAGCTCAGTTTCTCTCATTTTCTTCTTATTCTTGCTCAGTTGGAGAAACTGAAGTAAAGGCTAGATATTACATATTAGATCTCAATTAAAACCACTTTGTTCCCGGCCATCATGCAGTCACAAGATGGGAAGATGTACGTGGGAGACCACATGAGTAAGTCACATACTTGACACTGTCAATAAGTACAACCACAAAAATCCGAGCAAGTGACTTGGGCTGCATCATGCCATCCACATCACCATCTCCCACATCTTTGGGATCAACAAGAACCGAAACCACCATGGAAGACACTGAATTATTACCATGAAGGTCCCCGTTCTGAGAATTTCTTACATGTTCTTCAGTGATGTTGAGACCAGAAGATTTGGCAAGCGAATGTGGAGGCCTATCAAGGAATCTTCTATTCCTGCTCTTGTTAATGTTAGTGTCATTCTGGTGGGTAACTACAGAAACATTGGCAACTGAGGAGGCTGGAACTATAGCTCCAGGTTTGGGTGAGGCATCAAACTGAAAAACCTCTGTGCACATTCCAGAACTTAACATTGGCCCTGCATCAGGAATTTACACCTTTAGTAATTATGAGAGTTATAGGTGCCAATATATAGACGTGGTTTTCTGCTTTGCAATGGTTAGACAAATATTTACAAGATGGGAAATAACCAAAAATTAAGACGTCCACAAGGTTGAATTTTAAGAAGTAGTATTCTCATCAAGAACTTAGCATGTAAAGAAATGAGAGCATCAAATGGTGAATTTCATAACAGATAGCACTGGTAGTAAAGCATTATATCAAACTCAGGCCTATTATACCCACCAAGTCAGTATAATTGAAAATGACAAGCAACCACCAATATTTTAGATGTTTTCTACCGCTGCTATTGATGTATATTTTGAATTCAAAAAGCAAAGTGCATTAACTAGAGCATTGCGCTACTGAAAGTATAAACAACTACTAGGAAAGAAAAAACTATCAAACAAATTCAAGACTTTAATAGTCAAAGTAAGCTAAACTGATTTGGGAAGGCCTACAAAATTTAAACAAACTTGCGTTGACATACAAATTAGGTGAGCAGAGCATATTTCAAATAATCATTTCTCATTACGGCTTTTCACACCATTGTAAGTCTGAAAACTTCATAATATCACTTGTAAAGCCAATATACCAGAGACTAACCACCTGCCTACTTACCGACGTGACATGAATCCATAGGAATAAAACAGAGAAGAATGCATCAAGTACGCCAAACAATTTATATATAACAGGATATTTACCAGAAAAGACAATATTAAAGTAAACTCACCAGCAATGCCTTCATGGAACCACTTGTGCATTTTACCATCAGTCACAGTTGACTTTAGATGGTTCTTCAGCGTTTCAGCTGATCTAGAGGCAAGAGCCTTCTGCTGTTCTGGTGTGCTCTTATACAAATGAGGATGTGTATCTCTATTCCTTCCGACCTCAGGAATAGCCAGAGCAGAATCCCAATCTTTAGATCCACTTACACTTTTATTATTCTCTGCATGAGCAGTTTGAGAAGTCTTCGTTTTCTCAGTAGCCATAACAGACTGAATTATCAAATTCCCATCAATCTTCACAAGCTTATCATTCCTTGGAACATACAGAGAAGCAAGAAGAGGCTCAGATTCACTAGCATTGCCCTTATGAACAAAGCCATCCGAGCCTGATCTATCTGGTGAATCCCATTGTTTATGTGTTTCCTCCAATTTACGACCTTTCTCATAAATCACTCCTTCAGGTCTATCCCTATGACCAACTTTGCCTTGACTGTAAAACCTATCAGTAAAAGAAACGGGCCTACCAAGAACATTGTCCCCTAAATCTCCAAAATTAAAATTGACCAGAGGAACAAGTCCACCAAAAAGAAAAATAAAGAAAAACAAACCCAAAAAACTAATACTAGCAACCTTCTTAGTTCTTCCCTCAGGCTTCTTATTCTCAGACTTTTTCACCTTTGGGGCAGATTGTGATAGTTGAGGCTTCAACCTAGGAATTGGAACCAAAGGAACCTGAGAACCTTGGGGTTTAACTGCATAGGGTGCATAAGGCATCCAAGGATAAGGCATAGGTGGGTACATCCCTTGAGGTGGTGGTGGAGGGCACATTCCATTTCCACCATTAGCACTCAATTGTTGCCTCAAACTAACATTCTCTGCCATGAAAAATGACACCTTACCACTCAAATCAGTTATGGTAGAATGCATTGACCTCACCTTCTCCTCAAGCTCCTCCACATAATGCTTCTTTCTCTGCCTTGAAAGCTGCGCACTTTCCCTATTCCTCATCAGCCTAGCCTTCCTTTTATCATCACCTTCGTTATTAACATCATTGAGATCAGACTCCTCAATGCTATTCACCATAGGCATTGCTGAATGTTTTCTTAACTTGGTCATTCTAGCTTCATTATTTGCCTCATTGTGCTGCTTCTTCCTTTTCAAATCACAACTTTTACCCATTACCTCCAATTTTACATCCTGATCACCAATCTTACTAGAAGAAATATCCCTGTCATCACAGTCAGAACTGGGAGAAAGTGAATTCATCATCACACCATTTCCTGATCCCTGAGATGAAACCGGACCACCAGAAGACTCCAAATCACAAACATGCAATTCAAAGCTCGAAACTTTACCATCATGATCTATTGAATGGTGAGAGTCCTGTTCACCATAAAGCATTTGCTTACAACTAGTGGAATCAGGTGAATTCAGAAACTCAGCAACATCATAAATCTGATCCGTAGAACGTGATGTATCAATACTGTTGTAGCCCAACGTTTGATCATCAACATTCAATTGGGAGTCTTGCAATGCAGGGGATTGGAGAAAGTCACTGGATTGAAAACAATCATCGGGTTCAAGAGGAAGGCAAATATTATCGAGATCGTCGAAGGAAATCTCAAAATCACCATCATTTCCAAATTCCATGGCTAAATCAAGGTGGGGTGGGAATGTTTCCGAAACCATGGTGTGATCGTGGTGAGAGAAAAAGATGGGATCCATGGAAGGGGCAGGGAGGGTGTCAAATTCAGATGATAAAGGAGTGTCAAAACAGAGATCAGAGGATGGAGTTGACTCAGTCATGGTGAGGGTTTAAGGAATGAAGAAACGAAGAAGAAGGGTTTCTTAAAAATGTCAACTTTCGACTTTCGACCAAGACACGACTTTGCAAGTCTTGGACGGTCACCACGTACGTCTCCTCGTGATTTCGTTATGTTATGTTGTTTCTCACATGGCGCGTATTTGTGACGCGTTTAGGAGGGAGAATTGGTAATGAACCTTATCCATAAGGAATTGACGCGTGGCAACGAGGAAGTTTCCTGGTGACGCGTGGTAAGTGTGCTTTTTTAGTCTTTACGTTTCAGCTACGTCAGTCTCCAACGACATGTTGTAATGATGCTATGACCTGTTCAAAAAGACAAAGTTCCCTTGTTTCTTCTCCTTTTAATCCAAATCGGTATATTAATATGCTTGAGATTTTATAATAGATTTGTCAAACTCCTGAATTTAATTTAACTCGTGAAAAAAGGTAAATTCAAATCATATTCTTGAATCATAAAGTTATAAAGTTATAAGAGTAATAAACATGTGTTTCTCGTTTATAAGTAAATAAAAAATACAAAAAATAAATAATAATAACATAACTTGAATATATCTTAAATATAAATAGTAGAGTTAAATATGACAATATTCATATCATATGAACATTGATAAAGAAGTTTTTTATGAAATTTATATATAAATTTATTGAAATTGGTCAATTGAAAATAATTAAAACGAGTTTAATAGCAAGTTAGCTCAATTTAATATAAAGTAGAAATGCAAAAACAGTGAATTCACAATATAAATTCATGAGTTTCTAAAAAGTTTTTAAAACATACAAATTTCAATGACTCATTACACGTTTTAATTAAGTATAATCATAAAAACATAAAAATGATAAAATCATAATAATCAATTGGCAAGATTGACAACCTATGGGCAGTATCTAGTATGGACGAAGTTTGGGCTTTGCCAGAGGCCTGGACAAAACGACTACGGCCCATTTTGGGTTGAATAATCGTTGAAGACCCTCCATATGGCTTTCCATGGGCCATTATTAGACACAGGTGGGAACAATAGTGGTAGGCTTGAAAGATAAGGGCAAAATGCATACATCTCAATTACCCATCACGCGTGTTGTATCGGGTGATGACTGGTGAACAACGAATATGACCTAAATATGATGTTTCATGGAAATACGTAACAAAATCTGATTAAGGTTTCAACATCACCTACTCTCTTATCTTGACTTTGAAAGCACTATGTAGTAATTGTGATGGAAATATATTTTCTTTTGAAATAAAAACTAAATCATATAAGTTATCAAAAAAACTAAATCATATATGATATTGATGGTAAAAAAAAAACAAATGATGTTGGACTTTAAATTTTCTTTACTGTAGTTTTGAATTTTCGATTCTTAAAATAGCAAGGCAAGAAAACCAGTGTTATCTTAAACGTGGTTACTTTTTTTCTTCTCTATTTAACTTCGTTGACTTGAGTTTTTACAAACAATGGGCAGCTAATTGCACAAGTGATCATTTTTATTCCAGCAACACGGGTAATCATTCTTTGAGCGACTCGTTGTTTATACAAATTTTGTTAGACCAATGACGACCGTGTGTCTGATAGGTACATTCTCATAAAAATATCCGTATAAATATAGATGACATAAATCATAGAATTAAAATCATGTAAGGATCTAAAATCTTAATATCTTATTACCGACCACACACATATTATTATTAATTTATTACATATTAGACATTACTTTGCTGATAAAAATTGATAAATTTGCAAGACTTGTAAAAGGACTGGGTGATAGTTTATATATTATACTAGTATTACCCTAATATACTATAATCAATTGCACAAACCTGTTGGAAATTAAACGCAAGAAGATACTATCATTGCACCTTAATAATCTAATTTAACACTAAACATTCCCCCTCTTACTCGTTTCACGTTATAAGCATCGCTTTTGGGAGAACGAGAACATGTCTCATAATATAAGCATTATTTACTTTTTTGTTTGAGCATTTTTGGTATTTTTCCCACTTTTTGTCTGAGTATTGATAGGGATATTTTAGATAAAATTATCAACAATTAGGAAAACATCTTATATTTAAGACTAATCTCATCTTTTTAAATAAGTTTTATATTTAGGATAAATACTTGCTCAACTTAATCATATAAAATTTATTTGGAGAGTTAATAATTAATATTAAATACTACCTCCGGTCCTAAATATAAGATCTAATTGACTTTTTTTTGGAGAGATTAAGGTTGCAAAATAGATTATTAAATGATGACATATTTGATATCTTTTTAGATTATCCATTAACTTATAGGTAAAATAAACTAGTGTAAGAGAAAAAATAGATAAATCAATTTATAATTAACTTATTTTGCTTTTTTTAAAGGATTTTTCAAAAAAGTCAAATAAGTCCTATATTTAGTAGGGAGGGAGTATGTGGGGTGAATATAATGTAATTGCTCGAAGTTATACTTGTTTGGGATGAGGCAGACCTGTTTTGAATCAAGAGTTGAAGGAAAATAATTTGGATAGATGGGAATGTCCTGCTTATGGGTATTTGAAATTCAATATTGATGGAGCAAGAAATTTGAGTTCAAGATATTGTACGTGTGGGGGAGTGTTGAGAGATCATAATGGGGATTTCATACAGGCTTTTCAATATCGTATTGGTATTGAGTCTTCTTTGTCTGCTGAAGCTTGGGGCTTTTTATGGGCTCTCAAGTTATCATGGGAGAAGAAAGTTCAAAGTTTGATTGTTGAGAGTGATTGCCATGAATTAGTTAATATTTTGCAAAAGACGATTCCAGTTTGTCATCCAGATTTCGAGGTTTTGCAGGAAATTAAAAGTTTTTTGAGAAAGAAATGGACAGTGATCCTTAAGATATGCCCAAGAGATGCCAACTATGTTGCTGATATGCTTGCGGGAGTAGCTCAAGATATGAATGTTGATTTTTTGGTCTATGTTGACCCTCCAGATCTGATTCATAGCCTATTGGTTTTTGATTTGAGTTTGTTGTCTTACTGTAGAAACTCAGTAATTGTTGCTGAGTAATTGTTTTATATCTTTTTATAAAAAAAAAAAAAGTAGGGAGGGAGTATAAAATATATGTAAAAAAAAAAGAAAGGTAATAAAGGGGAGGTATAAAAGGTGAAGGGTTGAGGGGCAAAAGAAAAGAAAAGGGTTCTCTTTCTCTTTCTTTCTCTCGTCGTCGTGAGGCGTTGGTAGAGAGAGAGAGGGAGGTAGAGAGATGAGAAGGGCTGCAATTGTATGATCAGCATCATAAGCCACAATACAATTCTCCCTTCTCTCCCTCCTTCTTCCTTCTTCCTCTCGACGCAGACCAAAGAAGAGGCAGGGTTATAATAGTCATTCCTCTCCAATCAACCAAAGCATGGATTCTGGTGGAGTCAACCCGAAGGACTCCACGGTGGACCCCTTCCTCGTGGAAGCCCTTCAAAACCCTCGCCACCGTCTCACCAGTCAGTCTTTTCTCTCAATTCTTTACTTTATGCCTCCAATTTTATGATTTAGGGCTTTTCCTAACATTCCTCCATTAGCTCTATTTTATAAGATCTGTCATTATCATACTCCCTCTTTCCTTTCCCATCACTCCTTCCATTTCCTCACAATTCTTTAATTTGGATTCTATATTTAATTGTTTAGAGTTTAGCTGATTTCTTTTAAGGAGATAACGATTATCGATGCGATGCCCTTTCTTCCTATAATGAATCTCGTAATTTCGTGTTGCGTAACATCAACTTTACGTCTTCAATTCTTCATCGCGTGAGACATATCATGTAGATGTACACTTGGAATGTTTGTTTTCATATGAAATTTTAACCCAATAAGCTTGGATTTAAAAGCCCTGCAGCTTAATCTTCAATGTTTTAACTTCTTGTCGCTGTGTGTCAGCTTTATGCTTTGAATCTTTTGAATCTGGCTACCTATCATGGACCATGGAATTCAGTTTTGTGGGTCTTTTACTGGATGTATGTAACTTTGCGTTTTTCATATCAAAGCCATGTATTTGAGATTCATTAGTAAATCCTTTTCAAGCTTATATCAATATCTTTGAAAATTGTGTGCCTTGAAATATATGGTGACATAAATTGACTGTGAGGTTGTGTATATTTGGGCGGGGGGCTAAAATATTCTCTTGCTATTGTGATACTTTGCCGCTTTGTATTGAGTAGCTGGAGTATTGTTTGCTTGGCTCCAATGTGTTATCATATATTTGAAACATCAGATCTTGAATGGTGGCATGACTAATGGATTTATAGTTTTCTTGGAAATTGCGTTTGATCTTTGAGAGTTCTGGTTATTTTTATGTCATTCCCTTTCCTAACGGATGTCTCTATTCAACTTTCTGATTGTTTTGTGCTGTAGTTTTGCGTATGGAACTTGATATTCAGAGGTTCTTGAACAACACTGATCAGCAGCATTTTGAGTTTCAGCACTTTCCTTCTTCCTATCTTAGATTGGCAGCACATAGGGTTGCTCAACACTATGGTATGCAAACTATGATTCAAGATTATGGTGTAGATGGACAGGGAAGTAAAATAGTGGTGAGGAAGTCAGCTGAAAGCAGGTATCCCGTGGTCCGATTGTCTGAAATACATGCCAAACAGCCAGAAAATGATAAACCTGAGCAGATGAAAATTGTCATAAGGCCTAGACCTAATCGAAACAATGTAAATGGAATCAATGAAGCAGGGCTGAAAGGAAATCTTATGAGAAGTGTGGAAGAGAGGAAGGAGGAATATGATCGAGCACGAGCACGCATCTTCAGTGGCTCTACAAGTCCTAATGCAAGTGATGCATTGTCCCAGGCCCCTGTGGATGGGAAAAATTGTAGTGTGGGCAAGGATGAGAGTGAAGCTGGCAAGAACCCCATGGCTGATTTAGAAAATTGCACTGGTTTTAAGGATATTGGTTCCAGTCGTGTTGCTATTTTAAGAGATAGGGAGAAGGATCGCAGTGATCCAGATTATGATCGTAGCTATGGAAGGTAAATTCATATATCCAAGTATAAATCTGAGAGATGCCCAAACATGAATTCTGATGTTGCAACATGCTTGTCAATGTTATATTGGCTAAAAATACTGTTTGGAAAAACTCTTGCACACCCTTTTTTGTTATCATGTTCTCCAATGTAAACATGACGAGCCCATGGTGGTTGTATATTTAATATTTGGGCATAATTTTTTTGGAAAAAATTAAACTACATGCATATCCTATACTTAAATTCGAGAAATTTATTGCCAAGAAAGATATAAGGAACTGCATTTGAGTCTATCTGAAAATCCTATATATTGAGTACTTAACAATATTTCTTTGTAATCTATAACTTTGCTGCTCTACTTTAGTTCATGTGCAACTGCAATAGTCAGATTAATGTGCTCCCTATGCCTCAAAATATAAAGTCCATTTTTTAATGACCTTGACCCATAATATAAGGTCTTTGTTTGAGTAATAAGTGTGTTTTCCCCATTTTACCCATGCATTAGTTTTTCTTACACATTCTTCATCTTCTTTTCATAATGACATCTCTTATTCGATAATAAGGGCACTTTTGGACAAAAGGGTATATTTTTATCATACATTTATTGTTTTTAACTAAATTAAACTTATTTAGGAAACCTCATTTTGGTAAAAAAACTTTACATTATGGGATGATGGGGGTATTAATTAGTTCTTTTGTTGGGCAGGTATGATTGAAAAATTGTGAGTGTGTGTGTGTTTGTGTTGGGGGGGGGGGTGTTTTGCCTTGATGGACGGATTATTTGATATATCTTTAACCTGGCAGTCACACTCAAACCCACATTCAAAATAAGAAATGCCTTTGGCGGTGCACACACAGTATATGTGTGCGAAAATGTAGGATTAGTGGTCTTAAATGGTCTCATGTTTGTTTCCCTTTGAAGAGTTCCGTTTATTTGCTATTCGATGTGTTATAATTTTGCAATTATTTTCAGCATGAAAAAATTTGTTTATAAGGATGAATTACCTTAATGGATTTTTGCAGGTATGCTAGGAGCATTCCAAACTTTAACTTGGTGCCTTTTAATCTCCACAAGGCTCCACCTTCATTTTGTCAGTATGACAGTAGTTTCAATCAGCTGGGTCAGATGTCACAGGCTCACCCTTCACTTGGCTATGGACCCCCTCCAAGCCCAATATTGAATCCTTACTGCCCTGCAGGATTGAATCAGACATCTGGGGATGTTCCTTACCTACAGTGGCCAAGTGCTGCTATGATGTATGCACATTCATATGATCAATTTAGACATGCTGTTTTTCAGGTAATATCATCAACCCATCATTTGTGGCTTAGGGTTTGTGTTTTCTAGGCTCTGGCCTTGAATCGTCATAGAATTATTAAACTTTTGAGTGTAAGATGCATTACTTTTAGCACAATTAAACTGTAGATTAATTTTTTCCCTTCATATGCTATATATTTCATGCATTATTACTTTTACCCTTTCCCTTGCATCATATTTTCTATCTGGTTGCTTTGCAGGCTCCATTTGGTCAACAGCCGCTGAGCTTTGATTATCCTCAGAATTACTAGATGATGGCTGATGGGGACTTTATCAATTTGTATGCTGAAATTGTTTTAGCTTTAGGTTTTGAGATTTAGGTTTATGCTTTTGGAACTCCTCCTAGATACCCTATTGTTCCAATCGTAGTTTGCCTTTTGTTTTAGACTTTATCATAGTAAAACACATTATGATTGTAGTGGATCTCAATATATACATAGTTTTCATGGATACAAACTCCTTTATTATCTTAACTTGGGGAGGCCAAATCCTCATTGTGTTCAGGCGCTACGCTTAGCCATTCAGCCCTCAAAATTCATTTTTACGTATTAGGAGATAAATTTGTCTTGCCTATATAAAATAAGTAAAATCAACACTCCTTGATGGTACTGGTGGGTGTTATGCAGTTATCCATAACCGGATATATGAGATGCAAAATGATCAATCGAGTGTTCCAAAAATCGAAATCTGGTATCCTGGTTCATTTCCGTTTTAAAAAAGGAAGTAGTTTATATAATTTATAGATTGACGCCAATTAGTTATGACATAGTTAGTGTTGCTTTAATTATTTATGTTCCCGCATTATCCAAGATTCTGTTCTGACATTGTCAACTGTGCATGTCAGAAAGACAGATATGTTTAGATGATTGAAATATTTTGCATTCTAAATTCCTGATTGTGATGGAGAAATCCAATCCAACTATTTAATACTCGTTGCTTGTCTGGATTTGGTTCAGCAATCAGCAGCTCAGATGAGTTTGCTTTTCCAACTGCAGCGTCAGTTCAGGTCTTGCCTCTCAGACTCCAAAATACTCACTTATAAAATGTGATCAATCGATAATATCAGTCTATAATGCTTTTACTGGGATCAAATAACAATAAAAGTAGTGATAACACAACATATTTTTAAATGTTTAAGTGGCCTTAAAGTGGTTATAGAGTAGTTTTTGAATCTTGAAATGATAATATATTAAACGGTTTACGAATTTATTTAATGCAAATGAATATACAGTGGTAAAGGTTAGTAATTTATATGTATATATTTGTAAGATAATATTCTATACAAGAGAGTAGGGAGCATATTCAGCAGAGTAGAGAAAACAAGATGGTGGCAAGTGGGGGAGATGATGAGACACGGAGATGATTCTGGTTGGAGTAAAATTTTGTTGAGGAGAACAAGAGAAGGGTTAAGTGACCAGTTGGATCCAAACATTAGGAAGAATACTTTTAAAGCGAAGGGGTTAATGGAAGATGATAAGGATGCTAATTAAATAATGTGAGGTCCAGGGTGGCGTCCACCATCTTTTGAGGCTGGAATCTTTCATCCAAAGGCTCTGAGCCACTAAATAACAAAGACAAAGCAAGAAACGCCAAAGATTTTGTTGGTCCACCCCTCACATGGCCCCCTCATTTTGCATTATTGGACAAATCTAAGGTATGCATACAATGAAGTTTCTGTAACGTATGGCAGAATATCTGTTGGTTTTGGTACTATATTCCAAAACTCTGAACACTGTGAGATGCTGCTTTATAATGTTACTGCCACCTTGTCCCAATGCCTCTGCTTCCCCATTTTAAAGTCTCTTACCAATTACCATCATCATCATACCCTTCGTTGACCTCCTTCCCCTCTATATTAGGCTACTAATTCCTTAATTTCCACTTTTGTCTTGGCATGGCTTCATTAAGCATCGCCTAGCTTCCTTTTGTGATTTAGTGCTAAACATGATTTCATGCTGTATCCAGCAAACTCATTTTCTTTTTTTAGTGAGAATTACAAGGACGTAGGGCGTCATAATAATGATTATGACATTGCATCACACTAATGAGAAATTCAGTTCTCTACCATTTTCTTTTTTTCTTATTTTTTTATATACAAAGGCAAGCTGAGGGATTGAAATAAAATTAAACAATTCACTATCTAACCATAGGGTTGATCCCATTTCTGACCATCCAAGTCCCATATCAACCGACAGCAAAAATTCCTCATGAGCCATCTTGACAATCATCTAAGTACTATTTTCTTTCTGTTGCCGTGGTTTATGTACAGATGCTTCATGCCTGTTTTTTTTTTGTTCAAGCTCAGTACACTTAGACAGATCTATCAAGCAAATTACTGCACCGACATTAACTATGACAAAACAAAAAAGCGCGGGAAGGTGTGGACATTTAGACAGAGAACTGAACAAGCTATGAGACTTTACATTGAATGTTTGAGAGGCCTCACAATGTGCACGTTCCTTAAGTGACCTGAAAATTATGTTGGCCCTACATTGAGGGATCAACTTTAAGTCCCAAAATTGAAGACAATTCTAAGTCTAGCAGAACGCCTACGTGTACCACAGAAACAGGAACTGAATGATTCGTGTAGAAAAGTTACAGACCTCGTGAAGAGTTGTGTTTTTGTCAGCATCAAAGATCTCACCAAGAGGTTAAATATAAGTTCATGATTAAAATCTCTATATAACAATCGCACAAATCATTCTTTCTTCCAGAAAAGTAATCTCAAATCATGGGATAACTAGAATCCAAGTTACGAGCAAATGTATGATTTCAGAGGAAATCAACCCTGCTCAGGTGGACGTGTTGAATAATAAAGTAGAATAAGTATGGCTAAGATCCGTGATATGAGCAATAGATCATCATAGCTCTTCAGTGGTTCATTTTCTTATTTTATTAATGAAGAGGCAATGTAGAAAGTGAGAAACGATATGTATGAAATGATGATGAGGATGATGAAAAGTAAAGCACAAGATCCATCCCCAATCATCATATAATGAGACCCACTGCGAGCTTCAGGACTTGGGATATAAAAAGAAATCAGGAATGCTTTTCAGGCAAGAAACACAACAAGATAACGTGGAACTTTTTATTTATTTTTTCCATTGAAATGAGTACATCTAGAAATTATGGAATCTAGCCTACCACAATTCATTTAGAATATAGGGATTTACCAACAATGCCGTGAGATCAGAATATAAAAATACGCCCTTCCATCTGGCGTTTCAATCTTTCTATATATACGCCTCAATCACCTCTAAAGAAACAGGACAGCTCAACACTCAGGTAGACAGATCTTCCAGTTCATAATAGAGGATCCAATAGTATGCTTCCTTTCATTTCTAACCAAGTGTAGCACATAATTTATTAAAACCTGCAAGCTCATTCTCACTGGAACCTTTTTCTTCAATAAAAAACTTCCCAATTAGTAACACTCTGAATTTCAACTGCAGGCAACTACTTGATTCATGAACAAGCCTTTAATCTTTATTTTCTCCACCTCAAAAGTGACATCATGATGATATGTCAGTCACTTGAACTGAACTATATATGAACGTGGTTGTACAAGAAAACCGCCCCTGTGGACTCTACCAATCTACTAATCTACATACTCATCATCATAAAACGTATCAGATCATGCCACAGAAACATGACAGGTGGGAGGGACTCTTAGATCTGCAGAAGTAGTGCAGATAATAATAACATCTAGACTCCATTACCAATTAGCATCATCACTATTACCGTGACCCCTAAAACAAGACCAAACATCTAAGATCCCCAACAAACTCAAAATGTAACAAAATATTTCACAACACAACAAGGTAGGTGGGATTGATCTAAGGAGAATTAGCAAACTCAATAACAGAACAGACCATTCCATCAATCAATCATCCCCAGTAGGAAATAAAGTAAGAACCTTTCTGCCTCCATTAGCAGATTCCATATCCTCCACATAATTAGCAGTCCCTGAATTAGCATGCATGGGTGCACCCATCCTATGAATTCCCTGACTATTATTATTCTGCCTAGCCAAAAAAGGATGATGCTCAAAATGTCCATTAGGCGGCGACCCAAAATGCCCCACCTGCCTATGATACTGCCCCTGCAGCTGCGAATGGCCGGCAACCGCCGCAGCCGCCGCCATCTGCTGCTGGTGATGGTGGTGCTGCATCGCCGGAACCGGCACAAACGGCAAGAAATGCTCGGAACTCGCCCTATTCGGATGCAAAAAATGCGGCGGCACCGGCGAGCTCGCAAACAAATGGTCCGTCGCCGGATCCGCCGACGAGCCACCGCCAGCGCCGCCGCCAGACAAACCCTGCATTCTCTTCAAATAAAGCCGATATTTTTGCAAATGACTCGCCACGTTCTCTCTAGTCAACCCATCCACACTCATGAGCTGCATTATAGTTTTGGGCACAGCATTCTTAATCCCCAGATGGGCCACCGCGTCAACGAAGCGCTTGTGGAGCTGTGGGGTCCACACGAGGCGGGGGCGCTTGAGGGTGCGGGCGGGCTCGTCGCCGGCGATGCCGGAGCCGAGTTCGCCGGAGTCGGCGGAATTGTTGGGGAGAGTGGGGTTGTTGGAAGGGGAGGGGAGGGGATTGGAGGGAGGGGGAGGGAGGTGGTGGTGTATGTGTTGTTGATGCTGTGAGGGGTTTCGGATGTCGAAGGCGATGGCGAGATCGGGAGATATTAGGGTTTGGGAAAGAGGAGTGAGTTCTTCTGGACTCGGAAGCTCTTCTTCCCATCTTGTGAACCACTTGGACTTGGACTCTTCTTCTCTCATTCTTTCTTTCTTTCTTTCTTTCTTTTATTTCCCAAACTACCCCCAAAAGACCAGATTTTTCGGGGATAGATAGATATGGGAAAGAAAAAGAGAGGAATTTGGGGACTCTCTCTCTCACGGTGAAGTCAACGGCGGAGGTGGCGGCGGCGGAGAGGATCGAGGTGGATATTGTGGGAGTTGCTTTTGCTTTTGCAGTTTTCAGCTTTTATGGGTGTTTGTAAGTACTCTTCTTCTTGGTCTTCATGTTTCTCTCTCTTTCTCTTTCTCTGTGTGTGAGTCTGATGAATGAATAATGATTGTGATTATGTATGTGTGGTCTTTCCTTACTCTCTTTCTTTTGAGCTAGCTTGCGATTTTTGTGGCATTTTATTTTTCCGCGATTTGAGGGTCTTAACTTACTACGTTTGTGAATTGTGAGAGATCTCTTTGTTCTTGTCCCCTTCCACATGCCTTCCATGCCGCGTTTTGTCCACGCTCCTATGTGCAGTCAACAAGTCATCACTGATCTCCCCACTTCAACTATCTTTCCTCCCTTAATATAAATTTTTTTCATATTTTTTTTAAAATTAATGGAGTAAATTAGAACTGTAGATTATAACATATATCATATATATTTTTATATTTTAGGTTATTTTTGAAGTAAGATAAATTATTTTTTTTTTAAAAAAAGATAAAGTAGAAAATTCAAAAGCTTAATTTTTTTAAAAAATGTTAAAGTGGTCTTATAGAGTACTATATATCTTCTCATGTTCTAATTATAAGATTACTTCAACTTATTTTTTGAAAATTAAGAAAGTGACATAGACTACTTATTTTTTTTTGATAATGAGACTACTTAATTTTAATGTATTTAAATGTAATTAAATTATTAGATGAATTACAAGTAAGATCAATTAATTTAGAAGAAAAAAATATAATTAAAATTTTTTTACAGTGATTAATTTTACAACATATGTTTCTTAAAAAAAATTCTTAAAAAAAATATAATGATCAGATAATTAGGACAACAGATATTGGCCATGGGTCAATGGTGATGGGGACATTAGAGATATAGAGAGATGGGTGGTTGTGGCGCGTGAGAAACACGGCAGTGGAGGATGTGGATGGAGTGGAGTACAACAAAGATGAAGTGTACGGGGAGAGGATTTGGAGTTTAGAGATGAGGAGAGAGATGGGAAAGATTCTTTACTTTTTGAGAGATTTATTGTTTGGAGATAGGGAATAACATGAGCTGTTGTTTGTTTGGCTGTGAGGATATCTGTGAGGATATCTCCAACTCCAAGATCAAGATGACTTTGGGTTTTGGATGCCAAATGGGGGATTCGATGCTGACTTATAGGTCATTCTCTTTTTGGGGATATAAATTAAATGGAGATAATAATGTATGGACGGACATAGATAGATAAAGATATCAATTCAATAATTATATAACAAGAGGATGCAACAAAAACCGCGATATGTCCACAAAAGCAAGGCAATGAAGGCTGATGAGCTGTTGGCACCAATCCAAATATCAATTTTATAAACCCAAATCTTGAGGCAAACACAATGAAAGCATGATGCTTCTGTTGCCTTTCCCTACTATTATTGCCAAAAGTGCACTACTTCAGACACCGATTAAATCATCATAAGCTTCATGCCTTGGCTCTTGATTCTGAAATTATTCCATTATTGGTGTGCCTTTATACTTATTGCCCAATTTTTGTTTTTGGTGGCATGCGGAGGTAATTTCAGATTTTAAACAAAAAAAAAATCACCATATCAGTCAAAACATTCTGAAATTGAGATTGTAATAGTATCACTTATTTGGCAAATAGGAATAAGCAAGACGAAAACTCCTGCATTTCTGCAAGCTTCTAAACTTATTTTTCCCCCAATCAATGTGTACAAATATCATCCTGTTCCAGCTTAAAAACAAAATATATTTTCACAGGCCTTATGGCTCCCCGAGCTGATGATCAGTTATCACTAAGCACATCGCTTAACTGCCCGTTCCATGAGCTGAACTGCTGATCAATTTCTCTGATACAGCTTCAATACGCTGCACAAAAACTAGGTAACGTCCACTCTAGTTAGGCTATGTCAAAATCGCCTTTCCAAGCAACTAAGACCTTGAAACTCTGAGTCAATGGAATATGAAACTAGGAAATATACTCGTTCAATCACTTGTAGAGGAATAACACTACTGGAACTTTTGAACATCAACAGGCAACAGCGGTAGGCATTACAACAGTAAATGCAGAACCAAAGACCAGGTTTAGGATAAAAGAAAAATAGAGCTAGTGCCTTATGATACGAACTAAAAGAGTAAAGACCAGCTTTATGATGTTTAACGGAAATAGAATAGCGAGCTGACATCCGTATATATAATGCCAAGAAAAATCTGAGCGCATAGTTCATAAGATCAAGAAACCATAACAATCATCCAGGATCAGAGGAGAGGGAATTTGATAAAGGACCTTACTTAGGTCAAGTTACTTTCTCCAGGTTCTCAAGTTCTTTTAATATAGGAGTGACACGTGTCCTTTTATAACAAATTGTTTGTTACAAAAGGACACGTGTCACTCCTATATTAAAAGAACTTGAGAACCTGGAGAAAGTAACTTGATGTAAGTTTTTCCCTTTGATAAAAATACCTGCTACAAATCTAGAAAAGAACAAGTTCGCCCAAGGCAAAGTAAAACAAAGTCATAGCATTGAATAAATTAACAATTAAATATGTATCACAGATTAACGAGAGTAAAATGTGAGTTGAAAAAGATTTAAGATTCTACACCAAATTATGTTGAAGGCTTAGATTTCAATACCTGAAGTATGATCATTGAAAGATTTTTCTTCCTAATTTATTAAACCTTCAGCTTTCTCAGTCATCCCACCCCATAGCACCATCTTATGATCCTTGTACAACTAAAAATGCTTGGGTAGATTAATCCGTTTCCGGTATTGTTCAAGCGACAGGAAGGGAATGATCATCTCAGGCTCTTTTCTAAGAGTCTCCAATTAAAAAAGCACTTTGAATGCTACCTTCCACTTCTTGGTTACAATTTCAAGGTCATGAACTCCCTCTTCTTCTGGCTCCTGCCTTGCACTCTTGCCAGTAGTCATACATTGACTTGGATGCTGCCACAACCAAAATGGAAAGGGCAATAATTACATGTCATACTGCCCTCTTATTCCCCAGCAAAAACATAAGTGATCACAAATAATTGGAACAGGATAGAGGCTTCTGCCTGCAACAATAGATTTGTACAGAAAACTAAAGAATTTGTAACAGCCATTTGAGGAACGAAAAAGATAAAAGGGAATATGAAAGAGAAATAACAGGAAGGAAATCAAATCGAACCTCTGAGGGATGAGAAACATCAAAGTTCCAATAAAGGAGTGAAAGCTGCAATTCCAATTCTTGTGACAATGCGACTCAAGTGAAAACCTAATGGAAAGGCACTAAACTCCATTCTGTAATTTCTATCCTATGCCGCTCCCAAAAAGTTTTCAGGCGAAAAAAATTAACTTCAAATTGGACAGCTAAAATTTAATGGGAGAATCAAAGGAACTAACATCAAACAAATCCTAGTGAATTGTCAATGATGATTCTCACTTGTTAACAATAATAGCATTTCAATTGTCAACGTTACCATTAGCATCTCATTGAAGCTGGTTTTATATTAATTCTTTTATTTAGGATCTCAATACAATTATCCCAAATTTAATCTTTTTAAACAAACTGCGCATGGACGGCCTTTTGGTGCTTACAATCATAGACACTATTAGACTCGTACAGTTAGCAAACTTGTGTTTCTAGCCAAAAAACCCATTTATAAATGATCAAAGACTATTTTTTACATGATAAAATTCTCTATAAAAAATACATATAAAACACATAAAAGGCCCTATCAAATCCAAAATTTGTAAACATACAACTCAAAGATGCTATCCTGTAAGCAGAATCCCTGGTCACCGGAATTCGACCAGCATGACAGTGCACCATGCCCTGCCAACTTGAAGCTGTCAAATAAAAATGGCCACTGAAATCCGATAGAGAAACAATTTGACAGATTTCATGAACTCCCTGCATCATTAGAAAGGCAATAAGTTAGCCTAGTTGCTATAGGTTGGGACAGGACAAAAACTGAAAGCACCAAACCAGGACTCAGTCAGTAGGGTGAGAGCCATGGGGTGTGTGCTTGTGAGGTATAAAATCAGCGTCATTTTTCATTTTTAGGAGAAAAAGTTCTCTTCACCCAGCAGAGCATTTATAACCAATATCTCCACTCTCCAAAACATCTCTAAAAGCCATTGCATTGTTGATGACCGCCTAATGTATTTATACATTTCTTCGTCAATATGAAACTATGCTAAATTTCGTCAAGCAACTTCCCCTTGGCTACCACAACCCAAAAAGAAAACATAATTCAAGAAGGTAAGAGAAACATGGCAAACACCATTAAAAAAAATATTACCCAATGGATGGCCATGTAGATCTGCTTGAGCACTGCATACTGTTGCCCTCATCTTCTACATCACAGGTACCTACAGCCCTTTGAAATTTAGCTGTCAACTGTTGGTAAGACTGAATCTCCGTTGGCTGAACCTGTTTAATTGCCGACTTCAAATGCTTCATTGTTATTGCAGAGGCATCAAGGCTCTCCTAATAAAATTACCAAAAACTTGATTTTAACATGTGCTGCGAAAATATGCTAGGGGCTGAAATCAAACCAAGCTCTATGCTCAATCTTGTTAATTCAAAAGACAAGGCATACAAAGTTTCTTGGAATTTTCTGAGGCTCTACTTTAAAAAGAAGCAGTTTTTTTTCAATAAACACATTATAATATGAATAATACCCCCCCAAAAAATTCCCACATGCCATGATTCTATAAGATATCTTCAAAGTAGACACCTTAGCTTTTTCTCTTAAATATACTAAGCATGAGCTAAAGCTGAGCTGAATGCTTAAATCCAAACAGCAACACAAATATGAAGTATAATAGATGATTTTAATAAAAATAAAACAAAAAATGTGCTTGTTCATATATAATTATTAATAATAAACTCACTGAAGGAGACATATAATATGTATCAACCTCTACCATTGTAATCTTTGTTCGAAAAATTAATCAACTATTACTATTTAAAACCGATAGTATTATATCATAGCCAAGCTATTAGTGAGTAAAACAAGTGTCCAACTTTAGAATTTGCCTTTTTCCCCCCAGTGATCAAAGCATGTCTGAACTCGTTTATTGCACAATGGGTCACACCAAAACCAATTCTTCTAATTATCCCAACAAAGTTAGCACACTATCATCCAGTTCAGTGGCACCTCTTTATTAAATCCATTACTATTGTTGTGAGACAAACCTCAATAGCTGCAACAGCAGCCTCCCGGCATATTAGTGATATATCGGCACCAGTACAGCCATCTGTAAGAGAAGCCAATTCTTTTAGGCTTACATCAGAATCACATGGAATTTTACGCAAATGAATGCGGAATATCTCTTCTCTGTCCATCTCATTTGGAGGTCCCACATACAGCAGACGATCAAAGCGCCCTGTAAAACTCACCCATCAATCAATGGAAACTGTATTCATTTCCACCTTCAATCTTGTCTGTATACAAGTGAGAGTCAATGAAGAACAGATACAATACCTGGTCTTAAAAGGGCAGGATCAATCTTGTCTGGTCTATTTGTAGCAGCAATGACAGTGACATTAGCTCTTTCATGCAGACCTGAGGGTAAAAAATTAATCAAAACCAAATATTGACCTATTATCAAAAAGCATATACAACAATCACTCGCATATCCACTGCTTTAGAATCATCACTAACCATCCAATTCAACGAGAAGTTGGCTCATGACTCTATCTGTCACTGAAACACCATCACTTTCCTTCCCCCGAGTGACTGCAAGGCCATCTATTTCATCAAAAAATACAATAGACGGGGCATTGGCCCTTGCTTTTGCAAACAAAGATCTGACAGCCTTCTCAGATTCACCCACCCATTTGCTGAAGAGTTCCGGACCCTTGACAGCCAGAAAGTTCAGTGCAGCTTCAGAAGCAACTGCACGTGCCATAAGAGTTTTGCTACAACCTGGAGGCCCAAACATCAACACACCTTTTGGGGGGTGAGTCCCTATACGCTTCAAAGCATCACAGTGCTTCTGGGGCCATTCTACTGCTTCCATCAGTTGGGCTTTGACATCATTTTGACCACCAACATCTTCCCACTTAACTTTGGGGACCTCCAGGATTACCTGAAAGAATGCGTAAAAAGTTTAAAGAACAAGTACAGGTTTCATCTGAGCATAGTAGACTTTTTTATGATCTTAAGGTTGCTTAGCTACATAATTTACCCCCACAATTAGGCAGATCAATAAAACTGCAAACAGATTCCACTATAAGTTCTTACATGTGGACCCATTACTTCGATTAGCATAAACTAATATAATCACAACAAATTGCTATTTGAGTTGAATAAAGGTTTTTGTGAAGACTGAAATTGTTGTCAATGCAAATCCAACATGTCTGCCAAAGAATTCAAGCCATCTGTGACCTTAACACATTTCCCCCCATCTTTAGGTAATACCCCTCATATGAACACAAAATAATATTAATGAAAATTTGTGACATGAAATAAGCACCCGTTTAGAAAGCTGATCTAGGTTGATTGCTTCTACATCTTATTGGAAAACTACTCATGATATGAATCTTACCTCTCTCATGGCACTGGGTCTTATTATCATTTTTGCCATCTGAAAATCTTCATAAGTGACTTTCAAATTAATATCTTCACCACTATTTGTTGTTGTATCTTCCCCACTATCATGAACTATTTCTATATTGTCAGAAGTTGAACCCATCGTGCAAGAAGGTAGCAAAGAGTTTGAAGTCACTGATAACTCTGAAACAGATGAAGTTGAATCGTCAGAGTGGTCACTCAAATCTTGTGCACCTTTCAGCAATGCACGTTGCTGATCTCTATATTGTGAGGAGCAGACATTATGCCAATCCTTCTTAAAATTAAGATAACGCCTAAGACAAACCAAGCCTGCCTCTTTGCAAAGGGCAACTAGATCAGCACCCACGAAACCATGTGTCACTGTGGCGAGATGTTCAATTTGTAGCTCTGAAAGAGTGTGATCCACATCACTGAGAACAGTGAGTAACATATCCAACCTTTGGTGAGGAGATGGCACACCTAAGTATAACATTTTAGGCAAATACAGGTGTTAGTTGAATAATGAATCAGCAAAGTATTCAAATTAAAGAATACAGCTGTTACTCAATGATACACAGAAACAAAATAAGAACAAGACAATAGCATTCCTTGAAAACCTGCATTGCATCTTACCATCCTAACAGTCAAAAGGGAAGAGAATTAAGTTTTATCTCTCAAGAAACACACCCCACACCCACCGTTCCACCCAAAAAAAAGAAGTTTCTGCCACTTTCCTCTCAAACCCAGAACTCACATACCAATTTCAATTTTATCATACCCAGAACACACACCACACCCACCTCTCACCGCAATGTTATCATACCAATTTCAATTTCCCTGTCAAATCTTCCAGGCCGCCTCAAAGCAGGCTCAATATTGTCAGGCCTGTTGGTGGCAGCAATAACAAGTAATCCTTCAGTTCGACAAACTCCATCCATGAGATTCAATAAGGTGGCAACCATTTTCTGAGAGAGCCCATCACCACCATCTTTCCTTGCAGGAGCAATAGCATCCAACTCATCAATAAATACCTGTGATAGAAATTCCACCAGTTAGGCACATGGAGCAACCACAGACATAGTCTGAAACAAGCTGGACTACTCTCAGTAAATCAAGGATTATACTTTATAAAGACTAACTGCAAGGGATCAAAATGAAGTTTGACAAAAGAATGTCTTGAAATTGCCCAAGCATGGTATTGAAATAAATTTTCTACATCAAACGATCATGATAACTACTCAATAACTCTAGAAAATCAGCAGGAGAAAATGTGCTTCCATGGAAGCATGTATGCTAAATAACTCAGTTGCTTAAATATAGCAAGCTTTACCAAAATGTTCTCTCTGATGGACTGCTCACAGAAGATAAACTGTCATACAGCAGTAAAAATGCCCGAAAGACTGTTTTCCACACATCAATTATGTAACAAATGTCAAACAAGAGCAGAGAAGATAGTTTACTGAAAATACAATAGGAAAAAAGAAGAGTTGCAAGTGTTTTATAAACATAACTAACTGGAATTCATAAGCTATATGCCTATATTTGAAATGTTTACACCTTACTGCTGCTAGTCATATGCATAGGCAAAGATTACATGCAGGTTTGGATGGATTTTCGGGAGCTAGGTTTGAAGATTCACTGATCAGCACTCTGTTGGATAACATTAACAATAACATTGGAAACAAATACTTTCATCCAAACATGAAGAAAATGTTAAACTAATAGATAAACTTTGACAAGATCCAACCACAGCTGGTGCAGCCTGAATAGCAGAATCAAAAACTTCATGCAATGCTTGCTCACTTTCACCATAATATTGACCTACAACTTCAGCTCCATTTATCCTGAAAATATTGACCCCCACATCATGAGCACATAATTGGGCCAGGGAAGTCTTTCCTGTGCCTGGTGGACCATGAAGGAGGACTCCTTTTGTAGTTCGTAACCCAAAGTTACTGCACAAAAAGAACCATGGGTAAGGTTAAACGTATGAGTACACACATACATGTGATGTACACATGAGACATAACACAAGTGCTTCAACTTCTAATTCCATTAATTGGCATACATTGATATTATGTGACAATCATAAAGACAGTCAAGAATCAACAAACTAGAAAGAGAATATAAACTATATTTCAAAGTTTGGGTAGCTAACTTCTTAAAGATTAAGCTTTCTCCTTTTGTGACCAATGATGAGTAATAAACCAACTATGGTTAGCAAAAAAAATTCCAACGTACTTCAATAAAAGTCCCATAATCTAATTTAATTTTGACCCAAGCCCAGAAAGGCAAGAGCTGCGCGGGTTTAAAAACTTTCATGGGGGCACTTCTAACAAGAAAGAATGGCAAATGAAAGACTTGCAGAAAAGTATGACTAACTCAGTCATTTCCCAATAATTCAGCACTGTAAGCATACCACATGTCGAAATAACCAACTAATGAGCCATACCTTAATAGATCATTTTTTACTGAAGACAAAATTATATCCTTCAAAACTGCATATTCTTTAGAAAGACCACCCAATTTTGAAATATTATTAGGTACATTAGCCACAGTGCCCTTCTCCCTGAGTTCCACCTTAGACAAATCCCTCTGAATCAGCTCATCAGAAGTCACATTTGGTGGCAAAGATAAAGATACCTTTGTTTTTTGATTGACAATGATGGCATGATTCATAAACTCCGACATGTTAGATCCCCCTGGGCATGACAGACTAGTTTCACTTGATGAATCAGGAGAAGATCGCTCTACTGGCATCCTTTTAGGTCCTATTACTTGGAAGATGTGCAGCTCTGAAAGTATTCGTATGGTCACAATATTCCCTACTAGTAACCAACGGGAATACAGCCATGACGCTGCACATGTCTGCAGTAGATTTTTGGAGCTTTCATCCCCCAATTGCTCCCTTACATCATATGAAATCGTTGATTGGCTCTTTTGATTAGGCACACCAGACGAACAACCTTCAGATACAGGTGAAGATAAATCATTCAAACTAGATAGTTTCAATCCATTAGGTGTTTTAGGAGACGCAATATTTTCATTCCCAAATTGAAGATAGGATTTTGCTGCAGACGAGTCCTTCAGTGATATTTTACTAATTTTCATGGGCAATCCATTCTTCAAAGGAGCCAACTCAAGATACAATTCCTTGCAATTATGCACCAACAGGCTGTTATCTCCTATAGAATCTCCTATAGAATGCAGTTCATTTTTACCATGTAAGAGAGAAGGTAGGCATTGATTCTGCACCGGATAAATGAAAATGTGTGTACCGAAAGAAGGACATCCCATGGTATAAGAAAGCTCTGGTGAAATGTGTACTACATTCTTTAAAACCTGAGTAAATATAATCAAATAAATCAGGCACACATGCACGGGACTCTGTCAAATATGGAAGAATAAATACACTTCAAAGAGCCCAATCCCTCAGCAAACCTCCTAAATATTCTTACTTTCCAACATCAATCCCTATCTCTCTTTTAATAGTTTGAAAAGATTTTCTTAATTACAAAATGCAATGCATTAAACCTTCTGATTTTGGTCCAATTTATCGTAAACATTGTTACCAGTTTTTTTTACTTTTTTATACAAACATGACATCAATTTAAATGATTGGCAACATAAAAATAGCTAGACAAACCTTGCTAGAGGGATAAACTGTTGCAAGAGCAAAGTAGTTTCCTGCCCCATCGATCAAAGTGTTCCTAGTATCCAGTCCATAGCAACCAGCACATTCCTTAGTCAAGGATTTAAGAGGAAAGCTACCTGAATCCACACTATTCTTTCTTGAAGCTGCAATTGACACCTGTTAATTGAACTAATATGATCAGATGAAGTAGATTACAGTATTACAGGACGATCAAGAAAATCAAACATGAAGCAGAATAATAATAAAAAAAAAATCTTAAATGGAAATCTATGATAGCCTTGGGTCACTGATTAGGCCTCCTGCACTCAATAACGGCATTACTCAATAGTTATCGATCTGGTCTCTATGTACAACATTATAATACTAATCAGATAGTGATACTCCCTCCGATACTAAATATTCATAGATATAAGAGCTAGTTACTTTTTTTAAGAATCCTAAAAAAAAGCTAAAAAATGTAATTAAAAATGGATTTTTCGAACTTTTCTCTCTAAACTAGTTTATTTGACTTATAAACTAATATATGATATATTAATATATAAAATATGTTATGATTAACTGATTAATTCCAATTCCTAAGATTTTCCTAAAACGTCAACTACCTCTTACATTTATACTTAGACCAAGGGATTGAGGAAAGTATCATATATTATGTGCGATTAGCAGATAAAATTTAAAATTTTAAAAAACCGTTTTTCCATCAGTCATCTTTACTCTGAAAAAAAAATCAGTCATCTTTACCAATCTACATTTAAATTAGAACAGATAAAAGAATATAATAAACACAAGAATTGAATCATAAAAAAAAATACAAGAATTATGTAGCAAATGGGAAAATTACCGAGACAATGGAGCCAGGGGCAAGGGAAGAAGAAACCATGGAAGAATCAGAAAGCCAAACGTGAGAACCTTTAGATTTGAGGTCAACAGGAACGACATGGCCAACAAAAGCAGATATACCAATAAAAGAAGGAAATATTCTAGAAGCTTCTTCACATAAAAGCATAAGCTCTTCTTCACTAATAACATCCGAATCTCTATCAGAAGTGTGTGACGGCGTGCGAGGAGAGGCCACTTCGGGAGTGGAAAGCCTCGATTGAGACTTGACATTCTTTTTTCCCTTGGAAGGCATCGTAAGTATGTATGTATGTACAGTTAGTTTTGTTTTGAAAAGAAAGCACAGCTTACAGAGAAAGTGTGAGAATGAGCAGGAGAAAAGGAAGCGACGGAAGGTATGGCTCTCAAGGCGGAGACGGCGACGGAGGCGAATCGACGGGGAAAGGGTTTAAAGATGGCGGCAAAAGGAAGGTAGGGTTTAGGAATATACTCCCGCTTCCACCTACCTAATTTATTTTATTAATATTGATATTGATATTAATATTATAAAGTTGTCCCTAAAAATAAAGTACTTTCAAATTTAATTTCATTGAGACACTCTGCTTTCTTTTTCTTAAAATCCATATTCAGCTCTAGTTTATAATATAAGCGGCTAATGTATGTAAATAATTTGGAATTGTAAAAGTGAAAAAATGACTATGTAAAATAGTTAACTTTTTCACTCATCATCTCATGTCGCATCATCACACAATGACAAATAAATATATAAGTGCCACATATTTTAATGAAAAATGAATCAGATAATGAGTGAAAGAGTCAAACAAATTAACTGTTTTGTTAAAAAAAAAAACAAATTAATTGTAATGCCTATTTTTGCCAAGATTTTGAAGTTCGATACCAGTTTTGTTCTGAAAAATTTTATATGGTGATTTTTGCACTTTCATGACAATTACATAGTCATTTTGCACTTTAACACTTGCTAAAACGCCTATAAAAGGTTATTGTTGTTCAAAAGCTCAAAAAAAGGCATACATGCTAAAGAAACTTCTTTGTATCTCTTTCATCAATGGGGTTTTCGTTTCAATCCCATACATGCTAAAGAAGCTTCTTCTCCAGCGATTCTATCAACTCAAGCATTCAATTTCTATTTCAGTTTCCCATGTACATCCAAATCAGTTCATATACCAATGTGAAACGTGTTAAAGGCAGCAACTTGATTGCATAGTATAATTCCCAGATCACAAAAAATGCTAAAGAAGCTTCTTTGTTTTTTTTGGTCAGATTGGATGAGAGCTTCGAGGGAATGCAAACACAGATTTTTGGAGGAGAAAATGTTTTTTTAATTTAAAATTAATATTATAAACCCAGTCAGATGCCAACTAAGCAAAATAAACTGTGTTAGTTGACACATAAGCAAAACTTATAGTTGACACATAAGCAAAACTTATAGTTGACAGTTAGGTCCTTTTTAAACTCTAGTGACTAAAGATATTAATTAACTGAGAAAACTTGAGGACCAAAACCTTCTATTTAAAACTACAGGATTAAAACCAAAATGAGTTCAAACACTAAGGGCCTGTTTGGTTCAATTACATTGCATGCCTGCAATGGTAATCTAAATTACATTACCATAAATGTAGTGTTTGGTTGCTCTTTAGTGTGGTAATATGAATTACCATTGCAATGATGATTACCAAAAAATTGGTAATCAACATTCATAGCTTCCCCCCTATGAATGTGCATTACCATCCATTGTAATTCTTTAAAAGTCTATTTTACCCTTACTAACTAAAATGAAAAAACATAAAATAACCTCAATTTAAATCAATATATCATCTCTCTTCTTTCCATCTGCCTCCTCCCCCTCTCTCTCTCTCTCTACCCCTCCTTACTTTGACCCCTTCAACTTCTCTCCCTCCTCTTTGCATCTCTATCCCACGCAACTTCTCTCCCTTCATCATTCTTCAATTCCACCCAAAGTCGTCTTCTGAACTTCAGATCTGATTAAAACCCCCACATGACTGACAATATTAGGAATGAAATGGGATGGAATTTTATGGGGAAAACAATAAATTACGATGAGGAAAAAGCTCAGTTTCTAAAATATGGGGTGCCTCATCGGGAGGGCTAATAGTTGGCGTGACGGAAGGTGTTTGAAACAATGACACTATTTCTTAAGTTCTTTAAGGGGACGCATGAAACTCAATCCACACAACTAAGTTTAAAAGCTCAATATTTTATGATTTTTTTTAGAACTGAAACATTTTATGATTTTTTAAACTTCAAATCAATTGTTTATTTTTCAATTTTATGATTTTTTTAGGATGCTACACTTTCTTTTTGGACTGAAAGTATGGTGTTTACTATTATGGTGGAGGAAGAAGAAGGAGACAATTGGAGATGGGATGAGATTTTTTTTGTTTGAGTGGTATTATAGACCTTTCATAATTCTAATTAAATATAGAAAATAATCTCCCCACATCTTGCTAATTAGTAACCAAACACATTAATGGTAATCATTATTGCATTGCACTCCATTGCAACATTATACATTGCATTACCAAGCAGGTGTGCAATTGAACCAAACGGGCCCTAAAAGTTATCTTAACCCATTTTCTTTTTATCAGCAAGGTTATATTAGACTAGAAGATAACCACTTAACACCTCTTTTCATACGCTTCAACCTCTCAATCTGATCCTTCCTTCCTTCCTCTTTCCCTTCCCTCCCTTTCTCTCCTCTTCTCATCTTAAATACTTTCTCACCTTCCCACCACAAACATTTCCCTCCCTCATCCTCCAAATCTCTCATTTCTTTCATTATTTTCCACAAAATCTTGTTTCTTCCTCATTTACTTTCTGTGTTTCTCTATAGCTGTAAGCTTCTTTTGACATCATCTTCTTTATCATATATAACCACTTAACACGCATATGTAGAGATAAGAATAAATTAATGATTAATTATTAATTAAATAGATAAAGATTAGATTCGATAAAATAGATTCTATCAATCAAAATTTTAAATTAAACCATCTAATTAAAAAATCGATTCACTTAAAATTTATCAAGGAAACTACTAAAATTTGTTAAAAATAACAAATAAGCTATAACTATAACTATAAATGTAATAATGGGGGAACAGAAACTGAGAAAATGTGGCAAATAATGATGGAAAACATATATCAGGTTAACTTATACTTTATCCATTTAATCTAATATATCTTGGCAAATACTAAAAATTTCCATCGACTACTAAAATTTGTCAATTATGATATGCTGCTAAAACATATATCAGGTTAACAAATTTTCCATCAACTACTAATATAACTTGGCAAATAATGTGGCAAATACTAAAACATATATCAGGTTAACAAATTTTCCATCAACCACTAAAATTTGTTAAAAATAACAAATAAGCTATAAATGTAATAATGGGGGAACAGAAAATGAGAAAATGTGGCAAATAATGATGGAAAAGATATATATCAGGAATAACTAGCTTTTAACTAGTAATTATTATTTGGTAAAGAAAAAACTAAATTTACCTGCACAAATATAAAAATGGCCCGAGAATTATCAATCGTTTGACCAAAAAAAATTAAAATATAACAAAGTGTATAATGAAATCTTATCACTATGACACAATCTTTCAATTCAAAAGCTCTTGTTTCAAGCCAGAACTGAGAAATGCTTTTTGCAGAGTAAAGTGAGACAACCCTTTATCATAAAGGAAGGGTAGTCGTGTCTCCATCACAAGAACAGACTCAGCTCGCATATCATCTTGAACTAATGAAAAACAACTGAAACAAATAATGCAATTGATATTGCACATATCCTTCTCCAATTCTACTAATCAGCAGAACCTTCAGGCATGAAATTACTTGCAGGAGGAACCAATGCCACAGCTCCTCTGCTTGAATCACAATATTTCTTGAACACAGACTTAAGCTTTCCATCCACAACAGTTGAGCGGTAACTCACAAGCAATCTAGCACAATCCCTGTTGGTTTTTACAAGTAACGAAATAAGTCAATATCAGTGCCTACTATGAGGCCTCATATAATTGAAGAAAGCATGGTCAGTATGAAAATTTACATGAGTTGTGCCTCTGAGTATCCAGTGTGAACCTTCAATGTCTCACTCCATGTGGGGCTAATACTTAGAGTGTGACGAGCCGCTAATACTGCCGAGGCAGCAACCATTGAAGGGCAATACATTATGGTGTCATAATGCATAGCTCCTAATTCAGCAAGAAAATGCACCATGTTTTCTAACTGCACACAAATGAAATGGATAATAAACCCAATGAACCAACTAATAACCTTCTCTGATATGCGCCTACAACTAAATTTAGAAACTTACACCTAATAATTTGACTGTCACAAAACCATACAATAAAAAACACCTCCATTATTTCCAATAGAGCCACTCACCAAATACATTAGTCAACAATCTTAAGCTTTCATTGACAGAGAAAAGTCTATGAACTGATAATAATATAATGTCATTATTATTCACTTACCTTCTCATCAGAGCCTGAGGCCTTAATAAAACGGACAAGGAAAACGTAAGTGGTGGGCACAGTCAGATACCATTCAAGCTTATTAAGAATGGTTTTCTCCATCGCTAATATTTGTTCAGGAGAGTAAGCTCTATCTGAGAGGCAGACAAAGTCATTAACTTCAGGTGGCCATATTTCTTCATACTTTGATGCCACAAGCATGGCGCTAATTCCAAGTAATTGCAGTTCCCTCCTTCGCACAAGCTTAATGGCAAGGAATCGATCAACTAAATTGATGGTGAGATATAGAGTCTCAGGTGAAAGTTCAAACTTTCTGTGTACATCTATCAACCAATCCGCCAAAATAGCTCTCATCTTTTCATTCAGTTCAGGTTGTGAGTCCATATAATCGTGAGGCCGATTCTCATGCTGTATGAAATTGACACTTATAGTTCAAACTGACACAATAATTTAATCAAATTTAATGGAATGTGTTTTGGCTTGTGTTTGTGTTGTTTGTGTTTTTTGTGTTTATATACCTCAACTAGCTTGTAAAACATGAATAAATCATTTAAGTATTCAACAGCAGCAAGTTCATTTTCATTGTCAGTTGCGTCAATATCAACAATAGACTCCTTTGTCATCTTGGAATGACCACAAGCAGCCGTGCTTCGAGCAGTGAGTGTAGAAGTGAGAGTACGTGGTTTCTTCTTCTTAGAGGTTGCAGCTTCCTTTTTCTTCTGCACAGATTTCTCTTTCTCAACCTCTTCTTCAGAACTTGAGCTTATGTCAATGACTTTCACAGGCTTTGGTTTCACTTTAACTTTCTTCCGAGCCTTCCTTGGAGCCATTCTCTTAGCAGCCACAACTCCATCAACCACAGGAAGTTGTGCATTAACCTTAGAACAACCTTTTTTCTGCAATTTACAAACAAACATATAATAAATAAACAACCAAAGATTCAACCTTTAACATATAATAGATAAACATCCTAAAGATAGGCAATTTTTGCTCATCCCTCAAACGCACACTTGTGCACAATTATAGAAATCATTAGAGGAGTTTTAATAATTAATTATTTCCAATACAGCATAATTTTAGGAACCACTAGTGCAAATTATAGGAACAACTAATGCACTTTTAATACCAATTAACTACATCATTCAATTTTTTATCGATCAAATCCTCTCCCAATTCTCTGCATACTCCATTTGATTCCTGAAAATTGTCCCCCCTTATGAATATAAATACATTAAAGGACTAAAGACCCGAGGTAAGAACCATGTATATGGAGCCGAATTTAGCGTCACAACAACAATAAGTGGTACAAGTAATATTTAAGAGTTTTAGCCGTGTCACTAACATTGCTCTTCACATTTACTATTTCCTAAAAATATTAATAACAACAATCTGTCTTTTTTGTGTGAGAAAAAGTATCTATGTTAAAGGATGATGCAGCACTGTGTGATTGACTCCTGAACTAGGAAAAACGCAGGCATCGTTAACGAATGGACAAGATGCATATTTATTTAGAGCAAGTATGTTGTAATTAAATGGTATTGAAAATGTCATAGTGGTTGTGGACTTGTGGTTCCTATAATCGTTAAGGAATGGACAAGATGGATATTTATTTAGAGCAAGTATGTTGTAATTAAATGGTATTGAAAATGTCATAGTGGTTGTGGTTTCTATAATTGTGCATTGGTAGTTTCTATAATTGTACACTAGTGGTCCCTATTACTGTGCGTTTGAGGGATGAGCAAAATTTGCCGATCTATAGGATAGGCACCGAATGTGAACCCAACCTTTAACCAATGAACATATAAACTTAAGAACTGAAACAAGTAATAAAGACTGGACCTTTTTGTTATCAACATTTCCTTCGGCCTCAGGATTGGTAGCAAGTAGTATTTGGGCACCCAAACTTCTATAAGAGCCATAAAAAGATAAAATGAGGCTAAGAATTAGAAGAGTGAAATCAGCAATTTTTTAAGTTAAGGAAACAGAAAGGGAGAGATAGAGACCTAGTGATAGGACGGTTAGTATTGAACTCTACTCCATTTACAATGACCACATTTCCAATGTCACCTAATGCTTTACGGCTTCTTCCATCCGCCGCTGGATTCTTCTTTTGCTGTTTACCTCCATCTCCAACTGCATCTCCTATTAGATTCACCCAGAAAATAAGAAGTCTTAAAGGGGGGATAGATCCACATAGATCCAGAACAACAACAACTGATAGTACTAGGGAATGAGTCATTCCACTAGGTGGGGACAGAATAACATAAGCATTAATTCAATATGAAGTCTTAGAAGGGGTGATAGATCCACATAGACCCAGAACAACAACAACTGATAGTACTAGGGAATGAGTCATTCCACTAGGTGGGGACAGAATAACATTGGCATTAATTCAATATGAAGTCTTAGAAGGGGTGATAGATCCACATAGACCCAGAACAACAACAACTGATAGTACTAGGGAATGAGTCATTCCACTAGGTGGGGACAGAATAACATTGGCATTAATTCAATATGAAGTCTTAAAAGGGGTGATAGATCCACATAAACCCAGAACAACAATAACAGTTAGTACTAGGGAATGAGTCATTCCACTAGGTGGGGACAGAATAACAATAGTATTAGTATTAATTCAATGTGCACGCCAAACAAAAACCCAGAACAGAAAGAATATGCCTCATTCTACTAGGGAATGAGTTCCTGGAAAGATTTAGAAGAAACCCAAGAAATAAAGCTTGACTCTTTCCCCACACCCCACAGTCTTCTTGCCTAGCCTTTTCGAATTAGTACATCAAAGTCATGAAAATAAAGGCAAGATCTTTCTTTTATATGCTGATCTGATCTATAACTTTCTTGTCTTATCGATCCCATATAGTCCATGCAAATATCTATAAAGACATCTAAAGCAAATGGAACAACAAGTAACTATATCCTAATATGGTCCTTTATCCATTGAAGTCAGATCTCACTCAAACCCACAAAGAATGAAGAAAAGCACCCATAGGAACACATAAAGAAAGAACCTTTACAGCTAAAAATATTAATATACGGATATCCATGAAGGCAGTGTAATATCGAAGTTATGCATATTAGATCTGGAGCAAACTTTAAAAGAAAGAACAACGAAATCATCATAACGAAAGAACTTGGTACCTTTGACTTGTTGTTGAACGATGGGCTTTAAAGTCATTATTATTATTTCAAAGCCCTGCGCATGAGATTCAAATTCTGGGTTTTGCTTAGAGAAATCCTTTGTTTGTTTGTGCGATCAAGTATGGATTTTTAAAGTGAGTGGGAGAAGAAGAGAGAGACCCTTCTTTCGAAGCTGAAAGCAGCGTCGATTCAGTGTTTTTTTCCAACGGTCCACCAAACGTAGGTTTTGAACCGTCGGATCATGAAGTGTGATCGAAGTACGTGGCTTTAAAGAGAAATCGTAGCCGTTGAGAACTCGAAACCCAAAAAGGAGATAAATAAAGAAAGAAAAATGAGAAGTCGTGAGAATGGGCCTTATTAATGAATTGGATTTCCTGAACTTTGAACACTATCCTATGTCCAAAAAAAAAAAAAAAAAAGAACACTATCCTTGTCTTTTTTTGGGGAGAGGGGTTTCTCCTTTTCCTTCCCTCTCCTTTTCCCTACTTTTCCTTTTTAACAAAATAATCTGGTATTATTTTATCCATTGAGATTCATATAAGAGTTCATAATTTGTCACTTATACTATTAAAAATAAAACTAAAATGTATTATAATATAAAAAATATTTTAGCATAAAAAAATTTAACTATCTAGACCTATTTCATTTCAATATAAGGATCTATAAGAGATACAGACTAATCCACTTAACTGTGAAATAATTTTACAGTTAACCGAATCAGATAACTGTAAAATTATTTCACAGTTAACTGGACTAGTCTGTACTCCCTCCGGTTCTATTTATAAGTCGTCAACCGCCCATATTGTACAAACCAAGGAATGACGGTTAGTGGCGGTTACATCATTAAATTGGTCTTGTTTTATTTTTCATTTCCATCTTTGCCCCTGCTCACAAGTCACAACTATCAAATGAGTCATAATGAGACAAACAAAAGTTAGTTATTTCCATCATTAAATGCAGAAATCTCTTTTTTCAATAATAGGGGCCTATTTGGAAAACTTTAATTAATGAGTTAGTTAGTGGTAGTTGGCGACTTATATTAAGGACCAAAATTTAGTGGCGGTTGACGACTTATAAATAGGACCGGAGGGAGTATCTCTTATAGATCCTTATATTGAAATGAAATAGGTATAGATAGTTGAAATTTTTTATAACCAAAAGTGTTCTAAAATAAAAAAAATAAAAGTTCTTCATTTATTTTATATGTTAATACATTTTTTTAAATTTTAATTGTACAAGTGACAAATTATGAGCTCTTAGATGAATCTCAATGGGCAAAATAATCCCTAAAGAGGGGACTCTGAGGGAATGGGAGAGAACGGATTCTGAGAGAATCCGGACCCCTTTTTTTGATCAAAAGACGCTGCTACCCTTGTCTGTTGAAGCCATGGCGCCATGTTATATTTTCATTTTTTAATGGATGTTTATACGTTATACAGGGTATTCGTTATGAATTAAATAGGGAAAAGAATAATATGGCGCCACAAGGAACAAATGAATTAACGTTAATCAATATTTTTTTTTTTTGGAAATAATATTTCTACACATAAATTGAAAAAATTAGCGCTAGTTATCGATCAACCCTTTCATTAATCTGGGAGGAACCATAGTAATTCTTCAAAGCTATAGGACTAAAAACACACTTTTCAAAGTTATGGGGAGTAAAACATGACTTTCTCTAAAGTTAAATGATCAAAAATATACTTTTAGTCTTTTTATAAATGATAAGTTGGGGATGAACTTTATAAAAATCATGACTAGTTTAGGTTTAAATTGTGTGATTTATTGTATAAATATAAAGTCTTTTTTCCTTTGTTTGATATTAAATTTTTGTGTGAACTCGTTGCAGCACATCATTTGTGGTGAAATCAATAACAACAATACATGTACATGTAAGACATTATGTTAAATTTTTAATGTGTTGTGGCATCATAAACCAATAACAATATTTTTTTCAATCTATAAAATTTAAAACATTGAAAACATGTCATTTAAAATGTTTTGATATGTTAATTAAAAATTGTTTTGCTGTGTTAGCTAGAAATTTTAGGATACCAAGTCATAGTAATTTTTAAATTGGGTTAAACTATGTTTTTTGTTTCTTAACTTTACACAAAATTATGTTTTAGTGTTCTAACTTGAAAGAGAAGGGATCATAACATACTTAAGCCTTTTTTAAAGAATTAAAAACATCACTTTGTCCAAGGTTAAAGGATAAAAAACACATTTTTCAAAATTAAAGAGATTAAAACATGATTTTCTTTAAAACTATAGGACTAAAAACACACTTTTCAAAGTTATGAGGAGTAAAACATGACTTTCTCCAAAGTTAAATGATAAAAAATATACTTAGTCTTTTTATAAGTGATAAGTTGGGGATGAACTTTATAAAAACCATGACTAGTTTAGGTTTGAATTGTGTGATTTATTGTATAAATATAAAGTATTTTTTCCTTGGTTTGATATTAAATTTTTGTGTGAACTCGTTGCATCACATCATTTTTGGTGAAATCAATAATAACAATACATGTACATGTAAGGCATTATGTTAAATTTTTAATGTGTTGTGGCATCATAAACCAATAACAATATTTTTTTTCAATCTATATTTAAAACATGTCATTTAATGTTTTGATGTGTTAATTAAAAAATTGTTTTGTTGTGTTAGCTAGAAATTTTATGATACCAAGTCATAGTAATTTTTAAATTGGGTTAAAGTATGTTTTTGGTTTCTTAACTTGGCACAAAGTCATGTTTTAGTTTTATAACTTAAAAGAGAAGGGACCGAAACATACTTAAGCCTTTTTGAAAGAATTAAAAACATCAATTTGTCCAAGGTTAAAGGATAAAAAACACATTTTTCAAAGTTAAAGAGATTAAAACATGAGTTTCTTTAAAGCTATAGGACTAAAAACACACTTTTCAAAATTATGGGGAGTAAAACATGATTTTCTCAAAAGTTAAATGATCAAAAATATACTTAGTCTTTTTATAAGTGATAAGTTTGGGATGAACTTTATAAAAACCATGACTAGTTTAGGTTTACATTGTGTGATTTATTGTATAAATATAAAGTCTTTTTTCCTTGGTTTGATATTAAATTTTTGTGTGAACTCGTTGCACCACATCATTTGTGGTGAAATCACTAATAACAATACATGTACATGTAAGGCATCATGTTTAATTTTTAATGTGTTGTGGCATCATAAATCAATAACAATATTTTTTTTCAATCTATAAAATTTAAAACATTGAAAACATGTCATTTAAAATGTTTTGATGTGTTAATTAAAAAATTGTTTTGCTGTGTTAGCTAGAAATTTTAGGATACCAAGTCATAGTAATTTTCAAATAATTGGGTTAAAGTATGTTTTTGGTTTCTTAACTTTGCATAAAGTCATCTTTTAGTTTTCTAACTTAAAAGAGAAGAGACCAAAACATACTTAAGCCGTTTTGAAAGAATTAAAAACATCACTTTGTCCAAGGTTAAAGGATAAAAAACACATTTTTCAAAGTTAAAGAGATTAAGACATGATTTTCTTTAAAGCTATAGGACTAAAAACACACTTTTCAAAGTTATGGGGAGTAAAACATGATTTTCTCCAAAGTTAAATGATCAAAAATATAGGTAGTCTTTTTATAAGTGATAAGTTTGGGATGAACTTTATAAAAACCATGACTAGTTTAAGTTTAAATTGTGTGATTTATTGTATAAATATAAAGTATTTTTTCCTTGGTTTGATATTAAATTTTTGTGTGAACTCGTTGCACCACATCATTTTTAGTGAAATCAATAATAACAATACATGTACATGTAAGACATGATGTTAAATTTTTAATGTGTTGTGGCATCATAAACCAATAACAATATTTTTTTCAATCTATAAAATTTAAGACATTGAAAACATGTCATTTAATGTTTTGATGTGTTAATTAAAAAATTGTTTTGTTGTGTTAGCTAGAAGTTTTATGATACCAAGTCATACTAATTTTTAAATTGTGTTAAAGTATGTTTTTTGTCTCTTAACTTTGCATAAAGTCATGTTTTAGTTTTCTAACTTGAAAGAGAATGGATCAAAACATACTTAAGCCTTTTTTAACGAATTAAAAACATCACTTTGTCCAAGGTTAAGGGATAAAAAACACATTTTTCAAAGTTAAAGAGATTAAAACATGATTTTCTTTAAATCTATAGGACTAAAAACACACTTTTCAAAGTAATGGGAGTAAAACATGACTTTCTCCAAAGTTAAATGATAAAAAATATACCTAGTCTTTTTATAAGTGATAAGTTGGGGATGAACTTTATAAAAACCATGACTAGTTTAGGTTTCAATTGTGTGATTTATTGTATAAATATAAAGTATTTTTTCCTTGGTTTAATATTAAATTTTTGTGTGAACTCGTTGCACCATATTATTTTTGGTGAAATCAATAATAACAATACATGTACTTGTAAGTGAACGTAATGGATGCACAAGAGGGGGGGTGAATTGTGCTTCAAAAATAAATGCTCAAATTAAATGACACAAGAGTTATACTGGTTCGGTCTACCTGACCTACGTCCAGTCCTCAACCACCCAGGCCGAGAGTTCCACTATATCTCAGGTTTTAAATCGGGTTCACCTGAAATCTTACAACCGCAAGTTTTGCACGGGATCACTTGCAACCTTACAACAAGTTTTACACAGGCTCACTTGTAACCTTTCTAACTAGCTCCCCCTCACACCAAGCAAGGGGTTAACCTTTACACTTAAAGGATTTTTCTGACTAAGTTCTCTCAAAGAACGGATGGTGTTACACACTTAAGTACAATAAATGCTCTTATAACAGAAAGAGACTTAACTACAATGAGTACAGAATAAGTAGATGAAAAGATCACTCAAAGTGTTAAATGCTCTTCGCTTTTTCTGGGCAGCTTTGAATGCTTGAAGATGTTCTTAGTTTCTCGCTCTAACTTCTCTCAAGAATATTCAAAGATAATTGTTCTTCTTCATAAATGAAGTTGAGTTCCCTTATATAGTCTTCAAGCATTTTGAACTCTTGGTAGGTGGGCTAACCGTTTGAATATGCCCGTTTTTCCCATGTTACCGTTTGCCCATTAAATGCTTCATCAATGCACAGCAGGGTTGACTTGTTTTATCTCTGAAAAGTAGTCCTGACACCTCTGCTCTGACATAAGCATTCTGACACTGCATCTCTTAACGTTCTGACATTCTGATTGCTTGCGGAAGCAGATTCTCATCCGGAAGCAATTCTGCTGAGTGTGCTGCACTGAGTGTTAGTCTAACAGTATAAGAACATATAGTCACATGCAGTGGGAGTGTTCTTAGTCTAAGAGATCTTCCTTGCATCAGGAAGCACTTCTACATCCGGAAGTGATTCCACTGGATGAAGGATTTTACTCTCGCTCAGTGTCTATTCAATCCAACAGTCAGCGCTAGTCACTAAGCTATCGGAAGCACTTTCACTTGACGAGGTAAACTCACTGACGCTTAGGGTTATATCTATTCTATCAGTCTGCGCCAGTCAAAATCTATCAGGAAGCTATTTCACTTGACGTGGCTTTTTCACTGACGCTTGGGGTATTCTATTTTATCAGCCTGTGCCAGTCTAAGTCTAACAGGAAGCATTTTTACTTGACGAGGTGAACTTACTGACGCTTGGGGTGATATCTATCTTATCAGTCTGCGTCAGTCTAAGTTTAACAGGAAGCAACTTCACTTCCGGTTGAATCATAGCTTAGTCTTAGGTTTTGTATATCTAGCGTTCATGGACTAAGTTAAATCTCTAGGAAATTACTTGCTGCCGCTGGGGGATGAAACATTCATCCGCGAGCCTAAGTCCTAGTCTATCCGGAAGTAAGTCCACATCTGGTTGCACTCTTACTTGAGATCCTATGTTATCCTATTGCTTCCTAAGCACTTGGTCTAATCTTTTATATTTTAGTCTTCATCAAAACTTAAGATTCTAACATTCTCCCCCTTTTTGATGATGACAAACTTAGTTTTATCGATTATGTTCATAAGGAAGGATTTAGCAAAAGATTAAAAGCAATAGATAAGAACAAGTAACTTAGACAAATATTATTGATAAATATAAGTTACAAGTCAGAGCATACATATACAAGTAAAGAACATATACTAGGCAAGTATGAAAGTATGCATGAAGAAGGAAAAATTTCTGAGTAAAAAAAAAAGAGGTTGGATTGGGGGTTCAGGATTTTTGTTTCTTTTTCCTCTCTCTCTCCTTTGTCTTTCTTCCTTTTCCTTTTGTAGTTTGGTCTCATGAACACTCTGGTCAAGTATCCCAAGTATCCGCTTCCTTCTGAGTCTCTCAGACTCAATGGATTCCTCAAGAGTCAAGTCTTCAATTTCCAGGGCTGGCTAAGGACATCACATCTCCACATCTCTCCCCCTTTTGGCATCATCAAAGAGGGTGAGGGCCAGGGATGGTGGTCATTTTGAGGTGGTGGCTGAGGGTGAGATCTTGTCAAGATGATTCTCGACTTGGCACATTCTGTCCTCAAGTTGCTGGATTCGTTTCAGCGCCATACTCAGCATGAAGAGGACTCACTAAGGACTCAGGCAGCCTAAAAGGATGCTCTTCCTATTGTATTTCCGGCAGATTTGATCGCCGCAGCCTCCTCCTTAGGGATGGACTTCCTCTTCTTATCAAGCTTCTCTTGCTTAGAAACCACTAACTGTTCTGCCACTCTACCAGAAGTTTCAGGCTGACCTTGAATATTTTCATCCTGCTCTGGTGTATTCTGCCCAGAAACTTCATGGTGTTCTTGATGTTCATTGCGATGTTCTTCACGATGCCCAGATTTTCCAGAATGTTTATGGCTTGATTTCCCAGATTTTGACTTGTGTCTCTTAGATGAGGACGGTTTCTTTGACACTGGGTTTGTTTCATGGGATCCGGCCATTTTTGTGCGGGTTTGTGGTAAAATGCGAAGAAAATGAAAAACATAGAAGAAGATGAAGAGTTTTGTATGCAGAGAATTTGTAAGTATAAGTGAAAAGTGAAAGTGAAAATGATGTCCTATTTATAGGTACAGTTACTAAGGGTAAAATGGTCATGCTTTTTCACATTTTCACACATTGGGTAGCGTAAACAACTTAAGTTGGAACGACACACCTGATGACACGTGTTGCTTCACATTACCAGAGAAAACTTAACGTCTCTTTTGGGAAGTTGAAGAGTTTTCAGAAGTGACGTGTCTCTTGACTAGTGCTGGCGCTCTCTTGGCTTGATCATTCAGTGTCAGTGAGTGATCATCCGGAAGTGGTTTTGCTTCCGGTTGCACTTGCTTAAGATTTAACATTGAGTACCTGCAAAAACATATATTGGCACTCCGATGCCTAAGTTAGTATTTGCTGTAAGTGATAAACAATCAAGTATAATGAATAAAATTTACACTTCATTTGGGTTTACCATTCCCAAATCACCTCTAATGAAAGTAAATTGGTCAAACCCCAGAGGCTTGGTGAAGATGTCAGCAAGCTGTTGTTGTGTGGGAACAAACTGCACCTTGACATCCTTCTTTTGAACATGGTCTCTGATGAAGTGATGTCTGACGTCAATGTGCTTTGTCCTTGTGTGCTGAACTGGATTCTTGGCGAGGCTGATAGTACTTGTGTTGTCACAGAGGATAGGTGCCTCAGGGAACTCCAAGCCAAGATCTCTCAACTGGTTTTTCAGCCACAGCACTTGAGCACAACAACTTGCTGCAGCAATGTATTCTGCCTCAGTGGATGACAAAGACACACAGGTTTGCTTTTTGCTAGCCCAAGACACCAGACAACCACCAAGGAAGGCGCATTGTCCACTGGTGCTCTTTCTATCTGTCTTATAACCTGCACGGTCAGAGTCAGAGTAAGCCCACAAGAACTCTTGGTTGCCTCTGGGATACCAAAGACCAAGTTCTTGTGTTCCCTCAAGGTATCTTAGGATACGTTTAACACATGTTAAGTGTGACTCCTTGGGGTTGGCTTAAAACCTAGCACACATGCCTACACTAAATTGAATGTCAGGCCTACTCGCTGTTAAGTATAAGAGGGAACCTATCATTCCCCTATACATGGGCAGGCTGACAGATTTACCCTTTGCGTCAGCGTCGAGTGCGGCAGTGGTGCTCATAGGAGTGTCATACTCCTTGCATTCATCCATCCCAAACTTTTTGAGTATTTCTCTGCAGTACTTAGTTTGGGAGATGAAGATTTCATTCTTCTTCTGTTTGATTTGCAGGCCTAGGAAGAATGTTAGTTCTCCCATCATTGACATCTCAAATTCACCCTGCATAGTCTTAGAGAAATCTTCACAAAGCTTCTCGTTAGTTGCCCCAAATATAATATCATCAACATAAATTTGGACAATTAACATATCTCTATCTTTGTGGAGGATAAACAGTGTATTATCTAATTTGCCTCTTGAGAAACCCTTGCCCAGCAAAAAGCTGCTGAGTCTCTCATACCAAGCTCTAGGAGCTTGTTTGAGGCCATATAAGGCTTTCTTTAATCTATACACATGTCTTGGATGTTTGTGATCTTCGAAGCCAGGAGGTTGTTCTACATATACCTCTTCTTTAATATAACCATTAAGAAAGGCACTTTTAACATCCATTTGATATAGTCTAAAGCCTTTCATGGATGCAAAGGCTAGAAGAATTCTTATTGCTTCAAGTCTAGCGACTGGAGCAAAAGTTTCTTCATAGTCAATGCCTTCTTCTTGATTATATTCTTTAGCTACTAGTCTGGCTTTATTTCTTGTGATTAGCCCTGTCTCATCCAGCTTGTTTTTGAAGACCCACTTGGTCCCCACAATGGATTGGTGAGACGGCCTAGGGACTAGTTCCCAGACTTGGCTTCTTTCAAATTGATTTAGCTCTTCCTGCATGGCAATAATCCAGTCGCAGTCCTCAAGAGCTTGTTCAACTGAAGTTGGTTCGATTTGAGATAGGAATGCTCCAAACTCAACTTCATTTTGAACTTGTCTTCTAGTTCTGACACCAGAAGAAACATCACCAAGCACTTGATCAAGAGGATGATCCTTGTGATGTCTCCTAGCTATTGGCAACTGTGCCTCCTCAGGCATATGTTGCACTCCAGGTTCATCACTGGGTTCACCTTCTTCTTTGGGATTGCTTGTTGGTGTTTCTTTTGGTGGTGAGGAAGATGATGGCAGTTTTGGAAGATTAGGTGCTTCATCATCTTCTGTGGATTGTCCCCATGTAGGAGTTTCATCAAATACAACATGCATGGATTCTTCTACAGTTTTAGTTCTCATGTTGTATATCCTATATGCTTTACTCCTAAGGGAATATCCTATGAATATACCTATATCAGCCTTTGGATCAAACTTACCTAAATTTACCTTTCCATTATTATGCACGTAGCATTTTGATCCGAATATTCTGAGGTGGCTGATGTTGGGCTTTCTTCCTTTGTATAGCTCGTATGGAGTCTTATCCAAGCCCTTGCGAACATAGGCTCTGTTGGAGATATAGCAAGCAGTGCTCATAGCGTCTGCCCAGAACACTTGAGAAACCTTTTTCTCGTTGAGCATGCTTCTAGCCATTTCCGTCAGAACCCTGTTCTTCCTTTCGACTACTCCATTTTGTTGAGGAGTCCTTGGAGCTGAGAAGTTATGTTCAATGCCGTTTTGCTCACATAGCTCTGAGAAGTTATGGTTCTCAAACTCTCCTCCATGGTCTGTCCTTATGGCTGTGATTTTGAGCTCTCTCTCATTCTGCACTTTCTTAGCCAGGACAACAAAAGCATCAAAAGTATCTTGCTTAGAGGCAAGAAACATAGTCCATGTGAACCTTGAATAGTCATCCACAACTACTAGAGCATATAGGTTTCCACCCAAGCTCTTCACTCTTGCTGGCCCAACCAAATCCATGTGGATTAGTTCCAAGGGCCTGTTGGTGGAGACTTTCTTCTTGGTTTTGAATGAGGACTTTGTTTGCTTTCCTCTTTGGCAGGATTCACAGATAAAATCATGCTTTACTTTAAATGATGGAATACCTATAGCTAGCTCCTTTTTAATAAGCATGTCGAGTTGAGTAAAATTAACATGAGCTAGTCTCTTATGCCAAAGCCAACTATTCTCATCACTAGATATTAAACATTTTTCTTCTAGTTGTTGGCATAAGTCTAAAGTATATAGATTCCCATTTCTATTTGCCTTAATTTTGCATTTTAAGTTGGCCTTATCTATATTCAGATCCTGCTTATCAACTATTAAGCACTCATTTGAGTCAAATATTACCCAGTTTCCTCTGTCCGTGCTCTGGCTCACGCTCAACAGGTTGTGACAGAGACCGTCCACTAGATAGACATCTTTGACTGGTCCAACTTCTCCAACTCCAGTGATCTTTCCACTTTGATTTCCTCCAAAGGTTACTGTGGCTCCATCTTTGATCACCAGAGATTTGAACTTGTCTCTGTCTCCAGTCATATGTCTCGAGCATCCGCTGTCAATATACCATTTCTTGTTCTTGGATGCTTTAAGACATACCATGAAAAATCAAGTAAACTTAGGTACCCAATCTTTCTTGGGTCCTCGATCATTAGTTTTCAATGCCCTTGGTCTAGAGTCATCCTTGACCTTGGGCTTGTGAATATTTAGAGCCTCTGGCTTAGAGTTGGCTCTGGACTCTTGGGTTTTCCCTTTGGAATGATTCCAAGGTTGGGATCCTTGTCCTCTCTTAGTTTCCTTAGCAGATGGAGGATCCTTTGTTGACTTGGTTCCTTTAGGGACCCATTTGTAAGAGCTACTTGCTCCATGCTTCTTAGCATTACAGGTGGATGTGGAGTGTCCCTTCCTGTTGCAATAGTTACAGAAGCTGAAGGGTGAGGAGCTATGACTAGTGGCTTTATGGAAGAACTTTAAGTAGGGCTTTACTTTTGGTTCCACCCACTTCTTCCCTCTAGGAGTATATCCTAATCCAGTTCTATCCCTATATGCCCTTTGGTTCATTAAGAGTATATTTAGCATTTCTGAACCATTGGTAAACTTCTGCAGGGCATTTTGCAGCTTGTTATTTTCCTCTGAGATTTTGCTGCAATTAGGGCAGCTCTCAGGTGTTGGGGCGTTGGGTTCTACTTGGGGAGAACCCTGGCCATCCACTACTGGAAGTCTTCTAGCTTCCGCTAGTTCCTCACTTAGTGAGTCCACCTTGGACTCAAGTGATTCCTTTTTGGTTTTCAACACCTTATAGGCTTTACATAGTCTAGAGAATTCTTCATGAACCTCATTGTAAGCCTCTTGTAGTTCAGGAAGAGTTACCTCATGATCTTCGTTGGTAAGGTCAAGATCTGAAGATGCTTCTTCATCCTCTTCTCTAGCTACCAGGCAGAGGTTGGCAACTTCTTCTTCATCACTTGCTTCCTCATCTGAGCTATTTATCCAAATGGAGGAAACAAGAGCCTTTCTTTTGTCCTTGCCTTTTGACCTCTGCAGGCTGGGACACTCAGCCTTGAAGTGACCAGGCTTATTGCATTCAAAACACACAGGGACCTTTTCTTTCTTGTATCCCTTCTTCTGGCTGGAATCACCTCTCTGATAACCTCCTTTCTTTCTGAAGAATTTCCTAAATTTTCTCACCATCATAGCCATCTCCTCATCGTCCATCTCCTCCTCATCATCCTCATCATTGTCATTGATCTCCTTGCTGGGAGCAACGAGAGCAAGGTTCTTGTTCTTGGATGAGGGTTGAGGAGCTCTCATAGCCAGCAAGGTAGGTTCATATTCAGCAAGAGAGCCAAATAGTGCGGTGATGGAGCTGGTTGATTCTCCTTGCACTTCTTGCAAAATAGTCACTTTGGTGATCCAGTCACCCTTCAAGATCTTTAGAATCTTGCTCACTTGCTCTCTTTCAGGGATATCCTTACCCAGCGAGGCCAAATTGTTGATGAGATGGGTGAACCTGAGCTTCAGCTCTCTGATAGGCTCGGTGGGACTCAGCATGGCGAATTTGTGAAATTCTTCCACCAGCATTTCAACACGTCTCGCTTTTACTCCCTTGGTTCCAGAGTGAGCAGCCTCAAGAGCCTCCCACATATCTTTAGCATTTTTGTGGTGGCTGATCCTGTGAAACTCTTTAGGGCTGAGAGCACACTGGATGTAGTGCATGGCCCGGTAGTTTAGTTGGACTAGAGCATAGTCCTCATTTGTGTACCTAGATCGCTGCTTGGCAAAACCATCCTCATCCAGTGGTGTGTGATCCCCACGTTCGATTACGTCCCAGAGTCTGATGTCGCTGGATTTGATATAGGTCTCCATTCGAAACTTCCAGAATGGATAGTTATACCCATCAAAGCCTGGAGGCTTGTTGGGTTGAATAGAGACATCTGGCAGGGAGTAATCTGTATCAATTACTGGATCTTTGCTTTCTGGATTCGTTGGAATCGAGTGAGAAAGACCGGCTCTGATACCAAATGAACGTAATGGATGCACAAGAGGGGGGGTGAATTGTGCTTCAAAAATAAATGCTCAAATTAAACGACACAAGAGTTATACTGGTTCGGTCTACCTGACCTACGTCCAGTCCTCAACCACCCAGGCCGAGAGTTCCACTATATCTCAGGTTTTAAATCGGGTTCACCTGAAACCTTACAACCGCAAGTTTTGCACGGGATCACTTGCAACCTTACAACAAGTTTTACACAGGCTCACTTGTAACCTTTCTAACTAGCTCCCCCTCACACCAAGCAAGGGGTTAACCTTTACACTTAAAGGATTTTTCTGACTAAGTTCTCTCAAAGAACGGATGGTGTTACACACTTAAGTACAATAAATGCTCTTATAACAGAAAGAGACTTAACTACAATGAGTACAGAATAAGTAGATGAAAAGATCACTCAAAGTGTTAAATGCTCTTCGCTTTTTCTGGGCAGCTTTGAATGCTTGAAGATGTTCTTAGTTTCTCGCTCTAACTTCTCTCAAGAATATTCAAAGATAATTGTTCTTCTTCATAAATGAAGTTGAGTTCCCTTATATAGTCTTCAAGCATTTTGAACTCTTGGTAGGTGGGCTAACCGTTTGAATATGCCCGTTTTTCCCATGTTACCGTTTGCCCATTAAATGCTTCATCAATGCACAGCAGGGTTGACTTGCTTTATCTCTGAAAAGTAGTCCTGACACCTCTGCTCTGACATAAGCATTCTGACACTGCATCTCTTAACGTTCTGACATTCTGATTGCTTGCGGAAGCAGATTCTCATCCGGAAGCAATTCTGCTGAGTGTGCTGCACTGAGTGTTAGTCTAACAGTATAAGAACATATAGTCACATGCAGTGGGAGTGTTCTTAGTCTAAGAGATCTTCCTTGCATCAGGAAGCACTTCTACATCCGGAAGTGATTCCACTGGATGAAGGATTTTACTCTCGCTCAGTGTCTATTCAATCCAACAGTCAGCGCTAGTCACTAAGCTATCGGAAGCACTTTCACTTGACGAGGTAAACTCACTGACGCTTAGGGTTATATCTATTCTATCAGTCTGCGCCAGTCAAAATCTATCAGGAAGCTATTTCACTTGACGTGGCTTTTTCACTGACGCTTGGGGTATTCTATTTTATCAGCCTGTGCCAGTCTAAGTCTAACAGGAAGCATTTTTACTTGACGAGGTGAACTTACTGACGCTTGGGGTGATATCTATCTTATCAGTCTGCGTCAGTCTAAGTTTAACAGGAAGCAACTTCACTTCCGGTTGAATCATAGCTTAGTCTTAGGTTTTGTATATCTAGCGTTCATGGACTAAGTTAAATCTCTAGGAAATTACTTGCTGCCGCTGGGGGATGAAACATTCATCCGCGAGCCCAAGTCCTAGTCTATCCGGAAGTAAGTCCACATCTGGTTGCACTCTTACTTGAGATCCTATGTTATCCTATTGCTTCCTAAGCACTTGGTCTAATCTTTTATATTTTAGTCTTCATCAAAACTTAAGATTCTAACAGTAAGACATTATGTTAAATTTTTAATGTGTTGTGGCATCATAAACCAATAACAATATTTTTTTCAATCTATAAAATTTAAAACATTGAAAACATGTCATTTAATGTTTTGATGTGTTAATTAAAAAATTGTTTTGTTGTGTTAGCTAGAAATTTTATGATACCAAGTCATAGTAATTTTCAAATTGGGTTAAAGTATGTTATTGGTTTCTAAACTTTGCACAAAGTCATGTTTTAGTTTTATAACTTAAATGAGAAGGGACCGAAACATACTTAAGCCTTTTTGAAAGAATTAAAAACATCAATTTGTCCAAGGTTAAAGAGATTAAAACATGATTTTCTTTAAAGCTATAGGACTAAAAACACACTTTTCAAAGTTATGGGGAGTAAAACATGATTTTCTCAAAAGTTAAATGATAAAAAATATACTTAGTCTTTTTATAAGTGATAAGTTTGGGATGAACTTTATAAAAACCATGACTAGTTTAGGTTTAAATTGTGTGATTTATTGTATAAATATAAAGTCTTTTTTCCTTGGTTTGATATTAAATTTTTGTGTGAACTCGTTGCACCACATCATTTGTGGTGAAATCACTAATAACAATACATGTACATGTAAGGCATCATGTTTAATTTTTAATGTGTTGTGGCATCATAAACCAATAACAATATTTTTTTTCAATCTATAAAATTTAAAACATTGAAAACATGGCATTTAAAATGTTTTGATGTGTTAATTAAAAAATTGTTTTGTTGTGTTAGCTAGAAATTTTAGGATACCAAGTCATAGTAATTTTCAAATTGGGTTAAAGTATGTTTTTGATTTCTTAACTTTGCACAAAGTCATGTTTTAGTTTTCTAACGTAAAAAGAAGGGACCAAAACATACTTAAGCTGTTTTGAAAGAATTAAAAACATCACTTTGTCCAATGTTAAAGGATAAAAAACACATTTTTCAAAGTTAAAGAGATTAAAACATGACTTTCTTTAAAGCTATAGGACTAAAAACACACTTTTCAAAGTTATGAGGAGTAAAACATGATTTTCTCCAAAGTTAAATGATCAAAAATATAGGTAGTCTTTTTATAAGTGATAAGTTTGGGATGAACTTTATAAAAATCATGACTAGTTTAGGTTTAAATTGTATGATTTATTGTATAAATATAAAGTCTTTTTTCCTTGGTTTGATATTAAATTTTTGTGTGAACTCGTTGCACCACATCATTTTTGGTGAAATCAATAATAACAATACATGTACATGTAAGACATTATGTTTAATTTTTAATGTGTTGTGGCATCATAAACCAATAACAATATTTTTTTCAATCTATAAAATTTAAAACATTGAAAACATGTCATTTAAAATGTTTTGATGTGTTAATTAAAAAATTGTTTTGATGTGTTAGCTAGAAATTTTAGGATACCGAGTCAAATTGATATTCAACGTAAGACATTGCATGTTTAATTGTTATTGGTTGGATCACAAATAGTGTGGTGTACCGGGTTCACACAAGAATTTCTCCTAATTGTTATTGACAACAATGTAAAAAAAGATATTGACAACAATCCTAATAACTGAGAAGCCAGTGACCTTTTCTTTTTATGTATAAATATAAAAGGAATCTTATTTTAGGGAAGTTTCAATTGCAATTATATTATTTTGAACAGTAAATATAAGTTTTGGTAAAAAAACAGTAAATATAAGCAGTGAACTATAACAAGTTAAGGTAAAAAAAACTAACAAATTAAGGTAAAAAAAACTATAACAAGTTAACAACTAAGTTGTACCATCTTGCCTTTGTTCTCTGCATAATCACGCTTCCCTTTATGTATTGCAGAACGAACTGAAGGGTAGGAGGCAGACTTCAAAGACGGGAAATTTGTTGCAGGAATTTACAAATCAGGCACAATGAACAAATGAACTAATGATAATAATCCTTACATGGATCCGTTACAACACATGATTAGGCAAATAAAAACGCATGCCTAAAACACAACTAAGTTAGCAAAAAAAAAACCAAATTAACAAGTCTCCACCACACACATGTATACATACTCAGCCCAGAAATCAGACAAATACATACACACAATTGTTGAAACTCATCAGTCAATCAAGTTTTTCTTCTACACTAAATCATCTGGCCCCACAAGCACAACCTGCCAAGAAATGATCATCTTTTAATAATTTGCATACCAGAAAAATAACTTAGCAAATAACCTGAAGAGATAAAAGATGCTTACATTACAATCAAAAGCATATTTCCTGGAAACCATAATGGCAGCATTTCTGTCTCGCTCAGATTCAAATGTCAACACAAATGAGAGTCCCTTTCTAGCTTGCCAAAACAATGCCTTTGCTGCATTACTGGCATCACTTCTAACTCCACATAACTGACAATCAATTCAAGGTTTTAAAATGACATATGAAGCCTAATGAGGAAATCAAAGAACTTATATGTCCACATTGTACACAGATAAAACATTGTGATTCGACAACATTTACGGTTCTCTAGTTGGTTATTGTCCAATCAAAATGCCTGGGGAAGAATGAAAGCTAATAGCCCAAGTACCTGCATTGCTGGGGAATAAATTTCTCTAGCTTTTGTTATCCAACCTCTACATAGCTTCATCCTCATTTTCCCCACATGAAATGTATGAGCAGAATGTGATGAGTAATCTTGTCCATTCATCTGAGAAATAACTACCTGTCAAGATAAAAAATCAATCACCGTAAAGACTAAAGCGTCGAGAGTGCCAATTGTCGACCAATTATGTCAGTAAATCTCACATGATTAGTGCGTAAGTAAAAGAAATAAAGACTTTAGAATTTATGTGCTTATCATGCAAAGGCTTCAGAAAACTAGCACTACTCTTCATTAAACAAATGCATGGCGGTATTACATAGAGATTCTCACTCAGAATTACACAAATATTCTGATAAACTTTTCCATGATATACACACTGTTAAATGGGATGCAGGAAAGTTCTTTCAGGTTAAGTATACTGAAAAGTATTGCAGCAGTCAGGAAAGTTTATGAATCGCGCATCTTAAGATCAATCAGCAGTCAAATTTTCAGAAATGGGATAAAGAAGATGATAATCAGTTTTCATGTACCAGCATAGTGAATTAAGAGCAATACAAATTATTGCAAACAGAAAATACTATGGATAACATACTTTAAATTCTGAATTAGACTTCTGAAGAAGTGTTTCCACATGGCTTCCAACTCCTGCATCTGTCAGAGATCAAATAGTTAACCTCTCACTTCTACTTCACTCTAAGCCTCAATAATAATGTGGGAAACAAGATTAGACTCAAAATATAAATAAAACTGTTAGCAAGAATCAAAACCAACCAGGTTGAATAGGACCAATGGTTAGTGTAAGTTTTTTGCCATTGGAAACAACGTCTACTTGTAAGACTCGCCCAACATCCAAGGGATCTGAGGCATAAACTGATCGGTTTGCTCCTGAGAAAGAAGATAAAACCAACATCAGTAATTTGGTTTCACGCTTTCAAGAGAGAAATTTAACTCAATAAATCATACCTGAAATTGCTTCTCTCCAGCTTCCTTCAGACGATAGGCGAAACCATTGAAATGAGCATTTTGAAATAGCTGGCACCTCCTCTGAGCAAGGCTGCACTCGTAGGCATGAGCCTAGTGTTTCAGAACCAATTAATTTATATACACAGTATTTGTTTTCCTCACTCCTCTTGCTCATTGTTAGCTGGAATGGAGTAAATAAAATTGTTAATATTCAAGACTAATCATCATGCAGCTAGGAAAATCATGAAAAACCTACCACTTTGTTATTATGTTACTAAAATTAAAATTTGCTTTAAGATCCAGCCAACCATTTTACATAATAGAATAATCCACATAGCGCAACATGTAAGAACTAGTTTTATCAGAGTCCACCAACCTCTTTCTGAAGTTTAACTGAAAAAATAGATTTTTCTCTGATTTGATCCCTTAAAGCACGAAGTTCATGTTCCATTGCCATCACCTGAAAATATCATAATAATGATATGTAACTGGTTATTCTTCCATCACTATAAGAATATTGCAATTTGAATGTAATATATAGGTAAAATATTCTCACCTTTATTTAACTGGTTTAAAGGTGGAATTCATTTAACAATGATACAGAAAATCCAGAAAACTAAATATCATAATAAGTAAACAAAACCAAGTGCACCTTGCTTGGCTGATGCAACAGTCTGATCCTTCTAGCCTCTTGAACCTCTTCAACCAGTTCACCCACATCCTGACAGTGAGGAACATCAGATAGAGTATATCAGCCATAGTCAACAAGGAAATAGCTGTGGTATTTCTGTTAAATCTTCGGTATAATTTCCTTCAAAATTTTTCTCTTAAGAAAGGTAGAGGGTATTTTAAGCAATCACAGAAAGAGATTATATTCCCTGTACAAAAACTGTAAAATACCTCCTTAAAAGTTCAGACAGTCATATATGACCGCAAAATGTATATCAGAGGTGCATTCAGATTCAGTAGGAGCAATAAACGTACAGCCCATAATATTTTGTAGTTTTTAGGTGATTGTGTACTGGTGTCAATAAGCATATCAATTTCTATGGGCTGCTTGGGAGAATGTCATGTCTTCACCCATTAGCTATTTGTTATTTTTCCTAAGCCCATATTATTTGGAAGTTATTTCACATATATCATGAATGATTCTTCCATCAATTGACATCAAACCACTGATGCAAACATCAGAAGACACACATGCATACACATTTAATTAGAAAGCTTATGAGAACCTGTTGTGCTTTAGAGGCTTGTGTATCATTCTCTTGTTCCTCAAGGGCCTCCCCAATTCTTAGCACCACTGCCCTAGCGCTCTCAATTTCAGCACAAGCAAATGACTTTTCATGATTGACTAATCTTTTTGCATCCTCAGAAGCCTGAAAACAAAGGCATTGTTCAAACTTTGTTTGAGAAAATTAAAATTAAGAAAAGCATTCATACAACACTTTGAGACAATGAAAAAGGGCCATCGAAAACCTGTTTGAGAAAATTCACTAGCTTTTTCACTTCAAACTTTTCTTTAATCAATTCACCTTCCTTTTGAGTCAACTTAACCGCCAAAGCTTCCACCTGCATGCATGGTTTCAGCATGAGCACTTAGCATGAGTAACCCATCAGTCATGCATGAGTGTGTCACTAACATGCCATTAACTTTGAAAAAATGAACTAACTCCTTAAATAAAATAGCATGATATACATACCATAGATATGGCTTTTTCCACATCCTCCTTATTTTTTCCGGCCAAACGGCCTCTTATGGACTCTAATGCGTCTCTTAACTTCTTCAAAAGAACATGTCCCTCCAAAGATGGAATCTCTCTCAGCTTTGCCTGGTTTCCATGAGAAATACAATAGTTTGTAGCACCATCAGAAGTGGATAAAAGACATGAAGCAAACAAATTGCAAAATATTCTCAAAGAAAAATTCCACAATATGAATGAACTGACTGAAATGTGACAAATATCATGTGAATTTGATATATTATGGCTGGTGAAAAGGGAAAATAAAATTGCAGGGCACAAGTATGTTTAAATGATGAGAACCTCATTAGCCAGCTTAGCTGCTGCATTCAAGTTTTTGTCAAATTTACTAGCAAGGTCACGGACTGAGAGACGCTTGTGCTGATCTGACAAATGGGAAGCCTCCTCTTCAATAACCTCCTTCAATAAAGGACCTTGGTTATCATCTAGAGGCTCTTCCAGAATTTGATTCTCAGGTCCTAGCTTATATTTGGGGAAACTGTTTGAAGCAAAGCTCACATCAGCTGAAACTGGCAAAGCTGCCTCCATTGGCATCTTGATCTCAACAAAAGGACTTATCTTTGTCATGGTTCAGTTGTAGGAATTCTGGTCAAAGCAAATGAAAAATACATAGGATTAGATTACACTGTATGCACAGATTCAAGACCAGAAGACCATTTCTATATGCTGCCACAATCAATCAACCACATCAAAGTGAAGTTAATTAATTGCACTTGCCTCAATGTTATGGTAAGAAGGTAAAAACGTGATGAAAAAAAAAAAATAAGTTTTACTGATGTGCTTCTTAATCAGAATCACTAGCCATTTCTACCCAACGAATTAAAGGAAATATTAGTCATGTCTGCATAAGAAGCTTAATAATGAACAAAAATGGGAAAATGACACATAAACCTGAAACATAATAAATATAGTCAATTGTTTAGATGGAAAGGGGTTGATAAAGTGAAAGTGCTGATCATATGAGAGCATGCAAGAGACATGACTGAGTCCTAAGAACCCACATTACCAATTTTAGTCTACCTGAGTATCTGGTATAATTAATCTCTGCCTAGTGAACAGACAAGATGGAATTTTGAACACACATGAACTAGTGGAAGCAAAAAAGAAATAAAAAAATTTACACAGCTGAACAAACAAGAAAGCATCAGATAAATCTTAGCTAAGACATTTCTGCTGCATGCATTAAAATACAGCTGAGAAAAAAAAACTTACCAATTTTGGACAAATGTCTAATCAAAACATAGAGCTAAGCTAATGCATGCTCTACAAAGAGCAAACACAAATATTCACCAGCACGTTTTGCAAGAGGGGAAGGGAAGAAAGAGAGTTAGGGACAGAGGAAGAAGGAGAAGAATCTTAAGGAGAGGTTTACGTTGCTTTATGAAAAGGTGTAATAAAAGCTTCACTGTCTGACTCTTTTGTCTGCTCTGTACAAAAGATGGAATTTTTATGTATATTTGTCAATGATCATTCATGGTGGAAGTTAAAAATTCAGTATGGTGAAAATGTAAAAGGTGGAACAGTGAGGCCACGCGCATTTCCCGCCATCCCAAAATGGACCATGTTCTTACCATATGAGCTGGATAGGCCAACATATATTTATATTCATGCACATATGTTATACCGTTTAATTATGAGAGTGACGTGTGGGTGGTCACTGGTCACCAATATGGTTCTTTAGCTTCTTTTATGGCTTTGGCTTTACAGAGAATCGAGGCTGTGCGTTTGGTAAAGTAGAATGGAAACACGATGAACAGAAGAGAAGGAAGATAAAGGAAGTAAATTCTTATGGGTGTGATTATTCCTATTGAACATTTTTTCCTTTTCCATTTTTATTACTTTCCAGTTAGGTTGAAAGGCACTGTTAGATCGAAGTGTTTGGCGGGGTGTCCTTCAAGGGCTGGTTTTCCACCCCACGGTACCAGCACCTTTGACTACTTACTTTGACCAAGTCAATAGAATTTAATCCGATTATAGTTATTTAGTTATAATATTTATTTATTGACATTGATGGTTTTACTTTCATGTATACAAGGTTTTTTTCTCTGTATATTGGACATACTATTTCACCACTAATGGGTGATATAAGACAGAACATGAGCCTACGTGCGCAAACAAACAACAAATAATAAGGAAGAGAAACAGAGCGATATCCTAATCAAACAAACATGCATGCATAAACGAATCTGCAGAGATCCAATCTAGCATGGAACATCTTGTGGGCGCTGAAACAAATATTACCTTCAGTTTTTAATACAATTTAGTTAATAGCATAAATTATATCATGAACCATATCTTAATTATATTTAAAAAGGGGTAAATGAGAAATGTGTAACTGAGGGTACAGGAAAAGTGTATGCAGTTCTTCTCTCTTGCGGGTAACAACTAACAAAATGGATGGCCAAAAAAAAAAAAACTAACAAAATGTGACTGTTTGGATATAATATAGAGGAATGTGGCGAATTTTATTGAGCAGAGAGGGGGACCAACAATCTCATTATAACCTTTGTGACTCAAACTCATAAAGCACTGTTGATTGGCTACTCATTTTTAGCATCAATTATTAACCTTTCATGATGACAATAGCAAAATATCAGTGTATCACTCAATTTAGCTGTTCATCTAGGATGAAGCATTAATTAGATAAAGCAATGTAACTAAACACTTCTTTTTTTTTATTTAAAACATTGATGATTAATGGGTTAAATATCGGTTCTATCTCCTAATAAGTATCTGTTCCACAGTGATTTTTCATCTGAAGGTTTTTTTTTACTAGTTTCATTCGAGAAGTGTCACAAGTGTAACAATGAAAATAGAGTTTTATAAAGGCCTCTAGTATGAAGGTATGTTCTTTGTTTTATGTCATGAGTCTATGTTATTAATTCCTTATCATGAGTGTGTAGTATTCTATTTCATCTCATGAAAATATATCTTTTTAAGTTACATTGAATGAGTGACAATCTCCCTCATAAGACATAAATATGTCACTCATTAAATAAAAAATATGACGATCAAATAAAACATAAAAAAAAAACATTTGGGATAGACTCCAATATGATGCATAAAAAGCGAGAGTTTAGTGTAAGAGGAATAAAAGATGCTGATTAAATGGATATCTCCAGCAGCTAAGATTGAAAATGGGTGAAGTTTAATTTGGGGAATTATTGTGATGCCAACTAACTGGTTGAGGTTTTACACTTTTGCTGGTAAATGAAGCGGTTAGGCTTTACTTAGGAAAGGGACAAGAATGATTAGTGAGAGGGGTTAAGTAGGGGGAACTACAATTAGCATGGGATGAGGGTATAGGGATCGTATCAATGCAAGTAATCACAGCCATTGATAATTAATGAAAGGTGAGATCGTAGCCGTCGATGTGAAGGAAGAAATGAGCGCGTGAGATCGATTTAAAAAGGGAAGAAGAGTTATAGAAAAGTGGGGCTATGACTATGATGATAAGAGCGCCATTATTGGGCCAATTTGGAGTGAGATGCTTTTGGAATAGGGAAATTTGCAGTTTAGTCTCTGGTAAGGGAAATTAATACTGGAAGGTCCCAATACATTCCAAAATAATTATAAAGTCCCAGGGGCCCTTTCCTGCAATTGTTTGCTTATCTTCAATGACCATTTTGCCCTCATAAGATGAAAGCATAGTCCCCCTGTAGGGATCAGTGAGATGACAACCATCTTTAATGAGGGCAAAATGGTCATTAAAGTTAAGCAAACAATTGCAGGAAAGGGCCCATGGGACTTTATAATTATTTTGGAATGTATTGGGACCTTCCAGTATTAATTTCCCTTATAAGGGACTAAACTGCAATTCCCCCTTTAGAAAATAGCTTGTTTGGTATCACGAGGCCAACAATGTTGACAAAATATTGCTTTCCAATTTTCAACAAATTTAAGCCTCCACTTCTCACGTAATCAAACCTCTTATTTACGTTTAAGTAGAGTATCCGTGAGGTGCACTTTAGTCGCCCTTTAAAAATTTCATGCATAATCATTTGGGATATACCAGAAAGCATATTTATATCTTTTTTTTTATCGAAAAAAAAGCATATTTATATCATACATTATAAATGTAATACCATTTTTAATAGATAAAGAAGTACGGCGCTGAATATGTGAACATCGGTTTTATAACTTCTATTCAGTTAGCAGAGAGATTGGTAGCCCGTGACTTGGTTGGTCTCTTTCTCAGCTGGTAATGCAATGAGTGGGGTTGGGTGGAGAATTCGGCAACCCTTCACTTAACTACCCCATTCTATTCCGTTAATCATGACCCATCACAACAATCTAATTTAGTTCCTTTGCAACCACTATTTTTTAATTAGTATACTATTTCCCTAAATTAAATAAGTCAAATCAAATTCATATTATCCATAAAGGAAATTATATAAAGATAATAATGTGCATGTTATTGTTTAGACGAAGCAGAAGACAAGAAGATAAGGACATAACTAGAGACAGTATTATGTATATGTGTTTGGATTGCCGGTGGAAAAGTGACTTTTTTTCAATTTGACTTTTTTAGAAGTAAGATTGGAAAAAGTTCAGATTGTATATTGTGGTTATATTTGGATGTGCAATTAGTATAAGTAACTTTTTTTCAATCTAACTTTTAAAAAGATGTTTGGATAGTTACTTTTAAAAATATGATTAGATTAAAACATTAAATTTGTTAGATAATGCATATATCATATGTAAAAAAATGCTATAATTTAGAGAGAATACATTAATGAAAATTAAAAATTTTAAATAAATGCATATAAATTAGAAATCCCACACACATATATGGGCAAAAGTGCAACCAACAACGTGGTAATTTCTAAAAAGTGCACCTAGTAACATGATAATTTTGAGGACACATATTTAACATTTGTAACTTAAAATGGGGCAAATTTATTTTTTCTTCCATTGAAGTTAAACTTTCTCATGCTACTGGATGTCCTTTTTAAAAATTATCATGTTGTTATGTGTCCCATTTAAATTATAAGTATCAAATTTGCACCCTTAAAATCACCATATATACTATTAGATACACCTTTAAGAAATTATTACTACTATGTGCACATTTGCCATACACACACATGTTCAAATTTTAAACAAGACTAGTTGATTTAATATGAAGAATCAACCAAACAATACTGTAATAATTAACAAATTAAAGAAAGAGGAAGGTAATTGACTTCTGGAAAGAAACATTATTATCATTAGTCATTAATCAATTAAAAACGAAAGGGAAACAAAAGGGAAAGAAAGAAAAGATGTGCATTTTTTTATGGGGAGTACAGATGCCTATTTCGGGTCAAAAAATAAGCAAGAAGTGAGAAGAAAAAGAAGAAAAAAGCTCCTTTCTAATGCTTTTCTTCCACCTTGCTTCTGATGGAGAAGCAATTCACTTTTTCTTTCTTCCCAAACATGTTTAAAATCCAAAATAAGTCAAAAGTAAAAATAAGCAAGATTTGTCAGTGCAATCTTGCTTATTCGACTGATGTAGCTAGTTAATGAATATTCTGATGAAGGCATGTTTAGCTTGACTGCTTTCGTACTCCTCTTAAGATGCATATAATTATATAATGGAGTGAGAACGTGGGCAAGGGAACTAGGGCTCAATGTTGACTCTGACAGGCACCTCTTTTAGTTTTGTTTGCCCAACTCAAGTCTACATCTCCCCTCTGATCTCTCTCTTCTCTTCCTTTTCTTTATTGAACTTTATGAGTCCTGTACGTCTTTCAATGTGCCCTTTTTATATCATATATACATTATTTAAGCGATTGAGAGTATAATGAGATAAAGAAGGTGGGGAATTTGGTGTTGGTGGCACCACTTTTCTTTATCTAATTATGTAAAAGTTATATATGGGGTCGTAGAATAGCTAGGCCTTCATCACGGGCACATGGTAGGGTCCTAAATTATTCCCTTCTGTTTATATAAATCAAACCATTAATTAAACCAATAACAAAACCCCCACATTCCAAGCCTGCATTTTTCTTCGTCTAGTTCCACACTCACTGTCTCAGACGGCATCATGTTGCGCTGAAAAATTATTCGAGGGAAATATAAATTGATTGAAATTGGAATTTTATAAATTGACAGCATATCTAATATGAAAATCATTCATCTGTCCCGGGTAGGGAATAATTGTCCGGCAACTGCCGGCAATCTCTCGTATATTAATATTAGCTACCCGCCATATTTCTGATTTCTCTCCCTTTTTTTCTGTTTTGTTTATTTATTTCTTTTTTAAGATCAAAGTGTTGCTCAACTAGTCTTCATGACTTGTATATTAAAATTAGTAACAAAAGCCCTTCTTTTAGAATTTATTGTATCCCCCACTTTGAACCTGTGACTAATCCTTTATAAGTATGTGATTGACTTTAAACTTCCTTGGCGAATTTTCAGGTCACTAGTTTGCTGGATGGAGCATCAGGTTGGTTCATTGTTGGGCCTGTTTAGGATTGGGCCTAAAAATGCAAAATTAATCTTCGGCCCAAATTGTATCCCAATATTTGCGGTCTCATATGGGCTGGAGGGCACACTAAGATTTATGGCGGGCCTCACCATGGAAGTGGAAATGTGGTATTTACGTCACTATGTGCTGTTTTTTTATTTTTTCTAAGATGATTGGATGTTCAGAGGCAAGGCTCTTAGCACAATATGCCAATATCACATCACTCTACCCTTTTTATTTCAACCTTTTTCAACTGTCGCATCTTTTTTTTCAAAAAACAAAAAACAACCAACAATTGGGCTGCTTGCTTTGCATGTTAATTTTCCATGCGCTGCAGTTTACTACTTGTTGAATCATGCCAGTGTGAACTGAGTCTTTGATACCGTATTAAATTCACTTTTAATGATTCAGATTTAAATTTTCATCTACATATATTAAACAAATAAAATAACTTCTTTTTTAAAAGAATGAAAATTGAAATACTTTCTTTATTTTTTAATTGCACTCATCAAAAGAATTTTCTTTCGAAAAGTAAATATATAATATGACAACGCGTAGTTCATATTTGATCACTCTTTTTTTTTTTTTGAACATATTGATCTTATAGTTTCATACCATTGATTTCTTATAAGAGTACTTCAACTTGATACAGCTAAAACATACACATTCTTGTGTTCGTTTGCACGTACGACCAATATGGAATTCATGAGAACTTACCAATGTATGCTGATACCTATTGTATAACTTGCTTGGCCCCGTGTAGAGGACATGGATCAAAACTTATGTCACTGTCCCTTAGCCGAACTGGCTTTTGCTAGCATCTGATAATGCCAATTTTGGCAGCCCCATAGAGCTCCTTTGTTGATTTGGTTTTCCATGATATCAACCCAACCAACAACGGCCAGGTCTGGAGATTAAATTTGGATTACTATGCTGAAATCTAAAGGACGATCTTTTTTTAATATTATTATTGTTATTCCATCCCATCTTTAAATTCACCTTTTGTAGAGGGATTTAAAAAATTGAATAAGTTACTTGATCACAACAAATATAGCATGCTATTAAATTATACGTTAACTTATAAAGTCAAGTTGATTCAAAGTTAAATTCAAATAAATCAATTTATAAGTGATTTATTTATTAATCCATCAAATACACCATAATATATTCAAATTGTCAAGCAAAAAATGAAACTTTTAAGGTTGACAGCAATGAAGTGTACTTTTTACTTTTGTAAAGACTTTAGTGTTAACAGGATCTAATATCGGAAAAAAATTCAAACAATATGAGATCATGCACGACTCTACGTAATTGAATCGTACACACAACTATACTGGTATTTGTTTGAAAAAAAAAACGAAATTAAAATCATTTAAAAATGAAGTGCGCTTTTGTTCATCAATCCTTTAAAAGGCCGTTTGGATAAAAAAAAGTATTTTAAAATTTTTTAAAATCAATGATTAAGATTATCTTTACAAAAATGAAATTTATATTTTTTTAAAATATAAAATTTAGGAAAAGGAATATTAATTTAAAATATCAAGTAGTATTATTGTGACTTGTGGTTAATGTGATGCGGAGAAAAGCGAGTGTGGTGATGGAACAAAAGCCCAAAAGGAGCATAAGTGCCTGATGTCGGCGAACCTGCCTTGATGAGAGGGCTTAGGCCCACTTGCTTTCTCCCCAAGTCAAAATATTCACCATTCTCGCTGCCAATAACTAAAACAGAACAGATTTTTTATCACGTTTGCGATAAGATCGGATAATATTTTAAAAACAAAATTCTTATTGCTATTCATGTTAGCTGCAATAGACCCAGATATTTAGAAGACATTGCTCGTCTTTTTATATTATATTCTAACTAAAAAACTAAGAATTATTTTAACCGAAAAAAAATGTAAGAATTGAAATTTAATCCCGTAATATATAGACACATATACAAGTTTTCTCCCATTTTTCTTCCTCCATAAATTTTGTTCATACCCATTTTTCTCCAAACAAGTAAACTCTTACATTCTCTCATCTGTTTTTGTTTTTATATGGATAAGACTATAAAGAATATGGGAATGATCTTAAATCTTTTTGAATTTCTGATTACAAAGACAACTAGTTGTCTAGGGATCGGATTATCCTTTCTTCAACCTAGCTCTGATACCATGTAGAAAAATAGAAACGGCCGAATAGTACGACCACATTCTCTCATCTTTTAATGTGCTTCTTTCTATTTTACCCTTGATTTTCTTTCATATTTATTAATACTTACATATTTTTCTCTATTAATAGTATTAAAATGAATAAGGGCATATTTGAAAAAAACAACAATTTAGTACAAAAAAGGAGATATCTCTAAAAATGGTTATTCATATTATTTTCTTATATATAATTTATAATATAATTCATGTAAAATTAATTTATTCACCTCCAAATATCTCCCCAATATAGTAAACCGTATTAAATCAGCCGCGAGACTATACGCATCTAATAAGCACGACTAATTAGAGTCTCTTGTCTGTGACGTTATATAATCAACCTCGCAAAGAAGTTATCAATGTGCACACACATGGTTAATTCAGTTGAGAAGGAAGCTGAATTAACAGGCGACAAATAGCAAAAGAAAGCAAAACAAGACACTTCAACAATGTGGACGTGTCTAAAAGATCTTTAATTAGGCGAAGACCACGAAAGCCAAGTAGTTAGGTGCCATCTTTCCGTCTCATCTGCTCCATCACACTCCTATTCCTCCTCACCTGATTTCTTTAACGAGAAAAGGCCGTGTTTTACTTTCATTTGGAATTGCAATTGTAGCTCTTATAATTTCATACAAAATCGATTATTAATTGTACATTTGGTCAATGTTTGGGTAGAAAGGCAAATCATTTATCTGATTTTTGTGATGGATTGATAAGATCGCATAATATTTGCTATTATCCTTCTAGGAGTGTAATGTTCATTATGCTCACATCTAATCTTCCAATACTTCACCGCCAATAACCATGGGAATCGGAGGTAAATGTCTCTTATCTGCCCCATCCCTCCATCTTTATCTATTTATTATTCATTTTACCTTTTTACTTTCGTCTGCTTAGATGAGAGGAAAATGGGAGAGGAAAGAATACATAGAGGAAAGAAAACTGAGAAGAAAATATAATCCTCTCTCTTACTTGGACGGAGGAAGAAAAATAGGGAGGAAAGAAAATGGGTAAATATCAAAATAACTAAAATACCCTTATTATAAAATGCTTAAAAAAGAAAAATAGTACATATTTTAACAAAGAACTTAACAAATGGAATTATCCCAACTGAAAAGAAAAATCAGAAAATCACATGAAGATGAATCAAGCCACAACAAAAAAGAAATTAAAATTTTAAAAGAAAAATCAGAACATCAAACACGGTTATAAAGGTTTCAAGTGTTTTAGGCTGTTCTTTCCTTCTTCCCTCCAAGCACAAAAACCCACGACATTGAATCAAGCTACAGCCAAAAAGAATCCAGCAAGAAAAAAAGGGTTATTTGCAAAGATAGAATGGGCTCAAGAATGAATGAACGAGTACAATCTGATATACAATGACCGAAGAAGATTGTGGGGGTTTGAGCGTTTGAGCAAAGAAGAGGCTTGGGAATGAGAGAATAAGCGAAGGGCAAATAGTGGGGAAAAAAATTTGTCCTAAAATCTCTCCATTTTGGGAGGAAAAAGTTGGGTGGAAAATGGGGCATGGGGCCCACTCTATTTTCCTTCCCCATTTTCTTTCCCCTTCCATTTTCTCTCCTACCAAGTAGGGGAAAATGTTCTCCCCTACCCCCTTTTCCTTCCCCATTTTCTTTCCTCTCTCATTTTCCTCCCATACAAGCACACCCTCAAACATTATCTCCCCATCCCTCACTCTTTATTTATTTACCCTACCTCTTTAGCCTTTACTTTCAAACACAGAAGAATTTATTATTGGTTTATAGTTACTGTATTAAAGATGTGGTCCCACCCGCTTTCAGAAAGGGACTACATTAAGGCCATTCCGAGAGGAAACCTAATGATTAAGGTATCATATAATAAGATCTCTTCAAAATGTCCAGAACAAAAAAGATAGCCTCAAGTAAGAAATAAAGGAGATGTATTCATATATTTTATTCTAGCTATTTTCGACATTTATAATAGTCTTATACTTACTGATGTTTTTTTGAATAACTATACGTACTGGTGTTTTTTTATATTATTCACCTAATTTGATTAGATTAAGTAAACTAGTTAAGTTTATTTCTATCACATGATGTTATCAATTCACCTTAACTAGCTATTCGTTCTAGTTCTAATATAAGGTCACTTTAACTTTTTTGTGGAAGTTAAACAGACAAATTAAACCACAAAAATTAACATGACACTTGCACTTAGATTATGAATTATTTTATAAGATGAATAAATTAGTTTTGATGATTAAAGATAATTTTAGATAATTTAAAATGATTAATTTTACATCTTTAATTTTTTCCAAAAAGTCAAGTGGCCTAATAATTATGATTGTGGGAGACGTGGGAGTATCATTATTCTCACCTCTTTCTTACTTATTTGTCATTGATATGCATTTCTAAAAGAAATCTAGAAAAAGTTGAGAACAATATGAAAGATGTTTTATATTTAAGATCAAACATGTCTCCCAAAAAATGTCTTATAGAATTACTCTTTAACATTGGTTTAGCATTCAAATTGATCAGCTTGAAGAAAAAATTCAAAAAAAAGTAGAACTAATTTATTTAATTTTTTCATAATTTTCTAAAAATGTTAACACAACCTATGAAACTTGGGTTTGTGAAGGTAAGTGTCGCGTCTAAACTTGCTGTGAACTTGGTATCAATTCATCATGGATTCAACAAGGCGGTTTCATAGTATAAGGTTGAATTTCAAATCACTCAAAATAATGCCAGTGCCAAAAAAAAAGTTACTTGGCCCGAATCTCAAAACGATTGTCAAAGTTCGATTTTATCAAAGAGTAACGACTCTAGGAAATTATAATTAATCCCCCCCCCCTTACACATTTTAGCATGCAAATACGAGTAAATTGTTTTCCAAAATGCTCATAAGCTATTCATGCATCCGTTTCTTTTGGTTGACCAAGTAGTTAAAAACGTAAAAACGCGGAATCCAGTTGGCGGTCAAGAAGAAAATTGATTTTCCAAAACACATCATAAAGAAGGATCAATACTCAATAGAAATGAAAGTCAAACCAATGAAAGGAAACCGGGAACAAATTTAGCGGCTAGCAATAATGAGAAGGAAGGTTTGGTCAAAATGGATTGGTATGGTTGAATTGTAAGCTCGTGACTCATCCACGCCTAAGAAAGAGTCCCATTAAACATAGAAAAGAGAGGAAAAGCAAGTTTCCGAGTCAAGAGCCGACACAAAAAAGCATATAACTAAATTTACAAATTTAGACACGTGCTCCCACATGACTTATTTATTCAACTCTATTTCATCACTACATTCGTCACTAACCTTTCCCTTCCATGATGATGATAAGACTATTTCACAAGGTTATGTTAACAAGGTAAAGGCAACTTCAATTTAGATATATTCCATACAAGATGCCTATTCCCAAATCTGTGTTAATCCACTCAAATATCCCCTCCATGTTATCAAATCCTGCCAGAATAAGCCGCCCTACAATGTTCTAGTTGATAAATGGATCTACCAAAAGTAACAAGTTGAAAGATAGAACAGGAGGATGAAAAAATGGGATTTCTTTTATAGACAATGACTTTAAACCATGTCAGTTGAGAGCCAAAGTTACCTATTGGATGAACAAATTGATGACTTATATATATACTACGTGTCTTTAACTAAGGAAATAAACAAAGTGTTTCAGAGTTTACTTCCTTCTCAATCAAAACAGCTCGAACCAAGTAAGAATTGTGAATATGTTCCTTAGAATGGTGAGGCAGATCAGGCTTCAGGCTTCAGGCCATAGGGATGGCCGAGCCAATTATTACTAATTTACTATTCCCCCTTAAACTTGAAGAGGAGGAAGGAAGGGTTGAAAGGACTTGCACAAAATCAAGCTCTACCAACGTCCCTGAGACCAATTCCTATTTTGGTTCTTCATAGGTTTGAAATGTGTATTTCTGTGGTTGATTACTCCTTGCTTGGGGAGATCATGCAATTCCATAACCTGGATTGTTCGTTGCTTTTTGGCTGCAAATAAATACAAGCCTCATCAATTAAATTCTGATGTCCAGATCACAATAATTAACTTGAAAGCTGAGTCATTTCAAGGGAGTATAACAAACCGTTTTCAGCTTGTTGGTAACTCTCCTGAAGTTTTCTCTTAGTGGCTTCTAGCTTCATCTGCACTGAAGCATCATCTGAACCCCTTGACTTCTGATAGAGAAGACATGAATGTCAGACAATACTCAAAATCTAAAAGAATTTATTAATTTAGGCACAGATTCTCCCTTACATCTTGTGGAGCAGCAAGAGGCCTCCTAGGGACAACATTCCTGTCCATCTTTTGCAACATCATTGGCTCCACATTCTCTCTTCGTTGCGTGCATGATTTAAATGGTCTGCCAAGACCAGAGCCGACATTTGCTGATTTGCTTAGCTTCAGAACAGCCTCATTTTTCTTTTCTTGCTGATTCTTGCTGTCTTTGACTATGACGTCCGATCCATTAGAAGCCTGTTGTTTCCTCCTTACTATGTTTTGATTGTTTGGAGCTGGTCTTCTGCCATTTTCCCGGTTCTTGATGAATTCCCCACTTTGTCGAGGATCTGAAACAACAATCCCCATTCATGATCATGAGTCAAGGAAGTGGGGAATTCAAATAAAGAACCGAAGAGCAACACTAGATAAAAGTAACCAAAAGAGTTTGCAAATTCAACTCACTTCCATCATCATCCATGCCATCAAAGAACTTCACACCATCCAGCAATGACATCAAACCACAAAAACCAAAGTCAGTGTTTAGCCAACACAATGAAATAAAGGACAAGTGGTAAAAGAAGAGGTCAATACCTGTGATAACTCCATTGGTGCAGCTTGAGCTGCAAAGAATGCCCCTTCATCCATAGGAGGTGATGGGAGCCCTTCCTCCTCCTCTTCATCAATAACAGATGGATTTACTGAATCTGGGGTACCTTGAAAACCTACAAATAATTATAACAAAATACACAATCAGTATCAAACATTAGTGGATAATTAGAAAGGAGAAAAGAAAATATAAATAATATTACAGCTACTAAATGAAGGAGGATAACATAACCATACCTGCATTGGCTGTGGTAGCATTGACCCACTCATCCACCATTACTTTCCAGCCTCTGCAATTAAAGAAACCCCGTTTAAAAAGCCTATATTTTTTTGTCCATCATGCGAGTAAACAGATAAAAACAGAAGCCACAGATGTAGAACCCCATAAATCTGAAGTGTTTCCATTTGACCTTCACTATAATTAAAAAAAGCACAACATGACATCTAATACATTGATCAAAAGTGACATACACACAGCAAGGAACAATAACAAACAAAAGATATATTCGACAATACAGAACAACATACAAACAACAAACATGCTTCTCCATAAAACAATCTAAAATTATGCCCATTAAAAACAAGCATCCGGGAGAAACGAAAACATACTCAATAAGAGTCCGTGCAAGCTGACGAATCTCCTTTGATCCATGTTTTCGGAAAAGATTGACGGCCTTTCCAATCTCAGTCGCCTGAAAAGGCTAAAACAGTCAAAAGAGTTTCCCAACAAAAACAAAACTTGAAAAGAAAAGGCCAAGACAACTGAAAATAAAAGACATGATTAAACCCAAACCTTTAAAAGATCCACAGACAGTTCCATCAGCTGAAGCCTCCTCAATGACTCAAATATCTCCGAATCAGACTGTTACAACATAAAACAAAACAACATAAACAAAAAGCCACAAGATTCAAAAAAAGTTCTCCATTCAAAGAAAGAAAGAAACCACGCATGCCTCATCTTCGTTGTTATTCAGAATTTGTTTGATCCTCAAAATCTCATCAACCAACAGAGACTCTTCTTCAATCTCATCCGTCAATGCTTCAGCTTCACCATAGCTATAATTACTAACTTGGTTCATATTCATCTCTCCATCTCTAAAACTATGAACCTTACTCTCTTTACTACCACCACCTTCCAATTCACCTCCTTCTCTATCAAAACCACTCTTACAAACTCCATCATATTCTTCTTCTTCATCATCAACACCTGAAGAAACCGCCAACTCAACTCTCTCACATCCCAAACACCGTGTCATCCGACAAGAAAACAGCTTTTCAGCGATCCCATCTCGTCTCAATCGAAATTCCTTAGGACAATCCGAAGCAGCCACCATGATCGCATGGTCAATGATATCAAATATATCAGAGTTTGCTGTTCTAAAAAAAGACCTCCAGTAATCTAAAGACACAGACTTCATTGTCATAACCAAACAAAATCCACAATAACGATCAATTCTAACAACCCCAGAACAAAAAAATTGATTTTTGCATCTCAACAACAAAGAAACCAGCTCAGTTTTATTGATATGTTATTGTAGAAAGATTTGTTTTTGTTTTGTTTAACGCAAACAGGGGATTCGCGATATGCGAATATCTTACAATAAGTGTAAAGGTTGGAAATTTGTACGCTTGAAAATAATGTGGGATGAGATTATCGTGAATATCGGGGAGACAAATATAGGGGTATACGTGGGAAGGTAGGATCCAAAAAGGGATATGAGAAAGAAATCAACAGGAGTTATGATTTATGAGTTTGTACATTTTTTTCTTATTCCTTTAGGACATAGGAAAGGTAATAATTTTTTTATTTTTTGGTAATAAAAAAAGGAATGAAAGGTGCGATAATTCAGGGAAAGCTAAAATGGGAAGGAGGATATTATTATTTATATCTATCTACTCCACTTCTGTTTATCTTTGCTCAATACTGTGAGTGAATGAATGAATACCAGGGGCTCAATATTATTGGCTATTTTTCCAAAATCAAAACCACTCTCTCTCATGGAAAAAGTTAGCTTTAGCTGGAGAGTTTATTTTTAAGTTGACTTATTTTCGCAACGGTTTAAAAATAAGTCAAATTGTGTAATTAGATTTTTTTTATCAGGTGTAATGAGATTTATGTTTGGATTAAGGGTAAAAAATATATTTATAAGTGACTTATTTTTCATAAGTCAGATTATGTATGTTTTGATTAGTTGTGATTGGATCACTTGGATGTGTAAAGAATTTGTCTACATAATTATAAAGCTGAAAATATGTTACTTCTTTCTATTTATGAAATAAACTACTACTCATTTTAAATAAATTAGTTCAAAAAACAAGTCCAACTAAACATACAAAGAATACAATCTCCTTTCTCCTTAAAATAAATACTACCTTTTCAAAATAAGTGGCTTATTTGAGTAAAATAAGTCCAACTAAGCACATAGAGGCAAGCGTAATTTCATGATAAGATATTGGAAATATACTGTTTTGAAGGAGTGGAGGGGGTTGAATGGGATCGAATTGCGTTGAAAGTGAAATTATAATAAAAAAATCAAGGGGATTAGAAAGAGGAGGGTGGGATGTGAATAAAGTAGGTAATGAATGTGGTGAGATTTAGATGAAGAGCGAGATATGTCTTTTGAATGTGGGCTGTGTTCTTAAGCGCCCACGCGCTGATACATCTTCAAATAAATAGATTCCCAGTTTGGAATTTGGATCTTCTCAAGCTTAACAGATCATGTGTAATTAATAGGATTAATCTTTGTTCCAAAAAAAATACGATTAATCTTATTTTTGTGATATAAATTAATAAAATATCACTAACTATTTCAGCCCACAAAAAAATCCGAATTTTGATGGTTACATGTAACTGAATGGAGTTTGAGCTGAGCAGGGTTCATTTGTGGGCTCAACGCTCAAACAGATAAACCGACCTAATGCATTTCCTTGCCTTCCGTGGTTATCACGGATTTTATTTTTAAGTTTTTTAGACACTGATTTTTTTGGACGATGACACTGATTTTGAAACAGATGTTGTTTTTTTTTTAACTGAAAAACAGATGTTGTACTTGTTGCGCAACAATTAATTAAACAGGCACAATAAGTAGATTGTGTAAAGTTAATTCAGCTAATAAACGTAACCAAGCGTACCATTAAGGTCATGCTGCTTGTGAAGGACTTCTGGCACGGTTACATCAAGGAGGGTATGGCCGTTGTTTTAATAACTCCACTCACTTTAAGACACAAAATGTAATTTTTGGTCTTTTTCTTTCATTCATTCAATTAAGTATAAATATGCTGATGCCATATTAATGTCTTTATATCTCAATTCGGTCAATTGTCACTAGTTGGTGGGATAGAAATGCCACGTATGAGCCATGCTACTATGCTAGTTGCGTTATTGGTTGTGCTTTTGCTTGTCATTCCCTCATTCCTTAAACATGAATCGCTTGGAGTTTTTTTTTGTCAAAGTTAATGAAATAAATTAGACGTCTAAATTGTAATATACATATGTCGCATAATTAGATTATATGCTTATTTATATGGAAAAAACTTACCTCAAGTACTTGACCTAAATTACATCCATTACCCAATAAGAATTTGACACATGTCCAACTAACCCCATACACAACTGACACATGGAGGAGAGAGAAAAGGAGGAGAAAGTGGTGTGGGTTAGTTGGACATGTGTAAAATTCTTATTGGCTTAATGGATGTAATTTAGGTCAAGTACTTGAGGTAAGTTTTTTCCTATTTATATGTTGAATAAAATATTTTTGAGTAAAAATATAATTATAGATAATTTAAAATTATTAACTTTGCAACAGTAATTTCTCTAAAAAATCAAAATAGTATTATAATTATGATTGGAAGGAGTTTTAATTCCAATCAGTCATAGTTATGGATCTGTCTCTTAAACACATAAAATTGACATGGTAATAATTAATCACGCTATAATTAATGCTAATAATAGTAATGTGAGCATTTTTAAAGATAATAGGAGAGTATAGTGGAAAACATTTTCACACATTTAAATAATGATTCTATATAAATTTTGACAAAAATAAGTTAACAATTTAATTCTTTAGCATTATTATTTAATATTTCAAAGTTTACCGTACCATTTTGTTATAATAATACTTATCTAGATTTTCAAGGTTACTATTTTCTTAAATAAACTAATGGGTGTTAACTGAGAAAAAGATGAAGAGCGTAATTAAAGTATACTTGATAATATGTGTGTGTGTGTGTTAATGTCTACTTTTAGCTAATTGTACATGCATCAAGTGTGTTTACTTCCTCTTTTTTTTTACCATCGTGTTTACTTTCTCTTTGTGACTTATAATAAGGACCAGATATATATTAGGAGTAACAGTTCACATCTATGACCTTGTTATATGACATAGAGAAAAGAGAAATTAAATGTGAATTGTTTGCTTAATTAAAATTTCAAATTCATATTTCTTTTTGTTTCCGAAAAAATATCTCCACTCGCATGTGACGTATAGTTCTGTGTAAGGGTAGCGAATTCATAAGGGTATTGATTTTTTTTACCATAAATATTGTAAATTCATATTTTAGACTGGTGAACAATGGCATATATATGAGAAGTATTTCTATATGATACAAAAAATATGATATTCTTCTTGTGAGAGCGATAAGAGTATTAGACACCAATTCAATGGTATCATTTTTCCCTTTTCAATTTTATAGGGATTTTTTTATCCCCCCATGGTAAAAATATATTAGTACTATTTTGAATTCGAATAAAAGTCGTGTGATATACTTACGCGCGCGCGCGTGTAACTCATGCAGGGATATGTCATGCGTGTATTAATCATTTACTTGGTCACTTGGCGGGCAATATTTTCTTTTTGGCTATGTTTGGTTCGGGAAGGGGAGGGGAGGTTCATTAAAGGGAGGTTAGGGGAGGGGAGGTTAGGGGAAGGGAGGAGAAGAGGTTCAATTTCTTATTTGGTTCAAAAGGGAAGGGGAGGGAGGTAATTTATTAGTTGACAATTATATCCTTACTCTTATTAGTTTCAACTTTCAATTATCTTGATTGGGTTCAATATAACAATACAACTTACTTTAGAAAAACAATACAACTTAACTTAGAAATTAATGGAAAATATATCAAAACAACTTATACAATTTTTAAAAATTACTAGTTTATACACAAAACATCTAAAATAATGATACTAAAATAACCCTTCTTCTTCCTCGCCAAAGAAAATATAATGCTTCATGACAGAAGCAAGCAGATCTTTTATTTAAAAAAAAATGAAGCAAGCAAATCAATCAACCTAAAATAAATCACATAATGTGAACGCGTCTGATGAACCTTCATCACCATCAAAGCCTCCATTGCAAGCATAAACCCATCCAATCACAGCCTTCAAGCATAAAATAATTCTGCTTCTTCTTGGGTGGGTATGCAGTAGAAAGAAAAATGGTGTAGCAGTAGGAAGACAAGGTCGCTACTGTTATGAAGAAGATGAAGGTGCCGGAGGCGGTTGTGTCGATGGAGGCAATGTTACGGCGAGAGGAGGTGTCAGCGGAGTCGCAAGAGGCGGAGAGGACGTCTTCGACGACAAAGGTGACGGCGGAGAACTACTATTAGTGAAGGTTTGTGGTGTGGTGGCGGTAACCGCCGGAGACGGTGAAGCCGCCAACATGGTAGGCAAGAAGAAGAAGAAGAAGAATTGTGCTCTTTCTGGAAATCATGAAGAAGATAGAGACGAGGTTAACATTGGAATATTGAAAAAAGATATGGGCAATTTAGTCCAGATTTCTCACCCCTCCAAAAAACCCCACTTTTGGGGGTGAGGAGAGAAAGAGCAAGGGGCCAGAAAAGGACAAATTTTTTTTCCCTCTCCTCCCCTTCACTTTTTTGAACCAAACAAGGTATCTTGCCTTTCATCCCTCCCCTCCCCTCCCCTCCCCTCCAAAACCCTCCAACCAAACAGAGCCTTTAGGTCGTGGCCCGTGGGTTCGCGGGTAATATAGATCTTAATTTTATTGTCATAAGCTCACACGAAATGGACGTTTCCATGTTCTTGTGTTTTTTATTGTCCTCTTCACCCACAACAAAAATAATTCGCACACCTATAGTATTAAAAAAAAATCGCAACTTATAATCTCACGTTCAATAAACGTTTAAAAGGACATTTGATGTTAATAAATAATGGATAAGGTACGTCTCGGCATGAACATATGTAGCTCACTCCTAAGTCCTCTCTAGTCCTTAATATACACTACAACAAAAAACGGTTTTATAATGGTTTTTTAACAGTAGTTCACCTTGTTTGACACAAAAACCATGAAATATTTTTTTAAAGAAAAAAGTTGGCAGAGGATGTTGGTATAGGTTAAAATCGTGAGTTCGTGACAAACATACTGTTTTAATTTTTACAAATTGACTCTTTTTTTGGTAGCGAGACATCTATTTGGAGAGTCATTATGTTTCTAAATGTATACTAGGAGTATATTTTTGGGATAATTAATTAGAGGTCCCTCACAAGGGAGTTAATACTGGAAAAGTTCCAAAAGTTGAAAATATTAATGTAGGGTCCCAAGCGACCTCACATTAATATATTTGAAAAGTGAAAAGACAGTTTTACCCCTAGCCTTAAAAAAAAATTACCCCCCACCCCCCCGACCCCTTCCTCCTCCCTCCATCGCCCCCCACCCCCTCGAGCCCTTTAAAAAAAAATCTAGCCTTAAGCTAGATTTGCCCCATTTTTGTTTATGGTGTACGGTTTTGCACCCTCGAAATTACGGGTGCCAAAGTTGTCCATTTTGGCAATTACGGTGGCTATTTTTGCCCCTTTACCCTATAATTAAATCCAGGAAGCATGATTGTTAGGAAACAATCTTGTCTATGTGAGTAGTCCCACCAATCCTTGTAATCGGTTTCATAAAATATATATAGTCGATGGACGCAATAGATAGTACTCGTATACACTAGCAAATCAATTGGGACGAAGGATTGAGGATAATGCAGGCATGGGATTATAGTACTCCCTCCGGTCTTAAATATAAGACATAATTGACTTTTTCTAGAAAATCCTTAAAAAAACAAAATAAGTTAATTATAAATTGATTTACCTAATTTTTTTCCCTTAAACTAGTTTATTTTACCTATAAACTAATGGATAATCTAAAAATATACTATCAAATATGTCATCATTTAATAACCTATTTCGCAACCTTAATTTCTCAAAAAAGTCAAATATGTCCTATATTTAGGACCGGAGATAGTATTTTGTTTAATTTTATATGGGGAACGCACGGTGCATGATGAAGAAACGTGTAACACGGGAACGAAATATAGAGAAATTGAGGTTGCTTGTTTCATTCAGTGTCCTTTTGCTGTTATCAACGAATGACGGTGTCCATTGAACTACAACGAAAATAAAAGGACGAAAAGTGTGGAATGTGATAGAAACGTGAATCACAGCTGAAAAGGGAAAAACCAAGCTGAATTATAGTAACACTCATTCGTTTACCAACTTTTTTTTATCAGGAAGGAGGAATTTTTATTAAACTAGAAAATTAGAATACAAAATAGGTCTGTAAAAAAGAAAATTCAAATGATAATACATTGAAACCCTAAAATGATAAATATATGGATATAAGGGAGCCGCCACCGCCGCAAAAACCCTACAATCTCCTTCATCTTTCCTTCATGAGAATTTTGGGTAGAAAAGAACTGTCACCGGTAGAAACGTCATTGAGTAGTGATTGTTCAAAGAACCATCCCAGAGGATTCACACCTCTTATCGGCAATAAACCAATCATTTTGGTTTTGAAAGAAACTCCATGAGTAGATCTCACTGAAACAAGCATACCCACAAAACTAATACATAAGATGAAAATTGGGCAAAAGAAATTTCTCTTGTCGTCGAACCTACTAAACCAATTTATTTGAAAATGAAAGAAATATAAAAGTAGATCAATGAAAGTGACGGATGTCTCCTTCCCCGGCCGGCATGAACCGGGGGAGGAGACGCCGATGAAAAAACTTGTATAACGACGAGAGAAGAGATCTCACCACCACCCAAAAAGTTTGAGAGGAGGGGGAGAGAGGATAGAGCCAACTCAAGAGAGCTCATTCTTTTACCAACTAGCACTGCGTAATTTACTTATTCACCAATGTATATTTTTGACGCGAGGGGCCTCTTCTCTTTATTTCCCATTAAAAAAGTATTATCGGTGTCACATTTTTTTAACTTTATTATTAAACTATACATAATATTTGTGACATTTTAATATCTTATCCACAAAAAATGGTATGGTTGTTTCCAATTTTATGTGATTTATTAAAGATTTTTTTAAAATTCTGTATTTATTTTAAATTTAGATCTTTTTTTTGGAAAAATCATATAAAAATGAAAACGCCTAAATAAAAAAATTGACCCCAAAATAATTTTATATAGGGAAATGGACGAATGGGAAAGTGAACCCTTTCCCATAAACTTATAGTATAAGGTCATTTTCATAGTTGCCTGATTAAATAAATCCCCATTCATTAGACCAAGTTTAATGACAGCTGAATAAACCTAGAACTTATAAGAACTTTAACACCGTACCATTCATTTGAGAATAAAACTGTTAAGATTGGTGCCAAAAAGCTGTCTATTTTTTTGACCAAATAAAGGCTGTATCTTTGCACTCTACTTTTAAACAGCACTATACTCTATCGGGTATGCATAAAGTTCCAAACCTCAGGTACGCATAAAGTTGCACTCTATCCCGATCTCTTTCTGAGGACGTGTTCATTGAAGTGGTAATTGCAGGATACAGCAAAGAGACCGGGATTAAGGAATGAGAACAGGGGGAGGCCTCAACGAGATCAATGAATGTGGTCATTGGAGAACTTTGTAGGTTTTAGAAGATTGTCTTCCGTGTGGGGCCCATCCCCTGCCTCATTGAAATGGTCATCGACGTTTGAATGAATAGGTTGAGGTCTTCAAGATTTTCCTAGTTAGTATTAAATCATGGACATTTTTACTTCAAATTGTCAAAAATGTTTATGACAGACCACATGTTAGACTATGACCGATTTGTTACAAGACATATCTCATATTCAGTCTTCCACGTTTGCACTCTTATTGGTGATTCTTATTACCCAGCTCCGCAACTAACAAAATTACTCCAAAGAACTGAAGAAGTCTATGGTATTGGTTGGTAGAATGGGACAGGTGGCATGCAGAAGGAGGGATACGTGTGAATGGCACGTGGGTGCTGTGGGTTGTGGCCTTGTGGGTATGGGACTATGGGAGGGAGGGGTGAAGATGGGGAGATAAGGCGTGGTGGCAATGGGGTGACGTGGCAATCACCAAGTAGCAGAGGTAGACTTGTCCTTCGCCAAAAAAAGACTTGTCCTTCGCCACGTGTCCTGGCGTATCCTCCCTTTTTTTTTTGAATTTCTAAGGATAACTGCAAACTCGAAAACCATTATCATTGGCTTGCTTGTGGGCCCTCCCTGTTCTGCTGACAAAAAGAAGACACGTGTTTTAAAAGCACTAACCAAAAACGCATATCAAGACTCGTTAATGAAAAGAACGCATATCAAGACGTTATTTTAGTAGCATCAACAATTTTTTATCAGCTCATTTTAAGTTGATTCCAACGAAGATGTTGGTTAAAGATGATCTCATTCATTGTGCTAGGAACTTATTTTCTCTGTGATGTGATTTGGTTGATTTTATTTTAAAGAAAGCTTTAAGAAAATTAAATAAAGCATTTATATATTAATTTGTTTTTTCGCGAACTAGTTTTGTGCAACTTATAATCAAATATATAATTTAATAATTTATCACAAACATTAAGATTAATTAACTAATTTTATTCTCCCCGGCAGAAAAAAGTAACTTATTATATTCTATTAATCTCTCTACAAGTTGTCAATTAAAAATTATATTAATATCTGGATGAAATACTCAATTGTGTGAAGCTCGGCCTAGAAAGTTATTCAATTTTTGAATCTATAGTTAAACTTGTTGTATTTATGATAATGTTGTGTTGAGACCAGCAAATGTGCTGCTGGTCTTAGGGCATCCATTTGTTTGTGCAACGATGGAAACTTCCCTCCCGACCTTTTGTTTCTTATTTAGTACTTTCTCGGTCCTAAATATAAAGCTTAGTTTACTTTTTTGGAAAATCCTAAAAAAGCGCAAAATAAGTTAATTATAAATTGATTTACCTAATTTTTTTTTCCTCAAACTAGTATATTTAAACTATAAACTAATGGCTAGCTAATCTAAAAATATATTAAATATATATCATAATTTAATAACATATACTGTAACTTTAACATCTAAAAAAAAGTCATCTAGGTCTTATATTTAGGACCGGAGCGGGAATTTTTTTTTGCCAACTTATTTAGCCATTTTGACTTGATGAATGGATTGTAATCGTGCTAGTTTCGGCTCGAAGTGATATAGGAGTATTTTAGTGTGTTTCTTACATGCATATTATTACCAAAGGCCGGAATTTACGACTAGAGATAGAGGCATTGGGCGTGTAATTTTTCTCACGATTGGAAATATGCGTTGTTAAAGTAATAGAAGGCAATAAAGATGATAAAAAAGCTCAATACGTCTGAAGTTTGAAGTTCCAATTTGTAGCAAATGATTTTAATTGCAAATAGAAAAAGGCAGAACTCCTGCCTTTTTCAACCAGCAACACATTATATTCTTCCAAATCAAGCAAACCTTGCAGTTTTCTTCAGCCATTTTGGCAAATTAAGGACATTAAAATTTATGTCCAGATACAGAAAAACTAAAACTATATAGTACTAAGAGATATAGTACTAGCATAGCAACAAAACATGAATTGGTGATTGTGCGGGAACATCATGCGTTATTCATATAATTAAGTAGAAGTGATTGATATCAAAGGCATGCGTTGCAAAGTGTTAAATTGATGATAAATCATAAATATATGTGTAGCAAAAAAGGGACAGAAGAAGGGGAAGGTAGTAGGAGGAGAAAAAGGACGAAAGGTATGGTTGGTAGTGAGTAGTACAGTATAAATGAATGGATAGAGGGTGAAGCCGACATGTAGCATCATATTGTGAATGAGGCCGATGTTCGATTAAAGTGTTCGATTAAAGGAGGGCCCAATGTGTTGACCTTCTTGTGCACTGCTCATCACAGCCACTCGTTCCACTTACAAAGTCTGCTCCTATTTGCACTACCACTCCTACTAACCACTCTACCAGTTATCACTTTATCACTAATATCGCTATATCAATGCCCCCACCCTCCAAAAAGCCCCACTGTTTAATTTTGTAAATGGAGTGACACACAAGAATTTATGAGATCTATTCGTGACTCCCTTACCTGCACGAGAGTTTTCATGCCGCTACATGGAGGGAAAATGGGAGAGGAAAGAAAATGGGAGGAGAGAAAATGGAGAGGAAAGAAAATGGGAGAGAAAATGTTATCCCTCATCATGCTTGGAAGGATGAGGGAAAATAGAAAGGAAGGAAAATGGGTGGGTGAGGTGGAGCATGGTCATTGGACAATGATGTGTAACTTTTCTCTCTCCTATAATCCCCCCATTTTGGGAGGAAAACTTTGGGAGGAAAATGGGGCATGTGGCCCACCCACTTTTCCTCTCCCCTTTTCTTTCCTCTCCCATTTTCTCCTCATCCAAGCAAGGGAAAATACTCCCCCTCACCCCATTTTCCTCTCCCATTTTCTTTCCTCTCCCATTTTCCCTCCATCCAAGCACACCCTAAAGATCCATTGGCGAATTTACCACTCAATAGAACATTCACACATTTGTCTCGCCCTATTCTCTCCTCTGTTGTTCTTAATTAGTTTTGACTTTTGCGGTGTGTTCTGTCTTAATCCTATCACCTCTTTTTTCTTCGGGAAGACGTAGAAAAATAATGAGTTTCATTTAAATTAGAAAGAAGGGAATTAACTGAAATAAAAATAGACGGACAAGAAAGAATTAGCAAGCCAATGAAGTACTAGTATTGTGGCGGTCTTTGTCTGGCCTTAAAACCAATGAAAGAACTTGCAGTCTCATTCATGACCAACAATATAATGTATATGAGTCAAGTTTAGCTCAGTGTAATTGAGAGGTCGCGGCCTCGCGGGTTTCATACCCATAATAACTTTGAATATTGTCAAAATAAGCCTTCATGTATTTATTGTCTTTAGAAAAAATAATTATCTCTATCATCAACTTGACCACATGTAGATTTATTTATATTTACACTGACGTCACCCATAAATGTCATTATAAAATGCTACCATCCAAAATGTTACAAATGATGCAGCAATTTACTGAAAAAAACTAACATCCAGCTGAATTTCCATTCTTACGTAGGCCATATCGTGGTAGTCAAGCTGAAGAGGCCAGGCTCATGAAACAAAGTGGCCCATATAGTGTACATATATTTCTCGTAAGTGTCACACAAACTCCGTATCATCGCCCTATGTCATGGAAGTTTGATATCTTAAGCTAGGCTTCATTTGGGCCCTTGCAAAAGTCCAATCTTTTGATGTTTCAAGTTCGTAGAATATTGCCCTTTTACAAATAAAACATAAAATAACATAACTATATTTCTACTGAATTATAGTTTAATATTGACATGTCACTTTTAAAGATTCAAATTGAAAAATCACCGGATAAGTTTTAAAATTTTCAACAAATTGACTGAAAAAATAGGGAAAAAAACTTTTAGAAAATTCAAAATTTTCACACTCATAATTATGTTCACTATATATTATTCCATCTAATCCTAATTATAAGATCCCATTGAATTTTCAAGAAAAATTAAGAATAAGAAATATACCTCTTGATATTGCTCATATTTACCTTTTTTTTCTCAAAACAAATTTATTTACCAATGAGTACCAAGATATCAAAAATTGTCACATGTTTATAATCATCTCAAATAGTAACATATTAACTAATGAGTAGTTGCCCCTTGAATCCGGATAACTTGTTAGTGTTTAAAAAAATCGTAACATATTAGTATGCTTATATATTTTATGGTTATAGAAATGAAAAATAAAAATTATCAAACATTAAACACGCAAGCCACTTCAAGCCATCAAACATTAGGCGAGAGATTAGTCAATGTCCCGCTTTACAGGTCTCCCTACAGTTTCATAAAAAATGAACAAAGAATATAGTTGTCTCTAATCCCCGCGGCTTTTCATCAAATACTCAAAATTAAGAAAAAGTCTCGATGCTCGAAATTTGAAAAGGTCTTCCAGAAAACAATTAAGAAATCAAATCACACTCAATTTCCCTCCATTTATTATATTTCCTTGGTTCCTATATATAAGAGCTCTATTACGAAGGTAAATATGTTCTTAAATATAAGACATTTTTCTAAAGATAATTAAGTATTGTTTTTGCTGCGGAATCAATTACCAAGAATTAATGTTGACTCGAAAGTTGTTTTAGAATCAATATTGCAATAGAAGTTATCAAATTGTATCAATATTGCCCTAAGTTTACCTAGAATTAAATTTGACCGTTAGCTTTACTCACTTGACACACATGACAAATACATAGATCACTCAAAGCAAAGTAAGTTAGGAAAGGTAGGATAGGAGTAAAGACAAATGATGACAATTTTTTAACAATATCAAATGATTATAACTAACTTAACTAATTTATTTAATCTCACCTTTAGGTAAATATACATTTGTAAGTGAGAAAAAGAAAGAGAAAACTATCACTCATGTTTTAGCCAAAAGAGAAGGGAAAGGTAATATGAACCGTTGAAAATCTAAGTTCCAAATTGAACTACTGTCTTAAAAGTCAATAGAAAAGAAGGAAGGGAGGGCAAAGCACAACGAATGATTTTGTTTCCATGTGGCAACATTTCATTGCAGGTCACCAACATCTTAAGACTCTTTGCTCACGGACATTTAAAACAAAAATTCCCGCCTCTTTCTCCCGTCTCAATAGGGTATCGACTCCTAACATGATGATGATCAATTCAACATCCTGACGTTGAAACCCATGCCACAAGGACAAGGTCAATGATTTTTCAGCCCCTGCATCTAATAAAAGTTACAACTAATCGTAATCGGCTTTTGCTTTGTTCTCTCTCAGGGTATAATATGTTTGTAACTTTAAATTTGGATCATAAGTGCATGTCCTTAAACAAGGAAAAAGAGAAGTTCCTTTGCTTTAATTTTTTTTTCTTCCATTAGATTCTCACATTCAACCCCATAAAATTATATCATTCTCTTCTAAACTGCACTTTTCATTAGCAGGGCTCTTATATCCCATGACATTAAGCTTTTTCTTAAAATCTGTTTTGAATGTGATATTGAATTCAAACCCTCTATGAGTAAAGGCATGAGTTATGACAAAAAATAGTATTTATCTCATATTTTATTACCAATCAATTTATAGTTTCTCAATCCACGTGAGAAACCTTAAGCTAGAGAAGAATAAAAAAGGAGCAAGTAACATAAAATAAGGAAGCTTTATTAATGATGCCAAACAGAAACTTAGTAAACAAAGTCGTTGATTCTTCTTGGCAGCCCAACGACATCGAATATTAAAGTAAAAGTAGATCATCACGAGCTATATATGATTCTCATGACTTAAAGCCACACGCCAATAATGGTGCACAACACCATCATGTGTTATATTATATGCTACGGGAAACCTTCCAAGTCACTGATCAATATGGTGCAGTCACTGCAGCTGCAAATTTTTAAGCCTGCAGATATATATATAAAATGCACAGTTAGTTAAGTACAGCAACAATGTGAGAATAACAGTTTTCTTAAGGAGACTTTAATAAATACTACACAAGTTGATTTTATCTACCTTTTCTGGTCATCAAAGGCTGAATTTTTCTTGTAATTGGGAAAAGGAACTCTCCCAGATTCTATATAGCAAATGTCCCGGACGAGAATCTCATAGTGCCTCTTCACTTCCTCTGGTGTTTTCCCTCCAACAGCCTTGGCAACATTGTACCAACGATCAGGAGTGTCCCTATCATACACAGCAAGAGCTCTCTCAAATGCCTTGTTCTCCTGGGCACTCCACGAACCAGAGGATGCCATTTTTTGTAAACAGAATTAGGAGAAGAAGAAAGGATGTTTAAGAGAGTGTAGAGAGTAAACACTTGAGAAAATGAAATTGATATGTTGTTAGAGGTGGCAATGGCTTCTCCTTTTATAAGCAGAGGAGTGTGAAGGTGTAATAAGGTGGTGGGATATTGCTATTTGCCAGTTGGCATTTTGATATCTTGCTTAAATTTCAATGGAGAAGAATTTGGTGATATGTTTAGTTAGGAGCCACAGAATGGAGCAGGACCAAGAAGATGATCAGCAACATGGGAGAATCAGTATCTTCAAATAGTAAAACAAGTGACTCAATTCCTATTGATGAGATAGGATTTACCAATCCTCTTCCTTATTCTTGATTATATTCTATAAATCATGGATTAAGCCTCCGGTTAATTCTTTAGTTTCTGTTAAGCTTCCAGCTTATGGATTTAAACCTGTCAATCCACCATATCTTGTTATGTTAATTGCAACAGTTATATTTTAGTGGGACCAAGCTCAAATCGAGGTATGTATCAAACATCTACGTATACTTGTTCTAAGGATTTGATAGCAAACAAATCTTATACGTGATTATCATTATGACAGGTGATCTTTGAAGGGTACTTGTCTTAAACAACCGTCCAACACTTAGCTGGCCTGTAGTGTCCGTACAATGATTCAAGTTTGTTCTGTTCTTAAAACCTCCCAATGAGAGGTCAACATTGTTACCTGCCACTCTTGTAGCTAGCTTCTGGGACCCTTTTGGTTCAAGATAACGTACGAAAATGTTCGTGGTTTTTTGTCCTACAACACTTAGGGAGATGAATCTCCTCTTCTACCCATATCATTAGCTGAATAAGCGGCTATTTAATAATTATGACTACTCATAGGCTTTTCTTTTTCTTTGAACAATAACCCTTCCTAGTTCATGCATTGAAATCTTAATTAGATGACTAATGGGAACATCTTCTATGGTGGGAAAGAGAACACGTGATCCAAATGATTAGTATTTTTGTAGGAATCTGCATTTGGTTGTTAAATAAGCAATCAAATAAGGATTTGGAGAATGATAGTTCTTATTTTTTTATTTTTGGTGACAATGATAGTTCTTATTATTGTTCTGATGTTACAACCGCTTTTTATTTTTGGTGAGTAAACATCTACCAATAATTACTGTGTTTCTACATATGCATGTGGTTTATCATAGTCAATGATCCATTCCATTTGGTCAATAACCTTTGTCTTTTGCTGTTAACTCTGGCCAGAGGCACGGCCCAGAGGCTAGAACACAAAATATGTACGCTTTAAATTTTTCCAGTGATGTTTTTATTGAAGGTATAATTATAGTCTGGAGAAAAATATCTTTACCATACCTCATGAAAAAAGAGTACCAAGTAAAATTTGCCTTTTTGGGGTAAACAGGCGCAGATGGGGTCTGGGCTGGCCCATTCAATTATTTGGATTTTTGTACCTGTATATATGAAACTTCCATATTAACATTACAACTATATAGGAGTATTTATCTAATTCGTCATGGGGAAGAACAGACTTATAGTTTTAACAGATACCTTCAATGACCTTGTTACTGAAAGTAGTTTGCACTTTACGGATAGAATTAACTCCATAGCTTTGTTCTCTGAAAATGAAAACCTTCAATGTGTGTGTACTCGATCTTTTTCTTGATGAATAGATGATTGCTCTACTTTTCCGTAACATTACTTTAAAGATAACCAAGAAGCCTTACAAGTTTTTTCACATATTCTGGCATCATTATCTTCTATTCAATTAGGCTGCTTAACTCAATGTATATCGGGCAATAATTGAGAGTACACTTTCTTCCTTAGGCCATGCTTATTATAAACACTCCTTTTGCTTAGTTTTACTTGCTGTAACTTTTACCTGCTTTTAGTAATTTTGAGCATTAATAGTATATTCTTCATTCGATTATGGGGTTAGCTAAACCATAAACAAACTATGGTGAGGATGAATATAAAAATAAGAAAATGACATGATACCAGAGACAATTTTGATGAGTATATATGGAGGAATATGGGATAAGGCTGCATTTCAGAATGGCATCAGAATAGTCTAATTTTTTGAGGCCGTTATAATGGGATACTGTGGTGTCAACTTGATATAGATTGGCCCTACTCTATATATACCTATATATGCTAATATCTAGCAAGTAGGCCCTAGCCAATCTTTTAGGAATTGTGCCAAGAACCAATGCATAGAATTAGGAGGTGGCTGTGTCAAAAAATCATAAAAATTAGGAGGAGCCTAATGGAACCAAGACTTCCATTCTGGTTCAGTTAAAAAATAATTACTATGGGAGTATGGGAGTTCTTAAATGGGGCAATTGCGCACTAGTTCGACTTAATATCAAATAAGTCCATAAAGTTGTTAGTTATTAATATTAACAACTGCAATAACAGCTCCTTTATGACCTCTTTGAAATTAAGTCTATTATTTGACACTTAGATGCAATTGTCCCTTCTTAAATTGCCACACCAAGAATCTAAATCCAGATTTTGATGAATAGGCATATCATTTAAAAATTACAAGTTGCATGGATGGTATGTCTAGGAGGGAACCAAGGATGAAGGCGGTGATGATTGGGTGAAAATTACAGGGATGACTTTTGGCAGAATCTTGGATGAAAAAGTGTGGTTGAAGATTTATTCTGCCACCCAATAATGGAATCCTTATCACCCATTGTGCCACGATTCACAAAGTAATAATATATGGAATATGGACTCTTCCACTAGCATCGGAGCCTCGGAGGATTTTTTGTGGCCCTTCATAATCAACTGAGAAAGAAGTTGAATCCATGCCTTTATTCTTTCTTTCGTAGATAAGTTTGTTGACACGGTGAAGCTATAACTCTAGGAGAATGAACGAAAAGAATCCATCAGAGCATCACACAAGAGAAAGGTTCAGCTTGATGCAACATTTGGTCAACATAGATTGATGAGGCAGGCCTTTGGAACTGGGCTGGCTTTGAAAGTATTTGAGCTCAGCCCATTTGAATAAGAAGCCTAATGTTCCTGTTTTGTTACAATCAAAATCCGACTGCTCAGAAGTCAGTATTTTGTTTACGTAGATCCAAGTCTCGACCCGTGATTTTTGGTACATGGCATCACTTTTCCCGTTGACAAATATGTTTTTATTTTCAATCAACACCTTTATTTTATCATATGCATTAAAATTAGTCATTTTTTGCTCATAAACAACTTCAAACACACTTTCTTTATGAGAAAGATGAAAAGCCAATAGAGTTTGAAAATGAACACCAAAGATCATATACTATAGGGTGTGACTAGCCCCATTCTTTTCTTGTAGTGTGATATGACTAAACTTATACTGAAGACGTTAAGTTTATTCTCTCTTGATTTCATTCTTGTTTTTTGTAAATAATTATTTATAGAAGTTTGAATAATTTAGTTAAGGTAGAGATAAATAACTTACTGAAAAATGGTCAATTACTTATAGGATTAAGTGCAAATTAGTCACGATATGTCAAAAACTCCCGTATTCACCCCCAAAGTATTTCGTTGCTCGACTTCATAGTTCACAAAAGAGAATTGCAGAAGCGAATAAGGATGGGTTCAGACAAGTCAGAATGGGATATCACATTCACTTCACTTGCCCCGGCAACAAGGCCATCATCTCTACGCTTCCTAAAACAATATTAACAAAATGTTTTTCATCTTTCAACCTTCCAAAACATCCAAGAGCCTACACTGTTCTTCCAATTACAAGATATTTTCTTTTGTTTTTCCACCGCAAACATTGGACAAAGGAAACATATGATACAGAGTATAGCATGACCTGGTTGACATAATCATGGGGCAGGCTTTTGTACATTGAACAGACAAACTAATCATAAAGTTGACTCACAATAACACACTAGATAGTTGATAAAACATTACTTCTCCATGAGATGCTTCATAACACTAGTTTACAAATTACAAGCCCTTGCATAGACGTACAAATCCTGAAGCCATAGGGAAAATGAGAAACAGAAGGCTAAACACCATTGGGTTGAGGGGGAAGAGAGGAGAGTGGTTGAGTCTGAGAAGGCTTGTCAGCTCGAAGTTCCTTAACAACAGCAGCAAGTGCCTCAGGATTGACGCCCAGATCACAGAGAGCCATTAGAACTGAGAGCGTGTGACGGTCCACACCCGTGTCCAATATATTTGACATGTGGAATGCCAGATCCAATGCTTCCCGAGCCGTTTTTGCTTCTTCTGGGTCCATCCTACATTTTTGTTTTCTTAGGCCTCTAATCAGATTGATGAATAAAAGAGATTCTTATAGAATTAAGGGGGGTGACATACCTGTTATGGGTGAATCTGGGCGTGGGAAGGAGAACAAGCGATGACGATGATGTGACAATATGGGTAGTGGTGAGCCGATTATTGATAAACTAGGTTGGCGGCGGAGGACTAAGGGCTATTAGACCGAAATGTTTTGAAAGATGTTACCTGGACTATGGATGAAGAGACTGAATGGGCTTGGCAGGGATTAAGAATGGGCTGAGCCCATTTACTTTTGACGTGTGTGGACGCAGCCCATTCGCGGCAATTGATTTGTGTGGTGACTCGTAAGTCGGCGGAATATCAATAGCAAACTCTACAAAAGAGATTCTGCGTATAAGCGTATTCTCACAGTCACAGAAGACTTTCAAAGTGAGAGAGCTTGTTGATACTGTGTTTGGCGTTCTTCTTATGGAATTGAATTGAATGATGATATTCCATCTGTTATGGAATATCAAATTTATCCCTTATTTTAAAGAATCTAGTTGTGATTCTTTTACCTTGTTAGTTATGATTAATTGCCTTAGTAGTAGGCAGTTGTGATTCTTCCTCAATAAGGAAAACAATAAAAAATTATCCCTCCAATCCCTAATATAACAGTCATCCGCCAAAAAAATGTTTGTTAAGAAAATATGTGAATGTTAGTTGGATGTCTAGAGTTAACTATTCTTTTCCAATATTGCCCATATTTATTATGATACTTTTAGAAGAGAGAAAAAATACATAAACATTAATAAATTATATGAAAGAGAGTTATGGACAAAATAGGAAAAAACGCATTAAATGAGAAGAGAATGTGAGATGAACTCTTATATTTGGAAAAAAAAATATTCAAATACTAATTAATATTGGACTCTTATATTGAGAAGCGAAGACAACTTCCACACAAAAGGTCCTAGCTAGAAATCTTACCAGAAATATCATTCTATTTACCTTAATGAGTAGATTAAAATATGGTATTTGTGTTTTGGCTTGATATGCTGAATTGAATCGGGGATCACATTCATTTCTCTCACCCAATCCTCCTCAAGTTTGTGGATATAGAATTCTATACACATACTAGAGGAGAATTGAGCCGATGAAATAATGGCGGTCAACGACTTCAGAAAATGGCGTAGTCAAGAGAGTGAATGTCAATACTACGTGTTTGGGACGGAACTGTGACCCAATAGTTCACCATCGGCAATTGGATTATAAATATAAGCTGAAACATATCTATTTTACGTCAACTTTATATTAAATCATTCCTATTATTATTAGACTTGGTACTGCAATGCTATGTGCGAACAAATATAGATGGTTATACTGTTTTGCTAATATGGCATCGTTTTACCTTACTTAATTAACTAATATTTTTAAACTAATAAAATTATTAGAAAAATTATTGGTATTATATTTGTAACAGAAGGAGAATAATAGTAAAGCATCGCAATATACAAAAATCTCAAATCTGAATCAATGTTTAATCTGATGAAGAATGTGCAGCAATTTTAATTACATCTATAAAATTGGCTACTAAACAATGACAACAATTTAATTTGCAGGCAAGTTTCACCCACAAGAGTGCTACTTTCGAGTTCTGGGTCTTAGCTAGCAGCTTCGCCCCTCAAGTGTCCTTCAAACTGCTTCTTAAATTTAGGACAATTCCCAATATTTTTTGTGTTTCTTTGTATTATCAGCTGCTACACTAAAATAGCGACAATTTGATAAATTATAAGGGGTGAACGGTGAAAAAATTTAATTTATTTTTTGAAATTTTAGTACTCTAAATTTCTTAAATCCATGGTTTCAAAATCATGGTTTTGACTATAAACTATGATTTTAGAAGTTGTAACTGTAACACCCTAAAAATTTGATTAGGGATAATAAGTAATTAATTAGGGAATTGTTGATGCCATGAATTAATTATAAATAAATTATTGAGAATAAAAGTATTTTTAAGGAATTTAATGTTTGGTTTCTTTTGAAATTAAAAGAAAAATTAATTCGGGATTTAATGTTGGATTAGAAATTTTATGAAAACATATTTTGAAGTCCAAAAAAAATTATGAATGAAGAAAATATTTATCATGATAGAAGATTTAAATTTTGAAACTTAATATATTTTTTTGGGACTAAACTGAAATAATAAAAAGATGTAGAAACATAGATTTGATTTGAAAGAAGAACTTTTAGAGGGCAGAAACGCAATTTTTGTTAGTCATTGTGTTGTGTATATATAGTATTCTCTCTCTTCCCTTCCTACTAGCCCTAGCCATCATTCATCTCTCTCTCGTTCTTCTCTTTCCTCCCTCTCTCTCAAACAATTTCTTTCTTCAATTCTTCTTCCATGGCCCCAACACATTTCTCCAACCATTCATGATGTCTCCAACCTCTCAGTTAGCGTGCAAAGGCATAAACAAGTTTAGGTGAACCTTTTCTCTCTATTCTACTTCAATTTTTCTGATTTTTGGGAGATTGAGAGGGGGATTCAAATGGTTTCCAGGTTTGGGGATTTGAAGTGGATGAATTAAACGTTTTATATCATTATTAAATTTAGTTTACGGACATACATGTAAGTTGTTAAATGATTTGAAATTTACATTGATTGGCTTCTTTCTCTGGTGATTTTCTGTGTGTTCTCCTTCTAATGAGTGGAATAGGTAATAATTATTTAAGAATAAGTAAGTATGTTATAATATTATGAAAAGATGTAATCTTGTTGTAATTTACCTTTTCCTCTTGCTTGGAGTTTGAGTCCTTTGTTTTGGTTAGTTCTTGGTGCTTTGCCTGTTGATATGTTTTAGGAGAAATTTTGGAAGAATGAATAATTTAGTTTCAAGTGACATTAATAAAAATTCATTATTTTGAAGGGAACTAAAATCAAATCAAAAGGGTGATTATTATTATTTAGAAATATTTTCAAACACTGTATGGGGGATTTCAAATATCTATAGTTGTGGAATAGGTATTATGTAAGGCTGTGTGAAATGTTGTTGATTACCTGATGAATTAATGGAGTTGATTATTTGGTTTTGAACTTTAATTTGGTGTGATTGATTTTAGATTTAAATATGATTGAATATGAGTGTGATTTAACTTAAGTCTTTGCATTTCTCTATTGTAACTAATTAATGTCAAGAGGGTGGTTTTGTACTATGCACTTGTTATTTGAAGTTTTGCTGGAGTAATTGATTTTTGAAGTGATTTACTATGATTTATCTTTCTCTTTACCTATTTAATGTTTTGGAATGAATCATGATTCTTCATATAGCTATGTTTGACTTGAGATATGAATAAATTAGGCATTGAGAACCAAAAAGGAGAAAAAAAGGGATTATTTAAAGAATCAAGAAATTATGATTGTAGAAGGGGAAATGTGATAGTATTATTCTACAAGGATATGAGAGAGACGTCGAAATTTATTTTCAAGAAAAGTTTTTGATTACTGTCTATTATTACATGATGTAATAATAGGAAAGGATGGTGGATATATGTCTGAAGGCATTGAAAAGAAAAAAAAAACAGAGAAAGTTCAGATTGTATTATTGAAGAAGTATTGACTGGAGCCAGGTAGCGGGTTATTTCACTCATAAAAAATAGCATGCTATAAATGATTATAAATTAATTACTGCTTCAGATTTTGATAGGGTTTATTTCTGCATTTATATTTTGGTGGAGTACTCCAGGCATGAGGAGGGTCGCTCCCCCCATGCCATATTGTTGAATTTATTTTTCCTAGAAAATCTTGGCAGGTGTGCCTATTACGAACGGCGAAAATATTGCTAGTAGTAGTTGGTGGTGCAATAGGCACATGCAATAAAATATTCTACCTGTAACAAATATATTGTTAAGGTAGGGGCCCTGTATGAGTGTTATACTAACAGGTAGTATGACACCAACAGGTAGCGTCACTATCATTATCTGAGCAGATTTGAAAGATATATGAATAAAATAAATGTTATCACCCGTTTTTCAAAATGTTTTAAAAATATATATGAATGAAATAAATTGCTATTGGGATTCTTTGAAGCTCACCCGTTTTTCAAAATGTTTTCAGAGATGCAGGGAGAAAGTTAGGTTGAGTAGCCGTAAGCTTTCTAGGCCCTATGAATGCTAGAAATAAATAGGTTGTTGTAATTTGAATTTGTTTTATTAAAATGTAATAAGCCAAAAGCTTGTGATATACATAAGTAGTAAGCTATCACCTGAGATAGCCAATTTGTATTAATTGTAATTGTAGTAATAATTGTATTTAATTAAATAATCAAAATGAGATTTTAGATAGATCGACTACTTAAGAAACCTGATAGAATTAAGTAATAGATTTAAATTTAGTCATTTAATTAATTTATGTCCACATGAGTTTTCATAACTATATAATTTATTTATTGAAGCTCATTTTACAAAAGAAGGATTTTAAATAGTTTTAAATGAGAAAGATATTTATTTAACTTTCAAAATAATTTTTTTATTTATTCGTATTTTTTGGGTTTTCAATAAAATATTTGTGGTATAAAGTGATTAAATCACAATTATATAGTAAGAAAAATCTAGGTGTTACATTACCAAACTGGAAAACGAAAACCTCATTCTTCAAGTGTAAGATATAATTAGATTTTGGTATATTTGAATGAGCCGACAAAACAAGGGTCGGGTCTCTTGAGTTGTCTCTATCCTCTCTCCCCCTCCTCTCAAACTTTTTGGGTGGTGGTGTGATCTCTTCTCTCGTCGTTGTACGAGCTTTTTCATCGACATCTCCTTCCCCGATTCATGCCGGGGAAAGAGACGTCCGTCACTTTCATTGGTCTGCTTTTATATTTCTTCCATTTTCAAATAAATTGGTTTAAGAGGTTCGACGACAAGAGGAATTTCTTCTATCCAATCTTCATCTTATGTATTAGTTTTGTGGGTATGTTTGTTTCCGTGAGATCTACTCATGGAGTTTCTTTGAAAACCAAATTGATTGGTTTATTGCCGATAAGAGGTGTGGATCCTTTGGGATGGTTCTTTGAACAACCACTACTCAATGGCTTTTCTACCGGTAACGGTTCTTTTCTACCCACAAATTTTCATGAAAGAAAGATGAAGAGGATGATAGGGTTTTTGCGGCGGCGGCTCTCTCATATCCATGTTTACCATTTTAGGGTTTCAATGTATTATCATTTGAATTTTGTTTTTTGCAGACCTATTTTGTATTCTCATTTTCTAGTTTAATAAAAATTCCTGCTTCTTGATAAAAAAAAAGTGTAAGATATAATTAATAATATAAAAGAGAAGAAAATAAATTTGTGAAGCGTCCAATTAATTTAGGCGGTAACGAGGGGGGAGCTGATAGACCCATTCATAATTTCATATATCTCTTAAATTAGCACAAATCAAATTGGTGGTATTCCTGAAAGAGAAGTGGAAGACGCAATATGCAAGAGAAAATGCCAACGGTGATGAAGGCCCCGCGCTGAACGTGACGTCGTTAATAATGTGATGTAAGTGGAATGACTCACAGATTGATGAAAAGAAACGATATAAGTATTTGTATGTGCGTGTATATATATGCGTGCGCTCGCCATATATTTGTTGAAGAGAGCAAGAAATTAAAACATAAGCAACATAGTTTGAGCAGCATTATATTGATTGCACTATGCAGGATGGTCATCATGAGAATGCAAATGCAACACAACAAGTGGAAGAGGAAGGAGAAGAGATCATAGATTTCAGGTTCAAGAGAGGAAGAGACCGTGTTAGTGATGTACGAACTGCCATACTAACGGTGGCTGTGCTGTTAGTAACTGCGACATATCAGGCTGTGATTAGTCCCCCAGGTGGTGTCTGGCAGGATGATAGTGACAAAGCCCAAAACACCACCCAAATCAAAAAGGTTATTGGGGTATCTATATTGGGAACCATAGATAAGGTCACATTTATCTTGTTCATGGCGGGGAATACACTAGGATTTCTTTGCTCTATGAGCATCATAGAGGACCTCACCAGGGGTTTCGCTCGGAGAGTGGTGTTAAGCGTTGCCTTGTTCACCATTTCCTTCTCCTATGGTATGATTGTTTATGTCACTACACCCCCCGAACTTCAAAGCGCCATGACTTCCGTTTACTTTGTCGTCTTTGTCATATTTATCTTAGTTTCGGTTTGCAATGACAAATTGCTCGCTCTCTATAATAGACTGCGTCGCAATTAGTTACTACTCTTTTCAAACAGACAACAACTTTTCTTATGGTCTTTTCAAAGCTTTGTAAATTGTAATAGTTAATTTTCAGCGGTTACGTATGTATTTTGTCACTCGCTGTTAAGGAATAAACTGTTGTTGCTTGTTCGTCATCATAGACTGATCTTGTTCACAAAGAGGCGCTAAATGAAATTTTATCTAAATAAACCAACAAGAATGGAATGAGTGGTTAAAGTTATAGGTTTGTTGTTCCAAATTTGATTTTTATATCAAGTTTAATTTGGTCCTTAAATTCAAAATGTGAGTTTTTGATATATAATTTATTTTATCAAGTTTGATGTGGGTGTGTATGTTTCTGCAACCAAATGAATGGTGTTAACATGTGCTTAAATATAAACATTTGATATAATTTATTTTATATTTTAAAATAGGATCAAAGTGCAAATCTAGCACCCAACAAAATAATCAAATAGAATGCACCCAAAATAAATAACAATTATGTGGTGCAAAAATGGTCCGAAACAATTGAAGAAGGGGGAGAATATCGCAATACCGTTAACTTTTTATAATTTTTATAATGTGTGACCCTTCATCATTTCACCCTTCATTCCTCGCAAGTCACCACCACAAATCAAAGTCATCTCTGGCCAAATCTTCACCACCCACAGTCACTGATCTTCACCATAAGCGTCGATGTGTGATAGACTTGACGACGACATTTAACAAAGAATGAAGGGCGGAATGATGAAGATGGTGGACCCCATATTTTCTAAAAAAAATTTAAAATAATAGAAGGGAAATGAAAGAAGACAGGTGCCACATGTCATTTTTTGACAGCCCCACATAGTAAAAACTTAATGTTAACGATATTGTTGTATATACCCCTTTCTTAAATTGTTCATGACCATTTTTACACATTAAAATTGTTATTTATTTTGGGTGCACTTTGGTTAATTGTTGGATGTTAATTTTCACCTTAACCTCTTCAAATATAATCAAGTTTTATTAACACTTAATAAATTTTAGGATTTCCATTTTAATTTGTTAAATTAGCATGCATTTCCTGTTAAGTAAGATAATCTGTGGTAAAGATAAAAACCCAAAAGTACCCTTTTAAGTTTGAGGATCAATCTAAAATTTAATACTAACTAAAAGCTTGTACTTTGGCCATAATAATTCCTCAAGCTAAGATTTAATAATTAATACGAACTAAAAGCGTGTACTTTGGCCATAATAAATAGAAGAAGGTGAAAAAATAAATGCCACAAGCGCAACACTTTATACTTTTTGGTTTGCACCTAGGCAGCCCCAAATTCTAAGGTGTCTCTTCAAATGCAATAACGGAAAAAGAAACTCTTTTTTTATGCCGAGAATGTATGATTCCCACCAAACCTGCCGAGGATGGGTGGATGTTTGTAAACTTGGCGGAGGCAAAACATTTAAAGGGCTTAAAGCCTAAAAAAACTGAGTACGATGAAAGAAAAATCTTGTTTTAATAAAAAAGGACATAGGCGTGAGTTGGAGATGGAGAAGTTGAAACTTGAAAGTGACCAGATCAGCAGGATGTAAATGGAATAATAGGTTGAAAATGGGCCAGCCCAATTACTTTAACGTATGTGGGCTCGGATAACAAGAATGATTAAACCTTAGCTTGAGCAACTGAGTTGGAATTGGAAGGGACTAGTCTAATTTGAATGGCGAGGTGATAATGCAGGGATATTGACAATGTGCTGTGCTGTATTTGAGGCTCTATTAGCTTGTTTCAAACGAGGCTTAATGTTATGTGATTCAGTATTTTCTTTTTCGTGTACTCACAAAAAGGAAAACCGGTCATTTGGTGATCTTTCATATAGAGAATATGGCTGCATTAAAATCTCTTGCGGAAAATTATGGCCATTAAAATCCTATAGAAAATTATGGCTGCATTAAAAGATTTATTTATTTTATTGATCAAATTTTGATCGTTTAAAATAATGTGTATTGGAAAATATTTAAAGACAAAAATATCTTTTAACAACAAAAATCGGGGTCAGCCTTGAAGTATTCTTCCTATACCGGCCGGCAAAACTCGCTATCAAAGCAATTTAATGAGAAGTGCAAATTAAAAAATTACATTCACACATGCTTTATAATATATCACCGCAAATGGGCGTTCCAATATGCATTCAAAACTTTATATATCTTCACCCTTAACTAATTGTGTGGGGTTCGATCTCTGGCGTTGGGTATAGAGAAACATTAAATCTTCCAGACTAACTGTCCCACCCTTTGAGGTGCCTACAAATCAGCGGGGGATTAGTCTCTCACTTATCGAGTGAGAGGATACCTTGATCATGGATAAAAAAAACTTTATATATCTGACTTATTGCTAGACATATTTATCAGATTATATTTATAAATATATAGCACAATAACTAATTTGATTTTCAAAAAGATTAAAGTGAGTTAAAAATAATAAACATATAGATAAGAAATGAGAATTATTTCCTCTGAAATATGCAATTATTCATAGGATAGATGACAAATAATATGTCAAGATGATGAAAAAAAAATGTAGCTAGCTCAAAAAAGATGAAGAGAATGAATTGGGGTAAATTAAAAAATAAAAATGCATTAATTGCCTAGATAATCTCAAGTCTTAACTAAGATTTTTTTCTTACAAATAAGACACTGACTTTTAAATAAAAAAAAAGATGGTGAATAAATTAAGCTTATCTGGTAGAGTATTAAATGGCAATTTCCAAAAAGTCAAAGAGTAGTTATTCAATTGATTGGTCATATTAAACTCTAATATTGTAACAGCGTATGAGTTGAATGATTAGATGCTTTGGTGCGTATATGGTAGGAGGGAGGATCATACATTTGTTGGACCACACCATAATAATCAACAATGTCTTCTCCACCAGAAACCCAATCCTCAGAAACAGATATTAATCTTAATCATAATGGAAATCAATTGACACCGTCCGATGAGACAGCAGTCGACGTGGCAGCAGATCAACCCCACCAGCATGAGGAAGGCCGAACCAAACAAATGGAAAAATATTTTAGATACAATGAAGCAAGAGATAAACCGAGTCAAGTCCGAACCGCCCTACTCACGGTGGCAGTTTTGATGGCGACGGCGACATATCAGGCCGGCCTGAGCCCTCCCGGCGGCGTATGGCAGGACACTAATCTCAATGTTAATCCCAAACAACATGCTGGAGTTTCAATCATGGGCACATATAGTTTTGTCACATTTACATGTTTCATGTTTGGTAACACTATGGGATTTTATTTCTCTTTATACATGATTGATTTTCTGACACGTGGCTTCCCTCTACGGTTGGAGCTAACTTTTGCCACCTTTGGAATGGTTCTCACTTACTGTACATCCATGGCTGCCGTCGCTCCAAACAGAGTTCTTGGTTATGTTTTTAATGCCTTCTCCTTTTTTCTTCCCTTCTCCCTTCCTTACATTGTTCCTATCATGAGAGATTCTAAGCTTGCCCACAATATCAGAAACACCTTCAAAAGATTATGTGCCACCCGTCAACAGTCCATGTGATGATGTATGGCCATTTTAGGTCTTTGGTCTCACAAAGGTTACATTTGTTCGCATGTTATTATTTTGTTCTCATAATACACATACGTAATTTTGAAGTGGGTTCTTTATATTGATCCTTGTTTATTTTGGTTTAAACAAGTTTTGATCAAGAGATTTAATCCTTTTAAGGACAGAATGTACAGAATTTATTTAAGTAGCGACACCAATGTTTTGAACAAAATGGTATTTATGGGGCTTAAACCTCTAGTTCAAAAAAACCTCTAGTTTACAATTTGAGGGGAATCACAACAAAAATGATCGAGGACAAATTATATTCCAGAAGTCAAAGATTTTATTTAACTTTTGAAAATTAGTTTTGTTTTTTCTTACAAAGTAGTTTGCTTAGTTTTGCCATCAATTTGATTAGTTTTCAAGCACCATTTTCAATTTGTTATTACTAGCTATGATCAGATATCGTCTTGCAAAGCTATTTCTACTTGCATTTCAGCAACCGCTGTTATGAAAAATTATGGTAAAAAAAATTCCAAAACTCGCATTTATCTGCAATATAAAACTTTATATGTTTGGAAAGTTGGGTATATTACTATTCCATCTGTTCCTAAATATAAGATTACTTTTGAAATTCAATTTGTTCCTAATTATAAGATCACTTTCTAACTTTTCCCAAATTTTTCCCAAATTAACCCTACAATGCTTATCAATAATAACAAGCAAAAGAGGGAGAATGAGAATAAATGTATATATTTGGGATAAATTGGTAATATCATGTATAAATAACTAATTTAACTAATTTGCTTAATCTAATCAAATTAGGGAAAATGATATTATATTTAGAAACAGAGGGAGTACTTTATACTACTACTACTCGATCTCTCCCCCTAAATATAAGATCTATTTAGCAAAGAGCTTATTCGTATCTATTAGATATTTTTCTAATTATTCTCAATTTATTTAAAGTATTCACATAAATGCTCCTAGAAAATAAACAAGCAAAATAGGAAGGGTGCATATAAAAGTGTGGCATTCGAATGTTTTTATAATATTATGTGATTCTAGCTAACTTATTCAATATCTTTAATCCTATGAAATTAGTTAAATAAGTGAAATCTTATAAGTCATTCATTAACTATGAATGGACATTGTCTAAATTAAAATTGCGCATGATGTAGTAGATGCCGGCGTAGTCTGACTAGTGACCACCCAAAGCTATCCATTTTTTTGTCCTTTTTTGGACTTTAGGGTCAGTTTGAAAATGGCATTTCTTTAAACTTTAAATTCGCTACTTTCTTAAGTAAAAATTTCATCGTTAGAATAATAATCAAGAAACGCGGTTTGGCAATGACGTAAATGTAATGAAATCTATTAAGAGTGTCGTCATGATGTATACGCAGGTGCATACGATATAACGCAGATTCTTCTCACTTACCCAATAAAATTAGTAGTAGTGTTTATTGTGTATTCACTCAAAAGAAGCTTTAGGCAGATTTCTACACACCCTCTTGAACGGCTTAGAAGTTAGAGCTCAACTTCTTTGCGTGCACTCAGTAAAGCCATGGCTTTGCTGTAATTTAAATCTAGGACCTCGCTAGTAGATACCCATCACTTGAGGACTTAAACCATCATGCCAAATTTTGGTCATGCGGCTTTATCCAATCATATCATTAAAAAAATGATCCCTTGATTTATTTATTTATCTAGATCAGAAAAATTGATCCCTTGATTTCAAAGAAGGCTTTATCCAACATTGCCATGCGTGCAGGATTTATCCAACATTGCCATGCGTGCTTAATTTTGGACCGACCCTTATACAGTGGGTGCGCGTCTGCGCGCCTTCTTCACGGTTTGCTATTTCTCTCGTGCTAGGCTGTGCATATATGGCAACGATACTTGAATTAATTGGATGTTATCTACTAATGCCATCATATTAATTCATTTGTTTTTTACTAGTTTTTGCATTATACAAGTGGATACAGCAATAATCAAATAACTGGGACGGTGAATTATGAATGATTATGCTCTTTTCTTGGTAGGTGATGGCGTGGGGACCTGCAAAATGGCAGTCCACATCTTCCGAAAATGGCGCAAGTGCGTGTTTTTGAAGCCACAGCAGAAACCCATAAATTTTCAAGACAAAGTGAATGGATGGTATTTGTTTTGTGGGTGAAGTGTGCTTTCCTAAGATAGGTAAGATGGAGAGGGATATACATACAGCATTTTGATCTACCGATTCATGATTTTCATAGCCTGGCAAAAAAAAAGGATTTATAAATTATCATAGCATTATTGCTGACAAATATTAAAAAAAAGTTATGCACGTGGCGCTTTGGCCGATACTCAAAAATAAAATACTCCCTTCGTTCCTAAATATAAGATCACTTTGGGGAAGTGGATAAGTTCCTAAATATAAGATCACTTTCTATTTTGTCTCAATTTTGGTCCAAATTACCCCTATACTTTCTTAGCTCCCTCACTTCTCTCTCAAATCCCTATTTGTCTTTCAAATTTAAGTGAGAGTATTTTGGGAAGATCATGTAATCCTAATTCATTGGAAAGTCTTCCTTAATCTCTCCAAATTAACCAAAGTGATCTTATATTTAGGAACGGAGGGAGTACATTATTACCTCATGGTTTGGTTTTATGTATTTGTGTATTCTCATTTGTGTATACTGCACCATCAACGTGCTAACACACACTTACCACTCAATAATTTTAATTTGATCACGCTTCTCACTTCATCATACGATGGGGGCCCCCATAAGCTTCAATAACTTCACGCATGTAGGAAATTTCACAATTTCTCTGGGCATAAATTTGACTAAATAGTCGCTATCCTTTACTTTGAGCTCGTGACTCTCGCCTCAAGTGCACTATTCTGTTTGCTCGTCATCTCCGTCTCTGACACACTTGTATTAAACTTTTTATCATTTTTCCCCATAAAAAATCACAACAATTTAATTGGGAGAGGGTTTTCTCCTCATCCTCCCTCTCCTTTTCCCTCCTTTTCCATTTGAAACCATTGGATCTTTGATCCAATGGTTCATATTTTTAATGTTTTCACAATACTAAAATAAATATCAACACATTTAAAATATAATAAATAAATTTAATCAGTCAAAATTTGGTGTGAAAAATAAATTTAAATTTATAATAGTAATCTACAGTTCTGTACAGTTTATTACAGTTTTGGACAGTTTACATAAAATTTTGCTAGATTAAATTTATTTATTACATTTTAAAATACTATCATAATTACATTATTGTTGTAAAAACATTGAATTTGAACTCCTAGATATTCTTTTCAATGAGTTATGAGAGGGAAAAGGAGAGAAGAGGAGAGAAAGAAAAGGAGAGAACCTCAACCCAATTTAATTATCACGGGAATTTTTATTCTCGGATGATATTGAATTTCACACTCACCTTCCCAGACAAGAACACGAATAAACTTCACATCTACAATCTACAATCTACAAGTTAGTTAATACTAGTAGTCAAATGTTGATCCAACTATCTACTCTATGATGCAACAACTTTCAAAAGGAGATCCCGCCATCTAAAAAGTGTATGACCCAAACTATTTTTTTTATTTCTCCCCATATAACTTAAAAAATACACTAACATTGAACCTAGACGGCACACACATTCCAATGCCTATTATTTGATTCCACACGAGTTTCTTGGGAAGACGAATGAAAACTAGATTTAATAGAAATTACACTATACCAACCATATCCAATTTGAATTTAAAAGTATATTTTGACCAACTAGTATGCATAATGCTTGCATCTATTCTAAGGATTCATGATTACTATTGTAGTGTAATCAGTGTGTGAACCCACTCACTAAATATATATCGAAAGCAACAATCAAGAACATACAGAACTTCGAACCTCCCCCATGCGAACTCTACAAGGGTCAGACAAAAAGGGGGAAAAACAGAAAAACAAATGCAAGAATTTTCCCTAATTACCCCACAAGAAGACAAAATACGCGTCCTCATTGGACCATGAAGTCGATACAAACTATTATTCTAGGCGTTAATTCAAATGTTCCAAATTCAAACACATCGTAGGAGTACAGTCACATACCTTCTATTAAAGCTTTCACCTCAGTCACCAGTAAACACACAAAAACGTAGAAGCCCATTACCAAAAAGCCAATTACTTCAGAGCTTACCATGTTATCACGACCATTTTATACAGTTGCAACAATATTATTTGTTGTTGCACAAATATTAGTACCTGCAATTTCAGCTTCAGATGGTGATAAGATCAGCAGCTTGCCAGGGCAGCCACCAGTGAAGTTCCAGCAATATGCAGGCTACATTGCTGTTGATGACAAGCAACAAAGAGCTCTTTTTTACTACTTTGCAGAAGCAGAAACAGACCCTGCTTCTAAGCCGTTGGTTCTCTGGTTGAACGGAGGTACGCTTTTAATGGATAATCCAATAAATATTTTCTGGTTTCTTTAATGGATGATGTTGCAATTAAAGATGGTCTAATATGGGTTTGTTGTTGTTTGGTTTTTGAAGGACCTGGTTGTTCATCTATTGGAGCTGGAGCTTTTGTTGAGCATGGGCCATTTAAACCCACTGAAAATGGTCTAGAAATTAATGATTACAGCTGGAACAAAGGTTAGTACTTAGTAATCAATAAATCATACCTGAAGCCAGTAAATATAAACACAATGATTTAATTTCAAATTATTGATTGATATAATCTCCTTTTTTTTTGCAGAGGCTAATATGTTATATCTGGAATCACCAGCTGGAGTTGGTTTCTCTTACTCTACCAACAAATCTTTCTATGGTTATATCAATGATGAAATTACAGGTCTGTTTTTTTTTTCCAGACATACATGATAGAATATAAATGTCACTAAAAATCAGGATTAGAGATCTATGTGTAGAAATTGAGAAGCCTAAGTTTCGTTGATACCTAAAGAACATTAATTCAGTTAATTTTGGTGTATAGATTATACAGTAAAAGCCTAGATAGGTAGACACTATTCATTATCGCACATTAATCGTTGATGTCGAAACGGACGGCTGAAGGCTTTTGTGAGATAGAACGGGGAATTGTAGAAGACGAAGGTATATGGGCTTTGAGTTCTAAATCTCATCCATCAATATGGGCCTTCAGGCCCATTAAAAGAAGATGCCACAATTTATTTATTTATTTTTTTGTAAGGGAAGATGCCACAATTTAGTACAACAAGAGATAATTAGCTAATTTAATTAGACTATGATTGATTCCTAGTTAAATTGGTTAAAATCACATGATATAAATAATATACCCTAACCATTTACATTCATTGTCACTCTCATATCTTGTTTGTTTATTATTGAGGGACATTAATAGAGACGATTTAGAAAAAAGTTGCAGATGAAAATTAGAAAAATGTCTTATACGTTTTCCGGTCCTAACTATAAGACCTAGTTTATTCTTTTGGAAAATCCTAAGAAAATCAAATAAGCCACTTATATATTGAATTAGCTGATTTTTTTTCCTCCAAATTAATTTATTTGACTTATAAATTAATACATAATCTAACAAAATATTAAATATGTTACGATTGCCTAACATATTTTGCTTCCTTAATCTCTCCAGAAAAAGTCAACTCGGTCTTATATTAGAACCAAACTCACCTACCTAAATATGTCTTGTATTTAGGAACTTGAGGGAGTAAAAATTTATTATATAATTATATACATATGATATTTATTATGATTTAATATTCATCGTTTAAAAAAATATTATTTCTTTTATAGATGTATAAAAATTACTTTCAACCAATGAAATTCGTTTTCATTTTATTGGTCATGTCCTTTTATTTGAGTAAAGAAGCCTCTCAGATTTTGTCTTGGTCTACTAATGATGAAAGTATGAGCAACGCGTCTCTATTCTTGCTTACTCACATATTGATGAGATGGTGGCCTATTTTGTTTCACAGCTAGGGATAATCTCGTTTTCCTTCAGCGTTGGCTCAGTAAGTTTCCAGAGTACAAGAACAATGAATTCTTCATCACTGGCGAAAGCTATGGAGGTAGCTATCAGAACATTATATCCCTTGATAAATGAATACTCACACACTTAGCCTGTAAAAAGATAACTAGTTGTTTATTTTCAGGACATTATGTTCCTCAACTTGCACAGCTAATTCTTCAAACCAAGACTCCCCTCAATCTCAAAGGGATCGCAGTGAGTATAACGAGCTATGTTCACTATAAAGTCCTATTAACAATTTTAAACCAGTTGCCGGATATTTATTTAAAATGTATGTTCATTGTTTTATATGTAGATGGGGAATCCTTTGTTAGAGTTCAACACTGACTTTAACTCAAGGGGAGAATATTTTTGGTCGCATGGACTTATATCTGATTCAACTTACGATAGCATGAACAAGATTTGTAACTTTTCTCAAATCAGAAGGCAAGCTCAAAATGGAGCTTTCACTCCAGCTTGTGCCGGAGTTAGCAAGCAAATATCAAGTGAAATTGGTAAATTTATTGACGCTTATGACGTCACTGCCGATGTCTGCTTGTCATCCATAAACCAACAATCTTTACTATTAACCCAATTGGTAACCTTCTCCATATTTTCTTCATTAAACTTTCACCTCCCTTAAATACCCGCTCCCCTGTTTTGTGTGGTTATTAAACTTGTGTTGTTTGGTCTTCATCTTTGTTTGGCACAGCAAGAGACGCAAAAGATAGATGTTTGTGAAGAAGATAAGACAAATAATTATCTGAACAGGAAAGACGTACAACAAGCTCTTCATGCTAAGCTTGTAGGACTCCCCACGTGGTCTATTTGTAGCGAGTAAGTCTAGTGTTAACAATATAGCCATCCGATCAATATATAATAAAACACCAAAAATCTTGATCAAGTTATGTTCTCATTTTGACTAATTCCATGTTGTCACAGTGTTATCAGATATGACTTGCATAATCTAGAGATACCAACAATTCCTATCCTTGAGAAACTTGTTGAGTCAGGACTTCGAGTTCTCGTATATAGGTAATTTAGTTGTTTTTTGGCTTGCAATATATTATGAGTGATGAAAACAAGAATTTATTTTTAAAAATAATATTATGCACAGTGGAGATCAGGATTCGGTGATTCCACTAATTGGATCAAGATTTCTAGTGAATAACCTGGCCAAGGAAATTAGATTCAATACGACCGTGCCCTATAGAACTTGGTTTGAAGACAAACAGGTTGGTATATTAAATTAAACCAACTTAAAATTCCCAGTATTGGATTTTTCTTAAATTCTTTCTTACTATAGGCATAATTCATTTTTGGTATTTTGTATGATTAAGGTTGGGGGATGGACACAAGTGTATGGCGACATTTTATCATTTGCAACAATAAGAGGGGCAGCTCATGAGGCTCCGTATTCACAACCAGAGAGGTCACTTGTGCTATTTAAAGCATTCTTGGAAGGCAAACCACTTCCTCAATTTTCTTCTTCATAATTTTGTATCACAGATACATCTATTTACTATATTTATAAGTAACTCAAAAATAAACTCCTGAACCTTCTATTGTCAATCTCTCCCTCCCTCCCCGCCCCCCTCTCTGGGTATGTTTACTACAGATTTCATTAAAAAGTACCTTATAAAAAGGGACAAATATATTAAAAATCTGTAACCTTATAGAAAGAGATCGAGGGATCACTTAAAATTTACCCAGGTGAACCAAACCTATACAAATATATGAAACAAGAAAACACCAATTATATTGGTTTCTTAGATTATCTGAAGAAATTAATAGAAAAATTAAACCAAAAGGACAAGACAAGTAGTTAATCAAGCGTGCCCTTTGGACCATAGTGGTTGTATGTGCCTTTCTTGTGGGAGAGGGATGTATGTGAGTCTACACTTTACATACTCAAATCCAAGTTCGGACCGGCCCAAAAAATGACCAGTCAGATTAAATGGGTGACTGTAAACCCATGCGTATCATCGTCTACAATACGGCCGAGCAAAGTTTCAATTTTCGTTTAAAAATCTTTCTGCATTCAATATTTCGCTAGGTCTTGAGCATGATTATTTCCATCAAGAAATAGACGTGTCTAACAAAGAAGATATTTTTTAGAAAGTAATAGAAGACATTTTATTTAATTTCTTATGAGGTATTGTCAAGATTGTGACACACGACTAAAATCCACCTAATAATGCTGTTCTTTTATTGTTTATCAGTATAAACCCACTTAAAACCTGCCTCAAACTTTTCGGTATACAGTGCTTATAAGTGGAAACTTCCAGGATCATTCTAACACTTCAACCTTACAGTAGCTGAATTTGATAAAAATGCAGAGGCCTGTATACTTATGTTAGAATGAAGGCAATGCAATACGCACACACACATATATACGTATATGATCATGATCTCCTTGAGCATGATTGAATATATAAATGTAAAAATAATTATGTTAATAATCACTCGCTATTGGCAACAAAAAAAAAACCACTATGTGCATTCCGTGTCTATCTGCTTCTCTCTCAGTTTATATCCGCATCCGCAATCGTGAATATTCTCTCCAACTATATCCAAACAGAAACTAAAAATACAGCCAAAGTCACAAAAATAAGATCGAAAGGCCTAATTATTGATCTCATGACAGTTTAACTTTGTGACGAAAACCAGATATGCATGCTTATATTAATATTTTCGTGCACCAATCGATCCAAAAATAAATTAGAAAGGGGCATACAACATAATCATTTCTAGTAAGAAAGTAAGATACGTGTTTTTTGAATTAATCTCTCTCACCTTTCTTTCGAGGCCCGCGTCAACATCTTCTCTTCACCCACAAATCGTATTTCCCATCATCATGTTTCTGCCATAATCTTGAATCTATTCAAAAGATAATTTCCATAATAATTATGTTACAGATTTCCTCAATTTGATCAAATTAATAATTTTAACTAGTTAATTTAGTTACTATTAAATGTTTTGTAAAAAAAATGTCCTAACCAACTTCTATTATTCTTCCCCCTTCATATTTGATAATTATTAGGGGAGGAGTAATTTTAATTTTTAAAATTGACAAAAAATAAAAAAACATATAATTTCTTTTACCAATATTTATTTGTAAACAGATTTTATACTTAGGAACAAAGTAATATTATATACACGTATATTTCTGTGCTCGCAGTAAACTTGGCTCATTCATATGCTTTCCCCTTTTACTTGTTAGTTCATTCACCACATGAATAATTTATTGAAGTAATAATTAATTAATTATTGAACATCCACCCACACACATGTATACTCATTTTTTTTTTTGAATTGATCATGTATATATGAACTAGCGGGGGACTGTGATTTGGTGCACCATATTTTTTTTTTATTTTTTTTAAAAAAAATTACAAGGCCCAAGCATAACTTGAATATATGTACACTACACTCCCTCCTATTATAAATACAGACCTATTTTGGGATTTGGTCGAGCTAATAAATATAAGACTCAAATTTAATTTACATCAATTTCTTCTCAAATCATTTTTATTGACAATTATCCAATGACAATAAAGTAAAAGATGTGAGAAGGAATGAGAGAAGTTACTTGCATTGAGGTGTTTTAGAAAAAGCACACTATAATAACTAACTTCTTTATTGATATAAACTAATTTGATTAACATCTTTAGCCTAATTAATCAAATTAGTTAAATAGGCTGTTGTGTTTAGAAATCAGAACCAATAATGGAGTATCATATGAATAATAATCTCAATTGGTGTAGCCGCAACTTGGTGTGAAAAAGGGCGCGATTACTCTATCTGAGGGAGAGCCTAATCATATTCATACTAGGATTAGCTTGTTTCAAGCAAAGCAGATTATTTGTCAAAGAAGCCAACTTCCTCGGTTAACTTTGTTGAAATCCCATTGCCATGTGTTCTTAATTTTCTATACTTCCTCCCACGTTCGTCCTTTAATTTGTAAGTCTTAAGGTCAAAGACGTGACTGTAATATTTTCCTCTGCAAGTAAAGAAGGTACTTATCAAATGTTGATGTAACAATATATGTGGGCACAAAATGACAAGCATATAGAAGTCATGGACTGATCTAAAAGACTACTAATAAGTAATACGTTCGACAGGAAAAAAATCGAATGGGAGAGACATTCAATCTGAGAAATGTTAGTTTCAAATTACGCACTCCCATTAAATAACATAAATTCGAGTGTTTTCCCCATATTTATGTAGGGGTTAGTAGTCAGTGTTGTTTTCTTCTTGTTGTTTTTCTTTCTTTCTTTCTTTCTTTCTGTTATTTAATTTGATACAGTCTAATTCGACATGTATAATTCGACAAGTAGGCAATTAAGAGGCGATGGACATTATTTTACGATGGAAAAGGAAAGTGTAGGAAAAGTACTGAAAAAATAAATGCGGGGGCAACATGTTGCTTATTTCCCGCTGCATTTATATCGTAACATAATTGATACGGTATCAAAAAGCTTTAACAGCAATATTCAATATATTTGTTTTTCCTGTTAAAAATATCTACAGTAGTCCTCGCGCAGGTCAATATCAATAATGCGTCTGCACTCGTATGATGCAACAGTGCAACAATTGGATAGTTTTCTGGACCATCAAGTTATAACAAGTTCAACGAGATAAGCTATCAGTAATGACAGTAGTTTTTATTAATAGTAATTGGGCTATTAGATTTTATAAATTACAGGTGGAAGCGGACGGGCCACCAGAGAGAGGGTGACTGGGGAGAAATTTTTGTATGAAGCAGCTAATCTAGCTAGGATCACTTGTGATATGACCGATTGCACAAACAAGTACACCAAAAATATTTTAATCTAGTAATTAAGGAGACAAATAATCTGATTCGACACCTGTGTGAAGGAAAAAAACAAAGGCTCCATAGCTCCTCAGACTAAAATTCTTTGTCTTAGATTAAAATATTGATAAGGTGTTTGTCCATGTAAGAATTTAATCATTTTATCATGGCCAGAATAAGGTGGTTTATTGGGCAAGCGTTGAAGAAAATTATAATTGGACGAGATTCCCCTCTTCACATTTTAACGCGCGCGCCCACACACACATCATATGTGAAAATAAAAGCGTGGAAGAAAACAAAAATAAAAGCGTGGAGAAAACAAAAAAACAAATTGAGATAAGCCAAGTGGTGGAGTGTGAATATCCCATTATTAATGATTTTTTTATTTATGATTTTTGTGAATATCTCATTATTTAGTAATTTAACTTTATAGGTATAGATCTTTTGAGAAGAAGATTTATGCATGTGTATCTGCTGGTTCTCGGCGACTATCTATTCAGTACGTAGAATTTTAAATGTATTTTTAAATGTTGGAAAAGTGTGGTTATACTTATAATATTTTAAAAACAGATAGGATATTAAATACAAATGTTATAAATATTAATTTAAAAATTTTAATCATTTTTATAAATTCGCGGCATACAAATTTTTCTCCCTTTCTATATTTCGCAGCATACTGTTTATAATGAGGCACCAAGTCCTATGCATTTTGACTCTACCCATTTCATTTGACTTTTCCCGTCTGTTGCAACCCCTGTCCCCTGCACATAAAGGCCTCTTAAATTCTCCTCTCGTATAATAAACCAACCATCTATCCCTCTCATTCACACCTTCCCCTTCACCTTCATTGCAAAGTTTCAAGTTAAAACAGAGGAGATAGTTGAAGAAGATCCATCCTGCTTCATCGTTGAATATCATCTCACTCCCATAATCCCATGCGATGGTTTGTGCTAGGAGAAAGAAGCAGAAGACTAGTTTTATGGTTATACTGTGTCTGATCCTACTCTCACTTTTACAACTCACTGTACCATGTCTTGCTGGAAAATTCAGATTTCACAGTTTCAAAGCATCCTCATCTGCGTCGTCCACCTCTAGCTTCAAAGCAAATAGAGATAATAATAAAGATGATGGTGGTGGAGTCGTTTTTGGAGAAGACAAGAGGAAAGTCTACACAGGTCCTAATCCTCTACATAACAGATAAATAATAAGTTCATCATTAGTTAGCATATATTTATGATCTCTTCCTTATTTGCTCCAATTCTAGGCCTCCTCCTGACCTCCTCTCAAATCCTTTCTACCTTCCCCGTTTTCTTTTGTTGTTTATATTCTTGATTTACGTTTGTTGATGTACATATCCTACCTGTGTAAGAATTTGCTGGGGATGAGATTAATTATATTATATACTTGTTGTGGAAGAAAGTTTTTATGAATTTATATTGAAAAATTTACATCACTTTGTTCCTATTTTTGAGTCAACTTTCCCCCAAAAATTAATCCCTAGAAATAGAATAAGTCCTTAATGCGAACGCGTAATAATTAAATGTAAAAAAGAAAAGGGAACAATTAATATTGGTTGTATGTGACCATTCGAACCAATCAGTTATCAAGGTTGATTTCTAAATATTTTAAAAAATATTTGACTCTTCTTTTTTTTTTATACACGAGTGAGTTTCATTCCCAACTAATTTGAAAATATTACATGTAATCTAAATTTATATTTTTTAAAATATTTCAAGGTTGTATGTGACCATTCGAAACAATTGCAAAAATGGAAAGATTTATAGAAAATAATAGTGAGGTCGTTCAATCACAGCTAAATTTAATGATATCACTGTTATTTATTTATTGATTTTATTTTACTTTTCTGATAAAAAAAATAAATAACAGTGAGGTCTTTAAATTTAGGCTAAATTGATCTTTTTTTAACTTCATCCATCATTAAATGATGAGTAAAAATTAAAATAAAAATGATTTATGTGGCAATTGGTGCCTCATAGAATACTAGTATGTAGTGATACAAAAAAAAAAAGAATACTAGTATGTAGAACAATAAATTTTGTTAGCATCTTATAATAAGGACATTCACTCTTTGGTAGTACTCCCTCCGGTCCCTAATGTAAGAGCCCAAAATTTGAATGGTTTTGGTCCCTAATGTAAGAGCTCACCCCATATTCTTTCCTAATTTAATGCATTTTTTCCTACTTTACCCCTAACTCTCTTTCATATTTATTAATGCTTATGTATTTCTCTCTCTTAAAAGTACCATAATAAATATGGGCAATTTTGGAAAAGAAGCATTAAATTCAGACACTCAACTAACATTCACATGTTTTCTTAAGAAGCGTTTTTTTGACGGCTAGCTCTTACATTAGGGACCGGAGGGAGTACTTACTAACTACTAAGTTTTAGCTAAGGTAGACATACAAATGGCAACAAAGCCTATGGTAATATGAAGATCCGTTACCGACCGTTATTTTTTGGAATGTCAAAACCAACTGGTGCCTTCTATCAAGATATTAATGGGGGTTGTTTGTTGGTGCAACTAATTAATATATTGTCTGCTTTTGCTTTTAGAATACTGAAGTTTTCGTATGCATGCACGTCCTCTTGTCCTCTCTCCCTTTTTTTTCTTCCCAGAGATTCTCACCCATAATCATCTAGCCTCACAAACCACAGTTATATGACTGCTAAAACTTGTCCGGAGATAATCAGTCATCACTCATCAGTCTAGTTAATTCAATCAATGCATGTGTTCTGCGCTGTACTTGTCCAAATAATGTGGTAAATATACACGTAATATGTTAGTCCATTGTATAGCTGGTTTTACAGTGCACAAATATGTACAAGCCTAATTCGGTTCACTATATCGGATTTATATGTGTGTTTGTACTTGTATTTTTAGAGAGCATTATTTTACTCCCCATTTATAAAGTGCAAAATGGGAGCGTCATGGATAGTGTTCTAAGATAAAACTTCGTCCGTGGATGTGCATGAATTTGTTAACCTCATAACAACCTTTAATCATGAAGTTGAGTAAGAATCAAATTCAAATATGGTAGCCGCAAGTCCAGTCATGTAAATTTCTTTGTCGTGATTATGAGGTGGGCCTCTCTGCGAGCATCATACATATTTTATTATAGGCATTTTTCATTTTTGTAATGTGGAGAATGAAGAATAATTATGCCTATGAATACAAAGTAAGCATGCATACGGTTCAGATCACCCAATCCTGTATTTGCATAAAACAAACTAATCAAAGCCCAAATTCATAAACGATTTTTCATCTTCACAACCGAATGCGTCGTCGTTAGCTAATTAATCTCACAATTTTCCTTCATCGCGTATATATTTGTAAATTTCTTATACTACAGCAGGAAAGAGGATTAATGTTGTAGAGCCAATTTTTCTTTTAAGGAAAAGCTTTTGCCACTATAGTACATGTTCACTGATGCGTAGTTCAAGTTCGTTCTGGTTTGGAGGATATTTGACTAAAAGACTTGGAAAATACTATAATCGTTCTGAGGAATGAGGATAGACATTTCTCCATCATCATTTATACTGTTGTTTTGTTTTTTCTCGGGCAGTGTAAATAATTCCGTGTGGCTGCAAATCGTTCAGGAGAGACAGAAACTACGTTATGGAGCGTCCAACAAACGGCCAAATTGAACATTCAATGCACATTAATTATCATTTCTATGTCTCAAACGAATTGTTGAATATTTCTTGATGGTCAGATTATATCTTCTCTCTTCTATGTAGCTGCATAGAGCAAACTGTATGCTTTATTGATCACCGACTTCATGGCCAAAGGTTGAAATAATAATTACAAACATTTGCCACTGTGAGTGAAGTGTGAGGACACACACGCACATACACCATATAGTAGAAAACAGGAATCTTAGGATCCGTAATGAGTCAATCCTCAGGTCAAAAAGTAAAATAAGAGAAGAGAAGAATCACTCCAACCTATAAAAACGTCAAGTCATTTTCTGACAACAGAATGTCATAGCAAAGAGCAAGCATAAATCATAAATGCACACGACAAGATTGGCATTTGAAGTATGCTCCGCAGATTTGAGAGAGCCCCATACATCGTTTCAATATATCTCTAACCAAGCAAAGCCTTAATGGCGATTTCAGAGCGCTTTATTAAAAGTTTTTCTCCTGTGTCTTCCTATGCGTAGACCTATCAACTAAAGAAGGGGTGGGGCTTACCAAGTCATGACAGTTCAATATGAAAACAAAGGTAACCAAGCCTAACGATGAAGAAAAATCTGTGCTTTTAGTACAAACATATGGATGAAAAGGCTTCACTATTTTATCAAAACCACATAGAGAAGCTAAGTGGTATCAATCTCAGAGATCTGTAATTTGATTAAAATAACCTTGTACATAGGGACGGAGGAATTATTATCAGAAGACTCAGTGAACTCTTCTTATAAAAAGGACCAATGCGATTCAAATTTTGGGCTTTAATAATAAGGACACAAGGTATTACTACTAATAGTATACACCCTTCCTTAATTTGGGAGCAAATCAAGGAAGAATATACCACTACGGCACCACTACTACTAACATGACACACAAACTTTCCTAAAGGCTATTATTGCATGGTTAGAATTGTTTAAAAGCAAGAGGAGGACATCTGAGATTGCTCAGACCACCTACACATCCATTATAGGTGTAATGAGTAGAAATTAATTGTTCAGCAAAAGCCTGCCATTCACTCTCTCTCGCTATGTAACTCTCTCTTAAATGGGTAGTTGGCCTTTTACCCTGTGTCCCCTATCGAAGGACCACCCAGCACATTCTTCTCTTCTCTTTCATGAAATCATCAGAGTATTATGCGCTTACTCAGTAGTAAGACACTAAAACTGTATCAAGAGTTGAGGTGCTGATAACTTTCTAGTAGCAGTATGCTGTTATTAAAATTAAATTATATTATATATAACAGTGTGTTGTTGATGCTCATATCAGAGAAGGCCATCCCTGTTTCATTATGGGTTAGCTAAGCCAAAGGCTCATACTCTGTATGAAAGAATGATACATAAGAACATATGGGTAAACATGCACATCATGTTAGCAATATTAACTCACAGTTTGGAGGCATTAGCTGCAACCTTGGACAAGGCAGTTGCAGCTTTAGAACCAGAGGCACGTCCTAAATGCTTGCAGATATAATCCCCAGCCACCATAAGCTTTTTAAGGTCAACATTGGTTTTCACTCCAAGTCCATTCAACAAGTACACAACATCCTCTGTGGCAACATTCCCAGTTGCACCCTTCGCATATGGACAACCCCCAAGCCCAGAGACAGATGAATCCACCGTGCTGATACCCATCTATCAACAATCCACCACATTAACAAGTGATTATAAATTGTTCAAAACGTCTGAAATCACACGTTTCATTGTTTTGGAATTTAATTAAATTCAAAGAAGTTAGATTAACTTTGAAGTGGCCCTAAGTACACAGAACTCTAGCAAAGAGATTTAACTTGAGATAAAAAAGTGCTTCTTTGTTTTTTCTTTTTGACCGAGAAAAAGTACAAATTTAATCAAAATCTGCACCCAAATCATGTTTGCCACATAAAAAATAATGATTTACCTGAAGTGAGGCAAGAGTATTTGAAAGAGCCTGACCATAAGTATCATGAAAATGAACAGCAAGTTTGTCAACAGGGACAACATCAAGAACAGCTTCAAGCATTGGAATGACAGTACCTAGAAAAATGAGAAAGAATAATCAATTCAGACCTCCTGATAAAATCAAACAGCTAGGATTAGCCGATTAGCCATAAAAATAGAACAAAATGCTTCCATTAGATCAGAGTCACTGAAGACAAGTTGGCAGCATATCAGATATCTAAATTCAGACAACAGGCAATTTTAGTGGTAGATGTTTACGTGACTAACAAGCTGACAGGAAGCATTTAAAAGAACATTATAGTTCTGCTGAGCTAAGGAGCCACTTTCATGTTTGCTACAATTGATTATTGATGATTGAATTTTTTCGATTAGATCATCAAGGATTCAAAAAAAATATTAAAGTTCTCTTAGAGAGAAATATGCCTTCTTTATTACTTGAAATATCCCAATCCTTAAAAATCTCACTGTATGCTCCAGATAACATGGCATCCAAACAGAAAACTCCCTCATAAGGCAAAAGAAAGGGATTCTCATTTGAAATGATATACAAATAATTCATCATGAACGCAGTAAATACGATTCACTTAATAGCCTATTGAATTTCATATAATGCTGTGACCAAGCAAAACAAGATTAACTAAAGAAGGTAGGTCAACATTAGATATATCATTAACCCACATCAAAATCCTCTAACATGGAAGATGGATACAGAAAAACTGCAATCAAAGCAACTCATATAACAAAGGCAGTTTAAAACAATCACCAGGTGTGCCAACACCAATCGTATCGCCTAGTGAAATCTCTGAGCAACCCATATCATAGAGGGCTTTTGCGACGTATGCTACTTTAGCTGGAGCAATGAATCCTTCCAGCGGACACCCCACAACACAAGATATATATCTGAAGTAAAGGGAATTCTGTTACACGAATAATCATATCAAATGGTAATAAACTGATGATAGACCTGAAATCTATAGTCAATAGGTGAGATACAGGCTGTTGTTACAAGCTTGTTCAAAATCTCAGAAGGGAAAAACAGCAGATAGTCAGACAAATCGATCTCCGAAGAACAACTGGCAGCAGTTCAATCATAGCATGATATAATGCAAATCAGATTTACAAGCTAAATTATCTTTGAATATTATCACTTAGTACTCATTAGATAAGGTTCATGTATATATTAAACAGTAAAAGAAACATTGCATTTATACAAGTCAGGCATTCTTTTAGATTAGTGAGAAACATCAAGATATACTTTTATAGCTTATCCTTTATCTTATCCAGTCAAAAGCATAGTGAAGTACCCACGAACAGGGATTGAGAGCTTGCTAGCAGCTGAAGCTATATCATGGCATCGGGCTAGATTATCCTCAATGCTACAGTTTAGATTTGCTTTAGAGAATGATTCTGAAGCTGCAGGGAAAACAGCCACTTCCTTTGCACCAGCAGCAACAGCTGCCTCAAAACCCTAAAATGAAGGATCCTGTAATTAATCCCATACACATTTGACTCAAATCAAATATTACATTTTTACCCATGGTCCACAAATAGTTCTCACCTTAAGATTTGGAGTTAAAACAGGAAATCTAGCACCATCAACATTCTGAATTGCTGCCATTACATCCTTTGCATCTGCAAGCTGAAATTCAGCCACAAGCATTTTGGAATAGGTCAAAACACAAATGAAAGATGTTTTCTCTCACAGTAAATTGATGAATAACATGTATCACTTGACAAGAACTAAATGAAAAATTGAACAACAACAACAATAAACAATATTATAAAAGAGAGAATTGCAAAATTCTCTATTGTCTTTCCAAAAATGAAATATAGTCCTACCTGTGGAACCCATTTTGGTGACACAAAACTTGTAGCCTCAACAACAGGCAATCCACAAGAAACTAGCAATCTTATCAATTCAACTTTGACAACAGTGGGAACTATATTCTTCTCATTCTGTAATCCATCCCTTGGACCAACCTCCACTATCTTCACATATTCTGGAATACTTTTAAGTAACTGATCCACAGTATGTACCACAAAGTATTAATAACAAATTCTCAAAAATAAATAAATAAATAAATGAGCAAATGCATATAGGAACTAGTCAATTGGACAGATTGATCAGAACACTTCAATATATTACATGATTACCAAAAAGAGAACCGTGTACATGAATCAGATGTACCTTACTAGAGAACTCCTTTGGAGTACATGGATCATTGGTATGAGACGTAAAATGACGAATTCCCCTGTAGAAGGGGCAATGAAGCCATTATGAGAATAAATAATGGATTAAGTATAACTAAAGGATGAAACTTTATGAATGAGGTGCAAAATAAAAGGCTTACTTGCCATATTTCCAAAAACTAAAAGCCTCTAATCCATTAAGGAACAGACCCTTTTGCAAAACCTTACGCATACGCATGTTTCCTGAATTTCGATTACTTTGAGGAATTTCGAGTTTCCGAATGAACTTGTATGAACTGAAAACCAATCAGCTCCAGCGAGAAGGAAAAAATGGAATTCACTTCAGCATTATAATTTTGGTTTTGAAGAATTTATAATTATAATTTTTTCAGAGGATAAGTTAAATTATTAATAGAAATAACGACAAATGGCGCGGCTAAGACTTCAGAGAGACCAAAATGGCGGCAAGGAGGCTGGACGTAAATTGATGGCCCATTTGAAGTCTTAATATTGGGCCCGGGTTGAAATACATTGGGCTTTTATCTCAAAATCATATTAGCTCATATATTTTTGGTCAAAAGTTTGTGATATCTCTGTTTGTTTCATTTTTGGGACTTCTCTCTTTTGCTCTTCCCATCCATTCCTGTCCTTTTTTGCCATCAAAATCTATTTTTTTTCAAAAAATTATACTCCCTCGGGTTCTAAGATTAAGGTTACGAAATAGGTTATTAAATTATGACATATTTAATATATTTTTAGATTATCCATTAGTTTATAGGTAAAATATACTAGTCTAAGGGGAAAATTAGGTAAATCATCAATTTATAGTTAACTTATTTTGCTTTTTTAGGATTTTCCAAAAAAGTCAATTGGGTCTTATATTTAGGACCTGAGGGAGTATGATTTAATAACATATTTTGTACCCTTACAATCTTCAAAAATAGTCAACTAGGTCTTATATTTAGGACCGGAGGAAGTATCATCTTTTTTAGCTACCTTTTTTTTCATTAGATTCTATATAAAATATGTATGTATCGCGCCTAATAAGTTTAACATTATTCATAGTCTTTAAATACATTTTATATACAAACAAATTTAGGTGAGTTGGGGTCCTGGGAGCTCACCAAAGTTAGGAAAAACACATAGTTATTAGTCAAACTCCTTTATGAACTAAAACAGCATTTATTGGTAGTCATAGTCTTTAAATATTAAATAGACATAGAGGAATATAAAAAAAATGAAATAGCCGAAAAGGAGAAAAACATATTATCCAAAAAAAGGAAAAACAGAAAAGAGAAAGAAATGAATGCGTGGCATTTTGATCGAGGTGAATCTATGTATAATGTATATACATGAACTTTAAGCAGACCATTTACAATATTCATGATCTGATATGATAGATATCCAAATAAAGAAATGCATATATGTCCATGATGATGATCCTAAACAAAATCCAATCACATTGATTGACAATAAATTTAGAAATATACATTCTAAAAGTCTCGGGTTAGCTATTATAAAAAAAAAGTCTCGGGTTAGCAAAAGTAAAACTATATCGAGTATAAATACCCGCATATAGTTAGGGGGTAAAGACATACATGAGAAAATAAATAGAAACAAGGACAATAAACGGTGACACAAAGATCAGATAATTGAAGAAGATAAATGGGGAAGCAATCTACATATATCTTAAGCACTCTCATGCTGGTCACTGCTCTGATCATCTGCTGCAATTCAACAAGTAAATGTTCGGAAACAGCGTTTAAACAATGGCTTTTATGAATATGATGCTTGGTTTACCTTATTTTAATTGATTCTATAATGTTTAATAAAATGGAAAAATTCCATTCTAATAAACACGATACGAGTTTTTTTTCTTAATGGGTTCTGTTGCTTTCTGATGAACATAGGTACAAACGATGCAGTCAGGACAGAAAAAGAGGGTGTTGGACTAGATATACCAGGAAGGTATTGCTTAAGACATTTTGGGTTTTGTAGGGATCAACAGGATTGCGGTGAGAAGTGTTTAAATCCCTACCCAGGATGTGAGTATTATTGCATTCAAACTCCAAACAAACCAAATGAATGCATATGCAAGTTTCCATGTAATTCACCTTCTTAATTAAATACTCTTCCAAACATTATCTATAAATAGTATGTACCCTTGTGGCCTTGTGATGCCTCATATACAGGCTGCTTTCATGTAATAAGACTATGTTCAATTTGTTTACCTTTTTCGTTACCTCCTTAATCACTCTTCCTGTATCGTCATCAATCTATCGTGATGATATCATTATTATCGGCTTATCGCCTTTAATTACATTAATAAAAATAATTAAGAATGTGTGTGATTGACGGTAGGAATTTTTCTTTTTGCGTTTCTAATACCGTGGGTCTCTGTTCTCACTTCTCATCAGTGTCAATAGCTTTTTGCCAACTCAGTGTCAATATTGCTTTGAAGAACCAAAATCAGTAGCGCGCATAATTTATATCCAATTTCGGAGGGTTGTGACTTGTAGCCCATTTCGGTGACATAAAACTTGTTGCTTCGACAACACAGGCAATCCACAAGAAACTAACAATTTCATGAATTTTACTTTGACAATAGTGGGAACTATATTCTTTTCATTCTGTAATCCATCTCTTTGACCAACCTCCACTATCTTCACATAGACTGGAATAATTTTAAGTAAATGATCCGCAGTATGTACTACAAAGTATTAGCAACAACTTCTCAAAAATAAATAAATGAGCGAATGCAGAGAGGAACCAGTCAATTGGACAGATTGATCAGAACACTTCAATATACATGAATACCAAAAAGAGAACTGTGAACATTAATCAAATGTGCCTTACTAAAGAACTCCTTTGCAGTACATGGATCATTGGTATGAGACATAAAATGACGTATTCCCCTGTTGATTACTTTGGGGAATTTCGAGTTTCCGAATGAACTTGTATCAATTGAAAACCAATCAGCTCCAGCGCCAAGGAATAAATGCAATTCATCATTTTATTTTTTGTTTTAAAGAATCTACAATTATAATTATAATTTTTTTCCCTCCCGCTGTTGTGAGGGGATAAGTTAAATTATTAATAAAAATAACCGCAAATTGATAATATTCAGTTGGCGGCTCGGACTTCAGAGAGACCAGAATGGCGGCACGGTGAGGAAGCTGGGGGTAAATTGATGGCCCATTAGAAGTCTTAATATTGGGCCTGGGTTGAACTACATTGGGCTTTCATCTCAATATGGTTAACTCATATTTTTTTGGTAAAAAAGAGGATCACCTGATTTTCAGTGAAAATAAGATGAGCAAGCTAAGGGAGAAAAACCTTACCTGTTTCAGGGTCTCAATCCTTATTCATCAGTCTTCACTAATCCATGCCTGGTGTGTGTGTCTAAGAAGCATGATGTAGGTTTTGTTCTTCTTTTAATCCTCCATTCCTAAATATACATAATATCTGCTGACTTTTTTAATAAAAATTATGGAAGTTAAATGAGCCACTTAATTATAATGTATTTCGCAAATGATTAAATTATATGTTATTTTATAAGTCAAATAAACAAAATTTAAATAAAAATTTCAATAAAAAATCAATTAATAAGTCATTTATTTGACTTTCTTAACATTTCAAGAAAATTCAACTTGGTCAAGCAAGTATTAGATGGGTCATATAATATGTTTTTTTGCAGCAGCACGAGTTTTTTTTATAACAAAAGTAACATGAGTTTTTCATTTATATTTCGGGAACAATGGATTATTGGTTTCGTAAATCTTTTATAAATATATCTCGGGTTCCATTTTAGCACTTCATCTGTATTTCAAAAAGATGCGGTTTGAAGTTAGTGATAGCTTGCCCAAGAAAAAATGTTAGTTACAGCAGCCATACTTTGTTAGGCTTAGCTTCTCTCCTTTGCTCTTCACATCCATTCCTATCTTTCTTTCCCATCAATTATATCATCTTTTTCTGCCGAAAAAATTAGACCATCTTGAGGTCAATATTGTTTTGCTACTTTTATCATTAAATTTTACATAAAATAAACATTTTAATATAGTATGGGCTAAAACATGTTAAGTTTTCTATTTTAAATGATTTTTTAAAAAATAAATGACGCATAAGAATAAGGGGAGAGAGAGTATGAGAAATTAGAGAAATAGAAAGGTCGAATAAGAAGAAAGGGAAGAGAGTATTTAGAAGAAAATAAGTAAGAGAATATGACAGAAAATCAATATTATATTATTCAAATCATAAGCGTCTACAAAACAAATAATTGATTGGTTATATACTTATATATATGCCTCAACCTAATCATAGGGATTAATAATAAAATATTTTAGAAAATAAAAAATTAAATGTAAAATATAATTAATATAAAGTGGGAACAATTAAATCAAAATAAAACAACCTATTTCTCTAGAGAATCATATCACATAATAGTTTTACAATTTTCATGATAATTATAAAGAATCCCATCAAATAATAATTTCCTAAATATCATTTCCCATCATTTAATCCTCTCCTCTAACATGTGGAATTTGTTCAGGTCAAATAATCCAATCCTTGAAAAATCATTCTAAATCGAAAACATAAAATAGAAAACTTGGACCAAAAAAATGTCCCTAACTTTATATAGAATCTAATAGTAAAAAAAATACAAAAGATTGGGCCCAAAAATGATATAACTTGGAAGCATGGAAGCGGTGGGAAGGGAAAAGACCCAAGCCAAGCCCTACTTTATAGGCCGAAGAACGTAAGTGCGCGCGCTTTTTTCACACACACACACACACTCACTGATGTTTACACTATTTGAATGGAATCTTACTGATTTGTATGTACTACGCCTAATAATAAGTAGTACGCCTAATAAGTTTAACAATCCTCATATATGCTATATAGTCTTTAAATACTTTTTTATATACAAATTTAGGTGAATTGATTCTCAAGATTTACTAGGGCCAGATTCCACAGCATGTTTCCACTCTTAAATAGCGCCTACAAATGTACTTACAAATCGTTCGCCAACAAAGTCATCGCATCAATGCGATTTTGAAATCACAACAACATAGTATTGAGTTAAATTCATTTACTAATTGGATTAATTTTGGTACTCATAGTCTTTAACTATTGCATAAACATACAAATAAAGTGTATATGTTTATATAAAAAATTCAAAAGGGGTCTACAAATAAGAATATAAAAAATGAAATAGCTAAAAAGGGAAAAAACATATTATCAAAAACTGGAAAAAGCATAAAAGAGAAAGAAATGAATGCGTGACATTTTGATAGCATGACAGATATTGTCAAACTCGCAAGTTGAAAATTTGGTTTTACCATTTTACATCTCTACCTAATCACTATGTGTCACGAGTCACTCGAATTTTAGGTGGGAATAAATTCGGTAAAAAGTTACGTGTTTACATGCTAAATTCACAATTTTACGTTTATATACCTTAAAAAAATTGTGTTAACGTGCTCATAAATTCAATTAATTATATTTGTTTAACCAAATTCAATGATTTTTGTATGAATTAAATAACAATTTATCTATCAAAGTTCATAAAGTATGAGTGCTGACTTATTTAATATCAACTTTCTTCTTTTTAAAATATTTTGAGTCAAATTATTATTAATTTTTACATAAAACATATTTTATTAATAAAAGGACTTTCATGAGTTTACGATTCAAGTCTATGATATAATTTCACATTCTTTCCAATAGTTTATTTAAATTCACAAGTTTCGCAACCTTGAGTAGGTAATTAAATGTATATATAATGTATATGCATGAACTTAGCAGACCATTTACAATATTCATGATCTGACATTAAGGGTGGAAATAGCCTAGGCCAGCCTAGGCCACCACCTTAATAGGCCAGGCCTGTGATGTAGAAAACAGGCCTGAGCCTGCCCTATGACATATCATAGGCCACTTTTTCAGGCCTGAGTCTGGCCTATTAAAAAGCCTGGTCTGACTATAAGCCTATTAAAAGGTCTGATAATATATTCAGGCTAATAGGCCATAGGCTAATAGACCTAATAGGCCACAAACTATTATAGACTCTAAATTAGCCACAATCAAAAGAGACATATGACTTTGATCAATCATATAATAACAAGGTCAAATTAATTAAAAACTTAAACTCGTATAGATTACATATGTTTTGTGGAAATATTGAGACAACTACAACCTTCAAGTCATTAATAATAAAGAAAAAAAAGAGTTTAACAACTACATCTTTCAGCAACATTTCTATCAACTATTAAATGGGGGGAGAATTGGGCTCAATGAATACTAGCCCAATGAATATTAACCCTATATTTATATTTAATAGACCGGCCTGCTAGACTTTATAGGTTTTTTTTTAAAACTTATGCCTGACCTATTAAACAAAATAGGCCAAGAAAAAAGCCTATGATTGGGTCTGACCTATTAGAATACCAAACAGCCTAGGCTTTTAATAGGCTAGACCATTAGAGCTGGGAAAATGGGCTAGCCCGCTTTAAACGGGCTAACCCGACCCGACCCACATTAGAAGCGAGCTAGCCCGACCCAACCCGATTCTAATGCGGGTTGAAATATCTTAACCCGACCCATATATACTAATAAGCGGGTCAGCCCGACCTGACCCGACCCTAATTGCAAGCTATATTATTTTTTAAAAAATTAAAATTGAACATTAAAATAGTAAAGTAAGCACAAAAATTTTGTTACAACATCATTTACCAACAAAATAAATGAATAATTTTATTTGTCTTTTTTTAATAAAACTGGATACCACTATATATATATTACAAGATATAATATGTACAAATTTCAAGTCGCTCGATCAAGATCCACCCATTCAAAGTTAGGTGTTATCAATCTTGAAAGTCATAAACTATTTTGAATTTGTTCACATTATTGTTTTGAAATTTATCTATCTAAATTTCAAAACTATAATGTGAACAAATTCAAAATAGTTTATGATTTTCAAAGATCCATAACATATCTCATTATTTTCTAATCAGCAAACTATATATTTTTTAATCTCCAACTTTTTCTTTTTTGTTGTTGCCCAACAACAAAGCTAAAATATCTATAACATATTACAATGTCAAAAGACTTTTTTTGCATTCCTTTACGCAAGAGCATATATCCATGATTTCGGCGATACTTTCTTCCTCATATGTTTAATATATACTTAAACTCATATATTCACGTTACACACTCCAAAACAAAAATTTGAAACCTCACACACATAAAAAAAAGCCTAAAAACATTGAAATTGAAAATGAAAAGAAAGAAGACGTGAAAGAATGAAAGAAGGAAGATGAGTTCTAGAAGAAAAAGCAAATAATTTTCATTACCCAATAAAAGACAGATAATTTTTTTTTAAAAAAAAGTAAGCGGGCTAGCCCGTCAACTCGACGGGCTGGCCCGACTCAACCCGATATAAGCGGGTCAACAACCCAATCGACCCAATATAAGCGGGTTCCAATTTCTTTGGTCCGACCCGCATTTTTTAAGGCGGGTTGGGTTGAGCCCGGCGAGCCGGGTTGAAAATTCCCAGCTCTATAGGCCATAGGCCTTAATAGGCCGGCCTGGCCTACTTCCACCCCTATTTGACATGATAGGTATGCAAATAAAGAAATGCATATACTATCATATATGTCCATGATGATGAACCTAAACAAAATTCCAACCGCATTGATTGACAATAAATGTAGAAATATACAGTCTAAGAGTCGCGGGTTAGCGAAAGTCAAACTATTTCGACTATAAATACCGGCATATGGTATGGTCAGGGGGTAAAGACTTGAGAAAATAAAAAGAAAGGAGAACAATAGGCTGTGACAGACATCAGATAATTGAAGAAGATAAATGGGGAAGCAATCTAGATATATCTTAAGCACTCTCATGCTGGTCACTGTCCTAATCATCTCCTGCAGTTCAACAAGTAAATGTTATGAAACAGTATTTAAACAATGTCTTTTATGAATATTATGCTTGGTTTATCTTATTTGAATTGATTATATAATGTACATTAGAAATTCTTTTTAATAAACACGATAAGAGCCTTTTTTACTTAATGGACTCCGTTGCTTTCTGATGAACATAGGTACAAAGGATGCAGTCGAGACAGAAAAAGCGAATGTTGGACTAGATGTATCGGGAAGGTATTGCATTAGACATTTTGGGTTTTGTAGGACTCTTCAGGATTGCGGTGAGAAGTGTTTAAATCCCTACCCAGGTTGTGAGTATCATTGCATTCCAAGTCTAGGCAAACCAAATGAATGCATATGCAAGTATGAATGTTAATTCACCTTCTTAATTAAATACTCTTCCAGACAATATCAATAAACAGTATGTACCCTTAGCAGTTGCCATGCCTCATATATAGGCTGCTTTTATTGAGACTATTTCCAATTGTTTACCTTTTTCATTACCTCCTTGATCACTCTTCCTGTGTTGTCATCAATCTCCCGTAATGATATCATGAAAAAAATTTAATCACGATGAATGTGTGTGATTGTCGGTAGGAATTTTTGTTATTGTCTTTCGAACACCATCGGTCCTATCAAGTTCTCTCTATTCTCATATTGTCAATATTGCGTTGAAGAGCCGAAATGATTAGCGCACATAATTTTTATTCAATTTTGGAGTGTATATGACTTATGACTTATGAGAACTTTCTTCCCAATATTACGAGAATATTTTATATTCGTAATTTTAGGAATAAAAGAATATAATGACGATGCTGATTAACACGTAATTTACCGGGGCTTTGGATCTCCACACTGAGAGCTGAAATACTTCATCATGCTTACAAATTGTACCGGTGATATCGACATTAATTAATTCAACATACTTCTGGTCTATTAATATCCATACTTTTTTATAAATATATGAAAATATATCTATGCATGGCCAGCAAAATTTTGATACAGAGACTTTTCGCCGATTTCCCCCATGTCTGTGATCATCTGTTGCAAAGGAGATAAAAAATTAAATTGCAATTTGATAGACTCGAATTTCATTAATTAAAAATGGCGTGGAGGTTGTGGTTTGTGAATGATCAAGGTTTAACCATGCAATCGCAAAATTAATTTCAACATTTTTATATGTTTGTTGAAATACGTCATATGTTAATAAAAAAATAATGGCATAAACTTATTCATATTTGTAGTATAACATTATCATAAAGTTACCTATAGCGTTGGCCATCAACATATATTACAAGGGTTAAAATGATGTAGGTTTGACTTATGGGGTTTTTGAGATATAATTTCCATAATTTTTGGCTACAACTGGTTAAGTTTTCTTTTATGCGATTTTTCAAAAATTCAATCCTCTAACTAATGAAATTTTTTCAGGTCAAATCATTTCTAAAATATGAAATGTTTTAAGGTCAAATAATCCGACCTTTGAAAAACCATACAAAATAGAAAACTCGAAAAAAGAAAAATTTCACCGAACAATATCATTAAATATATACAAAATCTAATAGTAAAAAGATACAAAAAATTGGAACCAAAAATGATATAACTAGGCCGGTGGGAAGGGAAAAGGGCCCAAGCAAAAAAAATATGAGTGGGACCGCTTTTATATATTTCCATATTTGTATTTACAGTATTTGAATGGAATTATACCCAACCTAATAAGTTTAACAGTACCCATAATCTTTACAAAAAAATTTTTATATTGCAAATTTATGTGAGTTGGGTTGTGAAACTCACTAAGAACAGATTCTGATCTAGAGTATACCTCAAGAATCAAAAAACGTATTTTCATAACAAAAAAGTTCCTCACGTTAGTGAAATTTGAAACCACAACTACGTATTCGTGAGTAAAATTTCTTCACAAACTCGATCAACCTGTCTTAGTACTCATAGTCTTCAAGTACTGAATAGACATACAAATAAAGTATATGTGTTTATAGAACAAATTAAAAAAAAGGTTTACATATAATAATCTAAAAAATGAAAGCTAAAAAGGAAAAAAACATATATTATCAAAAAATGGGGGAAACCAGAAAAGAGAAAGAAATGAATGCGTGGCATGTGGCATGTGGCATTTTGATATGTATCAGGTAAATGTATGTATAATGTATATGCATGAAGTCATGAACATTAAGCAGACCATTTAATATATTCATGATCTTATTACTTATATGATAGGTATGCAAATAAAGAAATGCATGTATGTCATGATGATGATCCTAAACAAAATTCAATTGCATTGATTGACAATAAATTAGAAATATGCAGTCAGCATTCTATTGATGAGATATGCTATCATAGATATGCAAATACGGACATTTATATACTCCCTCCAGTACTATTTATAAGTCGTCAACCGCCCAAATTGTACATATCAAGGAATGGAGGTTAATGGAAGTTGAATCATTAAATTGGTCTTATTTTTTTGTCTTTTCCATTTTTGCCCCTCTCACCTTTATTACTGTGGCCCACTACCCTTTTCATCTTTATGAGTATACATGTGTCTTTTTCATCTTCTCTCTCTTCTCATCTTCCAATGTTCATTTTCCAATGCTAAGGGTATATTGGGAAATTTAATAAATGAGTTAGTTAATGTTAGTTGGTGACTTATATTAAGGACCAAAATTTTGAGGCGGTTGGTGACTTATAATAAGGACCGGAGGGAGTATGTCCATGATGATGATCCTAATTCCTAAACAAAATCCAACCGCATTGATTGACAATAAATGTAGAAATATACTCCATCTGGTCCCTAATGTAAGAGCTAGCCGTCAAAAAAACGCTTCTTAAGAAAACATGTAAATGTTAGTTGAGTGTCTGGAGTTAATGCTTTTTTTCCAAAATTGCCCATATTTATTATGGTACTTTTAAGAGAGAGAAATACATAAGCATTAATAAATATGAAAGAGAGTTAGGGGTAAAGTAGGAAAAAATGCATTAAATGAGGAGAGAATATGGGGTGAGCTCTTACATTAGGGACCAAAATCATTCAAATTTTGGGCTCTTACATTAGGGACTGGAGGGAGTACTTCATATGGTCCTTATCATAATTCACCAATCGCCTTTAATTTTTGGTCCTTAATATAAGTTACCAATTGTCATTAACCAACTCATTTATTTAATTTTTCCCAATATACCCTCATCATTGGAAAAAGAGATTTTTTTAAAATTCAATTGATTTTTCCTCCACTTCACTTTTATTTCCCTCTATTATGACTCATCAAGATAGAAAGATTAATGAAGAGATACAAAAGGTAGCGGGTCATAATGATAAATGTGAGGGGGCAAAAATGGAAAATTTTGATAAAATGAGACCAATTTAATGATACTACTTCCATTAAACTTCATTCCTTGGTATGTACAATTTGGGCAGTTAGTGACTTATAATAAGGACCGGAGAGAGTATACTTTATAAGTGTAAGAGTGGAGGGTTAGCAAAAGTCAAATTATATCGACTATAAATAGCCACATATAGTCAGGGGGTAAAGACATAGATTAGAAAATAAACAGAAAGAAGTCCAATAGGCGGTGACACAGAGTTCAGATAATTGAAGAAAAATAAATGGGGAAGCAATCTATATATATCTTAAGCACTCTCATGCTGGTCACTGCCCTAATCATCTGCTGCAATTCGACAAGTAAATGTTATGAAAACAGTATTTAAACAATGTCTTTTATGAATATGATGCTTGGTTTATCTTATTTTGATTGATTTTATAATGTTTATTAGAAATTCGTTTTTTTCTATCAGAAATTATTAGAAATTCGTTTTAATATACAGGATAAGAGCATTTTTTGTTACTTAATGGATTCTCTTGCTTTCTGATGAACATATAGGTACGAAGGATGCAGTAGGGACAGAAAAAGCGGGTGTTGGACTAGATATACCAGGAAGGTATTGCTTCAGACATTTTGGGCTTTGTAGGAATGACCAGGATTGCGGTGAGAAGTGTTTAAATCCTTACCCAGATTGCGAGTATTATTGCGTTCAAAGTCTAGGCAAACCAAATGAATGCATATGCAAGTTTGAATGTTAATTCACCTTCTTAATTAAGTATTCTTCCAGACATTATCAATAAATAGTACTATGTACCATTGTCGTGCCTCATATACAGGCTGCTTTTATTATAGACTATGTTCATATTTATTTTTAAATCAGTATTTTAGGGTAACTGTTCTCTTGAACGGGTGCTGTGGGGTGCCTAACACCTTCCCCACGCATAATCGACTCCTGAACCATATTTTTATTTTTTATTATTTTAAAAGGTTTTCCAAAATATCCTTTTTTTAAAAAAATTTTGGTGGCGGCTCCATTTTTACATCTTAATTTAACTTAATTTTTCGGGCGCTACAAATACCCTCTTCAAAAAGCTTGAAAGGCACAAGTTCAAAATGTACTTCTCTATGTTCTCCTACTCCTACACCTCAATGGATCAGGCTTCTCTCCTCTTCTCTTATGGACATCAATGGGTTAGGGTACAATTTTTTATATTTTTTAACACCACCAGTCATCATAAAAATAGTGACATATCAATATTTAATGAGTGAACAGAGGTGCAGTTTTCAATTTTATATGATTTAACAACAATTTAATCTTAGAATTGTAGCTCATCCTTGCATAAGTTGTAACTCACCGCAATTTAACAACAATTTTATATGATTTAACAACAATTTAACAACAATATTGATATGCACCGCAATTTAACAACAATTTTATATGATTTAACAACAATTTAATCTTAGAATTGTAGCTCATCCTTACATAACTTTTAAAGCGTCCTAATATTATTTATATGAATAAATAAATCATATACTTAATGGTAATATGTTTTGGCTTTTTGGAATGGGTGGGGTTTATTTGTTTATTCATTGGTTGTACGCACAAGTCACCGGCCCTTGATAATCCCAACTCACAGTGTTTAATTTATAGACACACAATAGCTGTGTGTGACTGTATAAACACATTGTTGTGTATTTTCTAATTTTAATGGAGTGAAAAAATATAGAAACATTATAATAAAAATAAACTATGAATTTTCTTTTGAGAAAATCTCATTTGAGCGACAATTGAATTTCAAAATCACTTTAACTAATTAAATATTAGTATTAACTAATGAAGTATGTTGTGTTTATAATTCAAATTTTTTTTTTGTGATTTTAAAATTCAACTGTTATTTATTTGAATATACCTTTTTCAAAAGACCCGGTGAGATTTCATTTTAAAGCGCGTACAAGTTATTAATCAAAAGACCCGATGAGATTTCATTTTAAAGCACATTTAAATATACCTTTTTCAAAAGACCCGATGGGATTTCAATTTCAAATTTCAAAATCTGAGCCGAGATTTTGTCTCCATCGGCTCATGAATAGTAAATAAGGTCAGGAGCCGTGCATAAGCCATGATTCTACAGAGATAAGGAGTTGGGCGGGAAAACTAAGGTGGTTTTGCTAGTATTATATTACAGATTATACCCAACCTAATAAGTTTAATAGTACCCATAGTCTTTACAAAATTTTTTTATATTGCAAATTTAGGTGAGTTGGGTCGTGAAACTCACTAAGAACAGATTCTAGAGTATACCTCAAGAATTAAAGAACGTACTTTCACATCGCCAAACAAAAAAGTTCCTCTATATTTATATATGTCCATGATGATGATCCTAAACTAAATCCAACCGCATTGATTTACAATAAATGTAGAAATATACTTCATATCAACCGTCTCTATATTTTGGTCCTTAATATAAGTCACCAATTGTCATTAACCAACTCATTTATTTAATTTTTCCCAATATACCCTCATCATTGGAAAAAAGATTTTTTTTAATTCAATTGATTTTTCCCAAAACTTTTGGTAGAAAAAGGTAGTGGGTCATAGTGATAAATGTGAGGGGGCAAAAGTGGACAATTTTGATAAAATAAGACCAATTTAATGATGCAACTTTCATTAAACTTCATTTTTTGGTATGTACAATTTGGGCAGTTGATGACTTAAAACAAGGACCGGAGGGAGTATAGTTTATAAGTGTAAGAGTGGCGGGTTAGCAAAAGTCAAATTATATCGACTATAAATAGCCACATATAGTCAGGGGGTAAAGACATAGATGCGAAAATAAACAGAAAGAAGATCAATAGGCGGTGACACAGAGTTCAGATAATTGAAGAAGATAAATGGGGAAGCAATCCATATATATCTTAAGCACTCTAATGCTGGTCACTGCCCTAATCATCTGCTGCAATTCAACAAGTAAATGTTATGAAAACAGTATTTAAACGATATCATTTATCAATATGATGCTTGGTTTATCTTATTTTAATTGATTTTATAATGTTTATTAGAAATTCGTTTTAATATACAGGATAAGAGCTTTTTTGTTACTTAATGGATTCTCTTGCTTTCTGATGAACATATAGGTACGAAGGATGCAGTTGGGACAGAAAAAGGGGGTGTTGGACTATATATACCAGGAAGGTATTGCTTCAGTCATTTTGGGATTTGTAGGAATGACCATGATTGCGGTGAGAAGTGTTTAGATGCTTACCCAGATTGCGAGTATTATTGCGTTCAAAGTCTAGGCAAATGCATATGCAAGTTTGAATGTTAATTCACCTTCTTAATTAAGTACTCTTCCAGACATTATCAATAAATAGTATGTACCCTTGCCGTGCCTCATATACAGGCTGCTTTTATTATAGACTATGTTCAATTGTTTACCTTTTTCGTTACCTCCTTAATCACTCTTCCCATGTCGTCATCAATCTCCTCCCGTAATGATATCATTAATAAAAATTAATCAAGATGAATGTGTGTGATTGTTTGTAGGAATTTTTCTTTTTGCCTTTCTAACACCATCAGTCCTGTCCAGTTCTCTATTCTCATCAGTGTCAATATTCTTTTGCCAACTCATGTCAATATTGCTTTGAAGAACGAAAATCATTAGCGCAAATAATTTATACTCAATTTCAAAGTGTTATGACATACGAGAACTTTTTTCACAATATTACGAGGATATTTTATACTCATAGTTTTAGGGATTTAATAATATAATGACGATGCTGATTAACACGTAATTCACGGGGGCTTTGGATCTCCATAATGAAAACTGAAAACCTCATCATGCTTACAAATTGTGGCGGTGATATTGAAATGTTGATGCAAAGACTTTTCGCTGATTTCTCCTATGTCTCTGACTCTCTGTTGCACAGTAAATAAAAGGTTGAAATTGAATTTGATGAATTTGAATTTCATTAATTAAAAATGGTGCGGAGGGTGTGGGTTGTGAACGATCAAGGTTTAACCATGGAATCGTAAACTTAATCTTTAAATATATAAACCGAGTAATTATTTTTCATTTAAATATTATATCAAATAAAACATTAACTAATTAAAAATGAAATGCGGTATAAATATAATAGTCGAAAGGAATAGTATATCAAGTTATATGGTATAATTATTTTTTATAAAAATAGATGTAATTGATCGCCTTAGAAGTTGAGGATGTAGTCATACAATTAATGGGTAATCAAGGCAGGCGTCAATAAGATACTCCCTCCGGTCCTTAATGTAAGAGCTAGCCGCCAAAAAAACACTTCTTAAGAAAACATGTGAGTGTTAGTTAGATGTCTGGAGTTAATGCTTCTTTTCCAAAATTACCCATATTTATTATGGTACTTTTAAGAGAGAGAAATACATAACCATTAATAAATATGAAAGAGAGTCAGGGGTAAAGTAGGAAAAAATGCATTAAATGATGAGAGAATGTGGGGTGAGTTCTTACATTAGGGACCAAAACCATTCAAATTTTGGGCTCTTACATTAGGGACAGGAGGGAGTACTACACTTCAATCATTCGACTGATTGTTAAAGAAGATTGACTGATTAAAATAATCCAAAAAGTGAAACTTCAATGAAGTATTTGCTTTCTTGACGGATAGAGGGAAGGAAAGGTGCAAGCTTACCACAAAAATTTTTGCATTTGGGTTTCAGCTTGGCCCAAAAGTTTCAAAAAATTATAATTATGTTCTTTGCCATTGAAATATTATTGTTGATACTTGATAATGACATTGTCCGATAAAAAAATGACATTGATTGGCTTAATGATCTGATCTTGCATGAAATTGCCAAACAGGAAATCACCACCACCATCTTTCCCCACTTCTGGCTCTCATATCTCCATTTTAATTTTAAGGTTAGATCTACTTTTTTTTTTTACTTTCATCGATTAATTCACCACGGATTATGAGTTGGAGCTTCCTTTAGCAAGGTGTCCTCTCACCCTCCATGCATGGCTAGGCCGTCCGTTACTCTTTTGGGTGATGGAAATGACTTGAAGCAGGTGATAACTACACATACAGTTTGGGCCTCCAATACATACAGTGTATGGTTGAGTTCATGAATATGTAAATGTCATTTAGATACTTTTGTTGTCGGATTGGATACTATACCAAGCACTTGAACTTCTTGGTGTTAATTTCATTTAGGAAATAAAAGCCTACAAGAGAATATTTAGGCATCATTATTCATTACCCTGCCTCTATGTGTCAGGGAACAAATTATTATACAAGCTGACTGATTCCTATAAAAGGGTGATCATATTACACCACGGATTTGTATAAGCAAATTTCCGAATTTTCTGCAGACCCTCAGGCATATGAATTTTTCTTGTTACTCAAACGCTGCTTGCTTATTGGCCTATCAAGAAGACTGCAGGTTTTCTTCTAAGTGCCGACTCTCTTGTATGCATGAGACTTTGAACAGAACAAGAAAGGTATTAGTGCCAGAAAACTAAGAAGAGCAAGCAGCGCGTAGAAGTAATCAAGATGTGCACGATTAATATTGGTAGCAAACCAACTATCATGAGCCTTGCCACCCGTTGCATTCTCAATGAAAGAGACAAGAAAGCTACTTGTAAATCTCCCAACACCAATAATACTGGCGTAAAGGGCAATGCCCATACTTCTTAATTCATCTGAGACTTGATCATAGAAGAACTCTAGTAGACCAACCGAAGTTAAACCATCAGCAATGCCAGACAAGACATATTGAGGAGTTAACCACCAGATGCTCATTGGGAGTGTCACATCAGGCATATCAACTAGCCCATAATCTTGTGCCACTTTTAGTCTTTTCATCTCAACAAAGGAAGCAACCACCATAGAAAAAGCAGAGAATAACAATCCACTTCCAATTCTCTGTAGCATGGTGATGCCAGAGGGTTTGCCTGTGATATGTCGGGCTGTAGGAACAACAATGCGGTCATAGATAGGAATGAAAAGTACAATGGAAATGCCTATGAAGGATTGAAGTGAAGCGGCTGGTACTATAAACCCAGGCCAAATTTGCCTGTCTAGTGTGACCCCTTGCTTAGTAAAGAATGTATTTTGCTGAGCAGTCACAACTGCAAAAATCAAACTCGTAACCCATGTTGGGACAAGTCTAAGGACTGCCTTTGCTTCTTCAACATCACAAACATTACAGACATTTCCCTCGTTTTTAGATCCATCTGGAGCAATTAGTGCTTTGTTAAGGAACCTGCACTCCATATTTGAGGGAACTTCAGTATCGTGTAGCAATTCCAATTTTCTGATTTTTGTGACAGCGTATTTGATTGGCCGGAAAGAAAATAGGTTTATCATATGCATCAACATCAAAGTAAATGGTGAACTTCAATTGGTCAAAATTTTGAACTACATAATTTTTATTCATGATATTGGAGAAAGATAAAAGCTTTGGAGTGACTAAGTGGACAAAGGTTATTTGAATGTAGCACTTAAAATGAGCTTATCCCAATCAAATGAATATAAAGAGACATGTCATTGCCTTTGAGGTACAGTGGCATGAATGACAACATCTAATCGTTGTGATCACGGTTCGAACCGAACCAGCAATCAAATGCTTGCCAAATAAAAAAATACATACAAACATATCCATAATTACCAAAAAGGTTTATTTTTAAGTTGAATAAACAATGATAATCAGCTTCAATTTACAACTGCCATCAAAGAATGTTGACAACTAACTTCCCCAAAAATAGTTTTAAATTTTAATGAAGGTCTCACACATCACAATGAACTAATACCTTTTTCTTTCTTTGAAAGCATAAATGCTTAAGCTTATTTGTCTTACCTAAACTGTTCGGAACCATGAGGCACATTACCATGAGCCTCCTCTTCACTAGCTATTGCTGAGGGTGTAGTTCGCCAATTGTATAAGGCAACAATGAACACCTTGCCAATTTTCAAAAATGGGTTCTTTCCATCCCCTTTTATTGTAAACCGATAAGTCCAAGTTCCACCAGAGAATAAAACCAATGCAACAACCATTGCGATGCAAGGGATTCCAAATCCAAGAACCCAACTAACATTTTCTTGTATGTAGTTCAATATTGGAACATTAACTAAAATACAAGCGGAGTAAGTGAAATGCAACCAATTAAAAAATGAGCTTCTGGCCTTATGTTCTTCTGGGTGTTTCCCATCAAATTGATCAGCTCCAAAAGCCTGGACACAAGGCTTATGTCCACTTTGAGCAAGTGCAGCAAGGTATAGAGAAAAAAAGAATAAAATTACTTGGAACTCAGAACAAGAGGTGTTTGTACCAGCAAAGTGACAAGTGCTGGCAGGGAACATAGCTGATAAAGTCAACAAGCCCAGTGCCTGAATTTGAATCCAAGAAAAAACTCAAGAACAGGAGTTAACAAAATAATAAAAGCATTCACAATCCAATTTATAGCAACAGGGTTTCAAGAAAAAATTACATGTCAAACTTATTATGCTTATTTTACAAATTGAAAAAAAAAATTATCCGTTAGTTGCTATTTCTAGTGTGCTATGACAATTTAAAGGTTACATATTAGACTTAATATGTTTTATTATGATCCATGATCGGTGGTGCACTGGTTTTACACAAGAATAAGAATTATTAAAGGAAAACACTAACCAGAATGTAAATGAAAGATGCAAGCATGATGGTTCGGTAACGGCCAAGAAAAGAATCAGCAACAAAAGCACCCAATAGAGGAAGCAAGTACGACGTTCCGAGCCAGATATTCACGTTGTTTGCTGCCTTCACCGTGGATTGGCCCATTGGCCCAGTCAGAAAATTAATGAGGTTCGAATTGATTCCATAGAAAGCAAACCTCTCTGCCATTTCCACAACTGATATGAAACCGCAAAATAAAAAGTGACAATATTAACAACTAACATGAAAAATATAAACCAATTGTGTGTAATGTTTGTTTGTCTTTCTGCCATAAAAAATTAAGCAATGAGATTTAACCAAACATTATACGGAGTATACCATTAATTCATGTCTCTCAACCAATCATTATATATCATTGAAACATTAATACATGTCTCAAAGTTGCAGACATGCAACTATGTTATTGTTATCTATATATAACGTAGTAGTAAAATGAGTTTAGCACTAAAAGTTGCATTGAAAGCTGGTGATTTTACCAATAATGAAAGAAGCCGCTCGCCAGCAACCGGACAGTGATCGAAGAGCTGGCCGGCCTTTGAAATCCACGGCGGAGTCAACGGTTTCCGGCTGCAGCAGAGTTTCAATTTCAGAATCGTCAGAACAGTCCAGAATAGCCATACTAAAAGTGGCGTTTGACAGCCGTGAACTACCTCTAAAACTCTTTTATAGCAACTTGGAAATGAAGCCTACAAATCATAACTTTTGTTTTATAATAGGGTTAATGTTTAAATCTAACACTCAATTATTGACAAAAATTCACCTAAAAAAATCAATTTCCGATCTCAAATGTGACAAATTAAAGATTAAGTACAAAGTGGGTCAAATGTAGGAACGTCGTTGGACAAAATTTCCATGAAATGGGGCGTGGTAAAGGACATGTGTATATATGCATGCTATATAGCCTTATGCAAGCGGATATTGTGATCTCTTAGTTATTTAAATGATAGCATACAATATTATTTACCATCTTTTTTTGCCAGTAAGGCAATATTTACCATTACTCTAATGCTCACACTATAATTGTATGATAAATTGATAGTTAAGATTTTAAATACTTATTAATCTCCCTTGAGTTATTGGCATGTGAACTATGCATTTATTTTTATTTATATTTTTATTAATATTAATATTATTATATCTTCTCCACGCAGTTATGTTTGAAGGTTGATAGATGCATTTGCCCCAGTGCAAGACCAAAGTGGTTGATATAAATTAATCAAAGAAGTTGATGAAAGGTAATTTATTAATCAAACTTTTCCATTCTCACTAAAATTATGGGCAATGTAGTCTATAAATTTTATTGAGATAACTAAGCAGAAGTCTATATACTCATTACAATAAATACTATATATATAATTGGCAATGGACCGTGTGAATATAATAAAGAACTTGAATTTTGTTTACCACATGGACCATGTGAAATAATAATTTTATATTAATCAAGACGAGGAAGACCTCCCGTGCGTTGCACGGGTGATCGTTACAACACAGAGTTATAATGCAATCAAATAGTGTCAACAAAACATATAAAGTTTCACCTAAACCACTTATTTTAACAGTGCATGCAGTTACATTATTATCATGTGAATAGTAAAGAGAGGGCAAAAATGTCTTCTTTACTTTAAAGATAATTAAAGTTAGGTTATTTGGGGCCTACTTTAATTTCACCAATTTATGGAACTTTTTCTTTACACATTATTTTTGTTGGGTGGAACCTCAAATTAATTACCCCTATCCATTACTCTCTATGACTTGATTTAGAAATTAAAGGAAATTATTCTTTTAAAAGTGGGTAAGAATAAGATCGTTATTGTTAATTATATTGTAGCGATTACCAGATTGTGGTTTGGTTTCTTTCCTTTTAAGACTTGGATGAATTAATTATATATACGTTCAAGATCTTAAATGTTTATTGGCACTGATCGCTGAAATATGTCAGAGCATTATTTTGCAAGTGTCGACTATCGGGATGGGATTTCCTCATCCGCGCGTCCCTATGCGTCCCTCCTTCTCCTCTTATACTACTCTGATCCTAAATATAAGACCTAATTGACTTTTTTTGGAGAGATTAAGGTTACGAAATAAGTTATTAAATCATGACATATTTGATATATTTTTAGATTATCCATTATCTTATAGGTAAAATAAACTAGTCTAAGAGAAAAAATTAGGTGAATCAATTTATAATTAACTTATTTTGTTTTTTTAAGATTTTCTAAAAAAGTCAAGTAGGTCTTATATTTAGAACCGGATGGAGTATTATATACAGATTAGATTGATTGAAGAGTTCATATCTCATCATCATGCTATTAAAAATAAAAAATTTGTATGATAGTATGAAATAAATGAAGAACTCATAATTTAAAAAAATTAGCAAAAAAATTTCAATTATCTATACATATTTCATTTCAATAGAAAGATCTATAAGAGATATAAGTTTCTTCAGTTAACTATAAAGATATATCCAGTTAACTATAAAAAATTGTATATAAATATTATGAGATAAAGTCTTTTATATTTTATAGTTATTTGGATCAATGTATATCTCTTATAAATCTTTCTGTTGAAATGATATAGTTGTAGACAATTGAAATTTTTCATTTTAGAAGATCTTGAAAATTATTTCAAACTTCTTCATTAATTATATTTATAATTCCGTTTTTTAATGGTATGATGATGTGGTGCAATATGAGCCTTTGGATTGATTTTAGAGGGCCTAGATTTGGTAATTGCTTGAAGTTATGCTTGTTTGGGATGGGGCAGACCTGTTTTGAATTAAGAGTTGAAGGAAAATAATTTGGATAGATGGGAATGTCCTGCTTATGGGTATTTGAAATTCAATATTGATGGAGCAAGAAATTTGAGTTCAGGATATTGTACGTGTGGGGGAGTGTTGAGAGATCATAATGGGGATTTCATACAGGCTTTTCAATATCGTATTGATATTGGGTCTTCTTTGTCTGCTGAAGCTTGGGGCTTTTTATGGGCTCTCAATTTATCATGGGAGAAGAAAATTCAAAGTTTGACTGTTGAGAGTGATTGTCATGAATTAGTTAATATTTTGCAAAAGACGATTCCAGTTTGTCATGAATTCTACAGTGATCCTTAAGATATGCCCAAGAGATGTCAACTGTATTGCTGATATGCTTGCGGGAGTAGCTCAAGATATGAAAGTTGTTTTTTGGTCTAGGTTGACTCTCCAGATCTGATTTATAGCCTATTGGTTTTTTATTTAAATTTGTTGTATTACTGTAGAAACGAAACTCGGTGATTGTTGCTGAGTGATTGTTTTATATTGTAGTTCTTTTTATAAAAAAAAAAAGAGGGCCTAGATTTGGCCACAGAGGGATTAGGAGAAGGATTGCCGCAGAGGCAATCTGGATCCATCCACTATCATCCAGATTTTTTTCCTAAACAAGGAGATCGATGCATTTATTAAATCGTGATCTAACTTCTTGACTCTATCAATTTCAGGTTTTATCAAATAAAATTGTGGTGTCATAACTCATAAGTCACTTTAAATTGCACTAGTAGAAAATTCGGCTTGAATAACTAGTTTGCACATCAAATTTACAAGTTTACACACCAAGTTCAGTTCTCAATTATAATATTTATATCATACGAAATAATCTTGTCAATTTGTTCTAAAACTTGTACTTTTATTAATTTGATATTCAACAATAATTTTATGCTTGGACTCTATACTAACTTCTTTATTTAGTTTTATAAGATATAAATTTTGATATATTTAATATTAACCATCAATATTTAAATAATGTTTAAGTTCACTTTATGTGACTTTGCATTTTTTTTAATATTATTTTTTGTGATGAAAAAAAAAACCCATATGTGTCAAACCCATATTTTAAGATAAAAGTAAAACCTTAAAGTTCACATATTAAGTTTACTGTCTAAGTTTATAATTTCAACATGAGTTTGACAAGTGTATGTGCTCAAACAAACAAACATAAGCTTGAGAAGGATATTAATTAATATAATATTGATACATGGAATAAATCAATTGGGTTCATATTAATATATAGATGGTATTTAAAAGCATTTGCATTTGTCTGATTCGTGAATTTGTAAACATCAATTAATATGACGGGATTTTTTTCCCGTGAAGTCAGGCAGCTTGGTTATAAATACACGCCCCAATCCCCTGGTTAAGACCTAAAATAACGGCAGGAAGAATAAACTAGCTAGCAAGCAGAGAGAGGGTGGATGATGAGGAAGCAATTAGTCATTTCATTTGCCATTCTCGCGCTGTTCATCGCTCTTGGTGCGTTTCGCTTTTGTAAATGTTTTTCCCTATTTCAAACTTGAATTAATTTTGTGTATGTTTTTATTGACCAGTAGAGTAGACTAGATCATGAGTGAGGAGAACCTCAAAATTTAAATTGTGGGTGAGTTAAACATTTTTTATAAAATTTTGTTATAAAAAAATAAACTAAAGAAGCGAGACCAATTGGTTGAGTAACGAACCCACTTTCGTTAAAATTCTTCGATTGCGTACCCTGTGCTTTCCTCCTCCTCTTCTAATCAACAAGGCGAAATTACTTAACTGGTTGTTGCTGTTTTTTTCGTTGACGTAATGAGTTAATGGTTTCGTTGTTTTATGAACTTTTGCCATTTGCTGTAGATTTTGTGATTTCTGTTATGTCCTGGGTTTATTTTGCTTTGAATATAAATTGAAGGCGTGATATTAAGTCCAGAAAAAAAAGTTTGATGGGACTTATTTCAATGATATTTTCCTTTAACACAAGGCCTTTCACCTGGTCATGTCTTTATTTTTATTCACTCTCAATGGTATTTTTTTTTCAAATTCTTTTTCTGATTCATCCAATGTCTCAAGTTATTTCATATCAAACTAATTGTGTGTGTGTGTGTGTTTTAGGTTTGTCTTTTGATCCTATCAAAATTATTTAAATTAATTTAAAAACATATTTTAGGCCATATATTAAAGATTAATTTATCGCCGTGAATAACAAAAGAAGCCATCAAAATTAAATAACAAATAATGTGAATACGTATTTACTCGTTAGAGAGTTATGAAAAAATGGGTTGTAAAGATATGAACTACTATGTTTCCTACTGATAAAGTAGCATCTTGCCAAAACATATATGTTCTTGTTATGAAAAACGCATATATTTTTGGATATAGGTCATGAAACAAAAACAGTGGAGGGAGAATTTTGGTGCGTCGAACATTTTGGGTATTGCAACTTCTCTAATCCAGATCGTTGCCGTGACGACTGTTATTCCTCTCACCCTGGAGAATCGACAATTGCGCACTGCGTAGAAAATAAAGAATCTGAATTAATTTGTTCTTGCACTTATCATTGCTAAATAATCCATGCTCAATTCCCCTGTAATAATATATTAAGAATAAACTTTAATTTTCCCATAATTAATATTAATAAGCTGTATCTTTGCCAGCAATTCTATGGCATGGACATATTGAGGTAGAGAGGGCTTTTATGCACGTTCGAGTTCAATATGAATTTAATCGTGTGTGAGTGTGTAACTCCGCCTATGATGAACCTCATGTCTATCATATGTCATAGCCGGTCCTGAGCTCGGATAAAGGAAGAGTTATGTTAGGTCTTTACAACTAACATAAAATTTGTCAAAACGCATGGTCATTGACATACAAAGATCTATGTATCCAACCCCACATAGTGGGATAAGACTTCTTTGTTGTTGTTGTGTGTATTTAAACACACTCTCATTTTGGTGTCTCATTTTTAATGCAAGTTTTCCTATTTTAACCATTATCAATTTTGTAAGTAGCTGCTCCTATATTTTTTAATGTAAAGAAAATATTAATCAAGATAGCTAGCTTACTTTGACAAAAAAAACCATAGCTAGCTTACCACCCACACGAATTAGCAGATAGCCACTTTTGAAAGTTATAGTGTTATACCATTTACTAGATTTTTCAAGGTCCGTTTGACTGTAAGAAGGAAAAGTGAAAAATTGAAAGTGAAAGGGTAAAGATGAAAAGTAGAGGTAATGATAAAAGTAAAGTTTGTGCCCCAAGAAAAATGTGGGATGAAGAGAAAAAACTTGTGAATTCATGGATGTAGGTAAATTACCAAAAAACTGACACTTCCCCACATTTCACTTTCTTTCCTCCATTTCTTTGTCAACCAAACTGACCCCGTAAAAGGGGGAAAAGTAAAAGGGAGAGACAGATGTCAAAGAGATGTCAATGACGCATGAAACCAATCAATAGTTTTTAAATGCGATCAATGAGTCTTTTCCTAGTTGGATTGACGAACTTCATATTCAATATGTCTTTATATATTTTATGTTTGTTATTATTTATTTTAACTTTGTTGATCCCATCTTTTATGGTGTGTAGTGCAATATTTGCGTTCTCTTTTAGTTGATGAGTTCAACAAAACATATATTGTTTTTATATTAAAAAATATAATTCGCTTGCTTCCTTGCTTATTTTCTATCTTGAGAGTTGATTATGTGTAGGTCGATGGAGGCGTGTACAGCCATCATCAACTCAATCCAACCAAATAGAAAAGCCCACTCACTGGGTACCAACACATGGGCTGTTTGGCCCGCTATACATGGCAGCTGGCTTCATCTATAACAAACTAATGATCCTCCAACATCGTCCATGGGCTGAATGGTAAAGAACCACGTCCTCTGACCACGAGGGACGGAGAAGGTTCAACTCCATATGATCCTATCTCAGGATGCGAGGTAGCTCGTTATCTGCTGGTGGAATCAGGTAAGCTAGAATATTTCCGTTTTTTTTTTGGCCCACATCGTATGAACAATTATTTTTTATCTATTATTTGCAGTCAAATAATCAAACTGCTGCTCGAGAAAAAGTGATCCAATGCAAAACATTGACGACATCACAATCAATTCATCTTTGTTGTGTATATATAATATATACTCTATATGGTTTAATTTGAAGGCATGAATCACACAGAAGATTCAGAGGGACCTTATTGGTGCATGGGTGACGGTGAGATATTATTGCCGTTTTCTATGACTCATGCTTCCACACTATTCTGGAGCCTCCACCTTACCTACAAATATGTAGGTGTCTTTCAAACCTGTCTATTTGTTGCTTCATATATTCCGTTTCAATTTCTCTTCTACTCATTGGTATTGCAATTTTTTTTACTATTTACATTGGCATTCCAATTAATTAACTACGATCTGAAGCCCACGATGAACTCAGTAAATTTCGAACTACTAAACACTTTCATTTTGCCATGTTTTAAATCACATATCTGCGTTGCTGAAGTCCAGATCGGCGTGGACAATGACTGTGAGCACAACTATATAAACTACGATGTATATGCGGAACAAATAATAATGATTATTTATTTTGGTTGCGAAATCATTCATTTGTTTATGAAAGCGATGACAATGCATATGTGAGTGTGCTTCTAACCATAATTGTTTATCGCTAAGACGCTAACGCCCCTTGAATTATTTTAATTCAATTCCTAAAAAGCCCGTTCTTTTCTCTACTCATTTTAAACAAAAAAAAAATAAAGGTGACATGATTTGTTTGTTTGCATGAGGTGATGAGCCAATTGAACATTTCCACCAATGAAAAAAGCTGAGAGATAAATGAATGGATCACACATGATGACCATATATATTGTAAATTTCACACATAGAAAAATGGGAGGGCCAATAACACTTGATAGATTGGTAGAAGAAAAACCCAAATAAATAAAAATAAAAATTAAAGGAGGGAAAAAAACCACCGAAAGTCCAAAGAGTTATAAATTTCAATATCCACAATGTAATGTAATCCTCCAAAGTGGAACTCTCGGTTCAGTCAAAAAGTGCAATCATAAGTATCACCACTTCTCTCTCTTTCTCTCTCCTGAAGGGAATAATAATATAGACACACATCAACTTTAGCCTCATTGGTCATTACTACCTCAAATACTTATATTTAGCTTCTTCTTCTTCAACATCTATAGGCATGATGGAGAACTCTGAGCTTTATCAATTCCTTGCCGCTGGCAACGGTGCTTCCTTCTTCGTCAACCCCTCATCGTACGGCGGCCTTCCTCCTTCCGCCGCCGCCTCAACAATGCACAGTTTTTGTAGTTCCTCTTACTACCCTTTGGATTCTTCAGAAATTACGGATACACCCCTCCACCATGATAGAGCCCTAGCCGCCTTAAAGAATCACAAGGAAGCTGAGAAACGCAGGAGAGAGAGGATTAATTCCCACCTTGACAAGCTTCGCACCCTTCTTCCCTGTAATTCCAAGGTATTTCATTATATACACCCCCTAATAAATATGTGTGCGTCATTATTTTATTTAATTCTTTAGCTTGCATTGTTTTTTTAATTCTAATTACCTGGCGATGAACTAATAATGGAAGTCATTGTTTTTAATCTTTTGCATCTTCTTCAATAGTGAATGTGAACAAAGGGAATTAACTGTTGTGTGTTTCGGTGCATTATTAGGGAGGGACAAAACAAGTGATATATTTCTCTTAAATCGCTGTCTATTTGATCCTATCTCCGACTTTTGATCACTTGCATTTCCACGCATCTTCTCTTACTCACAAAAAGATCATAAAGAGTGGTTTTCTTTTCCCTAGGATTCTCTCGTCTTCTATATATATATCAGAAAAAAAGAGCTTTTCTGAATATTCAAAAGCTTTATCCACAGTAGGCCAATCCATTAAAGGCGCGCCATGTAAGAAAATAAAAGAAACACCTCCCAGTTTCTTTCCACAGGCATAAATACAATGAAACTAAGGAAAGTCACCAAGCTTTACACAACATAAAAAAATACAACTTTTTATTTGTTTATTAAATATAATGCATATATTTTGAATTAATAATTCATGTATACAATTATGAAAAAAAAATTCATATGTACAATTAATTAATCCATGTTTCAACATGATATCAAGTTTAAGTCAACGGGAAAGGACTAATAACTCAACATTATATTTCCTTAATTTATCAATCAATTTTTTGACTTTAGAGTATTATCTTATTTACATCTAATGACTAAGCAACATTTGTGAGTGGGTTTTTATTTTCAGACCGACAAGGCATCGCTTCTAGCAAAGGTTGTCCAACGAGTGAGAGAGCTGAAACAACAAACCTCACAAATCACAGAACTGGAAACCATTCCTTCAGAGACAGACGAGATCACCGTGCTCTCCACCGGCGGCGACTTCTCCGCCAGTGGTGACGGCAGGCTCATATTCAAGGCCTCCCTTTGCTGCGAGGATCGCTCCGACCTCATACCTGATCTCATAGAAATACTAAAGTCTCTTCATCTCAAAACCCTCAAGGCAGAAATGGCAACACTTGGAGGAAGGACCCGAAACGTTCTTATTGTAGCCGCTGACAAAGAACACAGCATTGAATCAATCCATTTTCTCCAGAATGCATTGAAATCCTTGCTTGAACGCTCCAATTCAAGTGAAAGATCCAAACGGCGTCGTGTTCTGGATCGCAAGTTAAATTGATATTAACTCGCCGAAGTCGTGTTATCATCGGTTTCTTAGCATTGGTACTTGTTAGCTCGTTATGAGTAGTTTATGGGGTTTTAGTTGTTAATTAGGTCTCGCTTGTTTTAAGGAAAAGCAACATATATAAACTGAGATAATGATAACTCATGCAAGTTCCTTCTTCTATTATTCCAGGTTCTTCAATCACACATACATAAATAGTCATATGTCATGTAATTTTTTATGTGACATATATATATTAGTTAAATGAGTGTATGTATTTTAAGAATATATCAATGCATACACATGTTGGTGCTGATTATATGTGACTGGAGAACTTGGCATAATGAATATAAAAAACTCTAAGTGAGAATTGTGGTACAGATAATTATGTGATAAGGTGGAGAACTGGTGGAGGGTGGTGACTAGAGTTATAACTTATAACTTATATGTGTGAGTGTGGTGTTATTGGGAATCTTTGCATGTGAAGTGATGAATGTTGCATGTAAGTAGGAAAAACCGGAGGGGGGAAGAATCTGACTGGTGGATGAAGAAGAATGAAGAAAGAGACATTAGTGTACTGTGCGTGATGTGTAACTGGTGATAACGAAACTAGGGGGAGGGGTCTGTGTATTCTCTGTTAAAGCAATGCTTCTGTGAGTTTCCAAGCTATATAATATGGCATATTCCTCTCATACACTCTCTCTCTCATCTCTCATTTTCGTATTCAAACCTGTGTAATAATGAGTAAGCTGAGCGTATGTATGTAAATTTACATACATACACAGATACACTGATTCAAAAGAAGGCATGGGATAGGGAAGTGTGCGTGGAAAATTGCTGTTACGTTGGTTGGATTGTATTGTAAGTCGGGCCAATGAGATTCTGAGACTTTAGTTACAGAGAGTTATCACAAAACGAGGGTTTGTAATAACTGGGACATTAGAGGATCCGGACCCATATGTAACTGCAGCGAGCAATGTGTTCGCCAATCTGGTCTCCTAGAACGAACAAAAAGGAAAAAGGAATGACTTATTATTCCAGCTGTGAAATATGATATCTCTGCTGCATTTTGCCTTTTCTTCTTTTCCTGCTTTATCGCAAGTCTCTGCCTTTTTATAGTTCCCACTCCAAGTTCCTGTGTGGACTACATATATGCATGGAAAGCAAAGAACCAGACAAAATACAAACCAGGATAAAAGCTCTCTGGCAAGGCCAAGCAAAATCAGTCATCAGTAAATATACACTATTACTCTATATTATTACTGTATTCTCGAATTTCTATCTGTTTACTATCAATAAAGAGGAAAGAAAAACGAAAAACATGTTGGAAAAATAAAAGTTCACTTAGCTTGAAATTAAAATAGATATTTTTGTTTGATTGGGTGGACCAAAAAGTAGGTGCTAGCGCTGTACTTGTACATTATATTCACATTTGAGTTTTGCAAATCCCATCCATATCAGGATTTTACTTAAAGATGGGCTTTCAAATTACTTGAATTTTGCAACTACTCCGAAAACCAACTTTTAGAGTGTGGTTCTATAATGCAGGAATTATCTCGATTAGATTTAAATTTTGTCATTGCTTTTAGACATTTTTGTAGTTTATTTAATTAAAGGGGCAATTGAACTTAAGTAAGTGTATTATTCATTCTCTGATGACTATTTCTTTGTAGATGCTCCATACACTACAAGAAAATCGCTACATGCCGGCGTTTGCGTTCCGGCGGTTCTAAAAAAAACGCAGGTGCATTTTTGGCGTTCCGGCGGTCTCACACAAACGCCGGAACGCGTCGCCAAAAACGCCGCTACGCGCGATGATTTCATTTTTTTTATTTTTTTTATTTTCCAGATCGCGTTCCGGCGGTTGGAAGCGCCGGTACGCTGCACTGTTTTTGATTTTATTTCTTGCCACTTCACCGGCGGTTCGAAGCGAGCCAATGATTTTAGTATTTTTTGAAAATTAATAACATTCCCGCGGTTGAAACCGCCGGAACGTTTACAATTAATGTGGTCGTTACGTGCCGGCGGTCGGAACCGCTGCTATGCTGAAATAATAATAGATAACGCTGTCGCTTTTAGAAACACCGCAGAGTAGCGAACTTTACCTATAAATACAGGTCTTCCCTTAGTTCATTCTCGCCCCTTTCCATCTTGTCTCTTCTTCTTTCTCTCTACTCGTTTTCCTCTCCTTTGTTTACAGTTTTTTTAAAAAAGCATTTTTTTTAATGTTTTAGTTTCCTTTTATATTTTTGTTTCTGTCATTGAAACTTTAATGATAAATTGTTAGTAACTATATTTAACCATAGAAATAGTCTTTTTATTTTTGAACTGTTTTTTGGTTTTGTTAATATAAAAAATTTGGATTTATTATAATAAAAGAACTCAGATTGATTTTATGGTTCAATATTTTTATTGTTATTATACATTTCTTATTATTTTGTTATTTATCATTTCTTATTCTCGCATTAATTTTAACCATTATTTATAATGGTTAAATTAATGTTTTTTTTTAAATATGAAGCTCAACATGCCGGCGGTTCCAACCGCCGGCATGTAAGTATTAAAATAGCATACACATGGCCGCGGTTTTGAACGCGGGAACGCTGAAAATTTCAAAAAACCCGCCAATTGCGTTCCGGCGGTTTCTAAAACGTTCCCGCGGTTTCAGAAACGCAGCTACGTAACTTTCCGACGCTCAATTCGCCTGCGTTTGTGATAAACGCTGTAGAGTCATGCCCGAGTTTAAAACCGCCGGAATGTAGCGAAATTCTTCCGCCGGCATGACCCGTATCTTTTGTAGTGATATATGTGTGTACATGAACCAATGCTCAAACAATAGTTTTTCAACACGAGTGAATTTTTCATGGGTAAATTTTTTAACTTTTGTCAGCGTAAAGATAGATTTAAGATAATCATGAGATTATTTAAAAAAATTTACGGAAAATGTTATTAATTTATCATTGTGATATCAACCTTTCTTAATTAAAAAGAAACACTCACCCGCTCTCATAATGCGAAGTTTCAATGAAATGGTTCTGGTATATGTATTGAACACATGAATAAGAATTCCATTCTAATTAAGCAAAGGATAAAGCTGAAACTTTCGCAGTATTGACGTGTGACAAGAATCAAATGACATGGTAAAGTTCTCTGATCTCTCTACTGTGATGATGTTTTTCTTTTTCTTTTTCTTTTTAAAATGAAGACCGTACCGTTGGATTAATCCTGAATAAATCGCATATATTATATACACCTATAACACTCAATTTAAATATTATAAAATTAAATGAGAAAAAGTTATTTTTGACAACTGACAAACGTACTTTGCAAAATTATACTTGAGAGAAAAATGGAAAAAACACTAGGTGTGTGACTTTTTGGGGAAAAAAATCTGGCAAAAGACAAGTATTAGAATATCCTCCATGTCCGCTGGATGCAGCGATGGTGTAGAACTATGTAAAACTGGGATTAACTTTGCATTGCTTTTTGTTTTCTTGCTGTAGTAGATTAGGGAGATAAAATGTGGTACGGTAAAGGAGACTGTTATTATAGAGTATGTGAATGAGAATAAAGGACGACCAATTCTCTTTCTCGTGTTTTGTATTCCTTTTCAATGAGTGTTTTCTGTGTAGTAACTCTTTTGCACGTACTTTATAAGAGTAGATATACCGTCCTAGCCATACACACGAGAATCAATTGTCATGCCATTCAACGTAACGCGAGCTCTTTTTAAATCCCTACATATACGGCTTGTTTGTAAACATGTAAGGACTTCATTGATATTTTTTTTTAAGAAAAAAACAAATAGGTCAGTGATAAATTGCGGTACCTTGTAGTCATCATGGAAGAACCACGATGAACAGGGAAGGGGTTTGAAAATGTGAAGTTGAAGGTTGGATTAATTAAATAATTAAGGAGGAAACATAAGAAGTAGTAAAGTGGGGAATGTGTAGTCCCTATCCTAAAACGTAATTGATCATGTGTTTGAGAGCTTATAATCACTTGACGTTTGAGTGAGAAGAAAAGATGCACGCTTAATTTAAAAACTTTGACTCGTGTCATGTGCATGAATTGTTGTTTAGTTTTCACTATGCTGGTCAACACTGAGAACTGGGGATTCCACGCAGTTAGGCAGTACAACATCAATGACATGACATTGTAACACCCAAGATCAACCTTGGATTCCAATCACCCTTTTCATAATATTTAACTGTCGGGGGGTTATTAACCTCCCAACGACATCCCACTTAAATACTGTGATGAATGTTGACACTTTTTTTTGACCTCAATGAATGTTGACACTTGACACCAATTAATTAGGTCTTTCTTTAAAGCAACAAACATTTGTTCGTTCATGATTCTATCTTTGCCCCACACGCACACCACTTTGACATATTAGAAAGGTAGTCATGTGATATATAGATTGAGAGTATGAGAAATGTATGTAAATTTGAAATGGTTTGTGCATATATATACGGGGCGGCATATATACATAGGCATACGAAAGTGATAGAGACGTCATAATACGCAAGAGAGGTGAAAGCACGCACATGAATATATATATATATATATATATATATATATATATATATATATATATATATATATATATATATATATATATAAATGGGAAGGTAGTTGGTACTATACAGCTAGAGAGAAGCGTGCAAAAAGGAGGTTGACAAAAGAAGACACATGTGGTAATATAATAAACATTTGCATTTAAGAATATTCACACACACATATATGTATGTGGTGCAGATATAATAAAATGAGGGGGAATCGAATGTGTGAGTGCGTATTGGGAGAGGGAGAGATGGGTAGAGAGAAACAAGAAGAGAGAACAGGAGGAGAGAATGAAGGGGAAAAGCGAGGACAAAGAGCAATGTGCATGGAGTGTTATGTCGGAGACGTGCTAGCTCTTCTCTTTTATCTCTCTCTGGCGTGCTTTCTTTCTCTTTTTGTCGTCTCATGCAATCATTGCCCCTCCACTATTTTAACTCTCTTCTTCTCTCTCTCGTCACCACAAGTGTTTAGTGTATATCGTATGGAACCAGTTAGATTTATTCTAGATTTGATTTTAGACTGTATTGAAATATTTTAAATATAATCAAATTTAAACCGTCTAAAAGAGATTTAAATGGGCAACTCTCTCTAGTTTATCTTTTTAATGATAGTAGGGAGACTAATTTTATAAGAAAGTGGGATAGGCCCAATTAGTCAACCCTTGGTGATTAGGCCTAAACCAATGTTTTGGGGTTTGTGTGTTATTTGATGGGTGTATCGTTTGATTTAAAGCTCTATAAGGGACTGGACGGAAACTATAAAATAAGAACGATATCAATGTTACAATGCGACTTCTTTAAATTCTCTCTTCTCTTTGTGCATCTGGTGTATTCCAGAATCAAATTCAATGTCTGACTCTCTAAAGCATAAATGTTCAAGACTTCTGCAACCACTACTGTAAAGTGTGGGTGTGTGTATATATATATATATATAATGTGCGTACTCTGTATGTATATATAGTGCAGCGGGGTGTGTGTTAGAAGCCTACGCATATTTTTTTTACTTACCTTCATCAGTACACACAACAAACCCTCATATATACAGTTACACCACAGTGCGGGCGACTCGTTCACCACTCACATATTGATATTCTTTCCCTCCTCAAGTCCTCATATACTTCTTGTCAGCATATTCTTCCTCAATCCCCCCTACTATTCAATTCCTTCTAAAGTTCAATTCTCGTTGTTGAATTATGTGTACTCTTTTTTTTTGAATTATGTGTACTCTTACTATACAGACTGAGTGTAAATAATGGAACTGTACCTTTTTTTTCTAATAGTAGAAAAACTAGTGATACACCCGTGCGATGCACGGGATGCTTTTGTGTTATGCGATTTTTTATTTCCACTTGTATGTTTTGTTTTATCATCCCTCATTTGAAGTTTATTAATGATCAACACTTTTATAAAAAAAATCAATGATCAACACTTAACACTAAATCTAATTCCCAATTCATTTGTTACAAAATTGGCATGATGTGGTTAAAATCAGTTAAATTTTATTTCCTATCAAAACATCCACCCTTATTTCTCTTGCCACTTCAATTTTATTGAAATGACCTATAGCATGGGGATGCTTTTATTTTTGATGAAATATCACATATCATCTTAATTTAAAGATATTTTGATGTTCCTAGTGAATGAATTTTTTATATGTGATGAGGAAATAGTTTACTTGGCACAATATAAGACAACTGAGGCTAAGAAAAAAGTTTGTGAAGGATCTACATGATTTGGCACAATAATCTAATGAAATCAATTGGTTGGGGTAAGAAAATAGTTAAGGTAAAAAGATTTAAAGGTTTTGTAAAATGATTGAAAATAAGGAAGGAAAAATTTTATATAATGGCATGACATCAATATTTTTAGTTATTAATAATCAGATGTGTTTGTTTTGTGAATTAATTACAATGGTGCATTAATATGTAATATTGATTCTCTCAAATTCACCATGTTGCTAATATGTAAAATTCTTTTGACAATGTGACCATAACGCTCAAATCCTAATACTAAATTTTTCAAAAGCAAAATGCTACTACTGTAGAACTACTGAGAATTAAAATGTGTTAGAAAATAAAATAGAAATTATACCATGTGTAATATTTAAACTACTATGAAAATAAAAACTCCAAACCACTTTCCTCTAGGCACCTAGCCTCCCCCATTTGAAAGTTCGCTTAGACTAACTATTTTAAGCAGCTGTATTTTCAAATATTTTTAATTTATATTACATGTAATATTTTTAACTTAGGAAAGAATTAAACTTGCGTATGTTTAAAAATAAAAGAACAGTCAAACTTCATCTCCAACCACCCATCTAAACCCCACCCCCAAAAGAGAACCAAATTTCCGCGGGCACCTTCCCATCCAAAAGCTTATTGGACTAATTCTTTTTGTAGTTGATCTTCTAAAATAATTTCAATTTCTAGATCCTCATGCTATATATATATTCATGAGTAATCCATTTACTCTAAATTTGATAGTTTTATTTGTAGTTATTTATTATTCAAAACAAACAAATTAGTAAAAACTTGTGCATATGTATATTGTTTTTTTGTCGCATTTATGCATTTATATTAAATAGAAAAAGTTAATAAACTCAAATAGTTTAAATATCTCCAAATTAGGGGGCATTTATAAAAATAAAATAAGAGTCAAACTCCAATCTCTAACCCCTGAAAACCAAACTTTCCATCGGCACCCAAAATAATTTGAAACTTATTATTTTTGCATCAATATTGCTACATAAAATCATTACCATTAATAATTGATGATATTGAGCATTAATATTTACCAATAATTACTTATTGATTATTTATTAACTTCTTAGAATCAAACTATATTCATGTGAAATAATAATCACTTGCTCATATCCTCTTTTTTTTATAAAAAAATGCCCTCTTATTTTTTAATCAGTTTTTTTGGGGTCTCTGATAGCTTAATTCAAGTGATCAAAATATATTCATTAGTCATACCATATGGGACAAATAATAATGATTATTAATAATTTTGGTAAATGTATAATTAATACAATGATTTTGAAAATCAATACGGTAACTACATTATGAGCCCCATTTTAGGGCTACATCCCCAAGAATCGATTAGTCGGGTGCTAGTATAATATTGAGCCCCATTTTAGGGCTACATCCCCAAGAATTGATTAGTCAGTTGCTAGTATAATGTGTTCTCACCACTGAATATATTTTATATTCTTATTTTTAAAGTATTATTTATTGGTAGAGTCAAAAAGGTCTTACCGTTTCATGCGAATTTAATGAGATTTTAAAATTTTCTTAGTGTGAGCGAAATAGATGAACTTATAAATAGGAACAAAAGAGTAGCAATTTATTTGCAACATATTCCTTTTTATGAGAATATGCAACAAATTTATAGTTTGATTTAACAAAAGAGTTTTTTTTTATGCAAACGGGAAATGGTCAAATCTACTCACACTTGTTGCCAAGCACCATATTAAAATTGGTGGTTTGCCCTTGTGTTAAAAATATTTGCATTGGTTTACCCTTACCCCTAGTATATATAAGTACTACAAACTCAACCCCAAATGTTTTTTAGAGTGTCATTTGTATGTTAGTCAAAAGACAGAATTTAGCCTTAAATACATTTAGAACACAATTCTCTAATTGAGCATCCATACATGGTAATTGTCCAATATACATATTGCAGCTAAAGTTAAATAAAATGTAACAAAATTAACATACAACTCCACATACAACTCAAATTATGAAAATTAAAATACATTAATAAATGAGAGTACTTTAATCGATAATAATCAATATATAAACTTTGGTCAAGCATCAATTATCTTTTGTTTCAAATATGGGAAGTCAATGTTTAGTGTTGTTAGTATGACTAAAGCCTAAGACAGCTGGAAAGTCTTCAATACCATAAAAGAAACTTATATTGTAGTATACTAATTAAGAGCATGTGAAGTAAGAAACTCTAAAATTTTGTAATACGCGTAAAATTGTCACCCATTTTAGGGCTACATCCCCAAGAATCGATTAGTCGGTTGCTAGTATAATGTTGAGCCCCATTTTAGTCGGTTGCTAGTATAATGTGCTCTCACCCTGTTAAACAAAATCAAACCAATGGATCACCTCCTTCAGCAAAATGCAAAAGAAACTCATTATTCTTCCTGCCAAAAGTTTATCATAATAACACAAACTGTAAATCAACATCAAGGCAAGATATGGGTCAATAACAGTGAAGTAAATGCCAAAACAAACCCCCATCCCTATCAGTGCTAAATATAATGTTTACACAATTCAGAACTTCAAAAGCAATTTCTAATCATTCCATTAATATCCACTGTTATGTAGGAAGGAAGAATACACCTAATGTGGTTAAAGCAAAAGCCGTCCAGCTTCATTGGTAGGTCAGAAATGAGTTTATGAATTAATTACTGAGGACATAAATAGGATATATATAGGTAAAGTATAGCAGGTGAAAATTAAAGGTCTGTTATGCTGAATTCAGTTTGCTAATATTTAACAGGGGAAATTATTCTGATAAGTGAGAGGTCTTCGCTGATGTACTCAGATGATTATTTGCGTAATTTTTTTTGTTGGAAAGTGTAACACTTATGCATAATGATTGTAAGAGTCCAAGATGGTAATAAACGGCCAGCCATTTTTCAATATTTGAATTGTAAGTAAAAGAAGACGGTTTCACTGTGAATTAATATTTAGTATTAATTGTTAACCCAATGAAAAGTTAATGATAAGTTAAAGGCATATAGTAAGAAAACGTAAAAATCAATAATAAGGGTGCAAAAATTTGGAATTCAACCAGTAATTTTGCTTAGTCCTATAAGTTATTAGGAGTCAAAATTTCTATTATTTCTCTGTCAAAAGCTGAACTGACTTATCAATTATTTGTTCATTACATGTCGGGGTAAAATCATGTAATACCTGCTGCTGTTGGCAATCCAGGTATTTAACAGTAAAAATGTTGAAAAAGAAGGGGCAAAATCATTTAGTAACATGAGAAGTGAACTCAGTTGCTAGACTAAGTCATTTAACCATTAAATAAGGGTGGCAGGTCTTCATGTAGTTAATGGACAAATGCATACCTGGTTTATGACTTGGAATGCCTAAATCAGACTTGTTCACTGATACTGAACTGAGTTGTTAGACTAAATCATCTAACCAATAAGTAAGGGTGGCTGGTCATCCTTTAGTTAGTGGACAAATCAGAAGTGAATTATGATTTAGAATGCCTAAATCAAATACTACAATTCAATTCTCATTCTATACAGCAAACTTGCTCACTACTACTGAAATAAGTTGTTAGACTAAATAATCTAACCACTAAATAAGGGTGGCAAGTCTTCCTTTAGTTAGTGGACAAATCAGAACTGGTTTATGATTTAAGATGTCTAAATCTGGGACTACAATTCAATTCTTACTATATTTAGTAAACTTGCTCACTGATATGGTAGAAATGAAGTCATTTAACGAATAAAATCATAAATAAGGGTGGCAAGTCTTCATTTAGTTGAGGACAATAAATCCATACTGGTTTAACCAATGCATAAGGGTAGCTGGTGTTTATTTAGTTATGACAACTATTAATTTTCTGCAAGAAACTGAACTGAATCATTGAATTCCTGAACTTAAATCAGAATACTTAAATCAGTATGCTAAAACTGTTTTTATGTTACTTAGCTTGAACTTAATCTCCACAATCATATCAAAATTAATCCGACTACTGTTAACAATGTTCATGCTTTAATCTATAAGAGCCAAACACGTACACACTCACATTGTTTGTCTTGAATGAATAATGTGTATGTTTAATTATTTTACAAAAGCAATTACAACTTTTAACTGTAAGTGAGATTCTAATCTGGGTTAGTTTTTCTTAGAAAGATGGATTCAAGTAACATGAAGAGAGCATGTAAATTGGCATTTAATTAAATCACATCACATATATCATCAGATCAATTTTTGACTACAATGCAATTCCTAGTCTATTTAGTAAACATACTTACTGATTTATGATCCAGAATACTTAAATCAGAAGGTGCAATTCTGAATGCTTAATTTCGTTGAATTTATGCTACCTGAGGGGAAAAGGAAAAAGAGGCAACTGATTACACGAATGATTTATGCTACTTGAGAGAAAACAGGTAGATTAACTAAGAAATCCATTACTGTATTTTTACACTGAGTTGAAACAGGTAAACCACCTACAACTACAGCAACAGTATCAACTCAAGAGACATTGAAGTTAAAAAACTGAAATAAACCACCATAGCATAAAGCATGAAAGAGGGAGCAATGCGGAAGAGGAAGAAAATCAAAGTCATAAAAGGCTCTATAAATGCATCGTGAACATGAATTGGGACGACTTGTTGGAGAGGGAATCATAGCAAAAAACCAAATGAAGAGAATACATTTACTTTAACCAAATTGTGAAGATAGGAAAAGAAGGGTGCACATATGAACATCCAAACAAAAGTTGATGATAAACATCCCCTAACCCCCTCCCAAAAAAATAAAGGAAAAAACATCACAACTTGATTTTTCCCCAAGAAAGGAAAAAAGGCAAAAGCAATTATCCATATAAAAATTACACAGACAAATATCTCACCTCCTAATCAGTTTGCATCATGTGAACCTGAGCTCTATGACTTTCTTCAATAATTGGTCACTCTATATCTGTCTCACAATCACATTTCAACTCCTACGATTACAACCAACCACATAAGGAAGTTAACATTAAATTCAGCTCCAATAAACTCCAGATCCAATTGGACATAAACCCCCCTTTATTCTGATTAATATCCACCTTTATTCTGATTCTACTGATGAAAATGAAGATTTTGATGTTCCATTTCTAAAAAAAATTGTAAATAAGAACATAAATTCCTTCCTCAAAAGTTACCTTAACAAAAGCTAATTACCTTTATCTCATACTCCTAAGATACCATCTCCCTTTTCTGTGGCCTGCAAAATAAAAACAGAACCCTAATGAAAATAGTGGCCACATAAATTGATCACTATATAAATAAAGGGAGCATATATGCATATATTAAGGGTTATGATCAAAATCAAGAAAATCCCAACTAAGAGAGAAACATCCCAATCAATCACACGATGGAGCTATAAATGATTCAAAAAAATTATAATTTCACTATCTTAGTTGGGAAGAAGAAAATTTAAAAACCTTTACTGTATTTCCAGTAATCATCCCTATCCTTCTTGAAATTGGAAAGCCTCTTGAAGTAGCCCCTGAAATCAAAGGTAAAGGCATGAACAATATCTAAAATCCTAAACCCCCAATTCAGATCATGGCCTAAACGACCCTAATCGAAGAAACAAATTGTAGGAATGAGAAAAGAAGAGTCACCTGAAGGCTAGGAGGCGTCGGCGGAGCTGTTCTTCGCCAGTAACTATTACTGTTGCCGTGGAAAGCCAGGGTAAAGCGAGGGAGGAGACGAAGAGAGGGAGGGTGGGAACTGGAGAGTGAAGGGTTTGATGTGTTGTTAGAGTAATAAATGGCTCTGGGCAACTCAAGGGTTTGATACTTGATAGTACTTGATAGTGTGAACTGTGAAGGGTGATCTTTCAGTTACTCACGCATTTAAAAGTTAAAACCACATGTAAATTAAGTTCACAGTCTCAACACGATGAAAAGATGCTTTACGGGTAATATATAGTTATATTAGATAGATAGTTGGAAAAGCGAGTGTATATATAGATAGAGCATGCAGACACTTTTTTGGATGTTCCGGAAGTGAGAATTGTTTGAATAAAACAACATTTTTTAATAAAATATTATGAAACCCTTTTTATTTTTTAAATTAATCAAGTTCCACCAACCATTCAAATTAGATTTATATTTTACTTCTCCCTATACTCGTTGTTTTGATGAGAAGAAAAACTAGTTCCTCTGTATCATATATGTGATATTTTTAAATTTTGAATAAATTACACATAATCCCTCTTTATATTACTCCATCCGGTCCTAAATATAAGACCTAATTGACTTTTTTGAAAAATCCTAAAAAAAAGCAAAATAAGTTAATTATAAATTGATTTACCTAATTTTTTCCCTTAAACTAGTTTATTTTACTTATAAAATAATGGATAATCTAAAAATATATCAAATATGTCATCATTTAATAGACTATTTTGCAACCTTAACCTCTCCAAAAAAAAGTTATCTATGTCCTGTATTTAGGACCGGAGGTAGTATTAAATAGCGATTGAGACCAAGCAATCTTCTAAACTTGACTTCTCTTCTCTACCCTTCTATGTGCCCTGTCTATCATGTTGACATTACACTGTTTGAGGTGAAATATTGTGTGTTTATTCATTATTAAATTCTAGATAAAATTAATGACATTTTGATATTGTAATTGTGAAACATGCTTTGATTTCAAATTATATATAACTTTTTCAAAAAAATAATATTCTTAAAATTGTGTAATTTTTTCAAGGCAGGGCATTGAATTTCTTAAAAAACATTTAAAAGTGAAAATGGAGCCATGTTTTACCCATAAATGCCATAATGTCATTTACAAATGATCAGCCAAGTACAGGCACATCTCTTTAATTTCAACAAAACAAATCTAGTGTCTGAACTTCGGACTTTTGATGGGCTGCAGGTTAATGATTGGGCCTTAAGGCCCATATTAATGTCCTCTAGACTCTTTTTTAGCTTGGAACGGACTCCGAGAGCATAATGGGAAAAAGATATCTGCCCCTCCACGATTCCGTTTTTTTTAACAAAAATCATTGCCCTTCCTGTACTTTTAAATGTGTTTATTCTTTAAACATGTCATATGGACCTATCTCTTTGTTTCCGTGTGAACAGCTTCAGCAAATCTTCAACGATATCATATTCAATGGTGTCATTAGAAGCAACTTCCTTTTGTGTTTTAACCAAATATGGCTGTGGTTGCTTAATATGGCAGAATGAAATTAGCTTTCGCCCAAAAAAGGGTTGATCGTGCAATTATTTATATATGTATGTATGAAATTAATAATTGGAGAGAGAGATAGGTGGAAAACGGAGTGCAAATATACTCAAGAGGAAGACATCGTTACTGAGAAACATGGTCGTGTGGTATGTTTTGTGATACTAGTCAATATAAATAAACAGTGAATGGTATCTCATAAAGTGGGCCCAATTCTTTGTTCTGGTGTGGGCTTTCCAAATGGGTTACCACCACAGAATAAAAATCAACCTCTCACGATGAAGACTGGCACAGAGTCTCCCAACCCCATGAAATTTAAACCAGGAATTAGTAAACAACCTTTTGCACAGTGCAAAACAAATGGTCAGATGTTCCTTGACATGCGTTTCCGAGTTATTCCTTCCACTAAGATATTTTTTTAATCTTATGCTTAAATTGCACACAATTTTGTATGATTTATATTATAATCATATGACTTCTTTCAATCCAAATATTTTAACGTTTATTCAAAGTTTATATATATATGGACAAAAATATTTAATATATTAGTGAATAAATTAATTATGGAATACTTAGTTCAATAAGTTAAGTGAAGAAGCACAGATATCAATATATCAGGGAGTATCACGCCCCATGAACAGATTGTTTTAGTTGAAGAGTCTGATGGTGGCTTGTACCATTTTTCTTTGAAGAAACGCTCCGGATGTGGAATGCATGGCTTAATAATAATGGTATACTCTCCAAGTCTATATAATATGAGAGGTAGCATAGTATTTTTTTTGTTGCACATTAGAAGAGAGAAGAGATCGATAACATGTAAATGTGAATATAACAAATATTTGATTTCCATTTTTGAACTTTCATATTAAATGTAAAGATAAGAGATCATGTGAGTGTATAATAGATTATACAAGAGTAGGATTGAAAAATCACATTAATTTTACTCTATTTATTTTCTTGTTTGAATAACATGGCACTTTCAAAATGTCAACCACCGGAGATAACGTCAATTTAAGGAAAAAACATAAGAGTGGATTTATGACATATAGTGGTTTTAAGTATACTTGATACTACTTGATAGTTTAACAGAAATAGAAAGAGTGGAGAGGGAAGGAAACAAATGGGAGTGGGAGGACATAGTGTTGTCTTCGCTAAGTGAAGTGGGTTAATGTGACAAGTGCTGAATGATGAACACCTTCCCAAATGGCTGTCCCTTTCTTCCCTTTCTTCTCTCACTCTTTTCTGGTCAAAGCAATTCCAATTCCAATCTAACAACAACGAAATCTCTCCTATTCCCATGGTGGGTCACCTACTCCTATTATCTTATATGATCCACATCTTGCGGGTCCTCCTCCTCACTCTCAAGGCATTATCGCCTCTTTGTTGTTCTCACTCCACCCCAAAATAAGCTAATCCAATCAACTTCTCAAGTTTCCATATGTGTGTTTGGTACTTTGGTTGAGCTTATGGAAAAATATTTTTTTTAAGTCAGCTCGAAAATAAGTTAGATTGTGTAATGAGATTTATGTTTATTAGATTAATTGTGAAAAAAGTGAACTATAAGTGACATATTTTTCATAAGTCAAATTGTGCATGTGTTGGATTAGTTGTAGGTGGATGTGTTAAATAAATATATCACAAACTATTTATAAGTTGAAAATAATATATTTTTTTCTATTTGTGAAATAAGCTACTTATTTCAAATAGGTCGGTTAAAAAAAATCCAATCTAACATACCCTAAATCATTTAAAAACAGTATTCTCCTTTAAGTAGATTAACCAAATAACCCATTTATTCATACTCACTTCTCTAGGCATTATTACGTCCTTCCCAACTTCAGGCACAAGAAAACAAGCCAACTGGTGTCCAACTTTCCAATGCCCCTTTCCCACAGTTTGCTAGCCAACTTATAACATTATTATTATCATTAATTAATCAATCCACCATTTACATGTACCATGTACCCTAATTAATAACATTCCCCGAGGCACATTGTCCCACCTCCTTCTTTGTCCTTCTTCCAACAACTTCTCATGAAAAATCTTCACCCCACCAATTAAGTACACCTTATTCTTTCTTGTCAACCTAAAGAGAGAGAGATCCTGAGATTATAATTCAGAATCAGCTGGATATGTCGTGATTAGCGCTCAGGCAAGGGCCTTTGGATTCTGAACAATGAAAGCAGGGTTGTTAACAAACATTTGACCAAAACGGTGTTTTGATGGAGATTGAGGCTTTCCTCTTTTTTCATTCTGTGACTATTGGACACATCTGTACCCCATGTTCTTCCATGTTCACTTGCATTATTGTCGTTTTATATTTTTTTAAAAAACAATGTATTTGGTGTCCTTGAGAACAAAATGAATCCACCAACTTTTATTCTGTTCCTCCCATTTTCATCCATACCAGCTTTAGGCATATACACATATTTTTCTTATAGAAATTAAAATAAAAGGATGGAGAGCAGCCTAGCATGCAGTATCAGGGTATCAAAGAATAAGAATTTCTTTCTTTTTTTTAAGTCCACTGTGACCTCAAAAAGTGCCACTATTGGTGTCCTTATTTTACCTTTCTTCTCTATCTTTTGCCCTCCTTCTCCCTCCCAAGCTCTAAAATTATATTCTCACGCTCACAGAATATATTGCTTTCAAGATTTTTTGTCACTGCCCACTTACAATTATCCAAGGCCGCAATAAGTGCCCTTTTCCTTACATTTTATTTTGTGACACACAGTTCTCTAATCTATGATCAATGTGAGCCTACGGTCATATGTTTAGGACAGGTCGCCCCACTCATTTCCCTCCTTGTTTGCTTGTGTCTACATTAAAAGGTCAAACAAGGGATTTCAGTACCAGAGAGAGAAATGAGAGAAATCTGTGTTCTTGCTTCTCCACCTCTCTTTGCTTCACAAAGCCCCAACCGGTCTGTCCTGCGGGCCAATTATGAATTTATGACTCTATGGCCTCAATTGTAAACGGGAACGATATTTAATTCATCACACACACAAATGGTTCTCTCATACTTTATTTCCACTCAATAGATTTGAAAAGAAGAAAAAAATTAGATATCATATATCTGACATAATGAAGATCAGTAATCATTTTTATTGATTCTTAATCTTATAAAAAAAGGTGCATAATAACAGTCAGGCAAATGATTTAATAAGCACATTCCTAGTTGGTAATATAAAATAATTTTGTCTGTATATTGAAGTCCCAGAAAGAATGCACCAGCTTGAGCTTATATATAATAAATTATCAGCAATCATACTGTATTAATGCTTACAAAGAGCCAACCTGACTTAATCATTTCATATGTGGTCAAATGTATGCAATCGCCAATGTGCCACGTTATACGGTTACACATACTATAATTTAGTACTTGTATAGTTGTATTCATATTATAGGCTGTAGCCATCTATGCCTATACTACCTAGTCCTAATGCATTTATTCTGTAACCTCACTTGAGCCAATGCTCTAATAAAGCTTAGCTTTCCGGGTTTTTGAGGCCATTATTTTTTTTGACCTTTTAGTCTCCTCATTTTCAAATCGATTAAATATATGAATATTGCAAATAGTTTTAAAATCAGAATCAAAAGTTTAGTGCTTTGAATTTTAGTGAAAGGCGAGGAATAAAGAAGAGGAAGAGGTTAAAAGCCTTATGCCTGTGGAATATATACCCTCATCTTAAACTTTATGAGCTAAATGAACTAACTTTTTTTGTGAGTTTCTGTGGTTCCAAAAACTGGCGAACACCCAATTTAAATGTCATAAAGTTTTGGTGATTCGTAGGCGTGATCTAGCTACCCCAAAAAGAAAGGTATATGATGCTTGAATTGCTGCCCTAAAAGCTATCATCTTTATATTTTAGGAACTTTCGTTAAGCTACCATATAATTGACATCTTCATTAAGCTGGTTTGTTGGATGGAGTTGGTTAAATATAGTTATGTCTAAATCTTTCTACGTGAACTATTTCTTGTTCAATGTACAATATTATTATGACATGCGCTATACTCTACCTGTGATGCAACCATATTAGGAGTGTGACTTGTGAGGAAAGAAAAACCCCTACCACAAGTAGTGAATTAGTGACTGTAAGAATAAAGTTCGATGCTCAATAATGCTAGTCAAAGGAAGTGGATCTTTAAAGCTTTTATGGTTGTGATTTTATTTTCTTTTTCTCCTTTATTCTCTTGTCAACTTATATCTCCTTCTCAAGTCTTTAGAGTGGAGCTCAAAAGTTGCTGCACTAACTTTGGAACAAAAACAGGTTTCAAATCAAATCCAAACTAAAGGGAACATGTGGCACATGTAGATGAAGCAGCTCATAGATGGACTAACATAAAAATTAATCCCTTCTGAACAAGATGTTTGCTGAATATGAGGACTGGGGGTTGATTGGTTTACAAACCATGAATTAGTAAATTTTTAGTTCTGAAAAGCCGGCAGACATTCTTGAAAGAACTGGCTTTCCTTAATATATTAAATATAATCATCATGCTTTTATTATGACATTCTACCCCAACTTTTTCTTTACATTTTAGCTAACTGGTCAGAAGAATAGAACTGCTCAAATCTCAATAAAGGACATGGCTGATGGAATTTTTAAATTATATGTATAAGTAAAATCCATGCAAAACAAAACCCAGCATGTTTAGTTGTATTTTAACACCTCAAGGTGAATTATGTTCAAGTTACTAATTGGCAAGACAGATTCACTAAGGAGGGGACAAAAAAATAAAAGCAGAAAAAGACAGGCTTTGAGAGGCCAACAAAAGGAGGTCAAGGCTTGAATATGAATACAGTGTAAGCAGCTCGGTTTTTAAAAAACTACTACTACTAAAAATAACGTTGTTCTTGGTCTCATATGAAATGGATATATCTTTGTTTTCCTGAGATCAATAAGGACAGGCTGGAAGGATCCAAATTCTCTGCCCCACTCACCTTTATTATTATTAGCAGAGAAGAAAGGATAGCACCACTAAATAAAGTGATATGTCTCTGCAAACTATTTCATGGTAGCCATAACACACACAAGTCATAAAATATTTAAAAAAAAAAACATTTTTTTTAAAAAACCATGCAAAAAAGAAAGTTTGGGTTTTCTCTCTTTTTCTTTTTCTTGCAGCACCTGCTAAGCATCTTTGCCTCTCTTTCCTCATATCAATATTAACCAAGTTTTCTTCTTGCTTTGGTTCTCCCATCAGATTGCTTCTTTCTTAGTTTAATTTCATCCAAATCCTCCTCATATCATTCTTTGCTTACTCATAAAAGTATACTTCCTTTCCTTTCCTCTAATAATTTACACAATAATAACTTCACCCTTCAGATTTTCCCACCCCAATAAATTCCCCTGATTTCAGCTCAGAAAAATTAACTGTTTTGATCTTACATAGTCATCATCCTTGATCAACCAAAAGATATTCATTCACTCCCTTATTAAAGTCTCCACTCAAAGAAATCCTTTTCTCTCTCTCCATCCCACTATGACTTCTCTTTTCTGACCTCTCTGAGCTTCAAAGCTTTAAACTTTACTTCTCTTTCTGTCTTTCTCTTACTGTATATTTAGATCTTCAGAGGTGGTCAATCTTCTTGTGTTGATTCCAGTGTGTTCTGTTTCTGGGTTTTGATTTCATGGGACTCTGTCATGGAAAACCAATTGAAATCTCACAAACTCACGGAGAAAAAGAAAAGTCTTTATCATTATATCCTGAAGACAAGGATGGTTTTCCAAAAATTCAAACCCCCAAATCTTCAAAATTTCCTTTTTACAGCCCAAGTCCTTTGCCGAGTCTATTCAAGAACTCACCTGCAAATTCAAGTGTAAGCTCAACTCCTTTGCGTATTTTCAAGCGTCCATTTCCTCCTCCTTCACCTGCAAAGCACATTCGTGCATTGCTTGCTCGTAGGCATGGTTCTGTGAAGCCAAATGAAGCTTCTATCCCTGAAGGAAGTGAGTGTGAGATTGGGTTGGATAAGAACTTTGGGTTTTCTAAGCAGTTTGTGGCTCACTTTGAACTTATGGACGAAGTGGGTCGAGGGCATTTTGGGTATACTTGTTCTGCTAAGGGCAAAAAAGGCAGCTTGAAGGGGCTTGATGTGGCTGTCAAAGTCATTCCTAAATCTAAGGTTTAAAGTTTTCTAATTTATGCCTTTTTTTGTTACATAATCTATGCCTTTTGTTTCTGTATATGCTTGTGAATTTATGCAATGGGAATGGTTGAAGATATAACTTTCAAATTAAAAATTTGGTTTTTTTCACATTAACAATTAGTGCATTCATAATTTGTTTGCTTCTATGGTGATCTAATTATAGTACAATTTGTGGGGGCTTTTATGCTTTCATTTCGATTTATAGAGGATTATGTTCAAGTTTTACTTTGCTTAAGTGAATTCTGAATGAAGCTTGCACCTTTGAAATTGTGAGGACCTATTTTTATTCTTAAATACTCCCTCTGTTCCTAAATATAGGACCTAGATGACTTTTTTGAAAAATCCTAAAAAAAGCAAAAAATAAGTTAATTATAAATTGATTTACCTAATTTTTTCTCTTAAACTAGTTTATTTTACCTATAAGCTAATGGATAATCTAAAAAGATATCAAATATGTCATCATTTAATAAGCTATTTCGCAACCTTAATCTTTCCAAAAAAAAGTTATCTAGGTCTTATATTTAGAAACGGAGGGAGTAGTATGGATTAAGTACAGGAATCATGGTGATCTGTGGTTTCTTTGGGTTATTGATTGGTATTAAGACTATTGAAGTACTCTTTTGTTCTGACTTTGGATGATAAATTGGCAGATGACAACAGCAATTGCTATAGAGGATGTGCGGAGAGAAGTTAGAATATTGCGGGTTCTTACAGGACATAAGAACTTAGTGCAATTCTATGAAGCCTATGAGGATGATGAAAATGTTTATATAGTTATGGAGTAAGTTGAAGCTTTTAATATATAGGAGTATATTTTTTTCAGAGTTATTGGTTAACGGTGGAATTTGTGTAATTCAGGTTGTGTCAAGGAGGTGAGCTGCTAGATAGAATTCTTTCCAGGTGAGATGTTCTCCTGTTTCCATTTTTTAAAGCCAAAGAAGAGAAGGAAAAAATCATAGAGGACATTCTAATTTCATTTTGGTACCGTTTCCATAATTAATGACATTCTAATAAGCATAAAGTGAATTGTAATTTATAGGGGCGGGAAGTACTCAGAAGAGGATGCCAAAGTTGTCATGATTCAGATATTAAGTGTGGTGGCCTTCTGTCATCTGCAGGGTGTGGTTCATCGTGATCTCAAGCCAGAGGTAATTAACTCATAAAGCTTGTTACTTTTTTTTGGGTAGTAATAAAGCTTATAACTTTGCCATAAATATGTCCCGTGTTTCTATTTTTTGCATTGAGCTTCCTTATTTCATAGATGACATGTTTTACTATATCCATGCTTGTTCATTGATTATCTATGATTGGAGAAATGATAACTATCGTAAAAATTACTTGTAAAGAATCCAAGCTAAATTTTTGTGGCATGCTCATCTGGTTTCCTAACACAGATGTTTGCTTTTCTGCTTCAGAATTTCCTTTTTACTTCTAAAGATGAGAACGCCACATTGAAAGCAATTGATTTTGGACTGTCTGACTATGTGAAGCCAGGTTTGGCCCATAGTATACTTAAAATATATTTTTTTAAAGTTTCACCGGAATTTGCAACACTCAGGGCTAACAGGTAAAGTTTTTGCAGATGAGAGGTTGAATGATATTGTAGGAAGTGCATATTATGTTGCTCCTGAGGTTTTGCATAGATCATATGGGACAGAAGCAGACATGTGGAGCATAGGTGTAATTGCTTATATTCTTTTATGTGGAAGCCGGCCATTTTGGGCTCGGACAGAATCAGGCATATTCCGTGCTGTTTTGAAGACAGATCCAAGTTTTGATGATGCTCCTTGGCCTTCTTTATCAGCCGATGCTATAGATTTTGTGAAGAGGCTGTTGAATAAGGATTATCGTAAAAGATTAACTGCAGCTCAGGCTCTCTGTATGTCTTTCATCTCCTCTTCCTTGTATGGCACCAATGTTACTAATCTACTGGTTTTATGGAAAGAATAAAATTGATTATTGCCTAATTTTTTTCAGGTCATCCTTGGCTGGCTAATCATCATGATGACTTGAAGATACCTTTCGATATGATAATCATCAGACTTGTTAGAGCTTACATATCCTCATCTTCTTTACGCAAATCAGCATTAGGGGTATGGATTATATTTTGGTGTATGATTATATGCTCATCTTTGAGCTTACATGTGAAAGAAATGCAGGAGACAGAATGCTAAAAATCTGTCTTAATTATTTGAATTGACTCTTATTCTCGAGTTTCTTTTTGGAGCTATGCACATGCAATGATTTAAGCTTTTTCCATATTTGCAGGCTGTTGCAAAGACATTAACAGTACCCCAGCTAACATATCTCAGAGAACAATTTACACAGTTAGGGCCAAACAAGAGTGGATTTATTTCCATGCAGAACTTTAAGACGGTAAGCGCCTGTCCAAAATCATTGTATCTTTCCCAATACTTTTCAAGCCATTAACATGTTTAGTACCAGGCTGTTTCAAGGAGCTCCACCGAGGCCACGAAGGATTCACGGGTCTTGGATTACGTGAGCATGGTGAGTATCTGAGAGATCATTACTAAGTGCATTTTCTTAACGCCTTTGCTTCCACTGGTATGTAAATCCATCACAATGCATGTTGCAGGTTAGTTCTATTCAATACAGGAAAGTAGATTTTGAGGAATTCTGTTCTGCTGCTATAAGCGTGCACCAGCTAGAGGGAATGGAGAGCTGGGAGCAACATGCAAGGCGCGCTTATGAGCTGTTCGAAAAGGATGGAAACCGGCCAATTATGATCGAAGAGCTTGCCTCAGTAATCATCTTGTGCTCATACCTTTCTTACCACAATTTGCCAATGAGCATATACTCAAACACACACAGACTCAGTCTACCTTTGTGTGTGAACCAACTGAATCAATTAATGACAAGTTTCTGATCATGTTTTTGATGTTATTGCAGGAACTTGGGCTTAGTCCTTCAGTACCTGTTCATGTGGTCCTGCAAGACTGGATAAGACACTCGGATGGAAAGCTCAGTTTCTTAGGATTTGTCAGACTTCTGCATGGACCTTCTTCCCGCGCAATTCCCAAGGCATAATAAGAGTACACCTGATGATTAAAGTTATAATATTGATGATGAAAAATCTAAATGGGATTTGAATGGTTGAGTAAACCTCATCAGCAATGCACAAGAATCTACATTGCAATGATGATTTGAGCAAAGCTATAAGGTCATACTGCTAAGTTGGCTGTTCCTAATTTTTGTACACAAGAGGATCCTTCACCTCTTTTCCTTACTCTCTTATGGTTGGTCGTAGTTGTCAAAAGAAGTTAGAGGATTGTACAGAGGAATGTAGATCACATATTGTACTTGGTACTAGAGGAGCTGCTCAAAACTGAGTTGTGTTTTCAGGTTTATCACTTGTGTACCCACTTACCAATAAAATCTTTCCAATTCTAACAGCTCCACCTGTCCATAATAGTTGACAGTATCTGTATTTCCTCCAACTTTAATTGTCATTCAAGTGATATTTTCAGGTGAGACATTGAGCACGTCCATGCCGTCCATGCTATTGTTTTTTTAATTAAAGAGGTAAGCATTAATAACTAGCGGTTATAAGTGCGATTGAACCTACAATCTCTCCACATAATGAGATGTCTGACTGGCCTACAAGGTTCTTGGTGTCCATGCTATTGTTTGAAAAGCTAATTTAAAACCATGATAGTAGAGTTAAGTGAAAGTGGGAAAAATTAATTTCAGACATGGATCGTGAAAAATTTAATTACTGCAGCTAATGCAGATGGCACGTGAGTTTTCAAGTATGGTAACTCAAGTTAAATATAAATGGACATGATGCGATCAGATTTTTTAGTGATTTCTTCAATGATTGCATTATATTTGAATATTATTCCATCTATACAAACAACTTTTAGAAGTAGTAGTAGTATTGAACACAGTAATTGACTATAAAGCTACTTGAACTAGTGTTGTAGTTGATCGGCTATAATATATACTCCCTCCGGTCCCTAATGTAAGAGCCCAAAATTTGAATGGTTTTGGTCCCTAATGTAAGAGCTCACCCCATATTCTCTCCTAATTTAATGCATTTTTTCCTACTTTACCCCTAACTCTTTTTCATATTTATTAATGTTTATGTATTTCTCTCTCTTAAAAGTACCATAATAAATATGGGCAATTTTGGAAAAGAAACATTAACTCCAGACATCCAACTAACATTCACATGTTTTCTTAAGAAGCGTTTTTTTGGCGGCTAGCTCTTACATTAGGGACCGGAGGGAGTAATAAATAAATGTAATGTTAAATATGAGACAACTTTTCTAAATTTGATTAGATTAAGCATGTTAAGTTAAATTAGTTATTAACACATGATTTTACCAATTTACCATAATCATTTATACCTTTATCCCTACCTCTATCTTGTTTCTTTATTACATAAAAACAATTTTAGGGTTAATTTAGAAAAAAATGAGAAAAATTAGAAAATGTCTTATATTTATATAAATGAATAAAGTATTATATACAGAATCTCTCTCGTGCCCATTTTTTGGTTTTGTTTTGTAGTGATGATTACATTTTCTAATTATATCGCCTGATATTTATGTGGAAAAAACTTATGGTGAAAAAAATGGGGTAAAAAGCAGAATAAAGGCGATCGCTTTTCCAGTATGTTGTCCCCAAGCGTCGCCATTCGCGCCCATAACAAAGCTCCAAATTGGTTCTGTTAGCATCTAATTTTAGCGGGTGTTTGGATTCAGCTTATTTTAAAAAGAACACTTTTATTTAGAAGTATAGCTAAATGATACTAATATATACTTACTATCTCCTAACAATGATATAGGAATAGAAGTGAGTCATATGTGGCAAATGAAAAAAAAAAGACACGAATAGTATTGGGTGAGTTACACCATTTATCTTGTGGATAGTGGGATAATTATTCCCTAAAATCTTAAACAGTTTATCAAATTCATTGACTTTGTTTGTTTAAGTTTAAGAAAAATCAAATATTGCATCACTAGAACGTCACACTTGTTATATATATATATATATATATATATATATATATATATATATATATATATATATATATATATATATATATATTATATATGATTACATCATATATCACTCCCACCTTCTGGTTTTTTTTTGATAATAAAAGAAGGGAAACCCTTAAACAGCTACTAACCTACATCAGTAGACTTATTACAATCCTTCTCAACTAGACATGCTAATTCTATTGAAGGAGACATTACAGTATAAAAACCAGTAGATGAGCTAAGGGAGTCTTTAGCCAGAAAATCAGCAACTTTGTTTGCACTCCTAGGAATATTCAGTAGCTCAACTTCCCAGTCCTGCGCCAATAAATCCCTGATTTCTAAAAGCAAATTCATACATGGAGAGAAACAAACATCAATTCCTTTAATAAGCTCAATAACTTCAGCCGCATCAGATTCAACTTGGAGTTTACGAACTCCTCAGTTCCAACACAATTTCAATCCCGACAGGATAGCCCAGATTTCTGCAATCAGGCTGTTACCATCAGTTAATCTTTGCTTGAAACCCATAATAAAACGTCATAACTCATCCCTAAGAACTCCACCATAGCCACCACCAAATTTTAAGCTAAAAGCTCCATCCACATTAAGTTTAATGTATCCTTGCGGTGGGTTCTTCCAAACTTCATTCTGTGACTAGACAGACACTGCATTCATACAAGTTCCTTTAATCATAATATTCACTCTATCCATATTGTTCAAGATTGCTCTAGCTCTAATGAGGAGACTCTCATTAGTTTCTTCATTTTGTTCAAATATCTTGAGGTTCCTTCTCTTTCAAAGTAACCAACATATGGTTATGAATAGCTCACTTCATCCATCTCTCTTCCAAGTACCTGAATTAAAAATATAAGTTCTTAGTCATTGGGGCAAGTTCATACAGAAAAAATTATTCTGTCCATTCCTATCGATAAGACTTTTCCACAGTAGTTTAGAGTCCTTGCAATCCCTAAGAACATGAAGTAAGTCCTCAGTAGTATCTAAACAGCAGTGACAGTGATCTTCAAGGCATAAGTTTCTGCGCTTCCTCTCAGCATTTGTTAATAACTTCTCCTAAATAGCAAGTCAAACAAATGTTTTACACCTTTGCATTATATTCAGCTTCCATATTCTTTGCCAAAATCATGTTCTAATTGTTTTTAAATTAACCCTAATAATATTTATCAACAATAAGCAAACTCTGAAAAAAAAACAATAAACAAACTTAAAACTTAAAAGAGAGAGTGAGGGCGAGATAAAAGGTTTATAACTCGGGTGAATTGATAATTCTCCCTCCGATCCTAAATATAAGACCTAATTGACTTTTTCTAGAAATATATCAAATATGTCATCATTTAATAACTTATTTCACAATCTTAATCTCTCCAAAAAAAAAGTCAATTAGGTCCTATATTTAGGACTAGAGGTAGTATTATGCGATAATAAATAACTTACCAAACGATGGAGTACTAAAAGATAGGAATAGTAAATATCAATTCTCACAAAAAAATGTAATCGTGTATTTAAATTTAGGCTCAATTAACCATTTTTGGACTACATTATTTATTAAATGTTACAACCCTTTTAACTTTCGACCAACAAACAGCACTTGTTCTCTTATAGTCGGGATCAAAACTTTACAAGTTTTTGCCTCGTAATAATAAGAGGATTAATTTATAATGGAAATTAATATTAAGGAAAAATATATATAAAAATACTTTCAATCTTAAAAAACGAATTGATATTTCAGTGGGAAAATGCCATTTAAATCCCTCCGAATATACAAAAGGATAATTCAGGAACTCAAACTTCCAAAAGGACCATGAAGGAACTCGGACCTAGTTGACATTTCAAATTTGTGTGAAAGGACAAAATTACCCCCATCATTAAACAAAAATTACTTCCCACCCTAACACTGCACCTGTTAACAATTGAACTTTGGACATTAACAACTGAACTTTAGGCATTGACATTTTGAACTTAAGAATTAACTTCTCCGTTAACAAGATAACATTGGTGTTAACATTTACATCGCACCTGTTAATAATGGAACTTTCGGCATTAACAGCTGAACTTTAGGCATTAACATTTTGAACATAAGAATTAACTTCTTCGTTAACAGCATAACATTGGTGTTAACATTTACACCACACCTGTTAACAATGGAACTTGGTGCATTAACAACGGAACTTTAATGATGGGGGTAATTTTGTCCTTTCACACAAATTTGAAATGTCAACTAGGTCCGAGTTCCTTCATAGTCTTTTTGAAAGTTTGAGTTCCTGAATTGTCCTTTTGTATATTCGGAGGGAGTTAAATGACATTTTCCCTATTTTAGTTCGGATATATGTAGCATCATGGAGAGAGCAATTCATTATTTATTCACATTCACATTGATATGTTTCAGTTTTTCCAATAAACCTTAATTTCTCATCTCAATAATGTAATGTAATACACAAAATCCCTCACCACAATCCCAAACGCTTCTTGTCATTTCTGTAACTAGGAATAGGAATGGCAATTCACGCCACTCCAAAATCCAAACCCAAATTCAGATCCCCAATTCTGCTCCTTCCCCTAGCAGTCACAGCCATCACAATTCTCTTCCTCTGCCGTTCCCTCATTCCCGCCACCGAATCTCTACCCCTCATTTCAATTTCCCACTTCCCAAGCGAAATTAACACTAAACACCCCCAAAATGAAAAATATTTGTACTGGGGTTCCACAATTGACTGCCCTGGTAAACACTGTCAATCTTGCGCTGGTTTGGGCCACCAAGAATCTAGCCTCAGATGTGCCCTTGAGGAGGCCATGTACCTTAAGAGGTACTTACATGCTTACATTACATCCATGTAGGCCTTTTGTGTTTTTTAGATAACAAAGGATGTGACTGCCTTAAAGTTATGATCTTTGCCTGTTTAACTGACAGTGAAATACTGTATCTATATTGGTCATGCCCGGATAATTATTGATGGATATGTGAATTTATGATGTTCTTGGATTCAATGGTATTAGTTTCTAAAACTTGAATTTTTTAAATCTGCTGTGGTATTCACTCATTGGAATTGCTCAGTTGTTTTGACCATTTTTTGTGGCTGAATTTGTTGTGTGTGTGTGTGTGTGTGGTTTTCTCATATGTTATGGCTACTTTTGGTGCAGAACTTTTGTCATGCCATCAAGGATGTGTATAAATCCAATGCATAATAAGAAAGGGATACTTCAGCTGTCCAATACCTCTGATTCGGAGGCGAGGTGAGTTGCTATGAGGTTTTCATGTTCTCTAATTCAGTGGTTATAGAGGGGGAACATGTGGAGCCGTTCTTTTCTGCTTTAAAAAATATAGTATGGTTCAAGAAATGAAAGTTAGTCTTGTCTAAGTATTTTTATGGTTATTCTTTTGTTTTTTTCTAGTATACGCGATTTTGTAGTTAAAAAAAATTGTTTGGTCATTTGACGTGACTAGTTGAATTTTATGTTGCAGTTGGGCAGGAAGTTCTTGTTCCATGGAAAGTTTATATGATATAGACCTAATATCTGAGACTGTTCCTGTAATTTTGGACAACTCGAGGGAGTGGTATCGGGTTCTAGTAACAAGCATGAAGTTGGGAGCACAGGGGGCTGGTCATGTGGAAGGAGTTAGCCGCATTGATCTTAAAGAAAGTAGTAAATTTTCCAATCTCTTGCTCATAAACAGGACTGCCAGCCCTCTTTCTTGGTAAAAATCATCCAACCATATCTCTTTGTTTCCTTTTCGTTTTCTTTTTCTTAATCATCATGGCTTCTTAGAATCAGATTCATGCATGATGATAAACTACAGCTTCTCCATTGACCCTTGTTAGTAGTAAATGGGAGTTGATAAGGTGAAAAATGTTCATAAAACTTATAATAATGTCTGTAATGGAATTTTTCAAAGCTTTTTCCTTACTTAAGCATTTTGAACATTTAGTTATTTTGCCATATTTTTATCCATATTTTCTTATGAAAGGAGTTTGTTATAATTTCCTTTTCCTTTTCCTTTTTTGGCTGATCTATTAGTGATTATCTTCCAGGTTTATGGAATGTAAGGACCGTAACCAACGGAGTTCTGTAATGTTGCCATATTCATTTTTACCCTCAATGGCAGCAAGGAAGCTTAGAGATGCAGCTGATAAGGTCAGTTTGATATGTACTCTATTTAAATTTTCGAATTTAAGTTGGTAATTTTCCCATGCAGTATTTACATTTGTATGTAAATTGGATTTCGACTTTAGTCCTTGGAGATTACAATAATTAAAAAGGTTGTGTGTGGATACTCTTAGCTCTTTCATTATTGGAGCTGGAGGTGTTGCTTACTTGCTTTGTTATGGGAAGATGTAGGATCAGGCACATGGCGCGTTCACTTCTTGATCTTGTACTTCAATTTTTTGAGTACATCTAGTGTTTTATCAAGTCATTTATGCTGTTCAATTGAGTCAATCCCAGATTCCCATTATATCATAGGAGATGGAAAGGAAAATGAGAGGGGGGTCTGGGGCAACTGATTTTTGAGCTTTAAGAGAGCATACATTCTGGACCTGAATTCAGGTTAATCTGTCTCTATGCCCCCACTGAATCACTACTAGATGTTCATTTAAAATCTGATTGCGACATTTTATTAAAAGTATCCAATTTTGACTGTGACTAGTGTTTGCATTCAGTAAGAGGCAAATTCAGTCAGAGATGGTCAGAGTTTATACCATTTGTCCACTTGGAACTAACAGGACTTTTACAAAATGGTCTGTTTTGTTTTGTGCAATATAGAATATCTGTTTAATTTCCAACAGATGCTTGGGATATATTTTAACTCCCTCTAGTGGAATTTCTCTCTTACTACACCCAAATTTGTCTGAACTTGCAGACTGATTTTTTCGCCCTTCTGATATGATTTATCTTTTCATGTCCCTTTGTTTGTCTTCCTTTCTGATGATTGGTAGGTGTAGGAAGGGGAGAGGAAAAAGGTTGACTATGAAAAGAAAAAAGACTACATTTGTCATGGTGTGGTCAAAATGATGAGTAGGAGTTGGACGATATTTTTACGAGTTATAATTGAATGCGGCTAAAAATACACCTACTTTTTTCAAGAGTGTCTGTGGGCATTTGCTTCTGTTTTGTACTTTTGTTAAGATGCTCCTCAATAGTACTACAATAAATTTATGTTAGGTTTTATATGGGTAGTTTTTTTTTACATCTGGCATGGAAAATTCAGTGATAGTGAGGTACAGTCAATTTCTTGCCAATGTTTGTTTGGAACAAAATGAATGATGATTTTGAAAGAAACTAGGAATTTAGGCTTTTCAGAATGCCAAAAGCTATAATAACAGTGATACTTATGCTGGATTCGCAATGCATGCCTGGGTTTTAAACACTAGAGATGCCTTTTTGAGATTAATTGGTTTCTGACCATGTTCTTGTTTGCAGATCAAGGCAGAACTTGGAGATTATGATGCCATCCATGTTCGTCGTGGCGATAAATTAAAGACGAGGAAGGATAGATTTGGGGTTGAGAGGAGCCTGACTCCTCATCTTGACAGGGATACACGACCTGAGTTTATTCTTTGCAGAATTGCAAAATGGGTTCCCGCTGGAAGAACCTTGTTTATTGCTTCGAATGAGAGGACTCCTGGATTTTTTTCTCCGCTTTCTGTCAGGTAGCCACACTCATTGTCTTATGTGGTCTTGAAAGGCTGAAGTTGTGGAAGCTATCTTGTATAGGAAATTAGATTCCATCATTGCCTTATAGTAGAATTCAAAACCAATTTTTCTCTGAGGAATCTGGCTTTAACTAGTTTGTATTAGTTAATGAAATTAAGGGAACAAAATCAAGTATGACATGTTAATTTTTTTTATCATAATTTGTTCTCTTGCATCTTGTGATCTTGTTTGAAAAGCTGTTTAGCAGCATATTTGAGGTTGGGTGTGCATATCATCCCAGTTGATTGGTAGAAGTTTGAATATTGGTGGATGGAAATGGGAATTGATTTTGTAGGTTACTTATTTATGTTAGATATTTTTACTGCTTATAGTTACGAAGGACGGTTGCTTAAGCTGTTTGGTTTATTCTCGTTGGCTTGTGTTCTGGTTAGATGATTTTGTTGAGATTGTAGCATGCCAATCTGCCATTTTTTCAACTTATTTAACTAGAGCCTGATATTTTATCTTGATTGTGAATCACTTTTGCAGGTATAATCTTGCATATTCATCGAACTTTAGTCACATACTGGATCCCCTGATTGAGAACAATTACCAGCTTTTCATGGTCGATAGGCTTGTCTTGATGGGTGCTAAAACTTTCATAAAAACATACAAGGAAGATGAAACAGATCTTAGCCTTACTGATGACCCCAAAAAGAACACTAAAAATTGGCAGATACCTGTTTACACCAAGGACGAAAACACATGCTAACACTCAACACTGTGTGCTAAAATTACTTTGATTTTCAGACAGAAATTCTGGGTTTTGCGAAATATAGGCTGATTACTTAGAGTTGTAAATTGCCTCCAGTTACAGGCCAAATCAATTTTTTTTTTGGTCAGACATACAAAATTACATTTATTCGTTATTCATATGTAAAAAATGTATCACAGTGGGAGGTGTTGACACTACCTATTCTTGTCTTCTTGTGAAGTCTTGATCGGTAAGGTAACAACAATTCGTTGTTTGTAAGTACTTTGATGTTTAATGGTGTACAGTTGCCTGCTTTTTCAGTTCTAAATTCTTCATTTAGGCTGCATCGCTCATTCTGAAAGCTAAGGGAATAAAGCTATCACACATTCTTTTCATTGTTTGACTCGTTTCAGTTAAATGGAACCCACATGTCTATATCAAACCGCATACCTTCACTTTTTCCTCAAGCAGAACATTTTGTGCCACAATTGTTGGAATCAAATTCCTTCCGTTCCTTTATGCAAAAGTTAACTGCTACTATTTCCGAATATGTTCACGTAACTCTATCTGGGTTTGGGTTACAATTAAGTTGTTCATCATGATTTAAATATAGATAAAAGGGTCATCTTCAGTAAAATGGAAGTACATGCCCTCTTCTGATCTTAATCCTAATAACAGCCATTCACAAAAGCTTAGGTATATGTATTTTTAGTACATATTGAAGAAGACAAACCCAAGTCTGTGTGTGTGTGTGTGTGTGTGGATAGAGTATGAAAGGGAAGTGGCGTAGATGAATTTCCAAGCCTCTGAAGGGTTGAAGGGCCAAATCATACGAATGTGGGGCACTTAGCTCCGCCATCATTGGAGGAATAACATCATTATGAGTTTTAAGTTCTATGATGCTGATTGCTTGACAAGGAAAGGAGGCAATATGCAGGCGTGTAGGCCCCATATGGGTACATAAATTCTTGGTGACGTGTTTGGCACACGTCTCAACTTGATTGGAGGAAGTGCACAGAATACTCATTGACGTGGACAGCCACATGTCATAGTGTGTCCCTTCCCCTCAATGAACAGTCTTTCACAACTTGCTTTGAAAACTCCTTCAGTTTTTCTCTCTGCTTCAAATTCATAACCATATCTTGGACCTCTCATTGGTACGCTTGTTGCTTTTACCAAATTGCTCCTAATCCCTCCGCCTCTTGTCTATTTCATTAAATTGTGTCTGTTTATCACTCAATAATTGAAGATGACCACCACTCCCTCAAAATTCAAAACCCTATATCAATATCATTATCAATATTCAATTTGGGTTAAATAGAAATATTATTAATAAACTTTTATCCAGGTTGTAGATATCACAATTAACAAAAAAAAAATTACAATCCACCCTAAATTAAGAAGTCCATTGGTGATATTGATTATTTTTATTGTGAAAGCTATCTACAATTTAGATAAAAGTATATTCACAAATATTGCTTTTTAACTACTCTCATTCACCCCAATGATTTTTCCCCATTTTACACCATAAATTTGATTTTCAAATTTCAAACACCATCAGGCATGATACCTTTTTGGACACTGATGATAACTCTTTAATTTCAGTTAAAAAAAGATAGCTCTTTATTTATTTATTTGCCAATTCTGATGATAACTCATTAACTCTTTAACGTATTATGTGAGGAGTATGTTTGGTTGTGTGAAAGAAAGCAAAGAATTAGAAATGGAAAGGGTAAGAGATGGAAAATATGAGTAATGATGAGAGAGTAAAGTTTGTGGGCCCCACGATAAGTGTGAGATTGAGAGAGAAAACTTGTGGGCCCCGAAATATATGTAAATGACCATATTACCCCTTAACTTTTCAATTATTTACACCTCACTTTCTTTCATTTCTTACCACTAAACAAGCCGTGAATCATTATGAAGGTCGAATAATAGGACTAGGACAAACTCAATAAATCTCACCAAGGGACTCGATCATTCCACGTGGCATGGAACCAGAATTAGAATTACCAAAAAGTGCAGAATGAGCCCACTCCCCGAGGCAAAAGGCGATTGCTGATAGCCCAAGTAGGCCCAATAGGCACGTGCGAACGCGGTCCATTGCAGTTTCTCACACGTGTGTAGCTCTATTTCAACGCAAGGCAGCTTCTCACTTCTAAGTTCTAACGATTTCTTCAGCCTAAGCTCTCACCACAGCAACTTTCAATGAATTAGCTAAACATCACTCAATAAATCTTCGATTCTTCAGGTTCCTTCATTATTCCATCCATTTTTCATATAACTGTTATATAATCTCTACTTTTTTTTCCCGATTATAGTAATTTTTTTTTAAAATTTCGTTTTGGATTATGATTTTGTTATTTACCTGGTTTAGCTGGAGAGTTTTTTTTTTCAGCTAGGAAGCGGTGTTTATAGGTTATGATTTTAATATAATGTTGTGTTCTATCGAAATTTGCTTAGCTGAGGATTTTCTTATGCTTTGAATTTTTCTTGTTTTGAATTTTTGAGCTGTCAGTTTTGGCTAGCATTTGTAGTTATATGTGTGTATTTTTGTTGTATAAGATAGTGGAAGAAGAGGAAGGAGAGTTGAACTTGGAGAAGACGGTTTTGGAAAGTGTTGTGGACATGCCTTACCTTGTTAGAGAAAATTTATTTATTGGCAATATTAGTGATGCTGCGGAGGTTCTTCAAAACGGTAGCGATGAGATTACACATATTTTATCGGTTCTTAGTTCTGCTTCCATTTCGTTTTTTACTGAATGGCGAAGTAGCGTAATGGTACCGGTAAAGGAAATTAGGAAGGTATATGTGGGTGGTGATCATGGTGGAGATGATGTTGATGATGATTTGGGTGATATACTGAGGAGTCCGTTGGCATCGGAGAGCCTTTTGTATTTGTTGGAATATGCAGGTAAGGATTTGAAGTTGGTCAGGATGGCTGTCCCTCTCAGGGATACAGAAAATGAAAATTTGTTGGATTACTTGGATGTTTGCCTCAATTTTATTGATCGAAGCAGGAAACATGGTTCTGTTTTAGTGCACTGCTTTGCTGGAGTATCAAGAAGGTATCATTTCTATTACATAAGCAACTTTCTTCAATTTTGCTTCATCGACTAATTGACTTGATACTTTTATTTGCTCTGTTAAAGTAATTAATTGAGAACTTGATTAAAGTCTTGAGGCACACATGTCAGTTTTCCTTCTGAGCGTATGCCTCGCATCTCTTTTCCTAGCATTACGGTTCTAATGGTTAAGATGATGCCATCAAACAGTATGGTTGTAGGATCGATAACTAATAATCAAACAAATAAATTGGAGTTGATTTGATTGTATTGCCCCTGCATGATTTGTGTATTGATATTAAAGGCTTGGAGTGGCACAGCTCAAGAACAGAGAGATTCTGTGAGAGGGTAACTATAATATTGCATGATTACACCAATTATATGACGTTTTAAAAATAAATGAAAGTATATTAACACTATCAATTTCATTTTTATAGTGATGCATCATAAAGCTATTTACATAAATCTTTCACATGCAGTGTTTTGGAGAAAAAATGGGTTTAAAATTAAAGTCAGCCCAATACTACTCCAAAAAATATGGAGTGACATCTCAATTCAGGTCCACAATGATCAGAAGAATGACAACAGTTTGGCTAAGGAAGGGATTAGTGTTCTAACTATAGAAATGTTATGGAACTTGTGTCATCTTAAACATATACTGCTGAAGTTTCTGGTAATTCTTTAATATATAACTAATTCACAAGATTTTGAGGTTACAACTGTGAATAAGAGTTAGAGATGTATAAAAATTCTACAAAATTCTAATGTTGAATATCTTAATCATTCTAAAAAAAGAAACTAGAAGAGAAAAAGTTGTTCAGCTTTATTCTAATGTTATATTTTGTTTGGATTTTATCTCAAGAAATTAGATACATTATTTGGCCCTTTTCTGGTGCCCTTTAATAATGCATAAGTGCATGCATACGGGCTTGGGTTTTGCGTTTTTTTTGTCTCTTTTGGTGATAATTTCAGAAATGGTGAGCCTTATATGATAACTGCCTCTCGACATTTCTGAACTATCTAGACATAAGGGTTAACATCCTTCTTTGCTTGTACTCATTACAGTGCAGCAATCATTACAGCATATCTGATGAGATCTGAACATCTTTCTCAAGAAGGTGTGAACCACTACGTTGTATAAAGTCTTCAGGGAGTACATTTTGGTACATGCAAGTAGCTATCTACTTCAATATACTTTAATTATACTAGCACATATTCTTGACAACAAAACCTATTTTACGACAGTTCAAGGAACTAGCATTTGATCCCCTCCTATATGAATAAGAACAATAATGTATTTAATGTCACTGGCCATCATCAGTTCTATTATAGATTAGAGTATTTCTTACCACACCTCACTGTTCTTCCTTTCTTTTCTGATATCAATGTAATTGAGTGTGTGTCTCAGATTTAGTTGTCATTTCATTCATGTCTTCCATAATTTTTTCCTGTGTTTGCAGATGCCCTTCAATCGTTAAGGAATAGCTGCGAATTTGTTTGCCCCAATGATGGTTTTTTGGAACAGGTGCATTATGAATCTTCATGATACTACTCCCTACGTTCCTAAACATGAAATCTAGTTACCTTTTTTGGGAGATTAAGGAAGCTAAATCAGTCCGTTAATTATAATATATGTTTTGTATTGTTAGATTATCTAGTTTTAAGGAAAAAATTCAAGCAAATCAATTGATACATAACTTGTGTAGTTTTTGTAATTTTTCCAAAAAATCAATGAAGTATTATATTAAGTAATAGAGGAAGTATATGGTGCAAGATTCTCTTTTTAGGCAAGTATGATGCAAGATTCTTTAACATACATACACTCACTCGCACATCTTCTACCAATCAGAGTAATGACGTTCTCTGAAGTTTTTTTATTTTTCAGTTAAAAATGTTTGAGGAGATGGGCTTTAAGGTAGATCGCTCCAGCTCTATATACAAGCGTTTTCGCTTGAGAGTATTGGGTATGGTTTCGGTTCACTCTGCACTATGCTGTTTTGATATCTCATATTTTTCTTGTTAGTTGTAATAGTAGCATGACATATCGTAGACAGGCTATTCTTTGTTTTTTTGACCAAGTAGACGGGCTATTCTTCAAAGTTACAAATACCATAACTTCATCTATCTAATAAAATAGATGGCCGAGCTATGGATTAATGCAGCAGGGGAGCTTAAAAGTCATGGTTCTTCAACCCTCCTCAGAGAGTTGTTATTCAGAAACAATAGTTACATCTTGTTATCACTTGATCTTCTATCATTAGTGAAGTGGTATCAATCTTTTGAAATACTTGAAAGAACAGTTCTGTTTGGTTATCTCCTCTTACCATTATACCTAGGCCTGAGGCCATTTTTGTTGTATTTAAAGTTTGCTTTGATTTTATATTTATAAAATACAAATAGAAATAAAAGAATAAAAGAAGTAAATAAAGCGACAACCACCATGCATGTGCAATTTAACTTGAGTAGATGTCAAGGTTAGATGACAATGGTGCTTCCACTTGCAAATTTTTAGACATGCAGCATTCGGCTGTGCACTTGTAGTAGTATCTTTATTCAAACTTGTGAATCTTTTTTTTTTTCAGTGAGTGTAGCTCGTGAATCGTTTGCAATTTTCTTATGGGAATATTAAATTGGAATCCATTATAAGAGCATTCTACTGCATCTTAATAATTCCATGGATGGTCAAACTATATCTGGTTCTCGTAGTAATGATTCGCACTCAGTCCTGAGTAGTGATATTATGATTGTTTCCGTATTGTCCCTACTTTAGTGTTCTTATCATGAATCTTTTTCTCGGCTCTGATTTTCAAAATTTCAAAAGGTCACTTCTAGTTTGTGTCATTCATGGAAAAGTCTTGTCTTTTTATTTCAGGTAAGAATTATAACTCGGGTGAGAATAGACGGTTCTAGACTTGGAGCTGATCCTGGCATGCCAGTTAGTGTTGCTTCAGAAGTAGGAGCTCCAAAAACAGGAAATAATTGTGGTCCTACTTATCGCTGTAAGAAGTGTCGACGTGTAGTTGCATTGAAGGAACATGTTGTAGACCATGTTCCAGGTGAAGGTGAGACATCTAACGAGTGGCAGAAGTGGAAAAGTGATGGTCTCTTTGACAAATACAATGAATTTGAGTGTTCTTCCATATTTATTGAGCCACTTCAATGGATGAAAGCAGGTAAATACTCATTCAACTAGTCATGGCCTTCAGTAGCGAAATAGCACATTACCCATGGGCGATCAAATTTTTCAAGTTTTGGAGGGCTCTTTTCTATGTATTCTGAAATGTGATGGATGGATTTACACGAGTGATCTGCGGAATTCTCATGAAAAAAAGTCATTTTAAGATCACCTTAGAACTGGGTTGGCCCTTTAAGATCACCCTAAATTTTAAAATTTAGATACCTTAGGTATGCAATAAGTTTAGTATATTCGTGCGTAAAATTTCTCGAGTTTTGTTTTAGTGATGTATAGTGTACTTCTTTATTCAGTCGAGGAAGGTGCATCGGAGGGGAAGCTGAACTGTGCCCATTGTGACGCCCGCTTGGGAAACTTCAATTGGTTTGGCATACAATGCAGCTGTGGAAGCTGGATAAACCCTGCCTTTCAGATCCACAAGTGCCGAGTGGATGCAAGCCCTATCTAGCTTACACTTTATGACTGCCTATTTCATGCATACGTCTTAACGGAAATGATCAATATATATTGTCAGAAAATGCCTATTCTGCTCAAGTTTCCCCCAGCCAAGAGTTGAAAGCGATTGTGGCCTACTTGAACTGTCTGCTTCACTTGAGAAGTTTCAGCATTTATAGTAAATGCAGCAATATGATGAGTTGGGTTGTTTTATAAAAGAGCTTGAATGTTTGATGCTTTTTAATTAATGCATGAAGGGGTTTCTTCCCCCTCGTTTATAGGGGGTGTGTGTGTGTGTACATATGCTCACTTCAAAGTTTAAGGAATAAGATAGTTCATGATAGTGATATAAGTTGTTTTCTTGGAGGTTAGATTATGGATGCAACCAGAGCAGCTTCGTTTATCCTTTGCAATCCTTAATCCCCCATATGATCTCTTCACTGTCAGATAACGCAGATGCAGTACTGTAATAAATGACTAATGGCGTTAAATTAGTTCCCTCGTGTTGCAGCTTACATACAAAAGCCTTCTAAACATGATGAGAGTAGTAGGCTATTTATTTGATCGTTGAAGTGAAGCTGATTCAACAAGTGTAACTAATGATCACATAGAGGGACACCTCACACCTTCCTCCTGGCTAGGGAAACAAATTGTTCTCTTAAACCATTAAAGAGGCGATTTAAAAAGGGGTAAACCAGGATTGTCACTATACAATTGGCCCCGATTACACACAAGGTGCTTTTCTGAGAGCTTTTAATGTCAAGCTTCGATGTTCCAGAACAATCTGCGTACAAGAATCTGTAAATTCAGCTATCTGATTCACATTTCACAAGATGAACATGTTTTTCATATGGTATAAATAATTTGTACAAGTTCCTAGTTTCTCGTTCATCCAACAAGTCGAATCCTGAAATATATTTCTGAAGATTCAAGTAAAGGTGGGGACAAAAATGACCTTAGAACAGGAGTCATTGAAAGGAATGACAAACCCTAGTTGAGGATGCTATAAAAAAATGTCTTAAATTACCATAATCATGTCAATCCTCACATCAGAATAAGCAAACTTCCAGGACTTCATTGAATATGCGGGTTCCATATGTCAATGTAAAAACAGTTAGACTTCCATTTATGCATGAATTCATTGGTGGGCTTGTGCCTCCAGCAGGATGTTTGTAGCCACATTAACATCATTCCTGGCTTGCACCAGAGCCTGTCTAGCAGAATCCCTATCAAAACCCATAGATACAAGAGTAGAGATAGAACCCTCTGATGGTTCTGTGACAGCTTGCACAGGAGCAGGGTAGTTCCTCTGCAACAAACCAATAGCTCTCAAGTAATCTATTTTAAAGGTTACTGTTCTAAACTACGCATGACTGAAATACAAGTTTTAAAAAGATGAAAATTTCGATTACATAATCTACGCATGACTCCACAATGTCCAGTAGTAAACCAATGGCAGAAACCAGCTTTCCAAGCTTCCAAGGAAACTCCAAAATGCTTGATGGCACTTCCACCAAATCACACAATTTGTATCCCATAACAAAAAATAAAAAGCCTGACCCCACCCCCCCAAAAAAAAGGACTTTGTTTTCCATGAAAAAAGGAATTAAATTAGTAAGCCAACAACAGGGGAATCAACACATGACCTGCTTCTATCAGTTATCTCTCAATAAAATGAAATATGGATAATTAGACTGCGCCCATAGCGATAATTGCAGTTTGAAATAAAGGTTCAAGAGAAATAGGAGATTTATAATCACAATTTTTACGGCAAAAAATAATAATGAAACTAACCTCCATCTGGCGAGCTGGGTAGGATGGCATAGCTCCCACTACATTCCTTGTTGATGCTGAAAGTGGACTTCCCATGGATGGCAAGGAAATCCTAGAAAAGAAGGAGGCAATAAACTCTGGAAACTGTAATGCAGAATGTCAAAACGCAATCACGTATTAATTACAACAACTGCCAAGTGATCAAATAATTGCATAATAATAATCTATATTTGCAGTCTTTGAATATTGTTCATCTCTCTCTGCAACTGATTTGAATATCATCATAACAGTAGCATCACAAGATTTTGATTCCTTTTAAAATATGCCTATTCTTTTGTCTGAAAATTACCTTTGCTTTGCGTATGTAGAAGAGATTTAAACGGTACAAGGAACCAGCAAGGATGCCACACATCCCTGGCAAGAGAGACTTTTTCCATGATGATAAAAGAAGCTGCAATATAATTAGCTTTAGCGGCTGAATGTTCATGAAATATATATCTATTGTTCATAAATACATAGTCTATATAAAACACAATTCACCTATAACCTACCTGTAAACCAGCTAGATATATGAATGATTTGTCAGAGAAGTTGAAACCAGCTACACGGAACCGGGTTGAAACTGGGATGTCAAAGAAAAAGGGTACGAACGAAGCAAATATAAGACCATAAGGTCCGGGGGTGACTAAGGTCGCTTCAGGATCTACAAAAAGTGAAGACACTTGGACAATGAGAAGTTTAGAAACATATAAGCAATATGAATTAATCACACTATAAAATCTTTAACTTCAGTCCTACATTTTGCAAACTTAATAGAGTATTCAGAGGCTTCACAATGTAAACCATTCAATCAAATTCTCAAACAATTTTCACATCTGGTCCTTGAAAAACTTTGCAATAACATGCCCATACCATTTAGCCGGGGACAAAGCAAAACTATAGCTGAAAAACACTAAAGAGATAACCTTGAACTCTTGAGTTCTCTAAACTGTATATAAGTTTGGTTACAACCATCAGGATCAACTATTTAGATTTTACTAAACAAACCTGCTCACCTGGCACTACGTCAAACTTCCTAAAAGTCAATTTACTAATAAATTCAATAGGTCATCTTGCTCTAAGTCAAAAATCTTTAAGTCCATTTACTGATACTGGCTTCTGACACAAACCATGACCGACAACCACTTTTAATGTTGCTGATATACAAGCATCATCTAAAAGAAAAGAAGAGGCAAAAACTGTCGAGAAGGAAACTAAGCACATGAACATAAGCACCATGCAGGAACAAAATATGAGTCAGAAGCTAACAATAAGACACACATAAGAAAACAGAGCAATCAAACAAGGTTTTGGAGTTGAAAAGCAAGATAGAATTGTACATTTAGAATTAATACCTTTTATGATTGTTATAGAAAACACCTCAAAAAGAAGTGATAGTAATATGGAGAATGTGATAAAGACCTGCATAAGGAGTGGAAATACTTCAAAATGATATAATGGGTTTAAAGGACAAACGTTGATAAATATAAAGTACCTGAAAAAAATAAACCTCAGCTGGTATGTAATAGAATAATAGCCAATTTCAAAAATAACAACAAAATGATAGAGCTAGACTATTGACTATTTTGGGGGGAAATAATGGCAGTGACAATAGCAATATAAATATGGTTCCACAACAGGCATCGACCTTAACTAAACGCTTTTAATCTATTCATCAACATTTGATCAGGCCAAACTAGGTACTGAAAACATGTAAGGATATTGCCCATACAACAGACTTACTGAGTATTTATTAGAACCAATCTGTCTCTCAAAGACCCTGAAATAGTATAGAAGAAACAGCCCAAACATCAACTCAGGAGTTGATGAAAAAGCAAATACAGACACAATCAATTTCCAAAGGCGAACCTTTCCAAATATATCCTGCCAGGAGTGAACAAAATATGGTAAGAGCAAGCAGAAACTGTATAAGATGCAAATGACTTTTAATCCTTTCATTCATGGGGAGATCAACACATGATCTTAAGTCATAACAACAACTTCTCAGAAAAACTAGTCTCGCAATAAAGCTCAATTTTACACCAAATGAATATCATGTCAGATCAATCACTATTATCATTAGCATAACAAATGAAAAACTATACTGCACATTCAAGAATCAATAGCAACATCCTAAAGGATCAAACTTGACTTTCATATTGAAATGCCCAACAGCCAGTTCGAATCAATCAATCTAACTAACTAAAAAGACTACGGATTTGAATGTACAAATGCAAAAACATCTATACATAACAAAAAAAAAGAAAGAAATAGAGAAGAATGACCTGATAAGACAGTCCGAGAGTATTATAACGACCTTGGATCCCAAAGAAGGTAGTGAAAATCGCAGAGACGATAACGAAAGTCCTTGTGATGGGAGCATTAGCTGTAACAAAGGAAGATGGTTAAGCATTTGATTATGAATAAGAGAGAAAATGATTTCAGTAAGTAGAGCCAAAATTATTGTTGGGATTAAAAAGAACGCACTAAAACCAGATGGGCCACCGTTCATTTTGTGAGTGAAGCAGAAAGCAATGGCCTTTCTCTATGATTTGATTGATCTCTTCCTTCAACCTTGTATTTTGGCCTTGCTTCGTTTGTACCAGATTCTTATGTATGTATGTGTCTAGTGTTTATTCCTCAGCCTAACTGCCTTATTTTTTATTTTTTGGTTATCCAAAGGAAATAACTTTCCTTTTCTTTTTTTATACAAAGGAAATATTTCACCTCACTCTCTTGCGGGGACTCTTTGCATTGTGATTCTTAATTGAAATCATTGGAGTTTCACACAAAAACAAACCTACTTTTTAATTACAAGATTCTTTTTAATTACAAGATTGAGTTGATATTTTTAAAGTACTCCCTCCGGTCCTAAGACCTAATTGACTTTTTCTAAAAAATCCTTAAAAAAGCAAAATAAGTTAATTATAAATTGATTCACCTAATTTTTTCCCTTAAACTAGTTTATTTTACCTCTAAACTAATGGATAATCTAAAAATATATCAAATATGTCATCATTTAATAACCTATTTCGCAACCTCAATCTCTCCAAAAAAAAGTCAATTATGTCCTATATTTAAGGCCGGAGGTAGTATAAATTAAGCATATGAGGGTAAAGGCCCTTTCTCTATGTCCAACATGAAGAAAAAATGGGTGGCATTTTGCGGTCTAATGTTCAATAATACTCTGTGTTGGGTTAACTATTACAGGTTGGATTAGAGGGGGACTCACTGCCTCACTGGGCATTTAGTGCTCTGGATGGCGTTTCTATGTCAAGTTGTGGTTTTATATTGATATAGTACTACTATATCACTCCATCTATTCCTTAATACATGTGTGCAGAGCTTGTTATATAATCTTTTCTATTTGAATTTTTCTCCAAATTTCTCAAAAATAATCCAATTAATACTCCTCCATAATAAACAAGGGAAGGGTCGTGAAAATAAAAATAATTGTGTGGGGTGATTTAGTTATATCATACAATTTTAATTAATTTAACTAACATCAATATCTAATCAACTTAACTTCAACATCATTTAGAGTTACCAATATATATCAATAAGAATTGTGTGAAAAATGTTATACGAACCCATCAAGCAATATTTGATTTGCTATTAAATCTATAACTAAATATAAAAGTTCTAAATTTATAAAAAGTTGATTAGTCTTTTTTTAGCATATAAAAGTTTATTAGTCTCAATTTAGTTATTTAGCACAAATCTTCTACGGTGCTGCCTTATTGAATTCTGTCGGTGACATTTTATCTACCTTGAATGCGTGAGAAAATGCAGGTAAAAAAATGCGTGTGAAAATGGAGGAAAATTTCAAGGGACTCACCAACTTTGTGTTGCAATGTTCTTTGATTTTTCAACTAAACAATATGATGGCTCACACCAATGTTGTTCAATTAGATGGGAAAAATTCAAATAAAAAGGGGTCAACCTAGTTAGATTTCCACCTGGGGGCGTTGGAGAAGAACATATAATAGACACCCTTTTTTCAGCACTTCCCATAGCTTTCTATATTTTCCAAAATAAAGCTGGTTTTTCCTCTCTTATTTTTTGAAACAATAATCACAGCTGCGATAAAATATGCCAAAGATCGCTTGGTTGTTTAACAAAAATTGTCATGTTCTTTGACTTATTCCAGCTAAAGAGAACGTACACATCGATGACGTTCCATTAATTATTAATTAATTTAAGAAAGAAATAGATTTGCTACTGTTGGAAATCATCACAGAAAAGAGCTAGGAGAAACATGTGAACTAATCTTTTACGCCACACACACATATGCACACACACGTAGATATAGGTTGCAATGTTTGCATTCTATAAAATTCTATTCCAAATGCCTCTTTAAAAGGGATTTGGTTACAAAACTATCAAGCCTATATATATGAATTGTGCTCAAAAAGACATCATTAAACAATGTCCTCCACATTATGGAAAATTTACTAAAGTTATGAAGCATCACAAGTAGTACTAGGCATTCTATGTTATCTATTCCAGAGTTCTGGTTGGCCAGAAAGTCTTCCATCTTGCAATCTCATTCTCATCGTGTAACTTCCTAATTCCACCATAAAAACCAGTCATCATTTCTTCATTGCCTTCTTCTCTGTGGTTCTTCCTGTTTATCACTGTTTGTCTCCATCTACATTCAGGATCGAAATGCTTGAACTCTAATATTACTGTATCTGTCACCCACACCATTCTTCGTTCAAATAATAGAATTGAAATTCTTGAATTCAAAGATAAATACATTTTAATCTCTATCCCATGACCTTTAATAGAGCCACATGCCATGCACTGCAGAATGAAGTTAATTACTACTACTACAACTCTATTTAACCGTGACGTCCATACATAAAGTAATAACTTTTTCGAACTCATCAACTCATTATTCTATTACCCCAAAAGATGGCAGCATGAATACTATTATACACATGATCCGGACAACATGAGAAAGCTGAATTACTGTTTTGTACAGATTATAGAAGATGGAAGTGATACATTTTTCCCTAAGTAAATGATACAAGGATTGATTCTCTTACCACTTAAGTGACAAAGGCAGTGATTATCATACTCTACACATGATTTCAAATGACCAACGACACCATACCACCAACCTGCAATGTCACATCATCATCATCATCGACAAAAAAGACATATCCGTAGCATGTAATGGAACGGGAATATATATCTTGACCAAATTTATGCTAATATTAATTAATTACCATAAGGAAATACTTCTTGTCTTCTCCACTGAATCTCAAAATGATCTCCAGGCCTCAAGTCGGCTAAACATTCTGGAGTATAAAGAACATGAGAAGATATATCAAGAGGTGGTATTCTCAATCTATCCCATGCAATATTTTCCTCAAATCCCCCACTGCCAATATTATGGTACCTACACAAAAGCAATCCCATTCTAAGCCCATACATAAAGGAATTCAAATTTAAGTATATTTCTCAAATCCTACTTATCTCTCACCTTGCCTGAAAGGTGTCAGTTTTAGAGTCATAGCAAAGTTGGGCGTCATAACAAGAGAGCAAAAACCCATCATGATAAACACTCTGAAAACACAATAATCCCAGATGAGACAACAATTAAATAAATTTAGTGAAACTTCATGGATACATGAAACTAAAAAATGCAACCCTATGGCTGTGGAAGTATTATGAATATTTTGTGATGCCAATTACTTACACTACGGTTATAGACTTGAGCTGGGAACCTAAACTCTCCAGTTGTGAGAGAAATATACAAATCCATGGTAGAATGATGCCTCCTTTCTTGGTCACTATTTTGGTGGATTCGTGTGTTTTTGGAGGCCACCACGTGGTATAGCAATTGTCGATAAGCAGAATCACCTATCACTTGACCCCACTTTTGCTTAAAGAGTTTATCCCATAAATAGTCACTCTGACATCTATCTCTGAGAGATTTGCACAGTGTGGCCATGCAACATAACTCTGATGGTGAAAGACGTTCAAGTATACTCTCCAGTGGCAGTTCAGGCAAATCCAACAGCCAAAACTTATCTCCCAACTTTGCTTTTGAAATATTGTTCCCCATCTTCAAAGCACTTCTTTTACTAAAATTTGATATCTTCCTCCAAATGCCCATTTGGTTTACACGTGTTTTGTTGAATTTTCATGATTTGCTTTCCTATGCAATTACTCTTTGCTTCATCGTTATATCAATCCTTAGCTTGTTGATGTGATAGGAGAAGAACTCAAGAAGAATAGGGCTATTCTCAATCCACTATTTTCTCCAACTACCCCTCAAATATCTCTATTTTTTTACCCATCTTTTTTTTAATAACAAAATTTTAGGAAGGGGTTTGGGCTCAACCCAATCCAAGGGCAGAGCACCTAACTCATGATCTATCGGGGCTTATCCCTGTGGGCTCTAGAGCATGATCAGCAAGCCCTTTCTGTCTGTCCACACAGGTAGGTTACTCTCAGTTTCACTTAGCTACGGAGATGTCTCCCCAAGCGCCGCGATGGAGATACAACAAAGTGTTACTCCCCAGGATCAAACTCACCATGTGGTGGTCAATCCGACCCTCATTGTTCAATCTCTTTGCCACTTAACCCACGGACGATGGGTTTTTTTACCGATCTCTCAAAACTAATTTTCTATGAGAAAATGGGTTTTATATATTTTAAATCTATTATTTTAAAAGTGGTGTTAACATTCTAATTGGTCCACTTGTCAACGTCCTAATTTATTCTATATCATCTAATAAAAACATCTATAAAAAATACATTGTAATTAAATTTCATTCGTATATCATTCATGATCAAGTGCTCTTTTCGTTTAAGTTATTCAAAATAAATTAAATTTATTATATTTAATGATAATTACATATTTAATTTAAATAAAATGTTTCACATATATTTAATGGAGTATTTGATTTACAAAGTACTCCCTCCGTTCCTAAATATAAGACCTAGATAACTTTTTTTTGGAAAGATTGAAGTTGCGAAATAGGTTATTAAATCATGATATATTTGATATCTTTTTAGATTATCTATTAGCTTATAGGTAAAATAAACTAGTTTAAGAGAAAAAATTAGGTAAATCAATTTATAATTAACTTATTTTTTGTCTTTTTTAGGATTTTTCAAAAAAGTCATCTAGGTCCTATATTTAGGAACGGAGGGAGCGCTTCAAATAGATAATTTAATTATAATATAAAACAATTTTTGATAAAAAAATAAAAATATACAACTATCAGTTAAGGAAAAAAATAACAAAATTGCAAAATTATAGAGACTAGAATCTAGTAAAAAGGTCCTATTTGTTTTGAATAAAAAATTAAAATTAAAATGGGTGTAACTATTTTTAGGAATGGTATGAGAAAAAAAGTAACATGAATAAAAGTTTGTTTGGTAAATCAAAAAAATATTGTTGTAGAGGAATAAGATAATAATAGTAAGTGAATAACTATAAAATAGGGATAGTCTCCTATAAATCAGTGGGAGATTAGTCTCTCACTTATCAAGTGAGAGGATACCTTGATTATGGATAAAAAAAATAGGGATAGTCTAAATAATGTAAATATGGGTAAATAATGTAACTAATCAAACTATTTGTTTAAGAAATTTGAAGGGAGTATTTCTTTGGAGTTTATGTTTAGTTTTATGAAATTGTAGTAGAGTTATATCATTTTAATAAATTTGATCAAAATATATAATTTTAACAAATATAAGAAAGATAAAAGATCAGTTTTTATTGAATTTTATCAAATATTAATAATCTTTGCGTGAGAAAATGGGCGAAGAATTGCATTTACTCACCAACTTGGTTTACCTGCCTCAAATTTACAAGATCTGAAATTTCCATCCACTCTCAAAGCCAACAACCTCCTGCGTATTGAATACTAACTGCAAATTTTCAATACACCCCATAGCTTTCAGTATTTTCCAAAGTAGAGTGGGTTTTTCCTTTTTTCCATGTCATCTTTTTGGGACAATAATTACAACTGTGATAAAATATAAAAGATACTAATTGATTGAATTTGTAAGTGAGTTTCAACCCAAGTAAGGATGTAAGGACAGGAACATGTGTTTGAATTCCAAGTAGCACTCTTATTAGGAGATGAGACAACATTGTTTATGTGAGTAATACTCCTACTCCTTAAGCTCAAATTATCGGGTATTTAAATGGAAAAAAATTTGTCATCTTCAATTACTTTTTCCAACCAAAGAAAACGCGCACACCAATGATGTTCCATTGATTTAGGATAGAAATAGATTTGCTAATGTTAAAAATTATCACAAATAAAATAAACTCCTAGGAGTAACATGTCCACTGATCTTTCCGCCACATTGACAGTACATGAGTTGCAATAGTTGCACTCTATAAAATTCTATTCCAAAGACCTCTACAGAAGGGATTTGCTAACAAAATTACAAGGGATTTGCTAACAAAATTACCAAGCCCATGTATGACTTGTGCTCACATAGACATCATTGAACAATGTCAACACATTCTGGGAAATTTACAAAATTTATGAAGCATATCCGTACTAGGCATTCTATACATGTTATCTATTCCACAGTTCTGGTTGGCCAGAGATTGTTCCATCTTGCAATGTCGTTCTCCTTGTGTAACTTCCTGATTCCACCATAAAAACCATCCACTTCATTGCCTTCTTCTCTGTGGTTTTTCCTATTTATCACCGTCTGTCTCCATCTGGATCCGGGATTGTACTGCTTGAACTCTAATATCACTGTATCTGTCACCCACACCACTTTTTGTTCAGGTAATAGAATTGAATCCTTGAATTCAAAGACAAGTACATACTTGCATTTCAATATCTACCCTATGACCTTTAATAAAGTCACATGCATATCAGAAAGGCAGAAACCAATCCGTAACTACATGTCATGCACTGCAGAATGAATGCGATTTACTTTAATTTCTGTTTACTGGTGAAATACCATACATACTACATTAACCTTTCCAAATTTACTACACCTATGATCAGAACAACATAAAATGCTATTTATTGTTTTGTACATATTACAGAACATGGAAGCCATACATTTTTTTGTCTTTAAGTAAATGGTACAAGCGATTAACTTACCACTAAGGTGACAGAGGCAGTGGTTCCTATGCTCAGTACATGATTTCAAATGACCAACGACACCATACCACCAACCTGCAATGTCACATATTTTATTTTATTTTTATTTTACAAAAAATACATATCCGAAGCATATAATGGAACAGAAATACATGTCTTGACCAATTCTATTCAAATATTACCATATGGAAATTCTCTGTTTCTTCTCCACTGAATCTCAACATGATCTCCTGGCCTCAAGTCAACTAAACAGTCTGAAATATAAAGATCATGAGGAGAAATGTCAAGAGGTGGTATTCTCAGTCTTCCCCACGCTATATTTTCCTCAACTGCCCATCTGCCATGAGGAGAGTACCTACACAAAAGCATTCCCATCTTAAGCTCAGGCATAAAGAATCAAGTCTATGCATGTTTCTCAAATCCAAATAATCTCTCACCTTGCCTGAAAGGTGTCAGCTTTAGCATCATAACAAAGTTGTGCATCATAACAAGAGAGCATAAACCCAGCATGACCATTCTGAAAATACAATAATTTAAGTGAGCAACAATTAAATAGATTTAATAAAACCTCATGGATTAAGAAGATTTTGCACTGTCAATTACTTACCTCTCGGTTAAAGACTTGAGCTGGGAACCAAAACTTGCCATTTGTTAGAGAAATATACAAATCCATGGCAGAATGATTGCTCCTTTCTCTGTCAGCATTATGAGATTTGGGTCTAATCCATAAAAAGGAACCAAATAGACTTTTCTGATTCTGTTGGCGGATTTGTGTATTTCTAGAATCTACGTGGCATAGCCATTGTTTATATGCAGAATCACCTATTACATGACCCCATTTTTGCTTCAAGAGTTTATCCCATAAATAGTCACTCTGACATCTAACTCTAAGAGATTTGCACACCATGGCCATATTACACAACTCTGTTGGTGAAAGTCGTTCAAGTATACTCTCCAGTAACAGTTCAGGCAAATCCAAAAGCGAAAACATGTCTCCCTCACATGCTACATCCAACTTTGACTCTGAAATCTTGTTCTTCTTTTTCACTGGCATGGATATGGGGACCTTATAGAAACTGAAACTGAAACTGCTGCTACTTTTTTTAATCATGAAAATTGATGAACTTGGTAAGTTCAACCAAAACCCAATCGAGAAAGGCCTACTAGTGAATGAATTGGAAAGAATAATAAAGGAAAGAAAGGATATTAGAAAGTAAAACATTGTGAGAAGACACTAAAAACCAAAGCTTGACGCTTAAATAAGATGATATTTAAGAAGCGGTTGGCGAAGTCGGTAGTTAAAAGCAGTTCCAGATTATGCAAAGAACAAATATCAAACTTTGGTTCTTAACTGCCATTTCCCATTGACATAAAAAATGAGAGCAGAGTGATGCAGCTAATCAAAACCCAAAGCATTGTTTGATAAGATCACACCCCACAAAAGAAGAAGACAAGGCGATAATCAAAACTTATGGTCTAATATAAGATATGGGTATGAATTGGATACCAATATTAGTGTCCTAATACAACACACTCAAAGGATCAAAGCAGAACAACAAAAGGAAGGTTTAGAAATGAAGAAGAGAATGAGAGAGAAGGAGTCCAGAATTCAAATAAGTTTATGCAGAGATTCTTCCCTAATGATAGTGGCATATAATTAAGGTGGTGTGAAACAGAGAAAAGAAAGGGACTGATATCAGAATGATGAGAGGGGTTTGGTTGTGTTGTGTGGGGGGTTTTAAAGGAAGGAGGCTACTTTTAGGTGAGTTACACAATCAAACGTGACTTGTCATAAATCGTAATCATAAATAAATCCATCAAATTTTACTACCTCTTCTTTTGCCTAACTCCCACCAAACTCAACTCCATCACCCGTGGACCCCACCAAGTACATCAAAGTTGTCAAAAAAAAATTGATTAACTAATCAATTAATTAATTGTGACCTCTTGAAATTGAAGTGAATAATTGTGACCTCTATGTTACATTCATTGTTCTGTTTGCGTTAGTGCCACGCCATGCCTTGTTCTCGTGTCTTTTGGAGTATTATATGATTTGATGATTATTCCAATGGCCTTCTATTAATTCATTTCGTTTCTTTTAACTGTTGCTTCATGAGTACTTGATTATTTACTTCCGGATAAATGACAGTGACTTATTTCTCCAGTTTTGACTTGGTAATAATATACTCCCTCCGGTCCTATTTATAAGTCGCCAACTGCCTAAATTGAACAAACCAAGGAACGGAGGTTAATGGAAGTTGGATCATTAAATTGGTCTTATTTTTTTTGTCTTTTCCATTTTTGCCCCTCCCACCTTTATCACTATGACCCACTACATTTTCTCTCTCTTCATTAATCTTTTATCTATAAAAGTGTTTTTTTCATCTTCTCTCTCTTCTCATCTTCCAATGTTCATTTTCCAATGTACGGGTATATTAGGAAAATTTTAATAAATGAGTTAGTTAGTGGTAGTTGGTGACTTATATTAAGGACCAAAATTTAGAGGCGGTTGGCGACTTATAAATAGGACCGGAGGGAGTAAGAATGAGTAGATCATGGAAGATGCTTAAATTCCATGCTCTTATGATGTAAGAGTAATACATATTGCTACGTTACATCTTGCTAATGCATGCATTGTTTTAATTTCAGCGTGTTTTTTATATTTTACTGAATCGATTTTGTCACTTTTAAGAGTATGAGGTGAATATGATGATAAATGAATGGTACAAAAGGGGGAAAATTAATTGTTAAATTATACTCCCTCCGGTCCCTAATGTAAGAGCTAGCCGTCAAAAAAACGCTTCTTAAGAAAACATGTGAATGTTAGTTGGGTGTCTGGAGTTAATGCTTCTTTTCCAAAATTGCCCATATTTATTATGGTATTTTTAAGAGAGAGAAATACATAAGCATTAATAAATATGAAAGAGAGTTAGGGGTAAAGTAGGAAAAAATGCATTAAATGAGGAGAGAATATGGGGTGAGCTCTTACATTAGGGACCAAAACCATTCAAATTTTGGGCTCTTACATTAGGGACCGGAGGGAGTATACACACAAAAAATTATTTACTTTTGATTATAACCAAACCTGAAGATTTTTTTCTTCACCAACTATTCACACAATTCACGTTGGTACTTATTATCCATGTAATGGCTAGCCAATTTTCTTATGTATATATTGAATATTCATAGTGAAGAAACGTGAGCCGTCTAAAATATGTTTTCAGGAAAAAAGTAGGTCTGAAATAGACATTGATTGGTCAGTTTATCCATTGAGTCGTACAATTTGATTTTTTTATTACAGTAATATGTAATATGTAATTCAGTTTGGTTGAGTGGCTGGCTTCTTGTTGAACGGTTATAGGCCTCACGCGAATGCGTGTTGCCTCAAACATTTACTCGCTCCCGTCCTAAATATAGAACCTAGATAACTTTTTTTGGAGAAATTAAGGTTGCAAAATAGTCTATTAAATCATGACATATTTGATATATTTTTAGATTATCCATTAGTTTATAAGTAAAATAAACTAGTTTAAGGGAAATTAGAGTATAGGCAACACTGTGAACATACCCGCGTGGGTTCATTTAGATTATCCATATAATTAACTTATTTTGCTCTTTTTTAGGATTTTTCAAAAAAGTCAATTAGGTCTTATATTTAGGACCGGAGGGAGTACTATATACTCCCTCCGGTCCTAAATATAAGACATAATTAACTTTTTTTTGGATAAATTAATGTTACAGAATATATTATTAAATTATAACATATTTGATATATTTTTGATTAGTCATTAGTTTAGAGGTTAAATAAACTAATTTAAGGGAAAAAATTAGGAAAATCAATTTATAATTGACTTATTTTGCGCTTTTTTAGGATTTTCCAAAAAAATCAATTATGTCTTATATTTAGGACCGGAGAGAGTATATGGTATCACATGTCTCCATTACCATAGTATTGAACGTTACGTTGGGACCTATAAGAAGGCGATTACTTTCAAGAAAACAACACGACACTGCCCATTTTCATTTTATTTACCAATCTTCGCTTAAAAAGGCTGTCATGTTATTTGCGGTGTTTGAGTGTAACAAAAGGAGTTAATCTTTCACAATGTTACAAGCTAATGTTTGAATTTCCATTGAAAAAGACGTCTATATTTAATACCTAACCAAGCATACTTTCAATATAATATAATTACGACCAATAGAGGATACATGTGCCTTGCAAAAATTATACATACTTTGCAAATGCCTTTTGATACATTGTTAGTTGATTGTGTTGTGCGTTGTTAATTAACTAGTTATTTTAAACAAATAAAAAACAATATCCACTTTGTACTATCTTATAGATCATGTTATTGTGTGTTGTGCGACTTTTGCATAACTTCATATTATGGCGGAAGAACCAAATAATTGGGAGAAACATAGAGAGTGGGTCAAGTGGGAAAGCCACCAACTTCGTTATGCTGCTCTGTATCTCTGTTATGTTATTCTTGATGTTGCCAATAAGTGTGCAATGAATCGAAGTTTGCATTTTTTTTCTAAATTATTTATTATTTAGATTTAATAAAGTTAGAGAAAATAAATTAAAAAGAGTATGCCAGTCTGGTATATATATTTATCCATTGTCACGTTCTTTTCGAGTTTTATGAGAAGAAACGTCAAACGATTATCTTATACTCCCTCCGGTCCCTAATGTAAGAGCCCAAAATTTGAATGGTTTTGGTCCCTAATGTAAGAGCTCACCTCATATTCTCTCCTCATTTAATGCATTTTTTCCTACTTTACCCCTAACTCTCTTTCATATTTATTAATGCTTATGTATTTCTCTCTCTTAAAATTACCATAATAAATATGGGCAATTTTGGAAAAGAAGCATTAACTCCAGACACCCAACTAACATTCACATGTTTTCTTAAGAAGCGTTTTTTTGACGGCTAGCTCTTTACATTAGGGACCGGAGGGAGTACCAAATTTTTCATAACGCTAAAGAATCTTATACTAAGATATACTCATTTTCACACGAAAGGCCTTCTAGTCTTGCTTGCATTTTCTTGCCAACAAGTCTTCCTAGCTACTTTTTTTCCAATCCTGTTTCTTTATACAAGATCTATTCAGGCATTAATTAAATAAATAACGAGCTGATGAATGTCAGGAAAGAGGGGCCGTCCATTATCTTCATGCTAACTAGACATGCTATTAGTATATGAAGTACGTAATACTCCCTCCGGTCCCTAATGTAAGAGCCCAAAATTTGAATGATTTTGGTTCCTAATGTAAGAGCTCACCCCACTTTCTCTCCTCATTTAATGCATTTTTTCCTACTTTACCCCTAACTCTCTTTCATATTTATTAATGGTTATGTATTTCTCTCTCTTAAAAGTACCATAATAAATATGGGCAATTTTGGAAAAAAAGCATTAACTCCAGACAACCAACTAACATTCACATGTTTTCTTAAGAAGCATTTTTTTGGCGGCTAACTCTTACATTAGGGACCGGAGGTAGTACCTAATATTTGGGGCATACCCCACAACTAATTAATGTATAGAATCATTAAAGTGGACTATCTAGTAAACGTGTCGATGACGTAACTAAAGCTAGCAATACCTCCAAATGACACTAAGCTAAGATGCTAATTGATGACGAAACACTGCACTAATTAGAGCTCCGATATCCACGCATGTATGTATTCAATGCAAGCACTGCTAATTTCCTCAAGGAGAAATTGGAGAAAAAGACGAAAGACGTGGAGTTTGGGAGAAAGTAAGGTACCACCTCTTAAGATCATTACAGATTTTTCCATTAAAAAAAAGATCATTACAGATTTTAATTTGCAACAAGTGTCAAAATTAAGATCGTTAAGAATCTGTATGGATGGTCCTTGAAACTCGATTGCAGCTAGATATTTGACCACTTTCAATACTTGACATACACTTTCTCCTAAATTTCTAGCCCATTTGGTCTTGTTCTTCAGTTATTCATGTCCTTATGTTTAAGTAACCAAAATACTTTATATATACTATATCTAAGTGTGTGTGTGTGTGCTGTATAATGAAGGGCATACTTAATTAATCTGCAGTGAGGTTGGAAAGGAAGCCAGCGTTGTTGGATTGGGACAGCGATCGATATATAACATGTGGAGGTGTAAACAAAAGCGCAAGAGGGATCCCACGCAACAACAAACACTAATATATAATAAGGATTTGTTTTTAGTACAGTTTTAGATTGAAATAAGTGATGACGAAATATCTCAAGGCAATTCACAAGGCAAGTTGCAACTTCCGGTTAATGTCATTTCGGCCATTTCTCATGTTGATACATGTCAAGGTGGTTTTCTAATATATAGTTAGTTATATTTTTTAAAAAAAGAAAAACAAAGAAACAAACTCAATCTGAAATTAAAACTCAAAATATTTGGACTTTTGTCACTTTTGATTGCATTATCTTCAATTCTTAAATCCTTTTATGTTTGTTTTCTTAAAGAGTTAAAGTTGTTTTGAAACTACCTATAAGAGATCAAAAAGGGAATATAGATTCGGAGATGCGAAGGGTAGTGGAGTTAGGTGTTCTTCATTATTGCAATTATGGGGAGGAATGGTAGTGGGGGAACATGGATGTGACTGTGTAATGTGCCTTGTGTGGACTTTCTCAGCATATTAGGAGGATGCAATTTATTACACTCACGATCCAGTCATTAATTGGATGGACCTCACTCTTTACAGATTTGTGCTCTGTTTTGACTATCTTCTAGTAATTGAAATTCTTAGTTCATACTTCATAATATAATTAATCAGTTAGAGAGTAATTAACCGCCATTTTTAGTTTCATTATTTGTATACTTGCGGTTCACATTGTAGAAACATGAGAAATGTGAAACAGACTTGAATAGAAATAGAATTTGAAAAATAAAATAAAATAAATTTAATTGTTCAATGATTTTTTATAATTTAATTTTGATTAGCTGTGTTTTAGATTGGAGAGTACCTTGTTACAATATGTTTGTGTACCAAAATCCTTTCATCGTAATAGTTTCTGCTATATTTAAGAATGATGATGTGTTTGACAAGTAATTAAGGAGCAGAGGTAGGAAGAATCTCCTTATTCCAGCGGGCAATCTCGTGATGGGTTAGAAGCTTTCTAATTCCTCCATAAAACCCATCCCTCTCGTTGCCTTGTTGATTTTTACAAGCCAGCTTTCGGCTTAGCACAACCCTTCTCCTATACGATTGAATCGGAAACTGTATGAACTCCACCACCAACTTATCTACATATAACACATGTGATAAATTAATCATTAAGCAATTAATTAATATCATTATCATTATTTGATTAACATGCAAATTTTAATTTTGTCAAGTGATGCACACCCTCATCACCGGCCACTGCATGCAAGTTGGTTTTCCACTTTAATGCACCAATAATAAAAATGACCAAAATGAGCAGAAAGGAGAGTCTTCTTTTTCTCACCATTGACATGACAATGGCAGCCACTCCCACGCCCATCACATGTGTCCAGGTGACTTATTAAGGCATACCACCAATCTGTCCATCACCCACAAATCATCATGTTATTATATAGTATGTGTGCGTATTCCTCGCTCTTGAACTTTATAAGTGGAGTATTATCAATATGTCTTTTGAGAATTAAAGAAACCTTAATTAAACACCATTTATTTTGTTTATACATTAAAATTAAACAACTTTTTAACTTTAATTTACTAATATTTGATATTCACTAGGCCAAATGAGAACAAAGTCTATACAATAACACATGAAGACTAAGGTTTACATTTTTATAAGAAAACTTTATGGCTGATAAACTTAATGATTTCATACATTTCATCTCTATTTCCTTCTATTGTACATGTTTTTGATGATACATAGATGAGAAACATACGAATACAAGTAGAAATGGATACAAATTGAAAACAATACATTTGTGTGAAATTTGGAGTTAATTGTTTATATATTTGATATTTGAAAACTCATAAACCTTCTTTCTATCTTGTGTAGGAAGAGGTGGTGGACAAGTATTACAAGTTATACATTATTATGAATGAGCATTATTGTTATTAATTTGGGGAAAAAGTTTGAAACAATTAGAAATATCTTTATATTTAAGAACGGGTAAAAACGTGAAGGTAATCTTGTGTTTTGAAACGGAGGGAAAGGGAGAATTAAAAGGTCTAAATGGCTTTCTCAATCTCCACAAAAAAAAATAAAAAAGTTAAAATGATTTTATATTTTGGAGATAAGAGAGTACTATAATACTCCCTCCGATCCTAAATATAAGACCTAATTTACTTTTTTGAAAAATCCTAAAAAATCAAAATATAAGTCAATTATAAATTGATGTATCTAAATTTTTCCCTTAAACTAGTTCATTTAACCTATAAACTAATGATTAATATAAAAATATATCAAATATGTCATAGTTTAATAACATATTTTGTAACCTTAACATCTCCAAAAAAAAGTCATCTAGATCTTATATTTAGGACCGGAGGGAGTATACCAAATGGGAATTGGGGGTTAGGTCTCCATTGGATCTCAACATGATAACTGGGCTTCAAATCATGAACGGAATGGGAGCCATAAACAGCAAATGGAGAAATATCAATGGCTGGGGCTCTCACTTTGTCCCATCCGATACTTTCTCCCATCTTCCTCCAACCATGAAGTGGATACCTGTATTAATTATTACGTACGTATGATATAGCCAAGCAACAAATTGATAATGAAACCGGTCCATCCATATGCATCTCGTCATCTTCGATTAATGCAGATTTTACAACTTGATTATTCGTACACACACACATACCTTGCTTTGAAGGTATCAGTTCGGAAGTCATAACTCAGCATGGCATCATGCCAATTCTTCATCATGCCATCATTCTGCATCTACACGCAATCATTCATTTCATTATATTACCATGTCACAGAGCCATTAAATAAATTAATGTTATTATTACTAGTAATTTCACACACACAAACACGAAGTGGTAATTAATAAAGACCATTACATATTCGTTGTAGAGCTGAGCAGGGAACCAAAACAAGCCAATCTCGAGTGAGATACAAAGGTCCATGGAAGAATCACGTGGAAATGAATAATCGGTCCATTGAGGAATGTTCCTTGAATTGGGTCCAGTTGTTATTATGATGGGCCAATCACTTCCAAACGACGTCGTCTCTGATGTTTCCAATCTGATGTTGCTTCTAAAATTAGCAGCTGATGATGATGCCGTCCTCCTAAAAGCAACGAACCTTTGCCATTCTCGAAGGGCAGAGTCACCCATCACTCTGCCCCATTTGTTTTTTAGGATTTTTTCCCACAAGTGAATGAGTGATCACTATTTCTGATTTTGTCCCTTAGAAAAGTGCAAAGAGTTGATACTTTGCACAGTTCAGCAGGAGAGAGACGTTCCAAGATGTGTTCCAATATTGGATTTGGCAAATCTAATGCACAAATTTTGCATCCTCTTTCCATCCCCAAAGACTTGCAATTGTGCTAGCTACCATGCATGAGATATATATATTCATCATCTTACCAATGTTCCTTTAGGATCATGATATTGTCATTACGTTTTATTTTTTATTTTTAAATCAGGGGGAAACTGCGATGAAGATGTAAAAAAAGACAAGCAGCATCGTATTTAATTTTCTTTTGGAAAATGACAAGTAAATATTTTATACATTTCAAATCTTATATACGTGATATAATTGTGAATGTCGTTACTCATGCAGTGAATGCTGTTACTCAACCAACCAGTTATAATCTTCTATGTAAAAGTTTGAAATTCACAAGTTATTTACATGTCATTTTCTCTATTTTTTTTCAATCGTTATTTTCAGCTGATTCAATTTGACAATATTTTATTAGTTTAAAACGCCGGGTAAAATAAAATTTGGAAACTTCTTTAATCATGGTTCTCAAGGCTATACTTTAATCTGACAACCTACAGTTTTAACGTTCCTGATTTTCTTAACCTGATTTTTTTAACCAAAATCCAATAATTATAAATTATAGTTATAAAATTTAAATATTTTTAACCTCATTAATTATTTTTGTTAATATAGTTTATGGCCATATTATTTTTTTCCCATGAGTACTTTTATAGTTTGAGCGTAGTTTCATTCATGGATTTAGAGTCCATTTGGTTGACTGGAATTGGGAAATGGAATTGGAGGTGAGAATTGAGTGTAAGGGGTAAAGATGGAAAGTAGAGATAAATTAGGTAATGATGAGATATAAAAGTTTGTGGGACCCTGGAAGTGTGAGATTGAGAGAGAAAACATGTTCGAGATATATGAAAATTACCCTTTTCAATTCTTAATCTCAATTCATTGTACACTTTCTAGCAATTTAAACCTGGCCTATTAGTTGATGGCAGTTTGGTAGTACAGTACTAGTAATTTCGGGGGTAGGCCACGGCATCACGAAACCAGATATCTCAAAGTATATTTTCTGGCTCGCTCGAATCATCACCGACGTGGATGTCAATGTAATTACCGTTCACTCTGGTCATGGCTTGATTTTGTGAACATCATATTAATCTCTACCTTCAATTTCTTAATATTAACTCTCAAAATGACTACTTGCATGCTACACTACTTTCTTTTTATGCTACACTACTATTTTTTTTACCTTCACCTACACTACTATTTTTTTTGGACAGTAGCTACACTACTATTTAGGGCCCGTTTGGATACATTTCCAAAAGTTATTCTGACTTCAAAACCTAGGTTTCACACAAAGAAACTCAAACACTCAATTTGTTTGTATAGCTATTTTGAGAAGAAAAGCTAGGTTGGGGTTCCAAAAGCTATTTTGAGAAAAAACTACATTTTTCTCCTTTTTCAGTTAAAAGTTTCGATATCTCATTTAAGAAAATACTTATTTCAAGTAAAAGAAATATGAAAAGTTATTTATCAAAACTATTTGTAAAAAAAAAACTATTTTACTCAAAAGTTAGTCTTAAAAGCTATTATTAAAAATCTTCATCCAAACACTCTCATTTCATCAAAAGCTATTTTTCAGAAAAGTTATTCTACTCAAAAGCTATTATCAAAAAGTTATTTTCCTATAAGCTATTCTCTAAAAGCTGAATCCAAACAGGCACTTAATATCTTGGGATTTTGCATTTTATTGATATGTGACAGAAGCGAGATTATAAAACGCAAATGAATTAAATTCAAAATAAAATTATATATTTTCATAATTGTTTATATATATAGAGGTAGGGGTGTTCATGGGACGGGAAAGGATTGGGACACCCCCGTCCCGTGTCCCGTCCCGAAAAAGGCTTGGGACGGAGTTTTCGTCCCGTGTCCCGTCTCATCCCAATCTTTGTCCCGTCCCGATCGGGACGGAACGGAATCGGGACGGAACGGGAAAATTCCCGAAATTTTTTTGAATTGTTTTTAATAAAATTATTTACTTGGAAAAGAAAATTATGACACTTTGTGTTAGTAAAAAACAAATAAATTAGTTCAATATTACTTTTATAATACATTTTATACAATATAATAAGGTAAAATTTTATTATGCTCTCATTTTCCCTTAAAAAAATGTCATGTACACCCATACATGGTATATATTACACATGCATTTGTCTAAAAAAATTATATAAATACACATATATTTGTATTCGGGACGGGACAGGATTGGGACGACCCCGTCCAGTCCCGAAGAGAAATTTTGTCCCGTCCCGAATATTTTTGGGACGAAAAATTCCCATCCCAAAATACCTTGGGACGGAACGGGACGGTCGGGACGGGAAAATTTGAAGGGAGTACGTAGAAGATTTATAAAACCGAATAGAAGATATGTTTCTTAATTGCCTTTCTTAGTTTTTTAAAGGCTCGTATCATGGTGATAAAAAAAGGCTTGGACCATGAAATTAAATGGGCCTGTATTTTGGACTCCTCGCTCCAAGCCTCTAACTAGGTGGAACAAGTTAGCCTGTAAGTTGTAATCCATAAAACGACGGCTAAGAAATGAAAGTGTCAACTTTTTAAAAAAATGACAAAAAAATGTTTTCCAGATTTTAAAATATCAATAACTTTTTTGCGCATGTATTAACAACTTCTATACAGGAACTATTAACAATCATTAACAATTCAAAATGACAAATTTAAAAATATTGAAAATTGAAAAGTACTTGTGTTTTTTGTCAAAAAGGAATTTCAAACAGTGTTGGTTGATCTCCGTAACAAGACATGGCGACACTATCCACTTTGATGCACTCCGTGTTTGAAATCTCTGTAGAAAACCAAAAACGAAGAAAGAGATACTCCTGTAAATGTATCGCTAGCTGAAAGGCAAGGAAAAATCATATTCTATTTTTAGAAAAGGAAAAGAATGTACCTCGTTAGGGGATAGGAAACTGTGGAGGGAGTGGAGGCATAGATAGAACAAAGTCAGGCACCTGAAGTAATAAACAAATATTTTATTTTATACAAAATAATAATAAACAATAATGATCAAATCTTAGCTTAGTGTTTTATCATAATCTTATATTTACCATTTACCATTGGATAAAAAATATGAATGATTGGTGTATAATATTTTTTAAACTATTGTTGAAATATTTTATGCATTAATTTTTCTTATGATACAAGTAACAAAAAATAGATCAAAAGTTAATAAATTGAAGTTACTTATGATTTTATCAAACAAAAAAAGAAGTTACTTATGATATGTTAAAACATTACAATAACATTTTAATATGTCATCTAGACTATTAATTTTTAAATTTAATGGTGAAAGAGCGATTATGAGAAGTTTTTCTTTTAATCTGAATAATATAACATATGAATGTTCATAACCTATACTCTCTTAGAATTTCATCTTTTGGATAAGTCCATATAATAACTCTCACATTAAGGGATGTTAAGTGCATATTGTCTATAAACTTTTTTGTAGTATTATATCGTTTTACTTTTTTTCTTTATAATTTTTAACTCTTTAGGGTGGTTGTCAATGCTTGAAGGCCTATAAATAGAGGTTATGCACAAGTCATTGTTGCACACAAAATGAATAAGAATTTCTTCCTTTTATTGTCTTATCTTCCTTCATCAACTTCTTCTTATTCTTCTTCTTTATCTTTTTAAATATTTTCTTTATTTTTATAACAAGAAAGATGATTATGAGAAAATTATCATCACCTTATTTGCTTCTTGCACCGATAACTATAGTTGACTATAAATGAGAGTTAAGTAACAACTGACTTTGTTTGACTTTGTTTGTTAAGTTAGTAATTTCTTAAAAACATTATAATTCATTAAATGATGATTTATTTTTTAAATTTCCCCAATTTTTCAATATCAATTAGTAAGAATATTAAATAGAAAAAGAAAAAATTATGCATGTAAATGGTTTGTACTTTGTACTCCGTCTAATTCTTATTAATTCTCCAACATGGACGGCTTAATTTAATTGGTACCCCTTCAAAAATCATAATAAGGATTAGACGGAGTACTAATTCAGCAAATTCACAGAACATAATAACCATCATATAACTGTCTTATTGGCTTGGAGTTCATGTTGGAGATAAACAACAATAATGAAAGGGTCAAAATGTAATTATATAATCAATCTACTTACGTGACGTTCGGGGAAGAGCCTTTTCCAAGTATCAATCTGGTGTTGGCTATAAATCTTCCTAATTCCACCATACAAGCGACCCATTCCATCGTCATGCTCCTCATACTTGCCTTTGCTTAGCACTAGGCGTCTCATTTGAGCTCCTGGTGCGTATTGCTTAAACTCCACCACCACCATATCTATCCCGCTCACCACACCAACCAACCAATTTAATAATATCCACAAAAAATGATCTAACAAGTCACTTGCTAAAAAAAGCACAATATTAATATTTAACCATATCATATAAATCTCACCACTTTGGTCACACCCACAATGATTGTCATTCTCATCACATGTTTCCAAGTGTCCGATAGTAGCATACCACCAATCTGCACATCAAGAAACAATAATTATTATCCATCAATTTCTTCATAAAGAAAAACCGTAGTGCTTTATAGTTTAAAGGTGACTGTACCATAGAATTCTTGTCTAGATATTCTAAATTGGATCTCAATGTGATCGCCAGGTTTTAAATTACTGCGATCATCAGAGACGTGAAGAGCATTTGGAGGAGTTTCAACTGGTGTGGCTCTCACCTTGTCCCACCCTATATTTCTCCCTATCATCAATAACTCCCAACCTCCACGTTGTTTTCTGTATCCAAATTTAGTATAACCACTCAAACTCTCAATGACCAAATACACATATAATTAGATAGTAAGTCTCACAGATAAAGAAAAATGTTTTACCGTGCTTGAAAGGAATCCGTTTCAGGGTCATAGCATAGTAAGCCATGGTGGTAACATATCAAACCATTGCCCTGCAAAACTACTTAAGTTACTAAATTTAAAAGGATAGAAAATCCAAAACTCTATAGGAAATAAAACAAGTTTAGTTTACCCTGTAAATTTGAGCTGGGAACCAGAACTTGCCACTCTCTAAAGCAAAATATAAAGCTTTCATGACATAATTTGATAATGAACCTCTAAGCTTTTGAGAGTCTTCCAAATATGAGCCAAGAGAGATAAATGGCCAATCACCACTAAAACTTCCCAATGATCCATGTTGATGGATCCTCAAAGAGTTATCTGCTTTTGCTGATGCTATATGCCATTTCCATTCCTTATAAACCAAGTCTCCTATTACTGGACCCCACTTTCGTTTGATATGTTCTTCCCAAATATCATCGCCTGAACATTTCTCCCTTAGAATACTACATGTTTCCGACATCACACACAATTCCGGTGGTGAAAGGTGTTTTAGAATGCAGTCTAAGTTTGATTCAGGTAAATCTAGAAGGCGAATTTCACATGTTTTTTCATTCTCCATTAGATACTTCCCCAACCTATGTGTGTTTCCAAGAGGAGTACTAATAAATAATAATAACATAACAGTGAATCACAGCCCTTGGACATTTTTCTTCCAAATTAAGCCTTTTAATAATTAATTCACGATGTAAATCAATGCATTTAATTGTGACATACTGACATGTAAACACATTGCATATGATATGTAAAATATAATAAGGACTCGCAAAATAAATCAATGCTGGAGTTCATATTAATTGGACTCTTCTTTTAACTTTTTCTCACGTTTGTTAGAATATTCGCTGCCACAACTTTAATTTCAATGTTTTGTTATTATCTACACATGTTTTAATAATATGGTTTAATTGGACGATTTAATTTCTTCTTGTTATTGCCCTCTTTAATAAACGTCGGTCGTCGTCACTTTGTGAACCTTTTTTTTAATGATTTACGTATTGTGATCAAACTTAACGGGAGGAAATGACGTCAAACAAAACGCAATCCAGATTTTGAGTTCGCCCCGTTGGAACCTTCACCGTTCAGCTTAAATTAACTCAAATATCCGATCATTAACACCTCTGTAATATACACAATAATAATCAGTATGTGAATATGCATGAACTACGCATTGATTTTTTCTTCACATACTTTTAACTAACTCCCTATAATTTGATTCTGTACAACTCTATTGCCATAACTTTTTATTTGAATGAAACGCAATCCTTAAAGTACTTTGCCCAATTCTAATATAATTCTCATTATTTTCAACCATTTAATAATTCAGTGGCTAAATTATGAAATTGTTATACAACGACTAGACCGAGTACAGGATACTAAGTCACAACTAATAGAGCTAAAATTACACGCCTAAAGATTAATGTCCCGTTATACACATGTACCTCATTTCGGACTTGTTTACGATTGGGCTCTTATTTCTCCAAACAAGTATGCATGCGCAATTTTTTTGTGTGAAATTATTGAAACGAACAAATTATTACATTATATTCTTAGATATGGTGTGAATTATAATATTACTCATTTCCTTATTATTTCACGGTTATGTTAATTAACGATCTCATTGAAGGTGCAGTACTAACAGAGATAACAAAATGCACAAAATACAATGTCATATGATTAAAATTTATAATTTCTCCTATAATAACATAATTAATAAATTATGGTTCATGATAAATATATATGAGTTCCTCAATCGTAGTATTAGGGTGATGAACAAAAATAAACCTGGTCCCCATATATAATTAAGGAGCTTACATTTGAAGAGTATCCGTGTCAAATAATGCAAGGAAACTACCTTCTTGTTGAGGAAGAATGGCTAAATATACATCAACCGTCAAGATCTCATGTGAACGGTTCGGATTTAATTTTGTTGGTGACGAGAAAAAAATACTCCAGTTTTCATATAGTATCATCCACTATGTTCAAAAATCACATTCAAGCTAAACAAACCATTTTACATATATTTACAGAATATGATGGTTAAAAAGATCTCTAGTTTAAACTTATTCGCAAAGATATAATATAAATATATAAAAAGGCAAGCTATTTATGAAGTACTCTACATATGATATTCTGTATCCCATCTTCGAATATCCTCCAAGCTTTCCAGTTTTCTAATTCCTCCATATCTCCAAAGCCTATGTTTCTGCTCCCCGGTCACCGGTTTATTAAGTATTACTGATTTCCATCGCGGTCCAACTCCACGTTGTACTTTGAACAACACCACCAACATATCTATCCAAATACGAAACATATACAATAATTAATGTTTGATAATCAATTTCATCCCCACATGTGCATGTAGCCATGTATCCTATACCTTCACTACTTGTAAATGATTTTGACTTACCGTTGCGTTGTTCGCAACTGCAATGACCATTCCTATCTTCATCACACGATTCCAAGTGACCAATAACACCATAATACCAATCTACACATTCTCATTCATAATGCAAACGAAATTGATGAATATTCATGAATTTAATCTCAAATTACATGATGAGGAATAGTTGATCATGTATTTAAAAATAAACTATATATTACCATAAGCTGGGCCGGATCTCTTACTCTGGATCTCAATGTGGTCACCGGGTTTCAGATCAACATTATTGGACATATAAATAGTAGTGCACGGAGAAATGTGAACTGGGGCTATTCTCAACCTATCCCACATTATATTGTTCTCAATTAGTCGCCACTCACCTGCTGGACACCTGCAATTATAGCAACTACCCATAAAAATGTGCGAATTTTGGATAATAATATATAATTTGGGATAAGCGATGGAAGTTCTTGCTGAATTCGTAGTTATGTAAAACTATCTTAAGTTCTTAACCGTACCTTACTTGAAAGGTGTTTGAAACATGATCATAGCTCAGCAGTGCATCATATACCCTTGGACGCTGCAATTAATTAACCATTAAAAAAAAGGTTCATTTTGCCATAAAAAATAAGTACGACATAATAAAGAGATAGAGAGAAAAATAACTTACCGGCTCCATTTGATATACTTGGGCAGGGAACCAAAACCGACCATTCTGAAGTGAAATATACAAGGCCAAGCAAGAATAATTGGATAGTAATAAACTAATCAAATCTCTAGGATTTTCCAAATACGATGAAAGGCATAAAGAAGGCCAATCACCAATAAATGATCCTAATAATCCATTTGATGGATTCATATGTAGTAAAGAGGGGTTTTCCTCATTATTCATTATCCTCATCACATGATATTGCCACTCTCCATAAGCAACATCACTAAGAACTCTTCCCCACTTGAGTTGTACGTGTTTGTCCCACAATCTATTGCTTCTGCACCTTCGCATCAAACGAGTGCTCACCTCTGATAGGTTACATAGTTCCTTTGGTGAAAGTTTCTCAAGAATGTTGTCCAATATTGGTTCTGGTAACTTCAAGAGGTCACAAGACTCTTTCTTCATAGGCGTGCTCATCATTAATTAATCTGAACATAGATTTTGTCCTTGATTCTGTGTTTGATAAGGGAATTAAGGAAAAAAAAATCTATTGAAGAAGCAGGGTATATAATGTTTAACATTTTGATAGTTTCTAGCTTATGTCCTTGTTATTTTAACCCATTGTGCAGGCCACTATCTTGTCTGCATGCTTTTGTTTGGTGTATAAGTTTTCGTTAAAAACATTGAGAAAAGAATTTAATATCGCCTATAATTAGTCACCATTTTGTACTAAGAGATGTGACCCAAAGTTGCTTAATTAGTAGTTGTTGTCACTATATATGTCGACAAATATGTTGAGTGTGTTTGTGTGTTACTAGAGATATATGAAAGCTGATTACTATTTTAAAATCAAGGAAGAGAACTTACCAAGAAATGAGTTAAAACTCGCACATATGGAATAAACAGACTCTGAGCTATAAATTTCTAAAGTTGCAGGTAAGTAATTCATAATTGTGTAAACAGAGACATGCCTGCTCAGCTGCTCTGGCACAAGAAAAACAGAGACAAGCCTAGACAAATTAGATTGAGTTCAACTTATTTTTTTAAAAAATGATTGCACTAATCACAATTCACAAGCTATGCTTGTTAAAAGGGCATGTGTACATTTTTTAAAAGTTTTTTAACTGAAATTATTATGTGTAATGTGTAGTATGAAATAACGTATCCATTTTCTAATAAAAACTATATAAAAATTTGAATGTTCATTCATATTTTAGTTGAGTTGTTCCGGTGTTCAGGCTATAATTCACAGTGCAAAACATTAAAGAATGTGAAAAAATGATTTTATGCCTTTATTTTCCCAAATCATTTTCCCCTGTATCTCAATGTCATCCATCTATTCCCGTCAACTTGAGTTATTTATTAGCTCATGCGCTACACTAAATATTTCAAGAAAGTAAATATAGTTAATTATGCCAAGGTCATAGATAGGGATAATTCAAATAATATAATACAAGATTATTCTATTCAAAGTTAAAATTACATAATCATAATTACCGTATTCATGAAAAATATGAGCTCCTTGTGTTATTAGAAAATAAAGGTGAACAGCTATCAATATCTATTCTTATGAAGTAACCTAAATATAAAGGAGAATTATATAAATCAGAGATTTCATGCATGGAGCAAGTCAGCAAGTGCCAGGACAGTGAAATTAAAATTCACATTCAAGCTAAACAAGAGTAATAAGATGGTCCCGTATCCCTTAATTTAAAAACGGAGTTTATCTTAAGTGATGATACTATAAATACAAAAGGGCAGGCCTACAAACTACATATGATGTTCTGTATTCCAGCTTCGAATATCCTCCAAGCTTTCCAGTTTTTTGATTCCTCCGAATTTCCAAAGCCCAACTTTTTGTTCCCCATTCATCTGCCTATTAAGTAATATCGATCTCAACCTCGTTAATTGATGTCCACGTTGTGATTTGAACACCGCCACCAATAACTTGTCTATCAAATTAACATACAAATCAAAATTAAATCACAGCCACATTAACATTTAGATGATTTTAACTTACCATTATGTTCACAACTGCAATTATCAATCCCATCTCCATCACACGACTCCAAGTGCTCAATAACACCATAGTACCAATCTATTTTCAAATAAAGATAAATTTGATCAATACTAATCAGATCCCAGATAATTACATGCATGGTGAATAACTGATCATTAACTTAGAAAAGTTCTATTACCATAAGCAAAGCTGCAGCCTCTTTTCTTCTGGATCTCGATATGGTCACCGGGTTTCAAATCATTGTTATTTGACATATAAAGAGTACATGGAGAAATGTGATCAGGAGGCAATCTTAACCGATCCCACGTTACATTGTTTTCAATTAGTTGCCACATACCTGTTGGACACCTGCAATTAATTAAAGCTACTCATGAAATTTAACATGGAAATTTTTTATAATTAAGGCGCAATTTTGAATTATGAAATGATGTTCAACTACTGAATTTTGAGTGACCAAAAACTATCTTAATGTACTAGATATACCTTGCCTCAAACGTGTTTGAAATGTGATTATATCTAAGTAGCCCATCGTATACCTTTGGATGCTGCAAGTAATAATCATGAAATCCAATCAATATTTCAACTTTGCCTTAAAAATTACAACATTATTAAGAGCTTAAGAGTAAAAATGAATTACCGGTTCCATCTGATAAACTTGGGCAGGGAACCAAAACCGACCAACATGAAGTGAAATATACAAAGCCATGCTGGAATAATTTGATAGTAGTAAATTATCGGAGTCTCTTGGATTTTCCAAATAGGAAGAAAGGCATAAACAGGGCCAATCACCAATAAATGATCCCAATAATCCATTTGGCTTCATTTGTAGTAGTGAGGGACTTTCTTCATTATTCATCATTATCCTTATCGTATGAAATTGCCACTCTCTATAAGCAACATCACCAAGAAGTCTTCCCCACTTGAATTGTATATGTTTGTCCCACAATCTATTACTTCTGCACCTGCGTATCAAACAAAAGCATACCTCTGACATGCTGCATAGTTCAGTTGGTGAAAGTCTCTCGAGAATGTTATCCAAGATAGGTTCAGGTAACTTCAAGAGATCACATGCCTCTTTCTTCATAGGGGTGCTCATCATTAATTTGAATATTGATTTTTGTTGCGTTCTTGACTATGGGCTTGATAAGTAGAAAGAGAATAATAGCCTCAATTGAAAAAAAAAGGATATTTAATAAGCTCAACAATTTCGTTAAAATTAAAACTAGATCTTCTAGTTTTTCTTTACTACCGTTTATTTCTAACTTTTGTCTTTGTTTTGTACTCATTGTGCAGGCTGTTATATTGTCTAGATGCATGCCTTTTGTCTGATCTGGTGGTGCAAAAGTAGTTTTCGTTCAAAACAACGCGGGTAAATGTCAAGAGTTTCTCCATAGTGAGGGTTATCGGTACAAGTATAAATTCTTGGGACAACTCAAAATGTTATAAGATCCATCTTTTAAAATTTTAATGAGAAATTATTAAAAACAGCACCCAATTTAGGAAAAAATCAAACAAATTTAATATTTTAATCAATCATAACACTTAATTTATATTATAGAAATTCAAGTTATTTATGTCCAATAATATTTAGGACACACACATATGAAAATGATAATTTATTATTAAAAGTAAAAATGAAATGACCATTGGCTCCCCTGAAAGGATCGACTCAATGTGAGGACTTGAAAAAACAAAGTCGTGTAATATAAAGAGAACGAGAAGCATAAAACAAAAATGCGTGATACTCATTGTTTACACATTCTCTCTAGCCATGATACGTATTTTAGCCGAGCTTCAGTTATTTGGAAAAAATGTGTTTAAATCTTAACTTGTTCAGGCTAACAACCACAGAAGAGTTCAATATTGCAAAAAAAATATTTACATGCCATCCTTCATTATTATTCCTTTCATAATTGTTATACGTCCTTTTTATTTTTCTAGAAGAAAGTATCCGAATGAAATCCATAAATTTCCATAAGTTGGGTCTGTTTAAACTTTAAACGTTATAAATATTTGTCTATTTATCACTCTATCAATTCTATATCTTTGTTATATTTTTTCCCTATTCGTTCTATCCAACTTATCCTCTCTATAAATAAGGTGTTTTGATAAAATTATATCTTTCTTATACTTATTGTTTTTGACTAATTTTAAACATTACATTCCCTTGAATAACATAATTTGATTACTTATACTGACGCTTACAACAATAGGTGGAGTGAGTATACTTATGCATACAACACATTTTATAATATATCCATGACGTAATTTTAAATATACTTCTCCCCAAATGTTCTGAAACAACTCAAGAGCCATCTCGTGTAAAATTTGTCTTCAACTATAAGTTTTGTACTGATTTAATTTGAAAATATTTTCATGAAGCGCAACTTTTATTACATTAATAATGATTGAGAATGGTCCCCTGGCGCTGACCATGCATATGTTAAGAAGGCATTGAAAATTGTTACTATAATTTACATTTGAGCTAAACAAACATTGTGCCTACAAAACGTCGAGAAGAACTACTGATCTGATATTCGGCGTCCCATCTTCGAATATCCTCCAAGTTTTCCAGCTTTTTTATTCCTCCAACCCCCCAACGTCTGGTTTTCTGTTCCCTATTCACCTCTCTCTTTACTACTATTGTTCTCCATTGTGAGTATTGCACCTTGAACGACACTACTAACATTTCTATCCATGCACGGCACAACACAACACAATCAATGTATTATCATTATTTAGTCCTAAAAACAAAATAATGAACATTATTTGACTAGTTTCATTATACTCTCTCTGATCCTAAATATAAGATCTAATTGACTTTTTCTAGAAAATCTTTAAAAATGCAAAATAAGTTAATTATAAATTGATTTACCTAATTTTTTTATTAAACTAGTTTATTTTACCTATACACTAATGGATAATCTAAAAATATATCAAATATGTCATCATTTAATAACCTATATCGCAATCTTAATTAATCTTTCCAAAAAAAGTCAATTAGATCCTATATTTAAGACCAGAGATAGTACACAGTTTCACACAGGCACACAATCTTTTTAATCTGCACTACTCATAAATAATTAATACTAGTAGTAACTTACCGCTGTGCTCACAACTGCAATGATCATTGTTCCTGTATCTACCACATAAATCCAAGTGACCAATAACACCGTAGCACCAATCTACATCCCAATTCATAATTCAGATTAAAATACCAATAACTTCAAATAAAAATTTAATGGTACGTACGGTAGTAATATAATATAGATATATAATATAGATATATAGTGAATTGATCATTAAAAAAAGCAGACTATTACCATAAGTTTCGCTGCCTTGTCTCATCTGGACTTCAACGTGATCACCGGGTTTCAAATCATTGTTATTGGACTCATATAGTGCATATGGATCAGAAGTGTGAATTGAGGATAATCTCAACCGATCCCATGTTATATTTTTCTCAACCAGTCTCCACTTATCCGTTGGATACCTACCACAAAATTCTAGTCATGAAAACTTGAATTCTTAACAATATATAAAGGTATATGAGCCATATCAATCGAAGTGTCTCAACAATATGTAATACCTTGCTTGAAAGGTGTTTGAGATGTGATCATAGCTGAGTAACGCATTACATCGCTTTGGAAGCACAAACTGATCGTTTAAAAATATCTAAAATTTCAATTTTAATTTGTCACAGGTTTTGAAAAAGATCAAGACATAAATAAAGAAGAGATAATGAGTGAAATAAAATAACTTGCCGGTTTCATCTGATAGACTTGAACAGGGATCCAAAATCGACCGCTTTGAAGAGAAATATACAAAGCCAAGCTAATATAATTGGACCGTAACAAACTGGTCAAGTCTTTGGGATTTTCCAAAAGGGAAGAAAGGCATAAAGAAGGCCAGTCACCAACAAATGATCCTAACAATCCATTCGATGGATTCATTTGTAGTAGTAGTAGTGAGAGGCTTTGTTCCTTATTCATTATCCTCATCGTATGAAATTGCCACTCTTTATAAGCAGCATCACCTAGTATTGTTCCCCACCTACGTTGTATGTGTTTGTCCCACAATCTATTACTTCTGCATCTGCACATTAAAAAAGTGCATACCTCTGACATGATACGTAGTTCATTTGGTGAAAGTCTCTCAAGAATCTTGTCCAATATGGGTTCTGGTAACTTCAATAGACAAGCCTCTGATTTCTTCATCAGCTATGGTGTTCCGTTTGTTAATGCCTCTACTGGAGAAGCCTAGCAATGGATGTAGAATGTGTCTATAGATTGTTTGCATGCCATTGACCTGCTAAAAAAAAGATTTCGTGTAAAACAATGCAAGTAAACAACGACATTAAGGATTAAGAAATAAATTAAATAAAATTACAGCTGTTGCATTGTATGATCTCAAATTGTCCGCGGTTCTGTTGTGAGATGTGATCCAATTAACCCATCTTATTATATGCTGCCACCATATGTCTACTATTAGTATATTACTATTACTCTATCACTATATACAATACATGGACTAAAATACCGCGTCCATGAAAATACTGAATATTGATTCATTTAGATAGAGATTGAGAAATTTAAATTGGAACCTATATTATTTGTCATTAAATTATAATGCATCCGATTTTAATTATAAGATTAAATTAATTTTTTGTGGAGGTTACAAAACAAATTAAACCACTAAAATATGACACACATATTTTTTTGATAACATTATAGCACATATATTTAATACTTGTAATCATGTTATATGTTAGTTTAAATGCAAAATTAATTATATTTCAAAAAAAAAATATAAATATAAACAATTTAAAATGATTTCTTTTGGACATTTAGTTTAAAAAAACAAGTACCCACTACTAATATTCTTTTTGGATTTATCCATAGGCAAACTACCAACAAAACAAATAACAACCAACCAATTTAAGTCGCAAGAATGTAAGTCCACAATGTAACTCCCCTAATTATATCAATTTATAAGTATACGTAAATTAGTCTTAAAAATGATATATAATTGTTTTTAAAATAGTGTTTCTTATCCTAAATATAAGATTAAGTTGATTTTTAAAAATAATTTTAAAGCAAAATAAATTAGGGATAAAGGCCAAAAATACCCCAGAAGTTCCCACCAAGGGGCATTGAGTATATGGAAGTTTTTTAAGGGACAAAAATGCCCTGGAAGTAGTAAAAGTGGGGCATTTTTGCCCCTACCATTATACTATGCTAACACTCAAACGTTACTTGACTGAAATACATTGATGTGGCAGATATTGTGCCACTTGTTCTTCCACACAATAAAAACCTAGCCACATGGCATGTCAAATAAGTGAATTTATCTAAGAGGAAACAATGGATTTGTTCTTCTTGAACCCAAAAAAAAATTTACTTCCCCTTCCCCCTCAGAAAACTCTCTGTTTACTCATCCCTTCTACATCCTTCGTCACCAGCGCCGTCGACATTCCTTCCTGACTACTTGCGAGTTTCAGAGGCTGACATTTCAAACCACGTGCCTAAAATCGAAGAAGAAGAAGAAGACAACGTAGAAGCTCATCCCTACGCTTTTCATGTCTCTGGTCCTCGCAATCTCACAAATCTCAATTGGAAAAACCTAATTAATTCTAGTTGGTAAGTAATTACTCCTAATTTCACTCATTTTAGGGTTTCACTTATGGATCTGATTTTTTCTTTTGATGTTTTCTATCTGATTCGTTCTGTTTAATAGAATCATTTCAAGCGTATAATTAATTTTTTGTGAGTTAAGTGGTGTCTTTGACTATTTCTGAGAGAGAGTTTAGCGAGACTTAATGTTTGACTGGATTTGCTGATATTTTTGTTTAGTTATATGATTGTTTGTGTTTCTCTGTTTGATTGATTGATTTCTGGAATTGATTTTGAAGACGTCATTTCTGGTAATTTTTTAATGTGTTAAAAGGTTGTTCTGGGTTTTTTTTTTATCGAGAAGGTTGTTCTGGGTTTTAGCTGCATATAGATTTGAATTGTGAACAGTCTAATTTATTGCATTTACTTTCCTTAACTGTTACCCATGATTTAAAACAATGTTGAAGGATAAGCTTACCTAGCGTGGGGGAATATAGTCAAAGCCAGGCTTATTAGAGATTGAATTTTTATTTTTATTTGTATTATCTCTTTTTAAAATTGGAATATAAATGATTAAGCAATTGAAAGTAATTGAAATGCAGAAATTATCTTTCCTAATCTCTGACTTCATCTTCTTTGTATCTTTAGTTCATCAACAACACTCTTATGATTAACACCACTAATTACAGCCATGGCAGGGGCAGTTTTGGAACAATGAAGATTAGTTTTATGACTAGCATAATTAGGGTCAATAAGCCAAGATTGTTGGGATTGTATATCTTGAGGGTCTTGTGAAGAAGAGGAAGGTTTAGGGAATTAAGTGTGAGTGTTAATGCTTCAAGTAAAGGTAGTACCTGATGGAGAAGCATATAAAAGCAAAGGATCTCCCATGTTGTACAGCCTTCAAAGGCAACAAAATGTAAAAAGTTTCAGAATGGGTTTTGAACAAGGAGTAATTTTTTTGCAATGAAAGAGGAGATTTTTTATTTTGGTCTTTTGTTAGAATTGGTCTTAGCTGAATTGATTAGAGAGAGACAAATTGTAAGAGAGAAACAAAACGAGGAAGAAGTGAAGATGGTTAGATGAGTATGGTGTTTACTTATCTGTTGCCGCGGCGGTGGGTGTATGAGCAGGGGAAGTTGATTTTTTTTGGGTTGAGGATGGGGTTGACAAGTGTGTGCCATGTGGGGTATTTTTCATTATGTGGGAAAGAACAAGTGGCATAATCTTTGCCACGTCAACATATTTCAGTCAAATAACATTTGACTGTTAGCATATATAACGGTAGGGGCAAAAATGCCCCACTTTTACTACTTCCAGAACATTTTTGCCCCTTAAAAAACTTCCATATACTCAATGCCCCTTGGTGGAAACTTCCGGGGTATTTTTGACCTTTATCCCAAATAAATTACGTATAAATTGATTCTACAGTTCGAGTTCATAGTATAAGCAGTCTCCTCCACTTGTTGGACAAAACGAGTCCTAAAGCCAGGATTTAGGCGGGAAAAAATGGCGACGAGGGTTTTAGCATCTGCAGCTCTCACCAAATCTCACTCCTTCACCAATCTCATCTCCAATTTTCTACTTCGCACAACTAGGTATTCTATTCTATTCTATTCTTTCCACTTCACCCTTACTAATTTCACGCTAATTATTTTAATTTACTTCAAACCAATGCTACATGTTCTTCAATTATTTCACGCTAATTATTTAAATTAATTTCACGCTAATTATTTTAATTGTCTATTTTATACTCCTTCCGTTCCTAAATATAAGATTACTTTCCCTAATTTGAGTAGATTAAGGAAGTTAGTTAAGTTAGTTATTTATACACGATATTACCAATTTATCCCAACTATATACCTTTATCTTCACTCTCCATCTTTTGCTTGTTATTATAGATATGCATTGTAGGGTTCATTTGGGAAAAAGATGGGAAAAGTTAGAAAGTGATCTTATAAATAATTAGGAAGTAGTTGAATTTCAAATGTGATCTTAGATTTAGGAATGGAGGGAGCACTTTTATGATTCATTATGCTTAGGAAGTACTACTAAACTATATTTGGCGATTATATCTTCTCACACTTATTTATCCCATTCGTATTATTTCATATTTATACATACTAATAGAAGCGGGCCTATGTAGCTGGTCTTTTACAATGCAAATAATGAAGGTGAATGCCATTGCAGCTACATTACATTGTTGATTTTAGTAGATACACTCTGGAAGGTGTAAATCAGTCCAAACATATCTGGAATTGTAATGTTTAATCTTTAGCGTATTAATAATCATGCTGAAGGTCATTCAGATTTTAGTTGGTTTGATTTGCAAAAGTAAAGTCAAATTCTGTAGAATGAGTTTGCATGATTACTTTTTTGCACTGTAGTGGCTTGAACTCTGTAATAAGCAAAGCTTGTGGTTTGGAGTCTAGTTTTGGCTACCACCGTGACATAAAAACGTCTCCTTTCTTGGGACACCTAGGCATTCATTCGGGTTCATCCCTCAAGTCTGATGTTAAAGTTGTGGAGCAATTTCAGGATTCTGAAAAGTCATCAGCTGCTGATGGTGATAGTAATGGTAAAATAAAGAGAAAGAAACTGAAGGGGAAAAGAGCAGTTGTTAAGTGGCTAAAGTTCTTTAGATGGAAGAAGAAGAAAGAATACCAAAGAATGACAGCGGAGGAGAAAATATTGTACAAATTGAAAAAGGTAAATTCTTGTTTTCTTGCCCAAGCCTCAGTTACAGGTGCATATTTATATCTCAATTTAGTTTGACTCTTGCCCTCTGTCTTCAAATACAATGAGTCTGTCTTTTTTCCTTTTTGTGCCACTGTGTTTGTTATGTATGTTGTATGTTGTTGTAGCATAACGCACGTAGTGAGATAAGACTCTGTTGTTGTTGTTATTGCGTTTGTTATGTATATGACTACATTTTATTGTTTGCTATTGCATTCACCATAAAGCAGCTTGTCATAAGTTTTAAAATACATTGCAGAACAATTTTGATAGGTTTTCCTTATCTTTTCTATGCACTAATGTAACATATTTGGGAATTAAGTGCGGGGCTGCAAACAAATTGTATAAAGTTGTTTCTGCTAACAGTAGAATGATTTCTTCACTGTTCTAGGCTCAGAAAAAGAGGAGCGACTTCTTGAAACTCTAAAGAAGATTGAGCCTGCGGAATCATCAGAAACAACCCATGATCCTGAGATATTGACGCCAGAAGAACACTTTTACTTTCTAAAGATGGGCCTCAAATGTAAAAATTATGTGCCTGTTGGAAGGCGGGGAATATACCAAGGTGTGGTTCTGAACATGCATCTGCACTGGAAGAAACATCAGACTTTGCAAGTGATAGTGAAGACATTTTCACCGGAGGAAGTTAAGGAGATCGCCGCAGAGCTGGCAAGGCTGACAGGAGGGATTGTGCTTGACATTCATGAAGATAACACAATAATAATGTACAAAGGGAAGAACTATTCTCAGCCACCAACCGAGATAATGTCTCCTCGAGTTACTCTATCAAGGAAGAAGGTAGTTTGCCTTTGTTGATGTCCTGTTTTTTCCTTTCCTTCTAAGAGTAATAGGTGGAAGTTTCCATAGATTTGATGCCTCAAATTCCCCTTATCACCTATCAGAGGCGCTCACTATTAGTAGAAATCTCAAAGGCGACAGAGCTAGAAGTTCTCCATTATTTTTCATGGCCAAATGATTAGAATTTTTACATAGCTGATGACATCAATGTTGATAATTATTAACAGTGTTCGAATTGTCATTCAAATTGAGGCTGAAAAAATACTATGAATTCTTGCTACTATGTTATATCTGAAAAATTGAATTTTGTTTGGTGGGTCTCAATTACTAAGATATCCTCAGAGTACTTTTGGTCACTAGTATTTAATATTTACTTCATTCTCAATTTCTTATGCAGGCATTGGATAAATCCAAGTGTAGGGATGGCCTTCGAGCTGTGAGGAAATATATTCCTAAACTTGGGCAAGAGCTTGAGATGCTTCAAGCACAACTTAAGAGCAAACCCGATTGCAAACTAGATGCTGCTGAGGATAACCAGAACACTGGTACTAAAGAGAGTGTTGAGCCTAGCGGGGTGGGAAATTCCAGTCAGGGAATGCAGATAAACTTCATGAAATTTTATACAAGAGCAGAGAGTGCTCTGAGGATGGAGCTGATACGGACACAGAATTGGATCTTGAAGATTTATCAGGCATCTCTGAGTTTGAGATTGACTCAGAGACAGAGAACGAAGTAAAAGAGGAGCGGCCTCTTTATTTGGACAAATTTGAGGAATTTCCAGATCAGAATGATGGGGAAATCGATGATTTTGAGGAGCATTTAAGACAAATATCTATGAGGTCCAAAAACTCTAGCTCCATGGAAGATGTGGGCTTGCCTAATTTTGATGAAGTTGATAAGATTGTGCTGCGTGCAACATCCCTCTTAAAGAAAAAAAGAACATGACAAGGGGATCGACTAGGAAAGCTGAAATTGCCCAATTTTTATTAACCAACAGTAGTGTTAAGAATGGAAATGTGATTCAACAGAGAGGAAATGCAGTAGGCTGTAGGCAAGTGAAATAGTGCTCTGTGACATGTTAGTGTGAACTCAGGTCTCCTCTGGCAATAAGTTCTTATGTGTTGCGCTTCTTTCACCAACCCGATATTTTTATTTACCTGACCAACTACTTATGCCTCGGCCATGTACTTTTAGGTGGTTTTGCGGCAGAACTCAATAACTTTCGTGTTTTGTTGATGATTGTGGTTCCTGCCAGCATGAACAATACCTTATCTGGAGTCTATGACCGAGGACTTATTGAAACTTATCATGATTGGTAAAATATCCTAAATACTTTTTGTGGCTTTTGCTCTTTAACTATGTGTTAGCAGCATCAGCAGTTAATTTCAGATGCATTTACATAATTAAGTGTGACCATTCTCAAGCTATCCTCGATCGTATGACTTGGTGCATGCCTACCACATCTTCTCTTACTATGATAACCAGTGGGAAAGATGCTTACTGGAGGATATCTGGCTTGAGATTGATTAGTTTAATTCGGCCCCTGGTAATTAATTGCTTGACATTAGTGCTATTTTTATGATTATTTTCAATTGTCAATTGTCAATTCATGATGATGATGGTTACTTGTATCATATATTGTTGTATCATATATCATGATTAGATAGCTTATTTTGCAGCCTTAAAATCCCCTTTATAGTCAACTTTATCTCAGATTATGGACCAAAGGGAGTATTACTATTATTATATAATTCCCGCATTTAATCCATTTTCTTTCATCTAATATCCCTCGTCCGTTTACAAAGCTACCTTACTGTTATGTCATCCATGTTTTTGATGCTGAACTGCGCTTTCTGCCATTTATAATTCCTCATGCTTTAGCTACTAATTAGCAGCTTAATATTTTCAATGCAGGGATTCATTATCATCAGGGATGAGGATGATATTTTGTCCGTGTATCCAAGAGATTGCCCCAAAATTTGTATGGGCTGTGGAGTTACATTCTCTACGAAACAAAGAGAACAAGATAGAAACGACTATAATTTGTAGAAAAAGGTTTTGGGCAATCATCTAAGGTATATTAATTTGACAATTTAGGACAGGTGGGAATGGGATTAAATGGGCTGAAGGAGATGAATTCAGGGGAATTTAAATAAACATTGAGTTAACTAGAAGCCCTTCCCCTCTATCCTCCCAAACAGGGTGCCTGGAGCAGTGAAATCATCTAGCTGGTACCGTGGCTTGGTCATTTGGGCCAGAGGTCATTTTTAGTCTCTACTCTCTGCTCTCTAGATGGTTTCCAGCTCGTAATTTTTTTTAATATAATTGGAAATTAATTTATGAAATATTTGATTTTAATTAATGTTTTATATAATTAATTTTATAAAATTCTTATACTATATCATTATATCTCCATATTACAAATTGCAAGCCTAATTTAGTATGTAGCCTCATCTGATATTTGGCCATTGGGTGACCGCTGAACCTTTATACCGGTTCTTGAAAATTATAAATCTAAAATCATGCTAGCCTTAGTTTGCATGGTTACACAAAATTATGTTTTGTTTTTATTAATAATTCTGAGGTGAATAAGATTGCATTTCAGTTTAAATCTTGAATATTCATCTTATATTTTAAAAGTTAAGTCATAAATGACAAAGTCATTCATTGAATAATATTAATTAAAATTTGAAACTATTTTCTGGTACATATAATTAGTAGAGTGAATATTATAGTTAGTAGAGTATTTTCTTTGGTCCTAATTATAAAATCAAACTGACAGTTTTTTTCTTTTTTTGAAAATTAAGAATGCCAAATAGATTGCAAAATATGTTACATGTAATTAGATCATACATTAGGATATAAGTATAGTAAATTAGTTCTGCGGCAAAAAGATAAATATGAATACTTTAAAACTATTTACTTTACATCATTAATCTATCAAAAAAAGTGAGATTGATTTTATTTTTAGGAGAAGAAAGAAAGTAGTTTAATAGTTTGTAGAAATTGTAAAGTTTGTTGACAATGGCTATATAAATTTAGATGGGATAGGGTAAACCTAAAGAATAGGTGATTGTAGCCACTGGAACAAAAGATGAAATGACAAGCCAAGCCCACCTTCTCTCCTTTTTCTTCCGCTTTATGGATTTCTTAACTTTCAATGGCCTTTGCTTCTCACTTGTCATTAAAGGCCCAATAAACACACATAATAATAACATAAAAAATATGCTATTTTCGATTTTTTAAAATCCTCTTTTTATTGTATAATCTCTTCGTATTTTGATTGAATACATACACACTCTATCCCCTTCTGAATGCAGAAATTATTCGAGACGTTTGGTTTAGTTATTGACACAGGCACCACAACTTCTATTTAAATTTCATATTCAAGTCTGAATAATTGAAACTCAATAGCTGAAGGGATATTCACACTTCCGAAAGACTATTACAAATTGTTGATAAATTAATTACATAAAACTATTCTAAATCTAGAAAACTATTTTTATAGTGTGGACATTAATATCTTATAGTAGTGGTGGTCTAGCAGAGGTGGAGGTTTCTTCGTGGACGATTCATGACATTTTAGTAAATACATCCAAAAACAAAAAGGAAAACTTTCTTTGGGGAAAGAAAAAGGGGGTTTAAAACTGCTTTTTTTTTGGTCAGACACAGTACTTCAAATATATTCTCATTCCTCACCTGCCAATGCAGTTTTTCCTTTGCCTCTGCTTTCAATCTCATATCCAACCAAAAAGGCAGCTCAAATCTTTCTCAATCTTTTGAGACACCACTGCTTCGTAAAATTAGGAGACCGATCGACAAAAGGATCATGTTAAGATATCCATACAGTTAACAAACCCTTAATTTGAAAGCATTTATCTATATTAAAATTGAAATCATTTTGGAAGATGTTTATGACAACATTTAAAATTAAATTTGAGACCAATGATTCAAAAATTGAAAACCTTAACTACTACAACTGGCCCAATTGTTTCTGATTTTAGAATGATCCATTGCAAAGAAGGAATCTATAGTGCCAGATAGATTCGGTAGGAAATCAAAGACCCGGGCATCATGTCGGCAAAGTCTTTATATGTACAACCAAGTTGAGGCCTATAAAAAATGGAGAATTTTGATTAATAATTTATCCAAAAATGTTGTTATTGACGTCGTGTAATTTATGTAACTAAAACCATTTAGTAGGATAAGATTCTTTTGTAATTATTATTACTATAAAAAGTTCCCTGAAGAAATATATATGGTAAAATCTCAATCCAGATTAGTTTGTTTGTCCATATAGTTGACAAGATTTAGAAAGAGTGTTGGTGTTGGATATTATGTGGGCCAAAATGCATGTTTTACTATAATATGGTCATTACATGATATTTATCATATACCATGAAAATTTTTTCCTTCATGTATAATTAATATGCCCATTTTGCATGGTTAAATATTATGATGTAACTTTAATGGATTGATGATCAAGGGACAAGAGTGGGAGATTGTATCAAATCGAAAAAGAAAATATATTCTGTGTCAGCCAAAAGTGAAGAAAAATACTAACAGCTCATAGCATACTTATTTCTTCATAGCTGTATCACAGCGATATGCCTGCTTGCTATATTGCATGTCAGGAGTCCTTTTTTAGTTTCTACCAACATAATCTTGCTTGCAATCTCTCTCTCTCTCTTCTCTCTGAAACTTGGCTTGCAAATTGCATTATCTTAAATCTTAATTCATATATTCTCCAATTATTAAGTTTCATTTCCTTTTATATTATGCTCTTTTCCTAAAGCTCTTTCAAGATGTGGATGTTTCAACTTTGCCGCATTTATCTTCTGAGGAGAAGAAATATTCATGGAGATTAGATTCTTGGCTATACCTCTTAAAGGTGATTTATGTACATAAATGATAAAACACATGACCAACGGTTATATTCATTTTAATTATATATCTATTATAATTTTTTTGGGAAAAAACATTAATTTAGACTATCAAAAGTAGATGGAACATCCAAATTCAGTTACTCACAAAACCCAGTCATATAAAATTCAAAAGTATGCTATAGGCAAAAGTAAACCAATGTGATTAATTTGACATTGGCTTTGGAATTTTTGTCCACTTGTCATTTATGGGATGGTTTGATTATAATTAATTAATAATGACCTTATTTTAGTGTGATTAGCTAAAATCAGTCTTTTAGAAAATGGTAAAACCGCCTTCAATTAAAATTACTCCCTCGTTTCTTTATTATAAGCATTTAATGTGTTTGTCCCAAAATATAATATTTGTTTCAAGTTTAATTATATTTGTCTTCATATTTATTATCTTTTTTAAAAAAAACAATCACCATTTGTTTATCTTTTCCCGTACATACATACTCTTTATTCATCTGAATTATCTCGTGTTTATCAAACTATCTCTTATTCCCTCTTCCCCATGCATTCTCTTTCTACTTCGATAATAAAGGTCACATAGGAATACAAATTAGTACATTTTTACATAAATGATAACTTTTAGGTAACTTTTTTTAAAAATTTTCTTGATAAACACATAGTACTCCACTTTTAAATTTGAATTCGAAACTTTTCAATTTCATGAGACTCTTTCAATATGTTTCACACACACTAAGAAAAAACTTAAATTTCATCGACTATACCTTAAAATTCAATGAATTTTCAATTTTACCCCTTTAATACACTATATGAGAATAAAGTCAATACATAATAAACAAAGGGTCAAATCATATATTCATTCGAAAAATTTTATGGAGTGACTAATGAATAGGATGCAATAAATATAACCAATAATGAAGTAGTCATTCAAAGCTTATAATATTATAAGGGATAGGAGTATTAAATAGGTGAGTCTAGTTAATTGATTTATTGACTAGAAAATCAGGAAAAAAATAATAGTCAAGGAAACATGCTGAGAGAAGGTTTGGAAAGACTAGAGTATTTTGCTGTCTTCGCAAACAAATTATTGACCACGTTATCCGCTGTATGCTAGTTAGTTTGTCCACATTTATGTGGCTTTTGGAAGACATGAGTTTAAAGAAGTGCAGCAATCCTCGTTTGTTGAAACGAGAAAAGCAAAAAAGTGGCCTATATACTACTGTATATACGCAGCAGATGTACTTGGAGTTTAAGCGAGGCCAAGAAGAAGTGAAGACATGAACTGATCCAAATAAGATGAGAAAAACTGGAAAAAGAAAAAGTGACAAGCAAGAGTGGGAGTTGTGTGGAGTCTTCCAAAGAACAGAACAGATCAGAGCACAAATCGATGCTCCCATCCCATGGGACTCAGTGCCATGCACCTCCACACGTTATATCAAATATAATTAAAAGTAATAAATACTCCCTCCGGTCCCTAATGTAAGAGTTAGCCGTAAAAAAAACGCTTCTCAAGAAAACATGTGAATGTTAGTTGGATGTCTGGAGTTAATGCTTCTTTTCCAAAATTGCCCATATTTATTATGGTACTTTTAAGAGAGAGAAATACATAAGCATTAATAAATATGAAAGAGAGTTAGGGGTAAAGTAGGAAAAAATGCATTAAATGAGGAGAGAAAATGTGGTGAGCTCTTACATTAGGGACCAAAACCATTCAAATTTTGAGCTTACATTAGGGACCGGAGGGAGTACATAACAAATGAACTTTTTTTTTCGAAACAAAAGGAAAACTTTTATTAGAAAAAGTATGAAAAAATCTGTTATAAGAAAGTTGTGCGGAGATACGGTAATATAAAAGGGAAAACTTTTTTTGCCATGTAAAATTTTACATATTTTATTTCTCTATTCACTACCATCTTAATTAAAAGGGCGAAGACTCAAAAATGATACATAACTATTGGTCAAGGAACAAAAATAATACATAACTATTCCAAGGTACAAAAATGATACCCAAATTTTATCATGTGATCAAAAATGATATTTTTACTAATATGAAAATAATATTAGATTTGAAAGGTCCAAAATGCCCTTATAAATTAATCGCCACCTGATAAAAGTTTATTTAATTATAAGGGCATTTTGGACATTTCACGTCTAATGTTATTGTCATATTAGTGAAAGTATCATTTTTTATCACATGGTAAAAGTTGAGTATCATTTTTGTACCTTGGAATAGTTATGCACTAGTTTTGTTCCTTGTCCAATAGTTATGTATCATTTTTGGGTCTTTGCCCTAATTAAAACTGCCCGCCGTGTTTACTATTCATGTTGGCATTTTAGTCAAATTAATGGTCAAACTTAATAGTAATTATATGTTTCCTCTCATTTTAAAAATGTATAATAACTTTTGCACTTAAAAATTATATGACGTTAGACACACTTTATAGAAACTTATACGGTAGTATATTTTTACATTTTAACCCTTAATTTTATCTCCAGTTACATTTTGAACGTTAAGAATGATAAAAGTTGGTATGGCAGATACATCTAGAGAAGCAAAAATATATTTTGATTTTAATTTAATATATTACTTAAAATTGTCGCAATATGTATAAAAGCTTATTTTACAAACATAAATCCCAATTTATAATAATCTAGCTTATATACAGTCTTACTTGTGTATAAATGTAATTGAAACAAGTCGCATTTCCAATAATAGCTAGTTGTTGCAAACACATAAAGGAGAAATCGCTCATATTCACTGTACTAGAATATGGTGTGAATAGGATTAACTAAATGATGGAATCAATCAATTAATGTTAATGGCATGGAAGAGGTTATGAGCTATTAAGGGCTACAAGGTTCCATTTGTCTCATGAAATTGGTACGGTTCCTCGTGGGGTCCGACTCTCTCCCTCTCTCAAACCCTCCTTTCTTCTACCCTCGTTATGTCCGCATCACATACGCACATATAAAACCCTCTTCTTTTGTCAGGTCATTTTTATCTTTCCAGTTCTCTCTCCATGCATGCTGTCACGAACCACTCATAATTAAAGTAAAAATACTAAAATAATAAATTTCCGGAGATGCCCAGAACAATCCGGAATAATCCGGAACAGTCTAGATCATTCTGGGACATTCTAGAATGCTCTAGAACACTCTGGAATCTTCTAGAATTCTCTAGAAGAAAGTGGAAGCATCTGGAAGATCCTGGAAGCTTCTGGAACTCTGTAGAAGCTTGTAGAGCTTTATGGAGAATCTTGGAGTATTCAGGAATATTCTAGAATAGTTTAGAATATTGTAAATAGTTAGAGAGATTGGTAGAATATTCTAGAGAATCAATTGTAACCGTTAGATCAAATAGATCTTAGCCGTCCATTGAGGAGGTGGAATTAGTATATATAGGCCTCACCACCTCTCATTTTCAACCAACCAAAGTTAGAGAACTTTGTAAAGACCTTTGAGAGAGATTAATAGAAAGTTCCTTTCCTTGTAAATCAAAGTTCCTTCATATTACTTAACTTCTTTTGAGAGTTAAGAGTAAGGCTGACTAGCATTCTAGAGTGAGAAGTTTGCTAGTGCCGCACGTGACAAATTGGTATTAAAACCAAGTCCGTGACAGTTGGTATCAGAGCACAAGGTTGAAGGCTCGTCGGAACGAAGAGGGAAATGGAAACCGGGAGCAACACTTCTCAGGTGGAGAAGGGAGTTGAGAAGAAACAAAAGAGCCAGAGGTCTCGTTCGAGGGAACCCATGGAAGGATTCGAGTCACGGCTAGCCAAGGTGGAGTTGGCCATAGTCGATGGGGAGGAAAGGTTTGAGGAGGTAGGGCGGAACATGGAGGAGTTCCGTGAGGAGGTGCTAACCGCCATCAACAAAGTACTCGCCCAATGTCAGGATCGGGTAGATTCCATGGAGGAGTCTCATAGGGCTGAAGTTTCTTCACTTCGTGTGGAACTCAGTGAGGTTAAGGAGGAGCTCGCGTTGTGCAAGAAGACACTTGCACATGATGTTCCATCAACGTCTGAGGTAAGGACTACTCCCTCTAGAGTTGATGTTCCACGACCCAAATCCTTTAAAGGATCAAGGAACGCGAAGGAACTTGATAATTTCCTATGGAGTATGGAGCAACACTTTAGGGCGCTCATCATCAATGATGACGCCTTGAAGATAGATATGGCAAGTCTCTACCTCGAGGACACCGCAATGGTATGGTGGAGGAGGAGACAAGGGGATATTGAGAAGGGCACATGCACCATGAGTACATGGGATGATTTCAAGAGAGAACTCAAGAGGCAGTTCTATCCAAACAATGTTGAAGAAGAAGCTAGAGCAAAGCTAAGGCGTCTTCAACATAAGGGAGGCATCCGGGACTACGTGAAGGAATTCACAGAGGTACTTCTCGAAATACCTGACTATCCTGATAAAGAAGTTTTCTTTACTTTTATGGATGGTTTACAAACTTGGGCTAAGTTGGAGATACAAAGACGGGGTGCTCAAGATTTAACCACCGCTATTTCCATTGCCGAGTCTCTTATCGAATTCAAGAAGCCGGAGAAGTCTAAGCCAAAAGATAAGAGCGGCAAAGGAAAGAGTGGGGGAGAGTACCACCGAGGCAAGGAATCAAACTATAAGCCCAAGGGTGCTAAGGAGTACAAGAGTGGGGAACACCCACCACTTAAGTGTTTCCTTTGCGAAGGACCACATAGGGCAAGGGATTGCCCAAAGAAGGCCAAGCTCTCTGCCCTCATTGAGAGAGAGGAGCAAGAGCAAGAAGAAAGGAGGGTGGGATCCTTACAACTTCTTAACTCCATCAAGGCTAAAGTTGAGGTGCCCAAATCCGGAGAAAAGGGGCGCTTGTTTGTGGAGACTAAGATTAGAGGACGTACCGTGAAAGCACTTGTGGACACGGGAGCTTCCAACAATTTTCTGCGAGTAGAAGAGGCAAAGAAGATGGGGATCCCTTATGAGAAGAAGCAAGGATGGCTGAAGGCTGTCAACTCGGAGCCGAAGGCCACCTTTGGAGTTGCAAGAGAAGTGAAGGTGAACCTAGGAGATTGGAGCGGTCTCATGGACTTCTCAGTAGTCACCATGGATGACCATCCAATTGTCTTAGGTATGGAATTCATCGACAAAGTTAGGGCAGTTCCCATCCCTTTTGCAAACACTATGTGCATCTTGGAGGAAGGCAACATGCGTCTAGTACCTCTAGAGCGTGAAGCCCGACTTCAAGAGAATCAGATTTCAGCTATGCAGCTCTCCAAGGGAATCTCAAAGAAGCAGCCGACCTACCTCGCAGCCTTGAAGGAGGAGGTAGATGCCCCGGCCATGGAAGATGTTCCTAGAAGCATTGAACGTGTCCTTGAAGAGTTCAAGGATGTGATGCCACCCGAGTTGCCTAAGAAGTTACCACCTAAGAGGGAGGTGGATCACAAGATCGAGTTGGTACCTGGTGCAACCCCGCCAGCGGCAGTGCCATACCGCATGGCGCCTCCGGAACTTGAGGAGTTAAGGAGGCAGTTGAAGGAGTTGGTGGACATGGGATACATACGTCCATCAAAAGCACCCTATGGAGCGCCGGTATTGTTTCAGAAGAAGCATGATGGGTCGCTTCGATTGTGCATTGATTATCGGGCGCTTAACAAGATCACGGTGAAAAACAAGTACCCGATTCCACTCATTGCAGATCTCTTTGATCAGCTTGGTCAAGCTCTATGGTTCTCCAAGTTGGATCTAAGATCAGGGTACTATCAAGTAAGGATAGCCGAAGGGGATGAACCGAAGACCACATGTGTGACGAGGTACGGTTCTTTTGAATTTCTGGTTATGCCCTTTGGACTCACAAATGCTCCAGCTACCTTTTGCACTCTCATGAACCGAGTCCTACAACCCTTCTTGGACAAGTTCGTGGTGGTGTACTTGGATGACATTGTCATATATAGCAATACATTGGAGGATCATATCCAACACTTGAGGCAAGTCTTCCAAGTGTTAAGAGAGAATGAGCTATATGTCAAGAAGGAGAAGTGTGCCTTTGCTCAACGAGAAGTCACCTTCCTTGGGCACATTGTGGGAGAAGGAAAACTACGAATGGATGGGTCCAAGGTACGAGCTATACAAGAGTGGGAACCGCCAAAGAAGGTAACCGAACTTCGTTCTTTCCTTGGTTTGGCTAACTATTATAGGAAGTTTATACGAGGTTACTCTTCCATAGCCACACCCCTCACCAACTTATTGAAGAAGAATAAGGCTTGGAACTGGGACAAGGAGTGTCAACAAGCCTTTGAAGATCTTAAGGAGGCCGTGATCAAGGAGCCGGTGTTGGCCTTGCCTGACCACACAAAACCATATGAGGTGCAGACTGATGCTTCTGACTTTGCCTTAGGAGGAGTCCTAATGCAAGAAGGTCATCCAGTGGCTTACGAGAGTCGTAAGCTCAATGATGTAGAGCGGCGATACACGGTCCAGGAGAAGGAGATGACTGCCGTGGTCCATTGCTTGAGAGTTTGGAGGCATTACTTATTGGGGACCAAGTTCGTGGTGAAGACCGATAATGTTGCCACGAGCTACTTCCTTAAGCAAAAGAAGCTTACACCAAAGCAGATAAGGTGGCAAGCTTTCTTAGCTGAGTTTGACTTTGTGATGGAGTATAAGCCAGGGAAAGGCAATGTTGTGGCCGATGCGTTGAGTAGAAAGGCCGAACTTGCTGCCATCACAAGCCCAAATTTTCCTATGGTGGAACGTCTTAAGGAGGGACTTGAGCAAGACCCACAAGCCAAAAGTTTGATGGAATTGGCAAGTCAAGGGAGGACGCGCCGGTTTTGGCTTGAGGATGGGATGCTCATCACCAAGGGAAATCGAGTATATGTGCCTAAGTGGCAAGGCTTAAGGAAGGAGATCATTAAGGAGTGCCACGACTCAAGGTGGGCTGGTCACCCAGGAGTTAGGCGAACTTTGGCACTCATTGAGCGAGCATACTATTGGCCCCAGATGCGGGACGATGTGGAACTATATGTGAAGACTTGTCTTGTGTGCCAACAAGACAAGATAGAGCAACGCCCTACGGCTGGTTTGCTTGAACCACTACCAATTCCGGAGAGACCATGGGAGAGTATTTCCATGGACTTCATCACTTGTTTGCCAAAATCCGAGGGATGCAGCAACATTATGGTCGTGGTGGACAGATTTAGTAAGTACGGAGTATTCATTCCCGTGCAAACTAAGTTCTCTGCCGAGGATGCTGCACGATTATTTTTCAAATATGTGGTGAAGTATTGGGGCACTCCAAAGACTATAGTGAGTGACAGGGACACTCGCTTCACGGGAAGATTTTAGATGGAGCTCTTTAAGATCATGGGATCTGAACTCAACTTTTCAACAAGTTTTCACCCACAGACAGATGGTCAGACGGAGAGGGTGAATGCACTATTGGAGCTCTACTTGAGGCACTATGTGAATGCCAATCAACAAGATTGGGCTAAGTATCTAGACATCGCTCAGTTCTCTTACAACTTGCAAAAGAGCGAGTCTACGGGGTCGAGTCCATTTGAGTTAGCTACCGGACAGCAGCCATTAACCCCACATACTCTAGCCGTTGGTTATCAAGGCCCAAGTCCTGCCGCATTCAAGTTTGCCAAAGGGTGGCATGAGAAGTCTGACTTGGCGAAAGCTTACTTGGCCAAGGCAGCGAAGAAGATGAAGAAGTGGGCCGATGCGAAGAGAAGGCATCTTGAATTTGAGGAAGGAGACCTGGTCATGGTGAAACTCCTTCCCCATCAGAGTCGGCGGTTTGCCAAAGTTCATAAAGGGCTAGTAAGGCGTTACGAGGGACCGTTTCCAATTGAGAAACGAATTGGTAAGCTAGCCTACCGCTTAACCTTGCCTTCACACTTGGAGATGCATCCTGTTTTTCATGTGAGTCTCTTAAAACCATTCCACAAGGATGAGGATGATCCAAGTAGAGGCGAGTCAAAGAGAGCGCCAACTGCCATCACTACTGTGCCAGAACGTGAAGTTGAAGAAATTTTGGCACACCGAGTAATCCCACGACGCGGGAGTCATCCAAATTATGTGGAGTATTTAGTCAAGTGGAAAGGAGCTCCCGACAGTGAGGCAAGCTGGGAACATGAACTTACATTATGGGATTACAAGGACTTGATCGAGGCATACCGGAGAGATGCGCCGAGGACGTCGCCATATTGAGTGGGGGAGAATGTCACGAACCACTCATAATTAAAGTAAAAATACTAAAATAATAAATTTCCGGAGATGCCCAGAACAATCCGGAATAATCCGGAACAGTCTAGATCATTCTGGGACATTCTAGAATGCTCTAGAACACTCTGGAATCTTCTAGAATTCTCTAGAAGAAAGTGGAAGCATCTGGAAGATCCTGGAAGCTTCTGGAACTCTGTAGAAGCTTGTAGAGCTTTATGGAGAATCTTGGAGTATTCAGGAATATTCTAGAATAGTTTAGAATATTGTAAATAGTTAGAGAGATTGGTAGAATATTCTAGAGAATCAATTGTAACCGTTAGATCAAATAGATCTTAGCCGTCCATTGAGGAGGTGGAATTAGTATATATAGGCATCACCACCTCTCATTTTCAACCAACCAAAGTTAGAGAACTTTGTAAAGACCTTTGAGAGAGATTAATAGAAAGTTCCTTTCCTTGTAAATCAAAGTTCCTTCATATTACTTAACTTCTTTTGAGAGTTAAGAGTAAGGCTGACTAGCATTCTAGAGTGAGAAGTTTGCTAGTGCCGCACGTGACAAATTGATATTAAAACCAAGTCCGTGACAATGCGTGTGGATCGCTGGCTCATGGGGTAGTTTTGATTTTTAATCTTGTAAGACTTTAAGTGAAGATAATAAATGTCAGTGAATTTTGTTTTCATTCTGTACATTGACGTGCATCATCCATTCAACCATATTCTAGTGACCGGCGATTGTGTGCCTGTGTTAGGCGTGTATGTATGTGCCATATTCCTGTAATTCCAATGATTATGAATTGATATAGACTAGCTAGTAGTCCATCCAATTCTAAATATAAGACCTAATTGACTTTTTCTAGAAAATCCTTAAAAAAGCAAAATAAGTTAATTATAAATTGATTTACCTAATTTTTTCCCTTAAACTAGTTTATTTTACCTCTAAACTAATGGATAATCTAAAAATATATCAAATATGTCATCATTTAATAACTTATTTCGCAACCTTAATCTCTCCAAAAAAAAATCAATTAGGTCCTATATTTAGGACCAGAGGTAGTATTTTTTTACAAATGAAAAACCATATAAAATGATTAGAAAGAGAGGTAGTCGTGTCTAAATTGTCTCATCTTATACTTAAACGCATTTAAAAAAATCAATGAATTAGTCACATAATTCGCTGAAAAATAGGTTGTTGCTAGAAAATCTCTCATTTAGCCGCAAAATTCAGTCATTATCGACATAATTTTTATTGTCTGTGGCTAATTGACTTTTTTCCTAGTGATGATCTAGATTTGATTTATAGTATGTATTAAATTAACATTAGATAAACAACACTATACTAGACTGTATGTCCAAATAGGACGTAAAGAGACAAACTAAATGTGACTAACTCTATTCTTAAAAAAGATGAGTAGGGAACCGATTCCAAAGTTATGTAGTCTCTGTGCCTTGAAATCAAATAAAGAGAATATGAATCTTATATTAATGTGATTCCTTGTCAGTTCTCAGTCATTTAGTAGCTGAAAATCAATATCAAGCACAGTGAAAAATAGTTAAGGTAAGAATACTATATTCACCCGTAGGGGTGAGCATTCGGTTTTCAGTTCGATTATTCGGTAAAAACCGAAATAACCGATAATCGAATTGTGCATATTATGAAAATCGAACCGAAACCGAACTATTTTGATAACCGAATCGAAGTAACCGAAATAATTCGGTTCGGTTTCGGTTTTAACTGAAAAACCGAAATTTTTTTATTTCATAATAAATTTGATTTTTTTTCATTTTCAATATATAAAACTCAACATTTTATATTGATATATTGCATATTATTTTTAATTTAAAAAAAGAAATACAAAAACTAAAGATTTAAACTCTAAATTTTAACTTATCTAAAGAAAAATATGATAAAATAATATTTCTTTTTATTATTTTTTATTAATTCAGTTATTCGGTTAACCGAAATATTTTTTCAAAAAACCGAACCGAAATCCGAATACCGAAATAACCGAACTATAAAACCGAATAAGAATCGAAAACCGAAATAACCGAACCGAAATAACCGAATTCAATTCGGTTTGGTTCGGTTGTCGGTTTTCGGTTTGATTTGCTCACCCCTATTCACCCGCACACTCAGCTCACCATGTGAAAAATGCTTAGTAAATAAAAAACTAGCAAATCGAATCTCTTGAAGAACATGAGATTAATAACAAGAACAATGTTGATATTCCCTTCGCCGAGTCAAAGGGAATAGAATTACATATTTACATTGATTGACAAGGAGATATATATGTGATCCGTATTGTAATTGTAATTAAATAATGATGATGGGGGTGGCCGTTGACTTAAATGAAATGTGTAGGTGCCTTAGAAGTGAAAGATTCATAAATTACAGTGACACATCTTAATTGAATTTCACTGCGCTTATATGAGTGATTAGCAATAAAAAAAAGCACGTCACTGATATTAATATATAACGAAAACATCAATTAAGGGGCATTAGACATTAGCCAACGCAGATTCCGGTTGAATTGGTGAGGAATCGACTCGATAACCACGACGTCGTCGTTAATTCAAATTCCATTATTGATTTGATAATCTTATTGGCAAGGAATTATAACATTCTAACACTAGTGAGTCCCCATAACTCTACTCATCATGATTTTTATTCATAAAAAAGGGTTTTGGAACAATTAAAACGTGGGCCGGGGTATAGACAACCATATTTTGAACCGCTAAAACTTATTCAACTCTACAAAATAGTTTTTCTTACTACCAAAAGTTAATAGTATTATTATTAACTTCGGTATTCTTTACACCATCTCTCTTCATGTTAAGGCTTTAGATGTAACCAAAGTTTATATGATGCCAACTATTGAAGTGCTGAATCAGTTGAGAAATGTGTCTCATAGAAACTAGAGAGAATATTACTAATTTTTGTAAACCATGCATTAAGGTGAATCTAGGAGGACACGTCAACATTAGGAATGAAGACGTGGGACCCAGGAAAGTTTAGTGGTAATGATGTGCATGAAGGAAATAGAGTGAAAGTTATGAAGAAAGCAGTGGGCACCTGGTTGAGATTGCGGCATAATGAACCCACATTGCAAGGAGTGTTGGCCCCATCTCATGATGGCATACGTGGATGCCCCAATTGGTGGCCTTCAATCCTCGCCTCAAAGTGGATAATATCTTTGTGTGCGCGCGCGTATCTCCTATATATGTGTGTGTGCCTGCACTATATCTTGAAGAAACTCCTGGTATATCTATGAATATAAGTGATTAAGATATATACCAACGTATATATTGAGGTTCCGAGTGTTTGAGTCCTAGATGAGACATTTTTGTTGAGGGGGTAGTCACAAACTTCAAAACTTGAGTAGCCAGTCCGATCCCCCTGACAGCTGGTAATAATAGAATTTAGAAAATGTGCAAGACACCGATTTCAGTTTTCTTGTAAAAAGGTATTGTAAGCTAAGTAATTATTGAGAGATGCATTATTTATTATTTTTCAATTTTAGCAATGGGTTTCTAATTGACATTTTAAGAGAATTTTCAAGAAACAATAACAAATCCAAAAAACTTTATCCCAATATGTGGAATCAACCACATAATAGTACCATGTTACTGTGCTATATCAATGACTAACTCTCAATTATATTTATCTATTATGATCTTTTTTCATGTCACCTTTGAGAGAATTATCACACCCTTTAAAATTGGACAATTCAACTTTTTTAAAAAAAAATTGTATAGATCAATTAACTCTGGTTTTGGCTTTTAATGTTTAGGATAGAAAAAATATTGGTAGCTATCCTATATAATGATCGCCTTGATCCATTACTCTATTCCTTTTAACTACTTTGGATTTCTTAGCTTCCGCTCTTCACTCCGCACCGTTCAACGCCACCTCTTATTCACGTTTCAATATTTGGTTCTCCTTGCATATTATTAGATACATATACTTCCCGCCTATATATATATATATATATATATATATATATATATATATATATATAACACATACATGTTCATGCATTATGACTGCGCCTTCTCTCTTTTTACCTCCCCTCCTTTTAAAAAATTGTAAAGTAATCCAGCGAGCTTCTAGAGTGGTTAGAGGATCCCAAAAAATGATAATGATGCAATGAGAGTTGTGTGTGTATCTATATGTGTGTGTGTTCAATCCCTCTTTTAAGAAATTAATTAGTTGTGAGTGGGGTTTTCATATGAATTTTATATAGTGCAATGATATATTATTCAGACGCCGCATTAAGTAATATATTATGCTGACTGACACCTAATTAAAAAAAATGGTCAACTACACCCAAATGGGGTATGGACTAACACAAATTAAATCAGCGAGCTGAGGTTTCACTGCACATAAAAGTTCATACGACTCCATCATCATTCATCACTAAGCGTCTGAGCTTTTTGCTTACATATTCGGCCTCAACTCCCTTGTTCACAACTCACTCCACCACCCAAATAATGATTTCAAACAGGACACACACTTAATAATTTTATTTTAAATATTAACATTTTTTTAATTAGAAGAACACGCACCAATGGTTTGAGGTTACAGTTAGTTTAAAACATTATACTGCCTCAGGTCTTATATATAAGATTACTATGATTTTTTTGTAGAAGTTAAAAAAGCAAATTGGATGAGCCAATATATATATGTGTGTGTGTGTCGCATATAATTATATTATAAACAAACTTATAACTAGAATAAATTAGTTTTGAGAGAAAAAATAGATATGAGCAACTTAAAGTCATTAATTTTACATCATTAATTTCTCTAAAACAATCAAAGTGATCCTAGCTATAACTATAACCGGAGAAACACTATTTTCCTGAATCATTAGAGGGAAGAACTCTAATATTTTTAAGCGACGACACCAAACCGACGTTTTACTTATACGAGAACTTTCATTCCACAGGGTTTTAAAGGTCTTGACAAATAGTTCACAAAAAAAGGTATTGACAAATAGTACAGGTAACATCACTCATTATCTCTTTTCATCCACAACATTCAAAAATTCAGTTTTTAGTTGAGTTATGGAGCTAACTAAGTTTGAGCTCATAACGACCATCGATATAGCAAATCATCGTTGAATAAACTACGGGTGTTTATATTGGAAAAGAATTAAATATTTTATCTTTCCTTTTTATAATCCAATTTAAATATTATATCTTGTTTCTGCTGTTTTGCATTCATGTGGATTATTTTGATGAAAGTGGAAACTAAAAAAGGCTTACATATTGGAAAGGTCTGATTGAATACCAATGAATTTTAAAAGGAACACGTGAAAAAATTTATCCAATGAATTTTTAAAAAAATGAAGAACATATATGATTGAATACCAAAATAATTCAAGTGTATATACTCCTTTTGTTCCTTAATATATATATATATATATATATATATATATATATATATATATATATGACCTAATTGATTATTTAAAAAAAAAACTTAAAAAAGCTAAATGAGTTATTTATAAATTGATTGGATAATATTTGTTCTTTAAATTAGTTTATTTGGCCTACAACTTTATATTCTAACATACTAGTATAATATAATAATACACAAAATGTATATCTCATGATTAAATATTTTATTTCGCTTCTTATTTTTTTTAAAAAAAGTCAATTGTGTCTTTTTTTTTTTGCCAATAATTGTGTCTTATATAAATGAATGTGGGAATAATACATATGGTGAAGAAATTTTGACATCTAATAAATAAGACAAAATCATAATATGCCTATTTAATTTTAATAAAAAAATGAAAGCGACAATATTAATCAAATTTGATAATTAAGGGAACGCTTCCGCTTAATATAATATTTCCTCACTTTTAATTTCCTGCTGAAACACCTTTGGCCAGAAAAGTACATCTTGCTCTCACTCCACTGAACCTAGCAAAACCTCTGACTTAGGATTAAAATTTAAATATCATAAAATAAAACAGAGGATTATATATAGTCAACGAAAAAACATTTTTTTAGTAATGTAATCAACGTATACATCAGAGCTCTCTGTTAACCATGCATACTAGTAGTACGTTTTTTTTTCAAAGATTGTGCTGCCCTCAGTTCACCAAGTCAAATGTTTTTTGGCAGTCATTTCTTCAACTCTCATCCATCAATTCATCAGTGCGTATACGTTCGGCCTTCAATGACTCCGATCCATCGAATCAATTCAAGGATTGCCCTCTTTTTGCATACTTTTTTAAAACTAGCTTCCGTATCGTACACATGACATGCTTTACCATAAAAAAAATAGGACTAGACTGTTGCTTCCTCTGCACTCCTTGCTACTATAATTTTTAGGGTCAAAGCGTTGACAAAGCAAACTAAATTACGGAGCACATGAATAAATCCCTTCATCCTCTATATACAAATGCAGTGTCTAACTCCTAGCCACTCATTGTTCTCAAAAGTCGATTTATATATATTGGTCGTACTCGGAATATTTCAACATTCTAATAATTATAAATTATTAAAATCAATCACAAAACTAGTAATTAACGAGCGAGCTGGAATTCTCGAAGATCATAGAGGTAGCAAATAATTATAGCTAGAGGGATTTAAATGGGTCAAAAGGGATAATAATTTTAAGGAAGACCGGCTAACAGATCCATGTGGCAAAGACAAGCACCATATTGAAATCTAGTGTAAGTCAATCGCCTTTATTTTTTTTAGGTCTGTGTCTGCACGACGACCATCGATCACTTCAAGAAAAGTCAAATTGAGGCTGAATTTAATTTGGATCGCCACTAGGGGAAAAAACAAGGGAATGTCATTTCCAACGTAAAATCAGGCTGTTATAGTATCTTCGAGGATATAAGTAATTGAAAGAAGAACGAACTAAGGGGAGGATGTAATGACACGAGGATATATTGTGGTGGAATTTTCCATGACTGAGAGAGAATCTTGTAATTATAATAAAATATACTCACTCCGTCACAGATGAAAGATGAAATTAACTTTGTCAAAATTAGTATTATGATATTTAAAAAGGACGATCTGACAAAAAAAAGATGATCCTATTTAAAAAGGAGGAAAGAAAATGTAGGGATAGATAAGAGTCATAAGACGTGAGAGAAGAGTCACGTTAAAATAATTGTGATATGTAAAGAATATTTATTATATTGACCAACTCAAATATCACCTTACATTTTGAGACAAAATCATTAAAAAAATTCACCTTATATTATGGGACAGGAGAGTATATAAAAGAAAGGTGAAAACATGAAGAAGAAGGAGAAGAGGAAAGTCATTGAGCTGACCCCAATAATATTCCACCAACACAACGAATAAAAGAAGAGGGGAGCTTCATTGTGGGATTATTGACTTTATAGCTTCCACAAAACTTGAATCTGATTTTCATCCACTTGCTCATATACATGGAACTCTCATCGTTTCCCAATATATATCATGATACTAATATCATCATCCCACCAAATATACCAATCTCTCTAGCTTGTATATTTACACTCACATCTAAATATAATTAAAATATAATTGACTTTTTTTGGAGAGACTAAAAATACTAAATAAATTACTTCAAAGTAGCTTATAATTAAAATATTACTATATGTAATTTTATTATACATTAATTTATAAGTCGGGTAAATTAAATTGGGAGATAAATGGTAAACAGAATAAGGGATTCATCATTTAACTTCTTTAATTTCTCTAAAATAAGCCAATTAGGTGTTATACTAAAATATATATATATATATATATATATATATATATATATATATATATATATATATATATAGGGCTGTATAGTAGTGGAGACCACCTGTATGTGAGAGTCAACACTGCAAAGGCCGAAAGTATGGTGTAGCAACTGCCATTCAAGTGCACATTCACATGTATATGGCTGAGACGACCCACCTTTAGTTTGTATATTACCAACTTCCATTGTCTGTTAATTTAAATAGAGCAGAATGCACTAGCTAGGAACCCCATGCATTTTATATTTCATATTGATCTATCACTTATTTGTTTCCACTTTGCTTTCTCATCGTTAAATTGGATGTGCACATCACTTGTGTGTCTTCGAACATAATTATTATTATAGATTTGGGATTTCATTCTTCAATTTTAGCGGCTATAGCAACGAATATTTGGATATACAGGACATGTATAAAAAAGACTGAGGAAAATGAGGAGAATTTCTCCATTTGAGATTCTGTACGTAGGTCGTTGAAATGATTAATAATCTTGAAGAGTTGATGACAAGATTACGGGTATGATACATCAATTTAGGAGAACAGTGGTTCAGGTGAAGACAATTGGTAAAGTAGTCGGAAAGGACTCTTCAATGGACAAAAAGGTTGAGAGGGAGCCATCTCCTTTACATGATGCCTCTCATATTTTGTTGCCTAAATTTATCTAAAAGGCACCCAATGCTTTCGAAATTATCAAGACAGATTAATACGAGCATATTATACTCAACACTGCCTTGCAGATATCAAATTAAAGTCAGTCAGTACTCCTTTTGAATGGGTGACATCTAACTAATTTACAATATAATTGCCCACAAAAATATCAAATTCGTCACAACATTCGAGTGACTTTCAATATTAATCTTGTTAAAAATAATTCAGACTATTTCATTGGTCTAATTAAATATGATCATATATAAAAATATATAATACCTTTGAAACTAACATATATACTCTGTCTCAATCAAAAGGGAAGAATAGGTATAGAAAAATGTATGTAAATGCTCTGCTTCGTAATTAATATTATCCACTTTAGTACCCGGAGCCAGTTCTTCTGAAAGCCGAGTTCACGTTTTACAGATCGGTATGTACATGTGCCTGTCGTCATACATGCAACATGGTAGTACTACTTAACATACATAGAAGAGCCATTGGACTCTCCAAACTTTTTATTGCAAAAAAAATCTCCTCGTCTATTATTGAGTTCGTAGGAAGTGAATTCCATTCTAAATTCACAGAAATGAAAATCAAATTCAGAAATGTATGCTGCATTTCGAATATAAAAGTATAGATATGCATACTAAAATGAACGATTGCATTGAATTAGTAAGAGATCGAATCATAATCGAATAATTCACATTGAGTTATTAATGACAACACCAACAAGTAAAAATACCGTTGTTAACAGTGAGAAACAACACTAACAATTCATTCAGATTTATCTTATATTATCTTGTCAGGTACTTTAATTTGATGCAATAATTGTCTCTTTATTATAAATGAAACATATATGTACGTATGATTCCAATGGGCCAAAAGAAAGGGCCAACACTCATATTATTGAAAATTATTAAATGACTAATAACGAATAATGTGCCCTTTAATATTAACTTAAATTAGAGCTAATATTAAACTTAATTAACTCCGGTTTTGAATCAACATAAAATAAGAAACAATGAGTTACTATACAGAGTGAGGTAAAAATGTGTTTATTAAAAGAAGTGGGTATCAAGAACTCAAATCATGCCTAACTATGTGTATGGAAAATTAATTTCAGGTTTCACCCAAAACACATAATATTGAAAATGTTTCACCAATTGGCGATATTAAAGTAGGGTCCCAAGAAACCTTGCCTTAATTATGTTACTCCCTCTGGTCCTAAATATAAGATCTAGATGACTTTTTTGGGAGATGTTAAGGTTACAAAATATGTTATTAAATTATGACATATTTGATACATTTTTATATTAGTCATTAGTTTATAGGTTAAATAAACTAGTTTAAGGGGAAAATTAGGTAAATCAATTCACTACAAAAGATACAACACTTGGCGGCGGACGGTTTTCGCTACTTAGCCACGTTTACAAACGCGGCTAAGACTCTACAGTGTTTATCGTAAACGCGGGCGAATGAAGCGTTGAGACGTTCCTTTCCTGCGTTTTACAAAACGCGGTAGCGTATTAGCAAACGCGGCCAATTTATATTATTTTATTCATTATTTTATTCGTATTTTTCCCGAGTTTATAAACGCGGCGAATTTATATTATTTTATTCATATTTGGCCCGTGTTTATAAACGCGGCTAAGTTATTCTATGGATTAAAAAAAAGCGCATTAATTTTAACCATTATACGGTTAAAATTAATGCGAAAATTATTGAAAGAAATGAGAAAAACCAAATCATAATATTTTTTTATTTCAACCAAATCTTAATATTGAACTATAAAAGAAATTGATTTTTTATTATAATAAATCCGATTATTATATATTAACAAAACTATTCCAGAATAATAAAAAAGTAACTAAAAGTTTAGCATTAAAAAGATATAATTAAAAAACACTTTCTATATCAATTAAAATTCAAAATAATAAAATAACAGGAGAAAAAAATAAAATTAATAAAAAAGGATTTATAAGTAAAAAGAAATAAAATATATTGGAAAATTTGAAATATAAGAAAATTTAAAAAATAAATAAGGAAAACTACAACATAAAAATTATAATGGTTAATTTTTTAAAACTGAAAACAAAAGATTTGAAAAGAAGTAGAGAGAAAGAAGAAGAGAGAAGATGGAAGAGAGGAAAGGAAAGAGGCGAGTATGGAGTGAAGGAAGACTGGTATTTATAGGTGAAGTTCGCTGCTTATCGGCGTTCGTAAACGCGGCGAAGTTTATATTATTTTTTACCATACCCGCGTTTATAAACGCAGGAAAGTGGTGGTTACGACTGTTGCAATTAATAACCTACTTTCCTGCGTTTATAAACGCGGGTATGTTTTTAATTTAAAAGTAATTATATAACATTGCCGCGTTTGTAAACGCAGGCATGTTGGTGGGAATAAAATTTAAAACATTCCGGCGTTTACAAATGCGGCTAAGTGTGAAGACAAACAAAAAAATAAAAAAATGTTTTCCCCCGCTTAACGGCGTTTTGTATCACACATTGTTGCGTTTGTGTTAGACCGCCGCAACGCGAAACACGCGCCAGCGTTTTTTGCACAATCGCGGCTAAGTGGACGCCGCCAAGTAGCGAATTTTTTGTAGTGATTTATAATTGATTTATATTTCGCTTTTTAGGATTTTTCAAAAAAGTAAACTATGTCTTATATTTAGGACCGGAGGGAGTCTAACATAAAAAGAGTCTGTTTGGATATAGCTTTTGAAGAATAACTTTTGGAAAAATCTGAAAAAATTCTCTTGAAGAATAAATTTTTGAGAATAACTTATGAAAAAGCTAAAGATAAATAGTTTCCGGTAAAACCTAGGTTTTCAAAAAAAGTTGTAATTGTTTGTCTACACTAGCTAGTTTCAAAACTTAAGTTTGAGCTCAAGCTTAGATTTAAAACTTAAGTTGAAGACTTACCCAAGTAAGGCACATGATTATAAATGAAACCTACCATTGACAAGGAGAATCTCATTCACCTCCTCACCTGCAAGCAAAAGACAGGAGAAAGTTATAAATGAAAACATGTGGAGGGCGTATGAAAATAATTAAATGAGTAGTGAGGTTGAGGAAGAAAAGGCCAAAAGAAGGGAACATGGTAGGGTTAATGAAGAAGAACAAATAATGAGGGTTCGTATGCAAAAGCTGCAACAATGAAGAATGCAATCGTGTAGTATTGAATAGAGTTTGCAGACACAAGGATAGTGATGGACTGACATGACAAGTCAAACGTCTAATCTGCACTCTCTCTCATTTCATATGACTCTCACTGTGAACTGTGACATGTGCTGTCAATCATCCTCAATTCCTACTTCTCTCTCTTCTTCCATGTCTTTATATTCATTCACACCCTTCAACTACTACTTCATACTGACACTACATTTTCTACCTTGGTTTTATACATACTGATAATTTTTTTTTTTGCCAAATTATACATACTAATAAATTAACTGTACTAGATTGCATAATGTTTTTGGCCAACAACTAGATTGCATAAATTCACTCATGGTAAGATTGTAGTCTAGAGCCATAAAATTTGATTCAAGGAACTAGCTTCAAACTCATGATAATATAGTTCTATTAATTAATGTGATCAATTATTAATGCAATAGATAATAGATAAATACTCTTTTAAGTCAATGTATATGCAATGATCCTGATACATTCGTAGGATCAAACCCACCCAACTTTTTCCATATAAAAGAGGGTAAGATACTTAAATTTAAAATATTAATTTAATTTTTACAAAAGAAAATGATCTTGGAGTGCATGTAAGATTTTAGATTTGTGTTAACCAATAGTAGGAGAAATTAGGAAGAGGAGACAAGGAGGCAGGGTGGAATCAGTAAGTGCAGAAGCAGAGAGAGAACTTGTCTGAGAAGGGAAATGGAATAGGAGATAAATAAATTAAAGTAGTTAATTAACAGTGTGATTGATGTATGTATGTATGTAGGGCACATGCCCCAACTTATGAATCATTTTTGGCCTTGTTCCTTACGCTCTTCCCCAGTTTATGCTGTATTTTAAGATTTTCTAGAAAAATGTTTTAATTAGTACTAGTATATATTTGGATCCGGGAGATTGAACAGATTCCTCTTTTTATTTAAAGGTTAATTCCATCCCATGTCCCTGACAAATCACGCTTAAAGCCACTGGATCGATGATACTGTTTCTGACAAAGTATATTTCCACTGGATTTGAACTATGTTAATTACACCTAATACAGCGGATTTCATTTTACTCTCAGATCATATTATTATAAGGTATTTTCTTGTAACTGACATTTTAATGTGTGATGGGAAAAAACTGGTCAAGCTTTTAACTTTATATGATTTTTCAATAATTTAATTATATGTATTATGAGTTTTTTAATGTTAAACATTTAGAATTTAAAAAATTATATAAAATAAAAAAGTTAATTATTTTTCACCCATTATATATATATATATATATATATATATATATATATATATATATATATATATATATATATATATATCACTAATTTCATTTATAAGTGAATGCTTTAAAGTCTACAAAAAATGGATTTAAAAAATGTTATAATTTTTGTTAGACAAAATGATATAATTTTATAATAAACACAGGAGCGATTAAGAAAAGAAAAGTAGAGAGTACGAGTTATTATAAAATCTACAAATCTATAATTGAACAGAGCAAACAATCTTAAGATAGCTAGTAACTACAACCACCACACAGATCTATATTTATGTACATAAAGCAACGTAATTATGCGTTTCAAAACCAACACATTAAAAATATGTGACTAATCTTATAAAAAAATATATGTGACTAATAGCAATTTCCTTTATTTTAGCTGATTAACTATTGATACCCCATTCTCTACATTTTTAAAATCAATGGCAGAGTGTCCTAGAGGCAGAAAACGACGAGGAGGCTTGTTTAACATAAGTTGAACCACTATCATATTATACAAATAATAAATAAGGAACACAGTAGAAATGGCAGCTTCAAATCCAGGCTTTTCTTTTTAAATTTTGTTCAGATTTCCTTTTTTGGCAATCAGAAAATTAGCTAATCATTGGTGAGGATTGTTTATTTTTGAGATAATGATAAGCTTTAATTTAAGTATTTAACAGACATGTGCTACTGCTATATTTATGTTATCCATGAACAACAAGATAACTTATATAAACTCAAATTGAACATACATGCCTTAAAATCGTACAACGAGGAATACGCAGACTTTCAAACTTAATCCATTTTTTTAACTCTCCAAGACTCCAACACACACACATTTCTAATCGCCTCTATTAGTGTGTGTGTGTGGAGCAAAACTACTTATATCCGAACCATTTTATTGACGACAAATGTAGAAGGCACGAAGTCGTCATCAATCATGACCTAGTTGCCAATAAAAAAGGAGTACTAGTTATTTCCAAACAAAACAACGGAAACTGATCATATATAATTATAAAAATCTAATTTTGGGTATTATACAAATTTATAAGGATTATAACGGGTCAGTCATTAATACTTTAGATTTATTATAATAACAGGGTGTGTGTGTCTATATATATATATATATGTGCGTTAAAAGAAATTACATCAAGAGCGTTCTGTCATGCATATGAATTTATTAATTATATAACTAACGAGACAACAACATTTAAATTGAACAAATAATTTAATTACATCGGTGATTATTTGACCTATGTATGCAACAGGCAGCGTGTTAATGACAAATGTTTTTGAGTCAAGACGTCTTTTTTTTTTCAGTTCAAACAAAAGACGTCTTTTTTTTATCAGAAGAGTCAAGACGTCTCGACTCAACTAAGTACTGATAATTTTAGTACGGTCCCATTAGCTAGCATGAAATAAATAATAAAATTAGTTAAAATATAAAAAATTGTTACAATCTTTTGTTTTTTTAATTATCAGTTGGTATCAGGGTGGAATAGCGGATCGGAGACGATGCAATAAAACCATCAATGAAGTAAATTAACACAGTAATACAATTTTAATAATGAGTCAGATCGCCATATTTTATTTGAATTTTATAAACAATTAAATTTGTATTAATAAGTAATCATTTAATTGTAAAAAAATAAGAACTTATCTGGTCCACATTATATAATACAAGAAATACCATGAGAAATTTTCTGGTCCACATTATATATATATATATATATATATATATATATATAGCATGAAAGTCAATATAATAAATATTTTATTTCCATTTGTCCTTGCTTATTAAATATTAAATGGGAGTCAGTCCAAAAAATATTAAAGTGAGAGAATTTATGTAAAATGGAATGTTAGATGGGGTAAAATTGAAAAATCACAACAATTTGACTCAATAAATTACCAAACTATATATCTGTATGAAAAGAATGATTACCATTTATAACATGAACTGGCCAGAGTAAAGAGCAAGATGCGTGATTTATAATCAGAGAGAGACTAAGTACAGTTGAAGATTTTAGGGAAAAAGAATTGATGATGGGGGTGGAAGAATGTAGGGGTCAACACTACTTGAGTTATGGAATAAGAACATGAACATTAGATCTAGTGCTGGTCACTGTAACTTTGCGTGGATTTATTAGGATCTCAATGAGTAAGTCGCATAAAATCATGGGCCAATCAGAAGCCTTGTTTTCAACTCACAATCCAATCAGACATGACTTTTAAACAAAAAAATAAATAAATAAAATATTTAACTAATCAATTCATAATTAATACCTAAATAAATAATGAGAAGAAAGAAGAAGATGTCGTTTTAAAACCCTTAGCCGTCCAGAATAGGCACCTCAAATTACTCTCCTTGTCTTCCTCCCTCCTCAAAATATCCCCATCACACACTCTCACACTCCCTCCTCTCAATACAACCTCTCTCTCAAACCAAGAAAAAAGAATCCCACATCAACATTTACTTGCACTTCCCATCAATATACCCCTTAGCTTCTTCTTCTTCAGTTCTTCAACAACAAAAACAACATAAGCAACCAAATTAATGAACCCAATTCACACCTTCCTTCCTTCACTATTTCATCATCACTCCATCCTTTAATTCCCATATATACTCTCTTCTCCCTCACATACAACCCTAGCCAAAAGTAGAAGAGTATTAAACATGTCTTCAGATGAGTCCCTAAGATCTCTATCAATGGACTATCTCAACCTCCTCATAAATGGTCAGGCCTTCAGTGACGTCACTTTCAGCGTGGAGGGCCGTCTTGTTCATGCCCACCGCTGCATCCTGGCGGCCCGCAGCCTGTTCTTCAGGAAATTCTTCTGTGGGCCCGACACCCCCTCAGGCCTTGACCTGGTCTCTGGCTCACAGGCCAACCCGGCCAGCCCACCCTCCAGGCCCGGGGTCATATCGGTGAACTCGGTGGGCTATGAGGTGTTCCTACTCCTGCTTCAGTTCTTGTACAGTGGTCAGGTGTCTATAGTGCCCCAGAAACATGAGCCCAGGCCTAATTGTGGTGAGAGGGGCTGTTGGCACACGCATTGCACCTCCGCCGTTGATCTTGCCCTTGATACTCTTGATGCCGCTAGATCTTTTGGTGTGGAGCAGCTTGCATTGCTCACTCAGGTTCTTCCTTTTTTCTTTTTTTGGTTGTGTCATGTTCAATGTGTGAATAGTGTGTATGACCAGTCCAGTTCAGTCTTACTGGTTCAAGTACTTGTCTTGTGGGTCTTCATAGTTCAGACAATTACTGATCCCCTCTCTCTGCCTCTTTAGATGTGTAAGGGGGTTATTCTTTTCTTTGAGCTCCTATTTATTCTATTTTACTAGTTTGTCCTAGTACTAATCCCTGTTATCTCATGGTTTTTCAGGCCATCCCGTGTAGTATATATAGCAGTAATTTATGATTAATGATTTGACTCTTATTACACCTAAATATTGGCCTCCTCTCGGCCCATTCTTTTCCTGGGTCAACAATTTTGTCCTTTTTTTTTTCTTTTCACCTCTTTCTCACGCGCGCACAGTTTGACGCAGATTTTTGCTCTTGTGGTGGGGAGATGTGGTTTTGGCTTGATTTTATGTGTCATGTATTGTTATTTCCGGCATTTGGAGATACTCAGATACATTTTTCTCTTGGTTTCTTAATTTAGAAGAATTGTGGAGCCTTGCCTTCCACTGTTTGTACTCCAAATCTTCCCCATACATGTTCACTTTCCTCATTTGGTGTTTGGACACGAAAAGTGAACAAGCCCTCCTTAAAAAAAAAAAAAAAAAGGCGTCGGCTTAAAACATAAAATTAGCAGACAAACCCATCCACTTTGTTTCTCTTCAATCAATTCACGGACTATACATTATATTGTCTTACACCACCATTATTATATGTACAAATTACACATCTCCATATATACTTGAAATTCCCCTACTCATTATATTCCTTTTTTCTGTTTTTCAACTGCAGAAACAACTAGCAAGCATGGTAGAAAAAGCGTCCATAGAAGATGTGATGAAAGTGCTACTAGCGTCAAGAAAACAAGACATGCAACAACTATGGACAACATGTTCCCACCTAGTAGCCAAATCAGGCCTCCCACCAGAAGTGCTAGCAAAACACCTCCCCATCGACATCGTCGCCAAAATCGAAGAACTCCGCCTCAAAACCTCCCTCGCCCGCCGCTCCCTCCTCCCCCACCACCACCACCACCACCTCCCGCCCGCCTCCTCCGACCTCGATGACCACAAAATCCGCCGCATGCGCCGTGCCCTTGACTCCTCCGACGTTGAACTAGTCAAACTCATGGTCATGGGAGAAGGCCTAAACTTAGACGAGGCCTTAGCCCTACACTATGCTGTTGAAAATTGTAGCCGTGAGGTTGTTAAGGCCTTGCTTGAGCTAGGTGCAGCCGATGTTAACTACCCGGCCGGGCCCACCGGGAGGACCCCGCTGCACCTCGCCGCCGAGATGGTGTCCCCCGACATGGTGGCCGTCCTCCTTGACCACCATGCTGACCCTAATGTCCGTACGGTTGATGGTGTGACACCTTTGGACATATTAAGAACCCTAACTTCAGATTTTTTGTTCAAAGGTGCTGTCCCTGGGCTTGCTCACATTGAACCAAATAAATTAAGGCTTTGTTTGGAGCTTGTTCAATCTGCTGCTCTTGTTTTGTCACGTGAGGAAGGCAATGTGGATCCTCCTTCTTCGACAGCTATTTATCCGCCTTTGAATGAAGATCATAATAATAATAATAGCAGCAATAGCAATATTGCCAACCTCAATTTGGATGCTAGGTTGGTTTATCTGAATCTTGGTGCCACGTCATCATCGCCTGTGGCAAGGTTGGATGGGGGTGATGAAGATGGCGGCGGCCATAGTAGCCAGAATCGTCATGGTTCGTCTCAAGGTGGATCGTGTGACCAAACAATGTACCACCATTCTCATCATCATGACTATCATTAATTAAGCTTATTATTATTGTTAATTATATGAATCTATTGATATATATTTTGAGAAAAAAAATATTTGGCAATGCACATGGTCGATTAATTGAAAGGAGAGGTACGAGTTGTAGTGAGAAAGTTGGCTTGTGGATAACGAGCACTACCATTCTATGGATGGATATATATTGAGCATGATATAAATTCCTTTTTTGAATCTGTCACTTTATGAAAATATGTTTCTTTAATTAGTATATGTACGTAGATGAGTACTGCCACATAGCTTTAGCCGTTTTTTTTTTGTGTTGAATTTTGTAGGAGGCATTTGAAGGGTCAGAAATTGAAGTGGAGTTTCATGGGATGAGAGTCAGAGACAAGGAGAATCTGAAAGATGATCAGTTTTTTTGGTGAAAGAGAAAAGAAAAGGGAAGAGTGTGCATGAAGGAGACGCAGGTCAATCTTTTCAAACCTCTCTCCTTTCACCTGTCAACTCCTTCAGTATTTGTATTTACTTTTCATCCTTTAGCTAATATTACGGCCCTTTATTAATTGTTTCCCTTTTAATTTAATGAATTAATATTTCTTGTCGCCCTCCACCCCGTACCCCTCTCATTAATTGAATTTGCCTTTATTATTATTATTATTATTGTTATTATTATTATTATTATTATTATATGAACAGCTAACCTACATTTTTGGGATGACTCCTTATTCCTTGATAGTATCATCCTCTTGTCTAATTTATAGGTAGAGAATGAATGTTTTATTTAATTTTATCTATAGGACATGCTATTAAATTTTTCATTTGAATATACTCATGTAATGGATATTAAATATGAGCGAAATTGAAAAACAAAATGTTAACTTTTGAGGCATAATGAATGAAATTTAATGTCCTTATTGGTCTATACTGTAAAATGCGCTGGGAATGCCTTAAAAATAAAAATCAGATGAGTAATTTTTATTATTTTTTCGTAAATTATGGTTTAATTCACAAAGAGCTTAATTAATTGTTCGAATATGGTTACTTCACACATACTATACATAATCAAGCGTGAGCTATCTGTCCCTTCTGTTCCCACCTAAAGTCCCAATGTAATGTTTTTCCCCTTATGCATGCCATTGTGTAGGCTTTTGGAGAAATTCAATGGTTTTTGAAGCTGATTATTCTAATTTAAAATATTGTGGTTGCGGACAAATTGATTGGTTGTCTTACACATTATGTGCAGCAATGAGTGTGATTACACATTGGCTAGCAACTTAAAATATTGTCACTTTCTCCTTGCAAGAGACCCTCTTTTAGTCCACTTGGCCTTGCCTTTGAGGCCTCTTCCCAAAAAAAAAAAAAAATAGCTAAAAGCATATCATAACTGTATCATGTTGTTTGATCACTTCTTTATTACTTTTGTTGTGTCTAAGTTCATTGGATGCTGGTAGTTCAAGATTGTTGCAGATTCCATCTACTCTATTTTAATTTCCTGCTTGTAAGTACATACATTTTATCCAGGATTTGGCTGCACACAGTCTCGCGGCGCGCGCGCACACACCAAACTAATTTTGGAAGTAATATCTGAGACTTTTTGATCAAAAAAAAAATATTTGAGACCTTTGAATATATTTTTTCATAGCAGTAAAAATACTAACATTGCGTGTGTATGTGTGTGTGACATATTTAGCTATACCTAAGAAAAGTGTTCTTCTTTTGGGCAAGAAATTTGCTTGAACATTGATGATGCATCCACCACTATTTAACCTATTCAGCTTACTTGAAAAAACTCAATATTGTTTCATATGAAAAATCTGTAAACAAATCTGTCGGCACCAAATTAAAGATGTGTTTCCTTGTTTGTATTAGTGTCTTCATATTTATTTTTACGAGAGATATTGCATATACTATCAGATCAGTGTCTTTAATTCTTTGTCTCTAGGATACTTGCTATAATTTTAACTACTTCATTTAACATAGGGATAAAGGCCAAAAATACCCCGGAAGTTTCCACCCAGGGGCCAGGAGCACTGAGTATATGGAAGTTTTCTAAGGGGCAAATATACCCTGGAAGCAATAAAAATGGGGCAAATTTGCCCTTCCGTAAAAAACACTAACAGTCAACCGTTTAGTTGACCAAAAATTATGCTAGTGTCGTTTGGTCAACTAAACGGTTGACTGTTAGTGTTTTTGACGGAAGGGCAAATTTGCCCCATTTTTATTGCTTCCAGGGTATATTTGCCCCTTAGGAAACTTCCATATACTTAGTGCTCCTGGGTGGAAACTTCCGGGGTATTTTTGGCCCTTATCCCTTTAACATACTCAGTAACATATTCTGGTGGGCGTTTTACCAAGTAAACCTGACTTTAGAGACATAGCATGCAAGCTTATGGACTACTAGACCCTGAGATTCGTAATAATTGTTGGGTTGCATAATTTAGTTGCAAAATCTAGCAGACATATATATATATATATATATATATATATATATATATATATATATATATATATATATTAACAGTGCTGCGGAGTGTCTAGTCAATGAGATCTGAAACATATGCATCAATTGATTATCTGAATTTTAGGAGGAACGCTAGGAGCTAGGTGGGAGATGGCGAAACTAATTATCAATAATGGAAAATACATTCATCATGCTAATCTAGCTCTTTCTTACAAATGCCTGTCTTTTTCACCCTCTTTTTTTGTTTTAATATGGCAATTAGTTGCTCATATAGCTTTGGAACACGCACACGCCTTCTCTTTGGTCTTGCATATACTTGATTAGAAACTTGACCTCACTATTCTATGAGAAGGACGTCCTATTATATATTCATGAGTTCTATATATGTAGTCATAATTCTTTCTAGCAACTTAATTATATCATGCATTATATATTTTATTCTTTGAATAATATAGGGATAGGTACAGATGATCAATAATGGATACACTTGGTCAAATTCGCCATTAATAGAAGTTTCTTTAGCACACCCTCTATCTTCCCGTGCATAGCTAGATCTTTTATGCATAATTGTACTTCCTTTATAGTCTTAATTAGAATCTCCTGTGTTCATTTAATGCTTGCAATTATTGTTATTGATGTGTGCACGTGTGTGTGCATTATATGTAACCTAAGCAGTTTAAATTTCCAACTTTAGTAGATAATGATTTAATCAAATGAACATTAAATTGAATATGCCTGAAATGTAGAAGACTGTAATTGGCGATAAATTGTAACATTGTCCTTGCTGGTCATCCAAAGTAATAACATAAATTGAAAGGTTATATGTGATTGAAATAGTACATTTTAGTCTTTAATTAGATCCTACTTTTTAACGTTTGCCCCCTTTTTCATGTCAAAGTTAAAGATGTGGTTCTCCCTCTTCCGCACCTCTGATGTATCATCCTCCCTCAATAATTCTCTATTAATTTAATCTTGCTTGGCCCATGCTGACGTGTAATTGCAAGCAAGCTTTTAGATTATTACCCTCTTTATTATATGCTTTTATTCTCTAGTTAGGTTCAGAGCTGTCCTAAGTTAATAATGATGCCATTTACTTTTTTTACCTTTTACCCACCCCTTTAAGGCAGTCATACATACGAAAGCTTTAGATTAAAATTCAGTTCACTCAAGTTGGTCTTTGCCTCCAAATCAGATCTCATTGCCATGAAGACATAAAAATAAATAGAATGCAATGAAATAAAGCTATATATTGTGAGAGATGATTTTTTTTAACAATTTAGGGGTGCATGTAAGTATAGATCACATATTAATTTCTTTCTCTAGTTTGGTATGATTTTTCCATCACGTTAAGAGCACATTATGCATACCCCATTATTGATAGCAGCTATTGTTACACACCTTGAAATGATCATCTTATTCTTGTAATTTTCAATATGATATTCGTGGATATATTTAAATCTACAAAATTCAAAATGTCAATTCTAGTAATTTTCAATATGATATTCGTTTCGAAATTAAAATCCAACAATATTAGTGGATGTTGAAGTTCTTGAATTGTAATGAAATATTGTTCACTGTCAAGATGAATATATGTACACAACAAATGTAAATAAAATTCCAAAATCCTCACCTAGTTAACCATAACATATTCTAGTTTTCCTATCCTTAATGAGATATACAAAACTACACCATTAAAGAAACTACTTGAACTACTTAATTATAATAAGTGTGACCCAATAATTTCACCTAAATTACTTCTTTATAACATTATATACATGTTTATCGGCTATAGTTTGAGTGAACTGGTATAAAGAAAAATAATAAATATAAGTGAGAAAGGGGAGTGAGGCATGTAAGGAGTCTAATGTAATAATTAGAGTTAATCCTTATAGTTTTAGTTTGGTTGAATTCCGATATTTTTTTAGATACTATAGTTTCAAAATCATAGATTAAATTAATATAGTTTTATTATGAGAATCTGGTTTGATTGTAACAATGAGCTCTTATATATTTTTAGTTGGTAATCAGTCCTTATATCTGAAGTTTCACAGTAAATCCTTATAAAATTTTGAGAAAGAAAGACCAAGGATTTGAATCTTTGATTGGAACAAACTATCTTCAGTTGAAAAAACAACAAAGTATTTGCAATTAAGAGTATAAGCGAATTCTTTTTACATTTATAGAATTTAACTCGAAGCAACGAGATTGTGAAACTGCAAATTGTTTCTTTTATGCAGGTGAAGTTTCGTATTACTCAGTTTGACTCTTATCACGTTCCATCTCTAGTCTTCTTTTGTTTTTGTCTAATAAGATGTGTTTAAGACTTTCAAGGGGACACCATACATACAAGTAAACTTTCTTTTCCTTTGATTAATTAGATTATCGAGAAAAGCTTGAGTGGTTGTACGTTATAAACGCTGGATTCGCTGTTTGCTTTACTTATTGCGAGATGAGTATATACAATTAGAAGAAGAATTTAGTGTGATGAAGAAGAGAATTTGTGCAGAAAACTAAAGAGGCAAATAAAGGAATTGCATATTTTATATATCATTACCTGACTGACGAAGTGCTAGTACAGTTGTATATAGATCTGAATGTATGTATGGACAAATTTATAAAAAAAACGAAAGAATGAATTAAAGAAAATTGATCACAAAATCTACAAAAATAAGATTTGGAGGGTCATTGTTGATATGATAATGTAAGATATCAATAATATCAGGTTATTGATATGTTTAGCATGTAATGGCAACTGTGCAATGAACGGGTTACTTTTGGCACGTAGTCTTTATACCATCTGACCAATTTCAGTCGTTGAATTGAGTTAATTAACAGCACAAACACATTATGTGTGTGATGGTTAATATCGAAATCTGGGAGCATATGCATGCCCGGTAATTAGGTAAATGCAAGTGATTTCTAAGCTTGACATTGTTTCTGCCTTCTCCACAAGCATATTAACTGGGAAGTAATCATAAAACCCGTATGATTTCCTAGTTTATGTTGCGGATGTTTCAAGTGTATATGAATTGGTTTTCATAAAGTAGGATCTATCTCTTTTTTCCTCAACATACTGTTTTGCCTTTTCTTCCCCAACTATATTCAGCTCTTTTTTTTCCATCCTATTTCGACTCGTTTGATCTTATTTATGAGATTGAAAGGGGAAATTATCTATTTACAGGGACACGAAATGATTTAGGGAGGATTATTATTAAATCCTAAAGAAGGGATTCAATAATAAAAAATTCTAATGACAAGCGAGCAACATATATATACCTGTTGTCAATTTTTCTACTTGAACTTGTCATTCCATGTTCAACAATTGTGATCAGGATATGTGTGATAAAATCTCTTTCTTGGAATCTTATAGTATTTTCCCCTTTATGTTTTCATATGAATATATAATTGTACCTTATTTTTAATTTATTAATTTGTAATTTTTTTAGCTTTTACCCATAGCACATTAAATACATATTCAACGGAGTAGTTTTTTAACCCTCTATTTCCTCTCTATCTATATTCAGTGCACGCGTGATAGTGCCACGTATGATCAATAAATAGATAGGGTGAGCCAGGAGACAGAAAGACACAGCAAACAAGTGCATGCAACTTCAATTCAGATAATTGCAAATGAGTAGGGAGGGTCATATACTCATCACACATTTGCTAACATCCAATCATCAACGTTTCAATTATGGATAGAGATTTATGGTTCTATTTCACACACCCACAGAATACAATACGCGCGCGCGCAGAGGGACATGGCTAGATATATATGGTTACATTTGACGTAAGAAATTTCTATATTTTCAATTAGGCGTTCGTATCTTACTGATTTAAATTATTGATTTAGGTGAAAGAGTTGCCATATACATCTTCATACGGACACATTATAATTTGATGACCAATTAGCTTGATTATATATAGAAACAATAATGAAAAGGAAATATATACAGCGTGATTTATATGTGAAGCTTTAATATGCATGCATGGTGTTGTAATAAGTATCCCAGCTATGCACAAACAACAAGTTAATGTACATTTAATTAAGATCATAATAATATGGAGGTGGGGCGTCGAGAAAGAATAATCAAATAAAGATGTCCACATAAGTTGGGAGCATGATGGGCTCACCCACTTTATATAGCATTTCGCCAATTCCAATTAGTTGGAGAGTGGCCACATCATACCCATCATCACAACATATATATTAAAGCATCCATCCATCCATTACATATCATACTACGAGTGACCCCATCTTTATATATTAATGTCTCTATCATTCTAACCCGTTTGTCTAAAACCCCATCATTTTGCATTCCATTTTCAACCACTTGCTTATGCCTTATTCCCATCCTTTTTGATTCTCAATTTTATACGAAAAGAACATAAAGTGTTGCTGGGTTGGATCACATAGCTCACATAGTATATAGACGGCAATTATTTGCTTCCCTCATCGGTGCATCTATTTATTTAAAAAATAATCTTCCACAGATCATATTTTCTTAATATACTGATATATTAGTTTTATTGTCATGTTATTAAATTGTCAATAACATATTTTAATGAATTAAAATATATTTTAATTCTGTCTCAAATAGTAACAAAAAATTAGAAATTGTTGGCACTGCTTTGTATGCTTGCTTTGTATGCTCGATCTCTAGCTAATCATTAGATAATTTTTTGGGATAAAAATCGTGACACCGACAAATAGGCAAACTCACTGTTGAGTCAAGCGTAGAAATAGAAATATTGTCCCAAGTAAAACCCGTTCCTGTAAATTTACTCAGAAGCATATCTCCTCACGTGAATGAGAATCTGATTAATTTATAATTACTTTACTCTCTTCTGCCTTATTACAAAGGCCATTTTCACCAAGTAGTTAAAGTTAATATCATGACAATAGGATCGCACATACGCCAATAGAGCAACACCTACCCTACATTAGCGTCCAAATTAGTAACTGCTCCCTCAAATCCTTAATATAGAAGCTATATTTTCTTTTTGGTCGAGAATATAGAAGCTATATGGGACCGGGGTTTTATCTTAGTCTTTGATACAATATATTCCTATTTTTGCCAGTTATTTTGAAGAAACACGCCATATTATTTATCTTCTTAAATTTTATCAAATGAAGTAAATAAATCTTATCTTAAATAGATTTTTTTGGATAAATATATTAAATAGAATTTATCTCCACGCTTTTTGTTATAGGACAATCAATCTATACTCATATCATGTCTCGTCTTTTAAATAACGTAGAATTACATTACATTCTTAGACGACGTTGAAACTGGGGTCTGGGGATCTGAATAGAGTCAGAAATTGGCACCCTCAAGACTCAGGTTAAGTGCATATTAATCTTAAAAAGGCATTCATAATAAAAAAGATCACCCTTTCAAATAGGGACAGTACCCCGTATAGACCAGTGATCATAAATTGCTAAAAGACAATAAGTTTATATAAAAATGACAACAAATATCTTTATTATAAAAATAATAACAATATATCAAATAATAAGATATTTGCTTTAGGCCTGTTTGTAAGGTTCATAATGCTCCTATTGATAATTTACCAAGCTAAAATGCCCATACTGAATTTGATCATGACTTGGCAAACTTTCCCAACGATATTAGAGATATTGTTCATATTTTATTTTAGGGTGTTTTCACCTTCTTTCCAACAATTTTTTTTGGTTAATCACCGCCCAATAAATTTGGCGCCTATTGACAACCGACTAATCTGGACTCAAGGGGTAAAAGTATTGCCCACATTGACAAAGTTGTCCCCTCTCCTAATGAGAGCACTTCCCGGAATTCGAACACACAATTCTCATTTTTACGGGGGTCGTAGCTCACTCATCAGTTCAACCAACTACCCATTGGTATCACAAATTATTTTATTAAACTAAAACAAGCGCTAAGAATTAAATCAACGTACGTGAGATCTCTGACAACAAGTATATTTACAGACAAAATAATATATTCTGAAGTCAAAATTATTGCCCCAAATGAAATTTCACGCACTGTGCACCTTTAGATAGGGCATGGGGGAATGATCCATGACGTCAGGAACCTTAACCTCGCCATTGGACACGACTTTGAAATCCTTGTGCAGCTCACCACCTTGTTTCCAGAGACCAAGTACTTTAGAGTGTGTTTGGTAGGTAGAAAGAAAGTAAAGAATTAGAATTGGAAAGGGTAAGAGATGAAAAGTAGGGGTAATGATGAGAGAGTAAAGTTTGTGGGCCCCACGATAAGTGTGAGATGGAGAGAGAAAATTTGTGGGCCCCAAGATATATGTAAATGACCATATTACCCCTAAACTTTTCAATTATTTACTATCCACTTTCTTTCAATTCTTGGAACCAAACAAACCCTTAATCGTCTACCTATAGAGATAGTCATTATGTACAGAAATTTGTTTAACAAGAGCAATTAAAATGATATTCCCCTTCATTTGCACAAGAGTTTTCTATAGATTAATAATAATTCATCTATAATTTTATAATATATAATACATGATATCACCTGCAAATCACTACTGACACATACTGACATTGAAATACATCTTGAAAAGTACACGTAATTGATGCAAACTAATAGGAGTTGAACGTGAAGACATCTGCATAATCGCCTTAGACTATGCACTGTTACTGACGTTACGTCAAACTAATCCAAAATATATTCCGTTTCTTTCATTGATCTCTCAAAGCTTCACCAATAAGATTCTACCACCTTTTCTAAATTTTCAACTAATTCGTAGCAAAATCAATCGTGATGTAAGAGAATTGTCTAATATTTGCAAAAGATGAAGAATATGTCCTTCATAAAAAGTAAAATTCCATCTTAGTGGGTTTCACACGCAAATGCATGTAAAACCGTTGACAAAACCAGAGAATAATGTGTCTATTATACAATTAAATATTGCCATCTTGTTTACTTTATTCCTCACCGACAAGAGAAACTATCCAGGACATAAAATTATGAGCAAAAGTAAATCTTTATTTGTGCTTTCTTCGGACTGGAAGAACCTCAAATGGCTTTCAATCTAAATAATTTCATGCCACATGGAACCCTTGTATGGATCAGAGAAGCATAAAAATCAGATTTGAAGTTGAACTTGGCTTCTAAGAATTTAAAAAGAAAAGGAAATGAATAATCACTGCAGCTCCTAAGGTATGTTCACATGATCCCGAGGGGAATGATTAACTAGCCGACCTCCAAAAGATAAAGCTACGACTACAATTTCTTGCTCTAGAAGGTACCGAGGGTGACCAGCCAATAGGCAAACAAGGCGTCATATCCTCTTTATTTAACATATATACCTTAATTTCGCGTGTATATATACACACTTACAGCTAAAGCCAGAAGATCACCATAACCATATTACACAACTTGATACAAAGTTACAAACCATATCAGAGGCACTACAGTATCTATCTGCTCCAATATGCAGAAGCCAGAGACTCAGGCAAACCAGCCTCCACCAGGTACATGGCATCTTTTTCCCAAAAACTAATGTTCACACATAATTTATCTTTTTAGGAATCTAACAGAACTTGCCCTTTTCTTCCTCATATGGTTTCAGGATACCCAACTGAAAATCCTCCCTCCAGAAGAAAGTTCTTCTCTGGAACAAAGAAGAAAGGCGAGAGGGGCTTCATTGAGGGCTGGTAAGCATCTTATACTTTAAATGAACACAAATCTTTCTCATAGGAAGAGTGGGAATGGATGTAACCAAGTACGGATCCCATACAGAATTTACTGCTTGTTTCCATCAAAATATAACCTATGCTGAATTCACTTAAGCAAGATATCTAATAACCACTAGATGCAGACAGACTTATTTCATACCCTCAGAGCATAAATTTACTAAACATACTAAGATTACAATCTACATGGACTTTGGCCTTTAAACTGTGTTATAAGCAAACTACTAACTTTTGTTTTTTGCTACCACTCATATGCAGCCTCTTTGCTCTATGCTGCTGTTGGATATGTGAAGAATGCTGCTGAACCACAATTCTGGCACGGTCACCATGTTAGATAATTATGGAAATGTTTTTTATCATATTGGTTGATAGAATTTTACTAGTTGTGAGTATCCATAAGATCGTATTTGTAACTTTTTTTTGCCATTGTAGTATTTGTAACTTTCACTAATCACTGTTTGCGATAAACATGGTTGATTTCCTCAGCTACTTGTAGACCATAATATTCTCAATAAAACTGAATTTTCTCAGTCATTCTCTTTCTTCCTTTTCCTTTTCTATAGTGCTCTTACTAAAACTTTTATCACTCAAATAAATCAGAGTTCACTTTTAAAATACTGGTGGTCATTAAAACGTATATTCCATACAAGTTTCTTTTTTCAAGAAGCCTCAACAATGTGAAAGCATGTTTTTCCATATAAAAGTCCATGATGATTAGCCATACAGCGTGCATAAAGTTCAAAAATAACTCATGGCCAAGGACAAACTTAATCAAACCTTTGAGGAAAAGAAAAAGAAATGACTGAACAAGAACATAAGATGAATTAACCTACCTGAAGTTGGCCTATATAGTATCTAATACTGGGAAGAGCCTTTCCAACATGTTATTCGAGAGAATTCTGTTGGGGTCCAACTCTCTTCTCGCCTTATTATATGCATCCACTGGAAATCGCTTTCTTAGCCTGACTTGGAGAGCTGCAAGCTCCTCCTTGTCCTTTGGAATCTAAACAACAGAGTATATACGTAAGAAAGGAGTAAATTTACTTAAAAAATTTCCCCTTTGATTTCCCATCTTAAGTAATTGGTGATATAAACTAGAAGCGCCAACAGAGCTGTTCGTTACCATTCAAGAATAAGATTGTTCAATAAAAACTTCAGGTCAATTGAAATCCTACAAGAGTACTTACCTAAAAGTATAGAGACAGGACAATGAGAGGAGGGAGAGAAGGGGAAGTGTGTGGGTCAGTGTTGTGGTGTTTGCAGAAGATAGGAGAGAGAAAGGGAAAAGAGAAACAAAAACAGAGAGGTTCAAAGGAGAAAAGAAAAGAGACACACCCACACCGCGGGGGGGGGGGGGGGGGGGGGGGGAAGTCACTTTACAATCCCAAATATTACGCAGAAACATTTCCCCTAAACTGAAATAGAATATTTACCTCAATCTTAGCCCAATGTTCATAGGCCGAATAGTGATCCCACAATTTCGCCTGAGTCAGATGCCTGTAATGAAAGAATTCTTCTGTTATGTCCTTCCTCTGACGAGCATCACTGGTGGGGAGGTACATGATAATACCAACCTGAAATGCCATCATATGTAAAATTGATCACATTTTAAACGTTATATATTGTCAAATGTCAATCAACTAGTATGGACATTATAAACTAAGGGAAAATATAAAACTAAAATGGTCACCAAAATTCATAGACAAAATTGAAGGGTAACATGTAGCTTTTTTTTTTTCTATGGGTGCGTAATACATAGCTTCAGTTCGTCCAAAGCTTAGAATTTGAAGCATTGACAGAAAACGAGACAACTGGAAATTAACCACAGATTGAAGGCAATAACCAAAAATTAAGCTTGCTCCCAAAGGATTCTAATTCCTACATCTCAACAATAATATAAAATATCATATACTAATCTTATAAAAATAAGACCCATAATGCATTGAAGCTTGTCAAATAAGCAGTCCAAGGTCCAAACATAAAAGTCAATAGTCAAAACACAGTTAAGTAACAATAAAAGTTAAAGATCAGTCAGATTTGTGAAATTATAAAGTAGAGACAAAACTTCATGCAATTCATAATATGACACTAACATATCGCAAATTAGAATCTAGAAAATATAACAAAACCGACGTGTTAGGACCCTTCAGTTATGAAGTTACCCAAGAAAATATATCTTCCTCAGATGAGCTTGAAGCAGGACTCATGACACTCTTGCTGCTAGCAGTCCATCGCTGCTCAATTGGAGCTGGTGCAGGTATCTCTTCTTTCTCTATGAGTTGCTTCAGCTCTTCAATGAATTCAAGGTCTTTCATGCTTGGCTTAGATAGTGTTCCAGCAGGGAAGCATGTTTCTGACACCCACTGCTGACCTCCACAATCAAAGCCCAATATCTCATCACTCCATCCTACTCTATATCCCTCTGACTTCTGCCAGAAGTCGGCTTCAGCTTGATTGACCTTTATGACGTGGTTTTTGTTCAGAGGATCTAGGGCAAGTAATTTATCTCTTAATTCTGTGAACGAAAGCTCATTGATATCTTGTTCGCCATCATCTGACGATTGGACCCTAGCTTCTCCTGCTCTGCAAACAATTATATAAACTCCTAACTATAAATAGAAAAAATCACAAGACACCAAAGCTAATGTACCCAATTGACTAACATACAAGAATTTGACAGCCATTTCAACAAGCAGTAGACTGACCAACCAATGAAATAGAATAAATTATGCAAGATTATCACTTCACACATTAGATCTCATTCAAATTACAAACTAACATGACTACTCACATTGATCCGATAGTCAGATAATTAAGAGAAATAGAAATAATGTTTCAATTTGGTGCCCACAAACTGACATGAAAGAGGAAGGGTTTTCACAATCCAGCCAATACGTAAACAAAGGTTCATAGAAATATTTGACTGTAGGAACAAAGGAGAATGGATAAAAGTCTGATACATTGATCTAATTATAAGCTCCCATTATATAGTACAAGAGACTCTCAATCTATCCCATGATTATAGGGATTTGAATGATACATAAAATAAAAAAGATTCTACCCTAATTTATTTTCCTAATCAAATCATATCATTTCTTTATTCTTATAATCCATAATTATGACTTAGATTCTACTAATAACATAATTCTAACACTCCCCCTCAAGTTGGACTATGGATAGTCCAACTTGGTTACAAAACTTAATTCTTCAACTAGAGACTTTTTTTTTTCGATTACGTGGGGAATGACCGTCCCATCGTAAGCAACATGTGAGGAATGACCATCTCACTAACAAAACACTTATGCATGGGGAATGCCCATCCCATTGCAATTCACATACGCATGTACGTGGGGAATGACCATCCCATCGTACTATGCTCTTCAACAATGTCTGGGTCGTACTCCTTCTTCTGAGTTAGTCCTTCAGGTCTGCCTGGGTCGTATTCCTTGTTGGGTCGATCCTTCAAGTCTGTCTGGACCATACTCCTATTAGGGGTCGATCCTTTTAGGGTTTCAACTACAAAGGTAACTTAATTGGAGTTACCTAGGGATCAGACTAACCCTAAACACCTAGCTCTGGTACCATGTAGGAACAAAGGAGAATGGATAAAAGTCTGATACATTGATCTAATTATAAGCTCCCATTATATAGTACAAGAGACTCTCAATCTATCCCATGATTATAGGGATTTGAATGATACATAAAATAAAAAAGATTCTACCCTAATTTATTTTCCTAATCAAATCATATCATTTCTTTATTCTTATAATCCATAATTATGACTTAGATTCTACTAATAACATAATTCTAACATTGACCATTTGCTCTATCCATCTCATTCTCGCTCTTAATATAGTCCAAATCATATGAACAAACGAGCAAATACAAGTAAAAAACCAGGAAGAAAGACCACGACGAGAAAATAAACAATAATAACAGCAATTATAAGTTAATGGATGGGAAAAAACAAACAGTAGCTTCTCGATTTCCACTAGGTTTTATCTAGGAAAAGAAAAAAAGATAAAAACACTCACCAATTATTTCCTTTCACATCAAGCCTACATCACTTTAAAAGACATTGCCAAGTTATACTACTAGTAGTAAAATAGCTTCACCTGTATTTCTTTAGGGACTCCCTATAGAAGTCACGGACGTGCTGTATAGCTTCATTCTCAGTATATTTGGGTTTGAACTTCGGAGGACCCCTCCACTTTGAAACAGGATTGCATCTCACCACCACAACAGAATCAGTATATGGGATATAGAGGTACTTGACATGCTTATTTTCAGAGAGCAATTTTCTGCAGAGATTACAAAGAGAAAGGGACAACATTAACCTTAGGTGCCATCATTAGCCAATCAGGCAAAGACAATTAAAAGAGAATACAAATAGATTCATGAAGAAGAAATGATTCGATGTCAAGAACATTGACCAACATGGTTAGCGAAAGCTTATGCAAAATTCATAATAATGATGTAACTGTAACATACTTGTACATAACTACAGTTTCGCTTCAAAGTTTCAGTACACCATGACTAACTGTTTTCTAGAACACCTTTCTTTCTTTCCACACCAACCACAGTGAAAACCCAAAAACCAGCTAAAATTTAGTGCCTACTTTCTAAATCCCCCTTTTCTCCATCCCTTTTTGTTCACATTTTTTTTTATTTTAAATACACATAAGCACTTAACCATTTCAAGATGACGTAGTCAAAGAACTGCCATACAAGTTCATCCAAATATCAACACAGGATAAACCATGGTATTACTAGTTTCTTCTATATTCTAAAATTCAACAGAAACAAGTTACGAGCTAAGCATAAAAATGCATCCCCATCACACAACAAAACAGTAAAGGCAAACATTTATATGACCAACATATTTATTTAAGCTATGCGATTGAAGCACCAATGGAGAGTATGATCATATTACTTGTGGTTTTTCCTGATCTCACTCATTGTTGAGATATAAGGGTGTGCTTGGATGGAGGGAAAATGGGAGAGGAAAGAAAATGGGAGAGGAAAATGGGGTGAGGGGGAGTATTTTCCCTTGCTTGGATGAGGAGAAAATGGGAGAGGAAAGAAAAGGGGAGAGGAAAAGTGGGTGGGCCACATGCCCCATTTTCCTCCCAAAGTTTTCCTCCCAAAATGGGGGGATTATAGGAGAGAGAAAAGTTACACATCATTGTCCAATGACCATGCTCCACCTCACCCACCCATTTTCCTTCCTTTCTATTTTCCCTCATCCTTCCAAGCATGATGAGGGATAACATTTTCTCTCCCATTTTCTTTCCTCTCCATTTTCTCTCCTCCCATTTTCTTTCCTCTCCCATTTTCCCTCCATCCAAGCAGACCCTAAGTGTGCTCCACAAGCTCCTGTCTGTCGACACACTGAAGAGTCACTTCAGCCACAACTCCAAGTCCTCCAAGGCCACAGCGAGCAAGGGAAAACAGCTCCGGATCTTTCTCTTTTGAAATCTCTATTGTCCCCTTAGCAGGAGTAACTAATTTCATACCAATAACCTGCTCATCAATGGGAGGCAATCTTGCCCCAGTACCATGTGCACCAACCTAATCATAGATCAACTAAAACTCAGAGTTCACAAATCATGATTTGCAACAATGTACCCCCTCCGGTCCTATATTTAAGACCTAGTTGTTTTTTTTAAGAGATTAAGGTTGCAAAATAGATCATTAAATTATGACATATTTGATATATTGTTAGATTATCCATTAGTTTATAAGTCAAACAACCTAGTTAAAGGAAAAAAGTAGATAAATCAATTTATAATTGACTTATTTTGTGTTTTTTAGGATTTTCCAAAAAAGTCAACTAGATCTTATATTTAGGACCGGATGAAGCAACAAAATTTCTCCTCACAGATAAATCAAATGCAGACAAAATTATATTTCCTCTAGTCCTAAAAAAAAAGCAAATTAAGTAACTTTTAAATTGATTTACCTACTTTTTTTTCCCTTAAACTAGTTTATTTGACCTATATAAACTAATGTATAATAGTATAAAAATATTAAATATATCAAATATGTCATAATTTAATAACATATTTTGCAAACTTAGTCTCTCAAAAAAAAAAAATCAACTAGGTCTTATATATATTTAGGACCGGAGGGAGTAAAATAATAAAATGTCTATCCACTTATTAACATACAAAATGCATTACTTGACCAAACTCATTAACATGCTAGCAAAATTATAATGTAGAGATTCACGAAAGATCATGAATTGAAGAACCTGAATAATGCCACCAATCTGCTGTTCCCTAATGGAGGCAAAATTCTGCAAAGTAAGACCATGTTCCTTCAATCCATCAACGAGCTGTTGAACCCTAATCCCAGCCTGAACCCTAACGGTCTTCTTCTGCGCATCAACTTCCAAAATCTTATCCATGAGGGCCAAATTGACCATGCCAGCTCTGGACAGGCCGATCCCATTGGGAGACAGGCCCGACCCGACGGGCCGAATCCGGGCCTTACTCTCATCCGCCTCCCTCACAAGCTTCTCCAGCTGCTCCACATTCTCGGGCTGGTGAAAGTGTCGGGTCTGAACCTCGTGGGTCCCACTCCAGTTGGTGACAGTGTGGAGATCGTCGGGGAGAGGGGCGTAGCGAAAGAGTTGGGCCTTTTTGTGCTTGGCGTTTTGTGGGAAGGGGAAGGAGTAGTAGGTGGCGGCGCCGCAGAAGAGGACTAGGGCACCGTAGGCGAGGTATTTGCGGAGGTCGGAGTCGGAGGAGGAAGGGGGTGAGGTGGAGAATTGGCGCGTGGTGGAGGGTAGGTTTTGGAGGAGGCGGGAATTTGAAGGGGAAGGATTGAAGTGGTGGTGAAGTTGAAGCCTTAGCTGAAGGGAACGCCTCAGAGAAGATGATCTGAGAATCATTGGAGCGTGTAGAGTGCAGTGAGTAATTTTGTTTTGGCGGGTTTATCACTGGTTCAAGGCAACAAATGAAATGATATAAACATGCAGAGGTATATGTATATGTATATGAAATGATATATGTAATGTTATTCATTAATTGTGGCTAATTAATGGAAAGTACATTGATATTTCTGTTTAATTATTTACTGAATACAGTTCAGTTCAAGAAAAATTAGAATAATTTACAAATGTTACTTACTTTTTTTAGAGGTTTAGCTCAACGGTAAGCTCGCTTGTCATGTGGGTATGAGATTGTGGGTTCAAATCAGCCCTCTGCAAAAACAGAGTTTACACTTCCTAATATATTTCCTTCCCCAGTACCCTCACCAAGTGGGACTATAATTGAGTTGACACTTTTTATTTTTACTTTCTCCTTTGATGATTATCTGGAGTTAATGTTTTTTCCAATATTACTGTTTTAGGAGCAAAATATATAAGTCTTATAGATATAGATATGACAGAAAATTAGGAGCAAATTAAGAAAAAACACATACAACAAACAAAGAAGGTAAAATTAGACAAAAATTATTCAAATTTTTTGTTATTATACTAGTATATACTATAGATTGGAGGGAGTATATTAATAGTGGAGATTTTATTCATATGATTTTGAAAAAGAGTGCTTAATAATGGCTACTGCCACATGCTGATCATTTTAGTAGCTTTCATATTTGAAAGATTAAGTAGTTGTCTTATTTTCTGTGAAACATGAATGTTCGGCCGAAATAACACATAGCAATGAACTTGGAATCTAGTATTGAAGTTGACTTGCACCCATAATTTTACAGAAGTTTCAGAAAAAAACAATGGTAAAAAACGGCCCAGCGTAGTAACCCGAAGCCCACTCATTTTGTAGCATCGAGGAAGGTCACAAGCTCATCACAGAATTCAGACATTCATTTGGAAAAACACCAGGAAGTTTCTGTTTGCTTATCCTCCTGCCTCTTTTGTGCTCCTTTTTCACATGTATTAACAATATTACATCTGAGATAAAAAGAGCATCACAAACACTTGTTGTACGTGGGAATTTGATCAATACAGAAACTAATGAAAGAAATGGGACTTAAAGTTGCTGATCCATTCATACAATAATCATAGACCTTGTGACCTCCAACCATGGCGGATATTATAGCTAACGAGTAATAGTTTTCTCTGGACATGACCAAGTACCTAAGTTCAGTTAATCCACACATGAGCTTTCAGGCAGATTCTGAAATATGATATGTACAAAGCTAGGCATAAGATAATTGAGTCAAGCATATGATAGTTGATAAACATGCTAAGACTCATAATGCTCATAATCCCTTGATGACCATCTCTCGTGTTTCCCATATGAGAATGACGCTGAGGGCATCTCACTCATGTGAAAAGGGTCTGGTTCAATGCCATAATCAGTGAGTGGCCTATGCTCCAGGATATCATCATGGCTTTTCACAAATTCAGGTATCTCAATCTGTCCTTTCTTTATGTCATCCCAAAGGTATTGAAGACGGCTCACATACTTAATCTTCCAGTACAACCTTGCAAAAACAATCAAAAAATAGTACTTACATAGAGTTTAAAAAACTGCCCTTAGTAATTAGAATTGCACCACAAAACTTCAATTCGATTCCAAATGTGTTCCAAATCATCCAAATCATTCCATCAGAATGGACATGGTAGGATGCAAAAAATAGTACTCCCTCCACTCCGACTTATTTAACTATTTTGGAGAATGCTAAGAAAGCTAAATAAGGAAATTAAAATTGATTTTCCTAAATTGTTCCTCTACACTAGTTTATTAGACATATAAACTAACATACTATCTATTAACATGATTAAGTGATTCATTTTATTTTCTAAAGATTCTCCAAAAAAGTCAACTAAGTCTTATGGAGGTAGTATATTTCAAGCATATGCTTTTGTAGGCTCACTTTGTTTTCGCAGGTAATAATCAAATAACTTACCCTCCACTAAGGAAAAAGCGGCCAAGGGTAGCAATGACAAGCCTTGAACGAAGGCCAGGGTGAACAAAATACACAGTGTGAAGCCTATCCTTAATATCACCAGCCATTTCTTCATAAATCCACCTCAAAATAGTCAATCCTGGAGAATTATCCTCCTTCTGAACAGTACTGTGCAAATAAACAATACAAAATGGACCATCTGGCAATTCACTACATATCTTGTGATACACATATCTCTTCAGCCGTTCAGCACTCACAACAGTCGCTATAAATAATTTCACAGTAGGTACACCACATAATTATCACAATAATAATATTAAAAAAATAATAATTCACGGCACCTAAGAAAGAATAAGAAGGGTACCTGGATAGTATTTGCCGACGATACGGAAAATGCGGTGGCCGGAATTATCGGAGCCTTGGAGGCGGAAGAATTGGAGGAGATCGAGATCGGAGAAGTCGTCGTCGTCGGAATTAGGAAGGTGTTGGGGGCAGTCGTGCCACGTGTCCTGTTGTTCGTCTTGTGACAAAAAGGGACGCGCATCAACAACGCCTAGATCAGATGCTAACACTAATACTGAGAATTCTTCGCTTCTTGAGCTGCCACCGCCTCTTCCACTCATCGCCGACGGAATTGATATTGTAGCTTCTTCCCTTTCTCACGTGCTTCTCGCCTTGGGGTTTAGATAGGGAAAACATGAGTCACTTTATCATTTTTTATTATTAGATTAGATTAATCAAATGAACTAGAGTACTTTACACTTTACAGTAAAAACTAAAAAGTCATACAAATCATTTTATTAGCTGTAAAGTTATTTAGTCTTCTACCGATTTTTTTTTTTGATAAAAAAGAGAAATGGATCATGTATTTTTTTTTTTATAAAAATCATGTATTTATCTTAAAGGGATATTATGAACATCGATAAATATATTTAAGGGAAATTTAATTAGAGGTCCCTCACAAGGGAGTTAATACTGGAAAAATCCCAAAAGTTGAAAATATTAATGTAGGGTCCCAAGGGACCTCACATTAATATATTTGAAAAGTGAAAAGACAATTTTGCCCCTAGCCTTAAAAAAAATTTACCTCCTCCCCCCACCCACCCCCTCCCCCCTCCTCCTCCCTCACCCACCCCCTCCCCCCTCCAGCAGTCCCTCCAGCCGCCCCCCACCCCTCCCCCTCCCCTCCAGCCGCCCCCCCACCCCTCCCCCTCCCCTCCAGCCGCCCCCACCCTCCCCCCTCCCCTCGAGCCCGCGCCCCCCACCCCCACCCTCCCCGCTCGAGCCCGCCCCCCCACCCCTACCCTCCTCCCTCCACGCCCCCCACCCCCACTCCAGCTCGCGAGGAGGAGTGGGGGTGGGGGGCGTGGAGGGAGGAGGGTAGGGGTGGGGGGGCGGGCTCGAGAGGGGAGGGTGGGGGTGGCTGGAGGGGAGGGGGAGGGGTGGGGGGCGGCTGGAGGGGAGGGGGAGGGGTGGGGGGGCGGCTGGAGGGGAGGGGGAGGGGTGGGGGGGGGCGGCTGGAGGGGAGGGGGAGGGGTGGGGGGGCGGCTGGAGGGGAGGGGGAGGGGTGGGGGCCGGCTGGAGGGGCTGCTGGAGGGGGGAGGGGGGTGGGTGAGGGAGGAGGAGGGGGGAGGAGGTAAATTTTTTTTAAGGCTAGGGGCAAAATTGTCTTTTCACTTTTCAAATATATTAATGTGAGGTCCCTTGGGACCCTACATTAATATTTTCAACTTTTGGGATTTTTCCAGTATTAACTCCCTTGTGAGGGACCTCTAATTAATTATCCCTAAGTTTAATACGTTAGAATTATATTTTTTTCCCAAGGGAGAATCCAATTGAATCCAGTCAAAACATCTAAATCCAAACAATTCAATGGGTCCAGAGTCAAGATTCAAGAGGTATGATTAGAAATTTTCTAAATATTATTGAAACACTTAAGTAGTCCTATATTTTTTTAAGAAGAAAAAAAAATTGAAAGTGAGGTCATCCGTGTTTGAGTGTGTTTATGCCTTTATGGGACTAATTTCATTCTTTCTTAATGACTTAATGTGCTTCACTGGCCTCAGCTCCACTGATAACAGGAAAAATTAAATATTTTTTGGACAGAAGAAAAGTTATATTTTAGGGAAAATTAAATATAAGTTCCTGGTAAGGGACATAATACTGGAAAAGTCCTAAAAATTAAAAAAAATTAAAGTAGAGTCCCTTGGGACCTCACTTTAATTATTTATGAATGTGTGGGCCCCACATTTAATAATAAAAAAACTCACACATTATTAAAGGAGAGAAGAAGAGAGGAGAGAGAAAAGGTATGTGAATTTTTTATTATTAAATGTGGACCCACACATTCATAAATAATTAAAGTGAGGTCCCAAGGGACTTTACTTTAATTTTTTGAATTTTTGGGACTTTTCCAATATTATGTCCCTTACCAGGGACTTGTATTGCTTATACTTATAATTTTTTCCGCAAAACGAATTTATTTTGTTTATAAACTAACCTATAATGTAACTACATGTAGCATATACTCGTATCACATTTTCGTGATTAAATTGGTTTACTTAGTCTTCCAAAAAATCAACTCGATCTTATAATTAGGACTTAGAGAGTATTAATTTAACTTTGTTCTCTTGACATATTCACTCACAAAATATGTTTGGGACTTGTATCATTTACAAAGACGTTTTAGAAGGCTAGCTCTATGATAACACTTTCTCTAGCATTGCCAGATCAATTTGGGTAAGGCACCATATGAAGGTAGTTGACTAATAAAATACCATGATGACAAAAAAAAGGCTAATGAAATACTATCATAGTTTAATTAGTTTGGGTTTTTAACAGTATCATGATCTTCCGTTTTTTTAACAAATTGAGATGTTACAGAATATTTTCCGTAACATTGTCATGGACTAAGCATAACTGGTTGCAGGTAAGTATTCTGCAGTTTTATTTGTTGTTAGGCTTGAAACATGTTTGTCGTTATTGCTCGGGTGAAACAAGCTATTCAACCAGTTCAAAATAACAAAAAAAAAAAAACCACCTTTACTATTAAAGATAATATTGTTACAGTCTATGATTGGCAATATTAGTTAATCCAATAAACTAGCACCCGTTCTAATTAAAAAATTTAAAATCCACATCTGTGAATTTAGGAAAACTCTTTACTACGTTTAGTAGCAGCAACAACAGCATTCATCAGTGTTCCACGAAACCCGCCTTTCTCCAACTCATGAATGCCAGCAATTGTTGTCCCACCAGGAGATGTAACATCATCTTTGAGCTGACCTGGATGCTTCCCAGTACTAGTGGCCATCGATGCAGCTCCTAATACCTGATATGCACCGCAAATTGCAATGACACAACATGAACAACTGTCTTTGTTTGACTTTCCTTTTGGCAGGACAAAGCTTTAAGCACAGGTGGCTTAAATGTAGCCACATTGTAGGATGGCAATAAATATGCTCTCAAAAACAAGTTATAGACCTTGCGAATAATTAGGGATGACAACAATTCTATGGGAATCTAATTTTTTCAGTAAATTAAAAAGCCTTCTTTCTAGGGAGAGATCAGAGATGCTTCATGCATAAATGGAAATAGATTTCTGATGCTACAAAGAGGATAGTGAAAGCAACTCTACAGACAATATAGCATGGCAAATAGTGTGTTATACCGTATGACAGAAGAAACATTGACAAGTTGGAATCGAAGAATAAAAATATACAGGTTTGACACCATACTTTTGTGATGTTCTTATCAGAAGAATAGCTCTCCAGAAAATTTACATTATCTTTGACAATTGAATCATAAAAGAAAAATAGCCACCTAGGAAGTTGAGATGACAAACCATTGCAGCATAGTTGGTATTTTCTAAACTATAATAATCCACATTTCGTTTCGTTGAAACCATGCATTTAGATTCCTTAAAAAAGAATGCTGAGTGTTCAAAGAAGACCACAAGTGTTCACTTACAGTTTGAGAAGCAAGACCCAAGGCGAGGTCTCTTGGAAGACCTGCAGCTACTCCGCCATCTGCTAAAGCCTCTATAGCTAAATAAATATAAGCTGGACCACTTCCGCTGAACAATTTCAACAAAATAAAAACAAAATTTTTTGAAAGGAAGCCAAAAGGAAATTCTTTTGGTATGAACAGGAGTATGGCATGGCATCCTCTCTAGGAGGTTTGCCACCGAAGTATAGAAAGAAATTTAAAAATGTTATGCAGTTGTCAATAATATCCAATTATCCAAATACAGCCCACGTCAGGATAATGAATGTAATGAACAATTGAACATACCTCAGGCCAGTTATTGCATCAAAATACTTCTCATCGGCTTTCCATATTTTCCCAACAGATCCAAATAATTTGGAAATAAGGTTTCCATCTTCTTCCGTTGCAGCCCCTCCCAAGCTCATAGCTATGATAATTTAGGATAAACAAGTAAACTTATTGATGAAGGCTCAACATAACAAGATGAAATAAAGAAAGTCAATGAAGTAACAAGAGTTTTTTTTCCACAAAAACATGCCATACGGAAACACGTTAAAGGAAGAAAAACAATCTTATTCCCGTTAACTAAGTCAAGATGGTCTTGTTCATTATTTAAAGATTCTGAAGTACAAATATGACCACGAGATTCACTCTGGTAAGTTAACATACAAAAATGTTAATTGAATAGCTTTTAATATAACCCATGCTTTATTAGTTTATTTGTCTACCACTGTTAACCAGAAAATTCTAAGTCTGTAGCCATTAACCAGACCCACTTGGAGATTTCCATCCACTGTCTTTTTAAAATCAAACAAGACAAGAACCTCCAACTGCAAAAAACTATCAAATAAGACCAAATAGCTATAGCTAGACTACCCCTCCCCGACCAATCTATGCAAATTTCCCAGTTTAAGTTTAAAGAAGTAATGAAACTTCATATTGAAAGTGGCATATGATTAATGAGTTTTAATTCACAAATTACACAGTAATAAGCGTCAAATCTGTGCATGAAGTATGCAACTAAAGGGCAAGGCATGACTAGTGATGGAAGAATAGAATATTGAACATACCTGATGCTGCCTGGCCAACAGCAGCAGGAGTATTAGGCATAACCCTTATAAATCGACTGTGACCAGCCCATTCCTGCATACAGAACATCTACTTCCGTAAGATATTTCTACGAAGGCATTCTGAATATGAATGATAACTAAAGTAACATCCACAAATAGTTGGAAGTCACAATAAGTATATTCTTTCGTTACTGATGATACCACTATAAATATAAAGTGCATATGTAAAAAGAAATGGAAAGCGAGTTTAAGAACCTGGAGATCTTTCAATTTGACCCCAGCAGCAACTGAAACAAGAAGCTTCTTCGTTGTAAGAAGTGGCCTTAACTCCACGATCACCTGTTTCACTGCACCAAAATTATAGGTCCCGTGTAAAGTACAGCACACCAAACCAAGACAAAAAGTTTAAAAGAGAAAACAGGGGTGGGACATAATTTTATTTATCCGCATATCAGCACCATGAACAAAAAAAAAAAACTGGAAAAGGATATCAGAAAATAACTCAAACACACATTTGGTTCATGTCAGATAAGACAGTAACAGTGGAATTGGAAGAAAAGTGAAAAGTGGGTGAAAGAGAGGGCAATATATATATACCTACTTGAGGTTTGACAGAAAAGATGACTACGTCACTAGCTTCAACCACCTAGGATGAAAAAACAAAGTTGTAAATACTAATATCTCAAAATATTGAGCAGAAAGAAATGGAAGAATAAGAATAGTACTTACATCTTGATTACGTGGGAGGACGGTGACGCCGAAGGATTGGAAGGCTTGACGGCGGGAAGGGTTGGAGTGAGAAGTGCGAATGCGAGAAGGAGGCAAGACGCCGGACTTGACGGCGCCTCTGGCTATACTCTCCGCCATCTTGCCGGCGCCGATAAACCCTACATTCAACTTCTCCACCGGAATAGGAACAATCTCCATTACTATTATTATTCTTGTTACTCTCTCGAGATTGCCTTCACCTTTCCGATTGAATCAGCTGCCTCTGCTGTCTCCTCTCACTCACATTTGCCTGCTACTGCTAATGCTAATGCTAATGCTATAGTGTGCTTCCAAGTGTCATTATTTTATATGGAGTCTGGCGGCCATGTTTTTTTCCTGAGTACGTGTCTATTTTTTGTATCCAATGAATGGGGTGCGTCTATTATCAAATGGACATAAACATTGCTTTGTCTTTCCAACCCACTAATATTTAAATGATCAACAAATCACGGGTTACATTCATTCCTATGAGATGTCGTCACATGTAAAAACATTCAAACAATGCCTATTCAAAATATCACTCTCTCCATTATGTTATAAAATACTACTCCCTTCCCTTCGGTCCTAAATATAGGACCTAGATAGAGACTTCATTTTGGTCTTAAATATAAGACCTAAATACATTTTTGGTCATCTTTTTCCTAAATTACCCTTCTTCTTCTTAACAACTCCTTTGATAGGGGAGGAAGGGCTACTAAGTAATTAAACTAAATTAAGGAGGGTTATTATTGGAAAGACATCTAAAATTAAGTCTTCCTTAATCTCCCCAAAAAAAGTTATCTAGGTCCTATATTTAGGACCGGAGGGAGTATAAAATATCACTCTCTCCATTATGTTATAAGAAAGAGGGCCATGTTTCAGAGCAATTCCTCTGGAAGAGACATGTTTATCCACCCAACCTTCTTATCCTTGCATTTTCTAGAATTGCATACAGCAACAGGTAGGTTAATGAATCATCTAACGGTTTTGAATATTGGCAAACATACGGTAGACTTGACAACTTTACAACCAGAGGGGTATAGTGTCATTGCACAAGATATTGAAGTTTTCTTGAGCCTATTATTTGTATCAATATAGGAACCACCGCCATTAAGCACTACAGCCGTAGCTGGTTTATTCTCTTTGCCAGTATCTGTTACAAGTTAAAACTACGTAGTACCTATAATTTTTTAGTGTCACTTTGCCTTTTAATCGAAAAAAAAGGAATTGAGAGGCAACAGACTAATTGAAAGCCAGGTAAACAAAATTAATAAGCATTAGGACCATGTTAAGCAACATTTATGGTCAATGAAATTAGTGAAGCATTAGCCTTCAAATTCATTTAAAATTCAGGTCAATAATGAACTTTCATTTTGACAATATGCTCAACATTTTTTGGGCATTCTAGCCACACATCGGAATGTCAATGTGCAGTCTAGCTCCCCCAAGTAAACCCAAGCAAAATGTCAAAATCCCACTCGTAAACCAAAAGCAAGCAAATAATTTCAGACTTTCAGATTATCACAAATACACATTTTAGATACATTATCAGCTTTCCACTCCAGTTAAAAAGAATAAGAATCGGATGTATCATGGCATATCAGTACTGGCAAGGGCCGACTGCAATACATCTTCAAGATACTTCTCAGCAGCAGCATACTGCCGTTTCTTATCCTCAATGGCTAAGGCAGCCAAAGCTTTATCCTGCACCATCCCCACCAACACAAAATCACATAAATAGAACTAACAATTAAAATGAAAACTGCTTCTGAACAAATACAAGACACATAAACATGACATACCGGAGGTAAGTCTTGGTAGCTCCTGAGAGTGTCGAGGATTGGTTGAGTTTTCTTCTCTAACTCCTTTCTATGCTCAGCCATTTCAACCAAAACGCCATGGCTAATCTCAGGTGAATAACCAACACGATTAAGCATGGCCTGTGTCAACAGTCATTGGGTATAAATTGATGAAATGAATTAGGAATGAACACATATTAATTAACCTGTAAGGGTACTAGAACAAATGCTGAAAAGCATACGTAATCATTCTAAATCATATGTACCATTGCAGCTTTGGTTTACATAACATTCGAAAATTGTTAAAGATCAAGAGCAATTTACAATCGTGATGTGTTTAATCTACAATCTCCGTAGAATATATCACTCTGGAGTCTACGTTACATGCTACTTGCTTCCTTCATTGGCAGCATAAACACAATTTGGGAAGCTAAGTAATGTGAATCTAGTACTACGAGCTTTAAACATATAATAGGGAACTCCTACTGAAAGACATCCTAGAATGGCTCATGCAATTAGGACAGCAGCGATTGAAGTTTTTTTCCACCAAAGATTGAAGAATAGCTCCAATCCTTACAATGACATGTGCTTTAGACTGTAGATGCACAATAATAACAAAGAAAAACAATTTGACTCATTCTAAGAAAATGACCATCCTATCTTATGTCCTTGTCCTTTTTTTTCCACGACACAAGTCAAAAGTAAAAAACCATTGGTCATCAATTCCTACCATTTGGCTCTGTACTTTAACTCAAATTTAATCACCATTGTAAGAAAAAAAGTTTACATACAAAAGAATGCATGCCACCAAAACAAATATATGAAGAGCTATCTTCTCTCGGTGCTAGCAATCTGTCTTGATTCCGTGGCTAAAATTACAAGGCAATAACACTTTGTTTACCTTGTAGTTGGCACACTGTTGCATGTACTGCCTTTCTTTTGCAGCCATGACTTGTAGATTTGTTCTCCAATTTTCCATTTGAACTTCACATGGAGCTATTTCATCTTCTAATTGGGCAAGTGTTCTTCACAAATGGGGAAAACTGATGAGCAAAGGTTCAACATACATCTCCACAACAACAGCACTACTAGAGAAAACATGAAAACCTCACATTCATCCAAAATCATACCTCTTTAAATATGTGAGTCTAGCTATAGCCTTCCTAGTAAAATCAAGAAGAATCTTAGACTCCTTCAGCACTTTAGACCTCTTCTCCTCCACCCCAGTCTTCCTCAAAGAAATATCAGCCAAAGCCACCAGAAAGCTAAAAACAAGTTCCACATCTTAAAAACAAGAACAGATAATAAATTCCAGAATGCATAGCAGAGTAAGGTAAAACACACACACACCTACTCAACTCAGTGTCTCTAATATTCAACAAATTAGCCACATTGGCAAGAACATGCGTTGAAGCAACCACATTGGAAGGCAAACTCTCCTGAGCCAATCCCACATTCTCCAATATTTCTCTAATCCTAGCAGCTAATAAAGGCAACATCACATAAATATCAATTAACCCTCTAATTTTGTTTTAATCAAAAGAAAATAGAGAAATTACGCAATTACGAATTGAGGATGGAATTTGAGAAACCCTAACTACCTTGGGAACGATATTCGGAGGCCTTGAGGCGGAAATCACGAGCGACGAGACGGGCGGCTTCGTCTTTGGCTTTGGAGAGGGTAATTAAGGTGTGCAAATGAGCGACACTACGAGGAGTGTATTCGAATTCAGGGACGCCTTTACCGGCGGCTTCGAAGGTTTTGCCCAGCCATTCCTTCACTTCGGAGAGTAGTAGCGAATCTTGTTCGCTCATCTTCTTCTTTCTTCGCTCTGATAATCGATTCTCCAAATTCAAACGCGATTAGGCTCAAACATTACTAATTGTCCAAACTGCATGTTTGCTTCGTTCACTCACTGATCTTCGATTTTCATTTTCGAACCATCACTTTTTCAGTTCGGGAAAGAAAGGAATATTTTTGGCTCAATGTTTGGATTTAAATTTTTTATCAAAGCCAGACAAAAATGGCACTTGTGAGTTTTTATGTTCCCGGGCCTAAGATCAGTTCAACATATGAGTATCTGTATAATATTACTTCTTGTCATAGGGTAAGCCCTTGTTGATAATGCCGGCCCAAAAAGAGCTCTTGTTCATAAGGTTTTATTTGTATTTTAGATATTGTTTTAAGGACTGATATGATATGCCTGTGAGTATTGATTAAATTGTATAATGGCTAAAGTATGTTTTTTGTCCCTTAACTTTGGAGAAAATCATGTTTTAGTCACTTAACTTTGAAAAGTGTGTTTTTGGTCCCTTAATTTTGGACAAAGTCATCTTTTTAGTCCTTTAACTTTGAAAAGTGTGTTTTTAGTCCTTTTAAATTCGGTTTTAGTATGTTTTCGATCCCTTAAGTTTGCAAAAAGTCATGTTTTAGCCCCTTAATTTTGAAAAGGAATGGACTAAAACATTTTATCTTTTTTTCAATGGACTAAAAACATTACTTTATCCAAAGTTAAAGGACAAAATACACACTTTTTCATAGCTAAGGACCAAAAACACACTTTCTCCAAAATTGAGGGACCAAAAACACACTTTTCAAAGTTAAGGGACCAAAACATGACTTTGTGCAAACTTAAGAGACCAAAAACATATTTTAGCCTTGTATAATAGTGAATGTTATCTTCTTAAGAATATAGTTGATTCTTAATTTTTATTTAGTCTTATTTTGTTTATTTTTATTTAAAAAAAAGAACGTTATGTACACATTAGTTGGATCAAGTAACCTAAATGTTTAAACTAAAATCATCATCAAACAATAATAAAGTTTTATAGTATTCGGTGGAGTTATATGGATCATACATGTTCTATACTAACTAATTAGAACTTGATTATGACATTTTAACCAGTTATCATTTTAGAATCATCCACTAAAAATATCATGTTCTGCCGTTAGAGCAAAAGCTTTACATAATGGCAGGAAGCAAGAGTGGGATGGAACGTTCGGATCCTTAGAAGAGACATGAGTTCCAACGAAATCCTATATGCATCAAATCCGTAGTGAAGAATTCGCCCTAGTAATCACTCTAAATGATATTCAATATACTCACAATAAGATCAATAACAACTTACACTATTGATAAATTATAATTGTACAGCTCTTTTTTCCCGCTGCAATGCTCAAACCAAAGATATAAATTATAATTGATCAACAAAAGATATCTTGTTATGGACAAACCAAAAGCAATGATAAATAGTTATTATAGTAATAACACAAGCATGCGGAATTGCATCTGCACCTCTAGGTCTAGACTGGTGAAAAATCCATGAGTGAAAAAGGATTCCACCGTGTTCATGAAATTCACAACTACACATACAATCATGACGCAAACAGCTAGGAACAAAACACCAGCAGTTATAAACATGACACTAGTAAGAAATTAAATTTTGATGCTTCTGCATAACTGAATGGTTCACATGGACTACAACCAAAATACAAAAGTTAAGTGCACAACAAGGCATCACCAAACACATCGGTATGTGACATGCATCTGGGTGATATCGCCACTATAGGTAACTTTAACCACTTGACCTCTCTCCAGTCCATAGTATTGCGCAATGGCATCCTTTTGCAGCATGCGGGGAAGCTGCAAAAAAGAACCGAGATTCAACTAAGAATACCAGTGTTGAAATTTTTACTTGCTAGGTTCCAACAATCAGATTATACTTATTGTGCAAAGGCCATTACAGATTCATCGGAAACTACATATGAACACAAATATGCATATATGGTCTTCCGCTTTTAAGAATATGTTTCAACTGACCTGCTTTTCTTCTACATTATATTTCTTCAAAAGCTCTTGCTTTTGTTGATCAGTCAGTATCTCATGCTTTGGCTTCAAGACATGCTTTGTTATGTTGACAAGTAAATCAGTAATCTGAAAAGAGGATAGGAAAGCATTTAATGAATTGCGGAACTGAATCTTTGCAGGCATTAATAGAAATATGAGGCCGAAAGGTTCAATTATGTAGAAAATGTCCTCTTATACCAAGCCAGTAGAACATAACAAATTCATCTTTTATAAATAAAATTGAATAAATTTATGGATGGATGTCAAGTCATAAACTAAGGCCCAGTTATATGGAGCATACAAACTGAATAGATCATAAATGGATCAAAATTACATAGTTAAAACACTTAAGAATTAAGATCATAAGATGTTATTGCAGCAAAGCATTTCAAGTGTGTGATGTTCTTACAAGCAATTAGGCAAGAATTTGTTTCCTTCTTGATTTAGGTTTCCTCATGTCAAAATGTATGATACACTAGATACTTCACCAAAATAGATTTTTAAATACTACTCCCTCCGTTCCTAAATATAAGATCGCTTTGGGGATATGAATAAGTTCCTAAATATAAGATCACTTTCTATTTTGTCACAAGTTTTACCCAAATTACCCTTACACTCATTTCAAACTACTCTCATGCCTCTTGACTTTTATCTTTCAACAGTGTCACAGTCTCCACATACCTGGTCTTCCTCTTCCCCTCTTCGAAATGTGACACAATCGTTCTTCCTCTTTCACTCTTCTTTCAGTTTCTTCATTCTCTTCTCTCTCTTTCTCCACATATCTCATCACCGGAATCTCATTAACGGAGACCGGCGACGGCGGCAGCGGACGGCGTCAGGACAGCTCGGAAGAGCCAGAGATACCGTCGGAAAAGACGATGTACGGCGGAAGGGAGGAGCTGAGATGATTGAAGGCATAATGAGAAATTGAGGAATTAATTAATGAGACTTTTATTGCGATTCAATTCAAAGATTGCAAAATCCAAATCAAAAACTGAAAATCTGATGGAGTTGAAGAAGCAAATGAGTTGATAATGTCTGATGGAGGAATTTCTTGTCCACTGTACGGCTTCACAATGCTCCTCCCATCCTTTTCTTTCTTTTCTGTAAGTTTTCCCTTTAACTCTTTCTTGACCCAATTTATTAAGTGAGGGTATTTTGGGGAGATCATGTAATTTTAATGTCTTCCTTAATCTCTCCAAATTAGCTAAAGTGATCTTATATTTAGGAACGGAGGGAGTACCTTATCTTTCCACAAATAAGAACAGAGGAAGTATCTCTTTTCATATGCAGGGCTGACAGGCTAATGGTAGTGGTTTGTCCTAAAAAAGGGGTAATGATTTTACTATATTAAAATTACAATGACCTAGACTCACAAAAAAAAAAAAATTACAATGACCTATACCAAGAACATGACAACTTTAAGCGTCCTACTTCAGAAACTGGAAAAGAAATTCACCTTAAGCTTTAAGATCACTTTAGAATTTTGAAAACCAAATCAATCAAGAACATGCTAGAGTTAGTTGACAAAGAACAGGCCACATCTGCCCAAAAGAGATAAAGGCACAGCAAGCTCAGAGGCACAAGTGAATCTTAGACTAGAAATTTCAGAATAGGAACCAGAACTTTCAAACCCTTTGAATCCCAAAAGCCTTAACAGTCTGTTTTGCTTCCCATGTCATTTTGGTTTCCTAAAATGTAAGTTTCAAAGATCCAATCTAAGAATTCAACAGGGGATCAAGGCGCGTACATTTGATAAGGTAGTGATAATTATCCATGCCTTCAGACATATCTGAACTATACACATTTGATATGCCTAGGACACTTATCTAGGGTATTGCAGCTGATGAAACTTCAGATACTTGCACAAACCGGTGATTTATAGCTGTATTATACCAACTAAGTACTACTAAACTACTTGCCCAAGATTTTAACGAGACAAATAACAACCCACAATCAAAAGAGTATTAATTCACATAATTGAAGCTATTATAAGTAATAGTTATTAAAAGATACTATGATGAGTATCCTTAACAAATTGGAATGGTCAACACACCAAACTGCACTTAATAAATTTCCAATTATCAAGCTTTAATTAAGTTTCAAGTTATGATTTCAAGCGACATTAGGATTATGCTTTGATCACTTTATTTATCATTGTTCTCATAATGAAATACTCCTCTTATCTGGTCATTATATAAGAAACAGGATTGATTAAACACAAGAATAACAATGTTATGTGGAAAACTAACATTTAAAGATCCTTTACTTGAAAATCCTTTGATACAACTCCGAAAAATGAAGGGCTCCCGGGATCTCAAGTTAAATTTCAATAATGTCACAATGCAGCATATGCAGAAAATCCGAAAACATAAAAGGGAAACATGGTGAGAGAAACCAAACCTGGAAAACCTCAACCTTGAACTTAAGACCTTGCAAAGCTTTCATGGCCTGGGGAGTAATTCGGTCCTGTACAACCAATATCATGCCAGACAAAGTGTCCGTGTTCAAAAGCTGACTAGCAAGGCTCCGTACCACAGTAACTTTGACAAGCCCAGGCCAGCAATAACAGACCATAATCTGCAATCCAAGACATGACAACAACAAACATCACACAAATATCATCGAAAATTCCAGAATCATGAAATCATCGGAAGTTTTGCCTAGGGACCAAAGTAGTATGGAAGTATTTTTAAACTCAAATTAGCCCGAAGTCATGAAATTGAGTTCAAGATAGCCCTTTCTGGATGGCCCACTAACGATACTTGCAGGCTATTGTGATAAAAAAGCACTATCTTAAGCTCATTTCATGACTTCAAAGACTGATTTGATTTGAGCCTAAAAATACTTCCAGGCTAACGTGAGCCTCAGGCAAAACCTCCGGGTCAATCGTAATCTTTAACCCTTAAACTAATACCACACCAGCTTCTGAAACACCAAGTGTAACACACACACACACACATGTCTCCTAATGAATGACAAGCAAAGTATGGTGATTAGTAACAATAAAAAAGGGATTTTTGGGGTACCCTTTTGGAGGGGTCAGAGGAATGGGTGGCGGAGAAGCGGAGGCGTTCGATGTCGGGGGATTGGCCGTGGATGGCGCGAAACTCAGAGAGAGACTGGCCGATTTCGGAGGAGGGAATGGAGAAGCCTCTGTCTTTGAGCATTTCCAGGACGGTCCTTCGAGAGAGGTAGTAACGGTGGCTTTCTACGCTCCCTTCGTCCACATAGTTGCTTAGGCACTGTGCCACTTGCACTTGCACACCCATCTCCTCCTCGCGCTCACCGTTCACTTCCATCTCCATCTCTCTCTTCCCAATTCCGATTCTGTGTTCACTGTGAAGTGCTAGGTGTTCTTCTTGTTGTACGAGCGGCTTATTTAAGCTCTCACTGTGGGCCCCGACTTAGAGTGAACACTTGTGTCATGTGTCAGCTGTATCTTGGTCTAAATTTTCCTTTGAGAAATTTAATTAGAGGTCCCTCACAAGGGAGTTAATACTGGAAAAATCCCAAAAGTTGAAAATATTAATGTAGGGTCCCAAGGCTGCAAGGGATAGGTCCTATTCCTTTCCCACCTATTTCATCCTATTCCCCACATCTTAACCGTCCATTTGATCTAATGGCTCTCACCCATACACACCCCATACACCCCACCTACCATATCTCTCTCCATTTTCCACCTTCATCCTTCCTCCACTCCCCCACCTTCGCCGGCGACCACCTAAAGAGGCGGCGCCGTTCTCATCTTTCTTCCCCCAACCATCTTCTCCTCATTCCCTCTCTCTCCCCCGCACCGAAATAGTCGTACGGACAGCGGCGAATTTTCCGGCGAGTAACCACCACTGTTCGGCCTCACCTACATCTTTTCTCCTCCTCCAACCTTCACCGGCGACCACCAAAGGCGGCGGCGACGTGCTTTCTGCCGTCCTTCCTTGCCCAACCATCTCCTCCTCCTTCCCTTTTTTCCCACCACACCTAAACCGCCTTACGAACTTTAGCGGAGAACTTCCCGACGTCAAGAATCGGCGCGGCCGAAGTCGGAGGTGGAGCCGAGGGTGGGGGAAGCAGTGGAGAATATGAAGTAGGAGATGAAGGTGGTTACTTGCCATTTTAAGAAAAACCCGCCGGAAAATTCGTTGCTTAAGGCCAGCGGTTTCGGTGTGGTGGGGGAGAAGAAGGGAGGAGGAAGGGATGGTTTGGTGAGGAAGAACGGCAGAGAACACGACCGCTGCTACCGCCTTGGGTGGTCACGGGCGAACCTGGGAGAAGGAGGAAAGATGGAACCAGAAATGGAGAGAGATGGTAATGGAGAGAGGGATATGGTAAGGTGGGTGTAGGGGTGTGTATGGGCTGTAAGCCATTAGATCAAATGAATGGTAAAGATGTGAGGGAATAGGAGGAAATAGGTGGGAAGAGAATAGGAGGTGTCCCTGACCGACCTCACATTAATATATTTGAAAAGTGAAAAGACAATTTTGCCCCTAGCCTTAAAAAAGATTTACCTCCTCCCCCACCCACCCCCTCCCCCCTCCTCCCTCACCCACCCCCCTCCCCCCTCCAGCCGCCCCCCTCCACCCTCCCCCCTCCCCTCCAGCCGCCCCCCCACCCTCCCCCCTCCCCCTCGAGCCCGCCCCCCCACCCCCCCTCCCCCATCGAGCCCGCCCCCCCACCCCCAACCTCCCCCCTCGAGCCCGCCCCCCACCCCTAACCTCCTCCCTCCACGCCCCCCACCCCCACTCCCAGTGGGGGTGGGGGGCGTGGAGGGAGGACGTTAGGGGTGGGGGGCGGGCTCGAGGGGGGAGGTTGGGGGTGGGGGGGCGGGCTCGATGGGGGAGGGGGGGTGGGGGGGCGGGCTCGAGGGGGAGGGGGGAGGGTGGGGGGGCGGGCTGGAGGGGAGGGGGAGGGTGGGGGGGCGGGCTGGAGGGGAGGGGGAGGGTGGGGGGGGCGGCTGGAGGGGAGGGGGAGGGTGGGGGGGGCGGCTGGAGGGGAGGGGGGCTGGAGGGGTGGGGGGAGGGGGGGCGGGCTGGAGGGGAGGGGGAGGGTGGGGGGGCGGGCTGGAGGGGAGGGGGGAGGGTGGGGGGCGGCTGGAGGGGAAGGGGGAGGGTGGGGTGGGGGGGGGGCGGAGGGTGGGGGAGAGGAGGGAGGAGGGTGGGGGGGTTGGGTGAGGGAGGAGGGTGGGGGGGTAATTTTTTATTAAGGTTAGGGACAAAACTGTCTTTTCACTTTTCAAAACTTTTGGGACTTTTCCAGTATTAACTCCCTTGTGGGGGACCTCTAATTAATTACCCCTTTTCCTTTCTATATCACTATGATTACATAAGAATATAGCAGTACTTATGTTTATGTCGTTTTACTTTTTACTAATTTCATTTTCTCTGTTTTTATGTTATTTTTCTTATGCCGAGAGTTAAACGGTATGGGCAAGGAATATGTTGTTAAATAGTGATAAATATGCTTAAAATTTTATTTTTTCATATAATTGTTTTCATATTTTAAAGTACGGTTATTAGAAATTATTTATTGAAAATATCTGTTTTCTTAATATGTACGGTTATTAGAGGTAATTCAAAAAAACATAAATTTTAAAAGAATTAAGTATATTTCTTTGACCCTAAATATAAGATAGTTGACTTTTATTTGGAAATATTAAGGAAGCAAAATAAGTTGTTTAATTACGACACATTTGATATATTTTTATATCACTTATTAGTTTATATATCAAATAAGAAAATTCAGCAAATCCATTTATAAATGACTTATTTTAGGTGTTATCAAAGTGGAAGCTTATGTCTGTATCAAAAAAAAATGTGGAAGCTTATGTGGGTTAAGGTGTTGTATACAGCCTACGTGGGAAGTGAATACATGCACAACACGGTTCCAACGTCCTAAGATTGTTGGGTACTTCAGTTAGTAGAAGCTGTAACGGGGTTGTGCTAAGTAAAGAAAATGTCCAGGTAATACTAGCATCTTCCCTGCAAAGTAAACTCACAAGTCATACTCTCCATAAAGCCCAGACTTCTGTGACTATATTACTCCTATTGCCCATATTATTTGCACTAACCTCGTACAACGAGTTCCCATTTAATTCCTCCGCTCTTTTCTATTACCCAGCTCAAAATCCAAATTATTCCCATCTCATAAGTTTCAAACTAAATCACTAATAAACTAAATCATAGTTACGAGTACCACCATCATTTTCTTGTCATGGAGTACATTGTTTACTTGCTATATTTTCCAAAATTTGCATTTTTTTTCTCCTTAAAGCCCCTCGTGATATTTGCAACTCTTTGGGTACCAACTAATTTAGAATTTGATTGGAAAGCGTTGCTAAGGATCAAATCCATAACTAGGGAGGTGGGGAGGTGTCGTGCTCCCCTTTATAATCAACCGGTGGTTCCTCCGGTAAAATTTTCATTTTTTTTCGTGCATAAGAAATATCAAGTTATTAAGACAAACAAAAAAAGCCCAATCCTCTAAGATATACTGGATCAAAAATATTAATGCATCAGGGCCCTTCAAGGGGAAATAATGCATTTCTTCATTTATATTCTTAAGGTCAATTTTGCTGGACTTAAAGCAAAGTTTGGCCCAAATCCACTACGAAACGGATAACATTTTTTTCTGGACTACAAACAAGAAATTATTCATGCTAAGATTCTTACCCCTTAACTCGGGTTAAACATAATCTCCTTCCCTAATCCTAACCTTCAAGAAATAAAGTCTTCATCATAATATCATACCAAACGAGCAACAACAACCAAATTGATTAGCTTGCCTTGAATGGTAGCAGTGAGGTACCAGACATGTGGCTTCACACTTAGACTGTTGTTTTAATATGACCAGCTCAGCCACACAATTTCCGAGAATGTGCTTAAGATCTAAGGAAGGACCACCAACTACGATTTTTATACAGATAAGTACTATCATTATAAGATTTACTCAATAAATGTCCCACTTTTTTACATAAAAATAAGATCAGGCTGCTGGCTCATCCTCATTCTCACCAGGAGAAAGAAAAACACAAAGACTACTGTCAACAGCACCTTCTCACAACCAACATTGAAAAACCTTTATTTATCAGCTAGCCATGGCTAATAAATTCTGAAACCAACAAAGTAGGCACAATTGAAAACGAATAGGTCCTTAATATGATATTCTAGGTTCAATCATCAAGGCCATGTATACAGAAAAAACTTTAGGAGAGTTTGAGCAGAGAGGATTATTCCCTTCCTATACCTTTATAAATTTTGAAAATGCTGCCTATTTATGATAAAAATACCAGAGATATTTTCACAGAAGCTACCCCTGCAGCTTCTGTATGCAAAGGCACTAGAAATTAAATCAAAAGCACATACATTCACAAAAGACGCCACTTTTGTTTACTGCTGCTCCCAGAGGCGCAGTGAACAGTAATGATAATGATAATGATAATGATAATGATAATGATAATAATAATGATAATGATAATGATAATGACTGTGACAATAACCATATATCAACCAAAAAAGGCATTGGCATAAATTTATAACGGCCATTCATAACTTTTTCTCATGATTTACGCAGCTCTTAGAACTCATCATCATTACAGATTCAGCCAAAAAAAAAACAAAACAAAAATATGCAATCATGGATCACTGACTGTCACTGATGTTTGTTACCAGTAAAAACCTGAATTATGATAAGCAACAGCAAGCTGGACACTTAATCAAGCCATTCTCATTGCAATGAGTGCATCTTCTCAATGCTGCTTCTTCTTCTTCAAACACTTTCCTACTTCCACTACAATTAGTGCAAGGCACAAATCTTGCATCCCCACAAGCCTCACACACAAAACCTGGATCCTTCACAGGAAAGCCTCTCAAAAGCTTACCTAATTCCCCAGATTCATTCATTTGCTTAATCTCCTCCACACCTCCAACATGTTCTCCACTTATAAAAACATGTGGTAATCTCATTGCTTTGCCTTTCAAAGCATTTTGCAGTTCTTTTCTGTAAGATGAGTCCATAGATATGTCCCTTTCATCCACAGCAACTCTAAACCCTCTCAATATCATCCTCACAGTACAACAATCTTCATAAGTCTTGCGTATTCCTCTTAAGCTAGTGAAATAAACCACTATTTTTCTCTCTTCACTGCCTTGTACAAAAGGACATGAAGTGTAATTAAATGACAAACTCAAAGGGCTTGACCCTAATGACCTCACATTTCTAGGTACATTGTTGCCTAGTTGCCTAGATGAGAGGGCTCTCCTGTAGCTTAAAGCCACGTTTGGATCTAATTTAGAGAGTAAAGCTTCCTCAGATAAGTATTGCCAAAGAGGCTTCTTGGTAAAAGAAGAAAAGGGAGAGTCTTTTTCAGTAATAGTATCTTTCAAAGAAGAATGTTGTTTCAGTGGTTGAAAAGATTCAAAAAGTACTTTTTTCACAGACCCATCAAATGTTGTGTACCTACAAGAACTGGGTTTGTCTGAAACACACACAGGGTGGTTAAAAATGGAAGCTTTAGGCTTGTTGAAGTCATGGCAGTCATCATCGTTGAGGCCATCCATGAGCTCCCAAGTGTTGATGACAGAGTCAGGAGACAATGACTGCTCTGAGTTTTGCTGATTCTCTCTGCTTTGAGATTCATTGGGGTTAAAGTTTGGATTTTTATGGTTGGATTGGTGGTTTAAAACAAGAGAACCATAGGTGGTGGAGGTGAGAGATACTAGGTGGTGGGTGTCACCTTTTTTTGTAGGAGGGTGATGAACAAGAGGCATTGGAAGAGAGAGAGATTTGGGAAGAGGTGGAGAAGAAGAAGAAGTTGATGATGAATGTGAAGTGGAGGAAGATGAAGTGAGAGGAGAGCATTGATCATCTGGGTTTTTGGCAACAATGGTGACAGGTTTTGAGGCTGAGCAGCCCATGAATGGAAAGATTAGGTTTTGGTTTAGTGTTTAGAGTTTCTGGGATGGTTGTATTTTTTTTTTTGTTGTGGAGTTTTTATGGTTGTGCTTGAGGAATGATGATGTGTGGGCTTTTGAAGGCTTGGATGAAAAGGGAAGGCAGGAAAAAAGGGAATGAGTGGGTTGAAGTTGAAAGGGAGCTTTCAAGAAGGTTGGGAGGGAGGAGGGAGATGATGAGAATCAATGCTTTATTTTTATGCAGTAACAAGCATTTTTATATTGATAAATGAGTAAAAGGGTTCTTTTAAGTTTTAACACCAACTGAGCAGTGGAAATTTCTATTCTGGTTTGTGCAGATGTATAACTTAATTAGTTTATTTGTCTGGGTTATCGTTATTTGAGCCTTCTTCTCCTTAGTGGGTTGCAAGTGATTCCCACTTGAGCATGACAACAAAGTATACAAAATCATGTCTTCCTAAAAAAATTGAGGCACAGCATGCTTAATTTCGTAGTAAAATACTCCTATGTCATGTTAATTACTACTCTAGTGTCGTATTTGACTTAGGGCTGTTTGGATTCAGCTTATGGAGAATAGCTTCTGGGAAAATAGCTTTTGGAGAATAGCTTTTCTGAAAAATAGCTTTTGATGAAAATGAGGGTATTTGGATTAAGCATTTTGAAAATAGCTTTTAAGAATAACTTTTAAGGGCCTGTTTGGATTTAGTTTCTAGAGAATAGTTTTTTGAAAAACTAGTTTTTTAGAATAGTTTTTGAGCAGAATAACTTTTATGGAAAATAGTTTTTGACAAAATGAGAGTGTTTGGATAAAATGTCAGTGGAATAACTTTTTGAATGTCAATTACCAAAAAGGACAATTTTATCCAAAAAGAAAGAGTGAGGGAGAGGAGAGAGAAGAGGGTGAGTTTGTACTTTACTCATTTTTGTAGTTTGAAAAGTAAAAATTGGGAGTTTTTCCCAAAATGAGGTTTTGGAGCCAAAAATAGGTTTTTAGCTGTAAAATAGTTTTTCTGAAATTTTGGAGTGTTTGGCAAAAAATGTCTGAAACCTAGGTTTGGTTTCCAGAATGTATTTTGAGTTGCTATCCAAACAGGCCCTAAGTAGAATATAACTTTTCTGAAAAATGGTTAGGATGAATAACTTTTTCATGTTTCGTTTATTTGAAATAAGTGTTTTTCCTAAATGAGATATCGAAGTTTTCAGTTGGATAAAGAGAAAAATGTAGTTTTCTCAAAATATCTTTTGGAACCCAAACTAGCTTTCCTTCTCAAAATAGCTTATCCAAAAAAATTGAGTGTTTGGATGTCTTTGTGTGAAACCTAGGTTTAGGAGGTAGAATATAGCTTTTGGAAATGTATCCAAACAGACACTTACTTGGATGTTGCAAGAGTGGATGGTTGTTATATATCCTAATTCACATAATGAAAATGAAGATAAATCTAATGCGTTTATCATTAAGTCGTGCAGCTAAATGTCAATGAGAGGTCATGTGGCTATTTTAATTTGATCCAGCCTGTCTGCATTTAACCTTAAAGCCTCAACTATCTGCGTCCATGTTACAACCTATTCTGGGATGAGATGAACTGTATAACTAACAAGTTTGACGTCAACATCAAAACATGGGTTATAATTATGTTTTTGTAATATTCATTCATATTATGCTAATTGAGTCCGCTTATGTTTATACCCAATCCCAAACTTAAGTAAATGAATAGAGTTGTTTTAAGACTTAATAGTTAACATAGAATTTTGTTGAATCTCATGAATATGGATCAACAATGGTGTTATACAACCCATGTAATAGACCTCTCCAATTGGAATAGGTTTTTTTGTTTTGTTTTGTTGCAGTGATTTTATTATAATTGTGATTAGGTTTTTGTTAATGTATTTCTTCTGCTTTCACGCCAATTGGTTACTTAAAGTGGTTTTCCAATAATAGCGCCACCAACTAACCAAAAGCAATAATATACCGGTAAATCTTTACAAGTTAAGCTTTGAATATAAACATGGATATACAGTCAATTTGAGGGAACAGTACATTAAAAAGGAGAAAAATGTATAAAAGTGGTTAGAAAGTGGAATGAAAAGAAGTGGAATAAGGTAAGAAATGATTGAAAATAAAGTGAAAAGATACTGATAAAAGATGAATCATCGGGGCCCTCAGAAACGAACAGATTGAAGGGGACATTTGATATGTGAATAGGACCACAAGGCAATGAATATAAGAGCTAGTTAGACACAACTAGGCCACAACAACATTGTTCCTATGTGGTTGTGAGCTGCTACATTAGCTGTCTCCTCTAATACGTTGCTTTACTCTACCATTGTCATACTTTAACAGAAATGTGGATTATTGCTGGAAAAAAACACTCAAATTTGTACTCAAATGACTTTTCACTTCCCGCCTAACTTGTTCGCTCATTTTTTATGAGAACTTGTTCACTCGTTTGACTTGGCAGAATTGGTAATGAAATACAATCAATAATCTTCAATCTTGTTGTGATATATTTCCCAAAGCTATGAGATGATGTTGACACAAAAATGAAGATCGGGACCCAGAAAGGTTTGATCACATGCTAATTGACTTGATACAAATAAAGGAATGCGACTGTACATAAGAATTTAATATGATTTTTTTATAACCAGAATCTTGTCAGCTCTTATAATTGATATTTCAATTTTTAATTTTGATATCGATATCAATCAATGGTTGAAGTAAGAAAATACCAATCATTATAATAATTTTCTATGCTATAATCAATACCTCCATCATGAATATAATTATATAAATTTATAGATATATTAAATTGTTTTTATGAGTAAGTAATTCTTCGTGAGTTGCTCCAAAACTGGGCCTTTTGGATTGATAATTCAACGGCAATTGTTCACTAAGCATTTATCTTTATAATTTCAATCTTGCTGACACGGGTTTTTTGTTGCAAAAAGGAACTGTGTGAATATAGATAACAGAAAAGGGAATGGAAACAGGATTGACAGAACTAACTAAACATCAACATCCTATATCAAAACCAAAATGAAGGTATCAATTGGTCTTGAAGAATAAAAGCCATAAATACTGGGGATCTTGAAACTTATAGAGGCCCGGAAGACAATGCCTGATCTAAATCAGCAAGAAGATCATCAATATTCTCAATCCCCACAGAAATACGAACAAGATCTTCGGTTAAACCTCTGGCCTCCCGGACTGAGGCAGGTATTGCAGCATGTGTCATGAAGCAAGGCATGCTTATGAGGGACTTTACACTCCCTGACAAAACAAAGTTAATCACAAGCTCAGCACTTCAGGAAAACATCCACAACTCTAACATGTCAACTACTTAATGCATTTTCAATGAGGTTGTACATGAAATCATTTCATTTGTCTTATTCTGCCAATATACAACCTAGGATAAGGAAATGCCAAACCAGCAATGATGGACTTCTAGAAAATAATATGATAAGCAGGGAAACCAACTTTGCATTTTGGTTAACAAGGTCAATGAGTCAGCCGACAGATAGTTTAGAACTATAATATTATTAGAGTGAAGTGAGGATATATTTACCAAAACTAACAGCTATGCTAAAGTATTTGGTAGTTTCGACGACATGCTTTGAGAGTGTCACTGAACCTGTCAAAAAACTAAGCACAGATCCTGCCCCATGTGCCTGTGAAGAAAAGAAGACCGGATAAATATATACTCGTTTCAGGCATATTGAATTTTAATTGGTAAACTAAACCATACCTGAGAATAGTGCAAGTCATGTCCAGGATGACGGGGAAGACCAGCATAGTTTACTTTCTTAACTCGAGGATGGGAGGCGAGAAACTCAGCTATTTTTTGTGCATTCTCCTGTAATATATGTTCTTTTAGGAGCTAGTATTAAATAACAAATTTAGTGGTATTGAAAGCAATATTTTGAAATAATAGAGACAATTGATACATGTCATACATCTAATATTAAAAAACATAAAATATTAGTATGGGCTCTATGCAGATAAATCCCACGAAAGGAGGTCCAAGGAAGAGTTCGACTAAAAATAGCACAGCTACCAAGTAAAAGATTATGACCAAACAGAAAACGTTAGTCAGAATATTAACAGGTTGCTAATAGTTTTCTCTATTTTCATTTGAAAGAGAGGGAGAGAGAGTATTTACAGGCATGTTGTGCATTCAGATATTCAGATATTACTATCAACCATTCATTATATTAGAACTTGAAACCACAAGAAACTTAGGACGTTTAATAATGAACCTGTTGCTTCTCCACTCGCAGATCCATTGTTTTGATTCCTTGCAAGCAGAGCCAACAGTCAAATGGAGCTAAGCCAGAACCCGCTGCATTTTGTAAGAAATACAAATCTTTGCCAACCCTTACAGGACGAGGATCAAAGGCAAAAAATGAATGAGAACACAGAGTACAGATCCACATTATTAACTAATAAATGAATAGAATAAGAATGAAACAAGTGAAAAATGAAATTCAATATACAATAAGGCGATACTAAATACTCTATGACAGAATAACTTAACACACGAACATTGGCTCACACAAGACTATTTGAAATCAGGAACACTGAGAAAGAAACGAGCGCATTATGTCATTCTCAGTACACATGAACATAAAATGCTCTGCATCACATACTCATGCAGAATTTGCGGTTGTTATAACTCACAGATTGACAAAAGTGGATCACAAATAAATTAATAAAGTATTTGAGACAAAAAGAGTAGGAGTTGCAACCTTTCGCATTTCACAGCAAGGACACCAGCAATGATAGAACTATGTCCACCAATAAATTTGGTAGCTGAATGCATAACAACATCTGGAAGGAAAAGAAACGAAAAAAATTAGTAGATGTAATTTGATGAAAATTTGTTTTTCCATTTTTTAAACGTATGACATATACAGGGTGTTCTAAACAAATTCCCATGATGACAAAGGGAGGTAAAAACATTTAATTTTCCCTGGATCATTGCTTCTATCTATTCCTACACAAAAAGTGAAAAGAATTGAGTATGAAGAAAACAATGTTCACCCTCATACCTTCTAAGCACTCATTGCTAGTTCATATAAACAAGCATGCTATTAACTTGTTCTATGTAACAATACATTATTTTTCAATGATATAAGATAAGAATACCTGCTCCAAGTTCCAATGGCTGACACAATACAGGTGACATCATGGTATTGTCTACCAGTAGAAGAGCACCATGCGCGTGAGCCATTTCCGCTATTTTCTAGACATGAATCAAGCAAATGAATTAAGTTTTATAACAGAGTAAAACATAGGATGGTCAGTGCAGTGAGAGGTGGTCGATATGTGGAGTGCGTGTGAAAGTCTCAAAGTGCTAGGAGAGGTGGATATTTTTATACCAATAATACTTAACGGGATTGCCGACCCCACTTAGCTGGGATTAAGGCTTTGTTATTGTTGTTGTTGTAATACTTGACGAGATTCATCTAAAATCATTTTACAAATGACTATACTACCATAAAAAAATGCAGCCAACAGTTAATTGCAATATAAAACTCATATCTGCAAGTATAATTTTTTTTAAAAAAAAATAAGGAGGGTTAGTGTATCATATCATCTGATGTTCCATGTAATCATAAGAAGAAAAGCTCCAAAAAAAAGAAACTGTTCTTTTAAAAACATGTATTTAGAGGCAAAATGAGCAAATAACATCATGGTGAAGGCCTCAACAAGCAACAGTATAATGTGATAAAAGCAGTCACTTGGACTAAAACTATCTGTATTAGGCATCAAAAACCAAACTATTGCCGTAGTAAATGATTAAAGTTTCATTTTAAGTTGCTTGTGACATATAACAGATTAAGGTCACAAACGGAAAAAACAAAAGCAGAAACATAAATAGAACTATACCAACCAATAAAAGGAAACAACTTACCCGAATATCAGGTATCTGTATCTGAGGATTGGTGGGATTCTCCACCCACACTAACTTAGTCAAAGGTCCAATAGCAGAGGCCACCTCCTTTAGATCACTTGTATTCACTTGTCTGTGCATGCAAGCATTCATCAGTGAAACCTATGTTTCTTGGAATGAATCCAGCAATACAGTATTTTCGCAATTCATAGCTCAGCAGGGGAACAATATCCAAAAACCTGAAAATCAAACTTACCTCACTATGACTCCAGTCTTCGGAATTACCTGGGACAATACTCTATCAGAACCACCATAGAGATCATCTCCAGCAACAATTTCTCCACCTATATTTAGATTATATATCTAAATGTGACAGAGCTCTCAACTATAATCTTAATAACTAACAAAAACTACAAATAAATAACAATTTGGGACTGATAATACTATAGTTGAATAATAAAGTCAGATTATAAGGGAAATACACAACAGAAACGCAGAACATAAACCACTGGATTTTCTAGAGACCAGCACTCTTTTAAAGACACTTCACTAACCAAAGGACTGAACTCTCACCCTAACTTATACCGCTAGACAGACCCTAACACATCATTAACCCATCAAATGATTTTCCTTGTATCCAGGACCCGTGGGATAATCCTCAAAACCAGAAGTATTTCTCCCTTTTATTCCTTGATTTTCTATTTTAACTATTAATAAATTCAGCAGCTCTATCAAAATAAAAACGGTTATTTCAGCATACAGTATCTCTGATGAAAAATATGAAGATGAGGAAATGCACCAGTTCCAACAAGCTGGCTGACAGCATTCAGAGCAGCCATTCCACTACTAAAGCAGAAGGCTCTATCTGCTTTGTCGAGCTTGGCGAGTAACCTGATAATAAAAAATGAATCAAGTAAAAGATGATGAAAAGAAGAAACAGATATAGACCAATGTCAGACAACAAATCATGCCAAACCTTTCCAAAGCATCCCGGGTAGGATTTCCACTTCTAGTATAATCATAAGGACCATTTTCTGTTGCAGAAGGCTGCATGAAAAAGTATAGAAGACAAGTGCAGCATGAAAAGAATATCATGGAATAGAGATCCTAAACACACAATCATAAAGAGCTCATCACGTAGAGATCAAACGTTCACCTGCTTAAAAGTAGCAGTTTGGTAGATTGGTGTGCTGATTGCTCCATAAGGATCAAACTCAGTATCAAAATTCAGTAAAACGGTAGAAAGGCTTGGCCCACTGGCCTGCTCTTCTGCAAAATAGAAGCTAAAACTACTTACATAAAAAACAAAGATCACTCATATGGTAATCCCTCAAGTCCTAAATATAAGACCCCTTTGACCCTTTTTGTGGAAGTTAAGGAAGAAAATTATACCACTAAATTATAACATATGCCACATGTAATAACATTATAGGTAGTTTAACTAATTTTGCATCCTTAAATTCTCCAAAAAAGTCAAAGAAGTCTTATAATTAGAACTAGAGGGAGTACTTGTAAACTCAAGAAACACAAACACAACCACTTGAGCACTCCACAACACTGTCTGCCAAAACCGACTTGCTCACACTCTTATCCCTATGAATTGAACAGTTAATTCTGAACACCTTCAGTCTGCTTGACTTTGAGTTTACCGACTTGTTTGATCCCAAGTTCTGCCACGCATTTATAGCACTTGTGCTCTAAAACAAAAGAATGAGAAATATGATAATGGTTAAACGAGGTGCATGAAGTGTTTGAATCAATTATCATTGTTACCTTGGATTGAAGATCTTTAGTTGGTGGAGTAAAGAAAGGCCTAAAAGAAGTTGAGGCCAAATCCATCATTGGCAAAGAGCTATGTAGTATATTTGTTGGCCGTTTATTAGCTGAGAAGATGGAGTTGACTTATTAAGCTCAAGTTTCCTGAACAAGACATCAGAGACAGCAAAGAGCGCCTCTTGTTTTGATGAAAGGTTCAAACACATAACTTTAACATAACACACAAGTGTATCTGGACGTCTTTCGTGGCTTTGGGTAGAATTGAGAGGGAACAGGGATGAGTAATGATGAACATGAAGAATGTTGCATCAAATGATGATGGGGAAAAAGTGGATGAATATTATTATCCTGTTGGTTAAAGTGAATTTTTAGTGAGGATAAGACATGGAGGAGTATATAATTGCATGCTCTTTTCTCTGTTAAACTATCTACACATGATTTTGGACCAAAAAACTATCAACACATGATTTATATAATTTCTTTTAAACCCTCAGGCTACAGAAAATAACTATGACGTCTATATATAGTTTAATTGTTTTTAAAATTGTTACTTTTTAAAAAATGTCACTCTTATATTCTAAACTTTTTGAAAATATAATAGATACTACTACCTCCGGTTTTAAATATAAGATCTAGTTGACTTTTTTTTGGAGATGTTAAGGTTGCGAAATATGCTATTAAATCATGACACATTTGATATATTTTTAGATTATCCATTAGTTTATAGGTAAAATAAACTAATATAAGGGGGAAAAAAGTAAGTAAATCAATTTATAATTAACTTATTTTGTTCTTTTAGGATTTTCCAAAAAAGTCAACTAAGTCTTATATTTAGGACCGGAGAGAGTATAAGTTATTTGAGATTAATTATCATTTTTTTCCAACTACATGTATGTCAAGTGAGATTAATCTTTTGTTGTTCTAACGACTTAGGGGTGGACTGATGACCTGCTTGTGAGATGAATTATTATTACTATGATTAAAACAATCATATTGGTCATGTTTTTACTTTTTTCCCTGCACATCTGTTGAACTAGCTCTAGTTATCTTCTCAACTTTTTTTCTTTAGATGTAGCTTTTGTTAAGCGAATGCACCTACTAAGTTGTGTTTAGAAATTAAGCCTGGGGGTTTTTGCCCTGGGAATATAATTAAATTCTAAGCTCCACTTTGTAGCTCATTCTCGCATATGTATATCAAATCAAAAGGATAAAATACTACAGATGCTCAACCAGGGAACGCAAATGAAGATGATTACAAAGGCTGTAATTATACAGCTGTTTCCTAGCCTGTGAAGAGGATCCGGCCGAAGAAAGACTAGACCGTTCCACACTTATGTACAACCTAGTAATAATAGAGCTCAACAATGCGTCCAATCAACAACATTCGAATATCGAACCACGATAAAAACATACGGCATCTCCATTAGAAGCTGCTTCGCATATCTTCCTCCACATGACACTACAATATTGGCGCGCTCTAAAATAGGCATCAATAAACTCCAATGAATCATGTACATCCACCTATTAGTCTTCCTCTTCATCCAAAATAACCTTCCTGCGTGAGCATAAAACTTCTGTCACATCCATTAAAGCACACGGTAGACAATATGGGAAAACACGTTTTTCAAATTCTAATAATCAACACCAATCGATGTTTACATATCAGAGCGAGAGTCTTGGGGAAAACATTGCATGAGACAGCTTTAGTTCATTTAATTTTCCCTTCATTGGTTACGACTTAAGAAACAAGAAGACATGGAAAATAAGAAATTAGCACTCAAAACAATAGGTGACCAAAGGCGCATCACCTTGCAATGACAGAGCCATACCTTCTTGGCCGAGTAGTTCGTTTACCAGTGTTATCACCCATTCCCTCCTTCATGGTGCTTTTCTTAGTTCTGGATCGGGTTCCTCCTATGATAAGTAGTTTCGTTAGCCATAGATAATCAATAAGCCAATATAAAATATAAAGTGCAAGTTCCACGTTTCACATGATAAATACAAGTAGTTTCATTAGTCTTGGACAATCAATAAGCCAATATGAACTATAGAGCGTAAGTTGAACGATTCACATGTCGTTAATAATAAATAATATAACTCATCTCGAATTTGGTGACGTTGCATGGAATTCACTGTAATTATGGGAACAGCCGGGAAAAAAATTTCGGTGTCTGAACAGTAGAATACCTCTCTTATTGGCCAAGGGAGATTTAACTTCTGTATCTTCTCCATCCGACTCCGTCAGCTCACTTGAAATAGCAGAATGTTCTTCTGAATCAACGTGCTGGCTTTTCAACTTATCATTCTTAGATAAAGCTATCCCTTCAATGCATGGATCAATAACTTCACCGGCTTCCTCTGCTTAAAAATACAGGTCTTTCAGCAACAAAATAATAGTTGGCCAGCAAAAAATAAAAAAGCAGAAGCCAACTCAAAGCCGCAAGCTATATAAAATGAAGCTAACTAATCGTTCCCCACAGGTCTCTTTAGATAACTGCGCCCATATTATTGCATTTGTGATGCTAACAAGTTTTAGGAGGTAGAAGGTTCTTATCATCGTTTTATGAAGATTAATGCACATGGAAATAGGAGCCAGAAATCAAAATTATAGCTTATGGACAATTACAAATATCTTTAAAAATGCAGGCAAATAAGGAAGAGGATCATGAGTTCTCTCCAATTAAAAAAATGAACTATCAAGTTAGTGAAATTAACCTGCATTAGTATTAGATTCTGCATGGTCTTCAGTATCTGTGGCTGCAGCAAAGCCCTCCCGGCTGCCAATCTTCTGTTGATGAATGTGGGCATTTCTAGCAGTTTCTTCTTGTTCCTTTCTTTCCATATGGAACTTCTGTAGTTTATCCTCGAACTCTTCAATACACGATTTAAGCTCCGGTTTTGCAAATTTCTTGCCCTGTTTTACAGAAACAACCTCAGTCATCATAAAATAATAATTGCAAGGGAAGTGCAACATTACTATCCTTTAAGCGAGACCAGATTAATACCTTGTTTATTATGTTCTTAAAATGATCCATAACAGAATCCTCTGACAAGGCATGTTCATACGTCTTGAATAACTCAATAAGTTTTTTCATCCCTTTCTCTGTATATGCTAGCTGAGAGAGACAATAAGAAAGATGTTTCCATTGTCCGGCGTCTGCAAACACAAAAAGCTACATTTAATCAATGATAATCATAAACAAGGATGTCACATATATTTATTTTCAATACCTGTAACACCACTGAACCTATTGCATAGCTTTTCCACAAGAGCTTCCATTTGTTTGTCCTGAAAGAGTTCAAGAGATCTCGTGAATATTAAAACCAGAAACATCAATCAAGCCTACTGAACATTTAAAATATCATATACCTTCTTGATCGAAGCAATTAGAAATTGCATGATGTTGCAGAAAGAATCTTCGGTAAGATTCTGATTGGATAATTTGCTTAGTATATCTGGAAGTAAATTATAAATAGGATTGCTTCCTGATGCCATGAAGAGAAGAGATAAATTAGATACCATTTTCCTATAGAAAACATCAGAAGAAAATAATAGGATAGTAGTAGTAATAGTATAGCTTTATTCTCTCAGATGGGCAACTCCTCTGCATCTAAAATTGCATTTATACCCTGCCTATCTGACCTTCTAAACAACTAGTTTTATTGAATTTGGACATCTTCATTCAAGGGTCAATGCGATCATGAACATGTAGGGTCCCCAATACATTATTGCAACATGAAATTTGAATTTAGAAGTATATATAAAGAATATTAAAAGTACAGGAGGAAAACCTTTCTTGGAAAGTTCATGAAAGAATAGCTTAGCGAGACTTGAAATTCTCGTGTCTTCATCCTCTAATCTTACAGCCATTTCGTTGATGTAACCTTTTACCTGATCAAGCAAAGATACTAATTCAATTCAACATTAAAAAATTGAAAAAGCAAAAAAAACTACTGCAACATTTACCTTCATCATGTCATTCAGTATGAGATGTGAAAGCACCAGAACAGCGTTCTTCCTTACAGAAACGCAAGGATCTCTAAGACGGGCATACATGTTCTCTGTCCATGGTTCTAAAAGATTGGGAAACCGAACTGCTAAGTCACCCAGTGCAATGGTACAATTAGAGCGGACAGTATCTGAATTTGAACCCTCCACGACTGTGAATAGGAGCTGGAGATTTGCATCACTGTAAACGAATCACTAAGAAAACTGATTCATTCTCCACAAGACATCAATAAATTGGAAGGTGGATGTGGGGAGAAAACAGCCAAGTACTCACCAAAACTCTGCATCAATAATCATGAATCGACATAAAGCTAGCATTGCTGATGCCTGCAGTTCTGGGTACTGAATTACATAGAAGTTACACAAGTGAATAGGACAATCAATTGTTACTTGCGGAGTAGCATGAAGATTAAAAGAACTGCTGCATTGAAATATTCCAATTTTCGTAAATTCAAGTAATACTACATTACTCCGCATCACTTCTACAATAATACAACATTTTATTTTCTTAAGATAGGCGTTTATTTATTAAAATCCAAAACACTATGAAATGTTTGGTAGCAAAATGCAATGGTTGCATTTAAAATAATACTAACTTATGTCTAATGCTAGAAACAAAGAACATGGGAAAGCGAGAAGGGCTAAAGAATATCAAGACAATCACCTTCTGCATCAGCCCCAAATTTCTACAAAGCTTGGACAAAAAAGTCGTGCAGATTCCAACCAAATTCTTCTCATCCGAACGACCAGAAATGATTTCTTTCTCTGCTTTTTCAAACAAAGCATCAAGTGCTGCATCCTCGGAAGCGGCCAAACCTAACTCTTTGCTTATATCATTATCCTGCAACGCTTTGTGCAAGCACTTATTCAAAAAGCTGAAAAGTAACATATTAAACTATCAAGGAAGAGAATATAACAAACAATTCTCACGCACCTTTCGTACACCAGATGAAGCTGTCCCATTACTATCTAAACTTTGATTCTCAGCCTCCATTTTTTCTCTAGCTATTCTCTGTTTCTGAATTTTTTTAGAACACGATTCAATATATACGAGTTGATTCATGGCAACATGGCTTATGACAAACAAACATCTACTTAGTTTTGCTACTTGGACAGTTGTAAGTATGCTGGGTTTACTGGGATCACTGTCACTCTGCAGATCATCGGTGCAATCATTAATTACAGAATTCAGGGTCTTTCTAACCATATCAGCAGCCATGGTTTCTGGGGTAGGATGAATTGCATAGATGGCAGCTATTGCTTTGTCAGCAGCAGAATACCATATATTTCCTGGAAGCCAAGAGCCAGTGATCAAACTTTCCAGGATACCAAATATCCGAGCACCACTAGTAGCCAACAATTTTTTCTTGTCATCATCAGACAGTCTCTGGATAGCAAGACATGCCGTCCTGGCGAGCAAAGGGTCGACTTTAGCCCAACGACCAAACCCAATATCAATGATGTCCTGTAAATGTGAGCTAAGAACACCGGCTGATGAATTTGCCACCATGCAAAGAACAGATAAGGCACCACGGCTTTGCTCCGCAGTGGTTCCACTAATATTGAAGCAAAAAATATCCCATAATGCTGATATCTGAAACAGTTAAGACATGGAATTATTCAATGGGAGCTAAGCCTGATAATGGGCATGAAAAACTAATTAGACGAGGGAAAATAAGGCATCAGAATGGTAATTAGAATTAGCAACCAAAAGCTCATAGCCAGCAACAATAGTCTTAAAGTCCAGTTTCTAGGTAAACAAGTGTTTAGCTAACAACAGGGCCTGTCAAACAACATTATACAACCAAAGAAGACAATACTAGAACATGAGCTGGAGCTGGAGGCTGACCAATGATTTGTGCATTATATTACTTGATAAGAAAACAGAAGAAAACATACAGTGCCAGAAGATATATCACCCTTGGAGACCAGTGCACTGACTATAAACTCAAGAGCTGCTAGATCTCCTATATTGGAATCAATGACAAGACTGGAGAGATTCTTGGCAGTTTCAACCGGATTCTTCCGAATATATATCGTATTGAAAGCATTCTCCACTGCTTCATAGATGGATTTATCTTGGGAAAATACCTAATGCCAGAAAGGGTTAATTGTGGGTTACATAATATCATCTAAGCCAAACACAAGAAAGAAAAGAGAGCTTACCAATGGCAACATTTTCCGAAGGCATTCCTCTGAGCCATCAATTTGAAACTGTCTACACCTCATCAACAAGAGAATCGTGTTTTCAACATCAGTAGCTGAGGATGAAGCCATCAACTGGACAAGGGTAGGCATGGTCGCACATATACATTTGGAGAACCTTAGTCCAGACTCAAGAGATGCAACCAATGCCCTAGTCTGCTCCAAATTCCCAACATCTGGCAAATTACTGTCTTGCAAAGCAGCCACCTCTCCTGGCTGGGATATACAACTGTCAGCTAAACTGTCTTGATGCTCCTTTGCAACAGTTTCAGGATTTAAGTTGTCTACTTCACCGTCGCCAAGGTTATCACCATCAGATGGTAAGTCATCACTAACATCTTCTGAAGGCATATCCGGCTCAAGCTCATTTAGTCTCTTTTTGTACTGATCTAAGGTTGCTTCAAATGAGGCTATTCGAAGCTGTGGACCAAATGGGTTGTGCTGCAGCATCATGATCAATAGATTTAAAGCAGATTTCCTGACTATTGCACTCTTGTCCTCCAATCTACCAGCAGCAACCTTCGCAACTTCATTCCACAAACCAATTGATATACAATGCTCTTCACATAATTCAGCCCATACCTGGAGAACTCGACTTCTTGTATAAGCTGACACGTCTCTACAACGCTCGAGTAAGATTTCCAACATAGCCTGCTTAGTACGCAGGCGAATAGATTGAGAGCTCACTTCACCCTCAACATCCTTAAAAGCCTTTGCTACTAGCTTCCCCAGCACACCAACAAGAGCGTTTCTAATCTTATAGGACTCACCACCAAAGTGTGGGATAAGAATGCCAATGTTTGTGGAAATTAACTTAGGAAGGCGATCAGCTAGCTCTACAAGAAAACGTCCCACATTTTCAGCCCCAACCGTGTCCCTTACATAATCTTTTGGATTAGTCCTTCCAATATCTCTAATAAGAGAGATCGCCATACTTCCATCTGCATACTTCTTCTCAGCATCCGCAACTGCATCAGCCAAGTGTGCAACAACAAAATCATACTTGTGAATTAGGTGCATGATAGATGCACATGATTGTGCCATGTAATGGTACTTTGTAGAGCAAGCCCCGATGATACGACATAGAGCATCTTTTGCTTCAGAATCTTTAAGCAGCATTGGTTTCTCAAACAAAGAGAACACATTTCTACGAAAAGGAAATGTCAAGTAAGAAGGTTTCCACAAAAACTTCACTGAAAATGAAATATACATATCGCTTACTTTGTAACAAAAGACAGATAATTTTCATCAGGGTCTGAAGAACCAAAAAGCAATTCAAGGTTAATCTCCAGCGAGTTAGCAATAAGGCCAAGAATTCTGCCTCTCTGTGCCTCCCAATTCCATGAATTCACAGGCTGTTTCTTCCTATGAGCACTAACTGTAACCTGAACCAACACTAAAATGCTTCAATCAACAGTAACAAAGGAAAACTAAAGATGCTATACAGTAAAAAATCACAAGTCAACAAAACCTTGACACTGTTGTTGGAACCACTGGTGGACTCTTCTGCCATAACAATGTTAAGGAGAAAGTACGTATATATTTTAAAAGCATTACGATGCGAAGCAACGCGATCAAGTGCCGAAATATCCTCATCATCCTGACCTTGAGAAGCCCTTAGGAGAGAGTCCACATTAGGCAAAAGCACACTAACATTAGAACGAAGACTCTCCACAATATTCAACTTGGACGACGGAGGCAGACTAGAATAACCACGAATCAATGAGTACACACGATCAAACACATCTTGATCTTCCACACAAAACAACTCCTTATCCGAAAGATCAAAGGACACGCCTGCTTATACAAACAAAAAACTAACACTTAAATTCTGCTAATTGAATGCATAGTATGAGGCAACAAAAACCAACAATTAATAGTGGAATAAATAATACTCCCTCCGGTCCTAAATATAAGCAAAATAAGTTAGGTATAAATTGATTTGCCTAATTTTTTCCCTTATACTAGTATATTTCACCTATAAACTAATGGATAATCTAAAAATATATCAAATATGTCATAATTTAACAACCTTAATAATCTCTCCAAAAAAGTCAATTAGGTCTTATATTTAGGAGCGGAGGTAGTAAATAATAGGAAAAATGATAAAATTTGTGTACCTTTGACGAATTCTTCGAGTTGGGAGGGGCGAAGTGAGGAGATGTGGGTTGGGGTTTTGACGGAGAGGCGGTAGTCATCGTGGTCTTCTTCGAGATCGAGGAGAGTGGGAGGGAAGACGAAGGGAGGGGCCATTGGGATGAGAGAGAGAGAGAGGTTTTGTGAGAAATTGAAATGTAGCTGAAGGGTGTGGGCGGGAAAATTAAGAGTAATTTGGTACAAAAATGGGAGAGAAAAAATATGCGTGGGAGAATTTGAAGAATGTATTCCTATTTGGTGTGAAGGTAGGAGAAGCGTACCAGATTCAGTGGAGTGGGAAGAAGGAAGAAGGAAGAAGGGAGAACGCGAAAGGGTGTGACAGAATGAAGCCAGCGTTCCAATCCCGCCCATTTTACAACTTTCAAATTTTAATAGAGTGAAGTTTTTTTTTTATTTATTTATTTATTTATTTATACATGCTACATGGCACCACAGTCTACAAGCAAGTAGCAACCTCCTAATTTGATATTTGATTCACGGAAATGTAATCTCACATTTTGATTTTGGTGTGGGAAAAGGAAAAGTCTAGGTCAATCCATGTTCATACCATAATTGATCTGAACTCTGTTATTGAGATGAGGTCTGATCTTGGTTTGTCAACTGTTATAGACTATTTTTAAGTATGAGTTTGGTTTGCGGTCTAGACTGATTTGATTATTAACATTTTACAAGGGCTGATAAATTAAACATAGTACAAAAGAATATTTAGAAAAGTGAATTGTGGATTTGTGGGTGAGATCGTTTCAATGAAAATGTTTAGAGAATTAGAGGTAACATAAAACTTATAATAGAGAATACAATTGTAATTTTACATTAAGAATTAATAATAAAAAACATCAATTAATTATAATAACATAATTTCCTATTTACAAAATAATATTAAATTGCTTAATAGGTAAGAGTGATAGGTTAATAGGATTTTGTCAAGCATGAGCTTGACCTGTTAGGAAAAATAGGGCAAAAGAAAAGGTTTTGATCTAGCATGTAAATAAAGAAATTGGTTCAATACCTTAACGATAAAAGTCATGGGCTCATGATTGCTGGGTTACACCCACCCTTACTCTCAATGAAGAAATCTAGTTACCCCAGGACTTAAACTAAATACCACTGGTGAAACTAAAATAATTCCAACTAAAGCGCTTGGTTTTAAAAATTAACAGTATTTTACACTATCATCGAAATTCTATTGTCGAGCTCCATTTAGTTGGAATGTCCACCAAAGAATATGGTAGATGGAGCTACTTGTGCTTCAAATGTCTAAAAATATGTCCACAGAAGAAGTTGGAATTTGATCACATAATGATTGTATTAGAATTGAAAGTGGAATTTTTTTTTTGTGCTAATCAGGTTGTGTGATGATTGAAGTGACTTGTTTCAATTTAACTTCTTCAAATGTGTGCGGACAATTATTATGAAAAGTAAGTTTGAGTGAAAATTACTAAAATTATACAATAACTTTAAGAGAAGTATAAAATTAGGATTAGAAAATAATTTATTGTTATAAAAAATAAAAAAATGCCTGTATACTATTTACAGAATGTAGTTCCAAAAGTGTCCCACAAAGACAAATATATAAAATTTCAAAAACTATGCTTTAAAATTGAGTATAGTCTATTTTTTCTATACTAGTTTTTTTACTAGTAATACAAAATCTAAAAGTTTATCATATATTCAATTAACTTTTAATAATTTAAGAGGATTATATGTCTATTATTAACTTTTTATTGCCAATATATGTCTATTATTAACTACTAACTTATTTTTCTGCCTTATATAGTTAATACTCTATCTAGTTACTGAGTTCACAAAATATTTTAATTTTGTTTTAAAAACAAAGTGATAATGGCGGCGCCCAAACTAAATTTTGCGTTTCTAGAAGTTTGGCAAGGCAATCAAAACACTTTACCTTAATAATACGAATAACAAGTTTCTTAAAACAAAATACAGAGTATACATACTTATCTACACATGGGCTTGTTGTCCCTGTGTTATCGTCAATTCCTGGGTCTTCCCTGAGAAGCCACAGCAAGAGAAGGTGGAGATGGCAGTGCCATGGAGCATGAGCTTCTGGATGGCCAAGATGGTTTGGATTGCTTTGAGTGGTTGGGTGTCTTCATGTTTGACTGTTGCTGATGAAGTCGCTAGTTCTCTTCGATCCGGTGATATTGGCCCCTTCAATGTTGGATAATTCAATAATCTAATTCACCTTTACTCTGACTCTGCTTCGTCTCACAAAGTTATTATTTTTCTTACTCTTATTTATCTCTTTTGTTGAAATTATAGCTTTTTGATTGGCTGGAAAGATTTATTGAACAATTTGGATGTGCTTCCTTTTCTCCCCTCTATCTTCAGTCTTATCTGTTTATTGTATAATATGTTTAGAGATCAATTCAATTTTCAATTTTGGAATCATGGATTGTTGTGTTCATTATTTTTCTGTGCCTGAGCCTGACATTTAACTTTACTCCCTTTTGTTTCTGAATTGGTCATCAAATGGAAGCTAACATATTATATTGCATTCTCAGTGATAGATTAAAAGAAGGTGATGTGGCTGCAGAGTATTAGAACTGTGATTTAGCAATTTAAGACAGAGTTGGGGGGGTGTAGGAATAAACGATCAGGTATAACATTACATTGTAGAAAAATGGTTAGAGGGAAGATTATGTAGTTTTCTTGAACTGAAAAGATTATTTACTTAAAGAACACTATATATGGGTATGTAACAGCTCTAGATGATTCTGGGAGTGTAGATTTTTTCTAAAAAAAATAGTCAAGGTTTGAATCATTTAGACTATTTATGACTTCTAGTTTTCCTCACTAGCATCACTCCACCATTGCTTGAGCTTTGCATGGTAAGGTACAATCTTTTGAGATTAGATACATGTAGAAACTCTCTTGACCAATTTAGGTTATGATATGAAGATTGTAGTGGCCTCAATAAATTAGATTATACGTGTGGCATCTTCCTTGTAACCAAGACTTTTACCTTTTACTTCTATAGTGGCCATGTTAAGGAAAAAACAACATTGGAATGTGTAGATTATGAGTTGTCCATTTGATTAGATGTGGATATATTTTGGCAGTCAGCATATCATAATGAAGTATGGATTGAAAGCAGCGTTGTGCCTGGAGTTTTGAAATAATGCTAATCAGGTGGGTTCTTTGTAAACTTCAGCTACCAATTGCCCTCCTATGCGCTTTAATCGCACATGGGTAAGTTGCACAATCATTAGTACTGCTATTTTTAATCATAAGGATTTGATGGCCTCTATGGACTATGGTGTAGTTTTTAATCTTTAGTGCCAGGTTCAAGAACTTGTAACTTTGAGCTAAGGGGTCCTGATTTTGTAGGTGCAAAAAAGTGTTTTATGAAATCAGATATAGGTTTAAAATGATTTACAGATAGTCATATTGAAACAAAGATAAACTCTTTAAGTTTGAATTCTTGTAATAGCCACAAAACGATAAATATCTTAGTTCGATCAGAACATTTGAAAGTGGGAATAAGTGTGCTTTGATAGATGAAATATGAGTTTTGATGAACACCCTTTTGTAGAATGACAGGGCAAAATGTCTTTCAGCATTTATCATGTTCCTGAAATTATCCTGGCATTGGTCATTTTACTTCAGTTTGAGTTACTAAAGAGCATGTCAGTTTTATTGTATTTGTCTCACAATAAGTCTCGCATATGGAAGTATTTTTGCATTGAAATTCAGGTGTCCTCCTGAAATAGCTTCAAGTTGGCCAATATGAGTTTAGATTACTCACCATACATATTGTGATGATGCAACCTTGTCAGTGCATTTTATCTTTATGTATTGAGAAACCCAAAGTCCCACATCGAATAAATCAAAGGTAGACTAAGAGTATATATATGAGTTGAGTCTCTACCACATTTACTTAAGCTTTTGTGGTGGAATGACAAGACTCATATCATATACTCTTAGATCCTAAACTTAAACATTGTACTCCCTCTCATCCTTTATACTACCTCCGGTCCTAAATATAGGACCTAGATAACTTTTTTTTGGAGAGATTTTTTTTTTATCAAAATTTTTTGGAGAGATTAAGGTTGCGAAATATGTTATTAAATGATGACATATTTAATATATTTTTAGATAATCCATTAGTTTATAGGTAAAATAAACTAGTTTAAGGGAAAAAATTAGGTAAATCAATTTATAATTAACTTATTTTTTGCTTTTTTAGGATTTTTCAAAAAAGTCATCTAGGTCTTATATTTAGGACCGGAGGGAGTATAAGATATGGGAGAATTGTAGTTGTTGCTTTAGTTGTTTGATGCAGTGGGTGTTTTTCATTTTGTAGTGTATGTAAATAAAGTTTGTTGATGCAAAAATATTTGTTGGAAATTCAGCAGGCGGTACAAGAATGGTTAAGAAAACTAATCAAACGTCATTTTGTATGGCTTGCAGTTCTGTGGAGGCTGGGATGAAGGGGCTAAGATTTAATGTTAAAGAACGTTGCCTTTTGTTCCAGTGTGTTAATTTGGTGTTGAGATATTTTCAAGTTTTTTTCTCCCAATAGGAGATATAGTAAAAATAAAATGTGAGTCTTAGCCATACGATTTGATACAAACTATCCCCTGACTTGAAACCTTACTTGTAGGATTAGTCTCTTGTAAATAATGGTACAATTTGTGTATATTTATACGGCAAGGAGAGCTAAAGCACATTCAGGCGGTCACTGTGAACATAGTTTTGAGCGTTGGGTTTATCTTGTTCCCACAAGGCCACAATCAATTCACCAAGTTGAAAAGCTAAATTTTCTTAATATGAAAGAAATTGGACGAAGCAAATCTTATTATTAAAACATGCCATCTGGCGCATTGATTCTTTACTGTTCATGTAGAAGCGCATCACAAGTTGGCTGCTGAGCTATTAGACTGGCTGGGACAATGAAAACAGAATTTGATAACAGCGCTCATGAATTCCAAATAACATAATTTAGCGTCTGATTATTGGATTCTGTTTTTGGAGAATGTCTTCTGGGAAAAAAAGCTTTTATGAAAAATAACTTTTGATGAAATTAGAGTGTTTAGATTAAACTTTTTGAGAATAACTTTTTAAGAATAACTTTAGAGTAGAATAGTTTTTTTGAAAAAAAGTTTTAATGAATAACTTTTTATGTTTCTTTTATTTGAAAGGGTTAAAGGTCATTCTAACCACTAAACTAATGTGAAAGTGTCAATTTAGCCTACAAACAATAAACGGTCTCATTCTAGCCACTAAACAATAAAAATAGTTCAATTTGGCCACTGAGGTAATGGAAAATACTAAAAATAGCCTTGGAGATTTAATTAAAATAATTTTTGAGGATGTGAGTCACACTTTTAATAAAAAAACAACTCATCCTATGTGGGTTTTAATAAAAAAACCCACATATTATAGACGCATTAGCACGAACTTGGTTGAAGCAGATCCCATGAAAACAACAAAGTTTCAAGAACAGGAATAACAAATGGGGATTCAAAAAAAAGAATGAGTAAAGCCAAAATATGATCAGATTCCAATCAAGTTAGCAAAGTTTTTCAACACAAACAGTAGAGCCAGAATCTGGAAATGTAAGTGGGGAAATGGAGAGTGTGTGTGTGTTTTGTGTGTGTATAGAGAGCGAGAGAGAGTGAGGTGTGTGGTAAGAGAAGAAAGAAGAGGAGGCATCGGAGGAAGAGGAATAAGAGGGAGGGGACAATAGCATCTTTTATATTTTTAGTTCTAGGCAGCTATGATTGTTTCAGTAGAGGAAAATGGAGGATGAAGAGGAAGAGGGGTGGTTGGAACACATTGTCTCATCTTTGCACATTCTCCCTGAGTGTCAAAGGCGGTCGCTCGTGTGAGAGAATCGACCTCACCATTCTGTACGACGTACTAGACATCATATATTATCACATACACATGTGCCATAATGAAGTATTTCTTACTCCAAGTCCTATGCGTGTCAGAAGACCAAACATGTCACACATGTACTTCCTTGGCCTTAGGCTCTTAAGTAGGGGACTTTGCATAGGAACATGTTTAACAACAACCTTATGCGCTACAACTTCTCACATATTTATCCTCATATTTTATTCATGCTACGATACTTAGGGACTTTAATTTAAGTAATGGTCACAATGTTTGCACAATGCACTAACACTATGTTTGGAATCTCATTTCAAAACCAAGATGTTCTTTTAAACACCCTTGACCATACAATCATACGTTCTACCATAGTAAGTACATTGAATGTGCACAATTACATGCCCTTTAAAGTATTCATAAGCATTTTGTGGAGTCATAAAATGTCTCTCACAATGGTTGAACTAGTATTCACTTACATAGTTCTACCACAATAGATATCTGTTATTTTATACATCATATGTGTACATTTAACTACCAACAACAATTACATGGAAACTTTTGTCCATTTTACATTTACGTTTATTCAGTATAGAGATATTTGTCAAGACTCAAATTCACTTTTGAAGTAGGAGGACGGTGGGTTTGGGTGAGAGGAAGGAGGGAGGAGGGAGGGAGGGAGGTGGAGTAGGATGAGTTGTTTTTTTATTTTTAAAAGTGGGACTCACATCCTCAAAAAATATTTTAATTAAATCCCCAAGGGTATTTTAGTATTTTCCATTACCTAACCATTTTTATTGTTCAGTGGCCAGAATGAGACCGTTTATTGTTTGTAGGCCAAATTGACACTTTCATAATAGTTTAGTGGCCAGAATGACCTTTAACCCTATTTGAAATAAGTGTTTTACCTAAATGAGAGATCGAAGCTTCCAGCTGGAAAAAGAGAAAAATGTAGTTTTTCTCAAAATAACTTTGGAACCTCAATCTAGCTTTTCTTCTCAAAATAGCTTATCCAAAAAATTTGAGTGTTTGGATGCCTTTGTGTGAAACCTAGGTTAGGGAACTAGAATAACTTTTGAAATGTATCCAAATAGACACTAATTTTTGGGAGACGCCACCTATTGTAGTCTAGCAAAACAAAATTCTTGAAATGTAATGATTAAAATAAATTGTTAATAAAAATGATGAAATTGGAGTCTATGATACACAATTATTAGGAATAACTTTTTCTATCAACCTATCAACTACTCCCATGAGTGATCCTCAATCTCCATGCCAGTAAAAACGAGTGATCTGACAGATGATAAGATGAGCTATTGGTGATAAAATAGCCTCCATCTTGAAGAATTTATTAAGGATATATGCTTAGAAACATGGAAGTGCCGCCTAAATTAAATCTAATCATGGATCATTGTGCTTGACCAAATAACAATAAGAGAGTGATAGAGAAGACAAATATAAACATGTCTGATCTTGCAAGACGGGGCCATTGTTATCCTGATTCATCGCATTTGATGCATGATTGACCATAAAGACAGGCCATTGGCCAAAAGTTCCATATTTTGTGGATTTACGCGTGCTTTGATATATAGTGACATACATAGTCATTAAGAACAGGAACATAATGGTTGGAGAGAGTGACTGAATGTGAGAGGAGACGTATTTTCCTTTAAAATAAGCACAAGTCCAAGAATAGTAATTTGAAAATCTGGAAACATGTTTGACGCAGTGCTGATAGGATCTACGTGCCGTCTCTTTTACCTCGGCCAGACATGTTTTCTTTTGATATACATTTCTCCAGTGATTTGATTAGTTTTGGGACCAATCAATGCTCAAAGTTCAGCCTAATCTAGTACCACTTTGTGATATATGAATTACAGATTTATCACATTAAAATACCATATTCAATCTCAAATATAAGATCGATCGCTTTGACTTTTTACATGGAGAATTAGGGAGACAAATATATCACTTAATTTTAACATATCTTACTTTTAATTGTATTATAAGGTAGATGTTAGTGTATATGGTAAATTAGCTTTGAGTGAAAAATATAACTATAAACATTTTAAAGTGATTTATTTTGTATCATTAATTTCTTAAAAGAGTTTAAGTGATCTTATAAATAGTGTCGGCTAGGGAAAGCAAAAGAAGCATTATATATTCAATACCAAAAAAGGAGGCAAGTCCTCCGAGAAGTTTGGTAGGGGTGATCATATGCACCAAATACTACAATTCATTCAGAATGGCAAAAGCAGTCATACCGAAGACTCAATCAAACTTCTAAAGTTTCTTTACTTGACCAAAGAAGAGTATGAAAGGTATAAAGTAAAAAACTTGAGTAAACGTATTTAATATGACAAATATTGGCTAAAGGATATCATCAATCTTCTCTAAACAATTATTTAAGAAAAAAAATCTTTGCTGAGTTGTTCAGAATCAAAAGACAGCCAGATCAAAGATTAGATCAAATTAAAGTTGATTGGCCAAAAAAGCAAGGTTGTATAGGATAAAAAACAAGCAAAATATAACAAATACATCATAAATATATCATGAACCTTTTCCAACATTTTGTTAGGATCCCTTGCCGAGTTGCACAACAAATTTCAACAAATTCCAGTATATGACATAATTAAGAAAGGCCAATTACCATGTTCATGCCAATCTATACGACATAGGGTGCAAAAAAGATATTATTTATACAGCCATTAGCAGTTCTTCAGTTCAATGCGATTTAAATTTGACTCATCAATAAAAAGATATTATTGTTTGTGCACCCAAAACCATACAATCATCTGATTTCTTTCATGCTTGTTTAAACTTTTAAATAATCTGAATTGATATATTTAGGAAGCAAAATTGGAAGGAAATATTTCCAGGAAAGTGTGTACAGGATGAGATTAAGAAAAAGATACAGGAGAATTCCATTTTAAAAACCAAAATAAAACCATATGGCATAATTCATCATCAGACCATAGTGGCTATGCCATTGTATCTTGTTCTTGTTCTATCAGTTTCAAGAGAAAGCCCCTCTTCCAATGTTTTCCTCTTGTTAGTATTGACCATCTGCACTGACTGTTGTTGTACTAGTTGTTGTTGTTCCACTAGTGGTTGTGGTGCTAGCTGAATTTCTGAGGTTTCAAGCTTTTCATCTAGCTTTTGTGATTGGTCCTTCAATTTCTGGGTCTTCCTCATATGTGGTCTAAGCCTAGTCAGATCAGCTGGCTTAACTGGTTTCAAGAAAAACTCCTCTGCTCCCTCTTCCAAGCATTTGTTAATCCTGGAAGGCACATTTTCGGATGACATAATCACCACTGGTATGTTTCTCAAAGACGAAGATTCCTGAAATAACAAAAGTAATGCCCTGTCATTTTCAAATCTCCTACCCATCAGGTAGAATTTGCCAGAACATAATATCCAAAGATCCTAATACAATTCAATTCTTTAGCCACTTCCTAGCTACCAAAGCAGGGCATTTCATAAAAGCAACTCCTGTGACTGTATTAAACCAGATTTGTTTCAAATAAAAAATTGTAAATCAGCAAAAAAAATGTTAAAACTAAGGTGTTCCCAATAAAACCATGAGCAAACACATGTTCAGTACTCAACTAATAGAAACCAACAGATTATTTACACACAACAGATGAACAATCTTCAGAGCTGAAAAGCAAAGCATACCTTGATTTTCTTGAGTAAGTCATAGCCAGTCATGCCTGGCATGCAATAGTCAGTAATAACAAGGTTCACATCCACTTCCTGTAAAAAGTGCAAAAACCATTAAAACTTCATTCCATACTCCTAGAAAAATAAGCTTCATGGGGAGCAAAAACAAACAATATAACAAACAATACCTGATTACTATGAGGAGACACAGAAGGTGTATTAGAGTCAGTCTGATCATTATCACGTAAACCCAGAAACTCCAAAGCCTTCCTACCAGAATCAACGGTAGTAACTGCCATTCACATAACAAACATCAATAAAACCATATAAAAAAACACCCATCAAGAAAAAAAGATGACTTTTTTAATCTTACCATGATAAGAGGAGGTTTTAAGAAGCCTTTCTATAAGCTTACGATCGATTATGCTGTCATCTACAGCCAAGACATGAAACTGGGACTCACAAGCCATTCCCATTATCAGATAGAATATAACAAAAACACAAAGAAAACTAGAATATCAGGAAGGTGAAGGTTGTGATAAGAGAGAGAGTTGAGATGATAGTGTGGTTTTTTTGTGGAGGAAAGGTTTTGGTTTTAGGGAGAGGAAGGAGACAGAGGAAAAGGGAGAAGAAGGGGAAGAGTTTTGTAATGAGAAAAGACACATCGCATCGCACAAAGCAAGATCCGACCAGATTTCATACCAAATCCAAATCTTTCAACTTGATCTCTTCATTACAAGCCAAGCGTCCTAATATTATTTATATGAATAAATAAATCTTATACTTAATGCTAATATATTTTGGCTTTTTGGAATGGGTGGGGTTTATTTGTTTATTCATTGGTTGTTCGCACAAGTCACCGGCCCTTGATAATCCCAATTCACAAGGTTAATTTATAAACACACAAGAGAGCTGTGTGTGACCGCATAGACACATTGTTGTGTTTTTTCTAATTTTAATGGAGTGAAAAAATATGGAAACATTATAATAAAAATAAACTATGATTTGCTTTCGAAAAAATCTCATTTAAACGAGAGTTGAATTTCAAAATCATTTTAACTAGTTGAATATCAGTATTAACTAGTGAAGTATGTTATGTTTACAACTCAAATTTTTTTTTTTAAATTTTAAAATTCAATTGTTATTTATTTGGGATTTCCACTTTGTTTTTTACGGAATAAAATGGTTTCAATATCGAAAAATTTCAGCTAACGTATGTAGAAGCAATTTAACATCAAAAAGCTTAAAAAAATAAACATCATCGACCTATAAAAGTGAATAAATTCTTCAAGGATAAAAAATTTGATTGTCATTGTCTTTTAAAATGGAGTATTTCTTACATATGTTTTCCCCAGCATGGTTGATAGAATTCTAATCATCTGCCGCTAGCATTGGTTGAGTATGATTAATGGGAGGGTGTTACCTAAATTTCAATAACCTCTCCACTTTAGAAGATAACTTTAATTACATTCAACAACCATGATCTTGGCAAAAAAATGACGGTGATCAGTTACACTATGGTGAGTTAATACTTAGGCGCGGTAAAATGGTGCGTGGTAAAATAATTAGAATGGGTTAGCCTTAGCCCTCCCTCAAAGGTCAAAAAACAAAAGATTAGCCCTCCTTGAATTGTGTGTCTAGTGGGAAGAGTCGAAAAATCTCACCTCTTGACATTTTAGCATTCACGCCTACTTCTGATCTTCAGGATGGTACAAATAATTATTAGGGAACCCGTAAACTATTATCTCTCTTTTTTTAAAAAAAAAATAATAATGCCCGACATAAATTACAAGCTCTGTGGTAATATTCTATGAATTGTGCCTGAGTTTTTTTCCTTGCACAAAGCAATATAGTCGTGTTTTAATAAAAATAATGACGGATATTTTTGGGGGGAAAAAACTAATGACAAGTGGACCCTAAAATTTCCGGAGAAATTATGTCATTTGGAGAAGTGTCGTGTGATTAACACGTTTTTAAACACGTTGACATAGTAGATTGTGAGTTACGAGTTTTATTGAGTAGTCGCATTAGTTTTGGGGAACACATTCACGTGAACAATACATCACTGTAGGGGACCAAAAAGGTCTAATTCTACGTTGGACTCTTGAGGCATTACGTGCCAATTGCCCAATAGTCACACCATCACATACGCCAGCACGCCTCTTATTATTTGCTAGTATGTTTTATTTTTTGCCCGAAAGGATGAACTTCATTGAAATTGAAAAATAATACATACACAAAAAATACACTGAAGCAGAGCATCAAAATGCAAACCAAACCGAGGGAGAAACTAAGACAAAAGCCAACCACAAGAACACACTAATACATACATGATAACGTTATTAGATTACCACATGAAGGCGCTAATACAAAAGCCAATCACAAAACGGACGGCCAAATGCCTTATAAATATATGTTAAGTTAGGAGATTAGACTTCTCATCCATCATGATCAAAGGGTAAAATAGTAAAGGTTGGTTGTTCAAAGACGTGCTCTCCCGATCTCACCCCTTTGAAGCAAATGCAACATATACGCAGTTCCACATTCACCTCTATGAAGACGAAGAAACTTTTAAATAAGTTTGTGATCAAAATCTTGAGGAATTAAGATCATAATATGATTTGAGTAAGTCAACACCTAGTCCAAACAAAATAAATTCACAAAGTTAGGCAACACCACCAACAAAACACGCACACGCACCTACATTCTTACACCTACAGACTAAAAGAGGTGACCAATAATTTAAATGCACTATCACAAATCCCCAAAATCTATGTAGTGTTCAAGCTTTGCTCTCATGTCGATGCCACCAATAATTTAGATTTAGTGTTAATTAGGGTAAATGTTGAAAGTTGACAAATTTCAGGTTAGAATTAAAAACATTTAAAGTTGTACTCTCTCTATTCTTGTATATAAGAGCCAAATTTTTTGATGGTTTTATCCTTTTTATAAAAGTCTTGCCAAATTTGTTGAAGAATTTAATGAATTTTCACTTACTTTACCCACAATTATCCTATCTATTTACATTATTTTTCATAATTATCTCATTTCTCCCACTCATATAATCAATCTTGAATATTTGATCAAAAAAAAATCAATCTTGAATATAATAAGAGTAAAATTGGTAATGTGTGATTTCACTTTTGACTCTCTAATAACTCAATAAGGAACAGAGGGAGTTACTTAAATGTGTGTAAAGTAATATTGAGAATGCCATAGGATTAGAGTACATGGAATACTGCCTCAATTCCTACATATAAAACTATTTTATCTAATTTAATTAGATTAATAATGTTTGTTAAATTAATTATTGTTACATGGTATTACCAAATTCACTTTAACCGTGTTCATTTATCTCAATTATCCCCTTTTTATTTATTATTGATAGGTATTATCATATTTAATTTGAAAAAATTTAAGAATAATAAAAAAATGATTTAATAGTTAGAAATAAAATACTCCCTCCGTTCCTAAATATAAGATCACTTTGGGGAAGTGGATAAGTTCCTAAATATAAGATCACTTCCTATTTTATCTCAATTTTTGCCCAAACTACCCTTATACTCCCCATTTTCATTGAAAACCCTCCTCCTTTTAAAGTTAAGTAATTGAGGGGATTTTGGGAAGATCATGTAATTTTATTGTCTTCCTTAATCTCCCCAAATTAACCAGATTGATCTTATATTTAGGAAATGAGGGAGTAAAATTTAAAGGGTTTTATCTATATTTAGGAACCGGCGGAGTATTTATTTCCTATGCATGTTGTTGATGGGATCAACCTTGGAAGTTGAAACTTGGAACTAACACTCTGTCTTCCTCCGTTGAAAACCGGAAATCCCACACCGTCGGTTTGATGAAAACAATGGGAAGGGTCAACCTATTTAAAGACCGAGATCTTCCCTACTTTACACGCTTTCCGTCTTACTGTACACCCTGTCACACTCAATCCCTCGCTTTGCTTTTCTCTACAGTGATTTCCATGTGGCCATCTGGACACGTGGATCCTGTCCACAGCTTCACCACCCGTATCTCTACATCATATCTCATTTATTTGCTGTATGTCGTCCCTGTTTTTCCCTGTGATGGTCATGTCCTTATTTTTTCTTTTCTTTTCTAAATAAAATTATTGACATGATGCACCACGGGTTGGAATACTTTTAAATGATTATTCTGTTTTATTTTCAGATTAAAATATTCTTATGAGATCACAAAGTGTGATGGTAAAGAAAGCAATGCACGCCCAAACTTCCATTGCTTTGTGTGATTTTGGATTCCTGTTGTCTATTTCACCCAAAAAAACAAGGAGTATATCTAGGAAATGTCTGTTTTTTTCCAGAAAACCAAAGTATTAGTAAGAAACTAAGCATGAAAGTCCCTTTCCCCTCAAAATGGCCCACTGAATTGTATTATCCCAATCATATTTACTGGCAATATGTCATTTTTTTCTCATGTTATCAGAACAAGTTATCTGGTTTATTTCATTCCCAAATAGGATTGAATCAAATTTTTAAAGAAGATTGATTGTGCTAAATACACACCAAATAATTATAATAACATAAGTTATATGTAGTTTAATTATTTGTTAGTTTATAGGCGAAATAATAATTTGGAAAATATTGATCATTATAAATAGATTAAAACAATTTAGTAAGGTTATTAAATCTCGATAAAGAAAGTTAAGTCAGCCTTATACTACCTCCGGTCCTAAATATAATACCTAATTGACGTTTTTTTTTGGAGAGGTTAAGGTTGTGAAATAGGCTATTAAATAATGACATATTTGATATTTTTTAGAATATACATTAGTTTATAGGTAAAATAAACTAATCTAAGCGAAAAAATTAAGTAAATCAATTTATAATTAACTTATTTTGTTTTTTATAGGATTTTCTAAAAAAATCAATTAGGTCTTATATTTAGGACCGGAGGGAGTATTAAGAAGTGAGATTATCTTAGCTTAATGTCTCACAAATTTATATTTCATTTTTAAATTATTCTTCTTGATCGGGCACATTAAACATACTTCCGTTAAAAAAATGAGCGATGCCTACATTAAATCAATTGATTTAATGGTAGAATTTCAACAAATGTCTTTAAAATTCTTAACGTGCACTTTCAATTTAGAAATTAAATTTGACTAATTTTTCAATATCTATAAACTAACGATTTGGTTGATAACTAGTTTTAGAGGGTTTATTTGATGATAGGTTTTATAGCCTATATGCATATGAATGCATGAGAAGGGAAACGAGGCAGCGTGCCAAAAAAAGAGAGCTGGTAAAGGCTAGAATAAAGGTGGAAAGAGAATGAAGGGCGGGGCAGCTTTCTCCTTTTATTTTGACTGTTTATACTCTGCAAGTAGGGGCAATAAAAACATGCTTCTAGTAGGCAAAGATGACCATCATTAAGAATTATATCACGTTGTCACTTAAAATTGAATTAATTGATTGTGAATTACTATCTCTTCAATATCATTATATTTGAACTTAAGGTGTGCAAATACAATCATGATAATTGCTCAAAAACAACGGGATACGATTACATTCTTACTAATATATATCATCGTCTAGTCATCAGTTAATAGCAACTCTGATCTAGCTATCGATAGATAGGTCCAAATTGCACAATGTAAAAACTTTTTTTTTTGTTTAAATGTTGAAATACCACATTTAGATTCAGCCACCAACAAAATTATGCGTTTATGTGGGAAGCTTTTTCCACAGTCCCCGAGCAATTGTCTCTATTTTTTACCATCTTTACCTCGACCTCACAGTCAACCTCTAAAGCAAGAGTACCGACTTCAATTTAACTTAACACGCGCCATTGATGAGGGTTGCATGCTGTAATTATTTGCATGACAAATGTGAAGAAAGTAAGAAAACTTTTTAATGCATCAACAAATTAAAATCACCAAGTTTATTATCTGCCTCGCTGGATTTTATGGAGCGCGTGATGGAAGAAGAGTTTGAAAAGGCAATGAAAACAAACATGGTCCCCTTATGATATGGCTTTTTTTTATGAGGGCTATGGACCCCTCCATTAATACTCCCCCATCTCTTCCCTCACCTTCAATTCTCTCATCAACGCCCCCATTTTACTTATGTTTTTCCAAAGTGTCCACTCGTCATTTATCATTATTATATATTGTCGTATTTATATGTTGTTGCTATTTTCACAATATACAGATATGTTTGATTGTTTATGGATATATGTTATCTCCCCATTGATAATCGCATCAACAGAATATACATATTAATTAGGTAAACTCATTAGAGATTCACATACACTAATCCTTGTAATAACTTTTTTTAATTAAATGGACAAACAATAACGACTTAAAATTATAAGGGGATCAAACTCATAATCTCTCACTTAAAAAGAGAGATGTCATTGTATCAAAAAAAAAAAAACAGAGATGTCATATTATTGAGTTACAAAAACATTGATTTCCTCGCAATAGTTCTACACTTCTACCCTTAGTAAAGCCCCATTTGGGTTTTTAAAAAACTCTTATTCACAGTGGAATTTAAGTTGGTGATTTAAATATATGTGACTTAAAGACTATATTATTATTTGACTTTGTAATGGGAGAGTTTTAGGTCAGTTTCGCATAAAAACGAAAGCATATCTAAAAGATTCGATTTTTTATTTATTTGACGTGACTAGATATGGTAGGGACCCATCTAACGATTTAATTCTGATATTCTAAGTAAAATAATGAAGCGAGTAGTTCTGGCCAAAAAATAATATAAATAAGTAAAGCGAGTACCAAGTAGCTAAAAAATTAACGAGGAAGGCCAGGTGTTAACTTTTTATGGGCAAAATAAACTTACCAAACCAACCAGAAGCATGAAACTAATATTGTGTCCAAAAAATTAGTCTTAAGTAAGAAATTTAATTAATTTTAAAAAGTACTAAGAAGTTGTTAATTATACATATTAACAAATTCAATAGTTACCATTATTAAGTGAAGGAATTCAATGGATCTATCTAAAATTAAATCTTTAGTTTAGTATTATAGAACTAATAATACACACAATTCATTCCTACAATATCGTTATCGTTGTCATCACCATGTCACACAAACAAACGTGAACAACAAATATATACAACTCATTTTTTTTTAACTTCACAACAACAAAAAAAGGAGGGCCCAGCAGATTTTATTCAAATGTGCAGATTTATATATATCAGCCTCCATATGGACATATATGAGGAGATTTTTTTCCCCCAAACACTATAAGACGATGTGAAGGGTTCGAAGAAAATCAAACTTATGTTTTATTTACATGTAATATACCTCCATAACTTGAATAGTACAACATTCTGAATTTTGTTTTGTAGTTTGTCACAAAACTAGTCTAAATCTGCAAACTTTAATTTCATGAACTCAGGAGCTGACGCAAATCATCATAAAGCCTTCGAAAAGTAAAACTAAGAAATAGTTACTTACTTTAATTCGTTTAAGAAATTTAGTTAAGTTAATAATGTGCAGTTCTGAGAAGCTGCATAGAATGGGTGCAACGCGATGATTTCTCGATGTACGTTGCAAGTTTTTTTTTATTTATTTCCGCTTATTCCTGTTTTTCTTTCCTTGTGATCATTTGATTGTTAGACTTTGAATTGGATGTTTGCCTATCTTTCACTGAATGAAGTTAATATTCAGTTGACCCAAAAAAATAAAAAAAAAAGTATACTTGATTTAGAACATACCTTTAGTTCTCCCTTTAAACTGTCATAATAAAATATATATATATGCGCATACACATACATGATTAGTTGATGATTCGTCCATGATGGATTATCAAAAGCCATCGAGCTACATAGGATATTTAATTTCTATGAATAATTATATGATCCATCGAATAGTTTAAGAGATATGGCTGTACGATGGGATATCTTTCACATATTTATAAATTATGGGGGGATTCTATCGAAGTGGCAGGGGATTTGATTTGATTAGTGTTAATTAACTATACGAATGGTCTTATCAAAAAAAAAAAACTATACGAATGGCACCTATAATAACTTGTAAATTAGACGTGAGGTGAATGTTAAGCACACACATCCTCTTAATAAATCCTTAAGTTGAGAGAAATTCATTCAATTAAGTATGAACCCATGCTATCATATCAGATGGTTGGGGTTGTAGTAGCTTAATCATGGGTATTGAGTTTGAGACGTAAAAATGCAACATCTTACGCGTTAAGGGAGTCAACTTCAATGGTTGCTTTCAAACCTCAATTTGGATTAGTTTGAGACCATTTATGTGCTAGAAAGATTACTTGCCCCATGATACTGGAAGAGAGATATAAAAAAAATTAATGCTGGTGGTTTAGACATCTTAATTAAGTGTCTTAGCAAAAACAACGAACATTCTATTTTTCTATAAAAAAATAATTAAACGCTCTCTGTAGTAATCATAGCTCATAGCTAATCAATTTTTGGAAACACTAATAGCTAGGCCAGTTTATTCAGGTAATTAAGTTGTTTATATATCAAAAGTATGTGGAAGTAAGAGACTATTAATTATTAAAATTTAAAGATACCTTTTGTTTTCTTTGTTTTAAATTAAGTGCCTCTTTTGTTTTAAGTGCTTCGTTTTGATATGATATTTTTAATATTTTTCGGGTCGAAAATATTCCCCTGATTTCCTAGCATGTGACCGGCATTTTTACATTCTACGCGCGTTTGAGAGAGTCCAAGGAACATAATATATGATAGGAGTATGTTAATTTGTGTTTTTTAATTGATCTATATATATTATTCATGACAGACTTAATTTTTTTTAGCAAAAGACAAACTTGTTAAGTCATACAAAATTGTTATAACTTCAAAAAAAAAGGCAAATTAATTGTCAACAGAATTGACTAGTTGAAGTTCAATATGGTTGGTGTTTAATTTGAGTATGACGAATCAAGTCATCACGCTGTTCTGACTATTGAAATGTCGTAAGGGTAATTCCTAATACTTGTTTGATAAACCATGAATGTGTATGATAAATTTTATTTTGTCTAAGATATCGTATGACCGGTAAAGATATGGCAGCTATATAGTCAAGTTGTTACATGATCATGCAAACCCATAAAAATATAAATTCAGCTAGAATGATAGCAGCAGCTAACACATACCGACGTTCAGATAAAAGAAACTAACAACTATAGAATATTTTTTCTTGATCCACAACATGTATATGTTCAACGTATACACAACATATTATATATGTTATAAACGGCTTGTTCATATAATAGACGTTGACTTTATAATTACATTATGAGCTGAAAGTTAATATATTTATAGAACTATGAAGATAAAATCGAGAAAAAATGGAGGCAGGCATGGTTAAATCAAGATACGTATAGTTTGAATAAGCTTTAAAAGAAACTCGCTTTAAAAGATGACTTGTTGTTTTATGGGCGCGAAAATAGACATAGGAGAGTGACAATATAATATAAAACCATTTCATTGTGGATGCCCTGATTTTTATTTACCTATACTTGTTTGAAAATAACTTATTCGCTATTAAATGAATAGTCGTGAAATCGATATTATTTTATATTTGCATGAATTCTTAGAAATTGCTCAATCCATTCTCAAATATAAGACCTATTTGGGTAGTCATATGTTCCTAAATATATGACCATTTTCTTTCTTTCATTCTCTCAATTCTTCCTTGAAATATCCTTATCGATTATCCTCAATTAATGTAAAAAAAGGGTCAACTCATTTCTAGTCTCCACTTAGTGAGAGTGCTGAGAATGGAATATACTGGACAGTTTCACATATTCTTTATGCATAGAGGTTTTTTCAAACTTATGACTTTAGATCCCACGACAAGAGAACTTACCGCTAAGTCAATCCAACCCTTCATCCTCAATAGGGAAGTGGCCAGGAAAGTAGGGTGGGAATAAAGATAAGTGATTAGAAAGTTTTGGTAACATCTAGTAATTTTACCTTATAAATTAAATGGCCCAAACTCTTGTCCGACTTTCACTCATGGGTCTGCTCGGGCGTACAAAAGGCGAGCGTTTTATTTTGAACTGAAACAAAAGGCGAACACCAAAGACCATAAAATATAAAATTGGGTAGACAAAACTTGATAAAATATCGGTTAATATAAATTCAAAAAAATATCGGTTAATATATGTAAACAATACTTGATAAAATATCAGTTAACGCGCACGCACACAGGTACAAGTGTTATGTTTCGTAGAATTCAATTTCCATCATCGGATATAAAAATCAATGGCATAAATTTAATACTTTTTCTGTTCCTAAACAAAAGGCCTAACTGAATTATTTTGGAGAAATTAAGGAAGATAAATGAGTCACTCAATCATATGTATTTTTTATATTATTAAACTATACTTTAATTTATATGTTAAACACATTATTTTAGAGGACAAATTTAGAAAAATAAATTTATAAGCAACCCAGTTAACTTTCCTAGAGTTTTTCAAAGGAAAAAATTTTAACAAGATCCCGTGTTTAAAAGCAAAGGAGTACCTAACAATAGATATTGAGTCATGAGAGAAACAGAAAAGAGGGAATTAATTTAGAAGATCACACCTCAAATTCTCAATCAATGCATGTTGTATATGTGTAAATGTATGCATAGAATGCGTTTGGAGGAGCACTTTTGTTTTTTCCCGTTTATTTTAGCTTTTTAAGAATGATTGATGAGCAAGTGAGAGGATTTTGGTATTAGCTTGCAGAAATGCACCTTTTTTCAAGTGTTTTTGGGTTCCCAAACGATAGATGTCTCAATGGAGAAACAAAAGACGGAGTATTATTGCTAATGTATTTATAAAGTCTAATTTGTACAAGCATAAATTTATCCATGAAGCTTCCTTGACCCTACCAATGTCATTTTATCTGTAAGCTTTCTTTTCTCCACTCAATGACCCATTCAAACCTCCATTCTCTATTTCAAAAAAGGTATAATTGATCAACCTAACTCATTGCCAAAATAATCAATTCAGGCATGTAGTCTCAACCAACACACTAGATCCTGTAAAATTTCAACTTAAAAAGGCAACAAAATCTATAAGGCGATCTGACCCAGCCCCACATATGTAGGGGCAATCTCAGTGTTGAATAGCTTTTACTAGCCCTTTGCAGCACTATAGAGGTACCATCTATTCCCTTACAATTTTTTTAGTAACACACTACCAATCGGATAAACAATACAATCCATATTAGCTAAAGCCTCTACATATTAGCGAATATTTTAGACATTGATCCGCTATCTAAGACGCTGTTCTTGGCACCAAATTTTGACAATTAGCAGTATATATTTTTTCCGGTGCATGGGAATTCGTCTTGTACACATTGCAACTTTCAACCTCGTCAGATATGTTGATCCTTTTAGGCCCAACTCAAAATATTGTTTCATCCACATTATAATTGAGCTAAATTTTGGGCCAAGCCTAGCGGCCATGTTTTGTCGCCTGACTAATTCTTTCTTACTTTTCTTTTTTTCTTCAAAATTCTTTGACCAATCCATAGTAAGTAGTTTACCAAAAAACAAAATCCAAAACAAAAAAAATTTCGAATTATATGTAAGAAAGGTTTCCAAATTTTTAGTCCCACAGGCCACACTACCTCAAAAATGCCTCTATTCTGATATCTGTGCCCGCCGAAGACAAATAAACTGAAATCCAACCGGTGTATAAGCACATAAAAAAAATAAAAAAGAAATCTAACTGATGTGTATAGATACATATTATTACCCACAAAAGTTGGTCTCCGTAAAAAGAATTCTAATTGCTTAACTATATGGTGCATCAAGCTGAGACACATATAATAACATTTTTTTTTATTTTAAGTCAATAAATTTAATAGAAGAAAATATGTATTAACCATTACAATTTTACATACATTCGGTCAGGTTAATTAGTGTACAGTGTACTAAAATCTTTGACAAAAACAAAAGGTGTACTAAAATCCAAAAACTTTCAGAGCAGATTCACATGCGCCTACGTCTCATTCTCAATCTTACTTACCCCGCCCTTCAACGCTCATACTAATCTCAAAGCCTGCAAGGCAATAAGTTTTAGTTTGAGTTTAAGTTTAGTGTGTAGTGAATTATGAGAGGTGAGAGGAATAGCATTATAATTACAGGATGAGGTCAAAGGTGATAGCAATCGTACTTGCCGTTATCTCTGTAGTATTTGCCTTCAATTCTGAACTATTGTTTGGGCCTCCTTCAATTAGGGATTCCCAGGATGTGCTCCACACCGCTCAGATTTTGCAGGTAACCGGAGCTGTGGGGCCCGAGAGCCTTGCCTTTGATATCAACGGCGAGGGTCCCTACACCGGCGTCGCCGACGGTCGCGTTCTCAAGTGGCTAGGCGAGGGCAAAGGTTGGTCTGATTTTGCCTTCACCACTTCCAATAGGTAATTACTAGTTTAGTACTCCCTCCTGTCTTGTTGATTTTTTTCCTTCTCAAATTAGTTTATTGCATTAAGATATATTGTTAGATTATTGTTTATAGTTCAAATAAACTAATTTGAGGGGGAAAATTAGGTGAATAAATTTATAATTGACTTATTTTATTTTTTTAAGGATTTTTTTAAAAAAGTTAACTAGGTTTTATAGAAAGTAATTACTAATTAATTTCTTCTCTCCATAATTATTTGTCTAATCCTGCAATTTAGGGTTTTTTCTTTTTTATTACATACCAAGAACTATCTGTGTAAAGAAACAAAAACTGGATTACACACTAAGAACCGAACTATCTGGCTAAAGTTTTAAAACTATAGATAATACATGGGAAAGAGCTCTTGAATTTCAAAAATATTATGGGAGATTTTAAATAGTTGGGTGATGGTATTAAGTAGTATTAATCTCTATGGAATTTTTGAAACACAAAAAGTATTTTTAATGTAATTTTACATATAAAATGATGCTACATAGTACATACGTGTACCTATTTTATTACCATGTTGTTTTCTTATTGAATTTTCACATATTTCTATAAAAGAACAAAACTTACAAAGTAGTGATATTTTTTGGAGAATTTTAAATGGACTATTGCATCTAGCTCTTAAATAAGAAATTTAATTTTAAATAGGTCAATTAACAACTCATTCACTTATTAAATAAAGTTTGAAATTATATCTCCTACTTATCACCTAGGGTGCAATTTTTCAAAGGCCCACTAAATTTATGGTAAAAAAAGGTCCACTAATTTAAAATACAAGTGAGACTTCAAAAGGCCCTATAGATTTTAACATGTCAATTGACGGACGAGTCTGGGGTTTTATTTTCACTCCTATTTATTTTATAAGGTCACACGAAGCTATTAATTTAATTGGCGGAGTATTTTTTTTAAAAAATAAAAAATACACCATATAAACCCCCCCCCCCCCCCCCCTCTTTTAAAAATTGTTCATTCTACTAAAGGGTTAAAGATCAAATTTGCCCCGGAAGTTTTAGAGTTTGATCAAATTTGCCCCTGAAGTTTTTTTATCATATTTGCCCCTAAAGTATGCAAAATGGATCAAACTTACCCCCCACATCCTACATGTTTTGCCACCTCATGCTCCACATCATAAGTAATGCCACGTCAGCCATCCTCCCTCCCCTCCACCACCTCATCTCCTCCCCTCACTCTCCCTCCACCGCCCCCTCACTCCCTAAAGTAATGTCATGTTTTGGAGGGAGAGTGAGGGGAGGAGAGGAGGTGGTGGAGGGGAGGGAGGATGGCTGACGTGGCAATGATGTGGAGCATGAGGTGGCAAGACATGTAGGATGTGGGGGTAAATTTGATCCATTTTGCATACTTAAGGGGCAAATATGATCTCAAAAAAACTTTAAGGGCAAATTTGATCCTACCCTAAAACTTCCGGGCAAATTTGATCTTTAACCCTTCTACTAAATTATGTATATATTTGAATAAAAACCTTTAATTTCTAAATCCCTATTCATCCATATTTGATCCAAAACATTGTGGATAAGAATATGGTAGTATTGATATGAATCTATTACTTCTTTACTCATTGTATTTTGGTCAATTATTCAAATACCATTAATTATGTGTTATCCAATATGAAACATGTTTATAATTTAAGACAATATAATTTATTTTTTAAATATGTTTTATGACAATGTATGAAAATGATTAATATCAAATTGTGTGCTTTGTCCACCGTTTTTTTTTTTTTTGGTTGAAATGGGTTAATGAATCAGTTAATTTATTTAGTGGGTGAGTTTTGGACCCCCATCTCATCTATTAGCCTACTATGCATTGCGAGTTAACTACATGACCTGATTGATTTGCCCGCTTTTGATGTCTACCTAAATAAACCTCCAAAGGATGGATTGGTATCATAAGTCAGAAGCAATCAATAACCCTTGTTTCCATCTAACAAATTGTCTGCTAACAAAAGTCCTCAAATAAAATTTATAGCAATATCAATCAGCCTATTCTATGAATGGGATTCTTAACTGTCTATACACAGTATTTATCCAATAAGATGATGATTGCCCCATATCGGTATGATTTCCAAGAATAGGCCCCACCTAAAAATCAGGGAGGAGGGTAGGTAAGACACAGTATGATAATGATATTTCATTTGCAATTATGCATGGTTTTGATTTATTGTATTTCTTTTGAAGGACGGAATGTACACGTCCATTTGCACCAGAGTTGGAACATATTTGTGGCAGACCACTTGGACTGAGTTTTGATAAGAAAAGTGGAGATCTGTACATTGCTGATGCCTACCTTGGCCTTCAAGTTGTAGGACCCACAGGTGGTTTAGCCACCCCTTTGGTAACACAAGTTGATGGTCAGCCCTTACGCTTCACCAATAGTATGGACATAAGTGAGGACGAAGATGTCATTTACTTCACTGATACTAGCACTGTCTACTACAGAAGGTAACATTTCTATAAACTATTCCTTTCTATCAACACCCATCTGGTTTCTGCAGTTCCTTGCAATGATCCCCTGTGTGTGTGTTAGTGTATATAAGGAGATTATATTTGCTGCTCATGTCACTAGTGCAAAATACGCCCTCCAGTACTTAATGTAATGCCATATTCAAAGAGTTGATTTTTATCGTAAATGTAGGATACATTTCTAATTTTTTGTCAATCTTTTCACATAGTAGTTATCAACATCACTTCAAGGATAAACAAGAGAGATGGGGGGAATTTAGAAAGATGGTTAAGGTGTTTTCAGGAAAAAAAAACATGACGTATTAGCTAACTTGATAAGAGCATTAATTAATATGTCATGATGTTTAAAACTACAGAAAGCACTGTATATGATTTGATGTTGGTTAAAATGAGTTTTTGCTCTTGCGTTTGGACTGTACCAGAAACAGTAGCTAATAGCAATTACACTGTTTGTTATAGAGCAGTAGACAAAAGCGAAATTATGATGTCTGTCAGAACTATAACAGAAGTGGAAGTATGACGAAATGAAAAATTAACTATTACTTTTGTTCCTCAAATTATAAGTGAAATTACCTGCTGGATTACTCCTATTACCTGATGACTAATTAAAATTAGTGCTTTGAACTAGTGTGTACAAATCTTTGAAGACTATGTAATCTCACACAGAAAATCTCAAGTCTCTAAATCATGGAGGGCTATTGTGTGCAGGGAATTCCCGAGTGCAATTCTTAGTGGGGACAAGACTGGTCGGTTAATGAAATACGATAGGTCGACCAAAGAAGTGACTGTATTGATAAGTGGGCTTGCTTTTGCTAATGGAGTTGCACTTAGCAAAGATGGCTCATTTCTGGTGGTGGCAGAGTCCTCTGCATGCAGAATCCGTAGGCTTTGGCTTCATGGCCCTAAAGCTGGTGAAGTTGACACATTTGCTGAGCTTCCTGGCTTACCAGATAACATTAGAAGAAACTCAAAGGGGGAATTTTGGGTTGCTTTGCATGCAAAAGCTAGTCCTTTCTCCAGATTGGTTATTTCACAGTCATGGGCTGGTAATGCATTGCTAAGTCTTCCACTCAGCTTCAAACAATTGCATGCATCGTTCGCTGGGTGGAAGCCTCACTCCTCTGTCATGAAGTTAAGTGAGGAAGGAGAAACATTGCAAGTGTTGGAAGATTGTGAAGGAAAGGCCTTGAAATTTGCAAGCGAAGCGGAGGAAAAGGATGACAAGCTATGGATTGGTTCAGTGATAATGCCATTCATTGGCATTTATGAGCTATGAGTATCGCAATACATCATAGAAGTGTGGATCAAATTAATAAACTGTCATGCACAATTAGTATACCTATGTCACTTTTTCACTTACGTCCAAATTTAGCTTCCCGAGGTATTGAAAACGTATAGACACAACATTTCCCAAAAGACCATGTTAGAATAATGATAATGGACGTGCAATGAGCCTATGAGTAGTTGCAATTGCAAATACAATTCGAATGGATAATTAGTTGGTTTGGCATAACAAACGTATTGGTAAGAAGAAACGAGGTGTGAACGAGGAAGGTGTGTTATATCACTATATGAGTATAAAGGGATTTCGGTTAGATTAGTGAATTAAGAAGAGTCATGTGGAACGCATTTTTGACCAGGATTGGCAAAAGAATAAAAGATGCAACATTGGAGGCAAGCCGAGCGTTGATGTTATTAAAGCTTAAGTTGCTACATTAGGAAAGTGGGACTATAAAACGTTGCAATCGTCATAAATCCAATATCGTCATTTCCTTTATCCATGATTAAGGTCTCCTGTTAGTACAGTGAATGATAGAGAGGGGTACCCACATATATTTAATTATCACACATCAATCGCAATTTACAACCCTCTTAGTATAAGTACACACTCTCTTCACCTCTCTCTCTTTATCATTCTCTCTATGGCGGTGATGAAGTCACGTATGTGGGTGGCGGCGGCGACTGCCGTGGCTGTGGTGGCGTCTACTTGGCTGACTCATCATATGGATACACAAAAGGCATTGCACGTGGCAGAAGATTGGGCATACGAAGTTGTTCCACTAATGGACAGCATCGGGCCTGAGACCTTTGCCTTTAGGCCCGACGGTGAAGGCCCATACACGGGTGTCTCTGACGGCCGTATCATCAAATGGGATCAGAATGAAAGACGATGGGTGAATGTTACGGCCACATCTCCACACAGGTGACATCTTAATTTCTCTATGTCTGTACGTATATTTATGTATATGCAATGCTTGATCATTCAATACATGCATACATGCAAGTACTTTTTTTATGGCATGGATATATAGGATGTGTATTGGTTGGTGCATACTTGAGAGAATTTGAGCCATATTTCTAATATTGGTTTGAGAGAGATGATGAGAATGAGCTTAGGAAGAAAAAGATGTTGAGGGGTAGGGAAGGGGAGGCCACATGTTTGCTTGGAGTGGAGGCATGTGGGTGGGTGGCCATGGTTTTGCTTCTGTCTTGCCACGTGCCCCTTGCACCCTCACCCTTTCATTTTTAAATAAAAGACACTTTTAACTTTCTTTAGAAGTTTCGAAAGTAGATTAAATTATTATAAATTGTAATACATGCATCATATAATTAAATTATACACCCTCTGTTTTGGAGATATTAAGGAAGACATTTCAACGAGTTAGGATTACATGAAATTTCCAAAATATCACTCACCTAAGTTTTAAAAATATTCTCTTACCTTCAAACCACTATTTTTTGGGTGAAGGGAGTATAAAGGTAATTTGGGAAAACTTGAGTGAAATTAGAAAGTGATCCTATATTTAGGAACAAACTCTTCTCCCTAAAGTGATCTTATATTTAGGTACAGAGAAAGTGTGTTAGTTTATAAGTAGAATAAATTAGTTTTAAGAAAAAAAGATAATTATAAGCCTTTTAATGTGATTAATTTTGCAACATTAATTTCTTTAAAAAAATAAAAAATGATCTTGTAATTAACTAGGACTAGGACTAGAGCTAGTACATTCATTCACTTCTTTATTACTACTCCAACTCCCTCACAAAATTTAGGCGAATGGTTTGACTTTCAACCAAGTACAAGGCGAGACTCCTGTGTTTCACGCAATGGAACTGGTTTCTTGCAAAGTGCTAACCACTTCCCCGTATATAATTTATATATGGCTTAAATTTGATGTTTTCACATCAAACTTTTTTTGTAAACAGATTGTTTTAATTGGTGTATAATTTGAAGCAAAAATAATATCTTAATCACTATTTTTTCAAAAAATGATTTTTTGTTTTAAAAAATTATCATTGAAAAATTCAAATGAGGAATTAAATGTGGAGAATCAGGATCAGGACTATTATTTAGCTCTCCCAGCTATCGCTCCCTGTTTTGAGGGCCATGTACAACAATGTACATTGCTAAAGAGTTTACCATCATTTATGATCTATTACACTTTCACTGTTGCGTCAGAATGCAATGATATTAATAATGGCATTAAAAACGATATTTTACTTGTTGCACAAAAAGAAATTATATATTGCTTTTACATTCTGAAAATGTATATATTTTTTTTGTTACCCAAGGGTATCCCCACCCGCGTGTCAAGTGAGACTAATCCTTCACTGTTCTGAAGTCCCATATAGGGGGTAGACAGCTGGCCTGTGAGTTTGCTCCATTCGCAAGAGCTAGGGATCGAACCCCCAACTACTTGTTTAAGGGACGAGAGTACTTACCACTCACGTCAACCCCTACATTTCTGAAAATGTATATTTAGTGAAACGATTACAGTTATAAATACATTTGTGATTTTCCTCTGTCTTACTATATTCCTCACTTATAAAGGCTCGTTTCAAGAAGAATAGAAGAGTTGAATTACTCCCTTACGATTACTTTTTATTTTATTTAAACCTATTTCTTAAACCTGGTAATTTAATCATCAAACTCCAAAATAAAAATAATAAAAGGAGTGCATTTTAGCCACACAATTTGTGCGACCTTTCGTTTTCCTCAACTGCAGTGGACCACACAACATCGTAATCCAAAAAACGAAGGACTGAAACTGAAAGAACTTGAGTTTCAGTCCCAAAGAAACTGAAAGTACATAGTTACTATTTGGTTGTCACAGGTAACATGTGATGATGTCACAATATAATACTCCCTCCGTCCTAAATATAGGATCTAGTTGACTTTTTTGAAAAATCCTAAAAAAACAAAATAAGTTAATTATTAATTGATTTACCTAATTTCTCTTTTACACTAGTTTATTTTGCCTATAAGCTAATGAATAATCTAAAAAGATATCAAATATTTCATGATTTAATAACATATTTTGCAACCTTAATCTCTCCAAAAAAAAGTCAATTAGGTCTTATATTTAGGATCAGAAGTAGTAATTATGTTTAGGTAACCTATAAGGACATTCAAACAAGTTTCTATTAGCGTTATTCATGTTTATCTTACACTGTCAATTATATCTTGGCAATGTATAATAATTATTCATGGTTGTATACTAACTGTGCTTTAGTATTTCATTGTACAGCCCTTATTTGGGAAACATTTTAATATAATATTTTGCATGATCGTCTCTATTAAGTTTTGAGTGTTGAATGATCTCCAAATAATAAACACCACATCCATACAATTCCCCCCGTTTCATTTTATCAATCGACAAATCTGTGCATCCACATCAACAATAACACTTCTTGTGCTACTAAACTTCTTTGTTTCAGCCAACTACGTCTAACCTCTAAATTCTATTAATGAACTCATCCAACACTTGCACATTTTTTTTATATAATCCATCCATGTGCATGGCGTGGGTAATCCTACTTGTTACTAACAACATAAAAAAAGAGTGACTCTGAATTATTCAAAAATTGAATGCTGCTAATTACTAATTAGCAAGAGATAAGAGCAATGATGCATGAAGTTACAATGCAATAGAAACTAACAATATTATAAGCTTGTGTGTTGGCAGAGAAGGGTGTGGAGGAACATCGTATGATGAACATTGCAAAAGAGAGCACATATGTGGTCGACCACTAGGATTGTGCTTCAGCCCAACGGGCGATCTCTACATCGCTGATTCTTACTTCGGCCTCCTTCTTGTTCCCTCCAATGGAGACAAGCCCACTTGTCTCACATCTCAAGTACAAGATCCCTTAGCCTTCACCAACAATCTGGACATCGATCAATCCAATGGAGTCGTTTACTTCAGCTCTAGTAGCTCCATATTTCACAGAAGGTGTGTGTAGATATATTCTGATTTTCTTTCCTACAAGTTATATTAGATTCCGATTGTAATTAACTTTTTTATTCTAATATAAAGATTTGATGTAATACAATATAAATACTCTCTTAATTCCTAAATAAAAGAACTGATAGGGATATGTGGCTTTTCCTAATACAAGATACTCCCTCCGTTCCTAAATATAAGATCACTTTGGTTAATTTGTGGAGATTAAGGAAGAAAATAAAATTACATGATCTTCCCAAAATCCCCTCAATTACTTAACTTTAAAAGGAGGAGGGGTTTTCAATGAATAGAGGGAGTATAAGGGTAGTTTGGGCAAAACTTGAGATAAAATAGGAAGTGATCTTATATTTAAGAACTTATCCACTTTCCTAAAGTGATCTTATATTTAGGAACGGAGGGAGTATCTTTCTATTTTTCTTCAAGTTTTCCCTAAATTATCCCATTAATGCTTGTCAATAAAAAAAAGAAGCAAAGATGAAGGATAGGAATTGAAGTAGGTGATTATGTTATTTTGTTAATATTATGTGATTCTAACAAACTTAACAACATACTTAATTTAATCATATTAGCTAAATATATTGTATTTAGAAACAGGGGGGCTGTTATTTAATCTGGGATGTCATGGTTAAATTTGATTAGATGACATGAGATCAGAATAATATATTCTCTCAGTCACTTCTTGTTGCTGGCACTGCTCAATCCAATTTATTTATTTATTTGCCCATGTGACAGAGATTTACATTTGAAAAATGCAGGGAATATGCATCTCTGATACTGAGCAGAGAAGAAACAGGAAGTGTGATGAAATATGACCCAGAAACCAAACATGTGAGTATGATTGTGAGGAACGTGTCATTTGCAAATGGGGTGGCTCTGAGTAAACGTGGTGAGTATCTTCTTGTGGCAGAGACAAGCAAGTGCAGAATACTTAGGTATTGGCTGAAAACACCAAAAGCTGGAACCTTGGAGTTGTTTGCTGAGCTCCCAGGTTTTCCAGACAACATTAAACGAAGTCCAAGAGGGGGATATTGGGTGGGAATATTTGCAAAACAAGAGAAATTTGTTCAGTGGATTCTGTCTTATCCTTGGATTGGGAAGACCATTCTTAAGCTTCCTTTTGATATTACAAAAGCATATTCATATTTGGCTAAATTAAAAGGAAAAAATGGATTTGGGATTAGGTTGAGTGAAGAAGGTGAAATAGTGGAAATGGTTCAAGGGAAGGGAAGAGGGAGATCAGTGAGTGATGTGGAAGAAAGAGATGGGACGTTATGGGTGGGATCTGTGGATTCTCCTTTTGTTGTCAAGTATCATATTCCTGTTGTATAAGGACTGTATTAGAGACAATACTTGATTAAAAAGCATACCATAGAGTTTTATTTTTTTTAATAGCCATAACATATAGAGTATGTGAAGAATTCAAGTGTTATTAGAGAACGCAAACAAAATGTTGGTTTATCATTTGAGAAAGTTATAATTATATTGGATTGGACATGCACGTTCTGATGTCCTTTTTTCCAGACAGTGAAACACTGAAACTTATCAAAATTACGTTCGCTGCTTTAGTAAGAACTTGTGGGCTTGTGTTGTGGCTCCTAATTTGTCAAAATCTCGTTTATTTTCCAGCAATATTAATCAGGAATCTAATGCATCCTTCATTTTTTGATATCAATTTAATTAGGAATTTACATGTAAATATAGAATAGGTTTAAACCACTTAAGATTTGACCCAAAAAAACCACTAGAGAAGCACGAGTCTGAAATAGAAGTGTAAATATTAATCAGGAAGAACTTGTGGGCTTGTGTTGTGGCTCCTAATTTGTCAAAATCTCGTTTATTTTCCAGCAATATTAATCAGGAATCTAATGCATCCTTCATTTTTTGATATCAATTTAATTAGGAATTTACATGTAAATATAGAATAGGTTTAAACCACTTAAGATTTGACCCAAAAAAACCACTAGAGAAGCACGAGTCTGAAATAGAAGTGTAAGATCAAAGTTTGTATGCAGTTTTTTTTAAAAAAAAATGTGTGTATAATGATGTTCTCAGCTGATTGGCAATTAAATTAATTTTTATTGATTCCAGATATAACTAATGAAATGCCATTGTGGATAAAAGGCTTGAAACAATGGAACCTGATGAAAATTATCACGATAATAGATCAGACATGCACGTTATCGTATCTTTTAATATCCAGAAAAGTTTTTGAAGATAATGAGTTTTTTTTATCAGAAGTCCAGTGGGGGCTAAACTTTTTTTTTTTTATTGTGGGTTATTGGGTTTAGGCAGGAATCTCATTTTTTTTAATAATTGGAAAGCAAAAAAGATAAAGTACTTCAGTTCAAAAAAAAGTAGATGTGTTTATTATCAAAAAAAAAAAAAGTAGATGTGTCCTTCATCTCTTACTCTCTTACACTAACGCCAAATTAGTTGGGACTTACGAAAGACCTAGCTGGACAGCATTCCTTTATGATTTTAATTTAAATATTATCAAATATATGGCCACAGACGATATAAAAATTAATCATGCATGGGGTACTTGAAAGTTGAACTGCTAGTACATTAACCCCTTTTTGGTACAAAAAATACTTTGAATGAAATTTTATAACATGGCCCTGGCTTGCCCAAGTGTCCCTGGTCCCAGTTTAATTATCTATGAGAAAATATTACTGAATTTTTCTTTTTTTCTTTTCTTTTTTCTTTTGTAGATCGAAGTAGTACGATTAATTAATGTGTTCCATAAATAAGAATGGTGGGCCGGAAGTGATATATTTGGGGGCTTATTTTAATGGGCTGCGGGTCCACGTGAATATCATATGGGCCCCATCAAGGAAAAGAGAAAAGCATGATTTTTAATGAGTGTGCCCCACCGACCATATGCTTATCAAACCAAGTCTCAGCACCACACGCTCTTAAATGGGTTATCAGTTTAATCAAAGTATCGTTTTTCTTGTTTCCTTTATTGATTGAAGTTGTTTTAGAGCCAAGTATTGCTGATTGCTATTCCCCTCAATCAATTTTGACGCATACTTTTGTGGTTTCTATTATACGCTCACTTACTGACAAAATCAACATATGCAAATGCATGGCCCTTCTTCGGGTCTTCCTCAAAATAAATGGAACCACGCCAAACTTATTTGTGGCAGAAATTTGTAAACCACTCGTCTAAGCAATGATGTTCTTTCCATGAAAGTGAAATGTGGCTTTTAATTTCTAGATAATGCCGGTGTTTTTGAATTACCACGCAATTATCTTTTTCTATTTGGTCCAGCATGCTTATCCTCAAGTATTTTCCGCCGGATATATCCATTTTTCCCAATAAATGCACAATTGGTCCTAAATCCTAATGCAAGCCTAATTCTTCAAAAGGGTTGTTTCCAACGATTTATTATTTTTCACACCGCTATACAGAGAGTGGCAAATACATAGCGGATTTAATTGTACATCAATTAATCCTCTAGTGTATAACGATTTACAATGAAGTGGGTTAAAATTTCAATGGTTTTCTTTTCAATTATTAATTTTAAATAAATTTTCCTCAGGTTGTTGACGATCTTTATCTTTTGATGTTTTAATCTTGTAAAAGATTTTGGTGAGATACGTCAAAGAAACCCCCATCGCCAGGACATCATCTACCATTACTTCTGGGACCTCGTTATAAGACTGCACTCAACCTATGCCCTAGTCCCAAAATTATGTTTCATCCTAAAATTATGTTTCATCACTGAAGATTTGGAAGGAGAATCAATGTGTGACTTTGCACAACATAATTTCTTAAAAAACGTGTTTATGCATAGATTTATTCATATAAGATTAAAATACAATAGTAGCGGACGATTTACAAGGCGTGGGAATTTACACTATAACCTTGTATATCTGAACTCGTGACTATGTGGGAGCAACATTTGCTTCAACACCAACATAATACGTGAATACTAACTTTACGCTGTAACCTAAGCTCCGCCATAAAGTGACCGTGAAACTCAAAATATACTTACTACTCTCGATTTAATTATATGTTAGTAAAATTAGTTAATAATATAATACTCCCTCCGGTCCTAAATATAAGACCTAATTGACTTTGTCGGAAAATCTTATAAAAAGCAAAATAAGTTAATTATAAATTGATTTACCTAATTTTTTTTCCCTTAGATTAGTTAATTTTACCTATAAACTAATGTATAATCTAAAAATATATCAAATATGTCATGATTTAATAGCTTATTTCGCAACCTTAACCTCTAAAAGAAAGTCAATTAGGTCTTATATTTAGAACCGGAGGTAGTACCTTATATTTTTAAGTACATTCTATTGATCTTACTGAGTTCTCTTTTATTCTTTTAATTTAATTATTGTTTAAAGGGCATTAATCTGTTGGTTTCAAAACTGACAAACAAATAGTAGTATGTTTCGCATCTGGACTAAGATAAAAAAATCATCAATGAAATATTATGATATTAAGAGGATGAGGAGTGTATCAATAGTAGTAGTGGAATGGGTGATAACAACTTTTTAGAAGTGACCCGTAAAGCTTACATATTGTAACGAGTGAGTAACGTAAAAATGGCTGGGGATAGTGATGTGAAATAAAGTAATCATATAAAAAAAATTAGGTAGGGGAAGATATTAATTAAAAATGTAAAATCATAAGTGGCAGGGGATAGGGACATTGGCATGAAGGTTTGAAAATAGAGGTTGGCGGTGGCGGCAAATAAATGGCGATGGAGCACCCAATGCTGCTGCGGAGGATAGTGCCAATGCAAATGTTGGTGGTGCTGAGTCATTGAAATCGGACATGTGGGCCCGGTGGTCCCCACGTGTTTGATGTGATCCATGCTGACATGGACTCATAACTACCTTCCACAGTGCCACCTCACCATTTCCCTACTCTGGCTTCAGTCCATTGTTGTCCAGGTTGAGGAGGAACAGCTCATTTTTTTTAAAAAAAAAGTAAAGGGGCAAGGGTGATTAAGGTTATAATTCAATGACAAAACGAATGAATGATCTAATCCACTTCTTTAACTTTAAAAAAAAAAAATAAAAGTGATCTTATAATTAAAGCTAAAGAAGGGAGTACTTCATTTGACAAAAAAAATTTGCTCAATCCCTAAATATATGATCAGGTGAATTTTTTTTTTTGGATGTTAAGGGAGCTAAATATGTCACTTAATAATAACTTGCTTATGTATTATTAGATTTTATGTTATCTTACAAGTCGACTAAATTTTATATTTAAGAATGTAAGGGGAACCTAACTAGTCAATAATAGAATGGGTATATAAAGAAAGACTTGTATCGAATTAAAGGGACACAATAAGTATAAAGTTTGATAAGAACTAAAAAGAGCAGACAAACCCATTTCTTTCTTTAAAAAAATTAAAGTGCCTTTGTAATAGGCGACGGAATAAGTATTAATATGATTCTACTTCAAACCTTTAAGATGAGATGTGCTTACCTAATTTAAATATATTATAAAAAAATTCTCATGAATTTTTATATACTAAACCCGTGCTGTTTTAATTTTTAGTGAAAATTTAAATGTGCATATTGATACAAATTTTATTATTCTATGTAACCAACATATATAGCTATTTTTATTTTTATTTTTTTGGTAATATATATAGCTATTTTTAAAAAGTTAAATAATGTGCCTAGAAATAGGCATAGGGTGTACTAATCTTCCACTTGTCAAGCTGAGAATATATATTTTGATTATTGATAAAAAATAAACATTGTGTGCGAATTAAATTTAGTTATCATGTTTAGAAAATAATCTAACTTCAAATTAAATCAAAGACATATTATATTGTCATAAGATTTTGAGTTTCAATATCAGAAAGTTGTGTCTTGTTTGGAATGGCCGCTAAACAAGATTTCAACTAACCAAAACGACTTTTAACATAGGTGAGAGTGGCGATTCTAAAATTTACTTGCTCTCTCTCCATCCCTACCTTCACCCCTCTTCCATTACCATCGAACCGATGATGTCACACGTCCTCATTATACTACCTCCAGACTCCAGTCCTAAATATAGGACCAAATTAACTTTTTTTTAGAGATTAAGGTTGCGAAATAGGTTATTAAATGATGACATATTTGATATATTTTTAGATTATTCATTAGTTTATAGGTAAAATAAATTAGTTTAGGGGAAAAATCAGGTAAATCAATTTATAATTAACCTATTTTGTTTTTTTAAGGGTTTTCCAGAGAAAGTGAATTAGGTCTTATATTTAGGACCGGAGGGAGTATATCTATAAAAGCTTGTTCTGATGGGTTTAATAATTGTTTAATCAAAAAAATATGTTTTTCTTTGTGGGTATTGACAAAATGTCAATTTACGAACAAACTATGAACTCCCAATCATGCAGGGCAAGGAAATTTCTTGATGCGATGCATCAATCCCGGGTACAATACATTTTTGTAATAAAATATGAAGTGTAAATACCAAGGGATTTATGGTAAAAACTTTCCAGTATACATGAAAACTAGTACGAACAAGTAATAAGGTAAAAGTATTGATATAGTAATTGATTATTTCACTATGTGTGTATGTAATAAATGACTGTTTCAAGGTATAAAAATGATAGTCAACGCACTGTTTCAAGGTATAAAAACTGGTTTAAACTGGACGCTAGTTAAAGCCTACTTTGCCTGAAAGGCCGGCTGTTCAAGACCAATCCCCATTTTGACCCCCAAAATTAAAGGTTGTCCTCCTAGGGTTAGGGCTTAAACGGGCCAGCCCAACATGCATGGTTCGAAATCCCGTCTCTAAGCTTTTTGTATGGCAAAAAAGTTGATTTAGTACCTGACAATTTCACTCGATGCAAAATGATAATAATTAACTATCAGAACCAGTGCATATATGGTAAAACCGGTAACATTGACTTAATGGTTGTTAGCTAACACGTAATCAGTTTTATCATATCTGCAATTATTCAAAAAGTTGGTTATCATTTTTATACTTTGAGACAATGATTTATCATATACGCTCAAAGTGAAATAGTTAATTTCTATATAAACACTTTTTCTCTAAGTAATATTATTTCATTATTCATTTATCATTTATTTATAAGCTTAACACTTAATTCTAAAAATTTTTAAAACTGCATTATTAAAAACATACAAAAAATGCTTGTAAAATCAGTCCATTGTGTAAATTTTACTCACTTTTTTTGTGAACTGGAGTAAATTGTACTCCATCAAAATCCAAAAAATCAAGAAATGGCCACAGCCACAAATAACGCCTCCACGTGGTGACGGAATATATAATTTTACGAATTCGCCGGCAAGAAAATAAAAATAATAGCACTCACATAACCTTTGTAATAACCATGTGGGGGTTCTGACCAAAAAAGGAAAAAAGAAAAATTTCACCACACGGGTTGACCAATAATAAGGAAAGCCACAAAGACGCATTATAAATTTCTCCAAATGGTGATCATCCTCTCCCACACACCACATGTAATGTTTGTCCTTTCCGGGAAAAAAAGAGAGAGAAAATCACACTCCTCTCTATCACATCACACGTTCAAGAACAAATGATGTCTTATAATTGATGAACCGGTGACTCACACAACTTATATGCAAATTCTTGATCCTTTCTTGAAGGCCATCCCTGTAATCCTTTCCTGTCATTCCTAACGAAGCATAAGATATTCACAACAATCTCACTGACTTAGGATCTTAAATGTGATGAAGTCATGGCTTTGATGGCTACAAGAACAAAAATTTCCAAACTTTTCAATGTCCTTTCTACTAGAATGCAAGATTCAAGATATGGGTATGGTCGTTTCTACAATCTTGGCTCTTCATCCTACAGTTCCTCTGCTTTGGCTACAGAGGAAACAGAGACTTTTGGAGTGAAGGATTATGAGGATTACAGAAAGTCTCGCTATGGTGACATCACTCATAAGGCTGTTCTTGTTGATGCTGTTGGCACTCTTGTTGTGCCTTCTCAACCCATGGCTGAGGTTCTCTTTTTTACTCTCTTGTTGTAGTTTCTCATACATAAAATGCATGTCTCATTGATAAGGCTGTGTTTGGTTGTTTCTTGTTGCATTGTAGATATATAGGAAGATGGGGGAGAAGTATGGAGTGGAATATTCTGAGGATGAGATTTTACACCGATATAGAAGAGCTTATGGACAGCCTTGGGGTAGATCTTCACTTAGGTGCGTATCATTTATTCATTTATGTGACTTTGTATTAATTGATGTGTTTATGTTAACTGATTCTGCATAAAGTTTTGTTATTTATTGCTAATTGGCTTTGTATAATGCATTTTTCATTTCCTGTTTTAGTCAACTGCATTTATCTGCCTGATATTTATTTATTTTTATTAGGAGGTATGGGGGTAATTCGCTGACTTGCACAGTCCTCCTGTATTTTTCAAATTTAGATCCTATTGAGTTTAAAGGGAAAAAAAGAATCTTGCCTAATATGGAGTTTTGCTATTTCATGACCTGACATAAAAATCTCTGTATTATGAAACATGGGCAATTTGATAGAGGAGCTGTAGCTGATTAACACATTAGAACAAAAAACAATTCAGAATGGACTTGTTGTGTTTTATTTTACTTTCTGTTGCTTGTTCTTACCCATTCTAGTGGCTTTGGACATTTTTATCAGCTTGATCACATAAGTAATGATTTACGTCTCCACTGCAAGATCCTTCTTGACTGTTTCTCATAAAAATTGAGATCATGTAATATTGAAGATTAGGATTGCTATGACATGTGAGTAATGACAAGCCTGTCTTGGCCATAGTTCTTGTGTGTGCAAACTCCATTTTTCAGGGAACAGAAATAACCAAGACTTTGGTTCAACACATGATATGCAATAAGGCCCACTTAGGTTGCTATACAATCACACATAGTGTCTCTTTGTTACCTTTTCCACCCTGCCGTATCTCTGTTTTGAGAATAATAGCACAATGTGCAACAGGACTGCCCATGTGCTGCTGTTTGGTTTTAGACTTGTAAATGAGTATTTCTTAATATGTGAGGTGAATTTAGGATTTTACTGAAGACAAAAGTTTGTCTTTTCTTGTAAAATACTCCCTCCGGTCCTAAATATAAGACCTAATTGACTTTTTTAGAAAATCCTATAAAAAAGTAAAATAAGTTAATTATAGATTGATTTACCTAATTTTTTCCCTTAGATTAGTTTATTTTACCTATAAACTAATGTATAATCTAAAAATATATCAAATATGTCATGATTTAATAGCCTATTTCGCAACCTTAACCTCTCCAAAAAAAAGTCAATTAGGTCTTATATTTAGGACCGGAGGTAGTATATAAATTGCAGCTGGAAATGTAACCAAATATTCAACCTTAGAGACAACCAGTTAACTATCATCCTTGTTTTTGTCTGAGACCAGTCTAATTCTTTCTCAATTGCAGATATGTTAATGACGGCAGGCCATTCTGGCAATACATAGTTAGCTATTCCACTGGCTGTTCAGATTCTCAGTACTTTGAAGAACTTTATAACTACTATATGACAGAGAAGGTTAGATATTCTGAAAACCATTCATATTTATTGTTATTTTCTGAAACCTTTAGGTAGCAGCTTTTTGATATTATTTTCTATCATTCATAGGCATGGCACCTCTGTGATCCTGAGGCTGAAAAGGTGTTCCAAGCAATGAGGAAAGCTGGTGTAAAGCTGGCTGTTGTGTCAAATTTTGACACTAGATTAAGACCTCTACTGAAGGCATTGAACTGCGATAACTGGTTTGATGCCGTAGCAGTATCAGCTGAGGTATCATGAGTTTCTTTTCTCATTGTTGAATTAATTTGTGTCGGAAGCTGGTTTTCAGGCCATCTTCTTTATCCCACGACTACTTCCAACTTTATTAATCATCACAAATAATCCAAAGTATCATGCAATTTGAAGAAAAATGTTGGCAATGAAATCCAATAAGATGACTCCTGCGTCCTTGTCATGCTGACTTAGCTGTGTTTAGGCATGACGCAATGTGCTGGTTCTAACCTGATTGGAGTACTCTTAAGTAGCTCATTCTTCCGTTTTCTGTTTCAATCTTAGTCTAGTTTTGTCATATACACATGTAAACGCACAGACATACAAAGTGAATTGTGCTATTTGTGTGAAATGACATAACTTTCTAATATACTTACACCACTATTGTTCTAAAAGCATGCTAAAGGGTAATAATGCCATTAAGTGAACTAAAAAATCGCCATGCCTTCCTCATATCTTGTCAAAATAATGTAGTCACATGAATTTATCTCTTAACTGGAATGAAGAATAGACCAAGAGAGCTATGAAAAATGAGGCCCTCCTTAGTTTCTATAGTGCGCAAGTTGGGTATAAAATTTATGTTATGTGCTCATCCACTTCTTTAGACTTCAGACACTCTGAATTTCTGTGTCATGATGGGTGGATGTGTCTTTGTCAAACAGGTTGCGGCAGAGAAGCCAAATCCAACCATATTTCTCAAAGCATGTGATTTGTTGGGTGTGAAACCTGAGGATGCTGTTCATATTGGAGATGATCGTAGAAATGATATATGGGGTGCTAGAGACGCTGGATGTGATGCTTGGCTTTGGGGAAGTGATGTTCATTCCTTTAAGGAGGTATGTTAGCATCTCCATCTTGCATGGTTTTGTATGCTATGATCCTTCTACGGTTTGTTTTCTTCATTTTCTTCATCATTGACGTATCTCAAATCTTCAGTTAATTGAAAATGCTTGTGACAGCCAATTTCTAATTGTAGAAAAGTATATATTTGTTGTTAGATATAACTAGGCCTGCAAATACTTTATAGTGACTCCAATATTTTTGCTGATGCAGGTAGCTCATAGAATTGGGGTCCAAGTTCAATAGATTGAATTAAGCATCATAAGTTGAAGAATGTTTTGTATTATAAATGTATTATATAATTATATAATGAGGGTGTACATGTTTAGCTGAGCTTTTGCTAATTTTTTATGTATAATTTGGTATGTAATTCTCAGGGACCGAAATAGAAAATGCAGGAAGAAGTTTTCCATCTTTGCATTATGTTCATCAGGCTCATTATTAGATAAATTGCGTTGCAATGGCAGTGCCTTGAAATGTGACTTGCTATTTTCTCTGCTCCTAGTTAATTTTGACGCGTAATTAATACTGTGGACACTTGAATAATGGTAAAAAAAAATGAAAAAGTTGTGATAGAGAACTTCTAGAGAGAAAAAGAGCGAAAATCCTCGGAACATAACAAGGGTCAAGAAACCCATACTAGTGTCTGGTTGAGGCTTAATTATAGGAGGCGTGTCTCCCAAATATAAGACTAGTTGATTTTTTTAAGAGATTAAAGTTGCAAAAATAGGTTATTAACTCATGACATATTTGATATATTTTTAGATTATCCATTAGTTTATAGGTAAAATAAACTAGTCTAAGGGAAAAAAATTAGCTAAATCAATTTATAATTAACTTAATTTTTTAGGATTTCCCAAAAGAGTCAACTAGGTCTCATATTTAAAACTGAAGGGAGTATATGTTTATTATAATCAGCTCTTTTGCCATACAAAAAACTTAGAGATAGGATTTCGAACCATGCATGTCGGGCTATCCTATTTAAGCCTTAATAACCCTAAGAGGGTAGCCTTTAATTTTGGGATCAAAATGGGGATTGACCTTAAACAGGCTAGCACTTCAGGTAAAGTAGGTTTTAATTGGCTGCGAGTTTAAACCCGTTTTTTTAGATTTTTTATTTTTTTCAAAAATATCAAATGAAAGCGTGAAATTCTAGCTTTATTCATTCACTTCTCAAAATCGATCACATACATAATGTCACACTCTCATTTTGGAGTTTCTTTTTTTTTTGGACCAATGTGGTCGGCCCTTAAGGCTCAACGCTTTTAAGGACGGATTTTATAAAAAAAATATGATTTTTTAAAAACATTTGATTTTTGATCCAAAATCAAAGTCTGACCTGCTCGAGTTAAGTTTTAAACAGACCGTCGCGATGCGGGTTGACGAAAATCCCGTCTATAATTGTTTTATAGGGAAAAAGAACAAATTTAGTAGTTGACAATTTCACTTGGTTTAAAATTGATTAATCAACTATCAGTACCAGTGCGTATATGGTAAAACTGGTAACATTGGATTACCAGTTGTTAGCAAATGTCACCGGTCTTATCATATTTACAACAGTTCAAAAAGTTGGTTATCGTTTTTATACCTCGGCACAATCATTTGTTATATAAACACATAGTGAAATAATCAATTACTATATCAACACTTTTACCTATATCAACACTTTTACCCTATTACTTATCCGCACTAGTTTACATGGGATATACCGGAAAGTGCAGAAAACGAGTCTGTTGAATTTTTTTACCATAAATCTCTTGGTATTTACACTTCATATTTTATTACAAAAATGTATTGTGCCCGGGGATTGATGCATCGCATCAAGAAATTTCCTAGCTGTGCATGATTGGGAGCCCATAGTTTGTTCCTAAATAGACATTTTGTCACTACCCACAAAGGAAAACATAATTTTTTTGTTTAAAAAGATTATTAAACCCGTAGGAACAAACTTTTACATATATATATATATATATATATATATATATATATATATATATATATATATAATGAAGAAGAAGGATTTTTAAGGTCATTTTGAGTCATTTGCCCTTATTAGCTAATATCAATTAGGCGCATGTGATTTTCCCTGTTTTTTGGGAATTTAAGCACCTTATTTATCCTCTTGGACACTCGAAAGTCTTTATCTATCTTTTTCCCATATAAAAATTAGGGAAAATGTCAAATAAATACCTTTGAATATCCAAAAGGACAAGTAAAGAACTCAAAGTTCCAAAATGATGAGTAAGGAACTCTGAATTTCAAAAAGACAATTAAGGAAACAGACATTTGTTAATTGCTATGTTCCAAATGTTAATAAATATGTTTCAATTGTTAATTTTTATTGAAGTTCCTTATTTGTCCTTTTGGAAGTTTGAGTTCCTCATTTGTTCTTCTGGACATTCAAAGGTATTTATTTGTCATTTTCCCTAAAAATTATATCAACACAAAAACAAAAGGAAAGAAAGAGAGATGAAAACACTACGCGCGGCAAAGGTTCAATCACTTGGAAAAAGCGAGTATAAATAAACCCTAATACGCGTGAAGTTGAGGCAAAAAAGAGCGGGAGAAAAAATTTGAATCAGGACTTGAAGAAGACGAACTGCCTCTCTCTCTCTCTCAGCTCAACTACATCTCACTTTTCCGACCACCGTTATGGAGAGAATTCACGTCGCCGTACGGTCACGGCCTCTTTCCTCCGACGACGCGAAGACCAGCCCTTGGAGAATCTCCGCCAATTCCATCTTCATCCCTAACCACTCCGCCAAATTTGAATTCGGTTTCCTCCTATTTCTCCTTCACCTCTCGATTTTCACAATTTCACTTTTACTACTTTTGTTTAGGTTTTTTACCTTTAGTATTTGCAGATCAAATTTTCCGTGAAGATTGTAACACGTTTCAAGTCTATCAAGCTTGTACCAAGGATATAGTCGCCGCCGCTGTTCGTGGATTTAACGGTATTATAAAATTATTTGTATTCTACTATTACTGTTTATTGCTTGCTTCATTCTCGAATTATAAGATACTTTTCTGCGTTTGCTATATACTGATACGCAATTTTTGTGGATATATTGCCTTTTTTATTTTAAGCTACAATCAATCCTGATATATTAACATCTCAAAAAATTACATTAGGTGGGCTATGGCCTTCTTTACATCTGTGTGTCTAATATATTTATTATTTTCTCTAGGTCTAATTGTGTGTTCAGTAAGTATATTAACAATTGAATTCTTTTAAATTACAAGGACATATTTACTAGACTTTATTTTGGATTCTGAAGTCATTCTTCCTGGTGTTTGCTATCCTGTCTTGAAATTTCATTTATTCCTGTGATGCTTGTCTTTTACTGTCAATCTCTTTGTTTAGCTATCAAATTTCATTTGCGCTTCTGAAGATAGCGTATAATAATTCCATAACATGATCTCACTTAACTCAGGTTAGATGAAGGAGAAACTGAAGGAAATTAAATTTGCAGAAAAGTTTGATGCTAAATTTATGTGCATACTTTATCATCTAGTCCACGAGTGGTTTTATCTAAGTTTGGTGTTTTTATTTGGGTATTTATATTCTGGGTGGTTGAATTTCTTATCGCTTTTGTGAATCTAAGGGACGGTATTTGCCTATGGACAAACTAATAGTGGGAAAACCCATACAATGAGAGGCTCGCGAATAGAACCAGGAGTCATCCCTCTTGCGGTGCATGATTTATTTGAGATTATTCAACAGGTAGTAATCACCCATTCTCAGTATAATATTCTCCAAATCTTGTGTTGCTGTTTCATTGCAAAGATGATGCTGAATTGGTCAAGTTTTTAAATCTGTTCGTCTCTCAAACATAAATTTGTAGTATTTTATTGTGTCATAAGTTCAAGAGCTAAACATAAAATGTGAGAAAAAGTTCTATCAAGTCATAATTGTTAAAATTTTTAGCATGTTGACTGAGTTATTTTTAATTGGGTGACGTTCTTCAAGTGTTTTTCCTGAACTCTAATTTAATTACGCTTACATGCAGTCTTGCACTGTTTTGTTTGTGGTATGTTCTGCGTTTCATCATACATTTATCTTTATTCATTTATTTTAGGATGTTGATCGAGAATTCCTTCTTCGAATGTCATACATGGAAATCTACAATGAGGAGATAAATGATTTATTGGTTCCAGAACATAGAAAATTGCAGATTCATGAAAACCAAGAGGTTTTGCTCCCTCATGATTGATGATCCTCTTATATATGATATTGAGTTTGTTTGTTTTGTTGTGTTTATACCATTTTTTGTCTAAACTATCAGCGTGGAATATATGTTGCTGGGTTGCGTGAAGAAATTGTTGCCTCTCCTGAGCAAGTACTTGAGCTCATGGAATTTGGAGAATGTAATGTAAATTTTGCAGTTATTGTAAAAAAATTTTTTTACCACTCCAAGTATTCAATCCTAACGTTCTTTCCTTGGTGTTCAGCTCATAGGCATATTGGAGAAACCAATATGAATTTATACAGTAGTAGGTCGCATACCATTTTTCGCATGGTAAGCGGTGTATTCTCTCTTATTTGTCTTTTTTCTCTGGGCAAAGGGCTCATTCACTCTCCTATTGTTATATCGATAATTGAATAGATAATTGAGAGTCGTGATAGAAGTGAAGGTGAAGAAATTGACAATCGATGCGATGCTGTACGTGTATCAGTGTTGGTATGTCTCTCCTTTTCTCTATTTATGCACTTTTGTTTGCTTGTGGGTCTTCCTTCCCTTTAGAAAATGAATCTTGGTGTGCAATTTTTCATATTGCTGGTTATTATTTTCTTCATTTCCAGAACTTAGTAGATCTTGCTGGTTCAGAACGCGCTGCTAAAACTGGAGCTGAAGGTGTGCGTCTCAAAGAGGGTTCCCACATAAACAAAAGCTTAATGACTTTGGGGACTGTGATTAAAAAATTGAGTGAAGGTGCTGAGAGTCAAGGGTAAGTTTTAATGATTACCAAGTTGTTTGCATTTTTCAATAAAAATGTAAACAAGATCTAGTGTTTATTGCAGTGGTCATGTTCCTTATCGAGATAGCAAGCTTACACGAATCCTACAACCTGCACTTGGGGGAAATGCTAATACAGCTATGATATGTAACATAACTCTTGCTCAGGTAAGAAGCCTCTCCTTCACCCTATTTTTGGAACGCCTTTTACTAAATTATGTCTAGCTTATATTCTGATGCATTGTTTGATTTTTTTGCTTCTGTTGCCTCACATCTGAGTTGAACTTTTATTTTTATCTTGTTAAGAATACTTCATTTCGTGGCAGATACATGCAGATGAGACTAAAAGCAGTCTCCAATTTGCTAGCAGGGCATTACGTGTCACAAACTGTGCTCATGTCAACGAGGTTTCTTCTTAAATATTTTCCACACACATGCTTACTTTTAGTTAGTGGTTTCAATTATCGATGCAAATATGTTTTGTTTTCTATCTTCTCTATAATTTACACCAAATTTACATTTGAAGTGTAATTTTTCTTTTTCTGAAACTTATTCATCTTTCTTTTCATCAGATTTTGACAGATGCTGCACTATTGAAGCGCCAAAAGAAAGAGATTGAAGAGTTGCGTGCCAAATTGCAGGTTGACATAATTCACTTTAAAATTTTCTGTCTTCCACATATGGTTGAATGCAACATTGTTTTAAGTGTAAGCTATTAAAACATATTTTGCGTCTTTGTCAGGGTTCTCATTCTGAGCATTTGGAAGATGAGATTCTGAATCTTCGAAACACATTATTACAGGTTTAATAAATTTTTTGATTACTCTTTACAAAAGGCTTTTGTGGGTTCTGTAGTGTAAAATAATATTCTGTCTAGACTGAACTGGAAAGGGAAAGGATGGCTTTGGAATTGGAAGAGGAGAAGAAAGCTCAAGCTGAGTGGGAAAAGAGGGTTCAGGAGCAGGCTAGGAAAATTGAAAATTTGAGTTCCATGGTTTTGTTTTCAAACAGGGATGAGACTCGTGACAACGTCAAAAAGGTATTATTCCCCTCATAGTTTAATTGATTTCTTTTCTTAGAAAAAAATATTTATTTATGGTGATTTTGCTTGGAAAAGCTCTTCACTGTCGCTATACTTTGCTTGGAAAATCCCAGAATAATTTTTACTGCTCATTCTATCTATGCATGAGAACATTCTTGCTTGACAGATTCCTTAAATATCACGCTGACCTGAGTAATTCTCATCCACTCCACATGTTTAGATGTAAAACATGTGTCTTGAATTTTGTGTGATTGACTGGGACAAAGTTATGCATTTCTATGCAAAAACGTGCAACTTTTTGCCATTTGGTTATGATATATTGCTATGTAGAAAATTTTGAAGTCTGTCAAATTTGGATGGTGAAAAGCTAGGATGTTTGGCATTGAGGTTAGATTTTCATTGAAATTGAAGAGTTGCTTATAGGATGGATGAGGCATCTGGTGCCTACTCTCCATTTTGTTGCTGTTTGCATCTGATAGGATCCTATTCATGGGGCAGACTTATATGAGGAGGCAGAGGATGATACAAGCAAAAGGGAAAGAAGCCTTTAAGGTGCCAGGGTAAACCTTAAAGGTTTCCTTCTATTTTGGAGCAAGAAGTTGATAAGTAGGGTGGCCTATATGTGTAGTTAGACTTGTAGCACGTAAAGGTACCATGGGCATTGTGAGCGAATGGTTTTTGACTTATATTAGCTACTGCTTTCTGCATTTGAGGGAGGGGGGTTATGGCTTATTTTGTATGACAGTGTGAGAGGAGTGTACTTGTTTGACGAAAACCAAATCCTTGCGGTCTTGAGAATGTTTATTCTCAGACTTGTACTATTCCCATCTCTTTTGAGTGGACTTATTTTTTGAATATTAATCATATCGGTGTTATTCATCCTTTTTTTTGGTCCTATTGTGCTGGTTCCTTGCAGCATTACTCTATTTTAGGGTTGTATTTCTTTCCTGGCATGGAACTCCTTTTCCTCTTACATTACTGATCAAGTTTTCTCTAATGCTTTGCAGGAGAAGAGACGGGATACCTGGTGTCCTGGCAAGCTTTTGAAGGAGAATCTAAATGATGTAATTTTTTCTTCTTGCTCAAATGACATCCCATCAATTTCTCTCGTCTACTAATGTTGAAATATTAATTGGCTTTTGTGCTTGTTGTTGCTCAAACGGTTTGTATTGTTGCAATCGACACGATCTTTTCTATATTCAGTGCAAAAACTAACTCTTGCATAGTGCACTATGACTTACTTTTTTTAGTAGACATGAATCTTGTGGGAACACAAAGGATTGGTAAAGTCTGATACATTTCTCTTACTATTAACTCCCATTATATAGTACAAGAAACTCAACCTATCCCATGATTATAGGGATTTGCTTGATACATAAAATAAAAAAGATTTGATCCTGATTCTCTATAACATTTATTTTCCCTAATTCTTATGATTCCTAATTATGACTAAGATCAAGATTCTACTAATAGAAATTAAAAACATAATTCCAACACTCCCCCTGAAGTTGGACTATGGTCCAACTTGGTTACAAAACTTTATTCTTCAACATAGAGACTTTTTTTTTTTCGATTACGTGGGGAATGACCGTCCCATCGTAAACATGTGAGGAATGACCATCTCACTAACAAAACACTTATGCGTGGGGAATGACCATCCCATCGCAATTCACAAACGCATGTACGTGGGGAATGACCATCTCATCGTACTATGCTCTTCAATAATGCCTGGGTCGTACTCCTTCCAAATTAGTCCTTCAGGTCTGCCTGGGCCGTACTCCTTGTTGGGTCGATCCTCCAAGTCTGCCTGGACCATACTCCTATTTGGGTCGATCCTTCAGGTCTTAGGGTTGTGAAGGTTGTGAATACAAAGGCAACTCATACTGCCTAGGGATCAGACTAAACTAAACCTAGCTCTGATGCCATGTGGGAACACAAAGGATTGGTAAAGTCTGATACATTTCTCTTACTATTAACTCCCATTATATAGTACAAGAAACTCAACCTATCCCATGATTATAGGGATTTGCTTGATACATAAAATAAAAAAGATTTGATCCTGATTCTCTATAACATTTATTTTCCCTAATTCTTATGATTCCTAATTATGACTAAGATCAAGATTCTACTAATAGAAATTAAAAACATAATTCCAACACTCCCCCTGAAGTTGGACTATGGTCCAACTTGGTTACAAAACTTTATTCTTCAACATAGAGACTTTTTTTTTTTCGATTACATGTGGAATGACCGTCCCATCGTAAACATGTGAGGAATGACCATCTCACTAACAAAACACTTATGCGTGGGGAATGACCATCCCATCGCAATTCACAAACGCATGTACGTGGGGAATGACCATCTCATCGTACTATGCTCTTCAATAATGCCTGGGTCGTACTCCTTCCGAATTAGTCCTTCAGGTCTGACTGGGCCGTACTCCTTGTTGGGTCGATCCTCCAAGTCTGCCTGGACCATACTCCTATTTGGGTCGATCCTTCAGGTCTTAGGGTTGTGAAGGTTGTGAATACAAAGGCAACTCATACTGCCTAGGGATCAGACTAAACTAAACCTAGCTCTGATGCCATGTGGGAACACAAAGGATTGGTAAAGTCTGATACATTTCTCTTACTATTAACTCCCATTATATAGTTCAAGAAACTCAACCTATCCCATGATTATAGGGATTTGCTTGATACATAAAATAAAAAAGATTTGATCCTGATTCTCTATAACATTTATTTTCCCTAATTCTTATGATTCCTAATTATGACTAAGATCAAGATTCTACTAATAGAAATTAAAAACATAATTCCAACAAATCTTATCTTTTTTGTTCAAGATTTGCACATAAATATGCTCTTCTCTGCATTTTAGGCATATGCCAGTACCCAATCAAAGGCTTCAGCTAAAAAATCTATTAAACCTACAAGAGACATAGGACCACTCATTTCGTTTGAGGAACTGGTAAGTGAAAGCGTTCCTTTGAAGAAATCCGATAAGCGAGGAGGTGATTTTGAAGCTGCTGCTGGCAATGACTGTAATCTACCTGATGCTTGTGCTTTATTGCATGTAACCAGCCGAAAAAAGGTCCCACCGAGGAAGAAAAGCTTGCCCATGGTTTGTCATATACCCTGATTTAATTTGCTGTGTAAATTCTTGCTAGTTTGTGAATTAATTACTTGTAAATATGGCAGGATGATAATGAGTTATTTAACTTGAAGGAAGAGTATGAGGAGTTGTTTCTAGAATTTGTGGCCCAGGTTACTATTTTCATTCACAATTGTCTTCCTGCAATTCTGAAGGTATTGAACAATAAGCATGGTTACATTTTTCTTAATGCAGAAAATAATGAGTGAGATACAAATTCAATGTTTGGGAGAACAGCTAGTTGAAGCAAAATCTCTTCAATCCGCTGAGTCTATTGACTATTCAAATTATGTCAACAAGATTTGTTTCAAAGGGGATAAAAATGTGAGCCTCAGAGAATCGGAAGCTATTATGATTATCAAGAAACTTCAAGAGCAGGTTTAGTCTTTTCTCATTTTTTGTGTGTTGATTTTTTTCCAGTAATGTCTTCTATTAAAATGAATTTGATACCTTTTTGACATTTTAATAAGCATTCCTTATTTGTGCTGAATCAGAATTCACACACATGGATCGATATCTGTTTCACTAACATTTCTTATGTGCTTTATACCTTTAAGATTGAGGTCTTGAAAATGGAGAAGTCATCTAGCCAACATAACCTTGATAATGTTGTTGATCTTGCTACTGAGCAGAACATACGTGCCCAAGAAAAAATTGAAGAGGTGATGATGCTTTAATTAATATGTTGTATTATATGTTAATAACCAAAATTGCTTATTTTGATTGAATTGTTTCAAGTTTCAACATGTAACTTAAATTTTGTAGCTTATATTCTAATTTATTTCTCTGTTTTTAATTTGAAAATTTCCTCAGCTCTATGAAGAGCTTATTAATGCACATGAAGCAGCCCGGATAGCTAATGATAAGCATACTTCCGGTAAAAGTGTAAACAAAGTTGATGTATGTTTATTCAGCTTCTCTTGAACTTCTGGTTTCTATCTTGCTTATCGTTCATTATGTCAACATGACTTCATATTAGTTTACTATCATGTGACCATCTTATATTTTTTCATTAAACTCTATTTGACTGATTCTTTGCTGTATACTTAGGATGGGGATTTGCATTTCATGAGCAATATTTCAATGGAATTTCAAGAAATAACATTGGAAGTACAGAACTCAAAAGAAACAGTTCAAAGTGTCGTTGTGCTTATCGATGAGGTTTCTAAAAGTTTTTCTGCTCTATGTGATGTGTTCCTGGTGAGTACCATTGTGACACTACTGAATAAAAAATTATAATACATGTAAATTGTAAAGCTTCAGAAGAATGTTCAAACACTACCGTCTATCGGAACCCTGAAATATTCAAGTTGCAGAACAAATCATAAGCTATCTTTTCTTTCCTAAAAACTTATCATTTATTTCATGTTTAGATATATTTAAATTTTCTTAGCATTTTTTTTTTAAATTTTTGATGTTTGATGCAGGGTTTCAAAACTTCAATATCCCAATGTTCAACCGAACAAAAGTCAATTTTGAGCAACTATCAGAAGTTGAATTCTTGCTTGAGACAAAAACTATGTGAGCTTGAGAATGAAAAGGTGGAGTATCTCAACTATAGTTAGTTTTGTTTCTTGCTGAAAAGTCCAAGACTCAAGACAATTGGTGCTCTGCAGATTCTTCTAGTCAATGAATCAGCTGATCTTCAAAAGAAGCTTCAGGAATCGAAGCTTGATGTGTTAAATATACAAAGTTCTATGACGGTGGGACCTTCATGTTTAATTATTTGCGGTTATTTATTTTTGTCTATGCACCGTAACACTGATAATTTACGAACGACTCTACTCTATTCTACAGGAACTTTCTGAACAACGCCAATTGGAAAATGCTGAACTGCTTTCTTATATTCAAACTCTTGAAAGTGATGTATCATGTTTAGCATCATCTGCATTGGCTAAGGAAAAGGAATCCTTGAGAAAAGATCTTGAGAAGACAAGAACCAAATTGAAAGAAACCGAGTCTAAGCTCAAGATTGCAATGCAAGAGAGAACAAAACTTGAGGTTTTATATAATATCCTAAGCTTTTATCCTTTACATGTAAGTGATCAATTTTTGAAGCACATGCCTACCATGCTATGCAAACTGTTAGGGTGAGAAAGCCTATGCTGAACGAGAGATCAAAAGACTGCAAAATCAGAATTCTCTTCTTGAACGTGATATTAATAAACGTGATCCACATGCTGGGAGAAGGCGTGATTCAGTTATTGAAAGAAGTTCAAAGTTGTTTGATTCGAAAAGACCTAAGGGTCTCGCTATTCCCCATGAACAGACATTTCAGGTTTTGAAATTTTGACTTGTTTTATGCTTATGTCATATTCCTTATGTCAAATTCCTTGAGTTCCTTAAGCTGCCAAATTCTTGTCATATTAAAAAATATGTATGCTTTATTAGTCCTTCTGTTTGTGATGAGAGTTGATTGACACTTACTGGATTTTATTCTGCATTATTATCTTCTTTTGTTGTCTGTGTGCGTGTTTGAAAGCAACCTTTTCTGGAATTGATCCCTGAAAAATATTTATAATAGACAATCTCATCATTCTGATAGGAACTCCCTCCCTGCGCCATTGCCTATATTTGATAATAATGTCAATATATACTTCTAGACAGCTGCTGCACATGTTTGATCCTAATCTCTTTATAGATGGATATGCTTCTTTTTGTTTCAATCTGATTAAGTTTACCATGTCTGGAATTAATTTGATGCGTATTTGCCAGCAAGAAAAAATGTAGGACGGATGAATTATTCTTTGTTAATTTAACTTGGTTTAGGAGGAAGAGTACAAAAAGCTTGAAATTCTTGCATTTGAATCAGAAACAAGAATTACTTCTTTAGAAGAACAATTGTCAGATGTATTAAAGGAGAAAGAAGATCTGATATCTATCAATGAAGGTTTGGCTTCAGAACTGGAAAATTTTACTGAAAGGTTGAACATTTCAAGCTCTGAAGTATGCCATTTGAATGAAGAGATTTCTGCTCTTGTAAGTTTTTTCTGCGTATTTCTGCTCAGGTTTCACCTTCAGCTCTTTGATCTATAGACCACACATAAATTTGCTAACTTCTTTTAATACTTATTGCTGTCCCTTTAGAGACAACAACTTGAAGAATCTAATTCTCACCACGAAAAATTGGAAAAAACTATCAAGGTGTTGGTTGAAGAAAAGGAAGAGCTGTCAATGGTATGCAAATGTTATTTTTTGTTTTTGTTGTGATGTATCTTTCCCCCTCTTGGTAGCTTTCTTTTATAGCAAGGTAAAGTTATTTTATTCTTGATCCTGCAGCAACTTACTGATTCACTTTTGGGCATGGAGGAGGAAAAGGCAATATGGTCTACAAAGGAGAAAGCTGCAGTTCAGGCTATAGAAGAAAATGCAAGGTTAAACAATGAGCAGACATTGTCATTATCAAAAGAATTATCAGACGTAAGATTCATTTTCCTTCCATTTTAAAAGCATTGGTTTATTTCTTTTTATTATGATTTTTAAATACTTAGCCCATGTTTGATGTCTTTGAAGTCCTTGAAGCCCATGTATAATTTTTAGATATTGCACATCTCTTGTATTTCATGTTCAAAAAATTTGTTCTTGGTTCTTTTTTCTGTTAAAACTTGAACATATAATTGCCATTAAAGTACAAATCTTGATAATGATGTTTCTAGAAATCTGATTCGCTTTTTTGATGCTAGACTGTAACCTTCATTAACGTCCAAGTGAAAAGGTCGCGCTAATTTTTATGGGTTTTGTTTTGAATCGTGTAAAGGTGCTAAAATATACATGACAAATTATAAAAAGGTCACCCGGCACCATGGTAATGGTAATTTAGATTGAGTTTGCTTATAAATTTCAGGTAAAGGAAGAATTGGAATCTTATAAAGAACAATGCAAGATTCTCAAGGAAAGATTAACTTCAAATGAGAATTTTATGGAGAAATCTAGGTTTGTCTTTCTTCTATTGTTTAGTTCCCCTCTTTACTAAGGAAACATTTAAATTTTCCCAATATCCATCGTCATTTACTTGTGAATTAATCTAAGCGCTACGTGAGCATAATTCTGATAAAGCTCTTGGTTTAGGGTTCACATATTTTTACTAGATGCTTGCGCGAAGCTTATGATAGTACCCAGACGGGTATAATACAAGGAGGGTTGCCTTACAGCTTCCTCACTCATGAATTCTTCACATTTCTATGATGCGCTGCTTATTATAATTGTCTTAAGTGAACTAATGTGTATCTTGTTTGTTACGAAATACAGGGAGAATTATTTACAGATTGATCAGCCAGTGAACCATGACGACACAATGGATGTTGCCAAGAGCAACGTACTCCAAAAAGTAAGGAATTTGCTTAGAGATTGTTGTATTTCTCGCATTGATAATTTTGATAATCGACTAATCTGGACTCAAGGGAGTAGGAGTGTTCATAGGCAAGGTTGTCCCCCTCGAGAGCTTTTCGGAATTTCGAACATGTTTCTCATCTTTATGGGGTTATAGCCCACTTACCAGTTCAACCAATTACTATCATAACACCACATTTATTTCGATCTTGTAATCTATTTTATATGGATCAACATTGTTTATTAGGAATTTGTACTTGGGGCATGATTATACTGACAGCGAGAGAGTAAATATGCTTCAGGAAACAAATGTGCTTAAAGACGGTAATCTATCAACTTCAGAAGAGCTGGATACTTCAACAGAACGCTCGAATGAGTTTCAGGTTTCTTGTTCATTGCCTATATACATATAAATAATCAAATTATAATTTGGTGAAATAAAGTTACTGATACCATTAATGCCTTCATGGCAGAATCTTAGAGAACAACTCATTGTTGTTACAAAAGAAAGGGACAATATAATGATTGAATTAGAAGAGCGCCGAAATGATGTAATGGAAGCTGAACATCAGCGAAAGCAATGCTATGATAAGGTTAGATAAAAGATGTATTCTTCTCTTGATATTAGTCTTTTAAAATCTCTTTGCTGAGCGTGGAGAATTTCTGGTTTTCAGATGTCAAAGGCACAAGTTCAAGTAGAGGAACTAAGTAAGAGAATTTCCAACATGGAAACCAAAATGCATGCGGTGAGTGTCATATCCATTCATGGTTGTTATGGGATAAGTCTTGGAGCTTGTTCAAATGTGTTGTTGTTATCGGTATTATTATGGACAGGATGGAGTGAGAAATAACAAGGAAATGACAAAACTTAGAATGAGGCTTCGGGGAACACAAGCGAAGCTAGACGCTTTCCGTGGAAGATATAAGGAGGCGATTGATGAATCAGATCTAATGAACAGAAAATATGAGGAGGGTTCTGGAAAATTGAAGAGTCAGTTGGCTTCCAAAGCCATGGAAGTTCTATCCCTAAAGAAAGAGCTGTCTGCTTCCAGAGCGCAACATCAAGTATGTTTATAATTATTGATTTTTGTACAGTCTTGTTGGTTGTACGTTGTTTATTGCTGCCATAGTAATAGGAACCATTGGTTCCGAGTAGGTCACTCCATTTTTTGGGCTAGCGGCTTTTGGTTGACATATTGCTGTGGCCTCTTTATTTTCTGCAGTCTCGTGCCAGAAATCTGTACATAAAATATTCTGGCTAGTTGAAATGAAACCAATATTAAATAGCTAGCTACCATTGTGTAAACTGTTAAGCGTCTGCCAGAGCAAAATTAATTCATCTTGAAAATTTAAATGAAATTAAAGGTAGATGGTTGCTTATTTAACTTTTTCTTTCTTTAGAGAAAAAAGCTAGAGCAAGTCAAATCAGATGGGTCATGGATTCATATTTAATTTTAGTTTTTATTTTTTGGTGTAAAATTAAAAATAGATAATGATTCAACTATCATTTTTAATGAAAAATAAGATTAAAAATGTTAAATTTTGTTAATCTAAATCAGATATGATAAATTTAAATTTCATTTCAGTGATAAGCATGCTTGTGATGAACTTGGGAGTTGTGATGTTTAGTGCAGTTGGTTTTATTGATTGCATTTTTTTTTTCTTCGTACTCTGATTGCATTTTAGTTGATGAAAACTTGAAACCGGCCAAAAATTATTGATTGCCTTAACTGCCTCCGTGGAGAAGATAGCTGAATTTTAGTGTGATGTGACATTGTGTTGATTAAGATTTGACTTCCCTCCAATTCAGTACGGAAACGTCAGGTTTGTTTGGTTACTAGTTATTTTCAACATAAATAATTATTTCGGTTCAATTTGTTGCCATATTTTTGGGTCAACTTTATAAATAATTACTCGAAGACTAATATTTGAAATTCGAATTCTATTATTAAAGCTTCAAAAGTTTGGCGAAAAAAAATTAGGCAGCTTCACAAAAATGCATTCCTCCGCGCGCTAGACATTGTACCCGCGCGTTTTGTGCATAGAGTCTGCAGCTAACTTCAACCCCTCCATTCTAAAGTATACATGACAGAATTCTGTCAAAAACATAAGAAATAACATGGCTAAAGGTAAAATAATAAAGATGAAAATGTGTATGATGAGTAAAGATGAAAAAAGTTAATTAAATTTACTCATAATAAATGAATCCTGCATGTTTTATTTGTGCGTGTAAAAATGTTTGCCACTTTTTTATAATAACCCTTAGGAGTATTGAGTTTTGTTTTTTTGAAAAACTGAAGAGTTTTGAGTTATTGATTAATGAGGATAATGTACTGAAAATATTTTTAGGAATCAATATTTGATAATACAGCAGGAAAGTAGTGAAAGCTTTTTTCAATATGCAGACTTTTTCTGCCCATTGATTTAATTTCAGTTTTTCTAGCTTTCAATTCAATAGTCAACGGAAAAAACAAGGAGCTAGTCCTTTACTATGACCAAACAAATTTTGGACCCTTATTGGGAAATATACACAGTTTATGTGCTCTTAGTACAAGGTCAAAAAGAAAAGTGCCCTTAGTAGATTGGACATAATAAGAAAATTCATTTCCTATAAAAAAGTAGCCACTTTACAACTACTACATACAGTTAAGTTTTTAAAAATATTGATAATATAATTACTAAACGTTAAAAAAAATAGATTTTACGTTAAAACTTTAAAAATTAAAACGAGATATATTAGTGACCTCAATCGGCTAAAGTCAAGATGAAGTAAATAATTAAGAGGAATCAATGCTATATGCATGCATACAGACGAAAAAGCATATGTAAATGGTCCCTTTTTACTTCTTTTCATGCATGCATTCTTTAGGTAATTAAAACACATTGAAATGAATTATGTGATCACCGATTGAGTTTGTAAAGAGAAGCTTCTACGTCTGCAATTATTGCATGTTTAAAATTGCGCTTTAATTTTTCTTTTGTTTAATTTTAGTTTTTCCCCCTTAAGCTTTTCATGCATGCATTCATTGGATAACTAAGAAAACGCATATTCTATACAATGCACAGACAACTTTAAGGATTCGGTGACAATAAAATTAATTACAACAGAATTCTCACAACACCACGTCATGTATATCAGATATTACCAAACTATAAGAGAAATTTACACATCAGGCATAGTTTCTTATATAAGCAACTTCCCTCCAATGTTTTTAGCGTGTGCGCTCGCGCTCTTCATTCTTATGTAAGATCATTGGAGGGAATGGGAGAGAAAGAGATGGATGAGAGTAGATTACCGATGGTGGGGTTGGTTTGTAGGGCAAATCAATTCCATGCAGTGTCCCGAAGAAATAGATTCAGAATCAGAGACCCCACCACATCCGTCTCTCACACTCCAAAGTCTAGAGTCCACACACACATCTTTCTTAGCTTGTTGGGCAAATTAAATCAAGACCTTGCATCTTCTTTTAATTTTCATTATCTTAATAAGGAGTATACATATGTATTTTATTTGACTTAGAAACAGAAGTTTAGACGACGACAATGTTCTAACACTATACATGTTTTGTTTTGACTTGTGACAATAACCGGCACTGTCACTTCAACTAAAGTTCAAAAGGATTAATGGGAAGAAAACATTTTCCATCCATATAATTTTTCCTCCTTCAGTGCATCAAATACCAACTACTGCTATTAACTATACGTTATTTATGTACTTGCGTGCCCTTTTTTACACCATTTATTATCTTTAAATACTGTCCCCACTTAAGTATATATATCATCAAAGGAAGGCGTGCCACTCCTTAGTTGGCACCATTAGACAATGATTCAGTGTTTTACATAAAGCTTTGCCTTTAAATTCTACCCTTTCATTTCAATTTTCCTTGTTTATATGTGTTAAATATTATAAGGTGAAAAGAAGTTGAAAATAGCTTTAAATTAAAAACACGGTTCGAGTCATCATATAAACATTATCCTAGAAGTTTTTTTGCTACCCACCAATAAGATACAATAAGGTAATGCAATAAACTTTGTATGTGTTTTCCCTTTGCACTCGTAAGGGCTCTTTTAGATTGGCGTGTGAAACTCCTAGTTTTTCAATTGTAATTTTACGATTTACTATGTAATAAGAGATGTTTTTTTTATCAGCATATGTGATTGTGCATGCATGTCACATGCAAACACATTTGGAAATAGCGTACATTATTTTACCTTTTTCTTAAGAGAATTTTAGCATTCGTTACTGGATGAACAGTAAATATATATTGAGTTTAACTAATAAAAGAGTGATTGAGATTTAATTAAGTTTAAGAAGAAAGTTATACACACGATGCTTTCCGATGAGTGTCCAGCTACACTGAATTGCAATATGCTATATATTTGACATACATACAAGCCTTCAAGTCATGGCTTTGGTTGGTCCATTTTTATTTCAAGTTTTTAAACTGGTGGCTTGAATTAACTAACATGCCTCCATCTCATTGATTATGAAACATAATTGTTGTACTCATAATTTCTACTGTTTCATTGATTCTAGGTCAATTAATTAATGGGTCCTTTTTTGGGAGTAGGTATTATTACTTTCTGAGTATGCTATAATATGAACGACTCAAAACCATTTTAAGTGGGTACTTGCTAATTTCTCCACAATAAGCATTAGTTATTCATTATTAGGTTCGTGCATCTGATCCATTTTCCCTAGCTACCTAGCCATGTTAATTTCAGACCCAAAAAAGCCATGCATGTTAACTTAAGCAGCAACCTTGGTTAAGTAATTATGTACTCCCTACATTTCTAATTAGCGCCTATTTGGGGATCTAGTTTCCATGCTCATAAAATGATAAGTAGGGAGAGTCGTATCTAGACCGTTAAATCTCACATGCACAGTCTAGAATTTAATAAAACCACAATCTAAGCTGTGTATGTGAAATCCAACAGTCTACATACGCTAGCTCTGATCCCCCTATTTATCTTATTTTTTTAAGAGGAGGAAACTGGATCCCCACTTAAGGAGGTGAGTTTGTTCTTGAATGTAAATGTAAGACTTTTTAAATTTTTCTCAAATATTTTTCTACTAATTTTTTTATGCATACTCCTTAATAATAAACAAACATGCATGAGGGGAGCGTGAGAATAATTAAATAATTGTGGTTATTTAGGGCGTTTTAGTAATATTGTGTTATTTTAACTAACTTAATTAATATCATTAATTTGATCAAAATAAATAAATAAGTCTTAAATCTTACACTTAAGAAAGAACGGAGATGAATTACTGAACTAGAGATTAGTTATCGAAGCAAATTAAACCCACCTTTATTAGCAGCCCTGTGTTTTATGCCTACTTATGATGAGAAAATTACAGATTATTATATATTATAAACGACAATGGAAGATATACACATGCATGTACGCTTCTGGCCATTCCGTCCCCTTATACTCGTTATTCGCTTCCAAATTCACTGGATAGATATCCTACCTCTCAAAAAGCAGACAAAAGCCTCTTTTTAAAATTATTATTATTGCTATGACATTCAAGGATTCAATGAACTGAAAGCACTCCAGTTTTCCTACTTTCGACTTTTTTTTTTTGTTTTCTTTACACTAAATTCCACTCATTGCTTTATGATCTCCTTTGAAAAAACGGTATTGGATAAATATTAATCAAGTGATATAGTTCAAATGGTGGTAAGAAGAATAATGAGTTAAAAGATCAAACGAGATAAAGGAGTGTGCACCATTTTCAGTGCTCACCCAACGACTAATATAAAGAGCTTATAATTAGTCGCTGTCATCAACAATGACAGCAGTGTCTTATCCTGCTACATGAGGTCGGCTATTTGAATCATACGACGTCATTGTACTCTATCAGTAAACAACTCTCTGAGTATATTATCCACAAGTGTTTTGTAACTTCCCCAAGCGATCGTTTTGGTCTCCATCTTCCTCTTTTAATTGGACTCCAAGTTGTTTAGTTCACCTCCTCATCGGCGCATCTATTAGTCCTCTTTAGATATGTCAAAACCACCTCAAATGATTTTCTACTATTTTCTCAGTGGATCCAAAACCACCTCAAAACCATCGCCTAAGTGGATCCAAAGTGGTTCATTTGTCCTTAAAATAATACTCTGATATGAAACTCCGAAACCGCTGTGAAACCCCTATATGATCATTGAAAATAATTACATGCTAAACCATCTCAATCGTCACTTTATATATAAACATACATGTGTGTGTGTGTGGTATTATAAATTATTAGCACTCATGAATTATAGACGTCTAACAAGTGGAATGGATAGAAAATAGCACGCCGCCGGACAAAGCATATATATGGACGTGGCACTTGTCTAAACTTTAAAGACTGTGTCATGTTTTCTGGGTATTTGAATTAGAACGGTCGAAGAAGGTGTGTATATATATGAATTAACTTGTTAACTTATAAATGCATGAATCTCTCTGCCAATATTTTTGGCTGCATTTATAATAATGTGTAAAACATACAAACAACTAGCGCATGTGTTACAAGTCCCACATTGGGGAGGTTTCCTCACAAGGGAGGCCTTATATAAGTCCTTGGCTCCCCAACCTCAACAGCTAGCTTTTGGGGTGTTGTTCTCCCAAGGACTTGTGCTCGTTACAATGGTGCTTTCATTGAGAGTCGGCCAAACGGAAAGGGTTACCTGCGGAGGGTTCTGACCGGAGGGGCTGACCAACAAAGGGTTGAGTGAAGCGCAGAGTGAAGTGCCGTAGAGTGGAGCCGCAGGCCTTATAAGTCCTTGGCTCCCCAACCTCAACAGCTAGCTTTTGGGGTGTGGTTCTCCCAAGGACTTGTGCTCGTTATAATGGTGCTTTCATTGAGAGTCGGCCAAAAGGAAAGGGTTACCTGCGGAGGGTTCTGACCGGAGGGGCTGACCAACAAAGGTTGAGTGAAGCGCAGAGTGAAGTGCCGTAGAGTGGAGCCGCCGGAACGCCGACTCGGCCGAAAGACCGGAAAGGGCTACCTACGAAGGGTTCTGACCGGAGGGGCTGACCGGCAAAGAGGTCGAGTGAAGTGTCGTAGAGTGGAGCCGCCGGGACGTCGGCTCTCGAGGGGGGTGCATTGTTACAAGTCCCGGAACGCCGACTCGGCCGAAAGACCAGAAAGGGCTACCTACGAAGGGTTCTGACCGGAGGGGCTGACCGGCAAAGAGGTCGAGTGAAGTGTCGTAGAGTGGAGCCGTCGGGACGTCGGCTCTCGAGGGGGGTGCATTGTTACAAGTCCCACATTGGGGAGGTTTCCTCACAAGGGAGGTCTTATAAGTCCTTGGCTCTCCAACCTCAACAGCTAGCTTCTGGGGTGTGGTTCTCGCAAGAACTTGTGCTCGTTACAGTATATACCTGTCTTTATAGCTATGTTGTATATGAAATTTCATTATACAGATCAGAAGTTGTTTCATCAGTTTCCCACGCACACATGATACATCACAGCTTAGCCTTTCAATTTTATTTTCGATCTTCCATATATAATTCTTTTAAGAGAATAAAGATATAATCTTGCCAAGACAAGAAAGTAACCATTGTATAACGCTGAATATTGCATTTTTTTAGAAGAGCGGTTTTGCCCCAAAAATTAAAAAAAAATGAGTAAATCTATCATATATGTTAAAAAACTAACCTTAATACTTAAAAAATAGCGTAAATTTGCTGCATTTGAAACAGTAATTAACAAAGCTGCTACAATTTGATAGTTTATAGGGTGAAATTATTCTTAAAAAAGCTTCAAGTTATCCAACGCTTCTGAATAATGATAATTTCTATGACATAACACATTTTAATCTTATTTTAATACTCATTAATTAACCCCTATTATAATGTCATTCGCTTCTATAATATGTACATTGTTTTTTTATTTTTTGGGGAAAATTAATGTGAGGTCACAAGAAAAAATATAATTTTATATTGGGTAGATGTAAATAATAGCTTCTTGAACGTAATGGATGCACAAGAGGGGGGGGGGTGAATTGTGCTTCAAAATAAATACTCGAAATAAACAACACAGGATTTATACTGGTTCGGTCTACCTGACCTACGTCCAGTCCTCAACCACCCAGGCTGAGAGTTCCACTATAACTCAGGTTTTAAATCGGGTTCACCTGAAACCTTACAACCGCAAGTTTTACGGGCTCACTTGCAACCTTACAACAAGTTTTACACTGGCTCACTTGTAACCTATCTAACTGTCTCCCCCTCACACCAAGCAAGGGTTTGAAGTTTACACTTGAAGGCTTTTCTGACTAAGTTCTCTTACAGAACAAATGATGTTACACACTTAAGTTCAATAAATGCTCTTTTAACAAGAAGAGACTTAACTACAATGAGTACAGAATAAGTACGTGAAGAATCACTCAAAGTGTTAAATGCTCTTTTCTATTTCTGGGCAGCCTTGAATGCTTTGAAGATTTCTTGTGTTCCTCGCTCTAACTTCTCTCTAGAGTATTCAAGGATAATTGTTCTTTTTTTTTATAATAAATGAAGTTGAGCTCCCTTTATATAGTCTTCAAGCATTTGAACTTTTGGTAGGTGGGAGTCCCGTTTGAATTTGGCCGTTTATCCCAAGTTACCGTTTGCCCAATAAATGCTCCATTAATGCATAGCAGGGTTGACTTGCTTTATCTCTGAAAAGTAGTCCTGACACCTCTGCTCTGATATAAGCATTCTGACTTCTGAGTATGTGATTTTTACTCTTGCACTCTTGCTGACGGATGATCATCTTTCATCCGCAAGTGGTAATCTTGCTCTGCAAGTGTTAAGCTCTGAGTCCCAATGTCAAGAGTCTTTCCATCCGGAAGCTCATTTGCATCCGGAAGCGTGACCATGTTCTGCACATACTGGTTAGTCCAACATAGCAATATATATATAAGAATTATACATGCTGTGGGAAGTTTGTTTGCTATGGGGAGTAGTTTACTTAGACTGTGTTCTGATTTGGTCTATGATGTATCTGGAAGCATTTTTACATCCGGAAGTAAAACTACTAGATGAAGGATCTTGGTTCACTATAACTCACTCTCACTTAGTGTATTTCATCCCAACACTCAGCGCTAGTCACTAAGCTATCGGAAGCACTTTTACTTGACGTAGTGAACTCACTGACGCTTAGGGTGAAATCTATTCTATCAATCTGCGCCAGTCTAAATCTAATAGGAAGTGCTTTCACTTGGCGAAGTAGACTTACTGACGCTTGGGGTAATAACTATTCTATTGCTCTGCGCCAGTCTGAGTCTAACAGGAAGCGCTTTCACTTGGGGAAGTAGACTTACTGACGCTTGGGGTAATATCTATTCTGTCGCTCTGCGCCAGTCTAATTCTAACAGGAAGCGCTTTCACTTGGGGAAGTAGACTCACTGTCGCTTGGAGTAATATCTATTCTATCGCTCTGCGCCAGTCTAAGTCTAACAGGAAGCAACTTCGCTTCCGATTGAACCATAGCTTAGTCTTAGGGTTTGTGCACCTAAAGTTCATGGACTAAGTTAAATCCCTAGTTATTGACTTGCTGATGCTGGGGGATGAAAGCATTCATCCGCATGCGCAAGTCCTAATCTAACCGGAAGTAAATCTTCATCCGGAAGCACTCTTACTTGGGATCCTAAGTATACTATTGCTTCCTAGGCACTTGGTCTAATCCTTTATATTTTAGTCTTCATCAAAACTTAAGATTCTAACATTCTCCCCCTTTTTGATGATGACAAACTTAGCTTTATCGATTAAGTTCATATGAAAGGATTAGCTGAAGAATAAAAGCAATAGTTCAGAATAAGTAACTTAGACAAATATTATTGATAAGCATAGGTTACAGGTCAGAGCATATAATTAGATAACATTTACAAGCAGCGAGCATATAGTAGGCAGATATGAGAACATGCATGAAAAGATGAACATTTCTAAGTAAAAAAAAATTTGGGCTGGGGGTTGTTTCTTTGTTTCTTCTTTCTCTCCCTCTCGCTGAAGCTCTTCTTCATCAAGGAACTCCCAGGGTAGCAAGGCTAGTGGTCAATGCATTTCTCCCCCTTTTGGCATCATCAAAGAGTGTTTTCCATATTTGATCGCCGCAGCCTCCTCCTTAGGGATTGACTTCCTCTTCTTAGAACCCACTAACAGTTCTGCCATTCTTCCAGAAGTTTCAGACTGACCTTGAATATTTTCATCCTGCCCTAGGGCAATTTGCCGAGAAACTTCATGATGTTCTTGATGTCTTTCACGATGCCCAGATTTTCCAGAATGTTGATGGCTTGATTTCCCAGATTTGGACTTGTGTTTCTTAGATGAGGAGGGTTTCCTCGAAACTGGGTTTGCTTCAGAGGGTTCGGCCATTTTTTTTGTGGGGTTGATGAAATGTTTATATGAAGAACATAGATGAAAATGAAGAATGTGTGAAATGAGATGTCCCTTTTATAGGTAAAGTCACTAAGGGCAAAAAGGTCATGCTCCTTCACATTATCACACATTGGGTAGCGTAAACGCCTTAAGTTGGATCGATATACCTGATGACACGTGTCGCTTCATATTGTCAGAGAAGTCGAAACGTCTCATTTGGAAGTTGAAGCGTTTTCTGAAGTGACGTGTCTTCTTGGACTTGTGCTGGCGCTCTCTTGGTTTGATCATCCAGCGTCAGTGTGTAATCATTCGGAAGTGGTTTTGCTTCCGGTTGTACTTACTTAAGATTCAACATTGAATACCTGCAAGGACATATATTGGCACTCCGATGCCTAAGTTAGTATTGTTTGAAGTATTTTGAAAAACAATTAAGTACATGGAATTTACACTTCATTTGGGTTTACCATTCCCAAATCACCTCTAATAAAAGTAAATTGGTCAACCCCCAGAGGCTTGGTGAAGATATCAGCAAGCTGTTGTTGTGTGGGGACAAACTGTACTTTGACATCTTTCTTTTGAACATGGTCTCTGATGAAATGATGTCTGACATCAATGTGCTTTGTCCTAGTGTGCTGAACCGGATTCTTGGCTAGGCTGATTGTGCTTGTGTTGTCACAGAGGATGGGTGCCTCAGGAAATTCCAAGCCAAGATCTCTCAACTGGTTCTTCAGCCACAACACTTGGGCACAACAACTGGCTGCTGCAATGTATTCTGCCTCAGTGGATGACAAGGACACGCAGGTCTGCTTTTTGCTCGCCCAAGACACCAGACAACCACCAAGGAAGGCGCATTGTCCACTGGTGCTTTTCCTATCAGTTTTATAACCTGCATGATCAGAGTCAGAATAAGCCCACAAGAACTCTTGGTTACCTCTGGGATACCAAAGACCAAGTTCTTGTGTCCCCTCAAGGTATCTTAAGATACGTTTAACACATGTTAGATGTGACTCCTTGGGGTTGGCTTGAAATCTAGCACACATGCCTACACTAAATTGAATGTCAGGTCTGCTGGCTGTTAAGTATAGGAGAGAACCTATCATTCCTCTATACATGGGCAGGCTAACAGATTTACCCTTTGCGTCAGCATCAAGTGCGGCAGTGGTGCTCATGGGAGTGTCATACTCCTTGCATTCATCCATCCCAAACTTTTTGAGTAGCTCTCTGCAGTATTTGGCTTGGGAGATGAATATTCCATTCTTCTTCTGCTTAATTTGCAGGCCTAGGAAGAACATTAGTTCTCCCATCATTGACATTTCAAACTCACCCTGCATGGTCTTAGAAAAATCCTCACAAAGCTTTTCGTTAGTTGCTCCAAAGATAATATCATCAACATAAATTTGAGCAATCAGCATGTCTCTATCTTTGTGAAGGATAAACAGTGTATTATCAAGTTTGCCTCTTGAGAAACCTTTGCCTAGCAGAAAGCTGCTAAGTCTCTCATACCAAGCTCTAGGAGCTTGTTTTAGGCCATATAAAGCTTTCTTTAATCTATACACATGTTTGGGGTGCTTATGATCCTCAAAGCCAGGAGGTTGTTCTACATATACCTCTTCTTTAATATAACCATTAAGAAATGCACTCTTTACATCCATTTGATATAGCCTGAAGCCCTTCATGGATGCAAAGGCTAGAAGAATCCTTATTGCTTCAAGTCTCGCGACTGGAGCAAATGTTTCTTCATAGTCAATGCCTTCTTCTTGGTTATATCCTTTGGCAACTAGTCTGGCTTTGTTTCTTGTAATTTGACCTGTCTCATCCAGTTTGTTTTTAAAGACCCATTTGGTCCCTACTATAGATTGATGAGATGGCCTAGGGACTAGTTCCCAGACTTGACTTCTTTCAAATTGGTTTAGCTCTTCCTGCATGGCAATAATCCAGTCGCAGTCCTCAAGAGCTTGTTCAACTGAAGTTGGTTCTATTTGAGATAGAAATGCACCAAACTCAACTTCATTTTGAACCTGCCTTCTGGTTCTCACACCAGAAGAAACATCACCAAGCACTTGATCAAGAGGATGATCTCTGTGATGCCTCCTAGCTGTTGGCAACTGTGCCTCATCATGCACAGTCTGCACTCTAGGTTCATCGCAGAGTTCATCTTCTTCCTTAGGATTGTTTGCTGGTGTTTCTTTTGGTGGTGAAGAAGATGATGGTAATTTTGGGAGGTTAAGTAATTCATCATCTTCTCTGGATTGTCCCCATGTAGGAATTTCATCAAATACAACATGCATGGATTCCTCTACAGTTTTAGTTCTCATGTTGTATATCCTATAAGCTTTACTCCTAAGGGAATATCCTATGAATATACCTATATCAGCCTTTGGATCAAACTTACCCAAGTTTACCTTTCCATTATTATGCACGTAGCATTTTGATCCAAATATTCTGAGGTGGCTGATGTTTGGCTTCCTTCCTTTGTATAGCTCGTATGGAGTCTTATCCAAGCCTTTACGAACATAAGCTCTGTTGGAGATATAGCAAGCAGTGCTCATAGCGTCCGCCCAGAACACTTGAGAAACCTCTTTCTCGTTGAGCATGCTTCTAGCCATCTCCGTCAGAACCCTGTTCTTTCTTTCAACTACTCCATTTTGTTGAGGAGTCCTCGGAGCTGAGAAGTTATGTTCAATTCCATTTTGCTCACATAGCTTAGAGAAGCTATGGTTCTCAAACTCCCCACCGTGGTCTGTCCTTATGGCTGTGATTTTGAGTTCTCTCTCATTCTGCACTTTCTTAGCCAAGACCACAAAAGCATCAAAAGTATCTTGCTTGGAGGCAAGAAACATAGTCCAGGTGAACCTTGAATAGTCATCCACCACCACTAAAGCATATAGGTTTCCTCCCAAGCTTTTTACTCTTGCTGGCCCAACCAAATCCATGTGGATTAGTTCCAAGGGCCTGCTGGTGGAGACTCTCTTCTTGGTTTTAAACGAGGATTTTGTTTGCTTTCCCCGTTGGCAGGATTCACAGATAAAATCATGCTTAACCTTAAAAGGGGGAATACCTACAGCTAGCTCCTTTTTAATTAGCATGTCCAATTGAGTAAAGTTTACATGAGCTAGTCTCTTATGCCAAAGCCAGCTATTCTCGTCACTAGATATTAGACATTTTTCTTCTAGCTGTTGACATAAATCTAAGGTATATAGATTCCCATTTCTAATTGCCTTAATTTTGCATTTTAGGTTGGCCTTATCTATATTCAGATCCTGCTTATCAACTATTAAGCACTCATTTGAATCAAATATTACCCAGTTACCTTTGTCCGTGCTTTGACTTACACTTAGCAGATTGTGACAGAGACCGTCCACTAGATATACATCTTTGACTGGTCCGACTTCTCCAACTCCAGTGATCTTGCCACTTTGATTTCCTCCAAAGGTCACTGTGGCTCCATCTTTGATCACCAGAGACTTGAACTTGTCTCTGTCTCCAGTCATATGTCTCGAGCATCCGCTATCGATGTACCAATTTTTGTTCTTGGATGCCTTGAGACACACCTGAAACAATCAAGCAATTTTAGGTACCCAACCTCTCTTGGGTCCTTTGTCGTTAGTGTCTAGGACCCTTGGCCTAGCTTTGGGCTTATCCTTGTGCCTATACACATTTGGAGCCTTTGGCCTAGTGTTGGCTCTAGACTCTTGGGTTCTCCCAGTGGGATGATTCCAGGCTTGGGATCCTTGTCCTCTCTTGATTTCCTTTACAGGTGGAGGATCCTTCGTAGCTCTGGTTCCTTTAGGGACCCACTTGTATGAGCTGTTAGCTCCATGCTTTTTAGCATTACAGGTGGACATTGAGTGTCCTTTCCTGTTGCAGTAATTACAGAAGCTGAAAGGTGAGGAGCTATGACTGGTGGCTTTATGGAAGAACTTTAAGTAAGGCTTTACTTTTGGTTCTTCCCACGTTTTCTTCCTGGGGGTATATCCCAAGCCAGTCCTATCCCTATATGCCCTTTGGTTTATTAAAAGTATATTCAGCATTTCTGAACCATTGGTGAATTTCTGCAGGGCATTTTGCAGCTTTTTATTTTCTTCTGAGATTTTGCTGCAATTTGGACAGCTCTCAGGTGTTGAGATGTTGGGTTCTGCTTGAGGAGAACCCTGTCCATCCACCATTGGAGATCTTCTAGCTTCCGCTAGTTCCTCACTGAGTGAGTCCACCTTGGACTCAAGTGACTCCTTTTTGGTTTTCAAGAATTTATAGGCTTTACATAGTTTAGAGAATTCTTCATGAATCTCATTGTAAGCCTCTTGTAGTTCAGGAAGAGTTACCTCATGTTCTTCATTGGTGAGGTCAGGATCTGAAGATGCTTCCTCATCCTCTTCTCTAGCTACCAGGCAGAGGTTGGCAACTTCTTCATCATCACTTGCTTCCTCATCTGAGCTGTTTACCCAAATGGAGGAAACGAGTGCCTTTCTTTTATCCTTGCCTTTGGACCTCTGCAGGCTGGGACACTCAGCCTTGAAGTGACCAGGCTTATTGCATTCAAAGCACACAGGGACCTTCTCTTTCTTGTATCCCCTCTTCTGGCTGGTGTCACCTTTCTGATAGCCTTCCTTCTTCCTGAGGAATTTCCTGAACTTCCTCACCATCAGGGCCATCTCCTCATCGTCCATCTCATCGTCGTCATCCTCATCATTGTCCTTGATCTCTTTGCTGGGAGCAATGAGAGCAAGGTTCTTACTCTTGGATGAGGTTTGAGGAGCTCTCATAGCCAGCAAGGTTGGCTCATATTCAGCAAGTGAGCCAAATAGTGCGGTGATGGAGCTGGTTGATTCACCTTGCACTTCTTGCAAAATAGTTACTTTGGTGATCCAGTCACCCTTCAAGATCTTTAGGATCTTGCTCACTTGCTCTCTTTCAGGGATATCCTTACCCAGCGAGGCCAAATTATTGATGAGATGAGTGAACCTGAGTTCCAGCTCTCTGATAGGCTCGGTAGGGCTCAGCATGGCGAATTTATGGAATTCTTCAACCAGCATTTCAATACGTCTCGCCTTTACTCCCCTGGTTCCAGAGTGTGCAGCCTCAAGAGCCTCCCACATATCCTTAGCAGTTTTGTGGTGGCTGATTCTGTGAAATTCTTTGTGGGTGAGAGCACACTGGATGTAGTGCATGGCCCGATGGTTTAGTTGGACTAGAGCATAGTCCTCAGCAGTGTATCTGGCTCGCACTTTTGCAAATCCATCTTCGTCCAGTGGAACATTATCCCCTCGTTCTATGACATCCCAGAGTCTCAAGTCGCTTGACTTGATATATGTCTCCATTCTGTACTTCCAGAACGTATAGTTGTACCCATCGAAGCCTGGGGGCTTATTGGGTTGAACGGCGACATCTGGTAGGCCATAATCTGGATCCATTACTTGATCTTTGCTTTCAGATTCGTTGGAATCGGGTGAGAAAGACCTGCTCTGATACCAAATGAACGTAATGGATGCACAAGAGGGGGGGGGGTGAATTGTGCTTCAAAATAAATACTCGAAATAAACAACACAGGATTTATACTGGTTCGGTCTACCTGACCTACGTCCAGTCCTCAACCACCCAGGCTGAGAGTTCCACTATAACTCAGGTTTTAAATCGGGTTCACCTGAAACCTTACAACCGCAAGTTTTACGGGCTCACTTGCAACCTTACAACAAGTTTTACACTGGCTCACTTGTAACCTATCTAACTGTCTCCCCCTCACACCAAGCAAGGGTTTGAAGTTTACACTTGAAGGCTTTTCTGACTAAGTTCTCTTACAGAACAAATGATGTTACACACTTAAGTTCAATAAATGCTCTTTTAACAAGAAGAGACTTAACTACAATGAGTACAGAATAAGTACGTGAAGAATCACTCAAAGTGTTAAATGCTCTTTTCTATTTCTGGGCAGCCTTGAATGCTTTGAAGATTTCTTGTGTTCCTCGCTCTAACTTCTCTCTAGAGTATTCAAGGATAATTGTTCTTTTTTTTTATAATAAATGAAGTTGAGCTCCCTTTATATAGTCTTCAAGCATTTGAACTTTTGGTAGGTGGGAGTCCCGTTTGAATTTGGCCGTTTATCCCAAGTTACCGTTTGCCCAATAAATGCTCCATTAATGCATAGCAGGGTTGACTTGCTTTATCTCTGAAAAGTAGTCCTGACACCTCTGCTCTGATATAAGCATTCTGACTTCTGAGTATGTGATTTTTACTCTTGCACTCTTGCTGACGGATGATCATCTTTCATCCGCAAGTGGTAATCTTGCTCTGCAAGTGTTAAGCTCTGAGTCCCAATGTCAAGAGTCTTTCCATCCGGAAGCTCATTTGCATCCGGAAGCGTGACCATGTTCTGCACATACTGGTTAGTCCAACATAGCAATATATATATAAGAATTATACATGCTGTGGGAAGTTTGTTTGCTATGGGGAGTAGTTTACTTAGACTGTGTTCTGATTTGGTCTATGATGTATCTGGAAGCATTTTTACATCCGGAAGTAAAACTACTAGATGAAGGATCTTGGTTCACTATAACTCACTCTCACTTAGTGTATTTCATCCCAACACTCAGCGCTAGTCACTAAGCTATCGGAAGCACTTTTACTTGACGTAGTGAACTCACTGACGCTTAGGGTGAAATCTATTCTATCAATCTGCGCCAGTCTAAATCTAATAGGAAGTGCTTTCACTTGGCGAAGTAGACTTACTGACGCTTGGGGTAATAACTATTCTATTGCTCTGCGCCAGTCTGAGTCTAACAGGAAGCGCTTTCACTTGGGGAAGTAGACTTACTGACGCTTGGGGTAATATCTATTCTGTCGCTCTGCGCCAGTCTAATTCTAACAGGAAGCGCTTTCACTTGGGGAAGTAGACTCACTGTCGCTTGGAGTAATATCTATTCTATCGCTCTGCGCCAGTCTAAGTCTAACAGGAAGCAACTTCGCTTCCGATTGAACCATAGCTTAGTCTTAGGGTTTGTGCACCTAAAGTTCATGGACTAAGTTAAATCCCTAGTTATTGACTTGCTGATGCTGGGGGATGAAAGCATTCATCCGCATGCGCAAGTCCTAATCTAACCGGAAGTAAATCTTCATCCGGAAGCACTCTTACTTGGGATCCTAAGTATACTATTGCTTCCTAGGCACTTGGTCTAATCCTTTATATTTTAGTCTTCATCAAAACTTAAGATTCTAACACTTCTAATCCCAACAAAAAAAAAGAATAATAGCTTCTAATGACCTGACAAAGTGACAATACAACTTTTGATCACATAATAACAAGTAATTTACAGGAACTATCTTAATTATGATTATTCTTCCTTGAAATCTCAAATTAATTTCCTTTTTTTTTCTCTTTGGTGACTGGATGGAATTGTTTCAGTTTAAAATTTCCCCTGGAGAAGTGGAAAGATCAGATAAGTATAAAAAATCTGTAACATTTAGCAGTTACACTTTGATTTTAGGTTAGGCTAAAGTATACTTTTAGTCCCTTATGTTTGCATCAAGTTTCAATTTAGTCTTTTATGTTTGGAAAGTACACTTTTAGTCCTTTTTTGTTAACACCGTTAGTTCAACTTAACGGAAAATACTAACTTAATAATTTTAAATGATTAATTTATAATGAAACTGGACCAAAAATGATAAATTTTGAAAATATAAGAATATTTACATTCAAATATTTTAAATCTGAACATTTTTTCAGTATTCAATAACTATTTAAAATTGTCAAGATATTATTTTTCGTTAAGTTAAACTAACGGTGTTAACAAAAAAAGACTAAAAGTGTACTTTCCAAACATAAAGGATTAAATTGAAACTTGATACAAACATAAGGGACCAAAAGTATACTTTAGCCTTTAGATTAAAAGAAGTTAAACGTTGTGCAAATCAATTTATTCCGTCATGACTAGGCATCATAAATATTCCCCCATGTAAAATACAAATTAATCTCTTTGAAGATTTTAGTTTTAGACTTTCAATATCTAGCAAGCTCACGCGTCCTTTTGATTCAAAAACAACGTCCTAGGAAAATTTGGCTCATTCCACATTTTCCTCACCAAACACAAGTTGTAGACGTAAAGTACTATATCCGATTCTCAGATTCATTGAACAAGGCAACAATACTTTCCTCTTTATAGATAGATATCTAATCAATTTGGGTGTCAACATCGTATAATAATGCTTTTTTTAATTAATCGTTGTGACTTGTGATCACTACCTAGCTATTGTATGTATTTTACAAAACTTATAGCGTCCTATGCGATGTTGGGATTCAGGAGAAAAATCCACGAAAGCTATTGCTAGTATATGTGCTGAAACTGTCATACAAGTTTATCCAAGTTGCCGGGAAACTAGATTCGTGTGTTTCCAACTTTTTTAAAAAATGAGACTGTAACGTTATTTTTTTTAATAAATAAGAATTGTTCTGGCCAATTCTAGAATTTACTTTACATGTCTTGGAGGTGTTACTTTTAAAATTTTAATACCTTCTATTTTATAACAATTAATTAGTTCAAAAACAAAAACAATAACCGTGAGCAAAAAAGAAAAGATTAAGTATAATACAGAATTAGGTTCATATAATAAAATCGAAAAGGTGCCGTAATTATAATTAAAGTATAAAAATCGAGATGTTAATATCTTCTTTAGTTTTTCATAATATTGACAAATCCACACTCAATAATACTCATCACAAAGGTGAGTAAATACTTTCTCACCTTAATCTATACCATTTAAATTTATCTTAATAGTCCATATTCATTTAAATTTGTTTTAATATTTTTTAATAAATTTTCATTTAATGAATATAAATTTAAAAATAAAATTAATCTTATAACTGTCATTGATATATCAAAAAAACTAATTTTATCTTTGAGAAAGTGGTCATTTAAAAATTTTAAATTTAGCTAATCCATGTCAACTTTTGGATGGTTCAGATATCATTTCAGTGGTGAGAAGTGGTTTCTAATCGCTATGATGAGCACCTAATGGGACCTCTTTCTATATACTAGACCGTCAGGATTTAATAGTGTAACAATAATAATAATAATAACAATAATAAAGAACGTTGCCTTGAAAAGGAGCCTGCCAAAACGCGCAGGCTGTTGGGGAAGAGATTATGATCAGTTAAGTATGAGGTCTCTTGACCCAAAAAGTGTGAGCTGGGGTCTCAGATTTGATCCTTTGTGTGAATGTAAAAAGTACTCTCGAGACCAACAAATTCTGTTGAATGACATGGCAAGAAGAGCTCACATTGTAAGGAGAAAGATATTTTTTTTATCATATATAAAGGAGAAAGATATTAAAGATCCAAAAATTACAAAACACACATGTTCGGATAGACGAAACCCTTAACACATCAAGCATTGAAGATAGGAATTTCACCATTAATTTTATCAAATAGATTTTTTTTTTGAGACAGCTATTTTCAATCTATATTAGGTCCGATAATACTTTACATGATAATAGCCATGTAAGGGGAAAAGCTCAGCCTGGATCTTTATTAAAAATATGGGGTCGCATTTGCTTAGTAATCATAAAATTAGAGATGTTTCTTATTTGACATTATTTATGGTAAAGGTACAAAGGTGCTGTTTTCCATATAGGTCAAATCTCACCTTGGTTGATTCCTTGACAAGTAATGGATTGGGATCGGACAAACTTACTCAAATCTTATTTTGAATTTACATCACAATCATGGGGTGCTTTAATTTTTAATTTACTAAATAGGAAAAAACTTACCTCAAGTACTTGACCTTAATTACATCCATTACCCAATAAGAATTTGACACATGTCCAACTAAACCCATACACAACTAACACATGGAGGAGAGAGAAAAGAAGGAGAAAGTGGTGTGAGTTAGTTGGACATGTGTCTAATTCTTATTGGCTTAATGGATGTAATTGAGGTACTTGAGGTAAGTTTTTTCCTACTAAATAATCAATGAAGAACTGTTAATTTACCTGACTTGATCGCTTATATTCATATATAAACCCAATCCGTAGACCATAATGCACCGCATGCAAAGGGATCATACGTGACAGAAAGGGTTGGGGGGTTACATGAATTGATCAAATAACAAGAAAGAATGAACGAGTTTAATATTTTCTGTATATCTATTTTATTTGGTTATGATAAAATAAGGAATAATACAAAAAGAAATTTTATCAAATGATAATAATAGCAATTTTACAAATTCAAGCAAAATTATTATTTTAAATATCAAAATTATTATTTAATATTCTATTTGTTGACTTAAAATATTCTTGATAAAAATTAATTTTTAATAATTTTGAATTACATTATCATCTCGTGAAAAAATTATACATGATAAATCTACTATTTGTATAAAGCAAGAGTAAAACCACCTAGTATATTCTCTTTCTTAACACCTTCATCAAGTGTAGATTAGAACTAGATTGACTTTTTTTAATATAAAAGCTTCTATTAGTCTTTAATATATATTAAAATACAAAAGCGACTCTTACATTAGGGATAAGAGAAAGTTCTACATTTGTACCTTATTATCAACTTCAAATTTGTGTTTATCAAGAAAACTAAAAATATAGTTAAAGCTATAGATATGTGAAAAATGTTATTTATTTTATGATTATACTCTTGTTATTAAATATGAAATAGAATGTGTGGAGAGGAGTAGATAAATATAATGAAATAGAATATGGAAAATAAGATGTGGTAATTATGAAAGAGAATGTATAGGAGAAGAAACAAATTAGGTAAAACACTGGTTAAAAACGTAATAAATGTTAAAGCAAAAAAAAAAGTGAGGCTAGCTTATATTTAGGGAGACACATATTTATAAAAGTAAAACGTATACTTTTACTTAAAGATATAGGGAGTAATAAAGATAAGCCTATTAATATAACTAGCTAGACATTTATTTTCAAGAGTTATAGGCTATGAAATTTAATTTAAAAGCATCTACTATGTATATACAATCAGGAAATTAGACACTTATATATAAATTAGTGATATATCAATCAAATTTCCTCTCTCGCGTTAATTCACTGTTTTCTTAAATGATAAATTGGTGGATGCATCCACTAATTTCATTATACATGCGTAGAATGAAATTCAGATTGAATTCCTTACAAATCATTAACCACGCAGAGTCATGGAAATATGCATTCCACGCATTAATTCCTGTGACCCTAACAAGGTATAGAGCTGCATGCACATGGAAAAAGTAAAAGACAAGTGTGTAGGTGGCGTTGCATGAAAGTAAAAATAAATTAAAGTAAATAAAGGAACAAGCAAATAAAATTCAAGTGAGCTGAGATGTGCATGCTAATTACGCTTATGGAAGAACGGAAATGACTAGTGTAGTGTAGATCGGTAAGTGATAAAATCCAAAAAGAAAAGAAAGGATTAGTATCCCCTAGTACGAATGATGAAGAAAATGCAGCTCTTTATATGCATAATGACCCTACCCTACTATATATATGCTCTTCATCATCTGCACACAATCAATGAATGATATTACATATACACAAACATTGATAGTAACAGTAATAACAGTGGATATTTTATATCAAAGATACATCTTAGTTGCCTGAACCAAGACACAATTGTCTTCTTCCATGACTTACACCCTGACCCCACGTCACCCCCTTCCTTCTTATAATACTCTTCCAACCTCTCTCTCTCTCTATACTTGTGTCTCTCTAAACTCAACTCTTCTCTCTGCAAAACATCCTCACACTCAAGACTACCTGAGGAGGGTTTTGATATATATATAAAGTTGGTGGATATATGTTGATATTGAAGGTTGGAGGTGAAATAAAAGGGAAGTGGATGTTAAGGTTCTCAGTGATGGTTTTGGTTATAGCGACTCTCTCTATTCTATTGCTGCCTTTGCTGTTGCCTCCTCTTCCTCCTCCTCCTTCACTTCTACTCTTCCTTCCTCTTCTCATATTGTTCCTTCTCTTCCTTCTTGCTTTCTCCTCTTCTAATCTTCCCAACATGCCCCTTGTTTAATTTCTCCTGCCTGATTTTGTATATCATTATCATCCCACCTTATGGTCAGAACTACTCTAGATAGATCCATAAATAAACACTTGGATAGTGGCATTATTAGTCTGAGCCTTTTTTCGTTTCATGTCTGTTAGATCTGCCACTGTAAAATATGTGAGATTATATATGGAAATTTTGGTTAAACGCTTAATTATTTTTCGCTGTGTGTGTGAGATGATCTGTTGATCTTATATGTTTTTTTGCCGAAATATATGATATTATTCATGGTAACGCATAATCTAACTATACGTACGGCTGATAAAGTTCAAAGGGAGAGAAGTGATTTGATCTGTTGTCTGATAAAATGGGTTGAATTCAACCACGTTTAACTAAGCATGAGATCTGTAAGGTGCAATTTGCCCAGACGCGAAGAACAAAACTATGAATCACTTATATTATACCCAGATTGGGAATTACTTGTATTTCTTCTTCATTCTCTGCACATATATACATAAGATATAATAATAATAATGCAGAATATATATTTTAATCATCATGTTTTGGGGTGATTTTTTGTCATAGACATTATTGCAGTAGTTATAAGTATTGTCGTGTGAATTATGTTTTATTGTTTTCTTGTCTGAGATGAACAACCAAAATAATGATATTGTGGAAGATAAGAGATGGATCGACGTGGAGATGCTACCGTGAGGTAACGAAAGTACGAAACGACGTCGACTTGGTTGAATGGGAGTAAAGTAGGGCCACAATGGTGCTCTATATTTTTCTTTTGGGTAAGCAACGGGCTCTATATTTTAGTCTCAAAAGGAGGCACAAAGTTCAAACGTTGTTGTTCAAAATGGAAACATTATGTTTGGGGACTTAGTCAGATAGATCTCATTATAATCCACACATATATCCCTTTTACATTTTTTACGCGTTGACTCATCGACACACAAAAAGGTCAGTCAATTGCACAATATACGTGCGTGTGTCTGTAGATATTATTTCAAAACCTGAGACTCCAATTCTACTAAGATAAACATTAGCATTATTTTGGACGAAAATTTTATTTAGAGTGAGAAATGAAACAAGTGGTTGGGAAAGTTCAAAGTAGGAGATAAAAAAATACAAAAAAATGCGAAAAAAGTAACGTTTAAATATGACCGTGGGGGAAAGGAATCTTTAATGGTTTCGATGCAATGTACTTGCCAATTGCCCAGAAGAGAAAAGTAGTGAAAGTTTCGCTTCCAAAAGGGACAGTATCTCCAAAGAGCACCCTTACTATTTAGGCCGAACGGACTATTTAGACTGTCAAAATACTAAAACAAATGGTCGTACGTAAGTAGAGGTGGCATCAGATAAGTAATAATGCAGAGTTTATTTGCTTAACGCTTTGCTTTTCATGAAGAAAACTTTGTAATTGTATATCGGCATCTCCTAATGCATGTAATTTAAATTATTACATGATCTAACCTCTGTCTGATGTTTTAACTAGATGTGCAGATTTAATTTATTTATTTAACTAGTTAATTATATGATTTCGATAAAAAAAAGTTAATTATATGATTGAAGGTAATCTGTATTTGCAGCCAGGTTATTTGTCAAATTTGTGAGCAAAATTAAATATCAGGTCATCATTTGTCGATTGATTCCTGCGTGATAATAAACTGAATTGGTATATCATGTTTTAATACCTCACATGCAATTCTTTGAATACTTAATATAGTTTCTTATTAGCCTAAATTATTAAGCAAAGCTTGATCGAGTCATAATGTAGGGAAAATAATACCATCCATCATGACTTTATATTTATTTTAGAGCTTAAGTTTGAGACCTATTGAGAGATTGCCAGCTTGCTGTTTTACCGTGCTCACTGTTAATGGAAATTGGTAATCCATATGTGATTTTAAAGGGGAAAAGAAGATAAGGAAGAAGGAGCATAATGACAATGATTTATAAATCCACAAGATAAGTATGACACATCTAATGCGCTGTTATATTTGCATTGTACAATCTGCTAGTATTGACAGGGGTTTTTGCCAGCTACAATTTGCATCCACCACCTCGTGACCTCACCACTTAGAGATCACTGATTACACACACACACACACACACACACACACACACACACATATTCAACTGTAAAATAAAAATGTTCGCACATTTACTTGTGAGAATTACTAATTTCAATAATAAGAGTTAATTAATCATATATATAAAGATAGCAATAAAAAATTAGATAAATATAAATTCGTTCAACCTATCACTCAATTGCCAGTAATTAAGTTAAAGGGGTTAGTCATCATCATGTATGTGTCTAGTATCGAGCTGGTTAATATATGATATATTTCATCCGTGTCTGGAAATTAAGTATATCCATATATGATATATTTTAGGTTTAAAAACACTTTAATTATATCTTTTTTAATTCCATCCATTTCTATATATCTTGTTGCTGAGACATTAATGAAAGTATTATGATAAAAAAAATTGATAAAACTAGAGATAGTTTTTATATTTGGAAACAAAATTAACTCTACAAATTTGTCATATGCATTGGGATGTTGCAAACTTGGCCTACGACCTTAGTATGATGGCTATGTGGGTTAATTAAGGAATTCTTCTCATATATAAATTACATGCTAAAAAATTATGGGACTTGTTTCTTTTTTTTATTTATAAACTGTTGTATTTAGGATCTAAGTATTATGTTGTACCGGTGATACTCTAGAAATTAAACTAGGTGAGATGCATGTAAATGAGAAGAGATAGAGAAGGATAAAAGAGGAAAATAACCTTTCTACCCCTATACTTCAGAACTGCGAGGGATTGGTCTCACTTGACACGCGGGTGGAGATACCTTAGCTTTGGTAAAAAAAAAAAGAGAGGAAAATAAGCATTGAAGAAACACAATCACGCAGGCCACCATATCCTGAGCTGATATAGAAGGGAGGGTGAGTGACTAAAATAGGAGGAGCCTTGCTTTTGACACGTAAGCCACTTTCCTGTTTTCTGTGATTAATTAAGCAAACAAAAAGGGGGTCGGGTTCTCTCAGAATCCCTCCCCTCCTATTCTCTCCTTTTCCTCTCATAAACACTCACTTTTGTCTATTCAAGTTAATTTAGGAGCCCATGAATTGCTACTTATATAATTAAAAATAAAAAAAATTTGTATTATAATATAAAATAAATGAAGATTTTTTATTTTTTGAAAACTTTTTAGTATAAAAATTTCAACTATCTAGACCTATTCCATTTCAATAGAGGGATCTATAAGAGATACAGACTTATCCAGTTAGCTGTAAAATTATTATCCAGTTAACTGTAAAATTATTTTACAGTTAACTGGATAAGTCTGTATCCCTTATAGATCCTTCTATTAAAATGGAATAGGTCTATATAGTTGAAATTTTTTATGCTAAAAAGTTTTCAAAAATAAAAAAACTTCATTTATTTTATATTATAATACAAATTTTTTATTTTTAACTGTACAAGTAACAAATTAAGGGCTCCTAAATGAACTTGAATGGCCAAAAGAATGTGGTCTATGAGAGGAAAATGAGGGATTAGGAGGTGAGGGCTTCTGAGAAAACCCCCACCCAACAAAAAGACATCCATTGTTTTGTAAGGACGTACGCCTCCCATTCGCCCTACACCCACTTCCCTTTTTTTTCTTTCGAATGAACTACGATACACCTACTTCAATTCACTTTAATTTGCCAATCATCGCTGGTCCCAGACTTTCAAACGTCCAATCAAGTTTATCGGTTTCTTATTACTTTTAAATTTAAGATTTTATTTTACTTCATCACTTAAAATTATGATCTGTTTTTCAAACCATTCCTATAAATTACATTTATTATCGAGGAGGTTTTTATTTTCAGGCGTGTTTTCCAATACGAATGGTGGGAAGGATGTTTTTTCAGAAACTAACACGAATAATTTACTAGTAATTGGCTACTTAATCAGTTGCTTACTTCTTTACAAATTACTGAAATTAGTTACCCCCATCTAACTCCCATTACACATACAGATTGAAGTATCAAAGAGATTTACTTGTGGATATTTAGAATGACAACACAACTAAGTGTAGCATTTCATCTATTGCTTGATCATGTATTATATAGTAATTTATAAGATCATGCATAATTAGCCAGTCATCATCACCATATACACAGGTTTGCGTATATGTATATATACAGGTAGTAAATTATAGACCCCACGTCTATTTCAGGTTTCAGATTCTGCGTGATCAGATAATAATCACCCTAATTTTCAATGCCTTCCAGTTGCAGACCGATCATGAAAGCACGCTTGCTTTGGGTCAGCTTTCATTATGACCGGCCATAATTATTCATTCACAATAATGTATCCAATCTCACGCTCCATCCAACACTAACATTTTTTACTGTTTATTGCAAATAAACACTTTCCAAGAATATAACAAGCAAACACTTCCTAATAATAAATAACATGCATGAGCACATATAGGATATTTTTTTTTTCAGGTCACATATAAGACACTTAAATAAGATGAAGTGGAATGGGAAATCATAATCTCAAGTCCAATATTGTTATCGCCTAGTTATAACTTTTAAGTTGTACAAGTAAAAAATTGTTACTAATGAAGAGTTTAACATTGTGATCGTCAAACCCAAATTGAAAACATCAAGCCAAAAGTTGATATCCACTTATCCTAAAGCCAAAAATCTGTCACCCTCTTGTCACAAGAACAACTTTTTGGCCTGTTCTTCACAACTTATGGTAGTAACCTTAGATTAATGAATTATGATATTTTGTTGGACCCCATCTTAATTAAATCTCGAGACAATAACTAATTAATTAAATTTCCCATAATATGTAGTGTGTGTGTGTGTGTGGTCAGTAAGAATTATGAGATTGAAGGAGAAGAACATTTAAAAGTTATTCATTAGAGTGAAGGAATATTCTTTCACCCTAACGACTAACTTTTAATCCAATATCTTATAATCTCGCTCCACTACGGATTACCCATTCTTACTTTATTTGACTGAACAAGGGCCCAGACCAGGACATCCACGGTGAGGTGTGTGTGTGTGTATTCAAATGTCTAGTGGATCTAGGTGCATGAATCCATCCCTTCTTACTTAAAACTACTCTCAAAATAGTTATGAATATTCCAACAACTTGACCAGCTTGAGGCTGTTGTTCATCAAGAATAAGACATAAACCTAGTACTCTACCATCACTCGTCAGGAATTTATATTTGTGGGCACACACAGATTCAGCATAATATAAGCGAGTTGGCTTAAAAAATATAGAAAGGTGTGTTTAGACATATAGTTTCCTCTGGGTGTGTGATTCCCCCATCATTCTCTACCATGCATCTTTCTCACTTCATGCTGGCAATTCATTAATTAAAATAATTAAATAAAAGTCAGGTTCCTTGAATCTGCACAAAACTTGCCTCAAATACCTTTCTCTCTCTTTTGATACATCATATCTCTCTTTATATCATTTGCAATTTGTACTCTAATCTATTCACCGTTTCTTTCTTCATTTAAGAAAGACCAAGATATGAATATTCTAGTTAGTTTATAGATTACTGAGCAAAATCTTTACATTTGTCCCCTTTAATAACACCAAATTATTATATTATTTCATCACATAAGTTTTTTTTGTAGTTACATACAAACTTAATCAATGTTGTGAGTCTTGTTCATATTTCTTTCTCGAATGTATGTGTAATTAGAGTGGGGTATCAGACCATTTTAAATTACTAAGGCTAAGGTGAAAAAAAAAGTAAGGTGCACCCAATACCATGTAATTTTTTGAGCAAAAGTAATCATATATAACATTTAAAACAGGGGCAAAATAAAGTACATAGCACCATTAAAATCACGTGGTGTTGGGTATACTTTGGCTAGAACCACACATGGGCAATTTCGCCCTTGCTTTGAACTGTTATAATTATTTTTGCTCAAAAAAGAAATCACATGGGTATTGGGTACACCTTTGCTACAATCATATGAGTATATTTGCATATTAACTCTATAAAAAATTGAAAGAGGATTATTAAAGGAGATATATACCTATGTTTTTTAAATTAATTGGGATTTCATCAGTATATCACCGCTAGTTTTTATTTATATTACATAGCTAGTATAATGTGTTTTTTTTTAAAAAAAAATAATTGGGATTTCATTAGTATATATATCACCGTTAGTTTTTATTTAGATTATATAGCTAGTACAATTATTTATGGACACTAATTCAAATTTTGTATAAATATTATAAAACTTAAGTTGGGCAGCTCTATTGGAAAGCGTGTGCTTCACTATTCAAACAATCAAACAGACAAATATGTACATATGCTTCCAATTAGAGCAATATGTACATATGCTTCCAATTAGAGCTAGCTGCCATTTGATAATTAGAACAGTACATACTGATTAAAGAATAATGTAGTTGACAGTCGTACGGCGTTTTTTATTCAAGCTGATAGCTAGATTTGGTAAGCAAATTGTTTTATAGAACAAAACCGGGTGTCACTAATTAATTAATTAAACTTAAGAAGGTTTTGAGTTTAGAACTTTAGATCACATGAATGTGAGGGTCCAGGTTCTCTCAGCGGCACATTTCTCAGTATCTCTCAGAATCCTGCAATCATCGTGTCCGTTGAAATGATCTAAACGGTTAAAATGTTGCCACGTCATGAACCCCTATGGTGTTCTCTTCCACATATTACTGGAACCCAGAAACATATTTCATCTTCCACATGCGAAGATTGGCCTCTCTCTCCTCTTTTCCTCTGAATCAACCAACAACCATACTAGCCTTGAATTTTTTCATAGTCCGATCAAATTTAGTAGTCAAATGGGGTTCTTTTTAAACCTTAACACATTCAATTTATTTTATAATTTTAAGTTGATATAAATTAAAAGAGGGGAAAGCTGGTATGACAAAATAAACGAAGGCTTCATTTTGAAGTTCTTGAAACGCATCTCCCGCTTTGAATTTCTCCGACCTATCCCCAACCTCACTTTTCCGGTTGCTTCATTTTTTAATCTTGAATTCTAACTGGCGGTGAAGATTTGGGGTGGTGGTGAAACGCAAATTGGTGGTAATTTTTTTTCAACTGCAGCGGCGACGGAAATACCACCAAAGACGGCGTCCTCCGTGACGTTCCGGTGGTGGCGGTGGCTGGAAATACAGGGTTGTGCAGCCAAGCAAATATAAGTTGGAGTTGGAAGGGAAGAGAGAAACTAATCAGGGGGCAAGTTTTTCAGGCCGAAGAAAGGTTGGTAAGTTGAAGAATTGATTTTTATTGCCTACTGACGTGGCACAATTATTAAGCCTTAGATCATTTCAATGGACAGGATGCTAGGATTCTGAGGCATTCTGAGATAAATGCCGCTGAGAATATCCGCTTCCCATGAATGTGTCTCCAATATCCAATCCAGAAGAGCCTGCTTTTATGCTTTTATATGTCCGTCCCACCACCATATAGATGTAACGTCATCGCAACATGTAATAATAAAATGGATTTATTTGCGCACAAAAAATTATATTTTTATGCTCTATTTGGGTCGAATCTTCATAGCACAGTTGATGATATTATATTCAATTACTATATTTAAATAGTATATGTGCATGTATATATACATGTACATATATGTGAATGTTGACCACGGAGTCCACAACCGTCTCTGAAATCATGTCTAGTTGGGACCGACCTCACTTTTTTGGGGGCACAAAAATTTATTAATAAATAATTTCAATCTAGTAGATAATCAATGAACTTGGAGACAGGCAGTAATAGATGAAGCTGGTTCCATATCAACTTGCTATCAATTTGGACACTTGTTTAACAAAACTGTAATGAACTTGATGATTCTTTTTGTCTTTTAATTCGCTTTTTGAAATATATCAAAAATTGAATAATTGCAGTTATATCATTAGTTCTTTACACGAATATTATTCACTTATTTGATGTCATAAAGTGATCTGATCTTTATAGTTATAAGTACGCGCACGTCAGTACATACGCAGAAAATATGGCCCAATGCCAATTATATGTCATCGACCATCTTTCACCACTCTCATCGTTTATAACCTCCGTTTTTTATGAAATATAGAAGTTTAGTATGTAGTGGTTTTGCATGAATTTAAAAAAATTAATTGATCACAATGGTTAAGTGTCATAGACATTTTTTTATTTGTCTATTTGTATTAACTGCTATTTATAACTACTTAACTAGTCTTCGCGGGAAAGTAAGTCTAGAAATTTTTTTGGACTGATCAAGTAAGCCTAGAATGGAGCCAACTGAAACACTTGATGCTACTTTTATTTTTTGAAATTTTCATTCATAAAAGAGATATACATTGTTACGTTGTATATCACTACTATCTGGCCTTCTGTATGTAGTCATCGATGTATGTGTAACACAGCTTATCATGGACATTATTTTCTTTAGGGAAAATTAATTTGAGGTCCCTCACAAGGGAGTTAATACTGGAAAAGTCCCAAAAGTTGAAAATATTAATGTAGGGTCCCAAGGGACCTCACATTAATATATTTGAAAAGTGAAAAGACAGTTTTACCCCTAGCCTTAAAAAAAATTACCCCTCTCTCCTCCCCCCCACCCCCCACTAGGGCAGAGCATTCGGTTTTTCGGTTCGGTTTTCGGTGAAAACCGAAATAACCGAAAACCGAATTATGGTTATACTCAAAACCGAACCGAAACCGATTAGTGTTGGGAACCGAACCGAAACAACCGAAATATTTCGGTTCGGTTTCGGTTTTAACCGAAAAACCGAAATTTCTTTATTTTATATTAAATTCAATTTATTTTTTCATTTTCAACATATAAAACTCCACATTTTATATTGATATATTACATATCATTTTTAATTTAAAAGAAGGAATACAAAAACTATAGATTTAAACTCTAAATTTTTACTTATCTATAGAAAAATATGATAAAATAATATTTTATTATTATTTTTTTATTAATTCGGTTATTCGGTTAACCGAATTATTTTTTTAAAAAAACGAACCGAAAACCGAAATAACCGAACAACAAAACCGAATAAGAACCGAAAACCGAATTAACCGAATTCAATTCGGTTCGGCTCGGTTTTCGGTTTTCGGTTTGATTTGCTCACCCCTACCCCCCACCCCTTCCTCCTCCCTCCATCGCCCCCCAACCCCAGCCTCCTCCTCCCTGCCCCCCCCACCCCCAGCCTCCTCCCCTGCCCCCCACCCTCAGCCTCCCTCCTCGGCCCCCACCCTCCCCCCTCCCTCCTCGCCCCCCCACCCCCACCCCCTCCCCCCTCCCTCCTCGGCCCCCCACCCCCACCCCCTCCTCCCTCCTTTCTTTCAATGATTTGAAAGTGCCAGTAAGGCCACTAAGTTTTCTCATTGTATACATGTTATATATTTCTAATTATTTTTACATTTGTGTGTGTGTATTCTTTTAATTTCAATGCCCCTCATAATATATAATACCTATTTTTCTAGCAAATAGAGTCTATTTTAGTATTTCACAATATAAATTATATCAGAAGTATATCATGTTTAATTTTTCTGAAGTGCACACACACACACACATATAGTGAATATACGAACAAATCAGATCTAAATTAAAGTGGCCTGGCATGGGAAATGACCTCAAACCTAATGAGAGAGGAAGTGAGGGTATTAGAAAATAAAAAATAAAAAGTCAGATATAGAGTGTGGGAGGAAAATTAATAGTATATATAATGTTGGATTGAGTCTCATGAAATTAACTTAAACTTTGAGATAGAAAGATAAACCTAATGTGTATACACACCACAATTAATTAATTAACATTTTAATATGGTATTAGAGTCGTCATTATCAATGAGATAAAAAAGAATTGACCTACAGCCTCTGTGAAATTTAAAAAGAAACTACAAACCCAGGCAAGAAAATGAAAACAAAAGAGATATAAAAAATATTAGGGTGAATATTAGAGCAAAACATTGAAAGTGTGAGAGGCGGATTAATGACACATAATGTTGGATTATTGAGTCCTATCACACTGACTTAAATTTTATGATGAAAAGATGAACACACACAATAGTAACAGAGCCTTGATCCTTGTCCCACTAAGTGGGTTTGACTATATGGATCTTATGTCATCATTGTCATTGATTTATGTTCTTGATAGAGTCTTGTGTCAATCATTGAGGCTTAATGTAACATCCTGAAAATTTTAATACAGGATTAGAGAGTGTTTTGGGAAATAATAAATGGAGGAATTGGAATTTTTAGGAATTTTTGGTGATTTTTGGGATATTTTAGAAGTTTTGAGTAATAAGTGTGCAAATAATTAATTAAGCAATTGGAGAATTTGAAATATGAGGGAACGGTGGAATCCAAAATATTCTAAAGGTTAAGGGGATTGGATTTTGATTTAAGTGTATTTAAATTAAAAGAGTACACTATGACAAGTTTGGGCTACAAATTATCCTGAACCACCCTTATTTCACCCAACCAAACGAGGCCTTCTTCCTCTTCCTTCTCTAAAACCCGTCAGACTCCTCCCTCATCCCATCACCATTTTCACTTTTCTCTTCCACCACACAACACCCACTTCGTTTTCTCACCTCAAACCACCCCCACTTCCATTTTTGCACCCTCTTCTCCACAAATCCTTGTAAACTCTAGCTAGATCGCGCCTACCTACTGCCCGCCATTGTTCCTCGCCGGCCTCTCAAGATTTCCGGCGAGTTTCTTCGTTTTCCGGCGGCGTGGACGACAGAGAACGGCGGCGCAAGGTAAGCCTTGCTTGTTCTTCGATTTTTCAAACCATTCTTCATTTCCAACTTCATTTTCTTCATTTCCTTACTTCCCTCTTGGTTCAGCTCGGGCAGCCACTGTTGTGGCCACTTTCCGGCGAGATTCACTACCACAGATTACCCCCTCTACATGCGCTTATTTTGGCCTCTACATGCGCTTTATAAGCGCATGTAGAGGGGGGCGCTGGTAAAGCCTCTACATGCGCTTTTAAAAAGCGCATGTAGAGGGGGGCTCTATATGCGCTTTAAGCGCATGTAGAGGATATTCCTCTACATGCGCTTTAAGCGCATGTACATGTACATGCGCTTAAAGCGCATGTAGAGCTATTTTTTTTTTATATATTATATTCTTTTTTTACATTTACCACATACACGTACTTTCCTGCCCTGCACATGTATACTATATACCAGAATCATTTACATTCAACAGAATCATTTAACCAAAATATACCAGAATCATCATTACATTCAAAACCTAATAATATATATAAACATCACCAAAATATGTATATGCACTACTGCCAATTCCTTCAAGTAGTCATAATGTAAAACTATCAATTCCTCCTAAGTAAGACTACATGCAACAAAGATCATATGTACCTCAACGCCACAAATGAAGATGATCTCAAGTAAAACACCAAAAGGGATATCATCAACCTACATGACAAAATAGCATTACATAGAATAAACAAGCATGTTACATAACAAAATTTCATAAGACAAATCCACAATTTTTTATTCAAGTAATATATGAAGATAGATACCTTAGTAAAACCTAATAAGTAACAGGTGGCTGATTAAGAACAACAGGTTCAACAATGGGGTATACAAATTTGCTCCATTCTTCAATAACTTCTCCAACTTGTGCCTTGGAGAGGCTGTCGAAACGACAGTCTTCATAATACTGGATTGACAGAAACATGTAAGTAGCAATTAAATTTAAGTTAGTTAAAAGTAATCCACACATACAAGCAAATATGTGAACAAATTAAAAGAGTTTTAAATTAATGGAAAATTTCAGAACTTACCTTTTCTGGGACCACCAGTTGATCATGAGTGACAATATCTTTCATAAATTTCATGACATAATACCCGCAATCATTATCATTCGGTTGGAATGGGCACTACAACAAAATACCACAAATCTGTCAAAAGACTTTTATATGATTACAGTCCATAATTCAAATCATTGTTTTAGCATGTATAACTAACCTGAATTTTGAGCCAATCATATGCTTTGGAGTATTTCATTTTTTTACTAGACCTACAAGAAGTGATCACACTAAAGTCGAGACAAACAAAATTAGTAAGAGTGACATTTATAAATGAGTTAACATAATTTAGTAAGGTTAAATCATTACCCATTGATAAACATCATATACGAAGGTCTATTTTCAGGTTTACCCGACCGAATAGGATCCAGATAGTACACCACAGGCTTTGGTGCAACGGGATTGAATGCAAGGAGAACCCAATGATTCCTAAAATGTGATGAACAGTACAGTTATATACATGTAAAATTTGGGAAAATAAAAAAAATTATTAATGACGAGTAAGAACTTACCCTACATTCACTGGGGCTAGAAACAATGTTTTATCTGAAGAAGAGCTCCCCAGACGTGCTTTCACGTCACCCTCATCCCAATAAGTAGTTGTTTCAGTCACCATTGAGGTTGTATTTGGATCTATGAATGCGAAATTGACATTTTCCCCTGGCACAATTATTTCATCATGCAAATACCTATACAAAAAGACATCAACACATACAATTATTGTAATTTAAATACTAAATGACAATGTAAGAAACCACAATAACATAAAAATAAATTCAACATTACATACTTGATCCATATGTTGATCGCTGACGCACTAATCCATTCCTGATTAACCACATCCATAATTACTTCACTACCTAGGTGCTCACTGACACTCTTGTAATAAATTGTTCTTGTCAATTTAACTTCAATTTGTTGAAAATCAGGTAGTTGTTTTGTCAAGTTCTTTAGTTTAACACGGAATGATTCAGAGGGATGTGGTTGGGTGACACGAGTAAGAGTCGGCTGATGCGGTTAGGTGTCACGAGGAGTAGGAGTTGCCTGTTCAAGAAATATGTCAATAATTCTTTCTACAAAATGAGTGCTAGCTAATGTGAATCCATTAGTAAATAGTTACCTTCAAACTCTTTTCCGAGGTTTAGTCGGAATAGAAGAACGTGGTTGGACATCATGGCGGTTTGTTTTCCCCAATTCCTTTCTTTGTCCTTTTTCGGGCTGTAAAACATAGTAAATAAGCAATTAGACATACTAATTAAATCTCGTTATCTATTATATATTAAGTATAACTAACTAAGTAATCACCTCTGATTGGGGAACCATCCACTTTATGGGCCATGCCACAAAAGAGCCTATTGCGTCAACGACCACGTTCATTCCATCAATGGGATACGGCAACGGTGAATTATTTCTAAGAGAGATGTGGATGGACACCCTCACCGTGCCTGCAGGGAGAGGCGAATTGTGCAATGTTTTGCTCCCATCATTGAAGACATAAGCCAGAGCAACCAGGGTATTTAAGGACAGATCAGAATATAGTTGACAATAAGACTCACCCTACAAATGAATGAAACACCTTCAATTATGAAGTAACAATTCATAAGAACATTAATATTTAAAAGTGAAAAGTATAACGATTACCTCTGCAATGGGGACACTTTCCATTGTACAACTATGGTTCTCCATGACCGGGCTTTCATGAGCCGATGGAGCATGAGATTGATGGCCTGATCCCTGACCTCGCCCTGATCGAATCTCATTAACTTGTTCTTGCAAGTCTGCATACAATTCGTACAAGACCTTGTACTGCTTCTCAAGTGCGGACGTTTGGTGGCTTTTCAGCTTCTCCTTAAAAAACTGTGAGGGCAAAACACCAAACCCCTTGCCCCTGACACGACCTGTACTTTCTGGGCGGCCAAGTGTTCGGCCAAGCAAGTCATCTTGGCCATGGGACGGGATTTCTCCTGATGCACCTTGCTTTAGTTCAATCTGTAGGAAGGAAATGATAATTGTTGGTTATGTAACAAGCAATATAAGAAACTGAGAATATAACAAAGAAAATGACTTACTGCACGATCACGAGCCGCTTTGACGGAATCATGGTGTATAGTCCCGTCCTTCTTTGTATGACCTTCCAACCACAAGTCGCAGCGATCTACTTTGCGATTAGGGTCAGCAGTCAACTGTAACCGAAAAATAGGTTAACATGAATTAATTATAGGAACATTCATTTATATCATTAATGAAGATGTTAACGTACCATTTCATGCTCTAAATCAGCATACTTATTTCTACCACGCATATACGGGTATGGATTGCTTCCTGCTGACTGGCTATTCTTTTCGCTAACGGCGCGAAACTCCTCTGAGCATCGTATCTCAACAAACTCATCCTATTGCTGCTGCGTAATCACATCATAGAAATCTACTGGACGCTTGGGAACATTATCACCTTCAACATTGCGCAAAAAGTATATGCCTAGATGAGATCGCCACCATCGGGCCATTGACGCTGCTTTCTTCAGCACATAACTTTTGGCATCCTCACAGTCCGATAAGTCAAAGGCAGTCTGTAACAAATGAAGTATAAACTTGTAATCATAATAACTCATCCAGAAAAAGATTGTATTAAACATAATTGCAAGAAAAGTTGCTTACCAAAATTTTTCTCCAAATAGCTTTTGGTATGTCAGGGGACAAATATCTCCAATCTTTTAATGTGATTGGGACGGTGTTCCGAACAACCACTCCAATATAGGCGATCAATAACTTACTTTCTCTTCCAATTGGTTGATTCTCCTCATTCCATCTTACTTTGAACTTAATCCCCTTATGTCTTTGTGAAATAACTTCTTTCATCACCGTCCTACCACGTTTCACCAATTTCTTTGCTCTCTCCCTCTCATTATTGTAGTCTGCAATATGCTCATCTTGTCCCTCATTGAGTTGTGCTACCTCTTCCCGGTCATGATCTTGTCCCTCCATTATCCTGTAAGAAAGAAAAACCAGAAAAAATTCAATAATATGAATACAATGATAAAATAATAATAAAACAAAAAATTGCATACATTAGAAATCATTTTTTTGTAGCCCGTATTCTTTTTCTCTGCTGATAACGAATAACAGCTACTCGCTTTCGCTTTTTGGGTGTGTTAATGAAAATGCCTTCTCTATGATCACGTCTTAAATAAAAAGGTTCATCGTTAAGACCATCCCCTGGCTCATCAAATTCTTGTAAGATTGATGTGAGAATGAAGGTTCGCTCTCAATCAAATAATTCATATCTATTTCAGTACTTTCATCATCAACAGGATCAACATGATTTCTGTTCGATTGCATGACTATCGACCAATTCTTTTTCGAAGGATCTGCAATGTAAAACACCTGTGTAACAAGAGATGGTAAAATATAGGGGTCGTCCTTATATCCAGTTTTGGAAAGGTCAACCGACACAAATCCAAACTCATCGATCCTAGGCTCAATACTGGCTTTTCCAGTTTAAACAGTCTACTACCGTTTTGGGAAATAAGAAAAGAAAAGGCAAACTTGAAAGGAACCTTTTAAAAGCAAAAACATCACTCTAGACAATCAAACAACTTCATTGAAATAATAAATAATCATCAAAACATAATGAGAAAAGGGTAAGATTTACTCATGTTACATACCTTATTTCTTGGAATTCTAGAGAACTAGAGTTTTCCCATCAACTAGTGCTTTCCTCCTAGATAGAATTCTTCCAATCACCTGTGCATGATTATTAAACTCATCAACATTATGAACAAAGGTTGAAAACAATTTTTGAAGAAATGCATACCAAAACAACATCACACAAAGCATTAATTTTGTTAACTAATATAAACAAATTTGGCATCCACTCACAAGAACTTGGAAACATATGAATGATTTAGCTTACTATGATAAGCAATGTGCATAGCAAAACATAGTACAGAAACATAGTATGCTCCAAGCAATGTGCATAGCAAAACATAGTACAGAAACATAGTATGCATAGCAAAACGATTTAGCTTACTTGGAAACATAGTACATAACCCACATGTGAAACAAATCACTTTCACACTCAATTTACACAAGAATTAAATACCACCAATAAGTGTACTCTGAAGTCAGTTTGGAAGTGAAAACCAGATTCAAAATACCTCATAAAACCCGGAAAAACCACTTCACAATGAAGGAAAACTGTTACCAAAATTTGATTCAAAATGAAGTTAAGGATGCATAAAAGTAATTCAAGAATTGTGATGCATTATAGCTGTTTCAAATCTGTTAAAAGCTGATTTCAACTCTGATGCAAGGCATGCAAATATGAACACAACAAACTTTTAAAATTCTGCCTCCAGAGCATCCAAAACTAATTTTATTGCAGTGTTAGTAAAAAACCAGCACACACTCATAGTAAAAATGGTGCTTAAGTCACAAACTAATATGAAAGTTGTCTACCCTTCTATGATGAATTCGTTAACAGCAGAAAATTTAGCAGTTGGAAATCACGTCCATTTTGGAGTTCATTTCTTAGTTTTTATTCCTTCTGGGAATATACATGAGTTTCATACCAAGTCAGTGCTTTTTCAGCAGCTTAGTCACCCAGCAACAGATAAAAAAACATAAAATAAGGGGCTCATTAATTGATGAATTTCCCAGCAGCTTTCAATTATGAAGAAAACAGTAGCTTCTATCAGGATTATTGTTAAAATGCTGATATTCAGAAATGCATATCTTCAAATGTTTTATCATTCAGAATTCAAAAAGGAAGAGTATAATAGCACACTACCTTTATATCAGCTGGGAGGTTAACAATGAATGAGCTTGACAACTGCTTTTACTTTGCTCTGTACTAGATAGGCGAATACATAGGGCGGTCTGGACCAAATGGATATAGAACATGCTCCACTGTTACTTCACAATCACATATTTCTCAAACAGACCCCAGCTCAACTTAGAAAGAGGAACAACCATTTCTCACCCGCAGCCGGCCGCCACGTCGCCCACCGGAAATCGGACACCACGGCCGGAAAACACGTAGGGCGAAAAAGAAACCAGAAAAAGAAAGGGAACAATGAGAAATGCTTTAGAATGAAAGCATAGCCCGAGAAACACTAAAAAGGTTGAAGCTTTTACCCATTCTCGCAACCAAACCAGAAAAAGCGAGGGAAGAAGCGGCGATGATGATGAAACTATTTCGAGTGATGATGAAAGATTTGGAAGGAAGGTGGAGGGATTTCGAGTGATGATGAAACTATTTTGCAGAGAGGAAGAGAGGAAAATGATTAGGTCGATGATGGTGATGGTGATGAAGGAAGAAGCGGCGATAGTGAGAAAAGAGAAAGGGAAATGAGAAAGGGAATGAGAATGAGAATGAGACAAAGGGAAATGAGAAATGACATTAGGGTTTCATTTTAGAAAAGAGAATGAGAATGAGAATGAAGAATGCTCATAAGACATGCTCTGTGAGCGCGCTATAGAGTGATCAGATATAGGGAGGGAACTCATGAGACAAAGGCGCGGGAAATTTATAATTTCTATTCAATACATGCGCTTTAAGCGCATGTACAGGGGCTAATATTAATTTTTAATAAAACAATTACACATCAAAGAACTTAGACTAAATTTTTGTTCTATATATGTATATATATATATATATAGTTCACATCAAAATCATAATAACATCTCACATTTGTGATGTTGTTTCTGTTGAAAATTATTTTAAATTAATCATAGTGTTTAAATTAAATAATCTTTTATTTTATTAATCATTAAGTATTTCATCAAATAATCTTTTATTTTAAATTAATCAAATAATGAGTGCTATTAAGTTTTTCATCATTAAATAAATCAAATGAATAAAATTTTATTTTATTATTAGACCTATAAGGCTCTACATGCGCTTAAAGCGCATGTAGAGCCTTATAGGTCTAATAATAAAATAAAATTTTATTATCTCTACATGCGCTTAAAGCGCATGTAGAGCCTCTACAAGCGCTTAAAGCGCATGTAGAGGCTCTACATGCGCTTTAAGCGCATGTACAGGGTGCTATCAAAATTTTGATAACACCCAAAAGTGGTTGGAGCTTTGAAACACTATGTTGACGTGCAGGAACACCTTATGAGCTCTGAGGAGGATCACTTATGCATGTTTTAATGTTTTGCCCCTCAGTAGAGCCGCTACATGCGCTTAAAGCGCATGTAAAGGCTCTTTCTCACATAAACAGCCTCTACATGCGCTTTAAGCGCATGTAGAGGGTGTTTAAGCCTTACCATAACTACAAAAGTTGTAATGGAGATTTGAAACACTATGTTGACGTGCAGGAACACCTTATGAGCTCTGAAGAGGATCACTTATCCATGTTTTAATGTTTTGCCCTTCAGTAGAACCTCTACATGCGCTTAAAGCGCATGTAAAGGCTCTTTCTCAAATAAACAGCCTCTACATGCGCTTTAAGCGCATGTAGAGGTTGTTTAAGCCTTACCATAACTACAAAAAGTTGTAATGGAGATTTGAAACACTATGTTGACGTGCAGGAACACCTTATGAGCTCTGAAGAGGATCACTTATGCATGTTTTAATGTTTTGCCCCTCAGTAGAGCCTCTACATGCGCTTAAAGCGCATGTAAAGGCTCTTTCTCACATAAACAGCCTCTACATGCGCTTTAAGCGCATGTAGAGGGTGTTTAAGCCTTACCATAACTACAAAAGTTGTAATGGAGATTTGAAACACTATGTTGACGTGCAGGAACACCTTATGAGCTCTGAGGAGGATCACTTATGCATGTTTTATTGTGTTGCACTTCAATAGAGTCTCTACATGCGCTTAAAGCGCATGTAGAGGATAATACCTCTACATGCGCTTTAAGCGCATGTACATATACATGCGCTTAAAGCGCATGTAGACGTTGCCTTCTACATGCGCTTTAAGCGCATGTAGAGGAGTAGACATCTACATGCGCTTAAAGCGCATGTAGAGACCCTTTGTACATGCGTTTTTTGCTCTGCATATATGAGCGCATGTAAAGCTGCGCTGGTATAGGCTTAATTTGTAGTAGTGATTTGAGTCATTTTCCGGCAACTCTTGACCTCTTTTTCATTAGGAAACCATGTAAGCATCTCTACCTTATGGATTTTTGGATTTTGAGATAAAGTGCCTCTTTGAAGTTAGGGTTTTGGATATACTAAAATTTTTGGAATGTGAATACTTTAATATTGGAATTAAGGTATTGAATTTGAGTATTCTAAGGAGCAATTGGATTTTCTAAAAGAGATTAAACATTTGGGATTTTTTTTTGGTGATAGTTATGATTCTTTTAAGTTAGGACTTTGCTATATTAAATTTTTGGGACTTTAAACAAAAGTTTGTGAATGTTTAAATAGTTAATTGAAGATTTTTTGGAAGTATTTAAGTTTATTGAAATTGGAGATTATTTTGGGAAATGTTGGACATTTAGGGTTCTTTGGAATTGGGGATTTTGCTAATGAAAGATTATTTGAATAAAATGATGATTTAGAAATGTTTACTAAGGTTTGATGAAGGCATTGAAATGTTGGAATTGATTGCATTGGTGTTTAGGAAGAGGTATGGTAATTAAAGTGTTGGTTAAAAGAGATTTTGGTTAGGTAAAGGAGTGTTTGAATAAATTGGTGGTTTATAAATGCTTGTTAAGGTTATTTTAGGATATTGGAATATTGGTTTTGGTTGGATTGGTGTTTGAAAGGAAGTTTGAGAGTTTAAGTGTTGAAAAATGGGAATTTGGTTATGGTTAGGTATGTTTGATTAGTGGAGGAGTGTTTGGGAGGTAGTAAGGCTACCTTGAATGCCAAATTAATATTAATGAAGTGGTTTTGGTGAATTATACATGATTGGGTAATTTTATCTAGAGTTATTTGAAATGGTAAAGTTAGTACTATAGGAATTATAAGTAATGGTTAAGGGAATTGTGGTGGTTGATGTAGAAAATGAGGTGAATGTTGGAAGTAATTCATTACTTCAACATTGGTTTTGGAATTGTTTGAAAAGTAGGTCAAAGTCACTGATATTGTGCAGTGACCAATAATTTCTCATTATGCGGTTGTAGACGACGGTGATTTGGGTGGAGCACGCGGAAAACAATAGCTGCTAGGATTTGTTGTTATGGAAGCTTGAACAGGTAATAACGCTTAACTGACTGTGATACTGAGGGTGATGGTAGTTGAGGATTTCTAAAATCCTCTTCTACTTTTATATATATATATATATATGAAATGAGTTCTGATTATTTTATATCTAAACGTGGGCTATAGGGTACCTTTCTAAATAAACTGTACTTTATATATTTATATAATTATAAATCTTTTGTATGTTGCATGACGCTGATTATTAGTACCATCGGCCGATGTAACCATCGATCTGCGCAATCGATAGGTTAGTTGTACAGGTCCATCGCACGTGAGATTGGGACCAGGGATTTTCGGACTAGAGACCGGTCCCCTTTTATATGCTTTTCGGACTAGAGACCGGGCACAGTGTCACACATGTTTATTTTTGTCTATTAAGAGATGGATGTAGCTGTTCTGTATATATAGTTGTAAGTATTATGTGTTTATGCAGGTTTTGAAAACTGTGGTACCCTGTAGACACTCCACTACCCCACTTCTGAGTGTCACAGTGAGTTAAGTAGTGATTACTGAGACATTTTTTTGTCTCACCCCATTCCCTTTATTTTTGCAGGTGATCATGCCCAGAGGGAGATAGGAGGGAAGGGAAAGGGATTTGCCGGCCCACACTGAGATAGTGAGTAGGCCGGAGGTGATCTATTATGAATATATATTGCCATTGAATAGGCTGCATCCGCTTCCGCATCTGTTTGTAATGTTTTAAATGATTCATTTGCTTATTATTGAATTAACTGTTTCGGCTTGGTTGTGGTTTGATTGTTGATACTGTTATAGTTAAGGTGTAATTATGACAGATATAATAGTGAATTGTGCATATAGGAATATTGGTATATGAGGATTGTCTGTTAATGGAAAGGCAATCCTTGTTCCTGATCAGGGACTACATGTGGATAACTTGTACAGGGTAAATTGCCTGATAATGGAAAGGCAATCCCTTTTGTCGGATGTGAACTTGTTCAATGGTTGAGCTTTGTGATATTTGTTATTGTGTTATTATTTGTACAGATGTTTTAGAAATAACTGTGTGAAGGAAATTCTGTTCCTAACATGGTTATATAGTAGGTTGGTGATGTGTGATTGATTGAATGTTGTTCTTATATATAACCATGTTAGATGGGCTCCTCTCTGCCATGGTTATGTTTTTCTAAATGTAATGTTGTTTCTTTTGCTAATTATGTTAGGAGAATCTATTTCCTAACATAGTTAGATGTTTGCCAAAGAACATGAGTGTTCTTCATCTATATTAGGTGGTTGTTTTTCTAACCCTGTTAGGCGAATCCTAACTAACATGATTAGTAATTTATTATCCATGATAGCATTGGTATTGTATTAGGAAATTCTTTTCTATCATGGATAATTCATAAATTATTAGGAAATTCTTTTCTAACTATGATAGTGATATTGATATTATGGAAAAATTTTTTTCTATCATAGTTAGTAAAGTAAATTATTGGATTGAAAGTATTATTATTAGTAAATTAGGGATTTAGTAACAAAATGTTACACTTAACAACCCTCATTCGATCTTTGGCCAGACTTGAGGTTGAGTATAAATACAGGCAAAGTTTAGCATGTATGTATATATATATATATATATATATATATATATATAAAAATATATAGATAATTAATTCACAATTTGGAGATGACGATGATGATAAGAATGAGGGCCAAGTTGGGCAATGAATAATGGTTGGATTGGTTGAGATACTATTTTAGAATTAATAAAAGGGCAAAAGTGCTGATCTAATAATTAACTATTTCAATTTGGGCAAAAATAGTAAATGACTGTTTCGCGGTGCATAAATAATAACTAACTTTGTGACCCGGTGCAAAAATAATAAAACCGGTACTAAATATTAATTTGTAGTTTTGTGGAACCTCTGATATTATTTTCTAAAGTAAAAATACCTTTGTACCCCCTCACAATTAAAACTCAACCCTTCTTCCTTCCGCCCTTCATCTTCCCATGCTGACTAGTATGAACAAGGTTTTAATTAAGAGGGGCAAAAATATATTTTTGACTTTGAAAATAATATCAGAAAGGTTACACATAACTACAAATTAACATTTAGTACCGGTTTTATTATTTTTGCATCGGGTCACAAAGTTAGTTATTATTTATGCACCACGAAACAGTCATTTATTATTTTTGCCCAAACTAAAATAGTTAATTATTAGATCAGCGCTTTTGCCCTTAATAAAATACTACTAGTATTATAGTTGCGGTGAAGTTGTAGCAACTTCACAATTGTTATAGAAAATGACCTCAAACCAAAATGGAGCTCTCTTGCTTCAATATATGATGAGTTCCCTCTTTTTAAGAGCAAACAAGCGTTCTATCCGTGCGATGTGTAACATCCTGATTTTTTTATTTCTAGAACAAATTAATAAATATCTGAAATTTAAGAAAAAAAATATAAGTTATTTATTGCCAGTTGTAAATTTAAATATTTAAAAGTCTTGCAAATAAATTTAGATAATTCAACTTTTTTTAGGAAATCTGTCAAGATTAAAAAAATAAGTAATTGAATATTAAATTTAATATTTAGTAATATTTATGATTACTATATCAATAAGATATCGTTTTAGGAAATTTTGTTTAGAATGTTATAAAATATTAGAATTTAAATTAACATAAATAATTATGATTTAAGGAATTAGAGAGTTGTAAATAATTTATATTTAAATGTATTAAACTATAAATTATAAAGTCATTGTTAATGATTTAGAAGTTTAGGTAATTTTGCATTTACTATATATTAATACCAATGATTTGAAATTTTGTAGTATTAATAATTTATAATGGTAGGATTGATTTAAGAGATTTCAATATTGTTAATTTTACTTTCCAAATAAATCTGAATCTAAGAAAATATATTTCTCTATTTAATAATATATGCTGATTTTTGGCAATTATCTTGCAAATCTCATAATATCCCCTTTCTAATATCTTCTCTCTCATATAACTTCATGGGCCTAATATGTAGTTTTCTTGTTTGGTTAGAAACCCTAATTTTCACTTCTATTTGTTTATCTTTTTCTCTCTCTCCATCCCTCATTTTGATCGATTACTCTCGGCCTCCCTCCAAGCATAAACACGTTTTCTTCTTCTTGCTCTTCTCCATTTACCATCAAAAACTCATCATCTTCCTCTCTAAAGCTCAATCTTCCTCTCGTTGTGATCTCCTTCCTTGCTCGGTATCTTTGTAAACTTGGTCGCGTTTGCCGCCCGTCGTCGCCATCGTCCGCCGTGGGGGTTAGTCGGTGCAAGCTCGCCCTCTCTCATGTGTCTACGTTTCCTTTTGAGTCCATGCTACTGCAACTACATAATCGAAGCTAGGTGAGTTTCCTTTTCTTGTTTTCCACTTTGCTTCTTCGATTGGTAAGGTTGAGAGACAAATCGAAATTATCTTCTGGGTAACTAAATAGGAGTTTCTAATAATCAGTGTCAAAGCCTCAACTGAAAATTTATAATCCATCAAGCTTATATTCTTGTGCTTTGGGAAAGTTTTAATTTTTTTTAAGAAAAGATTGAGTTAATAGTTGTGGTGTTGTATTGGGAATTTCTTGTTTTCTTGGATCTATGCTAGCGGGTTTGATGAAATAACAGGACATATAATACTTTGTTTTGAATGTGGAATATGATTTTCTTTTATTCTTACTTGATTGATGTGTATGTGGGTATATTATTTTTAAGTGAAATTCAAAGTGTTGAGTTTGATTCATCTAATATATGGCCAATAATGTGTAGGATTGATTTCCCAATTGGCATATGAACTTTTGATTGGTTGAAATTAAGTTGTTGAAGGATTATTGAGTTTATCAAGAAATTTATGGATTTAGTTAGATAAGCTTTGAGAATCGAAATAGTTTTGTATGATATGTAGTAAAATTAAGAAAGTATTGGGTAGGTGTATAAAAAAAAAGAAAGGATTGGGTAGTACGAACGAGAGCGGCGTTAATTAGTATATATGGATTATTTTCCCAAATTAGAAATTACGACAATTGATTGATTTTTAATTATTTGTATGTGTCATATTATTGCTTGTAGAAGTTGTTTATTGAAGCTTGAGCACGTGGGAGCTTACGTTTATTTTTGGTTTAAATGCAAGGAGGTAACTACTTAAACTTGTTTGTGTGTGTGTATGTTTGTAAGCATATAGGTTAGTTTATGAATTTGTGTTGATTATTATATGCCTCATGAGAATTTATGATTTGTTTGGTGCACACCGGTTAATATAATTATAATTATGTCATTCCGGAATGAGGTTCCCTTGCCCGTACAGCAGGGACTAAAATAAATAAAGAGAAAAACATTATTGGGGAGAGCGCCCCCGGTTCAAGCGAGGGCTGTTAGTCCCTATTGAACTGTTCTATTTCCGGTGTGTTGTGTTTGATTTGTTATGATTATTAATGTTTGAGTATTTGATGAGATATTATGTTTAATTGTGGAATGAATGTAGCTGTTGTGTTTATGAGAAATGTTTCATTCTTTTATCTGACGTGTTTGCAAATATGTGTCTGTGCTGTTCTAATATGTTGTATTTAATAAATAGTTGAAATTAAAATTAATAACATGTTCATGCAACACCGTATGTAACACACACCATTATACACAACATTAGCACACACCACCTTACGGCATGCACATGCACGTAGTGCAAAAATGTGCGTAAGCGAGTGGTAGTAGTTGCGATTTCTGGGTCTACCCCAATCGTTGTCATTTCAGGTATAGGAAGCAGAGTAGGAAAACAATGGAAGGATACGGGGACTACTCACTAAAGTGAGATACCGACGCGAGTTATTGCCACATTAGAAATCTCATTAAATTTGATTTATGCATGCTTGATGTACTTTTTATTATTTAAAAGATATTGTTAGTTGATCATTTCAGTAAAACTCATATGGTTGAAATTTATTTGATATTCAAAATATGTACTGAATGGATTTTGTCATATTGAAGTTGTTTTTAAAATTTAGTTTTATCATTTTCTAACCATGATAGGTATATATATAATTTAGGTATTTAATTTTTCTATCATGGTTAGGTGGTAAATAGCAAATTAGAAAATAAGTAATATCCTTTCTAACTATGTTAGCTGTTAATTAAGATAATTCTTTTTCTAACATAGTTAGCATTATAATTAATTTAGTGAATCAAGTTAATTATTATTAATGAGTAAAATTTCTTTTCTAACATAGTTAGCATAAAAAAATTGTGATAAAATGACGTAAAATAGGTCATAGAATTGTGGATGTTACACGATGCACGTGCGATGCACAAGTGATTTTTTTTTACAAATAACATATATGGTCTGTCTTTAGATTATGATATTTCGACGTTTAAAGTGTCTTTTGTAAGTAATTTCGTTTATTTATATCACATATAATATTTAACATAGCATTGATTGATTAATTGAGTCGAGGGGTAAATTTTAATTGGGTAGGTGAAATCTAATTATGGATGATTGATATTATCAGTGATTAGGGTAATCACTTGCTGTAAATTTTTCCAGATTATAAACGTTGACTGAGGGAAGAAATGTCCCAAAAATTACTAAGGTGTGAATTCTGATTGGCCAAGTGATTGTTCTTATTTATGAACCTTGGATTCTGATTGGCCAGGTTTTTTTGTTCTGAACAATATTATTTGTTTTAGTGTAGCAAAATGAATTACACCAAGAATTTTACGTTTTGGGAGAAGATCTGCATAAAAACTAAAACTTGAAACTTTGGAAATGTAGAAGTTTGAAAATTGTTTTATATATATGTTCAACACAATCATTCATGAACGGACAATAGTTGAGTAATTAAGACAATGAGACCTAAATTTCAATTGGGTAGTTGAAAACTAAGTATTTATGATTTATCAAGGATTTTATTAATTGGAGTTACTGTATTTTTTTCAGTTTATGGAATTGTAGATGAGCATCCAATTGGGGTGAGAATTTGTGAGACTTAAATATTTATTGGCAAGTTGATACATAGTTAAGTTTACAAATTAAAGAAAAACAATTGTGAATTAACTTGTAAACAATTGTGAAAACAATTTTGTAGTATTAAAAACTCCATTACCTTCTTTCATTAGTTCTTAGTTACACACTAGGTAACTTAACTTGTAAATTCCCTTTTCTCTTCATTCTCTCTCATTTGGAGAAATTTTATTCACATTATTTTTTTACGTTTGTACTTGTTCTGAACACAGCATTTTTTTAGTTCTACAAAATGAATCACACAAATAAAATAATGTCTGTTGGAAGCTTTATACAAACACTGAAGCTTGGAACATTGGAATTTTTTATGCTCAAAATGTAACTTTCGATTGACATTATAAGTGATAATGGTAATTGTTTATTGTAATATTTTTCAGATAATGTAAACTCCGAATGTGAAACAAATTGTGCTCAAAATTTAAGAGAATTAATGCAGTTTTATGTCATTAATGTAAATTTTTTAGGTAATTCTCATACATTTAATATAGTTTTATTTGAGAGACACTTTGTAAAACCTCATTTGGAACTGGTTTAAGTGTGAAAGCTCAAGGGGTTTAAACCCACATTTTAAGAATTATATTGATGCTTTTCGGTGATCATAATAATAATTAACAGTAATTCGCAGTAGATATATGGTGAGACCAAATATGCAAACCAAAAAAGACTGTTTGGGACTTCTTTGGAAACCTACTCGACGAATCACTATTGTAGTAAATAATAAGTGAAGGTGGCTTTCTTTTAAGAGTCATATATCATATACTCTACGAGCACATGCACCTGATACACGCATTATTAACTATTTACAAAATTTAAATTGTACAGCGTACGTAGACCCTTCTATATATATTTTTTACCAGAAGGCCCTTCTATATTCGGCATTTAGAAAATGACATCAAACCAAATGGCGCTCTTCATTATTGTCCCACCTGAATGGTTTGACAGGCTTTAAGGACAATTTTTTTTTATCAACACAGGCTCTTTGGAATTTCAAGTGAATATGTGCGCGTGTGTGTAACATCATTATTCAATTGATTTGCGACTATCATTTTCTTAGACCGATAAATTCAACATTTATGCTGCCATTTACATATACATTATTAATTACATTACCCGTCTCATATACATGAATGTACCTCACCTCAACGTATTTTCGTGTATTTTATAATTGTTCGGCATTTTGACGACTCGTACCGTGGAAGCCTTCTTTTTGGGAGGCCGGCCTTGATCGAAGTCCTGCAATTCAGAAATAAACAGAGAAAATCAGAGGGTTAATTGCATGACAAGAACAAGAGGATGGATCAAATATCATGAGGTTTAGGTGAGGAGGGACGGAAGCAATCCTCTATGGATATGAGAATCCGGTTTAATGGTAATTACGTCAGTGTTTGTGACACCTCAACAAAACTTTACACGGTTAAAGTTTTTTTTTTTAATTTTAGGGACTAACCATATAATCATAGTAAAAGTGTAAAACTAGTTTGACAAAAACCTACACCATAAAACTAGTGGGACTAATAAAGCCAACATGAAGTTAAATCATATGAACCAAACATTGTATTAACTTGTTCTTTATAAAATATCAGGCATCAACAATAAGTCCACATATTATTTTTTCCGTTGAATTATGTATTGTTGAAAAAAGTGACGCACTTAATTTTTAACCCTAACTTTTTTTTTTGTAAAATTCACAAAAATGGGTCCGAGGGATCTAATATTTAATCGTAAATTAAACTATCCCAAAAGTTATTTTGAATAGTACTACTTTTTATTGTATTGCATTGCATTCAAAATTTTTCTCGTATTGACTTCATTGCAAGTAACTGAACCTGTCTTCTAAAATAAAAAAATAACTAAAAGATTTTGTCGAAAATATTAAAATTAATAATGAATTGAATAAAAATACAAACAGAATAGAGAATACTCTAAAGAAGATCTCCTACTGACGGTCTGACTCATAGTCCTGCTCCTGTCTCTGCCTCTGGTGACTAAACAATGTGAATTCCTCGAAGTCGAAATAAAACGCATACAACAGCATAAAACGAAACTGTGAGCTATAACAATTTCAGCCTCTGGTGACTGAACAGTGTGGCTTCCTCGAAGTCGAGACAACTTGACGCACATAACAACATAAAACGACACTGTGAGCCACAACAATTTCCCACCACTAGGAGTAGTCGGAATGATGAGTCAGATCATGCTAGACTTTTGCTAAATAGATCTAGGCATGAGACAATGAAATAAAATTGGCCCTAGCTTATGTGTGAATAATGCATGCTTTTTTTTCCAGCCCGAGGATTGAAACAATGAAATGAAAATTGAATCTTGTTTAAGTCTAAATGCATGTTTTTTTTCAACCTAAGGTCTAAGCCTTAGAAAGGCCTATCAAGGTTTGGAGCATTTTTAAAGGTCCACTTACAATGTAAGCCTTTTGAAAAGGATATATTCCTATTTCAATAGTTTGCTTTAAATGTCAAGTTTTAATAAAATTTAAAGCCTACATATTTATACTCATAGGATTTTGATGGGCTAAAGAACTTATTAAATAATATAGTGTTTACATGATATAATAAAATTATTTATATAATATTTTTTAATATTAAACAGGTCAAGTCTAAAGGCTTACAGGGCAGACTTCGTGAAATAGTTTTGACATATTTACATAATAAGACCTGTAAATAGACTTTGATCTGACCTATTTATTAAATAGGTCAGCCCATGCCTTAAACATATCAGGCTTGTAGGAAACTTGTTTCAAATCTGACCTATTCCCACCTCTACTCACGACCAACTGTTTCTGAACCAAAACGACAACAATTCATAAAATTTCACGAGATTTAAGAAGAGAGGTTCAATGTATGTGCTATAGGGGGCAGCGGTTGAAGAGTGAGACCACGATTCATTAATAATTTAACACAAGTTCATTTTGTTTCTATTATGCAATTTAAACAGTTAGACACATAATAATGCATGTATCACATCAACACCACCGAGATCGAACCCAAAACTTTATTATTCAAACACGATGGGCGACATTACATTGTGTTTTTTGATATCATAAAAATTCTGTGTTCGGTCTTCTCAAATTTACTCGTCATTAATTCAATCGGCTATGATCATCACATCTAATGCCTATGACTAATTGTTGAAGATATTTTGTGGAACAACATCAAATACTTTAATTTGCAAACTATTCCTTTTATTTTAATCAGTAGTTTTTTTTTAAAAAAATATTATTCTGAACTTATTTAAATAATCAATATCTATTCCCTTCATGAATATAAGGCATATCGATCTACCTAGATTAATTAGGTTTAATTATTCTATTAAAAATATTATTGAGGAGTATTGATGGGAAAAATTTGTGAAAAAGTTGAGAGAAAAATGGAAATAGATCTTATATTTAAATATAGGCTAAAGTATACTTTTAGTCCCTTATGTTTGCACCAAATTTCAATTTAGTCTTTTATGTTTAGAAAATACACTTTTAGTCTTTTTTTGTTAACACCGTTACTTTCACTTAAATCTAAAGAATTACTTCATAAGTAAATTGGGGATAAAAATGATAAATTTTGAAAATATAAGAATAATCACACTAAAATATTTTCATTTAAGCATTATTTTGGTATTTAATAACCATTTAAAATAGTTTAGTTAGTATTTTCAGTGAAACTAACAGTGTTAGCAAAAAGGACTAAAAGTGTACTTTCCAAACATAAAGGACTAAATTGAAATTGGTACAAACATAAAGGATCAAAAGTATACTTTAGTCTTAAATATATTGTAAACGAATGGAACTATGTTTTTAGACTTATGAAAAAGACAAATGCCTTTTTTTCTTGACCGGCCTGGTAATAATTGGTTTTCAGTTTGAGACTCTGATTTTGAAACCATGGACATGGACAGACAAATTATATACAATAGTCAACGCTCAATCTTAGAATGGAGATCTGTAGGGCAAGTGAGAAGTTTTCATCATTTTAATAAACTTATGTTATAAATAATCATATACGTAACCTTTAGTTAATGGAGTACTCCCTCCCTTCCTAAATATAAGATCACTTTACGGAAGTAGATTGATTCCTAAATATAAGATCACTTTCTATTTTTTACCAAATTTTACCCAAAGTACCGTTATACAACTTTTACAAGCAAAATACACCCTTCCTGTTTCTTTTTTCCGTTCAATGAAATATTCCCTCCGTTTCTTTTTCTTCTTCATCTGATTCCTCATAAGCTTAGCAATGATCTAAGGCTTTTAAGAGTTTGTTTGCCCTGAACCTAATCTAAGAAGAGCCAGGACTCTTCCATTGAACGATTATGGCTGATTATAGCAAACGATTGGTGGTGATTATGGCTAATTTAGGAACAGAGATTGTCGGTGGTGGTGACTCTGAGCCTTTGAGTGGTCGAGTGAGAAGAAGAAGAAGAAGAAGAAGAAGAAGAAGAAGAAGAAGAAGAAGAAGAAGAAGAGGAAGAAGAAGAAGAAGAAGATGATTCAAATAGTGTGGATTTGTGGATTTGTGGATTTTCTGAAGAAGAAAAAGAAGATTCAAACCGTGAGGATTTGTGGATTTTCAGATTTTCTGAAGAAGAAGAATGAGAAGATTCAGACAGTGTGGATTTGTGGATTTTCAAATTTTCTTAGGAAAGATGTTGCTTATTTGTTTTTCAAATTTAAGTGAGGGGCATTTTGGGAAGATCATGTAATCCTAATTCATTGGAAAACCTTCCTTAATCTCTCTAAATTAGCCAAAGTGATCTTATATTTAGGAACGGAGGGAGTATATAAGTTAGAAAGGTTTAAAAGTAAGGAAAGTGTGGGTTGAAATTGTGAAATGCTTGGCCGGGCGACTGTATGTAGTTTGTAACGAAGAGTGAATGAACTAATGGAGGGATTTGCTGGAAACAGGGGCAAATACACTTAATAAACTTTTTGGGACGAAATAGTTGAGAATAAAAGTAATAAAGTTCAATTTGGATTAAGACGTCAGATAGATGGATATACATTGGTTTAATTATGACGAATTACTTGCGTTAACGAGAAAGATTTCGCCACATCACGTTCTCACGGGGATGATATCATAGACGTGTTTGATTAATGACGTCTTAACAGTTAACATAATTACCGGTCTATTTGAACACAAGTAATTAAAACATAGTTTGACAATTTCAGTTTAAAAAAACATATTTTGACAATTCAGTTTATTACTTATTTCTGCACTCTTCGTTTGATAGAAGGAACTAACACACCCATCACATTTAAAATAGGGTAAACTAAGCTTATATTTTTAAAAAATAAGAAGGTAAAGAAAGTGCATGTTTATTAGTTGAAGAGTCAAATGGACAACTATAGAAAAGTGGAGAATATAATTAATAAAAATAAAATAAAAAATAATGTAGGTGGTGCCTTTTACCCTTTAACATTTTATTGATTAATTATATTTTTATGTTATAGTTTTCTTTCCATTATAAAAGTTTAACCAATGTGGCTGGACTCATTTCAATATTATATTACCTTTAATTATTTACCCCTCATATTTTCGATGTGGGATCTTTTTATAGCTTTCTCCATTACCTCACATGTTTTTTTTGACCTCTTCGACATGTTCTTATATTCTCCCTTTAATTCAATCTTAAATATAAGATAATTTTGACTTTTTTAGAAATTATGGATACAAAAATCTATAACTTTAAATTTCCTATATCTATTTTTTTATTCTAAACTAATTTGTTCTACTTATAAACTAATATATTATTTAATTATATGTGACATATGTTATAATTTAATTAGGCTAAAGTATGTTTTTGGTCCCTTAACTTTGGAGAAAATCATGTTTTGGTCCCTTAACTTTGAAAAGTGTGTTTTTGGTCCCTTAATTTTGGACAAAGTCATCTTTTTAGTTCTTTAACTTTGAAAAGTGTGTTTTTAATCCTTTTAAATTCGGTTTAAGTATGTTTTCGGTGCCTTAAGTTTGCAAAAAGTCATGTTTTAGTCCCTTAATTTTGAAAAGGAAGGGACTAAAAACATTTTTATCCTTTTTTTAAAGGACTAAAAACATTACTTTATCCAAAGTTAAAGGACAAAAAATACATTTTTCAAAGCTAAGGACCAAAAACACACTTTCTCCAAAATTAAGGGACCAAAAACACACTTTTCAAAGTTAAGGGACCAAAACATGACTTTGTGCAAACTTAAGGGACCAAAAACATACTTTAGCCATTTAATTATTAGTTTGTTTCCTTAACTTTCACAAAAAAAGTCAAGAGGTCTTATATTTAGAACATAAGAGAGCATCTTTTATTACCCATATCATATCTATTAATATTGCTCAAGTCATTCCATCCTATGCATCCTAAATATGCAATAAACATTTCACGTATTCCAATTCCCACATGTACGTTGTGCCTACAGAATCAACATATAGTCTGATTTCAGTGATCGATCCAAGAAAGCGAGTACAATGAAAATTGTGAATATAATTGTATTAGAAGCACAAAAAATAAACCAATTAATTATTACCATGTCTCGTCTCAATATACAAGAAGCTCAACTTTAATAATGCCAATGCGATATAGTTTTGATTGCAATAAGTATCCAAGCAAAGGGTGTATACATATCTTTACACATCTTTCACAGTTTCACTTGCTCATTTTAGCTCATGCGTATATTATTAGGTTAATGATATCCATAGGATGATTAAGGAATTTTAGGATAACAGCTTCCAATATACCACATAATAGTTTACTTCTGCCAACAATTTATAATTCAAAAAATTATTGACCTGCAGATAAAAAGAGACGTTGAAAAAAAGAAACGTTGTTGTAAAGAAATTCAATTCACTAAGAAGGCGAGAATATTAAACCCCGAAATAAAGGGGGGAAAAAGGAAAAATACAACGGGGGCACGCAAAGTTTTTACCCTGAAGGAGAAGATGCTAGAAAGCATTCATTAATGATGAGTCTACATTCAATGTGCGAAAAAGACGTTTTTAGGCCCATATATTCTCTTATAAGAATTAATCTTTTTCGAACCACTCCCCCATTTTCCACCAGTATAATATTAAGTTGATTTTTCAAGAGGTTATGCATTTAATTTTCTTTTAAACACCGCCCGGTAATTTGGTGATTATTGATGACCGACTAATCCAGATTCAGGGGGTAAGAGTGAGTGATGTACACTATTGTGATCTCTTTCAATGATAACGCTTCTCAGGATTTGAACATACACTTTCATTCTTATAGGAATTGAAGTCCACTTATCAGTTCAACAAAATGCTCATTTGTATGCTTGAATTTTTTTGCGATGGTGATTTTTTTTCCAAACTAATTAACTAAATAAAGTGAAATATGATCTAATAAAATGTAGCATATGTTATAGTTAACTAGTCTATTTTGTTTCTTTCATCTCCACAAATAAAGTTAATTTAATTTTATATTAAAGATAGAAACATTACTTTCTACGTCTAGATGTGGGTTTCCATTGAGCTTGGTTATTACTGTTTTCAAATAAAAAAAATCATGAATGAAAAAGCATTTCTTTAAGTTGTTATTATAAGACAATAACTATTAGTTCTTACCTACCAATGAATGATTATTGAGATGTCGGGTCATTAAATTTATTCTAATTAGTTAATCTTTTTCCTAACTTCACCCATCTTATAAATATTATAACTTAACGTTTTTAACTTATAATTAATAAACCTCTAGTAATGACAAGTGTAAAGTGGTAAAATACGGTTTGAGATGGAATTTTTCCAATTGGTGTGACTTATAATAAACACTGAGGAAATACTTGTGAGAAAACTAAAATTGAAAACAAAAAACAAATTGAACCAAACTCAAGTCAATTGTTTTGGTAATCAAACCGAACCCAATTCATTTATTTTGGTATTTTGGTTTGGTCATTTTGGAATTTCGTTATTCAGTTTTGGGTCGGTTATAATGATATTAATTTGGTCAAAGTCAAAATTTATATGATTTTTTCTATTTATATAATTTTGGATTTAATATATTGATTAATATTTCACATAATACCATATATATATATATATTACATTATTATATATTTTTATGATCAACATATACCATAATATGTTTTATACATGATGTTAAACTCAAAATGCACTAAGTAGTTTATATATAATAGAAAATTACGTTTGATAAATAACATTAAATTTAAAATAGATTATTTTATTAATCGAATCGAACCAAAATATTTCGATTTCAGTTTCAGTTTTTGAAAGTTTAACTATTCATATTTCGATTATTTTGAACTTCAACGAAAACCAGACCAAATAACTGAATGTTCATCCATGCGAGATTGTATGTTATGGAACAGGATACAAGAGAATGTATGAGAATAAAATAGAGAGAAAAGATAGAAGAGGGAGAACAAAAAAGGGGAGAAAGAAATTAAAAGAGGAAGCTAAGAGAAAAAAAAAAGGCAGGAGGAAACTCAATATTTTTATTATTCAAAATTAAAATCATACTAACCAATTAGTTGTGATATTTATAAGCTTCAACCCAACCCTAAAACATAATGAGAAAACATTATAAGAAATTAAAAATTAAGTGCAAATAATAATTACTCATGAATAAGAAACAAATTAACGTGAGAACAAACTATTTATTTAATAATTATTCTTAAAGAAAATATTCCAATATTCTAAATAAATAACAATCTCCTACCTTTTCATATCCCAACAATATTATACTAACATTAAGTTATAAAGTCATTCCGTTCAACAAACCCAATTGTAATTAAATCAGTAAAATTACGGAAATGACCCTGGTGAAATCGATAGATAGGTTGAGGAAAAGAGATACATAAGGCGAAGCGTATCCATTGTGGTTGAATGAGAATTTACTGGTTAGTCGAATGAAGACAACTTGGCCTCCATTCACAATTCAATCTTTTGTCTCTCAACTCTAAAATAAGTAATAACCTCTTCCTCCTCCTTAAACACACTTACTACCTCTTCTTCCTTCTTTTTATTCTTCCTTCTGTTTCTTTAGTATCTGCATCCATCTAAAAGCAGAAAATGCAAAAGGGGAAGCTTTTGGGTGTGAAAGGGACTATCATTTTGGTGTCTCTGGGAATTGCTCTGGTGGTTCTTCCTCTTCTTCTGCCGCCGCTGCCTCCACCGCCCATGATACTAATGGTGGTACCTCTTCTTATGTTGTCCTTGCTGCTTAGGCTCGCCTTTTTCCGTACGTCATACCCTCATGTTCTCAATCCTCCCATTTAGTTTCCTGTACACCTTCCTACCTTCCATGCACTATGCATTTTTTATTTTGTTCATCAGTTTTTCGTTTCTTTGTGGAATTTATTAGCTAGGAGTGGCTATCTATCTAGTTTGTATTTTTGTTCTTTTGGGGTTAGATTGTAAATAATGGTTTCAATAGTGGACCTTTTCTCTTAGATTCTGATCTAGAGTGGCTCTTTTAATTTTTTATGCGCTGTGTATTGAGACTTGAGAGCCAGAGCAATGTGGGAAATAATCTCACAATATGAGAAGTTGTTAATTTAGATAGTTCCAGGAGTAGTAGAATAAAGTTCATATTTTTAATCGTGGAGCTAAGGAAGTGCATTAAAAAAGCCGAAAAGCGGCCCGGGACACCTCCTATTCCTTCACCTCCTATTTTGTCCTATTCTCTCCATCTTCACCATTCATTTCATCCAAGGGCTCTCATCTAACATATTACCATACACCCCACTCCACCATATTTCTCTCCCACTTCCCCACATCTCTTCTCTCTCCACATCTCCCCTACCCCCACGCCCAACCTCACCCCTCACAAAACTTCCGCCGCCATCCACACCATCATCTTCCATACAGTTGCCTTCCCCGTCCACGACGTAGTCGTCGCCGGTCTCCGATGAGACTGAACCACACAACATCCTCATGGTCTCCCTCAACCTCCTTGCCGTATTCATCTCCGCTGCCGCATCGGTCATCCACAACCACAAAGCACGAGGCGAGGTTGTGCTATGCGTCGCCGGAGACTGCGTCGTCGTCAGCGCGACCACCATGACCGGAAACTGACGTCGTCGGAGTGGCCACCGTTGGTTGTCGGCGAGGCCACCGTTGGTTGTCGGCGAATCTGGAGATCGATTCATATTCCCTGTTGGTTTCCGCGGTGGTGGCTGGTGAGGGTGAGGCGGTGAGGGAGAGAGTATGCATGGAGAGTGGAGAGAGAATGAGGTTGGGCGTGGGTGTAGGGGAGATGTGGAGAGAGAGAAGAGATGTGGGGAAGTGGGAGAGAAATATGGTGCAGTGGGGTGTATGATAATATGTTAGATGGGAGCCCTTGGATGAAATGAATGGTGAAGATGGAGAGAATAGGACAAAATAGGAGGCTGGGAATAGGAGGTGTCCCTGGCCGTTAAAAAAGAGCGTAAGATCACAGGAAAACGTAGAGAAGTACGAGATAGGAGATACGCTAGCACGGTCATCCAGGAATCATTGAAAACGTGGGGTGGGTGAGGAGAACGAAGGAAACGAAGAAAGAGAGTGAGGAAACAGATGACTTTGGCTTTGGTTTTTTCCAAGATACTCATAGTACCATTATGTTATTTATTACTCCCCTCCCTGATATAAGAGCAAACCACCAAAAAGCGCTTCCTAAGAAAACACATGAATGTTAGTTGAGTATATGAAGTCTACATTTTCAATATTACACATATTTATTATGATACTTTTAAAAGAGAGAAATACATAAACATCTAAAAATATAAAAGAAAGTTAGGAGCAAAGTAGGAAAAACCACATTAAATGAGAGAGAATGTAAAACGATCTCTTATATTTTGAACCAAAATCATTCAAATTTTGGCTCTTATATTAGGGACTGAAGGGAATATAAGTTAATTTTAATTAATTCTCACATACAAAGAATTAAATGTATTGTTGATTAAATCATTAATTTTTCTTATATTGATAACACCTCTCTTATTCAAAATTGTTCACTATCTACATTTATAAATTATGCTCACGCCTTTGTCTTCTTTATCTCTTCATAACACCTCTTCTTTCGCTCTTTACATTTATAAATAATATTCCTTTCCTTCGTTTCTATTTATAAGAGTTCGACGGTTAAAATTCGTTTTTAAGAAAACTTGGTAAAATTATTAAACATGTTAGGAATATAATTTATTTTACTAACACCCTTAGCTTATTTATGATGAGTGTATTATGAGAACATGTGATTTAATAAATATGAAAGAAAAGTAGGAGAAAATAATAGGAAAAAACTCATTAAACGATGATAGAATATAAGATGAATTCTTATATTTTTTATCAAAGCAATTCAGATTTAAGGTTTTTATAATTAAGATTCGACCTCTAAGTGGACAAATAGTAATGAACAGAATTTTTATGGTAGTTAGACTTATGTGGGACAAATTTATCTAATACTACCTCTGGTCCTAAATATAGGACATAATTGACTTTTTTTTAGAGAGATTAAAGTTGCGAAATATGTTATTAAACGATGACATATTTGATATATTTTTAGATTATCTATTAGTTTAAGGGGAAAAATTAGGTAAATCAATTTATAATTAACTTATTTTGCTTTTTTAAGGATTTTCCAGAAAAAGCCAATTAGGTCTTATATTTAGGACCGGAGGGAGTATAACCTAATTTGATATGTGATGTATGTTTTCATTGAAATATCTAAATCCCCTCCCATTTTCTTATTTGATCATGGATGAGGGATTATCAATAGAGGGTATTTTTAGGAAAAAAAATAAAAAATTAGGATTAGGAATACAATTAAATCAAACGTCCAAAAAGAGGATATGTTAAGGACACGAGGAGAGCAATAAATTAGAATACTATGAGGGCGTGTATATGTTAGAAAGGTAGTGTGTTGAGACTTGAGAGAAGAGAAATTGATAGCGGAAGGCCGCGTGGAGGGAACAAGTTACGGCAGGATGGATATCTTGTTTTGTCTTCCAAGGAAAGCAAGAATAAAACTCAACAGAGTGAAGCAAAAACAAAAGAAAAGAAGAGAAATTGAGAATGAGAGAACCGTGGGCGACATATAAGCAAAAAAGTAGCAAGTTTCCTAGGTTCATCTGTATCTTTTTTTATTTTGACCATATGGTTCATCTGTATCTGAATGAATCTAACTACCATTTCTGCTCCATAAATATGCGCCGACTCCTCAATTCAGGCTACTTTTCGCCTACTCCTACTCATAAGTTACTGTATTCATTAACTGCTAAAATACCCAACAAAAACAGATCCTCAATATGTCAAATTCATTTGATTACTATTTTTTTGTCTTTTAGATGTGAGTTGTGTTTTACATTTATTAAAGTTCAGGTAAACATCCGAACTCAAAACAACATTTACAGATTCACTCACCAATAAGGTAAACTTTATATTGGTGATTTTTGAATTCACAACCTTATGGTTATGAGTCAAACCCTGACCTTTGTTGACAATTTGATTTCATTTATCATTTGAATTTCTTGCAATGTAGGGGTGGTTTTCTATTGGGCCGAGGCATTTGGGGGTTAATTGGTTTTGTTGGGTGCAAAAGCTTAGTCTAAGAGTTTGGTATGGAATATTAAAAAGGGAATGAAAGGGACGAAAGAAAGAAGAGAGAGGCAAATGATGCTGAATTTTGAGTTATGAGTAAAGTGACTGCCGTGACACCCTAACCTTTTCTCACGTTTTAAAAGGAGAGTAGGTGAGAGGCTTCAAACAAAGCTAAAAATGTGGCAAGTGACAATGCGTATTGGACCGCCAAACGGCTACCTTAATTAGTTTGCTTTCTATGAAGCATTTGGATTTACCTTCCCATGAACATTGAACTTCAACATATATATTGATTTCTATATTACCATTCACAGTTTTGAAGCCTTTTTGTTTTTTCTTCCTCCCTTTCCCCGAAGCTTCCTCCCTTGTCACAAGCATCCTAGGCTGCTCATAATTTACATACTCACATATCCACTATTACCTCTTCTTGTAATTCCTGACACTAGTTATTTTTGATTAAGCAAATGAATCAGGTAGCAGACCTCATTTATGTACCAGATTTCTTTCCACTATTAGACAGACACGACCTTCGAATTTTGGCTAAAGTATACCTTTAGTCCCTTATGTTTGCATGAAGTTTCAATTTAGTCCTTTATCTTCAGAAAGTACACTTTTAGTCCTTCAAATCTAACACCGTCAGTCAACTTAACGGAAATTGCTGACTCATCAAATTTTAGTGATGACTATTCAATTAAAAGCTGACAAAGCATAAATATATTATTTTAAGTAAAAAATAAAATCAATCATGAAAATTAAAAATCATATCAAATAATAATCTTTTTTAATGGGATGTTTCTAAATTAAAAATCATGAATTAAAAAATCTTTAAACTGAAAGCTACATCTACTAGGGTTTTTTTCTTTGTGACGGCTCATCCCAAATTTTCATCTTCTCTCTATTAAGTAAGTCTCTTTTGTCTCTTCTTGTTTTGTTCTCTACATTTTGTCGATCAAAGAATTCTTTTTGAAGTTCCAGTTTTCTTTTCCTTGTATAATTTTAAAGTTGATAAGTGTTATGATAGCGATAATATATTACATCGTTGAAATTGGACTATAAAGGGATAATAAGAAAATAAAGTTGGAGAAACGAAGATGGTGACATTCAGATGGAGTTTCTATGTCCAATTTCACGATTTGGATTAAAGGATTTGGCAGGAAAAATGAAGGTAAGGAATTTCTCTCCCATTCCTTTTGTTTGGTTCAGGAAAAAAAGGGAGGGTAAAATTTATCTCCTTACCTTGAAAATGAGAAGTTTAAACGAAGTGATGCAGACTTATTCAAGAGAATCGTACAAGAGGACGTCAAGAACGGAGAAAGACAGGAGGACATAGAAGTTAGCTTTGAAGCCGAATTTATTCGTGTAGAAGAAGAAGTTTTGTCAAGTTTATTTCTCCTTGATTTTATTTTCTACGCAAAACAATATATTTATGCTTTGTCATCTTTAAATCAAACAGTCATCACTAAAATTTAATGAGTCATCATTAAATTTTGATGAGACAACGATTTCCGTTAAGTTGAGTAACGGTGTTAGATTTAAAGGACTAAAAGTGTACTTTCCAAAGATAAAGGACTAAATTGAAACGCCATGCAAACATAAGGGACTAAAGGTATACTTTAGCCTCGAATTTTAAACGCCATATATGAGATATCAATCATTCACCATTATTTTGTTAAGAATTACAACTAGGTCTTAGGGAATTAATCACATATAGTTCTAAAAAGCATCAAATTAAATTACATTAAATCTCTAGAGACTTACGTGATATTGACATCTTATCGAGCTGTGTTGAGTTGTCAATAATAAATCATTTAATATTACACAGCATCTAAAGGACTTCAATATTCAGTTCAAAAACAAAATCAGTTAAAAAAAATGACTTCAATGTAATTTGATGATTTTTTAGAACCTAATTATAATTAATTTCTTGTTCTCGGTATATTAGAATAAACAGAATTGCATCAGAATTATGATGCCTCATTTTTTTAAAAAAAGTATGCAATCATGAACATTAAGAAATCACAGAATATATTCAACAAAGGGAAAATGACAAATAAATACGTCCAAATATCCAAAAGACAAGTAAAAAACTCAAACTTTGAAAAGTAGAAGTAATGAACTCCGAATTCCAAAACAACAATTAAAGAACTAGACAATTGTTAATCACTATGTTCCAATTGTTAATAGCTATACTCCAAATGTTATTTTATCTATTTGGAAGTTTGAGTTCCTTACTTGTCCTTATGAAAGTATGAATTCCTTATTTGTCATTTTGGACATTTGGAGGTATTTATTTGTCATTTTCCCTTAAAGAAAACATCAAATAAATAATGGTATGGGCATATTATACGTTTTTTATTGTCAAGAATGAATTATTTAGAAAAAACTAAAATAATTTTAAGGAGCGATTCATCAAATGTTACTGATTTAAATGTTATTAAAATTACAGCAAAAAAATTTAGCCAAACAATAATTTTAATATTAGCGGTTCCAGAAATTTTTTGGATGCGCTAAAAACTTTTTTTTTATTTTAATTTTCTATGCATTTTCAATGTTTTTTAAAATTAGCAGTTACAGGAATTTTTTATGCGCTCTTTTTAAAAAGTTAAATGTCAAAAACAAATTGCAAAAATAGAATGAATTTCATAGTTCAAATTGTAACCTGGCAAGTTTCTGTAAGCCCAAGTTCACAAGAACCTCCAGCATGCTTGATGGAACTTATTGGGCTTGCTCCATAGTTCCACCATCATGCGCTGAATCTGAGAAGCAATAAAAAGATAAAGGGTTAATGATCAATCTGGCCACTGAATACTTTTCAAAGTATCAATTTGGCCTACGAACAATAAACGTTCTCATTTTGGCCACTAAACAATAAAAAGGGTCCATTTTGGCCACTAAACCAGTGGAAAATACTAAAATGCCCCTTTTTAAAATTAAAAGAAAAACACCTCCTCCCTGCCTCATCAACTCCTCCCTCCTCCGCCATATCCGTCACCTCTGACGACACTCACTCAACATTACAATGGACCATTTTCATTGTAATCAACCCAAACTATTGCGTTGCAAATTTCAGTCGTGATTCCTCTCAATCACGTTACATTACAATGGATAAGAATTGACCTCCCACGTCAATCACATTACAATGGACCATTTTCGTTGCAAATTTCAGCCCTGATTCCTCCATCTCTCCCTTCCCAAGTTCATTGTTCAGATAAAAGTAGTTCAGACACCCCCATATGGGTTGATTTTTGACATTTAAAATATTACCTTTCACAACGCCTACCATTTCGAAATTCAGCTAATGAAGGAAAGTTGATATTTTTGACTCACCTTGATGGTTTTGGAATACATTAGAACTGATTGTTTATACACGAGGGGATCTATGAATAAGAGAGAAAGGTGTCTTTGAGAGGATTAGGAAGAAGTGATCTGAAATATGGATGAGTAATCAAGTAAATGGTACTGTTGCTTAATCAAATGGGAAGCAGAGGTCGGAGAGATAGGCAGAGCAGTGGGGAACAGGTGGGTTTGATGGAGAGAGTGAAGAAGGGTGACTCTTTGATAGGAATGATGAGGAGTGTGCAGGAGGGGCGGAGGCTACGTTGGAGGTGATGAATATGGCGGAGGAGTAGGGGAGGTAGGAGGAGGAGTTTTTTATTTTTAATTTTAAAAGGACATTTTAGTATTTTCCATTGGCCTAGTGGCCAAAATAGATCCTTTTTATTGTTCAGTGGCCAAAATGAGACCGTTTATTGTTTGTAGGCCAAATTGATACTTTAAAAATTGTTCAGTGGCCAAATTGACCTTTAACCCAAAGATAAAATTATTCTACCCATAAGGGAATGAAATTTAAGAAGATTTGTTTTCTGTTCTTTTGAGTTCAACAAATTTCTTTTATGAAAATAATTTTTTTTTTGAGTTAAAGGTACAGATTTAATATCCAACGATTGTTTTAATTGCATCAAACATAAATAACAATTTTTTGGTGCAAACATGACATTCGTCAAATAAAAATGATGCAAATATAATAATTTTGTCATCCGACAATTGTGACCACTATGGTGCACCAAAAAATTGTTATTTTTTGCTAGGTGTGATTAACACAGTTGTCAAATAGTACTAAATATACACCTTTACTCTTTTTAAGAAAAAAAGAAAATACTATTTCATTAAAGAGAACCAAAAAATACTAATGGACGAGTCCACTTTGACCCCAACCATCAATGTCAGTTCAAGACATGAAATACCATAATACCCCAGATTAATACCCCAGATGTATAATGTATGACATATCACAGATTAATACCTGTATAATGCCAGCATTACCCTTTGCAACCCCAGATGCAACAGTGCCAATTCCAGCATCAGCCACCAGTTTTACTGAGACCTTAGCCTCGCGGTTCACCTGTTTTTCTAGAAAACCATGGAAATTCTTCTCCAGACACGGAGTTTGATTAAGAAAAATGAGCAGTTAAAAATGCTTAGAATCGACTGGTGGATTGACTGAGCAAGATCCTCAAAGGAATAGATTCATAATTTCACTAAAATGTTAAGGTCAAATTGTAACGATAGAATTTCACAGTTCAAAATATAACCTGGTGAGTTTCCATTCCCAAGGACCTCCAGCATGCTTGATGGAGCTTATTGGACTTGCTCCAGTTCCAACATCATGCTGTGAAATCTGAAAAGCAATAGCAAGATCAAATTATTGCACTCAAAGTGAATAAAGTTAGAAAGATTAAACAAATTATCTGCTCTTCTGAGTTCAACGAATTTATCATATGAAACCAACGATCTTTTTTCACCAAGTACATTCTACTATAACCAACAATTAATTCCAATTTCATTCTACTAAGCACAGAATATTTATGTTTAGAGATTCCAATGTGATATGGACTCTTAGGTGGACTCTTATGTTTGGAATTTCATTCTAATTCCAACATTTATGTTTAGAGATTCTACACTCATATGGACTCTTAGGTGGTGCCCAGGCAGAGAGCCTTAGTATTTCTTTGAATTTACGGTGAAACGGAGATAGCAGAAACAGAGCCACCAGTACAAAAGCGTTGGGCCGTTGCCCAATTGATGAAGCAGATTCAACCCTTCCAACAGGTATTAGAGCACGCTCACTTTGGAATTCAAGAAGTTCATGGAAAACCTACAAAAGGTTCCAGCAAATATCAATTAATTTCCAAATTATCACAGATAAAAATCGTAAATCTAAGAAACTCAAATCTACATAAAAGCTACTTAATCCTCATCATCAATGGTAATGTAGAAGCTACAGAAAATGAGCCAATCAACTGTGAATAAAAAAAGAATAGACATGCAACAAAGGCCTCATTGAACAGGGAACGAAAACAGAACACTTTAGTGAACAACAAATTACTGAGGCTTAGCTCAATAGTCCCATTCCGTTATTTAAAGGAATTTTTATGGGCACCTGATTGAGGCAGAGAATTTCCTTATGAACACTAACCAAATAGCTACTAACCAATTCACTTAAGTGTCTACAAACATATCATATTATTCATTGTAGGACAACAGCATCTAAAACTGCCTTAGTCCCCATTAGATTCCAACAAAAATGAAGTCATAAAATGTAAGTTTAATTGGCTAAATGCTGCTGGTAAACTGAAAAAGCACTTTGAGTTTTTTGAGGAACAGCGTTGTGAAGCAACTTCGACATCTCTGGATTATTTGCATGATACTCCCCTTTGAAACAAAGAAATAAAGTCTGTCAGAAACTTTCGTCTATCAAGAAATATTGACAGGAAGGGTCTTAATAAAATCATGAAAAATACACATGCTATAATGCACTGCAAACAGCTAATTACTTCCAAAAAACAAACATTTTCTAAGATCTTCATTTATGTCGTAGAACACAATAAGGCTCAACTCATACAAAATCTCAAAATAAAAAAACTCAGAATTCTAACAAATCCAAGAGCAAATGGTACCTCCAGGCCTAAACTGTATTAACACGACATGTTCCAGAAAATGCCTCCAGAAAGTGCCCATTATGAAAATAATTTTAAGAACACCCAATTTAACAGCCTGAAAAGCTGCTCCCTGGTGGTAGGAGCTCTTTATAACCACAACTTTATGATAAATCCTAAAACATATATGTGAGAATATTATGTAATTAATGTGAGAATATTATGTAATTATTTTCTGTTATTAGGCATTATTAGCATTTATTATATTGTCTACTACTCTAGACTATAAATATAGCTCTTCCTTGTACACATTTCTTATGAGTAATGAGAATATACAAGTTTTCTCTCATCTCTAGTCTCTCAATTCCCACATGGTATCAGAGCATCAGGCTCGAAATCTCTGATTAGGGTTTCATAGCCAACATACTATGGAACTTTCTCTTCAATATTTAGGGCTAAAATTATGCGTGATGATCGGAGTATTTCTGGATCTCACCGCCGGCCCCACTGAAGAGAGGAAGTCCCGATCGGCCGAACCCTTGAAGATCGCTGCCACCGGCGGCGCGTGTAGTCCCCACGCGCCGGCGAACAGTTCGACGGCAGAATGTCCTCGCCGGCGCGTGGGGGGGCGTGAAGCAGCCTCTCCGGAGGCGGTTTGGACTGCCGTAGTCGCCGTCGCATTCCCGGCCCGATTCCGGTGTGGTTTTGTGGATTCAAGGTTGTATTCTCAAGTTTCAGGATTGGGCAGTGCTGTTTGCTCATTGTCCATTCATGTATTTACCTCTGAAACTGTGTGGTACTTGATTTGTACCTATCTTGGAGTTTTACTGGTATTTGGAATTTCAGTAACGATGAAGATGATGATCACAAGCCTTTTAATCAATGTTGCGACATATCTTCTAAGTTCGGTAGCAAGAAAGGCAACTCACTCATCGTTTGAAACAATTATTGCTTTAGAAACTGTATCATCAACGTTTGTTGCTAAGCGTGGTAACTTTCTTCAAGCCTTAAAAACCTCACAAGATCGACATATGTGGATTGTTGATTCTGGGGCCTCTGATCACATGACTGACAATCATAAATTATTCACTACCTACATCCCGTGTGCCGGCAAAATGAAAGTAAAGATTGCTGATGGCTCGCTCGCTTCCATTGCCGGGAAAGGAAGTATTAAAATTTCAGAGAGTATCACTCTGGAATCTGTCTTACATGTGCCAAAATTAGCATGCAGCTTACTGTCTGTTAGCCAGTTGACAAAGCAATCAAATTGCTCAGCTAATTTTTTGTCCACTCATTGTGTGTTTCAGGATCTATCATCTGGGATTGTGATTGGTCGTGCTAAAGAATGTGAGGGACTCTACTTCCTTGACGATGTCAGAGTGAGTCACCAATCCATTACAAGTCAAGGTAATTCTATATCAAAAATTGCAGATTCTATGTTATGGCATAAGAGAATGGGTCACCCTAATTTCCAGTATTTATCCCGTATGTTTCCAACCCTTTGTCCATCCTCAAACCATGATATGAAGTGTGAAGTATGTGAATTAGTCAAACACCATCATTCAACATATCCTAGAGCTCCATATACTCCCTCCAAGCCATTTACTACCATCCATAGCGATCTATGGGGACCTTCACGTAACCCAAACCGTACCAAATCTACAGGATTTATTACATTCATAGATGACCACACCCGTTGTTGTTGGGTTTATCTCTTAAAGGACAAGTCTGAGGCACCAAATGCTTTCATGAACTTCTTTGCTATGATTAAAAATCAGTTCAATACAAGCATCAAAGTTTTGCATTCTGATAACGGTACTGAGTACTTTAATCGAACTTTGAGCAATTTCCTCCAGACCCATGGTTATATCCATAAAAGTTCATGTGTTCACACCCCTCAACAAAATGGCATTGCTGAAAGGAAAAATAGACATATCCTGGAGGTTACTAGGGCTCTTATGATCACCTGTAATGTACCAAAGTTCTATTGGGGGGATGCCATTTTAACTGCAACTTACCTCATCAATCGAATGCCAAATAAGGTGATATCTTTTGAAACTCCACTTAAAATGTTACAAAGTGTTTTTCCCACCACTCACCTTGAATCAAATCTTCCATTGCGTGTCTTTGGTTGTACTGTTTTTGTTCATACGTATTCAAATAACAAACTTGATTCCCGTGCAGTGAAATGTATTTTTCTTGGGTATTCTCCAACTCAAAAGGGGTACAAATGTTTTGATCCTGTCTCCAAACATCTGTTTGTAAGCTTTGATGTTACCTTTCATGAAGATATTCCCTTCTATCCTAAGTCTTCAATTCAGGGGGAGAAAACGAGTGAATCTCAGACTTTGGTGCCTGAACCCATACAAGAATACATCTTCCTTGAACAATTGACAGAGCCAACACAAACAAAGTCGTCACCTCCACCACAAATAGAGTCGTCACCTCCACCACAAATAGAGCCATCACAAATAAAACCTCCCTTAACCCAACCATCTCTTGTGCCAATCACAAATAAAAGTTTGAATGCAGGAAACAAAGATATGATGGTGTACTCACGAAGGCAATGGTCTAAGGGAGGAAAGAAACTTACATCTGAAGCACCCAAGCAATCAGAACCAGTGATAGTTCCTGAAGAACCAAAGGAGGCTGAAGTGGTGATAGTTCCTGAGGATATTGATGCAGAGGTTTCTCAGGAAATGCAGGTAAATATTGAACGTAATGGATGCACAAGAGGGGGGGGGTGAATTGTGCTTCAAAATAAATACTCGAAATAAACAACACAGGATTTATACTGGTTCGGTCTACCTGACCTACGTCCAGTCCTCAACCACCCAGGCTGAGAGTTCCACTATAACTCAGGTTTTAAATCGGGTTCACCTGAAACCTTACAACCGCAAGTTTTACGGGCTCACTTGCAACCTTACAACAAGTTTTACACTGGCTCACTTGTAACCTATCTAACTGTCTCCCCCTCACACCAAGCAAGGGTTTGAAGTTTACACTTGAAGGCTTTTCTGACTAAGTTCTCTTACAGAACAAATGATGTTACACACTTAAGTTCAATAAATGCTCTTTTAACAAGAAGAGACTTAACTACAATGAGTACAGAATAAGTACGTGAAGAATCACTCAAAGTGTTAAATGCTCTTTTCTATTTCTGGGCAGCCTTGAATGCTTTGAAGATTTCTTGTGTTCCTCGCTCTAACTTCTCTCTAGAGTATTCAAGGATAATTGTTCTCTTCATAAATGAAGTTGAGCTCCCTTTATATAGTCTTCAAGCATTTGAACTCTTGGTAGGTGGGAGTCCCGTTTGAATTTGGCCGTTTATCCCAAGTTACCGTTTGCCCAATAAATGCTCCATTAATGCATAGCAGGGTTGACTTGCTTTATCTCTGAAAAGTAGTCCTGACACCTCTGCTCTGATATAAGCATTCTGACTTCTGAGTATGTGATTTTTACTCTTGCACTCTTGCTGACGGATGATCATCTTTCATCCGCAAGTGGTAATCTTGCTCTGCAAGTGTTAAGCTCTGAGTCCCAATGTCAAGAGTCTTTCCATCCGGAAGCTCATTTGCATCCGGAAGCGTGACCATGTTCTGCACATACTGGTTAGTCCAACATAGCAATATATATATAAGAATTATACATGCTGTGGGAAGTTTGTTTGCTATGGGGAGTAGTTTACTTAGACTGTGTTCTGATTTGGTCTATGATGTATCTGGAAGCATTTTTACATCCGGAAGTAAAACTACTAGATGAAGGATCTTGGTTCACTATAACTCACTCTCACTTAGTGTATTTCATCCCAACACTCAGCGCTAGTCACTAAGCTATCGGAAGCACTTTTACTTGACGTAGTGAACTCACTGACGCTTAGGGTGAAATCTATTCTATCAGTCTGCGCCAGTCAAGATCTAATAGGAAGCAACTTCACTTGATGTTGCATTTCTGCTGACGCTCGGGGTTATATCTAGTCTATCAACCTGCGCCAGTCTAAATCTAATAGGAAGTGCTTTCACTTGGCGAAGTAGACTTACTGACGCTTGGGGTAATAACTATTCTGTCGCTCTGCGCCAGTCTAATTCTAACAGGAAGCGCTTTCACTTGGGGAAGTAGACTCACTGTCGCTTGGAGTAATATCTATTCTATCGCTCTGCGCCAGTCTAAGTCTAACAGGAAGCAACTTCGCTTCCGATTGAACCATAGCTTAGTCTTAGGGTTTGTGCACCTAAAGTTCATGGACTAAGTTAAATCCCTAGTTATTTACTTGCTGACGCTGGGGGATGAAAGCATTCATCCGCATGCGCAAGTCCTAATCTAACCGGAAGTAAATCTTCATCCGGAAGCACTCTTACTTGGGATCCTAAGTATACTATTGCTTCCTAGTCACTTGGTCTAATCCTTTATATTTTAGTCTTCATCAAAACTTAAGATTCTAACATTCTCCCCCTTTTTGATGATGACAAACTTAGCTTTATCGATTAAGTTCATATGAAAGGATTAGCTGAAGAATAAAAGCAATAGTTCAGAATAAGTAACTTAGACAAATATTATTGATAAGCATAGGTTACAGGTCAGAGCATATAATTAGATAACATTTACAAGCAGCGAGCATATAGTAGGCAGATATGAGAACATGCATGAAAAGATGAACATTTCTAAGTAAAAAAAAATTTGGGCTGGGGGTTGTTTCTTTGTTTCTTCTTTCTCTCCCTCTCGCTGAAGCTCTTCTTCATCAAGGAACTCCCAGGGTAGCAAGGCTAGTGGTCAATGCATTTCTCCCCCTTTTGGCATCATCAAAGAGTGTTTTCCATATTTGATCGCCGCAGCCTCCTCCTTAGGGATTGACTTCCTCTTCTTAGAACCCACTAACAGTTCTGCCATTCTTCCAGAAGTTTCAGACTGACCTTGAATATTTTCATCCTGCCCTAGGGCAATTTGCCGAGAAACTTCATGATGTTCTTGATGTCTTTCACGATGCCCAGATTTTCCAGAATGTTGATGGCTTGATTTCCCAGATTTGGACTTGTGTTTCTTAGATGAGGAGGGTTTCCTCGAAACTGGGTTTGCTTCAGAGGGTTCGGCCATTTTTTTTTGTGGGGTTGATGAAATGTTTATATGAAGAACATAGATGAAAATGAAGAATGTGTGAAATGAGATGTCCCTTTTATAGGTAAAGTCACTAAGGGCAAAAAAGGTCATGCTCCTTCACATTATCACACATTGGGTAGCGTAAACGCCTTAAGTTGGATCGATATACCTGATGACACGTGTCGCTTCATATTGTCAGAGAAGTCGAAACGTCTCATTTGGAAGTTGAAGCGTTTTCTGAAGTGACGTGTCTTCTTGGACTTGTGCTGGCGCTCTCTTGGTTTGATCATCCAGCGTCAGTGTGTAATCATTCGGAAGTGGTTTTGCTTCCGGTTGTACTTACTTAAGATTCAACATTGAATACCTGCAAGGACATATATTGGCACTCCGATGCCTAAGTTAGTATTGTTTGAAGTATTTTGAAAAACAATTAAGTACATGGAATTTACACTTCATTTGGGTTTACCATTCCCAAATCACCTCTAATAAAAGTAAATTGGTCAACCCCCAGAGGCTTGGTGAAGATATCTGCAAGCTGTTGTTGTGTGGGGACAAACTGTACTTTGACATCTTTCTTTTGAACATGGTCTCTGATGAAATGATGTCTGACATCAATGTGCTTTGTCCTAGTGTGCTGAACCGGATTCTTGGCTAGGCTGATTGTGCTTGTGTTGTCACAGAGGATGGGTGCCTCAGGAAATTCCAAGCCAAGATCTCTCAACTGGTTCTTCAGCCACAACACTTGGGCACAACAACTGGCTGCTGCAATGTATTCTGCCTCAGTGGATGACAAGGACACGCAGGTCTGCTTTTTGCTCGCCCAAGACACCAGACAACCACCAAGGAAGGCGCATTGTCCACTGGTGCTTTTCCTATCAGTTTTATAACCTGCATGATCAGAGTCAGAATAAGCCCACAAGAACTCTTGGTTACCTCTGGGATACCAAAGACCAAGTTCTTGTGTCCCCTCAAGGTATCTTAAGATACGTTTAACACATGTTAGATGTGACTCCTTGGGGTTGGCTTGAAATCTAGCACACATGCCTACACTAAATTGAATGTCAGGTCTGCTGGCTGTTAAGTATAGGAGAGAACCTATCATTCCTCTATACATGGGCAGGCTAACAGATTTACCCTTTGCGTCAGCATCAAGTGCGGCAGTGGTGCTCATGGGAGTGTCATACTCCTTGCATTCATCCATCCCAAACTTTTTGAGTAGCTCTCTGCAGTATTTGGCTTGGGAGATGAATATTCCATTCTTCTTCTGCTTAATTTGCAGGCCTAGGAAGAACGTTAGTTCTCCCATCATTGACATTTCAAACTCACCCTGCATGGTCTTAGAAAAATCCTCACAAAGCTTTTCGTTAGTTGCTCCAAAGATAATATCATCAACATAAATTTGAACAATTAGCATGTCTCTATCTTTGTGAAGGATAAACAGTGTATTATCAAGTTTGCCTCTTGAGAAACCTTTGCCTAGCAGAAAGCTGCTAAGTCTCTCATACCAAGCTCTAGGAGCTTGTTTTAGGCCATATAAAGCTTTCTTTAATCTATACACATGTTTGGGGTGCTTATGATCCTCAAAGCCAGGAGGTTGTTCTACATATACCTCTTCTTTAATATAACCATTAAGAAATGCACTCTTTACATCCATTTGATATAGCCTGAAGCCCTTCATGGATGCAAAGGCTAGAAGAATCCTTATTGCTTCAAGTCTCGCGACTGGAGCAAATGTTTCTTCATAGTCAATGCCTTCTTCTTGGTTATATCCTTTGGCAACTAGTCTGGCTTTGTTTCTTGTAATTTGACCTGTCTCATCCAGTTTGTTTTTAAAGACCCATTTGGTCCCTACTATAGATTGATGAGATGGCCTAGGGACTAGTTCCCAGACTTGACTTCTTTCAAATTGGTTTAGCTCTTCCTGCATGGCAATAATCCAGTCGCAGTCCTCAAGAGCTTGTTCAACTGAAGTTGGTTCTATTTGAGATAGAAATGCACCAAACTCAACTTCATTTTGAACCTGCCTTCTGGTTCTCACACCAGAAGAAACATCACCAAGCACTTGATCAAGAGGATGATCTCTGTGATGCCTCCTAGCTGTTGGCAACTGTGCCTCATCATGCACAGTCTGCACTCTAGGTTCATCGCAGAGTTCATCTTCTTCCTTAGGATTGTTTGCTGGTGTTTCTTTTGGTGGTGAAGAAGATGATGGTAATTTTGGGAGGTTAAGTAATTCATCATCTTCTCTGGATTGTCCCCATGTAGGAATTTCATCAAATACAACATGCATGGATTCCTCTACAGTTTTAGTTCTCATGTTGTATATCCTATAAGCTTTACTCCTAAGGGAATATCCTATGAATATACCTATATCAGCCTTTGGATCAAACTTACCCAAGTTTACCTTTCCATTATTATGCACGTAGCATTTTGATCCAAATATTCTGAGGTGGCTGATGTTTGGCTTCCTTCCTTTGTATAGCTCGTATGGAGTCTTATCCAAGCCTTTACGAACATAAGCTCTGTTGGAGATATAGCAAGCAGTGCTCATAGCGTCCGCCCAGAACACTTGAGAAACCTCTTTCTCGTTGAGCATGCTTCTAGCCATCTCCGTCAGAACCCTGTTCTTTCTTTCAACTACTCCATTTTGTTGAGGAGTCCTCGGAGCTGAGAAGTTATGTTCAATTCCATTTTGCTCACATAGCTCAGAGAAGCTATGGTTCTCAAACTCTCCTCCATGGTCTGTCCTTATGGCTGTGATTTTGAGATCCTTCTCATTCTGCACTTTCTTAGCCAGGACAACGAAAGCATCAAAAGCATCTTGCTTAGAGGCAAGAAACAAAGTCCACGTAAACCTTGAATAGTCATCCACCACCACTAAAGCATATAGGTTTCCTCCCAAGCTTTTTACTCTTGCTGGCCCAACCAAATCCATGTGGATTAGTTCCAAGGGCCTGCTGGTGGAGACTCTCTTCTTGGTTTTAAACGAGGATTTTGTTTGCTTTCCCCGTTGGCAGGATTCACAGATAAAATCATGCTTAACCTTAAAAGAGGGAATACCTATAGCTAGCTCATTTTTAATTAGCATGTCCAATTGAGTAAAGTTAACATGAGCTAGTCTCTTATGCCAAAGCCAACTATTCTCGTCACTAGATATTAAACATTTTTCCTCTAGCTGTTGACATAAGTCTAAGGTATATAAATTCCCATTTCTGTTTGCCTTAATCTTGCATTTTAAGTTGGCCTTATCTATATTTAGATCCTGCTTATCAACTATTAAGCACTCATTTGAATCAAATATTACCCAATTTCCTCTGTCCGTGCTCTGGCTCACGCTCAGCAGGTTGTGACAGAGACCGTCCACAAGGTAGACATCTTTTACTGGTCCGACCTCTCCAACTCCAGTGATCTTGCCACTTTGATTTCCTCCAAAGGTTACTGTGGCCCCATCTTTGATCACCAGAGATTTGAACTTGTCTCTGTCCCCAGTCATGTGTCTTGAGCATCCACTATCAATATACCATTTCTTGTTCTTGGATGCCTTGAGACACACCTGTAAAATTTAAGCAAACTTAGGTACCCAACTTTTCTTGGGTCCTCGATCATTAGTTTTTAATGCCCTTGGTTTAGAGTCATCCTTGATCTTGGGCTTGTGACTTTTCTGAGCCTCTGGCCGAGTGCTGGCTCTGGACTCTTGGGTTTTCCCTTTGGAATAATTCCAGGCTTGGGATCCTTGTCCTCTCCTAGTTTCCTTTGCAGGAGGAGGATCTTTTGTTGCCTTGGTTCTTTTAGGGACCCATTTGTAGGAGCTGTTAACTCCATGCTTCTTAGCATTACAGGTGGACGTGGAGTGTCCTTTCCTGTTGCAGTAATTACAGAAGCTAAAGGGTGAGGAGCCATGATTGGTGGCTTTATGGAAGAACTTCAGGTAAGGCTTTACTTTTGGTTCTACCCACCTTTTTACCTTAGGGGTATATCCCAAGCCAGTTCTATCCCTATATGCCCTTTGGCTCATTAAAATTACTTTTAGCATTTCTGAACCATTGGTGAACTTCTCCAGGGCATTTTGCAGCTTATTATTTTCCTCTGAGACTTTGCTGCAACTAGAGCAACTCTCAGGTGTTGGGGCGTTGGGTTCTACCTGTGGAGAACCCTGGCCATCCACTATCGGAAGTCTTCTAGCTTCCGCTAGTTCCTCACTTAGTGAGTCCACCTTGGACTCAAGTGATTCCTTTTTGGTTTTCAACACCTTATAGGCTTTACATAGTCTAGAGAATTCTTCATGAATCTCATTGTAAGCCTCTTGAAGTTCAGAAAAAGTTACCTCATGATCTTCGTTGGTGAGGTCAGCATCTGAAGGTGCTTCTTCATCCTCCTCTCTAGCTACCAGGCAGAGGTTGGCAACTTCTTCTTCGTCACTTGCTTCCTCATCTGAGCTGTTAACCCAAATAGAGGAAACAAGAGCTTTTCTTTTGTCCTTGCCTTTTGACCTCTGCAGGCTGGGGCACTCAGCCTTGAAGTGACCAGGCTTATTGCATTCAAAGCACACAGGGACCTTCTCTTTCTTGTATCCCTTCTTCTCACTGGTATCACCTCTCTGATAGCCTCCCTTCTTTCTGAGGAATTTTCTAAATTTCCTCACCATCATAGCCATCTCCTCATCGTCCATCTCATCATCATCATCTTCATCATTGTCATTGATCCCTTTGCTGGGAGCAACGAGAGCAAGATTTTTGTTCTTGGGCGAAGGTTGAGGAGCTCTCATAGCCAGCAAGGTAGGTTCATATTCAGCAAGAGAGCCGAATAGTGCGGTGATGGAGCTGGTTGATTCACCTTGCACTTCTTGCAAAATAGTTACTTTGGTGATCCAGTCACCCTTCAAGATCTTTAGGATCTTGCTCACTTGCTCTCTTTCAGGGATATCCTTACCCAGCGAGGCCAAATTATTGATGAGATGAGTGAACCTGAGTTCCAGCTCTCTGATAGGCTCGGTAGGGCTCAGCATGGCGAATTTATGGAATTCTTCAACCAGCATTTCAATACGTCTCGCCTTTACTCCCCTGGTTCCAGAGTGTGCAGCCTCAAGAGCCTCCCACATATCCTTAGCAGTTTTGTGGTGGCTGATTCTGTGAAATTCTTTGTGGGTGAGAGCACACTGGATGTAGTGCATGGCCCGATGGTTTAGTTGGACTAGAGCATAGTCCTCAGCAGTGTATCTGGCTCGCACTTTTGCAAATCCATCTTCGTCCAGTGGAACATTATCCCCTCGTTCTATGACATCCCAGAGTCTCAAGTCGCTTGACTTGATATATGTCTCCATTCTGTACTTCCAGAACGTATAGTTGTACCCATCGAAGCCTGGGGGCTTATTGGGTTGAACGGCGACATCTGGTAGGCCATAATCTGGATCCATTACTTGATCTTTGCTTTCTGATTCGTTGGAATCGGGTGAGAAAGACCTGCTCTGATACCAAATGAACGTAATGGATGCACAAGAGGGGGGGGGTGAATTGTGCTTCAAAATAAATACTCGAAATAAACAACACAGGATTTATACTGGTTCGGTCTACCTGACCTACGTCCAGTCCTCAACCACCCAGGCTGAGAGTTCCACTATAACTCAGGTTTTAAATCGGGTTCACCTGAAACCTTACAACCGCAAGTTTTACGGGCTCACTTGCAACCTTACAACAAGTTTTACACTGGCTCACTTGTAACCTATCTAACTGTCTCCCCCTCACACCAAGCAAGGGTTTGAAGTTTACACTTGAAGGCTTTTCTGACTAAGTTCTCTTACAGAACAAATGATGTTACACACTTAAGTTCAATAAATGCTCTTTTAACAAGAAGAGACTTAACTACAATGAGTACAGAATAAGTACGTGAAGAATCACTCAAAGTGTTAAATGCTCTTTTCTATTTCTGGGCAGCCTTGAATGCTTTGAAGATTTCTTGTGTTCCTCGCTCTAACTTCTCTCTAGAGTATTCAAGGATAATTGTTCTCTTCATAAATGAAGTTGAGCTCCCTTTATATAGTCTTCAAGCATTTGAACTCTTGGTAGGTGGGAGTCCCGTTTGAATTTGGCCGTTTATCCCAAGTTACCGTTTGCCCAATAAATGCTCCATTAATGCATAGCAGGGTTGACTTGCTTTATCTCTGAAAAGTAGTCCTGACACCTCTGCTCTGATATAAGCATTCTGACTTCTGAGTATGTGATTTTTACTCTTGCACTCTTGCTGACGGATGATCATCTTTCATCCGCAAGTGGTAATCTTGCTCTGCAAGTGTTAAGCTCTGAGTCCCAATGTCAAGAGTCTTTCCATCCGGAAGCTCATTTGCATCCGGAAGCGTGACCATGTTCTGCACATACTGGTTAGTCCAACATAGCAATATATATATAAGAATTATACATGCTGTGGGAAGTTTGTTTGCTATGGGGAGTAGTTTACTTAGACTGTGTTCTGATTTGGTCTATGATGTATCTGGAAGCATTTTTACATCCGGAAGTAAAACTACTAGATGAAGGATCTTGGTTCACTATAACTCACTCTCACTTAGTGTATTTCATCCCAACACTCAGCGCTAGTCACTAAGCTATCGGAAGCACTTTTACTTGACGTAGTGAACTCACTGACGCTTAGGGTGAAATCTATTCTATCAGTCTGCGCCAGTCAAGATCTAATAGGAAGCAACTTCACTTGATGTTGCATTTCTGCTGACGCTCGGGGTTATATCTAGTCTATCAACCTGCGCCAGTCTAAATCTAATAGGAAGTGCTTTCACTTGGCGAAGTAGACTTACTGACGCTTGGGGTAATAACTATTCTGTCGCTCTGCGCCAGTCTAATTCTAACAGGAAGCGCTTTCACTTGGGGAAGTAGACTCACTGTCGCTTGGAGTAATATCTATTCTATCGCTCTGCGCCAGTCTAAGTCTAACAGGAAGCAACTTCGCTTCCGATTGAACCATAGCTTAGTCTTAGGGTTTGTGCACCTAAAGTTCATGGACTAAGTTAAATCCCTAGTTATTTACTTGCTGACGCTGGGGGATGAAAGCATTCATCCGCATGCGCAAGTCCTAATCTAACCGGAAGTAAATCTTCATCCGGAAGCACTCTTACTTGGGATCCTAAGTATACTATTGCTTCCTAGTCACTTGGTCTAATCCTTTATATTTTAGTCTTCATCAAAACTTAAGATTCTAACAAATATTAATGAGGATACTGATCTTGATCTGCCCATTGCTCACAGGAAACAGCCTAGATCGTGTACCTTACATCCAATCTAGAAGTATATGTCCTATAATGCTCTTTCCTCTAGCTATCGGGCATTTGTCACTAGTTTGGATAAGGTGCATATTCCTAAGAACATACAGGAGGCTCTTGAGATACCTGAATGGAGAATTGCTGTTATGGAGGAAATGAAGGCTTTAAAGAAGAATGAAACTTGGACTGTTGTTGAAAAATCAAGACATAAGAAGCTTGTTAGTTGCAAATGGGTATTCACTCCTAAGTATATGACTGATGGTACTCTTGACAAGTTAAAAGCACGACTGGTAGCAAGGGGTTTCACCCAAACTTATGGTCTCGACTATTAAGAGACGTTTGCACCAGTGGCGAAACTGAATACTATTAGAGTCTTATTGTCTGTGGCAGCCAATTTAGATTGGCCACTTCATCAGCTGGTCATTAAGAATGCTTTCTTGAACGGAGAGCTTAAAGAAGAGGTTTACATGACACTACCTCCTGGTTTCGAGAAGGGAAGGTGTGATAAGGTATGTAAGTTGAAGAAGTCTCTCTATGGCCTGAAACAGTCTCCTAGAGCTTGGTTTGATAGGTTTTCTAAAGTTCTGAAATCTGAAGGCTACAAACAGGCATTGTCAGATCATACAATGTTTGTAAGAACAGAGGGACAGAGAAAATGTATCCTCATTGTATATGTTGATGACATCATTTGTGGGAACAAAAGGAGAATGGGTAAAAGTCTGATACATTTCTCTTACTATTATCTCCCATTATATAGTACAAGAGACTCAATCTATCCCATGATTATAGAGATTTGCTTGATACATAAAATAAAAAAGATTTGATCCTGATTCTTTATAACATTTATTTTTCCTAATTCTTATGATTCCTAATTATGACTAAGATGAAGATTCTACTAATAGAAAATTAAAAACATAATTCCAACACTCCCCTTCAAGTTGGACTATGGTCCAACTTGGTTACAAAAATTTATTCAACTTAGAGACATTTTTTTTCCCGATTACGTGGGGAATGACCGTCCCATCGTAAACGTGTGAGGAATGACCATCTCACTAACAAAACACTTATGCATGGGGAATGACCATCCCATCGCATTTCACATACGCATGTACGTGGGGAATGACCATCCCATCGTACTATGCTCTTCAACAATGTCTAGGTCGTACTCCTTCCGAGTTAGTCCTTCAGGTCTGCCTAGGTCGTACTCCTCTTTGGGTCGATCCTCCAAGTCTGCTTGGACCATACTCCTATTTGGGTCGATAATTTTAGGGTTTTAACTACAAAGGTAACTTGAATGGAGTTACCTAGGGATCAGAATAAACCTAAACACCTAGCTCTGATGCCATGTGGAAACAAAAGGAGAATGGGTAAAAATCTAATACATTTCTCTTACTATTATCTCCCATTATATAGTACAAGAGACTCAATCTATCCCATGATTATAGAGATTTGCTTGATACATAAAATAAAAAAGATTTGATCCTGATTCTTTATAACATTTATTTTCCCTAATTCTTATGATTCCTAATTATGACTAAGATGAAGATTCTACTAATAGAAAATTAAAAACATAATTCCAACATCATTCTTACAGGAGATCATGTTGATGAAATGTCAAGGATTAAACTTGCACTTGGCAGGGAATTTGAAGTTAAGGATTTAGGAAATCTGAAATACTTTCTTGGGATGGAAGTTGCAAGGTCAAAGAAAGGGATCTATGTGTCTCAAAGAAAGTACATATTGGATCTCCTTGAAGAAACAGGTATGTTGGGGTGTAGTCCTGAACCAACTCCTATCATACCTCCTCCTAAGAAAAAGAAGAAAAAGCCTAGAGAAGAAGGGGAGTCAGAAGAGGATGATGAACTTGGTGATGATGAAGATGAAGAAGATAAAGAACAAGAAGAAGCAGTGGATAAAGAAAGATATCAAAGGCTTGTTGGGAAGCTAATCTATCTTGCCCATACAAGACCCGATATAGCGTTTGCAGTAAGTGTTGCTAGCCAGTACATGAGTGATCCAAGGAGAAGGCATATGGATGCTGCCTACAGGATCTTGAGATACTTAAAAGGTACTCCAGGGAAAGGATTGCTCTTTCAGAAGCATGAACAAAGGACGATTGAAGTCTACACGGATGCTAGTTGGGGAGGAACACATCCTAACCAAAGATCTACTTCTGGTTATTGCTCATTTGTATGGGGTAATCTAGTAACTTGGAAAAGTCAAAAACAAAGAGTTGTTTCTAAAAGCAGTGCTGAAGCTGAACTGAGGGCACTGGCTCAAGGAATAATGGAGCAAATATGGCTGAAACGTGTCCTTTGTGAGATACATGTTGGTGTGGAATTGCCACTCAAACTTTATTGTGATAATAAGGCAGCTATAAGCATGGCCTTAAATCCTGTTCAGCATGAAAGATCGAAGCATGTAGAAATAGATAGACATTTTATCAGAGAAAAAGTTGAAGAAGGAACTATATGTCTGACTTTTCTACCGACACACCTCCAAGCTGCAGATGTACTGACAAAGGCTTTACTTAAACCTGCATTTGAGAGTTGTATAAGCAAGTTGGACATGATAAGCATCTATGATCCAACTTGAGGGGGAGTGTGAGAATATTATGTAATTAATGTGAGAATATTATGTAATTATTTTCTGTTATTAGGCATTATTAGCATTTATAATATTGTCTACTACTCTAGACTATAAATATAGATGTTCCTTGTACACATTTCTTCTGAGTAATGAGAATATACAAGTTTTCTCTCATCTCTAGTCTCTCAATTCCCACAATATACCTGGAAAGTGAAGAGATGCCCATTTCGGAAAACATTTTAAGAATACCAGCTTAACAGCCTGAAAAGCAGATAAGATCATTACTTAAAAAGACTAATGAATGTCAGGCAAAAGTATTGTTCTCAAATTCCTAAAGCACACTGCTTTGCAGAAGAGTGTACCTAAACATCATGCAAGACATGTGCAACCATCAGTAAAAACTGATAGGGTCGTTAAAAAAAAAGTAAAAGACTAAAACCACAGAAAAAGGCCAATCACGTGTTGAACACTAACCTTGCAATTGTTCTTCTGAGCCTGTTCAATTGATATGGAAGCTATATTCCCGTTCTTCTTCAGATTTACAGTTTTCTTACCAAATGCCATTGTTGACATGTCTCCAGTGCCAAGTATGGGCACACCACACACGACACTAAAATCAAAACAGACATTTTGTCATGCTCAAGACAACAGTATAACAATAATGAGAATGACCTATCTTTCCTAGTTTTCAACAGAAATACTAGAAAACAAATTTTTGATGGGGACATCAAGAATCTAAACCTGGTCAATTTTACATAAGGAAATGGTTTGTGACAGTGTTATAGTGTCCTAAAAACAAAAGATTAATGGATGGATATATCTTTGATAAAATCAATAACATGACCCGTGACTAAAATACCATAAACTTCCCATTGTGAACTTAAAATAAGATGACAGAAATATGCTAAGAACCATGCATAGAGGCTTCAAAAGGCATGTTGACATCCTTCCACCATATGTAATCAAACAGGCAAACTGATGAGCATTAAAGTACTGAGCAGTATCTGCTGCAAGTGAAGCTGACATCCTTAGGCCAATCTGATTGAGATGCTGATGAAGAGCACTGAGAGCAAGAAAGATTGGAATTGCTGGATGAGTTGGTTCCTAAGACAGAATGGAATAATTGGTGCATTAACCCATTTTACTAAAAAAACAAATCTGATATTACCATATGGATAGGGTGTTTTACTACAGATGCTGAAAAAAAAGGACCTCAGTATTCATATGAACAAGTAAGCTATTGAGAGAGACTACGCCAAGAACACTGATATTGACCAAGAAAAAACAAAAGTTATCATGCAAACCTGACCGTCAATTAAATCAACTATTATCATCATCACTGGACCACATCGGCCTTTCAAGGTAACCTTCAATTCATCAACTGGTAGAACACTAACCTGGAGAAAGAACAAAAAAAAGACAATGGATCATATGTGGTCAGAAGACTGAACCAAAATTGACAGAAGTTATATCAGGAAGAAGAAAATTGATGGTAGAATGAAACACATGTATAGTAGGCCTTATAAATTGATTAGGAAAAAAGTAAAAACTTCAATTCCTTATACTCTCTACCCAGGTAGATGAGCAGGGTTTACCTTTTCCCTAGCAAAATCTCACACTACAGCATCCAAACTTGGGCTTCCCCTATTGAAATTGAGAGACAAAAATCATGACAGGGAGAATTAATACAAATTGAATGAATGGTAGGGTTTGCAAACCAAACTTTCAAGCCTCATTGTATAAATGTATGTGTTTTTTATGTTATTTTATTCTATTTTATTTGAGCATGAGGTTTACAATGCTGAGGTTGTAAAGGAAGAAAAGCTAGACTAGCAGTAGAAAGTAAAAAAATCATCACGCTCTATTTTATTCTATTGAGTTAGATACTAGAACTGCCAAACTACCTTACAAATTAAAAAACCAAATATTTTTTTAGAATGTGATAGAAATCAAAGGAAGCAAGAGAATATTGCTCTGTAATTTAATGAAATGGTAAATATTAACAAAACCATAAAAACCAGGGACTGATACCAATTGACGGGATATGTTGCAGTTTACAAGCATGACAAAATGCCAGTGAAGTGCTCTCTGGTCCCAATTCCAATACATTCCCATGTTCCCTATATTGATTCAAGAAACATAACCAAGCCTTCTAGAAGAGGGTCATAACAGGATTTGTGAACTGCCCTTATGCAAATAAAAAACACTCAAAGATAGTGTAGAAATAAACTGAGTTCAAGGGAAAGAGAGAAGATTAATATCTGAATAAGAACTTCAATATTTGCTTATTTTGGCAGAACACACACATGATATTTAAATCCTAGCACATAAAATTAAGCAACTTCCTCATCTCATCCATGAAAGTTGACATAAATATAACCAACACTAGAAATTTGTAACAATTAACACAATACACATAATAAACACAAAACGCAAATAATAGCAGCTTCTCATCAATCTCTCACCAACATCTTAAGCAGCAACAGAAAAATGTTTTTGTAATAGTCACTAGTTGGGTAAGGGAGGTTGGGTTTTATGTGTTCAGATCTCATCATAAGGTTCAGATCTCATCACAAGGTTTATAGACACGAAGTCCATTATAGTAAATAACCAAGAATGCCACGAAATGACGTAAACAAGCATGGACACGAAGTCCATGAGGGTAAATAACAAACAAAAAGTCACGAAAACAAACATAAAGACGAAGTCCACTAGGGTAAATAACCAAACCTCACAAAAGAGTCAAGAAAATAAGCATGGACACGAAGTCAACCAGGACAAATAACAAGCGTGACACAAAGTCACGAAAACAAATATGGACACAAAGTCCATTAGGTTAAATAACCAAACATCACAAAAGAGTCAAGAAAAAAAGCATAGACACAAAGTCCATGAGTGCAAATAACAAGCGTGACACATAGTCACGAAAACAAATATGGACACCAAGTCCATTAGGGAAAATAACCAAACCTCACAAAAGAGTCAAGAAAACAATCATGAACACAAAGTCCATGAGGGCAAATAACAAGCGTGACACAAAGTCATGAAAACAAATATGGACACAAAGTCCATTAGGGTAAATAATCAAGCCTCACATGGACACAAAGTCCATTAGGGTAAATAACCAAGCCTCACAAAAGGGTTAAGAAAGCCTCACATGGACATAAACTCTATTTGAGTAAAAAACCAAACCTCACAAAAGGGTCAAGAAAGCCTCACATGGACACAAAGTCCATTTGGGTAAATAACCAAGCCTCACATAAACACAAAGTCTATTAGGGTAAATAACCAAGCCTCACAAAAGCGTCAAGAAAGCCTCACATGGACACAAAGTCCATTTGGGTAAATAACCAAGCCTCACAAAAGGGTCAAGAAAGCCTCACATGGACACAAAGTCCATTTGGCTAAATAACCAAGCCTCACATAGACACAAAGTCGATTAGGGTAAATAACCAAGTCTCACAAAAGCGTCAATAAAGCCTCACATGAACACACAGTCCATTTGGGTAAATAACCAAGCCTCACAAAAGGGTCAAGAAAGCCTCACATGGACACAAAGTCCATTTGGGTAAATAACCAAGCCTCACAAAAGCGTCAAGAAAGCCTCACATGGACACAAAGTCCATTTGGGTAAATAACCAAGCCTCACAAAAGGGTCAAGAAAGCCTCACATGGACACAAAGTCCATTTGGCTAAATAACCAAGCCTCACATAGACACAAAGTCGATTAGGGTAAATAACCAAGTCTCACAAAAGCGTCAAGAAAGCCTCACATGGACACACAGTCCATTTGGGTAAATAACCAAGCCTCACAAAAGGGTCAAGAAAGCCTCACATGGACACAAAGTCCATTTGGGTAAATAACCAAGCCTCACATAGACACAAAGTCTATTAGGGTAAATAACCAAGCCTCACAAAAGCGTCAAGAAAGCCTCACATCGACACAAAGTCCATTAGGGTAAATAACCAAGCCTCACATAGACACAAAGTCCATTAGGGTAAATAACCAAGCCTCACAAAAGCGTCAAGAAAGCCTCACATGGACACAAAGTCCATTTGGGTAAATAACCAAGCCTCACAAAAGGGTCAAGAAAGCCTCACATGGACACAAAGTCCATTTGGGTAAATAACCAAGCCTCACAAAAGCGTCAAGAAAGCCTCACATGGGCACAAAGTCCATTTGGGTAAATAACCAAGCCTCACAAAAGGGTCAAGAAAGCCTCACATGGACACAAAGTCCATTTGGCTAAATAACCAAACCTCACATAGACATAAAGTCTATTAGGGTAAATAACCAAGCCTCACAAAAGCGTCAAGAAAGCCTCACATGGACACGAAGTCCATTTGGGTAAATAACCAAGCCTCACAAAAGGGTCAAGAAAGCCTCACATGGACACAAAGTCCATTTGGGTAAATAACCAAGCCACACATTGACATAAAGTCTATTCGGGTAAATAACCAAGCCTCACAAAAGCGTCAAGAAAGCCTCACATGGACACAAAGTCCATTTGGTTAAATAACCAAGCCTCACAAAAGGGTCAAGAAAGCCTCACATGGGCACAAAGTCCATTAGGGTAAATAACCAAGCCTCACATAGACATAAAGTCTATTAGGGTAAATAACCAAGCCTCACATAAGCGTCAAGAAAGCCTCACATGGACACGAAGTCCATTTGGTTAAATAACCAAGCCTCACATAGACATAAAGTCTATTAGGGTAAATAACCAAGCTTCACAAAAGCGTCAAGAAAGCCTCACATGGACACAAAGTCCATTTGGGTAAATAACTAAGCCTCACAAAAGCGCCAAGAAAGCCTCACATGGACACAAAGTCCATTTGGGTAAATAACCACGCCTCACAAAAGGGTCAAGAAAGCCTCACATGGACACAAAGTCCATTTGGGTAAATAACCAAGCCTCACAAAAGGGTCAAGAAAGCCTCACATGGACACAAAGTCCATTAGGGTAAATAACCAAGCCTTACATAGACATAAAGTCTATTAGGGTAAATAACCAAGCCTCACAAAAGGGTCAAGAAAGCCTCACATGGAAACAAAGTCCATTAGGGTAAATAACCAAGCCTCACATAGACATAAAGTCTATTAGGGTAAATAACCAAGTCTCACAAAAGCGTCAAGAAAGCTTCACATGGACACAAAGTCCATTTGGATAAATAACCAAGCCTCACAAAAGGGTCAAGAAAGGCTCACATGGACACAAAGTCCATTTGGGTAAATAACCAAGCCTCACATAGACACAAAGTCTATTGGGGTAAATAACCAATCCTCACAAAAACGTCAAGAAAGCCTCACATGGACACAAAGTCCATTTGGTTAAATAACCAAGCCTCACAAAGGGGTCAAGAAAGCCTCACATGGACACAAAGTCCATTTGACTAAATAACCAAGCCTCATATCGACACAAAGTCGATTAGGGTAAATAACCAAGCCTCACAAAAGCGTCAAGAAAGCCTCACATGGACACAAAGTACATTAGGGTAAATAACCAAGCCTCACATAGACATAAAGTCTATTAGGGTAAATAACCAAGCTTCACAAAAGCGTCAAGAAAGCCTCACATGGACACAAAGTCCATTTGGGTAAATAACTAAGCCTCACAAAAGGGCCAAGAAAGCCTCACATGGACACAAAGTCCATTTGGGTAAATAACCACGCCTCACAAAAGGGTCAAGAAAGCCTCACATGGACACAAAGTCCATTTGGGTAAATAACCAAGCCTCACAAAAGGGTCAAGAAAGGCTCACATGGACACAAAGTCCATTTGGGTAAATAACCAAGCCTCACATAGACACAAAGTCTATTGGGGTAAATAACCAATCCTCACAAAAACGTCAAGAAAGCCTCACATGGACACAAAGTCCATTTGGTTAAATAACCAAGCCTCACAAAGGGGTCAAGAAAGCCTCACATGGACACAAAGTCCATTTGACTAAATAACCAAGCCTCATATCGACACAAAGTCGATTAGGGTAAATAACCAAGCCTCACAAAAGCGTCAAGAAAGCCTCACATGGACACAAAGTACATTAGGGTAAATAACCAAGCCTCACATAGACATAAAGTCTATTAGGGTAAATAACCAAGCTTCACAAAAGCGTCAAGAAAGCCTCACATGGACACAAAGTCCATTTGGGTAAATAACTAAGCCTCACAAAAGGGCCAAGAAAGCCTCACATGGACACAAAGTCCATTTGGGTAAATAACTAAGCCTCACAAAAGGGCCAAGAAAGCCTCACATGGACACAAAGTCCATTTGGGTAAATAACCAAGCCTCACAAAAGCGTCAAGAAAGCCTCACATGGACACAAAGTCCATTTGGTTAAATAACCAAGCCTCACAAAGGGGTCAAGAAAGCCTCACATGGACACAAAGTCCATTTGACTAAATAACCAAGCCTCATATCGACACAAAGTCGATTAGGGTAAATAACCAAGCCTCACAAAAGCGTCAAGAAAGCCTCACATGGACACAAAGTACATTAGGGTAAATAACCAAGCCTCACATAGACATAAAGTCTATTAGGGTAAATAACCAAGCTTCACAAAAGCGTCAAGAAAGCCTCACATGGACACAAAGTCCATTTGGGTAAATAACCAAGCCTCACAAAAGGGTCAAGAAAGCCTCACATGGACACAAAGTCCATTAGGGTAAATAACCAAGCCTTACATAGACATAAAGTCTATTAGGGTAAATAACCAAGTATCACATCGACACAAAGTCCATTTAGGTAAATAACCAAGTCTCACATCGACACAAAGTCTATTGGGGTAAATAACCAAGCCTCACAAAAGCGTCATGAAAGCCTCACATGGACACCAAGTCCATTTGGGTAAATAACCAAGCCTCACAAAAGGGTCAAGAAAGCCTCACATGGACAGAAAGTCCATTTGGGTAAATAACCAAGCCTCACAAAAGCGTCAAGAAAGCCTCACATGGACACAAAGTCCATTTGGGTAAATAACCAAGCCTCACATAGACAAAGTCTATTAGGGTAAATAACCAACCCTCACAAAAGCGTCAAGAAAGCCTCACATGGACACAAAGTCCATTTGGGTAAATAACCAAGCCTGACAAAAGGGTCAAGAAAGCCTCACATGGACACAAAGTCCATTTGGGTAAATAACCAAGCCTCACAAAAGGGTCAAGAAAGCCTCACATGGAAACAAAGTCCATTAGGGTAAATAATCAAGCCTCACATAGACATAAAGTCTATTAGGGTAAATAACCAAGTCTCACAAAAGCGTCAAGAAAGCCTCACATGGACTCAAAGTCCATTTGGGTAAATAACCAAGCCTCACAAAAGGGTCAAGAAAGGCTCACATGGACACAAAGTTCATTTGGGTAAATAACCAAGCCTCACATAGACACAAAGTCTATTGGGGTAAATAACCAACCCTCACAAAAGCGTCAAGAAAGCCTCACATGGACACAAAGTCCATTTGGGTAAATAACCAAGCCTGACAAAAGGGTCAAGAAAGCCTCACGTGGACACAAAGTCCATTTGGGTAAATAACCAAGCCTCACAAAAGGGTCAAGAAAGCCTCACATGGAAACAAAGTCCATTAGGGTAAATAACCAAGCCTCACATAGACATAAAGTCTATTAGGGTAAATAACCAAGTCTCACAAATGCGTCAAGAAAGCCTCACATGGACACAAAGTCCATTTGGGTAAATAACCAAGCCTCACAAAAGGGTCAAGAAAGGCTCACATAGACACAAAGTTCATTTGGGTAAATAACCAAGCCTCACATAGACACAAAGTCTATTGGGGTAAATAACCAATCCTCACAAAAGCGTCAAGAAAAGCCTCACATGGACACAAAGTCCATTTGGTTAAATAACCAAGCCTCACAAAAGAGTCAAGAAAGCCTCACATGGACACAAAGTCCATTTGGCTAAATAACCAAGCCTCATATCGACACAAAGTCGATTAGGGTAAATAACCAAGTCTCACAAAAGCGTCAAGAAAGGCTCACATGGACACAAAGTATATTTGGGTAAATAACCAAGCCTCACAAAAGGGTCAAGAAAGCCTCACATGGACACAAAGTCCATTTGGGTAAATAACCAAGCCTCACATAGACACAAAGTCTATTAGGGTAAATAACCAAGCCTCACAAAAGCGTCAAGAAAGCCTCACATCGACACAAAGTCCATTAGGGTAAATAACCAAGCCTCACATAGACACAATGTCCATTAGAGTAAATAACCAAGCCTCAGAAAAGCGTCAAGAAAGCCTCACATCGACACAAAGTCCATTTGGGTAAATAACCAAGCCTCACAAAAGGGTCAAGAAAGCCTCACATGGACACAAAGTTCATTTGGGTAAATAACCAAGCGTCACATAGACACAAAGTTCATTTGGGTAAATCACCAAGCCTCACAAAAGGGTCAAGAAAGCCTCACATGGACACAAAGTCCATTAGGGTAAATAACCAAGCCTCACATAGACAGAAAGTCTATTAGGGTAAATAACCAAGCCTCACAAAATCGGCAAGAAAGCCTCACATGGACACAAAGTCCATTTGGGTAAATAACCAAGCCTCAGAAAAGCGTCAAGAAAGCCTCACATCGACACATAGTCCATTTGGGTTAATAACCAAGCCTCACAAAAGGGTCAAGAAAGCCTCACATGGACACAAAGTTCATTCGGGTAAATAACCAAGCGTCACATAGACACAAAGTTCATTTAGGTAAATCACCAAGCCTCACAAAAGGGTCAAGAAAGCCTCACATGGACACAAAGTCCATTAGGGTAAATAACCAAGCCTCACATAGACCGAAAGTCTATTAGGGTAAATAACCAAGCCTCACAAAAGCGGCAAGAAAGCCTCACATGGACACAAAGTCCATTTGGGAAAATAACCAAGCCTCACAAAAGGGTCAAGAAAGCCTCACATGGACACAAAGTCCATTTGGGTAAATAATCAAGCCTCACAAAAGGGTCAAGAAAGCCTCACATGGACACAAAGTCCAATAGGGTAAATAACCAAGCCTCACATAGACATAAAGTCTATTAGGGTAAATAACCAAGCCTCACAAAAGCGTCAAGAAAGCCTCACATGGACACAAAGTCCATTTGGGTAAATAACCAAGCCTCACAAAAGCGTCAAGAAAGCCTCACATGGACACAAAGTCCATTTGGGTAAATAACCACGCCTCACAAAAGGGTCAAGAAAGCCTCACATGGACACAAAGTCCATTTGGGTAAATAACCAAGCCTCACAAAAGCGTCAAGAAAGCCTCACATGGACACAAAGTACATTAGGGTAAATAACCAAGCCTCACATAGACATAAAGTCTATTAGGGTAAATAACCAAGCTTCACAAAAGCGTAAAGAAAGCCTCACATGGACACAAAGTCCATTTGGGTAAATAACTAAGCCTCACAAAAGCGCCAAGAAAGCCTCACATGGACACAAAGTCCATTTGGGTAAATAACCACGCCTCACAAAAGGGTCAAGAAAGCCTCACAAGGACACAAAGTCCATTTGGGTAAATAACCAAGTCTCACAAAGGCGTCAAGAAAGCCTCACATGGACACAAAGTCCATTAGGGTAAATAACTAAGTCTCACATAGACATAAAGTCAATTAGGGTAAATAACCAATCCTCACAAATGCGTCAAGAAAGCCTCACATGGACACAAAGTCCATTTGGGAAAATAACCAAGCCTCACAAAAGGGTCAAGAAAGCCTCACATGGACACAAAGTCCATTTGGGTAAATAAGCAAGCCTCACAAAAGGGTCAAGAAAGCCTCACATGGACACAAAGTCCATTAGGGTAAATAACCAAGCCTCACATAGACATAAAGTCTATTAGGGTAAATAACCAAGCCTCACAAAAGCGTCAAGAAAGCCTCACATGGACACAAAGTCCATTTGGATAAATAACCAAGCCTCACAAAAGCGTCAAGAAAGCCTCACATGGACACAAAGTCCATTTGGGTAAATAACCACGCCTCACAAAAGGGTCAAGAAAGCCTCACATGGACACAAAGTCCATTTGGGTAAATAACCAAGCCTCACAAAAGCGTCAAGAAAGCCTCACATGGACACAAAGTACATTAGGGTAAATAACCAAGCCTCACATAGACATAAAGTCTATTAGGGTAAATAACCAAGCTTCACAAAAGCGTAAAGAAAGCCTCACATGGACACAAAGTCCATTTAGGTAAATAACCAAGCCTCACAAAAGCGTCAAGAAAGCCTCACATGGACACAAAGTCCATTTGGGTAAATAACCAAGTCTCACAAAAGCGTCAAGAAAGCCTCACATGTACACAAAGTCCATTTGGGTAAATAACCAAGCGTCACATAGACACAAAATCTATTAGGGTAAATAACCAAGCCTCACAAAAGCGTCAAGAAAGCCTCACATGGACACAAAGTCCATTAGGGTAAATAACCAAGTCTCACATATACACAAAGTCTATTAGGGTAAATAACCAATTCTCACAAAAGCGTCAAGAAAGCCTCACTTGGACACAAAGTCCATTTGGGTAAATAACCAAGCCTCACAGAAGGGTCCTCACATGGACACAAAGTCCATTAGGGTAAATAACCAAGCCTCACATAGACACAAAGTCTATTAGGGTAAATAACCAATCCTCACAAAAGCGTCAAGAAAGCCTCACATGGACACAAAGTCCATTTGGGTAAATAACCAAGCCTCACAAAAGCGTCAAGAAAGCCTCACATGGACACAAAGTACATTAGGGTAAATAACCAAGCCTCACATAGACATAAAGTCTATTAGGGTAAATAACCAAGCTTCACAAAAGCGTAAAGAAAGCCTCACATGGACACAAAGTCCATTTAGGTAAATAACCAAGCCTCACAAAAGCGTCAAGAAAGCCTCACATGGACACAAAGTCCATTTGGGTAAATAACCAAGTCTCACAAAAGCGTCAAGAAAGCCTCACATGTACACAAAGTCCATTTGGGTAAATAACCAAGCGTCACATAGACACAAAATCTATTAGGGTAAATAACCAAGCCTCACAAAAGCGTCAAGAAAGCCTCACATGGACACAAAGTCCATTAGGGTAAATAACCAAGTCTCACATATACACAAAGTCTATTAGGGTAAATAACCAATTCTCACAAAAGCGTCAAGAAAGCCTCACTTGGACACAAAGTCCATTTGGGTAAATAACCAAGCCTCACAGAAGGGTCCTCACATGGACACAAAGTCCATTAGGGTAAATAACCAAGCCTCACATAGACACAAAGTCTATTAAGGTAAATAACCAAGCCTCACAAAAGCGTCAAGAAAGCCTCACATGGACACAAAGTCCATTTGGGAAAATAATCAAGCCTCACAAAAGGGTCAAGAAAGCCTCACATGGACACAAAGTCCATTTGGGTAAATAACCAAGCCTCACAAAAGCGTCAAGAAAGCCTCACATGGACACAAAGTCCATTTGGGAAAATAATCAAGCCTCACAAAAGGGTCAAGAAAGCCTCACATGGACACAAAGTCCATTTGGGAAAATAACCAAGCCTCACAAAAGGGTCAAGAAAGCCTCACATGGACACAAAGTCCATTTGGGTAAATAACAAAGCCTCACAAAAACGTCAAGAAAGCCTCACATGGACACAAAGTCCATTAGGGTAAATAATCAAGCCTCACATAGACATAAAGTCTATTAGGGTAAATAAACAAGCCTCACAAAAGCGTCAAGAAAGTTTCACATGGACACAAAGTCCATTTGGGTAAATAACCAAGCCTCACAAAAGCGACAAGAAAGCCTCACATGGACACAAAGTCCATTTGGGTAAATAACCACGCCTCACAAAAGGGTCAAGAAAGCCTCACATGGACACAAAGTCCATTTGGGTAAAGAACCAAGCCTCACAAAAGGGTCAAGAAAGCCTCACATGGAAACAAAGTCCATTAGGGTAAATAACCAAGCCTCACATAGACATAAAGTCTATTAGAGTGAATAACCAAGCCTCACAAAAGCGTCAAGAGAGCCTCACATGGACACAAAGTCCATTTGGGTAAATAACCAAGCCCCACAAAAGCGTCAAGAAAGCCTCACAAAATCCATTTGGGTAAATAACCAAGCGTCACATAGACACAAAGTCTATTAGGGTAAATAACCAAGCCTCACAAAAGCGTCAAGAAAGCCTCACATGGACACAAAGTCCATTAGGGTAACTAACCAAGTCTCACATAGACACAAAGTCTATTAGGGTAAATAACCAATGCTCACAAAAGCGTCAAGAAAGCCTCACAAGGACACAAAGTCCATTTGGGTAAATAACCAAGCCTAACAAAAGGGTCAAGAAAGCCTCACACGGACACAAAGTCCATTAGGGTAAATAACCAAGCCTCACATAGACACAAAGTCCATTAGGGTAAATAACCAAGCCTCACAAAAGCGTCAAGAAAGCCTCACATAGACACAAAGTCCATTTGGGTAAATAACTAAGCCTCACAAAAGGGTCAAGAAAGCCTCACATGGACACAAAGTCCATTTGGGTAAATAACCAAGCCTCACAAAAGCGTCAAGAAAGCCTCACATGGGCACAAAGTCCATTTGGGTAAATAACCAAGCCTCACAAAAGGGTCAAGAAAGCCTCACATGGACACAAAGTCCATTTGGCTAAATAACCAAACCTCACATAGACATAAAGTCTATTAGGGTAAATAACCAAGCCTACCAAAAGCGTCAAGAAAGCCTCACATGGACACGAAGTCCATTTGGGTAAATAACCAAGCCTCACAAAAGGGTCAAGAAAGCCTCACATGGACACAAAGTCCATTTGGGTAAATAACCAAGCCACACATTGACATAAAGTCTATTCGGGTAAATAACCAAGCCTCACAAAAGCGTCAAGAAAGCCTCACATGGACACAAAGTCCATTTGGTTAAATAACCAAGCCTCACAAAAGGGTCAAGAAAGCCTCACATGGGCACAAAGTCCATTAGGGTAAATAACCAAGCCTCACATAGACATAAAGTCTATTAGAGTAAATAACCAAGCCTCACAAAAGCGTCAAGAAAGCCTCACATGGACACAAAGTACATTAGGGTAAATAACCAAGCCTCACATAGACATAAAGTCTATTAGGGTAAATAACCAAGCTTCACAAAAGCGTCAAGAAAGCCTCACATGGACACAAAGTCCATTTGGGTAAATAACTAAGCCTCACAAAAGGGCCAAGAAAGCCTCACATGGACACAAAGTCCATTTGGGTAAATAACTAAGCCTCACAAAAGGGCCAAGAAAGCCTCACATGGACACAAAGTCCATTTGGGTAAATAACCAAGCCTCACAAAAGCGTCAAGAAAGCCTCACATGGACACAAAGTCCATTTGGTTAAATAACCAAGCCTCACAAAGGGGTCAAGAAAGCCTCACATGGACACAAAGTCCATTTGACTAAATAACCAAGCCTCATATCGACACAAAGTCGATTAGGGTAAATAACCAAGCCTCACAAAAGCGTCAAGAAAGCCTCACATGGACACAAAGTACATTAGGGTAAATAACCAAGCCTCACATAGACATAAAGTCTATTAGGGTAAATAACCAAGCTTCACAAAAGCGTCAAGAAAGCCTCACATGGACACAAAGTCCATTTGGGTAAATAACCAAGCCTCACAAAAGGGTCAAGAAAGCCTCACATGGACACAAAGTCCATTAGGGTAAATAACCAAGCCTTACATAGACATAAAGTCTATTAGGGTAAATAACCAAGTATCACATCGACACAAAGTCCATTTAGGTAAATAACCAAGTCTCACATCGACACAAAGTCTATTGGGGTAAATAACCAAGCCTCACAAAAGCGTCAAGAAAGCCTCACATGGACACCAAGTCCATTTGGGTAAATAACCAAGCCTCACAAAAGGGTCAAGAAAGCCTCACATGGACAGAAAGTCCATTTGGGTAAATAACCAAGCCTCACAAAAGCGTCAAGAAAGCCTCACATGGACACAAAGTCCATTTGGGTAAATAACCAAGCCTCACATAGACAAAGTCTATTAGGGTAAATAACCAACCCTCACAAAAGCGTCAAGAAAGCCTCACATGGACACAAAGTCCATTTGGGTAAATAACCAAGCCTGACAAAAGGGTCAAGAAAGCCTCACATGGACACAAAGTCCATTTGGGTAAATAACCAAGCCTCACAAAAGGGTCAAGAAAGCCTCACATGGAAACAAAGTCCATTAGGGTAAATAATCAAGCCTCACATAGACATAAAGTCTATTAGGGTAAATAACCAAGTCTCACAAAAGCGTCAAGAAAGCCTCACATGGACTCAAAGTCCATTTGGGTAAATAACCAAGCCTCACAAAAGGGTCAAGAAAGGCTCACATGGACACAAAGTTCATTTGGGTAAATAACCAAGCCTCACATAGACACAAAGTCTATTGGGGTAAATAACCAACCCTCACAAAAGCGTCAAGAAAGCCTCACATGGACACAAAGTCCATTTGGGTAAATAACCAAGCCTGACAAAAGGGTCAAGAAAGCCTCACGTGGACACAAAGTCCATTTGGGTAAATAACCAAGCCTCACAAAAGGGTCAAGAAAGCCTCACATGGAAACAAAGTCCATTAGGGTAAATAACCAAGCCTCACATAGACATAAAGTCTATTAGGGTAAATAACCAAGTCTCACAAATGCGTCAAGAAAGCCTCACATGGACACAAAGTCCATTTGGGTAAATAACCAAGCCTCACAAAAGGGTCAAGAAAGGCTCACATAGACACAAAGTTCATTTGGGTAAATAACCAAGCCTCACATAGACACAAAGTCTATTGGGGTAAATAACCAATCCTCACAAAAGCGTCAAGAAAAGCCTCACATGGACACAAAGTCCATTTGGTTAAATAACCAAGCCTCACAAAAGAGTCAAGAAAGCCTCACATGGACACAAAGTCCATTTGGCTAAATAACCAAGCCTCATATCGACACAAAGTCGATTAGGGTAAATAACCAAGTCTCACAAAAGCGTCAAGAAAGGCTCACATGGACACAAAGTATATTTGGGTAAATAACCAAGCCTCACAAAAGGGTCAAGAAAGCCTCACATGGACACAAAGTCCATTTGGGTAAATAACCAAGCCTCACATAGACACAAAGTCTATTAGGGTAAATAACCAAGCCTCACAAAAGCGTCAAGAAAGCCTCACATCGACACAAAGTCCATTAGGGTAAATAACCAAGCCTCACATAGACACAATGTCCATTAGAGTAAATAACCAAGCCTCAGAAAAGCGTCAAGAAAGCCTCACATCGACACAAAGTCCATTTGGGTAAATAACCAAGCCTCACAAAAGGGTCAAGAAAGCCTCACATGGACACAAAGTTCATTTGGGTAAATAACCAAGCGTCACATAGACACAAAGTTCATTTGGGTAAATCACCAAGCCTCACAAAAGGGTCAAGAAAGCCTCACATGGACACAAAGTCCATTAGGGTAAATAACCAAGCCTCACATAGACAGAAAGTCTATTAGGGTAAATAACCAAGCCTCACAAAATCGGCAAGAAAGCCTCACATGGACACAAAGTCCATTTGGGTAAATAACCAAGCCTCAGAAAAGCGTCAAGAAAGCCTCACATCGACACATAGTCCATTTGGGTTAATAACCAAGCCTCACAAAAGGGTCAAGAAAGCCTCACATGGACACAAAGTTCATTCGGGTAAATAACCAAGCGTCACATAGACACAAAGTTCATTTAGGTAAATCACCAAGCCTCACAAAAGGGTCAAGAAAGCCTCACATGGACACAAAGTCCATTAGGGTAAATAACCAAGCCTCACATAGACCGAAAGTCTATTAGGGTAAATAACCAAGCCTCACAAAAGCGGCAAGAAAGCCTCACATGGACACAAAGTCCATTTGGGAAAATAACCAAGCCTCACAAAAGGGTCAAGAAAGCCTCACATGGACACAAAGTCCATTTGGGTAAATAATCAAGCCTCACAAAAGGGTCAAGAAAGCCTCACATGGACACAAAGTCCAATAGGGTAAATAACCAAGCCTCACATAGACATAAAGTCTATTAGGGTAAATAACCAAGCCTCACAAAAGCGTCAAGAAAGCCTCACATGGACACAAAGTCCATTTGGGTAAATAACCAAGCCTCACAAAAGCGTCAAGAAAGCCTCACATGGACACAAAGTCCATTTGGGTAAATAACCACGCCTCACAAAAGGGTCAAGAAAGCCTCACATGGACACAAAGTCCATTTGGGTAAATAACCAAGCCTCACAAAAGCGTCAAGAAAGCCTCACATGGACACAAAGTACATTAGGGTAAATAACCAAGCCTCACATAGACATAAAGTCTATTAGGGTAAATAACCAAGCTTCACAAAAGCGTAAAGAAAGCCTCACATGGACACAAAGTCCATTTGGGTAAATAACTAAGCCTCACAAAAGCGCCAAGAAAGCCTCACATGGACACAAAGTCCATTTGGGTAAATAACCACGCCTCACAAAAGGGTCAAGAAAGCCTCACAAGGACACAAAGTCCATTTGGGTAAATAACCAAGTCTCACAAAGGCGTCAAGAAAGCCTCACATGGACACAAAGTCCATTAGGGTAAATAACTAAGTCTCACATAGACATAAAGTCAATTAGGGTAAATAACCAATCCTCACAAATGCGTCAAGAAAGCCTCACATGGACACAAAGTCCATTTGGGAAAATAACCAAGCCTCACAAAAGGGTCAAGAAAGCCTCACATGGACACAAAGTCCATTTGGGTAAATAAGCAAGCCTCACAAAAGGGTCAAGAAAGCCTCACATGGACACAAAGTCCATTAGGGTAAATAACCAAGCCTCACATAGACATAAAGTCTATTAGGGTAAATAACCAAGCCTCACAAAAGCGTCAAGAAAGCCTCACATGGACACAAAGTCCATTTGGGTAAATAACCAAGCCTCACAAAAGCGTCAAGAAAGCCTCACATGGACACAAAGTCCATTTGGGTAAATAACCACGCCTCACAAAAGGGTCAAGAAAGCCTCACATGGACACAAAGTCCATTTGGGTAAATAACCAAGCCTCACAAAAGCGTCAAGAAAGCCTCACATGGACACAAAGTACATTAGGGTAAATAACCAAGCCTCACATAGACATAAAGTCTATTAGGGTAAATAACCAAGCTTCACAAAAGCGTAAAGAAAGCCTCACATGGACACAAAGTCCATTTAGGTAAATAACCAAGCCTCACAAAAGCGTCAAGAAAGCCTCACATGGACACAAAGTCCATTTGGGTAAATAACCAAGTCTCACAAAAGCGTCAAGAAAGCCTCACATGTACACAAAGTCCATTTGGGTAAATAACCAAGCGTCACATAGACACAAAATCTATTAGGGTAAATAACCAAGCCTCACAAAAGCGTCAAGAAAGCCTCACATGGACACAAAGTCCATTAGGGTAAATAACCAAGTCTCACATATACACAAAGTCTATTAGGGTAAATAACCAATTCTCACAAAAGCGTCAAGAAAGCCTCACTTGGACACAAAGTCCATTTGGGTAAATAACCAAGCCTCACAGAAGGGTCCTCACATGGACACAAAGTCCATTAGGGTAAATAACCAAGCCTCACATAGACACAAAGTCTATTAGGGTAAATAACCAATCCTCACAAAAGCGTCAAGAAAGCCTCACATGGACACAAAGTCCATTTGGGTAAATAACCAAGCCTCACAAAAGCGTCAAGAAAGCCTCACATGGACACAAAGTACATTAGGGTAAATAACCAAGCCTCACATAGACATAAAGTCTATTAGGGTAAATAACCAAGCTTCACAAAAGCGTAAAGAAAGCCTCACATGGACACAAAGTCCATTTAGGTAAATAACCAAGCCTCACAAAAGCGTCAAGAAAGCCTCACATGGACACAAAGTCCATTTGGGTAAATAACCAAGTCTCACAAAAGCGTCAAGAAAGCCTCACATGTACACAAAGTCCATTTGGGTAAATAACCAAGCGTCACATAGACACAAAATCTATTAGGGTAAATAACCAAGCCTCACAAAAGCGTCAAGAAAGCCTCACATGGACACAAAGTCCATTAGGGTAAATAACCAAGTCTCACATATACACAAAGTCTATTAGGGTAAATAACCAATTCTCACAAAAGCGTCAAGAAAGCCTCACTTGGACACAAAGTCCATTTGGGTAAATAACCAAGCCTCACAGAAGGGTCCTCACATGGACACAAAGTCCATTAGGGTAAATAACCAAGCCTCACATAGACACAAAGTCTATTAAGGTAAATAACCAAGCCTCACAAAAGCGTCAAGAAAGCCTCACATGGACACAAAGTCCATTTGGGAAAATAATCAAGCCTCACAAAAGGGTCAAGAAAGCCTCACATGGACACAAAGTCCATTTGGGTAAATAACCAAGCCTCACAAAAGCGTCAAGAAAGCCTCACATGGACACAAAGTCCATTTGGGAAAATAATCAAGCCTCACAAAAGGGTCAAGAAAGCCTCACATGGACACAAAGTCCATTTGGGAAAATAACCAAGCCTCACAAAAGGGTCAAGAAAGCCTCACATGGACACAAAGTCCATTTGGGTAAATAACAAAGCCTCACAAAAACGTCAAGAAAGCCTCACATGGACACAAAGTCCATTAGGGTAAATAATCAAGCCTCACATAGACATAAAGTCTATTAGGGTAAATAAACAAGCCTCACAAAAGCGTCAAGAAAGTTTCACATGGACACAAAGTCCATTTGGGTAAATAACCAAGCCTCACAAAAGCGACAAGAAAGCCTCACATGGACACAAAGTCCATTTGGGTAAATAACCACGCCTCACAAAAGGGTCAAGAAAGCCTCACATGGACACAAAGTCCATTTGGGTAAAGAACCAAGCCTCACAAAAGGGTCAAGAAAGCCTCACATGGAAACAAAGTCCATTAGGGTAAATAACCAAGCCTCACATAGACATAAAGTCTATTAGAGTGAATAACCAAGCCTCACAAAAGCGTCAAGAGAGCCTCACATGGACACAAAGTCCATTTGGGTAAATAACCAAGCCCCACAAAAGCGTCAAGAAAGCCTCACAAAATCCATTTGGGTAAATAACCAAGCGTCACATAGACACAAAGTCTATTAGGGTAAATAACCAAGCCTCACAAAAGCGTCAAGAAAGCCTCACATGGACACAAAGTCCATTAGGGTAACTAACCAAGTCTCACATAGACACAAAGTCTATTAGGGTAAATAACCAATGCTCACAAAAGCGTCAAGAAAGCCTCACAAGGACACAAAGTCCATTTGGGTAAATAACCAAGCCTAACAAAAGGGTCAAGAAAGCCTCACACGGACACAAAGTCCATTAGGGTAAATAACCAAGCCTCACATAGACACAAAGTCCATTAGGGTAAATAACCAAGCCTCACAAAAGCGTCAAGAAAGCCTCACATAGACACAAAGTCCATTTGGGTAAATAACTAAGCCTCACAAAAGGGTCAAGAAAGCCTCACATGGACACAAAGTCCATTTGGGTAAATAACCAAGCCTCACAAAAGCGTCAAGAAAGCCTCACATGGGCACAAAGTCCATTTGGGTAAATAACCAAGCCTCACAAAAGGGTCAAGAAAGCCTCACATGGACACAAAGTCCATTTGGCTAAATAACCAAACCTCACATAGACATAAAGTCTATTAGGGTAAATAACCAAGCCTACCAAAAGCGTCAAGAAAGCCTCACATGGACACGAAGTCCATTTGGGTAAATAACCAAGCCTCACAAAAGGGTCAAGAAAGCCTCACATGGACACAAAGTCCATTTGGGTAAATAACCAAGCCACACATTGACATAAAGTCTATTCGGGTAAATAACCAAGCCTCACAAAAGCGTCAAGAAAGCCTCACATGGACACAAAGTCCATTTGGTTAAATAACCAAGCCTCACAAAAGGGTCAAGAAAGCCTCACATGGGCACAAAGTCCATTAGGGTAAATAACCAAGCCTCACATAGACATAAAGTCTATTAGAGTAAATAACCAAGCCTCACATAAGCGTCAAGAAAGCCTCACATGGACACGAAGTCCATTTGGTTAAATAACCAAGCCTCACATAGACATAAAGTCTATTAGGGTAAATAACCAAGCTTCACAAAAGCGTCAAGAAAGCCTCACATGGACACAAAGTCCATTTGGGTAAATAACTAAGCCTCACAAAAGCGCCAAGAAAGCCTCACATGGACACAAAGTCCATTTGGGTAAATAACCACGCCTCACAAAAGGGTCAAGAAAGCCTCACATGGACACAAAGTCCATTTGGGTAAATAACCAAGCCTCACAAAAGGGTCAAGAAAGCCTCACATGGACACAAAGTCCATTAGGGTAAATAACCAAGCCTTACATAGACATAAAGTCTATTAGGGTAAATAACCAAGCCTCACAAAAGGGTCAAGAAAGCCTCACATGGAAACAAAGTCCATTAGGGTAAATAACCAAGCCTCACATAGACATAAAGTCTATTAGGGTAAATAACCAAGTCTCACAAAAGCGTCAAGAAAGCCTCACATGGACGCAAAGTCCATTTGGATAAATAACCAAGCCTCACAAAAGGGTCAAGAAAGGCTCACATGGACACAAAGTTCATTTGGGTAAATAACCAAGCCTCACATAGACACAAAGTCTATTGGGGTAAATAACCAATCCTCACAAAAGCGTCAAGAAAGCCTCACATGGACACAAAGTCCATTTGGTTAAATAACCAAGCCTCACAAAGGGGTCAAGAAAGCCTCACATGGACACAAAGTCCATTTGACTAAATAACCAAGCCTCATATCGACACAAAGTCGATTAGGGTAAATAACCAAGCCTCACAAAAGCGTCAAGAAAGCCTCACATGGACACAAAGTACATTAGGGTAAATAACCAAGTCTCACATAGACATAAAGTCTATTAGGGTAAATAACCAAGCTTCACAAAAGCGTCAAGAAAGCCTCACATGGACACAAAGTCCATTTGGGTAAATAACTAAGCCTCACAAAAGCGCCAAGAAAGCCTCACATGGACACAAAGTCCATTTGGGTAAATAACCACGCCTCACAAAAGGGTCAAGAAAGCCTCACATGGACACAAAGTCCATTTGGGTAAATAACCAAGCCTCACAAAAGGGTCAAGAAAGCCTCACATGGACACAAAGTCCATTAGGGTAAATAACCAAGCCTTACATAGACATAAAGTCTATTAGGGTAAATAACCAAGTATCACATCGACACAAAGTCCATTTAGGTAAATAACCAAGTCTCACATCGACACAAAGTCTATTGGGGTAAATAACTAAGCCTCACAAAAGCGTCAAGAAAGCCTCACATGGACACAAAGTCCATTTGGGTAAATAACCAAGCCTCACAAAAGGGTCAAGAAAGCCTCACATGGACAGAAAGTCCATTTGGGTAAATAACCAAGCCTCACAAAAGCGTCAAGAAAGCCTCACATGGACACAAAGTCCATTTGGGTAAATAACCAAGCCTCACATAGACAAAGTCTATTAGGGTAAATAACCAACCCTCACAAAAGCGTCAAGAAAGCCTCACATGGACACAAAGTCCATTTGGGTAAATAACCAAGCCTGACAAAAGGGTCAAGAAAGCCTCACATGGACACAAAGTCCATTTGGGTAAATAACCAAGCTTCACAAAAGGGTCAAGAAAGCCTCACATGGAAACAAAGTCCATTAGGGTAAATAACCAAGCCTCACATAGACATAAAGTCTATTAGGGTAAATAACCAAGTCTCACAAAAGCGTCAAGAAAGCCTCACATGGACACAAAGTCCATTTGGGTAAATAACCAAGCCTCACAAAAGGGTCAAGAAAGGCTCACATGGACACAAAGTTCATTTGGGTAAATAACCAAGCCTCACATAGACACAAAGTCTATTGGGGTAAATAACCAACCCTCACAAAAGCGTCAAGAAAGCCTCACATGGACACAAAGTCCATTTGGGTAAATAACCAAGCCTGACAAAAGGGTCAAGAAAGCCTCACATGGACACAAAGTCCATTTGGGTAAATAACCAAGCCTCACAAAAGGGTCAAGAAAGCCTCACATGGAAACAAAGTCCATTAGGGTAAATAACCAAGCCTCACAAAAGCGTCAAGAAAGCCTCACATGGACACAAAGTCCATTAGGGTAACTAACCAAGTCTCACATAGACACAAAGTCTATTAGGGTAAATAACCAATGCTCACAAAAGCGTCAAGAAAGCCTCACAAGGACACAAAGTCCATTTGGGTAAATAACCAAGCCTAACAAAAGGGTCAAGAAAGCCTCACACGGACACAAAGTCCATTAGGGTAAATAACCAAGCCTCACATAGACACAAAGTCCATTAGGGTAAATAACCAAGCCTCACAAAAGCGTCAAGAAAGCCTCACATAGACACAAAGTCCATTTGGGTAAATAACCAAGCCTCACAAAAGGGTCAAGAAAGCCTCACATGGACACAAAGTCCATTTGGGTAAATAACCAAGCCTCACAAAAGCGTCAAGAAAGCCTCACATGGGCACAAAGTCCATTTGGGTAAATAACCAAGCCTCACAAAAGGGTCAAGAAAGCCTCACATGGACACAAAGTCCATTTGGCTAAATAACCAAACCTCACATAGACATAAAGTCTATTAGGGTAAATAACCAAGCCTACCAAAAGCGTCAAGAAAGCCTCACATGGACACGAAGTCCATTTGGGTAAATAACCAAGCCTCACAAAAGGGTCAAGAAAGCCTCACATGGACACAAAGTCCATTTGGGTAAATAACCAAGCCACACATTGACATAAAGTCTATTCGGGTAAATAACCAAGCCTCACAAAAGCGTCAAGAAAGCCTCACATGGACACAAAGTCCATTTGGTTAAATAACCAAGCCTCACAAAAGGGTCAAGAAAGCCTCACATGGGCACAAAGTCCATTAGGGTAAATAACCAAGCCTCACATAGACATAAAGTCTATTAGAGTAAATAACCAAGCCTCACATAAGCGTCAAGAAAGCCTCACATGGACACGAAGTCCATTTGGTTAAATAACCAAGCCTCACATAGACATAAAGTCTATTAGGGTAAATAACCAAGCTTCACAAAAGCGTCAAGAAAGCCTCACATGGACACAAAGTCCATTTGGGTAAATAACTAAGCCTCACAAAAGCGCCAAGAAAGCCTCACATGGACACAAAGTCCATTTGGGTAAATAACCACGCCTCACAAAAGGGTCAAGAAAGCCTCACATGGACACAAAGTCCATTTGGGTAAATAACCAAGCCTCACAAAAGGGTCAAGAAAGCCTCACATGGACACAAAGTCCATTAGGGTAAATAACCAAGCCTTACATAGACATAAAGTCTATTAGGGTAAATAACCAAGCCTCACAAAAGGGTCAAGAAAGCCTCACATGGAAACAAAGTCCATTAGGGTAAATAACCAAGCCTCACATAGACATAAAGTCTATTAGGGTAAATAACCAAGTCTCACAAAAGCGTCAAGAAAGCCTCACATGGACGCAAAGTCCATTTGGATAAATAACCAAGCCTCACAAAAGGGTCAAGAAAGGCTCACATGGACACAAAGTTCATTTGGGTAAATAACCAAGCCTCACATAGACACAAAGTCTATTGGGGTAAATAACCAATCCTCACAAAAGCGTCAAGAAAGCCTCACATGGACACAAAGTCCATTTGGTTAAATAACCAAGCCTCACAAAGGGGTCAAGAAAGCCTCACATGGACACAAAGTCCATTTGACTAAATAACCAAGCCTCATATCGACACAAAGTCGATTAGGGTAAATAACCAAGCCTCACAAAAGCGTCAAGAAAGCCTCACATGGACACAAAGTACATTAGGGTAAATAACCAAGTCTCACATAGACATAAAGTCTATTAGGGTAAATAACCAAGCTTCACAAAAGCGTCAAGAAAGCCTCACATGGACACAAAGTCCATTTGGGTAAATAACTAAGCCTCACAAAAGCGCCAAGAAAGCCTCACATGGACACAAAGTCCATTTGGGTAAATAACCACGCCTCACAAAAGGGTCAAGAAAGCCTCACATGGACACAAAGTCCATTTGGGTAAATAACCAAGCCTCACAAAAGGGTCAAGAAAGCCTCACATGGACACAAAGTCCATTAGGGTAAATAACCAAGCCTTACATAGACATAAAGTCTATTAGGGTAAATAACCAAGTATCACATCGACACAAAGTCCATTTGGTAAATAACCAAGTCTCACATCGACACAAAGTCTATTGGGGTAAATAACTAAGCCTCACAAAAGCGTCAAGAAAGCCTCACATGGACACAAAGTCCATTTGGGTAAATAACCAAGCCTCACAAAAGGGTCAAGAAAGCCTCACATGGACAGAAAGTCCATTTGGGTAAATAACCAAGCCTCACAAAAGCGTCAAGAAAGCCTCACATGGACACAAAGTCCATTTGGGTAAATAACCAAGCCTCACATAGACAAAGTCTATTAGGGTAAATAACCAACCCTCACAAAAGCGTCAAGAAAGCCTCACATGGACACAAAGTCCATTTGGGTAAATAACCAAGCCTGACAAAAGGGTCAAGAAAGCCTCACATGGACACAAAGTCCATTTGGGTAAATAACCAAGCTTCACAAAAGGGTCAAGAAAGCCTCACATGGAAACAAAGTCCATTAGGGTAAATAACCAAGCCTCACATAGACATAAAGTCTATTAGGGTAAATAACCAAGTCTCACAAAAGCGTCAAGAAAGCCTCACATGGACACAAAGTCCATTTGGGTAAATAACCAAGCCTCACAAAAGGGTCAAGAAAGGCTCACATGGACACAAAGTTCATTTGGGTAAATAACCAAGCCTCACATAGACACAAAGTCTATTGGGGTAAATAACCAACCCTCACAAAAGCGTCAAGAAAGCCTCACATGGACACAAAGTCCATTTGGGTAAATAACCAAGCCTGACAAAAGGGTCAAGAAAGCCTCACATGGACACAAAGTCCATTTGGGTAAATAACCAAGCCTCACAAAAGGGTCAAGAAAGCCTCACATGGAAACAAAGTCCATTAGGGTAAATAACCAAGCCTCACATAGACATAAAGTCTATTAGGGTAAATAACCAAGTCTCACAAATGCGTCAAGAAAGCCTCACATGGACACAAAGTCCATTTGGGTAAATAACCAAGCCTCACAAAAGGGTCAAGAAAGGCTCACATAGACACAAAGTTCATTTGGGTAAATAACCAAGCCTCACATAGACACAAAGTCTATTGGGGTAAATAACCAATCCTCACAAAAGCGTCAAGAAAAGCCTCACATGGACACAAAGTCCATTTGGTTAAATAACCAAGCCTCACAAAAGAGTCAAGAAAGCCTCACATGGACACAAAGTCCATTTGGCTAAATAACCAAGCCTCATATCGACACAAAGTCGATTAGGGTAAATAACCAAGTCTCACAAAAGCGTCAAGAAAGGCTCACATGGACACAAAGTCCATTTGGGTAAATAACCAAGCCTCACAAAAGGGTCAAGAAAGCCTCACATGGACACAAAGTCCATTTGGGTAAATAACCAAGCCTCACATAGACACAAAGTCTATTAGGGTAAATAACCAAGTCTCACAAAAGCGTCAAGAAAGCCTCACATCGACACAAAGTCCATTAGGGTAAATAACCAAGCCTCACATAGACACAATGTCCATTAGAGTAAATAACCAAGCCTCAGAAAAGCGTCAAGAAAGCCTCACATCGACACAAAGTCCATTTGGGTAAATAACCAAGCCTCACAAAAGGGTCAAGAAAGCCTCACATGGACACAAAGTTCATTTGGGTAAATAACCAAGCGTCACATAGACACAAAGTTCATTTGGGTAAATCACCAAGCCTCACAAAAGGGTCAAGAAAGCCTCACATGGACACAAAGTCCATTAGGGTAAATAACCAAGCCTCACATAGACAGAGAGTCTATTAGGGTAAATAACCAAGCCTCACAAAATCGGCAAGAAAGCCTCACATGGACACAAAGTCCATTTGGGTAAATAACCAAGCCTCAGAAAAGCGTCAAGAAAGCCTCACATCGACACAAAGTCCATTTGGGTAAATAACCAAGCCTCACAAAAGGGTCAAGAAAGCCTCACATGGACACAAAGTTCATTCGGGTAAATAACCAAGCGTCACATAGACACAAAGTTCATTTGGGTAAATCACCAAGCCTCACAAAAGGGTCAAGAAAGCCTCACATGGACACAAAGTCCATTAGGGTAAATAACCAAGCCTCACATAGACCGAAAGTCTATTAGGGTAAATAACCAAGCCTCACAAAAGCGGCAAGAAAGCCTCACATGGACACAAAGTCCATTTGGGAAAATAACCAAGCCTCACAAAAGGGTCAAGAAAGCCTCACATGGACACAAAGTCCATTTGGGTAAATAATCAAGCCTCACAAAAGGGTCAAGAAAGCCTCACATGGACATAAAGTCCAATAGGGTAAATAACTAAGCCTCACATAGACATAAAGTCTATTAGGGTAAATAACCAAGCCTCACAAAAGCGTCAAGAAAGCCTCACATGGACACAAAGTCCATTTGGGTAAATGACCACGCCTCACAAAAGGGTCAAGAAAGCCTCACATGGACACAAAGTCCATTTGGGTAAATAACCAAGCCTCACAAAAGCGTCAAGAAAGCCTCACATGGACACAAAGTACATTAGGGTAAATAACCAAGCCTCACATAGACATAAAGTCTATTAGGGTAAATAACCAAGCTTCACAAAAGCGTAAAGAAAGCCTCACATGGACACAAAGTCCATTTGGGTAAATAACTAAGCCTCACAAAAGCGCCAAGAAAGCCTCACATGGACACAAAGTTTATTTGGGTAAATAACCACGCCTCACAAAAGGGTCAAGAAAGCCTCACATGGACACAAAGTCCATTTGGGTAAATAACCAAGTCTCACAAAGGCGTCAAGAAAGCCTCACATGGACACAAAGTCCATTAGGGTAAATAACCAAGTCTCACATAGACATAAAGTCAATTAGGGTAAATAACCAATCCTCACAAATGCGTCAAGAAAGCCTCACATGGACACAAAGTCCATTTGGGAAAATAACCAAGCCTCACAAAAGGGTCAAGAAAGCCTCACATGGACACAAAGTCCATTTGGGTAAATAAGCAAGCCTCACAAAAGGGTCAAGAAAGCCTCACATGGACACAAAGTCCATTAGGGTAAATAACCAAGCCTCACATAGACATAAAGTCTATTAGGGTAAATAACCAAGCCTCACAAAAGCGTCAAGAAAGCCTCACATGGACACAAAGTCCATTTGGGTAAATAACCAAGCCTCACAAAAGCGTCAAGAAAGCCTCACATGGACACAAAGTCCATTTGGGTAAATAACCACGCCTCACAAAAGGGTCAAGAAAGCCTCACATGGACACAAAGTCCATTTGGGTAAATAACCAAGCCTCACAAAAGCGTCAAGAAAGCCTCACATGGACACAAAGTACATTAGGGTAAATAACCAAGCCTCACATAGACATAAAGTCTATTAGGGTAAATAACCAAGCCTCACAAAAGCGTCAAGAAAGCCTCACATGGACACAAAATCCATTAGGGTAAATAACCAAGTCTCACATATACACAAAGTCTATTAGGGTAAATAACCAATTCTCACAAAAGCGTCAAGAAAGCCTCACTTGGACACAAAGTCCATTTGGGTAAATAACCAAGCCTCACAGAAGGGTCCTCACATGGACACAAAGTCCATTAGGGTAAATAATCAAGCCTCACATAGACACAAAGTCTATTAGGGTAAGTAACCAATCCTCACAAAAGCGTCAAGAAAGCCTCACATGGACACAAAGTCCATTTGAGTCAATAACCAAGCCTCACATAGACAGAAAGTCTATTAAGGTAAATAACCAAGCCTCACAAAAGCGTCAAGAAAGCCTCACATGGACACAAAGTCCATTTGGGAAAATAATCAAGCCTCACAAAAGGGTCAAGAAAGCCTCACATGAACACAAAGTCCATTTGGGTAAATAACCAAGCCTCACAAAAGCGTCAAGAAAGCCTCACATGGACACAAAGTCCATTTGGGAAAATAATCAAGCCTCACAAAAGGGTAAAGAAAGCCTCACATGGACACAAAGTCCATTTGGGAAAATAACCAAGCCTCACAAAAGGGTCAAGAAAGCCTCACATGGACACAAAGTCCATTTGGGTAAATAACAAAGCCTCACAAAAACGTCAAGAAAGCCTCACATGGACACAAAGTCCATTAGGGTAAATAATCAAGCCTCACATAGACATAAAGTCTATTAGGGTAAATAAACAAGCCTCACAAAAGCGTCAAGAAAGTTTCACATGGACACAAAGTCCATTTGGGTAAATAACCAAGCCTCACAAAAGCGTCAAGAAAGCCTCACATGGACACAAAGTCCATTTGGGTAAATAACCACGCCTCACAAAAGGGTCAAGAAAGCCTCACATGGACACAAAGTCCATTTGGGTAAAGAACCAAGCCTCACAAAAGAGTCAAGAAAGCCTCACATGGAAACAAAGTCCATTAGGGTAAATAACCAAGCCTCACATAGACATAAAGTCTATTAGGGTGAATAACCAAGCCTCACAAAATCGTCAAGAGAGCCTCACATGGACACAAAGTCCATTTGGGTAAATAACCAAGCCCCACAAAAGCGTCAAGAAAGCCTCACAAAATCCATTTGGGTAAATAACCAAGCGTCACATAGACACAAAGTCTATTAGGGTAAATAACCAAGCCTCACAAAAGCGTCAAGAAAGCCTCACATGGACACAAAGTCCATTAGGGTAACTAACCAAGTCTCACATAGACACAAAGTCTATTAGGGTAAATAACCAATGCTCACAAAAGCGTCAAGAAAGTCTCACAAGGACACAAAGTCCATTTGGGTAAATAACCAAGCCTAACAAAAGGGTCAAGAAAGCCTCACACGGACACAAAGTCCATTAGGGTAAATAACCAAGCCTCACATAGACACAAAGTCTATTAAGGTAAATAACCAATCCTCACAAAAACGTCAAGAAAGCCTCACATGGACACAAAGTCCATTTGGGTAAATAAGCAAGCCTCACAAAAGGGTCAAGAAAGCCTCACATGGACACAAAGACCATTAGGGTAAATAACCAAGCCTCACATAGACATAAAATCTATTAGGGCACATAACCAAGCCTCACAAAAGCGTCAAGAAAGCCTCACATGGACACAAAGTCCATATGGGTAAATAACCAAGCCTCACAAAAGGGTCAAGAAAGCCTCACATGGACACAAAGTCCATTTGGGTAAATAACCAAGCCTCACAAAAGCGTCAAGAAAGCCTCACATGGACACAAAGTCCATTTGGGTAAATAACCAAGCCTCACAGAAGGGTCCTCACATGGACACAAAGTCCATTAGGGTAAATAACCAAGCCTCACATAGACACAAAGTCTATTAGTGTAAATAACCAATCCTCACAAAAGCGTCAAGAAAGCCTCACATGGACACAAAGTCCATTTGGGTAAATAACCAAGCCTCACATAGACAGAAAGTCTATTAAGGTAAATAACCAAGCCTCACAAAAGCGTCAAGAAAGCCTCACATGGACACAAAGTCCATTTGGGAAAATAATCAAGCCTCACAAAAGGGTCAAGAAAGCCTCACATGGACACAAAGTCCATTTGGGTAAATAACCAAGTCTCACAAAAGCGTCAAGAAAGCCTCACATGGACACAAAGTCCATTTGGGAAAATAATCAAGCCTCACAAAAGGGTCAAGAAAGCCTCACATGGACACAAAGTCCATTTGGGAAAATAACCAAGCCTCACAAAAGGGTCAAGAAAGCCTCACATGGACACAAAGTCCATTTGGGTAAATAACAAAGCCTCACAAAAACGTCAAGAAAGCCTCACATGGACACAAAGTCCATTAGGGTAAATAATCAAGCCTCACATAGACATAAAGTCTATTAGGGTAAATAAACAAGCCTCACAAAAGCGTCAAGAAAGTTTCACATGGACACAAAGTCCATTTGGGTAAATAACCAAGCCTCACAAAAGCGTCAAGAAAGCCTCACATGGACACAAAGTCCATTTGGGTAAATAACCACGCCTCACAAAAGGGTCAAGAAAGCCTCACATGGACACAAAGTCCATTTGGGTAAAGAACCAAGCCTCACAAAAGAGTCAAGAAAGCCTCACTTGGAAACAAAGTCCATTAGGGTAAATAACCAAGCCTCACATAGACATAAAGTCTATTAGGGTGAATAACCAAGCCTCACAAAAGCGTCAAGAGAGCCTCACATGGACACAAAGTCCATTTGGGTAAATAACCAAGCCCCACAAAAGCGTCAAGAAAGCCTCACAAAATCCATTTGGGTAAATAACCAAGCGTCACATAGCGTCACATAGACACAAAGTCTTTTAGGGTAAATAACCAAGCCTCACAAAAGCGTCAAGAAAGCCTCACATGGACACAAAGTCCATTAGGGTAACTAACCAAGTCTCACATAGACACAAAGTCTATTAGGGTAAATAACCAATGCTCACAAAAGCGTCAAGAAAGCCTCACAAGGACACAAAGTCCATTTGGGTAAATAACCAAGCCTAACAAAAGGGTCAAGAAAGCCTCACACGGACACAAAGTCCATTAGGGTAAATAACCAAGCCTCACATAGACACAAAGTCTATTAGGGTAAATAACCAATCCTCACAAAAACGTCAAGAAAGCCTCACATGGACACAAAGTCCATTTGGGTAAATAAGCAAGCCTCACAAAAGGGTCAAGAAAGCCTCACATGGACACAAAGACCATTAGGGTAAATAACCAAGCCTCACATAGACATAAAATCTATTAGGGCACATAACCAAGCCTCACAAAAGCGTCAAGAAAGCCTCACATGGACACAAAGTCCATATGGGTAAATAACCAAGCCTCACAAAAGGGTCAAGAAAGCCTCACATGGACACAAAGTCCATTTGGGTAAATAACCAAGCCTCACAAAAGCGTCAAGAAAGCCTCACATGGACACAAAGTCCATTTGGGTAAATAACCAAGCCTCACAGAAGGGTCCTCACATGGACACAAAGTCCATTAGGGTAAATAACCTAGCCTCACATAGACACAAAGTCTATTAGTGTAAATAACCAATCCTCACAAAAGCGTCAAGAAAGCCTCACATGGACACAAAGTCCATTTAGGTAAATAACCAAGCCTCACATAGACAGAAAGTCTATTAAGGTAAATAACCAAGCCTCACAAAAGCGTCAAGAAAGCCTCACAAGGACACAAAGTCCATTTGGGTAAATAACCAAGCCTAACAAAAGGGTCAAGAAAGCCTCACACGGACACAAAGTCCATTAGGGTAAATAACCAAGCCTCACATAGACACAAAGTCTATTAGGGTAAATAACCAATCCTCACAAAAACGTCAAGAAAGCCTCACATGGACACAAAGTCCATTTGGGTAAATAAGCAAGCCTCACAAAAGGGTCAAGAAAGCCTCACATGGACACAAAGACCATTAGGGTAAATAACCAAGCCTCACATAGACATAAAATCTATTAGGGCACATAACCAAGCCTCACAAAAGCGTCAAGAAAGCCTCACATGGACACAAAGTCCATATGGGTAAATAACCAAGCCTCACAAAAGGGTCAAGAAAGCCTCACATGGACACAAAGTCCATTTGGGTAAATAACCAAGCCTCACAAAAGCGTCAAGAAAGCCTCACATGGACACAAAGTCCATTTGGGTAAATAACCAAGCCTCACAGAAGGGTCCTCACATGGACACAAAGTCCATTAGGGTAAATAACCAAGCCTCACATAGACACAAAGTCTATTGGTGTAAATAACCAATCCTCACAAAAGCGTCAAGAAAGCCTCACATGGACACAAAGTCCATTTGGGTAAATAACCAAGCCTCACATAGACAGAAAGTCTATTAAGGTAAATAACCAAGCCTCACAAAAGCGTCAAGAAAGCCTCACATGGACACAAAGTCCATTTGGGAAAATAATCAAGCCTCACAAAAGGGTCAAGAAAGCCTCACATGGACACAAAGTCCATTTGGGTAAATAACCAAGCCTCACAAAAGCGTCAAGAAAGCCTCACATGGACACAAAGTCCATTTGGGAAAATAACCAAGCCTCACAAAAGGGTCAAGAAAGCCTCACATGGACACAAAGTCCATTTGGGTAAATAACAAAGCCTCACAAAAACGTCAAGAAAGCCTCACATGGACACAAAGTCCATTAGGGTAAATAATCAAGCCTCACATAGACATAAAGTCTATTAGGGTAAATAAACAAGCCTCACAAAAGCGTCAAGAAAGTTTCACATGGACACAAAGTCCATTTGGGTAAATAACCAAGCCTCACAAAAGCGTCAAGAAAGCTTCACATGGACACAAAGTCCATTTGGGTAAATAACCAAGCCTCACAAAAGCGTCAAGAAAGCCTCACATGGACACAAAGTCCATTTGGGTAAATAACCACGCCTCACAAAAGGGTCAAGAAAGCCTCACATGGACACAAAGTCCATTTGGGTAAAGAACCAAGCCTCACAAAAGGGTCAAGAAAGCCTCACATGGAAACAAAGTCCATTAGGGAAAATAACCAAGCCTCACAAAAGGGTCAAGAAAGCCTCACATGGACACAAAGTCCATTTGGGTAAATAACAAAGCCTCACAAAAACGTCAAGAAAGCCTCACATGGACACAAAGTCCATTAGGGTAAATAATCAAGCCTCACATAGACATAAAGTCTATTAGGGTAAATAAACAAGCCTCACAAAAGCGTCAAGAAAGCTTCACATGGACACAAAGTCCATTTGGGTAAATAACCAAGCCTCACAAAAGCGTCAAGAAAGCCTCACATGGACACAAAGTCCATTTGGGTAAATAACCACGCCTCACAAAAGGGTCAAGAAAGCCTCACATGGACACAAAGTCCATTTGGGTTAAGAACCAAGCCTCACAAAAGGGTCAAGAAAGCCTCACATGGACACAAAGTCCATTTGGGTAAATAAGCAAGCCTCACAAAAGGGTCAAGAAAGCCTCACATGGACACAAAGACCATTAGGGTAAATAACCAAGCCTCACATAGACATAAAATCTATTAGGGCACATAACCAAGCCTCACAAAAGCGTCAAGAAAGCCTCACATGGACACAAAGTCCATATGGGTAAATAACCAAGCCTCACAAAAGGGTCAAGAAAGCCTCACATGGACACAAAGTCCATTTGGGTAAATAACCAAGCCTCACAAAAGCGTCAAGAAAGCCTCACATGGACACAAAGTCCATTTGGGTAAATAACCACGCCTCACAAAAGGGTCAAGAAAGCCTCACATGGACACAAAGTCCATTTGGGTAAATAACCAAGCCTCACAAAAGCGTCAAGAAAGCCTCACATGGACACAAAGTCCATTAGGGTAAATAACTAAGCCTCACATAGACAGAAAGTCTATTAGGGTAAATAATCAAGCCTCACAAAAACGTCAAGAAAGCCTCACATGGACACAAAGTCCATTTGGGTAAATAATCATGCCTCACAAAAGCGTCAAGAAAGCCTCACATGGACACAAAGTCCATTTGGGTAAATAACCAAGCCTCACAAAAGGGTCAAGAAAGCCTCACATGGACACAAAGTCCATTTGGGTAAATAATCAAGCCTCACAAAAGCGTCAAGAAAGCCTCACATGGACACAAAGTCCATTTGTGAAAATAACCAAGCCTCACAAAAGGGTCAAGAAAGCCTCACATGGACACAAAGTCCATTTGGGTAAATAATCAAGCCTCACAAAAGGGTCAAGAAAGCCTCACATGGACACAAAGTCCATTAGGGTAAATAACCAAGCCTCACATAGACATAAAGTCTATTAGGGTAAATAACAAAGCTTCACAAAAGCGTAAAGAAAGCCTCACATGGACACAAAGTCCATTTAGGTAAATAACCAAGCCTCACAAAAGCGTCAAGAAAGCCTCACATGGACACAAAGTCCATTTGGGTAAATAACCAAGTCTCACAAAAGTGTCAAGAAAGCCTCACATGTACACAAAGTCCATTTGGGTAAATAACCAAGCGTCACATAGACACAAAATCTATTAGGGTAAATAACCAAGCCTCACAAAAGCGTCAAGAAAGCCTCACATGGACACAAAGTCCATTTGGGTAAATAACCAAGCCTCACAAAAGCGTCAAGAAAGCCTCACATGGACACAAAGTCCATTTGGGTAAATAACCACGCCTCACAAAAGGGTCAAGAAAGCCTCACATGGACACAAAGTCCATTTGGGTAAATAACCAAGCCTCACAAAAGCGTCAAGAAGGCCTCACATGGACACAAAGTACATTAGGGTAAATAACCAAGCCTCACATAGACAAAAAGTCTATTAGGGTAAATAACCAAGCTTCAAAAAAGCGTAAAGAAAGCCTCACATGGACACAAAGTCCATTTGGGTAAATAACTAAGCCTCACAAAAGCGCCAAGAAAGCCTCACATGGACACAAAGTCCATTTGGGTAAATAACCACGCCTCACAAAAGGGTCAAGAAAGCCTCACATGGACACAAAGTCCATTTGGGTAAATAACCAAGCCTCACAAAAGGGTCAAGAAAGCCTCACATGGACACAAAGTCCATTTGGGTAAATAACCAAGCCTCACAAAAGGGTCAAGAAAGCCTCACATGGACACAAAGTCCATTTGGGTAAATAACCAAGCCTCACATAGACACAAAGTCTATTAGGGTAAATAACCAATGCTCACAAAAGCGTCAAGAAAGCCTCACAAGTACACAAAGTCCATTTGGGTAAATAACCAAGCCTAACAAAAGGGTCAAGAAAGCCTCACACGGACACAAAGTCCATTAGGGTAAATAACCAAGCCTCACATAGACACAAAGTCTATTAGGGTAAATAACCAATCCTCAGAAAAACGTCAAGAAAACCTCACATGGACACAAAGTCCATTTGGGTAAATAAGCAAGCCTCACAAAAGGGTCAAGAAAGCCTCACATGGACACAAAGACCATTAGGGTAAATAACCAAGCCTCACATAGACATAAAATCTATTAGGGCACATAACCAAGCCTCACAAAAGCGTCAAGAAAGCCTCACATGGACACAAAGTCCATATGGGTAAATAACCAAGCCTCACAAAAGGGTCAAGAAAGCCTCACATGGACACAAAGTCCATTTGGGTAAATAACCAAGCCTCACAAAAGCGTCAAGAAAGCCTCACATGGACACAAAGTCCATTTGGGTAAATAACCAAGCCTCACAGAAGGGTCCTCACATGGACACAAAGTCCATTAGGGTAAATAACCAAGCCTCACATAGACACAAAGTCTATTAGTGTAAATAACCAATCCTCACAAAAGCGTCAAGAAAGCCTCACATGGACACAAAGTCCATTTGGGTAAATAACCAAGCCTCACATAGACAGAAAGTCTATTAAGGTAAATAACCAAGCCTCACAAAAGCGTCAAGAAAGCCTCACATGGACACAAAGTCCATTTGGGAAAATAATCAAGCCTCACAAAAGGGTCAAGAAAGCCTCACATGGACACAAAGTCCATTTGGGTAAATAACCAAGCCTCACAAAAGCGTCAAGAAAGCCTCACATGGACACAAAGTCCATTTGGGAAAATTACCAAGCCTCACATAAGGGTCAAGAAAGCCTCACATGGACACAAAGTCCATTTGGGTAAATAACAAAGCCTCACAAAAACGTCAAGAAAGCCTCACATGGACACAAAGTCCATTAGGGTAAATAATCAAGCCTCACATAGACATAAAGTCTATTAGGGTAAATAAACAAGCCTCACAAAAGCGTCAAGAAAGTTTCACATGGACACAAAGTCCATTTGGGTAAATAACCAAGCCTCACAAAAGCGTCAAGAAAGCTTCACATGGACACAAAGTCCATTTGGGTAAATAACCAAGCCTCACAAAAGCGTCAAGAAAGCCTCACATGGACACAAAGTCCATTTGGGTAAATAACCACGCCTCACAAAAGGGTCAAGAAAGCCTCACATGGACACAAAGTCCATTTGGGTAAAGAACCAAGCCTCACAAAAGGGTCAAGAAAGCCTCACATGGAAACAAAGTCCATTAGGGAAAATAACCAAGCCTCACAAAAGGGTCAAGAAAGCCTCACATGGACACAAAGTCCATTTGGGTAAATAACAAAGCCTCACAAAAACGTCAAGAAAGCCTCACATGGACACAAAGTCCATTAGGGTAAATAATCAAGCCTCACATAGACATAAAGTCTATTAGGGTAAATAAACAAGCCTCACAAAAGCGTCAAGAAAGCTTCACATGGACACAAAGTCCATTTGGGTAAATAACCAAGCCTCACAAAAGCGTCAAGAAAGCCTCACATGGACACAAAGTCCATTTGGGTAAATAACCACGCCTCACAAAAGGGTCAAGAAAGCCTCACACGGACACAAAGTCCATTTGGGTTAAGAACCAAGCCTCACAAAAGGGTCAAGAAAGCCTCACATGGACACAAAGTCCATTTGGGTAAATAAGCAAGCCTCACAAAAGGGTCAAGAAAGCCTCACATGGACACAAAGACCATTAGGGTAAATAACCAAGCCTCACATAGACATAAAATCTATTAGGGCACATAACCAAGCCTCACAAAAGCGTCAAGAAAGCCTCACATGGACACAAAGTCCATTTGGGTAAATAAGCAAGCCTCACAAAAGGGTCAAGAAAGCCTCACATGGACACAAAGACCATTAGGGTAAATAACCAAGCCTCACATAGACATAAAATCTATTAGGGCACATAACCAAGCCTCACAAAAGCGTCAAGAAAGCCTCACATGGACACAAAGTCCATATGGGTAAATAACCAAGCCTCACAAAAGGGTCAAGAAAGCCTCATATGGACACAAAGTCCATTTGGGTAAATAACCAAGCCTCACAAAAGCGTCAAGAAAGTCTCACATGGGCACAAAGTCCATTTGGGTAAATAACCACGCCTCACAAAAGGGTCAAGAAAGCCTCACATGGACACAAAGTCCATTTGGGTAAATAACCAAGCCTCACAAAAGCGTCAAGAAAGCCTCACATGGACACAAAGTCCATTAGGGTAAATAACTAAGCCTCACATAGACAGAAAGTCTATTAGGGTAAATAATCAAGCCTCACAAAAGCGTCAAGAAAGCCTCACATGGACACAAAGTCCATTTGGGTAAATAATCATGCCTCACAAAAGCGTCAAGAAAGCCTCACATGGACACAAAGTCCATTTGGGTAAATAACCACGCCTCACAAAAGGGTCAAGAAAGCCTCACATGGACACAAAGTCCATTTGGGTAAATAATCAAGCCTCACAAAAGCGTCAAGAAAGCCTCACATGGACACAAAGTCCATTTGTGAAAATAACCAAGCCTCACAAAAGGGTCAAGAAAGCCTCACATGGACACAAAGTCCATTTGGGTAAATAAACAAGCCTCACAAAAGGGTCAAGAAAGCCTCACATGGACACAAAGTCCATTAGGGTAAATAACCAAGCCTCACATAGACATAAAGTCTATTAGGGTAAATAACCAAGCCTCACAAAAGCGTCAAGAAAGCCTCACATGGACACAAAGTCCATTTGGGTAAATAACCAAGCCTCACAAAAGCGTCAAGAAAGCCTCACATGGACACAAAGTCCATTTGGGTAAATAACCACGCCTCACAAAAGGGTCAAGAAAGCCTCACATGGACACAAAGTCCATTTGGGTAAATAACCAAGCCTCACAAAAGCGTCAAGAAGGCCTCACATGGACACAAAGTACATTAGGGTAAATAACCAAGCCTCACATAGACAAAAAGTCTATTAGGGTAAATAACCAAGCTTCAAAAAAGCGTAAAGAAAGCCTCACATGGACACAAAGTCCATTTGGGTAAATAACTAAGCCTCATAAAAGCGCCAAGAAAGCCTCATATGGACACAAAGTCCATTTGGGTAAATAATCACGCCTCACAAAAGGGTCAAGAAAGCCTCACATGGACACAAAGTCCATTTGGGTAAATAACCAAGCCTCACAAAAGGGTCAAGAAAGCCTCACATGGACACAAAGTCCATTTGGGTAAATAACCAAGCCTCACATAGACACAAAGTCTATTAGGGTAAATAACCAATCCTCACAAAAGCGTCAAGAAAGCCTCACATGGACACAAAGTCCATTTGGGTAAATAACCAAGCGTCACATAGACACAAAATCTATTAGGGTAAATAACCAAGCCTCACAAAAGCGTCAAGAAAGCCTCACATGGACACAAAGTCCATTAGGGTAAATAACCAAGTCTCACATATACACAAAGTCTATTAAGGTAAATAACCAATTCTCACAAAAGCGTCAAGAAAGCCTCACTTGGACACAAAGTCCATTTGGGTAAATAACCAAGCCTCACAGAAGGGTCCTCACATGGACACAAAGTCCATTAGGGTAAATAACCAAGCTTCACATAGACACAAAGTCTATTAGGGTAAATAACCAATCCTCACAAAAGCGTCAAGAAAGCCTCACATGGACACAAAGTCCATTTGGGTAAATAACCAAGCCTCACATAGACAGAAAGTCTATTAAGGTAAATAACCAAGCCTCACAAAAGCGTCAAGAAAGCCTCACATGGACACAAAGTCCATTTGGGAAAATAATCAAGCCTCACAAAAGGGTCAAGAAAGCCTCACATGGACACAAAGTCCATTTGGGTAAATAACCAAGCCTCACAAAAGCGTCAAGAAAGCCTCACATGGACACAAAGTCCATTTGGGAAAATAACCAAGCCTCACAAAAGGGTCAAGAAAGCCTCACATGGACACAAAGTCCATTTGGGTAAATAACAAAGCCTCACAAAAACGTCAAGAAAGCCTCACATGGACACAAAGTCCATTAGGGTAAATAATCAAGCCTCACATAGACATAAAGTCTATTAGGGTAAATAAACAAGCCTCACAAAAGCGTCAAGAAAGCTTCACATGGACACAAAGTCCATTTGGGTAAATAACCAAGCCTCACAAAAGCGTCAAGAAAGCCTCACATGGACACAAAGTCCATTTGGGTAAATAACCACGCCTCACAAAAGGGTCAAGAAAGCCTCACATGGACACAAAGTCCATTTGGGTAAAGAACCAAGCCTCACAAAAGGGTCAAGAAAGCCTCACATGGAAACAAAGTCCATTAGGGTAAATAACCAAGCCTCACATAGACATAAAGTCTATTAGGTTGAATAACCAAGCCTCACAAAAGCGTCAAGAGAGTCTCACATGGACACAAAGTCCATTTGGGTAAATAACCAAGCCCCACAAAAGCGTCAAGAAAGCCTCACAAAATCCATTTGGGTAAATAACCAAGTGTCACATAGACACAAAGTCTATTAGGGTAAATAACCAAGCCTCACAAAAGCGTCAAGAAAGCCTCACATGGACACAAAGTCCATTAGGGTAACTAACCAAGTCTCACATAGACACAAAGTCTATTAGGGTAAATAACCAATCCTCACAAAAGCGTCAAGAAATCCTCACAAGGACACAAAGTCCATTTGGGTAAATAACCAAGCCTCACAAAAGGGTCAAGAAAGCCTCACACGGACACAAAGTCCAATAGGGTAAATAACCAAGCCTCACATAGACACAAAGTCTATTAGGGTAAATAACCAATCCTCACAAAAACGTCAAGAAAGCCTCACATGGACACAAAGTCCATTTGGGTAAATAAGCAAGCCTCACAAAAGGGTCAAGAAAGCCTCACATGGACACAAAGACCATTAGGGTAAATAACCAAGTCTCACATAGACATAAAATCTATTAGGGCACATAACCAAGCCTCACAAAAGCGTCAAGAAAGCCTCACATAGACACAAAGTCCATATGGGTAAATAACCAAGCCTCACAAAAGGGTCAAGAAAGCCTCACATGGACACAAAGTCCATTTGGGTAAATAACCAAGCCTCACAAAAGCGTCAAGAAAGCCTCACATGGACACAAAGTCCATTTGGGTAAATAACCACGCCTCACAAAAGGGTCAAGAAAGCCTCACATGGACACAAAGTCCATTTGGGTAAATAACCAAGCCTCACAAAAGCGTCAAGAAAGCCTCACATGGACACAAAGTCCATTAGGGTAAATAACTAAGCCTCACATAGACATAAAGTCTATTAGGGTAAATAATCAAGCCTCACAAAAGCGTCAAGAAAGCCTCACATGGACACAAAGTCCATTTGGGTAAATAACCATGCCTCACAAAAGCGTCAAGAAAGCCTCACATGGACACAAAGTCCATTTGGGTAAATAACCACGCCTCACAAAAGGGTCAAGAAAGCCTCACATGGACACAAAGTCCATTTGGGTAAATAATCAAGCCTCACAAAAGCGTCAAGAAAGCCTCACATGGACACAAAGTCCATTAGGGTAAATAACCAAGCCTCACATAGACATAAAGTCTATTAGGGTAAATTACCAAGCCTCACAAAAGCGTCAAGAAAGCCTCACATGGACACAAAGTCCATTTGGGTAAATAACCAAGCCTCACAAAAGCGTCAAGAAAGCCTCACATGGACACAAAGTCCATTTGGGTAAATAACCAAGTCTCACAAAAGCGTCAAGAAAACCTCACATGGACACAAAGTCCATTTGGGTAAATAACCAAGCCTCACAAAAGGGTCAAGAAAGCCTCACATGGACACAAAGTCTATTTGGGTAAATAACCAAGCCTCACATAGACACAAAGTCTATTAGGGTAAATAACCAATCCTCACAAAAGCGTCAAGAAAGCCTCACATGGACACAAAGTCCATTTGGGTAAATAACCAAGCCTCACAAAAGGGTCAAGAAAGCCTCACATGGACACAAAGTTCATTTGGGTAAATAACCAAGCCTCACAAAAGAGTTAAAAAAGCAAGTATAGATACAAAGTCCATTAGGGTAAATAACCAAGTCTAACACGAAGTAACGAATATTAAAAAGTACATAAAAGCTTAAAGGAGACATAGAAGCTACAGAAAATGAGCCAATCAACTGTAAATGGAAAAAACATCAGACATGCAACAAAAGGCCTCATTAAGCAGAACAAAAAAAAGAAAGAAAAACAGAACACTGTAGTGAAGCAAAAGCATTGTTCTCAAATCACTAAAACGTACTGCTTTCCCAAAGATTGTTTTCAAAATCTGACAGGGAGAGCCAATACAAAGTGTATAAATCATAAAGACAGTGAAATTTTGAGCAGAAACCAAAGCACAGGCTGAAAAACAAAAAAACACGTAAGTAGTAAGAAAAGTGAGGTGAGTAACGAGGAGAATGAAGTGGATAATACCTTGCGAGAGACATATTGAAGAAGGAAAGGAAGAAAAATGAACAATTGAATGTGAAAGAGAAACCCTAGGGCAGAAGAATAAACAATTAAATGTGTAATGAATTGTGTGAATCTGTAAGAGAAACCCTAGGGCAAAAGAAGCATGAGAGACAGAGAGAGATAGGAAGAGTAGTATGTGTTGTGAGTGAAGGAGTATATATAAGTAGAAGAGGGTGGTACATACAGCGTAACATTTACGAGTCGATCTGCTTCCGCGCCAACGGTAATATCCCGCGAGCGCCAAAGATGTCACCGCCAAATTAGGAAACTTTCCTATTTCGAAATTAGAATTGGAGGAGAAGCTGATTCGTTTTACTTGTACAAAAAGTTTCCTATTCTTACCTAAAAAAAAGTTTCCTATTCTCCCAATCAATGCCAAATGTATTCCCGCCCTCCGCTATTAATAATTGTTTAATTTAGTTTTTTTTACCTTTATTGTTTAATTTAGTTCACTTCTCCTTTCTTTATTTTTTGTTTAGGAAATAAGGGTCATACATTATTTACTTTGGAAGTTTTAACTATCTATATTCATTTTTTCCTTTCAAAACTAATTTAACTTATCCTATAATCAAACTATATGTAAGTTATGTTAAAATTAAGTGGTTTATTGTGTTTCATTAATCTTCATGAGAAATGACAATTTGATGTTATAATTAGAATTAGAAGGAGTACATCCAAGACCTATATACTTTTTTTCCATTCTCTTCTTTTATTTGATGTAGTTTTTATTTACAATGTATTCATTGTCTTAGATATAACATCTATTTACTGAATTTGATTCAATAGTTAATTAAATTATTATGGCACTTTTTAAAATTCTTTATTTTACCATCTGTTTTAGTTCATCCGTCATCTTTTTTATTTCTATTATATTATTAAGGTTCTCTTGATGGATGCAAACCCACAAAACAAATTAGTATTACTCTCTCTGGACCCTAATGTAAGAGCCTAAAATTTGAATGGTTTTGGTCCCTAATATAAGAGCTCACCCCATATTCTCTCCTCATTTAATGCATTTTTTCCTACTTTACCCTTAACTCTCCTTCATATTTATTAATGTTTATGTATTTCTCTCTCTTAAAAGTACCATAATAAATATGGACAATTTTGGAAAAGAAGCATTAACTCCAGACACCCAACTAACATTCACATGTTTTCTTAAGAAACGTTTTTTTGATGACTAGCTCTTACATTAGGGACCGGAGAGAGTATTTCCTAATAATGAAAAAAGGTGAATTCTCTTAAAGAAAAAGTTGAGAGTTTGCTGCGAAGTAAATATTTACAAATGTAAGCTGCGATCAAAGTATCCTAATCAAACTTAAATCCTGAAATTCATGCACTATTAACTTACATGAAGTTCAAACACTTATCATTTTCATTTATTTCTGTATATATGATCCAATCTAATCATTGTCATTTATTTCAGTAAATATGATCCAAGAGGAAAACTTTAGAAGTAGACTAGATGGAAAAAAAAATGAGTACTATAACCCATGGTTTTTCATCATAAGCAAATTTCAACATGTGCCGTTGTGTCAGTAATTTATTGGAATTCAGTTACACAGATACTTTTAACACATCACTTGTACAATTACACCTCAAACTATATAATTCAGTCTATAATTAGCGATATTCCTTCAAGACGCATAATCACATTTCAGTCCACGAATAGTTTTTTTAGATTATTATTTCTCTTTATAATTATTTTCGAAGACAACTAGTTTTAACAAATGACGTCGAAGGTAAGTGAACCAGCAACAAAATTAGACAAGCAGTTTTCAAAACTCTAAAGGAACTTCGTGAAATTCTATCAAGTATAGATCATGTATATATAGTAATCCATTAATTTATTTGGTTCTTAATTTAGTTCAATGGAAATATATAAACTTGATCAGTCAAACAATCAAATATATGATTGAAAAAAGCAATACATTAATTTATTTCCGCAGTCCAAGAGAGAGGAAAAAGAATTTCAATAGAATGTCTTTTATTTACATGGTTCTTGTACAAGCGCCTTCTGTACAAAGCTACGAATGCAGAGAGGATGGGACAACTCCAACTGCAGCCAAATTTGACGTAGCTCTATGGCTTTTTGGGATAACTTAATCCCAAGAATGGACATGGAAAATTTGTTCTCCATCTGTGTGGGTAAGGACACGTCAGCAATTGTGCACTGTGACTCCATATGATGAAGGTAGGGTACTGGATTCTCAAAGTAAAAGGGTGGGATTGTGTTCCTAAGCAGATTGCAAAGTGATCTGCTCAGCAGTTGTGGCGTCATAATTGGCATTAGCCTCAGGAGTGTCTTCTTCACTTGGTGGAACCAGCTGCCAAAATAATGGCAAATACTTGTCCCACTCTTTCAGTATAGCAGCTCCTTTGGTGCTACCAGTTTTTTCCTTCACACATGACACAGAATCTCCATTCAGTATCTACAGCTATGATCACACAATAACATTTGTGTTTTTCTTGTAAATGAAGAAAAGAAAATAAAGTCATGGGCCTTACAACATGGGCTTCAATGAGGCTCTTCAGCTGCATCTGCCCTACAGGCGCTGACACCCGCTGGATTTTAACGATTTCTCTGTTTACCTGTTAGCATTTATAAGAGTGAATTATCATAAAGATGAAACAACAACAGCACATATATCTGTTTCCTACAAAAACAAAATAAGGGCTTTATTGTGTTCTTTTCCCCATGTTTCCTTTTGACTTGTAATTATGCTTTCTTTGAGATAGGAAGGGGTAGAGTGGACGAAATATTTCACTGGCAGGGAAGAATATGAAAGGCCCAGTGATATGTACACTGGGGATCGGCAAAGCAAGGATGGACAAGTCCCCAACCAGATACTTTATTTTTCTCCCTCAATGCTTGGAACTATTGCAACAATATGGTCTTCGATGGAATAAGCGCAAGAGATATTACAAATCCAATGGCTCACATTAATCCCAAGTTAGCTTGATGGGTGGAGGCCCCACACTTAAATTAACGTTATGCAAAAAAAATTTAAGCACCAAGGGGTTCTGGATCCGCCAAATTGGTAAATACAAAAGTCCATTCATGCGCATGGCTACTGAAAGGTGGGAGAGTAGACAGTGAAAATGGGTCGTTGGCACAAACCTTGGGAATGAGTGTATTGTCCTCATCAAGAAGGTAAGCCAACCCTCCAGTCATTCCAGCAGCCACATTTCTTCCCACTCTGTCATGGAATTAAGACATGCAGAAAATTCAGGTCAATTCATCCAATTCACTAAACACTAAAAAAGAAAGAGGTACGGCTTGGGTAAACAAGGGTAAAGCTTAGATGGTGAAACATTACTCACTTTCCAAGGACAACCACACAACCTCCAGTCATATACTCACAACAATGGTCTCCAGTGCCTTCAACTACAGCTTCAGCGAGTGAGTTTCTCACAGCAAATCGCTCCCCAGCTTTCCCTCTTAAAAAGACCTGCCCACCTGTTGCTCCATACAAGCAAGTGTTCCCCACAATAGTTGCATCCTCAGGTTCAAACCCTGTTTTCTCAACTGGCATGACAACCAACTCACCTCCGGCCATTCCCTGGCAAAAGTAGCACATAAATACACCTCAAACACTCAGGACTTCAGCACCAAAACTAGCTAGTTATTAGCCTATGTACAAGAGAATAAGTTTATAAAGATACCTTCCCGACATAATCGTTAGACTCTCCTACCAGGCGAATGTACATTCCAGGGGTCAAGAAACATGCAAACGACTGGCCAGCACTTCCTGTGAATCTGGAATCATGGGGGAAAAGTACACATCTTATTTAATTTCCTTATACAATAACAGGATATCAGCTTCAGAATAGTAGATGGCATCTTACGTTATATTCAATTGTCCAGCAAAACCAGTGTCACCATACTTCTTAGCGATAACACCAGCTATACGCCCACATACAGCACGATCAATGTTAAATATTTTAACAGTTTTATTGACAACTTTTTCATTCTCAATCGCATCTGCAATCTGAATGACAAAAAGCTTTTATTACTATCTTATGCAAGACACATAAACACAATCCCTGTGTCGTGTTGTTTGATGCATTGATGAAAACCAATCTACTTGAACATAAGGGGGATGGCTGCATTTTTCCTGGTTGAAAAAGAGGCTTCATGGCCTCAGAATAGTCAGTGGTGACAAGGGCATGGACAGGGGTTGACCCTTGACATAAAGTCATTCTATCTCAGTAACTGAAGCTGGGGCTATATTGCATGGGCACAGTATAGCTTATTCATTCACCACTTAAGAGGCTTAGGGAACAGATTCACCTCAAAAAATATAGGTAAGTCTATTGTATTTAAGCAATGAATAAAATAAACACATAAGATGGTCTAAAAAAATGCAACTGCAGGGGTTGTATGTCAATAATAAAACCGCGTTAGACCCATAGTTGATTAAAAAGCTACCTCTGGGTCAGCTAACAAAGCATCATCCAAAACAAGACCATTGGTATGAGTTTCCTGATTCCTAATTGTTGTACTGCTCCATTCTGGCAACCCAACGTTCTGAAAATGAAGTGGTCATTACATATAAGCCAGAGAAGGCATTTATTGGACCCAGAAAGGAAATGACCAAACAAAGCAAAGCATTTTCTAATAGCAATTAGCAAGAACCAGTCTAAGAAATACACAGAACATACTGAGAGAATATAGCTGAGATCTATATGCTGAGTTTTGACTAGAGATATGTCTCGTGGATGCAGTAAGTCTGTCCGTCCAATTATGTCATCTAACTTCTCATAACCCAGCTGTGCCAATATGCCTCTTACCTAACCAGAATAACAACCACAATAATTTTAATGCAGGATGAGAACCAACTACTTAAGCCAAACTACATAAATGATAATATATCATGATAGATCTGAAAGAAGTAAACAGCAGACACACATTACCTCCTCAGCGACATACAAAAAGTAGTTGACAAGATCACCCGGTACGCCAGGAAAGCGTGCACGCAGTTCTTCCCTCTAGAGAGCAATCAATTTTTTAAAGTTAGAACAAAGAAATGGATACATGGTGTTATTAAGAAAGGACAAGTATATAACAAAATACAGCAATAAAAAAAGATTTCTACAGACCTGACTTGCAACACCAACCGGACAATTATTGGTGTGGCAAATGCGAGCCATCACACATCCAGTAGCAATCATTGCCACTGAACCAAATCCATACTCATCAGCACCCATCGCAGCAGCCATCATCACATCAACTCCACTTCTAAATCCACCATCTACTCTGAGGATGACCCTTTCTCTAAGCCCATTTTCAATGAGTGTCTGAAAGGGAAATTGCCAATAATTAACACCCAGAATTTCACTTAAATGTCAAGAATAAATTGCAATGATAGAATTTCATAGTTCAAATTGTAACCTGGTGAGTTTCCGTGAGCCCAAGTTCCCAAGGACCTCCAGCATGCTTGATAGAACTTATTGGGCTTGCTCCAGTTCCACCATCATGCCCTGAAATCTGAGAAACAATAACAAAATAAAATTTAGTCTACTGAAAAAGGGACTACAATTAAAAAAAGGTTAAACAAATTTTCTGCTCCTCTGAGTTTAACAGGTTCTCAAGAAACTAACCATATTTATTTTTTTTGAAAAAAAAAGAAACTATTGCATTAAAGAGACCCAAGAAATACTAATAGATGAACCTACTTTGGCCCAGACAATCAAAGTCAGTTCAAGACATCAAGTACCATACTACCCCAGATATATAATGTATGACGGATTAGAGTTAACACCTGTATAACGTCAGCATTACCCTTTGCAACCCCAGATGCAACAGTGCCGATTCCAGCTTCAGCCACCAGTTTTACTGAGACCTTAGCCTTAGGGTTCACCTGTTCGACCAGCAAACCATGAAAATTCTTCTCCAGAATTGAATTTGATTAAAAATAAAACGAGCATTTAAAATGCTCAGAGTCACCTGATGGAGGTCATAGATCAATTGAGCAAGATCCTCAATGGAATAGATGTCATGGTGAGGAGGAGGAGATATAAGAGGAACCCCGGGTTTAGAATTTCTCAATCTTGCAATATACATGCTAACTTTTTTTCCAGGCAACTGTCCTCCTTCACCAGGCTTAGCACCTTGCGCAATTTTGATTTCTAGTTGATCAGCATTTGCCAAGAATGTTGGGGTGACCCCAAACCTCCCTGAAGCAACCTGAAGACAATGCAAGATATTCTTTTCTACAATTAATTCTGACAGGATATGCATCACTGATCGCAAAGGTAGAGTTATAACGAATGACACGAGTTTTCTTTTATGAATATAAGCCATTATCAATCATACATTTATTTGTTTTTAATCAGCACTATTCGTTTTTGCTCTAGATAAATTTGTTATTAGTTCCACAATACATAACTATGTCAACCAATACAATAACAAAAAATCTTATCTCAATAGGTGGGATTGACTCTGTCAACCAATAAATTGGATCAATTTATCCAGACCCTTTTTTGCTCACTTAGAGTCATCATAATCTTATAGAGCATAGTTGCTATATTGGCCACTAGTCCGATAGCTGTGAATAAAAATGGATTGCAAAATAAATTTGATTATATCAATTCAAAGCCCCCATCCTTTGAAGAATTTCTGGAAATCATTATGCCATACAGAATTTTAACATATTGAATACTAACAAAAGGAAAGTTATGCAGCTATAATTTTCCCAACTTTCTGCAGTAACTCACCCCACTCATGATACATGGACATAGCAGATGCAAGGATCAGGCATGTGATTGTAAACTTTAACTGCAAATTCAATACAAAATGTCAATGGAATAACCTGTTTGATAGCACTAGTAGCAGTGTCACCATTTTTAAGACCTTTGAGATGCGGTAGAGTTGGAGAATAACCATCAACAACATCCGTAAGGGGCTTCCAGCGAATGGGATCCTGAATGGGTCATACACTTATCATCACTTTTTGGGCACACAACATCATGGGTACCATAATGGTTGAGCAAGTGAAGTTAAGGCCCAAAAAATAGGATATGTTTATATTTGAATGTAAGCACAATTAATATAATCCGCCTTGTGGAAATAAAGTTGTTTTACCTCGCCACCTTCCCCTGAATTTGATTTTCCACCTATTCTGTTCATTGCAATTGCAATGGCTTCGTGGGTCTCCCTTGATATGGCTCCAAGTGACATGCCACCTGTACAAAAGCGTTGAACGATTGATGAAGCAGATTCAACCTTTCCCACAGGTATTGGAGCACGATCACTTTTGAATTCAAGAAGGTCACGAAGAACCTGCAACAGGCTCCGCCAAATATCAGATAATTCCAATTTCCAAGTTATAACAGATGAAGAAGGTTGTAAATCTAATGAATTCAAATCTAAATAAAACCTACTTAACCCTCTACATCAAAGGAAATATAAAAGCTGCAGAAAAAAAAGTGAATAGACATGCAACAAAAGGCTCATTAAACCAGGAAATATAAGAAAAACAGATCACTTCACTTAAGTGCACAATAAACTACAGAGACGTAGCCCAATAATCCCATCCCGCTATCTCAATAAATTTTGATGGGAACCTATTTGAGGCATAGAATTTCCTCCTGAAAACTAGCTATTAAGGTGGGAGAAACGATTTACCTTAAGTATCTCCAAACAGATCATAATATTCAATGTAGGACAACGACATCTCAAACTGCCTAGTCCCCATGAGACTCCAAAAAAACAACAAAATCCTAAAAAGTAAAATTTTCAACTTACATTAACAGGCCGATTGGCTAAATGCTGCTGGTATACTGAAAAGGCACTTTGACTTTTTTGACGAACAGCTTTGTGAAGCAACTTTGACATCTCTGGATTATTTGCATGATACTCCCCTTCAAAAAAACAGAAATACAGTCTTTTAGAAACTTTCATCAAGAAATATTGGGAGGATGGACCTTAATAAAACCTTGAAAAATCCACATGCTATTCAAGGTAAACCACTAATTATTTCCAAAAAGACAAACATTTTCTAAGATCCTCATTAATATTGTAGAACACAATTAGGAACATTTTACAAAGAATCTCAATAAAAATAATGGCGTAATGATTCTCTGAATTCTAACAAGTCAGAGCAAATGGTATAAAGAAAATAGTACCTCCAGGCCTAAACTGTATGAACCCAAAATTTTCTAGTCTTTTAGCTGTATCTTCAGAAAACGCCTTCACCCAGAAAGACAATGTCTCCCTTGCAAGCTGCACAAATAGGAAATGACGGGGATGTTTCATTCATAAGTGGTGTATAAAGCAAATTTAGTGCCTGCATATACTCTGCACATAGATAAAACATAGAAACATTATTATAGTGAATATAGCTTGAAGTTGAGTTCAACCATGGTTGATGTGCTGCAGAATAGAGAACAAAAGCTTCAGTGGGTTTGTTTTTGCTTCTTATGAAGAAGTTACTAAAGCTCTTGGCACCAACAGGACAGATACAGATAGCATAGACCCAGAAGTTGTGAATTAGAAAGGTGGTATGTATTTTGGGTGCCTAAGTTTTCAACCCGAGTTGTGAAGACTAAGAAGGAAAAATATTGAGGACGCTACCTTTAGGAAGTAAGTCAAAGTCAAAGGCTGTTGTGAGTTGCCATTGTGTTAAGTGTGGCTTTGGAGAAGAAGCTATAATTAAGTTGCTATAGCTACTCATTGGCGAAGGTTTGAGAAATTTTGGCTTTCTGCTTCTCCCAGGGATGCACATGAAAGGAGTGCTAGTTTCTAAAGTTCTTGAATAAATGGTTGAACTCTATTATTTGACTTTGCTATTTTTCAGTTTTTCTCTTCAATACGTTTTGCTTGTAATAAGCCGCAGATTTTATTAGCTTCTTAAAAAGTGTTATTAATGATGTAAAAAAATCCTATAGGTCAAACAGTCACTAGCAAATACCTTATTAAGATATATTAAGGATTTAGGAAAATTCAGTAGAATATGAAAAAACATGCTAGTAAAAGGATGACGGGTAAACGCTATGCACAACCCAATAGACCTTAAATACTAGATTTTGTCTGGTTTCTTCATTCCTTTTGAATTTCCGCCATTTCTATCTTATAAATAAATGAAGAACAATGGATACCTGAGGAAAATCAGGCAAAAACAATCCAAGACTTTCAAAATGCACATCATTCAATGGGGCACAAGGAAAGGGGGCCAAGTAATATTTTTTGGCTAAAGTATGTTTTTAGTCCCTTAACTTTGGAGAAAATCATGTTTTGGTCCCTTAACTTTGAAAAATGTGTTTTTGGTCCCTTAATTTTGGACAAAATCATCTTTTTAGTCCTCTAACTTTGAAAAGTGTGTTTTTAGTCCTTTTAAATTCGGTTTAAGTGTGTTTTCGGTCCCTTAAGTTTGCAAAAAGTCATGTTTTAGTCCCTTACTTTTGAAAAGGAAGGGACTAAAAACATTTTTATCCTTTTTTCAAAGGACTAAAAACATTACTTTATCCAAAATTAAGGACAAAAAACACACTTTTCAAAGCTAAGGGACCAAAAACACACTTTCTCCAAAATTAAGGGACCAAAAACACACTTTTCAAAGTTAAGGGACCAAAACATGACTTTGTGCAAACTTAAGGGACCAAAAACATACTTTAGCCTATTTTTTTTATTATTTTGGTGAGCTTTTTTTGGCAGAATTCGGTGTGCATTATTTACCCACAATATGAGTGGTCCTTATCTCACTGGTAACATATTGTGATAATTCAGTTTTTTTCAATGTGATGCAGCACAGTATTCTGACTCACCTCATCAAAAGTTAATCCGCCAATTTTTGATACACTTCCTCTAAATGCAAGATCAACAACTTCCTTTCCTAATCCATATATTTCAAATATCTGTGCGCCACAGTAACTACATAAAAGGAACTAAGTCAATAATTAATGAAAACATAACATTTTTAAGAAAATCAAACAGAAAGAAACTATCGGATAATTAAAAGATGATATCATGATAATATCAGTGCTCCCAGGTATTGGACGTTTTTTATAGCTACAATTATACAATAAATCGGTTAACATATACCTGGAAAGTAAAGAGATGCCCATTTTGGAAAGAATTTTAAGAAGACCCGCTTTGACAGCCTGAAAACATGATAAGATCATTACTAAACAAGAACTATGAATATCAAGCAAATGTAACGTTCTACCAAATTCCTGAATCATACTGCTTCGCAAAAGAGTGTATATTAACATCATGCAAGACATGTGTATCCGCCAGAAAATACTAATGTGCATGTAAAAATAAGTAACAGGCTAAAACCAAAAAAGGCCAATCACGTGTTGACCACTAACCTTACAGTAGTTCTTCTGAGCCTGTTCAATTGATACAGTAGCTAGCTTCCCATTCTTCATCAAATTAACAGTTTTATTACTTAAACGCCATTGCCGACATGTCTCCAATGCCAAGTATGGACACACAGCACTAAAGATCCAAACAGACATTTAGTCATGCTCAAGACAATGGTATAACAATATTAACAATGGACTATGCCTCCTAGTTTCTCCCAGAAATACTAGGAAACAATTTTTAACGGGGAAATCAAAAATCTAAACCTGATCACTTTTACACAAGGAAATGATTTATGACAAAGTTATAATGTCCTATGTACAAAATATTACAAAATGAATTATAAATTTGAAAAATTAATAAAATATACCGTGACTATAATATAAACTTCCCAATGTGAGCTTAAAATAAGATCGAAGAAAATGCTAAGAACCATGTATAGAGGCTTCAAAAGGCATGTTAACAACCTTGCACCATATCCAATCAAACAGGCAAATTGATGAGTGCTAAAACACTGAGCAGTATCTGCTACAATTGATGCTGACATCCTCAGACCATTCTGAATCAGATGCTGATGAACAGCACCGACAGCAAGAAGGATTGGAATTGAAGGATGAGTTGGTTCCTAAGAGAAAATGGAATAATTGGTGCATTAGTCCATGCTTAAAATAGTATTGAAAAAGTCAGTTTCATAAAAGGCATTTGGTTTGAATGAATAAAAAAAATTGTAAAAAAATGAGAAGGTCAATAACTATTCCAGATAGGGATAGAAAATATGAAAAGAAAATCCTTTTGCCCCAGTCAAACTGCAAACAAAGCCCCCGTAACTGTGCTCTAAATAACACTAATAGTTAGAGACAATATTTTATAAAGATAATGGTAAGCTTTGCAACTCAACTCTCGAGCTTCAATGTTTAAATGTACAGGTGCTTTTTTATTATATTCTATTATATATGAGTATGAGGTTTCATAGTTGAGACTGTAAAGGAAGAAAAGCTAGAGACTAGGGGTAGAATACTCATCACGCAAATCAAACCAAAAGAGATTTGTAGCATCTTCTATATCCATCATATGGGGATGAACTGGACATTTCATAAGCTACAACATAAGCTATCAGTTTCCCAATAGAACAGCTTCTCGAGTTTCAACAACATTGGGAAAAAGAACTTCAACTTAATGCAAATGTACCTGATAGGCCCCTGGTATGCATAGAAAATTAAAGCAGAGTAACAAGGGGCAAGTTAATTATGAGGGGATGTGACTTAAATGACAATAAGGGAGCACATGTCATTACTTGGATGGCCTAATCATGGCAGTATGAGGAAGGCTTAAAACACCCTGAAGAAAGAGAAAATGGAGAGGATCTTGGAATATGGACTTAATTGGAGATAGCATCTTGAAGGTGTTTTCTCCAAAGAGGCTCTTCAGCCATCCTCTGGTATATTGTGTCTACCTAATTCAGTCCTATAGATTTAAATATTTCTTTTATATTTTCTTGAGTTCTGGTCAGGGTTCTATCAGCATGCTTGACACTATTGCATTAGATGCTACAACTGCCAAGCTACCTCAAAAATAAAAAGAAAAAAAACAGAGCATTTTTGGAATATGAAGAAATCAGAGGAGGCAAGAGAATATTGCTCTATAATCACCTACTCAAATATGCCTTTTTTTTCATTTGTTCCACCATTTACAAATTACAAATCTTCGAAGTGTCTCAAAAATTTCCCCCGAAAAAAATGTAGATCAGCAAAAGTATGTGAGCACTTCAAGATTGCACTTACCAGTGCATCTGAACGATCAGAGAAAATAAGCAGCTGTGAACCATTTCTGACAGCTTCATCAGCAGCTTCACAAAGTCTATCTAATGCCTTCTCCAAGGAACCTTCAACCCCTTTGGTTATATCAAAAAAAGTTGGTAACACTTGCGGTTTTAAGAGGGGATCATTCAATAATGACTCAAGATCCCCTTCATTCAACACAGGACTAGGCAATATAACCTGATCCAAAACAATAACATAAGCTTCTGGGCAGAAAAAGTTAACAAAAAAATAGAAATCATAGGCTGTTACAGATTGACGGATTATGGTTATAATTTACAGATAAGCATGCTACATTACCTGTGAAGCATTCTCTGGTCCAACTTCCAATATATTCCCTCGCTTACCTATATTGACTTCAAGAGACATAACCAAGCCTTCTCGAAGAGGGTCAATGGCAGGATTTGTTACCTGCACTTACACAAATAAGTAACACTAAAATGAAATTGTAGAAATAAACTTCTAAAGCATTCTATGAAAGATTTTAACAATCATAATCAACAAAATATGTGATGACAACTATGTGATTTACAGTATAAATTTTACAATACAGCTCTCTATTTTGAAACATATTGATTGCATCAAACTTGATGACTCTGTTAAGTTATGGAAAATACAAATAGGAGAAATGGGACGGATTATATCCTACCACATAAAAGAAAAATAACTACATCAAATGTAATACAAATCGATGGTAAACTTCATGATATTTATATCCTAGCACATAAAAGAAAAATAACTACATTATCCATATAAAATTGACAATAATGTAACCAACACAGAACACTTGAAACAATTGACACAAGGCACATAATAAAACATAAAACACACATAATGGCTGGTTCTCATCACTCTCTCATCAACATCAGATGATAGTAAATGGCAACGGATTGAATATTTTTATAATAACTAACAATTGGGTAGGAGTTGGGCCCAAGCCCAAACCTGTGTTTTTATGTGTTCAGATCTCATCACAAGGTTACAGACATTGTAGATAAAGACTAATAGAATCTACATCTATTATAAAGCAACAAAGATTCCCGTTCCCCTGACCATCAAACAAGCATGAAACCATAAGCATCGTAGTGGTTTCCAGGATATTCCTGCTAATCCATTATATCTCCTTTAATGCCTATCACTCCTTTATGTCTCTGCCTACCAGACCGAATGAAAAAATACACAATAGAGAACGAGAAGGTTAAGCAGAGAGAATCTGCAGTAGCATTTTATAAAAATGCAGTAAAAATTTAAGCAAGTTTTTGCTTAAGGTGTGATTGGTGCAATTGGAGTACTTAACAGAGGAAATTGCAAGCTACAACTTCAAGAACCGTTGTGGAAAATAAGTCTCCTATCATACCTGTGCAAATCGCTGCTTGAAGTAATCAAAAAGCATATGTGGCCTCTGAGATAGTGCTGCCAGTGGGATATCATCTCCCATACAAAATGTGGGCTCCTTTCCTTGAGAGGCCATAGTCTCAATCACCATTTGAACATCCTCACTTGAGTAACCAAATGCCCTGGTCTCATTAAAGATTTGGTATAGTAAACACCATGAAAAGTTGTACGCTGAAATCCAATGCTAACATGCTTGACCATCACTATGGCAGATTCCTATAACCAAAGCTAACATACTTGACTATCACCATGTCAACAACCAATTTTAAATTCAGCTGAGGTCGTTTGATTATATTTCAGATAGGATCACAGGTATCAGCCTCCACTAAAGTTGGAAAGGCAGAAACCCTGCACAAGATGCTTTTACTGATCACTATGGAATTTTTTATTACTAAGTTTGATTCTAATATTCTTATAGCAAAACTTCTGTCAAAAAAATACTATAAAGCATAGAAAAATGAGACTAGGAACCATATAGACCATATAGATTATAACAAGACAATAAGCAAAGGCATACCAATACGTTCACATATGATTTATGAAGCCAATACAAAATAACATATTTTCTTTTATCAGGATCAAAACGGAAAACAAACTGCATAGAATTCTCACTGTTGGTGTCTTAATATTCCGTCATTGTCCATGACTGCTGCTGAAAGGAAGTTTGCTGGTTTAGGAGACCGCAAATTCTCCTTGACCCACTCCCCATATGGATTTGATAAGGCTACTCGCTTTTTAACCTCTGTATTTTCAAAAACCTGCCATGCCCAATGATTGATAATTAAACTATCCCTTAAAATAGCCAACCACTACAGATTTTCACAAGCATTATTATAAAATTAGAGGACAGTCATTAGAAAAAGGAAAACAAACAGAGAAACTTAGCATTATTATTATTAATGAATAAAAAAACAAATTGTGAAATTCCTCCAAGAAGAATCTTCAAGACTTTCAAGAATTTTCAAGGCCAATAGGCTTTGATTATCACAAGATTTTTCAAGAACTAGTTTGGGATGGAGGTTAGAAAGAGCGAAGGAGGGAGTGATGGTGAGCTATCAGAGCAATTGGGAGAGAGAAAACAGGAGGGGATGTCTAAAAGAGGTTTAAATGTCTCTTTTAAGGATAAGTTGCTGCAAGTGGAGGGCTCAAGTTTCTCAGTTGATTCTCGTGGTTGTGGTGTGTTTGAGGATGCATGGCGTGAATATCTAGATAACTTGAAAGGTTTCTTTGACAGGGAATCCTTAGATGGGGAAAATTCTGGTGGAAGGAGTGAAGAAGAAGAGGATTCTTTGCCTACTTTGACATTTTCTAGGGAGCAATATGAAAGATGGTGTGCTCCTTGGCGAAAATCTTTGATTGTTAGATTGTTGGGGAAATCTATGTCTTTGTGGAATATGCAATCCAGACTTCTTAGGCTTTGGAAGACGACATGGAATAAGACATGGAATATGTGTATATGGAGGGGCCTTGGATGTTGGCCGATCACTATTTGGTGGTACAGAGATGGCAACCAAATTTTGATCCTTTAGATGAGAATTATCATCGCAAGATAGCAGCATGGATTCGTATTCTTGTCCTTCCTTTAGAATTTTTTAATGCAGAGAGCCTCCATATGATTGGAAATCTAGTGGGTAAAACTTTGAAGGTGGATTCTAGAACTTATCTTACTGAAAGAGGTAAGTTTGCTAGAATTTGCGTTGAATTGGATTTGGATAAGAAGCTTTGGCCAGCGATTCGTATTTTCGGGAAAGAACTTATAGTGGAATATGAAGGATTGCATAAAATTTGCTTTTGTTGTGGTAAATATGGTCATTGTCGGGAGGTTTGTCCGGAGAAAGATTTGAGCATGACCTCTCGTGTCTTTGATAATAATGATGAGGTTAAACTTTCATCGCTTATGGAGGTAGTGAAGAATGAAAGTATAAAGGGGTCAGGAGGTCATTTGAATGAGGTGGAGAATCATTCGGAGCGCGTGTATGTGGAGGCAAGCGAAGGGGAGACTCACCAGTTGCAGAGGTTAGGGGAATGGAACTTAGTTAGAAAGTCAACGAAAAAGAGGAAGAATGTTCAGCCGAAAGATACGAAGAAGAAGAGATCTGCGTCGATTGTTATGGATAGAGCGAAGATCATGAGTTCAGTTAGAAATTGGAGAGCTAATGATGGGGAGAATATTCCTATTTCTCAGCGAAGGAATAATTTGAAATCTGATGGCAATAATGGGCGTTTAAGGGAGTCAGTTATTGATTTACAAATGTTTGACTCTTCAACCACCAATCCCGTTAAAAATGCTCAAGAATTAAATGATAAAAAAGAGTGGGTCCCAAGATCATATAGTGAAAGAAAGGAGGAATGGAGGCATGTGTATAAGAGAAAATTATATTCTTTGTCTTGTAAGAAGTTAAATTCAACATCTAATTCAGTGGTCACTAATGATATGAATGAGACCAAGAATGCTTTTGGAGTTTTAATGGATTTGGAGGAGGAATCGAATAATGAGGGAGAAAGATTCATATTATTATCTCGTAATGAGAGTTTGTTGTCTTCATCTTCTAATGTTGATAATATTCTACATGCTCAGGTGAGTGGTTCTTTAGAAAATGTTAATGGTGGTTGTGAGAACCACAATCTCAATTCAATGATTCCCCAATGAATGTTATTTTCTGGAATTGTAGAGGGGTGGGAGCAAGATCTTTCCCAGGATTAATAAGAGAATTACAGTATAAGTATAAAGTAGACATTGTTTTATTGTTTGAGACTCGTTGTGGAGGTATGAAAGCAAAGAAGATAATCTCTAAGATGGGATTTAATGGCTCATATGTTGTTGACGCTCAAGGGTTTAGTGGAGGTCTGTGGGTGTTATGGCGTGATGAGAGTTGGACTGTTAGTATAATTGGTTCATCTGAGCAATGTGTTCATTTGAGTTTTGATCATAATGGGGAGAAATGGTTAGTTTCTGCGGTGTACGCAAGCCCTTATTATGTGAAAAGAAGGAGTTTATGGAGAGAGTTGGAGGAGTTTGGTAATGAGGTGGAAGGTCCGTGGTGTGTAGGAGGAGATTTTAATGCTATTTTATTTGAGAATGAACGACGGTCTACTAGGAAGGAGTATTCTTTGGTGGATAAGGATTTTTCTAATTGGTATGGGGAGTCCGGTCTATCTCATATTCATACTATGGGATCTTTTTTTACTTGGAGTAGAGAGGGTTGTGAGAGCAGACTGGATCGTATTCTAGCAAATGATATGTTTATGGATAGATTCACTGAAGCTAAAACAACAGTTTTATATAGTTTCAAGTCGGATCATAAGGCTTTGTTATTGACGATGGAGGTGTCTCATTGTTCGGTTGCTTTTGAACGTCCTTTTAGGTTTGTGGCTTCATGGTTGTTACATAATGACTTTAATGAATTTATGAAGCGGGTATGGGATAAGAATTTGTCATGGTCCCAAAATGTGAATGCTTTTACCCAGCAAGTGGAGGTGTGGAAGACGGAGGTATATGGTCATGTGGGAAGAAGAAAGAAACAAATTCTTGCTAGGCTTGATGGTATTAGTAGAAGTTTAAAGAATCAAGGTTCTTGGTCTTCTCTCTCTCAGCTTCAGAAAGAACTATGGCAAGAACTAGAGACACTAATTTTGCAGGAAGATATTATGTGGGCTCAAAAGGCAAGGTGTGAGTGGTTTTATTTAGGGGATAAAAATTCGAAATATTTTCATCGAAGGGCGAATGCAAGGAGGAGGATAAATCGTATTGAAGCTCTCAAGGGTGAGGATGAAGAGTGGATATTTGATGTGGATCAGATAAAGAATGTAGCTGTGAATTTTTATCATATGCTTTTTTCTGAAGATCGTGCGCATAGGGATGTGTTGAATGTTGATGTATCTTATCCTATGCTTACGGAGGGTGTTATTAGTAATATGAATATTGATGTGAAAGAGGTGGAAGTTGAGACTGCTTTGAAGAGTATGGGCCCTCTTAAAGCTCCAGGTCCTGATGGTTTTAATCCTTTATTCTTTCAAGCTCAATGGAAACAGGTTAGTGGAAATGTTATTGATTTTGTGCGAAAAGTGTTTGAGAATCCTTGTTTGATTAGGGAGGTTAATCAGACTTTTCTTGTGCTTATTCCTAAAGTCCCTAACCCAGAATTTATAAGAGATTTTCGTCCGATTAGTCTTTGTAATGTGATTTATAAATTGATAACGAAAATCATAGTTAATCGGATTAAGCCTGTTATGTCGACTATTATTTCCCCTAATCAGTGTAGTTTTGTTCCGGGACGTTTGAGCTCAGACAATATTATTGTTGCTCAAGAGGTGATCCATACCATGAAAACTATGAAGGGAAAGAAAGGTTTTATGGCTGTAAAAATTGATTTGGAGAAGGCGTATGATAGAATTAATTGGGAATTCGCTATTAATTGTTTAAGGGAGGTGGGAATTCCGGAGAGCTTGATCTTCTTGATTCAGGAGTGTATATCTTCTCCCTCTATGCAACTATTGTGGAATGGTAGTAAGTCAAATGTTTTTAATCCTTCCCGAGGTATTAGACAAGGTGATCCTTTGTCTCCGTTTTTATTTGTGATTTGTATGGAGAAGTTGGCTCATTTGATTCAGTCAAATATTTCATCTGGAAACTGGAGACCAATTCGTCTTAATAAAGGGGGACCACCATTATCTCATTTGTTTTTTGCTGATGATTTGATTATTTTTGCTGAAGCTCGTTTAGACCAGGTACAAGTGATTAAAGATTGTCTTAATGCGTTTTGTGATGCTTCGGGTCAAAAGATAAATGAAGGAAAGACAAGAGTTTTCTTTTCTCGCAATATTAATCATAATATTAAATCTCAACTAAGTCATAGTTTGGGATTTAATATGTCTGCTGATTTGGGTAGATATCTTGGGGTTCCTCTTCATCATGAGAGGGTTTCTAAGTCAATGTATCAATTTACGGTGGATAAGGTAAAACAAAGATTGGCTAGCTGGAAGTGTCATTCTTTGTCTCTGGCAGGGAGGAATACTCTTATTAATTCAGTGGCTTTGTCTATTCCTAATCATGTGATGCAAACGTCTATTATTCCTGTTGCTTGTTGCGATGAGATTGAGAGGAATGCCCGGAATTTTTTATGGGGTTCAACAAGTGATAAGAAGAAAGCTCATTTGGTGGCGTGGGACAAAGTTTGTTATCCTAAAGTGTGTGGTGGATTGGGTCTTCGTCATGCTTCTCTTCAGAATAAGGCTTTTATGATGAAAGTGGGATGGGGGTTGGTGAATAATAAGGATGCATTGTGGGCCCGAGTAATTAGAAGTAAATATAATTGTGGTCAAGATTTGATCCCTATTATACGAGCAAAGAAGCCGGGGTCAAGAGTGTGGAGTGGAATTAAAGCTGTTTGGGAGAATGTTAAGAATGAGATTGAGGTTGTTCACAGGAATGAGGAGTATAAAGTTAGATGGAAGCTTGAGAGGAGTGGGATGTTCTCTGTCAGATCAGCATATACGAAAGTTGCTGATTTTAATGCTCAGGAGGATCAATGTTGGAGGAACATTTGGAGGCTCAAGGTCCCTCAGAGATGTAAAATGCAGATGTGGTTTTTTATGCATGATAGACTTCCTACTAATGAGAGGTTGCTTGAATGGAGAATTCATCCAGATGGTTCTTGCGCGTCGTGTAATTCGCAGTTGGAATCAACGGTACATGTGATAAGAGAATGTGGTAATGCTAAAGAGGTTTGGCTTAACTTGGGAATCTCTTTTGCAAATAAAGAATTTTGGGAAAGTAATTTACATGATTGGTTAAGGAAGAATGTGAAGATGCGTAGAGGGTATGGGATGGATAACTGGAATGAAGTTTTTTGTGTGTCTTGCTGGTTGATTTGGAGAAGAAGGAATGAAGTGACCCATAATAATGAATGTTCAAGTGTGTATGAAGCCATAGCAGAGATCAAAGGCATTATTAGATGTATGCATAGGGCGAAATCTGTCTTGCCCAATTTAAGGATGTAGGTTATTTTTTGTTTGTATTTTCCTTCCTTTTTATCAAAAAAAAAAAAATTTAGGGATGCTAGTTCTTTCATTAGTTAATCAAACAGAAGTGATATAATCCAAATGACAATTTTAAGTTTTCAAAGTGAAGCTGTTCGTTTCCAAAAGGAGCTAAGGACTCAATTTTTGTACTCCTTTTCTCAAATCAAGAACAAGAAACAAGCACTTATTAGTTGAAAGTATTAAATTCATCGTTAACTCATGGTGGCAATAAATAACAAAGGCTCAATAGGCGCACCAAAGAATATTAAGAGATTCTCTTAGAAAACTATGAGAAACAAATATGAGGCTTGATAGTCAGGCTTCTTCCCCTTCTTTATTCTTGCTTCTTTATCTATAGTCATGAGATTTCTCAATCTTTAAAATCTGAAATTATCATTTCAACAGGGTGTTTTACTGCAGACATACATCCGGTAGAGACTGTGCCAAGGACAAAAATATTAACCAAGAAAACAATAAAAGTTGTCATGCAAACCTGACCACCAATTAAATCAACTGTTATCATCATCCCAGGACCTAATCGGCCTTTCATGGTAACCTTTGATTCGTCAACAGGTAGCACACCAACCTGAAGAAAGAATAAAAAAAGACAATAGATCATTAATCGCTCAATGCAAGTCATGAACTAGGCTTATTGGATTAATTCATTATAAAATATACTAGAAACACACTGGAGCAGCTTAGGATCGAACTTTTTTGGGAATCAAAGTAAAATGCATCAAATTCTTCATATAAATAGCTGAATGACACATAGGGGAAAACAACTTAGTCAAAACAATAGATTTAAGAAAAATGTAACAACTTAGTCAAAACAATAGATTTAAGAAAAATGTGTTTATTAGCAGAACATAAACTAGATGGACATTCAGTGCAGGCCATTCCCATTTGCTGCAGAGGACAGTTGAGATTTCACGCGAGTCTAAAATAAAAAGACAACATGGAGGCAAAGTAAGACCAAATGCAAAGGAACCAAGGGACTACCGACTACACAAGGCTGAAAGAACAAACAAAAATAAAATATGGCCTGCACACCCACATCCTATCTGCTGCATAAGTTTATATGTCAACCAACTAAGAGCGTCCGTCATTATAAAAATCAAAGAAAATAGAAGGACACTAAGTCCAGTGAAGAAGCCAAAGACCTAAATGAACCAGCAATGACATAGATGCGGAGTTGATACATGAACAACTAAAATAAGTTAGCCAAATCATAAATTCTTCAAAGCCCAATATGAACCAAAACAAATCATCTACTACAAATTCTAAAATCACAAAATAAAAAACTGACATATGACCATTAAAATTTGTGACACAGTCAATATTTATTCCAAGAGATAAAAGAAAAGATTTACCTCAGAGGCAACATAAACAACATTGTCTGATGTTCTCCAATACCTGGCAGGCCTAAGGCCATTACGATCAAGACATGCACCAACTGTTTTTCCATCACTGGATCATATAAATTGAGTTAGTAACAATCAGGAAAAGAGGGGTTCATTTTCAGAAGAAAACATGAAACATAAATATATGCATTATTACAAAACAATGGAGAAACTAATCGAAAAGGAAAATTTGTGTTCAGATATTAAATAAATCATGGATCCCCTGGACAGATAGACTCGGCCTTTTGTTTTTTCTGCAGTCATAAATAACACTTAAGCCACACACAGATTGGGATCATCCAAATTCTACTTTTGCTTTAATTTCCACGCCACCATAATCAATTTTAACTCAATATTGGCCGAAGCACAATATTGAAGAGCCGGTTTGGCTCAACGATAAGCTCACCTGTTGTGGAGTATGAGATCGTGGGTTCAAATCAGTCTTTCCGCATAAAACAAGAGTAAAACTACCTAGTATATTTCCTTCCCCAGCAATCCAGCACCCTCATCAAGTGAGGACTAGAACTAGGTTGGCTCTTATTGGCCGAAGCACAATGAATTAGGATGGCAAACAGAGAAAATAAATTTCTTCAATTTTAGATTCATTACCTGAATAAAAGCAAGGCCGGTCCATCCCATGCCTCCATTTGACCTTTATAATAGTCATAGAAGTCAACCACCTAAGAAAGCAACACAGGGTCAAAATCACTTCGATTTAAAAATATAAAGTATGGTTCAGAGCATTGATAGAAGTCCCCAGCAAAAGGGGATAGGATGATTATGGGCCAATTTTTAGTCAGCAAATTACCTCAGGGTATTTGATCATGAGAGTTGGATGGTTTTTGTAAGCCTCCGGGACAAGAAGCATCATTGCTTCCTCAGGATTACGACCGCTTCTTATCAACAACTGAATCAGAAGACATTTTATGAATCAAAAAGATGTACATTACTATGAACACAGTACTAAGTACAGAAAATTTCATAAGTAAACACATTTCAAACAAAGAACCAGTAAAATCAGTGTTGCTAAGGGAAAGAAAGAAGATAAAAGAATTTAAAGAGGAAAAAAAAAACAATAGTGAGAGTGAACAAGTGGATTGAAAAATGATGAGAAACTCAATTATCCATTCAAAACTGAATAGACCATCCTTTCTCCTTAATAATTCAACCTCTCACTTCAACAATTTTTTTCATGGGAATAATCATCATCAAGATCCATGTGAAATATGAACAAGTAACTGTTTCAAATTAATATTGAGTGAACAACATACTTCTGCAGTACTGTCCAGATTTGCTGAGTCTGATGCTTTTGGATTTCCAAATGGACGAATTTCATTTTCTCGACCCCGCCATACAGGTGATTTCAGTGATGTTTCCCGAGATTGCATCCAATTAAGATTACCCTGCAAAACCATGTCCCAATTTACTTATTCCATTCCAGGTAAATTTTAGCCAAGAAAAATTCTGAAGAAAATAATATTCAACCTGTATGGTATTGATCTCTCCATTATGACCAAGAAGCCTCATAGGCTGTGCAAGAGGCCATCTAGGACTAGTATTCGTACTAAACCTTCGATGATAAATAGCAAAGGGGGACTCATAAAGATCATTCTGAAGGTCATTATAAAATAATCCGAGAACTTCTGACCGAAGCATTCCTTTGTAGACTATGGTTTGATTAGACAAAGAACAGAAATAAAGCTCATCACCCCAACATTCTGAGCTTGCTGCTTTTTCAATCAATTTCCGGCAGATGTATAATTCACGTTCAATGTCATCAACATTCTCTTCCTTTATAATCTTAACAAATATCTGCTGTATGTTTGGCATTGTCTCCTTTGCATTTTTACCTACTACAGGAACATTTACAGGGACAGGCCTCCACCCAAGCACCTCAAGACCTTCTTGTCTAAATATATTTACAATAACTACAGAAGAAATCATAGCACATGTCAGAATCCAAACATGTTACTGCATATGGTAAATTGACATTGGCCCATTTAAGAGAATGCATGCCCTCAAAATCAAATAATTTTTCAATTTGTCTAACCATTCATGAAAATATAAGAGATTGAATTTGTGCCTTTATAATGGAAGAAGAATTCAATGAGTAAGATAGAAGTTCAAATAAAGAGAATAAGATATTCTTTAGCAACCAAGCACCAACAAAGTGACAAGATTAAAACACCAGCTCAAAGAAACACTCCAATTGCATTCTAAGTCCATTCATTAGGAAGCCCAAAAGATACTGTTACTTATGGCCCAGTAGCAAAGTATGGGATTTGAGTCCATCATCAGACTTATAGGACATCTAATGTAGGATTTATATAAACCCTAGGTTCTCAAACCTTATAATTTCATGGTCTCAGTTGCAGTTGTAAAGCATATGATATCACCAGAATTGCAGAGCTCACCTAGGGTAAGAAAGCTAGTAGAGATATCATCCATGGTAGATATGGTTGAAAGGTCCAGTGGATTGTTACGATCTAATTGCACCGACTTATGTTTGGAAATTCTCTATATAGAATTCATGTGGATATTGGGCAGCTTAACCTCAATGAGCTAGTTGTATGGGTTTTTTATGGCCTATACTCCCTCTGATTATAAATTTAATCAGACATGTGCTAGAATTTATACATGGTTCTTGATAGGAATAAAGAGCTAATTTTTGCTTATACTCCCTCATGAGCTCGTTGGTGACATCTAATCTTCATACGTTTTATCCTCTAGTCCTAATTATAAGACCACTTTGATCTTTTCGGAGAAATTAATGATGAAAAATTGGTCACTTTAAAATGTTTATACTAAAGTGAAGAGGATGAAAAGTTAAAACATTCTAAAGTGAAGAGTTATCAACTAAAAACAAAAGTAGAAATGAGTGAAGATTTATGGAAGCATGGGCATGCTTGTCTCAATGAAACTTTGAGAAGTCAAGGACAATATGGTAGAACTCCTGAATCAAGCTCTTCAAAATGAAAATGCTATCACCTTTCTTCGCCTCTTGTAGAAATCCTTCATCTTTGGGTAGAAATACCATTCCAACACCAGTATGCAACTTATCAAAAGATGCAATCCCTTGCTTGCTGGCCCAATTGTCAAATAGATCCCATGGAATAGATGTCATCAGCCCTGCACCATCACCTGAGTCATTATCTCCTCCACAGCCACCACGATGTTCCATACAGCCCAGAGCAGAGAGAGCATCTTTAACAATCTGGTGGGATGCTTTATTATCCAAATTGGCAATAAATCCCACACCACAAGCTCCTCTTTCCGATATTATGTCCTCCAAGTTTGCGACCTGACCAGCAAATAATCAGAAGAATCATTCAACATGTTTATATTGACTACATGCCACATACCAGCTGATTAACTCAGCCTACAGCAATGAAATTGCCAGACTAACATGACAGCAAGGCAAGGTGCAGCATCAAATATCAAGTACTGAGAGATCAGATTAAAATTTAAAATTTATCCTCCATATAATATATACACCATATCATACGACAGATGAAAATTCACGCTTCCACTAAATGACTCTTCTTCAGATATATCTCAACAGAAGCATCATTTAAACAAAATGGGGGGAACCAAGAAGAAAACAGTCAAAATCACAATTTGCCAGTTTCGCTTTTATACAAGTATAATCAATCCACTTATGCATTATGGTGATCAATGAACTAACACAATAAACCTGAAATGAAAATTGAATCAAATCTTCTTCATCCATCAAAATTGAATTAAATCAAAGGACACTGTAGTATGCATTCCCAAATGTTGCACTCAGATATACTTAACTCCATAATTGTCAACAGCCAATCATGCAGCAAAAAAAAAAAAAAGAGGAAGAAGTAAATCCCATGTGTCAGGCAGGAAAAGCAACCAATTTATCTTAAATTATTTAAAGAGGGGGAAATGCTTTAATTTAACAAAGATTTGACAAAAACTGGTCACAACTCCCTATAAATCAAAATGCATAAAATCTTCTCAATTATTGTAAAGAAACATCCTCTGGCCTTTCAAAGTCATTTAGAGTTAAGTAACCAAATCAATACTCTAAATCATAACGAAAGCATCAAAGCAAAGCATCAAGTCGTCGTAAAATGTAAAATATCATATAATCATCAAAGAGATTGTGGGCGAATTGCTCCAGATGTTGACAAAATCATAAACTCGTGTGGTTGTGAAGGCCTCTTCACATATCATGAAGTGATAGGTTTATGAAGCAGAAGGGTATTTCCACAGCTGATTTACTCACTAACATAAGAGTAGCTGCAACATTTGATAAACTCCTCTTTCTCTCTAAACTTTATTCCGTACAACCTTAAGATAGACTTTAAAAAAAATTGAAAAAATTATAGTTGTGAAATATTTGGCTATATATACTGGTAAGTCAACAGTCAGAATTTCATAAAATGAAGTAATGATTAAAGGATGAGAGAAAGAGGAGATTAATAAGACAATCAGAGTTTCATAAAACAGTTTGATATGAGAAACACAAGCAGATGCTTCTTCTCCAATTGAACAGGAGGAAAAAGGAAGAGCGTAGGTAATGGTAATAGTAATAGACTAATAGTAATAGTATAGGGACCTGTGGTTTGGGATCAGGTGATGCAGAATCATCAGCGAGCTTACTGCAACGGTGGAGGTCAAGGAGGGCTTTGAGCGGAGAAGTGTTTTTGCGAGAGGAAAGGGAGGCGAATCTGCGAGTGGCTCGCTTGGATTTGGAGGAGAAGGCGGCGAAGTCGACGAGTAGATAGGGAGAGGGGGAGACGAAAATGGAGGGGTGATTAGTGTGGCGAAGGCGTGCGAGGGAGGACGCTGAATGAAGCGCCATAGAAAGAGAGGATGAAGTTCGTGTGGCGAGGAGATTGGAGGGAGGGATAAAGATTAAAGATTAAAGATTAAAGATTAAAGAGAAAGAAGAGAGGTCAGGAATTGAAACAAGCCAAGCGGCATCAACCTCACTCACTCATTACTCATTACACATACACATACACACTTCACACCTCACCAACAACATCTATTCTATTCTATATCTCGCGCCTCCTCCTTCTTACTTTCTTCAATACTTTGCCCTTTCCCACCTCCCTGGGGTTTACTCTTGTGTGCGCCACTCTACACTCTTACTCTGCGACTCCCCCTTTTTCCTCGCACTTTTCATGCACCAAATCTGTCCCTCAATTAAACCTCACCTTTCACTTTGATTATTCAGAATGAAAATAGGGCAAATACTCTCTATCAATTAAATCTTATACTCCCTCCAGTCCTAAATATAAGATCTAGTTGACTTTTTTATTTGGAGATGTTAAGATTACAAGATTTTATTTTGAGGTTAGTCATTAGTTTATAGGTTAAATTTTAGATTGTTCATTTTGATATATTTTGGAGTATATAATTTAAAACTTTTTTTGGAGTATATAATTAAAAAATGACATATTTGATATATTTTGAGGTTAGTCATTAGTTTATAGGTTAAATAAACTAGTTTGAGGAAAAAATTAAGTAAATCAATTTATAATTGACTTATTTTGTTTATTTAGGATTTTCCAAAAAAGTCAACTAGATTTTATATTTAGGATCGGAGGGAATATTTAAAAATTGATGGAATAATTATTTGCAGGTTAGTTTATTGTTTGTTTGGCACGTCAAATGTAGGTTTGAGATCCAATTTTGAGCTCAAACTTAGGTTTTATAATCAAACAGATCAATACTCACATCTATTTTAAAATAGTTTTTTCTACTAAAACTTAGGTTGTAGTTAAGTTAGACAAACACTCACATATTTTTTATAATAGTTTTTTAATTGAAAACCTAGGTTTGAGACAGAAAAACCAAGGTTTTGTCGGGAGCTATTTTTTCAACATTTTCAAAGGCTATTCTCAAAAAATTATTTTTCAAAAAAGTTTTTCCAGCTTTTTTAAGCTATATTCAAATGGTCTCTTATTAAAAAAAACAAAATTAACTAACAAAGAAGGGATACGGGTGTGTGTGACATGCTCCTCTTGCTCCTAAGTCCTAACTATGACACATATTTAAACATTTTGATTTAACTAAAACGCTCTAACAGCTTATTTGCATTATCTTGCTCCCTCTTTTCTTTTTTCATCATAACTTCCTCTTTTCTTTATATTTAAGATAATTTTAAAAATGTTATTAAAAATTATCAAGGTGTCTTATGCAGCTCCCTAAAATATTTCTTCTATTTACTTATTTAGTAACGAATTGAGTATTACAGTTGCCAAAGGTTTGTGTTGTTGGATGAAGGGATGAGATTGGTTATGACTTAGGAGGATGGAAGGGGGGCTGTGCTAGGGCGCACCTAATACTTTCTCAACAAAAATTCCTTTCAAAGAATCTGTTTTACTTTTACCCGTAGAAAAAAGGCAGCAATATGCAGGATTTTATTAATAAAATAATTTAATAAAAAGGTTACTTTAGTGTCCTTTTGTAGATACACGTCGTGGGTGCTTATGTCAGCAAGAGTAGACAACATTAAAAATTTAAAATTTAAAAATTAAACAAGTCTCATTTTGTCCGTTACCCATCGCCCCTTTGATCCCGCCAAACGACAGCTAAAACTCGCGCCACTCACTTCTTATCGCCATTTCAGTTACTCTTTCTTTTTTCCACTATCTCATCTTTTAGTCCGTCTCTTATATTTATCATGTCTTAAAAAAATGTCTTAAAACTTAGTAATAGTATATGTTTATCTTATAAACTTATATATCCTTTGAAGATACATGTAATATTGTTAACCTTTTCTTTCCTAAAGATTAACCGACTATGGATGTATAAAGAGGAACGTATGGTTGACTTGAGGAACTCATCTAACCTTAATTAAAATTGAAGATTCAATGTCTGCACGTTAAATCCTCTGACCAACTGTTAAACTCATGGATATGCATCAACAACCAGCGATTCAGATTAATCTGGGGCTATTGTTGTGCCTAGAAAATAGCCACCCTACGATGGCAAGGAGAAATGAAAAAGATTAAGGAGAGTGATTAGATCACTTTAAAGTATTTATTACTACATTCGTTCCTAATTAAATATAAGACTATTTTGTTCCCAGATTTTTTTTAAACTACCCTTATTAATACTTTTCAATAACGAATTAGCAAGAGAAGATGAGTGGGAATAAAAATAGATGGTTAAGGTGTTTTGGTAGAATCGTCTTTGTTTATTAATTTAATTAACATTTTTTTATTCATTAAATTAGTTAAATAAGTATTATATTTAGGAAGGAGAAGTATATATTTATGCTTTCTTATAAATTGATTTTGTTTGATCGGACGTGGGGTTCAATTGGCCTCCTAATTTTCCTGGTCAAATCAATTGGTCTTAAATGTTAATAGCCGGTGAGAGTAGTATTTGTAAACTTTCCTTATTTTTACCAGACAGAAAATTGAAAAATACTGTAGTTTCATTTTTTGTGTTCCATAGAGTCTGGCATGTTCAGTGACACGGTCAGGGTCGTGTGGATGTCGATCGCAATTATCAGATAAATAATGGTTGGATATTGGAGGTGTTGCACTTTTGGATATATTAGACGACTTTTTACAGATTACTTGCAAAAGCTGTCTTGTACTTTTGTTTATTAGCTTCATCATACACAAGTAGACTCCTTTCATCGGTAACTGATTACCCAATTATAGTCCATAAATTAAAGTAATCACAATCCCCACAAGTATTATTAAATGTTTCTCATCAGAATCAGGAAAGTGAGAAGGAAATAAAACTAATCAGGATGACGTGACTTATTTCTTGGACGCATCTGCCATCCGATTAAGTGGATAAATTTTTTTGGACTGAACGATTGTGTGGATATTAGGCATTAGCTATCAAATTGCATAACAAGTTAACTAAAACCTAGAGGCCAAAACTTGTGATCTTTTGTAATCATGAGAGAAAGCATTATTGCTAACCTAAAATCTTAACCATTCAAAATTCAATGTGGATGATCTAGATTTAAAATTTTAAAATAGTTATTTTTAAAAGATAAAATTAGATTTTTACAGATGACATTTATAAGAATTACTTTATTTTTTATTTTATATCTGCTTAGATAAATATTTATTGAAAATCTTAAAATAAACTTAATTAGATGAACCTTTAAAACAAACTTAAAATGTACTTATTATGATGCGAATCTCATTACTCATTTTATGAAGAGCATGGAATGGAATCTATGTAAGCCGCCACAAAAAAAGTACATGCGCATTAACAAATGCTAATGCGTGAGGGAGTTTTACGTCATTAATTGATAGAAAACAAATTGTTAGTATAGTGTGGTGCCTTTTCATATGTTCATTAGTTGACTTTCGGCTCAACTTGCATATTGGTTACAAGTTAAAATAGTAGAACGATTTCAGTTTTATACAAACAGCAGCACACCGACTATGTTTTTTGTTTTGGATGTGTTTAGTTCAATGTTGTTTGTTCTTCACAAAAAGGGAAGAATTATTTTGTAGGTGGCACAAGAAACTGATATTGTTATGGGAAAAGAACAATGGCTTTTCTGGAGTTCCTAGAGCCACCCACTCTAGCTATTCTTCTTTGTTTTGGAATAATGCAAGTGCTAATTGTGCTGTCATTTTCTCATCTTGACTCCCAATAGCATATTAACGAGTGATTGTTCTGCCTCCACAGTTTTTTCATCACTACAAAGTCTGGTCCACAGTAACCAAATATATCACTTCCCTTTTACTACCATATACTCAAAGATACCATGCCAGCCACAAGTGTTCTTTTCAAGGGTCTTCTTTATTCCCAAACCCTTCTTTACTAATTTTATCATTGCACAAACACAAAGAAAAAACTAACTGCCTTGTGCAACACTTGCAGCCAACACCGCTCAATGGAATAAAGCTCGCTGTGAACTTGTGATTGCTATTATAATATAAAAAGAATCAGAGAGGTAAAAAAATGAACATGTACATTAATGTATCCGTTTGAATTCTCCTATGTACAATTCAATCTGATACAAACGTTTGAAACTCCTCATCACTCTCTTTACCACCTATGAGTACAGATGAATTAGTCAGAAAATTTGTGTGTGTGGGTGTTTCATCTACTGCATAATACTTAAAATGAATATAATCAAAGAATATGTACTGAAGGGAAGTTAGTCAGGAGGAGTGGTTTATATTTATACACCTTAAGTCACATCTAGTTGAGAAATCAGAGATGGCTGATTGTTCTTCGTCATGTGTCTTCAGAAAATATTCTAAATATGAAGTCACGGAACCGCTTTGAGTACTGTCTGGGGTCAACAGCTGATATGGAGGTTGGATCATATTGGAAGGACTTGTATGCATGCTCAAGCTTCTTGCTTATGTCATAGTCTTGAAGTATGTCAATCACACCAAAAAACAACACAACCTCATAAAACTCTCCAACTTCTTCCCCTACTAGTTGTAATTCACAATCCCTTCTTCTTACTGTTCTTTCCACCCTGCCTGGCATATTCGTGCCCAATTTGATTCTAGCCCACCTGAAAAATCATACCTCCATTATACTGTGACAAGCACGTTCATATTATGGCCTAAAACAAAATATTTGAACATGAATCTTACCTGGAAGGATCTAAATAAATTTGGTCCATGTTTACTCTTGAAGCACGAGGAGTTTCATCTGAGAATGAAGAGAATAACAGATTCATTATATTAGTTTCAGCAAACAGACATTAAGGTTGCAGAGTACTTTGTCCAAATGTACAAGAAAACTACCTGAAGGAGATTCTGATGGAATAAGTTCTCCATCTTCTGATATATCTCTGAAATGGATACCCACTAGTAGGCTGTAATCCATGATTCCCTCTTGTTCTAGAAGCTCACAGTCTCTATCAACTTGCCTGTGATGACAGACATCATGACTAGCATGCTTAGTACCTTTGATTGGAAGATGGTAAAAAGGAAAATAACATGACTTGGCTAATGAATGAAGTTTTCTTTTACATTTGTTACCTGCAAAACTCATGGAACCAAGATTTTTGAAGTCTGAATATAAAATTAAGATCAAGATCTTTAAGGATGGTGGTTTCATCAATCTCTGATTCTGGCTTATCTGTGATACGGCCAAGTGAAGAACCCTTCAAATCAAAGCGTCGGTGGATGGTGTACTCAGAGCAGAATAGGTTTCCCATAATAATAAAGCGAACCTGAATAAAATCACTCACAATGTCTCAGATAGGTTTATAGAATAAGCTGTTATGTATTTTTACAATAGATATGAGAATTGCACCTTCTTCTGAGTAGCTCCAGTCATCTTTACACAATGCAGACCATAAAATTTAGTCAATAGTGTATTTTCAAAGGACCGGACATGGTTGTAATAGGCTGGAAGCATTTTCAAGAGCACCTACAATTGAAATCCAAACAAAAAGTTATTGAAAGAGAAAAAAGGAAAAGGATAAACTGCATCAATCTCTCAGCAATTTCTTGAGCTATACTCACTTTGACTTCAGATTTCTTCATAGTCTTAATCATGTAACGGTCATCATTGGTCAAATAAAAGAAGCTTCCACTTTTACCAGGAGAGGAAAATTCACGAAGAGCATCATTTCCACATATGGATATCATGTAATCAGCTGGATCCACCTTGAATAGCTTCCTTAAAGTCCTGAAATTAGATTATGATGGGAGACTAAGTTATATTTATCAACAACCAAAGAACTATTCACAAAAATGTTAGATGAGATAAGTAACTTAAGAAGTTGGTATCATTTGTCTAGAAAGAGCAAGCACGTCTAGGACTATACCTAAAAACTACAGGACAATAGTCCTTCCACCTAAACTCAGTGGATGAGTGAGGTGGAGTATATTTAGATCCTTCAGGTGGAAATCTTGTCCAAACCTTCTCCTTAGGATCAAAAGCTGAAGGTTTCAAATCAAGTGAGGCAGAAGGAGCAGGTCTTCCAACAGAATGTCTGTTCAAAACAGCAGAAACTCAATATATACAATAGAAGCATGGTAGATTTGACATCAAACACCAATATAAGAATGAGAATATACAATACCTAATTCCCAGCTGCAAATTGAGCATGAGATCAAAATTTTTGTGGCCTTTGCATATGAGTTCTCCTTGTCTCCTAGATTTCCTAGGAGCTTTGAGCTTAGGAAGTGTACCCCCTCTTGAAACAGCATCATCAACTAATTGCATATTTATCAAATCCTCGTGTAATGCTCTAACAGCAGTGGGAGTTGAATCACCAGCAGCATCAGAATCAATGGCAGAAACATCCACACCACCATCCCATAAATTCATTCTATCATACGGCTTCTCGATGCCCACGCTCACCCTCCCGTCCACTGATCTTCTCCTTGGCTTACCATCTCCTCCAGTTTTAGTAGATCTCCAAACTGCAAGTCTCTTCTGAGATGGCAAAACTGAAACTTTCTCTCCTGGACAAACCTGACATTGACTTAACTCATTGTACACTTCTTGAGGATCCCAGTCCAATTTTGCCTCTCTTGATATTCCAGCTGGATAATAAGCTCCATTCTGTTCTCTTTGATCCTTACTCCAATGTCCTATATACACACCACCATCTGGCCATTGAAAAGTCCCACTTCCTCTTGGTAAACCATCTTCCCAATTCCCAACATACCTATTCCCATTTGTCCACAAAAAAGTCCCTTGTCCCCATATACATCCATTCCTCCATTCTCCAAAATACTGATTCCCATTGCTCCACAAATAATTCCCCTGACCATCCTCTAACCCTCGTTTCCATTCTCCTTCATACCTATCTCCATTCACAAAATTCTTCACTCCATGACCATGCTTTAAATTCATACTCCATTGTCCCTTATAGGTTTCACCATTAGGTGCTGTATAGCTTCCAGTCCCATCCATATTTCCATTCTTGAATTCTCCCTCATATATGGCTCCTGATGGCCAACTAAACCTTCCCCTTCCCATTTTCTTGCCTTTGTGCCATTCTCCCACGTACATACACCCATCAGTCCATAAATATTTCCCTTGGCCATGTGGAAAACTATCTGCCCATTGGCCTTTATAATAATCACCATTGGGAAGAACCTTCTCAGCAACATATATTTCTAATACTTCTTCCTCACCATGTCCATCTGGATGACTCATGTACATTCCACCTAATCCAAATATGTTGTTTGCTCTCTTCTTCGCAACTGCTTGCGTTTTCTTCACTGTGAATTCCCATGCCTTCATAACTCCGCTTTCTCTACCAATCATATGTCTCGAAAAGTTCTATTTTTTGCTTTAATCTAAGCTTGTCTAAGGAAAGCCATAGCTGCCCAGATGAAGGAAATGAATAAAGATATATTTTTTATGCATCCCACGTGATGAAGATGAATCATGAATCAGAAACATCACAATCCTGGGATGTTACACCAATGTACGTTTAAGGGGTGATATGTTTTTTCCAAGTTTCTTATGTTCTTGATGGAAAATTTACAAGTATGTGTCGTTGAATTTGGATTTTCTGATATCAAGATTTCAGGGATTGAGTCATGCATAGATTGATTAGATTCTATGATGTTTGTAATTGGTTTTAGGCATTGAGAGGGAGAGACTTGTTCATGTCCTACAACTTCTAAGAACCATGACATGTTTGGGGGGTATCGAATATCGAATGTTAAATCGAGGCGCATGATTGTTTACTATACTTAGATTCTCTCAACGGATTTTTCCAATTCGGGTAAGTAGACTATGGTCTGTTTAAGAAAATGAGTTCGTTAATAATAACCACCCGAAAATTCTGACCCAGATGGGAATTTTCAGTACGAAGATTTGCAAAATAAACTGATTAAGGAATCATGTCTGTACTAATTACACACATTTCCTTTATCATTATGACCATTTTCCATCTTTAATACTGTACAAATTCAATTTTTATTAAGAAAGGCTAATGAGATCCATACCTCTCCGATTTAATTTAGACGGTATGAATTTGATTGTTTTTAAGATTTATCTTTTAGTAACTATGTTAGTTGTAGACAAATGAAAATTATCTTTATTTAGTATATTTAGAGAGTTAAAGTAAGTTAAATAAATCATTTTGAAAATATGTATAATTTTTTTGCCCATTTAATTTGTTTGTCAAGCTTATTTAGTACTCCCTCTGGTCCTAAATATAAGACCTAGTTACTTTTTTGGAAAATCCTAAAAAAACAAAATAAGTTAATTATAAATTGATTTACCTAATTTTTTCCCTTAGATTAATTTATTTCACCTATAAACTAACGGATAATCTAAAAATATATCAAATATGTTATAATTTAATAACTTATTTCGCAACCTTAATCTCTCCAAAAAAATAAACTAGATCTTATATTTAAGATCAGAGAGAGTATATTTAGGGTAGCATATAGTGTGATTCAACAACTTATTTAATTGTACTAGTTTCTCCGAATTGACCGTGTTTGATATTGGGATTATGGACACGAGAGAGGAAACATAGTGTGATTCAATAGCTTGCTTAACTAATTTCTCCAAATTAACGTGTTATATGTTAGGGTTAAACTGTTAAAGACATGAGCAAGTGAAAAGTGCTTTTAGAAGTGTTCGGTCACACACTAATCTTATGCTCCGTAGAGTATTTTAGAAGTGCTTCTAGATTTCTGGTGAAAAAAAGTGCTTTTAGATTTCATGGAATGTGGACTGAAATCCTCACAACGTTGTTTTGTGCTTTAAAACAGTGACGAGGCCAACTTTTACCTTTATGAGTTTTGGTAAGCCCAAACCAAACATAATAGTTCTACGACTCAATAGGAATGGAAGTATGAAAAGAAAAGCCCATTTATTAGCACAAACTTGACACGGATATTTGAGCAAGCCATCATTTATCCCAAAAAAAAAATCATTCAAGGCTTAACTGTCATTAACATTTTGAGTGTTTTTACTTTTGATTAAATTATTTTAGTTAAATGACGTACATATAAGGTATAGCATTTAATTGGAACATGATTTATATCGGGGAAGTAAAATCATGTTGACGCAAATAAGATATTTGTTTTGGCAAAAAAAAATAATAAATAAGATATTTGTATTATTTAATTTGAATGTAATAAAATATTATGGACGTTGAGCGAGTTAGTTATCCATCAATTTCCCTGTTTCTGAACTATGAGTCATATATCGGTCAAAGAAAAAAACTATGAGTCATAGTATTTTCTTTGTCAAATTCAGTGCCAAATATTGATATGCGTGGCACGTATATCGCTGTCACAAATTTTGTGATGACTTTGTTTACTCGTCTCCGTGATCCATGGATGCCAGGTTTTTCTGGCAACAATGAAAGCCAATATTCAGTGCGATTGACGCGTATTATAGATTTTTTTATACATCCAAAATAAAACAAAATACTCCCTCCGGTCCCTAATGTAAGAGCTAGCCGTCAAAAAAACGCTTCTTAAGAAAACATGTGAATGTTAGTTGGGTGTCTGTAGTTAATGCTTCTTTTCCAAAATTGCCCATATTTAATATGGTACTTTTAAGAGAGAGAAATACATAAGCATTAATAAATATGAAAGAGAGTTAGGGATAAAGTAGGAAAAAATGCATTAAATGAGGAGAGAATATGGGGTGAGCTCTTACATTAGGGACCAAAACCATTCAAATTTTGGGCTCTTACATTAGGGACCAGAGGGAGTAACAACATTACCCTGCTATAAAGTCTAGACCTATATAGAAATTAAATAACGTTTGGGGTTCTTTTTTTTGGACTGAATTATAACATTCCGCGTTCAGGGTCTGCTTGGATGGAGTGAAAATGGGAGAGGAAAGAAAATGGGAGGAGAGAAAATGGAGAGTTAAGAAAAGTAGAGAGAAAATGTTATCTCTCATCATGATTGGATAGATGAGAGAAAATAGAAAGGAAGGAAAATTGGTGGGTGAGGTGGAGCATGGTCATTGGACAATGATGTGTAACTTTTTTCTCTTCTATAATCTCTCCATTTTGGGAGAGAAAACTTGGAAGGAAAATGGGGCATGTGGCCCACCCAATTTTCCTCTCCCTTTTCTTTCCTCTCCAATTTTCTCCCCATCCAAGCAAGGTAAAATACTTCCCCTCACCCCATTTTCCTCTCTCATTTTCTTTCCTCTCTCACTTTCCCTCCATCCAAGCACACCCTCAAAGTTCAAACGATGACATATTACCATCAATCCCTTAATTAAATAGTAGTTGTGGACACTAATCCTATTATTTGGCATGAAAATCCTATTGATGTGGCTATCTAACTCCAATCATATTATTTCTCATCTATTTATTAATTCTTATTAATTGTCCTAACTCTAAAACATCGTCTATAAATAAAGGGTTTTGTATTGTGCATTGGAAACTTCTAAATACAAAAATTAAATATAGTATTATTCTCTCGTTTTTCTCTTCTTATCTCTCTTATCTTCTATACTATCTTTTCAATATTTGAAATTGAAATAGTCCTATACTCCTATGATCTCCATAGATAAATCCATCAAATTACACTAAAACTATCAAGAATTTAAGTGATATTAAGTCTATCTATATTTTGTGGTTACTAATAATAAAACTCATTGATTTGTTATAGACTACTACTGTTTAGAGATGTCATTATAATTAATGACAACTCAAAGTTGTATTCATATTTATTCAAAGCGCTAATGTAATTTGATGATTCCAAATTGTATAAAGGCTAATTCTCTTTTTTCCATATGAACATTAAGGCTAATTCTCTTGCACTTGAGCTTATTGTAGAGTTGATTCCGTGTGTGATCACAATTGGGAGGGGGCAAATATGTAGGGAGGTGGGGACTGGGGTAGTGAGAGCCTGAGAGGTGTCTATGTTGTTTATGTGATGAAGTACGATAGACAATATATTTTCAGGCGAAGAATACCAAAGTAAGAACTTAAGGTACTAGTCACCACGTGGTCATCCTGGATTCACTTCCTTCTACTCCTTTCCATAGCATTTTCTCTACCACTCCCTCACTCCACACATCGCTTCCTCTCTCATGTTTTATTTATTCCACGACAAAATGCATGTGATTTTCTTTACTAGCACATTACATATGTTCTAATCACGATTTGCCAAATATCTTCATTTTTTCTATTTTAACAGTTGGGGGTCAAACAATGTAAGCGGCACAATCCGATTGGAACAGTAAACAGAACACAGACATCCACGTTTTGTCGTGAAAAAATTAGTACTGGCTTTTTTTAATGGAAAATTAGTACTAGTTCTAATTATCAGTACATCTCAATTCTTTTTTTTTTGGTAAGTTCAATTCTTTTTTTATAATTAAGCAAGTATATCTAAATTTTAACGTAATTAATTCTCATGCATCAATAGGGGTGGAAATGAGCCGGGCCGAGCTAGGCTTTACCTAAATATGTCTGGGCCCGTCATGCAATAAGAAAACTTAGGCCTGGGTCTGGACCTGGTTGTAGACTTTTTTTTCAAAAAAAAGCTAGGCCTATAGAAAATGGTAAAGACCTGAAAACCTTTTTAAAAACATACTTACAATATAGACCTTTAAAAGGCTTCAGGTCTTTTAAAAGCCTACTTCAAATTTAGGCGTAAACCTTTTAAAGACCCACATATCAAACTTAAAAGGACCACAAGAGGCTAGGGTATGACCGTATAACAAATTGTGTAAATGATTTTTGTACCTTTTATTAATATTATTATTTTATTATTAGTAGTAATTAGTAGTAATATTAAACGGGTCAGGCCTGAAGGCTTTCGAGCCAGACTTTACTAAAATAGGTCTGACCTTTTTAGGTAAAAAGGCTTGTGAATAGGCCTGAGCCTTGATCTTTTTATTAAAAAGGCCAGGCTGAGCTAGACCCTAAATAGGCCGAGTCGTAGGCTGCCTGTTTAGGGCCTGACTCATTTCCACCCCTATGCATCAATAGAAATTAATTTATAGATAAGCTTGCCATGATAAAATTCTTGCAATTTTCAATTCTATTATTTCGAATCAACCATCTCATATTCTAATGTCATGTTATTAAGTTTCAATCTTTCTTTGTGGTCATTTTTGTTTATAAAAAGCCAATTTCATTAAGATGAAATATTTAATGATATATACCTGAAACTAAAATATGAAATATGTCATATATTTAGAATCAAAATCAACTTCATAAATCATAATTAAGTCATATATAAAATACCGGGTTGAAATCTCCCAGGCCAGCTGTCCCATCCTTTGAGGTGCCTACAAATCACCGGGGAATTAGTCTCTCACTTGTCGAGTGAGGAGATACCTTGATCATGGATAAAAAAAATACCGGGTTGAAATATTCCTTCATTTTCTCAATTTCTCTTCAACCCAATGTTTTCATTTTGTACTTTATTTTTCTTCTTCCACTACAATAACAAGCAAATTCTCCTGTGCGTTGCACGGGGAGATAGGCCTGTATGAAATTATATTTGCCAACTTAAAAGAACAAAAAAATAACCAAGACTGGTGATAAATGTGTAGCAAATAGAAAAATAATAATTTAAAAGAAAAAAAACAACAGTGTATAAATATCATGAAAGTAGTAGCATAGAGAAACAACAATGATCTAAAAAAACAATGATATTAAGTTGCTTTTGTGTGAACCTTAATATGCATTAGTAGAGGGAGCTTTCTTCTGTTACACTTTGATCGTATTTTTCTTCTTCCACTACAATAATATGCATTTGACATCACTATAATAATTAATTTGATAGGTGAGACTGTAAATACGCAACAAAGCCTGACAAAAAAATACTCCCTCTGGTCCCTAATGTAAGAGCCCAAAATTTGAATGGTTTTGGTCCCTAATGTAAGAGCTCACCCCATATTCTCTCCTCATTTAATGCATTTTTTCCTACTTTATCCCTAACTCTCTTTCATATTTATTAATGCTTATGTATTTTTCTCTCTTAAAAGTACCATTATAAATATGGACAATTTTGGAAAAGAAGCATTAACTCCAGACACCCAACTAACATTCACATGTTTTCTTAAGAAGCGTTTTTTTTACGGCTAACTCTTACATTAGGGACCAGAGGGAGTACGTAACAGGAAATAAATTTCTTATCTCTAATAATCACTGCGGCTATGTTACTAACAAATAATTATTTCAAAATAATAAAACCATCCGATGATTCACAGGTTGAATCGAATCAATGGTGTGTGTGTGTAATTGACAATGTGTGTGTGTGTAATTGACAACTGACGGGATAGTAAACAAACTTTTCCTTTTGTTAGTACAAAATAGTTCTACAAAAATAAACGAAAAAAATCATAATTAAAATGCGAAAAGGCCACCATTATTATTTGAGCTGTTTTTTGCAACAAAACCGGCCTTTTAAAAAGGGATTATTAAAGCTAATCGCGATTGAACCACACGCACGTTCATATTTGGCAAAAAAGAAAAAAAAGGCGGTGCAGCTCCACGTAATGTTGGGTTTTTATGAATGCAAATGCAATGATTATACATAAATGGCAACAAACTAAATCTAACAAGGCAACAAGCGGGAGTGGCGGATTGGATCAAAAGATACCCATTTTGTACGAGAAACTTTTAGGTGAATCAGTGAGTGAATGTGGTTGGGTATTATTTATAATTATAATTATAATTATTATAATGTGAGTAATACAAATGAAAAAATTCTACTCTCACGCTTGCTACGTTTCCCTTTTTCTTTTCCATTTTGTAAATTGAAAACAATATCTTTATTTGCTAGTTATATTTGCTTAGGGTGATTAAACTTTTTGTGCTAGACACATGACATTAAAAAACTAGGTGTAATATATCATTTACCAATTAAGCACTTAGATCAAGTGACTATAATTTACCACATATTATTCTTAATATAAGAGTTAGTTGACTTTTTTAGAGAATACTAAGAAAACAAAGGAGAGAAAACCCCTCAAATATATTTTGTATATTTTTTTTTTGAATTGCTTCCCCGGTGTCCCACACCCTTCGGGTGCAGACTAATCTGGAGTCGCCAGCCGGGATTCCCGTAAACGGGGTGACTGACTTCCCGGGGGTTCGAACTTGGCACCTTTGGGCTAAATGGCGGAATCCACACATTGGGGATCCTCTTCAAACCATCAAGCTACGCCCCCAGCAATATATTTTGTATATTAATAAATCATATGTTCATTTATGCATTGCATATGTCACTCAAAGAATTTATGTAGAATGACTATAAGAGGCTTTTGTCGTGTTGGTGCAAAGTGATTTGATTTGATTCCCAAGAAGATGAGCAACTGCCACGTAAGCTCCATCTTTCTTGCCCATGATTCGCGCCTTGTCCTTATAACTTGGGGTTTAAATTCCGTGCTCACCCAATTTTTTCTCATCCTTCCTCATCTCCCCAAAACTAACTCTTGCAATTAAAAAACCACAAATACAGCACACATGTGGGCCCAAACTTATCTACTCTTTCTCCTTCTCCCTTCACTCTCTTCCCATCGCTCAATCTCCGCCCTCCCATCTCCCCGACCTCCCTCTCCGCCACAAACCACCACCGCCTCTGTCATGGCTCTTCTCCATTTCTATTATTTGTGGGGCTTTTCCATGGCTTTTTTTTAAAAATAGTTGCTCTTTCTTCCATTACTGTTAGGGTGGAGGATTTATAGTGCTTTTAATGGTCCTGGTTAAGGAGAGGGAGGGAGGAGGTCAGTTTGTAGAAGGAGGCCGTGGGGGTGGAGGCTGAGAGAGAGATGAAGTTGGGTACAGGAGGGAGAGAGAAAAGAGGTTTGGGCCATGTGTTTTATTTATGTATTTTTTTTAACTTATGTACATTTTTAATTTTTTTTTGGAACTGAAAATGTGTATTTTTAATTGAAAGAGTGAGTTTTGGGGAGATGAGGAAGAGATGAGAAAAAATTGTGTAAGCACGGAATTTAAACCCTATAACTTGTAGTTGAAAAAACAATACAAACACAAATATACAATACAATACAGCTCTGAAACGTAAGTTGCCACCCTCATCACCCTTCTCCTTCGTTCTAGAAATAACATCCCACATGTCTTCCTTTTTAGCCACTCGATCTTAATATATTCCTTTATCTTCATCATCATCCTTCCCTTCCCACATATATACACTTTTCATATCCCTTTTTCTTTTTCTATTTTTGCTTTCTCTCCTGGACACCTCTTTTCGCCATGCCTGGAGACGATAAACACAAGGATTCTGAGTATTTCTTCGACCAAAACGACGACGACGACGACAATGAATCCACCAAGCTCCTCATTGAAGGTAGCAGTGAAAGCGGAACCGACGATGAACAAGAAAATCTTGACACCTTCTCCTCTCAACAATGGCCCCAGAGTTACAAGTCTCTCTCTTTCTCTGCATGTTCTTTTCTTATTGAAATTTTGTAGGCCACGTATGAGAATAATAATGATTTATTCATTGACTTTATGTTATGTGTTTTTGGATTTTTTTTTGTTTGTGATAGGGAGACTGTTGATTCGTATACAATTGCTGCATCACCTAACGTTGGAGCAGCCGTTTTACGAACACCAAGTTTGATATATTCAAGTTTTGTACGTTCAAAGAGTAGTTTAAGCTTTGATGGGAGGACCCCTTTGATATCTGAGCAGGACTTGTCTAAGAAATCATGGTTGGAGAGACTTTCTTTTCAGAAGCAATTCACTGGAGAGATACCACTTGGCCAAGGATGTAGTCTCACCCAGACAGTTTTCAATGGTAATTAACATTAGTTGTTGAGAGTAAGTGAATGAAAGGTTAGCATTTTTTGTTAAAAGTTTTTCACTTTGTTGTGTTGTGTTGATGGTAGGGGTTAATGTGATGGCTGGAGTTGGGCTTTTATCCACGGCCTATACTGTGAAACAAGCTGGATGGGCGAGTTTGGTGGTGCTTGTTCTTTTTGCTGTTGTGTGCTGTTACACGGCCACACTCATGAGATACTGCTTTGAGAGTAGAGAAGGAATTCTGACATATCCTGATATTGGACAAGCTGCCTTTGGAAGAGCAGGCCGTATTATCATATCTGTGAGTTTGTTTCTTTCTTTTGTTATTTAATTAGTGAGCATTGCTTTTGTTGCAATCTGAAGTGTTTGCTGGGATTTTGTTGTATTATTCACATATCTTTATTCCCACCACCCTCTCTTGCGTGTTTAATTACTATTGAGTGGCATCAATAGGAGGAATACTTTGGAGAAAAGTGAAGAGAAATTAAAAAGTTTATTAGGTCCTATATTTAGGACTGAGTATAATTTTGTGCCCCTCAAAGTTTATTAGGTCCGTGAGAGATGTTCTACTTTTTTTTATTCGGCTTTATCTTTAATATTTACTTTCCAAGATTCTAACATGTTCCATGACACGTCATTTCATCAGATATTGGTGTTCAATGTAAATTCTGTATGTGTTATCCATGAGTGAGAAATATCTTAAATGCTGACATAAACTGCTTTTTAAAATAGGCAGAGTGGTGGTTTACTACTCTGTTAATGTTGTCATGTCCGGATCTTTCCAGATATTATTTTTAGATTCTGATATGTTTTGTGATGTCATTCCTCTCATCATTGATGCTCTATCTATATTATAAATTTCTAATTGCATTATGCATGAGTGAGAAATCCCAAGTACTGACATATATTGCTTTTAAAATATGCAGAATTGTGGTTTTGTAACTCAGCATTTACTAATATTGTCCCTTTTTGGATTTTTTGCAGATTATTTTATACACAGAATTATATGTAAGTGCCGAATCTTTTCCCATTATGATCAGTCTTCTTAAAAATGTAAGAATATCATGTTCAGTTTACTCTGTATGTGTGAGACCTCTTTTCTTGAGTGCAGTCATACTGTGTTGAATTCATCATCTTGGAAGGAGATAACTTAACTAGGCTGTTTCCTGGAACATCCCTAGATTGGGGTATTTTCCAGCTGGATTCTATGCACTTATTTGCAATTTTGACAGCACTTATAGTCCTCCCTACTGTTTGGATTAGAGACCTCCGCATGATCTCCTACCTTTCAGGTTCTGCAAATTCTGTTGAAGATTATTCTTTTTTATCAATGCCCCTAATTTAGCATGCACTTACCAAAGTTTTCTTAATACTTCTGCAGCTGGAGGGGTTATTGCAACAATTGTTATAGTCATATGTGTGCTTTTTGTTGGGACAACAACCGATATTGGGTTCCATCACACAGGTCAAGTTGTGAATTGGAGTGGCATCCCATTTGCTATTGGTATCTATGGTTTTTGCTACTCTGGACATTCAGTGTTTCCAAATATTTATCAGTCTATGGCTGACAAGACCAAATTTACCTCTGCATTGATCATATGGTACATACAATTTCTTGGCCCTCCTTAGAATATTAGTTTACAAATTTCTGATTAATTACCTCACTAATGGTTTTGTGTGTTCAGCTTTGTTTTATGTGTATTAATATATGGAGGTGTCGCGGTCATGGGATATCTCATGTTTGGTGAAGCCACCTTGTCTCAGATAACACTGAATATGCCCCCAAACACATTTGTCTCTCAAGTGGCACTGTGGACCACAGTGAGTTTGACATATTTGAGCTTCCTTCAATAGTTATTTGCTTTTGAAAGTTTTTGAGGATTATGGTTTGTTATTGTTGTTATTTGCTCTTTCAGGTAATTAACCCATTCACGAAATATGCTTTGCTGATGAATCCACTGGCAAGAAGTATAGAGGAGTTGCTACCTCCCAGAATTGCAAATAGTTATTGGTGTTTCATTGGACTTAGATCAGCCCTTGTCATATCTAATCTTTGTTGCGCCTTTCTGATTCCTTTTTTTGGTAAGTTACAAACTTTTTCTTTGATATTCAGAAATTTCCATGTTTAAGATCCCAATCAGTAAAGGTTTTTGAACAAAACGGTATTATTGTAGCTATTTTTCTTTTCATCCATTAGGTTCAAGGGAAGTTTTATTTTTAACTATTTTGTAGTAGAGATATTAGTTTTGGAGGCATTTAATATTCAAATAACCTATTCTTATGACCGCCTAATCCAAAAAAAAAAAAAAAAATTCTGAGGGGAAGTTTGTAATAGAGAAAAGACAAGAGAGGCGAAGTTGTCTTCTAAGTTTGGCCTTGGTTTAAATATTAAAAAGAAAAGGGGTAAATTTTAAGACCACAAATGATATGGCATATAGAGAATTACTTTCTAAATTGAGGAGGGTGCTAGTGCTAGGATCATTTGGACAGGGGATCATAGTAAAGTTGCTTTCGTTAATCTTCTTCTCTTCTGTAGTTTTTTAATGTGGATTTGGGAAACGCTGAAATTCTGTGTATATGTGTTAGATTTTCTTCTTTTAGTGGTAAACTAACTTGGGCACTGACTCCTGTAGTTGTCTTTCCAATTGAGTAAATATGTACTTTATATATAAAAACCATATGCTTCCTATGCTCATTGAGTGTGATGAAATCTTACATGTTTTTATTGTTACTTCAGGACTTGTGATGGCTCTAATCGGCTCTTTACTCAGTATCCTTGTGGTAAGCATATCCTTCTGTTAAATTTTGGATTATATAAGTTTCATGGTCAATAGAGAATTATGATTTTGCTTGAGTGTTCAAGGAAAACTAAGGCTTACATCTCATCATACCTTTTCTCTTCCTGCCCAGGCGGTCATAATGCCAGCTCTGTGTTTCATGAAAATTATGAGGGGAAAAGCAACAAAAACGCAGGTTACAATGCAAAGACTTGCTAGCTAGTTAATCTTATTTAACTTTCCATCACTCACTCACTCTTTTTGATCAGAAACAGTTCAGACATTTTTAACTTGAAAGGATGAAATACATTCAATTGGCTAGATATATCTTTTGAATTTTTCAATTTAATCTAATGCATTATATTTTTTTAATTTTTCTTGGCACCATCAGGTTGGTCTAAGCGTGGCAATCGTGGTGATCGGAATCATAAGTGGAATTCTGGGAACATATTCTTCACTGAAAAGAATTGTGGAGAATTACTCAACATAAAGCATAGTCAGTTCAGGGTCTTCATATTTTTCAGTGTGAGAAATTGTTATGGTCTCAAATAAACCCTTGTATTAGCCTTGAATTATGTAGATGATCGTAGCAATGCAGCATATATAACAGTGGCATACGCGTGTGTGCTAGTGCTTCCATAGGCCACCCTTTTGGCTGTTTAGATCAGAATGTGGAATGAAAGGGTATTCATCTTGAGAGTATTAGTTTATATATGCAACAACTGATTATAAAGGTGCTTGATCTCTGATCCACACATCAATTAAGCACGTTAGTATTAATTTATTTGATAAACTATAAATATAGTCCGCATTTGTATATATATAGACCATTGAAAGCAGATTTACTTGCTGTCAAACTCGTATCCATGTTGTAATCTAACAATCACATATGCATCGATCACTATGTGTGTATATTATATAAAGGCAATATATTACAAGCACCATTGGTGATTAAAGTAGCCCTGTTTTTGAGAATCAAGGCGTGATTGGGAACAGCCAAATTCAAAAGTGAAGCGCCTGCATATATGAGTGAAACACGCCAAATAAACATAACTATATATTGATGATAGATATTAGATAGAGCAGCCTTATTAGGCAAGCATATGCAGACATAACACTGTGACTGCCCATCTTATATATATAGTTCGTTTTTCAAATTTTCATAAAAAAATGCAATAATGTAACATCTATACATACATATTTATATCAAATTGGGCACCATCATAATTGTCAAACGTTATGTTCCTAGTTATTCCATACTACTAATGTCCTGCTTCCACGATAATCAAGCTTCTGTTTAAAAATGCAGATTTGATTTTCAATCTACATAATAAACCCAACTCGCGATAAATGCTACTCCCTCCGGTCCTAAATATAGGACCTAATTGACTTTTTTGAAAAATCCTAAAAAACAGCAAAATAAGTTAATTATAAATTGATTTACCTAATTTTTTCCTTTAAACTAGTTTATTTTACTTATAAACTAATGGATAATCTAAAAATATATCAAATATGTCATGATTTAATAGACTATTTTGCAACCTTAACTTCTCCAAAAAAAAGTTATCTAGGTCCTATATTTAGGACCGGAGGTAGTATTTCAGAAACAATGCGTGCATTCATAGTGTCGATATTTTAGGGTATGTTTGGTTGCTTAGAAAGTGAGGAAATGAGCTGAAAATAAATGAAAAGTTAAGGGTAATATGGTCATTTACATATATCCTTGGGCCCACAAGTTTTCTCTCTTCATCTCACACTTTTCCTGGGGCCCACAAATTTTACTTTCTCATCATTACCTCTACTTTCCATTTTTTACCCTTTTCATTTCTAATTCTTTACTTTATTTCTTGCAACCAAACATACTAAAATGCTATGAAGTGCGTGTGTGTAAATAGCATAGCATGTTAACTAAGAAATTAAAGTAGAAAGAGACGTCCAAGAAAACAGACATCACGTATATGTAAATATATGCCGACAGAGAATATCATAGCCCACCCACCCATCGATTTGATGGAAAGGAGGGACCAGAAAAATTAGTACTGCTTGCAAGTTGCATACAAGCTTTACCGGTTAGCCCAAGAATGAAACAACTAAGTAGATATCTATTTATTAGATATACTATTCATAAATCATAACACACGCAATATTATAATGTTTATTGTGCGTATATGCGTATATATATGAAATCATTGATCAGGCGATTGGAGCTCAGGCACTATAGTGAACTATTAGTGGTACGTACCTCTCCTCAGAATGGCAAATGCTTTTAGAACCGATAATAGTTTAAACTTAAAGTATGCGTTGACACACACACACACACACAATGTCTCGTGTTAATTAAACTTTCCATTATATATATGTAGACGCGCGCGCGGGGTTTTTTTGGAAAAGAATAAAATAAACGAGGTATCTTAGCTTGTCTTTCACGCCAACTTGTCCCAATTGCTTCCTGCAATATAAGATGAATGTACAATTGCTATGGTTTCTGGAGATCACGCGCATGCATGAACATATGCGAAGGTAGCTAGCTAGACAGAGAGTAACATAGTTACTTGATTATATATATATATAACCAGTACAGTGTTGATAAACATATGTAAGAATAATCCTGGGTGGACATGTACAATAATATATTTTATTGATTGAATTTGTATATATAAGGAAATGATCGAACTTACGGACAACTAATTAATTTATTAATTATTATACACATACATACAAACCCAGTGATAGCTGTTAAAAAATGCAAACCCCATATATAATCAACTGCTTAAGAGATTTTTGGCCTTTCATTTGATTGTTTGGGCAGAAAAAGTAAGATGATCGTAGTGGTTAGTTAGAGCTTTGTATTTGGCAGTGCGGGAGACATAAACGAGACTGTGATAACAATCATTCTTGACCTGCTGCGTAATTGGCTAATGATTTATTATAGGTTAATTACAGTGATCGATCCTTAGTTTTAATCTAGGTTATCCTAAATCTCATTGACGGCCTTCCGTATAGTTTATAAACCCCTCTTGCTAATTGGCACAACCATTAAATTAGTATAACACAGGACCTAGCTTGCTATATTAAGCCCATCAAATTGAACCCTAGCTAATTTTTGTTTATCTCTGATTTTTAAGATTAAATTCCGAAAAGAGTATTAAAAAAATGTACACCGCTCCATTAGTAATATACAAAAAAGGATATGCATAAATTCAAATGAACATATAATAAATAAAGATCAGAGAGAGGGCCGTATGTGCGCAGTATTTTTGTACTGAAATTCACGAGTAATTAGGGAGGGGCCCATGATCAATATATATATGATGCTCCATTTAGTTGCGTCTATCCACTTTTCCCCCCACAGCAAATTATTGGAGTCGCTCTTATCTTCAAAATGAAGAACGTACGTACCTAGCTAGCTACTCGCTCCAACTTTCTCACAGCAAATGTTCGTAACAATATACACATGATTTCCATCCCATTGCCATCTTCTAATTACTAATTTATAAAGAAAAAGGAGCTACCAATCTGTCCAAATTACAAGCGGGTTTTATTTGATTCCACGGAATCATTTTGATGGAAAGAATGAAAGATTCACCGAGTAACTCTAGTACTAAATATAGGACATCAATATTTAATTTAATTAAATTAAAGGTATTACTCAATCTAACTTATATGGCATTGTTTTGCTAAATCACTCTAATTGTTTGTCTTTATTTTTTTTAAGAACAATTACTACGTACAATCCAAGCATAAAAGGTGCATCAGTTTGGAGAAGTCTAGAAAATCTGTTAGTATTCAATACAAGCAGCTAGATCACTTTCACCAAGAAAATCATAGCACTATTTAACGCTATTAGACTCATAGTTGACATGAGTAATATGTAGCTCTCAGTATCTATTCATCAATGGCTTGAGATGACAAGTTTAAAATCACGTTGACACTCATGAATTGCATTCTCTAGATGTCTCACAGCAAACTTAAAGTCAAAATTCAACTGAATTCTTCTGTATCGCAATTGCAGCAGCTGCCTCCATCGTCACTCTTCACAGTTATATGTCAATAAGAGGGATATGCAGCTTCTTATATGAAACTTCCCATCTTCAAGCGATGTGGGACTTCACATGCGTCTTGACTTATACTCCCTCCGCTCCTAAATATAAGATCACTTTAGGGAGGAGAGCTTGTTCCCAAATATAAGATCACTTTCTAATTTGACTCAACTTTTCCCAAATTACCCCTATACTCCCTTCACTCAAAAAATAGTTGTTTGAAGTTTTTGAAACTTAGGCGAGAGGTATTTTGGAAATTTCATGTGATCCTAACTTATTGGAATGTCTTCCTTAATCTCTCCAAATTTGCTTAAGTGATCTTATATTTAGGAACGGAGGGAGTATTTATGATTGATATCAATTCCTCAAATTAAATAAGCCCTAAATCATTAAGGAGGACTGATCGATCGGAGGAAAGTACTTTGTTGGTATGACTGAGAAATGAAGGGAAAGACAACGTTGCCGGCAACTTCCTCTTCCTGGCATTCATGGCGACCTCTTTTCTGATCTCCTGTTCATTGGCAACATGTATGGGAGTTGTAAGAGGAATGGATATGTAATTTCAGGAAGAAAAAAATGAGTTATGAAGATGCAACTTCCATGGCATGCAATAATTAAGCTGCAACTAATTATAACTTTAATTTGGTGTAAGCAAGATATGAACCGGATCTGGGAGGAAAATAATATTTTCCAGAGCCTCGTTCATGAAAATCATTTTTATGCGTGTTGGAAAAGAAATTAAAAGGTACACCTTTAATTTAGAGAACTTCAATTTATGCCAGCCAAACATTGGGAAATGAGTTCCCATTTTCATTTTCCAGCGAACAATTACAAGCGAATCAATTACCACAACTCATCAATTTGAACATATGTAGTTGTATATACACACAGCTAAAACAACTAATATATATGCACAAGCATGATATAGAGCTATCAATGAGTAGTTTATTGATGATTAGCCAATATTAAAAAAAACGTACATACATATATACTTTCCTCAGGCGTTAAAACCTGCAGCCTAATTACCATTAAATAATAACAACACGTACATATACACACAACCATACACTTAATTGGTAATAATTAATTAAACTGCATGATGAAGGGAGCTAAGCTCGCAGGTGATGGATGATACATGTACGGATAATGAAGAATATGATCAGGCTAATAGGGAAGATTGGTAGAGCCCAGAAACGTGAGTGGCAGTGAAGACATCAATAGCATCAACATCATCATCAAATGCCTCAAACCACTCCATGCCACTCCCAATTTGATGCTCTTCCCATTTATAATAATCCTTATCATCACTATCACCCTCCACTACTTGCCTCACATCATCACAAGTTGCCGTACTACTACCACTATTTTCATTATTACTCTTTGTCTCACTACTAGCCGTCTGATCTCCGCCGCCAACACTGTCACTACCGGAGGAGTATGGGAATATTCCGGAGGGATATGGTGGTGAATCGGCATCCTGGCCAGTGTGTTCTTGCACCAAAGCCCTGAATTCAGCTGCAGCCACACTAAACTTCATGGGATTTGATATGTACACAACTTTAATGGGGTTCCTAGTGCTCTTCTTGTGCTGGGCCTTGCGTGGTTTGGTTGGAGTCTTTCTTCCTTGTAGGCTGCTCATCACTACTGATTTGGGGGTATCCATAGTGGAATGGATAAGATCTATTGTTTATGTTGATGATGTGTGAGGGTTGTGTACTACTAAAGGAGTTAATGGCGCTTCTCACATGATATATAGGGTAAAGGTAAAGGGTCCTGCTGGATATATTGTTGTTATTATTGATAATCCTATCATATCCTATCCTATTTATTTATATATAATAACAATATCGTCAATGGGGCCTAGCAAGACAAAAGAGAAAACGAAGGAGAATTATTATAGGAGGATAGATAATAGATATGTGTATGTGACCGGAGGTTAAGGGTAAGAAGATGATGACGATGGTAACGAAATGGCCAGTTGAGGGTGAGCGCGTGGAAAACAGCTGACACACACCAATTCATATGTTTGGGATACTTGCTGCTAGATATATCGGTGATTGGTTTATGATTATCTAACTAATGCAACCAATATTGTCAATTAATTAATACACGGGAGAGGATTTAATTGAATTGGAAATATATCGAGTAATTTCAAAAAAAAAAAACGTGGGACTAGTTTATTGATTATTAGTTTATTACCATGCATGTAAATACCTATATATATAAGATTATATATCATGATTTAAAATATTTCAATTAAACAAAGCATAAATAACATACATGAGTGTCTCCTTTTGCCAACTTCATGCACAATCATAGAAATCAAACATGACTTTAACCTCCATATATACAATAATTGTTGATGAATGTATTTTTATCATTGAATTTGTTAAAATATACATCATTCTATATATCCATTTATTATTGAGTGTGTAATAATAATTTTATAATTGAAACATATATCAATCATTAAAAAAAATCTAACGACTACTAAATGAAGGTGAGAGAGTAGAGATAACGAAGGTACAACTATCCAGATTTCTAATGATTTATGCTATATGTGAGGGGCCTCCAGCATTTTAAAGAAACCAATGCGGATTTAAGATCGAGAGAAAGATCGTACGAGGAAAAAGTGCTTTACACGCGCGAGATGAACGTGATATTATAACTATGAGGGATTATAGCGTGATTTCAAAAAAAAAAGAGGGATTATAGCGTCAATAATTCTGCCACGTGGAGATCAGATAACGCTCGGATGTTGTAATGACGTCATATCTACTAGCTCTGGTGACATCGGCATAACAGTGATGCATCTCTAGTCTCCACTCATGCCTAGTCTTTTCCCCCACAGTACATTTTTGTTATGTTTCGTTTTTAGGTCCATATTGCCATGTATTATATATAGTGACTGTATGATAAAAAAAAATATATAGTGACTGGATCACGAGGGAACATCCCAAAAAAGTTAATCATGCATCCATAATCATGGGGCCTGATTAATACTACGTGTATAAATACACAAACACTTAAATATTAAACATTCACGAGAGTGCAATAGTGTAAAGTAGAATTTCATTGGAAGATACCATATATGTACATCATAATGGATAGGTATTGAAAATCACGTACGGTATCAAAAATCCAAAAGTAAAAGAAATTGAAGAACAAAGATCAATATTTATATACAAAGAATTTCAATCATTCTTAAGGTGAAAAAATTCAATTATTCACTTTGTAACAACAGTAGTAGTGTAACAACAGTGTAACTCTTTAAAACTTCGATCGCGCACACATACAAATTATGAAGTTTATAAGGTTCAATCAATAGAGTTTTCTATTATTGTTTTTTTTTTCATGATTTGATTGACTTTTTTGGAGAGTTTAAGGAAACTAACGAGCCACTTAATCACAACATAATTTGTGTATATTGTATGTTAATTAGTTTACTGACAAATGAGAACTAGCTAGTTTATATTAGAGAAAAATTCAAACAAATTAAAATATGAGTAATTTATTTAACTTGTTTAGAATTCTTGAAAAAAGTAAACTAAATTATATATATCATTTAAGAACGACAAGGAGGGAACGCTTAATTTGAAAGTAGTATCGTTCAAAAGCCAAAACCAAATGACAAATTGGGATGTGTGTGTAACTGATACACACACACATCTGACGTATGTATGTATTATAATGACATGATTCACACTATCAATTATATAAATAGTATAATTTAGAGTTGGACTATTTTAGAGATTATCTATATTCCCCTATTTTTTTATATAAGGCATAGTTTTTTTTTAAGAAAAAGAAAGGTGATTAATTAAGGAACTAAATAAGGTACTTGTGAAATAAGTTTACCTATATATATAAGTATAAAGTCCTGAGTTTGAATTTATGTGGATAAAGAACAACATTAAAAAAATTATACCTATAGACGCTGAAATCTTGCTCAGCGAAACAGCCACTTGAAAACATAGAAGTAGATTAGTTACACATACATACAGCCTCCTATATATATATATCCCTGTACCAACTCCATATACATATAAGCCCTTTTCATAAATGTGTTTGTGTGTGTAGAATTCCGCCTCTCTCAGCTTCGTGCGTGTATGTGTACTGTATATATCAATTCACCGAATACAAATGAGGATATAGAGGAGTGCAAGTTGGAGGGTAAGGACTGAGGAGTTAAAGGGAGGAGATAACTACACATTTAGTTTGATGAGTGGATGGAGTGATGAACGAAGCAGGGGGAGTGTATACGTAACATCTGGGTGGGGCTGAGGGGGACCAAACAACGCAAGCGTAGTTTAAGTGGTGACAACAACTTTTCATTGTATTCTTACAAAATTTCACTATATTTATATACGCACGCATATATAATGCAACTAGCAATAGTACGATCCGATCCCATGTGTGTTGCTATCGATCACACATTCACACCCATGAAACGCTCACTTGCTTTATCGCTTTTCAATGTTTTTACCCCGGAGGCTTCCCCTCTCATCATTTCATCTCTTTCCCTCTGATCTCCGCCTGATGACTTATTATTATGGTTCCGTTTTGATTAAAGAAATCAACGAGTTTAGTTGGATGAGATGGGAGGTACGAGTGGGGTAAGGATCTAAAAATGTGTGTTTGCGTTGGAATCTTGAGAAGACGAAGACATAAGCTACCTAGATGGGTAGAACTTGTATTCCTCAAATCTCAAATTTGGGTTAGTTAATTGCAAATGGACTTGAGATTATTGCGTGATATGTAACCAAATAAGAATATGAAGGAATGAATGAGCAATTTTTTTCTGGTCGGCGGCAAGCATGTTTTCTTAGGTGGCAAATGAAAAATTGATCTATAAAAAATATTGCTGTTGGTTTGATTCAAGGGTTCGAAAAACCAGACCGGACATCCAACCTAGCAAGCTACTGGTTCAAGGGTTAATGATTCAACCATGGTTCAACCGGGTCAACTCGGAAATAATAAAATGATAATATTTAATCAAATATTTAAATATTCAAAAACTAAAAATAGTAAAAATGTAAAATACATCTTGAGTCAATATAAAATACATTCAATCGTGGTTCAAAGTTGTCGCTTCTTCATCCGCTACTTTGCTGTGACTGAGACTGAGAGAGCATCTGCCGTTCTGCGTTTTAGATTTGGGTGACTGAGTGAGTTTTTTTTTTTCAAAGGCTAGGGTGCAGTGAGCAAGGTCAACCGGTTTAGCGGGTTATGCCCGGTTTTGGCGAGTCAACCCGGTCTAACACCGGGCCAACGACAGAGACGGGTTAATGGCTAGATCAGATTGGTCTTGCGTCCGGCTCACGATTTAACCGGTCGGACCACCCGGTCCGATTCGTTTTTTAACATTGGTTTGATTAGACAGTTGAAAAGATATATAAGAAGAAGAGAAATATGTAAATCAGAATATTATTCGTTTTAATTAATATATAATTATAAAATCAATAAAAAAATAAAACTAAATATGTAATTCGCAATGCAAGTACATCCATGCACATGGGAGTTACAACAATTGCCGCCTTGCCTTAGCTTGGAGTTAACTCCCAATTGCCCATGTGATCCGGAGTTACACTTTCATATGGCTTCTAACTCCCAATTGCCGCCTTGCCCAGGAGTTGAGTATTAACTAGTGCATCGATGCCATCTAGCTCAGTCATCAACTTCACCGCCAACGGAGAAGAAAAATAAAGAATTTGTTAGCCAAAACAAAACGAATAATAGTCATAGAAATGAGGCACGGGCTACTTGGTCTTTTGGATTTTACAACTTTGGATGGAGAATCATATCTCACAAGAAATGATGAAAACCAATCTTCCTTTTTAAGGGAAAATTGTCTTTAATTCGTCAAAAATTTGTTTCCTATGTTAGACTTTTAGTGAATCAAACGACCACCGCAACAAAAATTTAGAATTTCGTATATATATCTAGATTTCCATTCAAACAAACCGGCCCAATACTACTATTGTTCTTCAAATATTCCAAATAGCGCCCACGCAGTCATTCCATGATTTTCCTCCATCACGTACGGCATATTTCCCTTTCGAAATCATCCGTCACTATACGTCCTATATATACGCCCTTAATTATATTACCAACAGGTGCCGACAAGGACATTAATGAATTACTATTAGACACATTTACTGACGCAGGTTCTTATAACACACACACACACACACACACACACACACACTCACACTTGCACACAGCATTACATTCGCTCGACTTCATATTACCGTCTTCCATGACACACACACACACACACACACACACAACTCATCCAGCTAGCTGGGCATAAATTCAAGTCAACATGAAATGTGAGACTCTTGCTAGAAACATTCATTTGAGTGTAACTATATCAACTAACAAAAGAAACATAATACTCCATACAACTACCAAACAGTTTTCGACAAATTAACAACTGCCGTCGGCCTGCATCACTATTTGTCACTACACGCTCCTAATGTTAAACATCTTTCGCAATTACATTTACTTTGTCATGACATTTTAAAGATTCTTTTATGGTCAATACATCATCTGGTCGTTCAAGTTTATTCTCATTCTGTTTTTTATCCAGAAAATTCTAAATCACATATTTGGCTTCTTTAGTTTAAGTCTCATTCCATTTAAAACATTGATCTCTACTATTCAATAAAAACCCCGCCACATCTCCTGAAGTACTAAAAGTAATGATTTGAAATTTGAGGGACTGATGCCAAAATTTGAGCAAGCTTGAAGGACCGACGTTATATTAACCCTTTTGATGCAGCAGAGTACTATCCTATATAAAAATTGGAGGCATCCAATGTAAGTGAACTGTTACTAGTGTTAACCCATATTTTGCTAAATAAATGGGCCCATTCAATGCAAATTGTTGCTCTGATAAAGCCCAAGTCATTACCGGGCTTAGCTATTTGTTACCGAATAGCCAAAAAAGAATAGCCTGTTCGTTCTGGTGTTTACCATTTTTTATTTCATCGTCATGGGCCTCTGCCGACGTACAAATTAATTCCATATGCACGAAGTAAATAAAGAGAAGGCCTTATTTTGCTGAGTAAATAGTCGTGGTGCCTCCTGTTCTAAATATTTATTTTTCATCAAATTTTATTTTAATTCCTTAAGTTTGAAAGTTGTATTTTTAGTATTTTTGATATCATCGGTTTTATTGATTAGAAAATGAAGACTCAATACATTTGAGTGGGGAAATCTATGATTAAATGTTATAAAAAAATGCTTAATTTTAAAATTGAGTTTTAGTATAATTATTATTATATTTTTTAAAAATATTTATTCTTTTCACATTTATTTATATAACTTCCCTTTATATTTGATGCAGATATAGAGGACTAAAAATATGGTTCAACCTTCATAAATATAAATCACCACAAATTGACCTTTTTCTAAGAGATTGATGATGTGAATTGAAACAGTTTAAATTATTTATACACAAGTTTTTTTTAAAAAAAATATTTTACCTTACTTATAACATAATGAATAATATAATTTAATATAATATATATTTAAATTAAATGGTCTATTTTACTTTCTTATTTTTTTAAAGAAAAAATAATTCAATCTTATATTTAGAAAATGAGGGTATAACACTAACCTAAGCAAAGTGTTATAACCGAGTGTGTATAAAGAAAGGGAATAATTTATCAAAAAAAGGAGCGGGAATAATGAGGAATAATGAGACTATGTGTGGGCGTGCGGCTGAAAAAATATAATTACTGATATTATTATTTGGATACCTTTGCATAGTATTTGTTCGTCTTTTTTTTTACCTGGACTGAACGTTCGCACTTAACTTTATGTCATAAATGTAATATTTGTTTTCATTTAATTTCTTATGGTTACAATTTTTTTTAAAGTAAATTACCTAACGTTAGCAACCTTAATAAAGACCGCGGAAGTACTTGCCTTTTTTAAATCGGACACTGAACAATACATGGCACACTGCCAAAGTATTTGGTGATAGAGATGTCTGGTATATGTGGCCTGGAGCTGGAAATATTTTTGAGTTCTTATAAATTATTCTAAGATTTGACGTGATAAAATAATTGCAGCGAAGTAATGGAGGTTTGATTATGGAGTACTATACATAATAATGAAGGTGAGATAATCAGATAGTAGTAGTATAAGGATTAGGAACGTATGAATTGAATAGAGTGCAAAGGACGAAATGTAGACGTCATGATGAGGAAGTTGACAAGGAAATGGAAAAGGTAAAAGAAAAGAAAAGGAGAGGCTTTTGACTATTGGAGGACAGCAAACAATAATAATTAATAATAATAATTGAAGTTATGATGGAGAATAGTACCAATAAATAATAAATAATACTAATAACAATAATTTTAAAAATAGAAGAGGCGAGGAACGGGTAGGGAAGTTAATATCAGGGTCATGGTTTCATGGAGACTTCAAGATACAAATGCTGACTTTGCAGCTAACGATAGGGGCATTATGGTAATATCACCTCATCTGCGAAACCTCCTTCCTCCTTCAAGACTCACACCGAGGCGGCCGCCGCTCCTTCTTTCCGCTCTACCCGCGCTTTAACCTTTTCCTCAAATGCCCTCATTTCTCATTTATAATTACCAAACTACCACTTCCTCCTCATTAGCACTCCACAACTTCGATTATACTACCTCATGGGAGGCATACTACTCCTATCTCCTGCTTAACATAATACCTGGTCAATTAGAGTAATTAAAAAAATATTAATCATAACATCCATTGCATGATCTTTCAGAAACATTTGTATGAAACACATTAGTATATAATAGGTGCAACATAATGAAACTAAATTAGTAATTTATTTGATTTTTTTAAATCAAACAACTGGATGTAATATAAAGTATTGAAATGCTCCACCCATCCTTATAAAAGTCTCTTCAATTTGAAATGGTTCATCAATTTGTAAGGGTTTCTCTCACTGTATGCCTTCTTCCCATTTCACTCTAGATTTTTTACATATTAAATTATCTTTCATCACTGTTATAATTACCTCTCTTTCATTCATGCACTCGTAAGTAAGGCCAATGTTTTTTTTTTTAAAAAATCACGTTTCTTACTACATAATCATATATATGTACTTTTTTACCTTTAGGATATATAGGCACTCAAGTACATTTGCATGTGGAAACAAAGTGCCACAAATAGGTGAATAACTACTCGAGTGATAGTTAATTTTCTGGCGGGGAAAAAGGGGATATTTTGAATAAAATGATGACAAAAACCAACTGGAATCAATCAATCAAATTAAAATAATCAATTGGGAATTGATGCGAATGGATTCGTTGTTGGGAACTCTGCTGCTATATGAACCACTGAAAAGACCTCTCTCATCATTAACAAACATTGGCATCACATGAGCCATTATTATTAACACTCCACACCATCATATTTTTATTCCCCACATTTATTATAAATTAAAAACCATAGTAGGAGTAATTCATAATTCATAATGAAACTTACAGTTGGAACCAAAACATTAAATAGGAAAGTTTAGCAGAATACTGATACGATGAGAGAGAAGAAAAGTGGGAACCAAAGTTGGTAAAGTTAACAGAAATGCGAAGAATCTAAAAGGCGCCATTTTAAAAAATGTGAGCTTCAGACGAAAGTGACATATGACAAAAATTGGAATGGTCTCAATGTCACGCTACTTCGTATTCCTCTCTCTCTCTTCTTTCTCTCTCTAAATACTTCATCATCAACTTGATGTCTTCATTCTCTTACTTTAATATATCTTGATTGATCCCGTAATCATATACAATCTGGGTGTGAAAAAGATTAAATTTTTTTCAGGTTTGAGAGCAAAAAACACTGTTTTGAAATTGTTTTTTTTTTATATTTTGCAATAATATATATTACTACAAATATTGATTCATTGAATCAAAAGTCAAAAGAGGTCGGTACTATTAGTATTACTACTTATATTTATCATCAACTTCTCACTGGTTAGGGTTTGCAGAGTTCCTTCTCTGTAAATTTTCTTCTTTGCTCCATCAATCCACAGAAATTTCAAAGCTTTCTAGTTTCCTCTCATAATTTATCTTAAGCTTATTTGGTGCAAGCTTCGTTATTAAAGGTGGATTCTTTTTTCTGTTGTCTTTGTTTTTTTTGGTTTTAACTGTTAATCTCTCTCTGTATTTGGTAATTTTGGTGGTCCTTGTTTCTAGATGGTGTACGGAGAGAGTAGTTATTTTGATTCTGTTCTTAAAGCTTTGATTTTTAGAAACTGTTGTCTTAATATTCTTGAAGATTAGCTGTGTTGTTTAAGATTGTTTTAATTATTATTATTATTATTATTTTTTTTTTATGCAGGGTTTCTTGGATTGGAGATAACATGGTATTGATGAAGATAATTATTGATGGGTAGTAGAAAAACTAATAGTAATTCCGACAAGACTCATAAGTTTGCTAACGGCATGCCAAGTTACGCTCCTCCGCTGGCTAATTCTTCTTCCATGTAAATATCTTAATTATTGTCTCCTTACTTGTTATGGTTTTCACTTGTCAAATTTATAACTTTTTTCAGCTTCCCTCCCTAGCTTTGAGCTAATGTTTCAGCATGGTTTACTCTTGTTTTCTCCACTTTCTTATCCATACTGATGATTTATATACTGGTGTAGTGAGATGACTTTTTATTTGACTTATATCAACTGGTCATGTTTGAGAGGCGGTGCTTTTCTGAAAATTGATACTGCACCTCTGGCTCTTGTTGTGTTAATTAGTTGTGATGAGATTTGTTTTTGTATGGATGTGTGTCTTATTAATTGATAATGCAACTTAGGGCTATGTTTTTAAGCATGGAGATATGAATTTCATGTCTCTTTGGCTTTTTGATCTTTGCATGTACATGTTTATGTCCGTCATGACCTGTTTGATGTGATTGACTTCTGTTTTTCAGGGCTACAGAAGGGAATTCTGTTCTTCCTTCGCGAATCGCTGAATTTGGAGGCATTGATCAGTCTTTTGGATTTCGTGTGGAGGATGCTATCAATCTTAGCCGAAGTATGATGTTATCATTTTAATTACTTTTGACGATACCTTTCTTTGTAAACATTGTTGCTCCTTCAGTGTTTTTTGTCATTTTAATCACTGACATTGTTTTGTGACAAAGGGTCTTAGCTGCTGGCTTTATGAATCAGTACCATATTTATTTGAATCTGTTCCTAATTGTGTTGCATGTTTCGGGAAAAAAACCCACATACTCTCAAGCTCTTTGCATTTGCTTCAATTTACTGGTTAATTAGCTATGTATTTCTAATGCCTTTCGATTATCTTATGAATTTTCAGATCCAGTATTCAATCAAATGAAGTCAAACAACCAAGCTCTGGGAGTTGATGTTCAGTTTGGTGCATTAAATAAGGTAACTCTGAAATTTTTTGTGTAGAGTGAACCCAAAATGTGATTGGAGTTCCTATTTTTCTGCACTCCACTTTCATGTGGAAGATGCAGTTAATAGCAATATCTAATATCTCCCTGCCGCTATCTCGGACTATCAGACATTACCATTACACAATGACTCAAATTCCAATTTGGCCTCTACATCTGGTGGTCAGCGTGAGAATTGGGGGGAGTCCAATATGGCAGATGCAAGCCCAAGGACTGACACTTCAACAGATGATACAGATGAGAAAAATCAAAGGGTAACTTGTTTTCATCCATTATGCTTTTACTTTATGCATCTGGAATTTGTGTCACATCAATTTGTTACCTTTTCGTGATGCCATCTATCATAGATAACATTGTACATTCTCGAGCAGATACAGAAATCATTTTTTACAAAAAAAAAATAATTATTAAACGTGGTGTTCTTTTGCAGTCTGAGAGAGGTCAATTAGCTGTTGGGGCCTCTGATTCCAGTGAGAGATCAAAAGAGAAATCAGATCAGAAGGTTGTATCATGGATTTTGTTGTGTAATTTAAGCATGTTACTGTATAATGACTTTGTAATCATGCAGACATTACGGCGTCTGGCTCAAAATCGTGAAGCTGCTAGGAAAAGTCGGCTACGAAAAAAGGTAAGATATTGTTTTCTGATTGCAATTACACTATACTTCTGGTAATATCATACCAATTTATGATGAAATAATTGAATAGCTAATGCGTGTGTCATTGTCATATTGCTGGGTTGATGTAAACCTGAAGGCTATTTATGTCTCTCTCTGCCTCTCTCTATCTCACACTGTTATCATTGTTCACATTCATTCAGGCATATGTGCAGCAATTAGAAAGTAGTAGGCTCAAACTGACTCAACTTGAGCAGGAGCTCCAACGAGCCCGCCAGCAGGTTTGGTTATGTTTTTAGTTGTTCCTGTGTAAAATTTGTGCCTTACAATTTCACCCTTCCTGGCTATTTTACTGTGTTTTCAATTTTCATTAGCTTACTAATCTTTTGTAGGGCATATTTATTTCAAGTATGGGAGATCAGTCTCATTCAATGAGTGGAAATGGTATTAAAGCTTTCTCCTCCTCTCCCTATCATTTGACTCAAGCTTGGGATTAAGAGTTACATTAATTTATTGCTACTTGGAATGATTTCTTAGCTGTTCTTGGTTTGTTTCAAATTTGAAATTATAACGATAATCAATGTGATGATCATTAGTTGTCAGCATGACATTCAGTTAGTTTATTTGTATGTATAACATTTACTACAAGTAGTTGATATGTCCCACTTAGTTGCCTGCCTTAATCACAACATGGGATCCCAAATTAAGAGAAGCTTTTTTAGCCTACTTTTATCTCTAACTAGGTTCTAAGCCCAACTTAAAATGACAGTGATCATAGGTTGGGCATACTTTTGTCCCCCTTTTAATAGTATCTTTGACCTTGTTAGAGTATAATGTTTATAATCAATATATGTTGGTTGAATAGGCTCATAAATTACCTTAGGTCAAGAATTCTCGACGATAACTTGTAGTGTTTTCAATCACCATAGATGCAAAGGCTTGTGAGCCATACCCTGATTACAAAATGATGGCCTGCTGTGGTGTCAAAGTTGAAAAACTCTAAAAAAATTAAGCTTTTTGAGGAACTTGATCCTCCCTTAAATTTTTCCTAACAAACTTCCTCTACATTCTTCCAATTAAGCTTCCTTGTGTCATTACAGCCCAATCCTTACCTACTTCATCCTTCTACCTTGTTAAAGTTTGTATTCTTTGATTGGAATTCTCAATCAGTCAATTACTGACACTTCTGTTTACTGGCTCGTGATTCAGGTGCAATGACCTTTGATGTAGAGTATGCACGCTGGTTAGAAGAACATAACCGGCAGATAAATGAGCTAAGGGCTGCAGTTAATTCTCATGCTGGAGATATTGAACTTCGGACAATTGTTGATAATGTTATGACACACTATGAAGAGATTTTCAGGCTTAAGGGCGTTGCAGCAAAAGCTGATGTCTTCCACATACTATCCGGAATGTGGAAAACACCAGCTGAGAGATGTTTTATGTGGATTGGGGGCTTTCGCTCATCTGAGCTTCTCAAGGTTAGAACACTCTCTCTCTCTCTCTAACTAGATGCTGTATTTTATCTTACATGGCATGCTGTAGCAAGCGTGTGGCAATATGGCCAATAAAATTTCTTGTGCTATCTTTCTGCCTAATGATGAACTTTGTTGGTTCAGCTTCTTGGAAGCCATTTGGAGCCATTGACAGAGCAACAGCTGATGAACATTTACAGCTTGCAGCAATCATCCCAACAGGCTGAAGATGCGCTGTCCCAAGGAATGGATGCATTACAACAGTCGTTGGCTGAGACTTTGGCCAATGAGTCACCCGCCCCATCAGGGCCTTCAGGAAATGTGGCAAACTATATGGGACAGATGGCCATGGCCATGGGAAAGCTAGGTACTCTTGAGGGGTTCCTCCGCCAGGTAATCATCCATCCACCCATCTTTAAAGAATCACCAAAGTATTTGGTAGAAAAATGAACATGGAGGATCACTTTAATTATAGTGACGGGAAAGACATGTAATGACTCTGTGTATAAGCCTAATGAGAGTCTTGTCAAGTAATCATTATGGTATCTAAAGGACTAACTAACGACTTGAGGTTACAAGCGGGATGGAACCCGCAACCTCCCACTTAATGGGGAGATGTCATACCACTGGACTACATAACCCTTGATAACAAAGATATTAATCTAATCATGTAATCTTATGTGTAGGCTGACAATCTGAGACAGCAAACGTTACAACAGATGCTACGGATATTGACGACGAGGCAGTCGGCTCGAGCTCTTCTTGCAATAAGTGATTATTTCTCCAGGCTAAGAGCCCTGAGCTCCCTGTGGCTTGCCAGGCCTAGGGAGTGAGGTATTTCAATGCCTCATTCTAAGTTATGTTCATGAAAAGGATCATTGTACAACAAGTTCCTCTTGAAGCCTAGTAGTGTGCTGTAAAATTTGATTTGTACACATCTTCATATGTATTATATCTCTCCGCGTATTGCTGGGGCCTGGTGTAGTGCCCCACCTCTTGTTGATTTTTCATTTAGTTTGAAAAGTAGTCTCAATAATCTGGGTTTGTTGTAGATGTTTGATTGATAGAATGGAAGGGGAAAATATAGATTAGTGTTTGTACTTCTAATTTCAAGTGTTTATTGATTGAGACATCTGCTTTGTTTTGTGGGGCCGGGGGTGCACTTGATACTCCCATTATTTATGTTATAATCTAAGTCTTAAAACATGTATTTTATAAAATTTTAAAAATTCTTCCATAAGCTTTAACGATGTGAGTTTAAAGAAGCTGTTTGGTTTATATTTTCAATTTTCTAATTTGAGAATATTTGGATGTGCTGGAGATCTTGTTCTACTCTTACAAGTGGAGATTTCTGTGGTGCAATTTCATCTTTAATCTAACGTGGTTGACAAGTAGTGGGCTTGATTCAAGTCTCAAGTTGACGGGGAAAATAGAAGTTATCAAATTTTTTTTCCGCTTGCTATAATAATCCGTGTTATCAAATCTGTAAAAGCCCGTCTAAACATAGTGGTCATAGTCAATATTAAAGTGTTTGACATTGTGGAAGGGTTTAGACTTTGGATAGGCGTAAGACGCATGAAATTTTAATTAACCTAATTGTTCCTCTATATAGTGGAGTAATACTAATACGAGTAGCTATTTTGTTTTAATAAAGAAACATTAGAATAAAGCTATTAAAAATTACAATTCTGATTTTTAATATAAGTTAAAAATAATCCATCATGTAATGCCCCACTCTCAGCACTAGGCATATTGTATTTCATACGCTTTCTAAAGATTATTTGACATCCCACAATCTAACCATTTGGTTTTGGAAATAATTTACATTTCTGTAGGGAAAATGAAGCAAGTCATTTATACTTGGGACACAATTATATGGTGCATTGATTATAGGTTTTTTAATATATATAGGGACACGTGGACCAATCATGAACTTGCTAGTAGGTTTTAAGAATATAATAGATAGATAGCGGCTAAACACTCACAGTTGCTTCAAAATAATTTTCATTCAAGGAGATTAATGATGAATATGGTTTAATTATTTAAGGCATTAATGTCCCCATTAAAGTAATAACTTGATAAAATTGGTAAAATTGTCTAACATTTTTCATTTCCACAAAACTCACATGAGTTCTCATGTTTTAATCAAGGAACTAGCTCACTTCTAACAATTATGTTTATGTGGAATCGATAATTCTATGAAAGTGGAATCCATCCCTAATTTTTAGCTATTTCACATTTCAACCTCAAAGCCTTCAAATTCCATCCTATAAAACCGTTCAATTTAAATATTAATTATATTTTTAATATAGATAAAATATATGTTCCAATGTTAATATTTTTATCTTTTAAAAACTAACCATTTTTAATCTAAATCTAAAAAAGTACGGGAAAGAACATAAGTTTATTTAAGACAATATTAAAAAAATGGTACTCCTATTTATTATTCTTTTTTTTTATAATAACTCCTATTTATTATTCTAACTAACCCCATAGCACATATTATATCATGGGACAATATCATTAGAACACAATATTAAAAACATGGAACATATTTTTTTTTGTTAGCTAAATACAGCGTGTCAAGTGGATTAAATTCTCGCTGTTCTGAAATCCCATATAGGCGGTAGACAACTGGTCTGTGAATCTGCTCCATTTACAAGGGTTAGGGATCGAACCCAACCACTTGCTTAAGGGACGAGAGTACTTTATCACTCACGTCACGTGCCAGGTTACATGGAAAATATTTTTTTTTTTTTTAAAAAAAATCTCTTTAAAATCCTTGCCCACGTGTGAAAAAAATCCATGCCCACTCACTGAGTCGCCCACACCCTAACACGGTGACTGAGGCGATCGGCGGGAAGCCTAATAGGTAACCCTCCTTACTCTTTTCATCCCTTTAAATCTTCCTTCTCCCTTACTTGCGTTCTTCGTCAATGATATGTTTCTTTGTGGAGCTTGCCTTTGCTGTTGAATTTTCCCTACTTTTGAAATGTATTGCCTTATTATATTTATATATGTCCTGACCATAACATACCTTCATTTCGTCTGCTTCTGCTTTGCTCATCATAAATTGCAATTTACTTCATAAATTACTTCCTCCTGGCAATGCACCAATATAATAGACTCAAAAATGTGTAGAGCAAATATTTTACTCACCTAGGGTTTGGATATTGGATGTTTCCTTTGGATTTGGAATCTGATCATTTTGTGTACTGAATTTGTAACTGGTCTTGATTTTTGATGGTTCTGTTATTTATGGCTGAATCTCATTACAGTATCATATAAAATGAGGAAGTAAGTATTTATAGCTATTCTAAAGTGCTGGTAGAGTCTACAACGTGTATTGCACAGACACCATTGTGAGCTATTGTTTTTAATTATGATTTCTTTTTGTGCAGTGCACTTTTATACTTGTGAGTGCTTATTTCAAATGGACTGTGATTGCAGGGCTTGGTCTCTACAAGAAAATAAAATGCCTCATAGAACTCGACCTATGACGGCGCTACTGGTGTTTACTGGATTAAATGTTGTTCTTGTTTCTACTATTACTCCAGTCTATGATTTTGTCTGCTTTCATCCTTATTGGGAAAGAAGGGTAAGAATGTTTCTCACTTAAATTTTTCTTATTATCTTGATCTGTTATTTGGCTATCTGCTAAGGAAAGTTTGTTACATTTTGTTTTATTTTACATTTTTTTGGTCGGTCGATTGTGCAAACATGTGAGATCATCCAGCTCTTATTAGAACACTTTTGCACGATTGGCTTAGGATACTTTAGCCTTGGTGTGGACCTCGGAATTGCACAAGTAGTTTGGATATGGGTTTTCATGAATAGTTACTTTGTTTAATTTTTATAAACAGAGAAACATCCCCTGTAATCCATCAAAGTCTCACTCATGTCTCAAGTGTATTTATGTTATTTTATAAATTTATCAGTTTTGGAAATGCTTCACGGTTCAAATCCCAAAAAGGAAAATATGGCATAACAAATGTTGGGAGAAAGAAGGAAATGAGTGAGATTGAAAGAAAAATAAAAAAGAGAAAGAGACAAGAAGACTATGAGAGAAATTATATTCCATCCAAGTCGTCATCATTCTCATAACCTGACTGCAATCTACCCTACCCCTCGTACTTATAAGCCTAGGGATCCCATTAGCTCACTTTAACCTTCCCTCTTCAATTTTATCAGAATCACATATATCAGAAAAGCAGTATTGTTGTATACCATGTGTAATACAATTATAAACCAATAACATCCGGTGATAACTATTACTGAGTCAGTGAATGGATTTTTCTGAACTTGACTGTTGATTAAAAGCATTAATCAAGTAAATCTTAATTTTCTGGGAGCAGCAAGTACCTTTTCCTAGGGTAGAGATTCACAAGTTCTTTTTAGTGAGTTCTTTTTGGCCAAGTTTCAAGTGCCATGTTTTACAACCAGACAACATGCTTTTCATTTTTCTCTTAAAAAGAGTCAAACATGCTAAGCTCATGGCTGTAACCGGAGTACAAAAAAAATTACATCATCCATATTAGTCTATATCAGTAGGCACTCTTTCATTTACTTTTTAAAATTGTCTGCAACAAATCAATCTCTGGAACTCGACCCTTGTGAATTATTAGTTTCTAAAGGATGATGAGCAGCCATGCAAAAAAAAAAAGTGATGAAGAGGTTTTTCTGCCATTGATTTATTAATTAGTCTATTTGAATGACTCTTACCTGATCTTTGTTTCAGAGGGAACGGCGTCGACAGGAACGTGGAATTGCAAAAGCTGGTAATTCTAAATCAATTTAACAGGTGCTATATGAGTAGCCTTTTTGAGGAACTCTTTTTCCCTTCAATTCCTCCAGTGGCATTAAACTATATCTTGGATTCCAAGCATGAAATCTCGCATAGTATTAGACCTTATTCTTTGGGTATAGTTAAAGGCACCTCTATTTTAAGTTTTAGAAGCTTTGTTCAAGATCTGATCCATGCAACCAACCCTATCAGATTACATAGTATTTACTTTCCTCATTTGTCCTGGGCATCAAACAATTTGGTGAGCTATACACCCGTTATTGGATGGAATATTTTGGCAACTACTAATGAATTGGGAGTTATAATAGACCTTATTGAGTACGAAATGTAACTGAATCTTGAGCTTGTGAACTCCTTAGGTGAACAGATAAATGTGGTCCTGCCAGAATTGTGTTTTGCGTATAAGCAATCCTCCTCCTTTAGGCTCTACATTTATTGGATGTTGCTGTAAGTTTAATATAAGCTTTTCAGAGCCATTCAAATGATCAGATCGCTTTTGGTGATTGATGCCTTTTGAATGATCCATCTTAATCTGATTCTTAGTAATTTCAAAGTACAATCATAACATGAAGCGATTTTTTTCTTTTTTGTTTGATTTATCCTTTTGTTGCCAATTGCCATCAATATTTCCTGTTCAATTAGTATAGGAATGGTGGATACAACAATGAAATATTAAAAGAACGTAAAAAGGAAACGATAATCTAGCATTATCAGACCTTAACAATAATGGGGTCGAAAAAGGAGCTTAGTGACCAGAATTTATTAGTTAGAACTTCTGATAAAGTTTTTGAAACTTAAAAGAGGCATATAAAATACTACTATTTCTAATTTTCTGGTTTTAAATTTTGATTCGGGAAATGGAAGAAACGGATGTAAGTTTTTTTCTAAGTGTATTACACAAAAATGCATAATAATTCTGTGATTTGTTCATTTCAATTTTTTTTTTGAAATAGAGACAACTAACTCTTATATTTTAACTTCCAAATAAATATTAAGAAAAAATAGTGATTTTTTACTTGCACATTGAGAGATTTTAATTAATATGAAGGTTTTTTAAAGACAAATTTCTATTTCTATTAATTATATAAAGAGTTCGTACAACACTAAATAAACACTAGCTACGAAATTAAAATGCCATCAATGAAAAGATTAAGTAAGGATTTTAGTTGTGATGAATACAAAGGAGAGAATTTAAAAACTTTTCTTTTTGGCATAAAGTTAGTTGATTGTTGCGCAAAGATTCGTTTGAATTTACTTGGGTAATTGGCGTCCGAATAAAGGTGATCCGAGACCCGACCCGGTTGAAGGCTAAGATGTTGACAGGGGATTGGTGAGGGTACGGATCAGCAGTGTATTAAATCTAACGGATATGACTTGTAATCTAGTTGGGGATGCTATTATCCTAGATCAACCTCCCTCTCTTCTTTCAACAGGGGTCGGTTGATAAGGGATATGAACGCCCTCCATACGAATTAGAAGCCAAAGATAGGAATTGCTTTTCTTTTGATACATGGTCCTGATTTTTTTTGTATCGGGACTCTTTTGTACAATGTAACTAATCCCATTAGTTAATGGAATACAGTTTATTGTTCAAAAAAAAAAAAAGATCGCCTACATGCGCCTGCATTACTTATATCCCAAATACCAATCCAATCATTCACGCTCCTGTTGAGTTGCGTGTCTCTCAATTTCGTGACAACTAATGATAGACAATGAATTTGTGATAAACGAACTCACTAACTTACAAATGAATACTGTTAGAGTACTATACTCCTGCGTATGATATTCCTGTGTAAACATTTTATTTCATTTTTCAAATTATTAAAATTAAAGGGATAACAGGTGTGTTTAGATTGACTTATAGAAAAGTGACTTAAGTCAAATTATAAAATTAGATTTATGTTTGGGTTAGCAGTGAAAAAATGATTATAAGTAACTTTTTTTCATAAGTCAAATTGTATATGTTTGGATTAGTTGCAATTGAATTTGTAAAGCAACTCAAATTTGTTGGGTTTACATCGTAACCTACTTATAAGTTAAAATAAGTTAATTTAAAAAATTAGCTCAGTCAAAGATCGCAAAAGCACAATCTCCTTTAAAATAAACTGTTTTTTTCAAAACACAATATTTATTTTGATATTTACTTAACTCAATTTTAGCTTTAATGGATAAAATTCAAAATTATATAGTTTCGGCCTTCAAATTATTACTCAATTTTATATTAAAATGTATAACTCCAATGGAGTCTCACAAGGTTTAAAGGATTAAAACTAAAATCATTTGAAAGTTGCATGACTAAAATCACATACTTATTTAAAGTTTAAGACTTAAACCGAAAATTGAGCTAAAATTATACCTTATTTTGCATGTTTTTTCTAGAAAGATCTAAATCGCTAATTTTAAAATTTAAATACTAAAACGATGAAGCAAGTTTTGAGACAAAAAATTGATACTCCCCACAATTTTAAAATTTTAGAAAGATCTAAATCACTAATTTTAATATAATAAAAAATCACTAATTTTAAAATTTTAAAATTAAGCCGATATTTGAAAAAGGTTAAAGTATGTTTTTGATCCCTTAACTTTGAAGAAAATCATGTTTTGGTTCCTTAACTTTGGAAAGTGTGTTTTTAGTCCCTTAACTTTGGACAAAATAATCTTTTAGTCCTTTAACTTTGAAAAATGTATTTTTAGTCATTTTAAATTCAGTTAAAGTCTGTTTTAATCCTTAACTTTGCACAAAGTCATGTTTTAGTCCATTAACTTTGAAAATGAAGGGACCAAAAAATACTTTATCCTGTTTTGAAAGGACTAAAAACATCATTTTGTTTTAAGTTAAGGACCAAAAACACACTTTTTAAAGTTAAGGGAAAAAAAATACACTTTCTCCAAAGTTAAGGATCAAAAACACACTTTTCAAAGTTAAGGGACCAAAACATGACTTTCTCCAAAGTTTTAGGACTAAAAACATACTTTAGCCTTTGAAAAAAGAAGAGGGGTAGATGGGCCCCACAGAGGGAGGAGCGTCGAAGGATGATTGGCTGGATTTAAGATTTGTCATGTGTGCTCTCCACCTTTCTCACTCGCATGTGCACCTTGTCCCGCCTTGCTTTCTCTCCGGGCTTCCTCTGTTCACCTCCTTCGCTCCCCACCATTCCTTACCATGCACCCCACCTCCCTCCTTTTTCCCTCTTTCCGCGTACAGACATGTGCCTCTGTCCCCACTGACACGTGTCGGTATCTTCCGCCCGCTCTTTCCTCACCATATCTCCCTAATCCTCAGAATCTTCTAAATCCCACTCTCTTTCAAAAACAAATCCCTCCATTTATTTTTCATGCTTCATTAGCGACAAAAACTTGTTCTTACTTCTCTCATTAATTTTACTCCACTGAGTCATTACCATTTCTCTATTCGCCCAATCCGAATCTCTCATCACTGTCCCTAATATACCCATACCAGTATTTTATTCCATCCAACTTAAATAATTAACAAGAAGAATAAAGGTTGCTGAGTCTGGACAATAAGGGTTAAAATCAAAATGCTGCCCAGATATTTTTTTATTTATGAATACTCCAAAAATATTAAGACAGACAGAACGATTGTATCATTCGTGGTTAGTGTCAATTTTTTAATGGCACAACTAGCCACACGACAAAATCACTATACTTGGGTAAAAGATATCAAATTCTCCATTCATAAATATAAGTTCTCTTTTAAAATTAAAATTTAATTTGTCCCTTATTATAGGACTATTGTCTATCTTTTCCTAATATACTCCAATGTATATTTTTTACATACAAATTGTATCCTCCACATTATCACTCATCTCTAACTTTGAAAAGGGGTATTATTGAAAAAACACATAGAATTATCTAACTAAATTGCAATTATCAGTATATATACTCAACCAATTAAATTTTTATATGAAATTTTGAAATTATTTTTAGTCATTTCCTCTCCTTCAACACTCGTTTGGGAGAAAAATCTTCAAAATAAAATACCTCACAAACCAACCAGAACTTTTTTGATACTAAATGAGAAGAGCAATGCATAGCAACCGGATGTTTTATGCTGCCAAAAAGAAAATAAAAAGAACAACGAAGGAGCACCGTAAGTAGGTTGTAGACTGAGCGCAGAGAATAATTCCCATCGCTGTCACTCGCACGCTAATCAGAAATCCGCATCACTCAGCAGCTTTAAATAATCGTCCCCTAATTTTTAAAATCCCCGCCTAAACCTCCTCCCTAATCCCCTCCCTATACAAACACGCGCGCACACACCAATTAATTAATTAATTAAGTAATCTTGATTAAATATATTACTATTACCATTACTATTGGTACTATAAAATAGTTCAGTGGTTTCATTTGATAGAGGGTGGTGGATTTTGAAGTTAGGGTTGAGGGAGAATATTTCATATTTGATAATATTTGTGTATGAGGTGAAGATTTGCAGATCTCTGTGTGATGTCAGACAGTAGTCACATTGGCAATGGCGCCGATTTGGACGGCGGAAAGCCTCCGATTCTCACATCCTCGGCCTCATTCAAGGCTCGCAAGAAGTCCAACGTTGATGACGTCATCACTCTCTTACATGGCTCCGATCCAGTCCGCGTTGAGCTCAGCCGCCTCGAGAATGAACTCCGAGGTTCTCTCTCTTCTTTATAATCGCCAGAATGTTTTAAACTAAGCTGGTTCCACTTTGACTTTGATGTAGTATATTTTTATTAATTGAATAAAACTACATTTCCTCGCACAACATGCATATATGGTCGTTTTGGCCATAATTATTTTTTTTTTCTGGAAGAAGTTAGGGTATGAAGGTGATTTAATTTATGTATCAATTAAAGTATGAATTCTGGAGCCTAAGGAACCATATAGTGCTTGTGTTTTCTCAAGTATTGAATCCAAACTTGTATTGATGACTCTCATCTTTCATTAGTTTCTTTGTAGCTGAAAAGTTCCTATTATTCAAAAAGTTGGAATGTTATTTGAATGCGGATCTCTTCATTATAGTAGGGGTGTGGCATTGTCTTAGATATGAGACTCATTGAATGTTCTTTCACTTGCAGAGAAAGATAGAGAGCTGGGAGAGGCTCTTGCAGAGATTAAGTCCTTAAAAATCTCGGAACGTCTTAAAGAAAAAGCAGTGCAAGAGGTAAATTATCATTTCTTTGATTTGATATAAATATCAGCTGTAAACTTTCTATTTGAAGGCTTAGTTAATGAAGACCAAGTGTATTTTAGAATTCTGAACCCAATGCAGTGATGCTTCTTGCTTACATGTGTTTAATAATTTCAGTTAACAGATGAGCTGAATAAGGTGGATGAAAAACTTAAAGCAACTGAAGCTCTTCTGGAAAGTAAGGTAGTATTTTAGTTATGGCATTTCCCTTGCTAAAAATTTTCTTCTTTCTCGTAGCCATTATTTCCAGGTCACTCAGTGCTACAATTGTTTGTTTCGCAGAATCTTGAATTGAAAAAAGTCAACGATGAGAAAAAAGCAGCATTGGCTGCTCAATTCGCCGCAGAAGCCACATTAAGAAGAGTTCATGCTGCTCAGAAAGATGATGAAATGCCTCCCATTGAAGCTATCATTGCACCATTGGAAGCAGAGCTCAAGCTGGCTAGGATGGAGGTATATTTTGATATGCTATCTAGCATTATGCTTAAATTGACTTGTTTTTCCACACATAACGAGTCCTGGACTGGTGGCATGCTGGACCGTTAGAACTTATAAATTGGAATATACTCAGGCTTTTGGTGCGTCTACATTCACGTTTATAGAGTCATCATTCATATATTACAGTTGTCTCGTTTAAAATATGATAATCAATATTAAAAGATTATCCATCATGCCTGTGCTATCTGTTTCCATGTTTTAGGTTGCAAAGTTGCAGGATGACAATAGAGCATTAGATCGGTTAACCAAATCAAAGGAGGCTGCCCTTCTTGAGGCTGAGAGAACTGTTCAAATTGCTATGGCAAAGGCATCCTTGGTTGATGATTTACAAAACAAAAACCAAGAGCTAATGAAACAGGTTGAGATATGCCAGGTGCGTCTTTCAAAAATTTATTGTGTTTTGTAAGTCAGGCAACCATGGACATTTTATAATCAACGAGTGGAATGCAACATTTCATTAAATGTTCTCCTGCTTAAATGGCAGGAGGAGAACAAAATATTGGACAAAATGCAAAGGCAAAAGGTGGCTGAAGTTGAAAAGCTAACCCAAACAGTTCGAGAGCTTGAAGAGGCTGTCTTGGCAGGTGGGGCTGCTGCTAATGCTGTCCGTGATTATCAGCGGAAAGTACAAGAGATGAATGTAATGATTGCCACTCTTGAAACATAAACTATTATCATATTCTTGATGCCCAGTCTTCCTCATTGCATGAGCTTTTAGCTGCATCTAACCTTCATAATTTTTAATGGACCAATTCTAACCTTAATAGTTTGTATATAGGAGGAGAGGAAAATTTTGGAACGGGAAGTGGCACGTGCTAAAGTTTCTGCAAACAGGGTTGCCACTGTAGTTGCTAATGAGTGGAAAGATGCTAATGACAAAGTGATGCCTGTTAAACAGTGGCTTGAAGAAAGAAAGTTTTTCCAGGTTTGGAATGAGCTCTGAACATTCTTTTACTTTATCTTTCATTTTTTTTTGTTTAGAGATCTTTTTCACAAGGTAATTATGTGTTTATCATGACTGATTTTTAAAATATCTCAAAGGGCTCATTTTTTCCGACAAAATAGCGTATAATAAAATGTTTCTGTTTGCTTAGTTGTATTTGTATTTTTTCCTATTTATTCACTGTGGTATTATTGGTTATTTTAGTGATTTGATGCATATATGATGTCAAGATCAAAGAACCAATTATAAGTAGATAGAGAATGGGGAAGAAACATGACAATTGGTTATCATATTCTGGGTGATACATTAATTTTTTCATGGTTTTGTAGGGTGAAATGCAGCAGCTTAGAGATAAACTAACTATTGCTGAGCGCACTGCAAAAGCTGAAGCACAGATGAAGGTATTTATCTAATTTATGGTATCTCCAAACTCTTGAGATTTCTTTTCAGGCGTCTTCTCAATCTATACTTGATTAAATTGGTGACACAGGAAAAGTATCAACTGCGATTCAAAGTTTTAGAAGAAAGGATTAAAGGGTCCAATGGTAATTCTAAAATCATTGCATCAGATGTAAGAAACATTGCCAGTGGACCTTCAAGGCGTCAGTCTTTTGGAGGAGCTGAGAGCCTTTCTGGATCCTCCTCCAATGGATATCTATCAAGGAAAAGCACAAGTTCAAAATCTGGGTCAATACGATCAAGTAGTGCAAGCGCGTTACTAAAACATTCCAAACTCTCATCTAGATCATTTGATGGTGGTAGTAGATCCCTTGAGAGAGATAGGCCAACTTCGAATGGGAGTGGGCAAGATAACATATCAGCCAATGTCATTGATCAAACCACCAATACTGACAATGTCACTGCATATGAGGGAAGTGCAGATGATCTGCCAGTTGAAAAATCTAAAACGGAACATGAAGATCATGTCTCAGGAATGCTGTATGACATGTTACAGAAAGAGGTTATATCTCTGAGGAAGGCTTGTCATGAAAAAGATCAGAGCCTTAAAGACAAGGATGATGCAATTGAGGTCTGGTATTTGATAAATGGCTAATAATTAATGTTTTACATTAGTCTTTAGTTCTTCCCTAATCCAATTAGTGGTTTTCTTTTGCAAATATATAGATGCTGGCAAAAAGGTTGATACATTGAACAAGGCTATGGAAGTTGAGGCCAAAAAAATGCGTAGAGAAGTAGCTGCCATGGAAAAGGAAGTTGCTGCTATGCGGGTCAGCAAGGATAACGATCATAGAACAAGGCGGGCTAGTGCTCCAAGGGGTGTTGTAAATAGTTCTCATTTAGTTTCTTCCAGGTCAAATTCCTCTTCCTTAATTTTTTCATCATGATAATTATTTTATCTTGAAATTGATAAACCGGAAGTCATAATCTCATTTGAACCTATTCAGGTCCAATCTTTCTGGTTTCTGCATATATGGGCTACTGTAGGAACTTTCCTATTTCATGCATGTAAAAAAAAAAGAATTTCCCTTTTTCTGTGATCCATTTGGTCAACTGTCAAAATCTATAAATTGAGTTTTAAACATCAAAATATGAGTTTGTCTGAAATGCTGTTTTGTCATTGTCAAGGCTGGTCCCGGTATCCTTTTTCTTTGCACGGGCACTGTCTGAGGTTTAGCCTACTTGATAATTGATTCCCACGTCTACATAAAATATGTTGCTAGCTTTTTTGTCTGTGTTAAAAGTATTGCAGGCTAAAGAGCAGACTCATCGAAGTTACTTTTTATAACAATTTTCAGGAGTGGACGCAATTTTTAGGTGAATTTAATTGGATGTGATCGATCCTATGGCAAGGAAGGCCAGACTAAAGGTTATCTTTTGAATTATTTTCCCCCTCTGCGCTGAATAGAATTGTATGATTTTTCATAATTTTTACCCCTCCTTTTTCTTTCTTGGTATTTTAAGCTGTATCGGCCAGGGGGGGTTGTGTGTAAAGGGACTTGGTGTTTTCCCGGATACCTTGTATTGTACATTGCTTTTGTATACTATGTCCAGAAAGAAAATTTAAAATTAATGATTCCTTGATATTTGTGGCAGAGGTGCGAATATAGTAGCATCTATCAGACTTTCTTTCATTAGCATATACTCCATCTTGTGGGGAAGTAGCAATGGAAGATTTTTCTTTCTTTTTTCTATTAATTTTCATCATCAATTGAGACGACTCGTGCTCGGAAAATATGAAAACGTAACGCTTGAAAATCTGAGATTTTTCAGTTCAAAAAAAAATCTGAGAGATTTATTTAGGTTATGGAATGGTTTTAAATTAGTCAATTGGATCTTTTGTTTGCCAGTAGTCAATTGGATCTGATATTAAAGGATGAAGTTGCAAACTGTCTAATAAAATGAACCTGATGTTTACAAGGCATTTTGTATTTTAAAATGAAAATTATTTGATGGTTTATAAATCTTTGATATTTTTAATTAATACAATCAACATATATAATTACACGAGTGTTGCCGTATTCAAGTGACGTTGGGAAAGTGTAATTTAAGTCTCTTGAGGGCTCATAGTAAGTGTAATTCTCCCAATAATTATAATTATTAGTTTTAAAAAGTATCTCATCTTTTAGTGATTCATGCGATGATTAAAGCATTTTTATTGATTGATTTATAACCTACAACAGTTTAAATAATCCTATCAATAAAAATAAAGATCAAATTGACTTTTTAGGAAATTAAAGACAAAAGCACATCACTGTTGATACCTAATATAGGACCCAAACTTCGAATTTAAAGACAAAAAAACAAAATGAAATATTTCTAAAACAATGAATGACAAACGTATGTTTTTCACTGTTAATATTATTGCAAGGGTTAATATTTACCACACATATTTGGTGAAAAAAAAATATGCAAAGGGTCTCTCCACCTCTCCTTTCTTTTACTTCTCTCAAAAGTTATTTTTGGGGTCACATTTTTTGTTTTACTTTATCATTAGAATTTAGTGCTTTAACTTTAAAATAAATATAGAATTTTAAGCAATGAATCTTTGAAAAGTTATATAAAATTGAAAATACAACCCTTTTTGTAGAATTAATGATAAAATCAAATAAAAAATAGGGAAATTTAATTAGAGATCCCTCACAAGGGAGTTAATACTGGAAAAGTCCCAAAAGTTGAAAATATTAATGTAGGGTCCCAAGGGACCTCACATTAATATATTTGAAAAGTGAAAATACAGTTTTACCCCTAGCCTTAAAAAAAATTTACCTCCTCTCCCCTCTCCTCCCTCACCCACCCCCCTCACCCCTCCAGCCCTCCACCTCCAGCTCACCCCCTCCCTCCAACGCCCCCACCCCCCACCCACTCCCTCCATCGCCTCCCTCCATCGGCCCAGGAGGGTAGGTGGCGATGGAGGGTGGCGATGGAGGGAGTGGGTGGGGGGTGGGGGGCGTTGGAGGAAGGGGTGGGCTGGGGGGGGGCGATGGAGGGTGGGGGTGGGGGTGGGGGCCGAGGGAGGGAAGGGGGTTGGGGGCGATGGAGGGAGGGGGGTGGGGGTGGGGGGCCGATAAAGGGAGGGGGTGGGGGTGGGGGGCGATGGAGGTGGGAGGGGGGTGGGTGGAGGGGGAGGGTGGGAGGGGGAGGGGGTGGGGGTGGGGTGGCGGCTGGAGGTGGGAGGGGGTGGGTGGGCTGCTGGAGGGGGTAGGGTGGGGTGGGGGGCGGCTGGAGGGGGCTGGAGAGGGAGGGTGGGGGAGGGGGGTGGGTGAGGGAGGAGGTGGGGGGGAGGAGGTAAATTTATTTTAAGGCTAGGGGCAAAACTGTCTTTTCACTTTTCAAATATATTAATGTGAGGTCCCTTGGGACCCTACATTAATATTTTCAACTTTTGGGATTTTTCCAGTATTAACTCCCTTGTGAGGGACTTCTAATTAATTATCCCTAAAAAATATGACCTTAAAAATGATTTTTTTCAGAGAAGTGGAGGAGGGGGTGTAAAAAACACCTTCTTTTGGTTTGAAAAACATTACACTTAAATTTTCATTTATATTTATATTAAAATTATCCTGATCTAGCTATTTTTCTTTTGGTAAAATCCCAAATAAATCCCTCCCAATACCTAAAAGGACAAGTGAGGAACCTAAACTTTCAAAAGGACCATGAAGGAACCAGCACCTACCTGTTATTTTAAAATTTTGTGAAAAGACCAAATTACCTCCATCCTAAAATACAAATTACTATCCCACCCTAACACCCACCTTCTTCTCGCAATTTGTGTTTTAGGATAGGGACAATTTTGTCTTTTCGCAAAATTTTAAAATGACAGTTAGGTGCTGGTTCCTTCATGGTCCTTTTGGAAGTTTAGGTTCCTCACTTGTCCTTTTGGGTATTGAGAGAGATTTATTCGGGATTTTTCCTTTTCTTTTTGGATCTGAAATAGAGCTTCACTAACAAGTACTCCTATTTCTTTTATCTACTACCATGGGCTAGTTCATTTCACTTTCACCCGTTTCTTTTTCCCCCCATCTATTTTAACTCGCTTCTGATTCAATTTTTTTTTTTTTTGATAAGAGCTTCTGATTCAATTTACAATATATGATATATCTAAGTTATGATATTTACTTCCCTCAAATTTTTAAAGCGCTCTCACTAATGTAATTACTAGATAAAAAATATATTTAAACACAGATATATTAGATGTAATAATAACCGTGAAGATATAACCACATATCCATAATTATAATTAAATAAAATAAAGGCAGGGCAAGGAAAATACATAAACCAATAATCACGGGTTGGTTGGACCAAAAAAACCAAAGATTACGGTGACGCAAAGTAAACTGTAAATAATTAAATAAATAAAAAAGAAAGGAAATTGCATGTAATGTAATGTATTTAAAACGATTGTGGGGAGGGAAATATAGATGGAGGGAAGATGAAAAGAGTTTTGTAGGGTTTAGAGTGTGTCTCAAAATTGAAAATTCTATCTTCTTCTTCTTCGCTTCACTTGTTCATTCGTTCATGTCATGGTGATGGCGCCTCTTCTCAAACTTTCTTCTTCTTCTTCCTATCTTCCTTTTCGCTTCATGGCTTCTCGCCTTTTTCACTCCTCTTCCTTCCTCTCCCATTCTCCCTCCTCCTCTTCTCTCTCTTCCTCCTCTTCCTTTTCTCGCGCCTCTCTCTTCTTCACTCCCAGGTATACTTTTTCTTTTATTCTTTCTTCCATTCTTTACCGACTACTAAAATATACTATTAGTTGAACCTTCATAAGTGCGAGAAACGTTTTGTTTGGCGCTTTTCTTTCATTTATAAGGTATTGGAATATGAAATTCAATTGCTGTCTTTGGTGCAAAAAATTGTGACTTGGATTGTCTCCTTTTTGTTTCCAGGTCGACTTTTCAGGTGAGTAAAATTTGTAGACGACATGTGGTCTTGAAGACAATCACGCCAAGGGCATATATGTCATCTGCCTCAGCAACTGAGGCTCTTCCCAGGAATGACAGCTCCAAAGCTTATGGTTCTGATCAAATTCAGGTTTTTACTTTTACTTTTTTCGTGTCTTGTTTATGAATTTTAAGCTAATTGTAGCATGTGGATAGGTCCATCTCGTCATAAATATAAGAATATAAGACTTAGTTGACTTTTTTTGGAAAGCCCTAAGAAAGTTATAAGCCGCTTATTTATTGAGTTATCTAATTTTTTTCTCCAAACTTGTTTATTTGACTGATAAACTACTCCCCCCGTTCCTAAATATAAGATCACTTTAGCAAATTTGGAGAGATTAAGTAAGACATTCCAATGAGTTAGGATTACATGAAATTTTCAAAATACCCCTCATCTAAGTTTTGAAAATATCATCTTCTTCAAACCACTATTTTTTTGGGGTGAAGAGAGTTTAGGGGTATTTTGGGGAAAACTTGAGTCAAATTAGAAAGTGATCTTATATTTAGGAACAAGCTCTCCTCTCTAAAGTGATCTTATATTTAGGAACAAAGGGAGTAATAGGTAATCTAACCACATGTCAAACATATTATAATTAACTAACCTATTTTACTTCCTTAATCTCCCCAGAAAAAGTTAACTTTGTCTTATATTTGGACCAGAGGGAGTTTATTTTTTTGTTGCTAAAAGACTCAGGCTTGACACTATGTCATTTATTCCTGCAATGCTTTACCTGATATAATGAGCTGATGGATGGCTGTGCATCTAGGTGCTTGAAGGATTGGACCCTGTTAGGAAAAGGCCAGGAATGTATATTGGAAGCACCGGTCCTCGCGGATTGCATCATTTGGCATGTTCTTTTAACTTCATCACAGTTATCTAATATTTATGTTGAACTATATCTGATCAAAGGTGATATTTGTTCTTACCATAGGTCTATGAAATTTTGGATAATGCTGTTGATGAAGCTCAAGCTGGCTTTGCTTCAAAGATACATGTTTCTTTACTTGCTGACGGTTCTGTGAGCATCACTGACAATGGCCGTGGGGTATGACTGAGCATCTATCTTTAAGTGTCTACTTTGTCTTTAAGCATCTATCTTATTCTAAATTTGAAGTGCACACTGTGAATTAAAGGTTATTCTGATTGGTATTTTCCATCTGATAATTCCAACACAAAGTTGCTTTTAGATACATTTTCCATTTATAGTTTTGCCGAATTTCAACTAGACATCACTTTTACTTGTGAATTGCAGATCCCTACTGACATGCATCCAGTTACAAAAAAGTCTGCCTTGGAGACCGTGTTGACGGTATTGTTGCTAAATATAGCTTGGAATACTTTTGTCATTTTTTTATGAAAGGTTCATGATTGTTTATCTGGACGTCATTAAAGTAAACTCCAAATTTCCAGTTATGTTTATTCTGTTGTTCAATCAAAGGATTTAAGATTTACAAAGTAATGACTCAATCGACTCTTTTGACCTTATAAAAACTGAATTAATGGAGTTATAACTCTTGAAATTGATATCTGATATCTTCTATCTTCTTTCATTTAATATGTTTAGTAGATCTTCATTGTTTTTAGTTTTCACTGTTTTTTTTTGTTTTGCTTTTATATATTCAAGATCATGCATATCCATTGATGATATCTGAGGAATTAATATCTCATCAATAAATCTTGTATTGTGAAAGGTGAATCTTGTCATTCTTTCATCTGAAGGATATAATATGCACTAGATGTTGAATTGAATAAGTCTGACTTTTGATCTTTGATCTCGTATGCTGTTTTCACCAGTTAGCATGCCTTTGATAGGTTCATTTAAGCATCTTAATCATTTTGCAGTTTCGATTTTTGGAAAAGGTAATTTATCGTCTGGGATATGTAGGTGTTGCATGCAGGTGGTAAATTTGGGGGTGCAAACAGTGGCTACTCTGTTTCAGGCGGTCTGCATGGTGTTGGTTTATCTGTCGTCAATGCTTTGTCTGAGGTACGAACTCCCCCCTCCCCCAAAAAAACAAAATAATAATAAACAAACCTACAAATTTTGGACCTCATTATGTTCTTTTTTGTGTGCTTAAATTATGAAATACTCTTCTCCCCTGTCAATCATGAGATCTTTGTTTTTATTTTATTATAGGCAATTCTTATAAATAACGTGACAATGAATGTTGAAACAACTTAAAAATTCTTTGTGAACATGGGTTTAATTATCTAAAAGTGTATGTTTGATATTTAATTTTAGACACTTGAAGTAATAGTTTGGCGTGGTGGATTGGAATACAAGCAAAGATATTCTCGGGGGAAGCCATCAACCCCTCTGACTTTTGATGCGCTTCCTGTTGAACAAAAAGATCTTCAAGGGACTTGCATCAGATTTTGGCCTGACAAAGAAGGTCTATATGATCATATATGTTTAATTGTATGTTTTAGTTGAGAGTTATTTGTTCGTTCTTGCCATAGACTTTGATTTGATTTTTTCTAATATCTGCTAAATGTGCAGTTTTCACCACTGCTATTGAGTTTGACTACAACACAATTGCCGGGCGCATTAGGGAGTTGGCTTTCCTCAACCCAAATGTAAAGTTGTTGTGATAAATCACTCAGTTGTATTTTCAGATTGTCTTATCTAGCACTCATCAACTTCACTGCAATTGGTCCAAATTTGAAGAGCTCATTATAAAAATTTGTCATCCTTCAGTATAGTACTTGATTAATCACTCACTAACGTTAATGGAATTGTTCCCATAAACATCTATCAAGAGAAATTGTAACAGTTGTTTTAGAGTTGTGTTCATCTTAATCTTAAGCAAAGTGATGCTCAGTATAAATTTTATTTCTAATATGTTAGAAACTGTTTCATTTCCTGTTAAGAATCTGTAGATATCTCAATACTTTTTCGCTAATTAATTAATGTTTCTGATGCAATTTGTTTTTCAAAATCAGTTGAAAACATAACTTTGTATTCTTTTAGCACGTTATCTGATGTGAACAGAAGCAGATAATATGTTTTTCCTAGTTAATGATCCAGGCTTCTTGCTGAACTTTTGTTTGTTTAATAGATAAGGCCAACCTAGTTTACATGGTTCAACAGGAGTTGTTACCCTTCATGTTCTTTTATTTTGTATGCATGTATCAGTGGGAACAATTTTAAATCCAGTTGACACTTTATTTTCTTTATTTACCTTTGCAGCGTACAATAATTCTCCGGAAAGAAGATAATGATCCAGAGAAGATGCTGTATGATGAATATTTCTATGCTGGGGGATTGGTTGAATATGTGAAATGGCTTAATACTGATAAGGTCTTTTGGCAAATCATTTTGAAATTCTATATTGAAAAATATTTTCTCTTTTTAAGGTTTCAAAAATGACTTGTTGAGTACATTTTTGCATGTGCCATCTTTCTTTTTCTTGCTAAGAGATTGTTGTCTAATTACTTTGTCTTCCAGAGAGCTCTCCATGATGTTTTGAGTTTTAGAAAAGAATTGGATGGAATTTCAATTGATGTTGCTCTTCAATGGTAAGGCCTTTTGTGCTCGCCTCTTCTGCATTTCTTAAATTTCTGTTAACTGCTTTTTCCTTCTCCAAGTGAATTAGGATTCTATTCCATTAACTAGTTCTCATTTGCTATATGTCACTTTAAAAAATTATATTAAGCCAGAATAACTAGTGTAATTTTTCACCAAAAAAAATAATAACTAGTGTAATTTAATTGTGTGTTTTTCATGATCTGCCTCCAACTGGACATACTCCTTTTGTTTCTAAATATGGGGGAAAAGTCAACCGCTTCCTGGTTTTTAGCAATTAGTATCTGATATCCTTAAACTTGTAGAAGAATGTGAGTTTTCAATTTTTACCTCCGTTGACATGAAGGTCCACAATAGATTGCGCTTGAAACATAATGAGACCAGTAATAAATAAGGGGACTGCACTGGAAAAATTATAAACATTACATCTTTGCCTTATATTTTAGATCTAGTAGGGAGTACAGATGCCTGTGGTTTAAATTCTGCCATATGTATGAATCATTTCATTTCTTCTTGTACTAGGTGTGAAGATGCATATTCAGATACTATACTTGGATATGCTAATAGTATACGCACTATTGATGGAGGTACTCATATTGATGGAATGAAAGCTTCATTGACAAGAACACTTAATAACTTTGGGAAGAAGTCAAAACTTGTCAAGGTATACCTGACATTGTTTTCCCTATTTTTCTTCCTAGGTTCCAATCTAATATCCTAAAAATTTTAGAATATTTTGCATAATAGTCAAAACTTTGTCTCATGTGTTTGAATCATGTGCATGCCTTGTTATCCGTGTTAATTGAAAGATACCAAAAGTGTTCCTGGTTATAATGACTTGAGTACTTTTACCAGCCATCTATTTATATGATTGGATTCACCGTTAAGAGTAGCCTTGTGGCTGATTTTCTATTCAATTGTGAACATGCCTGTTAGGAAAAGGGCAAAGCGTCAGAAAATCACTTTCAGATTATAATTATACAAGATTGTCACATATCAGCAACATCAACTACATCATCACACACTTTAAGTGCATGGAGTGTAAATCAAGCATGAACAGCAGTAGAAACTTATAATGAATAAGAGTGCCATGATGCCTGTGACATATCTCTTGAGTTGCAAAGAGCCTAGACACTGCCTTTGCACAATATTCAATCGCACAAACACCAGCACCTCAAGAAAAGAGATAATGGACAACATTGAACCTAGACTTTAGGTCAGAACTGCTACCGGTACCTCCATCAATAAGTTCTCCTTCGTCCCATTGTGTGTGGCCAGTTATCTTTCTTTTATAATCACCTGCAACCATTCTTTCCTTCTCTTGCAGCTTGGAATCTTCTTGTGTCCCGTTTCCACTGACCCTTGTAGCTTCGACCATGTTTCAATTAGTTGATCAAAACAGCACCAATTTTAAGAGCTCTACTCACTGCCCCATCAATTTGTTTTTGCTTTTAGGTTTTAGGTGGTTTGCTACAAGTTTTTATGGTGGGAAAACTCTGATTAGGTTGTGCAGTCCCACCACTATCTTTTGCTCCTACAAAGAAGAAAAGACTACTACTACTGCAGCAAAACGAAATTGAAATTTTTAATTTATGAAGCATTATATGTTTATTGCAGGAAAAGGACATTGCTTTAAGTGGTGAGCATGTAAGAGAGGGTCTAACATGCATTGTCTCAGTCAAGGTCCCAAATCCAGAATTTGAGGGACAAACAAAGGTACTGCTTATTTTACTTTACTATGTGTTGGAGAATATTCACTACAGATAACTGAGTACCAATATTCTGGGTTATAACTAATTCTAGATATATTATGCTATAAATCTCTACCTGCTTCTGATGTTTTTGTGGTTCTTTCTTGCTCTCTTTGCTGTTAAAAAAGACAAGGTTGGGAAATCCAGAGGTGCGAAAAGTGGTTGATCAATCTATTCAAGAGTATATTACTGAATATTTGGAGTTGCATCCTGATGTTCTTGATTCGATACTTTCTAAAGCTTTAAATGCTTTCAAGGTAGGAATTCCTATAAAATATTTTCCAAATTAATAAATCTGTTTGCTCCAAAAGGAGGAGTGTCATGTTTATCATTGTTATTTGTTATAGTTTCTCATGTGACTCTGCCTCTTAATAGGCAGCTCTAGCAGCTAAAAGAGCAAGAGAGTTGGTGAGACAGAAGGGTGTATTGAGATCTTCATCTCTTCCTGGAAAACTAGCTGATTGCTCATCTACAAATCCTGAAGAATGTGGTATATATTTGGCTCTTCTGTCAAGAATTTTTTCTTATGACTGATGTTATCTCACCTGTTCAGCAGGTTTTCTTTCTTTTCTTTTCTCTTCCTTTCTTTAAGAATTAATTGTTGAGAAGATAGCAAAGTACAGAGAGTTACTAAACAAGCAGAAATATCCTCTATTTCAAAAAAGCTGTTCAATTCCTTTGAGGATTCTCTAGTGATATTCACTTAAAGAAACAATTGGCAGAGGCCAACAAAGAGGACGTTAAAACTCTATTATCCCTAAGAAGTGTGGTAGATGGAATTTTTTATTGAATACCATGGTATTTTAACAAACAAAATACCCCTGACTGCACATTGTGATAGAATTATTATATTTTTTTTATTTGCTTCTCAACTTTTGAAACACATGACACAAGCATGAGCTGATTGAGGCTATTGGATTTTTGATTCAGAATGATTTAGGCTGGAGCTCAAACATTACTTTAATGAAATTGTGATAAAGCTGAATTGTTATAGTATCCTTTTCTTGAAATGGAATGTTTTCTTGGCTAACAAGTATTAGTTTTTTTTTTAATGTTTTGTGTCCAAGATGCTGTGTATACATGCTTTAACCTGTTATCAGAAATGAAATTTACGTGTTTGCTTGTTTGATGCATATCATTTTCCTCCAGTAGGCATTCACCTTTGGCTTTATTTTCTGGCAAGAGTAATTTTTTAATGTTTTGAATGAAATATTTCTCTTCATTCATGCATTGCAGAAATTTTCATAGTTGAAGGTGATTCTGCTGGAGGAACTGCTAAACAAGGCCGTGACAGGCGTTTCCAGGTAAATTATAAATATATAAATATAGGGATGAATTCATATTATAGTGATACTACCTAATGCCGTGGGAAATGCTAAACTAAGTCACGATGTCAAAAAGTAATCATAAATCATCCCTAAGAAGAGCTTAGATTTACAAGGGAAACACTTTTAAGCCAGAGCCTTCTAATTCATGTTTGTGATAAAGAATTGTTTTTTCATGGCCTTTTCTACCACTTGTGCACAATATTGATAACATTTGCACAACAGAAGGTGAATAATTAATAGTAATCAAATTATGAACTGTAAATGTTTTTTTTTTACTTTGTTTATTTTTACAAAAGTTTATATTTACTTATGGAAAAGATACACAGAGTAAGTTTAATGATATTCATGCGAGGTATTATGAAGTTGCTCCAACTGTAGTGTTTCCGAATGTATTTAGCTTTTTCATTTTACAGAACACATTTCTGATAATGTTGATTTTTTTCACCTGTCCATGATATCACATACTATTCACCATTACTTTGTTTACTGACGCGTGGACCATTTCAAATCCCAAGTTCTGGTGTTTATGTCTGGTTGTCCCAAACATCAGTTGGCTTCTCATTTTGTGTTTATATTCATCATGCATTTGCGGCACCTTTTTTGCTATATAGCCATGCTCTTGCATAAGTTAAAAACATTAACCAATGGGTAGTTGGTTGAACTAGTAAATGGACTACAACCCCCCGTAAGGATGTGAACACGTGTTCGAATCCTGGGAAGCGCTCTCATTGAGAGAGGGAACAACCTTGTTTATGTAGGCAACTCTCCTACCACTCGAGTCTAGATTAACGGGTGGTGTTTAAAAAAAAAATAATTAGGCATTCCATACAGTATAACTTCATCAGACAATGTATGGTGCAGGCCATTCTTCCTCTGAGGGGCAAAATTCTAAATGTTGAACGGAAGGATGAAGCAGCAATTTACAAAAATGAAGAAATTCAAAATCTAATTCTTGCTCTTGGGCTTGGAGTGAAGGTTAATTTTTTCTTTTATAGTATTTGTAGAATTTGTTTTTGACATAGCATTGAGTAGTCAAGTGTTTGATCTTATTGAACCCATTTCCTTTATGGTTAAATTAAAAATCAGGCTATGGTGTTGCATATATGCTTTGCTCACATCTCACACCTAGATGGTCATAATGTTGGGAGATTTAAAACATTCTTGGATATTGATCTATGATTTTGAGCTTATATTGAACTTGTTTCATGAAACGGACACTCATAATATGTAGCAATAATTGCAAGGTTTGAAGAGATTTTATAACAAAAAAAAAAATTTGGGGGGGGGGGGGGTGATACTAAGAGTCTAAGTGTTAATCTTGAATGTAATTGGGGGAGTTCTCTTGACGAATCCCAGAACTGAATAACGAAAATACTATCTAGCAGCATGAAATTTTATAGCTAGTTAGGAATAGTCTCTGTATCAATGTACATGTGTAACAGTTTGTTGATTTAGGGAGAGGATTTCAAAAAGGATGCACTCCGATATCACAAGATAATTATTTTAACCGATGCTGATGTAGATGGTGCTCACATCCGGACTCTGCTATTGACATTTTTCTTTAGATATCAGGTAAAGGGTGGGAAATCCTACTAAAGTCTACTTCTATAAAGAAAAGTGTAGAAAAATAGAAACGACAGAATAGTCCGACAATTTTATTAATGATGGTCTCCCATATTTATAGTAATATGAGAAGAGAGAAATACAAATAGAAGAATAAGTCAAACTAGCAACAACCTAGCTAGATAAACTAAACAAACAAATAAATAATATAAAAGTAAATAACAAACCCTAGAAAAACTAGATCAACCTAAATTTGACTAATTCAAATTATTCAGTGTTGAATTATTTCCAACACTCCCCCATAATTCAAAACTGAATCATGCATTGAAAAAAGCAACTCTTCATCATTAGTCCTTCATCTTCAACCAGAAGCACCATTCTTGGGTCAGATTTGAACACCCCCTGAAAATCAAAACTATGCACTTGACCTAACATCAGAACTGACATTTGAACACTCAACACAAAGAGCAATCAAATAAGGCACAGAGGCAACAACATAGAGCTTGTTATCCCAACACAAAACCCGAATGCAATCACCACTAGGATCCACCGGAAACAGGATGACAACTCCAAAACACCTCATTATACCATGACAAAACAGATCTGAAACAACCAAAATCAATACCAAAGATTGAACAAACCAGGCCAAAGCATCAAAACCAGTCCAAATCGGAACAAATGAGATCCAAATAGATGTCCAAAGCACCAAAGAAAACACAGCAATAAACTCGCCATAATCTGACCATTCTTGCAACTCGTAGGATTTACTGGTTCTCCTACAACCAACGGTTTTACAGGTTAACCGACAACCTTAAAAAGTTTTTACAGGCTTAACTTCAACCTACAGGATTTACCGGCTCTCCTGCAACCACAGGTTTTACGGGCTAACCTGAAACCTTACGGAGCTTCAAAGATAACCATCGAGAAACACATTGAAACTCCAAAAAACTGGACGACCCACATAACACAACTGCCACAAAAAGACCGGAAATCAGTACACCCGCTTCACGCACCAGCAAGTGGATGAACGGCGGCGACGACGCGTGAACGCCACACGCTTACCTCCCGCTGTCATAAGTTGATCGGACCACCAGCAATATACCGATGGGTCCCCTATAAACCCATATATGTGGTGTGTGTCTTCAAAAAAGTGCCCAGAAACAAAACCCCTGAATTCGACGCTCTTCCCCTTAAAAAACAAGTAGCCTCCACGAACAATGACAAAGAAGACTATAGAGGATATGAGAAAAATTTCGACTCTTTTGGAGTTTATGATTACAAAGGCAACTTAGATTAATTGCCTAGGGATCGGACTATCCATTCTTTAACCTAGCTCTGATACCATGTAGAAAAATAGAAACGACAGAATAGTCCGACAATTTTATTAATGATGGTCTCCCATATTTATAGTAATATGAGAAGAGAGAAATACAAATAGAAGAATAAGTCAAACTAGCAACAACCTAGCTAGATAAACTAAACAAACAAATAAATAATATAAAAGTAAATAACAAACCCTAGAAAAACTAGATCAACCTAAATTTGACTAATTCAAATTATTCAGTGTTGAATTATTTCCAACAAAAAGCAGTTTGATTTTTGTAAAGGATAAATGCAAATTATCTTTTCCATTTTGAATGCAATATGTGCTTATTCTTCTTTTGTAGAGGGCTCTATTTGATGAAGGTTGCATATATGTTGCTGTTCCACCACTCTACAAGGTTTGGTTATTGTTCTTATTCGTTGATTATTTTTTCCTTTTAGGGAACAAGGAAGTAGCTTTTTTTGTTTGGGATATGGATCGGAAGAATTTCAAGCTAACTTCCTGTTGTATTGCGTGAAATAATTAGGTTGAAAGGGGGAAACAAGCATACTATTGCTATGATGACGCTGACCTTAGAAAGCTTAGAAGTTCATTTCCTCCTAACGCGGCATTCAACTTGCAACGATTCAAAGGTATGATGAATTAGTTGTTACTTTGTTTACATGAATGCTTCGTTTTTCCTGCCATTATTACTTTTGGAGAAATATATACTTTTTAATTAGGATGGTCATTTGTTCCCAATTGAAAATATTTAAAATGATTTGTAGTTTTGGGATTTATTCATTCCCTTAATGATGTAGGTAATAATTATTTTTGTTGTCTATACATTCGTTGTGCACTTCCTTTTATCAATGCATTAGTCAAAATTTACTCAAGTTTGTAGAGTGAGGGTGTTATAAATTTCTGATCAATTACATGCACTTCTACTATTTTGTTTACAAGGCTCATGCTTTCCCAACTTTTTAATTCATGCATAGTATAGCATTTTAAGTTCTATGAATGCAGGACTTGGGGAGATGATGCCTGCACAACTATGGGAGACAACCATGGATCCAGAACGCAGAGTGTTGAAGCAATTAGTGGTTGATGATCCAGCCGAGACAAATGTTGTCTTCTCCTCCCTTATGGGAGCTCGGGTAATTTGCCTTGCTGTCATATTTTATGGAGTTCTGTAGTTACAGATCTTTTTCCCCACTCCAAAAGTTAATTGTTGAGGTGGCTTAGTATTAACCAATCTCATTCTATTCACTTTACTCGGGCTGACCTCCTACCTATTAGAACCCTCTATGGGTAGCCCTCCATAGTGATGAATTATGGGCTCTAATAAGAATTGATGGGTGTCAGAGTGGGATGGGGAACCTTACCTCAAATGCTAGTTATTGTTATAAGTAAATCAACATACTTCATTGAGCATCTCATTCTTCTCAATGTGTGACTTAGTAACCCATAATTCCAATTCTCATCATACATGCTTGGTGGAGAGAATTTATTTCAGCTCATTCTGCAACCCTATAAGGATAAGCTAAGTTTGAACATGATTTTGGGACTTGTTAGTACACTCGATATCCCAAATTATTAGTTATAGTACGTTGTATTCTGAGTTTTTTATTTAAATTTGTCTCTTAGGTGGATGCTCGGAAGGAGTTGATACAAAAATATGCAAGCATGATAGACCGTGATCAATTAGATATTTGAAGCAATATCTCCCTTACCAACTCTAGTGCAATATACTGGAGCCCAAATTTTCCTCCTTACAGTGGTAAGCAATGGCCTACATCTACAAAGAAGAAACTCCATTCCCTTCCCTTTTTTTGGTTTTGGGGTAATGGCTGTCATTTAGTTAATAGGAATCTCATTTTCACTTCATTAATGTAAAGCTGCCATTTTGTAGGCGTAAATTATGTCAACATTCTGGACAAGCATTCAATGTATTATTCCACTTCAATTTCTGTAGATTATTATTTCCTGGTTTTTGTTGCCACTCCTGGTGTTTAATGTTCTACTTCTACAATGTGCTTGAGTTTTCACCTCAGTTAGCTGACCACATATAAACTTCGTTTTAGTAGCGTGTGTGCACGTGCATCTGTCATTTTAAAAGATAAAGGTTGTGGGGACTAAGATATGAGGGGCCCTATTGTTGTAGAAGCAAGTATGATACTTGGAGCCTCTAGTATTGAGAAAGGCCGACAAGGATTGAATCCAAGACCTTGAAGGTGAGAAGATGTTTTACCTCACCTTTCTAACCATTAGATCATTAGTCCTTTGCTCAAGGCATTAAAATCATTAATAACCATCAATGTTTTAATTCTTAAAAATGTCGTAGCTTTGCCTTCCAATTCTAAAACATGTGCCAATTGGCACCTTACACTTTCTCTCACGACAAGAAGGGAATTTTTTTTAAAAAAAAATTTCTATTATGAGTTAGATGATTATTAAATTTTGAATTTAAACATGCAATTTAACTTTCTTTTATAAGTTTATGAAAGATTTGTTATAGAGTGCAAGCTACAACTACAAGGCAAACTATTTTTTTTAAAAAAAAAATTGGAGTTAGTGTAAAATAGGATAATTTTTTTGGAAAAAAGTTAAATTATAAAATAAAATTAATGTGATTTAGGGATTATTCCTATAAAACATTGAAAGTAGTTAAAAAAATAAAAACAGGGCGTGAGCTTTTTATAATAAAATTTATGGTAGTAATTTTACAAAATAACGTTTAGTCACAAAAGTAACCTATTTATGAGAGTTGAAATTGCTTTCTTTTTAGGGCAATGATCCTATTTTACCCTTCAAGTAACTACCATGGACCACTGGGCACCATAAAATAACACTGGGTACAATTTTACCTCTGAAGTAACCAAAGTGGTCCAATTGTACCCCTGAAGTAACCAATGTGGTCCAATTTTACCCTCTGACGAATGTAATATTGACATGTGTCGTCCACATGTCAACATTATATCCTACGTGTCAACATTACATTCGTCAGAAGGTAAAATTGAACCACTTTAGTTACTTCAGGGGTAAAATTGTACCCAGTATTAGTTTAGGGTGCCCAGTGGTCCAGGGTGGTTACTTGAAGGGTAAAATAGGTGGATTGTCCTTCTTTTTACTAAAAGAAAAGTCAAAGTGGGCCCATAAATCATTGTGTGTTGTGAAAAAAAGCTGTGTGTTAGCGTGGAGGAGAAAAATAGAATATGCGCCTAAAATATTCGAATTCCTTGGAGGAGAGCGCGAGCGCGAGCCTTGCTTACAAAATACTCCAATTATTTAAATACTCTAAATAATACTACCTCCGGTGCCTAATGTAAGAGCCCAAAATTTGAATGGTTTTGGTCCTAACGTAAGAGCTCACCCAATATTCTCTCCTCATTTAATGCATTTTTTCCTACTTTACCCCTAACTCTCTTTCATATTTATTAATGCTTATATAATTCTCTCTCTTAAAAGTACCATAATAAATATGGGCAATTTTGGAAAAGAAGCATTAACTTCAGACACCCAACTAACATTCACATGTTTTCTTAAGAAGCATTTTTTGACGGCTAGCTCTTACATTAGGGAGTGGAGGGAGTAATAAATAATTATTCAATAATCATCAAATTGTTCTTCTCAATTCTCAGTTCTCACCACGCAAATATGCTCAACAATTCGAGTTGCTACAGAAATTGCATTCCTTTCTCATGTTTGGAGAATTGTACACTCGGATTCTCGTGTTATCTCGGAATGCTTTTTGGGGATTCGGTTTCATTCATTGAGGTAGGTAGGTATGTTTTATCTCTGGAATACTATATATTTGAGTACATTATGTGTGAAATTCAAGCATCAACGATCGTCAGTTCGGTCTTCTTGTTTGAAACTTAAAACAAATCGCAAACTTAATAATTCATGTTTGAACATGTATGTGTACAACATGTCATTCTTATGTGCCTTTTTATCATCAATTGATTTAACCTAAATGTCGCCCTCTAGGTCAATCAAAATTCAATACAATACTAAACACACTAGTAGCTAGTGGTAGTAAGGGTCTTTTCACAATCTAGGTATGTCTTGCAAGTTCAAGTAGATATAGTCACACAAATTAACAATGAAGAAGGTTGAGGTTGATTTTATACTAAAACTACAATTATATCCTAACAAAAACTATACTAACCGAATTGAAATGTAAAGAGATAGATGAGAAATAACCTCCCTCTCCAAAGTACTTTGTGCTTTTGGTTAATTCGGATCTCATATACTTGTTACACTTGATATAATCTAACTAAATTCTCAAGATCTCTTAAATCTAAGAAATCTAAAAGAATTTAATTAGGTTAACCAAGCCTAAAGCTCTTTCAAGTTTAGTTCATACCTTAAGCAACATTAAATTCTAATCAAGAACTTAAGAAAATTAATCATTCCACAAACACAAGAGGAGTTAATCACACACAAATGTATCTATGAAACTACAAACATATAAGCTTTAGGTTTTCATGAACTAAACACAAAAGAGAATTTGTGAGCCAAAATCAAATAGAACACTTAAAGCTAAATGTCCTAACCTAATGTAACCTAAATCTAGGAAAACATTAGGCAAAAAGATAAGTCTAGCTCACAAACCTAAAAGATTACATCAACAAGTACATGAGGCCAAATGTGAAGATCTACAAGCACATTCCTTTGGAGAGAGAGATGATGAAGCTTAGCTACACATGATTGAGGTGGAGAGGAGATGGAATTTCGTGGTGGAGGCCATGGAGGTCTAGATTTTCGAAAATGGAAGGGAAGAAGATGAAGGAGATGAAGGAAAGTTGAGAGAAAATGAGATGAAGAGAGAGAAAGTGAAAGTGTAAGTTATGTCAAAATGAGGTGGGTTGTTAGGTTTATGCAAGTGGGAGTTGGATTAGTGAGAGTGATTAGGAGTTGATGAGTTGTCAAGTGGTGGTGGTGAGTTGTCAAAAAGATATTTTGATGGTTAATGGAGGGTGTTATGTGAAATGGTGTTTATGAAAGGGAAGGAAGGGTAGTTTTGGTATTTAGGTAAAAGGTGAGTGAATGTGGTCCTAATGTGGTCTAGGTGCATTGTCAAAGTTCTCTCCTTTTTCTCCAATTGATTGTGCTCCCAAAAATGCCCTTAATGAAGCCTTCAACTTTGAATTTGAAGTTGGAGCCAATTTTGAAATTTGAATTTTGGGCTCCAATCCTCTAGTGCTTGCCTTTCCTCCAAGTCCCTCCTTTGAGGTGCCAACTTGGTTTCATTTTCCCTCCAAAATGCTCTTCCTTGCATTCCAAGCTTGTCCAAGGGTTGTGGGGCCCACATGGGACCCCCCTACACATGAAAACACACAACTAGTGAAAAATGACCAAAATACCCTTGGTTACTTAAAATGCAAGTAATTAAGCTAATATTCTCTAAACTAATTCCAATAAGCATGCGCAATAAAATATCTCAATAATGATCAAATATAGCAAATAAACCACACTAAATAAGCTCAATTGCACATGCTTAAAGGTACAAATTTTGGTCCAATCAAATCCCCCACACTTAATCTTTGCACTCCGGGCAAAGTCATATAAAAAGTCTAACTTAATCATTAAGCATAGTGAAGGCACTTGGAATTGTCATAGCATACAAGTTGATCTTCTTGAACCTTTCCCTAAAGCATCTCATGGGACAAATCTAAGAATACAAAGTGAATGCAAGTTTAACAAGCAACTAAAATTAAGGAGGAGTGCCAATTGAGATTTTTCCTCACCGGATAAAGTGTTTACACTCATTCTCTCAAGTTAGGAAAAATGTCTAACTAGGGTCTTGTGATCACTCTTTGGCTCAATGCACTTAACCTCTCCATAAGCTTGTAGTAGCTCTAAATTCTCCACCCATTATTATGCATGGCACAACCGAATCTAGGGGACTTAAGGGGTTGAATGGAAGGCTAATAATGAATGATGAATGATGGAAAGTAGTCAATGACCAATGACATGAACAAATAATCACCACATATGCATGCAATACAATGAAATCAATCCAATCAAGCATGCTACATATCACTTTTTTTTTACCAAGCACTTTGTGCTTATCTCTCTCTACTTTATTTTTTTTTTCTATGCCTTTGGCATACTCAAGCACTTTGTGCTTTCATTTTTTTTTCTTTTAGGCCTTCGGCCTTATTATTTTTTTTTCTTCTTTTTCTCTTCTTTTTCTTGGCCTTTGGCCACTTTTCTTTTCTTTTTCCACTCTAGTACCTTTCGGCCATATAGGCTTTTCACTCATGTAGCAAGCTTTTAACAAGATACAACAATACAACACTAATATAAATGCAAGCATATGCTTAAGTCACTTATTCACACATTGGTCAAGGTGATAGAGAAGAATAGTGAATGGCCCAAAGGGGTTAATCAAAGGATATATTTTTGGTGGCTTAGTGTTTGGGTCAAAAAGGTTTAGAAAGAAATGCCCCTTTCATTTTCAATCATGCCATGCATTGTGATCTTGAACTAGAGCTAGGACAAGTTCTAGGAGATCAAGTAGACTATTGGCCCACTCAATTCGGTTGGAGGCTTCTCACTTTAATGGCTTACTCTAATTAGTCACTTCCTCCCTAAGAAAAGTTAAATGAGAAACTTACACCCTCTTTATACCTTAAAAGTGCCCCAAGTAATGCCCTACGTAATCATTCCAAAAATTCTACTTACACACTAGAGGACAATTCCATTTACTTTCAAGAGCCATGATCAAGTTAAAATTCCTACACAATCATGCCAAATAAGTCCACAAATCAAGTGTGAAAGCTTTGAATTAGACCACTTTTAAGCACATAATACACCCCCCCACACTTAAAACATACATTGTCCTCAATGGACCAAGAAAATCAAGTAGGAAGATGCATGTCAAAGGCAAAGCAGCAACATAAAAGGCCGGACAGTCCAAGCATACAAATGGGCTATGCAAGTATTATTCACAAACAAACACTAAACACAACCTAACAGAAGTTTATAATTTTTTTTCTTGGTTTTTCGAACAACCTATAACAACACACTAGAAAATAAACCTAAACACAATCCTATTTTTTTCTACTATCAAACATCTTCCCCCACACTTAGAATAAAAGCAATGATAAGCAAGTAAGGGAAGGAAAGATACAACCTTTTATGGAGGCTTCAAGTCCTCCTTAAAATGTTTCTTCTTGTGGCCCTTAATGAGAGATTTTCGGCCACACTTGTTATTGAGCATGATTGCTTCAAAATCATCATGAGAAGTATTGAATTTTGCTTCCAATTTAGCCTCCTTTGATAATTGAGCTTTGACCTTGTGCTTCTTGCCACTTTTCTTCCTTGTTTCCTTCTTCTCCTTAAGCCTTCTAGCTCTTCCATGTGCTTGAAGTTTGAGTCGGAACTTGTGCATCTTCTTAGCAAGGACATCAAGAAGTGTGGGATCACACATCTTCTCCCTCAACTTTTGGCCTTTTACTTCAATATTCCTCTTGAGAATGCTCAACCGAACCATAAGCTTTTTGATCTCATCCTTGGTTAGCTTGCCATTGAAAAAGTCAAGCTCCTCCTTTGATGAATCAAGCTCCAAACTTCTTTTAAGATTAGTTTCAGCCTTCACAAATTCAAATCTTGAATTGTCCATTTTAGAAGTCCCTATAATATTGAGCAAACATCCCTGCAAAAGAAATCAACCAAGTCCAGCCACAATATTTCCAGAAAACAAGCTCCACAATATCCAGAAAATCCAGCAAGAGTTATGACTAAATTGGAGCAAGAGAACAAGCAAATGTTATGCTTGCTTTGGTGGCACTATGTTCCTGCAAAAGAGTAACACAATTCCAGAACAAAATCCAGCCAAATAATGAGCAAAGAATTCCAGAAAATTGCAGCCAATTGGTCCAGCATATTCAGTGAATTCAAGTATAAGAAGCACTGCTCACAATAGTGCTTGCAAGAGTATTTGAGCACTGCTCACAATAGCACACAATGTCAAGAAAATTGTGTGCTAAATGATTTAAATTCCCCTGCAAAGAAAACAAAAGATATACAGCCAGCAAAATAAACCAAGCAGTCTAAAATAGTCAGCAAATCACAATTTCCAGCAAGAAAGCACAAAAGAAAGTGCTTTCACAAGCAATCCTTGGAAAGCCAAGGAATTCAGCAAAAGTCCACAGCTTGGACTGAAGAATATGCCTCAAAACAGGTGGAGAAATTAAGCAAAAGAGTGCTTGAATATCCTCCCTTAATGTCCAGCAAGATCCTGCAAAAAGAATCCAAGAAATCCACACAAACAGTCCAAACTACTCACTTATCCGGTTAGCAAATATAAGGCAACTAGAGCGCCTTTTGCAAACAATATGCAATCCAATTTTTCTAGACAACTAGGCAGTTTCAAAGTGCAATTAATCAGCTTTCAAATGCCACGAAAACTGTGCAAAACAGTGGTCTAAAGATTAAACAGTTTCAGCTCAAATTCACATATACCGATTTGCACTTTTCAGAAAACAGGGCAGATTGAAAAATTAATTCCGGGAGATGTATAATGGGTTTTGCAACAAGTAATATATCCCTGGAAAACTTAAAATGTGTAGAATAACCACAAGAAACAGTTTGGAGAGATTCCAACTACGCAAGTCACAGTGGCAAAAATAAGCAAGCTGATCACACAGTGAACTTCCACAGAACAGTTCAATTTCAACTATTTGTTCCAGGCAGTAGACAACGCAGTTTTAAGCACATAATATGTCTAAAGAAAGCTCTAATCTTGTAGAATCACCAGGTAAAACAGTTTCAAAAACTTAGTTGTAGATTGTTCCCAGTTTACAAAGTAAGCAAACTGAACCAACAGTGAATATGCACAGAATCTGTCCAACTTCAACAATTATTTCCAGAAAATGTTCAAGCAGTATGAGGACAGTAAAAACAGATTTAAAAAGCTCAAATCATGCACAATAACCACCTAAAACAGTTTTTCCAGATTCGAAGTACTTAATTCACAAGAGTAGGAACTAGAGCCCTAAGTAAAATGAGCACTTCACAATTTTTCCAGCAACTTTTAAGGACCTTTCAAAAATGATATTGGCCAACTAGAGCAGCCAAATTACCACCAAATTATGCACAAAAGTCCAGCCAAATAATGTGCAATCACAAGATAAAATCAATGTCCACCTCAAGCACAAAATCACAAGTAACCGAAAGAAATCACTAAGAACAATTACAAATTAAAATGTGACAAAGAAAACCTAAAACTAGCAAGAGTAAACCTAAATTGGCAACGGCGCCAATTGATTTAACCTAAATGTCGCCCTCTAGGTCAATCAAAATTCAATACAATACTAAACACACTAGTAGCTAGTGGTAGTAAGGGTCTTTTCACAATCTAGGTATGTCTTGCAAGTTCAAGTAGATATAGTCACACAAATTAACAATGAAGAAGGTTGAGGTTGATTTTATACTAAAACTACAATTATATCCTAACAAAAACTATACTAACCGAATTGAAATGTAAAGAGATAGATGAGAAATAACCTCCCTCTCCAAAGTACTTTGTGCTTTTGGTTAATTCGGACCTCATATACTTGTTACACTTGATATAATCTAACTAAATTCTCAAGATCTCTTAAATCTAAGAAATCTAAAAGAATTTAATTAGGTTAACCAAGCCTAAAGCTCTTTCAAGTTTAGTTCATACCTTAAGCAACATTAAATTCTAATCAAGAACTTAAGAAAATTAATCATTCCACAAACACAAGAGGAGTTAATCACACACAAATGTATCTATGAAACTACAAACATATAAGCTTTAGGTTTTCATGAACTAAACACAAAAGAGAATTTGTGAGCCAAAATCAAATAGAACACTTAAAGCTAAATGTCCTAACCTAATGTAACCTAAATCTAGGAAAACATTAGGCAAAAAGATAAGTCTAGCTCACAAACCTAAAAGATTACATCAACAAGTACATGAGGCCAAATGTGAAGATCTACAAGCACATTCCTTTGGAGAGAGAGATGATGAAGCTTAGCTACACATGATTGAGGTGGAGAGGAGATGGAATTTCGTGGTGGAGGCCATGGAGGTCTAGATTTTCGAAAATGGAAGGGAAGAAGATGAAGGAGATGAAGGAAAGTTGAGAGAAAATGAGATGAAGAGAGAGAAAGTGAAAGTGTAAGTTATGTCAAAATGAGGTGGGTTGTTAGGTTTATGCAAGTGGGAGTTGGATTAGTGAGAGTGATTAGGAGTTGATGAGTTGTCAAGTGGTGGTGGTGAGTTGTCAAAAAGATATTTTGATGGTTAATGGAGGGTGTTATGTGAAATGGTGTTTATGAAAGGGAAGGAAGGGTAGTTTTGGTATTTAGGTAAAAGGTGAGTGAATGTGGTCCTAATGTGGTCTAGGTGCATTGTCAAAGTTCTCTCCTTTTTCTCCAATTGATTGTGCTCCCAAAAATGCCCTTAATGAAGCCTTCAACTTTGAATTTGAAGTTGGAGCCAATTTTGAAATTTGAATTTTGGGCTCCAATCCTCTAGTGCTTGCCTTTCCTCCAAGTCCCTCCTTTGAGGTGCCAACTTGGTTTCATTTTCCCTCCAAAATGCTCTTCCTTGCATTCCAAGCTTGTCCAAGGGTTGTGGGGCCCACATGGGACCCCCCTACACATGAAAACACACAACTAGTGAAAAATGACCAAAATACCCTTGGTTACTTAAAATGCAAGTAATTAAGCTAATATTCTCTAAACTAATTCCAATAAGCATGCGCAATAAAATATCTCAATAATGATCAAATATAGCAAATAAACCACACTAAATAAGCTCAATTGCACATGCTTAAAGGTACAAATTTTGGTCCAATCATCAATCAAGTCATTCTTTCAGTGCACATTAATTATTATGTAGCTCTCATTATTTTCTGCAGAATTGTAAAGCAAAATCACTCTCTCTGTTTCTGTTTTAGTTATTTAGAGCAGCTGATAGCAGAGTTTTAAAGTTTTCAGGTATTTTTGCAAACACTATGATTTAGTTTAGGGGGAATAGTATTCGGAATAACTGCCTAATATGTGAGTTTTTGTGATAGGCTAGTTCAGTTGATGGAGGTTTAAACTCATATCAACGGAAAACACTTGAAAGCGCTTCAAGGTCACTGCAAAAATGTAAATAGGGGGATCTGTATTGCAATTGTTCCAACTTATAGTACCAATAGACTTGGATGCTATGTTTAATGAATATGACTATCATCATTGAGGGCTTTCAGTTGTTTATGTACATATATTCAATTGCATCTTCAAATCAATTACCCTAAAGACATAGCTACAGGAACTAATTACACCATTAGACCAAGGCTTTACATCTCTCCTTTTTGGAGGACTCCTTTAAAGAATGCCAAAACTTTTTAGGTTTTGTAGAAAGGTTTGTCCAACTAGGGAGCCGGCCTTAATGAATACAGCAGGATATCCTATTTGAGCTTCTACCCATGTTTCACTTCCTTTTTCAGAGAACACTTGACCCGTCCAGATATGTTGCCAACTACTAGTCTCTCCCGCTGGAAAATAGGCTTTAACTTTTTTCATTCCTTTGTCAAGAACAGGAACGACTAGAATCTCAGAACCAACCATGAACTGCTGATAACTCAGCTGTAGCACATGTTCATCACTTGGATAATGTAGAAATAGGTGGCGGCATACAGGCAGCCCTTTTTGTGCAGCTTCCTGTACAGAATAAAAGACATGTTAGGTGTTTGAGGAGTTTACAAATTCAATAAATTTGTGCAGCAAGGGTTTAAGGAAATTACCTTCACCAACTGAATTCGATAAAATTTCCAGGCCGCATACACTTTTGCAAAGCGTGCAAAATGTGAGAGTGTTCGTTGGTTTGAGTAGAATTGGCTGTTGTGAGTTGGTTTGTTTCCCTGTTTGCAGAAGATGAGAAATTGTCAGTAATCAATATCATGTATTAGTTGGCTTAAATTGAATTGTCAGTAATTTAGGAAATCACCTTCTCCATTTAGTTACCGTTTGTTGAAATTGAAAGTTTTCTTTCTTTTGGCTCTTATTATTCAGAATCTCAAGTTTTTCAAAATAGATATCTCTATGGGTATCCTTTTTTTATTTTGAAGAATTAATATTTACACATGAAAACGGAATTTTCTGAAACAAATGTGCAATGTGCTGATCCATGAGGATCATAGTTAAACCATTTCTGTAACTTTTGAAGTAACATTGGAAGACAAGAAACAATTATAGAACATAGCAGGTGCATATTTTCATTGTTGAGAAATATAGTGACCATTATACATGCTTTTGCAAATTTGGTGTAAATTGATTGTGAAGATATAAAAAATGGAAATGACGAGAGAAATTGTCATTATACAGGTGTGTACTACTTACTTCATGGGTGCGGAATATGGTGGTAAATGAATTGAGTTCCATCCATCGCAAAAGCAGCTCCTCACTTCTTCTATACTTGATTAGAGGTAAGTTTACTGTACAATAACCTCCTATGTCACTGTGATTAAAAGCAAATCCTGAAATTCCACTGCTTAGTAGGCCAACAACGGAACTCTTGATCCCATCATTCATTTGCCAACTAACCATTTGATCTCCTTCCCAGAAAAGCATCCCCCACTTGGGGCTATCTCTGAAAGCAGCCCTCATGAAGAAAACCAGTCCCTCTTCTTTTGCCTTCTCCAAACTGTCAATTTTCCATTCTTCAACAAACTCTCTGTTGATTTGGGCCCATAGTTCTGGATATTTATTATGAGCCGAAATAGGATCTTCACCTGAAATATGAGGTATAAAAGTTTAGTGTTCATATGCGATTACAAGTTCTTGCTATAGGCTTTTTGTTTCGTTTTTTGTTTTTTTTTTTTGGGGGGGGGGGGGGGGGGGGGGGTTAATTATCAGCATGGCAAATCAAGCAGTTAACATTAAGTGATCGTGGTGTGGTCATTTTTGAAATATAACTGAGTGTGTTTGTGTAGAAGCTCTGGGTGAAACAAGGAAAGAATAAAACCTGAATAGAGAACGGCGTCCACAGGGAGGCCTTCACCAAAATCAGCCATCCATCCTCTAACCCCATCATCCACCATTTCTCGTAGAATCTGCTTTAACCATTTAGCAGTTTTCGGGTGTGTTAGATCTAACATGCCCACATTAAATGCTGTATTAGGAACCATATATGGATCCCCATTCATGTTTTTCACTAAGATGTCCTGCTGCTTTGCTTCCTCAAAATGGTTTCTTCTTTTGTTTGTCTTCTCATCAACCTATGGGTATAGAATAAAAAAAGAAAATTAGTTGGTGGAATTTTGTCTCCAGTCCTGTACTTTTATCTCAAGAGATATTTTACACTTGAAGTGTTCAAAGATTGTGTTACCGGAGCTAGACATGGATTACAATATGTCATAACTTTGATTTGCTGAGCACTAAGATCTTCAATTAGCTCCTTCCAACCGTTATACCTTTGTGCATCCACTTCCCAATTCCACCACAATTGTGAACCAATAAAAGTTTCCCTCTGCCCTACCCAATCCTATTCAACAGTTACATATTCTAAGTAAATTTACAAAACATCAAAATGTGACATCAATAAATGCTACAATTTCTCATTAGGTTTGAAGGTTTCAATAGAAGAGACTATAGAGTATGAAAAAATATGCTAAAACTGTTTATTCAATCCTGTTCCCTTTCCTTGCAGGGCAAAGGAATTACCTGTAACCAAAATGCTGAAATTGGAAGTTCATAAGCCTTTAGTTCATTCCAGATATGACGTACTGCTTCTGTCCCACCCTGCATCCCGACTATAGCACCAGATATTATCCACTCTGGAAGCTCAGGTTGCCTTCCAATTGTTTCTGTGAAACGTTCAATGAGTTCACAAGGTGAGTTCCCATGCAATATCCGCCCATCAACTGAATTCCCATGTATCTGTTTGCTCCATTTCACAGAAAATTGAAAACTGTCTTTTAAGTAAAAAAGAAAAAACAAAGCTGAAATTAGAAACTGCATATTTGAAGGTAGATCATGCAAAAGGAATACCTGGATCAGTACTCTATCCGGTATTGTCAGATCGAAGATACTATAATCATATCCTTCAAGGTAAATGGACCTCATCTTAGATGTCATGTAGAATGGAGAAGGTGCATAAGTCGTACATGAATCACCCCCTGCCCTGCAAATTAGTGGAATGGTGTTAAAAACATATAATACATCATTTGTGATAGAGGTTGAGCATATGAAGTTGATGCTCTTCTTTACCTGTAGCTGACCAAGTTAGCAGCAAAAGTGATAGGTTGATCTCCTCTTCCAATTCCCTGTTCTTGAACAAAAATAGGTATCCTTTTCCCTTTCAAATTCATGTGAGAAAACTGCTCCCCAAAACCATAAAATCTCTCATCCTCATCACTTGCATACGTTAACCAAATCCTGTTGAACTCAGCTGATTCTGCATTTTTCAATTTTGACACCTCTTCATCTGAAGACCTCGTTAGACTCCAAATCCACCCAAATCTTCTTTTTCTGTTACTCAGCCTCTTCTTAAATCCTTGGTACATTCCTGAAACTGTTGGAGAGCTCTGCTTGCGTGAAATGATTTTGGGTGTTTCAGTCTTAACTTGAAATCCAACCTGACCATCAGTTTTCTGACTGAACAACACCCAGTACCTTGCAGAAGCAGAAGGTCCTGTTGTCTTAACCTGCATATTTGAATGCACTAATCTCTTTTGAGACTTTCTGCTCTTTTTTCTCAAATTGAAAATTCTTCCTGTGATAAGCAAAGTTGGAAGATTTGTATCTCTTACATCACTTCTCTGGTTTAATCCCAGGTACCCAGAATGAGACTCTGTGACCTCAGTTTCTGAATGATGATCACATGGATTAATCACCTTAATCTCATCAATGGTCTGGTGATGACAAACCAAATGAACATCTCTGTCTTTGATGAGGAATGATCCTCTGCTTTCTGACACTTCTGTGTCAGCCACTGCAGCAGAGACAAAGGCCTTTCCTGGAATAGTAGACCAAATGGGTCGGCTAGTCTGAGAAAGATGCGAAATTTGGAGGCACCCACCATTGTCAGAGGACCAAGAAAGCTGAAAATCATTGCCAATTGCAAAGATTTCATGTGGATGAAGTGTTTTGGAATTGACAAAAAGAGAGCCTTGAGCAAAGGTAATAGTTGATGGAGCAGAAGGGAAGGGATTGTTAAACCGTTTATGGTGCTTTTGGGTTATCTTAACGATCGCCATGAATGAATTGTATCAGAGAAGATTATGTGTGTATAAGAATGAATTTATTTGTTACCTTCCAAGAATAATAGAGTTCCTACGTATGAAACTAGCATATTGGATGGGGATGGTTGGGAAAGTAAAGTCCCTTTACGCTAGTTTTTGTGTGAAACGGTCGTGACAGACAAGCCTGGGATTTTGACTCAGGAACATGACATAGTAATTGGTGCGAAATGGACTTAGCTCACCCAAAATTGAAGTTTTTTTTGTTTTTTCAATGTCAACGGAATATGGTTCACGGTGATCACCGTTCTACTTCTGCTCATTATATACATTCTGGTGTTAGGTTTATCTCATAATCCCTTTTGTTATTGCCCTCTCATAATCGCGTCTTCCATCAGATTTAAAATAAGAATGGTTATATATAATAAGTTATGAAGCTATCGTTAAAATATTTTCCGCCAGTAAATCAAAAGTATGAATTGTTGATGTATATTAAAAATAGTTTGCACATTAGCTTTTTTAAAATACCAGTGAGCAAATCCGGACATGAGATGGAGTTGGCAATGATTGACAGACCAAAAGGTGATCCTTGGGAAATTTGTTAGGCTAAAGTGTGGGTTGGGTTTGATAGCTTTATACAATATTTTAATTTGGACCCTTAATTTTTTTTGTAAAAAATGTTTTTATTCATTCTCTAGATCTTGTTATATTGTTTAGCTCAATAATTTTCTTAAAAATCTTTCTTGTAATTAGAATTAGCATGCCAATTGTAGGTTTAAGAATTAAAAACACTTTATGAAATTGAGAATTAAAATAAAACTTTAATGTAAAATAAAATTATTAAATGTGTGACTTTGACGATTCATTTAACACTTATTTTTTAGAAGATCATGTTTGAGCTTTAAATACGATTTTTCAAAAAAGGTTTAGTTGTACAATTGACTCAATTATAACTAGTTAAACTCAGAAAATTCTATTCGAGACATTGTTGGTATTAAACACAGTTACGTGAGGACATGAATCTTGATTGGTAGTGAACCCTACCTCTATTGGCGGATTGTGATATTCATGTCATTGAATCTTACGTACTCAACTCCTAGCAAAACTGAATCTGCCCTTCTTTCTCGACATGTCCACCCATCTGCACCTGGTCGTCAAAAGAGTCTGCATTCATGTAGCTCTAACCCAAACAATCTTGTAACTTTCTTCGGCTACTCTCTTTCAAGATCAAATTGGGAAAAAATGAACCTGGCCTTGTTATAGGGCAGATTCATTGAGACAATGTGATGGTGATACATCATGCACGAAAATTGCAATTAACATTGAACGTAAAACTGTGACTTCAACAATTTTGTGTCCAATAGAAAGATTCATATTCTCATAAAAACATGGTTTTATCGAAAATAGGGAAGTAAAACAATATATATATAGCCAAATTATAAAGGTGAAATGGGATGCAGTAGTGATTTATCACAGCATAAAATCTGAGCAATCAATTCACTCAGCAAAGAATTCTGAGCAAAAAAAAAATCACTCAGCAAAGAATAATTTACTTGTCTTAGTTGTTTGTGCTAGCCCGCAGGCATAATCCAACTGAAAACAATCTTTGAAGCACGATTGAACAAGCATCTCTCCCAATGTCTGATTTAAATTTACACAGTGGGTTTGTAAGAATAGGCTAGTACTAATATTGACATGGATCATGACAAAGACTGATGGGCCAACAACTTCTCGAAATGGGCCTTTTTTACCGGATCACATAGGCCTAGTTAGGAGATGTAAAGTGGCTTAAGCAATGTGCAATTAGTCCATTACAAACAGATGAAATGAGAGGTAGAGAGCATTACGCCTTTTGGGAAGCTGGAATTCACTAATTTCTAGTGTTGTTGTTTGTGTCCATTTCCATTTCAGGATCTTTATGTTTGAGTTTTGAGACAATGACATGGCTGCTGTCGATGTGCTTATTTGAATAATACGGCTACTAAGAAAAGCCACAGCTGAGACATGTAACAGGAACCCAGGGAAAAATGAGTAAAAGACCAAATTTGTCTGACTAGATAGGCATTTGATCTTCAAGGTAATATATAACTAATTTATGGCAGTTGCATGCCAGTGAAGTTAATATGATCACTCAAGCAAATCAGAAACTGTTTCTCTTCTTCCAAAAGCATCTACTTCAGCCAACTTTTCCACAAAAGCTCTAGTAGGAAATAAATTATCAGCTTTCACCCTCTCCCTCATCCCATATGCTGGACGCTTAGCATTTATATATGTCTCCATTAGCAATTGGAAGCCAATGAGCCTACAAGTATAACGAGCTTGTCTCATTCTATAGAAAATTTTTTCTGCACTGTGGACGTCACCTCTTTTTGCATACTGTTCCAAAATAGCTAAATAAGTGTTATAGATTGGTCTTATCTGGCTCTTCAGGACTGCCTTCTGCAAAAGAGAGTCAGCCTTCTCCACTTCACCTGCTTGCACATAGAGTCTCACAAGTGCATCCCATGCGACTGGCCCTAGCTGATGCCCGCTATCGGCCATCCGCTTTATAAGATCCTTGCCCTTCGCTATCATATTATTATTTGTATAGACCCTCAGAAGTACTGCATATTGCCTGGATGAAAGTTTTTTACATTTATCCAGCATCATCTCAAAAATGGCCTCTGCTTGTTCAACTTTCTCCAACTTTCCCCAAGCTGCAATTGCAGCTAGACATTCGTTAATTCCAGGATCTGATTCGCAGACTGCCCAAATTCTCTCCACTTCATCAGCCTTTCCCAGGTCTGCATAGATGGGAAACAGGTAATGACATGCCTGCCTATTTTCTTTCAGATTTTCCCCTTCTACCTCCTTCAACACAGCTTCAGCTTTGTCTTTCAGCCCTGCAGATGTATAATAATTAGCTACGGCAATCTGTATTACGATGTCTGGTTCAACACCTTCAGCCTTCATCTTCTCTACAATTTGTTCCATTCCAGCAATGTCATTGTACTTGGCTCTTAAATCTATCAAGATTTTATAACAAAGTATAGAAGGTTTGATGTTTTCCTTTTTCATTAGTGATAAAACACTGGTTATTTTCCTCTTATCAGTCCTCTTGTACAGAAGAAGCATCTGATCGCAAGCAAATACTGAAACAGGGAGTTCTGAGCCCTTCAATTTACTAAATATTTTCTCTGCTTTTATCATATTGTTTTGACTTACACAGTTTGCCAATAATACTCGGTATAGATCCCCTCTAAAGGATTTCGGGATCCTCTCAAAATAAATCTCAGCTTCGTGGAGGCCACGCACTTTGGCAATTAAATCAAGTCGAGATGCATAATCTTTCTTGGTAAAATCAATCTTCAGATTTTCCTCGACCCAATCAGAAAGCTACAGAACCAACAAACAGAAAAGATGAAGTTACTCTGATCTTCCTCAACAATTTAACTATACAATCAAGCAGTCAATGGTACAATAAACGAGTATCAACAGTTCTTACATTTACAGAGAACTAGTAGAAACCTTGCAATGCAAGACTTAAAATCACATAAGCATGGCACGTAACAAATAGTAGAAAATATTTTATTCTGGAATGAATAACAGAGGAAAGACAATCCAACAGGAGTAATGATGAGGAATAACCCAAGCCACAAAACAAGATGAAAAGACTGCCAAGACTAGAATCCAAATTAAATGCAATCAAGGCATTAAATAATCAAATCATTGGAAAATATATACAACAGCCTACCTCATGAGGCACATAACAATTACAATGAATATAAATGTATTTTATATACAAAAACAATAATAGAGCCTTATCCCATTAGGAACGGTCGGCTACACATCATCAACCTTTACCGTTAAATTGGCCAGAGAGGCTATAAAGTTGGCAACATGAAGCCCCACAAAACCAAATTGTTTATGGATTGGTGGTATCATGAGTTGCAGAGATTTTAAAATTTGAATTGAGATCTTGCCAAGATTCAAGAATATTGAACTCTTCCATAGGATCAAGACAGTTGAAATTATTTGAGAACATTTCATCAGAAGACAACAATACAAATCTAGATCCAACTTCTAGGTGACATCAACCAAAAAACTTCAACTTTCAGTTTGCAGATTGGAAGCTTCGTTCATTTACCTGTAAAGCCTTCTGATACATTCGAAGGGCACGGAGATTAAGTATGGCCAAAGATATCTCAGACCTGCTTAATTCTTTTCCTTCCTCAACCCATTTCGCAAGAACTTTATTAACAGACCAACTCGGGATTCTACTGATTGCCTTGAAAAGTTCTGATCGGTCCAGCTTCTTCTGTGATTCTTTTTCAGTTGAACCAACCTCATTATCTAACAGCTCATCATTTGAATCGTCCACACCCTCCTTTTCTGAAGATGAATCCTGTCCAGATATTAGTTCAACATCCTCCCCATCATTATCTGACAGCTCCTATTCTCGACCATCATCCTCTTTCTTGCTTCTTGCGCCAGCTTGTGAAGAAAATTCACGCACAATAATGTTGAGGGAAGTGTGTCCTGTACAATGAAACATCTTGAATGGAAGAGATTCCTTGCATGATATTTGAGGAGACTCAAGGATAGCAGCCTCATTTTCTACTTTACTAGTGGTTAATTTTACACAACAAGCGCGAGAATTTCCTACAATGAATCCTCGGAGCCTGCAAACAATATGCTATACAGTATTAAACTCTTCAAAGCTTGTGAGATAGCATAATAAATTGCAATTAAAATCCACTGTGCAGGAAAAAACACTCATATTAATCTCTGAACTTCAAACAAAAGATCAATATAATAAACCTTACACTATCTCTTAAAGCTCAATATGTCCCCAAATGAAACATATATAAGCAAAAGATTAAGTAAAAGTCACTTCAACAGAACCAAAATACATCAAAATTAATATAGCAGCAAGTTGTGTAGTGTGTAATACAGAACAAGAGCTAAATGGACTAGCATAAAACATAAAGTAGAGTATAAGAATTATCATCTGTAGTATTTCTTTTTAAAGTTCAGAGATCTTATCATTTGATTTCGGATATTATTAAGTGTGTGTTATATTGAGAAGAAAAACATAACTGGGAAAAGAGAAAATGTTGCATGAAGTAGTGAATAATAGTAACCTGAGAGATATTGAAGATCGACGAAGAGGCCACATGATAAGCTTACGTGAGGAGGTTCACTCTAAAAAGTAAAACCCTAAGGCCTAAACCTTCGTCATTCGCAGAAACATGTTTAACACTTTGACCAAAAAAAACATCTCCCATATAACACGTATAGTTGGATTATACTAACACATCGTGTTGACTTTTCTTGACTATCCTAAAACACTTTAATGAAGTAATTAAAATTTGATTTTCATAATTTTTCTTTCAACTAGTTTATTTGACATACTACCTCCGTTCCTAAATATAGGACCTAATTGACTTTTTTTTGGAGAGATTAAGGTTGCGAAATCGGTTATTAAATGATGATGTATTTGATATATTTTTAGATTATCCATTAGTTTATAGGTAAAATAATTTAGTTTAAGGGAAAATTAGTTAAATCAATTTATAATTAACTTATTTTGCTTTTTTAAGGATTTTCCAGAAAAAATCAATTAGGTTTTATATTTAGGACCGGAGGGATATAAACTAATATATGATTTAATAATATACAAAATATGTTATGGTTAAGTAGTTCATTTGATTTTCACATGATTATGCAAAATAGTCAACTAGCTCTTATATTTATATTTAGAAATGGAGAGAGGGAGTATATTAATTTATGGGCGGAATAAATTAGTTTAAGAAAAAAATATTGTTTTACATATTTTAAAATGGTTAGCTTTGCATATCTAGTTTATTTAAAAAAAAAGTTAAAGTGGAAATAAATAGGTATAGAGGGTGTATATTTACTATTGTAAGAAAATGTTGAGTTAAGTCAAGATTATGCAACATGTAGCCTAATTAATACTCCCATGTTCCCGTATTTATATCTATTTTAGCATGTGATTTTGTTGTTTTCCTTAATTTTTCCTAAATAATTATTATTGATGCTCATTAAAGGAATATGGTTTGCGTGTTTAATTAATATCATGTTACTCCCTCCATTTCATTTCATAGTATAAGAAGTTCACCATCAAAACACACTTCTTTATAAAACATGTAAAAATTAGATGAATGTCTGAAGTTAACTTTATTTTCAATGTTGCCCTTATTTATTATGAAACTATTAAAAGATATAAATATATAAGTATTAATAAATATGAAAATGAGTTATAGGAAAAGTGGGGGAAAACACATTAAATGGTGAGAGAATATAAGGTGATCTCTTGTATTTTGGACTAAGATCATTCAAATTTCAGACTCTTATATTATGTATCAAAGGTATTCTAATAACATATGTATTCTAATCAAATTAAAAATAAATATGTGGTATATTAAATAACGATTGTCTGCCGTCTCTTTCCTAACAATATTATTTGCATCCCTTCACTATGAAGTTATATTGCCCCGTGAACTAAAGTTTTGGCATTGCATTCCCCCAATAAATGGTGGATGGCTCAATGACGCCATTTCATGACTCTTTTATCTTATATATCTAACAGGAGTAGTATTGTTTAGAGATATAACCCTGTCCTCCATTATTTTTTTTTTAATTCGGACTCACCTAAATTTCCCCTCCTCTCCCCTCTAAAATTTCTCACAAGTCATTCCATATATTTCAAGACAGTAGAATGAAAAAGAAGAACAATGGGCTATTTATCAAAAAAACAAAAGAACAAAAATGGGCTGTTAACTAGGTCGTGATATAAGGCCCAGCAACGGTTGTGGATTGGATCCAAAGGTTGTCGGTCAGAATCAGCGGTGTGGAAAGTACCTAATTGGTAATTACTAGTCTATACTGAAATTGGGACTTATACAACCCCAGTTAAGAAAATAAATTAATAATTTGATTGAATTCGATTTCTTTTTAGAATATAGTTGTTATTATCCCGTACTACTTCCCATTGCTTGAAAAATATAGAGGTGGGTTTTGTTTCTCTCAAGTTTTAACAGAGATTTCCCCATGCATGATGTAGATCAAAGACCTCATGTTTACAAGCCTCTATGAGCTAACAACTATGATGGAATTTGTTGGTTTTCAATTCAAATTCTTAACCCCGCATGCCTCATGTCATGCATACTTTTTTTGTGCCAGCAATAAGAAAATATATGGCCAGCTTAATAAAACTAACCAAAATCTATATTTAATATTTTTTAGAATAAATAAAAGAAGAGATGAATAGAAAGAAAACTCATTCAAAGAATGGGGAAGTAAAAAGAGCGTGCAAGTTGAAGACGAGGTTAGAATAAGTGCTAAAATACAAGACTTAGCTATCTGGTGGTGGGCATAATGGACACACAGAACACAGCATTCACGATAAATTTGTTTTTATATAAAATGTATTTTAGTTTTTTTAAAAAATGCCAGAAACTTCGTGGAAAGAGCAAAACGCACAAGTTGGAAAAATTGAAAAGGTTAGAAGGCCGAAAAAGTAACTCACTTATCGTCAAACCACAAAACAACGATGTCTTCTTCCAAAACCCAATAGAAGACGAGCAACCTGAAAAATGAAAATAACGCCTTCTATGTTTGACACAGACACTTAATTAATACTGCAAGGAAAAGTGTGTTTTAGACACTCTATATGTTTAATAGCATATATTTATATTGATTAATGCAGATATTCAATTTCTGGATGAAAATGGCCCACTCTGCCTTTCCACCCCTAAACTCGTTTACACCCACCCAACAATGTCACCCACTTTTGCCCGATATAAACCAACCTATTTTCCAACGTTTTTCCTTCTGTGCACATTTCTTACTCAATGATTTGATAATAGTAGTCATATGGAGTAACCTTTTTTTCCATCAAATATAAGGTATCTTGCAAATAGTTTGATTATATTAATAATTTAGTTATTGACATAGTTTTTATTATTTAATTTAGACATTTTTATTGATATCCAGTTCAAAGGGAACAAAAGTTTGATTAGATCACTCACAGCCGTACTTTTGTCAGCGATTGGTTGAGCTCATTCAATCGAAGGCGAAATATGTAAAACACGTTCTGTGTAGTCTTTAAGTATATCAATGAAAAATTGGCCAAAAAAAAAGTATATCAATGAAAAAACTTCAATAAATGATACGGAGTATTTTATGTGCATAGTAGATATAAGAGCTATATAGATACCCTCGAGCAGTTGGCCAAAAATAAAAAGATCAAGTAGAATTTGTAAATCCTTTAATGAAGACTCATTAATTTGTGTCATTAACAGGGATATTTTGTAAAGTTTAAATTTTCAAAAGAATGAGTGAATTAGACCTTACATGTAACATCCAACTGGAGCTAGTAATAGCCTAACAGTATATTTGACTATTTGCATGGCAAATAAGTTGAAAGCTATTACACCTATAATACAACAAAAAACATCTTATACTAGGCGATTAACTATTTTTCATTATACTACTCCAATCATAAATATAGGATCGATGTATTTTGGGAATTAAGCTTGATCCTTTTTTATGAAAAATGCTTGATCCTTAATATAAAATATTTTTCAAATTTTTTCAGTTTTCCTCAAATTATTTATATTGATACTTCTCAATAATAAACAAACAATTGAGAGACAGTAGGGATGAAGAAAGATGATTAAGTTATTTGATAATATCACATGATTTTAGCTAAGGTAACTGCTATCTTAATATAATTAAGTTAAGGGTAAAGGAGCAAATCTGGCCCCCAAGTAACCACCAAGGAGCGCTGAGTACCCTAAACTAACCACAGGCCCGGATCTGTACCCCAAGTAACCAAGATGTTAAAAAACTACCCGGTTGGACGGTCAACAACGTTTGACCGTTAGTATGCCTACGTGGCCGCCACGCGAGCACCAGTTTCGCCACTTGGCGCCGCGTAGGATAAGTGTGTGGGTCCCACATTAAATTAAAAAAAAAAAATACTCCTTCCCTCTTCATCAACAAACAACCCGCCAAACACCCCCCCCCAACACCTCCTCCCACCACCAGCCCCGCCCCTCACCTCCCCCCCACACACCCCACCCCCTTCACCGCCCTCCTTCCCTTCACCACCCCCCACCACCAGCCCCACCCCTCCACCTCCCCCCACCACACACCCCACCCCCTTCACCGCCCACCTCCCTCCCTTCACCTCCCTTCACCCGCCCCACCCCCTTCACCGCCCACCTCCCTCCCTCTCCACGGCCTCTTCCTCGCCAACTCCCTCTCCCGCCTCCGCCACCTCCGCCTCCTCTCCCTCCGCAACACCTCCCTCACTGGGCCCCTCCCCGACCTCTCCTCCCTCCTCCGCCTCCACTCCCTCCTCCTCGACCACAACCACTTCTCCGGTTCTTTCCCCGCCGGTCCAACCCTCCTGAACCGCCTCCTCACCCTCCGCCTCGACTTCAACGTTTCCAACAATAACCTCTCCGGTCCTGTTCCCATGCTCCTCACTCGCTTCACGCCACGTCGGAAAGGGAGGTGGGCGGTGAAGGGGGTGGGGCGGGTGAAGGGAGGGAAGGGAGGTGAAGGGGGTGGGGTGTGTGGTGGGGGGAGGTGGAGGGGTGGGGCTGGTGGTGGGAGGAGGTGAAGGGAGGGAGGTGGGCGGTGAAGGAGGTGGGGTGTGTGGTGGGGGGAGGTGGAGGGGTGGGGCTGGTGGTGGGGGGAGGTGAAGGGAGGGAGGGCGGTGAAGGGGGTGGGGTGTGTAGTGGGGGGAGGTGGAGGGGTGGGGCTGGTGGTGGGGGGAGGTGAAGGGAGGGAGGGCGGTGAAGGGGGTGGGGTGTGTGGTGGGGGGAGGTGGAGGGGTGGGGCTGGTGGTGGGTGTGGGGGGGGAGTGGCGGGTTGATGAAGAGTGAAGGAGTAATTTTTTTTTTTTATTTAATGTGGGACCCACACACTTATCCTACGCGGTGCCAAGTGGCAAAACTGGTGCTCGCGTGGCGGCCACGTAGGCATACTAACGGTCAAACGTTGTTGACTGTCCAGCCGAGGTAGTTTTTTAACATCTTGGTTACTTGGGGTACAGATCCGGGCCTGTGGTTAGTTTAGGGTACTCAGCGCTCCTTGGTGGTTACTTGGGGGCCAGATTTGCTCCTTTACCCTTAAGTTAAATAGATAGATCTTATGTTTAAGATGAAACCAGATATTAAAACCTTCCCTCCCCGTTTCCTTTCTATTTCCCCGAGGGTTGAAAATGTGGTGCGGATGGATGTTACATAGGCAAAATGATGAAAGATGCATCTTATATAACCAAAAGGAGAGAACAAGCAATTCGAATGCCTTTCAATATAGACTACCCCTATCAATTATTACAACTACTTTTTTCTGGGCAACGAATTTTTATAACTAATTGATGTCGATAAATCATAACCATACTTTTAAGCAACAACTGTATTAGGCTCACACACCAGCACAAAGACCCACAACTCGATACATGGAAGATGGCTCAGCACTTCTGTTTAAGTTGGCTCTTTTTTTGGGGACAACTCTTTTTTTTAAAGTGGCAATTGGCGTTGATTAGCTTCCAACATTAAACACCCAAATCTGCCAGAAAATAAAACATTCGCAACATCTAAAAAACAGAGATAAAAAAATAATCTTTGCATTTCTTTACTAGTTAACACTTAACAGGATCACCCCACACACACACACACTTCACCATAATAGAGCTACATCCTCATATGATATACGATCACGACCGTTGATTACACCATCATCACATAAAATCAAAATCATCGCTGCAGCTCCATCATACGCGAGAACTCCTCAAAACACACGAACCCATCCCCATTCTTATCAACCCCTCTTATCATGCGCCGGCACTCCTCTAACGTGCACCGCTCGTCGCCAACGGCCTTAAAAAACCCTAGCAACTCCTCCGCCGAGATCCTCCCATCGCGATCCGAATCAAACACCTCAAACGCCTCCTTCAAGTCCTCCATACCCGCCTCCGCACAACCCGACCCGACCCGGCTCAAAATCTCCTCCACCCTCACGCTCCCCCTCCCCTCGGGGTCCACGTCAGCGAGCATCAACTCCACGTCCTCACGCGTCTCCCCGAGGCGCGTGAGGAAATTCTCGAGGTCTTCGCGGGAAATCAGGCCGTCGTCGTCGCGATCGATGAGCTTGAGCGCGTGCGCGAGGTCGGAGTGGAGCTCGGTGGAGAGATCGGAGGACCAGTCGGCGTCGGCGGCGGCGGAGGAGAAGTCCGGTAGGACGCTGGTCGGAGTGGTGGAGCCGGCGGGAAGCTTGTGGTGAGTGGAGTCGTCGGAGGAGGAGGAGAAGGAGGAGGATTTGGAGCCGGAGACGGCGGAGCGCGGTGGTTTTTTGGATTTGGAACGAAAGAGTTGTTTAGGGTTGATGCTGATGAGCTTCATTGTGTTGTGGAGGAGAGAGAAAGGGAGGATTGAAATTTGAGATGGAAGGGAAGGAAGGAGGAAGGTGGGGGGTTAAATGTAGTACCATGAAGTCCATGACTGTACCACCATGTAGCTTCCACGAAGTTTCCTCTATGGTGTCATTTAATATTCATATATGATATAATTCTATAACCTATATACTTTTTTTTATTGGATGTTTTTTTTCATTTATCATATTTTTGGCAGTTCAGGAATCAAGACAGGTGGAGAGCAATTTTCATTTTCTTTAAATTCTGTGGGCCCGTCTGGCGGAAACCGTAACTATGTAACTATGCGTCTATGCATGCATGGCAGTAACGTATGCAAGGTAAATTCTAGACAGGGTAAGTAGATTCTAGACTAGGTAAATTCTTTGGTGATGATACTTGTTTTGTTGGTTGGCAAAAAAAAGAAAAGAAATATTAAGTCCTCTGTAAGGATATTAATCATGTACAACAACTAGGGCGCAATTTACTTAAGGCTTGTATGTGATTAATTCTCTATCGAGGATCCGATTATGATTCTCCCTGAAAACTTGTTTTTTTTTTATCATAGACAAGTGCATATATAGGATGTAAGAGGAAAATACATAGGATATGACGTAATTATTACTCCCTCCGTTCCTAAATATAAGATCACTTTGGGGAAGTGAATAAGTTCCTAAATATAAGATCACTTTCTATTTTGTCTCAATTTTGGTCCAAATTACCCCAATACTTCTTAGCTCTCTCACTTCTCTCTCAAATCCCTATTTGTCTTTTAAATTTAAGTGAGGGGTATTTTGGGAAGATCATGTAATCCTAATTCATTGGAAAGTCTTCCTTAATCTCTCTAAATTAGCCAAAGTGATCTTATATTTAGGAACGGAAGGAGTATAATTTTAGTAATATAACTCTAAAGAATTAGATGTCAGAAAAATATTTTGTATTTTTAACCTGTGAAGTTAAAGGACACAAAATATTTCTTGAAAATTTTAACATGTAAATATTTTAGGGTTACATTTCAACCTGCTCAATTGAGAACTTCTTGGAAATTGAACCCGTATGATTTCCTGTCTTACAACATTTTTTGCCATAATATATGTGGCGAGTGAATTCTTACGAATGCATTTTTTAATACTTTCTCATATCACATCGCTAGGAAAAAACTATCAACAATTATAGCAATAAGTTGAGAAGGGAGAGAATTAATCACAATATAGTCACCAAAAATTATTATAATTATGATGAAGTAGCTAGGGACTTGGGTGAAATTTCGTCAGATGATGTCTTGGGAGTTTTCAATATAACTCTATCATATTATATTATTATTCTTGTTTGAACTTTTGTGCGACAGAAAACTTAGGCATTTTTCTTAATTCGGATTCAAACTTTGGTTTGTCAGTCTACGACAGTTTATGTTGATTGATGATTACCATGAATACATGTTTTACGTAGCGTGAAATTGTGTAGAGAGACTATGCTAAAAAATAGCACGGAGAATTGGAGGTCGTCATCGACCTGTGATAATTTAATTTGGGGCATCTATTTGTTTTCTTGTGATTCTATACCTTTATTGTGATGGTAGAATAAAGTTTTATAGATGATATAGCGGAAATTGTTCCTCTTCTGTGATCCTATTGCTCTAGTGGACAGGTTTGTATCCCCATATTTGTTGTGATCTGTAGTGAATTAAAGGTTTGTGTGTTCACTAAAGATAAGTAGAGAGTACATGCCATTAAACATGAAAATTCAAAAGTGAGGAGTGAGCGTCTCGTCTCTCTTCCTCTTGGTACCGCCTCTGTGCGGCTCTTGTCTAGGGTTTTCCTAGTTTCCAGTTGGGGCATCGGCTTTGGCAGCAACGGCGATGGGTTCTCAGCGCTCGGTGGGGATCTCGTATGGTGGTGGGAGAAAGTTCGTGGCTGGTGGAGGAAGGTCGGAGATGGCGCCTTGGGAGGCTCGGCGCTCGCCAGGGATCTCGCTCTACGGTGAAGGTACAGTGTACAAAGTCGGCGGAGGAAGCAAGCGTGGGTGGCTGTTTTGGGAAAGGAAAAAGGTGACTCTTGATTTGGGGGTTTCGAATGGTAGCAAGAAAGAAGGTGTAGATCTGGGAGATTGCAAGGCATACGGTGGGGATGAGAATGTGAAGCTGAAGGCAAAGGATGCAAAGAAGGTGTGGACTGAATTTCTGAACATTGGCTGGAATGAAATGGGTCTTTCGGTAGCTCCTTCTCTGAAGTTTGGTGGCTGGATCTCAGCCACCAAAGTACCATGAAGCTCTTGTATGAGTGCTACCTGTATTTAAGGGGATCTATGGTAGTGCTTTTGGTTTTAGAGTCACCCCTTCTAAGTGTTAGAGTTAGTATTTGTGTCAAGCCTGTAGATTTTTTTATGTGGGTATTTTGTTGGTTGTGGTCTTGCCTTATCTTCCAGGTTAATTTTGCTTGTGTTGAGTGTTGGCTTTCTTTCCCCATGATCATTATCCCTTTGGAATTTGCTATCAAATTTCATCGGTTTCCTTACCTTCTCGGAGGTAAGAGTGTAGCTGCTAGTGAATTGCAGCATTTGCATCGAAGAGGTTGGGCTCGAGAGAGCATGTCTTTGGACAACCACCCTCTATTGCGTTACCCCTTCCTTCTGATCATGTGGTATTGGAAGTCCAAACCTTTCACCATCAATCTGCAATTGTTAGGCGTCGGCGGTATGTTTCTTTTAATTTGGTGTGTTAGTATTTCTTTGATGCTATTAGGTATGTTGAGTGATAGCTCAATTGTTCTTTTGTTCATGCTTAGCTTAACATCTCCTTGTTACGAGTCTTATTCTCCGTCAAATGTCCTAATAAGTGTCTCAGTGTTTGTATCTTAGTTTGATATTAATGAAAATCTCTTTATGGCCAAAAAAAAAAGTAGAGAGTACATGCCTTTAAGTTGTATATCTTTTTTATTATACACCTTTTAATGCATATATTACAGGTATATGTAGTCATTAACTAATATAACAATCGATTATTTTATAGGATCCCAAAACTTCAATAGGTGTATTTGAAACTCACCGTTCATCTCCGATCCAATCAAATTTGCTTTCGGAATAATGTGATAACGTAGCTACTACAGAATAACCCCTTTACATGCGCTCATTTTGGCCTTTATATGCGCTTAAAAAACGCTGGCAATGGCCTCGCCGGGAAAGGATTTACATGCGCTTGTAAAAGCGCATGTATATCTATACTTATACATGCGTTTTATCGTCAGAAAAGCGCATGTAAATATATATATACACGCGCTTTTGTAATAAAAGCGCATGTAAATAGATATCTATACTCGCGCTTTTGTAATAAAAGCGCATGTAAATATATATATATACACGCGCTTTTGTATTAAAAGCGCATGTAAATATATATATACACGCGCTTTTGTGTTAAAAGCGCATGTAAATATGTATTTATTACATGCGCTTATGAGCTTGCGCCATAAGCGCATGTATAAGTTATTTTTTTTTTCATTTGTCATAATTCGTTTTCCTGCTTTTTTGCAGTTAAATTGCTACCTGCACAATATAATATACCCAACCAGCCAGAATAACCAAAATCCTTTAACAAGAACTACTTTACATGTAATATAAAAGTTATCCACATATCTCAATCAGAATTTACATCTAATTTGTAGCACCAAAAGTCATCTAATTTGTACCAGCCAAAATACACATCAAAGTTGTACCAACAAAAGACATTTAGATTAAATAACCAACTAGTTCATCTATCAAAAGTGTCATACTCCCACTTCCTCCTTAGATGTATGAAACTCTAAGAAGGATGTAAATTTTGAATAATAGGATGAGCAATAGGGAAAACATACTTGCACCACTCTTCAATGAGATCATCCACCTCCTCCATAGATAACTTTGATGATCGACAATCTTCATAATACTGAGTTAATGGACATAATAAACATATTTATGTGACAATTCACTTTAAATAACAAGTCAACAACAATTTTGTAAGTTAAGACTATATATGTCATGTGCAATAATAAACTTACAAATTCAGGCACCTCCTATTGGTCATGTGTTACTATGTCCTTAATAAATTTCATCACATAGTAACCACAATTTAAGTTGTAAAGCTAGCTTTTCCCTGAGTCAAAGTGCCGGTTTTATCAAATATAACGTACTTCACCATCTGAGCTCGTTTCAGGGTCATCTCCTCCTTTGATCAACACCCCATTGTTAGCCCCAACCCCTATAAACAAAATTATACCATTATTTAGTCTTTTCTCAACCATGAGAGAATTAATGGTATTACAGAATTCATTGAAAATAAGAGTAAATATCTATCTTCACAAATTCACTAAGATGATACCAACCTTGAACGTTGCAGCAGCATATGAGGCAATGTTAAGATGTGGAAGTTGTATATAATCAAAAAACTTCCTCATATTGGTGATAGCAAAACAGAACTGACAAAAAACCAAAAAGTAATTTGACATGAATCAGAAATGAAAAAGTGAAGTAGAAACTAATGTCAGTTTTTCAAATGCATGGTTAGGTTAAATCAGGTGGTAGCATGTAATTCTATAAAATTAAAGAGGACTTTTTTTGGCCAAATTAAATAGGATATTGGAACAAACCCTCTAACCTAGAAGCATCACTCCGACTTTTCAAATAGAAAATGGAGGTGAATTTTTGTGCACACCCAATTTCCTTGTCACCTCCACTATAATAGCCCACAACACTTTCCTATGATTTAATTCCTTCACTAAGCTCTTCTTCATCATTGAAGGTGTCATTTCACATGAATGGTAGTTTCAAAAGACCTATATAGATAACCTGAGACTACAAAAGCAATAGAAACACAATGGGAAAAAAGTAAAACGTGAAAAACAAAAAAAGGAGCATGGAAAGAGAATGTAAGAAAAAAACCAAAATGCTTCCAGGTGCAATGATATATAAATCAATGTACTGTATCATTAATTTTTTTTTTAAAAAAAACGGACCAGGCTCTAAACAATACTCTAAAATTTAACATGCAACCTTGATCCAAAATAAATTAAACAGACAAAAATGATTATAATAAACCAACCAAGTGTTTAGATACTAAATAATGCACAAAAAATGTGTGTGTATTATACTTGGAAAGGAGCAAGATAAGTAATCATGATAACAATTCCTGTGAAAGGTAAGAATGCTAAGTGCTCACCAGTGTCAATGAAACCAACAATTATGTTTGCTTGGTTTCTGGGGAGAACACAAGAACCTCCATAGTTTGATCATCCAGAAGACCCATAAAGTCCGACGAATGAGTAGTATGTAGCCTTCTTTTAGAATTGGGAAACACAGAAACCACTCCAGGCATTTCTATCAATTAATTAAAACATTCATATCATTAATTAATTAATTAATTAAATCTTGAGGCCCACACCACGATACATATAACTAAAACAAGATAAGAAAATGACTATGAATTACTTGAAATCTGAGACGCTTGCTCATCAGTCAGCTTAGCTCCAAACCCTCTAAAACTATGTTTGTAGCTATAAACATGAGAAGCTTCAGCTTCCTCAATGCTGTTCATCATTCCACACAAAAAAAAAGCAAAAAAAATAAAAAATCAAAAACCAACCTTCAATTATATTCTTCAGCTACAATATTCTCACTTCCAACATATAAATGCAGAGCATGTAATCTAAATAACTAAATTCAATTTAAAACAAACAAACAAACCATGAAAATTACCTTCCACTATGAACAGAAGCAAGAATTCGATGATGCTGCTTCATAATTTCTTAATGTTAATGATAAATGATGAACAAGACGGGATTTTGCAGCTAACAAAGTCTGCAGAACTGTGCCACGTTGACATGAAGTTGATTTCTTGATCATCATTTGGTTCCTTGTATATCCATTTGTGAAAATTAACCATGAAAATTAACCCATGCACTACAAATTTGAAAATTAACCCATGCACTACAGATTTGAACCACACCTCAAAAACAATTTTTACTTCCAACTCCACTCTCAAAACTATCCCGTGTTTCAACTAAATCCGATCTTAACAATATCCAAGTAAAGTAAGCACTTCCAGCAAAAACAATTTATATGCATATATGTACGTATTAGTTTATGTATTTAGATTCTAACATGATAGCTTTCACAATATAGCCCTCAACAATCATAACTCAACCAAGTTCTTCTTTTACACATTTTTGCAAACACCTTATATGCATCAAAATTCCAAACATGAAAGAAGAATGAACATAGACACAAAACTTCCCATTTTCTTAAAGCCTCTAGCTTTCTCTATTATTTCATCCTAATCAGCCATAACAGTAGTTGCAGCAAAAACTTTAAAATCACACAAATAAATCACCTTAAACCACCAAACTCGATTCAGACCACAAAATAAGGAAGAAAATCACATTTCACAACTAGTCAAAGAAGACTCTAATAATTAAACATGCTAGACCACTTAGTAACTCCATTGAACTTACGAAATCAGAAATTTAAAGTTTTAAAACCTTAGAAAAACCCAAACATGTCGAATTATTGTACCCAAACTTGGGGTTTTTCAGTCAGATACTAACATACTACCCAAATCCATCCCTTTATCCTCTAGATTGAAACCTTAATTTTATTTAAATGGGTTATTGTCTATAAAACAGAAACTCCACTCGGCCTCTCTCCCAAAATCACATAAACTGAAAAAAAATGGGTATAGAAATATAGAGGAAGATCACCTGAGCTTGATTTCGCCATTACAATCGTGAATGGCCGCTTGCTCCGCCGGAAATCGGCGCTTTTGTCGCCGGAGAGGGAGAGACCGAGAGATAGAAGAGAAAACTCAGTTTTTGCAAGGTGTTCAAGTGAAATGCCGATGATGATCCCAGGATGAGGAAGAGAAATTGATTTTATAAGGAGTTGTCGGGTGAGAGAATGATTGGGTTTGAGTTAGGGTTAGGGTTTTGGGAAGGGAGTTGTCGGGTGAGAGAACGGAGGGTGCTCAAAATGAAGAAGGGATGGGAAGTGCTTGGGGTTACCTTATTCTTTTAATTAAAAAGAATCCTATACATGCGTTTTAAGCGCATGTATAGGTTTTCTCTTTACATGCGCTTTATGTAAAGCACATAAAGCGCATGTATATGTTTTATCTTTACATGCGCTTTTACAAAGAGCGCATGTATAGGTTGTTTCTTTACATGCGCTTTTACATAAAACGCATGTATAGCATATCAATACCTGCGTTTATTGTTGAGCGCATGTAAAGGTGCGCTGGTATAGGGACAATCTGTAGTAATACTTTATTCAATTTAAGTATCGTACCAGCTAGTAACTGAATTGATTTGTGTGAATAAAATCTATATAAATTAAATTGTTTGTTTATTAATAATTGTGACAATCATTCTATGAGATCCATTCTTTTTTTTTTGGATAAATTATGAGATCCATTCTTTTAATTATTTCTATCAAATTATTATTAATAAAACAACGTATATATCATATCATATAGAAATCTAACTATAAATGTACATATTATTTAAGAATATTAATAGTTATGGGAGGCCACGAGTAGTATATATGTATTACGATTGTATATACAATTTTTACCAAAAAAAGATTGTATCTATAATTTAAACAAAACTCTCAACAACTCAATTCTTTGCTTAGTGTCAGAGATTAATAATCTAATAACCATGATAATATGTTTTCAATCATACTGAAAAATATCAAGAGGTTTCGAAAATCTGAGCCTCATCCAATGCGCATCACAACGTCTCATTCAACCCACCGGATCAAACGATCACGTCTTCGGTTGGAGAATTAATTATGCAGACTTCAAAAGAATGAAACAAATTAAATATTGTGGGCGAATTCTTAACCAAATATTATGAACTACCCTACTGTACTTTTAATCCAAACTGTGCATGTGAAATTGGTTTATCTAATTATGCGTGTGTATATATAATATGATTGTATCAATATGTACATTATGAGTTTATGACGGGCTTAACGTTGCAGCTACATACACAATTACACACACACACACGTTTTCTTTTTTTTGCCATCGTATAGCATAGTACTTTATAATCTTTAGTGGACTGCGAAAGATCTGATATGCACATGACAGGGGGCGTTATTAATAATGATACTGAGAGGTAATCTCCATCGCATTTAATCATCTGTAGGTGCATATTCTTGGATAAAAAAAAATTATCTTATGACTATAATTTTTTCACAATTGTAATTTATATCGAAAAAACTATCAGTTAAAAATATGAATATAGAACTACCATATCAATTTTTTAAATGGTCCACATATCGTTTCAATAATTAGAAGTCATTTCTCATTGTTGTGATGAGCACTGAACGAGTAATTGATAAGTGTGGTCATGAATTTTTCCTTCAGCCAGGCCAACTAAATCTAGATAAGCTCAAGTCACATTACCGGAGGACATGGACCGATTCTTCTTCTTTTCTTTTTGTTTTTTTTAAGACAAGAACCGATTATTACACAATTTTAATGTGGCTTTTTTTTTTTGCCAGAACTAATATAGCTATATAAAAGAATATCAAATGTGCAATTTCTGTCAATAATGTTGTCTTTTGAAGCATGGAGTTACCAAGATCGAGACACACCCATCACTTCGCAATTACGAGCAATGTCATGTGCCTCTTCAATTTCATGAAACTTGCATCCACATTTTATCCTACCATCTCTTTAATTAACTCGCACCGAAAGCCGCGTTTGCCCCCATACGTTAATTTTTAATCATACACAGTATATAGTTAGCTTTTCCATCCATTATGGACATTGTTTTTAAGTATTTGCAAATTCCATCTCTTTTAATTTACTTTCATTGGCAACAACTAATTCTTCGGACATGATTTCAGTATATGTATTTTTTTATACAATAAAGTTTAGGTGAGTTAGATCACAGGGGCTCACTAGGGTCAAGGCAAGTCTCACGCTCAAAGAGCGCTTACAGAGATACTTACAGATCACCCTCCAACAAGGTTCTCACATCGGCGAGATTCGAACCCACAATTAACTACATAGTTATGAGTCAAACTCCTTTACAAGCTGGACCAATCTTTGTTGACAGTATATGTATATTTTAGTCAAGGGTTCAACCCAATATGTGCATTCACGACCTGATTGAATTCCTTTTAATTATAAATTGTTCATAAGTTATTTTTAACATGTTTGATTTTTGTTAAGAAATAGGGCAAATAATTACAAGTACCACATAAGGATTAAATTAACAAGTGATCCCACAAAATCCCCTGATTATATTTATGTTCATTAGGGTTTGGGCAATGACCCTATTTTATACCCAAAGTAACCACCCTAGACCACCCACCACCATTAACTAACAGGTGGTACAATATTACGCCTAAAGTAACCAAAGTGGTCCAAAAATATCCTCAACCGACGGTCTTCAACGTTTGACCGTTAGTTGAATGATTTGGCGCCCACGTGTTATATTTTTTCCACGCGGCACCTGTGCAAATGCCACCTAGATGGGCAATGGCCCTATTTTATACCCAAAGTAACCACCTTGGACCACCCACCACCATAAACTAACAGGTGGTACAATATTACACCCAAAGTAACCAAAGTGGTCTAAAAATACCTTCAACTGACGGTCTTCAACGTTTGACCGTTAGTTGGATGATTTGACGCCCACGTGTTATATTTTTTCCACGCGGCACCTGTGCAAATGCCACCTAGATGCCCACGTGACATTTCTCTTCACTTCTTACAATACACATGCATCCCACTTCGAATTCGCGCTTGGATTTCTCAAAATGAACACAGGATTTCACACTCCCTCCTCTCTAAATCGCTGCCCTAATCACTGTCGATGCCCTAGGCTTAAAAAATTAAACAAAAAGCTTGTCATATATGCGTCTCTGCCCTAGGCTTGAAATATAGCATGTGGGCATCCAGGTGGCATTTGCACAGGTGCCGCGTGGAAAAAATATAACACGTGGGCGCCAAATCATCCAACTAACGGTCAAAAGTTGAAGACCGTCGGTTGAGGGTTATTTGGACCACTTTGGTTACTTTGGGTGTAATATTGTACCACCTGTTAGTTTATGGTGGTGGGTGGTCCAGGGTAGTTACTTTGGGTATAAAATAGGGTCATTGCCCAGGTGGCATTTGCACAGGTGCCACGTGGAAAAAATATAACACGTGGGCGCCAAATCATCAAACTAACCGTCAAACGTTGAAGACCGTCGGTTGAGGGTATATTTGGACCACTTTGGTGGTTTTGGGTGTAATATTGTACCACCTGTTAGTTTATGGTGGTGGGTGGTCTAAGGTGGTTACTTTGGGTATAAAATAGGGTCATTGCCCGTTTTAATCATATCAAGTTCTAGTCACTCACAATTGTTAAAATTGTTAGTAGTAACAATGTTAGGCTAAATTGTGTCAATTTTTTGAGCATTTGTGTAGCAACATCATGAATGTCATTAATAACTATTTTTATTAACTGAATCATTCAATAACTATTTGAAATTCTTGGTAAATAACCTTTTTGTCATTAACAACTTTTTGGGCATTTTAATTCTTCATCAGTAACAACTTTGGGTCAAATTTGATTTACAACTTAGAACTCTCTCTATCTCTAGTTATAACTTCACTTTGACTTTTTTGAAAAAGTATAAGTTTCAAAATTTATCACTTTAAACTGTCTAAAAATTTCTTATCTCTCCTCAAAACTAGTTATTCTAGTTATAAACTAACATATATTCTAATTGAATTTGACATGTGTTATAATTTAGTGTTTTTCTTTTCCTTAATTTTTGAGGATTAAAAAAAGTTAATTAAAGTGAACTTATAATTAGGGGCGGGGAGTATAATTAAGATCTAAAGTGATTTCAATTTAATTAGATTATTTTGTAGGTCCTTGTTTCAATTATGTTTTTCCTATGAGGACTATAATTAATCTCTATAAATTTGTTTGCATTCATTTAGCTCTCTTTTAAAACTCAATAACCTTTCAGACTCATCCTGTTAAATTTAAACTGATATCGTATGTAGCATGGCCAAAAAAAACGAAATCGTATGAAGACAGATATGCACAAAAATAAATTATCGATACCAAATGGGAATGAAAATTTAATGACGTAATTTGTACGATAACTAAATTATTCTGTTAGCCTTTCAAATGCATGTGAATGGGCGAGTGCGCTGTAATTCAATTTTTTCATCGAAAAGCATATTTATTATAAAATATACTGAAAAGCACCCATAATAAGATTGACTCATCTGATGTTTCCATAATAATTTAAAGGGTAAAGGAGCAAATCTGGCCCCCAAGTAACCACCAAGGAGCGCTGAGTACCCTAAACTAACCACAGGCCCGGATCTGTACCCCAAGTAACCAAGATGTTAAAAAACTACTCCGGTTGGACGGTCAACAACGTTTGACCGTTACTTTGCCTGTGTGGATGCCACGCGAGCACCGGTTTTGCCACTTGGCGCCACGTAGGATAAGTGTGTGGGTCCCACATTAAATAAAAAAAAAAATTTGCCCTCCCTCTTCATCAACAAACAACCCGCCACCACCCCCCCCCCCAACACCCACCAACCCCACCCCTCCACCTCCCCCCACCACACACACTACCCCTTCACCTCCCCCCACCACACACCCCACCCCCTTCACCGCCCTCCCTCCCTTCACCTCCCTCCCTTCACCCGCCCCACCCCCTTCACCGCCCACCTCCCTCCCTCTCTTCAGCCTCCTCTTCACGCTTTCCTCAGCCCTCGATCTCTTGCCTGAATCCAACACTAAAATCGACGACTCCAACACCATCCTCCTTCCCAGCGAAAAGATCGTCTCTGATGAGTCCGTACAGCCTGAAATTTCCAATTCCAAGATTGAAAAATCGTCTGAGTCTTCTGGTGATTCTGTTCCACTGACGATGATTACTTTCCGTCCGATTAACTGCCACATGTCGTTGCGGCCGTTGGATTTCCCCTCCCGCCTTGGCCACCGATGCCGCCATAACCGTAAGTTCAAGAATCGGTTTCATCGCTTTGAGATTCCGTATGGTAATGATATGATTGTAGGTAAGGGTGATGATAAGAGGTTTGGTGTTGGTGGGTGTTGGGGTGTGTGGTGGGGGGAGGTGGAGGGGTAGTGTGTGTGGTGGGGGGAGGTGGAGGGGTGGGGTTGGTGGGTGTTGGGGGAGGGGGGGTGGCGGCGGGTTGTTTGTTGATGAAGAGGGAGGGCAAATTTTTTTTTTTATTTAATGTGGGACCCACACACTTATCCTACGTGGCGCCAAGTGGCAAAACCGATGCTCGCGTGGCATCCACACAGGCAAAGTAACGGTCAAACGTTGTTGACCGTCCAACCGGGGTAGTTTTTTAACATCTTGGTTACTTGGGGTACAGATCCGGGCCTGTGGTTAGTTTAGGGTACTCAGCGCTCCTTGGTGGTTACTTGGGGGCCAAATTTGCTCCTTTACCCTAATTTAAATAATTAAATTAAATAAAAAAAATTACATTGAAAATTTAGAAAAGGAAATATTTGAAGAAAATGGACTTACCCAATTCATAAATGGGCAATAATCCTATTTTACTCTTCAAGTAATCACCCTGGACCATTGGGCGCCCCAAAGTAACACCAGGTACAATTTTACCCTTGAATTAACCAAAGTATTCCAATTTCACATTCTAACGAATATAATGATGAAACGTGTCGTCTACATGTCAATATTACATTCGACATGTCAACATTTCAATCATCCAAGGGTAAAATTGGACTACTTTATTTACTTCAAGGGTAAAAATGTACTTAATGTTAGTTTAGGTGCTCAATAGTCCTGGGTGATTACTTGAAGGTTAAAATAAAGTTATTACCGACCCTTCCTAAATATATAATATAATGATTTTCTTGGAAAATCCTAAAATATTAAACAGATAGATTAAGATTGATTTTGGTAAATTTTTCTCATAAACTAGTGTATTTGACTTGTACTGATATATGTTCTCATAATATAATAAATATTAATGGTTAAGTGATTTATTCGCTTCTTTATTTTCGTATAATTAAGTTAGTTGAGCCTTATATTTTATATTTTGGAATTGAGGAATGACAAATTCTTGAATTTGTATGTATTTAATGTGTTAAATTGAAGTTATTAACATTTCAAAGATGCAATATTGAATTAAAATGAATTGATTATAATTTAGTTGAATTAAAAATGATTTTTAGTAAAAAATGTCAAATAAGGGCATAATCGTCACATTTAATTGTTTATCTTAAGTGATTAATTTTTGAGATGAAAGGTATTATATTGTTGTAATTTTTCCCTTACAGAAAATGACAAAAATGGGCTGAAATGATGATTCTGGACATTTGGCAGAAATTACAGAAACGGCCCAGAATCCTGAAAACACTGCAGAACAGTCCTGGGCAAATTACAGAAGCTGACCCAAAACTTTCAGATATTGCAGAACAGTCCCTGCGCGAACTGCAAAATTCCAGACTCGTTTTTTGCTGATTTTTTGACTATTTTGACATCAATTTGGACCCAAATTGAAGCCCAATCATTGACCCAACTTCCATTTGATATTAATTGAAGAATTAGACTTAGAAAACTTAAGTTTTGGGGGTTGAGTGCTCCCCAAAACCCTAGTTCCCTCCATTCCCTTCATCCTCTTCTCTTCACTTCTCATTACATTTCTTCCACCTTCCACCTTCCTTCCTTCTTCCATGTCTCAATAAAGTTCCTCCTTGCTCTTGGAGTTGATGGGAACTGGCTTGAGTCTTGGTTCTACAAAAGGGAGTCTCAATTCCTTTCATTTCTCTTTATATTTTTGATTGCCTAGGTTTAGGTTAGCATTTATGTTTTGAGATTGGATTGGATTTGGTTGTTATTGTGAGTATTTGTGATTTTGACTTGTAATGAGGGATTTGGACTCAACAATATGTATGGTCATACATATGTTCTTTATAATTCATTAGATATTTCTATTTACTCGTGGTATTGGTAGATAGTCTATTGAATTGAATTGTAATTGAACCTAATGCATTGCAATCAATAATCACACTCTAGGGTAATTAATAATGCTTAATTGAATGAGTTCATGAGATTAGGTATTAGACTTGCCGATTGGTGAGGTTTGGTACTTTAGGAAACCTAGAGAAAACTCGAAGGTGCTAAAGGGCTTAACAATTTCTAGTTAGTTGGGGTTCCACTAATTAGGTAATTGGACTCATGGGTTCATGAGGTTTGGTAAATTAGGAAATTAGTGCATTAAACTCCCAAAAATATTTAGAAAGCTATGATAGCCATTGAAATTCATTTCCAAGAGCACTTCACTTCCATTCCACCCTTTAACTAAAAATACTAAAAATATTTATTTATTTTGCATCCTTCATTCCATCTTTAAAAAATCAACAAAATATATTTTCTTAACTCAAATTCATCTTGCATTGCATCAAATTTATTAAGGTAGTTTAATTAAACAAGGCTCCCTTGAGAACGATATCCGGGGTAACTTCCGCTTACCTTGAGGTACTAAAATTTCTTGAAGGATTAAACCCAAGGCACACTACACCGACCCGCAAATCGGTGTCCTTCAAGGAAGTATATTATAGTAAGCAGAATTATGTAATACGTAATCCAAAAAGGTCAAAATAATTTTATACACCACATTTTCTCTCTTCTTTAAAACCCCAAAACTACTTCAGTACAAATTATGATGCTAAACAACAATATGAAGTATAACCATTCAAATAAAATTAAAAATTCCCTCCTGCTTTAAATATAAGATCCCTTAACTTTTTTGTGTAAGTCAAGGAAATATATAAAACCACTAAATTATAAAATATGTCACAAGTAATCATTTTATAGTTTATTTATTTTATAAGTAGAATAAATTAGTTTTGAGGAAAAAATAATTATAGACATTTTAAAATGATTAATGTTTCATTTTTAATTTATCTAAAAAAAGTTAAAGTTGTCATTAAAATGGAGGGAATAATTGATTTATTGGTTTGACCAAGCCACTAGAGTTGGATTGTTACATAAGCACACTGTGCTAAAGAATGTTTAATTGTGAAGTTATGTTATTTGCCCCCTTAAATTTCAAATATCACAAAAATAAGCTTGAGCGACGTGTGGGCAATGCAACTTTGCCCAAGTAGAAGTGTGGCACAAGAAACACGGTACAGAGTACAGACCCCGAAGATTAAATACGTTTCAAGTTGTGAAAAGCCTGAGAGTAAAACGATGAATATGATTAGTATCAAATATAATCCTAATGGAGTCAAGTGTTTATTGGGCCCAACGACAGCTTTTTCCTTAACTTTATGTTTGACCTTTCCCTAAATATAGGACAATTGCTCTTCGGCGAGATGTTTCCTAGTAGATATCTTGGACTTGGTTACCTATTTTTAGTTAATTTCTTTTATATACGTTAATATATATATATATATATATACACACACACACATGAGTTATTCTTCTTCTTCTTTTCTTTTTTAAGACAACTTTGTTTCAAATTAACAAATGGAAAAGATACCCGGTATATACTACTACCTCCGTTCCTAAATATAAGACCTAGATAACTTTTTTTTTTTGGAAAGATTAAGGTTGCGAAATAGGTTATTAAATCATGACATATTTGATATCTTTTTAGATTATCCATTAGCTTATAGGTAACATAAACTAGTCTAAGAGAAAAAATTAGGTAAATCAATTTATAATTAACTTATTTTTTGTTATTTTTTAGGATTTTTCAAAAAAGTCATATAGGTCCTATATTTAGGAACAGAGGGAGTACTTGGAAGTAACAGATAACTCGATGTCAGCAGCTATTGTGTTTGAGTGGACTTTTTTTAAAAAATAAGTCAAATTATTTTGAATAAATCAGCTTATTTTGGGTGCGTGCCTTATTTCTATGTTTGGGTGGACTTATATTTCACCCAGTTTATTTTAAATAAGCCACTTTGGGTAGCTTATTTCAGAAAAAAAGTCTGCTTATTTTTCTACATGACTTGAAAATAAGCTAGCTTAAAAATAAACTCATTTTAAACAAAAAGTCATCCAAACATATTTATAAGTCGAATGAGAAAATAAGTCATTTTTTTCAAAATTCATCCAAACATAAAAATAAAGTCAACATAGAGTTTATTTTTCTAACTGACTTAAAAATAAGTCAATTTTCCACAATTCAAGCCAAACATACCCATTATATAGAAATTTTTTGATAATTCAGATTCCTCATCATAAACGCATGAATAAATTTACTTTCGTTATTTCAACTGAATAAATTTACTTTCGTTATTTCAACTGAATAAATTTACTTTCGTTACAAGCTTAATATTCTATGTTAGCACATCCATCCCGTTATCTGCAGGCTGCAGCTTTGCTGGACTTATTTTGCGTTTACACATGTTGAGATCTTAATCCTCTAGAAACGATGACTGGGTAGCATATAGTGTATCACGTTACTGAAAATTGTGTCTGACATATATTTACTTGTATGTCATGTTCATAGTCATTTAGTTTGATTCAAACATTGACAAGTGGATTAAAAAAAACTCTTTAATCGTCACTATTCGGACAAAGAAGCAAATATTTGTAAAAAAAACAAAGAAGCAATTATTAAATTGTAGTGTGTAATGATCTTAATTCTGAGTTACGCCATGAAATTTTCTCTAAATTTAAATTTAAATTTAAATTTTAACAAATAAATGGTTAAAACAAATTAGGTCCTCGCTTGATGCCAAACATTTTGTGTGGGAAGATCACATGTGATGTTCGTAGGGACAGCTAAAGGACGTAGCTTACGGGCACTGGCAACAGAGACACTCATATTTAGACAGTCAATCCTCAAAACGATGCCACAAATTAAAGATTGTATGTCTTCCCACCATGATTTGTTATAGTTATATCTTTTTCTTGGTTTAGAATATTCTCGGGATAATATAAGAACGCGTGTTTGAAGTTATTCTCCAGGAAATTTTTGGTCAATAAAAAAATCTTCAGGAAATAAGGCCAACAAAATTTCTTTTTTTTTAAAAAAAGGGATCTGATTGCAATAACGAAAAGGAAAGAAAAATGGAACATAAAAATCTGCTTGGGGTGGCTGTGCTCGTGGACTATGTTATAGTTGAGACTTGGGCGGCCACCATCACCATCGCTCAAGAAAAGTACCTCATACCATTAATATAAGGTATATTTGGAGATTAAATTTGATGATAAACATAACACTTCAGTCCTCTTTGCTGCCATATTTAATTTAATTATTTTCACCTGAAATAGTTATATTGATTGTACTTTCAATAGATGGTCGTAAATTCAATTTTTTAATGTACATATATAATTTAATAGATAAGTTTTGAAGTGATCAGCTAACATTTTAAACAAAATGTAGAACTAATCTAATTATTTTTATTTATCTTCCTAAGTTATTTGAGTAGATCTTATATGAAAAGCCAAGTGTAAAAATTCATGAGGGGAATAATCAACAAGGTTATGTGTAGCGGAATCAGCAACCAGCCCTTCCCACACATTGCAACAAGCAAATATTCGAATTTTCATTAGGATGGCATCTAGTAAAATTATCACGCCAATCAATTGCTGTTCGGGGTGAGATAGCCTTCATTCATAAATGTAGAACTTATTTACGGAAGTAAGTTTATTGTTAAATATAAAACCTTGTTTTATTTATCCTTATTTTTTTAATAATTGTCGTTATTAATACCCTTCACTAATAAAAAAAATCAAGAGATGGAGATGAGAATAAAAAGAGTTGGTTAGAAACTTGGATTATATCTTGGTATAATGTGATTTTAACTAAAATAGCTTAGTATAAGTCTAATCAAAATATGTAAAAAGGTGTTCTATTTAGGGAGTGAAGGAGTATTATTCATAGAATTCTGATTTGGAGCTCAACGACTCACACCAGTCTGGAATAATATGCGCTGTCTGTACAAATTGGGGGATATATTCATATACGAAATTGCGTATTTAACTGTCATCATTACTATTTGGCAGTCAAGCTTTCAGTTCATCCACCAAACAAAAAAGAGTAGTTATAGAAGAAGCGTGATCACAATGTCTACATAAATTTTTTAAGATTCCATAGAGTGTATTGTTGCTAATATTCTCATTCTCATTCTCATTCTCATTCGTGTCTCAACAACAGAAGTTGACCCCTGCTAAAGTGGAAGCACGTTACACAGTCTGAGGCTCTGAACCACAACACAAGTATCGTTATTGCTATTATTTTTAATTTGTAGCCTTTCCTTGTGCCATTTGAAAATGGCGAGCAAACAGAGCATCCATTGTCGGGATTGGAATATAAAATATACACACACTTACTAGGAAATTGCTAATTAATTTCATTGTGGAAAGGCTGGCTAGCTGCCTACCACTAGTCTTTTTCTCTTCATATTAATACAGGTAGGTCCCTCTCCCCTTTTTTCTCCCTAATCTTCAAGATTTCATGTTCTCTGTCTATGATCAATATACACCTTTCTGTTGTTAATGTAAAATGAAGTAAGCTTTTCTGGACTAAACATATAAATTAAATTATTTTAAAGACTTGTGATTATTATATTTTTCTTCATAGTTAATGTAAACTTATACAATAATAGTAGACATAACATATGACTAACCAATTTATTTTGCCTTTTAATATCTTTAATCAGTCAATGTCTTAATACATGAAAAGGCAACTGTTTTTAACTGATCCTAAGCCCTAACCTAAACTATGAGTACATCAAACGAGGTAGTGTTCAGTTCAAAAAAACGAGGTAGTGCTGTACTTCATTTATTATTTATAAATGATAATAAGAGTGCAGAACATTATTTCTTCTCGGGATTCACACTATACCTAACTGCCATGTGCTTTGATAATGAAGTGTGTGAAAGTCATACTCCATTTTTTCCCACATTCAATCATTTAGTTGATTTGATAATGATTGGTACTGTAATATTATATCAGCCATGACGATTCTAAAAATTCATGCCTACAACTTGTAACACAACAATTTTCATGTTGATATGCCAAGTGCATATAAATATATCTTTGACGTGAAATCATGGCTTGATCGAAGGAGCAAGAGGTGAGAAAAACTTTCTTCGCAAGCATTTTGAAGGCTTACAGCTAAGAGGAGGTCTGAGACAATGCCAGATTAAGGAAAGAAAAAGGTAAACACTTTGAATCGAGTACCAAGGATTTGATTCCTTTCACTAATGTATAGAGCATGATATATAAGGATCACTTTTATGTAATAACTGCGCTTGAACACTCAACAGATATACCCAGACAAATAGCTATCATTGTGATAATTCCTACGAGTATTTTGTAAATCGAAATATCCTCAAAACCTTCATAGGGTTTGTCATCTTTGAAGCAGAGAAAAAGGAGAGAAGGAAATTGAAGGATAAAAATGGAATATTTTTTTTTCATTTGAGAAGTTAATCTTTGAAGAAAAAGTCAACTCAACACAACTAACCTTCCCACACCTGCACCCTTTAATATTCTCGATTTCTTCAGAATCAAGATTTAAAACCATTGTGTGGATCTTAAAATCACTGCACAGTGATATCAAGACGCATACATAATATGCACAAGGTATATATGTATATAAAAAGGAGGGTCGATGTGGTAATATTTACATTTTGAAGGGGAAACATTTACATTTACAATCCACTAAAAAGAGAAAGAAATCAGAATTAAGTGCTCTGATCCTTGCTCACATCAGTGGCAGAAGGTTCAGTTACTAACGAGTCGGCTGTTGTACAATCATCATTATCTCCACAATCAGAAGCAGAGCTAGCAGAATCCATCTCCTTCCCTGGACAGTCGCTTTGGACAACACATTCAGCAACCTCAGGGTCATGCTGCTCAACATCATGAGTCCTAGGTTGTGCAAAGCCTTCTTTCTTGACAACATTGAACACAATCCCATTATGTGTCCTCTCAGGCTGCAAAAGATCACCTTCATTCACCAATATGCTGTCAGGTGTTGAGACCCTAGGACTCTGATTTGACTGAGCCACTTGACGACTTGGATGAGCCATGCTACTTCGAATTAGCTCGATATCAAGATCTAAGCTCTGGACAAAGTCCACGAACTTATTCGCGGAAGCGGTTCTCATCAAAGGCCCACCAGAACGTGTCCAAGAGGTCTGATCAACATTTTCAGATTCACTGTCACTTCCATGATCATGATGAACACTATGGTGGGTCCTCCAGTTCTTAGTACCACCTTGTTGCATTGAGGAATCTGTTTGAAAATCTTCAAGAGAACCTGTAGAGTTCTCTCGTGCCATGCAATTCCATGATGGGATTCTTCTCGAAGCACTGAATCTCCCAGTATTGGCCAGACCATGGGAAGAAGAAGCAGATGCTCTCTCAGACGTTCTTCTGAGTCTTCTCATGTGGTTGAGCATGGCGACACATTCATCAAGAGCAATCTCAATTGCACAGTTCGCTTTTATGGCTGAAAGCTTCTCCCAAGTGCACCTTCTCCCCTGGTTGGCCGCCTTTTGAAGTTCAACGTGGGAAGGGTTCTGGATAATTTTCAAGTACTGATGCAAGAAGTACAAAGAAACAATTCATCATTAGCTTGCTCCAATAAAAAGGGCATTGAAAACTAAATAGCTTATAGTCAAATTATGTTTCAGCAGAAAAAACTTGAGCTACCTCTAGGGGTAATTTTTACTATAATTTCTAAAACAGTCATACAATAAAAGTCATTTCAGCTCGCACGTGACAAAACATGCACTTATCTAACGTATAGGATTTCAAAAGATAATGAAGAATGGAGGTGATAGGTATCAAACTACAGACCAATCGATCAAAGATGCTCTGATATCAATGTTAAAAGGTCATATCAGCTCAAAAATTTAAGATATTAAGTGAAAATCTATACATATTTATTATATAATCTATGAACCATCATCTTCTTAATAAATTAGACATTATCAAGGAAAAAGAAATAAAATACAGAGCAGAAGGATCAGAATCCTCCCCAAGCTGAAAAAAAAATATAAAGAGAAAGAAGAGTAGAGATCTAGCCGAAACCAAACCATTAAACACTAGCTGTCATTTTTTATTTTCGTGGAACACCCATCAATAGCTTAAACAAATTCATTTTGCGTAGCACAAATGGCTCACAGATATTAAATCTTCTCTGGGCATTTACCTGAGCAAGAGTAGCTGGCATAACTACAGTCACATCACCTTCCCATTCTTGAGCAAACAACTTGGCAAGTCCGCCTAATGGAAAACCAAGTTTCCTTACTTGATTACATCTATGTTTCACCTCCATCTCTGTAAGATGAGCAAGCTACAGAATCAAAATCAAAGTTAGAATCAGAAACAGATTTCAGACACACTGGAAAACATAGAATTGTAAACCAAACACATTACAAGTGACAATTCACAACAAAAGGGGCACAATATTATTTCCAATCAAGTTCTTGACAAACAGAAATATGTACACTGCATCTAAAATGTAAGAATTCTCCACTTGCAACTTTTACTAAGACTGCAAGGCACATCTGCCATTCGTTAGACCACAAATGCAGGAAGCAGAATTCATGTACTTGAGTAAATTAGTCTTGGTGATACATACAGCTTGCCATTTACATTAAATAAAATAAAATCAATCCAAATGAGTAACAACCTCTTTGTTGGTCATACATAATATGAGGGCATAACTCACCCTAGAGAATGTAAAAGGGGGTGTAGTAGGAGAGGTCATGAAACAGCACAGGGTTTATACCACAAATAGCATTTATACAGTGCATGAATTTTGGAAATACAAAAGGACTAGGCACAAAACCACACCCAAATAACAATATGATCATAACTAGATAAAAGGAAATAAAAAAAATAATGAACACAATATCCAAATGTATTTGAACAACGAGGAACCTCCAGTAGCTAAATTGGGTCGGAATGAAGCAATGGACGTTGAACTACAACGCCACATAGGAAATACAACCTTTTAATCACAGATATCACATCATACAGGCAATGGAAATGTCAAATGCGATAGAGAAAACTCATATAACAAGCAAAAAGTAACAGTATGCACGAATAGTCACATGAAGGTGTATAGTATATATACCAAGTATTTTTTTCATATAAAGGAGTAAGTCAATAATTACAATACCTTGGCAGCAAAACTTCCTCCATAAGCCCTTATAAATTCTTTCAATCTCAACAATGGAGCGATATGAGGGTTGGCTTGACTGACAATAAAGTGGTTGACATTGAACAGCTCTTTCAACTGCATCATAGGTAAATCAATCTCCAAGCTACCATCTCTCCAACGACGTGCTGGTGAGGATCCCTCCTCAGGGCCCAAATTAAATGGAGGGTGGTAAGGAACAATTTGCCCACTTCTGTCCTTAGCCATCAATTCCTGAGCCTCAAAAAGGCCAGGAAAGGCACAAGAAGCAGTGACTGCACTCCATATAACAACATGAGGGGAAGTTAAATAGTTGAGACACCTAGGAGGTTCATGCTTTCTTGGTGAGCAAACTGTTATCCCCAAAATTCGACCTGTCATGTCATAAGCTTCTTGAAATGTAAGGTTGCTTGTCAGATGCCTCAACATAACTTGCAATTGTCTGATCTCGTGGAGAGCACCAAATGTCGTGACCCTCTTTACAACAGCGAAAATTCCACCCATTTGATCGAAAAACTGCAATGAATGCCATGAATCCTTAAAAAAGCTTTGAAGCTCTGGCCAAGAACGAGTAGCAACAATAGAACACATGATGGAACCTACACTTGAACCAGCAATTATTCTGGGCAAAAGTTTGTGTTCCACCAGTGTTTTCACAACACCAACATGAAAAGCGCCAAGAGAAGCACCCCCACTTAATAGCAAAGCAGTCCTCCCAAATGCATGTCTAGTTTCATGCATGAAAGCTAGCTTCTCTTCCAATGACAACTCCTCTGAATCAGAATCACATACCATCCTCAACTGCGTAGACACTTCATCAATATACTCCTTGATTAATCTGGGCACCTGAAGCCTACCCTTATGGAGCTCAGAATTACACATATTGCCTAGATTTCTCACAAGATCAGCACGCATACAAAATATAATATCCCTAAGAGATCCCTCATGGCGACGGTGACGAAGTTCCTGAAGCTTGTTTCTCACCAATTCTACATCATAGAGGTCTGACTCATTCATTCTTGGCGTTTCCCTGTCGAGCATCTTAGCGGCATGAGCCCACTCCTCATATGTCAATGCAGATCTCATCATGTTCTTCCAAAACTTCCTCCTATACGCCAATTCAGCCTTTGCTTTCACATTCGTGTATCGATTTAAAGAGAAAGCAACTATGGTCATAATCACTAATATCCCCTGAGGGTTTCTAGGATGCAACCATGACACAATAGGCTTTACACATCCCCTAAACGCAGCAAAGAGCCCCAACAATAGTCGAAAAATCTGATGCCTCAAATGTGACATAGATTTGCAGAAAAGAATCCTATAAGCAATTGTTTTTCCCACAAGGCTTGAAGGCCCAATTGAGAAGTGGCTGAGATTAGCCTCATTACTTATATCCATTCCTTACTATAGAAGTCACAGTATGTTCTCAGATATGAACACTAAGTACAAACAGATACTCACGAGAATTCTAAGTTCTAATGATAATGGGGAATATATTAATATTGTGGCTAATCAAATAATGCAAAGAGATAAGAAATCTATTTACATAGGAATCAGAGCTTGTTATATGAAAACAATTTAGGGCATCGATCAGGTTTCGAACAAGAAGAAGTAAGAAATTGAATTGGAACCCTTTAACCCTAACACCAAATAGACAGAACAATTAAAGTGTGCAATCCAAAATCAAAACTTAACGCATACAAAAGAGATAGCTAGAGAAGCAAGAAACGAAGCCACAAAACCCAATTTAAAGAGAAAACCCTAGCTGAAGAGGGAATCAGATGAGAAGGAAGGAAGGAAGGAAGGAGAAAAGAAAGAATGGTTAGAAAAGTGGGATATGATATGATATGATATGATGATTAATATTGAAAGGGAATGAGGTGGTGGTGAATGGTGATACGATGACGACAAATTGAAACGACGCGGGAAGTAATGATCTTATCTCTATCCCTAACAAGTAAGTAGCTACGCCCACGCCTACAGCAGCCTCTGTTTTTTTTTTTTTTTTTAATCTGGTATCCTGGGCCAGCCCCTATGAAATGGGGAACTCAACGGGCTCAGATTAATCTAAATCCGCACCGTGGACCTCCACTTAAGGGCAGAGTGCTGGCCAAGGGGCATGCTGCATTCCCAAGGCTCGAACTCGAGACCCTTGGTTAAGCAGCGAAGTGAGGTTACCACTACGCCAACCGCGCTTGATTCAGGAGCTTTTTTGTTTTACCTCCACCTTATTCTCAGCTTATCTTATCCATTTTTTTTTAAATTGAGTTTTCAATCATAATTAAGTTAAGCCCACATCCAGAATGTAATCGCCAATGATTTAGATTTTGGTTTGTTATGAATTATGACACGTAATGGTAGGATTATGCCATCCCAGATATTAAGGCCTATTTACTGACTTTATTAATTATGCAAATATGTGAATAGGTTAGACATATTTCATAGAAGTCTAGCCAAAAGTGTATGTAAGCCTTTAAGCTTGACATTTTTGGTATTATTTTATAAATACTTATTATATATTAACATATGCTATGGAAAATTAGTTTTTACCACTAGTATTCATGTCCTTATACTCCCTTAACTTTTAATATAATACTACTAAGTTGACATTTTTGTGGAAATTTAGCAGGCAAAATGAACAATTATATTTTGTGAAAATTTAGGTAGTAAAATGAATAATTATATTTTGTGGAAATTTAGGAAGCAAAATGAACAATTAAATTTTTAAATTAGATATATGAGTAGGGTTGAGTATTACATTTTTATCATAAACCACATACACTACTAATTTATAAGTAAGGTGAGTTATTTTTTAAGAAAAAAAGTTCAATATAAATAATTTAAAAAGGTTTAATTTCCACACGATCTTATATAGAGAATATTATTTAATTAAGAACTGTATTTATTGGATCACGTGGCAGTATAGAAAACTTGACCACAAATTTGGCATTTTTGGGTGACATAATAATCAAAGAAAATCGTGACGTTAAACATAAAAAAAAAAAATAACGCCTCACTCCAATAAGAAGAAGAAAGATCAGTACAGGTTTGATTTATTTTTGTGCGCCACAATCTCCACATGAATACTTTTTTAGTTTTTTTTTTCTAGAACATGAATACTAAAGACATTATAATAAAAAAAATGGTTAAGAAGAGTGGTTAAATTTAGAGAATTCAAACGAGTATATTTTAACTTAATCAAGGAATTTATAAAATCATTTACAATATCTCTTGAACCACTTAATTAGGCAAAAGTTGAATAAATGAAAGAAAAAAACTTATGTCCAGTGCATTGCAACCAGTTCGTCCAGTTACCACTAAATAATTGACACATGTATATTTTAAAAATATAATAAATAACGTCGTAACTTCGTCCCCCTCGTCTCTGTTCATTATTGAAGCTATTCGGTGCTTTTCATCGGCAAACTTGTTCCATGGTTTTGCCCCCCTTCGTCCTGTCAACCTCATTTAGTAATTTTAAGTGAAATCCTTGAATTAAAGCCCAAATTATTGCCAATAAAGAAAACCAACCCGGTCTAAAAAAATTAGGGATTTGAACATTTGATTAATTAGTTGGTGGAATATTTTAATTGAAACTTCAATTTTATAGGTGGAGAGAGTTGTAGAGATTGAAGAGATCAAGTGCTTGCATGCGAATCAAAAACTGGAAATCAAGATTGTTTCTTTATGTGAGTTGAAAGGGTTAAGCCATGGTCGAAGTCTGCAAAAGAGGGGGCGGAGAACTCGATGGTAAACGGAGATGGAGGAGAACCTAAGTAACATTGTTATTAATGACGTGTTGAAAAAGTCCATGTATCAATTTCTCATTAGTGAACTGGATGAACCGGTTATAATCCACTAGACATAAGTCTAGTCCTAAATGAAATCACCTGATTATTATTTATCAGCCAAAGGGTACTTAATGATGGGGAAGGGGTAATTGATTGATAATTAGTTGGGATAATTAATGATATGTTGGCATAATTTGTTTGAATTTCAAAAAACAAAACGTTTCTCCTCCTCCGCTCCCGCCAACAGCATGAAAAAAATCCCACTCGTGGTCTTTCAGTTCACAACGCGCGTAATAATGACGGGAAACTGATTCTGATTGATTGACTTAATTATAACGGCTAATTAATTGATTAATGTTATTAGTGTTACCCCTATTTTTTTTCTCAAGATGCATAAACCCTCTTTCTTCTTTCCACAAACCCTAACTTTCTTGGTTAAAGAAAAAAAACAAACAACCCATGCTATAATTGGACTTATAACTCTTTCTTCAAACTTAGATTGGAGGTCTAGTATGAATGTGCATAATTCGATTTCCCTGTATGAATGTTGGTTTATAAGACCAAATGTATGGTATATCAGACCATAATGTTTTCATATTAGGTACATCATTCATTTTTTTTTTCTGAGTTAATGAGAATTATTCTTCACTCCCACATCAAATCCTATCTAATTTAATCAACATGGTAACATGGCCAATAACAAAGTAAACTAAGGTTAAAAGGCAAAATTAAGGGAAAAGAAAAGGGCAGAACATAGCAAAACACATGTCTCATAGCAACATAAAATCAACATTACAAAACATAAGGTTAAGAAAGAATAATATCATTTCGATCAAAAAAAGAAAGAATGAATAGTATCATAATAAAAAATGAAGTAAGCTTAGTTAAAATGCAAAAAATAATGGAAAAGAAAACGGAAGAATATAGTAAAACACACATCTATGATGAGCATATGCAAATTTGTCTCATAGCAACCTAAAATGTAACATGGCAAAAATAATTTATGAGAGCAGCACAAGCAATTTAAGGGGAGAAACACAAAATCCATACCACTATTCCTCGGAAAAACAAATTTTAAAAAGCCAAATTACCTCAGGATTTGGTACTCTGTCCTCCAAATCTTGACGTTGTGAAGAACAAATTCTTATCCATATATTTTTTAAATTTATTGATTTCGCTCATGTACTCTATTATTTTTTTTAATCCTTCCTTCTTGTTTCATTATTAATATTTTTTGAAAAAAAATCTTTGTATAATGAACATGTTTCCTGCTACCTCCGAACAATAATCAGACGTGGAAGATATAAACGTTATCAAAATAATATGCAGACATTCAAAAGAAATGTCTTTTTATCAGAAAAAAGAGATGTTAAAATCTTAGAAAATTTTAAATAATTAACTTATAGTTTTTTTATAAAAAAATGGGTACTTAAGGATTTATTATATAAATATTTTTAAGTAAAACGGTTAAATTTAGATAATATAATATATTCAAATAAAAAGTCGAATAAGTATTCTTATATTGTTATAAAAATAAGCATTCTTATATATATATATATAAATTAAATTTCGAAATCTTTGGCCTGAAGATATGGCGAAACACTGAAACTTGAGAGTGTTTATATCTAAATTTAGATTCGGATATTTCATATACTTCCTCCGGTCACTAATGTAAGAGTCAGCCGCCAAAAACTAGCTTCTTAAGAAAACATCTGATTGTTAGTTGACTGTCTGTATTTAATACTTTTTTTCATTTCTACCTTTTGTACTAGAAGAGAGAGATAATAATGGATATTAGAAAAAGTGGAGAAAGAGAAGACTTTGGAAGAAGAAGAAGAAGACTTTTTACATTCTTAATGCTTTCATTTATTCTTTTCTCTTTCCGCCATTCAACCCAAATTGATTAGGGGTAGAATTGAAAAATTTGCAATAAATGTTCAGACAAAGTGGGGTGAGCTCTTACATTAGGGACCGAAATCATTCAAATTTCGTGCTCTTACATTGAGGGATCAGAGAGAGTTTTTAATTAGATTCACCCAAATATTTGTGTCACTGCAAATATAACATTATAAATAAGGAAACACCAGCCAAACCCAAAATTTTCTCATCAAATCTCATTCACTCTCTCGAGACACTACCTCTCTCTCTTTTCTTCATCATAATCTTCCATGGCTGGTCTTCAACAATACAACTTCTTCCCCATTGATCTCTTATATCCTCGTCAACAACCTTCTCCATCATCATCATCTGAATCTACTTCTTTTAAACCCTCAACCCTGCCAGTCAAGCACCCAAAACTTGAAATCTCTAGAGATCTTCGCATGCATGGGAAACAGAGGATGAAACTCCAACAATACCCTTCTAAACATGCTCTATTTTATGATCGCAAGCACAAACCATCAAGATTCTCAATAATCCCTCTCTCTTTGGCGGTCTTCATTGCAGATGGCGACGATTCTATCAACAATTGAATTCTCCTTTTCCCTCTCCATTTTATTAAATGTAAATTTCCTTAGCTTATTCAAGACTATGAAAAAACCATGAATTTTATGTTACTTATTTTTCTTAGTTTTTCTCTCTTTCAAAGAAATGTATGCACGTACCATTTCTTTGATTTCTTTGATTTCTTTGATTGGTTATTCATGGTATTGGTAGGTAGTTAGAAATTATAAACAAAACTAAAAGTATTTAGTTTATAGTTATTATAAATTACATGAATTCAATTTTTCGTCTTCTAATTTTTCATCCTTCATCAACTGTAGTAAACATTTTTTTGTGAGTATAGTAAACATTTTATAACAAGGGAAATAGGCTAGGCCTAGTAATAAGTGTTTAGCTAATTAGGTAAATGTAAATCACTTTTTTTTTCGTTTTCAGTTTGAGCCTCCAATAGGCGCAATAAAACTTGAATGCTTTTTTTCAAAAAAAATACTTGAAATATGAATATTTAAATTTAAATATACTTAAAATCTCATAACTTTGATTATACATATAAAAAAAAGAGAGAAAAGTGCAGTGAGGTATTAGGCAATAAATTTAATGTCAGACATGTCACAATGAATTGTCGATCATCATGGTATACACTTATTCACGATAACATTTTCACATGTTAATGATATTAACAATTCATTAGAATTTATATGATTTCATTTCTTTTTTTATTTCATATATGATTTAATTTCTATTACTAAGGAAATTCAATTATGTTTCATTTGATTTTTTCTATGCTTTCTCTTATTGTTTTTTCTTGTATCTTTGTGAAGTTTTTATAAAAAAAACTTTATAAGGTAAAAAAAATTTATTATTTTCTGCCACATATAAAAAATAATAAGAAACTTCAACGTTCTCGTGAGAAAAATCCAAAAGCTTATATAATTTATATAATATTAAATAATAAAATGTTTTCAAAAAACAAGTATACTAAATGATATCATAGAATTCTGACAAAAATGATATCATAGAATAAAGGGAAAAACTTACATCAAGTTCCTTTCTCCAGGTTCTCAATTTCTTTTAATATAGGAGTGACACGTGTCCTTTTATAACAACCATTCATATACGTGTCACTCTTATATTAAAAGAAATTGAGAGCCTGGAGAAAGGAACTTGACCTAAGTCCTAGAGTAAAAAGTTGTTAAAAAACAATTAAATTTGAAGGGTATGATCGAAATTTTTTTTTATCAAAAGATCGGAAAAAAAATTAACAGAAGGCCAAATAAATAAAATTAACGAAAATTCTGCCAATAGCTCTTGGCCTAGGACGTGTTGAAAGTAATTATCTTTTTTTTTTTCTCTAAAAATACATATCTAAATTTAAATCTGAATGTGTTCGATAGATTTAGTTTGATACCCCATATATTGATAACAATTGAAATAATTTAAAATACCCCTGAATCTTTTTTTTTATCAGAAATATACCCCCGAATCTAAACCGTGTCATGAGTGGAATATGAAAAGGACCCAGTATATGCTACCTCCGATCCTAAATATAGGACCTAGATAACTTTTTTTTGGAGAAGTTAAGTTTGCAAAATAGTCTATTAAATCATGACATATTTGATATATTTTTAATTATCCATTAGTTTATAGGTAACATAAACTAGTTTAAAGGAAAAAATTAGGTAAATCAATCTATAATTAACTTAATTTGCTGTTTTTTATGATTTTTCAAAAAAGTCAATTAAGTCTTATATTTAGGACCGGGGAAGTTTAAACATAAAATAATGAACACCTCATGACCAAAAGTTTTATTCATTTAACCGTATTTTCTTGCATCTCAATCCCCCTCAAATAAATAAAGTAATAAAAATTAAAAGATCCTCATTTTCCCATTCTATAAATACGCCCTCCCCTGACTTCAGTGCCTATTAACCAAAACTTTCTCACCAAGTCTCTTTTACTCTCCTCTGAGAACCTCTCTATTCTCTTCTTCATCATCATCTTCCATGGCTGGTCTTCAACAATACAACTTCTTCCCCACTGATCTCTTATATCCTCGTCAACAACCTTCTCCATCATCATCTGAATCTACTTCTATTAAACCCTCAACTCTACCAGTCAAGAATCCAAATCTTGAAATCTCTCAAGATCTTCGCATGCATGAGAAACAGAGGACGAAGCTGCAGCAACAACACCCTTCTAAACATGCTCTCTTTTATGATCGCAGTAAGAAGATGTCAAGAATCTCAATAAACCCTCTCTCTTTGGCGTTCTTCATTGAAGATGATGCCGAAGATTCTCTCAACAATTGAATCTTGCTCTTGCCGTAATTCACAAGGAAAGATCTTGATGATTTATAGTTTTACTCCCATCCCTCTTTTATTTTCTTTTTTAATGTAAATTTTCTTATTAAAGGTTTTGCCAAACCTATCAACCTTATGTTGCTTATATATTTTTCTTATTTTTTTTCTTTAAAAATAATGTAGTATATTATGTACATGCGGTTTATTGAATCGCTGTTTCATGGGAGGTAGATTGTTCGTGATGTGAGGTATCATGACCCCTGAAACTGGAAATTATTAATCGAATCGAAGTTTTTGTTTAGAGTTATCATGTATTACTACGTTGGCTTCAATTTTTGACCCCTTCATCTGTGTTTGTTCTTAGCTGGTTTAGTTGTTTTGTGATTTCTTGATGATTCTTGAAGAGATATATGACTCTGCAATGTATGCAATAAACGATCGAGATTAACGGAAAATTTACAGAAAAGGGGAACGTCTAGGGTATGTTTGTTTGACAGGAATTGTCAAATGGAAATGGGAAAAGGAAGGGTTTAAATTCCGTGCTCACCCAATTTTTTCTCATCCTTCCTCATCTCCCCAAAACTAACTCTTGCAATTAAAAAACCACAAATACAGCACACATGTGGGCCCAAACTTATCTACTCTTTCTCCTTCTCCCTTCACTCTCTTCCCATCGCTCAATCTCCGCCCTCCCATCTCCCCGACCTCCCTCTCCGCCACAAACCACCACCGCCTCTGTCATGGCTCTTCTCCATTTCTATTATTTGTGGGGCTTTTCCATGGCTTTTTTTTAAAAATAGTTGCTCTTTCTTCCATTACTGTTAGGGTGGAGGATTTATAGTGCTTTTAATGGTCCTGGTTAAGGAGAGGGAGGGAGGAGGTCAGTTTGTAGAAGGAGGCCGTGGGGGTGGAGGCTGAGAGAGAGATGAAGTTGGGTACAGGAGGGAGAGAGAAAAGAGGTTTGGGCCATGTGTTTTATTTATGTATTTTTTTTAACTTATGTACATTTTTAATTTTTTTTTTGGAACTGAATATGTGTATTTTTAATTGAAAGAGTGAGTTTTGGGGAGATGAGGAAGAGATGAGAAAAAATTGTGTGAGCACGGAATTTAAACCTGAAAAGGAATTGAAAATTGTAATTTACATATATTATGGGACCCACAAGTTTTTTCTCTCTATCTCACACTTTTCCTGGGCCCCACAAACTTTTACATCTCATCATTACCTAATTTACCTCTACTTTTCATCTTTACCCCTTACACTCAAGTCCATTTCCATTACATACTTTCCGTTCAACCAAACGAGCCCTAGGTTTGGTTGTTTCAATCGTAACTAAGGAAGATTCTGAATTGTCAACTGTGAATGGTTCTTTTTTTGACAAAAACGATGAATAGTTTACCCATGTGGAAATCAAACATGTTATGTAATATTTTGTGTGTGTGTGTGTATGAGCCTTCATGATATAGTATTATATACTTACTCAAAAAAAATATATATATATATAGTACTCCTATTATATATGCACATTTGCGCCACCTCGTGTAACTCACGAAAGGATCTTGGTAAAAGCGAATGTCCCACGAATATGCTTCTCGAAATTATTTGTTTTGGGTAGTATAAATTAAATCAGGTCCCTTCTGTTTTTTTTTGGTTTGAGGTCCCTTCTGAATTTAACTATCACTAGTGCATGCCTCAATTTTAGGTATTTTTTTTTACCTTAAGTTTAGGTATGATTAAAGTTATGGAAGTTATTTATCTGCACTTTCTTATAATGGCCAAATTAAAACTAATAAAAGGTGAACATCTGATGGATACTTTGTTTATGATAATTCAAAGGTGCTCTTTAGAAGTTCTCTCTCCTTTCCCCTTTCTTAATTATCGATGAAATTCATAAATACGAGCGCTTTAATGGAATTTTATTAATGCCATGGCCTAATTAAACTCTAATGAATTAGTTTAAGAATGAATTTAAAGTAGAGTCGAGGGTGGGGGCTTGATGGACTTTAATGAAATGAATTGAAAGTCAATAATAATACTTCATCCGATCCTAAATATAAGACTAAATTGACTTTTTGTGCAAAATCCTAAAAAAGCAAAAATAAGTTAATTATAAATTAATTTACCTAATTTTTTTTCCTTAAACTAGTTTATTTTACCTAAAACTAATGAATAATCTAAAAATATATCAAATAAGTCATCATTTAATAAAATATTTCGCAACCTTAATCTCTCCAAAAAAAAGTCAATTAGGTCCTATATTTAGGACCGGAGGTAATATTAAACATGGGTTGAAACTTGAATATAAATATAGAAAATAGATTACATATGACAGTATGTGACAGAAGCAGGGTGGATGAATAATGATTAAAAATGTGTATTGTAGTTGCGGTTCAAAGCTTCTTGAAGAGAGAAATAGCTGACTTTCTATAAGAGTGAAGAAAGGAGGGCCACGCGTTGGATTAAAATATCAGAGTGAACATGTGGTGTTTGGTTAGTTCAGCGTGCATGCCACCAACCACATAACTGACATAAGGGCTCTGGATTTTGTGGTAGATTTATAAGTCACCCTACTTTTCCACCAACATTTTGGGGCATCTACTTCTCTTGCGTCAAATCAGAGCGCACTGCTTTCATCTAACACTTTAAGCCCTAGTTGTTCACTTGATAGTTGACTACTATATTCCTACATCGCTATAAGACATATTTGATTTTTTTTTAGTTCAAGACAACTAAAAACGGGTAAGAAAAACAGACAACTAAATGAATCAGTTTAATATGTTTATCCTTTTTCTACAAACTACTAGTCAGTCTATAGTATAAGAAGAAATTTGAGAAGTTTTTTCCAATTATAAGAGGTAATGTTGTAAAATGGAAGGTGATAAATGTTTGATTTCCATTTCCCTTAACACGTAAAATATAAAGAGGACGGAGAAAGATTCATATTATTATCTCGTAATGAGAGTTTGTTGTCTTCATCTTCTAATGTTGATAATATTCTACATGCTCAGGTGAGTGGTTCTTTAGAAAATGTTAATGGTGGTTGTGAGAACCACAATCTCAATTCAATGATTCCTCAATGAATGTTATTTTCTGGAATTGTAGAGGGGTGGGAGCAAGATCTTTCCCAGGATTAATAAGAGAATTACAGTATAAGTATAAAGTAGACATTGTTTTATTGTTTGAGACTCGTTGTGGAGGTATGAAAGCAAAGAAGATAATCTCTAAGATGGGATTTAATGGCTCATATGTTGTTGACGCTCAAGGGTTTAGTGGAGGTCTGTGGGTGTTATGGCGTGATGAGAGTTGGACTGTTAGTATAATTGGTTCATCTGAGCAATGTGTTCATTTGAGTTTTGATCATAATGGGGAGAAATGCTTAGTTTCTGCGGTGTACGCAAGCCCTTATTATGTGAAAAGAAGGAGTTTATGGAGAGAGTTGGAGGAGTTTGGTAATGAGGTGGAAGGTCCGTGGTGTGTAGGAGGAGATTTTAATGCTATTTTATTTGAGAATGAACGACGGTCTACTAGGAAGGAGTATTCTTTGGTGGATAAGGATTTTTCTAATTGGTATGGGGAGTCCGGTCTATCTCATATTCATACTATGGGATCTTTTTTTACTTGGAGTAGAGAGGGTTGTGAGAGCAGACTGGATCGTATTCTAGCAAATGATATGTTTATGGATAGATTCACTGAAGCTAAAACAACAGTTTTATATAGTTTCAAGTCGGATCATAAGGCTTTGTTATTGACGATGGAGGTGTCTCATTGTTCGGTTGCTTTTGAACGTCCTTTTAGGTTTGTGGCTTCATGGTTGTTACATAATGACTTTAATGAATTTATGAAGCGGGTATGGGATAAGAATTTGTCATGGTCCCAAAATGTGAATGCTTTTACCCAGCAAGTGGAGGTGTGGAAGACGGAGGTATATGGTCATGTGGGAAGAAGAAAGAAACAAATTCTTGCTAGGCTTGATGGTATTAGTAGAAGTTTAAAGAATCAAGGTTCTTGGTCTTCTCTCTCTCAGCTTCAGAAAGAACTATGGCAAGAACTAGAGACACTAATTTTGCAGGAAGATATTATGTGGGCTCAAAAGGCAAGGTGTGAGTGGTTTTATTTAGGGGATAAAAATTCGAAATATTTTCATCGAAGGGCGAATGCAAGGAGGAGGATAAATCGTATTGAAGCTCTCAAGGGTGAGGATGAAGAGTGGATATTTGATGTGGATCAGATAAAGAATGTAGCTGTGAATTTTTATCATATGCTTTTTTCTGAAGATCGTGCGCATAGGGATGTGTTGAATGTTGATGTATCTTATCCTATGCTTACGGAGGGTGTTATTAGTAATATGAATATTGATGTGAAAGAGGTGGAAGTTGAGACTGCTTTGAAGAGTATGGACCCTCTTAAAGCTCCAGGTCCTGATGGTTTTAATCCTTTATTCTTTCAAGCTCAATGGAAACAGGTTAGTGGAAATGTTATTGATTTTGTGCGAAAAGTGTTTGAGAATCCTTATTTGATTAGGGAGGTTAATCAGACTTTTCTTGTGCTTATTCCTAAAGTCCCTAACCCAGAATTTATAAGAGATTTTTGTCCGATTAGCCTTTGTAATGTGATTTATAAATTGATAACGAAAATCATAGTTAATCGGATTAAGCCTGTTATGTCGACTATTATTTCCCCTAATCAGTGTAGTTTTGTTCCGGGACGTTTGAGCTCAGACAATATTATTGTTGCTCAAGAGGTGATCCATACCATGAAAACTATGAAGGGAAAGAAAGGTTTTATGGCTGTAAAAATTGATTTGGAGAAGGCGTATGATAGAATTAATTGGGAATTCGCTATTAATTGTTTAAGGGAGGTGGGAATTCCGGAGAGCTTGATCTTCTTGATTCAGGAGTGTATATCTTCTCCCTCTATGCAACTATTGTGGAATGGTAGCAAGTCAAATGTTTTTAATCCTTCCCGAGGTATTAGACAAGGTGATCCTTTGTCTCCGTTTTTATTTGTGATTTGTATGGAGAAGTTGGCTCATTTGATTCAGTCAAATATTTCATCTGGAAACTGGAGACCAATTCGTCTTAATAAAGGGGGACCACCATTATCTCATTTGTTTTTTGCTGATGATTTGATTATTTTTGCTGAAACTCGTTTAGACCAGGTACAAGTGATTAAAGATTGTCTTAATGCGTTTTGTGATGCTTCGGGTCAAAAGATAAATGAAGGAAAGACAAGAGTTTTCTTTTCTCGCAATATTAATCATAATATTAAATCTCAACTAAGTCATAGTTTGGGATTTAATATGTCTGCTGATTTGGGTAGATATCTTGGGGTTCCTCTTCATCATGAGAGGGTTTCTAAGTCAATGTATCAATTTACGGTGGATAAGGTAAAACAAAGATTGGCTAGCTGGAAGTGTCATTCTTTGTCTCTGGCAGGGAGGAATACTCTTATTAATTCAGTGGCTTTGTCTATTCCTAATCATGTGATGCAAACGTCTATTATTCCTGTTGCTTGTTGCGATGAGATTGAGAGGAATGCCCGGAATTTTTTATGGGGTTCAACAAGTGATAAGAAGAAAGCTCATTTGGTGGCGTGGGACAAAGTTTGTTATCCTAAAGTGTGTGGTGGATTGGGTCTTCGTCATGCTTCTCTTCAGAATAAGGCTTTTATGATGAAAGTGGGATGGGGGTTGGTGAATAACAAGGATGCATTGTGGGCCCGAGTAATTAGAAGTAAATATAATTGTGGTCAAGATTTGATCCCTATTATACGAGCAAAGAAGCCGGGGTCAAGAGTGTGGAGTGGAATTAAAGCTGTTTGGGAGAATGTTAAGAATGAGATTGAGGTTGTTCACAGGAATGAGGAGTATAAAGTTAGATGGAAGCTTGAGAGGAGTGGGATGTTCTCTGTCAGATCAGCATATACGAAAGTTGCTGATTTTAATGCTCAGGAGGATCAATGTTGGAGGAACATTTGGAGGCTCAAGGTCCCTCAGAGATGTAAAATGCAGATGTGGTTTTTTATGCATGATAGACTTCCTACTAATGAGAGGTTGCTTGAATGGAGAATTCATCCAGATGGTTCTTGCGCGTCGTGTAATTCGCAGTTGGAATCAACGGTACATGTGATAAGAGAATGTGGTAATGCTAAAGAGGTTTGGCTTAACTTGGGAATCTCTTTTGCAAATAAAGAATTTTGGGAAAGTAATTTACATGATTGGTTAAGGAAGAATGTGAAGATGCGTAGAGGGTATGGGATGGATAACTGGAATGAAGTTTTTTGTGTGTCTTGCTGGTTGATTTGGAGAAGAAGGAATGAAGTGACCCATAATAATGAATGTTCAAGTGTGTATGAAGCCATAGCAGAGATCAAAGGCATTATTAGATGTATGCATAGGGCGAAATCTGTCTTGCCCAATTTAAGGATGTAGGTTATTTTTTGTTTGTATTTTCCTTCCTTTTTATAAAAAAAAAAAGAGGACGGAGAGTATTTTTTTTAACTGAATTGTTTTTTTTTTTAACTGAAAGAGGACGGAGAGTATTTTTTTTAACTGAATTGTTTTTTTTAACTGAAAGAGGACGGAGAGTATGAATGTATGATAAATAGCATGAGAGTAAAATTGAAAAACCACATTAATTTTTCTAATTCATTAATTACATATAACATTTAATATAATTAAGTACTCTCTCCGTTACTAAATGCAAAATTATTTTGCCTAATCTGATTAAATTAAATATGCTAATTAGTTTAGTTATCATCACATAAAATTGTCAATTTACCCAAATCATATACTTTTATTTATACTCGATCTCTTTCTCTTGTTTATTTATTATTAATAAACATTGTTAAAGTTAATTTGAGAAAAGAATTGGAAACCATTAGAAAGTGGTCTTATATTTAGGAAACCGCTATGAGTATTTAGTATCGAAGGAAGTAGCTTGTTTGGCTTTGTCAATCTCAAAAAAATAACTAGGTATTATACTAATGATGATCATATTGAGTGACATAAAACACGTAATATTCCTCGTTTACTGTTGAAGTTCAGTTTTCATATTTTGGCTATTATTTAATTATTTCATCGGGCCATATCAAAAGTATATATTTCTTCTTCCGACAGATAGTTGGAGCTCGCAAATTTTCTTACAGAAATAACGGGAAACTGTTAGTATATTATGTAGCATTGGTGGCGATTTCAGCTTCTCTTGAGATTATGTGAAATTGCAAAAGTGAGAAGGAAAAAAGCTGCAAGCAAGCTTTTATCTCATTATCATGTGAACTCAGATTTCACATGAGATTATATTTGTATTAGCATCTTAAGAGTCTAACGATGGAGAACATAAATCCACATACACGAGAGAGGGTTTGTTTTGTCTAGCAGATATGTTCTCATTTTCGTCCCCTAAAGCCCATTAAAATATTTTTCGGCCCATTGATTTTAATTGGGCCCATCTAATTTGTTATATAAACTCACGTCACGTAGTCACATGTTATTACTATTTACTAGTGCGTAGGCCTCTACAGACCACACACGACGCACATGCAAATTGTAAAAGGACATATCAAGAACTCAAGAGTCAAGGGTGTTCTATTCATGTGGGGTTTGTCAACTTGTCCTTGAGTGTGTGGTATCTATTTCGTACGTCATTGTATTGAACAAGTTCGGTTAACTGGACGACTAGGACGTCTCTTTATTATGTTGTTTATCCACATATTCGACGCTTCCACGCAGACTGACGTTGACGATGGCTATACCTTAATTATAAACTGATATCTCTAGCTCACAGTTAAAGTCAGTTACGTTCACTGGCAAAATCAACCTTTAAAATAAGATGAGAGAAGTGGACTCCGTTGGGCTGAAACAAGGATTCATTATTATTGCATAATTAATTAAAGGATTCAGTTTTTCTGCAAAGCACCCTTAATGCTTAGTAAAGAAAGCTAGTTATAATCAGATTTGGACCATCTAAAATTAATCTGAACGACCTAAACTGAATTATATTTTAAATGATATTTTTTGAGTAAATCCTTAGTTCATAAAATAAGGATAGCTATTAGCGTTTATAGAATAGAGATAGTTAATTATTAGATTATCTTAATTTTGTATTATTTTATGCACATTTAAGTTATATTTTTAAAAAAACTTTTAAAAAGTCAACTCCGGGCGATATAAGAGTAATTAGATAGTAGTAGTTTTTATTTGATTAGCGGCTAATCAGCTTGCACATTGAACTGATTTGAACAACATTTAACCGCAGAAAAACAATAAAAAACATGCTAACTATCCTTGGAAGACTTCAAATTTATTTTAGGATACTGTTCCATTATGTGAAAATTATACATACACACACTAAACTCCAAGTTTGGCTTTGTCCAGAGTATTTGCTGCACAGAGCAGCTTTTCATGGTTATCACTTTTGAAATCAATATTAGAATATAATGCTAATAAAGAGATTATTGTTATGATTACACATGGGCACGCTTCATTATAATTAATTAACCGTAATTATAATGGACTTTTCTTTTTTTTGCCTTTAAGCTTTAGCTTTATGATAATGATATGTTCCATATATGTGGATACGTTTTCAATGAGTGAATGTTCCACCTTCAACTATCCATACGCGTCTGTAGGCTGAGCCACCAACACAAGCATGTGCATGAAAAGCTATTCACACCAAAGTTTTTGGGCAAGTGCCTCCCATATCGCATACACACGCAACTTATTGTTTCTGATCGGCCACATAGCTGATCTATAAATATTACTCCCATAAATATTGCTGATCGTATAAGACTAACTTTTTTTTTTTTTTGAATAGTATAAGACTAACTTAATTAGTTGTAAAATGTGTTATTTTTATTATTAGAATATTTAATTCTTTCAATATGTGAATCTGTTATCATGGCCGGGTTTAGCAATCAACAATAAGAGTTCAAGAAAAATAACAATAAACACGAGGAATAAAAATGATTTAAGGCATGATGTCTGGGATAAAGAAAATGATTTTCATGTTCATGAAAAGATCAGAGTGGCGATTAAGCGACGCACAGTGTGTAATTGATGGGACCTTAGCTTGGCGATTCAAGAGTGATGTCCAAGCAAATCTGGGTCACAACCTTCATCATTTTATACTCTCGATTCCCAAATATTGAAGTAACACAGAACAAATCACGTGCATATATATAGGCAACATGCATGCATCGCAAAAACAAATAATTTGAAAATGAAAACCGATTGTGTGATATGAGAGTGGCTCTGGCAGGGGCGGAGCTTCCACGTTTTTATATAAGGGTAATTAATTTAAGGCATCACCCATTACACATGACATAGAAAAAGTCCTATAAAATGACGAATTAGAGTAATAAGAAACCATACTTTAATTATCTTTAAAAGAAATACTTATACCCTTCTTGTTATTCTGAGCCCAAATATTGTGACTGGTGTCCAATAACTTGGTATGAAAAATGTTGTTATTCATAGCACAAACATTTGTCATCAGTTAAAACGTAAATCTTTATGATTGACACCCAATAACATGTTACATATGGTCAAAACAGTATTATTCACTCCCTAAACGCGAGTTATTTTGTGAATAACAATAGGAGCAAAAAAATTCTTTTTGACTTTTAAGATAATAAAAGTAATGTCCTCTGAGAAAATATTTTACTACCTCCGTTCCAAAATATAAGATCACTTTGGCTAATTTGGAGAGATTAATGAAGGTTTCCCAATGAATTAAGATTACATGATATTCTCAAAATACCTCTTACTTAAATTTAAAAGACAAATACGGATTTGAGAGAGAAGTGAGGGAGCTGAGAAGTATAGGGGTAATTTGGACCAAGATTGAGACAAAATAAAGAGCGATCTTATATTTAGGAACTTATCCACTTCCCCAAAGTGATCTTATATTTAGAAACAGAGGGAGTAATTCACAACTTGATGAGAACTTCTTATTACTACCTCCGGTCCTAAATATAGGATCTAGATAACTTTTTTTGGAGAAGTTAAGGTTGCAAAATAGTCTATTAAATCATGACATATTTGATATATTTTTAGATTATCCATTAGTTTATAAGTAAAATAAACTAGTTTAAAGGAAAAAATTAGGAAAATCAATTTATAATTAACTTATTTTGCTGTTTTTTAGGATTTTTCAAAAAAGTCAATTAGGTCTTATATTTAGGACCGGAGGGAGTAATATATTTGTTTTGTTGGTTGAGAGTTTAAATTAGGGAAAATTAATTTGAGGTCACCCACAAGTCCCAAAAGTTGAAAAAATTAATGTAGGGTCCCAAGGGACCTCACTTTAATATATTTGAAAAGTGAAAAGACAGTTTTGCCCCTAGCCTATTAACACTTGTCACATGTGCCCAATAACTTGTCAAAGTGTGACAACTTACTGGGCACGCTTGACAACTCTTTGGGCAAACCTTGACAAGTTACTGGACACATGTGACAACTAGTTAGACATGTGTAACAACTTAGTGGTCAATACTCTTTAAGCTAATGGGCACCGCAAAATGACAAGTTACTGGGCACGCTTGACAACTCTTTGGGCAAACCTTGATAAGTTACTGGGCACATGTGACAACTAGTTGGGCATGTGTAACAAGTTAATGGCCAATACTCTTTAAATTAATGGGCAGAGCAAAATGACAAGTTACTGAGCACACTTCACAACTATGTGGGCAAACATTGACAAATTACTGGGCACATGTGACAAGTGTTGATAGGCTAGGGGCAAAAGTGTCTTTTCACTTTTCAAATATATTAAAGTGAGGTCTCTTGGGACCCTACATTAATTTTTTCAACTTTTAAGACTTTTCTAGTATTAAGTTCCTTGTGAGGGTCATTTTCCTTTTAAATTATGCAGCCTTTGATAATCAAACACACACATGTTTTGACATCGTGCACAGTACACGGATGAGCTGTATAGTAACCCGATATTGACATTAATCATTATACTGACATGCTGATCGATTTAGGACAAATGACGAACAATCCATTTAAATTTGAACTCTTAAATTATGTTTGTCCAAAAAACCCTTAAATTATAGGAACCACGTATTACAACTAAGGGAAGGAGTATGACATTTTAAAATGTGACCAAAAGGCATGACTTTAGTAAATGCAATTGTTATATGAAAAAATTGAGGCGACTATTTGTCTGAGCTGCGCTGTGGATTGTTAAATCAAGCTACATAATCATTCTTAAAAGTGTCAACCCATATTTTGATTAAAAAATCAATTAAGTGCACAAAAAATGCTAATTATCTTACAGCGAGTTATTTATGTCTCTCAACTCGACGGAACAAAGTTCAGTGATGCCAATGCCAGGAGATAGAACGGATACATATATTGATCAAAATAAAAATGTTGCTTATACTAGAAATTTCACAGGATTGTTCAAATTGAATAACACGTCTTCTACTAATAATAAAACTGAAGATGGCAAGGTTAGTACTTAGATAAGAAAACAGAGCAAAGAAACAACGAAAATAAAGTAGTAACCAACATCCAACCCCTAAATACGGGGAAGAGACAATAACTCTATTAGATTCACGTGCATCTAAAGCTAAGATGTTGGACATAATAAGTGATAATTCATGAACACACCCTATCGAACCCACTTCTTTTCATACAAATGTTATTTAGACAAATTCCAACAAAGAGGTTGACTAAACAATAAAGGGGTCAAGTCACTAAACAGCATATATGAAAGTCACAATCTTTTCTAACAAAGGCTATTACCACAGGGCGCAACCTAAAATCACCCACAAAACAACTCCAAGAAAGTGACATGATGATTACTTAGCAATAACATACTTCCTTTTCAAGCTGATTTCTTTTAAATTAAGAAAGTAAAATGAAGCTTTAAATTTAAATACACGTAATTAGTTGATACATCAGTTGATAAGTAAAATGAATTTGTTCAGAAGGAAAAAAATGAACATACTTTTTTTTAAATGTCAATTTAATTTTACAAACAATGAATGTGCAAAAATGAAACTCCTTCAGGTCCTAAATATAAGACCTAATTGACTTTTTCTGGAAAATCCTTAAAAAGCAAAATAAGTTAATTATAAATTGATTTACCTAATTTTTTCCCTTAAACTAGTTTATTTTACCTATAAACTAATGGATAGTCTAAAAATATATCAAATATGTCATCATTTAATAACCTATTTCGCAACCTTAATCTCTCCAAAAAAATTCAATTAAGTCCTATATTTAGGACCGGAGGTAGTAATAAACTTTGCCCCAAGGAGCGTTTGTGATATTTAAGTTTCGCGAGGTGCAATAATAATACTCAACTTGTGGTTCAGGTGCAATCATAGGATTTAAAGTTAAGAGAAATAAAATTTGAACATGAAAAGATTCTTATGCCCTCATTGAATTATTCTTCTCCCTCAATCTCCCTCTACTGACCTAGGAGCATAAGAGTCTTTTCATATTCTAATTTTATTCCTCTTTAGTGCAAATCCTTTAATTGCACCTGAACCACAAGTTAAGTATTATTTTTTCACCTCACGAAACTTAAGCATCACAAACGCTCATTAGTACATTTGTAATCTGTAAACTTGTAAATCCAATTGAGTGATATGTAATCATGTAGGGTGTGGAGGAGTTTTATATTTATATGTTAATGTTGAAAGACAAGGAGGGTAGACTCACACGGACCACCCTTATTGACCACACAAGAGGACGGTGCATTATTTTAAGTGTCATCGGTCCCGTGGGCCCCACGCCGGTCCGAACCTTCCTTTGCCAAGGCTCGCCAATAGGCCAATACCAACCCTGCCCTGCCTGCCTCGTCTATATATAATTCATTTTTCTTTCGTCTCTCTTTATCCACTTCGCATTCTCTACGCGCTCTTTGCCTCCTCCTCCCTCATCTTCTCCTCTCTACTTTCAGGTAATTTCTTCTATCTATCTCCTCGCCGATCTTTTCACGATCTCATGGTTTTCCCTTTCGTTTATATCAATTTCTGTTGGGCGAAATTGAGGTTTTCATAATTAGGTTTTCAATTTCAATTTCAATTACGAAGGATCATGAGAAAATTACAGGACATAATTGTAATTTAAAATGATCTGGTGAATTTTGTTCGTTTTCTTTGCATTTTGCGCGCCGAATTATCGCCTGGTCTCATTATGATGTGTCTTCAATCTTTTGGTTTCTTCATGAATGATCTGATTGAAACTCGTGATTTCCGATCTCATGTGTCTGTCTGTATATGATCTTGACTTGGCCTTGGACTTTTTTTTTGGTCATGGTTGTTGTGTTTCTCGTATGAGTCTTGAGAAATTGTCAACTGCTCGGTCAAATTCATTGTCTTATCTCCGTTTCTCTTGGTTCATATGCTTTCAATCACGCGGCGAAACACGTGTGTAGTTTGAAGAATAAAACGCGTCTAAAAATTGATCTTCTAATCAAGAACCTAGGGTTGACTCTTAGGGTCGCTTAATATTGACTCTTACTACAAGGGAGTCAAGAATTGTTTTGATCTTTGACCCAAAAAAAAAAAACAAGAATTTTGATCTGAAATATGAGTGATTTCGAGTTATTTGGTAATTTTTGTTATTTTCTTTCTTCATGGAAAGTAGAGTAGTAATTAAAGAATACCAGCTTTATATTGCTTTGTATTCTTGGGATTATTTGCCTTTTTTTATTGTAATCTGGGTGGCCTTGTGCGTGTACCTTGTTATTAGCATTTAGTATGTTTATATTCGTTCTAACTTTTCTTCCTGTCCTGTATACTGTTTCTGATCTGTATTTGTGATCTGTGACACAGAAGATAAAGAACAAGGATCAAAGTCAAACTCAAATGATGGAGTTGCTCTCTGGAGGAAGATCAACATTAAATCCTAATGCTCCCATGTACGTTCCAGCTGCCTTCCGCCAAGTGGAGGACTTTTCTCCAGAATGGTGGCAGTTGGTAACAACTCTGACATGGTACCATGACTATTGGCTAAGCCAGCAACATGATGAGGAAGCCTATTATAACAATGCCGGGGATGAACTTGATAACAGTGATGTGCTTGATTTGCTGCCAGATACATTTGATCTTGATGCTGATGAGGATCTGTCTGTTATGGAAGCCCAGCTTGAGGAATTCATTCAATTTTCTGAAGCTGAAGGTAAGAAAGAGGAGTTATTAATTTAGTGCCTATTTTGACTATTGAATAGACATCCAGATTTAAAATCTTAACTCACTAGTTATTTTGAATCCTTTCTTACATATGCGGCTTGTTATTTGTCTAATGTATACTGTGGTTTACAACTAATGAAGAACTCCAATTTTCAGCCAAAACTGGCCCCAATACTCCCGTGAAAACAGAGCATGGAGCAAAGTCACCATCGCATAAGCAAATCTAAGATGTAGGCAACGGTGCATCTAATAACCAGACTCAACGCTGTTGGTCACTGAAGCTAGTATTACTCACCATATTTTCTGTAGCTTTTACCTTCCTGTAATTTTCTGTATAGGCAATGTTCCAACACTTAATCTGTCCCTATCCTGCAATGTTTCCATAGTCTTCTGGTAAACAATCAAGTTGGAATTGGAAAAAAAGCAAGAGAAAAAGAGAAGTTTGTAAAACAAATTTGTATTGCATGAGCTGCAACAAGTGCTATAGAAAATGTATAAAAAAAATTAGAATTCATCATTTCACTTGATTTCATTATCTCCTTTTTGGGATGGCATGTGGCCCCATAAAATTGACTCGCTTCTACTTTTTATTCAGCATAAAGATTATAAAAATCTATACCAGTCATATCGAAAATTACTCAGATTTTGCCATTTTGCTGGATATTGTCAATGTGCTGTCAATGTTGTTTTATTGAGACGAAGTGGGTACTGTTGTCCCACATTAGGTTCTGTTTAATGAATTGACCTGTGCTTTTGTCCTCTTCGTTAAAGAAAGAATGATCAAATGGATCTTCTCTTTGAGTGCATTAATGCATTGGGTTGGGAAGGTCACGCAAACAATGTCATAAACAGTCGCGTTGTCAGACTGAATAGTAGGAAGATAAGCCACGTCCGAAAAATTTGTCTGATCAAGATAATACTAGGGATAATTAATTAGAGGTCCTCACAAGGGAGTTAATAGTGGAAAAATCCCAAAAGTTGAAAATATTAATGTAGGGTCCCAAGGGACCTCACATTAATATATTTGAAAAGTGAAAAGATAATTTTGCCCCTCCAGCCGCCCCCCCCACCCCTCCCCCTCCCCTCCAGCCGCCCCCCCCACCCTCCCCCTCCCCTCCAGCCGCCCCCCACCCCTCCCCCTCCCCTCCAGCCCGCCCCCCACCCTCCCCCCTCCCCTCGAGCCCGCCCCCCACCCCTACCCTCCTCCCTCCACGCCCCCCACCCCCACTAGTTTCGGGGCAAAATTTTTTTTAAGGCTAGGGGCAAAATTGTCTTTTCACTTTTCAAATATATTAATGTGAGGTCCCTTGGGACCCTACATTAATATTTTCAACTTTTGGGATTTTTCCAGTATTAACTCCCTTGTGAGGGACCTCTAATTAAATTTCCCATAATACTACTTCTGATCTCAAGGTCTCACCTATCTTTATGCTCGAATTGAAAAATATTACTTACATCACAAGGTCCCTCTTCCCTCTCTCTCAGCTATCTTTATGCTCCAATATTTTGAAGCATTAATCACCATTTTTTTTATAGTAACTTGGATTGGATAAGGAGTGTTCTTTGTTCTCTTCCTTCATAGTATGAAAGGCGAATAGCCCATTCCTTCACAATAGGTGAGAAATTTAAAATTAAATCCTTAAACACGGTTTTCTTTAACTGTGAATTATATAAAATGATTTTTTTACTTCCTTATGTATAAAAAATGATTTTTTTAAATTATTAGTTTTATATTGTAAACAAAACCCATCAAAAGCACTTATCTTAAAAATTAATTTTATTTAAAAACACTTAAGTATTGAGGAAATACTAGTAAAGACATTTCATCCCATTCGGCACAATTTTGTAGATGATTGTTTTTGCCTTTTTGGTGCCCTTGAATAATATTTAATAGAAACAAGAAGAGAGGGATAAAAAAAGAAACAAGAAGAGAGGATTAATGATTAAATAAGCAACATAAAAGAAACTTCTCCATTCACTCCGCAAAATCATGAGACGAATAAATGCTGTAAAAGATTATATGTATTTTAACCCGGGTTGACGTGAGTGGTAAGTACTCTCGTCCCTTAAGCTAGTGGTTTGGGTTCAATACCTAGCTCTTGTGAATGAAGCAAATTCACAGGCCAACTGTCTTCCCTCTATATGAGATTTCAGAACAACGAGAGATTAGTTTCACTTGACACGCTGATGAATACACTTGGTAACAAAAAAAAAGATTATATGTATTTTCTTTTTCGTTATTTACTTTGACTGGGCCTTATTTCCTTTGATTTTTATTTTAATTAGATTGATTGATGATTGATTGTGGCCCAAAAAAGATTAGCTTGATCTCATTCAGTCTAAGCCCATAAAAAGACGAAAACGCCCCTGGAATTTCCTTATAAAACTCGCACCGCCATTTTCTCCCGCCTTTCATAAATAAAAGTTTTGTTCAACAGCACACACAAACACCATGGCGCCAAAAGCAACACCTTCGTCTCCCATCACCATCGGTAAGAGCAAGACCCTTCCTTCAACAACCCAAATTTTCTCATTCTTTTTCTCCATTTCTAACCTCAACTTCCTCTCTCACAGGTAACTGTGAGATTATCGTTCAAGCCAAAAGCTTCACTTCTAATTCGGACACAAACACCCTCCAAATTTCTCTCCCCACTAGTGGCAACATTAAAGTTTCAGGTTTACGACACTAATCTTTTTCCCACTAAGAAATGTTCATCATAAAGAGAGGGTTGATTGCGATTTTGACTACCATTTTTGCAGTCTTGAAAGGCCTTGTTGTGAGTAAAGAAAATGATTCAGAGAATTTTAAGCCCCAAGATAAAGGTCAAATCTTTTTTACATTACACGTTACTTTATTACAGTCCCATGATTTTTTTAGTTTTTAACGTTTCTGGGTTTTATGCAGATCTTGAATTCGTCCTTGTTAATCCTAAAGATGCTGACGACACTAGCAAATCCTACTTAAAGGTAAAGTTTTCTCCTTTCTCTATGTGAGACTGTGTTTGTATGATATGAGATTTAGTTAAAGATAGGATTTTTGTGAATGCGTTGGCAGGAAGTATTGCAGATGTATATGACAGAACTCCCTGGAATGAAATTTGCTGCAAATACTGGAAAGCAATCTAATTTTCTTGAAAGATGTGTAACTAATGGGTATTACTACGTTCTTATCATTTTAATTTTTTCCCTTGCCTATAGTGCTAGTTTATTAATCATGCTGATTATAATTTACTTTGTATCTTTTGGGAAAAAGTTTACCCTTGTGCCTTAATTTAATGTACATGGCACAAGAAAGTTGAAAGGTGCAAGGAACTTTCATTCATGGATTGCTTATGTCTGCAGGAAATATCGTACACTGCTTCTAAAATCTGGTTCTGTTCAAAATTCTGGGAAGGTATGTTTGCTAGGTGAACTTGGGTTGATGATTTAATCCCACTAGTTTCAATTCATTAACTAGTGACCTTGCTAATCTTATGCTATTAACAGAAAAAATTCATTTCTGACTATTTTATAATTATGCAGCTGAATTCATCAGTGGAATTAAAGAAACTCTCTATGTTTCATTATTAATCCTTCTTGTTTCTATATAGGTTATAGCTGCCATTACGTTTCAAATAATCCCCGCAGATACAGCGTATGCAGAGATTCCACTTGCAGCGGTTAGTGCAAACTATCAACGCAAGGTATGCTCTTCTTCTCAGTTTACATTTTCTTTATTTTATTTTTATCTCTTCGAAGTTTCCAACTTTTGTATCTTTTAAAATAAGTGGCGGTGCCTTTAGGAGAATCATTTAAATTAGTAGCACTAGCACATAGTGAAATCTTGGATAAGTGAAATAGATAGCGCATGAAGTTCCATTTATTAATTATCTAACATATTATCTCTGATTTTTGTTTAAGTTCCATTTTCTGCTAGTACAGTAAATTTCTCGGACTTATTCTCTTTAGTAAACTTTCTAAGTTACTCTTTTACAGGGTCTTGGTCATATGCTGTTTGTAGAGCTTCGGAAGAGACTTCAACATGTTGGTGTTACTTCAATTTTCTGCTGGGGAGACAAAGAATCTGAAGGGTTTTGGCTTAAACAGGTAAAATCAGAACATCTCATGAGTGTGGACCATCTTAATAGCCATATCTGTTTAGTTACTTTCATAGATTGTTGTTTCATTTGAGTCTTTCTGAGAAGGGTTGAAGCGGTAAATCATGAATATAACATCTCAGGATGAGTATGAATCATCTTATAGTCATATACAGTTTTCTTTTAATAAAATGTAGTTCTATTTTTGGGTATTTCATCAAATGCTTTCAGTTCTTGATAGAGATACACACACGTTCTATTTCAAAAACGAATTTAATGTAATACTTATCTAGAGCATGAAATTTTTATGGTAAGATGAATATTCATTGGCGTCCAATGCAATTTGCTGAATATAGAGCCATAGGTTTTTTTATTTCATGTGAAAGTTGTTTCTTGAGTTCTAATGCTACTGTAATATGAAAACAACTTTGGATTTGCAGGGTTTCATATCAATAGCAGAGGTGGACACCAAAGGTAGAGCTCGAAGGTTGCCTATAAAAGCTGATATCCGTAAAGCATTATGCTTTCCTGGTGGTTCTACACTCATGGTTAGCCATCTAAGGATGGAGTTTTCAGCTGATGCTACTAACCCTATGAAGTGTCTTCCCTCACAACAACATCCGAATCAATTGACAACTGGAAATGCTGAGAACGACCAGCTTAAATTCACAGGACAATTACACGCTGATTTGAACCTTTCAAATAAGCCTACAGATAGAATAGAAAATAAGGAGACCAGTCATCCCAAGGCTTTGGTGAATGATGGTTTTTCAAGAGAATTTGATAAATTGAGAGGTAACTTTTCACCTGGTTTATCTTTTATTTTTCTGTCTTTGCTTCTCCATTTCTTACTCACAGTTTCTCTAATCTAATAGTTTCAATTAAAATTGAAAGGGATCAATGTAGTCCCTTCGTTAAGGTCTATTTAATTGATGACATTGTTTTTCTGTGATTTTTTGCTCTATAAACAAGATTTGACAGTTGCAATTCTTTGCTGGTGCAGATGGTGACTCACTGCCCACTGTTGCAGGACTTGCAAACGATGGAGTTGATGCTGAAATGAATAGTTCTAATTCTACAAAAGGTGCAAAGAGGATTTGGGAAGCCTCTTTGTCGTCGTTAAAGTCAAAAAGAGTGAAAGGAAGCCATTTCGTTGATGGTAAATCTGATTCTAGCTGGGATTTTGCTTCAGAGGTTGATAGAACTGGTTCTTGTTTTGTGGGATGCTCATGGGGTGTTTCAAGTGGAAAAAATTTAGCTGAGTTTCCAGGTGGTGATTCTTTGATTGTCCAAGAAAAGAACTTTGAGAAACTCAGGGGGCATCATTTACAATTAGAAGCTCAAGTCAGCAATGAACAGCTATCAACTAAACAATGCTTTAGAATCATGCTAATGAATATTGCTGATGATGCTAAGAAAACGCACCTTACAAAGGTATGTTTGATTGTTTTATTACCAGTGAAATCCTTGTGTATGAGATTGGCAGTATTAGGTACTGGCATGTTGCTTTAATTGTCCTTTGTAGAGGAATACGCTTTTCTCCTCCTGAAGGAATTAATCTTCTTTCTCATAAGGGCTGGTGCACCAAAGTAGGGAGGAACAAAATTTTTAGAAATCAAATAGGGTCAAATTGAATCTCTTGAAAATGATTTTTCTCTAACAGTGGAAGAAATTCCTGGAAGGTTGTGCCATCTGTGAAGTCTTGACATCATTTTTCATATAAATAGGTCATTGAATCCCTTGGTGGCACCGTTACCTCTGAAGGATGCATGACAACACATGTAATCACAGGCAAAGTGAGGAAAACTTTGAATTTCTGCACTGCCCTCTGCTCAGGGTTAGTTATATCATCTTGCTTAGCTTCCAAGGGAAAATATATATGGATGAAATATATTGTTTAAATAGTATCTGTTTGTGGCTAGAGCTTCTGACATTATCTGAGCCTTTTTTTTTCTGCTTTAAAATTTTGATATGGTTGTAGGTAAACATATTAATTGTTTCTCAAATGAAGCAAATTAATTCGTTTCACCATCCTTGATTACCTTTGAGTATGAGTGTTTTTTTTTTCCGTTTACACGAGTATGAGTGTTTTAAATCTTGCGTTTTCAGGACATAAGCTTAGTTTCCTTTTATAGCACCTGATTATTCATTTTTTTGTCTTGAGAAAGGCGTTTGCTTCAACTATTGAATTTATTACATTGTCTGAGAAATTTTTCGGCTTATTTCTGTTAATCGATTAAAGTTTCCAGTAGACCGTGTTAATGAACACCAGAAAATACAGAGAGCACTTTTTACAAGATTACTTTGTAGGAACAGTGGGTCCGATGCACTTAAATGCATTCTTATTTTAGGAAATCTTTTTGCTCAAGTGAACAATGAGAGGCGGAACTAAACTAGTTGATAAACCACGCACTATTAAAATACAAACCTAATGATTCAAATTATGAAATAAATTTGATTTTGATTTTATAATCCATTTTCAGTTGGTTTCACTGACATAGTTATAGAGTTTGTTAATTTGTGATCATATAGTAGTTTCTTTTTATTTCATTAACCTCCATAGCACTAGTTTCTGTTGTTTTACTTTTGATTTAGTTTGTATTATGCTTTCAGTAATATCATAGTATTCATTCTAAGTTAATGTGTTTTATTTTCACGACTGAGGGATAATTTTTTGTTCCTTTGGGTTGATTATGCATCACTGATGGATGTTGCTAACTACACAGGGCTTGGGTGGTCACTTCAGATTGGTTAAAAGCTAGCTGTCGTGAAGGCAAATTTGTTGGTAGGTCAAACTAACTAATCTATTTTTATATATTTTATTCATTTGGCTATATAAACTCTTGTTCTAAATCGATCTGCAGATGAGTTGGATTATGTATTAAATGACGAGGATTATCTATCGAAGTACAGATGTGATTTAAAAAGTGCAGTTTTGCGAGCAAAAGCCAACCCCCAAGCTTTGTTCAAGGGGTACGATGTATGTATTGCAGATCATGTTCAGCCTCCTGCTAAAACACTAGCTGCAATTGTGAGATCTGCTGGTGGCAATGTGAGTACTAGTTCTTCTACTGAAATTTGAATGTGGTTTGAGGAAACTATAAGATGTTGTGTTAGGAAAATATAGGGTAGTTGCACCATTGAATTTCACGAGTAATTGAGATTTTTAATCATTAGTTTTCCTTAATGCCAAACATGCCTTACCTTTCCTATTTATTAAGAGCTATTGCATTTGATTCTCAATGTAAGATCTTGTTTGTATGTTCTTTTCATCCAGCTGGGAAAAAACTTTCTGAGAATTATGTTTCATCTGTTGCCTGCTCCCATGAAGTTTGATTGATTGTAGATAAATGTATTTAATTCCTCATGAATTCCATTATTTTGTATCAGGTTATTTGTGGGTTGAAGAAAGTATATGAAGCATCATCAACCATTTTTGTGACATGTGAAGAAGATATGGAGGAAGCAATGGTAGCTGCAAAGAAGGGGATCCGAACTTTCAGTAGTGAGTGGTTTATGAATTGTGTTATGAGGCAGGAACTTGACATGGAGGCATTTCAGTTTGCAGAGTCCTTGTGAAGATGGTGACATACTGAGTGGTGATTGACATGATTTCTTGTAATGCAGAATTTGGCCTTATTTATAGTTACCAGTGTATATTGTTTTCCCAACGGGCTTAGAGGGGTAGTTTTAGTGCAACTCTAATTTTGGTGGTAAGGGTAAATATAATAAGGTAGCGTGCCCTGCACTGTTCTGAGTGTGTTTGGTTGTGTAAAAGAAAGTAAAGAATTAGAAATAGAAAGGGTAAGAGATGGAAAGTAGGGGTAATGATGAGAGAGTAAAGTTTGTGGGCTCCACGATAAGTGTGAGATGGAGAGAGAAAACTTGTGGGCCCGAGATATATGTAAATGACCATATTACCCTTAACTTTTCAAATTATTTACACCCCACTTTCTTTGGTTTCATGCAACCAAACATATTATTGGGCTGATTTCTTGTTATGTTAGAGACGTTGCAGATGCACCTGAGATGTACAGAGAAAGAGACCTGTATGGTTGGAAAAATGGGACAAATTTTATTATCTTGAATGTATTGGCCCATGCAAAGGATATTTTTATGTCTTTTTTAAATGGTCAATCTTTAGCCATTTTCCCACCCTTTTGATGCCATCCGAGCAAATATAAATCACATAAAAGGAGTTATTTTCTGTCCTTACAAAAGTTTTCTTGATTTAATATATTAAGCTTTATACGAATCTGTTCAAGATTAATTGTTTAGCTATATAGGTTAATCAGGTGGCACATAAATTTTTAAAATAAATAAAAAGTTTTCCAAATGCTAACAATATTTTACATGTTAATTGTTAAATAGCTCCTTTATTCAATGCAATCATCTCTTAAACATTTTTCTCTTATTCTTTTTCTCAATTAGTCAAAAGTGTTTCTTTTTTTTGGCCAGGTCAAAAGTTTTTCTAACAGTTACCTTTTAAAGATTTTTTTAATAAAATAAATCGAATATCACATAAATTTTATCAAATGTCCTATAAATAAAAGTGTCACAATATTTTAAACAACATCATGTATGGGAAGAAATAGTAAGAAAAAGAAAGAGAATGCATGATTGTAATGAAAAAACGACATAAATCACGACACTAGTTTTTTGTGCATCTTCTTAATACATTAAGATAAGATTGTTTTCATTTTTTTTTCCTGGAAGTTTAAGAATCAAACTAGTATTTCTAGTTTAGTACCATACTTTTTGTAAGAGAATATATATACAATCTAACTCATACTTTTTGTAAAGTGATTGATTGAAATCTGTGACTTCAGATCCATGACAAGCGAGCTTATTGTTAAGCCATAAGCCATGTAGACCCTTCATGACTATAATTACTTCAAATTGATTAATTTTACATTAGTATCAATTTTGCGCAAGACTTTGAGATAAAACTCATCGTCCGTGGGTTCAGTGGCGAAGGGATTGAACAATGAGCGTCAGGTTGACAACCACGTCGCGGGTTCAATCCTAGGGAGTGACACTTTGTTGTGTCTCCATCGCGGCGCTTAGGGAGACATCTCCGTAACTAAGTGAAACTGAGAGTGACCTACTTGTGTGGACAGACATAAAGGGCTTGCTGGTCATGCTCCAGAGCACACAGGGACAGACCCCAGTGTATCATGAGTTAGGTGTCATACCCTTGATTGGCTGAGCCCAAACCCCTTCCTAAAATTTGTATTTATCAAAAAAAAAAAAAAAGACTTTGTGATAAAACTTGGAAGATATTGGTTGTGAAGGGCAGGAAGTAGGAAAGGCAATAATACAGTATTTTGTCCACGTGTCTTCATTGGCTGCCAACTGCTAAGCCAACGTCTTGTGTTTGCGTTATGAATTTGAAGATAAGAGTGTCATCATGCTTTCACTTGTGAAGGCAAGCAAGCAGAGAAGTTCCAAACATAGTATCATCAATGCCCATCATTTCCATTCCCGTTGTCTCTCATCCTGCTTCTGTGAAAAGCGCTTTTCATCATTCTGCTTCTTTCAATGCCAAACTGCAAGCTTCCCTCACAAACAAAACCTCACGTGCTCACCTTCCAGTCAGAGCTTGTCATTCCATGTCAGACAAGAAAGAGGCCTACAAACAAGTGGGTATGCTCCATATTCCTTTCTCTCTTAACTATAGTGTACAGCAACTTCAAAAAAAATCTCACTTTTCTGTGCCTTATTCATGTCTGCATCATACTCAAATGTTTCTCAATGGACTCATTTTCCGTTAAGTAAATAACCATTATTGCTTTATAATTTGAGCTACAATGTGGATTGTGGGTCTTATTTTTGACTTGGAGTTGATATGGTAATACATATTTGTTGATCCTAAATATCTAAATATATAAGACCTGTTCACCTAGATTAGATTAAGGATGTTAGTTAAGTTAATTAAAGTAACATGATATTACCAATATATGCTAATCATCAAACTCTTATCTGTCTATTATTGGGGAGCATTTATGATGATAAGGATAAAGTGAAAAGTTTGTAAGAATTAGATATAGATCTTATATTTAAGACCTGAGGGAGTATAATTTACTTTCCTATCAATGTTATAAGGTGGACAATGGTAGCCTAAAGACATTTACTTGATTCATACTCCCTTTGCCCCAAACTATAACTCCTTTTAGCTATTTTACACCTACCCATAACTATTAGGCTAGCAGTAGTTACTGTTTGACTGATGCTTTCTTCTTTGGGGTCACTTCTATCTGACAACCTACTGAATTGCAATCAGGTTTATTTTCTCTAAGAAGGAAAATTGAAGATGCCGTACTTCGTGCTGAAATTCCTGCACGCACAGCCTTGGAAATGGAAGAAGCAAGATGGATTGAGCAAGAAGAAACGATACGTAACTATGATCTGTGGGATGATCTTAACAAGTCTAATGACATTCTTGTCAAGTTTGCTGACAGTGCCAAAGTGGTTAATGCTCTTAAGGACTTGAAATATAAGGTTAAACTCTATTCCTATCAATTTCATCGGAAGTTTGATTAGAACAGTGTTTCCCCCCTATTTGACACAGTTGGTCTGCTGGTGATTTGCTGGCTTATGAATTTCTGATATTTTGGAATCTTATAAATTGATTAATGATAAATGAGATATGGCAAATAATTTAAGAATGAAGTGTATATAAAGAAATTAATAATCCATTATATTATGAAGTTAATAACCAATATCATGGACAACATCTTTGATTACTTAGCATTCATTCATAGCTGTATCCATTAAAACTTCCTTTTGATGAAGTTATGACATGACTGCCCTTGCAGCTTCAGCATCCCAGAAAACATAGTGATTGCTGTTACCACCCAAAGCATGTTGCTAATCTCATTCTAATTTTTGTTTTCATTTTTTCTTCTTTTATTCCTTCTGTTTTTCAAAAAATAGACGATCAAGTGTTCTATGTTCTTGGTATTCTGCAGTTGGAGGAGGCAAAGCTGATTGCTCAGTTGGCTGAGATGAATGCTATTGACAGTGGGTTTTATAAGCAAGCATATGATGCATCTTTGGATGTAAGCAAGATTCTGGATCGATATGAGATGTCTAAGCTTCTTAAAGGCCCATTTGATCCTGAGGGAGCTTGTTTGATTATTAAAGCTGGGAGTGGAGACATCCGCCATAAGGTTTGGTAATTGTATGTTTTCATTTTGCACTTCATTATGGCAATGAAATTACTTGTATAGTCTGGTCTTGTTTCAATGGGCACAATATTGAGACTAAGTTAACATCAACCCTCATATTCTTATGGTAAAATGAGTAGTTTCACTGACAACCAAAACACTTACAGTTTGTAATGAAATTTCAGCATGATTTCATTCTTGCATCCTTGTTCTATCCTGATCCACAGACAAATGAACAAGGCTTTCATCAATGGAACTTCTTTAATTTTAAAAACATAGTCTCACTCGGGTGAGGCAAGTTATTGTTAAATATTTTATAAGCATGAAAATACATGGAATGTATGTATTTGTATATTGTTCTTCCTAATAAATCTGAATGTTCACTTGAGCTATCTAAAGTTGGGTTGTTGACAATCCAAATTGTGATCCATTATTATATGAGCTCTGGCTACTTATTTACATGCACTTCTAGTTTAGTCTTTGACCCACTTTTGCATAAATACAGCTCTGGGCAGAACAGCTTCTAAGTATGTATCTTAAGTGGGCCAAAAATCAAGGTCATGAAGGAAGAATAGTTGATAGGTGCTTGTACGAGAGTGGTGGTATGTCCTCAGCAACTGTTGAATTTGAATTTGAGTATGCTTATGGTTATCTTACAGGAGAAAAAGGAGCTCACCACATGATAAAGAGTTCTTTGGATGAATCCTCTTTGCTAGAGGTAATTATGCTTCCTTTTGTCCCACCTACTAGTATACTTATGATTTCTCTTTATCAACTTTGCTTTGCTTCCATATTGAACATTACTGGTAAAGAAAACGTTCCTCATCTGCAGTTTTAGCTCCAATTTTTTCTCACTGACCTGGTTTTATGAAACTTTCATTTTGTGACCAACTTTGTCGGGTTTAATTGAACGTGGTTCACTGTCTGTACAGCTATTTTATTGCGATATTGATAGTCATCCCTTGGCTTTATCTAATCAAGGCTTATGTATATGTCAATGTCTTCACCCTTTTACTTTAAGTAATGAAAGTTTAGTGTCATTTTTGTTTGTAAAAATTAAACTTTGTAGGCCAGCTCAGCAGTTGTGGATGTTGTTCCAATGTTCCTTGAAAATTCATCTGATCTGGAAATTGATGATGAGGATTTGATTATCTCATCGCCCTCAAGTGTTGGAGAACAGAAGAGCCATACTGAGTCAAGAGTTTGCATTCAGCATCAACCTACTGGGATAATTGCAGAGTCCTCGGGTATTTAGTTGCTTAAGTGTTTAGTTTCATGTAATAATATTCACTGTCTATCATGAATCTCATGTTAGAATTAAATGCCCTAGTATTTTATATACAAATCTGCATTTTGATATTAAAATTTTATCTGAGCTACACAAGATGTTGAAGCATGGCATGTTGGGCAGGTGAGAGAACCTTCTTTGTTAACAAGATGAAGGCGCTTAATAGACTGAAAGCTAAACTTAAAGTGATAGCAAGGGAACAAAGCGTTTCTGGGATAAGTGGTATAAGGAAAGATACCATCATAAATCTGTGGCAGGAAGAAACTCGTAGGTATGTCTGTCATCCGTACAAGCTAGTGCATGATGTAAAGACGGGCGTTGAGGTGCCAGACCTAAATTCTGTTCTAGAAGGAAATATCGGATCCCTCATTGCAGCTCATATATATATCAGAAACTCCTGCCAAAAGGTCCAAATCTCCTAGCTCCCATCAATACAAGTCTCTGACGCCAGGTTAAGTCAGCAGTTGGTTACACATTCGATGTTAAACAAATGAAAAGAAAAAGGTTAAGTCAAGCCTTGATGCTGTGATTTATTAGACAATTAATGTAACTTGTGAATGATTCAACAATTTGATATGATTAAAAAGTTGTTCAGCTCAAAGGGGAGAGAAAAAAAGGGTTGTTGATTATGATGGCATTATGCAGTCCTTGTAGCTGGCCTCACATAGTGAGACAAGGTTTTGTTGCTACTGTTGTTGTAACTTTTGTGAATCATCTTGTGGAAGAAATTTGTATTTCATTGGGAAGTGGAGAGGAGAGGGCAGAGGCTGGAGGGGTGTTTGATGAGATGAGTATGACTGGATTGAAGACATTGTTACAGGAATAGGTCGTTGGCTAGTGATCAACAACCGTATATGATGGATTTGAGGGGAAGCAGTGTTTTTCAAAATGCATGGAGAGATTATCTTGAAGGTTTGAAGTGCTTTTTCAGAGATGGTTGCAAGACTTTTGCAAAGACTGTTTTTCACATCCTTCTTCTTAAATGGAAGAGAAGTATCTAAGCTGCAACTGCACTTTCCAAAGATGAGACTTATGTCCTGAGGGATTGTTGTGAAACAGGATCTTTCTCTCCACTGATATTCTGGACTGGATTAAATTGAATACCACTGGAAGGGAGTGTTTATCATTGGTTGCACCATCCTTTGGTGAGTTTACCTTCATTGTTCAAAGAATAAACTTCAAGGGATTAATCTAAATGATGGGCAATTTGTGAGCAGAAACACAAAGGTCGAGACTGAGGATCAGTTGGTAAGTGGAGGTGGACGTAATTGAAGGTTTCATGTTGATCCCAGGTGCTGATGGAGGATTTGTTTTGTTCACTGGTTTTTATTTCGTTTGTCCTTTGAAGTACGTTAAGAAAATTGTATTTTCATTTTATAAGTCATTATGGATATGAATGTATTTAATTAAAGCTAAATGTAAGCTTGCCTGCTTTGGGCATCAGCTTCTCTGCACAAAGTAGGAGTAAGACTGTCTAGTATATTCTCTTCCTCAGTACCTTCACTGAGAGGGACTAGAAATTGGTTGACCCTGTTTGTACTAATGACAAATCCAATATTACAAGCCATAACTATATGAGATGTCCTAAATAAATTGTTATTCCCCATGAGAAAACTCTTTTTACTGGACCCACATATCTAGTCTTTTCTCTTGACCCAGGAATGACTTCACGCAAAAACGTATGTTGGGCCTAAATTTCTACCTTTTCTGTTGACCCACGAAGAATACGGCCCGTGCGTTTTATTTGAGAAAATTAAAAGTCATGGCGCTAGAAGGAGGGCTTGAACCTCCGACCTTGTGGTTAACAGCCACACGCTCTAACCAACTGAGCTATTCCAGCTGATTGAATAATAAGCATTAAATAATAAATAATTACAGTACTATTCAACATTGGAGGTTTAAAAATTTTTGTGGTCGATTTATTAAATTATTATTATTATTGTTTTACTATATTCATTATTCAGAGCCAATGACATTAGTAACTATGTATATCATTAAATAATTTATGTACTTTCCTTTTTTGTGGTAGATTTATTAAATTATTATTATTATTATTGTTTTACTATATTCATTATTCAGAGCCGATGACATTAATAACTGTGTATATCATTAAATAATTTATGTACTTTCCTTTTTTAAAAAGCAGCCACAAATGATTAGAGAACTGTATTGATTTTATTGAAAAATTTTAAAAATACAAGAAACACATGAGATAATAATAAACAAAATACATTAGATCAAGTTATCCACTAAGCCTCTTTAGTTCCTTTATTTTTTTTTTGTATAAATGAGTCTTTAGTTCCTTTATAAATAGTCAATTAATCTTACATGGGATTATTTATTTCTCTAGAGATTGATGAAACATAACTTAGATATCAATCAAGTACGGAGTAGTATTCAAGTGAAGCAAACGTTTGTCCAGGCATGTCCACGTGGACAACATGGTGAGGTGGCATTCTCTCATTGGCGATATGACTCATACAAAGGAAAACCCGAAAATTTAAGCTTCCCCCTTTGTTTCATCATCAAATAAAAGGCCGCTTGAAACCTCGGAGGGAACAACCGCCGCCGCCGCCGTAATGGCCCCTCGCAAGAGACTTTCAGGCGACACCGCCGCCGCAGAAACCACCACCGTGAAGGAAAACCCACCGCCGCAAAAACCGAAAGATCCCTCCTTTACTTCTGAATCTCCGATTTCACCCCCCAAATGGGGTCTCATTCTCAAGCTCTCATTTTTCCTCATCGTCCCTTACTTTTATCTCATCTTCTTCCATTACCACATTGAATCTGACCTCAAGAGATCTATTCTCATCAATGCCTTCATGTGTGTTGTTGCCTTCTTTGTGACCGTTAGAATGATCCCCGTTGCTTCTAGATATGTTCTCCGGCGAAATTTGTTTGGCTATGATATCAATAAGAAGGGCACCGATCAGGGAACTGTTAAAGTGTGAGGCTTTATTTCGTTTTTGGTTGTTTTGCTTTGATTAATTAAGTGGGTTTTGGTTTTTGATGCGTTTTCTGCATAATTGAGCTTTTGTTGAATTTTTTTGGCCTTTTAAGAGAATATTTGCGGTGATGATCTCCTGGATTCGTGTTTTGGATCAAATTCATGTTTGGATGTTGTTTAACTTTTTGTGATGATTAATGGCTGACTTTAGGGAAATTGTAACCTGTCTAATGATTTAATGGTGTTAGTGCAGAATATTGAGGTATATATTTTATGGAAATATTTCTGTATTTAATATGGATATCCCTGATGTTAAGATGCTTTCCTAAAATACTTATGTACTAATATGGGAATCCTTCGAGTGCATCGATAATGTCCTTTTGTGTAAATTTTCTTTTTCCTTGAGTTTTTCATTGAAGTTCTTGGAATTGGTACTCTACTTTTTTTTTAAGGGAAGTAATATTTCAATTGTTTCCTTCCATGTGTGGATGAGATTAAGATTTATATTGAATAATGGTGCAAATCATTTAAATTATTAGATGCAAAGGGTTTGGCAGGACCTTAGATGGAATTTGTTGGGATATATGCATGCAATTGTTTGTGCATGTGAATGCTCCTATTAGGAATACAGACTAGGGACAGTATGTAATTAACTTTGCATCATAAGTTGTTTTAGCAAGCATATGACCTAGTGCTTCCAAAGCTTGCTGTCGTTAAGTCAAATTCAGTCTAAGGGACAGAGTACTATTAGCATCCATGTCACCTACATTTTCGATTCGGTTGACAATGTCATGCTTTTCTGTGCAGGCCTGAGTCATTGGGCATAGTTGTTGGTATAGTATTCTTTGTCGTGGCAGCCTTATTTCAATACTTCAACTTCACGGCAGATTCACTTGTAAGCATTCTTTGTTATTCCTTAGCAAGATTATTTGACTATTTAGTTCAGCTCCAACATTCTGTGACTGATACAAGTTTGTAATCAATGATTTGATTTACAAACTTTTTAATAATGCAGTGGCTTGTGGAGTACAATGCAGCATTAGCATCCATCTGCTTCATGACATTGCTTGGATTTGTTGATGATGTTTTAGATGTTCCATGGAGAGTGTAAGTATATGATCTTTAAGTATTTCTTCCCAGGGTTTGTGTTTGTCTGTAAGGATATTTATGTGTGTGTTTTTTTATATTTAAATGTGTGTACACAAATTTTTATTGCCTTTTTTCCTTTCTTATGTAATGTGATTGGGATGAGCAGGAAATTGCTACTCCCATCAATTGCTGCACTTCCTTTGTTGATGGCATATGCTGGCCACACAACTATAGTTATACCAAAGCCACTTGCCCCACATATTGGGATAGAAATTTTGGATCTCGGTAAGCTTCCCTTATCTTCCTTAGTACACTAAAAAGAAATACTAATTGCTTCATAGTTTAGTCATGTTGACTACGTATTTTTGTGGCAGGATGCATATATAAACTATATATGTGGCTCTTGGCTATTTTTTGCACAAATTCCATCAATATTCATGCTGGGATTAATGGTCTCGAAGTTGGGCAGACAGTTGTTATTGCTTCAGCTGTAAGCATTAAAGCTTGTTAGATCAAATCAAATATGTTTTGACTGTGGAATGTGATAGTTAATGTGGGTTTGCAGATCATGATTCACAACATTATGCAAATAGGAGGCTCAACAGATCCTGAATATAAGCAAGCACATGCATTCTCTATCTACCTCGTTCAGCCCTTACTAGCTACTTCATTGGGTTTGCTTTCTTACAACTGGTATGTATACTGTATTTGTATCATCTTGTTTTCTCCTGATTAATAAAATTGTAACATGCTGACTCAATTTGCTGTCTTGCTAAATATAGGTATCCTTCTGCAGTTTTTGTTGGAGACACTTATACGTACTTTGCTGGAATGACCATGGCTGTAGTTGGGATTTTAGGCCATTTTAGGTATAACCGTACACTTTTATTCTTCTCAACAAAAGAACCAATATTTTGCTCTCCCCATTAGTGTATAAGGCTACCTTGGTACGATAAGTGAGGTTACCAATTACCTTATAATTAACTTTTAATTTTTGATTCAGTGAAACGTTGTTGATTTTCTTCCTGCCTCAAGTTTTGAACTTTCTCCTGTCACTGCCCCAGGTTATAACACAATCTCTCTCTCTAAAGATTGTTATAATTTAGAATTTCCTGAAATGTGTATGACATATGGTGTGGTTTTGTCCAGCTCTCTGGCTACATTCCATGTCCCAGGCATCGCCTGCCAAGGTAGGCTGTGACGGTCTCTTCCTAATTTTATTGTGGGGACTTCTTTTAGACATCTTGCTTATACTTGTTTGCTTGAAATTTGTATTTCATCTGTTTAGGTTTGACCCTCAAACTGGACTGCTGACTGGAACAAATGACGGGACACTGGTTAATTTTTTCTTGAGACAGCTTGGCCGGAAGTCTGAAAAGTCACTTTGTATCTATCTTCTTGGTTTCCAGGTGGGTGCCATCTTTATTTCTTTGGTTTTATTTTTTTATTAAAGGAGTATATAGGTGACCAGTATGATGAAATTTCAAACTATTTTCCATGGGTTTGAATACTTGCATCTCATTTCAGCCTATATTCTGAATGCTTTTGTGTGGTATAATGCTCATAACTCCTGTAACCCTCTTATTAACAGGCTGTTGCATGCTGCTTCTGTTTCCTGCTGAGGTATTTCTTGGCTGGATGGTACAAATGAGGCACAACAGAGTTTCACCTAGGAAACAACCGTGGTTGCCTAGGTTTGTTGTATAATCATTCTTGTAGAAAAATTGTATTGAGGAATGTAGATTTTTTAGATGAGGGAATGGTTTTGTTTTTCCAATTTATTTTGGTTTCATTTGAGAGTTATGAACTTCATATCCACCTAATTTAATACACTAACAGAGCTTTTCTCTGGGGAATACCTTGAGGAACCAAAGTTTTGTATATGCTCGTTTAAATGAAGAGTTTAAGGAAAGAAAGGGTTTATTAGATTGTTGCGTCATCCCATGTTTGTAAGTTGTAACAGTGACAAAGCTCTGGTTCAGTGATACTATATATAGATCATGAAACTTATCTGATTCTTTGGTGATATCAACTTATAAATCTTTTGAGCCCAACTCAGAGGAGCTAGAAATTTGACCTCTAGATTTTTTTGTCCAAAATATCATATGGTATATTTGAGTACCTCTATCATTTAATTCGTTTTTACCATACCTTTCAAAATTAAGAGTTTCAGTGAAACACTTGCATGCTCGCTGGGAAATAGTAGCTTTACTTGAGTGAGTACTAAAGCGTCAGACAAATGAGGAATAAACGGATAAAAAAGATCAGAAACAATGAGGCTGGAACGAACAATTTAGCTATACTAAAATACATCAACGAACAATTCACCTATCAACAAAAGCTTTCCTTTTCTTCTCTCGTTTTTTTTTTGGTTATATAGGGACACGAAATTTGGATGCCAACATAAACATTCAGGAATAAGGGCTCTCTACCTTTGAACTTACATAAAAACACAACCCTTTCAATTTCAAACTCAAAGAAAAGGCCACGCTCATATCCTACTCTCCTACTAGAACGACTATCTTTTTTTTTCTTGCCAACACTACAACAGCTATATTCATTCAGATTCAGATATAATATGAAACCGAAAATAAAAATGCTGATGCTGACTCCCCGCAAAATCCTATCATATTTACCAAATATTCCCGAAACAGCAACTTATTAACTCAAACAGGTTCTCCCCAGTTCAAAATCCATGAACCACAGGATTTCTTGCAGTCCAAGCTATTCCTTTGATCCTCACTTTGTCTTCACTTCCCACCTAGCAGTGGCCATGTTCTCCCCATAAGAACGACCATAAGCGAAACCACCCCTCTTTTTCCCCCTATTGTTTCTCCTTCCTCCTCTCCCACTGCCCACCTGATTCTCATTACCATGATAAGCACTGATCTCAAAGCCACTTTGCTGTTTGACAGCCGCTTTGTCTCTCCTCTTGTTACCCCCATCAAAGCTTCTCCAATTCTCATTACCTCTTCCTTTACCAATTTTCTGGAAGCCACTTTGCTGTCTCTCATTCCATTGCCAGTACTCATCCTCTTGGTTTCCCCATTCAGATACTTTTTCATGTTCTTGAGGGACACAGAACTGTTCCCACCGGCCTTCACCTGTATCAGTTTCTTTTGGAAGGTTTGTTTCAGCCTCCTCCCATCCAGTGCCGTAGTTCACACCTCCATATGCATTCCAGTCCGCATCCCAACCTTGCAAAGGAGGAACATGATAGTCTATAGGTGGGTCTGTCTCAAGTTCCCCCCATCCAGTTACTCCACTATTTACAATCGGGTTTGGATCTCCCCATCCGGGTGCAGGAATAGTATAATGAAGATCGCTATTTACATTCGGGTTGGGATCCCCCCACCCAGTGCTATAACCTACCTGGATATTTACATTCACACCAGAATACCCCCAAACTGGAGGCTGTGGGGTATCAGCTTCCACCCTACTGGTGGGTGGTGGGATTTCATTTTCCCCCCAACCTGAAGGCACTATGGCTTCTGCTCCTCCCCAACCTGAAGGAGGTGGGGTTTCAGCATCCCCCCATCCTGTGCAGTAAAACGATTGATCCAATAGGCGAGAACTATCAAGAATCACAACTTCATCACTAGCTTTGTCACTGGGAGCAGGTTCTCGTTCCAAGTCTAGAACTAGCTCAGGGTCAACGGTTGAATCCCAATCCACCTGTTGAATGTGCAAGTCAGGGTCAGGCAAAGACACATCACAGGGAAGGCCGTTGATGTCGCCCCAAAACTTCCTTTTAGCATTGTCAAATGCCTCTTTGCCGGCAGGATCATCCCACTTCATCACATTGTCATGCAGATAGAGATACTTCTTGGTTTCTACCACCTTTGGCCATGGAACTGAGCCAATTACAGAACAAAATTTCTTTTCCCATCCAGGTACTGTCTCCTGCCACCTATCTGCTGCATATCAATAAAAGTAGAACTGTCAGTTCTGTTCAATGTACGAGAGGACCAATGATCATGCTACAACAAGACAGAAGAAAAGAATGTCATACAGCCAAAAAAGTCTCGATATCATGCTGAACAATTATTACCTATTCATCATCATCTAATTGATTGATGCATTTCATAGAAAGATTCGACTGATAAAAATCTGCATAGACATTGCATTGATCTTGACAGTTCTATTTCACAACATGGCAAGAACTGGCATTCGAAGAAATGGTTTCTCTCCAGCAGAGAATGTACTAAACATCACACAGCACGAGGAAATCTAGTTAAAACAATTTTTTTCCCATATCAATAGCTCACTGGGGTAGTGATTAATTTCTAACTCACCATAGGAAGATTCAATTAAGAGAAGATTCCTTTGACACTGCCAAAATCTGGAAGGTTTCAATCATAATTTAAATATGGCACAAACCATCTGAAATGGAAATTTGATTATCTAAGATTTGCTAATTTCAGGAAGTAGGGATCTCTTTTCTTTTATAGGCAACTGCATGAATAAATAAGCAGATTGACAAGCAAAGTGGTGAGATCAAGGTTATCAGGTTTTTGCATGCAACTGTCATTGATGACCTTGATCTTACCACTTGTGAAAAGCAAGCTAGCTCAAGTTCTAAACAAGCAACAGCCAAACTTGCAACAGGGCAGGATGGGCAGAAGATCAACTAATGGAAGGGAAATCAGTTCACTCACAAACAAGTAATCAGAACCACCAACCTACCAACCAAAGTTATTGCTGCACTTAAAACACTTTGAAACCCATTCCTCATTATTCAAGCTCTTTTCTTAAAATGGAGCCAAAACAAAAGAAATCACATTAAATTCCTCATCATTACCCCACCCTACCCTATAGTGCACTTGAGAGCCAGCCACACCCAAGTATATATATTATATCATGAAGCTCAGCCCACAACAGACGCAACGGTTAAAGCCAATCAACACAGAACCATGTGCCACAGAAAACCAACATAACCATAATGACCTCTTCAAAATGAAGTCAATCTATTCTAGACAAAACCTGACCTTTCCTGAGAAAGGCAGTCAAACATTTGAATGCAAAGGAAAGTTACCATGTAACACAAACAAAAACCTAGTCAATCATTCCGTACATATCAGAAACAAAACAGTGTCAGTGGAAACAACCAGATACTCCTGCAACAAAAAGCAACAAAAAACAAATAATATAAATATATAGTTACATACTAACCCAAAGGAGGCTTTGTGGTGTATGATCTATTCCACTGCACAGCCTGATGACGCCTTGCCTCCTGCTGTTTTCTCCAATTAGCCATATCCAACCCCAAAATAGAACACCCCACAAAAGGAAACCCGACAATGAGAGAGAGAGAGAGAGAAAAAACAAAACTTTATAAAACAAACAGATACCCAAAAGAGAAACAAAGGACTTATCAAACAGAATTCAACACAGAGAAGAAGAAAAGACTGATTCTTGAGAAATTGGTTGAGGGAAATAGAGGAAAGATCAGAATATATAGGCCAAAATAATAAAAAAAGAATATATTTATATAGCTTTGGGATTTATTTCACTAGCTTATTCTAGTTTTGTTCCTCTGGGTGAATAGTGAGAGGACCCAAGTGACTAATTCGCTCAAAAAACTGATCTTTTTATTTTTTTTTATTTCTAGACGATGAAGATGATGACGCACTATGTGCCAAAATGGAAACGGTGTATCTATAAAGCAAACAAAGATTCAGTTTTTGAGACTCTTGGCTTTATTTTGTTGCTTTTTCCGTTTTGGGGTTCCTTTTTTTTTCCTGACTTTCATGGGAAGCTTCTGCGTTTTGCGTTGAACGATGATGAGGACGGTGAAACTGAAGAGGGAAGAGAGATGTTTCTTCTAACAGGCTAGGGATTTGGATTTTCATAGGGATACACATCAAAGGAGTGGAACGTATGTGTCAAGTTTTGGAAACAAATCAGCTTAATTAATTATTAATTATTTAATTACTCCTTCCTTCCATCCTTAATATAAGAGTCAATTAGAAAAAAACGTTTCTTAAAAAACATGTGAATGTTAGTTGGGTGTCTGGAGTTAGTTAATGTTTCTTTTCCAATATTACCCATATTTATTATAATACATTTGAGAGATAAATACATAAGTATTAATAAATATGAAAGAGAGTTATGGATAAAATAGGAAAAAACGCATAAATGAGGAGAGAATGTGAGATGAGCTCTTATATTAGGGAACAAAACCATTCAAATTTTAGCTCTTATAACAAAAGGGAGTATATTAAAGAAAAAAGATTATGGTTGTATTTGATGTAATTTTTGTTCTCAATACTACCTGCGTGGAGTCCGTGTGCTCCAAGGATGGCGAGGTAGTTCCCACGGCTGCTTTTTCTTTTTTTTACTCTAATATAAAACTAGTTACAAAGGTTAATTAGATTAAAGATAATAGATTTGAAATCATAAGATATTGCCTAAAAAACTCTAACTATTTGCCTTTATACTCAACCTCAATCTCTTGTTTATTCATAATTGAAAAGCATCCAGAGTTTGGAAAAAGTTGAGAAAGTATATTGGGATCTTATATTTAGGGACAAGCAAGCTCCCCTCAACAAATAGGTTTACATTTAGAAGTAGAAGGAGTAATTATTTTCCACATAGTTTAAGCTGATTTTAATCTACTACTTTATCAAATATAAGACTTCTTTTTATTTTTTTCTTATTTTAGTTTTTAAATTATCCTATTGACAATCTCAATAATATACAAACAAGAAAAGGGGTAGGAGAAAAGGTATGCTAATGTTTGTGTGAGCTTAAATTAGCCTAGAAGATAGGTGAATGAAAGATTATCGCGAAAGTCAATGCATTAGAGGTGGTTCAACTTTTGAGTAAAGATAGATGTTCCGAAGCAACATTTAAGTTTGGAGATGATTATTGAGTTAAAATCTTTTCAAGATTATGGAAGAATAGTTATGTCCTATTGTTCTCTGGCAAAAAAAAAAGTTATGTCCTATTGTCATATTTCAAAGAGTGTCAATAATATTGCTGATTTTCTTGTTAATGAGGTCATTGATGTACTCACGAGCATATCATCAATCATCAAGTCTCTTATCCCACTGATATTGTGTTGGAGTTATTGGTTTTATGATTGTAATGGGTGCTATGGCCTTAGCTAGTTAGCCTCCCTATTTATTAAAAGAAACACATATTATCATTATTGTGGGTTTTGATTATATAATGTGATTTTAACTAATTTAACTGATATCCTCAATATAATCCAATTAACTATCAACTAATATTTAAAAGCTAGGAAGTACTAATTATTGTGGGACCGTTTACATTTTATTTTTACTAAATGTTCTTTCAAGAACATTTCATTAATTACATTATTTTTGCGTAAAAAAGTGTATTATTTTTCGTCAGACAAAAGGTTTCAAATTAAATAAACTGTAGTTAAAATGATATCGACGTGTCACTCATAAAGTCGGCAACTATTTCCTTTTTTGTAGAGCATTTGATGGGGTAAAATTTGTAAACTCCTAGCTTAATTTAGTTGAGTTGGTAGATTAGTTGAGTTAATTGTGGGTATAGTATTTTAGTCCTTGCTTATTGACAATGGACAATTATATCTTGAGCTTTGCACAGACTTTTTCGTTCTTGCTGTTAGAAGATGTGCGCTTGTGTTTTATATAAAAACTAGTTAATCCATGAAAAACTCTCTAAATATTTGAAATTGATTAGGCGAGTTTAGAAATAAAGGTTTATTTTTAAACAACAAAATTGTATCAAGTTTTAAATTTATCTCCAAGATATTCTATATTGGCTCTCACATTTATAATTGGGGAGGGAGAATATATTTGCTGGAACAAATATTTTCATTCAATTTTAATTCTTATATGCATATATATGCTTGTATTTTTATCTTAGTTAATTGTTACTACCTCCGGTCCTAAATACAAGACCTAGATGACTCATTTTGGAGAAGTTAAGGTTGCGAAATGGACTATTAAATCATGACACATTTGATATATTTTTAAATTATCCATTAGTTTATAGGTTAAGTAAACTAGTTTAAGGGAAAAATTAGGTAAATAAATTCATAATTAACTTATTTTATTTTTTTAGGATTTTCCAAAAAAGTCAACTAGATCTTATATTTAGGACCGGAGGGAGTATAATTTTATTTGAAAAGTGTCATTAGCCTTTTATACAAATGCTAACAATACTGATATGTTAAAGGAGCTAGTTGTGGTGATTGAGGAATATTGATGTTTTTAATAATAAAAAGTTCAGGTGAGTTGGGTCTCAAGGACTCACTAGAGCTCTAGTAGGTCTTAAAGCTCAAAAAACGTTTATGAAGGTACTTACATATTACCCATTAATAAGGTTCTCACATCGGTGGGATTCAATTTCACATTTACATAGTAATGAGTAAAATCCATTTACCAACATTTGTTGGCAAATTAATAAGGGTAATGGACCTAATCTGCCCCCAAGTAACCACCAAGGAGCGCTGAGCACCCTGAACTAACAACAGGCTCGTATATGGACTCCAAATGACCATGGTGTTTAAAAACTACCCCGGTTGGACGGTCAACAACGTTTGACCGTTACTATGCCTATGTGGCTACCACGCGAGCACCTGCTTGCCACATGTGTATTTTAAATGGACCTAATCTGCCCTCTTAGTAACCACCCAGGAGCACTGAGCACCCTGAACTAACAACAGACCCATATCTGCACTCAAAGTAACCAATGTGTTTAAAAACTACCCCGGGTGGATGATCAATGATGTTTGACCATTACTATGCCTATGTGGCCGCCACGTGAAGGCCTTGTTTGTCACCCGGCGCCTTGTCATCGCCACGTAAGATATGTTCATGTGGGTCCCACATATAATAATAAACAATTTCTCTCTCTTTCTTCATCACCATCACCACAGCCCCCCAACACCCACCAACCCCACCCACACCACCCCCTCAAACGTGGCAAGCAGAGGTGGCGTGGGTGGGGGGCTGTGGAGGTGAGGCAGTAGGGGGCTGGGGAGGTGAGGGGGTGGTGTGGGTGGAAGTGGTGAGTGTTGGGGGGCTGTGGTGATGGTGATGAAGAGGGAGAGAGAAATTGTTTATTATTATAGGTGGGACCCACATGAACATATCTTACGTGGCGATGATAAGGCGCCGACTGAAAAACAAGGCCTTCACGTGGCGGCCACATAGGCATAGTAACGGTCAAACGTCATTGACCGTCCACCCGGGGTAGTTTTTAAACATATTGGTTACTTTGAGTCCAGATACGGGCCTGTTGTTAGTTTAGGGTGTTCAGTGCTCCTGGGTGGTTACATGGAGGGCAGATTAGGTCCATTTAAAATACAAACGTGGCAAGCAGAGGTGGCAAAGCAAGTGCTCGCGTGGCAACCACATAGGCATAGTAACGGTCAAACGTTGTTGACCGTCCAACCGGGGTAGTTTTTAAACACCTTGGTTACTTGGAGTCCAGATATGGGCCTGTTGTTAGATCAGGGTGTTCAGCGCTCCTTGGTGGTTACTTGGGGGCAGATTAAGTTCATTACCCAATCAATAATGATTAAATAAGTTATATAAATAATACAAAGAAGTTAAAACTAAAAATGAATAAAGTATAAATATAGGACCTTACTTAGGTCAAGTTCCTTTCTCTAGGTTCTCATGTTCTTTTAATATAGGAGTGACACGTGTCCTTTTATAACAAGCATTCATATTATAAAAGGACACATGTCACTCCTATATTAAAAGAACTTGAGAACCTGGAGAAAGTAACTTGATGTAAGTTTTTCCCATAAATATAAACCTACATAAGTTTTTCCATTTTCATTAAGGGTTAGTTTAACTGCATTTGTGGATTGACATGAAAATTAAAAAAAAATTGAACGCCTTGACTGTTTAATCGTGATATTGAACGAAGGTATTGACATGTATTTTTATCCTAATTAGTACTACCTCCGGTCCTAAATATAAGACCTAATTAACTTTTTTGGAGAGATTAAGGTTGTGAAATAGACTATTAAATCATAACATATTTGATATATTTTTAGATTATACATTAGTTTATAGGTCAAATAAACTAATCTAAGGAAAAAAAATAGGTAAATCAATTTATAGTTAACTTATTTTGCTTTTTTATAGGATTTTCTAAAAAAGTCAATTAAGTCTTATATTTAGGACCGGAGGGAGTATAATCTTATTTGTGTCATTAGCTTTATATAGAAATGCTAACCAAGGTAGCTTCGTTATGGTAGATTATATAGCACATGATAATATTATTGTCCACAAGAAGTGATACATTATATGAGATTGATGAAGGGTAGAAATGAGTTTATGACTATCAAAATTGTTTTTCAAAAGGCTTATGATAGAGTTAAATGGCCCTTCATTTCGGATTGCTTAAGGGAGGTGAATTTGCCAGGTAGCATCATTAATCTAATTGAATGGATCGTATTAGCTCTTCTTCAATGCAGATTGCAGATTTTATAGAATGACAATAAATCAGTGCAGTTTAATCCTTCAAGAGGTTTGAGACAAGGGATCCGATTTCTCCTTACTTATTTGTTATAGGAATGGAAAAATTAGCTCACTTAATCAAGGAGAGGATAGATAAGGGAGAATGGGTACGAATCAAATTAAATAGGGAAGAGCCTCCTTTTTCCCATAAATTTTTGCTCATGATTTCGTTTTGTTTGTAGAAGCTAGTATGAGACAAGTGAGAATTATCAAGAAGTGTATGATATATTTTGTCGAGCATTAAGACAGAGAGTTAATGAAGCAAAAACTTGTGTCTTCTTTTCTAAAAATGTCAATCATAATGTCCGGGAAGAGTTGGGTAATGCTCTTGGATATACTAGAGCTACAGACCTAGGGAGATATTTGGGAGTCTCTCTCCATCATGAGAAGGAAATGAAAAATACGTATAAGTTTGTTATGGATAGAGTTAGATCAAGGTTAGCTGGATGGAAGGTGCATTCGTTATCCCTAACTGGCATGCACTCTTGTTAAATCTACAATCTCTCATGTTCCTAATTATGTTATGCAAACAGCCCTCTTACATGTGAATATTTGTAATGATGTGGATAAGCTCTCAAGAGGTTTTTCATGGGGTTCTAGGTTCATGGGAGATACCTTGAAAGCAAGTTTTGGTTGTACGTGGTGAGTTGATATAGATGGAAAGTGGAAACGTCGCCGTCGTTTTGCTGAAGAAAAAAAGTACAAAAACAGGGTCACAGTCAGGCATATGTTAATTGTTATCCTCTTCATATTTTTCGTGTTTTCTTGTTGTTTTTTGTGTGGTCTCTCTGATGACGGACGACATAAACATTACATCTTCCACATTCATAAAGATGTTTATTGTTCAATTAGTCTCATTATATGCTCTCCTGTAACAAAAGACTTGCATCAAAGTAAGGTGAACAAAATCATTAATATTTATTATTATTATTACTACTACTACTAAAGTTTTGTAAAATCATACTGTTTATAATAAGGTTAAATAATCCATGTCATACACCTATTAGGTTTCATTGTTATGGTCTAATATAATGAGGTGATTAATAACCACATGTATACATGGGCTTGTTTTAATCCTTATTGTGATGAGCGCCAAGTGTTTACCACCGTTACATGCCGTTAAAATTTGGATGTTACGATTGGTTCTTCTCTTTGTCCCTTTTAATTTTCTGTTCAAAATGTTTTATTCGCAGGATTAACAGTAAATATAATGTCCTAATAATTGTTAAAATAAAAAAAAAGTTACTTAAAAGTTGTTCATTATTGATACTTTCATATATAAATTGCTGATATTCTATTTGAAATGCGTATACCTCACAACATGATACGTAACACGATTTCATTATTATGATAAGTACTGAATTTGGTTTGATATATATGCATTAAAATGTAACCCGACGTGATCGAGTGGAACCAAATATGAAAATAAACATATGTTAATTGTGGATGATCAAGCTTCCCTCCTCTATCTAGCTTCCCAACTTATATCATCTATATATCACATTCCCTAAAAATATACATTACAAATGCACAACAGTATAATTTAGAAGTATATATAAACAAATTCAAACCGTGGAAAAAAATTGATTCAAATAATTCATAACAATAGAAAAAAAATATGAAAGAAAAATAGTATGCAGCTGAGTGGCATGATTATATTTAGTTGAAAAAGAGAAGATGGTAAGCGGGGGATGTATAGGAAAGCAGAAGGTTGAATGAAAGAACAACCATTTGCGTTGACTATATATATATATATATATATATATATATATATATATATATATATATATATATATATATATATATATATATTTAGTGGGGAGGACTCAGATTTAGTTACAGGCTTACAGCCTTACATGTACATTCATATTTGATCAGAAACAGCTCAGCTTTTTTCAAAGTTGGAGGGTTTTTTGGTATGTGTCGGTCCCAAACAAGAGTACTTGTGTCACTATTGTTACTCATCTTATAGCATCCAATGTCATCCATTACGGGCATTATAGTAATCCCGAATTCGTAACCATATTAATGCAAGCTAAGGATTTCTGCTTAACATATATTTTAAATATTCCGCTTAAATAACCCCGCCCTATGCGATGATTTATTAGAACTAAAAAGAACCTTCAATCTTATTCATTCAAACCTAATAATAAGGATAACAAAAACCAAAACAATGGGAATAAAAAGAACTGAAGAAACAAAAAGAGTAAGAGTAAGGACTGAAACAAAAGAAGATAGAACAGTTGAATGGGTAATGTGATATGAATGGGGCTTGTAGCCTGTAGGGAAGGGAGGGCCCCGAAAATGGCGTTCAAAGTTCAAACTGACATTGCTGCCTCCACTAATGCTGCCTGCTTCTCAAAGTTGAAACAACCTTTCAATATATAACCTCACTCACTTTACTCCTCACCCAACATACACATAAATACAAATATGTGTCTGTATGCTATATGTTTTTCAGAAAATACATAAGTATCCATTGCCAAGAAAAAATTCTACCTATCTGCTTCTTGATATAAAAAAATTATTGGTTGACTTTATGTATAAATAAAATTTTAAAAATATTAATTTTGACCGTTTTATTAAAAAAACTAATATATCTGATTTATATAAGTCAGGTGTGGTCTAAATTAATTAATATTTATATATAATAAATAACTTATTCATTTTTCTAACATCTAATAATAAAAGACAAGAGGACTTCACGTTTCTCAGCTGTTTAGTTGGTGTTTCAAGCTGGAACATGGGCCAGTTTCATCCCAATCAACTCAGTTCTAGGCTTCTTGACGGCTCGCTGTATGTGCTTGGAATTTTGGACGCTCCCTAGTCCCAATAATCACTTATGTGGTTCGAGAGAAATACTATAAAAGACAAGCCGAACACATAGTAATAATTTTTCACAACCCATCCATTCTTTCGCTGAAATCATTGCCCCTGTCTATTTTTCTTTTCAAGAACTATGCACACAATTTTGGTATAAGTAAATTTAAAGGAGAACAACTTCTACCAATATATTCTAATAAATATTTCTTTACTTCACAAAACCCATTTTACCAAAAAATCATTTTCACACCATTCTTATACTCAAATTCTATTTTTAGTTTTATTTTCCAAATCTATTTTACAAAAATAATTCAAACCTGGCCTAACTTATTAGAGCTATGGTTTGGCCCGCTTGCAAGCCATGTTTTTCACACGAGATGCTCACTACTTATTGCAAGGCCGGATCCAGCGAAAATAATGTTTAATATAAAAAATTTGAATGTAAGCTTCACTTCTTGTGAGGAAGCATAGAAGTCCAAGACAATGCGGTTGTTGTAAAATTCGACAGTTTAAATCAAGCTTTAATCATCATATAAATTTAAAAAATTGATTAGGGCCAGTTGAAATAAAAATAAATGAAATTAAGAAATATAATCCCCCTAAAAAATTAAATAAATACTGAACCTTTTTTTTAAAAAAAAATTATTGCCTAAGACAATGTGTTCGCTTAAGGAAATGTTAGACATTCGACTATCTCGGCTAATGCTAATTAATGTGGACAAGTCCTATCTAATTGCGGTTTCAATTGTGGCATTTACTAATAAAAAAATTGTGCCATTTAAGGGTTTTTTTTTTCCGATCAAGGTGCCATTTAAGGGTTCGCTTATCATATTTTGGAACCTATGCCAATCACGAATTATGACTCATGCTATTCGATTGTGTAGCTCTATTTTTATTAGGATTTCGTTACAAAAAAAAGACTAAGCAGTGTATTGAATTCCAAATACAATAAGGGTAGAAAACATCAAAATAAACAAGCACATATAATTCTTTAAATAATATAGTCGATAGTATTCTTAGATGATGCACCTCAAGTAAAGATCACAACGTAACTCTTTACTTTCTCAAAAAAAAAAAATACTTTATATAAATATTTTTTTGTAAATTCGACATAAGGCATCTCTATGTAAGGAAAAAAATAAACAAATACATGAGACAGCATCGGTTGCCTATTTAGACTTAGACTTATTCTTTGAAAAATTGGGTTTTAATTACTACAAGAAAGTAATGGATGTGTGTGAGTGTATATTAAGTTATTAACATTCAAACCAGTAATAAGTAATGCCAATTGACGTGGTCTTTACTTAATTTTTATGAACTATATGATTTGTTATGAATACTGTATTTTTTGATCGATATTGATATATAGCATAATATGAAAGTTGACTATATGTCACCTAACGTGATAATATTAACAAATTGGCAACCGTAGGTCAGAAACATTGAACAAAACTAAAGCTGTGTCTAATAATATCAACTTGGAAAGGGGATAGAGAACAATCTTTCACTTTTTTTGGGTCTAAAAGTTGGTCTTTTAAAAAATAAATTCTGATATTATAACAATCTTTCGCTTTTTTGTCTAAAAGTTTGTCTTTTAAAAAATAAATGATAATAATACTCCCTCAGATCCTAAATATAAGACCTAATTAACTTTTCTAGAAAATTCTTAAAAAAACAAAATAAGTTAATTATAAATTGATTTACCTAAGTTGTTTCCCTTAAACTAGTTTATTTTATTTTACCTATAAACTAATTGATAATCTAAAAATATATCAAATATGTCATCATTTAATAACCTATTTCGCAACCTTAATCTCTCCAAAAAAAGTCAATTAGGTCCTATATTTAGGACCAGGGGTAGTATTAATTATGAAGCCCCAGTCAATTTGAAAGTCTTTTACGGGGCTTCTACACTGACTTTCAATCCAATGAGCTTTAAGAAATCAAGAAAAACTACGAAGATTGAGAAAAGAATAACGCATGAGTAAACTCAAACTATTGATTAACGATTATGCATGTGAGCTTTCATTTACAACATGTGATCTAGCAAGTGTTTATGTGATCCGCATAAAAATCAAGAAAAATGATATATGCTCAAGATTAGGCTACTAGACCCTTGGTGGGATGGTTCATCTAAAATTAAATGATTGTATGTTTACTTCATGGTCAATGACAATCTTATTCTTGTTCTACTATTTCTCTCAAATCACAAATCTTAACATAAGGATAAAACATATTTATCATATTATTCACTGTCTTCTTATTATATATTGTCTCTTGAATTATCCATATTGATGATACCCTCAGTAGATATTAATTACTTAAGAAATTTCATTGTAAAAAAGGATGTTTGCAGAAAAATATATCATATTTATTACAACCAATTACTCAGCCACTTTATTTAATCTAACAAATAAGATAAATGGTTTTTATAATGACAGTATTCTCAGTCATAGAGCTAGAGAAGTAGTTCTTTTTTTTTTTGATAAATAGAGAAGTAGTTCTGATATGCGTGCATAAATTTATAAATATTTATCTGTTATAATATTCATGCATGCTTAAGGTTCAAGTTTCTTTTTGACCCAGGATGATCATTGGCTGACCCATGTACACATTTTGATGCTTGCTTTGATTAAATTATCCTTAAGCAAGGGTCATTATACCATAATCTAATTATCTGAACTAAATTATTACATAAGGCCCAAGATCAATAATGACATGCAAAACAAGTGTTTTTCAATTTATCAACATTAAGCTAAGAAGATTGTAAATGCGCGTGGGACTAATAATATACTAGTATTTAGATAGAAAATATTCAGTTTAGATAGAGTTCAATGAACATCACTAAATAATGGCCTACCACCTACCTAGTCACCATCGAAGTCACTAGAAATGAGGATTTCTGAATTAAAGAAAAAGTCGTGGGAAAGTGCTCTGTTTTTTTCCTTTCCATATGTTTGGTTTTTATCATTTTAATGAAGAGAACATGCATGTATGTTTAAGACAGCTCATCAATTATAAGTAGGTATAAAGCAAAGTTTTTTGGACTATATATATAAACCCCATAATCAAATATCTTCGATGAGGCATTGAGACAGCACACGAAAACTACTTTTTAAGTCTTCCCTTTATTAATTAAGCAACTCATGCAAAAATAAAAAACAAATTGATAAACACACACACACATGTGTGTGTGACTTTTCTCACCCCTTGTTCTGTTGTTGGACCACACTAGAAGGCTCTTGATCTTATTATATATTCATTCCATGGACCACTCTTGAATGGCTCGACTTTGTATTTCTCTCGTGGGACAAGTCAGAAACGTGCTCACATCAAGTACTAAGGAGGGACGCTGGGACCATATTTCAGATTTTGATCAACATACCAAAAGAAACCAAAAGAGACAGATAAAAGAAATAACCTCATCTAACTCTAACGAGCATTTCAATGCTCTGATTCAGAACCTATAATACTCTCTTTGATATTTGTAAGGGCTAGAACACATAGATATGATACACGAAATATGCTGATCTTGGTCCCCAACAGTAAAATAATTTACTAATTTTACAGTTTCAAGGTTATAGATTGCTTAGTAGTCAGTAGTTAGAAATGATTTAGTGGACCTGTCGTGTCATCATTGTATTTCATGCCTCACTTTGACATCATATAATATATCTGAGTGGATAATGCATATTTGTACAGAAGAACAAGTGTTATATGCATCCATGACCAGAAGAGTTCAAAGTTTTGGATTCTCTCAAATAGTAAAATTCATATGGAATGTTTCAATAATGAAAGGGGCCAGCTCAGTAAGAATATGAATTGGCAATAATTAAAGATATGGAACAATAAAGGAGAAAATATTCTCAAATTTGGTAGCTGTATATTTTACTGATTTTTGAAGAAAGCAGACATTTGAAAAGGACCAAAGAAGTTGTAAAATTAACGGCTGGGGTGGGGAGATAGAGAGAGAAGAAGGACCCATGAAGTTGAATGAACTTGCTATAAAGTTATAGTTCATATAAGCCTAACTGCACAGGCCACATCATTTGAATAGTCATCGATCACCTTGCTTTTTCCAATGCAGTTCTTGGCTTCTTGCATTTTTATCATATTGATGTTCTTCCAAATGACAACAGAGATAAAAATATGAAGCCAATGTTGTTTTCAACATCCATATAAGAGAAACTAATTTGGAATTCACCCAAAAAAATCTAGCATAGATGTATTTGAAGGCCTGCTGTATGATAAGAGTAATGATTTCTTAGTTTCATATGTTTTCATTTATTGTAGTCTTTGTTTACCATCACCATGCTGCTCCATGAAACATTGACCATTGATCAACTGATCTTTTCGTTTGTGCAACTTTTTTGATCTAATACTTCATTTATTCAGGTTACTAAATATAAAGTTGTGGTTTTCTTTTGGCACTTGATTGTAGGATATTTTTATGTTTGACAAATAGGTGAACCTTCTAGATTATAAATTAAAGCAGAATAAATATGAGTCAAACATCTTAATCATCACTTGGAAATTATGAAGTTCTTTACTACTCAGTATCTGAATTTTCCTCTTGGTTTTGATGCTGATTCTTCCATATCAAATGTCTAGGAAGTGAATGAGGAATATATAGCTGTGTAAGGAAGAAATTGGTTTATATGATGTCATAACTTTCCATGGCAAAGTGGAATTGCTGGTTTGGATGGGTGAAAAAGCTGCTCACTCCCGAGTCAAAGGCCAAAGTAAGACATGTCTTGGAACCTTTTTATACAATTATAATTATGTATCTAATAGTACCTGTTTGGTTGGTGTGTGTGTGTGTGTGTTTTCTAATATATACTCTCATCAGAAACCAAAAAAATGGGCATGGAGTCTTGGAAGGCTTAAGCTGAAACATTGTCCTACACTTACAGCACCAGATAGAACTATTACTGAAGCAAGAGAAGAGCAGAGAAAGCATGCTTTGACAGTGGCCATTGCAACAGCGGCTGCTGCAGAAGCTGCAGTTGCTGCTGCTCATGCTGCTGCCGAGGTTGTCCGGCTAACCAGTTCTTCCTTTTCTTATTCTTATCCGTTTAAAGACGATCAGAGCTTGGCTGCAACTAAAATTCAATGTGCATACCGTGGACATCTTGTAAGCTTCCCTCATAACTTAGTTTGAAACTGAAACTGTGAAGTCAATTCAATGCAGAATTTTTCCTTTAAGTGACTTGAATTTGAACTCGGAATATAGGCTAGGAAAGCACTGAGAGCATTGAAGGGAGTTGTGAAACTTCAAGCTTTAGTTCGCGGTCAAACTGTGAGACGTCAAGTGTTCAGCACTTTGAAGCATTTGCCTTCCAGTGCAAGAGAACTAGTAGAAGTTCATGAAATAAATAGTGATGCTGCAGAAAAAAGCCACAAGGATGACAAGAGCAATCAGGTCCCATGGCAGAAAAAGAAGTTGGAAGAGAGGGAAATCAAGGTAGGCATACGAAACTGGTATTGGCAAGATATTTTTCAAATATGTTTTTTTAAGTCCAACCAGGGAGCAAAAAGCTAATAAAATACCAATTTCTAACATTCCCTGATTCTAATTCATAGGAGAAATGCCATCCTGATTGCCATGGTCAAAGGACTTGGGATTGCAGCTTGCATTCAAAAGAAGACATAGAAGCCATATGGGTGAGAAAACAAGAGGCCACTATCAAAAGAGAACGCATGAAGCAGTATTCCTTCTCACACAGAGTAATCTTGTTACTTCAGTCCTCCTTTTCATCACAATGATTCAGAATCATCATATCTCTGAGATTTTCCATGTTATTATCTTTATAGGAGAGAAAAAATTCCCACATGATAGAAGAATATACGCCATATAAGGAATTTGGAAGAGAGAACAGCCGTACTCTACGACAATGGCTGCAGGAAGAAACATGTAACAAGGATGCGTTTCATAAACTAGAATCACAAGGATTGGTTTCACAAACTTCACTCCCAAGGAAATCATTTTCTCACCTAAAGAAAGTGTCACTTGTAAATGATAATTCCATGCAAAATTCTCCAGTTTTCCCCACCTACATGGCTGTGACAGAATCTGCCAAGGCCAAGGCAAGATCTATAAGCACACCAAAGAATAGGACAGAGTTTCTGGAATTATTTCCCAATCAGAGTGAACCTCACAAGGAAGGCATATATTTATGGTCTTCTCGTTTTGACACGCCTACCAGCACCAATAGAAACAATGACACTCTTTGGCAGAGATGTCAGAGTGCAGATCATCACCATTATCATTAGAATGTGCTGAAAACCATGAGTTGCTGAAACAGTCAGATGATGCTGAGTCAAAATTGCAAGGTTTAATTCAATTTATGTTTGGTTGTCATTGGTATACAAGGGACTGAGAGAGGCAATGATGAACCTTCAACCAGCTCACATTCTGATGAAACCTTCACAAATGCATGTTTTGTTTTGTTTTTCACAGTCTCGAATCTTCTTATTGTGATTTCTTGAAGGACTTTTCCTGGTTTTGGGAATTGGCAGTGTTACTGCTAGGTACATATTTTACATGCCTAAACTGTTTTTTGGATTGTATCCCTCTTTTTATACCGTTTGATTGTTGATTAATTTGATTTGCTGCGTTATTTGAATGGTTCTCAGCAGATATTCGGCTCTAAAAAAGTCAACGGATAGTAATATAGCAACTTAAATAGAAATATCCCATAGTACATATTTGAAAAATCTTAATTCAAATAAATGCATTGTGGAAATACTGATAGCTGTACATCTGTACTTGATTCCAGACCATGATTCAATTCAAGAGTCACATTTAATCAGAGTTAGCCTGGAGCAGTAGCGAACACAATAAAAGGCTCAGCTTCTTGTCACTACACAGTACACCCCTATAACTTAGAAATGCCCATTTGCCCCACTATTCAGTGATGGAAGCTCCTTGAGCGCAACACTGAAGTTTTGAGTACATTTGCAAAGCTCAAGGGTCACGGCTGAGCATGACAATGTATCCATTTCAAAGTGAATCACATCCTTTACAACAAAACTTGCCTCAGGCCTACGACCAATTTATCAAGAATCTCATCATTTTCAGCTAGATAACGTTCAGCTGCAAGTTTACTATCAAAGGCCAAACCTTTGATAAAGTAGCTGTCTCCTTGTTTCATAATCACTCCGTGCTCACAAGCCAACTCTAGAACCTCAGTTTCAAGGCAAAATCCTCTTCCAAACCTGATCCCCAATTCAGCCTTTTTCATTGCTGGTGCCAGTTTATTTTTTACCACCTGCACGCACACTGCAAGACCCTCTGGCTGAAGATGTCAAGAAGGAGAAGAAAGCAATCAAAACAAGTATCTTGATGAGTAGAGAAGAAAATTATTTTGTACAACTCAATAAAGAACAAGAAAAAAAGCAAACCCCCCCCCCCACCCCCCAAAGAAAAAAGTGCCGTGGATAGTAATAGTGATTCAGTTGGCAAAAATGACAAGTCCCAATCCCACTTGTATATCAAAGACACCAACAGAAATTACCTGATCCTCAGTTTTCAACAACCCCATTCTTGAAAGTCTCAAGCGTACAGCTGCATAAAATCCTAAGGCATTTCCACCACAAGTAACCTCTTCAACAGGTCCATATACCTGACCTGATTTTGGACTTAATCTAACCTATATATAAAAGAAATCAACTGTAAATCTATATAATGTATACTAAAGACACACACACACACATATTCAGATAACTACATGCATGCCACAAAAGAACTGGATATGACCTGATTAATGAAAACAATAAGAGTTTGAGAGTGAGACAGTGAATAATGAATTTTCCGTAGTGCTTGAGTCATTAATTGCTTCAGACAATCTCGTTTATAGTCCACCCCTAATTGATCAAGTTCACATTTTGGGACCAGGGCAGCAACCTGAAATGATAAAATCTTCTTAGTGAAGCGTGAAAAAAAATAAATATCTTACTACAATCACATATAAAGATTAGGATTTTTAATCAAATGGAGCAATTAATTAAGGTCTGGCATGGATTTCCTTCTCCATATAAAATGGCATGGGCTGTTAGGCCAAGCTTCTTAAAGTTCAGAGTTCAATACTCAACCACCCTCGTATTGAGTAAAAGCAGCAGCATCTGAAGCCACTCCAAGTCCATCAATCCAAATCCTCAAATCATTCAGAAAGGTTAACACTGAAAATTAAAAGCTTACACTGTCAATCACAATAACGTCCACAGCTCCACTTTTCGTCAATGTATCCACCATGCTCAACAAGTTTTCAGCACAATCAGGATGTGAGACAAGAAGTTTTTCAGTATTTACACCAATTGATTCAACAAGTGAAAGGTCCAATGCATTTTCTACATCAAGATATGCACAGTATCCTGCAAACAGAACAAATAGAAATTCATTAAAAAATGAAAGAATACAGCAAGAACAGCGACATGATTGCAGAAGATACCGGAAAGGAAGATCATTAATAAGAAAAGTTCAACCGCTTGATTGATAGCAAGAAAAAAACAAGTCAATTATCTACATGAAAATGATTTAGCAAAAATGAGGATAAGAATGCCCAACAGGTACCTCCAAGCTTTTGAGCTTGTTTTATGACTTGAAGTGCAAGTGTTGTCTTGCCAGCTGCTTCCCGTCCATAAATTTCCACAATTCTGCCCTGAAATTTTCAAAAGCATTTTCACCAAGGGAATTCATACAATGATAGAAATTTGAGCTTTAGCTGGCTCCAGCTAAATGAATGAAGGCCATATGAAGAAAGTTGGTTATTCAAAACCAGACTATTTATAGTCAGCTTTAGCAATGAAGTTGTACCTTCCAATCTACACTATCCCTAGCTATCAGAAGACCCATTATCACGTCATGAATTGAATCTTGTTTTAAGATATAACATTTAATAAATCATTTTTAGGCCTGCTCCAGACTCATGAAGGCCAATAAAGCCAGAGCATTTGCTGCCATCTTACCCTCGAAGGCATAACTAGTACATGTGCAGTGCTATGCCCCTAATGGCAGCTATCAGTATCCTGCAAACACATGATCCATAGTCTCCCACACATGAATGCATGACACAATCATGAACCAGGTATTTGTCGGATTGATAGTATGCTAGTTTTATAATCACCTTAGGTAACCCTCCAATTCCAAGAGCTACGTCCAGCTTCAAGGAGCCCGTAGAAACCACCTGTGCACGTCGTGTGCAAAAAAACTTGTGCAAAGATAGCATCGACTCTCTCGTAAACTCATTCGCGAGTTGTGAAACAGCAAAGCGTAGTGCAGAATCTTTCTCTGTTGCCTTCCCATCCTCATGGATCTGGTCGAACTCAAAATCTGAAGCTTCCACTGCAAGTAGGAAAATAGAAGAATGGTCAAATTAGATATGGAGATATCAAAAAGGGTCTGTATGGTTCAGTTAAACAAAGCCACCATAAATGAAGCTACCAGTCAAGACAAAAAAAAAACATCCAGTAATGATATCCAATCATTCATGATTTGAAACAATAAGAATCATGTATCCTCATACAGTAAAGAGACAAATAGAACAACCGGGTGTATTATATCTATAACAATAGGCATGTGCACATACAGACAAAGGTATAAGATGGATAAAAAAAGGGAGAGGCAGAGAAATAAGAGGTTATACCTAGAGAAGAAAAGGGGAGGGTTCTCATGCCCATCCTGGTGATTGCATGTCTACCTCCGTTCTGAGAGAAACCATTATTCAAATAAAACAACACAAATCTCAGTAGGTTACTATGAAGCATAAGATGTCCAAGTAAATGAAGTCGTGTGCTACAACTTAGGAAAGAGTAGATGGTGTTGTGAAAGGGCAGAAGAGAAAAAGAAAGGTGTTGGGAAGAAAAGAAACCTGGGAAGAGAAGAAGAAGAAGAGAGGAGTTGGGAGACGACTCAAAAATGATATTTTCATTTTCAGGGCTGCCGGCGCCACCGTGCGTCTGACAGTAGCAATTGGCGGCCTTCCTTCAAGCTATGCCTATGTTTTTTAGACACTCTTTTTTATTTTTTTCCCAAATACCCAATCATATTTAAGTACACTATTTGAACAAAGGCCAATGTGGAGATTTTAAATAAGGACATATCAAATCATATGTTTTATAACATAACAATAATTATCGTTTTATATTCACATTATACCCAAGATTAAATGAAGCCATACTTTTTTTAACTTATAAACTAATTTATCCAATTTGATTTGATTAAAGATGTTGATTAAGTTACTCATATATAATTTAATATTGTCAAAGCACCCTAACCAATAACCATCACTCACCCTCTCTTATTTGTTAACAATACCAAGATCAATTTTAAAATTTGAATCCATTTCTAGTAAGGGTCCGTTTGGTTGTAGGAAGGAAAGTGAAGAAATGGAAAGTGAAAGGGTGAAAATGGAAAGTAGAGGTAAATTAGGTAATGATGCTAAAGTCAAGTTTGTGGGGCCCAGAAAAAGTGTGAGATGAAGAGAAAAAACTTGTGGGCCCCGGGATATATGTAAATTACCCAAAAACCTTTACTTTCTTGGCTTTCTAATTCTTAGGCACTTTCCTTGGGCAACCAAACAAGCCCTAAGTATTAATTTGAGAATTGAACCTAATTTTATTTATATACAAAAGAGTATTTATTAACAAGCTTAAATTCTAAATAAATGACAATTAAATTTAAAAATTCTAGAAGAAGGATTGTAAGTAGTAAATAATGATACTTCTCCACTACTTAATTCTGATATTCTCGACAAAAAAACTACTTAATTCTGATATTTTAAAATTTAAATATCACTTTTTTTTATTTTAAGATTTCCTTGTTGACAAAGCACATCACGGAAGGGAGGCATATAATTAGTTTTTTTTAGTTTTTAATCCAGTATCCTGAGCCAGCCCTATGTCACGGGAAACTCAACGGGCTCAGACTAATCCAAATCCGCACCATGGACCTCCACTTAAGGGCAGAGTGCTAGCCATGAGACATGCTGCATTCCTAAAGCTCGAACTCGAGACCCTTGATTAAGCGGCGAAGTGAGGTTGCCACTCCGCCAACCCAACCGAACCGCGTTAAGAATAAATTTATTATTACGGTTAAGGGTCAAATCTAGCACCCTACTATAGCAAAAAGGTCACCCAACATAAACAACTATTGGATGGCTCAAAAGTAGCACACATCTATTCAAAAATGGCTCAAACGTAGCATTTCCGTCAACTTAAACGGGTTTGACCGTTAAGTTTGACCCGAGCATGCCACGTCACCCGCCACGTCACCCAATGGGCCACTTACTACCCATTATTGGGTGACGTGGCGGGTGAGGTGACAGATGACGTGGCAAAACTGGGTGTCATGGCGAGTGCCGTGGCATGCTCCGGTCAAACTTAACGGTCAAACCAGTTAAAGTTGACGGAAATGATACTTTTGAGCCATTTTTGAATAGATGTGTGCTACTTTTGAGGCATCCAATAGTTGTTTATGCTGGGTGACCTTTTGGCCACAGTAGAGTGCTAGATTTGACCCTTAACCCTTATTATTATTACTAGAACTCCTTATTTGATTTGGAGATCTGCAATGGCCGACAGAGGGCAATAAAATGTGTAGCTACTACTACTAGCTTGGCCGCCAAAAAAGCCAACAATCAATCAATCAATCTTCCTCACTGGTCACTACACTGCCATGGCCATGCCTTCCTCTACCTCTCAGCTTTCCTGCTTCTCCGCCATTCACCGCCACCTCTATTTCCCAAAACAACGTTCCCTTCCATTTCCCCAATCTCCATCCAAGGTACGTACGTACACCCCACTTCCCTCTTTCGCCTTTTCTCTTTCCCTCCTTCCCCGCCTCTTGTTTTACTCAAAACCCACAAAAAAAAAATCAAACTTTATCAAATATTACTAGTACTATTCACCTTCGTTGACTTTTATGACATGCTGTATCCATGATGATAATTTATTTGATTCTGATTCTATTGTTTGATGTAGTTATCAGTTGTTATGAGTCTTGAGGGGCATGGTACAGATGGTACTACTGGTAGTGAGGCCAAAAATGGACTTAGAAATACTTCTGCTGCTCCGAAATTGCATGTTGAACAAAAGCAAGAGTCATGCCCTCCTTTGGAAAATTCTGATGCTGAGGCAAAGCAGGAACATGGTGTTGATCTCCCCAAAAAGACTGCCAAGATTCATGACTTTTGTTTAGGCATCCCCTTTGGTAAGTGTTCTTCACTTCATTGTAGAGATCATGCATGTTGCATGGCTCTTTGTTGGTGTTTTGGTCACAAAAATTGTTATTTATAGCTTTTTGGTTTGAGTTTTGCTTTTTGTTGTCAATTGTTACAAATGGACAAAAGAATGCTTGTGTACTGAGTGTCTCGATCCATCAAAACTAAAACCCACACATTGACATTTTGTTTCATGATCGATTCTCTGAATTAATGTGTTTGTTTGGGCACATGGTTGCCCCTCATTTTTTTCCCTTTTCCATTCAGTCATATCAGTCAATAACTTTTAGCGGTTTTCAAATGTTGTTCTCATTGGAGGTTTCTGCTTAATACAAGATGTGGAGGTTTAGGAATTATTGCAAGGCCCTTGGAAACTGAAGTCAATAGCTTGACTTAGATCATTCTGGAAAGAAAATTATCTGATGTTCTGTTTGATGTTAAGTGTGAAGTCTTTGAATGTTTGATCGATTGATTGCGCTGATTTACCTCAAGAATGAGTCAATAAAGTTTTAAAGATTATGGCTTATTAACACTTAATATTCTTAAGTAATTTCTTGTTCTACAAGGTGTTCAAGTTTTGTTGGGCTTTGGGTAATCTTAGTAGTGCAGTGTCATTAATGCCAACATGAAACATATTACCCTTTTGCCTTGATTAAACAAAGATGTGTTGCATTATCTAATCTTTGTTTCCTGTTGCAGGTGGATTTGTGCTTAGTGGGGGAATTATCGGATTTCTTTTGTCACGGAGTACTACAGCACTGAGCAATGGTGTGCTCTATGGAGGGGCTTTACTGTTCCTCAGTACCTTTAGCTTGAAGGTCTGGAGGACAGGGAAATCTAGCCTACCATTTATTCTAGGACAAGCAGGTATATGATGTCATTGTGTTAAAGCACCATAACTTGGGGTAAACCAGAGAAAAAAAATTGGTGATCAAGTTTGTTACAATTTCACCTCACCTTTTTGCTGAATTTTGCAGCGTTGGCAGGGGTTCTTATCTGGAAAAATTTTCAGGCCTACTCTTTGGTAATATATCTATCTTAGACAGAAATAGCTTCCATATTTTGGCCAGTATGATTTCACACTATTATTTATTTTCAATCCAGGCAAACAAATTATTTCCAGCTGGCTTCATGGCTATTATATGGTACAGTACCATTTGGCTTCCATGTTACAACCTTACTAAATCTATTTTCACGGTTTGAAATCGTGAATAGCTTATCAGGCCTTTTTTTCTAGCATGCATTGATTTTGACTCCTCTTTCCTTGATAAAATTTTTTGTTTTCAGTTCTGCTATGCTGTGCTTTTATTTGTATGTGCTTCTCTCTGGAGGGAATCCCCCGCCTAAGAAATTGAAGACTGCCAGCATGGCATCATGATAAGAAAATAAAGGCTATGCACGCCTAGAATTATTGGTAGATATGATTGCTTGTTCTGCTTTGTGTAGAAGGTTAAGCTATTGCGATACGAGTCCATTCCAAGGCTGAGTTATTATTGAAAGAGGTAATTTATGTGATATTTTCTTTATAATCCAAACCATAAGGGTTATGTATACTGCGAGTTATGATGAAATGCCTTATTTGAAGTTGTAACTATTTATCTATATTGACCTGTTAAGTTAGATTTTGAAATGAACATGTATATCAATAAATGAAATGCCTGGAACTTGGTTGATGTCCAAGAACCGTTGCACTAAACATGGCCTGTTTTGTGGATGAGTTCTTGTATTCTGACATATCGTAATTAAGCAAAGAAAGGGCCTGGCTACTGCCAGTATATGGTTTACTTTTATTCCCCTTTTCCTTTTTTGGTTTCACATTTTTATTTCACTTCAATTCAAGTAAGAAAAGGGACAATCTCTAACATCTGAGGTTACATGTGGAATCAAACTCACAATCTATTTATTATAGGGAAGCTTTTTATATTATTGACTTACGAGGTCATTGTTTGATGTAACATATTTATTTGAGAACATCAAATGTGTTTCTTGTGTGATCACCACTTTTTAGTGCTTATGAATTTCATATGAAGGTTTTTGAGCCTGTTAACTATAAGAATAACTTGAGTTATCCAAGTCCAACTGCGATATAAATATTCGCATGCATGTATGGTCAAAAGATAATGTAGTCCAATTGCGTACGTTGGAATTGGAATTGCTTGTTCATGAATCCGTTGGCTTGGTGGCTAATCAATCACACAATTAGAGAGATCTCTGTCGGATGAATAAGCCGCATGTGGTTTGAAGTTTGAAAGAAACTGAAGAAATAGAAAGTGAAAGGGTGAAAATGGAAAGTGGAAGTAAATTAGGAAAAAAAGTGAAGAAATGGAAAGTGAAAGGGTGAAAATGGAAAGTGATGGGAAAATAAAATTTGTGGGGCCCAGAAAAAGTGTGAGATGGAGAGAAAAAACTTGTGTACCCAGGAATATAGGTAAATTACCAAAAAACCAAAATTTTCTCTACTTTCCTTTTCACTCTCATTTTCTTGGGCCAACCAAATAGACCCTAAGGTTAAAGTATACTTTTCATCCCTTATATTTGTATCAAGTTTTAATTTAGTCCTTTATGTTTGAAAAGTACACTTTTAGTCCTTTATATTTGCATTAAGTTTCAATTTAGTCATTTATGTTTGAAAAGTAAACTTTTAGTCATTTTTGTTAACACTGTTAGTTTCAATTAAATTGAAATGATTATTTCATAATTAAATTGATACAAAAATGATAAATTTTGAAACTATAAGAATAATTACACTAAAATAATTTAACCTAATTATTTTTTCAGTATTTAATAACCATTTAGAATGGTTAAAATAACATTTTCCGTTAAGTGAAACTATTGATGTTAATTAAAAAGGACTAAAAGTGTACTTCTCAAGCAATAAAGACTAAATTGAAACTTGATGCAAATATAAGGGACTAAAAGTGTATTTTTCAAATATAAAGGACTAAATTGAAGCTTGATGCAAATATAAGGGACTAAAAGTATACTTTAGACGAAGTTTAACCGACTTTTATGTTTGAGGCATGAATGAATCAACTTATTATTCTTAAAAAAAATAGAAGAAAATATAAGTACTATTTGAGTTCTGGGCTTTGTATATGTCTTGGGCCACTTGAACTAAGTTTGTAATTTGGGCCCAAAAGAATAAAAAAAAAACCAAATCTGTGAGAACTTTTTCCTTGTAGAACTTGAGTCCGCAAAAGTAAAATCTGTGACTAATGCAGAGTAGTTTGTAGTGATCCTTATTATACATTATAAAAAACAATAACTTGAGTCCGCAAATTAAATCATGTCCAAATTTAGGACCCGAACACTGACTTACGTAAGATTATAAAGTATTCATTAGGAAGATACTTGTACCTTGCAGAAAGTTTTTGCTCAATCATTGATTTGAGTCTTTTTTTTTTAGGTAAAGTGATTTGAGTCTTTGATCCTTGCTAAAAGTCATGTACTTTGATGAAGCAGAAAACGGGTCTGATTTTAACTAAAAAAATTAATACATTTTGAGAAAGTTGAAAAACGAGGAGACCAGGAAATTTAGCAGGCAGTCAAGTTGCACACTCGTATTTTAGTTATTTTTTATGTTATTTTCAAAAAGTAGTTAATAGTTACTCCCATCCTAACCTAAATGTAGACTTAATTAAGGAGAATATTTTTAAGTCTTAAATGATAGATCTTATTTTTTTCCATTTTAAAACTTTTATAATTATAATTTTCTTCAAACTAAATTGTCTAATTTATTGCTTGATATAACCTAATGTCGTATAAAAATATTTTAGATAGATCGTGCTACATATGTTATGATTAAATAATTTATTTAATTTACAAGAGAAGGTCTTTTTTTAATAAGCTCCACGTCAGATGCTTATCATATACGAATTGATTATTTTAATGGCTAGTTTCTCTCTATTGTTATATTTAATTATTCATGAAAAGAAGAGATGCCTATCATCTTTCCCTGAATTACTTCCAGACCGACTAATTCAAACTTTTCGTTCTATGACAAAGAAAGAAGAACAAATATTCTCCTTCGTTCTTCGAATTCTAAGAACTTTTTTGTTGCGAAATTGATTTATTAATAGAATAGCTGCTCTTCTCAAGGTCCCATCTCGGTGGTGTAACAAGATCTAAAATGTGGATTTTTTGCGTTTGTCAAATGATATTGCAGCGAAGATTGATATCAAATTACGTCTTTATAACTAAAATCATGCATGCTATATCCTTTCAAGATGAATCGTGATCAAACATGGCTGAATTGGCTTTTCTTTTCATTCTTCAAATTTCAATTGCTTATTTATTATTAGTGTTGTAATAACTTTTCATGTTATTGATGGAAATTTGTCTTTTAATAGTAATCATGATGGGAGCTTTAACCGGTGTCATTTTGCTAAAATTTTATGTGATATATATAAATATATTTGTCTCAACATTCTTGTACTAATCTATATTTTTTAAGTAAATCTAATCTTCTAGAAGATTTTATGTTAATTATAGGCTCGTTGAATTGTGACGTCTCTTAAAATGGTATACTCTCCGGTCCTAAATATAAGACATTATTTCTCTAATTTAATTATATATTAATGAAGTTAGTTAAGTTAGTAATGATAGTATGATATTAACAGCACGTGCGAGCTTTATCCCTACCCTCACTCTTTATGTATTTATTATTGAGAACATTGATAAGGATAATTTGAGGGAAAAATTAGTAAGAATTGAAAATATCTTATATATTAGGATAAACTTCATCTCTCCAAAAAATGTTTTATTAAATTATATTTAAGAGGGAGCGAGGTAGTATTACTATTTACTATTGCTCTCTTTGTCATAAATCCTGTGCGGAAAGACTCAAGAAAAAGAGTACAGTGTAGTCCTCAGTGAGGCATAACCCTCAAAGGTGGGAAACAATAATCATTCATAACAAGCAATTTTTTTTACTATGCATAAATGCTATGATATGACCTTTTTGGTGTGTCAACTGTAGAAAAGTCCCAGCCACAAAATAACCCCAACATACACGATGATGTGGCACAAGAGATAGATCCACTGTGAATATAATCGATCAACCTTTTCAATTTCTGTTTGTATGAGGATGATGCACGCGCGATAACCCGATTTTTGTTTTTTTTTGGCTGTGAGTAAGCAATATACACTGGTCTTAATTCCCTTGAACATATTTGGTTTTTTCGAACGTGAAAATGATCAAGACATAATGGTAGTAGTGGAATTGTTAATGTCAAGAGTTGTACCAAGTCTTTGGTGACAAATTAAATTACAGTAAGTCTCGGCCACAGTATAAACGAAACGTGGCCGGTCATCATAAGGAGACCAATACACACACACAAATAGTAGGGCTAGTGCATGCGGTTTTCATTATCTGTAAAAGCTGATCCGCGACGACGACCAACCATATTTATTTGCATCTGTACACGTATACACAAGCACAGAGACATAACATTATCAAATCTCCTTACCTTATTTCAGTCCAACTCCATTCTTTGGACCTAATTAAACATACAAGCTTAAGGTCCAGAAAATACTCATGAACATGCACATGTATGGTTTAATTTAGTGCTTAAATAAGTGGAGTATAACAGTCCTTTTCATATATGCTGAGGCCAAAGACTGAGTTGAGGCTTCCCCCTATACAGTGATTGACAGAACATAACATGATAGGTAGATTATTGAGTGATTGAAGCTATTTGATTTTTATTCTCAGCCCATCATATATTGAAAGCGTGTGTGTGTGTGCGCTTTCAATAATTTCATCTTATATGTATATCGTGCTCGATCATTTCGCAATTCATATATTGTATTTATTATGCGTGTGTTGTGTTTATAAATTGGAGAAATTGGGACCATGTATCTATCTCGTGCTTTTGTAATTTATTTAGCTTATCCAAGTCATTCTTTCATTCTTCTGTCTGTTATCTCATGAAAAACTACTCTCTGAAACTAATTCAATGTAGTTTATTTTTTATTTCGGGCGCAAATAGTCCAAGCTGAATTTGCCCGTCAGTTCATCTTGAAAGCTCAGTATCAGGCCCTAGTAGATTCTGCCAAATCTTTACACACTCGCGCCTTTATCTCAGAGGGAAAACGAATCTTTCATTTAATTTTTTTATCATAAATCTTTCATTTAATTGAAACCTACATGTGCGAGCAAACACATCTAATTAAATAGAGTGGTTGATGGGATCATGTCGGGCAAAACAATGCATCTTTTTTTTATCACCGCCCAGTTTAATTTGGACTCGAGAGGTAGGAGTGTTGCTCACATAGGAAAGGTTGTCCCCTCTCCTAATGAGAGCGCTTACTGGGATTCAAACATGTGTTTTCATCCTTAGGGAATTGTAATCCACTTACCAGCTCAATCAACTACCATTGGTATGCATCTTTTGATTGCAAGAGAGTGTCACCTTTTAGCCAAATGACTATTATCCAAGGTGTAAATAATACAATTTACAATAAAAATGGCAATATATCACCCATGAACTCTTTAATTGGGGCGGGATTAACCATTTTCATTTGATTTTGGGACACAATATAGTGGGCCTCACTTGAATAACACATATTAAGTGATTTTGAACGGAGTTGACCGATTCGGCCCATATTAAAATTAAAATGGTAATACCGCCCTTTTTATTGTCAATTATTGTGTGTCACATATCTTCGACAGTAGTCAATTAATCAAATTACTCTTTTTAACTCTTTTCTGTTTGAAAAATGGTAGTTTTCGTCAATTCTAATAAGCGTGCTTCTCAAAATTTCAACTATTGTATGTTCTTATTCTAGAGTGGTAATTGGTGAATTTATTCCTCAATTAATAGCTTGAAAAGGAGCTTATATATCATTGAAAGAGATGGCAGAAGATAACTTGTATAATGGTGTGATATATATAGATGTAAGGATTACCTATTTCGCATTAATTATTGATTCGGTACGCAGTGATTCAATATGGCTAGTACATAGTATAAAAGACAATGATGCTGCGGATTTTCACGTATATACCCCCAACTCACATGCTATCTTATCCCACCCTTGGACTCAATGTACTATGTAGCCCTAGCTAGCTAGCCTCCAATGCACCATGCATCTTCGTTCCCCGCCTCCCCATGTGGCACCACTACGCTTTGTTCATAAGATATGCATCTTCAACTAGTGAAATAGGCCTTGGTAATATGGTTAGGGTGTCATTGTAGTTAATATGGTTAGGGTGTCATAGTAGTAACATCACGCTATTTTAATTAACAATGTTATTTGATCAAAAAAAATTAACAATGTTAACCAACTTTCTTAATTTAATATTGGTTTATATTTTGAAAATGTTAAACAATTTTTTTAGTTTGTTCGGGAAACCCATAAACTATGATGATTTTAAAACATCTTTACACAAAGGTGGAGGCAAAATTTCTTTCACGTCGATGATATTGATATATAATACTCTCTCCGCTCCGTAAAATAAGAGTTCAGCCGCAAAAAAACTTTTATTAAGAAAATATATAAAAACTAGTTGAGTGCTTTAAGTTATTACTTATTTTCCAATATTGCCCATATTTATTATGATACTTATAAGAAAAAGAAATGTAAGCATTAAGAAATATGAAAGTTAGAGACAAAGTAAGAAAAATGCATTAAATGAGGAGAGAATGTGAGATTAACTCTTATACTTTAGATAAAATCATTTGGATTTTGGATTTTTATATTATGTGGCAGAGGGAGTAATATGAAAACTAATTGTAAGGGAAGACAACAATTAAGTTGAACGTTAAGGAATCGCTAGGGCTAGTGTGTACATATGTATGTTGGAAAAGAAAGAGGTGGGAAGTGACAAAGTGATGGGGTGGGTGCTCTGTACTTGCCTACTTAGATTGGAGAGACGTACCAAAATGAAAAGAAACAGAGCACTCAGAAAACAAAGTGGCCAATGAGAGACAAATAGCTTCAGATGTTGATGCAGCAACTCGGCTCCACAAAGCAGTCATCATGTGCGTGAGTCTGTATCAATACGTCTATATATACACACACACACACGTACCTGTATGTATATACAGCTACCATACATATATGCTTGCTTGCTTCAAAACATAACTTATCAGCATGCATGCATGCGTATAAGCTACTCTCATCTGTATATCTGCCTACTACATTCTGCCTACTACTTTCTTCCTAGGACGACCTGCTGCTTTATGAAAATATCAATGCCATAAATTTATAATATACTAGTATATAGTTGATTTTGCTCTATAAAGTAGTAAAGAGTATGATTGTATATTTTTTTTATTTGTAGACGCACGTCTGGAATACTCCGCCTATATTTATAGTCGGTCTCAGACCCAGATAAAGGAATATATAGATCAGAGTTGTGTTAGTCTTCGACAACCAAAGTAAAAGTATGTCTAATCTTATGAACATGGACACACGCACTCTACAATGACATTGTGTGATCCATGTAACTGAATTCCTCTGGTTGAGATAAAGCTTTGTGGTTGTTGTAAAGCCACGTCTCTCAGTCTTTTTTAAATTGGGAAAGCCGAATAGACATTTTCCCCTGCTTTTTCACATTTCATTGATACGTTCTTTCTTTCTTTTCGGGTTTTTCTATATGCCTGCAGAGATTTGACGATTGTCTGTTGATATTGTGTTATTATATGTGCACGTTCATGTGAGTGTGTGTAAGAGTGGGAGAGGAGAGAATGACAGTACAGAGAGACATGATTGAGCAGAGATGGGGAACAAGATTAGGGTAGAGTCAGTGTTGGGGGGCCCCATACCCGAATCCTTTTTATGATTATGGTCCTCTCCGCGGGACACCACGTGGCACCCTCCCATTCATCCTCATATCATGCGGTGTCTTCATTTCGTTGGTTTTCACTCACTACTCTCATAAATTCGGTCACACTAATAGAGCCGATCGATACAAGCCTGTCTTTGATTTGGAATTTAAAAATAAAAAGCGATTCTAAATATGCTATTCCATCAGGTCGCGGCCTTAGACGGAGGAGGGCCTGCCGTTTAAGCCCTTCTATTTTATTTTTTTTCATGATTATATTTCTTCTTAAAACTTGCAAAAAGTAGGAAAATTTAATATTTTACAACATAAGAAGAAAAACTTAACCATAGAGAATCACAGCCAAATATCTTTAATATTAATGAAAGTGATGAAAGAGAATATAATGGCAATGAAACTATTTCTTAATCTTTAGAGTAGTTTATGAGTTTCACTTTGATATTACGTTATGTAGTATTTTTGTTGTGTGATATGTGGCCTTTACTATTAAAAGTATTATATGTAACTACTTGTGACTTGACAATACTTATTTTATTGTCTTTAACTACATGTGTGTTATATATGGAGCAAAGGAGGTTTTAGCCCGCCTAAGCCTGACCTCTCATGGGTCGGGGTTTACAAAATACCCCATTTTTTCAAAGTGGTACTATATAGGCTTGGTTTGTTTAGGTCCGGACGGAGAGGCTCAACGCCTAATATTTAAGACTAGCTCTAAGGATTATAACTGTTCGATTAAATTAATGTTTAAACTTTGAGCGATAGGATTCGTGTTTCTTTCCTTCCTTCCTCCATTTTTGTTTTATTGCACTGTGTTATATATCTTATAAGTTCATTATTATACTTTGTGATGGAATTTTGAGACCAAATCATTAAACGTAAAAAGAAGCAAAAACCATATTTCTACCCAACTTTAATTAACAAACCATAATGTACCTGGTTGTGATATAACTTACTGGTCTGGCATGAAGTAGTAATGCCCATGATAGTCAAAGCTTTATTTGGCCAAAAAACGTGCTTATTAGCCTCCTCACCACCATGATTTTGACTCTGCGCACTTCACTAGCTATATACACGTCAAAAAGTATCAAAAAGGGAAAACCACCGGCTAGAATGATATATATAAATGAGTTTTGATTCAATGTTTATCACCCATATTACTCATCACATTCTTATGTCCACAAATACATACAAATGTATAAGCACATGGTGGGCCCTAATAGGAGAGAGGTTTGGGGCCGACCACATGTGTTTATGTATTTGTGCGTATTTGTGGTGATGAGGAGGTGATAAGCAATATGAATAATGAGCACCAAATCGATCTAATTAATTAGCTCTTCATAATAAATTAATCAGTCAATATCCTTCTAATCAGGTCCAAATTAATGTGGTAGTTATAGGATTTGTCACAATTGATATGAAGGTATATATACCAGTTCCGTACGTGCTTGATTAGGGATGACACAAGAACATGACTGACTACAGATCGGTATGATAATAATGAGATTATTCTAATCAACGCAGAATAATTGTGTTTGAAACATTAGACGACAAAAATGAATGACTTTCCCTTAAAAGAAGTGGCGGAAATGATTGTGGAATACTCCTTTTACTCCACAATATAAGCTAATGAAACATGAATATAATCATTGTATTCAAAAAAACTTTTAAAAGTATAGTTTAAAACAATCAATATCTCAGGAACATATTTTTTATAACTTTGCCCCTATTATTATGAAGAGGATAAGTGAGATGGAGATTGAATGATGATAAAAATGAGAGAGAGTGTGTATATATGAGGAAGATGAGTGAGAGTGTTATCAACAAAGGTAAAAGTGGAAAAAATACAATAAATGTTCATATCATTATTTCCTAGATTAGTTTTTATATTATGGGACAGACCCTCTCTCAATTAGCTTATGTTTGTGTTACAAAGATGGTACAAGGAGGATAAACATGTAATTATTTGCTTCTCTAATTCAAATAGGATATTGGGGTACACACACATATTTATATCATATGCATGAAACCCCAACAGTAAGGCCTAACGTTCAAGAAGATACATATCCTTAACAATAACTAGCTAGTAATTAGTTTGCAGCCTATATACCATACGTATTTCATATGTTTCAATATTCTTCAATAACGAAGATAAAATAGTTGTATGGTTTTTATGCAGTTTAATACAGTATCCCGTGAATGAGTCTCTTAAATCATTTTTAGCATATTCTATATAACTTAGCGAGGGGAAAAAAGCATCCCTGCATTCTCTCTATTATGGTAAATAAATTGCTCATCCAAAGATGGACAAAGAATTCAATCCGAAAAAAAGATGGACAAAGAAAGAGTTTAAAAGAGTAAGGTAGAAAAAAGTAGTGCGTTGATATACTTAATTAACACAAACATAGTCTATATATGGAACGGAGCAGATAAACGTCAAGCAGTAACTTTTTTTATGTCAAGACACACTGGGCACACTATAATAATAATGGTAATAATTAAGTGATGTTGTGTAAAAGAGAGTATTGTTGAAAAACGTCGTCCAATCATAGATCGAAAGAGGGGATGGGGTGAATGATGAAGCATGAAGAAGAACTTGAAAAAGCGGCACAAGTACAATGATTACATGGATAGTAGTATGTCCACGGAATATCACAGGCAAACCCTGCCAATAGAATCAGTGTACATAAATGACTTAATATTTTGTTTTAACTTGTGTGCGTGTCTGTGTTTTTCAAGCCAATACCAAGTTTCAACTCTATGTCTCGAAGGTGCGTCAGTTCTTCTCAAGATTTGTATTTCATGGTTTCCATATATATCTGCAGAGGGAAACACCTACCACAACTCCGCAAGAACGGAAATAAAAATAATTCACCACCAAGCTTTTCAAGGGACAAATATTGTGTCTGGCATTAGGGAAAATTAAACATGCATGAAAAATAAGAACAGCTGGGAGAGCTATTTTCTTGCCAGGGAGGAAGAGCTATTTATATACATATAAACCGTGAGCCTGTGATAAATAGTCATATAGTCAGATTCTAATTATAAGATAAATTTAATTATTTGAATAAAAATTAAAGATGAAAATTAATAACTTTCAATTGCCTATAATTAATTTTTGTTTTCTAAAATTAATTTATCCTACTCATAAATGAACTAACCTATCATCTAATTACACGTGACATGTGTTATAATTTATTGATCTAATTTTTTTCTTTCATTTCCAAAAAAAAAACTCAAATGAATCTTATAATTAGGAAGTGGAACATGTAAGACTTATTTAGAGAGTTGATATTTGTTCTAAATATACTTCACCCGGTCTCAAATATGTTATTTATTTTTAACTTTATTAGGGTTTCTCAAGAAAGTCATGTGCGTTTTATATTTAGGACTGGATGGAGTATATGACACACATATGTTTACATTTGTTTATCCATTTTTTAAATTTTCAAATTACCCACATGTTGATGCTCCCTCCTCAACGTAAAATAGGGGAGAGAAATTAGAACAGTGATTAGAATTTTTATAATTAAAACATGTGACATATCAACTAACTAATTAACTAATGTCCTTAATTTAATTAAACGCTAACAAGTTAAGTAAATAGGTTCAACCCCAAATTGAATGGAATTCTCAAAGTGTAATGGTCCAACATTCAATAGCGGAGCTTCACCTTTATGTAGCCGTCTCCTTGAAGGGAAGATGAGGCCTGAGGGGATGTAAGGGGAAAAATGCATAAATATTTACGCATTTTAATTAAGAACAGTTCTAGAGATAGGTGTCCTATATACGAAATCCTATATAGGAACAGTTCTATTATTAGTGCAAGTTAAGAGAGGTTGGTTACTAAAATTTAACCCTTACGTGATTTCCATGTCTATTATTGTTGTTTCAACGCTACTTATTAACTCTCCATGAGAAGAAGAAAAAATACATACCTACACACACATTATAATCAAATTATAAAACAGTTCAAGTAATTAATGCTCCTTCCTGTTTGGTTCTCTGCAAGATTACAGACAAACACAATCACACAAAAGATTGCATCACACGTGCAGATCAGACATGCTTGTCATGAGATAAGCAAATAGAAGTGTCGATACTATGACACAAGAAAGTTAAGGTCAACATGAGAGGGATAAAGTTTGGACCACACAAGAAAGTTAAGGTCAGCATGAGAGGGATAAAGTTTGGACCACACCGCCAAGAGTCATAGAACGTATTCTTTTTTAGGATAGTGTAGAACATGAGATTGCCAAGTTGTTTTGTAACTAGGTGTTTCACTCTTTACCCACAAAAAAAAGATTGCATCACACACGAAAGATGTGCTCTTATTATGTTAAGTCAATCAATATATTTATTATTGTTGTCATGTCATGTTAGGATTTGGGGGTTAGCTATATATTGAAGGATCAAGAGTGAAAGGAGTAATTAATTGAGCAAGCTCTTTCAGCAGTGCTGGGTGTATATTGAGGATTATGTGTATCGATCCCTACATGATCCCGGCCACTTCATTATGTAATGTTTGCCCCCGAGTCATACCTCAAATCATCAAATGTCAACATCCAGATGTAAACATAAGATCCCAAGACACAGAGAAATGTATCGTTTTAATTTCAATAATAATGAATGCTCCCACCTAATTTTTCAGCACGCACCACCGAATAATTATGCGCTTTAATTCTATGTTGTTATTGTCAAATGAACAAAAACTTAAAGGTTATCATTAATTAACGGTGTCGTGTCTCTTTGAAACACACTGAAAGGATACAAAACATCACTAAAAAACTGTAGTGAGATTTGTATAATGCCATAGCTCACTCAGTTATATTTGTATATTTTTTTTGTCAAAATAATTTGGATTATTGATTATTCAATTTTTATCTTGAGCACTCAAGAATTCCAATCTTTAATTAGTACTCTAAGCTGATGTAAAGGAATGTGCTTTCTGCTAAAGGGGTCTGATAAGATTAACAAATTAAAGTTCAAGAAATTAAAAAGGCGCTCATTGTTTAACATAAAAATTCTTTGGATTCTTTAAATAGCTCCAAGTTTAATATGTCAGCTCTGACCTGCATTATCTAACAACAACAGAAACATAAATAGAACACGCACACATGTGTAGATAGCTCATTATAGTCATTACACCTTATAAACTAGTGTATCTTGAAGTGTAAGTACTCCCTCCGGTCCCTAATGTAAGAGTTAGCGTAAAAAAACGCTTCTCAAGAAAACATGTGAATGTTAGTTGGATGTCTGAAGTTAATGTTTCTTTTCCAAAATTGCCCATATTTATTATGGTACTTTTAAGAGAGAGAAATACATAAGCATTAATAAATATGAAAGAGAGTTAGGGGTAAAGTAGGAAAAAATGCATTAAATGAGGAGAGAATATGAGGTGAGCTCTTACATTAGGGACCAAAACCATTCAAATTTTGGGCTCTTACATTAGGGACCAGAGGGAGTAGTTATTAGTTAGTACTCCCTCCGGTCCTAAATATAAGACCTAATTGATTTTTTGAAAAATCTTAAAAAAACAAAATAAGTTAATTATAAATTGATTTACCTAATTTTCTCTCTTACACTAGTTTATTTTATCTATAAGCTAATGGATAATCTAAAAAGATATCAAATATGTCATGATTTAATAACCTATTTTGCAACATTAATCTCTAAAAAAAAAGTCAATTAGGTCTTATATTTAGGACCGGAGGTAGTATTTCGTTATCAAATTAATTTATTACAGTCAAAATTCAGCAAAGTGAAAATTTTCCAATTCACCGTTATATTTAATTTGTATGATTGAATAATTTTTAAAGATTGTGAACATAAACGCAGAATATATATATTACTCCGCCCAAGGGGGCGTAGTCCGGCTGGTAAGAAAGGGAATGGTAATGCACCGCGTACCCACCAGGTCATGGGCTCGAACCTTGGGAAGTCGTCACCCCCAAAATGGGGAATCCCGGCGGAGACTTCGGATTAGTCGGTTCTCCGAAGGGGGCACCGAAGGCTCTAAGCAAAAAAAAAGAATATATATTACTCCCTCCCTCCCTAGAATATAAGACCATTTTTGAAATTCATTTACACTACTTTCTAACTGTTCCAGACTTTTTCACAGATTAACATTGCTGAATGCTAATACTTATTAATAATAAACTTAATAGAGAGGGAAATGGAGAAAAAGAATTTTAGTAAGGGTGAATTGGTAATATCATGTGATAATATCTAACTTAACTAACATATTTAATCTAATTAAATTAGGTAATGTGACCTTATATCTAGGTAGGGAGGGAGTATATATATTAAAATATAATTTTAACCTAACAAATAGGCAAATGGTAGAACCAGACCCCGCAATATCTGATGACTCAGTTCTTGCCAAGGCGACGAATCTGGATAGTAGGGGCCGGGTGGGCCGTACCCGGAAATCACTCTCCATGAGAAAAAGGAGTGTGTTCCAAAACCTGATAGTAGTGCATTTAATTAATTATCTTAAAGCTCATCTAAAAACCAATTACCTGTAAGTCAAAAATCAAATGGTCCCCATAATTAATAAGACAGCAATCCAATTCCACTCTAGCTAGGCTTACTTTCGGTACACTATATTATTCAATATACATGATATTATTACAACATATATATTTTATAGTTGCATGCATGTCAAACATTTTGAACTTTAAGGTAAGTTGGTTATTAAATTCATAATTAATTACTTTGATTTTATGGAGGAATTAATTAAGGGCGATACAAAAATAATCACTTTAAATTATCTATATAGTTATATTTTTTTCTTAAAACTAATTTATTTTACTTATAAACTATCTAAAATCTAATTATTACATGTGACATATGTTATAATTAAATAGTCTGATTTGCTTTTTTAAATTTAAGTATATAAAATTCAAAATGATATTATATTTACAACGAGCAATTAGTAATAGCCATTATTTCTCTAAAATATCATGCAAAAAGTCAAAACTTTAGCATCTAACCATAGATATTTGAGCTACTCATTCTCATTATAGCAATTAGCAAATCCCACCATATTGTTGACAATAGTTGAGTATGTGAAACCTGTGTCAAATCACACGTCTGAGAACCATTAATTAGTCCCACAGTGAGATTCATGTCCTCTTGTTAAATCCACTGAATATATTGAACACGCCTTCTTCCCCCAAAACAGAAATACATAAGGAAAAAAATGGCACACCCGAGACAAAGTGTTATAAAAGGGGTCACCACTTTGATTTGTGGGTGTGCACTTCCAACACACGCTCTTCTGAGTTTTTGAATCCCCTATTCTACTGAGCAAACTTCATAGAAAATATGGGGTCATTACCTTCTGATTGTTTTGAACATAACAAGTTCTTCTTGTTTTCTATAGTATTCTTCATAGTTGCAAGCCTGAACTGTTTACCATCTAAAGCTAACCTATGCAACAATAATTCTATTGCTACCCCTAGAATCCCTGCCAATGATATTCTTTCATCATTGCAAACACTAGCTCTTGATGGTTACTTCAGTTTGGAAGACATCAATTGACATGCAGCCAAAGACTTTGGTAACATATACCATTGTCCTCCTCTGGCAATTATGTATCCAAAAGCAGTTTCTGATATCTCACGCACAATTAAGCATGTTTATGAAACGGGTTCTATTGAACTAAAGATTGCAGCTAGAGGCCATGGTCACTCTCTTCAAGGTCAGGCACAAGCATATCAAGGCCTAGTTGTGAACATGGAGTCACTGGAGGGACCAGACATGATTGTTCATGGTGGAGAATTCCCTTACGTGGATGTTTCAGCTGGTGTGTTATGGATAAAAATTCTGCATGAGACGCTTAAACATGGGTTGGCACCTAAATCTTGGACAGATTATCTTCATCTCACTGTTGGTGGAACTCTATCAAATGCTGGAATAAGCGGACAAGCCCTCAGGCATGGACCCCAGATCGATAACGTTTTCCAGCTTGAAGTTGTCACAGGTATTTTATGCAATATTATACTCCCTCGGGTTAAGACCTAGTTCACTTTTTTAGAAAATTCTATAAAATAGCAAAATAAGTTAATTATAAATTGATTTACCTAATTTTTTCCCTTAAACTAGTTTATTTTACCTATAAACTAATGTATAATCTAAAAATATATCAAATATATCAAATATGCCTATTTCGCAACCTTAACCTCTCCAAAAAAATGTCAATTAAGTCTAAACCGGAGGTAGTACTATGTTACTAGCCAAATCTCAAGAGCAAATCATAAAACTCACATGAGGAGAAGATTATTTTAATAGCTTAATGGTAATAATAGTAATTAGCCAATGTTTTAACGTGACAAGCAACCAACACATAAGTTGGTCAACCTGTTTAAGGGCCCATTAGATCCCTTGAAGTCTTGAGTTCTAGTCCTAAATGAGACACTTGTGTGGAGAAGGAAAGCCATGAACCATGAAACTTGAACAGTTGGTTATTTGGATATCTAGTAATAACATTAAAAAAAAGCGCTGAATGCTAGTTGATATTCAAAAAAACGTGACAATCACTTTGATTTTTTAGCATTAATCTGGTATGCAACACATATTTGTTGTAGGAAAAGGAGAGGTGTTTACCTGCTCAGAGAACCAGAATGCTGATCTTTTTTATGGTGTTCTTGGTGGGCTTGGTCAATTTGGCATCATAACTAGGGCTAAAATTTCTCTTGAACCAGCACCAATGAAGGTGAGACTGAACTTTCATCCATTTTTCCAGATATTAACATTAAAAACTCACCCTAACAAATATCTCACTTCTGCCAGGTGAAATGGATTAGAATGTTGTACTCAGAATTTTCAGTATTTGCAAGGGATCAAGAGTATTTAATATCAATTGAAAATACATTTAATTATGTTGAAGGGTTCGTAATCATAAACAGGACAGGCATTCTTAATAACTGGAGGTCATCTTTTAATCCCAAAGACCCAATTCAAGCAAGCCAATTCATTTCTGATGGGAGGACCTTCTACTGCCTTGAAGCAGCCAAATACTTCAACCCAGAGGAAATACAAACCATGAATCAGGTCAAGAATTCTGGAGTCAATGACATCTTTTAACTGTTAACATTGGCAAATAACTACTCCCTCCTCCATTGTTAAATATAAGAGTCAATTGAAATTTTAAGAATCTGAAAAGCAAGATATGTAACTTAAAAAATTGTTTTTCTTCAATTTTTTCTCTAAACTAGTTTATTTGACTTATAAGCTAACATATGATCTAATAATATAAATATACGTCATGAATAAATGTTTTATTTCGCTTTATTAATTTTTAAAAAACAAAATGTCAACTAACTCTTATATTTAGCGGGGTATTAACTATAGAAAATAGTCCTCATATATGCATGCCTCTTGAGATGCAGGAAGTTGAACAACTATTATCGAAATTGAGCTATATTCCATCGACACTATTCCAATCAGAAGTTTCTTACGTTGATTTCCTAGACAGAGTACATGTTTCTGAGATGAAACTAAGAGCCAAAGGCTTGTGGGAAGTGCCCCATCCATGGCTCAATCTTATGATCCCAAGAAGCAAAATCCACGAGTTTGCACATGAGGTTTTTGACAATATTCTTGAGGATACAAGCAATGGTCCCATTCTAATATACCCAGTAAATCAATCAAGGTGAGTATTTAGTTCTCCATTTTCTAAGTATAAGACTCACATAAACAAAATTTCCAAGGATAAGAACAATTGAACTTTTTTTTTACAAGAGATTAAAAAAGTTAAACGAGCCACTTATTTATAATGTATTTATTGTATTATTAAATTATATATTATTTTATAAGTCAAATATACTAGTTTTTGAATAAAAAAATTCAGTCAAATCAATGTGCATGCAAATTATTTTTCTCAACATTTTCCAATTAAGTAACTATCCAATGTTTAGTAAGAGAGAAAGTATTAGGTTGTCAATAATTAATGGAACAAAACCAAAGTCAGAAAATGATGATGTTAGTTTTGAACAGGTGGAATAATAAAACAACTTTGGTTACACCCGAGGAAGAAGTGTTCTATCTGGTGGCATTTCTTACTTCAGCCGTACCATTTTCTAGAGGGAAAAGCAGCTTAGAATACATTCAGAGGCAAAATGGAAGGATTTTAGAATTTTGTGAGGGTGGTGAGATGGGAGCCAAGCAATATCTTGCGCATTACGAAACAGGTGAAGAGTGGGAAGGGCATTTCGGGAAAAAAAGATGGCAAGTGATGAGGCGAAGGAAATCAGAATATGACCCATTGGCAATTCTTGGCCCTGGTCACAGAATCTTTGAAAAGCCAATATTGGCCTCCTTTTGAGGTTGTTCCTCAATTATTGGCAGATTAATTATTAATTAATTAATTATATGTATTTTGAAGGGCCAATTCGGCTCAATTGTCATGAGGTATGAGGTCGTGAGTTGACCTTTTCTAATTATATGCACTTTCAACTTTCACTTGTTGTGAGCAGAGCAAAACCACAGAATAAGTAAAAAATAGGGCGATCATTACAGAATGCCTGTGCAGCCACAGAATAAGTAACATACAAATGACAAGGTGAAGGTGTCTTCAATGAACTTCAAATTTAACGACTTCACATATCAGTTAAGTTTGAATTTGGGTAGAGCTCCAAATGAACTTGCAGACCAGGCAGTAGAAACATACCAGGCTAGAAATGCAAATGTTTATTGTCTTTGATATTTTTATTGTTTGGAAAAAAATGGTAAGGGTGCAAATAACGAATATTGAATTACCGAAGAGCGTTTGCCACAAAATTGTAGAGTGATGCACTTTTTGTCCGCGTCATTCGGGTCAAAATTCATGTCACCTACACACACGACGCCATGTGTGATGCATTTAATGATCATTCAGAGGCCAATAATAATCTTGCACCACCTTTAAAACCTCGAGTCTAATTGAACACTATAAAACATTTTTTTGAGCCCAAATTTACACCTGTCCAAAAATAAATGATACTCCCTCCGTTCCTAAATATAAGAGCACTTTGACTTTTTTGGAGAATCCTAAGAAAGCAAAATATGGTAATTAAAAATTGATTTTCACAAATTTTTTCACTAAACTAGTTTATTTGAATTATGAACTTACATATGATCTAATAATATTTAAAATATGTTATGATTAAATTGTTCATTTTGTTTTCTTAGGATTCTCCAAAAAAGTCAAAGTGCTCTTATATTTAGGAACGGAGGGAGTACGTCGACAATTTCACAGTGGATGCTTGAGTTTTACCGAAAAGCCATTGGCGAATTCTCCTAACTGAAGATTGATCTTCACTTGCGTTAACAATGATCTGTAGACAAAAACCATAACCTCGCCTTTCTCATTTTTATTAGGCCATAATGGTCACTTGCATGTTATCTACAAATTAAATTTGTAAATTACATAGAGCCAATAAAAAAGGCATGGTTGAAAGAAATAAAAATTCACATGTCTATGCTTCTGATAGGTAAAAACAAGTCACTAATACTGCAAGAGCTTACTTCATTGGGAGTTGGAACAAAAGTGAATACAAATGAGACGCAAAAGTGAATTCTTTACTACAGTTTTTACTCCTGCTCTTGACAACGGGAAGATGCCCTTCGAGGTACTAAAACCCGTCAATTTGAATACAATTCTAAATAATAAAACAAAATTGAGATATCCAAAACAAAACATAAGCAAGTAATCTCCACTCAGCTCATGAGTCATTATATTCATCGAGTTGCCTGTGCTTGTGCATGCTCCAAAAGTTGGCCGACTAACTTGTAAGTGCGCCCTGACAGTGCCTTGGTATGGTCGATAAGTTGCTCATATCTGTATAAGTGAATTTCCAATAAGTTCCGATCAAGAATGACAAATGATTACAGTTTAGTTGAGCACTTGACATTAAATGATTTAATCACTTACACATTAGGATGATTGGGTTCCATGATAACAGTATCAGTTTCCGTGTCAATTTTGGCATCAAGCTTTGAACTACGAATGAGATTCACAATCAATCTCTCAGTCTCATCCTTATTCAAATTTAACTTTTCAGCAAGAACCCTGTCAGAAATTTCAGTGATTGATGAAACCAGTCTTCCGATTCAAGCATATACTCAGTTATGAAGGCCAACAAATTGGTTAAAAGTGGCAGAAGGGGGGAAGGCTTTGGGTTGTAGGGGGGAAGCATAAGTCCAGTAAAAAAAAAAGTAAAATTGGAGTTACAGAATCAGATATCAGACAGAAGGAACATACCCCATGTCAATCCGTTGGTGTATTCTGCAGTATGTCTCAAAAATGAATAGCCTGGCATTTTCAAGGAACTCGTCCCTCATTGGTACAGTAGAAAAGCCGTCCTTTTCAACTTGTTTACCAAGGAAGGGATCATTGATTATTACCTGACATATTTGAAAGCTGAAAGTATGAGACAAGTTCCTTAAGTAATAATGTAGGTATATAGATACAAATTATGGGCAAGAAAAATGTGAAACAAAAGGTTCACATATATTTCAACCCATATTTGTAGCACTTACAAACGGTGCACAATATGTTCTTAGAGGGTTATACTGAGTCGTCAGCAGAAAGGTCACTTACTTCTTCACACTCCTTCATCTTCTTTTGTGCCTCATCAAAGTCATAGTTGACATAGACACAAGCCAAAAATTCAGTGATGGGATCTTTGTATGAATGCTGCTCTTGCTGAATAACTTTAATGAAATCTTTGAATTGAGGCCTCCTGCGCTTGTTGACAATGAATGCTGTGGCCAGGTATCGCAAAAGGTGTGGAGCGCTAGTTTGAATAGCATTCAAATACCTGGAAAAGATGTTTCATTTAAGACGTAAGATTGCAAACATTACAAATACTATGCAACAGAGAAATAAACTATCCAGTTTAATAAAAATTGACAATCAAAATGAGATATGTGAAATGTCCATAAAAAACGAAAATGTATAAAGAAAAAAGCTTCAGTCTAGAAGGCATACTTGTCCTGATTGAACAAATCAATAATTAGTGTTCTTCCATTTTCATGGTTGAAAAAGATGAAAAGACTCCAATGCATCAACCATATTCTGCTTTGCACCTGATTTGCAGCTGATGTAAAACTCTGCAATGGAGATCAGCAAAGATAAGACTACATTTACTCAAATAACTTCAATAAAAAATAAAATTCCCAATGCATACTTCAAACATCAAACAGACCTTTGAATCAATTATTTCCTTCAAACGGTTCAGCTCTTCAAGAGCAACATCCCAGTTTTGCATCAATATCTCAGCAGCAAGCTTCCCCCATAAAGCACTCAGACTCCTTTCACTATTTGTGCATAAAGCCCTGTACTGATAAAGGTAGTCAGAAGCACCAGAGTAGTTTCCACACTCGAACTGAAATTTGGCATATTGATACAACGCTTCTATTTGCTCAGGACCAATCTGTTAAAAAGATGTCATTCAAAGGGTCAAAACACAATCAAGCAATTTAAACAATCAACATCACAAGTAGAAGGGGGCAAAACAAGAAGCACTAATGTCAAAGAACTTTATCAAGATGTTATTATAAGTATTATCAATTATCAATTGGAATTGGAAGTACACTAAATCAAACATGTAAGCTTGTCATGGCACCTACAATAAAAGAAAAAAGAAGTCATGCTAATATCTCCTAGGTATGCATGAGCCATTAAGAACCAAAGCAAAATCTGATGGGATTTTCAGGAAAATGTAAGCAATGCTATGTATTGATCAATACAATTTATCCAGGTTCCAAGCAAGAGACATATGACAAGACTTCTATAAGAGCACGGTACCAATCATTACGAAAATTCTGAATTTTAATACGTGGGTACTCTGGCCATACAACTACCAATATTTGCAAAAAGCCATAAAAACAGTCAGCAAATGCCAAAACTAAATAATCTTACAAACCCACTGACGATTCAACCAATTCAGCCAGCAAACCGCCAATGAACATAACTACACCCTCCGGACCTAAATATAGGACCTATAAGACCTCTTTCTAATCCTCTCAAGCACTCCTAAAAAAAGTGTGGGAATAAATCCGGATGAAGTGGATTGACAATATCATGTGATTTTAACTAAACAAGTTAACACACTTAATATAATCAAATTAGATAAACATGTAAGGACCAGAGAGAGTATACAGGGACCAATTATCCGGGTTCAAATCAATTCCAGGGCTGACAAATGAAAGCCTAGCAACAAAATAAAATAAAAACATAAACCCTAAAATAATAAACCTGGTATCTATCATTAAGCATCTGAAGATTATACAACTTATCAGCCTTCAAATCCTGAACAGAAGTGGCATTCTGCAAAAAAGCAACAAGCGGAGCAGCAGCCTCCTCCTGTGCCTTAAGCCTAGCCACAACTTCAGCTCTCATATCCACCATCTCTGACAAACAAACAAAAAAACACCAAAAATTCCATCAAATTAAATAAAAAACAAAAAAAATAAAAAGATAAAATGGAAGTACTGTACCTTGGGGCACATCCTCGGTGTGATAGAGGCTTTTGTGGATGTCCATGGCGTAATCGACCATGTTAGTCTTGTTGAGGAGCTCGATCTTGGCTTTGAGAATCTGGTCATTCTGATAGAGCTGGCGTTCCTGGAGGAATTCGAGGAGAGGGAAAACGAGATGCCTGTCGAGGTGGGGAGAGATCCGAGGGGTGAGATCGTAAAACGCCATTGATACACAGTGAAGAAGAGAGTGCTACGCCGGGAAAATCCAAAACCCTAGAAGAGAAGAGAGAGTATGTTAAGTAGTGTTTGTGATTTAACCCGCCACTGGATTACGGGTCGCTGCTGTGGGTGGGCTTTTAAAGACCCGACCCGCTAATCCACCTTTAAGTAATTGTCTCATGAATTATTTTGCCCTTTTTAGGTGCCAAATGGAAATGGGTAGTTAATACTTTATTGTTAAATAAACACTTTTTTTTGCCTCAATCAAGAAATTTGTAAGTATTTTTCAATTGGTGTGTATGAATTGCTCTTTTCAAATTAAGATTAGACTATAAATACAAAATTAATTGAAATTCAAGGATCACAATAAGTGGTGTCGTCTCACATAAAATTAATTAATTAACTATCTATACTATTAAGGGTCAACTCAGTTCTAGTCCCCACTTGGTAACCATGTTGATTCGAACCAACGACCTCATACTCATACGACAAGCGAACTTACCATTGAGTTAAACCGTCCCTACTAACTATCTATACTATTAAATGTATAAAATGTTATAAAAATAGGGTTTTTGTTATTTAATAATGATATGTTCACTTTTACAAGAGTTGTCCTTAGTGTGAACGAGTTTCATATAGAAACGAGTAGATGTTCTCGTGCTACGCACGACAAGCTCTCACTTCATGTCACTTATTTTCCTTATGTGTGACATACCGAGAGAATTAGGGAGAAATATCTATGTCGAAGTCATACACTCATCGCCAACTTGGATGTATGGCGAAAGAAGAGACCAGTGGGTATGGAAAAGAGACAACAAACAATTTTTAATTTAATGGTTTTCATTAGAAAAATAAAGAACACGAGGACACAATTTTCACATGGTCTTGGTAGGAAACAAAGTCCATATGAGCCCAACATATCACTTCATTGAGCCCATTAATGCTTTATTTTGTCCCGAATAAAACTTAGTGTATGCTAGGGGTCAGACTTGTAAACAAAAAAACATCCAAAATAGTTGCACCCCTTCAAAATACAGACGATGAATTTGTCATGGTACTTTAGAATTATTTAATTTCTACAATAACATTAACACACTTTCGATTAAATAAAAATGCTTAATATATCTATTTAATTTTGTCATGGTACTTTAGAGTATTGTTTCCAAAATTAGAGTCTTCCAAGACATCCTCATGATCATCACCATCATTGGCGTTAGCATGTATCATCTTCAGGCTCAACTTTTGAAATCATTTTCTCCTCTTCAAAAGCGCACGATCTTTCTACCTTAACATTATTGTCTTTTATGGAACTGCCGTATATATCTATAACATAAACTCCACAATTATCACTTTATGTCGTATATCATATAGGATCAAAGTGTGAGATTAGCACAAACTCCACAATTATCACTTTCCCTTTATCTTCTGATATTGCTCTCTTGCAATTTCTCAATATCTTTATGCAATTCTCATCACTCCAATCATGCAGTATGCACTGCATTTTATTCGAGTCCATCCTAAGAAAATTTTAATTGAGAAATAACGATTTATAGGAATATAATTTACCACAGTCCAGGGTTGCTAAAGATAAATTCAATCACAAAAATTCATGAAAAAGAATTTAGTGTCATTTTTATGCTTAAATTCTAAATGCGAGCTCCTTAGTTATTATTGGAATTGTGGTGATTAATTTTTTTTGGTTGGGATCATTTAATTCCCCAACCCCCAAATTCATGGTCGTCAACTGCTTGGTAAGAGGGACTTGGGGGATGGAGAAAACTATTGCCAATTGAATTTTTTTAAAAATGGAAAAATTTGTGTTACTCTCCCTACGTTCCTAAATATAGAGCTGATTTGGGAGGCATATATATTTGATCATAATAACACCATTTTCTAACTTTTGTCACTTCTTTTCTGAATTTCCCTTATGTATACCCACACAATTAAACACAACCTCTTTCCCCAAACCACACGAACATTCACCGCTTCCTCAAACGAAGCCCCTAAACTCTTGAAAAAAGAGCGTTCTTCTTCAATTCCTAAACTTCTCACCCTTGTATTTTAACAAAGGTTCATTCAAATTTGAAGGCTCATTCAAATTCTCAAATCCAATTTGGCAAAGATACTTAGGATCAACTTGGAGAAGAAGGTATTAGGAAACTCGAGGATCAAAGTGTGAGATTAATAAAAAGAGGTGGGAAGAGCTTTAATATGAATAATTAGAGGAAACGTTAAAAAGAATTAAAATGAATTATTATATCCCCATTAATTGTTGCATGTAGTCTACTTGCTAGGGAGGGTTGAGCAATTAATATTTAGTGAGAGTTCACCTCCTCCAATAAAACGTATCTTATCCTAAATGACCAGTATATAGTGATCCTTTTATTTTAATTAAGATTCTTGAATTTCAACTTCCTTTAAGCTACCAGTAGTTGTTTTTGTTGAAAGATGAAATTGAAGGACGCGCGACAAAATGTAATGATCCCAACCACCTGTTAGTAATGTCCTCCAAAGTTCATGTGTCCTTCATTTGTGATATTAATTGCAGCACATAAGTGTATGTTTTTCAACAAAGAACATGTTCATTTTTCAAGCTTTCATCTCTAGATTAACGCATTTAAGATGTGAGAATGTTGGATGAGTTATTACTATTAAATTGCCAAGGTGAAATGTCAAAAGAATGGGGAGGCTGAATACTGTGTTCATGAGTCATTGAACGAAGAAGCACTTTTTTTTTTAATTTAAATATGTGATTGTATGACAAGTGCTCCATTTCTTTCTTTTTTTTTTTGATATAAAGACAAAATGATATTAATAACCAAGAGTATTACATAGTTCTAATAATGTCTCTAAAAGGAAAGTTAAAAACATGACACATATGAGAAGGAAGCAAGTGAGGTGTTCCATTTCTTTCAATTGTTCACCATATTGTTTTTCAATAAATTCACTTGTTGCGAATTAGCATTAGAAATTTTGACAAGCACGAATAAAACCCCCTCATCCACACAACATATCTCTATCTACTTAAAAGAAGAAGCCTTCACAATTTAAATGTGCAGGGAAAGCATTATATCCGCCACACTCCATTTAACCTTCAATTACTATTAGGGGAATAAAATATTAATAACACACTATTTTACTTATCTAAATTTCAGACTACACAGCATAATCAGCTTTATTGTAAATACTGTCTCTAAATCTGAAAATAAAAGTAGTGGAATACATAGATAGGCAGACAATACTTTTAGGGTGTGTTTGGCTCTACTTTTGTAAAAGTAGCTTATTTTTAAACTAATTTATCTTAAAATCAGTTAGAAAATAAGTTATAGGTTGACTTATTTTATGTTTGGATGAAATTTGAGAAAAATGACTTATTTTTCCACTATGTCTTATAAAGATTTTTAGATGTTTTTTTATTTAAAAGAGGCTTTTTTAAGCAAACTTATTTTTAAGTCATATAGAAAAATAACCTGATTTATTTTTTCAAATAAGCTAGCTTGAGGGAAGTATAAATAAGTTGATTTATTTTAAATAAATTAATTGGGTGAAAATAAGTTGGATTATTCAAAATAAATTGACTTATTTCTTTAATATAATCGAGCCAAACACGCTCTCAGTCATATTTTCTCCTGCTTCAAAGCTTTTCCATGATGTATATGGTCAAACACTATCTTACAAAGAGCTTTGATATGATGGGCACATAGAAAGATTAAAGATTAGACTTGAGAGACACGCAAGAAATGGTAAGGCAATGAGCTGATTACGTGTTTGAAAAAGATAAAAGGGAATAGGCTTGATGGTAAGGGGAGGACGTGGAAGACCTTGAAAAATAGGACACAAGGACAATAACATAGCAGCTTTACTTGGGAAGGGCGATAAGCAACAATAAGCAACAATAAGTGTGCTTTATAATTCTATAAAATAAAACTCTTACAATAGTAAACTTATCAAGGAAGTAGGTTGTCTCATCCGGAAGAGTGCTCACTGGAGGCTCTCATTCAATCCAATTTATTATTTTTGTCGATGTAGCAATCATTCACCCAAAAAAGGAAAAGAACAGTAAGTATTTAAATTGCTATCCATATCATATGGTTTTACCGTACCGAAAAGTGTGAGTAATATCTCTAGGAAAACAATAATCAGTCTATCTTCAATAAATTCCTTCTACTATTTTAACACATTTATTCACTTTAACCAAGTATATTGTCGGCTGATTCATGCATCTTTCAATGTCATGAGATACATACTTTGTAGTGAAAGGAATAGCCAAGTTTACAATTTCAACTCATACCATTTATTTTCCACTACGACCCACCTACATTTATTGTTATAGGAGGTCTTTAAAAACTATTTTTAAAAATAAATATATTAGTTAAGTGCCCAAAGTTAATATTTCTTCCCAATATTACCCATATTTACTAATGGGTTATTGAACTAAATCCCTCAAATTATTTACTTGAGAAAAACATATTAATCTGTTGAATTAGTTATCATGTCTTAAATATTGCCGGTCAATTACTGTCTCAAGATAGGTGTCGGGTGCCGATTTAAAAAAGTTGCTCTGTTAAAATATTCATACTTGGTAATTTTTTTCTACAAAACATGAGACAAATTTAAAAAACCTTTATACTCATCTACCGGTGAATTAAACGAAGAGGTGCATTTCTTTTTTCACGCAACACAACCCCCCAATTTCTTTAAATAATGATCATTCAAATAATAAAATTAAACATTTATTTTTTTTGATACATGATCAAGGTATCCCCTCACTCGACAAGTGAGAGACTAATCCTCCGCTGATTTGTAGGCACCTCAAAGGGTGGGACAGCTGGCCTGAGAGATTTAATGCTTCTCCATACCCAACGCCAGGGATCGAACCCCAGACAATTGGTTAAGGGTGAATGAGTTAAACATTTATTATCAATCACATAATTAAGCAATAATATATAACTAAGAACCAAGAAATAAAATAAACCGTCATATAACATAAGACAAAAACAAAATTTTTTAATACCATACATGTTTTCGATATGGACGACAAAACCAGAAGTTAAATAGTAAGACATATGAGATTCCATATTACAAATACATCTTAAAATAGTAATACAAAAAAGTAATCTAAACACTGAGCATCCTGATCTTTAACTGCTGAATCCTAATGCTGGGTGGATCGAGATCTAAACAGTAAGCATCATAAAAAGACTCCACCAATGGAATCCCTAAAACAAAATATTAAGCCATCGTCAGATTTTAAAGCTTAACTTATACACCCACTTAACAAAAAATGTATAAATATAAAAAATTACAAATTTAAACTTATTTCCCAAAAGGAATTCACGTTAGAAATTTCAAAATACCCACCGGACTCAAGAGTTCCTGAATAAACAACATAACGAATGTGAATAAATGGAGCCACATCGTTCATATTTGCGTCCTTGACTACCTTTTCTACCACGTCTAACCACGACCCACGCAAAACACACATATCTATTTTACCTGACCTAAAAAATACAAAAGAAATATTATACAAGATCAACAAATTATCAATTACCAATTAAAATAAAATGACATCCACAGTCGCTTACCCGCCAGCCTTGTTCCGCCTACACAAGAGAAGAATGCGAATTTCTTTATCCCAAAATTCACTATTTTTTACCTTTGTAATAGGTGACACATACTGCAAAAAGCCAACTACGTCTGGGAAAAAAAGGTGACAAGATCAATAAAAAGTCAACAAAGAAATAACTATTGCGCACCAATGGATTAAATTTTTGCCAAAGATAAGGAGAATATCAAACCAATCAAACAATCACGAGGCACTTGAGTAGCAGTAAGTTGAGCCGGAGTCCAGATATCATAAGGAAATGGAGGGAACACCCCAAGAAAATCCTTAAGATGAGTATCTTTATCAGCCTTCAAGTGATAATCATTAGTTATTCCAAGACCACCATAATCAACCCTAGGCCTAATCAACTCAAATGTAAAGCCTGGATACAACAGCCACACAAATCTATCTATAATATCCTGGGTATCGAACCTTAAAATCATCTTTGATCCCTTACAGAAAAGCATATTCTCATTAGAAAACCGTAAAAGAATCAACTTGTAAATGATCTAAATAATGAAAAAATTGGAATAGAGTCTCTTACCTTTTCGTCGTAAACCACAACGTCCATTGACGAGAGAGTCTTGACTGACGGGAAGCCTTCACCTAACACTTCTACATGTTCCACAGAGTAAACCCTATCTATTTTTATGGCAACCGAAAATGGAGGAGAATCAGGGTGGATCATAGAGAGAAAGAATATCGTGAGATGTCATCTAACCTGTTACAGTTTAAACTACAAACAAAAGAAAAAAAAGCACGAACACACTACATTATATAGCCAAAACTATATGGTCTACTATTTACGCCTAACTTAACTTTATTAGACAAAACGGTGTGGCGAAGGTTGACTATAAGCAATGACAACATTTATTACACAACCAATGGCCGTAAAAAATTAATACCATCAACCAATTATCATTGTACACTATCCCCACCATCGCACAACTCCATGCATAAGACCCCACTATGTCTCCTTGACAAAGATTTTTTCGGCTTATGAATAGTACATGGCTTGTTGAGCCAAATCATCTACACTTGGCGGCTTCTGACACAATCCTTTGTTAGCAAAAACCAAAATCTTAAGCTAGCCACGCCACGAAGGGAGAAACTTGGAGGACGAGATTTATGTGTTATATTGATGTAATGTATTACAAAAAAAAAAGTCATCAAAGGAGTTTCTATCTGCTTGGTATGAGAAGAAGAGAGGGAAAATGAGTGGAAGAAAGTTTGTGTGACGTGAATTTATAACAATTTCAAAGTAGTGGTTGAAGATTTTAAATTAATATTTAAAACTCCTTTATTCTATGTCTCATCTTTCTTAAAATATTAACTACACTTCGTTAATATTTTAAAATTCATCAAACAAAAAATTTTCGTTCATCTCCCTTCCCTTCAAATTTCCTGGCACTATTACCAACTCTGCCCGTGAATGGCCCAATCAACTAGATTTAAGTCCCTCACGAGAGCTTCAATCTAGAGGATCGAAGTTTGACACCAGTGTGGGCTGCTACCTGCAATGTTAGGCCTCTCTCCCCTGTTCCCTGTTGATGAAAGCACGTATGGATGACCTTAAGCCCAGTGTGAGTGTTAATTCAATCACACCCACGCACATAGTGTTGATGCCGTTTTGTTTTTTGAAATGAGTTGATACCGGCTACTCAAGGAAAAAAAAAAGCTACTAGTCAAGGTAAAAAAAAGCTACTGCCTATTCATTCTCATTTCTCAACATGCATTTAACTTTTTGTTGAATTCAGTGGCAAAACTTAAGTAATGATAAGTTACATGACAACAGACTTGTGAGTGGATGAGTCTCCCAAATCTTTTTCTTTAAATGAATTGTCTTGGAGTCTTTGATACATATAAAAAAGCTTGCCTAGTTTCCCTAATTAAAATGAATGAAAAATCACCATTCAATGACTTTTTTACATGTGACAGTTCTTTTCTACCTATGAATTTTCATGAAGGAAAGATGAGATGATAGGATTCTTGTGGTGGCAACGACTCCTTTCCACCTATGTTTACCTCTTTTCAGAGAATTTATTTATTGTTATTTGAGTTTTCTTTTTGCAGACGTAGTGTTTTATATCCTAACTTTTTAATTTAATAAAGAATAATCTATACTATTTGACAAAAAAATGTGATGTAGGTTTGTGTTTGCATGTTTATAGATCACAAACGGCTTCTCCCCTTTACACATGAGAGGAAAAAATTCACAATAACAGACATGGAGGATGCCACCACAAGAAACGCACAAAACATTCGTGAAAAAAGTGATGCTTCTGCTTTTATTCTGTTTTGAGTTTTTACTGTTAATGCCGTGACATAAACGTATAATTTAACTTGTTAAAATAATAATAGTTGATTTGTCCTCACAACTATCTTTTGTGGAACTGATCCCTAAAGTTATCCCATTCTCTGTCAACAAGCATGAACTATATTTTGGAACTCTTCATACAGCCAGGGGGACGTTTATTGTTTTATGACATTATCATGACATTTTAGACAACCTTAATTATGATCTATGTTTCCCTAGTTCATGGTTCCAAGTAGTAACTGTGATCTAGTATAATTTCTGAATAATTAAACCAAATATTACGAAGTGTCAGAGGCAGATTTTTTAATCAATCAGAGGCAGATTGATACTTATGTTTTGAGTTATTTATGAAGTAAATACCATAATTGATTCGCGTATATAGTTACGCATTTTCAATTTATTCAATATCTATTAACAACACTTTATGGTTTAATGTATAACAACTTAACAAGCATTTCTTCCCCACATTTATGAGATTTCTTTTATTGTTAACATATTTTAAGCTGCGTCCTCCCTCTTGAAAACTGCATTAAAACAAAACACTATATATAATTTTTTTACCCAAAGCATATGCTAACACAAACATTAAATATTCCACTAATAAAGTTGGCCTAGCAGTCTTGCTAGATCTCAGTAAGAATTAAATTCGAGTTCTGAATGAGACATTCATGTTCATAAGAGAAGTCGTGAGCCTCAAAATTTGATGAGTTGATTGCTTGAAATTTTAATAATAATATTTAGAAAAGACATTGATTGCCTGTCGATGTATTAAAAAAAAAAACTAAATATCCCTATAAAACATTAAATATTACATCCCTCCATACAAATAGCGGTAAAACCGCAAGAATAAAAAAATATTACGAGCAAATACCATGGCAATACTTCTGACCAAACAATATCTCGATAATACCGATAAAAATAGAAAAAAAAGTTATCAGTTGGTCCTATAAAGTATAAACAAGAAACAGAAGATATGGTTAAATCCATATCTATCAAAAAAGGAAACGTGGTTATTGGTTAAAAAAATACGGTTACATTGTTAATTCTGTTGACATAAAATCGGTTAATGATCACTAACGTTCAGCTCCCACAGCTCTAAGAAGGACGTGTGCCTAACCAATATATATATAACCACAATCCTCCCAATATCCACGTCTGTTCATTTTAATCGCTTAACTAGTAATAAGCATGGCTTCTCTTTCTTTCTCCAAGCCCCTCTTTTCCTTACTCCTTCTCATTCTGTGTTCTTCTCCTCTCCTATTTGCAGATGACACCAAGGAAGAAGTTGGTATGACTATGATCTCTCCTTCCTTCATTCATGTATTTCTTTTGTTCAAATATCACATTACGTGGCTAATATATTTCTCATGAAGTTTTGTGCTGGTACATGTATGTTGGCTTGTATTTTTTTTGTGAATGAAATTTTGATGTTTGGTATTTGGACAGAGGACGAACACCCATTCATGTATGAAGAGGAAAGTGGTAAAGGACCAAAAAGCTGGGGGCATCTGAAGCCAGAATGGAAAGTTTGTGACACTGGGAAATTGCAATCTCCTATTGATCTTCTTGACGAAAGGGTTCAAGTTTTTCCATCATTGGGAAAACTTCAGAGGGATTATAAACCAGCCCCTGCTACCATCAGGAGCAGGGGGCACGACATCATAGTAAAGTCATTTTCATTTTATCTATGCTCATTATTCCACTGAGAATAGATTATTGAACCTTTCTAGAGACACTTGTTAATTCTTACGTACCATGTCTTATAATAGAATAATGATGTGTTGTGTTGCTTTGATAGGTGCATTGGAAGGGATGTGCGGGGCAGATTAACATAAACGGGACTTATTACAAACTAAAGCAGTGTCATTGGCATTCACCTTCGGAGCACACCGTGAATGAGAAAAAGTCAGTTTTGGTGCACATGATTTATAAGAACAGACTTTTAAGGGTCCTTTATGTGTTATATATATTCATTCAGATTTGATTTTGCAGGTTCAACATGGAGCTTCATGTAGTTCATGAGTCAAGCGATGGAAAGTTGGCTGTTATTGGAATTTTATATGAATATGGCCAACCTGACCGCTTGCTTTCCAAGGTTTCATATGTTCTATGTTTCTGTATTACTTCTAGAAATCATCACATATTTATGTTTACTGTAACTTTTTGTCAACTATGTTCGCCTTCGGTTTTTGTCCTTCGATTCTATATGAGCGGTTTTAATCATTTAAAGGCAGGATGATCCAATCTTTTAATAACACATGGAAACCAATTTTTATAACAAAATTTGATTGGTCAAAAGCCTTTCGTTTGGTTTGAAAATTGAGAGACTGAACACCATATAAAGCATGCATGTGTATGTACGTATGTGCATTATGCGTCTTTGACAAAAAAAAACTATATGTATTATGTATTGGCAACCCACATTATTTAACATGTGTAGACGCTAGATATGAACATGGCTTTCGTTTTAGCTAAGCATTAGTGATTTCTTAAACAGATTGCGCAATGCGTATATGATCGGGAATGACTTGTTAGTTTGTCGTTTTTTTTTCCTATTTTCTGGCAGCTGGTCCCCCACATAAAGAGAATAGGTGAAGAAGAGAGGGAGCTGGGGATATTAAACCCAGGGGAAATTAAGTTTGGAAGCAGAAAGTATTATAGATACATTGGCTCTCTAACGGTTCCTCCTTGCACTGAAGGTGTCATCTGGACCGTAGTGAAGAAGGTTCTCCTCTACTTTCACACCCTTCTTTAACTTCACTTGCATTGAGGAAAAATGGGTGAGCAAAGAAAACACACGGGAGTAAAATGGGGGAGAAACAAATTTCGCTTTCCTTGGATTGGAGAGAAAATGACAGATGAAAGAAAAGTGGTTCTAACGTTGTATTTTCTCTCCAAAATTTCATCCCATATATGGAAAGAGAATGAGAAGAAAACGTCTTTCTTTCTCTGCCCTTCAGTTCTCTTACAACCACATACATTTTTTCAAAATATCATGAAGGATACTTTGGTTAATTAAATATTAATTTTCTTTTATCACCACTTTCTCCTCATCATTTCCATTTCCCTTGATCTGTAGTTTCTCGTTGCTCTATTTTCTTTCTGAGTATAAGCATTGGGTTGATCAATTAATCACAGTCCTTTTTGTTGTATAATTGTATATTTTTTATACTTATATTTGAACGCTGGTGTTCATCTATCACACAGGTGAGGACAGTCTCAAGGGAGCAGGTCAAAGCATTGAGAAACGCTGTTGATGATGTAAGCAAATCAAGCAGATTTTCTCTGTTTATAATTGTTCCTATTATTAAGAGTTCTCTCTCTCTCTCTTTTTTTTTAAAAAATTACTCCTATCCTAATCTTTCCCACAAAATTTTCTGTTTTTGTATTTTTAAAAATAAGAGTCCTCTCTACTACAGGTAAAAAAAAGAGTTCTCTCCACTAAATTTGAAGCTTGGATTGATTTATATTAGGAATCACCAAAAAATAAAAATTATCTCAGGTTAACTAATAAAATATAAAATGCTGCCAAACATTATTGATTTTGTTATTGAGTAATTCTTTTATTCTTGTGATTAATAGTTTTACATGTTGGATGATGAACAGGGATTTGAGGAAAATGCAAGGCCTACGCAGGACCTAGACGGAAGACCAGTTTGGTTATATACCAAGCGAACGTAAAGATACACAGACATGGTAGAGATGGAAGTGAAATTCTTGTGTGGCCGTTGATGTTATGTGACACTAAATAAGCCATTCTCTGGTATATACGATTTACAGTCCCCATCATTTTTTATTTTTACCAAACTGTTACTCGGTTCAACAAGAGATACAATCACAACATGTGCAGATCAAACTTCCATGTAATGTTGTATGGAATAATGAATAAAAAAACGACATGGCATGGTTGATTTATTTAGGTTGATCCGGTTATTATGACAAACGATAGAGAAGGTAATCCGTACAAAACAAAGCGATCACTATCTCATAACCTAGTTTACTTACAACATTTAAACACAAGGAAAGGAGTTTTCACGCAGTTCAAAAGGCCAGGAACTAGAAATCACAAAGTCAAACCGATAATTTTCTAAGCGATAAGGAAGGGCAGAACAGTCAGCATAAACGACTCGTAGGAGAATGTTGCAGAACCAGTGTAATTGGTATCCTTCTCCTTGAATTTCTCAGTTAGTCCCTGCAAGTCACATAATTCAAAGTTAGACCCTTTTAACTCTTCATCAGTATCAAAACGAAACCTTTTTTCACGAGCTCACAACCGTTAGTAGGAAAATTATGCATCATTCCTTGGTTAAAGAGTAGATATTTTAACCAACACAGAACATAATACAGACCAACCTACTGCTAGAAATTCAATTCAATACTGTTAGAAATTCAATTCAATTGGTCCTGAACATAAAATTTGGCGCCATTTTCAACAAACTTGGGCCTAAAATATCAAACATCCTATTACTAATTGAGCATTAAAGAGAAAGAAATAAATAACACAGAGGGGGGAGGGGGAGTTTTCAACCGTCCAAAAGGGTGTCATATAAGTATATAAAGCTCACCTTAACGGTAAGGCAGCACCTGCATTAGCAACAAAGGGAAACAAAAAAAAAAATCAGTAAAAGGGTGTCATGTCATATATCCAACAAAAAAGGAGCAGAATATGAAGCAAAATCATACTCAATGAAGTTGTCATATTCAATAGCCTTGCTCTTTCCACCAGTTTTGTCAAACTTGGAGACGAGCAAATCCAATACCGTGGGTGAAACAGCAAACCCCATGCTCAGTAGCGCCTCCCTCAACTCATATGAATCGATTTTGCCACTCCTGTCCTTATCAAATCTCTCAAAAATGGACTAAAATAAAAAAACAAAAGATTCAGAATGTGAGTCAAAGGAACATGGAAAATCCTGAATTGAGATTGACAGAGACGAAAGTACCCTCCAGTTCTGAAGACTGTAATACAGAGACGTGAATTCTTTTGGTCCTGCGTTCACCAGAAAAGAAAGATGTAAATGAATTCCAAATATCAGATAACAAAATTAATAGAACTAAAATGCCTTTGTCTCAAACTTATGAAGTGCACGCAAAACAAAGGCTAAGGCCATATGAAAGCCAGCTCACTCCATTTTCCAGGTCGGGTTTTAGCTAAGTTAATTTTAGTTAGGTACAAAGCCAAGTATATATTTTCATATCATAAAATAATTATCAGCTTCCTATGTTTCTTTTGCAAAAGAGAACTTTAAGCTGAAGTGCACATTTATATCAGTATATCTCACTTGCAGTCATATTTGAGTCAGCATGCATTAGAACAGTAACGACAATTACTCAATTAAAATGTAAGAAACCATAATCAAGTCATAAAATATCATATACTAATAAAGACAAAAATCTATCTACGAAGGATCTGCCAAAACCAACATATGCCTTAACACTGAAGTTTTAATTAAAGTTTAAACAAACAAACCGCGTAGCTCAGCGCGTGCATTCTATTCCGCAGGGCCCCATATAAAACAACCCCTCATATTTAAGTCTATTTATTATCCATATCCATACTGCCATACACGGTTTAGTTGACCAAACACAGGGGGCACTCTAGTCCAATTTTCACCACAGTAACAAAAGTCAGTAAAAAACAATTACCGCCCGGTCACATTAAATTATTACCCCCCCAAAAGGCAATGCATATACTCGTAAAAATATACCGCACAAACCAAGGGCATTTTTGACATTACACATGCAGTTGCAAGCTAACCAAATAAAGTGATGGCCACGTGTTCAACCGGAGACACGCCGCAAGCACCGGAAATCTTCGATAATATCAATACTTGGCCGGAGAAAAAGAAAAATTCTCCGCCGGTTTAATTTTTTATGAGGCCATTTTAAAATTCCAGATTTGAAATTCAATCTTCGAATTCCAAAATTCCCTAATAGTAAGATAAAATGTGAGAAACAAAAGAGTACCAATTTTCCTGACGTTGGTGTTGGTGAAGTGATACATGAGAAGATGAACAGTCCTCAAGCTAAAGCTCTGATTATAAGAAGAAAGCGCCATCTGCAACTCCTTATCATCGATCAAACCACTTCCATCTTGATCCGCAACTTGGAAGCAAGCGACAACACTAGGATCCGTACCAGGCGGAAACGCCGACGGAACCAGCGAAGCGAAGGGGCTGGCGTACGCCGGCGCCGGCGGGTAGCCTCCGCCGCCGCCGCCGCTGGGGCCGCCGTGGGACTGGTAGTTGTCTTTGGGGGGTTTTTGGACGGGCGGCGCGTAGGGAGTGGCGTAGGGAGCGGAGGGCGGCGCGTAGGGGTTGGGTTGGCCGTGGGGCGCCGGAGATGCGCCGTAGGGGTTGGGTTGGCCGTGCTGCGGCGGCGATGCGCCGTAGGGGTTGGAGGAGTAGGGCGGCGCTGAGGCGTAGGGTTGGGATGACGGCGGTGCGCCATACGCGCCGTAGCCGTGAGGCTGGTGGGGATAATCGGACATGGTGGTGAAGAATTGAAAGAGGGTTAGCTAGGTGGGTTGAGAAATGAAATGAGATTTGTGTTTGTGTGTTGTTTTTAGCTTATAAGCGTTGGTTTGTAGTACTTTGAAGTTTGAACTTTGAAGTGGTTTTTATAGGGGAAGTAATTGGATTTTGGAGATGGATAATGGACTGTGTTGTGCGATTGCGATGTCAAACAAAAAAAAGGAGGGTGGGGTTTTGGTTGATTAAGATATGAGTTAAAAAGAGGATAAATCGATTTTAGGCTCATTGCTTTGCTCAAAAGGCGCGTAGTACTGTAGTAAGCGTCGCATCTATAATACTCCGTATTAATATTCTGGTGTTTTTTTACTTTTTTTAATTCTGTTTAATTCAACTTTTAAAGAAGGCTAAAGTAGTACTACTATGATAGTCACCGATGGGCATTTAGTTCAACTGGTAAGTGGGAAGAGACTTGTCTACATGACAATACTCCTACCGTCGAGTTCGAATTAGTCGGATGTCCATAGGCGACAGATTATCTGAATTAGTCAGGCTCCCACAGGTGACAGATTATTGAGCCATATTTAACAAAAAAAAAATTGTTTTTAGTCCATTAACTTGAGATAAAGTCACACTCCCACACATCTAAGAGATTAGCCGCTAAATCACACTTCTTGGGAAAATATATAAAAGATAATTAGGTGTATGAAATTAATTTTTTATTTCACCATTTATTAAGATACTATTAAGAGAGAGAAATATGTAAGTGATAGTAATTATGAAAGGAAGTTAGGGATAAAGTAAGGAAAAAACACTAAATGATGAGAGAATGTAATTGTATGGTGAGCTCTTATATCTTTAACCAAATTCATTCAAGCTTTGAGCTCTTATATTATACTACCTCCGGTCCTAAATATAGGACCTAGATAACTTTTTTTTTGGAGAAGTTAAGGTTGCAAAATAGTCTATTAAATCATGACATATTTGATATATTTTTAGATTATCCATTAGTTTATAAGTAAAATAAACTAGTTTAAAGGAAAAAATTAGGTAAATCAATTTATAATTAACTTATTTTGCTGTTTTTTTAAGATTTTTCAAAAAAGTCAATTAGGTCTTATATTTAGGACCGGAGGGAGTATAACGGGGGTATTTTAGTCCCTTAACTTTATAAAGTATAGTAGTGTTAGTCCTTTTCAATTAACATTGTTAACTTCCTTAACACAATGTTAACTATGGGAAATCAAGATACTCATGAGAAACATTTTGTTATTTAGTCTTAATAAATTGAAAAAGCCTTAAAATTTATTTTGACCAATAAACTATATTGAAATGGTCAATTTGACGAACGAACAATATGTTTCATTATGGTCAATTAACAAAAAACTGGTTCGTTTTAATCCATGAGTTAATGGAAAATACTAAAATACCCCTTGAGACTTAATTAATATAATTTCTGAAGATGTGAGTCGTATAATTTTTGCCAGTAGACAACCATTAGATTTTTTTGACCATAACAACCATTAACCATTAGATAAAACTTATATTTTGGCACAAATTTATTCACAAACAAAATCTTTTGCATGGATGGAGTAGTATTTAGTTTAATTTCACTACTGGGCCCTTTTTATTAGTCTTTAAGTTTGGATTGCTGTAGAGACATTTTAGTGAAAAAGACCAACGAATCCTTAGGTTGGCACGTGGCACAAGAATAATCCCCATGACACATCACATGAGGATGTTGTCTACGTGTCACTGTCCATCGGCTCCCGCCAACACCGTTTATGCCAAACTGGATGCTCAAAATGCAGCTCCCGTTACATGTGAAGTGAACCTTGGAATAATAATGCCACCCTCAATAATAGCGCACGTTAAGATTACGTCACCGATGCGGCGCACGTTAGCACACTTTGGTGCTACGTACGCCGCCTTCGTCCTCAACTCTTCCCTTCCCCTTATCCTACGCACCCCTCCGTTCCCTCTCTTCCACCATACTCCTTTTAGGGCTACCAAGCAGTAATTTCCCTCATTCTCTCTCCTCATCCCGATCTCTCAAAACTCAATTAGGGTTTCTCCTCACAACGCCATCCTCACATTGTAATCGCGTTGTACTCCATGGATCACCGAAGGCAGCCCAAGGATTCTCTCTCCTACTCCACTCTCTTCAATCTCGAGGTTTCTTTGCTCTCGCCTTTTCAATTCTCTCGAATCTTTCGTGTTTTATACTACCACGTTATTATATTATGCCTTGTGCTTTTGTTCGCTGAACTGAACTGAACTGAACTGCCTTCTTGAATTTTGAGGTTTTTTATTTATGAATCGTGTTTCTGAAGCGTTGTGTAATTGATTGTGGTTGGTGTTTTTTTTATGTTTGTGAAAGTTTGATTTTTGCCGCGAAATTTAATTACGGCTCTTTTTTATTCAGTGTTTCTTATTGTGCTTTGTTTTGTAGTCTTTGGTGAATTTTCAACTCCCTCAAGAAGATGATGATTTCGATTATTATGAGAATAGTAGTCAGGATGAGAGCAGAAATAGCCAAGGTAGGCATGCATTATTTATTTATTTATTTTTTGGTTTTCATAGATTATTTACCCACTTGGGTTGTACATGTTTTATCTGTTGTATAGCTGAAGGATGGATTTTGGAGAATTAGAGTTCTAAGTTCTAACTCATGCATATTTTTCATTTGTATTTTGTATTTTTGGAATACTTCCTTGAATAGGTGGGGCAATTGCAATTCACAGCAACGGGAATATGCGTGGAAGGGAGGTAAATTTGCTGAAGAGGAAGCGGTCTCAAAACAGTGACGACGAAGACAAGGGTAATTTTTGTGGAACACGCATGACTGAGGAGCGATACCGATCAATGCTAGGGGAACATATTCAGAAATACAATAGGAGGTATAAAGATGCCTCCCCTAGTCCCGTCCAAAATCGTGTTAGTGCTCAACTTCTTAGAAGTAACATAGGTTTGAGAGGGTCAACGTTAGTGAATGAACGCCGAGGAGGGGCACATGCTCTGGAGAGTACATCTGAGTGGCTTAATGATATTAGTCCTCAGAAACCTGTAAACTACCGTGATGCTGAATCTCGACAGCGATATGGACCTCATAGGTTTAATTTTTCTTCCCTGTTGCCTGGATAGTTTTGGAGCATTTGGAATATGCAATTTTATTTCTGACTTAATGCCATATAACATCATCATTTTCTTTTACTTGCAGAACTATCTATGAACCAGCTTCTTTAGATATTGGAGATGGCGTTACTTACAAAATTCCTCCCCCGTATGATAAGTTAGCGGCAATGCTGAATCTTCCAAGTTTCTCTGATATCCGAGTTGAGGAATTTTACTTGAAAGGTACTTTGGATTTGGGATCTTTGGCTGCAATGATGGCTTCTGATAAGAGGGGCAGGACTAGAAAGGCAGGCATGGGAGAAACCTTACCCCAACATGATTCACTTCAGGCACGATTGAAGGCCATGTCAGCTTCTAATTCACCTCATCAATTTGGTCTGAAAGTATCTGATGTTGGATTGAATTCTTCCATCCCAGAGGGAGCTGCTGGAAATATTAAGCGATCTATTTTGTCTGAGGGTGGTGTATTGCAGATTTATTATGTGAAGGTTTTAGAGAAAGGTGACACATATGAGGTATGCAAGGGCATCGCCATATCATGCAAATCCTTTATCTTCAATTCCTACTCCCCCTTTTTTGTTGATCCTTATTTCTTCACTGCCGCAGATAATTGAAAGAAGTCTGCCTAAGAAGCATAAGGTAAAAAAGGATCCTTCTTTGATTGAGAAGGAGGAAATGGAAAGAATTGGAAAAGTCTGGGTAAATATTGTCAGAAGAGATATACCAAAGTATCATAGGTTTTTTACTGGTTTCCATCGAAAGCAGCTCATTGACGCCAAGAGGTTCTCAGAAAACTGTCAAAGAGAGGTATGCTCTGCTTCCTACCATTTGCACATCTTTTATCTGCTTTTCCATGGATTGGTTTCTGATATGTATCATCAACCAATCAAGTAGCTCTAAGTCCCATGTTCTGATATTTTACTTGTATGGATATCCTTCTCCTTCAGGTTAGAATGAAAATGAGTAGATCACTTAAATTCATGAAGGCTGCACCCATGCGCACCCGAAGACTAGCTAGAGATGTCATGCTGTTCTGGAAACGAGCAGATAAGGAGATGGTACTTTTCAATCCCTTTTTGAATATATTATAATGGCTCGTTATCGTAATTTTATTTTTAAAAAAAACTGGTGTAAGAAGCTTCTTAATGTGTGATAATGACGTTTTTTTAGTGGATAACAATCATATATGCTATTCTTTGGGTCCTCCTCCGTGGCAGACACTAAATACTGTGTATTTTCATTAGTTATTATGTGTACCCTTCACAGTTCTGAATTTAATGCAGTGACTGAACAGTTTGATGAGGTGGATGTTAAGACTCATATAAGAAGCATTGTAATTTGTTTATTTGTTATTGCCTCATGTTATGTCTAGAAAAATGGTTTTTTTGGTGGCCACTGATCTGGTAATTGTAATTGCAATTTGGATTGGACTTGTGTGTGCTTTTAATTTCCATTTACATTATAGGCAGAATTGAGGAAAAAAGAGGAGAAAGAGGCTGCAGAAGCTTTGAGGCGCGAACAGGAGCTTCGTGAAGCGAAGAGGCAGCAGCAAAGGCTGAATTTCCTTATACAGCAAACTGAGCTATATAGTCACTTTATGCGGGACAAGTTACTCTCTTCTGATGCTTTACCTACAGTGGATGAAAAAACAGATGATCAAGATGCGGAACTTGGCTCTTCAGATGCTGGGCCTAGTGAGGAGGAAGATCCTGAAGAGGCTGAACTGAAGAAGGAAGCTTTGAAGGCTGCTCAAGAAGCTGTCTCTAAGCAGAAAAAATTGACAAGTGCCTTTGATAGTGAATGCTTGAGGCTGCGTCAGGCTGGTGAAACTGATGCACTTGCACAGGAAGTTGCAGGAGCAAGTAACATTGATTTGCAAACCCCGTGAGTTCTCCTTGTCATCCCCACTGTTTGGCATACAGATAATTGCATGCTCGCATCTATACATGTATTTGCATGTTTACGGGTTATTTTTTGATCCAAATGGCAATGGTGATTATTGTATTAAGCGTTTCTGTTGGGAAAGTGATTGAAATATAGGCATATTTATATGTATTTGCAGCTCAACCATGCCAGTGGCATCAACTGTTCAGACACCACAAATGTTTAGAGGCTGTCTTAAAGAATATCAGCTAAAAGGTCTTCAGTGGTTAGTTAATTGTTATGAGCAGGGTCTGAATGGTATTCTTGCTGATGAGATGGGACTTGGAAAGACCATTCAAGCCATGGCTTTTTTGGCCCATTTAGCGGAGGTAACTGATCAACCTTGTGCTTTTTGAGCACCCTGATGACTTTAATTTAACATTTTTTTCCTTTTGCAGGAGAAAAATATTTGGGGACCATTTTTGATTGTTGCGCCTGCATCAGTATTGAACAATTGGAATGAGGAACTTGAGCGCTTCTGCCCTGACCTGAAAGCTCTTCCTTACTGGGGTGGGCTTCAGGAGCGGACAGTACTTAGGAAAAGTATCAATCCAAAGGATCTTTATCGTAGGTAATCCTCAGTTCTTGCCCATTACATTCACAAATTATTTAAATTGGTTTCTTGGATTCCTCTCTACACTGCCTGCCCAGGGTGTAAAGTTATTGTAGTTCAGTGACTGATATAGATTATGGTGATAAGTTAAGCTCACTAGAAAATCTATTGATTTGCTCAATAAATATAGACTGAATGTTAGAAAAATTATATCTGCATTCAGATTTATAATGAGTCTCATTTATTATCGTTTATGTATGTAAACAGTCCAAATGGCACGTGACATGAGAAAAATTTAAGATTTAACTGGTAAAATTTTTTAGGTATAGTTGTTTGGTCTTATTTTGGCATTCAGTTGCACTTCTTTTAGATATCTTATATGAGAGTGAATTTTTGAAATGGCACAAATGACCATGAGTAAATTTTAGACAAGATGATTTTGACCTGTCTGAATTTTTTTAATAGAGTAACTTTGAGAATGCTGAAATTCGGCCTTCAATAATTCCTTGTTCAAGCTGTAGGGAAAGTGAAATGTTTTATTTTAAATGTTTTGAAATGGTGGTTCTTATTTATTGGAGATGAGAAGTATTTGGCATCCCTTGTTATTTCGTAGGATGAGTTTGGCATCCTTAAGGGAGGACGACTGTATTTTTTGTGTGTTGTTAGTTTGGTAGCAATGCATTATTCAATTGCATTGGTAGGCATGTTCTTGGCTATTTTGTTTCAGAGTTGTGATTCGAGGTTATGGTTAACACTATTCTGAACCGTCATATATATCATTCTCTATGCAACTCGTCTTTATGGTCTCTTTATCTCTCAGATGACTATAGTTAATTTTTGTTTCTTGTTTACCAGGGAAGCGAAATTCCACATTCTAATTACAAGCTACCAGCTACTAGTATCTGATGAGAAGTATTTTCGGCGTGTGAAATGGCAGTACATGGTATTGGATGAAGCCCAGGCAATCAAAAGTTCAAACAGGTTCTAATCATATTACGAATTCGAGGCGCTTGAATGAGTGGCATATATCATCATTGTTACTGTGTAGAGCGAATTTGGAGAGTATTTTATACCTTTCAACCCATTATTATCCTCATAAGTCATAACCTAATGCAATCCACCAACCCTTCATATTTTCAAACCTAGGAATTAACTAACTCCACTCATCCATTAATTAGCTTCACCAAATAATTTCAACTACATCATCATTATTTTTTTTTATATATATAAAAAGAAAATAAGACTAAAAAAACTAAGAACCAACTACATCCTTAAGAAGATGCACCGCATCAGCTTTAGAAACCACGTGAATGCAACTACATCATCATTATTAATAATATATAATTTATAATATATTTCCTTTAAAGAACTTTGATAAGTTGTTTATTTGGATTGCGTTGCTGAACGTTTATAATTTGTTTTATAGTAGCTTGCTTGTGATTAATAAGATATTTAACGGTGTATTGTCTTTGTGTGGTGATTACTGCCTTTGAAATCCATTATAATAACTTTCACATGTTAAAATAATTCTGCACCACTATCTGACAGTATAAGATGGAAGACACTGCTCAGTTTTAATTGTCGGAATCGCCTGCTGCTGACTGGTACACCAATTCAAAACAATATGGCAGAATTGTGGGCCCTTCTGCACTTCATTATGCCAACTTTATTCGATAGCCATGAACAGTTCAATGAATGGTTTTCAAAAGGGTAATTTCTGTTCATTTTAGTTGGATTTTTTTTTGGTAGTGTAACTGTGGTCTAAGTGGCTTTCATGATCACATGCTAGAATTGAGAACCATGCAGAACATGGAGGTACTTTGAATGAACATCAACTCAACAGATTGGTAAGTTTCCACTCCTTGTTTAATATCTACAGTAGGCTGATGCTTGTAATGTATTATTCTATCTTGCACTGTTTGTGACAAATCAGGAATCAAACTAAGATTTTTTTTGAATGAAAGAACGAGTGAGAAACATAGAAAAGGATTTATTGAGTGAAAAATATTATTGAGTCTCATCTGTAATTATTGCTCTAATCTTTGAGTTTGATTTGTGTTTTGCTTAGACTCCCGTTAACCTTTTCTTTTGAACTTTGTGACTTATCTTTTGGTTGCTCTTGTCCTGACAGCATTCTATCCTTAAGCCTTTCATGCTGCGACGAGTCAAAAAAGATGTAATATCTGAACTGACTAGAAAAACGGAGGTTACAGTGCACTGCAAGTTGAGTTCGCGGCAGCAAGCTTTCTATCAAGCAATCAAGAATAAAATATCTCTTGCTGAGTTGTTTGATCGTAATCGTGGGCAGCTCAATGACAAGAGAATTCTGAATCTAATGAATATTGTTATTCAACTAAGAAAGGTAGACAGTGCATTCATTGGGGGGTTTTCTCTCTCCCCCCTAAATATCAGTATATTAAGAAAGACCAGATACTTTATTTTTAGAATCTGAGCCCCCCTTCCCAAAAAACTAAAATAGATAATGCCCTTGAAACATGACAGGTTTGCAACCATCCGGAGTTGTTTGAGAGGAGTGAGGGAACTACATTCTATAATTTTGCAGAGATTCCAAATTCCCTTCTGCCTCCTCCATTTGGGGAGTTGGAGGATGTACACTACTCTGGGGGTCACAATCCAATATTATACAAGGTACGACATAAATTTTAAAACACATTTCATTTATTTTTCTTCCTTACGCTCATCTCAAATTTCAAAACACTTGCAAGATATTATTATGGCGTGCTTGATGCCATCTGGCCTATATCATGTAAACCGTTCTGAAATTGTTTGTTTGTTTAACTTCAGAATCATTGACAAATTCCATTCTTAGTGAAATGTTATTGTTCCAATAAGTATCTTAGATAACTTAGCATTATGTGTACATATGAAATTTGCACTGCATGTCTATTGTGGAGCAAGTTCATTTTGTGAATCAGAAACATTTTCGTTGAAAGAAAATAAAATTCATTTAGGTCCATGTTTTGGTGTTATTTTTTTTTTTTGTGGAGGCTAGTATATGCAGTTTAATTTGGTAAGAAATATTCATTTGCAAAGTTGACTGCAGTTGGCTTGAGGTTGAGAGGAATTGAAGTAGGAAGAAGATAGGTGGTAGGGTAGGTAACTATAAAATAAGTGGAAGAGTGGATAAATGCTATGCCATTAAGTTTTAATTTCTACTAGAGTAGGGATCCATTATTTTTATTTTTTTTTTGAATTTTGTTTGTGACCTTTGCTTTTCTTTGTACATTTTAAGTCTGATCTGATTTGTAAATTTGATCTGTGAGCTAATTTTGAATTGATTTTAAATTGCAACTTAAAATTGTGGACCAAATAGGCGGGCCCTTCCCTCAGTATGTTAATTATAATTCTACATCCAAGTTACTGATAAAATGTGAATCATGTGCCACACCTATATACCATTTTTAATGTTAGTTTTCCCTTCATTTTCTTAGATGCCAAAGCTTGTCTATCAAGAAATCATGCAAGGTTCTAAATTGCTCAGTTCAACAATTGGTCGTGGTGTGAGCAGAGAACTTTTTAAAAGACATTTTAATATTTATAGCCCGGAGAATGTATTTCATTCTATCTTCTCTGAAGGGAATAAATCAAACGCGACATTTGTTAAAAGTGGAACTTATGGTTTTGCCCATTTGATGGGTTTGTCTCCGCAAGAATTGATGTTTTCAGCCAGTGGTTCTTTTATGGAGCAAGTACTATTTTCTATGGTGAAATGGGAGCAGAAGTTCATGAATGAAGTTGTGGACTTTGTGATGGAGACTATAGATCAAGATCCTCAATACAGTTGCCTTGAAAGAGGAAAAGTGAGGGCTGTTACACGAATGTTATTGGTGCCAACAAAATCTGAGATGGAGATTTTTCATAGAAAATTTGCTACTGGCCCCAGCCATGCCCCTTTTGAGGCATTGGTTGTCCCATTTCAAGATAGGATCATATCCAATGCAAGAATTATTCACTCAGCATACACTTATATCCCTCGGGCTAGAGCTCCCCCAGTATGTTATGTTTCCTTTTCCATCTAATCTTCTAGCGCGATTTTTCCAAATGATCATTATTCGATGTCTGCATTTCTTCTTTTTAGATTGTTGCCCACTGCTCGGACCGAAGCTTCTCTTATAATGCACTGGAAGAGTTGCATGATCCTTGGGTTAAGAGATTGCTCGTGGGATTCGCCCGTACATCTGAGTTTAATGGACCTAGAAAGCCAGATGGTCCTCCCCATCATTTAATTCAAGAAATTGATTCGGAACTACCAGTTGCACAGCCTGCCCTTCAGTTAACCTACAAAATTTTAGGTTCATCTCCCCCTATGCAAAATTTTGACCCAGCGAAATTGCTCACTGTAAGTGTTGTATTCCTTCACCTTCCCTGTCATTCAACTTTCTTATTGAAGTGATTTTCTAAGGCATAATTTTGTATAGGACTCTGGGAAGCTTCAAACACTTGATATATTGTTAAAACGCTTGCGAGCTGAGAATCATCGTGTTCTCTTGTTTGCCCAGATGACTAAGATGCTGAATATTCTTGAGGTATTGTTGCTACATTTGTTATAATGTTAGATTTTTTTATTCCTTTTTTTGTCAGAATACTTTTTTAATTCCACTCATGCCTAAAAGGCTTAAGTTTCATGTTTTAGTCACATGGGATGCTTGATGTATGATTCCTTTTTTGTAATGGTTTTGTTAAATTAACTTAGGATGAGATAGCGAGTTGCAATTCTTTTCAACTAAAACAACAAAAACAGATAAATATAATGTTTATAGAGGAATGAGTGGTTTCAGTGATTCAAATGGGGAAATCTTCCATCAGGGTTTGAGAATGACTTATATGGCAGCATAGATTGTACTTGGCTTGGTGCTTACCATTTTAATTTGCAGGACTACATGAACTATAGAAAATATAGATATTTTAGACTTGATGGATCATCGTCTATTCAGGACCGCAGAGACATGGTTAGAGACTTTCAGCAGAGGTAATGTCCTGCCGTCTCTCAGGGATCCCCTATTCCTGAGGGTTAATTTAACTTTACTTTTATGCAATTGCTAATTGAGGCGTAACAGAGGAATGGATAAAATAGAAAAAGAAAAGGGACTTCAAGTTTAAGAAGGACGAATACAGGATAGATGGTTTAAGAAGAATCACATTTGATAATTGATACTACTAAATCAGCTCCAAAATAAAATTTGCATAATTCAGAAAGTTTAGTGATACAAATAACATGTTCTAACATGACAACTTCTAAATGGAACTAAATCATGTGCACTCCCAACACTTGTGATATTCGTAATTTTATGGTTGCAGGAATGATGTTTTTGTGTTCTTACTTAGTACAAGAGCCGGTGGATTGGGTATTAACTTGACAGCTGCAGACACAGTAATCTTTTATGAGAATGATTGGAATCCGACATTGGATCAGCAGGCAATGGATAGAGCTCATCGATTGGGTCAAACAAAAGATGTTAGTTTTCTCTTCCTCATTCCCCTCACATCCTTATGCATTTGATAATGATTAAATGTGTGATGCACGGATGGTTGAGACCGATTGATATGGGTACTCCATGTCTAAGAAGGAAAATTGGATATTTTCCCTTCTTTTTTAGCTTATGTGAAAAGAGTATTGAGATAACTTCTTAGTATTAACCATGCCAGTGGTTCTGGATTATTGATCTAATTGGCTGGATCATGCACCTTTCCTAGAGGGCTAGCTGTGGACCTACAGTAAGGTTGTTTATATGTGATTAGGAGTCATGTGTACAAATCTTGAGAACAGCCCCTCTGCATGCGGGGGTTAGGCTATGTGCATTTGTCCTTCTCCAGAATTCACTTGGCGGGAGCTTTGTGCATGAGACTACCCTTTTTTACTCTTTTCATAATTACAAAGTAAGTAAAAGATATAGTTTGTTAGATCTAACCTATTATTGAACACTATATCCTGCACTCGTTTTTTTGTTACAACCTGCACTCTCCTTTGTAAAATTAATAAGTGAACCAAGCAAATGCTCTCTTTTGGTACATTTTTTGCTTGCATACGTGCTACATTTTCTCCCTCACCTTGCTTCACTTCCTGTGATATTGCTTCTTGTAGAATATTGAGCATAAAACACCGATAACTTTATTGATGGGTGATAGCCGAATATATAAATGGCAGATACATAAGCTGTTGTAAGCAGCCCTAGGAACACGTTGATTTAGTCTCCTAATATCTAGCAACTAAGTAGCTGTTACATAATTAATAAAAGAAATAATAGTCCTGGGAAAAAGTCTCCTAATATCTAGCAACTAACTAGCTGTTACATAATTAATAAAAGAAATAATAAACTGCTGACCACGTGCACACACTTGACACATAAGCCTAATAATTTGCATATTAACAATACTCCCCCTCAAGTTGAACCATGAATAGTAAACATGTTCAACTTGCGTACAAAATAAGCAAATAACTCTTCTGATAATCCTTTAGTGAGAATATCAGCCAGTTGATGACGTGTAGGCACATAAGCAAGACATATGATGCCACCTTCAACTTTCTCCCTAATAAAATGTCTATCCACCTCCACGTGTTTAGTTCTGCCATGTTGGACAGGATTCAGTGCCATGCTCAGCGCTGACTTGTTGTCACAATACAAACGAAGGGGAGAAGTACTAGTGACATGAACTTCATCAGATACTCTCTTAAGCCACAAACCTTCCATATGTTTCTGCCTAGGATCATGCATACTTTGGCTGGCTACACTTACAGCAAATGCAATATCCGGTCTGGTATGAGAGAGATAAATGAGTCTTCCCACTAAGCGTTGATACCTTCCTTTGTCTACTGGAGCTTCATCACGCTGCTGCCTCTTTTGTTCGACAGCATCCACCTTACCATCTTTCTGTTTTACTTTCTTCTTGTTTGATTGGGTACTAATTGGAACTTTACTTGGCTTGCATCCAAGCATACCCGTCTCAGTCAACAAGTCAAGTACATATTTTCGTTGAGAAACACAAATACCATCACGTGATCTAGCTACCTCCATTCCTAAGAAATATTTAAGGTTCCCTAGGTCCTTTACTTCAAACTCTTTGTTCAGAGCAGCCTTTATGCGAGTCATTTCACTCATATTATTACCTGCAAGGATAATGTCATCTACATAGACAATGAGAATGGTGATAAGATCACCCTTCTTCAATACAAACATGGTGTGATCTGACAAACATTGTATATACCCTTCTTCTTTAAGGACAGTAGAGAATCTATCAAACCATGCTCTGGGAGATTGTTTCAAGCCATAAATTGACTTGTTTAGTTTGCATACCTGTCCATTTCTGCCCTTCTCAAATCCTGGAGGAATTTTCATGTACACCTCCTCTTTCAATTCACCATTTAGAAAGACATTTTTTATATCAAGTTGCTGCAAGGACCAATCCAGATTTACAGCAAGAGAAAGTAGAATACGAATAGTATCTAATTTAGCTACCGGGGCAAAAGTTTCCTTATAGTCAAGACCATAGGTTTGAGTAAACCCCTTGGCAACTAACCTTGCTTTATACTTGTTTAGACTACCATCTGCATTGTATTTAGGTGAGAAAACCCACTTACAACCAACCGGTTTTTTACCCTTGGGAAGAGTAGTAATATCCCAAGTATGGTTTTTCTCTAAAGCCCTCATCTCCTCCAAAACTGCCCCCTTCCATTCTGGTTGCTGTAATGCTTCATGAACATCTTTGGGAATAGAAACTTTGTCTAAATGAGTTACAAAATTGTAATAACTTGGAGAGAGAGCAGTATATGATAAAAACTTTTGAATAGGATGTTTAGTACACATCCTAGGCTGCTTACGCTGAGCTATAGGAAGATCTATCTCTTCAACTTCAGCAATAGGAGGCATAGTATCTTGTAAGGGTTCAGGAACCCCCTCGGTTGTAAATAATGGAACAGGTTCAGGAGCATGTTGATCTCTCACTCTTTTCCCCCTCCGCACATACACATTATGCCTGTTAAATCTAGTATTGTCCTTCCCTGTCCCTGACTCTTCATTATTATGGCATAAAATAATTGGTTCAGAAGGTGGTAAAGGTTCAGGAACACGTTTTGAAGATAGAAAATCATTAAATGACTCCCCCTTACTTGAATTTTTATAAAAAACCTCATTTTCAAAGAAGGTAACATCTTTACTAACATATAGGCGTTTTAAAACTGGATCAAAACATTTATAACCCTTTTGAGAGTTTGAATAACCCAAAAATATGCACTTTACAGCTCGTGCATCCAATTTAGAAGGAGGGTGATGTACATGGACAAATGCTGAGCAACCAAAAACTTTAATAGGGAGGCAAGAATCAATGTGAGATACAATATGTGTCTCAGTTAGCTTTTCAAGTGGTGTTTTAAAACCAATAATACGATTTGGCATCCTATTTATCAAATGAGTTGCAGTAAGGATTGCATCTCCCCAAAAATATTTAGGTACATTACATGTAAACAAGAGAGCTCGAGCAACCTCAAGCAGATGTCTATTTTTCCGCTCAGCAATTCCATTTTGCTGAGGTGTTTGAGGGCAGCTTGTCCTATGACAAATGCCGTTTGACTTCAGATAATTAATAAGGGACGAATTACAATATTCTGTGCCATTATCAGTGTGAAGAACCTGAATATTACTTTGAAACTGATTTTTAATGTAGGTAGCAAACTCAATGAAGATAGAACTCACTTCAGATTTTTCTTTTAGCAAGTATAACCAACACATACGTGTATGTTCATCTATGAATGTGACAAAATATTTTGAGCGTGTTCTGTTAGAAATATGAGTTGGCCCCCAAACATCACTATGAATAATAGAAAAAGCACGAGAGGGTTTATAAGGAATTGAAGGAAAAGTAGTACGATGATGCTTAGCTAACTCACAAACATCACAATGAAGCAATTTATTAGATGAAAACTGAGGAAACAACTTTTTTAAATAAGTAAGGTTAGGATGACCCATCCTTTTATGCCATAACAATAAATCTTCAGAAACAGAAACAAAACTAGAAATCCTAGAACATAATGCAGTAACGGAAGAGAAATTGAGGTAGTAGAGGCCATTACACTCCTTAGCTGAGCCAATCATCTTCCCCGAGGAGAGATCCTGAAATATACAATGAGTAGAAAAAAAATGAGCACAACAGTTAGCCTGCTTAGTCAGTTTGCTTATGGACAATAAATTGCAAGCAAGATGAGGGACATGCAGTACTGAGTCAATATGTAGCATATCAGAAATTTTAATGGTACCATGACCAGCTACAGTAGCAGAAGAACCTGTGGCTGTCTGAATCTTTTGATTTCCAGCAGAGGGAAAATATGATATAAACATATTTGATTCAGAGGTCATATGATCAGATGCTCCGCTATCTACAATCCAAGTGAAAGAGGAAGGATTTTGTAGAGTAGTGGATAAGTTACCTTGGTGCGCTACAGCTGCTGTAGGTGGTGTTGGCTGGACTTGAAGTTTTTTAAGGAGGTCCAGTAATTGAGACACATTTTCCTGAGACAAGGGAGAGGTATCAACTTCTGCACCTGCTGTATGAGAAACGTCTGTATTCACTTGATGTGCTTTAGACTTAAATTTTCTCGGTTTCCAGTTAGATGGCTTCCCATGAATTTCCCAACACCTATCACGCGTATGACCGGTTTTTTTGCAGTGATCACAAAATAGTTTTCCCTTATCAAGGGAAGGGTTATTGCTGGATCTATTACTTACCATAGCAGAAAGATCTGGAGTTGGCAATATAGGGCTAGACAACATCACTTCTTTCCTTGTTTCCTCCCTGCGAATCTCAGAATAGACTTCTCTAGGAGATGGAAGAGTGGAGGAGCCCAGAATTCTTCCACTAACATCATCAAACGAAGGGTTTAACCCATCAAGAAACAGAAGAACACGATCAACATCTTTGTTCTTCTTATTACGGGCTGCATCTTGTGGGCATGCCCATTCTTCATCTGTGAGAAGATCAATCTCTTGCCAGAGAGCACAAAGCTCAAACCAATATTCAGTAACAGTCCTCGTTCCCTGAGAAGACTTCCAACACTGACGTTGAAGAGAAAACAAGTGAGACATATCCTTCCCATCAACATAGGATTCACGAACAGCCACCCAAATATCTCGTGCAGAAGGGAGATACATAAAGGTGCGTTTAATTGAAGTAGACATGGCATTAATTAGCCATGATGACACAAGAGCATTATCAATCTTCCATTGTGCCATGGCTTTAGATTTAGGATCTGCAGGAGCCGGTGTTTCTCCTGTTAGAAAACCTTTCTTGCCGCGTCCTTCAACAGCAAGTAGGACAGCTTGAGCCCAATCACGGTAATTGGTGAGGGTAAGCTTTTCAGAAACAATAAGGAGAGATGAACCTCCTTCAATAACGGGAAGTAACGAAGAATCTTCTCCATTCTTTGAAGAAGCCGTAGATACCCCTTCTTGCGAGTTTGACATCTCGTTTTTTCAGAATTAGGGTTCTAGAAAAAAAAAATATGATCGGGTACGGAAGCTAGATGATTTGCTCTGATACCATGTAGAATATTGAGCATAAAACACCGATAACTTTATTGATGGGTGATAGCCGAATATATAAACGGCAGATACATAAGCTGTTGTAAGCAGCCCTAGGAACACGTTGATTTAGTCTCCTAATATCTAGCAACTAAGTAGCTGTTACATAATTAATAAAAGAAATAATAGTCCTGGGAAAAAATCTCCTAATATCTAGCAACTAACTAGCTGTTACATAATTAATAAAAGAAATAATAAACTGCTGACCACGTGCACACACTTGACACATAAGCCTAATAATTTGCATATTAACAATACTTCTCTTTCTGCAAAAACAAGAGCTTTGATTTTTCTAGAATCTAGAGTATGATAATACTCTGTTTTTTTTTGTTTCAGCTGATTATTTGTTCGTTTTAAATTTTCTAGGTCACTGTTTACAGACTTATTTGTAAAGAGACAGTTGAAGAGAAGATTCTTCTTAGAGCAAGTCAAAAAAGCACTGTACAGAACCTCGTCATGACTGGTGGTTCTACTGATGATATTTTAGCTCCTGAGGATGTTGTATCTTTGCTTCTGGATGATGTGCAATTAGAGCAGAAATTGAAGGAAATTCCTCTTCAGGTTGGTTGTGAATCTGGTCCTCAGAAAACATTGACACAAAAAATGTTAATTATTTTTTACCCTCAGTATTAGAAAGGTAAAGAGGAATGCTCAAACCAATTTTGAGAGATCCTGATTATATTTCACCTCGTTTTATATTTCCAGGTAAAAGATAAGCAGAAGAGGAAGCAACCTGTGAAGGGTATACGGGTAAATGAAGATGGTGATGTATCCCTGGAAGATCTAACAAACTCTGGAGCGCAAGCCCCAGATAATGATATTTCTCTTGACCCCGAGGGGTCAAAGCCCAGCAATAAAAAGGTAATGGATAATTTATGAATGAAAAATATACTCCTGTAGGAAGTTTTTGTTTTTGGTTTCTCACATGCTATGCGTGAGACATTCGGAATTAATGGTTAATTAGATTGTAATTCATTCCCACCAATTACATTTCAAGTGAATTATCTATAGGCTGGTGATGATAAAGAACTGAGTGTATAAACTTCTATTTTGTTGGCATTACAGGATAATAATGCTTGACCAATGTTAATTTACTATATGTAACCTTTGTGTTAAAACAACTTGCAGAGAAAAGCTGCCTCTGACAAGCAAACCGCATCAAGAGCAAGGAATTCTCAAAAGATGAATGAATCTAATGGTGGTCCAGTGCTGACGGAATACGAGCTGTATGATGCTGCTCAAAATACTGATCCAGCAGTCCAGAAACCCAAAAGACCAAAGAAGGCAAAGAAAGTTGAGAATGACAAGTTTGATGACTCTTTTGCCGGTACAGTCGATGTATTCCAAGAGTAGACCCGATAGCCATCACTTCCACGTGGTTTCTACAATGGAGGCTCTTCATATGTTTTAGATTGGCTTTCTCTGGCATACAAATTCTGGTTGTCTTCTGAAGAAGCTGTATATCCTTTACTTTGTGCATAGTGAATAGTGATAGCCTTAGATATATGAGATTATAGAGCAGCTCCGCGTAAACATTTTCGGGGCTTTGTACAGATTAGAATATCAATTTTAGTTATATTATTTTTTTGGTGTAATTACATTCACTACCAGCTATGATTATTATGACTTGCGTCAATGTATTATTATTATTATTATTATTTTAATCATAAATTATAGTTGAGGGTGAAAGCTGTTGGGATGCCTAAAAGGATTCACGGTATCGTACTTCAGTTTTATTTCCCGGGTGCCACAGAATGTGAAGTCATAAATTAGGTGATAGGCATTCATTTTCTTCAAGGGAAAAAATGATTGCATTCAGTATGAGATATGAAGTATCACTCCTTGAAGTTAGAAGCTGTTGTATGGATGATTTTATATCAATCTATCAGTTTACTATTACATTACAACTTTCATCTGTTTTGTCAAATTATCCGTCCTAAATATACGCATTCATCCACACCTAATAAATTGAATCCTTCTATAAAATTTAAAGAATTAAAAATACACATTTAGTTTAAACGCTTACATTATAAGGAAAGAAAAAAGAAGGGACAACTGCATGGAGGTCTTAAATATAAAATATAATATCAAATAAGTCTCAATAAATTGTCAATAATTGTTTTGAGTTGTAAACAATGAGATTTTTACTTGTCAATATAGTCGCTAACAACTCAATGAGACTTGTTTGATATTAACTCTTATACTTAGGACATTTGTTCAATTGCCCCAAGAAATTTGGGTGATCCATTAACACTCTAACAAGGTAGAGTAAATAATCCCTTTTATGTTTGATTTAAATCCAACCCATTCTCATTCTCTGTTAAAAAAAAAAAACTCCAACCCATTCCCCAGCTGCTAACCTGTTTTCCTTTATTTCTTTCATTTTTTACAGTACAATAAATTGTAGAATTACAAAGTAAACATATGACAATTTATAAAAGTGACACTCAACATCAAAATTCAAGGCTTCAGATATAAATTTTACAAATTAAACCCAACAAAATTCCCAAAGTAAATCTAAGTCCAACATCCATGATTAACAACTCGTTAATACAAAAAATTATTTCAGGTCCGACCATTTTCCTCTTGTACTTATAAATGCGCCACAAATTGTAAAAGAAATAAACAATATACTCCCTCCGGTCCTAAATATAAGACTTAATTGACTTTTTTGGAAAATCCTAAAAAAACAAAATAAGTCAATGATAAATTGATTTACCTAATTTTTTTTTAAAATACTTTATTTAACCTATAAACTAATGACTAATCTAAAAATATATCAAATATGTCATAATTTAATAACATATTTTCTAACCTTAACATCTCTAGAAAAAGTCAACTAGGTTTTATATTTAGGACCGGAGGGAGTATACATTTTTATCCTTTTTAAAACGGCAAACCAACGAAATGACAGGTTAGCCAATCAAGTTTCAAACAAAACAAACTTATTTGATATCCTCCGATTCGTAATACAAGAGCCCAAAATTTAAATAGTTTTGGTTCTTAATATAAGAGCTCATTTCACATTATCTACTCATTTAATGCATTTTTTCCTACTTTGCCCTAACTCTCTTTCATATTCATTAATGCTTATGTATTTTCTATCTTAAATGTATCATAATAAATATGGGTACTATGGGAAAAAACATTTAAATGTATCATAAGAAGCGTGTTTTGGCAGCTGAACTTTTGTATAAGGGACACACACGAGGGAGTATTGGGCTAATTATTTTAGGCCCAAACCACATTTTCTTAATGGGTTATGAATAGACTCGCAGATTCAAATCCTTATTACTGGCGCCGTATTTCTTTCTTTTTTTTATTTTTCCTCAGGAATACTGGCGCCGTATAAGAGAGACAACTTGGCGGGAAAAAAACAGAGTAGAGAGAGGCGGACCGACTAATTATATATAATGAAGTGTCGCGATTTTAGGGCAATCACTTTTTGTATTTTTGTTTACAATCAAACAGTGTGTCTTGGTAACCACGGAAATTAAATCGACGAAGAAGAACGTCACTAGTGAATGTTCAGGTAAACAATTCTGAGTTAATTGATTAATTGCTTATTATGACAGATTTATATGTGTTAACAATTAATTAATCCGGTGCTTTTGTTCTCCGCAATTTAGGTTTTTGGTTTGTGAAATCCAAGGCAAAAGTAATTGTACAGAAGGGAGAAATATTGGTAACGACTGGAATAATCAGTAAGGGCAGGATTTATTGTTGAATTGAGAGCTTGTTGATTTTTTTTGCTCAGGAGAGCTTGTTGATTGAATTCCCATCTTTTGGTTTATTTGCCACTTTTGTTAAATGGAAAGGGGGGATATGCGGGAATAATGACTCTAATTAATAATGTTTGTAAGCAGTATTAATAATGCTTGAATCCACATCATTCTTTGTGTTAAAATAATTGTTTGTGTTAACTTAAAATAATTTAGCTTAGAAACATATACGTATAGTCTAAATATGAATGAACTACCACATTTGCCCAAAGTTCAAACATACCTCAGGGTACGTTTGATGGAATTAGGAGTATAGCATCTCTTGGGCAAATGTGGTAGTTCATTCATATTTAGACTATACGTATATGTATATATATGGGTTTGCTGTCAGGAAGGTTGGATAGTGTTGAGCTGTTTGAGATTTACATTAATTACAGGCACCTTAAGGCTCCTGGTCCCAGGAAGGGTACATATATAGTGTGGTCGTTTTAGTTGAGCCAGCTGGCGCTCTTGCTTTATTGCCCATTTAAAATAAGAGGCTTCTTCAGCGATCAACCGGTCAGGTAAAATTTATATTTCAATTCATGTAATTGACCTGACTAGTGTATGTCTGAACTTTGAACACATATTTTGTCATCACACTTAAAATTGGGAGAATCACAGTCAAATTGCTCATAAAGAAATTAACCACGGAAGAATGTATAAGAACTCAAAGGGTCCACATTTTCCAAAGGGCTGGATTGACAACTTATAGGACTTGATTTTGGTAGACTAGTGAGAAAATAGAAGAAAATGAAAGAAAAAGTTTGGAATTTATGGATAGATAAAATCACAGAATATGTACTGTTTGGAGCGACATGCCTTGTATCTCGGGCGCGTCCATAGTAGTGAATACTCCCTTTTGTCTGTAATATAAGAATTGAACTGTCAAATCACGTTTCTTAATAAAAAATGTATTAATAAAAAATGTATTGATTAGTGTTCAATTTTTTTTTCAATATTGTCCATATTTATTATGATACTATTAAGTATTAAGAGAGAAAAATATATACGTATTAATAAATATGAAAGAGAGTTAGTGACATAGGGAAAAAAATGCATTGAAGAGGATACGTAAGTAAAGTGATATTTTTATATTTTTCATCAGAACTATTTAAATTTCGGGCTTTTATGTCATGAACAAGAAGGAGTGCCAAATTTTAGTGTGAGTGCACGTGCTCGCAAGAAGTGTACAAGTGGGGAAGAAACTCGTGTGTTATCTTGAGCCACATAGTTAGGTTGGGTGTGGTGGGTATGGAGGTAGGAAGAGGATTCTTTCCCCTGCCCTTCCCCTCCTCTGCCTTTCTTTTCAGTTTAGTGTCACTTAGATCAACATTTTGATGTCAACTTAAATATTTATAAATAGATATTATTCTAATTTTGGAGAAATAAATTTGTATTGTAAAACTTTGATTTGAACATTTAACAACTATAGGCTTTTATTATAAAGTTGAATATTTCCCACATTTTTAACTACATTTGTTTTGTGGACTTTTCTGATCAAATTTTACTAGCTTAGCATATTTTAAGTGAAATGTAATGCTAATTAATTTTGTAAAAATGTTAAATCTACACCATTGAAATTCTGATCAATGGTAGTAAAGGCACAACTAAGGTGTAGGTGGGATAGATGGGAATATAAGACCATGGAGATGGAGAGTGAATAGCAGGAAAAATTATTTAGAGAAACTACAATGAAAAACAAGACACTGATTGTGTGTTTGGATGGACTTATTTTGCTCAAATAAATATTTATTTTGAAAAAGTAGCTTATTTTAAATAGATTGTGTTTTTTTGGATGTTTGGTTGGACTTATTTTTAAAATGTACTTATTTAAAATAAGTAGCTTACTTCATAAGTAGAAAGAAGTGACTTATTTTCAACTCATAAGCAGCTTATGATGTAGACCACACAAATTTTAACTTATTTTACACATACAATCACAACTTATCCAAACATACACAATCTTATCTATAGAAAATGAGTCACTTTTTTCACAGTTAATTAAACCATGTTACATCATAAGCTGCTTATGAACTGAAAATAAGTTACTTATGAGTCTTGTAAAATTGTTGAAAATTGATTAACTAATAAGAACGTCACATCACGTGCTTACCGCAAGCGCTGTCAAATTTAATACAATATTAATTTTTCTTAAGAAAATCTTGATTTGATACTAAACTTCTTGTAAGATTCTTCCTTGTCATTCTCCCTACCTGTTTTTTTGATCAAAAATTCTCCCTACCTGTTAAGATCACATAAAAATGTTAATAACGTATGATATGCTTAGTTCAACTTTTAAATTTGGTCAAAATAAAATATCATGATACCATATTTTTTTTGGGTATAAATCTTCCCATTCTCTGAAAATTCAAATTAAGTTATTTCTAACAGGTTCTTATAGTATATTGTGAAAAAACCCCATAAAAAGTTGGGAATTTCTCAACTTGATTCACAAATATATAAGGAATATTTCTGAGAGAGAAATAATCTTTTGGTGATTTACAAGTCCACCTAAAATACTTGCGAGCCAAACTAAAAAATTTATCACTTAACATTCTTTTTTACCGGTTCTTTCAAATAAAAATCATTCGATTTATATTTTCTCGGATTGAAAGAAATTTCCAAGTTCTGAACAAAAAATATATCATGATTCAAAAGGCTTGTTCTGTCCAAATCAAAAGGCCTAGGAAAAGAAAAGTGTATCATATGGTAAGGCTACTGCATGGATGTCTTTTTTATTTTTTAACTTTTTATCAATATCTTAAGTCAGTTCCTATATCACATGAAATTCAATAGGCATTAGACTTATCTTAACTATACTATGGGCCTCCACTTAAAAGTTAAGTGTCAATTAAGGAAGGGACAGACCACATTTTTAAAACTCGAACACATAACCCTTTTAAAGAGTGAATGCCAACCACACTTAGATTCTCTGTAGATCTTTAACTTAAAAAATAGCTTGCACGGATTACTTTTCCCCCTCACCCTTTCCTGTGAAAAAAAATATATTTGGGAGAATGGCAACAAAACATAAAAATGCTAACAATATTGGGCAATACTTATATAATCATATTATAATAAGCAAACATGCTCTCGACCAAAAAACAAATAAGCAAACATGTGATTTGCTCACCAGTATACAATTATGGAAATGCCATCCAAAAGATGACAATGGAGGAAGGATAGTTTGAATTTCTGATATGCTAGCAAATGACGTAAAGGCTTACATATACGCCCTCACTGGATTATTAATTCCTGATCCTGATGACTGAATAGGAAATGCATAGAAGATAATAGTAGTAGATAGCCGTGGAGCACACATAAAAGGCAGAGCCTTTTTGTGCCAAGAACTATTATTTCTAACCTTCATATACAATGAAAGCTGCCCTTTGGTGGGTAAGGCACACACAACTTGTAGCCAAGTAGGTAGTAGAAGACTAGAAGCATATTATCTAGTGATATGAGCAATAAAATTATCCAGTTCCAAACGTGAAGCTCCTCCTTCCTCCATTGACCTTCGGATAGAATTTTTCAGGTTTATTGCACTCTTTCTCATTTCATCACCTTCCTTTGTTGTCATCAATTTCCTCACAGCCTTCTCAATATCTGAGGCAGTAACAATCTCATCTCTGCGAGCCCAATCCTTAACAACCACACCTACCTTGAGCACTTTTGTTAAGAGAGCACTGTTTCTTGGCTGGTCCGAGTGCATAGGCCATGCCGCTATTGGAATCCCCACAGTGAGGCTCTCCATGCATGAATTTTACCCACAATGACTCATAAACCCTCCCGTTGAAGGGTGGCTTAGAATTTCCAACTGGGGTGCCCAGTTTTTCACAACCAATCCAATGCCTTCAGTTCTCTCTTCAAATGCCTTTGGAAGCTCAGCCCTTTTAACTTCTCCGTTGAACACATCGCCTTTGTCAGCTTCTCTTAGCACCCAGATGAATTTCTGCTCGCTTCGTTCCAATCCAATCGCAAGCTCTTTGATTTGCTCTTCCGTGAAGGCCGTTGTTGTCCCAAAACATACATATATTACTGACTTTGGTTTCTGTTTATCAAGCCACTCCAAGCATAAGTGTCTTGTTTTATTACTTTTACTCTCCGTGTTTAATGGGTTGAACGGTCCTAGAGCCCAGTGCTTCTTGCTGCCGATGATTCGTTCTAGTAACTCCATGTATGGACCTTCTACTGCCCTGGTTGTGCTGTAAAGGTACCCTTTATTAAATTTATGGAATGCATGTTGTGAAGACATGAAATGTAAGAATTGGGCAGGGAAGCATCCTTCAATGGAAGGAACTTCTTTGGGGATATGAGTGCTTTCTATCAAAGGTTTTCCCATTCCCTCCCAGTGATGCAAGAACATGATAAAGGCTGAGACACTGTGGAAAGTGTAGCTCTCAGCATTTGCAATTTCGGTGGCATCTTGTACCACAGATGCCATTAGGGAGTCATGGATCACAATGACCCTTCTAGCTGAAGGCGAAAGGGATCTTAGAAGTGCAGCCACTGGCTCACGTAGATGTGAGGAGGCGGCCTCAAAGGAAGGAAGGAGATGAGAGGGGAACTTGGTTTCTGCATTGGGGTTGGGAAGAGGGGTAACAAAAGGAGGAACTTTGAAGTCATGAAAATGGATGTTTGAAATTGACTTTGGGTCCCAACCTTGGACACGAACTGTGGCCTGCCGGTTATGGGTGGCTGTTCCAGCAAAATGAACTGGTATATTGTGTGCAGAGATCTGGCGGGAGAGTTGAAGAAGAGGATTAAGATGGCCTTGAGCAGGAAAAGGAACTACAACCACTACCACTTGGCTTTGATGATAGGCATTTGAGCTATGGTTTTTATGACTTTGGTTTTGGGAAGACATTGAGGAACTTTGGCGGCTAGAAATCATTGATGAAATTTTGGATACAAAGAAGATAACTCCTATGATGCTTGGGTGATGGTTGGGTTAGCATGCCGGGTATTTATAGAATCAAACATATAAGCTTTACTCTACAAAAAATATGGTTTTATTGAATTATGGCAAGGGATAATGCACATTTATTTATATGATACTTAACTATTGTCGTAGGAGCAATAATAATACATAACTATTTCGAGTTTTAAAAATGATACCCAACTATTACCTTGTGATAAAAATGAGATTTCCATTAATTTTGGATGAATTTTGTTAAGTTGGAATTTGAAGACATTAAGATTAAACGTGAAAAGACCAAAATGCCCTTATGAATAAAAAATAATAACATTTTCTTCCCCACCAAATTATAATCATAATAAATAAATATAATAAATAAAATAAAATCCCTAAACTAATCTTCTCGAATGAAGGATGAAAAAGATGATTTCTTCAAAAGGATAAATGAAGGGTGCTATAATTCTAAACATGGAACATGAGGATGATGAAACTGCTGAGTTGAATTGGAAGTTTCCCAATTTATCAGAATTCATCTAAATTTAAAAGAAATCTCATTGTTGATTCTAAGGTAATACTTGAGTATCATTGTTAAACCTCAAAATAGTTATGTATTATTATTTCTTGGGTTAAATATCATTTTGGCCAATAAACAATTTTAAAATGGTCAAATTGGCCAAAGAACAATAAAATTGGTTCATTTTGGCCAATGAGCTACTTGAAAATACCAAAATAACCCTTAGGACTTAATTAAAATAATTTTTGAAAATGTGTATCCCAAGGGTTATTTTGATATTTTCAAGTAGACCATTTTCCAAAATGAACCATTTTTATTGTTTTTTTGGTCAAAATGAGTTTTTTTATTGTTCTTTGGCCAATTTGACCCTTTCAAAATTGTTTATTGGTCAGAATAATATTTAACCCTTATTTCTTCTATGACAATAGATGAATATGGAAAATGCACCTCTGCCTTCCCTTATGGCAATATAAAATTGCTTTAGTGTTAGATAACTACGTGATATATGATTCAATCATGGTTCTGTGAAATAGTAAATAAGCTTTTAATGTTGACAGTGATCATTTTCCAAATTTACTTTAAATAGCCTTTATATGGTGAATGTGATTGTTTGCTAGCGGGTCTTGAATGAGAGCATATTTTGGAATAACACTACAAGTCTACACTGTCTTCATAACCGGTAGTTTGTTGTCAGCGTCACTACTTTTTTTTATTTTTGTTTGTTGATAAAAATTGCTACTGCAAATTACCTGTGACATAATACGGACGTTAGGTATATGTAGATTTAGAAGCGGGTTTCACTATTCTATTAATGGCTTAATGCCATTCAAAATGTAACTAAAAGGTGGCCCATCACAGTGCAAGTAGTGGTCTCAGGCTCTCTTACTGTCAACGATGATCACGTGCAGATGCTTCCATAAATGGAAAGGAGTATGAAGTCCAGCAGAATGAAGGATTGAGATTTTCAAGGCTGTTAGCAAAACTGTAAATATATTTTGTTTTGACTATCACCTAACTCTGTCATACTATAATGCATCATAATTTTGGTGATAATGCTAACTCTGTTTTGCAACCAATTACAACCTCAACAACTTTTACGTGTGCAGTGTCCAATTGTTACTAAACTTCTCAGAGGTCGCCCTTTTGGATGCGGCAGAGAAAGATTAGGTTATATGAAAAGAAAGATTCCCACCTTGCCAATGACTCGTGAGCTTTTAGATTTTACTTCATCTGTCGTTTTCAATATTTTTTTACCCAACTGATAAGTATATGTGGAATTGAATTACATGGAAAGCTGCCTTTACAGATGTTTCTGGTAAAGGTTTAGGCATACGTCACTAGGTTTTCATAGTTGTTACTCACTGTTTACGACACACGTGATTCTTAAGGTAGAAAGTTTATCCTTTCTTTGTCTTTTGCTCCATCCTTGTTAGTTTCTCTGGTTTCCACATCTATTTTTTTTTTCACATTTTCGTCTTCGAATCTTAGTTAACTGTCAGTGTCAAGAATTTAAAAACTTGCCTTAGTTGGTTAGACAGATGACAATTTTTCATTTGAAAGAATAAAATGAAAAATTTACATGACACAATCCAATGCTTGTCTCTTAAGAAATCATTTGGATATGTAAGATCAGGTACTTTGAAAATTGAAAGAGTTATGGTCAGAGGATGCATATAAATTATTTATAATCTGAAATTATTTTGACATTGACCAATTGAAGCACCCAGCAAATGCTATAACTGGAGCCAATTTTATGGCCATGGAGAACCATTTCCTCTATTCACTCGTCACTTATTATAGAAAACCTCGTGCGGGGAAAATCCTTCGCCAGGCAAAGTGTGAGAATTTGAAACACCTGGCAACTACTTTATGAGCTGAGATATAATTAACTTGAGTATGATGTGTGTAATATTTATTATCTTCTTTGAATGAGCTTCTTTGCTATTCGCCATATTTATTTTTTTTCTAGGGTATCTCACTCGCTTGTCAAGTGAGACTAATCTCTTACTGTTCTGGAGTTCCCATAAAGTGGGCAGATAGCTAGCATATGAATTTACTCCATCCACAAAAGTTGAGATTGATCTCAACCACATGTTTAAGTGACGAGTACTTACCACTTACGTTTCTATTTGTCATATTTAGGAGGTGAGGAGGTGATGGTTTTCCAAAGTCCTACTCCTATGTGCTCCACTTTGTTTTCTCTATTTATTTCACCCTCAATTTAAGCTTGATTCATTCACAATTTAAGAAAAAAACACAAATCTTAGCAAACCCATCTCTATTCGTGAAAGGATAAGGCAAAAAAAATGGAGGCCATGTCTTTGTAAATCATATTGCACCTAATTCTTAGATCCGATTCATTGATTCAATTTCAATTGCCAGTTGCACAAGCAGATACCCCCAAGTGGGTATTCTCTGCACCTCCATGCACTAAATGATCAATTGAGTTGATGGGATAAGGATGAAGCGATCGGGTCCAGCAATATTTATTTCTAAAAGCTGAGTTTCAATCGGTTGTTTTTTTCTTTCTCTTGCAGGAAAGATTCCCACCACTTCCGGACAGGGTTCCAGTATATGGGCCCTTTAATTTACACATCGATTGTTTTATATGTGGGTTGATTAGTTTACATGTTTCAACTCTTAAAAATGCAACCTCTCTCAGCAAATACTCTACTAGTATCTTTCTTTAATTTCTTTCTTTCTTTGCTATTATCATTAATACAAAGTTTGTAGTCCACTTGTAATAAAAAAAAATTAGTAGTCCACTTAATTATTAGCTCAATCAATTACTCATTAGTTCAATCCTCCTTTTTTATGTATTGAAAAGTTCAGTTCGTCTTTTTTTCCTCGTTAAACATGATTTAAAAAATTAAATATTTAGTTATCAGATTAGGTCTTAATCATTTGCATTCGAAAACTATCCCTGTCCCTGACGATGGAAAGTCATGTTATTAATATTTGAAATAAAATAAGAAAATCAGATTAAATGTATTGATGAGCTCTCCTGAAATAACGAATAATTTGAATACGAGGAACAAAATATTAAATATCAAATATTGTTTTGTGATGGCGTTGGCAGTGGTTTTTCCAATGTTAAAATGTGATGCAGGGATGCAAAGCTCATGTAAAGTTTCTTAAAATGGAAGCTTTGGAGTTTGGAGTTCTAAAGTTGTAGGAAAGATTGGCTTGTGGCATGGCTATGCACGAATCACTTCTTCATTCAAAGGCCGAAGCTTCGTTGGGTTGTTTTCATAAAGGTAAAGATGTTGACATCATACACCACAGCATAGAACCTAATCAAGGTTGGTGGGATGAGCTGATTGGCCATTCAAAGAGGCTTCCCATTGGATTGCAGTCGGTCGTAGAGGATATTATTATTTTATAAAAGATATTATTAATTTATTGAATCCTTTTGCTAAATTATGTATTCCAGGGAATAATATTACTTCTGGTCATGTAAGATTTGGTTTATAGTGCGAGATTCCGTAAATAGTTAGTACTTCTATACAAGGTTATACTCTAATAGATAAGGTTATAACCTAAATATAATATAATAGTTAGTACTTCTATAACCTAAATATAATACAAGGTTATACTCTAATATAATATAATTATATATACGTTGACAATCTTGAAACACCAAAATATCCCAAACATGCACTAAAATGTTACAGTCGTTACTTGTTACAATTAGATTGGCCAGTAGAACTTATTATAAGACGTTACATCCGATCTTCCATTTGGTCTATTAACGTGTTCACTGATCATTGGCTTCATCAAATAACTTATTATCAATCTTTGCCGGCATAAATGAATTGATGGAGACTTAGTGGAACTAACCAATGATTGAAGCCTTTGCGATTGAATCTAACAATTTCCGTTATGCAATTTCCTCAGCTGACAATTCAACAACATATATCTACCAGTAGTTTCCCAGCAATATAATATCTCTGCATTGGCTTCAGACAATATAATGACTCTGTCGGCACGTGCTCTTTTCATTACCCCCACCATGGACCATGAAGCACAGATAGAGTAACTTGCTTACGCCTATGTTGTGCCCTTTTTCTATGACTAAAAACATTATTTCTTTGAATCCTTTTTATGAGTAAAAACATAGAGTATTTTCTTTGGGGCTAAGTCTACCTCAAGTTAAATTTTTTTTGAAGAATTATATTTCAAGTTAACTTTGAAACTTTTAGAAATTAAAGTGACGAGTCTTTAAACATAAAGTCCAAAACAAAATACATTATTGGGCAACTGAGCAGTTGATAAAGAGAAAGTGGGCATGTGATTAAAATGGCACACTAGGGCGTAAAAACAAAACATAAAATAAGAAGTAGAAAGAGTGTTGCTACTAATGACTGACAAATCCTATTCGAAGGAATGTAGACCCACAATAGGGTACTTCACTACCTCCAAGTAATTATCGTGACTACATACTTACGGCTTGAACTCGAAACCACTCATTAAGTTAGAACAACCCACAACCAATTGATCTAAACGCTTGATAATGACTTATAATCTAGTAGCACTTATCTAAAGTGTGAGGTTGCGTACAAGACGTCATCTCACTCGTAATTTTAGGATTAATACTTCCTTCAATATTCAATAACACATTGTATTAACACAACCACTTAGTGTTTTTCTTTTGCTTGGTCTGATGGGAGTGAGAAAAAATGTGAAAATAGTCGTATTATACTTAATAAAGTTTGAGAAGTAGATTTAAGAGCTTTTAGTTAATTTCTTTTGCTATTATATACTCCCTCCGTTCCTAAATATAAGATCAATTTGCTAATTTGGAGAGATTAAGGAAGACCTTCCAATAAATTGAGATTACATGATCTTCCAAAATACCCCTCACTTAAATTTAAAAGACAAATAGGGATTTGAGAGAGAAGTGAGGGAGCTAAGAAGTATAGGGGTAAATTGGACCAAAATTGAGACAAAATAGAAAGTGATCTTATATTTAGGAATTTATCCACTTCCCAAAGTGATCTTATATTTAGGAACTTATCCACTTCCCAAAGTGATCTTATATTTAGTAACGGAGGGAGTATCATATAACCTCTTCGTTATAACCCTGTTTCTTCTTTGACCAAAAAAACCGTTTCTTAATTTTTTTTTGTTTAACTTATTAGAATTTCCTTATTCCCTACCCTCCGTTGTCCTCACTCCTCATTAGAGCCGGTAATATGGGTTGGCCCGTGGGTTATGGGTTGGCGTGCCCCAACCCAAGGGTCAGATGGGCAGGGTCAGAACGACCCGTTTAAAATGGGCTGAAATTTGGCCAACCCTAACTCGGCCTGCAGGGTTACAGGGTCGACCAGCCCAACCCGTCACTTTTAAAAAAATCTAGACAAAAGATATATGAGTGGCCTAGTCGCTCACTGCCTATGCGATAGTGCCTATGCGATAGTGCGATGCGATACATATAAAAAATATGAACATTCTAAATTATAATAATATCAACACCGACTAAAAATTAAGAGTTGTATCATTCTAATAATATCATAAATAAAACAAGTCTAGCCAAATTAAACCAAATAATACAAGTCTAGTGCACCAAAAATACAAAATACAAAGATCAAATCAAGCAAACTAAAACTTTATCATTAGGCAATCGAAACTTCAATAATTCCCTCCCCCTCAACTCCATTACAAGGGAAACTCATCATCCAATTACAAGTGCAGATTACTTTAGAAGATTTTTTTGAAGATTACTTCGGACTTGAGAGAGTTTGTGATCGAAGAAATTGAGAGTTGATGAAATTGATTGGGGAACGAAAGGATTCAAGAGGGATTTAGAAGGAGAACAAATTGTTTAGAGAGGAAGAACAAAGTGTTAAGGTTTGAGGGAAGATTAGCCGACAAATTTGGTGTATAAGAAGGGGTTAGAGTTTGCTTAATATGTATATTATATATATATATATATATATATATATATATATATATATTAAAAAAAGCCAGGGTTGACCCGCCAACCCGCCGGGCTAACCCTTGTTAACCCGCGGGTTGAATGGGCTGGGCCAAAATGGTCCGTTTTGAATGGGTTGAGATTTTACCAACCCTAACCCTGTCCAAACCCGCGGGTTGCCGGGCTCAACCCGTGGGTTCGACCCATATTCCCGGCTCTACTCCTCATGCCTAAAAATGGCATATCCACGCACCGCCTAATTACTTTTCAACATCCAACATTGAACCTTTTAGCAAACTTACCAGCTTTCCACGGAGGCCTTTTTAACTCCATGTGGATGGAAAATACCCAGGTCCCCAACCTATATTCACAATTCTGACGTGTACTCTTTACAATTTCTCAACTTTATGTATAAAGCTTTCCACTACGATTTGTTCTAGCATTTTTCACATTGCATTTGGCTCTTTAGGACATAAAGTTTTCTTATTCGCTGTGTCCCCTACTTTAAGTCTTCAATAAGAGGCAAATATTTGTTGCTATGGATCAAATTTAAAAATTGAATTTAAGTTCATGAGTGTGTGGGTTCTTTTTCTGTGACATGAATATGGGTTCTTTTGGGACTTCAAACTTGATTTCTATGATTAGCCCCTAAACATTTAAGTCACATGACCTGACGTCAAGCCTAGCTAATGATATGATCTGATTGCATCTTTAAAACACGTTGGTCCATGAATTGTAATGTTGCATTCACCATCAACGTCATCTACGGATGTTGAACTGCCTTTGGGTCCAGTATGGGCAAGAAAAGTTATTAGAGTAAGCAAATGAGGAAAGTGAGATGCACCTAGCTTGTCCAAGATTAGTGAGACACAACTATTTAATTTATGAGGCCAACAATACATCAACATCGCTCTAAGAAACTAATGGGGTTGGGTTTAACAGTAAAGGTTAGTTTTTATTACAATGTGTGAACTAATGTACACATTTTTGTCGGGAGACGTGAGCATATTTAACATCCAACAGTGTACCAAACCGTATTGTCTGAGAATGAATGTCTATACCTATTATAAGAATTACCCTACAAAAGAAGGAATTCAGTGTGGTGGAAACAGAGAACCCAAAGACGATGCGAACCAAATCAATTTATGTATCTTCTAGGCAGCCGATTTCAATTACTCCCTTGGATTCTAAATATAAGATTTATCTGGAGATTGAGTTTCATCATAAATATACGAAATATTTTTAATTTGTTCTAACTTTTCCTCAAATTATCCCCATTGATGTTCTTCAATAATAAATAAATAAGGGAGAGTTGAAAATAAAGGTTGAAGGTGAGAGTTTATTGGTAATATTATGTGATTTAAACTAACTTATTTAATAACCTTAATCTAATCAAATTAAATTATTAGGCTGAAAAGAGTAGTTCATAAGAATTAAACCACTGTCATAAAAAGATCTTGAGGGAATATTTCACACATCTTATCCAATGCTTTCAGGAGTTCAGCAGAGAAGTAAAATTCTCCGTTCAGTGATTTGGCATCTCCCAGGGGCTCCATGACACCTTGTAAGTCTCGATTTGAATTCAAATTTAGTTCCTAAAGTCACGAGTCATGATTTAAATTTTAAGGTATAAAAATTTACTCATTTGCAGTGAAATTTCTATAGAAAATCAATTTCTGACATTATATGATTGACAGGAAAAAGGGAAGAAACATTTCTTACATAATACATGTACATATTTATTCTCTCCTTAGACTTAAATGTTATGAGAACTTGTAATTTGTAAATAAGAACAAGGAACTAATATTCAGAGTTACAGCTAGCACATCCAAGTAGTTAAGGCAGGCAACAAGGAATAAATATTGGTGAAGCGGATTTCAGATTGAAACCCCGATCCAAAAATACTCGAATTAGGATGGTTTAGGAAAATAAATAATGCAGTTAATTGCAGGAAAATAACACTAAATGGCAAATAAATAAAATAGATTTGCACTTTAATTTTATATGAAGCACTGAAGCAGTTCAGTACCAAGAAAAAAAAACACAAGGCTGAGATGGCATCTAAATTTGGTTGCTACTGTATTGCTCTACAATTCAAGGGCTGCAGAGATTCTTGAGATCCTCCTCCTTAGCATACCAGGCTGGTATTATTTTTGAAACGTGTGGATAAAGATCCTTGTACGAGTTCCTAATGGTTCCTTCCGCAACTCCGGTGGCAACTGATATTTCTGGCACCAAACCATCAAATACATGTATGGAAACAGCATAGCAATTAGCTCAGAATGCCAAATAAAGATAAGGGTCAATGTATTCTATAATCCTAAAACGTTTGCCTTCATTTATTTTTTGATCCTACAAATTTCAAGCAATTAGTTTATATCTTTTTATTTTCATCTCATGACAGCACATGAAATTCAAAAGTCAATTTTCATCAACCAAGGAATTCATCAATGCATTGGTACTTAATGCCTCCAGAGCTAAACTGCCACAACAACAGAATAACAAACCTTTTAGAGGTTTTTTCTCATCTGAAACTGAAAGCTGAGTTATGATATATATGACAGCCGCAGCAATAGATATCGGGCTCCTCCTGGTAGACCGGAAAGTTCATTAGCACCAATCATGACATAGTTAAATCTCATGTAAGATAGAGGGATGTAATCCATCCAAATCATTACTACCATAAAAAGCACAAACTGTGAAATTCTTCTGAATTTTTTTTTGGTCGAAGTATGCTTGGGAATGCTAGTTATGGTGAAACACGAGTTAATGGTGGGAAATATAAAAACAACCGTGAGTTCCATGAATAAAATAATTTCCAAAGTCCGTAAAAGTCAATTAATGGGAGATATAAGGAGTGAATGCCTGATTCTTGCCTTTTAAAAAAAACAAAACAAAACAAAGAAAAAGGAGTGCACAATTACATTACACTTACATGTAAAAACAATTGGCAAATGCTCATTTGTCTAGAGTTAACAAGTATTATTCCTTTAGCCCTATCATAAGGCATTTTCTAAAAAGAATGAGTTGTCCTTGTCACCACCTAATAGAGTATTAATCACTCCCTTCAGTCCTTAAAGTAAATCTATTTAGAGAGTTGATCTAGTTCCTAAATGTAGGACCTACACTTTTAATTGTAATCATTTTTCTCAAACTACAACTATTAATGTTCTAAGCAATAATCAAGAGGGAAGAATTGAGGAAAATGATTAGAACTTCCAGAAAACATACCATATTAAACTAACTTAACAAACATTTTTAATTTAATGAAATTAAGTAAGTAGGTCCAATATTTAGGATTAGGGAGAATAAAATTTTTCAAGATCGCCCAACTCAAAGCATGTTGTAATTTTCCTTTTTTGCTTTTCAAGATGTAATTCATTATTTCAAATTTGGGTAAACTAAAATTATTTTTCCATTTCCAAACAAATTTGGCGACTTAACTACCTCTTCTTAGTTTTGCTAAGGTGGTTGGAGATACCTTATAACAGGACAATAGGGAGTAGACATTTTATCATGGTAGATGTCACCGCTCACCTTTTACACAAAACACTCATCAAACTCAGAGCACAAGATCTAATATAGTTCTGACCCATAACATCTCCCTAATCCCTGCTTTCAACAAGCTAAGGGCAAACACAACGGTAATTGGCACAGCCAAAATGGTTATGAAAATCCCATAATTCAGTTAACATCCTAATCTCATTTTCAAACAGAGCATTAGTGAGATTTTCTACTTACTGCCAGTTATTTCCCTTTAAAAGCAACACTATATTTTTGATAAAATCCAAAATCAGCATCCAGTAATCCCTTTATATGTTACAACAAGTGAGTAAATGTGTAAAAAAATATGACAAGCAAACTTGGTTGTTAACTTATGACCGGTGTTTCAGTAATTGGTAATTCAAATTTACCTTATATCAAACTCTTCTGATTTCTGCACTGCTTCTTGAGCCGCTTTGACGGCTTGATTGTTCATACCAAGATTAGAACAAAATCGCCTCTACAGATTATGACGAAACTAATATTACTATTACTAAACTAAAAATAAACATGATGAAATATATTTAATAAAAGAATGAATATCCAGTCAATAGATCAAAGTCACGTGATGTACTTCAATTCAATAAAGAAAACGCACCATGAAATCCCCAGCATGTATTGTTCCCATTTCCACTGACTGGCCATTCTCCAAACCCAGCTGCTTCACTATGTATTCTTTTGCTCGGCCAATTTCCTTCTTTGTTGCTCCATTGGCAACAGAGCAAATTTCTAGTTGAAATCCATAGGTTCAAGGAAGCTCATTTACAAAGGGAAAGATAAATTGGGAAGCATCCAGATGTTAAAAAAATCATAGGATGTACCCTTTACAGTTCGTGGTTTGTCTTCTTGTCGACAGGCAATGTACAGGCAAGCAGCCAATAGTGCATCCTGATTTCTTCCTCTACTAGACTTCTGATCTTCAACTCTCTTGTATATCTCATTAGCTCGGTCCTACAAATAAGCAACATGACAGGAATAAACTTGGTTAGGATTTAGCCATTTCAATCTGTAAAAGCAGAGTTAATAAACATTTTCCATTGTGACAAGTCATAAAAAAACCTAGACCAACACTTTCCAATATCAATCAGAAGCTCACTGATTGCTTTGTGAAGACATGTCTAGTTGTTTGGAAATAAACATGCCCATACAGTCTTAGGGCCAAAAAACAATGCCCACACAGGTTTTATATAGAAAGAAAATTTTAACCCATCTATCTTGTATCCAAATAGTAAAGTTTCATCTTCCACTTCACTACTTCTGCAGCTTGAACCAATTTGATTGAAAAGCTCAAATGAAGTAAGTCATATCAGAAGTAACATTATGGTGTCCCATCCTATCAAAGTTCCAACAATGTTGCACTGTAATAGTAGCTAGTCTAGTAATCTAACAACAACTTTCGTGAACACAAGAAATTGAGGGATGAAATAATTTCAGAACATTTTTCAGCTGAGCTTCTATCTCCAAAGTCAATCATGAAAATCACATGCAGCGCATAAAGATATGGAGAACATGAAATTAGTGCTGAGATAAAAATAAAAAGAGTTTTCCAGATTAAGAAAACATCATACCTTAATAGTTGCAACAAGTCCCAACCTGAAAAATTCAACAGTCGTCACATGAGTTGATTATGCAGTTATCTTACTTGAAAAATATAACAAATAAATGCAAATTTTGAGAGAGACTAACAAAGATATTATAAGGTGCAGAGTTTGATATTATAACTTCCATATTCTCGTGCATTCATAGGATTCTTCATCCTTTCATATCCTCCGTATAAGCAAGGCTAGGATTGTCTTACTGCCCAACACAGTGACTAGTAAACTAACATTCTCTTTAATACATAACTTATTGTGTGTACAACCCTATTAGTTTCTCTCTACCAATCACCAAGGCATGACAGAGTTCACAGTAAGAGAATTAAAAAGCCAATACTTTCTACTTCACAGCCACATTAAATCTAACAAAACCATATTCACAAACTTGACAATTATAAAAATCCAACATCCAATCATCACAACTACTCTCCTCATCATTTGAACAACCATATTCACAAAAAATCAAACCTTACCCTAAAAGGTACTAATTTAAATCCCAATTTGAAGGGCAAAAAAGTCCACACAGCACAAAACATCATCATCTCCATAAAATTTCACAAACAAAAAATCACAAACCCTAACCCTAACCCTAACTCACCTATCAGACATAGTGGCAATAGTTTTAAACGCCAAAATCAAGCCTCGATCTGGATTCGAACCGCGATTCTGCCACCGGCCAAGAGAAGACGACAAAAACTCACCGGAGGCTCCGTTCGGCTTAGCAATCACCGTCGATAGGCCACCGTCGGCGAGAAGAGGATTGGTGGGCCCACCAACACGAACGGGATCATTATCGCCAGACTCGTTCGCAAAAGTACGCCACTCAGAGGTCTCATCGATGGAATGAGATTCCAAAACGAGGCCGCATTCGGAGCACACTGTATCGCCGGCTGAGTGGTCGAAAACAACCTCCGTTTGTCGCTTGCAATCGGAGCAATATGCGTCGGACATGGTTTTATTGAGATGAGGTGGTCAGAAAAATTGGAATGGTTTGAATTAGGGTTTTTGTAGTGTTGGATTGTTTGGCTGGCTGTTATGGCGTTTTGTGATTCTTGTTCTTGCAGGGTTGGAAATAATGTGTAATGATGTGAGCTCAAACGGGGTTAGGTATTTATAGAGAGAGATATTATTTGGGGAAATCAAATTATAAAACTATGACATAAACGTGGAAATAAATAAATAAATAAATTGGGTTACGTGTGTGGTTGATTGTCAAAGACTCATTCACTCTTAATTAAATTGTTTAAGGTTCGATCTTGGCGTTGGGTATGGGAGAAGCATGCTGCTGTCCCACCCATTGAGGTGACTATAGGACCTAATTGATTAAAGGAAAAAACTTACCTCAAGTACTTGACCTAAATTACATCCATTAAGCCAATAAGAATTTGACACATGTCCAACTAACCCACACCACTTTCTCCTCCTTTTCTCTCTCCTCCATGTGTCAGTTGTGTATGAGGTTAGTTGGACATGTGTCAAATTCTTATTGGGTAATGGATGTAATTTAGGTCAAGTACTTGAGGTAAGTTTTTTCCTTGATTAAATGATGACATATTTGATATATTTTTAGATTATTCATTAGTTTATAGGTAAAATAAATTAGTTTAAGGGAAAAAATTAGGTAAATCAATTTATAATTAACTTATTTTGCTTTTTAAGGATTTTTCAGAAAAAGTCAATTAGGTCTTATATTTAGGACGCGAAGAAGTAATAAACTCGGGTAAGGACTACGAAGGACGTGTTAGGAAAGTCACGAGATTTTCATGTAAGATGATTTGCTGAGTTGGGCGAATGTGAGAGTGTGTTTAGCCTTGGCCGTTTGGGGGTTTAGCTTAGGAGATGATGTTGTTTTTGTTCTTGCTTGACATGTCTTTCGCGTGTTACTTCTATTTTATGTATGTTTAAAAATGCTCAAATATCTTAACATTTAAGTGATTTATCAAGAGCTTTTTAATATAGTGGAATGACATCTCCTCCTTTCTTTTGGTTATAACTCGTCTCGTAATTCGGCGACTATTGACAACCAACTAATCCGGACTCGAGGAGTAAGAGTGTTGCCCTCATAGGCAAGCTTGTCTCCTCTCTCAATGAAAAAGCTTCACGGGATGAGATTCGACCACGCGTTCTCATCCTTACGGGGTTGTAACTCACTTACCAGCTCAATCAACTATCTATTAGTCGACATCTCCCCTTTTTAGATGAGAGGTTATTTGTTTAATCCCGCTTATAACCTCAAATCATTAGAAAGGAAATTGGAAGGAGTATATTAACTTATTTAGAACAATTTGATTAGAAAGGAAATCGCGTTTTGATGAAGGTTGGTCAAACTCAACAATAACTTGGTATGAAGGGCGGTTTAGTAATTTTGAAAGGGTGTCTAAACAAGTTGGTGAATAATTGTTTGTTTTGCTGTAAAGTTTTGTAAGAGACGTTTCCCTTTATCCCTCCCCCAAGGTTTGGGATTTTGGGGCTTTTGATTTTTCTTAGTGCCTCTTCGTAAAATGTTCTTCCATATGTTTTTTATTTTTTTTAGAGAAAATTAATTTGAAATCTCGATCAATACACATAAATACATAATATTATAAGGTCACATTAAATAGTCAAATTTAATTATCTTTGAACACAAAAACACACTTATCTTCTTCTAAGTTAAAAAGAGAGCTAGTGCTTAAAACATATTTTCTTTTCCAAAGTGAACAGACGAACATATATCCAATTCTCGCAATCTTCCCCTCCTCCCGTGAATGAACGCCATCTTCTCCTCCTCCAAATCAAACATAATCTTGTTTTCCATCGATCGATCGAATCTTGCTTTTCCTCCAAATCGAAAGGGTCATCACTCAAATGAACCCTTATAATGCTTATTAATAATAAAAAAACCAAGATAGATTCCACTATCATGTGATAATAAATAACTTAACATTTTTAATCTAATAAATTAGTTAAAATCGTCATGCATTTTGGAAGTGAGGGAGAAATTACTAATTATATTCACTGGGCCGACATATTTGGGCCATGCAAGCCCATGGACTCATGTTACATCGAGACTCATAGAAACTCTGGCAGGGAAAGGAATCAGACCGTAGATCAGGCCCATTGCTTTGTGAAAACTTGACTCCCTGAACCACGACATTTCATTTATTATTACGAGGCGCCAATAGGATAGCCCAATTTTGATCAAAAAAAATAGGATAGCCCAAAAGCCGAAACTGGTGCCTCTCAAAAAATTTCTTTTACAATTCAACTTGCATCAAGGACCAGAGTGATAGTATATCTTGATTTTTGGTTTGATTGAGAGAGATTAATAGAGGTATTTTTGAAAAACAAAATGATCAGTATAGTATATCTTGCATTCAAAATGTAGTCACTCTCTAATTAGTTCATGTGTAAAAAAATTATAGGAGACCTAACTCAGCGATGATGGATAACTGAATTCCAACAATCGAAAATTACCAGGGTGGCAACCTTTAGTTGGAAAAAAATAGCGTGGTTGTGACTTTAGGTGGTAGGAGTAAATAAATATGGTGAAGTAGCAATAAACAAATCCCAAAGTAAATTTATAATATATGCGGCAGGATTTTATTAAAATAAGAGGAATGTGGCGTGCGTGGGAATATGATAGGGAGATCGTCAATGAATGTCGAGAGGGTAGGGGGATGGATCGTTTTCAATGGATGTTAGGAACTCACAATCAAATCGTTAGGCTCGATGCCTCAAATGTTCTGCCACGGTATAGATTAAAGAAGCATGGTTGCCAATAATCCAGCACACCAGCCTGTTAGGAAAATCTCAAATTAAATACTCTAAATATGCAAAGGGACAAATCATGTAACTAAATTTGTAAAAGGAAAAATCAGGCACTAAGATCTGAATTGGTATTATGAAATGTTGTAAAATGACTCAAATGTCTTTCCCCCTATTATACACTCTCTTTTCCTTCTCCAATGACCCAAAACCCCACAAAATCATCTCACCACCACCACAACACCCACAGAACACCCCCACTTCTAGTCCACCCTCTCTTCTTTCCATTATAATATCAATTATAAACCATTAAATAATTAAATAATGCTATTGTTCCAAGAGTCCACACTAATTTATATATGAAGTGTGAGATTAAGAATTCTTCGCTTAAGAGGGGAGGGTAACTTAGGTCCTTCAACTCATAATCTTTAGAGGTAGGGTTATAAACTCATCATCTCTCAAGTGAGAGTGATGGTTTATGCCAAGTGCAAGCTCAAACATTCTAGATGAATGTATGTTCTCTTACGATCAATAATATATCTCCATATTTGTTTTTCTACCTCTCTCCTATCAATTTTGTTAATAAATATAGGATGTAGAATAATGCTTTTTTTTTAATTTTCATTTGAAAAGAAAAATAAAAAAATTAATCTAAGAGGCTAAACTCTAGGCCATTCAAATAAAATATAGACTACCTATATTTGATTGGAGTATATATGGTACCCATGTTCAAATAAAATCCGAGGCTTAATATACAGATTTTGATATATTCTTATAGTATTATCATGGATTCATGGACTTCCAATTTTGCCGTTACTTATTTTTTCCATTGGAAACTTATAGTAAATTATAATATAGGAACTCAAAGTCGCCTTAATTTTTGGGAGTGGACAATTACTGATTACATCGTTAATCGAGGTTATTCCATAGACATTATAGTACTACCAACACCAATGAAAGTATTGTGAGCTAAAGGGGGCCAACAACTACTTGATTAGCGCCTCATTTGTTTCTCACTTCGCCTTTTCTGCTGGATTTTCAAAAACCAGGCTCCTCCTCACCTCAAAGCCGCCAGCCTTTTTTTTGCCATGATTTTCATTTCTTTTTGTTAATTTTTGAATTCTTAACATATAAGCTCTATATACACACCCCATAAAAAACTACACATATATATACATGCACTAGATATTTGATTATTGCAACATGATAAAAAAGGTAATATTAAGTTTTCACTTCTCGATCACCTACAATATCTTTTTGTTAGAGAAAAAATTGCTTGACTCTGTTTATTTAATCTGCGAGGAAAAGAGGGTGGCATGCATTAATATTTTAAAAGTTACAAAATTACATAATTCTAAAAAGAATAATCGCGTGAGGTGAATGCTTCCAATTTTTCTATATGAATCACGTAGATTTTATTTATACGTCATGTTGATGGTGCTATTTTAATAAGCTTATATTGAAGTCGCATATGGTGGGGCAATATACATATCATGTCATCTGATCACTAGCTTGGTGAACGCATTGAAGCATCCTCAATTAAAAATTTAATTATTGCCCCGACACACACACATTTAATTAATCTAGGAAATGATATATGATTATTTATGTGGGAACAGCTCCAAAATTCGAAATACTTTAATAGGCATGACGTTTATCATATATGTATGAGTATAGTTATAGCTTCTCTCATATAGTTATAAGATCATTTTGATTTTTTTAAAAACAGGGACATATGCCAAATTATGCACATAAAATTGTTTGTAGTTATGTTTTTCTTCAACATGGCAAAAAAAAGTTATGTTTTTCTTCAAAATTGATTTATTCTACTTATCAACTAACCTATAAATTAATTATAATACTACTTTTTATGAATGGATGGAGTCTAAAAATGGGTATATTTAAATTTAATATTTGGTGATTAACAAGACGTACTAATAATACAATTAAAACAAACAAACAAAAACAAATACCAGAGGAAAATGTCTAATCAGACACAGGCAACACCGAGGCACCGAGGCCAACCCTTATATATATAATTGATTGCTCCATCGCCACCAACAATCTATAATACATACACGTGGGCGGGACATGTAGGTGTGCGTATGCTGTGTATAAATGTATGGATGGCTAACAAATGAGGAATCTCATCATATGTGGACAAAATTAAGACGTGACTCAATATACGATTGTGGGTTAAATAGATGTTGCCATGGAAAAAAGGAAGAGCCGAACCAAATATTTAAAAAATAGACAGCAAACTATAACTAAACGATTCCAAGATGAATACGAGGACTTTTACGAATACCGTCATTTAATAGACATTACTATTGGAATTTTTTTTTTTATCAGTACTATTGGAATGAATTAAATAATTAATTAAGGAGTTTGCTGCTGCTTGATGACCACGACGTCGCGCCGTCGCCAGCTTGCATAGCCGGTCAACGGAAATAAGCCTGTTCCACGTTTCCCACCCTCCGTTGAAAAAAGTTTAAAACCCTTTATATTTACATCGAGCCCTATATTTCACTTTAGAGAAATGCCATTTTATTTGGATCAAAAGTTGCAAAAGATGCATTTAGTCATTTAGTTCCAAATGAATAGTAAAAATATACTCACGAGTCACGAGCAGTGATATTTGTAAAGAAGATAAATGAAGAAGGTAAAGCGCACAATAAAAAAAATTATTAACAACTAAGATGAAATAACAACAAGAAATTCGCGGGAAAAAGTGAATGGACCAGCATTCGATATTGTAAGCATTTTTAAGTTAAACTATAGTGCGGGCCAGAGGAATAAATATTCCAGCAAACTCCTGAGTTTTGAGTTTTGACGCTGTTAGTTGCGGAACATACCAAACTGGCTGCCCAAAAAACAAAAACTGGGAGCCAAATTATTGAATTTAAAAAGGTACGAGTATTATTTAGCTTCGATCAATTTTTATGTGTCAACAGTTAATTGATGATAAAAGTTTTCGATTTTTTATAGTACACAAACAAAAAGAGGCAAAGTTTTCACCACTAGAGCGGTGGAGCCTTGTAATCAAAAAAAGAATTTCAAAAAAAAAAAAAGAGCGGTGGAGCCTATTTAAATTTAAATATTATAAAAGCAAATAATTTATACAGTTTTTTCCTTTAATCAAACCATCACCGCCACTTTCCAATTGAAAATTGATATTATGAGCGAGAGACTAAATTTTTGAATGGTTTTGATAAAAATCTAAGAATTTGCCGGACATCACAATTTTTCTACTTTGCCTCTATTCAATTTTGGTTACATGAATAAATAATTGGCTGATGTTATAAGGAGAGGAGGGGCATAAATGACAAGATACAAAATAATCAATATTCACTCTTTGAGAATGCATTAATCTTTCACCCCAAAAAAAAGAGTGCACTAATCTTTATTTCTCCCCACATAATAGGAGTATCAGAATCAATAAAGACTTAATTAGAAAAAACACCCAACTTAACGTACTTATACATATTTTCTCAATAAATGATGTGTTTTGTTGACTGAAGTCTTATACTTCCAATGTCTCTATATACCATGAGATACCTTTTTTTTAAAGACTTTGACCTTAAATATGAGATACATATTAAATTTGTCAAAACATTTAATGAGTTTTTCCAACTTTACCGTCATTATTCTCTCTAATCAGTAATTATATTATCTCTTATACAATTATACTCTTTTATAACACTATTATCACATTTCTCTCTCATACATATTCAATTATAAATAAGAATATATATAATTGACAAAACAAAATTATTTCAGACACATGTTGATTGTTGCATGACGGGGCGGAGTAATAATATGGACACTCACACAATTAAAGCCAAGAAGTTTGAAAACTTCTGCATGTCTATCACCTTGCACTTGCAGTCATTTCATTAATTTCCATTATAATGCACGCTCCAAAGGCGCGTGGTTAGGCAGGCACTCAAAGGAGAAGAGACTTGAGTTACCAGAACGAAACCCAAACTCACTGGCTGCTATCTCTCACGCAATTCCCTCTGCTTTCGCTTCTCACAACGTTGAAAAAAGTCAAAAACAGATTCCTCTGTTCTCATATCAGACTTCCTCCCTTCTTTCTCTCACCAACATAACCTTCGCTTTCAAAAGCCCCCACCTTCATCGCCCCAATCATCTCTCTTCACTGTTCCATTTATTCTCACCATTTCTCTCAAAAGAAGAGCCTCCTCAGTCTTCACAAACACTCACACCTTGTTTAACGCCTTCTTTCAAGGCCTTTTTGCTTATCAACTTTACGTGCAAAATGGTCCAATATCACCGCTATCTTGCTCCAAAGATGAATGCAGATTTCCCTAAAGCTGCCATCTTTGAGTCCCATAGCTATCACTTGAATCTCCCCAACTCTTCTTACTTCAAGAGAACAAAGCCCAACTCTCTTTCCTTCTTGTTCCTCGCTCTTCTCTGCTTCTCCTGCTTTGCACTAGCTCGTATACTTTTATTTGGCTCTTCTTTCACCTTTTCTCTCCTCTGTAAGTCTTTTCCTCACTCGTTGGATTCTTATCTTTCAAGTTTTTCATCTCTATTGAATATATTAATCTTGCTTTCTTCTTTTCAGATTCACCTGAAAATGATCATCATAGCTCCATCATGGAGTTTCATGAAAACGCTTCTTCGCCCTCAAGTGCTTCAGATGGTAATTATTCTCATTACCTTTCCTTCTGCTACTTGGCGGTTTCGTTTGTGATGATATCAAATATTACCTTTTGAATTTAAAAACCATTTTTTTATGGCCCATCATATTACACAACCATAATTGAACCATGTGCATGTCTTAGTTGAGTTCATCTCTGAATGTCATATTCATACCCTATTCCTTTGTCCTCTTGCTGAATTGCTCACACAACATTTTATGATCACAGGAGAGAACATATATTGTGATAGAAGTGGTTATCGTTCTGATATATGTATAATGAAAGGAGATATAAGAACACATTCTGCTTCTTCTTCAGTATTCCTTTTCAGCTCAAAAGGAGAAGAAGTTCAGGAATTTCAGCACGAAAGGATCAAGCCCTATACTAGAAAATGGGAAACAAGCATAATGAATATCATCGATGAATTAAACCTGATATCAAATACAGATAATCATGTTTGTGATGTTCAGCATGATGTTCCAGCAGTGTTCTTCTCCAATGGGGGCTATACAGGAAATGTGTACCACGAATTCAATGATGGAATCATACCTTTGTACATTACTTCACAGCGTTTTAACAAAAAGGTTGTGTTTGTAATACTTCAATACCATAATTGGTGGATGTTGAAGTACAAAGATATTCTTTCTCAACTATCAGATTTCACACTCATTGATTTTGATAAAGACAACCTGACCCACTGCTTCCCTGAAGCCATTGTTGGTCTAAAAATCCATGATGAGTTAACTGTGAACCCTTCACTGATGGAAGATAACAAGAGCATTGTCGATTTTCGCAACCTTCTTGATCGCGCTTACGGGCCTCGAATCAAGAGCTTGATTCAAGAACAAGAAAGAGAAGCTCAAGTTATGGTTACGGAGAGAGTGAAGGAAAATAAGTGGAAGAAACCCAAGGTTGTTGTTTTATCAAGAAGTGGGTCAAGAGCAATAAGTAATGAGAATTTGATGGTGAAGATGGCAGAGGAAATTGGGTTTCAAGTGAAAGTTTTAAGGCCTGATAAAACAACAGAACTTGCAAAGATTTACAGGGAAATGAATGAAAGTGATGTAATGATTGGTGTTCATGGGGCTGCTATGACTCATTTTCTGTTCATGAGACCTGGTTGTGTGTTTATTCAAGTGATTCCTTTAGGTACTAGTTGGGCATCAGATACTTATTATGGAGAACCAGCTAGGAAATTAGGATTGAAGTACATAGGCTATGAAATTAAACCTGAAGAGAGTTCTTTGTATCATAAGTATCATAAGAATGATCCTGTTCTAAGAGACCCCAGAAGCATTACCAAGAAAGGGTGGGAATTCACGAAGAAGATCTATCTAGACAACCAAAATGTCACATTAGATCTCACAAGATTCAGGAAAAGGCTTGGTTTTGCTTATAGCTATACTGTCTCAAGATTAAATTTACACGGTCAACAGTAAATTTTATACTTACATGTTCACATCTTATTTTGTATTCTTGTGCATAGAGAGACACAGTCACTGAGTTACCTTTTATTGTATATCTGATACAGTGAATATTGTAGAAAGCTAAGAATTTGATAATAAATAAAATACCATTCAATATGATTTAAAACCATAATCTCCAATTTTCATTTTCAGTGGTGAAAATAAGCTCGTGTAGGTATCTCTTGATTGCGACCCAAAATTTCAAAGCCTTATCTTTTTTACTAGCCAATAGCATTTGGTTTCCGTGAATGACAAAATGTTTGACTGTGCTTCTGTTTTACTGGAATCAATGTGTGTGGAAAATTAATGTTCAAAGTTGCATTTAAAATTTAACTTATCTGTGAGGCATGTGAAATTTAAGCAGTGTGTGTATAGATTTCGGAAAGTTGGTGGCTCCTAGTGTAAGTTCCAGAGATAAGGTCGTGGTCATATCAAGAAATGGTGACAATTTTTCTTTAAAACAATGTATTGGGGTCCATAGGCCATGTGAATTAGGGCAGTAGTATTGGAAGATGGGTGCATTATTCTGTTGGAGTATGGCAAGATCTGTGTTAGGCAGATTTCATCAACAGGGACCCTTCCCGGGAAATGATTCCAGGCTCATCCCTTGCCTTGCTCATCCATTTCTCATCTCCATAAACGGTGCCGTTTGGATGAGTTAAGTCATATGACTTTGAAATAAAAATGACACTTGCTAGCTTGTTTCTGCGCATGTGACTTTGAAATAAAAATGCGAAGCCTTTTGCCTCTCCGCCTTCTCGAACTCTGCCTCAAAATAACATGTGCTTGTGTCTTCATTCATTTTCTCAGCCTCTCTCAATTTCCCGCCTTCAAGCTCTAAAATCAGAATAAAATCTGTAATATGATTCAAATCTGTAAGACGATCAACAATGAAGATAAGTAGAAAACTTTAATTTTAACTTGAGCAAATATGAATAAAATCTAAGCAAATATGTCTGATATTGCTGAAGAAAACTAATTGGGGAAGAACAAGACTGAAACTATACTGAAGCCATTGAAATGTTTGAAGGAGAAGGCAAAGTTCTGAAAAAAAAAGGCAGAGGCAAAGCATGGGGCATGTGAGTGGGCGTTCACTTTTTTCCCTCACATGACTCACTAATCCAAACGCACCGTTTATAGGGATGAGAAATGGATGAGCAAGCCAAAGGATGAGCCTGGAATCATTTCCCGACCCTTTCCCACGTCTTGTGTCCCACATTACTGACTAAATATTACATGGATTCTTAATATAAATTATATGTGACTAGTTTATTTATATTAAAAATTAGTTAAGTTAATTATTAATAGCAAATGTTTGTTCATTGTTTTTAAAATGTTCTCTTTGATCATATCAGTTAAAATTTTCCTATGATAAAAACCTCGGAATATTTGTAATATATTTTGGATTAAACATCACAAGCTTTAGAGACATAGTGAGCAGATGTTTTATATTTATGATTAAAGTAAACCTTCAATTTTTTTGATACAAAGTAAACCTTCAATTTATAGCTTAAACTTTTGATAAAAAAAATTATCTCTTATACTTGGGACATGATTTAGGAAACTTCCTAAATATAAAATTGTTTTATCTATTATCAAGAGTAGGGGTGTTCAACCGGCGGGTTCGGGCCGCCCGTGGTTATGCCCATACCTGTGCCCATGTAACATAAACAGACGGGCTAAATATTGATAAATGGGCGGTCCATAAACAGGCGGGCTATAAAATGAGCGCAGAATAAATGGGCGGGCAACAAAGTTAAATGGGCAGCCCATGTAAGATAAACCCAGAAAAAATTTAAGAAAGATCCAACAAAAATCCCCACAAAGAGTAGAGCATGCTTCAATTTTTAATAGACTTTGAATTTAATTTTGTTCTAACTAAGTAATACCAATAAAATAAAATTAGTTATGAGGAGGGAGTAATATAAAATAAGACTAATACATCAAAAAATATTTTTAAAAATAATAGATGGGCATTTAAACGGGTATGGGTATGCCCGTAGGTATGCCCATACCCGTACCTGTGTAAGATAAACGGTATGGGCATGCCCATACCCGTGTAAAAATGTGACGGGCCCTAAATGGGCGGGCCTAAACGGGGAAAATGCGGGCGGGTACGGGTGGGCTCAATGGGTATGGGCATACTTGAACACCCCATCAAGAGGCAAGATTTGATGTGTTCATTAAATAGCATGATCCGTTGCTTGTGGATTTGTCATGCATTGCTTAATCTCAATATATGCCTATTGTTGAGGAAGGCCCAAAATAAAAAAATGCCACATCATAATTCATAAACTTAATGAATAAGAGCGGAGAGCAGGACAGGGATCGACGGCCTCCGTTTGTCTTACCATTTCACTGTCATGATCCGACGGTGTCCGCTTATTTGACGAGCAACTATCAATATACTTTATGAATCAGAGTGGAGAGCAGGAGAGGTCTGGATTTCTTAGAAATTTAAATTTTCGCTCCAAATTGAAATGATGCTTGGAGAAGGAAAAAAAGTTAGACCTCACCCTTACACCTAAGTAAACGAGCTTGTGTTACACTGCTATGTGGGATAAGAACAATATCTGTATTTGTTGAGAAAATTAATTTCATGTCCCATCAAGACTGGTGATATTGAAAAAATCCTATCAATTGACCAAATTAAAGTAGACTCCAAGATACTTTACTTTAATTATGTTACAACACAAAAAGACTTTTATACCCTCTTTGATTTTTCTTTTTCAATTTAACAAATTAAAGAGGACATTGACCTTTTTTTGTGTTGTAACATAATTAAAGTAAGGTCTACTGGGACTAGAGCCGGGAATATGGGTCGAACCCACGGGTTGAACCCGGCAACCCGCGGGTTTGGATAGGGTTAGGGTTGGTAAAATGTCAACCCATTTAAAAGGGGCCGTTTTGGCCCAGCCCATTCAACCCACGGGTTGACAAGGGTTAGCCCGGCGGGTTAGCGGGTCAACCTGCGTTTTTTTAAAATATATATAGTTATATACATATTAAGCATATTCTATACACCAAATCTATCCGCTACTACATCAAACCTCAACACTTTGTTCTTTCTCTTTGAACCATTTGTTCTCCTTCTAAATCACTAGTGAATCAGCTTTTAGCAAAGGTTCACGAGTTCTTACAAAGTACTAAAGTAGTCTTCTTCCAAAAAATGATCAAGCACTCGTAATTGGATGATGAGTTTCTCTTATAATGGTAATGTTTGTCCACTTATCTCTATCTTCTATATATTAATTTGCTTTATTTAACTTTGCATAATTTAATTTTTGTTTGTTTGTGACAAATGGAGTTGAGGAGGAGGAAGTTATTGAAGTTTCGATTGCCTAATGATGGAGTTTTAGCTTGTTTTATTTGACCTTTGTATTTTGTATTTTTGGTGCACTAGACTTGTATTATTTGGTAGAATTTAGCTAGACTTGTTTTATTTATTATATTATTAGAATGATGCAACTCTTAATTTTTAGTCGGTATTTGATATTATTAGAACTTAGAATGTTTATATTTTTCATATGCATCGCATCGCACTATTGCATGGGCAGTGAGTGGCTAGACCGCTCATATGTTTTTTTGTCTAATTTTTTTTTGAAAGTGACGGGTTGGACGGGTTGATCCTGTAACCCTGCAGACCGGGTTAGGGTTGGCAAAATTTCAACCCATTTAAAACGGACCGTTCTGACCCTGCCCATCTGGCCCTTGGGTTGGGACAGGCCAACCCATAACCCACGGGCCAACCCATATTACCGGCTCTAATTGGGACCCTAATTTGATTTGTCCAATTGGTGAGAACTTTACAATATTATGTGTCTTAGGTGAGACCTGAAATTAAATTTCCCTTTTATTAATTCCTTCGCAAAAGTTTGTAGAATAAACTAATTAACTTGAAAGTACTTGTTCAGCAGGTATTTCAATAAAATTAGGTCTTAATAAATCAGCAAAAAGTAATGTCTTCATTAATGTAAAGGAAAGTGATAAGAAAAGTAATCGCTTTATAATCCAAATCAAATAACAATTCTAGTCATATTTATAAGTCACTTCCAACATGTTTCACATAGATTAAGGAAAACCTTAAATTTCATTAATTTTTCACTAAAACTCAACAAATTTTTTATTATATCTATATTCACTATATGAAATCAAAAATCCAACATGAATTAAATGAAGGTATATTAGCATGAAACATTCAATGAAATGACTTAGATATATGATCACATAAAACTTTCTCTTTCTACCTATAAATAAGACCAGAGTTGTTCATATCTCATGTTGAGAGCATAACTTTTCATTAATTGAACTGATTGTTGTTAATAACGTTGGATGATAGTTCAAGTCCTCACGATACACATGATGATTAACAGAAATTAATTCTTGTTGGCGTGAGACAGCCAGAGCAAAAAATAATTGTTTTTCCGTTGGCAAAAAAAAACAAAAATAATTGTTTTTCCTAAAATCAAGTAATTCAAAAAGATCGATTCTCACACTCTGTAAAATGCAGCAAAATTTCTGACCAAAACAAAAATGCAGCAAAGTTAAATTAATTGAAATAAGTTCGCTCTTTTACTCTCCATACCTCGACAAAAATTAGTTCAAGATCAAAATATATCTTTATATACTAATACTCTCAAGCCTGCATACTCGTGAGCACACGAAATCTTACTTTGAAATACTCCTATATTTTTGCGTGAACCACGTGCTAATACCATGCATGTTTACCAAAACGTATGAACTTGTGTCCAAATATATGCATTTACAAAAACTACTCTGTCATATTTACATCAGATTCTGTTGAGCTTTCCAATAATCAATATAGATGTTCTATTTTTGACATGTTATCATTTAATTATAAATCTAAATTAAAAAAGTGCATAAAAATAAAAAAAATGTGAGATTTAAAAACGTGATACACTTACTAATACGATTGAAGTATATCTTCCCTTTCAAAAAGACATGCACCTACTTATCCATATATCTACATAGGTGCTACTTCCCCACGTTTCTTCAATTTTCCCATTTCCAAAAAGTATTCGTAGTATAGAGTACCTTTTATTCAAAAGTCCTTTTGTGAAGTTGTTTAGTCAAACACCAACTTGGGGTGAACTCCAAAGACCTCTATATATTCTCGTCTCTTTCCATTTTAATAAATCTGATTTTTTCCCCCTTGAATTTATAGGTGATGGGTAACACTGTTTCAGGTAAAAGAGACAACTCAGACGAGAATAGAAGATATAGGAATGTGAGGTTTTAGAAAAAGAAAAGGAACTTACTAGTTGCAACCAAACAGTGGATTGTGGAAACAGAACATTCCAAAACAGACAAATGGCTATCCCCTCAAGTAAAATAGATTTCCATAATAGGATTCACTGCCCACATATAGTATTCCACCTGTCAACTTTCTCTATAGATTCCTAACTTTGCTCACTTTTTACCTTCTTTGGCCTTTCAACTTAAACAAGAAGAAATCCCAATCCTATTTCTACCTTACACAACAATCACACATTTTGGTGCTTAGCCACTGCATCTTTATATATAGAACAAACAGTTTCAAAGGTTGGTGGTTGAGGTAGTGATAGGAACTTGGAAGTAAGTTTCAGAGGAAATGGGGAGAGGGAAGATTGAAATTAAGAAGATAGAGAATTTGAATAATAGGCAGGTCACATTCTCAAAGCGACGAAATGGGCTGCTAAAGAAGGCCAAGGAATTGTCTGTTCTGTGTGATGCAGAGGTTGGGGTCATAATTTTCTCTAGTACCGGCAAGCTTTATGAATTTTCCAGCATAAGGTATACCTACACACTTACATTGATTTTTTAATTATCACAAAAATTTGATGTTGATATTTGAGAATATAACTGTTGATTTTGTTATTTTATTTTATATCCACTCCGTCTTATGTATAAGATCAATTTGACTTTCTTTTGGGAGTTAAGGAAGGAAATTAGATCAATAAATTATAGCATATGCGTCATGCATTTAAATTATAAGTTAGTCTATAACTAAAGTAAATTAGTTTTGAGAAAAAAAGTAATTATAGAAAAGTTGAAGTTCTTAATTTTGCACCTTTAATTTCTTTTAAAAATAAAGATTAAAGTGTTTTTATAATTAGGATGAGAGTATTAACTAATTTAAACAATATCCTTAATCTTACTAGACTAGGTCAATATAGTCATACAATGACTCAATGTGTTTTACTTACATGAAACGGCCATGCACCTTGCTTTACCAGATAATTTCCTTTTATATCCCCCTCATCAGTACGATTTATGGAAAAGCTCAACAGAGGAGTTATCCCAACTCCCAAGGACTATTTGAAATGCCTCTGAAATTCTTTTCTTTTTTTGGTGACAAAATGCTTCTGAAATTCTATTGAAAAAAAAAATGTTTCTTATTATTATGATGACCAAAAAGTGTGTTTGATTTATGAAGCATGGAGCACACTCTTTCAAGGTACACTAAAGGCGTGGGATTGGATTATACAGAGCGAGCTTGTGATGTGCCAGTGCCACCACCGGTTGAGGTATATGTTCTTTTATGCTTTAATCTTGCTTATTAAATTAAATACCTTTAAATAATTATGGCCATTTCACATAACTTTGATTCCCTCTCTACTTTTCTATTTATGGCTAATATTTCTCAAGCGTTATCTACTTTTGTTTGGTTCTTACCTTTTCACTCTAAGCAGGAGAGTGAGGCTGATACAGACTTTCTAAAGGATGAAATAAGAAAGCTTCGTTTAGCATACTTGTAAGTTGTAAGTTTTTGTGGCAAAAAATAAGACTAGTGCTAGTAACTTCTTCAGAATGTTATTTAATGATATTGTTCAAATTATGCAGAAGGATGATGGGGAAGGAGCTGGATGGGTTGAAACTTAAAGAGCTTCAGAACTTAGAAAATCAACTGAGTGAAGGGATATTATCGGTGAAAGAAAAGAAGGTTATGTACAAATCATAAAAATAATTCCAAATTATCACCAACACATAGTTAGTCTAGACGTTGTAGTTGTAGGGCCTAGTTGGATCCTTTGAGATATTGAATTCAAATTTTAGAGAATATGTTTATATTGGGAGGGTAAGCTACCGATCCATAAACTGGAACACCATGCAGTTGCTCGTATAATTAGTAATAATATCCAGAAAAGACGCTGATTACTAATTAGTAATTAACATGTAAAAAAACAAATTCCAAATTATCTTCTCTCACCTTAATATGTGCTAACATGAGATGATTGATCAGTTAGTATCATCAAATGTCATACAATATTCTCACGTTCTTTTTATTGAAGAAAATAAACTTTTTCATGATGAAGTTATATTAAATTGGGAGAATTGCTACGATGATGATTTAAATTTTAAGGAAGGAATGCAGTTACCAAAACAACCGCGTATCAATTCAACAACATGCATGCAATGGAAATTTCCAATGCAGCCATGAAGGAAATTGAACGATGGCAGGTTTATGCTGCTCATATATATCACTGGAATTTTTTTTATGATTAACTGATTATATTCACTCCTTGGGGTCATATATATTGTAATTCTTCCTATTAATTTTAGCCTTGTAAATGCAATTGACCAAAATGATACGATATCTTATTGTTGTGTTGTTCAATCAGTACATAACAAGTTTGGTCAAAAAAATCAGTACATAACAAGTAAATATGTCACTGTTGTGTTTCTCAATCAACATATAACAAAACCTTGGAACAACAAGGATGGTAGAAGCCTGAACCATTTGTTGAATAAAAAACTATTGCAGGAACAGGTACTTTTAGATCAACTAAGGAGGTCCAGATTACAGGTAAATGCCAAGGATTGCCTTTTTCTTTTTTTTAAAAAACTTTTCAGACTTTAGTGATACTGATGTGTATATGCAGGAGCAACAAGCCCTGCTGGAGAATGAAGCTCTGCGCAAACAAGTGAGAATACATGTGTGTTTTATTTTCTCATTATCAAACTACATATGTGCCAATCATTTATTATAACTTTTTATATATGTTGTTTAGATTGATGAAATGAAGAAGAACAAAACAAACATAAGACACCTTGTTTATTTGAATAGCTTAGAGAGCAGATTCTCCGGCCCAATTTTCCATTCTGCCTCTCATGAAAGACAAGACCTTTCTGACACTTCCTTGCAGTTAGGGTATATATACTCCATTATTTTCTTTTAGTTATCTTAATATCACTGAATTTGATTTTGGATAATGTTTAGAGTTATTATAACGTTGTGAGGTGTTGTATAATAATATATAGGTTGTCAACAGAATTTATTCGGATGAGGAAAGCACTGAAAGTAGAACCCTGCAACGACTCAGCCACCACTCAACTAGCCTCTACATCACAAAGCATTCCATAGCTTCCCTCTTCCTTTATTTTTCAGTCTTTTATATTATAGTAATCACACACACATATATAGTATAGTTAAACGTTAAACTATTCCTGTTTATATATTGCCTCGGTGATTGCATGTTCACCATCGCTTTCATTGTGCACAGTTAAAATTTCAGTCATGCGCTATTTTATGCAGAGTAAGAATGTAAGATAAGATATAGCTTTTTAAGAGGATATTAATAATAATTAGCCTGTCTTATTAAATTCTTAAATGTGAATGATTCATTCATTAATTTACTCATTTTCTACTTTCTAGGCCTTGTGACTGTGACTTGTGTACGTAATCAAGCACAGACCACTTGATTAAAAAAATTAGTTGAATGGATCAGCGCCAATGCGCCATGACTTTATTAATTGATTATTTATTTATCTGCACGCCGTACCGCAACAAATGGAGCTTCTGAGGAATCCTAATTGATTGTCAAAAGAGTACAAATGAATCAAACCCACAAATCTGGACTTGGGTGATTATAAGTTTTTGGTTTGTATTTTTAGCATTACTTACCCAATACAAAAGCAACCTTTATTGAGAGATGAAGACACAATCCAATTATTCAAATTGAGTCACTCTGTTTCTTTGTAATCAATAAATAGAGTACGACTTTTTGTATGAACTATGTGTGATTGCATCCATGGACACCATTCCCCAAGACAAGTGACAAGATCTGTAAAAGTGAGGCAAATTAAAGTAGCAACGTAAAAGAGTAAATCAAAAGGAAAAGAGGAAAAAACAAAGCCATTGAAATGTAGAGGATGAAGAAGGTACTGGCAATTGAAAAAAATAGATGTAGTGATGAATCGAGGGTTAGTGAATCGGTTCGGGTCAGTTAATGGGACCATACCTATTACTATTGAATATGGATTCACTTAATTGAAATACTAATATAATGATCACATACTTATCCAATATTCTTTACAAAATATTCATTTTGATAGCCCTTTAATAACTAAACTAACCATATATTGAATATTGTCTTGTAAAATTCATGCAAATTTTTTTTTTTGGTTTTTAAAAAGAGCAAACCCAACAATCCACCATGTTATCTCAAGTTATCTGGGTTTGAGACCGGGTCACCCTAGGTTGCTCGAACCCTGGGGGTCCACGGCATGCTTGTGCTGGTTACATGGCCGGGTCGTTGGATCCAGGACTAACCCCGACCGAGCTGGTTTAGATAGTGTAGGATGAAGTACGTACCATGGAGTAGTTAATTAGTTGAATAATGCAAGCAAAATCAAAATGAGCAAAGCTGATGGGTTTGGAACCGCCCATTAGGAAAAATAATGCATTTTATTTCATGTGATGACGGCCATTCATTATTTAGGCGAACAAACATTTTTAAAGTTGATAACATTATTATAATCACTTAATAAATAAACAAGAGAATGTACACGAGGCAAGATGTTATGATAGTCTGGCGTATAATGCATGAAAGGCCCCGCAGCAGTTAAGTATGCAAGCTAGTTCTCAAACAATATATATGTATAAAAAATGAGGAAATGAGAAAGGTGTGGAGGTTAAATGATGAAAGGAAGTGGGCTTTATGGGAAAGGCACGGGGACAAAGTTGGTCCAAAAAACAGCGTAATCAACATCCATAGACCATGCTTGCTTCTCCCCCTCGTGCCCTCCCATTTCCTTTTTTTTTCTCCGCACGCGCCTACCCTTTTTCATTTCCTTCTTAAATTCTCTTCGCGTTTACATATATAATTAAAAGGACTTTTTTATATGTGATACATGCACGCATGCGCATAGTCGTCGAGTCGATTAATCAAAGGGATCGAACTTGTGCAAATGAGTAGGCCAAAGGAAAATCTCACCTGCCTTGGCCTTGTTTCATTCCCACCATATCATGGACAGTTTCAATTTCATCTTTAACTTTATGTATCTCTCTATCTCTTTTTAAATATGTATTTGTAGTATTTAAATCCAGAAATACAACTCTTTAACGTGTGCATATATGCCTTTCCCTCCATTTTCATCCTGCTATTGCGTGGGTCACTCTCTTCATCGCCCGTGTATCATAACCATCATTTTCATCAATTGGTCACCTTGAAATGAACCCCCCTTTGAAAAAATACAAAATGTCATATACATGTAATTAATATCAAAACACATCAAGACCGGCTCACTCCACACCACATATATATTCTCCGGTTTTATTAAACTAATATGTTGAGATCTTTCAGGTTATGATCACCTCTCATTTACCAAATTCAATGCAGAGGGTGAGAAAATAATACTCCCTCCGTTCCTAAATATAAGACCTAGATAAATTTTTTTTGGAAAGATTAAGGTTGCGAAATAGGTTATTAAATGATGACATATTTGATATCTTTTTAGATTATCCATTAGCTTATAGGTAAAATAAACTAGTTTAAGAGAAAAAATTAGGTAAATCAATTTATAATTAACTTAATTTTTGCTTTTTTTAGGATTTTTCAAAAAAGTCATCTAGGTCCTATATTTAGGAACGGAGGGAGTATATATTAGATCTGGATCGGATGAGAGATCAAGTGATGATGCAAGAAACCGTCCAAATAGTTGATTACCTTGCGATGTGTTATTGGTTAGATTAAATTACACCGTGCATGAATATTTTATCAGCTAGCCTAGACGGACTCTCGTCAATGTCTTTAATTTGGAGGAACGTTCTCAACAGTAATTACTAGAGCAGTATTCCACATCAAGACGCCTGGTTACCTTAAATCAACGGTAACAATGTGGATCCTAATTCAATACCCAGCCAAAATCTTCTCATCTCCCTTCTCATCTGTCAAAGCTATGCGTTTTAATATAAAGGCATTTTTTAAATAAAAAATTTTAAAAATTCACACCCTGGCCCACTCTATCTCCCTCCAAAACTCTGCACCTTCCCACCTCCATCTCCTCCGTCCACACCCACCTCTTCTCCGCCCTCCGACCACCGCACACACAGCTCCAGTCACATGGCCGCCGCCGCCACCACCTTCAACAGGTCGCCCACCATCTCCACCAACCTCTCCAACGGCGTCCTCTCTAATTCCTCTCTCCTCGCCGTCATGTACGCCGCTAACATGACGTTTCCGGCAAAGCCCCTCGGCAGCGGAGGATTCATTCGTGGTCTGATGTCCACCGCGTAGAGGACGTCGATGACCGATTCGGAACGTTGGGCCGTATTGGGCGGTGAAGACGATGAATCCGGTGATCTATGCGACGCCGTGGATTGATCGCCGCGCCGACGCCGTCTTGGTCACCGCCGGCCATGGGGTGGCGGTGGTGGTGAGCTTGTGGATAAGAAGGTTGGGTTATGTTTTTCATGAGAGGGTTGACTGAGGGAATTATTGCCCTTAGATTGACTAAGGGCTAAGATGTTTTGGCTTTGTGGTCCCCATTCCTCACTTACTCTGAACGCTGTCGTTTTGGGGAGATGAGAATTGGTTTTCTCATCCATGCGCTTAGCATGGAATTGAAACCCGTAAGAATGTTGGTCCGGGGTAAACTAACAAAGGTATGGAGTTCAAGATTACACTTGCGGCGGCGGTTAACCTCGGCTATAAGGATGTCATATCAAAGGATACTATGGACTCCTCTGATCTACAGTGCCCATCGTAATAACGTGAAAGCATTTGAAATCTTGATAATCTAAAATTTAATTTAGAATATTTAATATGAAATTTTCAATTAACCACCAGCTAGATGCATGGAGCATGTTTTGTAGAACAACCACCCTGTTCAATAAGCTTTATTTGTGGTGTGTTTTTTACGTGAAACTGGCCATTGCAATGAGAAGTTACATAGCATGGATATTATTGTATTTTATTAGATTGTTTTGGTCTAATTAATATTCTAGCTTTATTTTTGTTTGTTGGTTGTATGGTTTTGTTGTTATAACATATGTAAGTTGTTTTAGTTTGAATTATCAATACATAGTATTACTTTCTTTTGTCATCAAAAAGACCTCTTTCAATTCACTTAACAAAATTAGTTAAAAAAACAACCTCTTTAATAGTGGTTGAAAAATAAAACCCGTCAAAGCGATCGCAAGTAGAAGACAAAGGTGTTGCAAATGAAATGATAACCATGATTACATGCACAACCCTCCATAGCATCCCTTTGTAATATGTATTCCTATATATCCTCACTCCCCCAACACCATCATCACCTCTTGTCGCCTCTCTCTCTTCACCAGTCAACCTTCACTCACACCCTTCCTTCCTACCTACATCCCTCACTACACTCCCTCCCTCCGCCATGAAACGGCTAGATTACACCCTCCAAAGAAGCAAGAGTAGCTCCACCACCGTCATAACCACCACCACCACCAAAATCAGCAGCAGAAAAGTCACCCCTTCCATCATTCCTCACCACCACAACCACCACATGCACAACAACAACAACAACAACAACACCGACGACGACATAAACCTTCTCATCCTCAGAGGCTCCTCCCCTTCCTTCTCCTTCTCCCACCATAACCACCACCACCACCACTCCTCCAAGCTCTCCTCCCTCCTCCGCTCCTTCCTCCACCTCTTCTCCTTCCCCTCCCTCCTCCTCCCCTCCCCGTCCTCCTGCAAATGGCTCCCTCTCTCCCTCCCCTCCCCCTCCCTCCTCACCGGCACCCTCTTCGGCCGCCGACGAGGCCACGTGTCCTTCTCCATCCAGCTCGACAATCACTCCGACCCTCTCCTCCTCCTCGAGCTCGCCATCTCCACTTCTTCCCTCGTCAAAGAGATGTCCTCCGGTCTAGTGCGCATCGCCCTTGAGTGTGAGAAGCGTCCGGTTCAGACCGGAGTCCGGTCTAGGAGGTTGTTTTTGGAGCCGAGTTGGGTTATGTATTGCAATGGGAGGAAGTGTGGCTATGCGGTGTCACGCACGTGCGGGGATTATGATTGGCACGTGCTTAGTACTGTTCAGAGTGTGTCTGTCGGGGCTGGGGTTATTCCGGTGTTGGACGACGGAGCCGCCGTGAGGAAAGGTGGTGGGTCGTCGGAGGGGGAGTTGCTTTATATGAGGGCCAAGTTTGAACGAGTCGTGGGGAGTCGTGACTCGGAGGCGTTTTATATGTTGAATCCTGATGGCAATGGAGGCCCTGAACTCAGTATTTTCCTTTTAAGAATTTGAATTTTATATGATAAAAAGGTCTTTATTTGGATATAAATAATTTTAGTGTTGCAGTCGTATTTAGGATTGCCAGTTTGATGCTTTCTTCTTCTTCTTTTTTTTTTGTTTTTTTCATATATACAAATTAAAGTCATCATCATGAGCATGAGAGAGGACCGTGTATTTATGTGATTTATACGTCAGATCTTTTATAGTTTTGATTGGTACGTGTTTAGGAGTGTGTATATCCTGATATTCTTGATCATCATACGACTGGAATGATATTTTCCTTCCCTGGCTAATGACTGTATATTTAGTGTAAAACTACTATAAACTTAGTTCGTTGTATCGCCGGCCGGCCGGCCAAATTAATAATAAATTTTTTGCAATTTTATAGGCTATATTGTGTTCGTGTGCAATGTATATATGTATACGTGCAGCGCAGCATTGTGATTTTTATTTATATAATTATAAATTGAATGGCCAAAAAACTGTGAGGGATAGAACACGTAGATGAAAATAGTAATTCTTAACCATGAATTGAATGATGCAACGTTTCAGGTTTATGCAACAATTCTCCAGAGTTCAACAAGTTTGTTCGGTGATTGATAATGGATTGTGTATCCGCTTTTTTTTTTAGGGTCTATCCGCTTTTATTTAATTAATTTATGAATTTATGAACTACTTTTGATTAATTTACACAAATTACCGTGCATCAAGCTTAATTAGTTTAAGTTAGCAAATATTCTTCCAATTATTCCACCTTTTCATAATTTATTTGAAGTGCAATAAGCCATAACACAATACAGTCCTTTTAAACCTCTCTAAACTACAGCTACTCAGTAACATTCTATCATCCATATTGCGAAATTTATAATAAAATATATCAATTGCTCAATGAACAAGTACTTATAATATTTTTTGGAAAATAGCTTTTAACAAGTGACTTGAGAATTAGGATGATGAAGGGAGTAAAGATTGATCTTTGAGGAGATATGATGATTACACTTGTGATTTAATAATTTTTCCTTGAATTCTAATTCAATAAGTCACATTGAATATCAAGAAGATATATATGTCTACACACACACACAAATATATTTAACACCAACCCTTAATATTAATAAATTGGGGTATCAGGGGATTCTATGTCAAGCCATAATTTTATTCATGATGGCTCATAAAATAGTGAGTTGTTTTGAAATAGATGCAGTACACTACTGTATAGAAAAAAGTGTCTTTTTTTATCTAATATAATTAGCATATATAATATAATCGTTTAAGTACACATAATATTTTTGAACTGAGTTTAAGTTCATAAAAATTTTTTAATGCTAATTAATGCAATCACTTTGGTCATATAATAACAGTTGTATACTTGTATTTGTTGAACGATTGCTATCAAGATGTTAAACTTCGGAGGAAGAGTGGAGAGCACCGATGAATGCTGATAAAAGTGTAAACAAATAGGAGTGGGAGTGGGACATTCAAATATGCAGCACATGGGGAAGTGATCACCTTCGTGGCCCGGGTTACACCATAATACATCTTATTCAACACCACCACTACTCTATTTTTAGTTGGACTTACCCAAAATTTAAATACAGAGTGGGAAATTTGCAGTTTAGTCCCTGGTAAGGGAAGTTAATACTGGAAGGTCTCAATACATTCCAAAATAATTATATAGTCCCAGGGGTCCTTTCCCGCAATTGTTTGCTTATCTTCAATGACCATTTTGTCCTCATAAGATGAAAGCATAGTCCCCCTGTAGGGATCAGTGAGATGAAAATCATCTTTAATGAGGGCAAAATGGTCATTGAAGTTAAGCAAACAATTGCAGGAAAGGGCCCCTGGGACTTTATAATTATTTTGGAATGTATTGAGACCTTCCAGTATTAATTTCTCTTACCAGGGACTAAACTGCAAATCCCCCCTACAGAGTTTGTCACTCATGATTCACTGATACATACCCTGTAAAGCATTACAATTAAGCTATTTTATGGGGGGGGGGGTAAGTTTCGTCAAATCTCTTTTAATTCAAATAGAAACAAAATATTGAATCGTCAAATCTCTTTTAATTCAAATAGAAACAAAATATTGAAAAAAGAAAGAAAAATTATGAGATCCTTGCTGGCAACATATCAGTATTTATCCAATATGGCTCAATGTTTAAGACCTTCATTAAATTACATGGAAACGATTTTCCTTCAACTCTATTTAAGCATTCCATATTAGCACAAGCCTAATCTAGTAGTATCAACAGTTTACTGCTTAAATAGAAAGAAACGATATAACTGACCAATTATATATTCCTAACACTAGAATCGCTTATATAGTTATTTCATGGTGTTGATGCATACTGAAGTTTTATACAATAATTATTTTATACAATACTTAATAGTTTTGTCTCTTAAGCGAGTATCTCTTCCACATTTATCTTAATACAATTTAAATATGGGTAAAAATGAATGAGCCTCAGATTTACAGTAAAATTAATACCAAATGACTCAACATTAACAGTTTTAAATGTTGGAAGCGGCTTCTCCCCAAATAGGCGATAAGACTGGATACATTTATTTTCCCTCATATTCCACTTGGGGCATTGGGCTGAAATACTCTGTTTTAAAAACTCAGTCCTCAATTTTGGTCTAAATTATTCATGCAATCTGCAAATTTAAAAGCACAATCAATCATATTCAGCATTCATTTAGATCAGCCATCCATTTTTACAAGCAAAAGCAACCAATCAACACGCCATTACAAGATTGTGATTCCTTTACAATAAAATAACTGGTCTAAAACTCAACATTAAATAAAGCAACTGCAAAATTCATAGAGACACTAGATGATATGCTGTTACAAACTATCATCCAAAAGAGGCGTTTGTGTCATTTATAGTACTATGAACCAACAATTTTCCAGATCTCATTACATACATCAGAAGCAGTCATCTTTGAGGGGTCCAATTCAAGCTTCTCTACTGCGTTTTTATCCTTTTCCACAATATCTGCATGCAAGATTCAGGAAATTCACATTTTTTCTATTATTTTTGATGGAGATAAATTCATTTTATAAATAAAACATGAAAAGGGGGAAACATGGGAAAAAAATTAAAGTAATAGAACCAACAAAAGGATACAGCCTGAAATTTTGGACTGTTCATCCAGATTGGGGATAATATTTGTAACAGAGGCATACATTGAAAGCATCCTGCAATTAGAACAACAGTAAAGATTTTATTCTAATGTGTACAGAATCCATCCAAGACAAATAATACACGTGCTGACATGCATGGACGCAGATAATTATACCGAAACAAAAAGATCGCCCCACAACGGTTGAGCCGGGACAAGATCCAATTTCTCTCACCAATTTCGCAAAAATAACATAGCTCATACATGCACAGACAATGTCTTGATTTCCGCAAAAGGAAATAAAAGATGAACAAAACAAGTTTAACTTGGTAATATGAAAGATAAATTGTTTAATTCCAGGCTCCTAAGTTTCTGAATTTGCTTTAATTTCTATAAAGTTTTTCTTCTGCAATCTTTGTTAAGTTTCTAGATAGCTAAACGAGGATGAGTTCAATCTGCCATGATGCACCAACATGTTCAGAACTAGGCATCTTCTAATTCTCTGGAGTTAAGCCAATCATGACCGTTGGCAGTCCTAATTCCTGATTCCGTCTCAATATTTAAATTTACTACAAAACTTTAAACATGACTAAATTTTGGAATAAGCAAAGTATTCAAGGAGCGTTTTTTATAAATATTTTTGTTAATAACAACACCCAAGAATAATGTAATGACGCATTCAAGTATTTAAACTGAGAGACCCTTTTGCAATAAGCCCAAATCAATTAATTAAACAAAGATAAGGGAGCCACATGCATGTTTATTAAGTAAATGCAAAATTTATAAGCAACGACTGTCTCTCCCAAAAATGAACTGGCTTCGCTATTCTAACTCAGGATGCATATTTGCAAGATTCACTCTCAAATGGGTTGAGGTTTTGTAATACATTTACCATGTCCTTAGCTTATCTTGTTGAAGTTTCTGTAAAATTTTCCTTCGCTCTAGGATTGAACTCATTTGCTGTTCAAGATAACTAAATTCAATGCTGCAAGCTGTGATGACCTATAAAAGAAGCGGTTAGAAATACCGAGCCAGAAAAATGAAAATAAAAAGAGAGCGTGACATTGAAAAGTTGTAAACGAACTAGAGACTTATTACACAGAGTTTAGGAAATGACGGATATATATAAAATCAGATATCATGAAGCAGCAACTATGGTAGGTTGTCTATTTGACCCCCTTTGACATACTTTATGGTTAAATTACATTCATGCCAATGACAATTTAGCAAGATAAGAAAGGAAAAGGGAGAATTTCAATTAAAGTGGGCAAACTGAAATTAAATCAAGGGTAAAGACTCAATTACCCTTAAGAAAACAGAACCCTAATTATACCATTTTGCCTTAATCCCTTTCTTCTTCATCGCAAAATCACTCTCTTCTTCCTCAGCCCCAACTTCATAGCAAACAGCCCTAACTTCTTCCTCATTCCTCATCCTAAAGGCACTCAAGCACAAGACCCCCTCACCGTATTCCTTATCTCTCGCTCGAACACGAACACGAAAGGGAACACAAGACGTCTTCGTTCATCTCTTCGGATTGGAAAACTAACTTTGTTCCTTTCCTCTTAGGCGAACACGAATCCAGCCTTATTTTAGGTATCCCATTGCAAAACCTTCATCCCTTTCTTGCGATTTGATATCTGCAATTTTTTTTAAAATAGCTGAATATTATCATGAAAGAAATTGGTTGTGATATCATCTCCCTTTTGCCTTATCGTTTCTGTCGTCCTCATTATGTTTGGGCTTAAGAAAATAGGAATGTTATCTTATTGAGCTGCTTAGTAATAGTTTTGATAGAGACAATATCTTTAGCCTCTGTTCGTTGTTGCCAATCTCTGTTTCTATCAACATTTAGCACATCACTATAATGTATTGTCTGAGAATGTAAGTTGGAAGGGTAGAAATATATGGGAGGTTTTCTAAAAATGTGAGAAGATGAAAACTTTCTCCAATTTGTCTCTTCAGTTTTCATCTTCATCATCTTACTTGTGGTAGCAAATAATTTGTTTAATTGATTTGCAATATGATCAGAAAGCTCTATATATGTCTGTGTTAATGTAGAAGTTTTGGTTTTCAATGTGATATGTATGCTATTGTTTGTAGTGTTTAATTAATCCTTTGCTTCTCTCAAGCTTCTATGTAATATTTATTCCATTGTTTCTTCTATTTCTTGGTTTGTGTGTGTGTGTGTGTATAATGAATCAGATGGCCATCCATGTTTGATTATTATAGTGAGGTAGTTGCAATGGTGATAACAAGTGTAAGTAATGTTTTGGGTGTAGAATTCATGATTACATGAAGAAGCTGCTTTACATGACCATGTAACCTCTTGTTGTGCAGAAATTAAAATGGAGACAAAGTAGGACTTGGTGTGGTGGCTGCTCAACCATGAAAAGAATTCTGCAAAATGCACAATATTTTTGGAGTTAGAAGAATTGAAGAAGCGTATAAAGAAGTGAAAAATTGTTGAATGTACTTTTTTGTTGATATTTGACATTGTTGACACTGAAAATGTGTTGGTTGTATAGAATTGTAATGTTATGGTAATATGGTAATTTATCTGAGGATCAAATGAAACTTATTTTTCACAACAAGATCGCAACAATGTGTTTCGTGTGCCTAAAATACTTGTATCAGACGTTCAACAAGATAGATGGTGTTTTCAACAAGTGAAAACAGGTTTTCAACAAGGGAAATGACCATTTCAACAAGTGCATGTTAACGTGCCTAAAATACTTGTATCAGACGTTCAACAAGATAGATGGTGTTTTCAACAAGTGAAACCAGGTTTTTAACAGGTGAAATGACCATTTCAACAGGTGCATGTTAACGTGCCTAAAATACTTGTATCAGAGATTCAACAAGATAGATGATGTTTTCAAAGAGTGAAACCAGGTTTTAAACAACCCAAACCAAGTTTTCAACAAGTGAAATGGTCATTCAAACAAGTTCATGTTAACGTGCCTAATATTCTTGCACCACACCTTCAACAACTGAAATGTGGGTTTCAACAACTCAAACCAGGTTTTCAACAAGTGAAATGACCATTAAAACAAGTGCATGTTAACATGCCTAAAATACTTGCACCACACCTTCAACAACTGAAATGTTGGTTTCAACAACCCAACCCGGGGTTTCAACAACCTAAACCAGGCTTTCAACAACCCAAACCAATATTTCAACAACCCAAACCAGGTTCTCAACAAGTGCATGGTAACATGCCTAAAATGCTTGCACCAGCCCATCAACAACTGAAATGCGGGTTTCAACAACCCAACTCGGGGTTTCAACAACCCAAATTAGGTTTTCAACAACTGAAATCAGGTTTTTAACAGGTGAAATCCTTACTTATTTAAAATGTCATATTATGATTTCAAAACTTGGTTGAGGGTCTGATGCACCATAATAAAGGACATAACATGTTTTTTCCTTGTTCAAAATCTGATTTTTATTTATCCATAACACGAACCGTGTGTTCTTGTTCAATTTGAAATTTCACCTATTCACACGTGGGGTTCTGTTGTTGAAAAGCTCATTTTACCTGTTCAAGGTCTGATACATGTTTGTCAAGACATTGACATTTATAGTTGTCTGATGCAAATCAATAAAATAAGATATCATATGCATTCAATAGCTTATAGCAATTGACCATTGCATTCATCATAAATTTCAACTTGGTACTTGACACATGGTTCCACTAAGTACCATCCTGAAATTACATTACAACATCATAACTACCTACACTAATGTAACTCATGCCAAAAAGATATATAATGGGTGCTATATGTACATGATCAGACCTTCCCTCCCTCCCACGATCATTTTTTCTTATCATTCTTCACATAGTAATAAGGAAAGTTGTGTGCGCAGTTGTATTTTTATACTGCCCCTCTAAATTCATCTACATTAGCAAATATTTGACCAACACCCATGAACAATTCCTTCCATTTTGAGGCATTCACCAATGGCACTGGTGTTGGCAAACTTTCCACAGCTAAACTTTCCAGAGTAGTTGCTCTTTGTCCATTGAGATGCATGTTGGATGATGGCCCACTTTGTATTGGTGAAGGTATGTCCAGGAATTCATTTTCAAGGTCCCATATAGGAGGAGATATGGACCTTCCACTGTAAAGACTTCCCAATTGGTGTTCCCTGCATCAACATCAACATTCGTCATTAGTATCCACCACAAGTCCATTAATTTCATATCCACACACGTGTCAGACCCCGAACAAGTTAATTGCCCCTTTCATAAAAATATAAAGCCTCGTTTGAACAACAAAAAACCTTATTTAAACAACACTGAGTAATTTCCAACACCAAACATTCTGCAGAACGCAAACAAGACAAGTGTGCTTTTCAACAAGCCAAATTTCATATGGATAAGGAAGACAAAGCTTTCAACAATCAGTGGTGGATTTACAAAAACAAATACATACCTCAACACAAACATTATAAATGCACATATCAAAACAAAATAGCTTAAATGATTAGTTACAAAATTAATTTCATATCCACACATGTCAGGCCCCAAACAAGTTAATTGCTCGTGTCAACAACAAAAGGCCTCGTCTGAACAGCAGACAAGCTCTTTTTAACAACACTGAATAATTGGACTTAAAAAGCGTACCATATCAGACACCAAATGAAAGTAATGGATGCACAAGAGGGGGGGTGAATTGTGCTACCTAATAAAAATCAAACAATAGCAACACAAGGATTTATACTGGTTCGGTCTTCTTGACCTACGTCCAGTTCTCAACCACCCAGGTTGAGTTCCACTATCCCCAGGTTTTACAACGGGTTCACCTGGAACCTTTACAACCGCAAGTTTTGGACGGGATCACCTGCAACCTTACAACCACAAGTTTTTCTCAAGGCACACTTGCAACCTTGCTAACTAACTCCCCCTTACTTCCAGCAAGGGTTCAACCTTTACAAATAAAGGATTTTCTAAACTTAGTTCTCTTAAAGAACGGATAATGTTACACACTTAAGTACAATAAATGCTCTTAATACAAGAAGAGACTTAACAACAAAGAGTACAAGATAAGTAGATGCAAAGATCTCTCAATGCGTTAAATGCTCTTTCTCTTTTCTGGGCAGCTTTGAATGCTTGAAGGATTTCTTAGTTTCTCACTCTAGCTTTCTTCAAGATGTCAAAGATATTAAGTGTCTTCATAAATGAAGTTGAACTTGTTTATATAGTCTTCAAGTATTCTCACTCTTGGTAGGTGGGTTAGCCGTTTGAATATGGCTGTTTTTCCCAAGTTATCGTTTGCCCATTTAATGCTTCATTAATGCTTAGCAGGGTTGACTTTGCTTTATCTCTGAAAAGTAGTTCTGACAACTCTGCTCTGCCAAAAGCATTCTGACATTGCACTGCTCTGAACGTTCTGACATTCTGATTTCTTGCGGAAGTGGATTCACATCCGGAAGCAACTTTACTTAGTGTGCTGCACTTTGAACGTTAGTCTAGCAATATAAACACATAGTCACATGCAGTGGGAGTTTACTTAGTCTAAGGAAGCTTTCTTACATCCGGAAGCAATTTCACATCCGGAAGCACTTCCACTGGACGATGGGTTATGTTCATATTTTACTCACTGTCGCTCAGTGTTATCCATTCCAACAGCCAGCGCTAGTCACTAAGCAATCGGAAGCAAATCTACTGGACGTTGGGTTATGTTCACTGGCGCTCAGTGTTATCTATACCAACACCCAGCACTAGTCTTAATACAATCGGAAGTAAATCCACATTTGGTTGCATCTTAGCTTAGTCTCAAGGTTTTGCACATCTAATGCTCCTAGACTGAGTTATTACTTAGTGGAATACTTGCTGTCGCTGGGGGATGAGACGTTCATCCGTGAGCGCTAGTCTTAGTCTATCCGGAAGTAAATCCACATCCGGTTGTACTCTTACTTGGGGTTCTATATTAACCTAATATTCTCTAAGTGTTTGCCTAGTTCTTTCATATTTTAGTCTTCATCAAAACTTAAGATTCTAACACCAAATACACATAGTCAAAACACACCAAATACACACGACAGAAAGAGAAACTAAACTAAATATACAGAGAATGATAGATTGCTATAAATATACCTCACCAAAACTTCAATAATCACTCCTTCTAAAGTCGATTAAACTTCCATGAAATGAAATGAGAAATGTGTTTGGTCAAGGGGGTTTGAGCATCATCAATGCTAAATGGGTATGCCTCGTCTGATCAACAAGAAGAAGAAATGAGAAATGAGTTGCATGAAAAAGAAGAAGAATGAAGAAGAAGTTGTTTGTGTGTGTTGGGTTATCAAAGATTCATTGTTTTTCTTCATGGATTTATCTCACGTAAGAAGAAGAAGAAGAAAAATGAGCAATGATTTCCATCATGAAAAAGAAGAGTGATCCCAATGCTTTTGCTTTTAATTTCATTTTGGGGCCAAAGAGGGCTTTTTAAGTCTTTTCACACATGTATTCTCCTTCACTTAAGGACCTAGGTCCTCCACAGAATTTTCAGAATGTTTTGGTCCTTCACTGAAATTAATTCCCAAGTTTAGTCCTTAATTGAATTTCTCCCAAAGGAAAAACCAAAAAAAAAATCGAACTTTCAATATCATATCTTATTATGATTATTTCTGTGCGGGAAAATCAAAAGCTTATCGGAAGAAAAGTTTCAGGCATTACCAAAATTCATAAAACAAAGATCCAAGTTTAGCTAAAAGAGACGGAGAGACATTACTAGTTGATTTAACCGGTTCCTAGTCGCCTTGGGGGTTAAAATCACAATTTTTAATCCAAGAATTGCAAATAGGGAGCAATCCCCAGGTCGTCTCACTTTGTGGAGTCTTTTAACTACCCTAATTAAGCTAAATGCAAATAAGAATTGATATAAAAGGGGTGTGATTTTTGGTGTTTTGAAACATTGATTAAATTTACTAAAATAAAGCAAAACTTGTTTTTGGTTGTTTTTAGTTTATGAAGAGATAAATTGCTTAGGTTTAAAATCAAATTAATGAAGGAGGGCTTTGGTGATGATCTTATGGTGCAAATGCTTCTTTCAAAGATATGGGAGTTCAAAAGGGTCACCAAGTTTTATATAAAAACCCCCAAGCAATCACTTGGGGTCATCCAACTACAATCAATAATCAACTAAGCAACCACTTAAAATTGATTATTGCTTGCAATTGGATTTAAGATCCCTTGGTGTGTATTAGAAACAAGTTTGTAAATCGAAACCCTCTTTAAGGAAGTGCAACCACAACAACCTAATTGAAGCACTAGCTATTCAAACCAAGCAACCACTTAAAGCATGAAAAGCATCATGAATCAATCCACATAGGAAATAAGGAAATCCATAACATTCAACATATAAACTTAGTATCCAATACATATGATATCAATCCATCACAAATAGAAAGATAAAGTCATGTCTCTACCCAAAATACATGAGGAATAGCAACCACATATCCCAAATATACAATGAAAGAGCATGAAACAAGTGAAACTCCCCTATGAAGCCCATGAAGCTTTGCACCATCTTCTCATCACCAAATACCCAAGAATGTTTAGCCACTCATAGTAGATGAAAGCCCAAACTCGTCCAAGGGTGCTGCCATGGAAGAAGATGGAGGTTGGAGAAGGTGGGTGGTAGAAATGGAGTGGAAATGGTAGTAGAAGAGAGGAATGATGAGAGATTTGGAGTGGAATGAGGTGGATTTGAGTGGGGATTGAGAGAAAATGATGAAAACCCTAAGAGAGCTTGGTATTTTTGACCTAGGAGAGCTTGGGCGGAGGTTTGGGGGTGTTAGGAAGCTTATATAGGGTGTAAAAACCTTAATTTCGCGAAAGCTGAAATTTGCTGCAGAATCGGTGCCCAAATGGCGCCCACGGGCGCCCCTTGGGCACCACGGCGCCCAACATGGCGCCCCCGGGCGCCGCCTCTCTGTTATGGCGCCCAAAATGGCGCCCAGATGGCGCCCGGGGGCGCCATACTGACCATTTTCCCCCTTTTTTGCCCTTTCTTTGCTTTCCTTACTTCCTCATTCTTGTGCTTTGCTTCCATGATCTCTTTGAGTGTTTTCTTTCATTAACCTACAAGAGATTAATACTTGAAGTAGCATCATAAAGTTCTCAAAAAGATGAATGACAATAAATCAAGTTAAATATGACAAAATTGCCCTTAACTAGAACAAATCCCAACAACTTAAGCAATAACTAGAATCTATGCTAATTAGGTGCAATTATCATCAAAACATGCATTAATTCAATGGATTTGGCCATGAAAAGATATGCAAATATATGGTGCAATCATTTCCCCCACACTTAGACCTTTGTACTCCTGGACAAAGGGTACATTGCAAAGAATACAAGATTTTAACAAATCAATATTCATCAATTTAGTATGAATCAATAAGCAAGAATATGCATAATGATAATTGGCAATGCAATTGGACATGACTTATGGCGATGAGAACTCTCAAGATAATAGTGTTTCACACTCCTCACCTAATGTGGAATTTGTCACTCTACTTGCTCAATAAACAATTTAACCATAGGCTTGTGACTACTCTAATATCTCCACTATGCATGCACTCATGAATGGATCAAGAGGACTTTGTGGGGTTAAAATGATGAAGAAGGCTAATAATGAATGATGAATAATGGAATAAAGTCAATGACCAATTATGCAAACAATTATCCACCACATATAAATGCAATACAACAAATGATAACTCAAGTCATAATAATTCCATACTAGCATACTACATGTCACTGTTTTTCTCAATTTTTTTTTTCACAAGCACTTTGTGCTTCCTCTCATTTCTTTTCACACTATGCCTTTGACATACATTAGCACTTTGTGCTTTTACTCTTTTTTTTCCTTGGCCTTTGGCCACATTTTATTCTTTCTCTCTTTAGGCTCTCGACCTCTTCTTCTTTTTTTTTACTATGTAGCATGCTTTTCCAAATCATACAACAATACAAGAACAATGGAAATGCAAGTATATGCTATGGATGCATGTTTCCAAATTGGTCAAGGTGGAAGAAAAGAAAGTGATGGCCCAAAGGGGTGAAACAACGGATATATTTGTTGGTTAAGTGTTTGGGTCATAGGGTTTAGAAATGAATGCCTCAATCATATCCAAACATGAATACATAAGCTTTGATTAAGAGTAGAAACAAGTTCTAGAAATTGAATAATTGAGCAAGTCACTCTTGAAATGAATTAAAGGCTCAAAAATCCTCACAAGAAGGGCTACTCTCATGCCAAAGATAAGTCTAATTGCAAGGCCAATTGACAAAATGCATATGCTTGGTATTGATTCAATACTAACTTGTTGAAAATTTGGTAGGTTCTAATCTTGCCCCATAGGTTTTCAAAAGTTTTTCCACATTAGGTTTGAAAGAAAAAAGTGAAAAATTGGAAGTTTGGAGGGAATTTTTTTTTTTTTTTTGAAAAATTGACACTAATGTGGAAATGGCACAAACCCAATGAATCAAACATGACCACCACAAGTCTCTCCCCCACACTGAAATTTTGCATTGTCCCCAATGCAACATGGTGCAATAAGAAAATGACATCATAAGGGGTTCTTATTGAATTGAAATACAACTACATCTATTTTTATTAATAGGATGTCCCTCCCCCACACTTGGTCTATGCAAACACAAGATAATATAATGACCACAATTAAGCTCAGATGCACAAAATAAAACAAGTTAAGGGAAAGGGACAACCTGGCCTCATGGAGGCTTTAATGAAGACTCATGGTAGGATCTGAGGAGGTGGCCATTGGAAACAAACTCTTTGCCGCTACTCTCCTCAACTAACTGCATCATTCCATACTTGTTGACCTTGATCACTTTGTATGGCCCAACCCAATTTGATGTGAGCTTTCCATGACCGTGGCGGAAACGGGTTTGGTACATAAGGACTCGGTCTCCAACATTAAAGTTACGATTAAAGATCTTGCTATCATGAAGCAACTTGGTCTTTTCCTTGTAAAGCCTTGAGCTCTCAAAGGCATGGAGGCGCAACTCATCCAGTTCTTGCATTTGGAGCATTCTTTCTTTCCCAGAAGCATCCAACTCCATGTTGCATTGCTTAATGGCCCAATAAGATTTATGTTCCAACTCCACCGGCAAGTGACAAGCTTTCCCAAAGACAATCCGGTAAGGAGACATACCCAAAGGGGTCTTAAATGCTGTCCGATATGCCCACAATGCATCATCAAGCCTATCACTCCAGTCCTTCCTTGATGGCTTCACAATTTTTTCAAGAATGTGCTTTATATCCCTATTTGACACTTCTGCTTGGCCATTGGTTTGTGGATGATAAGGGCTGGACACTCTATGGGCAACTCCATACTTAGTAAGCAGGCTATCAAGAAGCTTGTTGCAGAAGTGGGTGCCTCTATCACTAATCAAACCTCTTGGTACACCAAATCTACTAAATATGTTGGACCTTAGGAACTTGGAGACTGTAGGTGCATCATCCTTACGTGTTGGAATAGCTTCTACCCATCTAGAGAGATAATCAACGGCAAGCAAAATGTAGATATAACCCGATGAAGGTGGAAAGGGTCCCATGAAGTCTATCCCCCAAACATCAAAAAGCTCACAAACTAAGATTGGCCTTTGTGGCATCTCGTGTCTCTTTGTCACACTTCCCCCAAATTTCTGACACTTGTCACAAGATTTGCAGAACCCATAAGCATCTTTAAAAAGAGTTGGCCAATAAAATCCTGCTTCTAAGACTTTCCTTGCAGTCTTCCTAGAACTATAGTGTCCAGCACAAACCATTGAGTGGCAAGCAAAGAGTATATCATAGGACTCAGACTCTGGGACACACCTCCGAATGATCTGATCATTGCAAAGTCTCCACAGGTGAGGATCTTCCCAAAAATAATGGTGAGCTTCTTTCTTTAACTTTTGCACTTGGAATGGAGTCATATCCTCCGGAGTGAGTTCACAAACAAGATAATTAACAATAGGGGCATACCAAGGCTCCTCAACCTCAACCAAACACAAGGAGGAATCAGGGAAATTGTCACAAATAATGTCAGAAAGATCTACTCCTCTAGTGTTCTCCGGAAGTCTACTCAAGTGGTCGGCTACCAAGTTGGCATTGCCGGCGCGATCCTTGATATGTAGATCAAACTCTTGCAACAAAAGTGTCCACCTCAGGAGCCTAGGCTTTGAGAGAGGCTTGGTGAACAAGAACTTGAGAGCTGCATGGTCAGTAAAGACAACAACCACAGAATGCAACAAATATTGTCTGAATTTATCTAATGCAAAGATAATGGCAAAAAGCTCTTTTTCAGTTGTGGTATAATTCCTTTGTGCACAATCCAAAGTCTTTGATGCATAGGCAATCACATGTGGTTTCCCATTGTGCCTTTGACCTAGCATGGCACCAACTGCATAGTTGGAGGCATCACATGCCAATTCAAAGGGCAATGACCAATTTGGAGCAATGAGAATAGGAGGCTCCAAGAGTGCTTGCTTCAAGGTTTCGAAAGCTTGTATGCATTTTTCATCAAACACAAAATCAACATCTTTTTGAAGCAAATGAGAGAGAGGTAATGCAATATGGGAAAATCCCTGGATGAAGCGTCTATAAAAGCCTACATGTCCCAAGAAAGAGCGAAGCTCTTTGATGCAAGTGGGATAAGGCAAAGACGAAATCACCTCAGTTTTAGCTTTATCTACCTCTATGCCACGATGTGAAACTAAGTGTCCTAGAACAATACCATGTGTGACCATGAAATGACACTTTTCATAATTTAAGACCAAATTCTTTTCAACACACCGGGCCAAGACTCTCTCAAGACTATGCAAACAAGTATCAAATGAATCACCAAAGAGGGTAAAATCATCCATGAAGACTTCCAAGCAATCATCAAGCATATCAGAGAAAATGCTCATCATGCATCGTTGGAAGGTACCCGGCGCATTGCATAGACCAAAGGGCATGCGCCTATAGGCAAAAGTACCAAATGGACAAGTAAAGGTAGTCTTTTCTTGGTCCTCGGGAGCTATAGGAATCTGAAAATACCCGGAATAGCCATCTAAGAAACAATAGTGACTGCGACCTGCCAACCGTTCCAACATTTGGTCAATGAATGGAAGGGGAAAATGGTCTTTTCTAGTGGCATCATTCAGTTTCCTATAATCTATACAAACCCTCCAACTATTTTGCACTCTTGTGGGAATCAACTCATTGTTCTCATTTTTTAAAACTGTGATTCCGGACTTCTTAGGCACCACTTGGACCGGCGAAACCCACTCACTATCCGATATCGGATATATAATGCCGGCACTAAGGAGTTTTGTGACCTCCTTACGCACCACATCGAGAATGAGGGGGTTAAGCCTCCTTTGAGGTTGTCTAAGAGGTCTAGAATCCTCTTTCAATAAAATCCTGTGAGTGCAAATAGTTGGGTTTAAACCCGGAATATCAGCTAAAGTCCAACCTATAGCCTTACTATATCTTTTCAAAACATCAAGCAACCTAGCTTCCTCAATTGCACTCAAATTATTAGAAATAATAACCGGCAATTTGTCATTGGAAGCAAGAAAAGCATATTTAAGATTGCTTGGCAAAGGCTTAAGTTCCACAGTGGGGGGTTCCAAAATAGAGGGAACAAGAGTAGGGAGAGAAAGAGTTATAAAAGCACTCCCCTTTGCAGATCCACTAGGAATAGGTAGACTAGGTCCCATAGACTTTGTAACTTGTCCATTGGTCTTCCCAAAGGCTGAACCAACACTAGGTTGGTCTATAGCAGCAACTTGCCTTGGGGAACAGTCATCCACAACACCTACATCACAACTTGAAACCAAGTCATTCAAGTATTGAAGTGTGTGGGTAGAAATCTTAGGTCTCAAATGCAAATCAAAAGGTGAGAGATTAGAAAGTGGCCCTTGTACCACATGGGACAATTGAGATATGGTTCTTGTTGGAGTGAGGGCTATCCCCTGTGAGCTCAAATCATCCAAATCTTGGCTTCCAACATCAAATTCATACTCCTTAATCCATTTCTGACCTGCATCATTTGAACACATATCCTCTCCAAAGGTATCATCACATAAAAGGGATAAAGTAGACGAGGCAATGTCTACACTATCGGTTAGTGGACAAGAAGAAACCATGGAGATGGAAATCAAACAATCAATTGTCAAAGGATCATGATCATGCACATCAGTACTCATGGAAAAGAAGGAATGAATAGAGGGAAGAGAAGAGAAATAAGAATCATAAGCATCAATGTCAGTAGAGTATCCATATGAATGCATGCTAAGCTCATGTTCCTCAATGGCATCTTCCAATGCAATATCAATCACATTTAAAGCAAGAAGAGAATAATCCTCATGAGGGTGCCTCATTGCCTCATACATGTTAAAGCTAATTTTGTGGTCCCCAACCTCCATTGTGATTTTCCCATCTTTCATATCAATCATAGCACCAGCGGTTCTCATGAATGGCCTACCCAAAATGAGTGTGGATTCACAAGCATCACTAGTCATGTCTAAAACATAAAAATCAGCTGGGAAGACCAAATATTTAACTTTAACAAGCATGTCCTCAACAATGCCTTGTGGATATCGAAGCGTGCGATCCGCCAATTGTAAAACAACACTTGTACTTTTTAAACCAGTAATGCCCAAAGAAGTGAAAATCGCACTAGGCATCACATTGATAGCCGCTCCTAAATCCAACAATGCATTGGTGATGGTCATATTGCCAATAGTGCAAGGGACCGTGAAAGATCCGGGGTCTTGGCATTTGACAGGGAGGTGTGGCTTAAAGAGGGCCGACACACTTGGATTCAATTGAATTCTCTCATTAGGCCTAAACTTTCTTTTATTAGTGCACAAGTCTTTTAAAAATTTGCAATAACTAGGCATAGACTTAACCAATTGAAAGAAAGGCACATTCACATGCAACTTGCTAAACAAATCAAGCATTTCTTTTTCAACATTTTCATCATGCTTCTTTTTACTTCTAAAATAAGATTTAGGAAAAGGGAGTTGAGAGATAGTTACCTCCTTGGCCGGAGGCTTGGCCAAGGTATCTTGGGTGTTGCTTGCCTCTCCTTTCTCATGGACACTTGGGAGCTTAACCCTTTTCAAGCCTTTGGGTGGTGTTGGGGGTTGTGCATCCATCGGTTCTTTCAAGGTGTACTTCTTTCGAGCAAAGAGTTCCCTTTCCTTAGCACTTTCATAGGGATCAAATGACATGGGGCTCAAAGGAGGGCTTATGATTGGTGCTTGAGGGTCCTCAACCACTATCTCTTCATCAACCGGTTCCTCCTCACCTTCTTCATCATCAACCACATATTGAACACGCTTCTTTGGTGGGATTATTGGGTGGAGTGTCTTTCCACTTCTCAAGTTGATGGCGTTCAAGGACTTGGGATTTATCACCGTGTTAGAAGGAGTGGGGCCACTTGTTCTAGCTTGAAGTTCATTGAAGGAGTTGGAGAGCTTCATCACATACTCTTCCAAATTAGCATTCTTTATCTCCCATTGGGCCATCCGATTGTCTACTTTCTCAAGCTCGGATTTCATACACTCCCTTGTCTCATTAGCTTTGGAGGTGATCAAACTCTCCATGTTGCGAAACCCTATAGCAAGACTTTTGCTAACATCATCACCGTCACTTGGTGCCTTGTCTCTCCTCATTGGAACCATGCTTTGTGATGAATCTCCTTGCATGTTCCTTGGAGGATTGTCTCCTTGCCTCCATCTAAAGTTAGGATGTTGTCTCCATCCCTCATTGTAGGTATTTGAGTAGGGATCCCACCTTTGATTGGTCCCTTGCCTTTGTTGGTACATAGCATTGCATTCTTCAGTCTTATGTGGGCAATTGCTAGAGAGATGCAAAACCGAAGCACAAATCTCACATGAAGGGGCAACCAACTCATTACCTTTAGGGCTACATGGTGAAGGGGTGCTAGAGATCCTATCCAACCTTGAGTGAATGGCTTTGATTTCGGCCTCCAACCTATCAAACTGAGGCATATGGGATGAAGTGGTCTCAACTTTGTTCAAAATCCTTATTGGTCGTCTTGAAGTGTGCTTTTGTTTGGCCAAAGCAAGTTTCTTAACCAAAGGCCATGCTTCCTCCGGGGTGAAGTCAATGAAGGAACCACCGGAAGCCGCATCCAACTTATCTTGATCCATTTCTTTCAACCCATCATAAAATGTTTGAGCCAACTGATCATCTGGGATCCTGTGATGAGGACACTTCTTTAGCAACTCTTGGAACCGTGTCCAATACTCATAAAGTGATTCATCCGTCTCTTGATTCATATTGTTGATCTCTTTCCTTCTTGCAGAGGTTTTGGTAGCCGGATAGAATTTCTCCAAGAATGCTTGTTTGAGGTTTTGCCATGAAGCTAGGGCATCAGGGTCATAGATTGGCAAACTCATATACCATTGCTTGGCTTTGCCCTCCAAAGTCAAGTGGAATACCCTCCACATAACATTGTCAACATGAGCTCGTGCAGGTTTCATTGTATTACAGTGAAGGAAAATCTCATCTAAATGATCAGTGGGCTCATCATATTGCAAACCATAAAACTTAGGTAAGGACTGGATCAATAAACCTTTAATCTCATAATCAGTGTTAACTGTGGGGAAAGCATTCATGAAGGGATTATGGTCAACCCTAGTGGAAGTGGCATCCCTAATGGTCCTACGTCTATATCTCTCACCCTCATTGAAAACTTGGCCTCGTCCTTGGTCACCACCATGACCGCCCTCTTCTTGCTCTTCCTCTTGTCTCTCATATTCCTCTTCCTCTTGTCTCTCAAACTCCTCTTCCTCATTATTTTGTTCCATGTTTCTACTAGGTTCACTCTCAACAATAGTTTCCACGTCACTCTCAAAACTAGATCCTATTGAATAATGATGCTCAACTGCTAGAGAAGGGGTAGAGGTTGTTGCTTTATGTTCTTTCCTTAATTTGGTGAGGTATCTCTCAAGTTCAGGAATGTCTGGTATTGGCTCACCCTCTCTTGGTTTGTTTCTAGTCATACACAAGGAACAGACAGCGAGTGTAGACTAAGGCAAAGTGAGATGGACCTGCAAAATTTATAGAGCAACAACACAAAATCTAACAAGCAAGGTCAAGTAATATGTTGCAAGAAGCAAATCAAACTACAAGTATAACCATAAGATAAGAACAATATATTTTTTTCAAGTTTTATCAATGCAAACATGCAAACTATGATGACCTAAAACTATAAATGCAAATTAGATGAACTATATGAAACCTAAAGACTCCTTACCCCTTGTCAAACTTAATTGACACTTAGCTACCTTAGGGAGTCAAAAATGACTCCCCGGCAACGGCGCCATTGATTTAACCGGTTCCTAGTCGCCTTGGGGGTTAAAATCACAATTTTTAATCCAAGAATTGCAAATAGGGAGCAATCCCCAGGTCGTCTCACTTTGTGGAGTCTTTTAACTACCCTAATTAAGCTAAATGCAAATAAGAATTGATATAAAAGGGGTGTGATTTTTGGTGTTTTGAAACATTGATTAAATTTACTAAAATAAAGCAAAACTTGTTTTTGGTTGTTTTTAGTTTATGAAGAGATAAATTGCTTAGGTTTAAAATCAAATTAATGAAGGAGGGCTTTGGTGATGATCTTATGGTGCAAATGCTTCTTTCAAAGATATGGGAGTTCAAAAGGGTCACCAAGTTTTATATAAAAACCCCCAAGCAATCACTTGGGGTCATCCAACTACAATCAATAATCAACTAAGCAACCACTTAAAATTGATTATTGCTTGCAATTGGATTTAAGATCCCTTGGTGTGTATTAGAAACAAGTTTGTAAATCGAAACCCTCTTTAAGGAAGTGCAACCACAACAACCTAATTGAAGCACTAGCTATTCAAACCAAGCAACCACTTAAAGCATGAAAAGCATCATGAATCAATCCACATAGGAAATAAGGAAATCCATAACATTCAACATATAAACTTAGTATCCAATACATATGATATCAATCCATCACAAATAGAAAGATAAAGTCATGTCTCTACCCAAAATACATGAGGAATAGCAACCACATATCCCAAATATACAATGAAAGAGCATGAAACAAGTGAAACTCCCCTATGAAGCCCATGAAGCTTTGCACCATCTTCTCATCACCAAATACCCAAGAATGTTTAGCCACTCATAGTAGATGAAAGCCCAAACTCGTCCAAGGGTGCTGCCATGGAAGAAGATGGAGGTTGGAGAAGGTGGGTGGTAGAAATGGAGTGGAAATGGTAGTAGAAGAGAGGAATAATGAGAGATTTGGAGTGGAATGAGGTGGATTTGAGTGGGGATTGAGAGAAAATGATGAAAACCCTAAGAGAGCTTGGTATTTTTGACCTAGGAGAGCTTGGGCGGAGGTTTGGGGGTGTTAGGAAGCTTATATAGGGTGTAAAAACCTTAATTTCGCGAAAGCTGAAATTTGCTGCAGAATCGGTGCCCAAATGGTGCCCACGGGCGCCCCTTGGGCACCACGGCGCCCAACATGGCGCCGCCTCTCTGTTATGGCGCCCAAAATGGCGCCCAGATGGCGCCCGGGGGCGCCATACTGACCATTTTCCCCCTTTTTTGCCCTTTCTTTGCTTTCCTTACTTCCTCATTCTTGTGCTTTGCTTCCATGATCTCTTTGAGTGTTTTCTTTCATTAACCTACAAGAGATTAATACTTGAAGTAGCATCATAAAGTTCTCAAAAAGATGAATGACAATAAATCAAGTTAAATATGACAAAATTGCCCTTAACTAGAACAAATCCCAACAACTTAAGCAATAGCTAGAATCTATGCTAATTAGGTGCAATTATCATCAAAACATGCATTAATTCAATGGATTTGGCCATGAAAAGATATGCAAATATATGATGCAATCACTAGTTCTCGTCCAACTTCACTCAACTTTGTAAGGATATCTAAACATCATGATTGGAACTATACAACTAAATGGGAGAGAGATAAGTCACATTGGACGGGGTAAAAGTGTTTAAAAATTGTTTTTAACTTATGAGTAATGTTTGGAAATGTTTGTTTATTTTGACTTAAGTAGAAAAAGTCATTTTTAAGTCATAAGCCAAACTAATTTAAAGGAGGGAGGGAGAAAAATATTACATTAGATCTGAATATAAGAGTTGATTAACTAATTTAGAGAAATTAAAAACGGAATAAATTATTTAGTTTTAGTTTATTTATGCTTCATATCTCTAGTTCTAAAATAATAATGTTAGATTAATCATTTCCATGTGTTGTTTTCATATGATTAAAGTAACTTATAAATAAGACTATAAAATCATTTTTAATTTTTTTAATAAGAAAATATTTTTTTAGAAAGATTAGTTTCAATATACTCCCTCCGGTTCTAAATATAAGATCTAGTTGGCTTTTTTGGAAAATCCTAAAAAGACAAAATAAGTTAATTATAAATTGATTTACCTAATTTTTTCCCTTGACTAGTTTATTTTACTTATAAACTAATGGATAATATAAAAATATATCAAATGTGTCATGATTTAATAACATATTTTGTAACCTTAATATATCCAAAAAAAAGTTAACTAGGTCTTATATTTAGGATCGGAGGGAGTATTTCTTATGGGGATGGGGTCCAACTCATGCATGGCAAATTCTTAACACACAATGTGAGTTTGGGTTCTAATTTGGTGCTCACCACTTTCTCATCACCACAATACAAACAAATATATAAGCACATGGTGGGCCCCAAAACCACTTCTCTTATCTACACCCCAAAATGACAGTGTTAAGCGTAAGTGAGGAATGTGCACCACAAAGCTAAAATATCTTAGCCATTGAATTAATCCAAGGGCAACAATTAGCTCAGCCAACCCTCTCTCTCAAGCATGAAAGAAAAAAACACGACTCAACCTTCTTCTCCACAAACTCACCGCCACCAATAAGTGGGTGATTGAGCATATAAGTGGGTTACAGCCCTCGTAAGGATGAGAACATATGTTCGAATCACAGAAAACACTCTCATTGGGAGAGAGACAACTTTGCCTATGTGAACAACATTCATACTTCTCCCGGATTAGTTGGTTGTTACTAGGCGCTTGATTACCGGGCGGTGTCTAACAAAAAAAATCACCACCACCACCACCTCCCATTGCCCACGACGACCACGGCGGCGCAGCGCATCACACTCAGTTCGCCACCATTAACAAGCTTTGCTTTCCGAGGCAAGGACTTCCTCTCCATCATCCAAAAGGCCGAAGCCGATCTCCTCGCCCTCTTGAACATCCCTCCCAAATACGCTGTCCTCTTTTTCCTCCAAGGCGGCACCACGACTCCGTTTTTTGCCTTGCCCTTGAACCTCTGTAAGCCCCACAATTCTTTATGTAAAACATGGTTCCATATGGACCAAAATACCCTTGTTAAATGTGATAGTCTCGAGGTAGGGTGATGAAAAGCTTATAACAACGATGGTATTGCGACTCAAGCACATTATGGTTTGCATCAAGTAAGAAGACTATGAATCGAATAGAAATTACATGTAATTTTTATATTATAAATGATGGTTCCACCAAAAAAATAAATCCACTGAGATAAATCAGCATACAATTTTAATGACACCATTTTATGTTCAAACATTTCTTTTGATTGTAACTGATGGCTGACTGTTGCTTTTAAGATTGATTGCCGCATCGGCGCCATCATGGTCACCGCTGGCGATAGTAGGTGGTGGTGATTTTGTGAAGAAGAACGTTGGGTCATATTTTTTCTATTCATGAGAGAGAGAGAGGGTTGGAAATATCTAAAGAAATAAAAAATATTAAATAGACATGTCGGCAATTATCTTGAGAAAGTTGATTTTTTTATTATTATCTTCAAACAGGAATGCTTTTTTTTACAGATTAGGTGAACTTGTAGTCACTTTATAATAATTGATTTAAATTAAACTTGTTGAAACTTAAAAGCTTAACCTAATTGACCGATTATATTTATTTCTTTTTTTATACATAATATCAAACAACCAAAGACTACAAAGTAGAGAACATCCTTACATTACTACAACATTTGTAAAATCAAAAGAAACAGAGAAACACTCAAAATCAAATATAATGGTCAGGGCCTCCTTAACTAACACATCTTATTTATTTCTAATGACATGATTTCGCTCAGTTTTCTTCGTGCACTTTCATTGGACAATCAACAATACTATAAAATATTTCTGGCCACCCGAATTATAGGTATAAAAATGGATTTTATTTGGCGGATGACATCGAGGAAACCAAATCATTAATGAGTATGGGTTGGGACCTCCAGATAATTCAGGCAACAAGAGAAACATTGCGAAATGTGGTCCTCATGACAAAATTAGGATATAGGGCGAACAATCAGCTACAGATTTTGACAGCACCAGTAGCTGGTTGTTCGGATCAAATTTTAGACGAAATAGTCTAAGATTTGAGCTAGTTTTTTATTAGGGAAAAGATTGGGATTTTAGTTTTTGTTTGTAAGCCACATATATGATGGCACTTTCAGGTCACTGAGGCCCGTCATTTTGTATTGAAAAAAAATGGAATTTACTAGTCAGTATTGCTTCCAAACAATGAATACACCTCATTTTTATATTTTTTAGCTCCCACAAATTCAAAAATAAAAATATCACTCTGATTCATGGAGCAGCCCTTCATATTAAAAGTCATGACTTGTAGACTTTATCTTTCAACTTATGATATTGAATTTTAGTAGTACCTTTTTGGCTGCATGATTTTTTGCTTTTTATTTTTTTCGCCGGGAACAAATCAGGTTTTTCACGTGAACGATGATCGTTTGATAAAGACAACTAACGCTTCTGAAAAATATGTATTTGAAAGGATGCTAATTGAATAATCGAACCATCATGCGATACATCCATGTTCCAACTACTATAGCCTATACGGACCAACGTGACAGTAGCTAGAATTTTAATCTTTAGTGTTTCGTCAATTATTGCAGAGATTGTACGATGGCATTACGATCTAACACACAAACTTCTTCTATATTTACTGAACTTGTTTTAAATGACCATTCAAGCTAGCTCAATTTTAATTTGATATATACATGTATTTTTTTTTAATTTTGATGCATGAGTTTCACACACACATACAGTTCTCCCTGCGTCCTTAAAATATGAGCTAAAAATGTGTGTGTATATGCTTTTGTCCTTTTTCATAAGAACCTTGTTAAATTTGTCAAAACATCTAATGAGCTTTTTTTCACTTTATCTACGTTATTATTTTCTCAATTCACATTTTTTTTCATACACATTTATAACATTATTATCACATTTTTCGGGGCCTTAATTGTTCATAAAAAAACTTTTAAGGTGGTTGCGCTCTTCAGGAAAAACTTCCAGAAAACATGTTTAATCCTTTATATATCTTTGACTCCGAGAGGGAGCACATATTAAGATATTAAGAAAAAGTCACCATGAAACATCTATATATGAATGATAATGGAAAATGTTTTACCACAAGCGGGGAGACAAGTGATCCATAAATCAAAGCCTTGGATCGGATAGCCTGAATAAGGAGGAAGGTGTCAAATAAAAAAGCCACGTGCCAATTCCAACTCTGCCTTTCTCCTACTCAGTCGGTTCAAATTCGAAAGTGGAGATGTGTGCATATGTGTCCTGGTTGCTGCTGAAAGCTGAATATGGTCCTATAATAAAAGGTACAGCTTACAGCTGTGAAGCTTTGCCCGCAAAGGTATGATCCAGTTGTATCTTAATGAAAATGCTGTTGGATCGTTTGACAAAAAAATGCATGAATCGGAGAGTGGAGACGTACAAAGAGAGCATTAAATATGAGTCAGGACCCATAGAGGAGGTTAGCATCATTAATGATCAATCATTAATTTCATACTAGTGCTGCTCCCTCATTTTCTTAATTTAAGATGATTTGATTTTCTTGCAGGTCAAATAACTTAAATAAGTTAATTAGTTAATTGTAGTATATGTCTATATTTTAGTAGTAACCCTATGATCATTTATTATTATTAGAATCCAAATATTGAATAGTGAATTGCGATTGAGTCCCTGATAAAAAAATTGCGATTTAGTCTAAAATATAAGAGCTCATCTTTATTTGTCATTCTGCCATGACATTTTCCCTATTTTACACCAAATTAATTTGAAGTATTGTACTCCCTTCGGCCGTAATATAAGAGTCCAAAATTTAAATGGTCTTTGTTCAAAATTTGAATGATTTTGACTCAAAATATAAGAGTTCATCATCTCACTTTCTCGTTTCATTTAATACATTTTTTTACTTTGCTCCTAACTCTCTTTCATATTTATTAATGCTTATGTATTTCTCGCTCTTAAAAATTTTATAATAATTATTTGTAATATTGGAAAACAAACATTAATTCCAAACATGTAACAAAGTTTTACATGTTTTCTTAAGAAACGTTTTTTTTGCGGCTGAACTTTTATATAACGGACTAGAAGAAGTATAAAACAAAGGGTAAGTTGATGCTTGCATTTATTATATCTCTCTCTTTACATTCTCTCATATTCATTAATACTTATATTTTTATCTCTTAATAATCCTATCACTGCAAATATTAGGAATTTTTTTTATTTCAAACATATTTATGGTTTTAACTGTTTTTAAAATTTATTCTATCTCTCTCGCTTTACACTCTCTTTGCTACTTATTAATACTCTTTATTTATATCCCTCAATGCTCACATCATAAAATTATATATTGTTGTCATTGAAATGTTTTTTTATTTAAAACATGCATATATATGGTATTTTAACTACTCTCAACATATTTAATAATAAGCGTAAAATTCGGTTGCTGAATCAGGAGGGAATATTAAGCATGTTTAACTAACCAGGGTAGAGGTCAAATATAATCTAGAATAAATATGTGGGCAAGAAGTCTTCTCCCCAAGAACAATTTCTTTTTTTTTTATTCAAAGGGGCAAGCACATAGGCTTGAGGTTACAAGCGGGATCGGACCCGCAACCTCCCACCCAAAGATGAGATATCATACCACTGGGCTACAAGGCCCTTGGTATGATATCTCCCCTTTAGGTGGAAGGTTGCGGGTTCGATCCCGCTTGTAACCTCAAGCAGTTAGTACTTGCCCATTTGAATAAAAAAAAAAGAAATTGTTCTTGGGGAGAAGACCTCTAAAGTGGTTCTTGGATATAACCCATATATGTGAGTGACGGAGATAATAAATTGACGCTGAAGTGAAGATTTGTAATTAGTTCTATATGGGCAAGCAAGCGGCATCTTATTATTTCATTTCGTCTCCATTTAGATTTAATGGTGTCTTTTTAAATTTTACGCATCATTTTAGCCAAACAACTTTCCAAAAAACAGAATTTCATTAAATATATACTACCTCCGGTTCTAAATATAAAACCTAGATGACTTTTTTTTGAGAGATTAAGGTTGCGAAATAGGTTATTAAATTATGACATATTTGATATATTTTTAGATTATATATTAGTTTATAGGTAAAATATACTAGTGGAAGGGAAAAATTGGGCAAAACATCAATTTATAATTAATTTATTTTGCTTTTTTAGGATTTTCCAAAAAAGTCAACTAGGTCTTACATTTAGGACGGGAGGGAGTATTTTATATAACACCATTGGACTGAATTGGATAGAAATAAACATTGTTAGATCTGAATAAAAACGAAATGGATTGGAGAAATACATTAATAGAGAGACCCCTCACCCTACTTCATGCGCGCGCACTTATATATGAGTGCGTGGTCTAAGGCAGATATAATCTTCATATACGGACAAGTAAGGAGTTGGAAAACGTAAGAAGGAGAGGTAGGGAAATTATGAGTATTGTGTGGGAAGATGTATCAGTGGAGGTAGTTTCTGATGGGAGGAAGAAGAAGAAGAAGCTTCTTCATGGAATCACTGGTTTTGCTCAATCAGCTCGTCTCATGGCTCTCTTGGGTCCTTCCGGCTCCGGCAAAACCACCCTCCTTAACTCTCTCTCCGGTATCTATCTATCTATCTATCTATCTATCCAACACACACCTCACTCTTCAACTGTAATTCATATATAAAACAAAGATATATAGATGGATCACATTCATATATGTGTGTCGTACGTGCAGTGTATGTCTAATTATTTGTTTTAATATATTCTTCTGATCTTTAGGAGGTTTCACTATATTACCATGCATCCATGCACAGGTTTCGGAATCAGACGGATAAGCTATTTAACTAATTGTGCACCAAAGTTCTAGACATGTAGATTTATACTCCCTCCGGTCCTAAATATAAGACCTAATTGACTTTTTTGAAAAATCCTAAAAAAAAGCAAAATAAGTTAATTATAAATTGATTTACCTAATTTTTTCCGTTAAACTAGTTTATTTTACTTATAAACTAATGTATAATCTAAAAATATATTAAATATGTCATTATTTAATATACTATTTTGCAACCTTAACTTCTCCAAAAAAAATTCTTCTAGGTCCTATATTTAGGACCGGAGGTAGTATTAATCTATCGCTCTACTGATGCACTCTTCAGTAAGCTACATATGATGAGGAATATTTAACGAAATTCGTTAATTTAATTAGTTTTTCTAACGTGTGTGTGTTAGACCCCCAGTCTGCCGTGTTTAAGCTCGTGCAGTAGTGTTACTAAAGCCTGACCCAACTGGATGGACCGATCAGTCGGACCATCACCCCCACCATAACAGCTCCACCTATATAAATGGAATAACTGCTTTTGTAGTTAACCGTGTTGGGTTTTTTTAGCCGGAAGAGATTAACCTCTTTTATTATTATAAGATCATCTTTAAAATTATCTGATCATTAAATGCACTTTTACTCTTTTATTCATGCATTATTTCATTTCCTACTAACCCTCTTTTATTATTTTTCTCATTATTCTTCTTCTTTATCTTTCATAAAAAAATATCAATTTTAGAAGAGGGATCATTTTCAACATGTTTATTATGTTGAACTATTTTAATTAGTTTTCTTAGAAAACAAAAATCAGTTAATTATAATGATAATATATATATATAAAGAATGGATTGATGGAGTATACATTAACTTTTAAGGTTGACTTTCTCTCCTTTTTCTTTGTTTTCCTCTTCCCTAATAAAACCATTGATCTTTGATCCAATGGTTTAATTTAAATCTAACTATTTTTATGAAAATAAATATTATTACAATAATACTTATAAATTTAAAATAAATTTAATCTATTAAAATTTAGTTTGAACAGTTTAAAATTGCGGACCGTTGTTACATATTTATATTTAATTTAATTTTCTTATTACAGTTATGAACTGTTCAGACCAAATTTTAACAGACTAAATTCATTTATATAATTTTTAACTACTATCATACTAATGTTTATTTTCATAAAAGAAGACATTAATTTAGGCCAATCCGGTATCGAGCAGGGTGACAGATTGACGGTCAATGACTGATCGCAAAGACTCTAACAATAATTGAATTTATAAAGATGATGATAGGCACGTGAATTTAAACGTTTATGATGGACTTTGGCTACTTTTTGTTCGGCTTGCCCTCCGACTTTCGGTCTTATATAGTGGTACAAAATTTTATAAATATGTTCCGTACGTGCACATGCATGGAGGATAACAAGGGCATGACTACATATCTATTTAAGTGGCCACATGTGTAACAGTGATACTACAAACCAAGTTAAAGGTGATATTTATCTATAAAGTATACACATATATAGGATTATATTTACCTATTGTTGGGCTCATATATAGTGTGTATAAAGGATCATTTTTGCTCTTTACAATTCAAATATTAACGGTTAAATATAATTCTTTGTGCATACTTTAGAGGTATATATATATGTTCACTCATGCGCACTTCCAGGGAAATTTTAGGCAAAATATAGTTTAAGAGTAAATATGATCCTCTATGTATATTCCAGGGCAATATGACCCTTAGTCCTATTTAGAAATGGGAAATACAGAACCTAGATATAGGACCTAGATAGTTTTTTTTTTAGAAGTTAAGGTTGTAAAATAGTCGATTAAATCATGACATATTTGATATATTTTTAGATCATCCATTAGTTTATAAGTAAAATAAACTAATTTAAAGGAAAAAATTAGGTAAATCAATTTATAATTAACTTATTTTGCTGTTTTTTAGGATTTTTCAAAAAAGTCAATTAGGTCTTATATTTAGGACCGAAGGGAGTAATAGATATGTCATGATCCAATAATTTGCAAACCAAGTTTTGATTTCTCTTTTGAGACGAAGGTACAGAATTAGCCTTGTGTACATCCAACATCATCACATAATGCTTTAGGGATGACAGTAACTCGTAGTTATCAAAATGAAATGAAAGTGACCTCATTGTTAATATGTATAACACCGTTATTTTTCAAGGTTAAGGTGCCACGTGTATGCATATTTTTTATACATAACTTTACACATCAACATTTTTGACACCTCAGCAATCTCCTAAACAATTCCTTAAAGAAATTGACAAAAAATCCCCTCTCTTCCCACTTCTCTTTCTTAGCTTCAACCTCAATTTTCTTCGTCTTCTTTCACCGGTATTGGCCACTCCACCTTCACCTTCATAAAAACCCGACGTCAAGACTTGTCTTGTGCTGTGAAAGTGTAAGAGGTGAATGAAGGGTAAATTGCCCATATAGTTTTGCAGTGAAAATGAAACAGAGAGAAGTCAGAAAATAAAGGAAGGGAAAGGAAGAAACAGAACTCGTAGACGTAAGAAATGGTGGGAATGACCGACAGCCAATGAGATTGGGCGTAATGAAAGGAAGCAATGCAACACAGAGACGAGAGGCCCATCCCAAGTCCTTTTTAGAGGAAGGAACAAAAGCGTGAATCAAATCTATGACATACCATCATTGTGGGAAAGACAGAACAGAAAATGAATAAAGCAAATATGAATGAGGTACATTTTGGGAAACCGAAAATAAAGAAGAGGGAGAAAGATATCCTAGAAAAAGAGTGAGGAGGGATATATAGCATGATGTTAAATGTTGAGTGTTGAATGGGAAATCGATTCTCAATTGACGTCATGTTTGGATGAAGGTTGGGTGGGTGATTATTAATTGTGGATCAATTAAGAAGAAGGTTGACGTAGAGAAGAGATGAAGTGTCAATTGCCAAACGTGACAAACGTGACAAAAATAAACATCAATGCGTTTCCCTAAGCTTGAAAAGTAGGTGTTTGTTACAAGTCCCTCGTGGAGGTTTCCTCACAAGGGAGACCTTATAAGTCCTAGGCTCCACAACCTTAACAGCTAGCTTTTGGGGTGTGGTTCTCTCAAGGACTTGTGCTCGTTACAGTGTTAATAGGGTAATGACCCTATTTTGCATTAATCAAACCATTGGATACCCTAAATTAACATTGTGTACAATTTCATTATTGAAGTAACTAAAGTGATTCAATTTTACCCTCCAACGAATGTAATCTTGATGCGTAGACGACGCCAATTGGTGGGTCTATCCAGTCAGGGGAAAATTATATCACTTTGATTACTTCAAGGGTGAAATTGTACTTGGTGTTAATTTATGATGTCCAGTGATCCAGAGTCGTTTAATTGAAGGGTAAAATATGGTCATTACCCATGTTAATAAATGGATATAATAACATGGTCACTTTTCTCCCACTTTAATAACCACTAGTCACTTTTGTCCAAACAAAACTATGAGGTGTTAGGCATACCCTGAGTCAAAACCTGTGGTCATTTTTGTATTTTTACCCTATTTTTTTCAAGTCAAATTATACACCTTTACATTTAGTAAAATCAACTGCTAGTCTTCTTTTGCTATCTCACAATCGCATCCAATACCCTTAATTTCTATGATATCCAACAAAACAGCTCGTGTATTTTTTACTTTTATGAATAATTTTGCTTGATTTTTAAATATACTTTTGAAGTGATTAATAAATTAACTTATACGTTATTATAGATCATAGCACTTTTTTTAAAGAAATTGAATGGAAATAACCATAATTTTATCAAGAAATAAAATAATTTTTTTTATATTTGAATATTTTAGTATCAAATTATTTGGTGCTATGCACTCACAGTCTGACCAATATTTGTCCACTCAACCCAGTGTACGTATTAGTATATACTAATACATATACTCCCTCCGTTACCTAATGTAAGAGCCCAAAATTTGAATGGTTTTGGTCCCTAATGTAAGAGCTCACCCCATATTCTCTCCTCATTTAATGCATTTTTTCCTACTTTACCCCTAACTCTCTTTCATATTTATTAATGCTTATGTATTTCTCTCTCTTAAAAGTACCATAATAAATATGGGCAATTTTGGAAAAGAAGCATCAACTCCAGACACCCAACTAACATTCACATGTTTTCTTAAGAAGCGTTTTTTTGACGGCTAGCTCTTACATTAGGGACCGGAGGGAGTATGTTAGAGTCAAGACACACTCGGCATTCAATTGGGCAATCACTATTTACCTTGATATAGCTGTTTAGCATATATAAATGAAGGGATATGATAACATCTGTGATGGAAAGATTAATAATCCTTATCTGGTTGTTTTTTATTTTCTTTTTGCAATGTTGCTCCTTAATGAATGTGATTTTGTATTAATAAATATTTTGTGCAGGAAGACTTCCTACAAATGTTTCAATTACTGGCAACATTCTAATCAATGGAAGGAAGAGAAACTGGTATCACAGGGAGATGGTAATTCAAAATTGAAATTTTATATTGCGATTCACGTAGACACTAATCCATGTTTAATGACACATCTGATCTCTCGATTTTGTTTGAAATTTCAGTCTTATGTTGCTCAAGAAGAGACATTCCTAGGAACATTAACGGTGAGAGAAACTCTTATGTTCTCTGCGAGGATGAGGTTGATTTCAAAGATGACTCAAGAAGAGATTGATAAGGTGGTTGAACACACTATAATGGAAATGGGACTTGAAGAATGTGCCAATTCTCACATTGGGAACTGGCATTTACGGGGAATAAGTAATGGTGAGAAGAAGAGATTGAGCATTGGCCTTGAGATTTTGACGCAGCCAAATGTCTTATTTCTTGATGAACCTACTAGCGGACTTGACAGTGCCTCTGCTTTCTACGTAATCCAGGCCTTGAGCCAGATTGCTCATGATGGAAAAGTAATTATGTGTTCAATTCATCAACCGAGTAGTGAAATCTTTAATTTGTTCGATGATTTGCTTCTACTCTCTGGTGGAGAAAATGTTTATTTTGGCGAAGCAAAGATGGCTTTAGAGGTATAAATTATGTAGAGAATTTTTTACGTATTCCCACACACACACATATTAACGAATCACAACTGAACACATTTAAAGTCTGCAGTGAAACTTTAAATCTAGATTGACAACCGAAAAAACATTAACTAGGACATAAAGAAATTTAAATCTCAAATTTATTTTCAATGTTTTTCATTTGTTAAGTTGGAGAAAAAGTTTCGATATCGTTGATTTTTTAGTGTGTCAAGGTTAGATTAAAAAATTCCATGTCATATTTTGTGTTTTCACTTATAATTTTTTAAACCATAAATAGTATAATGCACCGAATTTACCTAAAGATTCCTTAATTATTCAAACATAAAATTGAGATATCAATGCAATTAGCGGAGATTTTGAGTAATTGATTGCATCCTTGGGATAGTTTTTTGCTAATGCAGGCTACCCTTGCCCAGCTAGAAGGAACCCTCCAGATCACTTCCTTTTATGTGTCAATTTGGACTTCGAATTGATTGTGAGTTCGTTTAGGGTTATTATTAGTAGCTTGTTTCCTTTTGGAAATAGTATTTTGTCAAACTTCTGAATCTGAGTTGTTATTTACAGGCAACATCATCAAATTATGCAATGGACTTGAGAACATCAAAGAGTAGATCGGCCCTTATTCAATGCTATAAAACATCGGATAGAATGATCAATGCGAGAAGAAAGATAAAAAATCTCATATATGATGTACGAAATTTTAGAGTTATTTTTAACTGACAATTGAATTTAACTTATCGGACCAGTCTCAGTTTCAAAATTGGTTAATGAATTTTCTAACTGAATTAAGCATCCATATAATTTAAAATATAACTGAACATCCCTCTGAATCAATGATGAATTTGTGAACTGTTACAACAGTCGCAGGATAAACTGGTGATTGAGTCCGAGATCAGAACAAGCGGTAGCACTTGGTGGAAGCAACTCTGCACATTGACCAAAAGATCTTTCCTGAACATGACTAGGGACATGGGCTATTATTGGCTTAGGATTATTTTCTACGTAATGGTCTCCATCAGTGTTGGAACCCTGTTTTATCATACTGATACGCACAACACCTCAATCATAGCCAGAGTAAAGTGCATAGCATTCATCTATGGCTCCATGATTTGTTTATCATGTGGAGGATTACCCTTCTTCCTTGAAGAATTGAAGGTAAAGTTAAGAATTTATCCGTTGGTTTCTGTACAGGAGCTACTTTACCGAAATATTCTTTTATGTGATGTCAAACAAAATTTAGGTGTTCTATGGTGAAAGGTCTAAAGGACATTATGGGGAGGCTGTGTTTGTACTGTCAAACATTCTATCCTCGTTCCCTTTCCTTATTCTTACAGCACTCTTATCTGGGACGATCATACACCACATGGTGCAGTTTCATTCCGGCTTAATCCATCATGCATTTTTCTGCCTCAACTTGTTCGGCTGCTTATCAGCTCTTGAAGGTTGCATGATGGTTGTTGCTTCAATGGTTCCTAATGTCCTAATGGGCATAGGAATAGCAACTGGGGCAATGGTAAGCAATCCATCCACTGTCTCCGTTTTCTTTAACTTGTCATATAAACATATATGTTTCTTCTGACTTGAAAGGGTCTTGGCTATACAATTTTTTTTCCACAAATGACCATGGTTTTAATAGCTTGATCACTTTAACTGGTGAGGGTCAGATCTTTATGATGATGTCCTCCCCACTGTCCAGACCACTACCTGACATTCCCGAGATCTTTTGGCGCTACCCTATGTCTTACCTCAGTTTTGAAACTTAGGCTGTACAGGTACATCACATCATTCCGAATTTCAGAAGCTATTGATATTTCATCACCATTATATACATACTGATACACATACACACACACATAAACCAAATACAACAAGTCAACAACTCTGCTCAACCCCCCGAAGAACTGGATTAATTGCTTTCTGTATATTGTTACATCTTGGTTTAACATAATAATAGAGTAAAACAAGTTGGCCTGTTTGGTTGTAAGAAAGGAAAGTGGAGAAATGGAAAGTAAAAGAGTGAAGATGGAAAGTAGAGGTAATTATGGGAAAGTAAAGTTTGTGGCTGAAGGAAAGTTTGAGATGAAGAGAAAAAACTTGTGGACCGAGAGATACATATAAATTACCAAAAAACCATATATTTCCATTTCTTCAATTTCAATTCTTACAACCAAACGGACCCTAAATTCCTTGGTGTTTTGGAGCGCAGGGACAATACAAGGATGACATGTTGGGGCTAGAGTTTGATGCTCTACTACCAGGTCAATCAAGAATGAAGGGAGAGCAAATCCTTGTGAAAATGTTTGGGATCTCGTTGGATCATGGCAAGTGGTGGGACTTAACTGCTCTGCTATCATTAGTATTAGTTTATCGAATGCTCCTCTTTGTTGTACTTAAGTACAACAGGAGGCCCAAAATATGCAAATTGCGGTATTATGCAAAGGTCTTTGCCGGAAGATTTTCACCAACTAAAAAGACATCTGTCTTGTCCAAGAAGCAACTTGCTCCACGACAATTATCTTCTCAAGAGGGTCTCATGTCTCCGAATTTAACAGTTTGATGCTTTTGAAGATAGTGCAGGATGCAAGTTCAAGTGATTATTCCCCAAACCATTGTGAGCATGGCGAGTGCTAAGTGTAATATTGCTCATGATTTGTAATTTATTGTCATATGTAGGCCAAAAATAAAAATATCATTTAATATTATGGCTGACGTTTTCCCCTTCTATATGTTCTATAAAAATATTGTTGTAATTTGACACAAAAAATGTTTATAAATAAACTTAAATGGTTAACATGTACAAGTACAATCAAAGAAGTTGGTAAATGGTTATTAGGAAAAGAAATACTGCCTCCGGTCCTAAATATAAGACCTAATTGGCTTTTTCTAAAAAATCCTTAAAAAAGCAAAATAAGTTAATTATAAATTAATTTAGCTAATTTTTTCCCTTAAACTAGTTTATTTTACCTCTAAACTAATGAATAATCTAAAAATGTATCAAATATATCATCATTTAATAACCTATTTCGCAACCTTAATCTCTCCAAAAAAGTCAATTAGGTTCTATATTTAGAACCGGAGGTAGTAATAGCCAAAATTGACAGTATTTCCCAGCTAACAAATTAAAAAAAAAATTGAATCACAACCTTAAATGTTTGAACCGCATCATTTATTTTCTTCGTTGAAATCTCTGTAGTCCCGCTTCATTTTAATTCCTGAAACGGTCCTGCAACATGCAGTTACCAGTTAGTTGATAAAGACATTGTGGGCGCCATTTATACTTAGAGGTCTCCCCCCACGCCTACCATTTTTCTTTTATTTGTCTTAAGGTGGAGAAATATTTGCACAGATGTTGAATTAAAATGTTTAATATGTACCTAAGCATCACCTTGTTTTTTGAAAAACTGCACGCATGGGATACCCATGAGCTTCCGCTATTTCTGGATCTTCTTATATGTCAATTTCAACGAAGTGAACCTTCTGATCAAATTCATCGATCACCTGCCATAGCAATGTGAAATGAAGTATTATAACTCTCCATTTTCTATATGTATGCTTTTAAACCTACAGATGTCAAGCATGAAAACCCAAATACGGTAGCAAAATACAAATTAATATGCACCATTCTCAAGTGCAAGTACAAAAAAACCGAGCAAATAATACTGAGAACACTGGAACATTTTTGTATTATTATTCTCCTAAGCTCTGAAGGGAGAATCTTTGCACTACTGGATGAACTGAAATAAAGTTACCTGATTAACTCGCTGTGAATGCACAAAACTTGTCATTTGAAAATACAGAAAGTTCTTTTTTTTTGGCCAATAATACAGAAAGTTCTGAGTGATAGTCAATATATAATATGCATGTATTTGTATTCTTTACATTCCTATATCATGCAAACAACAGCATAAACATCATGTCATAGGCTTACAGCAATGACCAGTATTGTGACAGGTAAGGCTGACAAATAACTTAAACAATCACATACCTTGCTAAGAATTGGCTCCAAAGTCCTACACGTACCACATGTTGGTGATGTATAAAGTACACATATAAGCCTTGGACTTTCATGGTACAATTTCCTTTTCAATTTAACACATTACCTATCTTTTCTTTGTACACTTTTCTTTCATTTTTTTGGCTTTGTGTAGATATTTATCATATATTTTGAAATTTTACACATTCTTTTTATACATTTATTATTCTCTTTCATATTTGTCATATTTTTTGTTCATCATCTTATCTCCAGGCATTTTCTTTCCTATCTAATAATAAGAATCTAACAGAAAAACAGATTACATTTCTGATATAACTATTATTTCAAAAAAGTTACATTTTCTTTAAAATAAGGATAGGAGGGAGTCATTTTTAGTTCCCTTGATAAACACAGAGTAGTCACTTGAACTTTAAAACTTATTATAAAGCACTCCCTCAGTTCCTAAATATAATTCTTCTACTTTCAGATTTCAATTTGTTCCTAAATACTGTATAAGCAAATTTCTAATTTTGTCAACTTATTTCCAAACAAACCCAATAACGCTTATCTATAATAAACAAGTAAGAGAGGGAGAGTGATAATAAAGGTATATTTAGGGTAAATTAATAATATCATGTGATCATAATTAATTTAACTAGCATCCTTAATCTAATCAAATTAGAGAAAATGACCTTAAACTTAGGAAGGAAGGAAGTACTACACAAGAGCAACAATTTGGGTTTCAGTCCTCCTGTGGGCCTCAGATGTGAGTTTATTCAGGCCCATATTTCATCGGCCCAAATATCTAAGCTCAGACAAACAATTTCCACTTGTTCGGCGACGCCTTCAAAAATTTGCAGCCAAGTTGCAGTGTCCACCACTAACCTTCACACATTGAGCATTAAGAAGCCAAGATGTGCACTCTAATTCAAACAAAAAGCACTAATTAAGCACCAATTATGCAAAAGAATGGGCGGATTAAAGGCGGTTGTGAAGAAAGGCTTAGGAGACATGAGCTTCATGGCCGACGGCGGAGTAATCAACTGGTTTCCGGGACACATGGCGGCGGCCACTCACGCCATCCGACAACGCCTTAAGGTCGCTGACTTCGTAATCGAAGTGCGTGACGCTCGCATTCCTCTCTCCTCTGCTCACGCCGATCTTCAATCTCAGCTCTCAGGGAAGCGCCGCCTAATTGCTCTCAATAAAAAAGACTTGGCTAACCCTAATATCATGCATGTACGGCCCTCTCTCGTCTTTATGAGCTCAATACAAGTTTGCTTCGTGTGGCCATGTTATGTTTATTTCATCGCTCACTAAAATGTCCCGTCCTTAAGTGTTAATGTATTAGTTAGGGAAAATTTTAGTGACCTTTTAATATTATGAAGAAATTTTGGCTTCATTTATGAGTTATGTTGAATTTTGTGCTTTGTTATTGTAGAAATGGACACATTATTTTGAGTCGTGCAAGCAAGACTGTGTTCCTATAAGTGCACATAGCAAGAGCTCTGTTAAGAAGGTTAGTTGCTACTCTTCCTGTTCTAATTATAAGATTTGATGCAAAATTAATCACTTTAAATTGTTTTAGTTATATTTTTCATCAGCACTAATTTATTCTACCTATAATTGTTTAATCCAGATAATTATATGGTGTATGTTATTTTATGTTTACGTTGTTCATGCTAAGCATTTTTTCTTCTAAGCCAAGCTTAACAATTACATGATAGTGAGTGTGTAATTTGGAATGCCAGTTCAAGTTTTGCTGTTTCCCTGTAAATCAGAAACATAAGTTTAATGTGCATGTTTTAAAATGTATGTGATTCTGATTAAGTTAGTTCATTTTCATGAAGTTAACATAGTGTATACTGATTTTTCCCTTGCTATGATCTTTTTTGGCCATGTGTTGAAGCTTCTTGATCTTGTCGAGTTCAAGTTGAAGGAAGTGATTTCGAGGGAACCTACTCTCCTTGTTATGGTGCTTGGTGTTCCAAATGTTGGGAAGTCAGCTTTGATTAATTCAATCCATCAAATTGCATTGTCTCGCTTTCCAGGTAAAAATTTTGCATATCATTTGAGCTGTTAATGAATGTCAAGCTGTCAAATTTCTGTTGTTATTTTCCCCCGTAATTGGATTGAGCGAATGTGCTCTGGTGATGTTTGAATTTGCTTTCATAGTGCAGGAGAAGATGAAGAGAGCTACTGTTGGACCACTGCCTGGTGTTACTCAAGATATTGCCGGATATAAGGTCAAGTGATCTGAATACCATAATTCTATATTTGCAATATATTTGCTCGCGTACTAATATGTTCTTGTACTTCTCCCCATAATTTCCCATTAACATGTTTTGAATTGTTCTATTTGAGAAACAAAAATTTTGCTAGAATCTTAGAAGTGCTGGCTTTGCATTTCAACTGGTGATATTCATTGGATCCCTTTATATGCTGTGTCCTTTTGGAGTTGCTGTAGTTGATCACATTATAGTAGTGTGGTTATATTAACTTTACTTGTCTCAACCTCAGATGCCGCAATTTGGAAAAGTCATGATATTGAACAGAGTTCTGACTCTTGGCCAGAAGATTATTATTTTCTAATGGCAAAAGAACTTCCCATCTTTTTGTTTGGCCGTGTTTTTTATTTCGTTATTTGATTGTGCGCATGCATATGTTGGTTTAGTGATGTGTATGGACATATAGTAAAATTTTGACCCTGACTCAATGTCCAGATAGCACACCATCCGAGCATATATGTCTTGGATACCCCTGGGGTGCTGGTTCCAAGTATCCCAGACATAGAAACAGGGTTAAAGTTGGCTCTTGCAGGTAGTATATCCATTAAAATGGTCTATCTTAAATTTCCTTCTTAATGTGGTGTTGTTATTTGGCTAATAGTTTTCTATGTGCTTGCAGGATCTGTGAAAGATTCGGTAGTGGGTGAGGAGCGAATTGCTCAGTACTTATTGGCAGTTCTAAACACCCGAGGAACTCCAATTCACTGGAAGCACCTGAATAATAGGAGAATGGAAGGGATTCGATATGAACCTGAGGAAAAACATGAATACAGTTTGAAAAGCCTCAAGGGAAAGAGAATAAATCCACCAAATAAATCTGAAGTGGTTTATATTGAGGTAACATACCACATTTCCCTTGTAATTCCTTCATGGGTAACTGGAATATTTATGTGCACACCGTAGTTTAATTACTCCAAGCTCCATCATTGTATTTAATTCATTTGAGTCGGTTAGATGATTGTTGATAGCATACGTTGTACAGAGTCACAATGTTTGTACTGCTATTCATTTAACTGTAATCTGAGGAGATAATAGTTTAATGCTTTATGGAAGGTTACTGCTTGTAGCATTATGCTTCACGGATTATGTTCCTTGGGCTGCTTTTCTGATAAGTGTTATTGTGACTTTTGCATTCTAGGATCTTGTAATGGAAGTTCAACGTGCACTGTATGTGACACTGACAGAGTTCAGAGGGAACATAGAAGAAGAGGGGGACTTGGAGGATCTGATTGAACAGCAATTTGGGGCATTGCAGAAGGCGATGAAGATACCTCACAAGGCTTCAGAGGCACGTTTAATGGTATCCAAGAAGTTCCTTACTCTATTTAGGACTGGCAAACTTGGACCCTTCATTCTTGATGAAGTTCCTCAATCTTGACCGTTGCTTCCTCTATTTTTTTTTGGGGGGGGGGGGGGGTTAGTTTTCAATATTTCCTCTTCTTAATCAACCCTCTAACACTAATGCTGCGCAAGTTTAATCCAGAGAAACCCCAAAATTTGTAATTTTATATATAGCATTTCTAGAAATAACGATTATAATTATTTAGTGCGGATTTTGTATGAGTAAAATAATGCTCTTGCAAATAATAATAATAAAAAAAAGGGATGAATGTTTGATGGGTTTCTTTCACTTCATCGATTCTTCTAATTAATGGTGAATAAAATTACATTTAGAGTATGTTTGGTTGTGTAAAAGAAAGTAAAGAATTAGAAATGGAAAGGGTAAGAGATGGAGAGTAGAGGTAGTGATGAGAAAGTAAAGTTTGTGGGCCCCAGGAAAAGTGTGAGATGGGGAGAAAAAACTTGTGGGCCCCGGATATATGTAAATGATCATACTACCCCTTAACTTTACAATTATTTTCCAACCACTTTCTTGGGTTTCTAACAACCAAACATAGCCTTAGTATTCAATTTTTTTTTTGTTTTTAATGTGGCTGCCATGCTATTTTAAGCCCTTAATTTTTATTTTTACCTACTCTCAACGTTGCCGCTTGAAGATGAAGAGTGATCAACAAAGTCATGAATAAATAGGTGAGCTGCTGTTCTGGCTAAAGAAATAGGTGTGATGCCAAAACCAATTAAATCTATATCTATATCTATAATTTTGAAAAAGCAATTACCTTTTTTTATAACATAAAAAAAATTACTGTTATAATAAAAAGAGTATATAATTAAAGGAAGGATTGGCAAAAAACAAAATAACCAAAGGAAGGGCAAGTGTCTCCAATTGCGGGGTGATGTAGAAAATTGAAAATTTGGCCACGGGACCAAGTAATTGTGAACATCTACATTCTTCATATTTCCATATCTTACTTTGGATGGTTCTTATTTGATTTTTTATTATTTTTTTTAAAATATTTTAATGACTACATAAGGTCAAAAAACTGTGACTACCTAATTTAAAATTGAGATGGTAATTTAACAACCAACATTTTTTTAAAAAAAGATTTACTTTTATTTAAAATATAACAGTTAAAAATCTAATAAATCTAAAAACTTAAAATAAAATCTTACGAGTAGAGGCTAACTATCAATTTAACTGGCACTGTCAGCGGAACGAGATTCCCGTCTATCTACTAACATGTGTTCAAGGAAAATGATAAGTGGTTCCCACTAAGGTCCCCAGTGCCCCACTACCACTACTACTAGGGGTATGCTCTTAATCCTTCCGATCTCCATCAAAAAACAGAAGTGTTGACCCGTTTTCGATGGAAAAGAATAGATTAAATACGAAAGATGTCACGAGTTAATTAATACACTGCAGTTATATTTTATAGCGATGATCTATAAATGCTAACAATGCCCGCTCAAAACACATACTCCATATGTTAATTAGGAAGTTGTTAAGTCGAGGCCAAGTATATGTGTCCCCACAACTTCATTTCTCTTTGAAAATTCATGTGGATCTGCGAAAGGTCCTATTTAATTAGTTTACGTTTTATGTATAGTTGTATTCCACTACTGAATAACACAGTTTTCTGACCAAAAAACTACTGATCGAGTAACAAAATGATTCCATAAACTTCCCCCGCATCGAGTAACAAAATGATTCCATAAACTTTCCCCGCTTCGATTCCATTGTCTGTTAATGGAGGAGATATATGTACTCCCTTTGTCACTATTTATAAAGCTATATTTTAATTTATTGAATTTCTCTCCTTTTATAAAATCCTCTTTGAATTCCTCTAAAAAAATATGTACATTTCAACCTATTTTACTATTCATTAATTTCTTCCATACATTTTCTTTCATGATTTTTCCATTTTTATTCTCTCTCTTAATAAGTACTCCCTTCATTTCTAAATATAAGACTCGTTTAGAGAAGTGGAATTGTCCTAAATATAAGACATTTTTTTTAGCTTTTTTTCATAATATCTCTATTATTGAACTTCTTTAATGATAAACTAATTAACAAAGACAAGGGTGAAACAAATGTAGATGGTTAGAGTGATATGATAATATCATGTGATTGTAACAAACTTAACTTATAACTTCCTTAACTAATAATTAAGAGCACTTTTTTGTCGGAATTAAGAGCGCTTTTAAGACAAAAGAAATGCTATTTTTCCAATGCATTTATCATGATGAACTAATTTTAGCTGTTTTTTTTTTCTATAATACAGTAATTTGAATAAAATCACCGGAAAAAATAACCTTATTATATTAGGCGCCCGGTGGTATAAACATACCCCTCTTCCTGATTATTTTGTGGAAACGAATCATTCTGGAGGCCACGTGTGCTTTATTCCAAATTATTAAGAGCAGTTCATTCACATGTATCAGATCATTCTGGCCATATGTATGCTTGATTCCAAATATGAATTGAAACATCTCAGCTGAGCGCACGTGTATGTCCAGAATAAGAAAGTGTGATTGGTATCGCGATTATGGGATGGAGATAAGTAAAATTGGACGGGTATGTATAAGCGTTTAAAATTGTTTTTAACTTATGGGTAATGTTACGGGAATGTTTGTTTATTTTGACTTAAGTAGCAAAAGTCATTTTTTAAGTCACAAGCCAAATTAATTTAGAGGGGGAGGGAGAAAAATATCACATTAGTTTATTAACCGATTTAGAGAAATTAAAAACGAAATAAATTATTTAATTTTAGTTTATTTTTGCTTCATATCTATAGCTCTAAAATAATCATGTTAGATGAATAATTTCCTTGTGTTGTTTTTATATGATTTAAGTAACTTATAAATAATTCAGTCCAAAAAAAAGTAACTTATAAATAAGACCATAAAAAAAGATTTTTTAAATTTTTCTAAGAAAATATTTTCCAGAAAGATTAATCTCAATATATTTCTTATGAGGATGGGTCCACCTTATGCTTGGCAGATTCTTAACAGGCAATGTGAATTCACCACAACGGAGAAATTAAAAGCTGTAGAACGCAACCTTGTTGTCCCACTCTGATCGTCTCTTTGGGACGAGTTACGTCGTGACATGTATGAAAATGATCTTGTTGTGAGATAGATATATAGCGCGTACACTTTCAACAACCTTACATACATTTTTTTTTATCCAACAACCTTACATACATTCTAAACTTTGTGAATAACTCGTTTTTTTTTCTTGTTTGCTTTTATTATGAGAGATATGGCTTGTTGATCGACTTTATACATGCAATGCGCCCACTACAAATATCTAAATAAATAAAAAATATTAAATAGACATGTCGGCGATTATCTTTTTGATCAGAATGTCGGCAATTATCTTGAGAAAGTTGATTTCTTTAGTTTATTTTTTTTTATTATTATCTTCAAACAGAAATGATTTTTCGTAGATTAGGTTGGTGAACCAGTAGTCACTTCATAATATTTGATTTAAAGTAATCAATAATTAAAAGCTTAACCAGATTCACGGACCGTATTTATTTCTAATGACATGATTTCGCTCAGTTTTCTTTATGCACTTTCGCTGGACAATCAACAATACAATAAAATATTTCTGGCCACCCGAATTATAGGTATAAGATATGGAATTTATTAGTTAGTATTGCTTCCAAACAATGAATATGCCTTATCTTTAAATTTCTTAGCTCCCACAAATTAAATAATAAAAAAGCACTATGATTTATGGAGCAGCTCATATTAAAGGTCGTGAATTGTAGACTTAAACTTTCAAATTATAACATTGAATCATGCATAGTATGTAGTAGCTTTTTTTGCAGCATGATTTTTGCTTTTTGTTTCTTTTCGCCGGGAACAAGTCAAGTTTTTTTTTTTGGTAATTAACAAGTCATCACGTCATCAACGATGTTCGCTTGATAAAGACAAATAACGCTTCTGAAAAATATGTATATTTGAAAAGATGCTAATTGAATAATCAAACCATATTTATGTGGGATACATCAATGTTCCAACTTCCAACATATTATATCATATACGGACCAACGTGACAACAGTAGCTATAATTTTAATCCTAAGTGTGTTAATTATTGCAGAGATTGTACGACGGTATTGCGATCTAACACACACACGCACACTTTTTTTACTGAACTTGTATTGAATGACCATTCAAGCTAGCTCAATTTTGATATATATATTTTTTATTTTTGATCCACGAGTTTCACAAACACATATAGTACTCCCTCCGTACTTAAAATAATAAGAGCTCCAAATTTGTATATGTGCTTTTGTCCCTTTTCATAAGAACCTTGCTAAATTTGTCAATATCTATTGGATTTTTTTTTCATTTTACATATCATTATTCTTTCAAATCATGTTTTTTTTTCATACTCATTTATAACATTCCTATCATATTTATCTCGTATATACTCATTCATAAATATAAGGGTAAACATGAGAAATAACATTATGTCTGATATATTTATTTTCGTCAACCATTTCCATAACCTGACTTGTTTGATTTTATATCTCTTTGACTCTTATAACAAAATTAAACTACGGAGAGGGATTACATATTAAGATATTAAGAAAAAGTCGCCATGCAACATATGAATGATAATGGAAAGTTTTTTTTGTTACTTCAAGTGCGGAGACAAGTAATCTGTAAATCAAAGCCTTGGATAGCCTACATAAGCTAAGGAGGAAGCTAAGGTGTCAAATAAAAAAGTCACGAGCCAATTCTTACTCTGCCTTTCTCCTACTCAGTTGGTTCAAATTCGGAAGTGGAGATCTGTGTGTGTGCCCTGGTAGTGGTAGCTGCTGAAAGCTGAATATGGTCCTATAAAATGTACAGCTGTAAAGCTTTGCCCCCAAAGATATGATACAGTTGTATCTTAATGAAAATGATCGTTTGGCAAAAAAAAATAAATAAAAATGCATGGATCGGAGAGTGGAGTCGAACAAAGAGAGTATTAAATATGTGAGTCAGGACCCATACAGAGGACGTTAGCATCATAAATGATCAGGCATTTCATGCTATTGCTACTCCCTCATTTTTTAATTTAAGATTATTTGATTTTCTTGAAGATTAAAGAACTTAATTAATTGTAGTATATGTATATATTTTAGTAGTACTCCTCTTACCATTATTATTAGAAGGGAGAATTTCAATTAAGGACCTCTATAGACATTTAATTAAAAAGTAGGACCAATATATTCTGAAACATCAGTTAAGGACCAAGGGGGCAAAGTGAAATTAAATTGGAAGGGCAAAAGACCATATTAACCTTCCCAAACTCACCCAAACAAAGCAATCCCAACTCTCCTCCTCAGCCGCAGCTTCATCCCCCAACCACAATAATGCCTCCGATCCTCCTCCTTCGCCCAACTCTCATTCAACCAACAATCTCCTCCTCCGATCATTCTCTCCGTCCCATTCTCATTCTCGGTGGAGTCGGAATTCGGCCTTCACATCCAACCCAAACATAAAACCCATTGAAGCAACCCATTGTTTGGAAATATGCAGTTAGAGAGCTTGATGGAATTGAAGCTTGAACGATCAATTGATTCTCTACATTTAGAGAGCTTGAAGCAGGGGGAAAATGTCAGAGAAAGAAAAGAGGATAACATATTGTCTCTTTTTCTATGGATGTTGATGATTCAATAGTAAGTTCTGCATTCAAATATTTGCTGCAGTTATGTACCGAATTTGAGTTTGATGTTCTGTGGCATCGTGGATTAACAAGGGCTTCGGAGTGACAAACATTTTTCTGGGTTACTTTTCATTTATTGTCTGATTTGAGCATTATTGGACTTAATTGGTGTTAGATTTCTCAAATGTTCATAATGCTGTCTTATTCCATCTAATTTGGTAGCAGAGATAAAGTCTATTATATATATATATATATATATATATATATATATATATATATATATATATATGGTAAAAATAGACAATTGAAAAACATGCATAAGACCTTCAACAAGTGAAATACCCTTTTCAACAAGTGAAACTGAGTTCTCAACGTAAAATGACAATTTCAATAACTAGTGGTCAATGCCCTTAAAAAACATGTATAAGACCTTCAACAAGTGAAATGCTCTTTTTAACAAGTGAAACTAAGTTCTGAACAAGTGAAATGATCATTTCAACAAGTGATGATTAATGTCTTCAAAAAATATGCATAGGACCTTCAACAAGTGAAATGTTTTTTCTCAACAAGTGAAATTTAGTTCTCAACAACTAAAATGGCCATTTCAACAACTGGTGGTCAATGCCCTTAAAAAACATGCATAAGACCTTCAACAAGTGAAATTGAGTTCTCAACAAGTAAAATGACCATTTCAACAACTGGTGGTCAATGCCCTTAAAAAACATGCATAAAACCTTCAACAAGTGAAATGCCCTTTACAACAAGTGAAAATTGAGTTCTCAACAAGTGAAATGACCATTTCAACAAGTGATGATTAATGCCTTCAAAAGATATGCATCAGAACTTCAACAAGTGAAATGTTCTTTTCAACAAGTGAAATTGAGTTCTCAACAAATGAAATGACCATTTCAACAACTGGTGGTCAATTGCCTTAAAAAACATGCATAAAAACATGTAATTACATGATGGGTTGCATTTGGTAGATTCAGACCGTGATCTCACTTGGGGGAAAAATTAATTGACCCATAAAGAACATGCAAGCATTAACAAATTTCTTTTGCAACCACTTTCCTCCTGCTACTTATGACAGATTTGGACAAGCTACTCTCCTCAATCGATCATGTCCGCTTACTTAGAATTCAAAATTTATCCCTCACATTAGAAAAGGTATGAATCTTCTACTCAGGCCATTTTATGAAACAATCCTTCTAATTAGCATGTTGCTTACTTTTACTTCTTCATCTTATTTCTTCCACTCCATTCCCATATGGAGATTCCGCAGATAAGTACCTCCACCATTGTTCATCACTGCGACTCTAACCCTTCCACCTTACAGATGCCAAGAAACAGTAAAATCAACTATACCTGATATAATAAACTAAAGTTCATATATTGCTTATCTCACTAACTTTGATCTCTCGCTCATGAAGCAAGACCAAAACATTATATTGAGAATTCATCCCTGATGGATTCCGTATGCTGTTGTCGGCTCATATCATAAGAGGAGAGCAAGGGGAAAATACTCTGACGAGGGGAGACATTTAGCCCATGTGGATTATAACTTATCTAGGGTCAGTTTAGTCTTTTTGCTTCAAATTTTAATCTCATTTCGGGACCTTGGTCCTGCAGTGATAATTCAGAATTTTTTGGGGGCTAAATGAAATAAATTGGATACAATGGTCCTTAAATGAAATTCTCCCTTATTAGAATCCAAATTTTGCATTGCAGCTTGGTCTAAAATATAAGAATTCGTCTTTATTTGTCTAGCCATGATTGTTTCCATATTTTACACCTGATTAATTTGAAGTATTGTACTGCCTCCGGTCCGTAATATAAGAATCTAATATTTGAATGATTTTAGTCCAAAATATAAGAGCTGATCTTACTTTCTCTCCTCATTTAATGTATTTTTTTCTGCATCACCCACTCCTAACTTTTTTCATATTTATTAATTTATTAATGCTTATGTTTTTTTCTCTCTCAAAAGCATCATAATAAATATAGGTAATATTGGAAAACAAACATTAACTTCAAACAACAAACAAAATTTTACATGTTTTTTTAAGAATTTAAATGTGTTTTGGCAGATGAAATCATATATTACGGAAAACATGCATGGAGTATCAAACAAAGGGTAAGTTGATGGTTACATTTATTTTCTCTCTCTACATTCTCCCTCTCATACTCGTTAATACTTATATTTCATCTCTTAATAATCCTATATATATATATATCAGTGTAAATATTAGGAAATTTTTTTATTTCAGACATATTTATGGTTTTAAACCACTTTTAAAAATTATTCTATCTATCTCCCTTTACACTCTTTAATTACTGCTTATTAATATACTCTTATTTATTTCTCCCAATGCTTCTATCTCAAAATAGTTGTCATTGAAATGTACTCCCTCTGGTCCCTAATGTAAGAGCCCAAAATTTGAATGGTTTTGGTCCCTAATATAAGAGCTCACCTCATATTCTCTCCTCATTTAATGCATTTTTTCCTACTTTGCCCCTAACTCTCTCATATTTATTAATGCTTATGTATTTCTCTCTCTTAAAAGTACCATAATAAATATGGGCAATTTTGGAAAAGAAGCATTAACTCCAGACACCCAACTAACATTCACATGTTTTCTTAAGAAGCGCTTTTTTGACGGCTAGCTCTTACATTAGGGACCGGAGGGAGTATTTTATTTAAAGCATGCATATTTATGATACTTTAACTACTTTCAACATTTTTAATAAGCGTATTTGGGTTGTTGAATCAGGAGGGACTATTAAGCATGTTTAACTAATTAACCGGGTAGAGGTCAAATATAATCTAGAATAAATATGTGGGCCATTGTCATTTCCAGTGGGGCTATAACCCATATATGAGAGTGACGGAGATAATAATAAATTAACGCTGAAGTGAAGTTTTGTAATTACTTCTATATGGGCAAGCAAGCAGCATCTTTTTTATTAAAAGGATTCTCTCATTTCGTCTTGTCTCTTTACCCATCATTTTGGTCAAACAACTTTTTAAAAAAATCGGATTTCATTAAATATTTATTTTGTATAACACTTTTGGACTAAATTGGATGCAAATAAACGTCGCTAGATCTGATAAAAACGAAGTGGATTGGAGATATGCATCAATAGATCAGAGAGACCCCCACCCCCCCTACTTCTTGGGCGTGCACCTATATATGAGTGGTCTAAGGCAGATATATATAATCTTCATATACAGACAAGTAAGGAGTTGGAAAAAGTAAGGAGAGGTAGGGGAATTATGAGTATTGTGTGGGAAGATGTATCAGTGGAGGTTGTTTCTGATGGGAGGAAGAAGAAGAAGAAGCTTCTTCATGGAATCACTGGTTTTGCTCAATCAGCTCGTCTCATGGCTCTCTTGGGTCCTTCCGGCTCCGGCAAAACCACCCTCCTCAACTCTCTCTCCGGTATCTATCTATCTATCTATATCTATCTATCAACGCATGTACACCTCAATCGTCAACTGTCATTCATATATAAAACAAAGATATATAGATAAGTCACATTCATATATATACGTGCAGTGTATGTCTTTTTGTTTGCTTGTTTTAATATATTTCTGATCTGTAGAAGGTTTCATTATACTACCATCCATGTACAGGTTTCGGAATCAGATGGATAAGCTATATTTAGTTAATATAGTGCATTAAGGTAGATCTGGACATGTAGATTTATATCATTCGCTCTACTGCACTCTTTAGTAAGCTACATGTGAGGAGTATTTATTTAGCGAAATTTGTTAATTTAATTAGTTTTTCTAACGCATGCGTGTTAGTTCCCCAGCCTGCCATATTATTTATGCATGTGTAGTCATGACTCATAATATCTCTCTTAGCTTCATTATTATGTACAACTGATCGAAAAAAATTATAAATTTGATAGAATTTGATTGGGTCTTAAATTTATGACTAAAGGGTACTTGGTGCGGCTTGAAAGTTAGACATACGAAGAGTTATTCATTTGCTTGTGAAGAGTGAGACGCTTGTTTATGGAGCTTTTAATAATAACCTCTGAAAGTTAGACACTTGTCCATTTGTAAGTGTCTAACTCTTCAATAATAAATACCTCCCCCTTTTTTTGGAAGCAAAACAAACTTCTCTCTCTTTTGAGATAACATTTTTACAGAAATTTTTTTTGGTCTGAACTTTTTTACTGAAATTTGTTTTTGGTCTGAACATTTTTACTGAGATTACCATTTTCATAAAATCATATTTAAAATCGTCTGATCATTATATGCGTTTTTACCCTTTTATTCATGCATTATTTCATTCCGATCCCTACACCTTCTTTCACTATTTTTTTAATATTATTCTTTTTTAGATATTCATTAAAAAAGATCATTTTTAGAGAAGAGATCATTTTCAACATATTTAATATACGTTGAGCTATTTTAACTAGTTTTTTTAGAAAACCACAATCTGTTAATTAAAATGGTAATATATATTAGGATGGGTGGATGGAGTACTAACTTTTTAGGGTTGATTTTCTGTCCTTTTCCTTTCCTCTCATCTTCCCTAATACAACCATTGATGATCTTTGATCCAATGGTTGAATTTAAATCTAAATATTTTAATGAAAATAAATATTATTACAATAATACTTAAAAAACAATTAAATAAATTTAATCTGTCAAAATGTAGTTTGAAAATTTAAAATTGTGGTCTGTTGTTACAAAATTGTATTTATTTTATTTTTTTATTACGGTTATTAATTGTTCAGACCAAATTCGTTTATTTTTAACTATGTTTATTTTCATAAAAGAAGACAGATTAATTTAGGCGAATCCACTTTTCAGTGGCTGTTAATTCGACAGAGGCTACAGGGCAGTGTGACAAGTCAATGACTGATCGCATAGGCTCTGACAAAAACTGAATTTTATTTTAATATTGTCACAAAACTTTGTCCCACAAAACTTTGTCCTATAAATATTTCTTTCAACTATTTTTAGTGTGAAATTACAAGTTTGGCCTTTGATTTTACAAGGATGATGAAAGGCACGTGAATTTAAACGTTACGGTGGAGTTTGGCTACATTTTCTTCTGCTCGCCCTCTGACTTTTGGACTTATCGTGGTTACAAAATTTTTAAATACTGTCCTTGCAGCTACATATATTATTTACGTGCATGTGCATGGAGAATAACAAGGACATGACTACGTATCTATTTTAAGTGGCCACATGTGTAACACTGATACTACAAAGTACGTTTTATATATTTAGGAAGGTTAAATGTTATATTTATCTCTAAATTATACACATAGAATTATATTTGCCGTTGAAGTATTGTTGGACTTATATTTGGGCGAAGGGGCAAAACTAACCACCATAATTTTTCAAATGGACAACTTTGACACCCGTAAATTGGATGATGCAAAACCGAACATTATAAAGTAAAATGAGACAAATTTAGCCACGCCGTTAAGTTGAAGCTAACAAACGTGAGTGTTGGCGTGGGGCCCACCTCCATTAACCTCTAGCTTCAACTTAACGATGTGGCTAAATTTGTCCCATTTTGCTTTATAATGTCCGGTTTTGCACCATCCAATTTACGGGTGTCAAAGTTGTCCATTTGGAAAATTATGGTGGCTAGTTTTGTCCCTTTACCCCTTATATTTACCTCTAAAATATACATGAATTATATTTTGCCTTTACCATTAAAATATTAATGGTCAAGTATGGTTCTCTGTGCATACTTCAAGGTAGATATGTTCGTTTTTGCACACTTTTAGGAAAATTTGGGCAACAAAATACTTCAATGACAAATATGATCTTTTGCGTATACTTCAGAGACAATTATGACCCTTAACCCTATTTTGATATGGAGAATGATAGATATGCAATGATCCAATAATTTGTAATCAAATTTTGATTATTTTTTGGGATGAAGGTTCAAAATTACCTTGTATTTTGACTAAAGGTATAGTATAACCCGTGTTATCAACAAAAGTCACCCTATTGTTGATATTTATCAAAATGAGTAAACACTACAAAAGAAGCGGCGATTAGCCGCGCACGCGTCCCGGCGGAACGCCAAAAACCGCCCCCGTGAAAACGCGTTCCGGCGGTCTCAACCATCCGAGGGCGAGTTGCGAGGAAATTTTTTTTTTGTTTGTGGTGCATTCGTTTTTATTTTATTATATCTGATTGTTTTTATTTCTTATTATTTTGTTTTCGTAATATATCTTATTTATTTTTCAGAGATTTTCTCTTATTCTTTTTTTCGTTAGAATTTATCTTATGGATTTTGGACATGATCTTTTTCTACTTGACGGTTTAGTATATATTTATTTTATATATATTACAATAAAATTAATTTTTGCTGCATTTGTTTTGTTTTGTTTTTTTTTCTTGTTTTTATTCCTTTTTCGGTCTTCAATTTAAGTCATTATCATTAAATTATTCGCATGAAGCAATTTTTTTAGTAAATATAACAGCATGCCGGCGGTTCGATACGCCGGCACTATTTGATTTTTTTTTTTTAAAAAAAAATCACATGGCGGCGGTCGGTAACCGCCCCCATGCCTTTTTTTTTAAAAAAATAAAAAATTTTGGCCGCGGGTAGGTCCGCCCCTACGTCCGCCCCAACGCATAGCGGCGGTTCCGAGGGAGCTACAGCGTAAATCGTTCCGCCCCAACGCAGCGTTCCCTCGTTAAAATCGCCTGCGGTAAATATGACCGCCGGAGCGCCATGGGGGCGGTTTTAACCGCCCCTACGGTGGGAAAATGCCCGCCGCAAATCTGCCCTTTTTTTGTAGTGAAAGCAAATGTGAACGAGGTACAGTGTGGGAAACCGAAATATAGAAAAGGGAAAGATATCCTAGAAAAAAGAGTGAGGAGGGGTAGCACGATGTATGTTAAATGTTGAGTGTTGAATGAGATGAAGAAGAAGGTTGAAGAAGAAAAGAGAGGAGGGGGCGAGAGTATTTTTTGTCAATTGCTTTATAAAATTGCTGAGGCGTAATGTGTAAAGTTGTGTCAAACATAAGTATCCACGCGACTCCCTAGCCTTGAGATAAGTATACTACTATAACTTAATTTTAATAATTCACAAGATTTTGTCTGTTTAAATTTGATATGGGTGGTTGAGACATGACATATTCAACTGGTCCCATATGATTATTCTTGTGTTAGAGTCAAGCACTCGACTTTAAATTGGGCAATTACTATTTACCTTGATATATATTAGTTCTCTGTGAGCTGGTTAGCATATACTATAAATGAAGGAATATGATAACATTTGTGATGGAAAGATTAATAATCCTCTTAGGTTAATTTTTTTTACACGTTGCCCCTTAATGAATGTGATTCTGTATCCATATATATTTTGTGCATGAACGTCAGCCATACATAACTCATGACTCAACGAGACATCGTTTTCAGTCATTGATATTTACACATGGCCATCACCGTTATACATTTTACCAGTGGAAAGTAATGAATGGCACATCTCATGAGTTAGCCGCAAAATGGTTAAAGATGGTCTCCAGAGTTGATTGGCTGATGCTGTACTCTGCAATGCCCAGTCTATTCCTGAGAGAAAAAAACATTATGGTGAAAATGAGTCCCTTCTGATTTTAAAATTCAACATCAAACATGCAAAAAGTGCGTGCACTTTACCTATTCCCTTCAAGAACTCCGAAAACATCCGCCAGAGAAAAGCCTTCACCATGTGGTAACTGTAGCAAACAAACTACGAATTACTGTGTGCCCCGCAAAAAGCAAACCCCCATACTACTGCATAGCCATATACATATACATATATGCAAATGCAAATAACCCCTGTCTATCACAAAACTAAGCGCAGCTGAACTGGTATGCAAATGCAAATAACCCCTGTCTATCACAAAACTAAGCGCAGCTGAACTGGTGAATTTCTGGTAAAATATACTCCCTCCGATCCTAAATATAGGACCTAATTGACTTTTTTTGGAAATGTTAAGGTTACAAAATATATTATTAAATTATAACATATTTGATATATTTTTAGATTATTCACTAATTTATAGGTTAAATAAACTAGTTTGAGGGGAAAATTAGGTAAATCAATTTATAATTGGCTTATATTTTGCTTTTTTAGGATTTTTCAAAACAGTAAACTAGGTTTTATATTTAGGACCGTAGGGAGTATTACTCAAAATACAAATATCAAGACAAACCAGAGCAATAATGAATATATGCCAGGTGTTCAATAATCAGAAAATCTATTCAATCATTTAGAAAGGAGGACTTCACTTAAAGTTAAAACATAGTTTTGACCAAAGCAACGTTATAGTATTATTATTGTGTCAACAATAATAAAACTTCATTAAAAACTGGAAAAACAAGCAAGCACAACAAGCAAGCACTACGGCCATCAGCCATCATGAGAAACTTCCCATTAAAAAAAAAGAGCACTTAAACTAACTGAGCAAATACCTGGTATTTCATATTCAAACCATTACACCCTTGACATCTTGCTCCAGGAAAAGAAGATATAATAAATGAATCTATTGCCGAGAACTTTTCTTTGGACAGCCACCACTCAGAAAATACCAGCAATGGAATACCACCTGGATAGCCTCAAACAGTTACCAATATAGCAAAGAGAAATTAGCAATAAAAGAACAAATAATGTGTCACATATTTGTAAAGTAAATAAAGCGACACAACTTGTAAAGAATGTGTGTGTGTGTGTGTGTGGGTGGGTGGGTGCGTGTGTGTGACTAAGGTCATATAAATGCGAGTGACATTATAACTGCTTTAAGTTCTAGTGTGTGCAAGTGGGTGCTAACTTCATGTTGCTTTTACTACTTTTTTCAGCTTTGTGCATGAACCCTGTTGATATATATATATATATATATATATATATATATATATAAAAGCAACATGAAGTTAGCAACATGAAAAAAGTTGTAAAAGCAACATGAAGTTAGCACCCACTTGCACACACTAGAACTTAAATCAGTTATAGTGTCACTCGCATTTATATGACCTTAGTTACACAACAATTCTAGGATGTTCATTGAATATGTTTTCAAACATTCTCTAAAGTCACTAGACCATTTAATGCATAAGACAAACTCATCAACGACAGGAGAATATAAATGATGCTTCAGTGCCATATAGATCCATCAAAAGGGAGCGAGCCAGCATAACGAAAATATATCACAATATGCAGCTTTTAATTTTTTGAACAAAAAATGCAACTTTTAATGGGTAAATATTTGAATAGAAGTTAATGATGCACAGCCCCAGAAAAAGGAAAACATAAAATCGAAAAGTAAATCAAAAGAAAATTATGAAGTGTCAAAGTATAAGACTTTACTGTTTTGAATTAGGACATGCTATACAACGGAAAAGTAATCTAGCATGATGATTTTTACACTAAAAAAGAAGAAAAGTAAAAGTGAAGGTAAATCAAGTTATGGCTGGTTATAGACTAGTGCAAAAGAGACCCATTCAGTAATTTACTTGCCTTCCAGCCAAACCACAATGTTCATCCATCATATTATTAAAGAATCCTCAGTGAGGAGAAAGAACGTGAAATAAAGGTTCACACATACCGTCTCGGAACAGTTGTTCAGATAACAGTTCACTAGAAGCCCCATCACATACAGGTGTGTAAGAGATAAGCATCTTTATTCTTTCTTCATTGCCAAGCCAGCGCCCAATGGAGACAATCATTTCCAGTGACAAGCTAATTTCTGCAAACGAAGAATCTGATGAAATGGAATCAGTGCCTCCAATGCAAATTTCAAGGCCGTCAAGTAAGCTTCTTGGATGAGACGGAACAGCAAAAAGTTTTTCTTGTATAGCTTTACAGAGTATTTCTAAGTCCTCAGAGCTCACTTCAGTAGGTTTCACCTGTAAACGGGAATCAATAAATAGATATATGAAGGTGCTTTAATCTGAAAAGTAAAAATAATCATAGATAAGTCATCCATGTAACCTCTAATTCCAGATGATTCCCAAATCTTGTTTTCAAGTGTTGTGGACTCCCGATGCATCTTAATCGGCCACCGACCTTCCAACAGAGAAAACGTAATTGAAGCAACTCTTGAGCATGGGTATTATTTGATTGGGCGAAGAAGAAACATAGGATGGAAGAGATCTCTGGAGTTTCTTATTCAGAATAATGACATTAAATTATCACGAGAGGAAACATAGGTCACACACGTCTGGCCAACAGATTCCCTTAAATAAAAAAAGAGTCAACCCATTTCGAGTCCCCACTTGGTGGGGGCGCTGAGAAAAAAAATAAAACTATACTAGACAGCAGTACCCTGCTTTTATGAGAAAGACTGATTCAAACCCACGACTTCAGACCTCACGGCAAGTGAGCTTACCGTTGAGCCAAGCCGGTCTCCAATAAATATAAATAAATCATAAATGGGACATTTAAGGAACAAATCATAAATCGATTGAATAAATAATACTAAGAAACAAGAGAAAACAATAACACAAGTACAAAACCAAAAATGAGAGTTAAACTTATACCATTATTCCTATTCGCGTACACAATGCTTGAGCTTCATTCATGCTGTGGGTAGTTAAAATTACTGCTGTCTTTCCTCGTCTTGTTGAGATCCTAGATATTACATCCCACATGAAACGTTTGGCAATCGGATCCATACCTAAAAAATATGAATAATTCGATTTCAAAGCAGACCAGACAGCAAATGCTCTTGCAATGCATCAAGAATAAAAAAATCATACAATAATTATTAAAAAGAAAAAAAAATTATGCAATAAGCTCTCATATTGTTATCTGCAAACAACTTTGGCACATAGAAGGCCTTGTTGCCTCGGTAAAAAACTATATGACATAAAGGCTAATAAACAAGAATCTATTAATGTATTTTGAATATTGATAACTCAAACTCGCCCGTCCAAGGAAATTGAACACGTGGTTGCAGCTCACTAACAGTGAAACCAAAAACTAAGATAAATAGAAGATTTAATAACCAAATAGAAGGCATAAAAAAACTAGGGATCAGATTATCAGCTGCTTTTGATGTCATGCCAAACAACAACTTGGTCTAATGCAAGGGTTTGAAGTTATATTTGATAACATTAAAAAGATAAAGTTTATTGATGATTTTTGGAGATACTCCTTCCGGTCTGTAATAAAAAAGCCCAAAAATTGAATGGTTTTAGTTCAAAATATAAAAAATCAACTTATATTCTCTCCATCTAATGCGTTTTTTCCTACGTTTTCCCTAACTCCCTTTTATATTTATTAATGTTTATGTATTTATCTCTCTTAATAGTGCATAATAAATATGGGCAATATTGAAAAAACATTAACTCCAGGCACCCAAGTAACTTTTACATGTTTTCTTAAGAAGCGTGTTTTAACGGCTAGACTCTTATATTACACACCGGAGGGAGTAAATAATAAAAAATAAAAAGGACCGATTGAATATATACCTGTGGATGGCTCATCAAGAATGACTATGGGAGGATTTCCAATCATTGCAATTGCGACAGACAATTTCCTTTTATTTCCTCCACTAAGAGAAAATGATGGCTTATTAGCATGCTTAAGCAAGTCAAACTCCTCCAACTTTTCCAAAACAACCTGTCCAAATGGTCATATGGGCATTGAAGGTCAATGTCTTGTAGCTAATAACACTCACATCATTGAACTAAGACAAATGTAAAATTATTATAAAGGGTAAAGGGTCAAATCTAGCACTAAATTATTGGCCAAAGTACACCCCACATAAAAATGAATTTGGGGGCTCAAAACTAGCACTGTTCAAGTACAATTTGGGCCATACGTAGCATTTTTAAGCTATGGCCCAAATTGTACTTGAACAGTGCTAATTTTGAGCCCCCAAATTCATTTTTATGTGGGGTGTACTTTGGCCAATAGTTCAGTGCTAGATTTGACCCTTTACCCTATTATAAATGCATAAGAAAGCAAATAGCCCATCCTTACTGAACTCTAGTGATTATTGTACATGTTTATTATGAGAACTAGTGAAGGGTATGTACGTTGCAGAGTCTGAGAAACAAGACACATTATGAACATATTGTATATTAATGATGCAAACGTGGACCATATGAGAGGTAGGGGCATGCTATTCTTCCCTTCAAACCTGTTTTGGGCCTAAATTAGAGAACAAGTGAGGAAATTCAAATACAAAAAGTTAAACGAATTGATCTGGGTACTATATTCATGCGGCCACTAGGTTTTCATGACGCTTAGCTGTTTGGTAGTCCACAAATCTGGGTAACATTGATGAAAGAAGTAAAATTTTACTCAGGTTTTCTTCCATCTTAGTTGGGTGGGAATGTAATGGCAATTAGTTCAATGAATTATGGTTGTCCAAAGTAAGTTCCAAGAAACAGTATTACTAGGAAGAATTGGCCACATGCCTCAAGTTAACATTTATGCTATGTGCTGATTTAATATTCAAATTATCAAATATAGCAATTATGGTTGTCCAAATGCGGACACTTACATACTAGAATACAAAACTTATCATTCAGAGTTATTTCCAATTTAAAAGACTTTCTAGACAACAAAAGACTTTAACTTTGTTAAGTTATTCCTTGTACTTTTAAGTTCAGTATTTCACTTCCAAAACAAATGTCTTCATCATGGAGAAAATAAAAAAAATAAATATCTTCACCATGAGAAATTCAAACCAGAACAACTACAGAGTAATCCGGAATTTCTTACAGTATCTATGATGCAACTTGGAACACCTTTAATTTTAGCATACAGCTCAAGATGTTCTTGTACAGTCAAATATTCCAATAGAGCATCGAATTGGGGACAATAACCAATCTGAAATGAGAATTCAACAAGTATGAGTTAGACAGATTCAGGTAAGTCTTCAATCTCTGACTATATGTTAGCGTATATTATAGAGAAAAAATTACTAACATGCCGGCGAGCAGCCCGGGGATGAGAACGTATATCCTTGCCAAAAATAAAAGCAGTCCCGTCAGATGGAGATTCTTCTCCTGTATGGACAGGGTTAAACAAAAATATTAAAAGTGAGGTTTCTTGAATAACAGAAATAAATGGTAAATTTAAAATAACCCAGTGAGGGAAAATATAACAACAAAGCTTTCCAATTAAAATCCTTGTCCAGGATTTTGAATAATCTCATCAATTCAACACATCGGGCTTCTTCAAATTGAAAACACCATTGATGACATGCTTATATCTATTTTGCTTTGAGCATCATTTTGGCTTTAAAAATTGATTTAAATATTTTAAGCTTTTGAAACTTGGAGTTGTATTCTGTTGCAAGTGCACCTAGATTTGGGTACTTCACCCTAAGAACTACTTTTTAAGCTTTTTTTTTTGGGAACTGACAGTTTTATGAATGGATGTTAATGGATTATAAGTATGACATAAATTATTGTTGAATGGATGATTAGATGTTTGACTGATCATAATGGTTTATTTGTTAAAGTGGGCATATGGTTGACATGTATGTTAGGACCTCAAATATTCCTTAGCCCTATAGTGAATTATTCGGATGAGCTAGTTTTTTTATTAACCCTGGTAGTCATTCAATCATGATTCTGTGCTTTTATACCAAAATAATCATTGATGTTTGTTTAGGTTCTTTATTACCATAGTATAGTACTTAAATAAAGGTTATAAGTGGTTTTTTTAAAATTAGAGTGCTACAAACATCAGACGTGTTAGATGTAATGTCTATATTTTGCTCAGGGATCTGATATACCGCACAACATGGACAAAGTTGTAGTCTTCCCAGCTCCATTTGTCCCTAAAAAGCCAAAGCATTCTCCTTCCTGAACCGCGAAGGTTAGTGAATCTACTGCAACCTTTTTCTGGTGAAGCTGCCCTTCGTAATAGATCTGAAATGAGGAAAATTATCACTATAGTTCCAGAATAAATTATTCCATTATCACTAATAAAACAGCTTTGGAGATATAACAAGCAAACTCAAATCATGTTGGGAAATACCTTTCGGAGATTGCGCAAATAGATGATGGCATTGTCAAGGGAACCTGAAAGTACTCTGTTTTTTTCTGTTTTTACATCTATATCTTCATCAAAGTTCATACCATCTGTTTCCAATGAGGGTTCTAATAGATTTTCCAGATAAGAGGGTGTATGCCGTGGGATGATATTTTCCCACCACTTTTTGATCATGAACAGAGTCAATTTGAATGAAGGAAAAACTTCAATTCCAAGTGTTATCACAAAGTAACTAATGCTCTGTCATGAAATAAGGGGGAAAAGATTAGAATGACCAAAGCCCATATATATGTGTGTATATTATGTATAAATACTGCATTCCTGCCTCCAAATCAAGCAGACGGAACCAAGAAATGAACATTTTTTCTCAAAGTAACCTAGATGCAGCTCATTGGAGCTACATAGAAAAGAGCTATCTACCATAAGCAATGACTGAAAAAAAACATTATGGATGAAACAAGAATAGTGAGATAAGAGATGGGTGTAGTGGGGACTAGAAACATACATATGCTCAACATTCATAACTACCCATCAATAGTTTCATTCAAACGGCTTAGCCAATATATGTTTACCAGTAAGTTGATCCTGCCATCTTATCCCTGTGTTTTCCAATCTTTCCATATACTATAATAGTACTTTTATTATCTGAAGAACCTTCAGACATGCATGTATGAGTTCCAGATTTTAATATTATAAGAGGACTTGGAGAAAAGTTTCAGTTGTATAGTCTACATACAATATTAGCAAAAATTTAATACATAAATTTGGAGACTTAACTTGGAAAAACCATATGAAATCAATGACACAAACCTCAAGAGCAAGATAAGAAATAGAAGCACCCGTAACATTCCAATCAAACACCGCATCACTTGTTTTATCTTTCATCCCTTGCCGTAAAAGAGCTAGTGAAGCAAGCCCATCAGCAAAACAAAATCCCGGAGATATTCTAAAGAAGTTCTGAAAGAGAAAAAAGCAAATTGAATAACACAGAAAAGCTAATATTTGCTATCATTAAATGTAAATCATTACCACAGCAAATGATCATACAAAAATTTTTTTTGTTAAGACATAATTGCATATCATCGCCACCCATAAAAATTATGGATTCAAACCCCACTTTTCATGACCTGGAAGTGCTGGCTTGATAGCATTGTAGCCTATTACTTAAAAACACAGCTTCATCCGACATGACATATAATAATAGTATTGGACAACTAGAAGTTACTTATGGAAATTCAGGGGCGCACTGCCTAAAAGAGTCAGTTTTCCTACGAGAAAAATACATACTTGCACTATCTTTGACATAATTTCCAAGTAAAAATTGCAAGAAAACTTGAGCATAAATTAGAAATCCATAATAATTTGTGTAATAACTTCATCATTATTTTCTGCTAAAAAAATCTTACTAGAAAGGGAGGAGAGAGGAAAAATTAATTAGTATGATGTCCTCATCAATTTGCAAATGAAAGAAACTCAATAGAAATATTACTTTATCAATTAATGGTTTTAGAAGAGTCAACAACAAGTGGGATAAGAATAATTTCAGCAAAAGGATGCAATTCATGCTGCCAATTCATGCTGCCAAGTAGAATAGAAATATTTTGTACTAAGCATTCAGAGATGAATAAAGGTTTCCAACCTTAAGAAAAGAATTGGCACTTGTTGTCGATGGTATAACTCCCATGATGAATGAAATAACCATTAGTACGAGACCAGTGAAGAAGTGGACCAGGAGAACCACATTCTGCGAGAAAAGTGAATATATTAGATTTTTTAATTCGTCAAGCAAAGAAATGAGATTGAAACCATCCCACACCTGAGCCATGGTATGGTCAGAAAAGAAAAATGTGAGGCAGTATGTTGATGATGCGATTGCCAATCCATACTCCAAAAACATAAGGATTGTTGGCAGCAAAGAAGGCCCTCCAACAAACTGATCCAAACCTATGATAGTAGAAAATACACACAAATAAAGAATTGAAAATCATAATATTGCAAAACAAAACTATAATGTCAACAGGTTATATTTAGATCTTAAGGACTTTATTAGAATATTAAAAGTGTAGGGTGGGGAAGCCATTAGGGCTTAACATTGGCTTGGATCACCAATTCTACTGGACCCAATAAGGCAAGGCTAATGCAAGAGTAAAATTATCAGAGCTGGCCATGCTGACATTTTATTTTAGGCAAAACATTTTAAGTACATTTCACATTATTAATAGCCACAGGATCAGGCCTCTGCCATATTTTCCCCATGTATAATTGTCACATCCATATGAAAGAAGATGAGATATATAATATGCATTGGCAGAGTGAAAGAACAGCTATGATAGGAATATATCATTTAGTCATTATAAGGAGAGGAAACACACACAAGAGGGGGGCTGTGCTTTAATCGCTCATAAATACAGAATAATATCTTAACACTGCAATGAAGGTGTAATATCCACAATCTACGGCAGTAAAATAAATCTGCCATAATCAACAAATATTAAAACCAAAAACTTAAAATTGAGAAGTAAACATTGTTATGGGGGAAATAACAGGTCCAAACTATTGTGTAAAAAACTCTCCAACATGAAAACCAGACATTTGGTTTCAAATTTAAAACTTTTGAAAGTTTCACCCTTATCTGCGTTTTCTTCTTTTTTCCTCCTATCAACCTATTTTGATCATTTCCACTGCATAGATCTCACAAGAGTATTATTACAATACAGAACCACACCAAAAGTAGTTAAGTGGTTATAAACATTTAAAAGAAGATATAGAATCTGGTCAGGCCTGGCTGCCACGCCCAATTTGGGACTAAGCAGGACTTGGATGCCACTATCTGGAGTGGATCGCCATTTTCATTTAATATGAATACGAATTCAGTCTGATTAATTACAGCCTAACTACAAATAGATGTAGTCCACTACTGGCACATACTGAAATAACTACAAGTATTACATGGCCCTAAGCCCAGACCCAATAAGGAATCAGAGGGCATTATCATATCCTTGTTTTAGTTTTTGTTTACCTTTTCTCCTCTTCTTTAGCTTAATAGAAAATTGTACTATCACTTCTCCCGACAATACTTGTTCTTTTTATCTGTATAGTTCTTTTACACCAAATAAATATTAGATTGCCTCTGAATAACAAGTTTTAAAACTACATGACAATGCCAAAACATTAAAGTTATAGGAAATTAGAAAACATACCAAAGATGTAAAATAGAATAACCGCAACAGAGGTAGGAAACAAGAAGCTCACAAAGTCCCATATAAATGTAGAAGCCCAATATGAAAAAATAGAAACCTGATAAAATATATCATCAGATTAGTATTGGCAAAAAAAAAAAAGACAGATAAGACTCTTAAAAAGCTGCATTTTTTGAAATTAAGATACCCCACTGATTAGTTGTTGGTACTTAGCTTTAACTTCCCGTTCCTGCACCAGTAAAAAATTACAATTCTTTATCTTAAGCAGAAAAGTTGAGACTAAAAATCCTCAACAAACACATGGCAGAAAACTTACTTTAACAAGTCACAATGAAAAGGATGACAATGATGAGAACAATACTACAATTCAAAACAATGCGAGGACAGCAAATTGGAAATATATTTTACTACATAGCTGGCGGGCAGGTATACAAATTAAAAGCACCACACAAGAGGATAAAAAATTGCAGTTCAAAAGCAATTACAAAATGGGTATTATAAAATGATGTGTATATTTAATTTTACAAGAACTAATAAAAAACATTCAACAAAAAAACTAGTCTTGTAATATGTAGTTCAAGGTGAGAATTACAGATATATGGACTGTTAAGAACAAGGAAACAAGAACTTTGAGATAATCTTCAGTCTATGCAGTGTCTTGCAGATATGTTTGTAGGGAAATGTTCTGATTTTAGTAACTTATTTCTTCCCTTCTGCAATGTCAGGATGGGTCTTTTTATAAACCCCCTTTAGTAAAGTGGGCCAAAATATATTGATCCGAAATGAACTTTCAAAATGGAAACCTGGAATTTCTTATTATATTTCAATACATAAGCTTCAATGTATTGAGTAAATAGGACACTGAAAATCAACCAACCAATCATTGACAATAATTATACAACATCCACTTGACTAAAATGAAAAACGAGAGTGAGCATATGATAGAGAAAAATCCTAATAGACTATATTGACTCTTGAAACAGTAGGAATAGCACTAAAAGAGGCATAAAGCAAATAGAAAAGGTAGCATTTCTTTTCAGGGGGATGGAAAAAAGATTGCACCATTCAGTTGCAAAGAATGATTGCAAATCACAATAGAAAATTATATCAGATGATTCAATGCATAAACCACTTAATGTTTCTAATATTTAAAAAAAAAAGAACCATTAGAAGTTGTAAATAATGGTTCAAAGAAACATCCTTAATCCAAGAACTGCAAGCAAAATTACTAAAAATATGCCAAGTTGGTTTCAGGTAGTGTACCTTAACAATGGGAACAGCAAATGAGGCAGGTATAAAAGAGAAGGCAATAGTGACAATTATTGCAGCAGAAAAAGCGTCCAGATCCTACAAAATTACATCAAATTCATCAAAACTTTGATAGGTATACGGGAGAATGCACTGCTAACTTAAAAATGTTGCTTAAACAAATCTACCAAGCACGCAAGTAAAAAACATTTAACAAGCCCATGATGTACTTTATATGTGGAGACTAAACAACTACATTCATGTCAAATTGTACATTCTGCTGTCCTGAACCTTTTTGTTTCTTTGGTCTTTTCATCTCTTGAGAGTCTAGTGCACCAACTCAAAGCACTAAACGTTAAGGTACAACTATTTTGCACAGAAATAATTGAATGATACATTATAAAATGGAAAACTATAGTGGAGAAAGCAAGCAATTATTTATAAAAAGAAGTCCTCTTCTGTCTTCCCTTGTGGTTTTCCCCATCTCTTATTACTCAGGCACAGCAACTTGCAACGTAATATGTATTATCATTTTTCAGAAAAAAGTTTTAGCTTTATCAAGAAATAATGTAATTAGGCAGAAACCAGATTCAACGTGCTGAGTTAGTGGCAAAATATGACAATATGCAATGTGATATAATTTCAACCTAATGGTACTAAATATCAGGTATCATGACACAGAAAAAACATTCTATATACAAAGAAATAAATCAGCTACCCACATGACGTTGTAAGATCTGGCTTCGCGTCATTGGTAGAGGGTGGTTACGTGTCTGAATTGTCATATTCATATCACTAGTAGCAAGCCTAAGAAGCGCGGAATTCATCAAATTGATAAAGGTTGGACCAGAATGCTGGCAAGAACTGTTGTGTAGAACAGTGTAGCCTAAGCTTCCATCATTGTACTGCTCATCCATTAAAATTGCTCCATACCTGTTAAGCAAAATATATTACAAACAAATGTGAAACAGGTTTTCTCGTCACATTTAACTCATAATAAATGCCCATTATAATAAATGCCCATTATTTTTCTTGAAAAAACATGTAAAGTACAACAGACAAAAATATTGATCCTGCCTTAGTTTTTAAATTTTTTTTTAAAAAATTTAATCCAAACAAATTTCAAAAGGTTTAAAAAAATGAATATTAGCTAAAAGCATATGACTACCAATTATGCCAAAACTACCTGAACAAAGAACACTGTCTTTTAAATATTATCAAATACAACTTGAAATCTAGTTAGTGCACTATAAATAACAACCTTTTATTTAAAATTACTTAAAGTTCTTTCAATTACTTAAAATTTCAAAGAAATTGCAAATATTATAACACTTAAAAAACAAGAGATTCAAGCATGCAGACCTAGATTGGTAGGATTCATTAAAGCTAGACATCAAATATTCACTCATCGAAAGTAGAGCAGGTCCAAGAATTGGCCCTGCTACATCCACAGCTTCATGTAATGCCTTTTCTGGATTAGGAAAATTGTATAGAGTCGGTTTGACCCTTTGAATCCACCCTCCTTTGACATAATTGGCAACCTTCAACATGATAGTAAATCAAGTTAGAATCCATCAGAGAGCACCAAAGATAAATTTAGTAGTTGAAACGAATAATGTCAAAGACAGTGTATTCAGGGGAAAGATGGTAAAGAGATCAAGTCATTAACAAACCTCTTCAGCAATCGGAAAAGAAAAATTAAAAGGAATTGGACCTCCACCACCGCCTCCACTCAGCAAAGGATTAAAATAAGATGTTGTAAGGGTCAAGGACTGCTGATCAGGATGTGGCTTAAGCTTGAGAAATAGAAGACCAATAAATAAAAAGACTGCAGGAATCAGAAGCTGGAAAACAATAGTTTTGTGATCCCTACGAGCACATATTGCTCTCTTAACGAATAAAGCCTTACAATGCAGCCAAAATGTAGACCTGGTAACAACACAACAGCTACAACATAGCATACTCAAGAAGTTTATAAGGCTTGACACTACAGCAAAAAATAAATAACAGGCTCTTGCCACTGTGCTAGATATGAATCCAATAATCTTCCTGTAATTGCCAAGAAATTCGTAGAGCCATCTGTTTTTGGATGGATGATCATAAGAAGCAAGAGAAGGCAGAGAATCTGACATCAAGAGGCAATTTTTCTCCTCAAAACATTCAACTTCATCATAGTCTGATCCTGCAACACGTAGGAACACCTCCTCCAGGGTTGTCACAGATATACCATAGCTTTCAATACCAAGACTTTCTGTTCCATCATGATCAGTGGATTCCAACTTAGAAACCGATTTTCTCAAGCAACTTTCAATTTCCCTAAACATGCTCTCAAAGGCTGATGAGGACAGAAGAGGAAGCCTGAAGGAAATCTCAGTTCCCACCTGAAACATGTCCAGTAAATGATGTAAAAAAGAATATCAATAATCATAATCATAGATATGAAAACAAAAACTTCTGTTTTGCATTGAATTAAGTTTTCAATAACACGGAATGCTAAGTACTTTACACATGACCGAAGCATTTATTACGATTTACCCCACAAAAACCTCAAGTTCACAGCTGCATATAATTTCTTTTAAGAGTTATAGTACATCTAATGATGATGATATGTAGATACAACAAGCCTGGCTGATGTGTGCCAAAAATAAAATTCACTAAAACTAGATGAACAACAAATTAATTTGCCTAAGAAGTTTGTAGGTCAGGTCATAAGAAATTTCCAATTTCTTTTGACGTTCCATATTTTATGTATCAATTCTCTTCAAACAGTTTCCTTGAGTAACTCCAGAATTCAAAAGAAACAATGATGGCAACTAGCATGAACAGAATGCAAAAAACCAAAATAATTAAAACTAGCACTGCAGCAATAAATACTCATGAGATTTATATTTTTTTGTTCATTTTTGAGACAAAACAAAGAAATAGCCGGGCGGTTTACCATTAAAAGTACATGAATAAACAGTCATCAAAACTAGACAGAGAATTTCCTATGTTTTCATGAACAGAAAATGAAAGAGAAGATTGGTAATGCAGTCAAAACATCATGTGCACAAGCACTCACTCAATCAGTTACACACTCATTCAATTCATAACCATAAAAAAGGGAGTAACAATAGTAAAGCTACCACCACTACTCACTCACTGTCAAACACACACACACAACACGCACACAAACACAAAAAAAACAAATGCAGACGTGGCAGCATACACTTATAGCAAGAACAGGCTTTCAACATGAAAATGGTAAAAGCAAGAAAAGCATACCACAAACATGTATATGTTCGCTGGCAGACACACACATACACACTGCAAGAGCAGGCTATCAGAATGATATCTAGATACAGGGAGAATACCTCACTAACACAAGTAGCTGATGGAACATGGCGTTTGACAATATCAGAAGCTACTGAAGCAGTTGGAGCAGACTGAAAATATAAGAGCCAACAAAACCTTAATCCAACTGAAACTATTAAAAGACTCTCAATTATGAAATGTCAGCCACTGAAAAAGTCATTGAAAACAAATTTTAGGGATAGAAGCAAACCTTCACTAGAGTTAAAGTATAACCAACACCATAGTGGTGCTTCAAGAAAAGGGAACTGTCAAAAAGATTATCACACAGTTTAAGGGGGAAATTATATCAAGGTTTTAAAGAATAATAGATGTAAGTTCAACTAGACAAGAAACCTAGATCAACATTTTCCTTGCATCCCCATCTCATTTTCATTTAGATTGAAAAAATATTTTATTGTTGATTAGTCAAAAACAAAAATGCAGGGCAAGTAAGCCTCCCAAAACCAATAAAAAATAAGAGACCGCTAAGAAAGAACCTATCTAAAAATTAAATTCCATGTATTATTCACTATTCATACGTGCTTCATGAAGCGACAAAATCGTAAGAAAAGAACACTTAAATAAAGATAACCTTCCACAGCATTTCAAAGAACCATTGGCCATGATAGCTATCCGATCACCTAGTTCATCTGCTTCATCCATAGAGTGTGTTGTCAATAAAATTATCTTTCCTTTTTTTATTTTTTTAATTAGTTGCCAAGTCAAGCGCATTGAGTAAGGATCCATTCCACTAGTAGGCTCATCAAGAACTATAACCTGCACAGGAAGACCAAAATATTCTAGTTTTATCCAAACGTAACAAAGAAAGATAAGCACTTATAAACACAACCTTGCTGTTTCCTATCAATGCAATCCCAAGAGACAGTTTCCTTTTCATGCCCCCAGAAAGAGCTCCCACCAGAGTGTTAATTTTATCAGCTAAACCCACCTGTCCAAGCAATAGAAACAATGTTAACCAAGTTGGTTGTAAACCAAATCACCAAGAAAATCACTGAAGAGTTAAAAAGAAATATAAGAGAAAATTTGAACTCCAATCACACATATTCATAAAATGGTCTTATTCTAGATTGACAACGTACATCAAACAATCCCAGGCAAGATGAGGGATTATAACAGATTCATTGCTTCTCTAATCCTTAACAATGCTACCTTGATACTAAAGATGTCTCAAGCGGAAACTGCTATAATCATTTTACCAGTCCAAACAATGAATTATCGGTAGCAGATTATCAACATCGCCCTGCCTTATTGTCTACAAAGCATCTCCGAACAAAAATGTTGTTTACTCCTTGATACAAACACGCCTAATCAAACTTTAATATCAGGGTAACATGTTCTTGATCTCTAAAAGCAAAAAACATGATTTAGGAAAATATTGGAAAGAAAAGACTGCATGTTAGTAATTCAGCCACTCACGTAGAAGAATGAGCTAACCAAGTTAAAATTGAAGCAATACTTTGGCTTCAAAAGTTTTTCCAACATAACACCGATTTTGTTTTTGCAAATTTTAGACCAAATGATAATCTAGATGAAATAGATTTCTAAAGTATCAACAGAAATATTCGTTTATGTAGAGTTTTCCTCACACAATAATAACTGAAAAAAAATAAGCTCACCTCATCTACCATATTAGAAATGACATCCTTCAACGAGTCTTCCTCCACACCTTTTAAGACCGCAAATATTTCTAGATGCTCTCTCACCTATATAATCAATGTAGATCTAAAGTGAAATAATTGACCACTTAAACGTGGTTGGTAATGAGTGACGGGATAATTTCAAAATGGAGGAAAAGCAGAATATTCAAGCATGATCCAACAGCAAGCAAAAATTAGCTCAACATATATCCAATCCCTTTGCAAACACATCAAAGAAACCACCCTTGTACTATAGAAGTCATTAATTGAATTGTTACAAAGAAAGCCCCAATAACAAAATTTGGCTGTGTCCCTTACAAAATGCAAGGACAAAATGCTCCATCTGAAATGCAATACAATTCAGATAAAAGCAACCAACTCTCGCTTTCCTTATGTCTTATTATCCTTTATGTTCCAATTCCACAAAATTTCAGCAAAAAATTGCTCTGATACTTAAGCTTTTGCCATCAAAGTACTAAACTAACCAAACCCCCAATGGCATCTAGTTTCTGGATGTTAGTCTAGGGAAAACAGTAACAGGAATGCAACTGACAGAAATATGATTAAAAATCTAAAATTGTTCAAGCTTTGAATTGGGTGCAAGCATCACAAAAAATGCATTTGCCAATAGTCAAAAAACATAAACAATTAATATTCTAAAATCAGCGTCCAACGTCTAAATGATAAGCAATAATTAGTCACAGTATAGAAAAATAGTGAAAACAACTTACAGTCAACTCTGGAAAAAGTATGTCGTTCTGGGGGCAGACACCCAAAACCTTCCGTATTTCATCCTACAGAGCAGGAGAGTTGAAATCAAATGAATATATCAATAATACCTCTCCTACAGATGCAGATGACCTACCCATTTCCAGCAGAACAGACAACAATGAATACAAGATGAAAAATTATCAATACAATTTCTTATAGATGAAGATGACCTTCCCATTGCTAGCAGAACAGACAACTTCACGTAAATACTTTCAAAGATCAAAGCTCTAAATTATTGCATTCACATGAGAAAGTATGTAAATCGCCTAACATGTACATACATGGGTCAACATCGTTCAACTACTATTTGATAATTGACAATGACAATACAAGGTCACTATATTTACGTTACAGTAACATTGATAATACCTGTCTTTTATTGGAGTACATATAGGAATACCAGAAATCCATAAAGTAAAGCAAAGTACCACTTCAACTTACAATGTCGGTTAAAATATTATTTCCAAACACTAAAGCATCCCCTGAAGTTGGAGGAAGAAGACCAACGAGCATTGAGATTGTTGTGCTTTTTCCAGCTCCATTGTGCCCTTTAAATTAACAGACCAAAACATAAACATAACAGCAAGCATTGAGATTTGTTTTTGATATAAGTGCAAAATTTATTCAAGTTGAGAAGAGAAGTGCAAGAATGGAGGAAAAGATATTCCCCTGAAACAATGAAACAGACTTAGTAACAAGAGTAGGAAGGGTGTGGGAAAACTTAGTGGTCAAATCTGTCTAAGGTAGAACTAAGGAGCATAAATATTTTTTGGGGGGAGGGGGGTTGGAAAAATTCAAACTCTATAATACCTACAATTCTATCAAAATCTTAGTTAACAACTCACTGCTACCACAGGGAGCCATCACTTATAAATACTAGATTTCAAGAGGAAATGTTTGAAATAAATGTTTCAAACTCTTTGTAGAGAACTACAATTATCAAGTATCGATGCATAAAAGTTCACCATATCATCTTATTTATTAGCAGAACTGCACAAGAAATTAAACTACAAAATGTCACCAGAAGACTAGATTAGACTCACATACCTAGAAGAGCAAGAATTTGATTTTCATACAATGTAAGCCGTAATGAGTTAACAGCACAGCAAGGCCCCTTTTTAGAAGGATATACTTTATGCAAATCCCTAATTTTAATGCACCTATAATTTATATAGCATAAATAAAAAAAATCAGTTCAACATAAAATATCAAACAGCACCATAACTGATGACCTGCTGTTGTATAAGACAAACCTGCCATCAAGTTCTTGTTGTTTCATGTCCAGACTTATTGCTTCTACAGCAGGTTTAAAAGCATTTTCAGCGAAAAAATTTCCCCTCGATGTGGAGGGAAAATGTTTTACAGCTTGTTTCTTCCTCCAAAAGCCTTTTTGGAAAATAAAGTTCCATGAATATTGTGACCCATACTCCCTTGGAAGAACCTTCATGATGAGAAAGAAAACATGGAAGTTATTCAAGTAAATATTAGGTGCATCTTTTTTAGACTTGTATGCTTCTCCCTGGGAGGCAGCACAAAATTAAAATGGACTTCTAGACAGATGCTCTCGTATAGGAAAGAAGGGAGAGTAAGAATTAATCACTAAAGGAAAACTACAGTCTCTTTCTAGACTAATTAAGCTGATGGGCCAATTAAGAAATGGAGCTGAGTGAACACAAGAAACTAAGAAAACTGATCCAATTTTAATAACCCAATATCAAGCACGTGGAAGAGCATAAATGGGGTGTGAGGGAATATTGGCTGGCAGGATAGTAGTATTGCTGAGTTAAGAAGACCAAGTCTCTTCAAAACAAGGCTGAGATCAGATAATGATGACAGTAGTGAGTTTTTTGAGTTGTATTTCTACATTTTTCCAGCGTAATAGAGCATACACAAATATTTTCTTTTCCATTTCCACACTTTGATTTGCAGGTTCTATACAAGCTAAAATTAGGGCCACGTATCAACTAATCAAACATACCTTATCAAGATAAAGGCCAATTGCACAATACAGCAATGTATCAAGCAGCATCATCAGAAAACAGAATAAAAAATTTACACCAGATGACTCCTGTAAGATTAGGATGTTATAAAGTTTGGGCATAAAAAAATAACTTCAAATAAGAATGAAAAAACCCTGTTGCAGAGACTGACCCGCCATATGTTGCTCCAACGAAGTCCGACATGAGCTCTCTCATAATCAGCAAAGTTGATAGACCCCAGAGCAAAAGCCGTAGGTGAAAGCAAAGAAGCAATAATCTTTAAGACACTAAAGTTGGCAACCTCAAATCAATGAAACCAGCAGCTGGGAATATATAAGTAAGGATAGTAAAAATTAAAATTATCTGAAACTCAAATACTTACATAGAGACCGCCTCATCATACACAGTGTAATAAGGGAAAAAGGCGCCAAGGAAAGAAAGGGTTCCAACTGCTACAGCTGTTTTGGATCGCTTAAAGAAAGTTGATATTAAAAATGACAACATAATAGCACTGAGCCCAAAAAGGAAGAAGTATGCAAACACCAGTGTCTTATCACTATACTTGAATAAATTGTCCATAGTGCAAGCTGTGATGATTCCAGAAGTGATAGCAAACTGTAAAGAAACCAAATTGTACAATCAGACTCGCCAAGTCAGTAACACAATCCAAATGAGTGGATTGAATGAGGTAGCCTTATTCATGTTCTGATTTTGTTTTGCATAGATGGAAAAAAATGTAAGAGGAAGAGAGAATTATAGGAAAGGAAGATAAGGCAGCCTCCAAAAATAGAAGAAAACTAAAAAAAAAATTATCAAGAAAAAGAACACTTAATCTTAGCAAATGACAATACTTCCCCAACCCTAGTAACCAACAAATAGAAAAAACTGAAAAGAGAGGACATGGGTGGGATGCAAGAGATAGGACCCTTTGAATGTAAATCAACTAGTGTTAATACATCATTAAATATTCGATCATTTCTTTCCAACCAGAGACACCAAATCATAGGGAAAATTGCATATTGCTCCATACCCACAATACAATATAATGAAACTAGCATTAGGGTGTTTCGCCCCACACCATCACAAAAGATGTAACATAGAAGGGAATGGCAAAACTTTACCTGCAAAACATATGTTATAAACCATGAGAGATGGAACACGCCATCTTTCAGGCCCATCATGTAGAGCCCTTCCTTAATTTTCTGTTCCTGGAATTTGGGATCAATATATTAGGCAAAGAAATCAGAAAAGTGGAAGGCTTTTAAAACATGAGTTGTGAGGTAGATCTATTGTTAAGAAAAATTGAAATGGAAAAACACATTCATGAAACAGTGAAGGGCATAGGCAAACCAGCCTCCCACTTCAAAACACAGTGTAAGCAGACCTTCTCGAACACAGAATAACTGATCAGTCGAGAAATTGGATACAGGAATCCCAGTAGGTACCTGCACACCGAAATCTCAAAGAAAAGATATAGCTTGTTGGATATTTTTCAAAGAAAATATTCATAAGAATAGAATCGAATATATTGCGTATAATATAAAACTGTTGGAAAGAAGCTCACAAAATTCCCATGAAATTCTTCACAATTGACTGGAACTGATCATCAGTGTATTCTCGCGTGGGAAATGGAGCCATTCGTATGTGAGCAGGGCTGAACTGAGTCCAAGGAACTTTCACAGAAAAATCTGTATCATTAGGGTGTGACAGAGGATGATGTACACTTTCAGTGATAGGAGTTATGTCAGACTGCTGAGCTACGAATATTATAAATGAATCAACAACTTGCTGGAGCTGCAGAAAATATTATATCATTAGTCCCTCCGTAAAATATAAATATTGGGCCCAAAAAAGGTGAAAATGTGGCATCAAATTTTGATAGAGATAAGTCCAACAATAGACATCTGGAAACAAAATTGTGGTATAAATCTACATTAATCTATAAAACAATGAGATATTTATATTTCGTTGTTTTTTATGCTCACAATGAAATAGTACTCAAATGACTTATATACTGATATGTGAAACACCAAAATGATGTAACGTAAGACATCCTTTGTTTGCTCTCATTGCATTCATAAACAGAAGAAATGAAGCCTGGAGATATAAAAAAGTTCATAAAAACAAGATGGCAAGGTACAAGTTGCAAAATATAGAAAGCTACTAATCTGGAGGAAGCATAAATAAAAAGGGACATGAGTAGAGAAAGAAAATTAGTATTGACTGTGGTGATCTTAGGCTTAGACAACTTTCTGAATCACTCCATTCCTTGATTAGATGTCTCCTTAATTTTGTCCTTAAATATAAACATTGAACCCCACTAACTCTCTTAACCATATGAAAATAATATACAGCAATTAATGAATTATTCCATAATTAGTCATCTGTACAAAGGTGTGCAGTACAAAGGAGGCCAAAACTCTCACAACATTCAGCATTATTTAGTCATAAGGAGTGCTTGCACCAATTGCATCATTCATTATTCCAGAACTGAGGAGGGATAATTGGCATACCTTGGCGTTCTTATATCTTACTCAAAAGGTGTTAAAAAGAAGAATATGGCTACTTTGTTGCATTCTATATCATGTTAGTTTTATTTTATTTTTATTTTGTCTTTGTTCTAACTCATTTTCCTAGACACAAAAATTCTTATGTCTTTCTAATAAATTCTCATCCTGGACAAATACAACAAAGGGAAGAGAGTAAAACATACAGTCAGAAAACCACTGAAGCTGTACTGCATTGTTGGTATTGCACTAACACCAAAATCCAAGTCACGGACAAAAGGGCCATTCGTGTCCATTATCGTTTTAACATCTGGAAACCCTGAGAAAGCCCATGTATGATTGAGGCGTATGCTGTAGTCAAATGACTTAGGACCTTGTTCATGAAATACCACTGCTCCTTTGATTTTTGGATATAAACAGTTCCTAAACAGAAAGGTAATGAGATAGAAATTGTCAACGAATCAGCTCATTGAGACTAATAAATGAAACTCTTATTAATTATTACTGCTGAATTAGCAACAATTACATATCTCAACCTGAGCTTTTACTTTGCAAGAGAGAAGTAAATATTACAAGGGGAGGTGGAAAAGGAGAAATACTTGTTAACAGAAGAACAAAAGAAGATAAAGTAGAAATAAAAAAACTAACGATTCGAACATATTATACTATAAGACCTACTCGTGTGAGTGTATCATATATTCACACACACCATAAACAAAAAGGCTGAGAAAAATGTAGCATGACCACACAAACCTAACTGTTGGTAGAACAATGTAACAAATGAAAAATAAAAGCAAGCTAGAACAAGCCCACAAAACAACTGGTAATAGTTAACCATTAAATTTATGATATAACCTTCAATGCTACAAAAGAGTTTACCTTGCTTGATTGCAGGTACCATAAACATCTGAGCGTATGTAAGCCTCCAGCTCTGCCTCATCTTTGTATATTTTACTGACAAGCTGCAGATTGCAACCAGATTTTCTTTTCATTTTGTTGCTCAACAATCATAACCAAAATTTAATTAGCTTGATTGTGAAAATTATTTATAAGAAATATTATGGAGATGAGTATGTTCAACATACTTAGTTTGCAACAAGGCATTTAGAGAACTAGCTTTATGATGTACAATTGCATGGAGCCATGTGCACTTCAAACTAGCATGCATTATGAAGGTACATTGAATTCAATGGCCATGGCAAGTATAGTAATCGACTTCTGTCACTAGCATTTATATTAATTTCAGATGTCTATTCCCCTCCAAAAGAAAAATTAAATGTGAAATAGCAAATAGGCTATTTCAGTTCTCTCCAAACAAATGGAGCAATAGACACAGCTAGACTGGATAAAATCAGTAGAAAAGGCCTTAGCAAATATACTGTCAAACACAATCACTAAACCACAGGGAAGCTCAATCCAAAAGTAAAAAGTCACAGCTAGCAAAGAGTAATATTGCACAAATCAATCAAGAAAATTAAGTGCAAAAAATGACAAGAAATCCGAACACAAGGAGTACCTTCAAGAGGGGAAATTTTATTGACAAGATGTCTATCATTTGCTCAGTCTCTGTTGTATTAGGGGCAAAGGCTATATACTCTCTGTTGGCCATTAAAACCTCCAAAACTTGTTCAAAGCTAGGAGAAATACCCTTGCCCACCTCTACAAACATCCCTTTCCGGATGTTCCTGTGACATTTCCACAACAACGATATCATTAACAAAAATATCAAAAACAAAATCCAAAAAGAAGTTGTTTGCTTCACTGTCCTTCCATATAGAGAACATGTAGTGAGATCCAATTGAATCTACTCAATAACATAATTGAATTCAATTTCAACATGAAAAAAGAAAGCATTGGAAAAAATAACATTATTTCTTTCGCCAGAAAATAATTGATTAAAGAACGAAACAAAACGCTCACGGTTGTGCAGGATGAATTTGCGTATCAACCCGAGTCCTCACAGCTATTAACAGCAGCATCACTAAAGTTGGGAGCAAAATCTGTCCACCATAGAGTAATACATCACTTCTCTAAAATTAATAAATCCTTCTTCACCGAATTTCATCAAAATTACAAGTGACAAAAAAAAAACAAATCTATCAGACAGGCCCAACCGATTAAGATAAAAACAGACTTACCAGCAAAATAACAAATACAGTAAAACCTAACAATGAAGCAACAACTTAATGCACGGAAAGAAAAAAAAACAAACTCTGATCGTTCACTAACAGCATCACATCACTTAACTCCACAGTGAATTTACTTAAACATGAAAACAAAATCGTACAGATAATAAAATCAAATTAAGAGCGATAAGCAAATAAGAGGCGGGAAAAAGGACCTCGGCGATTGTTACGAAGGGATGGCGAATTTTGAGGAGCCAATTCTTCCATAGCATAATCTTCAATTGCCTCCTCGCTGTGCCCATACCTGAAACCCTAATAAAATAGTTTCATCAGATGATGATGATGAAAATTTAGAGAGAGCATTGGAATTGGAATTGGAATTGGAATGAATGAATGAATACCTGAAGAAAGAAATTTGGCGCGTTTGGAGGTCAACTAACTACACAGTAGCTTCTTCACACAGATTGATGACTTTTCACTTTTCTGTCCTCTCATTTTAATTTCTTGCCTTTTTTATTATTATTACTACTGATGATCATATGAGATGGCGGGAGCGATTAGGGTATTTATTTATTTATTGTTATTTATAGGGGAGTATTTAGCGTGGTTTTTACGCAGACTATTAAGGCAACGGGGCGCGTAAATTTTAGGTTGGATTGACACTTGCATTTATTGATTCAGTTTGTTAGTTTTTTTTTTGTTTTATTGACGCTTTTAAATTAATTGTTTTGTTTGATTGACCCGAGTAATTTATTTACTTTTAACCTGGTGGTGGGTGCGTGTGTGGTTGAGTGATAAGGATTCATCCACCCTTAACTAATTGTCTGGGGTTCGATCTCTGACCTTAGGTATGGAGAAACATTAAATCTCTCAGGCCAGTTGTCTCACCTATTGAGGTGCCTACAAATCAGCGGAGGATTAGTCTCTCACTTGTCGAGTCGAGTGAGGGGATACTTGATCATGGATAAAAAAAATATTTATTTACTTTTGAGTTTGAATTGGTAAGGGAAATGGAAAGATTTACCAAATGGATGTTGAACGACTGTGTTGGATTTTTTTTTTTGGTCGAAAATTAATATGTTGAGTTACCTATGTTATTATTATTATGGGTACTTACATTAATTATACCAGATAAGGAAAGGAAAAATACTATTGACGGATACTTATATTAATTATAACAGACATTAAATTTGCAATTCAAAAAACTTACCTATATTATTATTATTATATTATCATAACGGATACTTACATTGATTATATACCAAACATTAAACTTGCAGTTCAAAAAATATACCTATCGCTAGCTTACTTAATCTTCACGCAAGTTTTTAAGACAAAATAAAAACAAATTAATATTGATGCTTAATTAGACCTGAAAATTAAATTTGCATGACCTCAATTAATGTTTCGCTTTACAACTTTTTTCTTGCCAGAGTTTCACTTCACAGTTCACACTTGCCACTTTTTTTACCTTTACACTTACTACTTATTTATTGGAAGGTACTATAATTAGAATTTATAGAATATATAAGTGACCTGATTGAAAACTAGAATAAATTATAAGGAACAAAACTACAATGGCCAAATTTAGCCCAATTTTGGCGTTGAAATTGCCTACCAAAAACAATGACCAAATTTTTTTTTAAAAAAAAAATTGGAAGTACCAGACTTAGTGGGGGGAAAACTACGGTGATCCATTAAAAAAACTACTAGTATGAAACGTTAATTATCGCTTAATTTCAAGATAAATTCATTCATTTTCCCATCAATTAACTACTAATTGATATAATCACAAAAAATATTCCAGAATTGCATCAGAATCGCGATTTGAAGGTGATGAAAAGGCCCATACCCTGACTCTTTATTTGGTACATATAAATGTGTTCTCACTTTTTTGTTTTAATGAGAAAAAAATAATTTCTCTAATTTCTGCTTATTTTAAATATTTTTTACAATTTCAATATATTATTACAATTTCTATAATTACAACGTTTATACTTTTAGTTTACAAATTTAAATTTAAAAGAAAAACCACATTATTAGTGATTTAGTGGTTGGTAATGTAATTCAGACACGTGGGATGTTTGCATGGCATCTTAGCTGTTAACCGGAAATAAAAAACATGAATTTCAAATAAAAAATTTATGAAGAGTTATTGTATTGTTTTTTTTCACCTTTAATTATTGTATTGTACTGTACTGTACTTTAGTAGGGGTGTAATAGAAAAATACTACTCCTATGGTAAGGAACAATTAAGGAACATTGATGTTTTCGTAAAGTCGAATGTTTTCTTCTTACTTACTTCCTCGTGCTTATCACCGCTATTTATTATTGCCTTTGTTTTAACGCTGAGCCGTGCACGTCAAAAACACTCACAGGTGAGCAGATTGGGACAGATGACAGAGATAAAACAAATAAAATACTCCTATACAGTAAGTGCTCGTATTTTTTAACCAAAAAAAAGCATCTTAATTATACAAATTTGAAAGTGTTTGCTGCTAGTGCTGGTCTTTTCTAATTTCTATAACGCTAATAACGACTTATGAGCCAGAGAATTGGAGAAAGGAAGGAATTTCATGAATTTTTACTCGTATGATGGTTACATCATTTAAGAAGTATTTTTTTTGGCCAACCATTTAAGAAGTATTGATAGTTTATATTGTTTATATTTTTCATCTTTTTTTATTCGAGACATGGAGAATCTTGTTATCTGCATTTTTGTTTGTATATACCTAACGTTTGAATAATCAAGACATCTACATAGTATTATAAATCTATTTTTTAAAATTCTGTACATGACTTTGTTTAGCAAAGCAGTAAACTTAATACTCCCTCCAGTCCTAAATATAAGATCTAATTGATTTTTTCTGGAAAATCCTTAAAAAAGAAAAATAAGTTAATTATAAATTGATTTACCTAATTTTTTCCCCTTAAACTAGTTTGTTTTGCCTATAAACTAATGGATAATCTAAAAATATATCAAACATGTCATCATTTAATAACCTAGTTCGCAACCTTAATCTCTCCAAAAAAAAGTCAATTAGGTCTTATATTTAGGACCGGAAGTAGTATCTCGCGCATTAATAGGCGGTGCTCCGGCGACTAAAGCTAAGTGACAATTTTGTAAAAACATCAATATCTGAAAATTCATTTTTCTTACCTTTTCCCTTATTCGTCCTTTTACTTGTCTGTGTTGAAATTTAAAAATTCAAATCATTTCCATATGAAAATTTCCAAAAAAGTTATGGATCAATTGAGAACTCAAATACATCAAGATTTTGTTTTTTCTTTCTTTTGGCAATATCGTTTGTCGCTATTGTATTCTTCTACCAAAATGGAGTATTAAGCGTCATATTTCTTAGAAGTATATTTTAAGGAAAATAATACAAGTTGTCAAGAGCTAACGACATAATGAAATGCAGAATGTGAATTCTCATATGATCAAAAAATGTGAATTCTCACATGCAATTTGCATGTACAAATCTTATTCTATGAACCAAGAACACCATAAAGTGAAAATACAAAGAAAAAACGAAGAATAATATGCTTCATTTAGAAATGTAAATACCAACATAAGTTACAGAGACCACATGGCCAAGAGCATGCATTGACACATAAACGGGCGCATGCACAAATAAACCACAAAACAGAATCCTCTGAACTCTTTTTTTACGAAAATGAAAAAATAATTGACAAATAACCATCCCCCCACCTTGGTGATTTCTCATCTAATTCTGTACATGCAACAGTAAAACATTCCCACTATAAAAAAAAATCCCTATTTGTGTAACTCATATCATCACTTTCTATATATGTGACTGGGATATCAATCAATACATCTGGATAGCTTTAAAAGATTTTATATAATGCACAACACAATATATACCTTTCTATAGTCTCAAAGGACCACGCAGTGCCAGCAAAAATTAAACCTCAGGGAATTCTCGGACTGACTGAGGTCTTCAGATGCTTGTGCTGTTGTTCAATGCCAAGAGATGAATATCGACCCATTCCTATTAAAGAAGATGTCTTGCTTTTTTTGTCAAATCAGAAATCCAAACGACGGTACGTCCATTTACTCCTCTTGCTGAAATATGGTGTAAGTTGAACTGCTCTCGGTTTTGGTAACCTGCACATCAATCCATATATTGTTCATGGCGAGGTGAATCTACATGGAATGCAACTAATAATCTGCTTATTTCCACTCACTGTTAAATAAACAATTTGCATAAATTTTTTGGTGATAACTGATGGTGTAATCTGAACTTTACTGTCCCTGTCAAAGAGAAATGTTCTGATGGAACGAATATTTTTTTTGGCCATCAAAGAGACCAATCAAATTGATGGATTAGTAGAGCTTGTTATTACTACTTTTCAGTGTTCAAAAAGTTTTCACTGTATTCAATAGTCTTTTTTCATCTGCGGCATTTTAAAATCAAGGGTTAAGGGTCAAATCTAGCACTCTACTATTGCCAAAAGTTCACCCAACATAAACAAGTATTCGATGACTCAAATGTAGCACACATCTTTTCAAAAATGGCTCAAATCCAGCATTTCCGTCAACTTTAACGGGTTTGACCGTTAAGTTTGACGTGACCATGCCACGGCATCCGCCACGTCAACCAGTTTTGCCATGTGGCATGCCACGTCCATCGCCACGTCACCCAATAATGGATAGTGAGTGGGCCCATTGGTGACGTGGCATGCTACGTGGCAAAAATGAGTGTCATGGCGGGTGACGTGGCATGGTCAAGTCAAACTTAACGGTCAAACCCGTTAAAGTTGACGGAAATGCTAGATTTGAGCCATTTTTGAAAAGATGTGTGCTACATTTGAGCCATCGAATACTTGTTTATGTTGGGTGAACTTTTGGCAATAGTAGAGTGCTAGATTTGACCCTTAACCCTAAAATCAAAATATTCAAAGCTGCGCTAAACTGGCTATATATTTTTTCTACTCTCACAGAATGATTAGCATGCAACCTCAATCTTTCAGAGAAAGTAAAGCGTACTTGAGCAGATATACCAACCTCAGATGTCCGAGAAAGGCCAGCAGGAAGCATAGGAACAAGAGAAGTCCAAAGAACAGGATCTAGCATAGGATCGGCAATATTATATGCTGTCAAAAGTGGTGCAGACAAGAATGAAGTCAACGGGTAAACATTTCCTTGAATAGACAATGCCCCGCTCATTCCCATTGCAATATCAAGTCTTTCATCCACATCATTATGATTTGGTGATCTCTCAAGTGCCTTGCCATGGTCCAACTTATTGATGGTACTTTTGTTCTCATCTTCATCATTATCAGTGTAATTTTCTTGTGTTTTTGACGCCTTCTCTTGCAGGCTCTTGTAGGCTGCTGACTGAGATAAAATACTCAAGGCAGAGACTGCAGAACTTTTATGCTTTTTCCTATCATGGGGCAAGCCTAACTGTGGCATCTGGTATGGCTCAGTGGGTTGGAGTTCCTGTTCCAGCGTATTGGATTCACCACAGATATCCCCCGCAAATCCTTGTTTCTTTTCTTCTGATGATTTTGTTCCAGCGTCAGGTAGCCGACTTTTATTGGATCCCCACCATTTGACGTAATTTGTTAAATCAATCTTTCGTTCTACGCAGAAACTACTAACATACTCACTTTCCGCTGCTGAATCATCACCTGCTCCTTTAATATGATAAAACAATGAGGCAATCTGAAATTGTCAGCAAATAAAGAACAGGTCGAATAAATTGAACTCGCGCAGAGGTAAATTTCATAATTGACAAAACATGTTAAGAGTGTGGCTATAGATCTGTAGTCTTTGTAATGAAAGATGGCTTGAAATTTGATTGGTATTTACCATAATGTATACTGTTGAAGTAATCAGATCCACCCATTCTACCATATGATGGCTCCCATCGGCTGCTTTTTTGGTGACAAACACATGCAAAATAAAGTGCAGAAAAAAAGTTTAATAACCATCAAATCAATGTCAAGCATCTCCATAAGAACATACTGTTACACGTACACACTACACCATAATCTGCAGCAGAGAGAGGCATTATACTGCCACATATATCATGCAATATGCAGACCATTGAAGAAATGTACACACTAACAGAGGTGGAAATGTTTTTAGATGAAAGTTTCTGCACGGACAACTGAACGACATGTCGAATATAGTCATTGAATTAATATTACAATTTAATTATATTTTAAAAAAAATACTGAGGTGCATATTTATTTTCTCAACCCGATTTTTCACCAAGCCAAAAGAATAATTATAAAAAGTTAGGTTTTGTTAATGTCTGGATTTCTTTTTAATTAAATAGTGTTAGAAATTAAAATGTGTGATGCCAACAATTATCCCCTAGCAAAGTCCATGTAATGTATTTCTACTCAAGTTAGAACACGAATCAACAAACAATATGTGCACTTTTTTATGAGAGCAAATGTGTGCTATCAATTATTATATCCATCTAAATCCTTTTCTGATAGATAAACACCTGGAGAGTCCACGATATTTAGAAATTCCTCTAGAAAAACCGCTGCTCTTCCTGCACAAAGCATCCAACATAAGCAACGACTTTATTTCATATTAGAAAACATTTTAGTAATGTATAAACTCACCGCCGCAAAGATGCAAGGTATTCTTCTCTGGAAACACTTTTCATTTCTTCAAGATCTCTTGAATAATCAGTCACCTACACAGATCAAAATTTGACACCGAAATACTGTAATTGCAACAGGAGAAAACTTGACATGCCATTTCCATGGTAAGAGATTTAAACTAAACTAGCAATAGTAGAACAATAAGAGTAACTAGAAACAAAATCGTCCCTCTAGTAATGTGTCCACATCAAAATAAATATTCAAACACATATCTTACTGGAAAGTTGATCAGAGTCCCTGGACCCCAGTATTTCAGAGCAGCAAGGTCATAAGCTCTAGCTGCAGCCTCCTCATCATCATAAGCACCTGTTGAAATATCACAATAAGTAAGCATCAATATCAATGACACAGCAATTAAACACAAAAATAATATTAAAAATAAAACAAGGAAGGCATAGTCATACAGTAAACTTACCCAAGTAGACTGATATCGCAAATGAATTGTTGTCCATTGAACCCATGCATAACAGAAGAATTAAACTATATAAGTAATTAAATCATCCCAAGACCAAAAACAGGACAAGGAAAGGAAGCCAATATAACCTTGTTTTCCTTTTTTATTCTGATTCTGGTTCCATGTACTTTTATCCCAAAGATGAGCCTCATAACGACCGGTCCATCTATGCCTATAAGTTCATCAAAACAGAATAATGCTTTCACGCTTAGAGAAATACAGTAATTAAAAGCTTAAAACAGCTGAAACAGTACCATAAACAGTTAGGCATAAAAAAAGTGTCTCAGCTCACAATCATCTAAATGTAACGTAAAATATTAACAAGAAATGCACGCGCGCACGCGCGTGCGTGTTCGAAAGCAGTCAATTATTTATCGCAGTCTAACACAGCTTATCTATCATCATCTAATAATAATTGTCATTCTATGAAAGCAATTGAAGTGGATGAGTCAATTAATACATTATTACGTGAATACGTACCTGGTGACGCCACGATATATGGAGCTACGTTTACCTGCGGCACAAGGAGGCATCTTACTGATGCGTTCTTTAGCTGTACAACCTCTTTCTTTCTTCGCTTTCTTCAATCCTCTGTACAGTAAGAGCTTATCGTTCGCCATCGCTACATCTGAAACCTCCGCACTGTTTCCGCCGCCACAGCAGGCAACTTCAGATTTGCTAGGGTCAGAGGAAGAGGAAGCCATGAAATTACTAGAGAGAGAGAGAGATAGTTCAATGTCTGCCCTTTATTTTCATTTTGATTTGGTTCACAGTGGAGGGAGAAAAATTAGAGAGAGGAAGAAGCAAGTGTAATTACACTTATAGCCTTTTCAGGATTTAAAGTGATGGGCGGGAAGACGGAGTAACGGCTAGGCCACCGAAAGGGTAATTGTGTCAATTATTATATTTTGAATGTTTTTATCAATTATTATGATTATGATTTATGAGCATGCACGTTTGTCTGTTGGTTTAGAGTACAAGGAGGCAGGACTACCCTGCTATTTACCAACCCAAGCCAGCAGGCTTCATTACATGAGAGGGAAAATAGGGGATCTTTGAAGGAATCCAATGATTATCATAAAAATACTAATTAAATATGTAGTACTATTAACTTTTTACCGTTTATTTAGCTGAAAAAGGGAGGGAATCAGGTTTAGAATTTTTATTAACTAGAAATTTTTGAATATCAGTTATTATCGGTTGGGGTAATTAATTAGAGGTCCCCCACAAGGGAGTTAATACTGGAAAAGTCCCAAAAGTTGAAAATATTAATGTAGGGTCCCAAGGGACCTCACATTAATATATTTGAAAAGTGAAAAGACAGTTTTATATTAAGGCTAGGGGCAAAATTGTCTTTTCACTTTTCAAATATATTAATGTGAGGTCCCTTGGGACCCTACATTAATATTTTCAACTTTTGGGATTTTTCCAGTATTAACTCCCTTGTGAGAGACCTCTAATTAAATTTCCCTTAGGTTTTCTAATTAAATTTTTCCTGCTAATAAAATTTATAAACACGTGCTTTTCATAAATGCTTCATAAATCAATAATTTTCTGCATGAGTAATGACCAAGGCTGTCAAACTCGTGAGTTCAAACAAACTCGTGACGGGGATGTAAGCTCGGATCGTAAACTCGTATCGTAAGATCGTAAGATTCTACCTCCATAAAAAAATAGGTATTAAAATATATGAATGAATAACTAAATATAAATTAAAAGATAACAATTAAGTTTAAATATGTTTTGAAATTAAAATATTAAAAATAAATTCTTCAACATTACTAGTTCATCAAACTTAACATAAGAATTTTATGAAGTCTAAGTAGAATAAATAAAAATCGCATAAATTTAACAAAGATCATCAAATGTTGGATTATCTTCATCTCCATCACCTTCAAGTTCTATATCTTCATTGTTGTAATCTCTACTTGGTGCACCTCCATCAACATCATAATTTTCTCTAATTTCTATATCTTCATTTTTGCTGATTTATAAATATAAATTATATAATGGGATTTAATGGGGATGAAAAGAATAAAAACCTGCAGTAGTCTTACAAGGTACACCACGTGAAGCTTTCTTGGTGTTGCAACTTGCAAATGTGAGCCAACTCAGCCAAACCAAGTATCAGCCTTGAGACTTGAGTAGTTGAATTTAAAATTTTCACAAAAAGTCAAAATATAAACACTTTACTTTTTCTGTTGAATAGACATGCTTTGTCAGTTTTTCCTGCTACCTACACGTTTTCACATACACTACAATATAAAATAATGAATAATGAAATAATAAAATATGATAAAACTATTTGACATATAACATCAAATCATTTGGTATCTCATATTCTCACCTTCTTTCTTCTTGCGATGTTCTTCTTCTTCGGTTCTTCCTATATTCTCTGCTTCTCCAAAGTACAGAGAATAAATCAAACGATGGAATAACAAAAAAATTTAGGAGTGTGGGAAGAACTTTGCCGACATAAAGGGTTGCTACAAACTAGGGTAACTTTCTTAAAATTATATTTCCTTTATTTCTATTTTCAAGCCTTTTTTCTTCTGGACTTTTAAGTTTTTGATGCCCAATATGTAACTCGGTTTTAGAGCGCCGAGTTAGGCGAGTTTGACCGAGTTCATGCCGAGTTTAACCGAGTTCATGTAGCAAACGATTTTATGGCGAGTTAACTCAATTCTCCTAGCTGAACACGCAAACTCGTTAAACTCGGCGAGTTGACTCGCGAGTTTGATGACAGTGGTAATGACTATATTTTGTTATTCTAAGATTGCCTCAGTTAACTCCTTGATCTCGAAGACAGCAATTTAATTTTTCCAGCCGCGCAAGAGACAAACACTGGTAGTTTTGCCAAAAAAACGGCACTTCATATTTTTGTCCCTATCTACATTTTGTTTTTTAAAATCAATAGACGCTATTTATTTTTATAATGATCGTTTATCAAATATAAAATATCAGACAATAATAAAATTTTATTCATCTCGTATCTCTGGTAAGTAAAGTCCAAGTGTCATTCAAAGCAGATATTGATATCAAAATGACAAATCTACATATTCTTTGGTGCTATGCCAAAACTTTTATATATACAGACTAGTTGTACATAATGCAGTCGAGAAGCTTATATACAGATTGCACAGGTCAAAATTACAAAACATTAACACAATCCCCAACAATTTTCCAGGGAGTAATTCTTCCCAGCGTCAGAATAAATCAATGGGGGATCCTACGTTACCTTCATATCTAATAGACTAATAATCTCCAATCTTTCAAATGCAATTTCTGCATAAGGCTCTCGGAACATAGGTTGCAGTGATGCAAAACGGCTCCATTGTCAGTGATCAAGTTAAAATATCAGATCCAGATGATTGGCTTGTGGATGTGTGATCCCTAAATTTCCTTTTCAAGGACTCTGTACAAGGTTACAATCGAAATAAACTTTAATGAAGTCAAAGGAATATCTTAAACACCATAACAGTCTTATCATGCTTTAACTTGAAAGACGGACGTAGAAATAAAAACCAACAAAGGCATAATTTAAGAGGATTGTATTCTTGTAAACTACTATCTCTCTTCAGTTTTAGCAATTATGAACACAAACATTAACTACCACTAGGTGAAAATATAGCAGGCGCAGGTACCTATAAATGCCCCTCAATTTTTGTTTTTATAAAAAATTCATCCACCGCAGTTGATACAGCCACCCAGCAGAGAGGCCCAGAGCTTTGATTGCCAGCTGGTGGTGGCAAGCAGCCAGAGGCCATAACCATGGAGGAGGAAGTTTCTTAGAAAAAAGTGAAGGGCATCTATGTTAAAGTGCTTAAATTTTAATTTCATTTAAGTCTCTTGAAATTTTACAGGTACTAGACCATTTTGTGAACCATTTTATTATATTGGCTATTTTAAAGATGCTTTAGAAAAGATGTCATTCTCTCCAAAAATATCTAGTAACAATGGTGTAAGTATCCGCACCAAGTCTTTCTTTTATGATAGCAGCACTTTCAGCTCCACAGCTTTTCCGTGCAAATGAAGATATCTCGTAATACATTCCATATGGTGGACAAATTCCTGCATCTTCCATCCATTGCAGGGCCTATATAAAAATCTTGCATTAATTTTTCCGGCCATAAATAACAAAGAGCATTAGTAGAAAAAATGAAACTAGTAATGGACGAGTCAATGTTGTGTTTCAGATATGCATCTATGCCTTGCAGCCAAAAGAAACAGAAGAATAATGCAACCTAGTCACCTACCATGTCCTGAATTGGCACTGCTATGAAAAAGAAAAGCACTGTCACAGCCATAAAATATTGGACAACGCTCACTAAGATCGATATAAGGGTGTGCGAAGAATTTTGGCAACAAGAGCTTGGTCATATTCAAAGAGTCAACTCTTAGATTAATATGATCAACATAGCCACTACAATCCAGGCAACAAACCCTCATGAAAAAAATTTGCACCCATCCAACCAATACCAACAACTGAATGCATTTTTATATTATATGTTCAAGAAAGAGCTAATAAAACACCAGAGCGCACTATGTAAAAAGAATATGAAGGAAATTAAGGTTACCTCTATGCACTTTCTCCAGTTTCCAGAGGATATCAGGTTCTTCAGTAAAACAGAATAAGTATTAATGCTAATATCAGCACCTGATGCAACCATTTTGTAGAACAACTGGGGCATATATAGATAATATGACCAGAAAGTAAGATAAAGTCAGATGAGGATCCCTGGAATTATGCTTTAACTGGGAAAAGAAATCGGTAACATTTAGCATACACATTTGGCAGATGATTTAATACCTTCATCATAGTCTCAGTCCTCCCACTTTTTCCTAGAAAATGCAAGAACTGATTAATGAGTCCAACTGAAGCTGTAGGAAGCAAGGGCTCTATATAGTTAATTATTTCAACAGCTGTCTTCCAATCACGGAGCCTGACATGACAAATTAAGCAAGACAGAGATGTTAGAATTAAAGAAAAAATGCAACCAAAATATCAAAAGAGAAAATTTATCAGAAAACCACATAGACGTAAATATAATACTGACTACTGTTCCATTAACATACCATACCACGTGAAATTTGCAGAGACAAAATAAAAAATTAAAAATATCTCAGAAGAAGATCTACCAAGCAACACATGCTTAAATGAGCAAAATTGTAACATCAAAATCATACATTATAGTTAAGAAATATGCTTTCAACTAAGCAACAACAAGCCAATGACCCATTGCAACAAATGAGTGAAGGCAAAATATGTCTCACAAATGAATGCCCCTCCACCTACTATATCAATCAATTTGGCTAGCAATATAGTACTAATAATGAAATATTAGCCATCAAAATTTTGCCCAAGGGGAGAATGTGCAATGAAGCTTAGATCGAGAGCCTAATAAGAAAAATTCAATTTGGATCAACAGAATGTACTCCAGGACATGTGATAAGATGGACATCCCAGAAGTTTCACATAGAATAAACAATGATAAATCATTTTGAACTGCACAGCATAATTAGAACTTACAAACTGCATGCAGATAACATTTCAAAGATAATGGCATCGGTAAATGGAATTTCTTTCTCTCTCATGCTTTCTGCCAGATTCAGAACCCTTCTGGGCTGGCCTCCTTCATTAAAAGCTTTCATCAGAGCAGCACAGCAAATAGTATCTAGTTTGATGTCATTCTTAATCATTTCTTCAAAAAGTGCATATGTTTTTTCCCAATGACCTGAAGAACACAGTAGGGAAGTTACTTCAAAACTATAAAAGACTTCATTTGCCATTTGTAGCATTTCATTTGTCCTACCTGCAGCACTGTATGCATGAAGCATTGCAGTATATGCAACCACATCAGGGTAATAGCCAGACTTTTTCATCAAGTCAAATGTAGATTCTGCTTCTGTGAGTTGATCCTAAGAATCACCGCAAAAAATGAGAAAAATAATAATAAAAGACGAAACAGAGTTGTAAAATTTTACAATTACTCCACTAAGCAGTGTCATTTTTACAAGGTACTTGCCTTTTTGCTATAAGCACATATGACAGATGAGTAGACCTCTTTGGACAAAGGAAGTTTTAGGTGCATCATCTCTTCCCAAAAAGAGAGTGCCTCATTATATCTTGACATTTTACAACAACCACTAATGAGCACAGTGAAAGTAACAAAATCAGGCTTAACTTTTTTCTTCCTCATAGAATTATACAAGCCTCTAGCTTTGTCATATTCACCCACAGTAATGTAGCTCCCAATTGCTGAATTATATGCAATTGTGTTCAGTTCAATGCCTCGCATCTCGGCTGCTGAAAGCACTGTATCAATCTTCACCTTCTTATTGCATTGTCCACATGCTGCCAATAGGGTGCATATTGAGACAACATTTGGATGAATTCCATCTTGCTCCATCTCACGCAAGACTTCAACAGCTTCTGCTAACAAACCACCAGATCCATACGCATTAATCAGCGCATTGTAGCTAACAAGGTTGGGCTTACAGTTGTTTTTCTTCATCATTTCAAATACCTGCCTAGCCTTTTGAGGCTTTCGAGATCTTCCATAAGCGTTAAGCAGAGATGTATAGGAGACAATGTCAGGGCGCAGGCCAGTTTGTTTTATCTCATTAAAAACCAACTGTGCTTTATTATCCATCCCATGAGCAGCATACGCACCAATTAGCGCATTATATGACACAATATTAGGTTTTAGCCCTTCTGCCAGCATTGTATTGAACACAGCCTCACAATTTTCAACTTGCCCGCCCAAAGAATATAAGTGAATAATACTAGTGAATGTTACAACATCAGGGTGACATTCTGACCTCTTTTCCCTCATGGAATTGAAAATAACGACAGCTTTCTCATATTGTTGAAGCTTTATCAGACAATGGATCACAATATTAAGTGTAATTGTGTCTGGACGAATGTTAGTTCCCTTCATTAGTTCAAAATAAGACAGGGCTTTTGAATACTGAGCCCCACTTTTAAATGCTGATAACACGGTATTGTGAGTAACAAGATCAGGCCCAACTCCATTGTCTGTCATTTTCTTGCAAACATTAAGAGCCTCTTTCCAATTTCCACTTGACCCACAAGCATTGATCAAGTTGTTATATGTTGATCGGGTTGGAGGAATCTGCAATATTTTGACAAGCAGCACTTGAAATGAATATATTAACTGTCAAAACCTATAAACTGTTTTTCTAATGTCTAAGTTGTCTAGGTTTTAGAATGGTGCAACCCCTGAACCAGATAGTGCATAAAATTAATGAGAATGAGAGATTCTCTAACAGTGAGATCTGAAATATTTCATCTGAGAGAACGGCATAACAATCAATCTATTTTTTTCAAAAAAAAATGAATTTCAAGGGGCATATTTAATTAAAACATGCAAAAAGCAATCACTCATTACACTTCATCAAACCATACAGTGAACTATTTCAACACACTTACTTCTGTCCCTCCATATTATGGGCATGCTTCCTAAGACTTAATCAGGCACAGAAGATAGGGTAAGAATGCAATAAAAGATATAACAAACCGAAAAAAAAGGATGGTCATTAAATATTTCAGCAAAAATGACTAACACAAGCAAGCTATCATCTCTAGTGTCTTGTCTTTCAATGAAATCTAATAACAAAAATCAAGGATATAAAAAAAGGAGGTTGCTCACATCAATTTGACCAACTAAGATTGTTTAGGGAAGAAAAATACAAGGTACACACAGCTGCACGTAGCATGTCTTCCATGATATTCATAGCCCAGCGCCATTGTCCTGCCTTCCCATGAGCATTGATAAGAGCATTGTAAGTCTCAGCATCAGGCTTGCACCTAGAAAAATAAGATAAATGCAATATGATAACCTGAATAGTGACCAGCAAAAAACAAGGCAAAATTCAATCTCATATGATTCATCCACATGAAGCTTAAATATACAGAATGCAACTTTACCAACAACAAGAGCTTGCAGCAAAGAAAATCTCTATACCTCCATTCTTGCATCTCAAAAAACAATCCACGTGCCTGATCAGTTCGATTATGCCTAGCATTTAACCTTATCATCATATTATATATATCAGTCCGAGCACAGTAATTTTTCTGATTTTTCATCCAGCTGAACACAAGGTTACAGTGCTCAATGGACCCCGTTCGAACCAACTCCTACAAAATCATAATGCAGATTTAGATATTAGCATGTCAAACTAAAACATAACAGCTACTCCCCTATTCCTGAATCTAAATACAAGAGCTAGTTGTCTTTTTTGAACAATCCTAAGAAAGCAAAATAAATCACTCAATCATAACATATTTTGTATACTACTTCCTCCAGTCCTAAATATAAGAACTAGTTGACTTTTTGGGAAAATTCTTAAAAAGCAAAATAACTCAATTATAAATTGATTTACCTGATTTTTTCCTTAAACTAGTTTATTTGACATATAAACGAATGGATAATCTAACAATACAGTAATATCAAATATGTCATAATTTAATAACCTATTTTGCAACTTTAATCTCTCATTGAAAAAAGTCAACCAAGTCTCATAGGACCGGAGGGAGAATTAGATGATATGTTAGATTATGAGTCAAATAAAATAGTTTAGTTTAGAGGAAAAATTTAGGAAAATCCATTTTTTAACTACATTATTTTATTTATTATTTAACTTTGTTAAGTCTCCAAACAAGTTAACCAGCTCCTATATTTAGAAAGGGAGAGAGTAATTAGGTTTGAAAATGAAATGACCTTGACAAGGAGAGGGAAATTTTTGCGAGCGAAGCGTCCAACCCAACGATTAAGTATTCCCTCAATATCTTGCGATAGATTGAGCGCCAAAATCATGCGTACCACCTCAGACACACTCCAGTCCTTCTGGAATCGTCTGCCTTCGACTCGCAAGCGATAGCGACGGGGAATGTGTTCCTTGCGGAGGCCACTCACTGTGGTGGAGACCTCGTGCTTGCCGCCATCGTAGTCAACGAAGACCTGCTTCGTCTCCTTGAAGAACGCCTCGTTGTTCTTCTTCTTGTTTTTGTTGATTGGCGAGTCGGCGGTGATGGCCAGTCGGAAAGAACTCGTGGCGGCCATGGGAGAAGGAGTAGATAGACAAAACTCTCCCGCCTTCACCACCAAGGGTTTATCATTACAACATTCATTGTACTCTCCTTACCCACCAGGTGGCGCCGATAGCCTATCATATTATCATTATGCCTCTCGTTAAATGATGCCTTTTTTAAGATAAGGGAATAAAAATAATCATTTTACGTCTTTAATTTTTCTACAAAAATTGAAGGGGTTTTGTATCTACTATTCCCTCCGGTCCTAAATATGAGACCTAGCTGACTTTTTTGGAAAATTCTAAAAAAACAGAATAAAATTGATTTACCTAATTTTTTCCCTAAAGTAGTTTATTTAACCTATAAACTAATGACTAATCTAAAATATATCAAATATATCATAATTTAATAGCATATTTTGTAACCTTAACATTTTCAAAAAAAGTAAATTAGGTCCTGAATTTTACAATTTAGGACTGGAAGGAATATTATTTTGTCAGTTCCTTATGACTTTTTAAGAGAAAAGAAAGAAGGTCAATAAGATGTTTAATCGAATGATATTAATTAATCTATTAACTTATAAGTGAACAAATTAGTTTAATGAAAATAAGGAAAATTAATTTATAAGTGACATGGTATTTAGTTTTATTAGGATTTTTAATAGGTTAATTAGGTTCTACATTTTTTATACAGATATAAGTCATGTATTAACGATTTTTAATATGTATGTTCCAGTTGTTAATTGTTCAAAAGTATGGAAGGGAATTATTTTTACAATTAATTAAAAATTCAACCTGAAGCGTCGACTATTTTTTTTTTTTTTTGAAAAAGTTAATGCCATTGATGTAAATAAACTTTGCCTGAAGCATACACACACTTTTTTAACTTGATCTACTATTCTTAACTCCTAAAAATTCAAAAAGAAAATGAAATTTATATTAAGTATTGGAATATTGTTTTTACAATTAAAAATACATATAATTGAACGAAGAATAAGTTTTTGCCGTATGTATTCTTGGTTGGATCATGCTTAACTTTTTTTTTATTTTATGTTACAACAACAACAACAACAAAGTCTTATCTCAACTAGATTGGTCGACCACACGGATCACACGACACTATTGTGCTCGATCAATAGTCATGCTTGGAGTGCATGTGTTCATGCTCAAAAGATTTGACATACTTTTACTTTGGCTGCCGAAGCCCAACACAACCCTACTCTTTTATCTGGGCAGCTGGGCTTATGACCAGCTACAATTATAGGCGCAGTATTCCTTACAAGGATTCAAACAAAACAACGGAAAATCTAATAGACAAAAATCAAAATGAAAACCAGTTGCTACCAAGTGAAGAAATATGTAACTTGAACACTTGAAATCAAAAGATAATCCCTTCAAATGATTTAAGTCCAAAGATCATACCAATGCACCCTTTTTCTTATCTTTCTCACCTTGAGAGCAGAACCCTCCAATAGGCATTGAAATCAAGTTTCTCTTGAACCAAATATGAAGTATATTAGACACATGTTAACAGGGATCTTCGTTTTCATCTAACATTTTCCAAAAAATCTAAGTAGATTTAAAAATGCTCAAACTTGTCATTGCCGCTACCTTTGTGTCCATAATTTTTTAATAATAGTATAATAAAATATAGAAGCAAAGGTGAAAAAACTAACTATCGAAAACAAAGAAAAAAAAGCACCTGTCATCCAGAAAGGATTGGAGATATTAGTAGGGCCATACTCATTTGATTCTTATGAGCACCGAAAATTCCATGTTCTCATTCCATCTCAAAAACAATTAAATTCCATATGAAAAAAAATCAAGTCATAGTGAAAACCAAAAGAGTTTAATGGTAAAATGTTAACTGAACTTGTTTTATAAATATTGAAAAAGCTAAGAGATTGTTGATATCTACACTAAACATAATATGCACATATAGTATTTTGTCTCAAAAAAATGTTTTAAGAACGTGATTCACGGATAAAGAGTTGAAATTACGTGTATATTGACCGTTCAACTCTATTGATCTTTACAGAAAGAAATTAACAATGATAGAAGAAGAAACAAGAAGCAACCAAGAAGTATTGGGATGGGCACTAATATAGAATTTGGAGTTGTATAAAAAACTTGCTCCTATAGTGGGGCTTATTGAGAAAATCGACGCAAGAGACTCTATACCAGCGGTTTTTCGGAAATATGCCGGTAATATAGTATATCAGCGCTTTTTTAAATAAAGGCCACAACAACATGCACTTGCATGATTTATTCAATCATGGCAATTGAGTATGAGCTAATATGAAGACAAGCAAATCATTATACTTCCTCCGGTTTTAAATATAAGACCTAATTGACTTTTTTAAAAAATCATGTTTTAATAGCTTATTTCGAACCTTAACCTCTACAAAAAAAAGTCAATTAGGTCTTATTTTAAGATCGGAGATAGTATCGTTTGCTAATGATTTGAAGTTGCAAGGTTGAAGAATAGTTTGGAGGTTATATCATTTGCTAATAATTTGAAGTTGCAAGATTAAAGAGTAGTTTAGAGGTTATCCAACTTGTAAAAAACAAAATTATGGACGACATAAAACTTAATCAAACGAGAATAAAACATTACTTGGTCTTTTTAATATATTAGTGATTAGTGATATTAGATGCATCACCAATATCCAGTAGTTTGAAAATTACATGGTTTGTTATGTATGCAATTTTTTTGCCATCATTTTACTTCTATCATATCACAGTGTGTTTTAATATATAAAATACTCCCTCCGTTCCTAAATATAAGATCACTTTAGCATTTTTGAAGAGATTAAGGAAGGTAGTTAAATTAGTTACAATTACGTGATCTTCCAAAATTACCCTTCAATTAAATTTAAAAAGACAAATATGGACAAACCCCTCTCCTCTTGCCATCCACAACCCCTCCCCTTCTAATTGAGAATTTGTCGTCAATCATCTTCCCCAACCTCAAACTTCCATTCTTCGATAGAGAATCTATCGCAAGAAAATATTTCCGTCGAGAAATTTAAGGAGCTTTTTACTAAGCTTGATAATGAGAAACAAGCTCATGTGGCAGTGGAGAATTTGAAATATGAATCGCAAGTTTCTTTTAATCGGTTAAAGGCGATTGCTCATTGGACAATCAAGAAGAGAGATGAGTTTAGGAGTCGGAGAGATGAGACTTTTGTAGAAAAGGAAGAGGCTTCGAAATCATATGATAAAGTTTTGGCTGCATTGGATGAGGTTAAGAAGGCAAAAGATGAGATTTCTAAGCAGTAGTTTGACGAAGTGGTGAAGGAGAGAGATGGTTTGAAATCTTTTTTTCTGAACAATGGTTTTGAGATCGGAAATCGGGAATTCCATTCATTCACATGCCAAAGGAGAGAGATGGCTACGAAGGAACTTCCGAAAGCGCAGAGGTACTCAGGTTTAACAGCTGTGGCGTATGAACATATTGTAGAGGGGTAATTTGGGAAAAAATTGGGACAAAATTAAAAGTGATCTTATATTTAAGAACTTATCCAGATTCTCAAAGTGATCTTATATTTAGGAACGGAGGGAATATAATAGTAATTAAGATTTTTTCTCAACATTATTCTTTATTTTTCAGCAATATCTTTTCTAGCTATGGATGATTTTAATGATATTCAAAAATGAAATAAAGGTGAAAATATGATAAACATAAGATAACATTCTAGCTACAGGAACGCTAATAAACAAAACAAAACATAAGGAAGTCTCATAACTGCTACCAAGTCATACATACTGCTAATACTCTCGCTTCACCTCAGAAAAAAGAGTCCCTTCACACAATCACACCTACTTGTTGAACAAGTGAAAACCTCTCATAATTATTACTCCCTCCGTTCCTAAACATAGGACCTAGATGACTTTGAAAAATCCTAAAAAAAGTAAAAAATAAGTTAATTATAAATTGATTTACCTAATTTTTTCTTTTAAACTAGTTTATTTTACCTATAAGCTAATTGATAATCTAAAAAGATATCAAATATGTCATGATTTAATAACCTATTTCGCAACTTTAATCTTTCCAAAAAAAAAGTTATCTAGCTCTTATATTTAGGAACGGAGGGAGTATATCAGATAGAACAAGAGGTACCCTAGTATATTCCAGCGATGAACTTCTTTTCAACTCAAGATGGTTTTTACGATGTATGCAGAAATAAAACAATGAACATAAAACAATAATCTAACTAAAGGGAATAAAAGAGACTCAAAAGAAGATTCATAAGTCATAACTACTAAAAATCCATAGACAACTACTCTCTGTAAAAAAAAAAGGAAATAGCTTTTATGATTAATACAATTGGAGAGAACAAGGAAGGAAAGAATCAACATATTCTATTATGTTCAAAACGAATGAGCAGTATGAGCAGCACAAGTTGTTATTCATTAGAACAAAACAAATTATAAACAAGTTGAATATATGTCTCTCGCATCCTTAATATTTTTAAAAAAAAAAACTCTTATAATTAGGCCTGAACAGCATTTAGTGTATTACACACACAACTGCCTGAATGCATCGTATGAAATGTCACATCGCCAATATCCAATAGTGCGGAAAATCCGAGATTTGTTGGCAGTTGATTTAATGTTGCTGATTACTTGGCAGTTGATTTAATGTCTTTGATTACTTATCATTTTCTTTTTTCATATTTTGAAAACACATTCAAGATGAAGGTTTAAATTTTCAAGAAAAAATTTCTTCTCCTTCCTAATTAGCGATGATTTTAGCTAATTATTAAAAGATGAAACAAGGGGTATGGGGCACGAAAGAAAACATTCTATAAAGGATAAAAACAAAAGTAAGAATATAAAACGAATGCTCAAAACCACTAACAATCTCCCCACATCTACTCTTTTCAAAAAATAAATGAGCAAGAAAGGAATGAGTAAACCTAGTGTGTTTAATTCGATCAAGGGTCTCAAAACCGAAGTTCTCATCCTTGATGAAAAGTATGGCCTATTCAAGTCTCTTTCCTTGACAAGGTCAATTTGTTGGTACCCCAATGTAAAGAGCCCAAAACATTCAAAAAAAAATTGCAGTTCCAAAACTTGTCACAAATGGACTTAGATGACAACAAATGCTCCCATAACAGTGACGTCAAATTCTGGCTTAAAAACAGAACAATGGAGCAGCAAAAACAGGTTTCAAAGAAGCAGAGCAGCTATGTCGAGACCAAAGACATAACAAAGTTTCCAATTAATGTCCAAAAAATTCTACCACTAACATTATTTTCAACTGGAAACAAATCAACAACTTAAAAGAAACAAAAAAGTCAACACTTTTAAATTCATAGTCAAGAGTACACTAAAGTCTCAACAAACCATGATTAAACTATATTAGGGCACCTAGCGGTATAAACACCACACCTAGTTTTCAGAATGACTTACTTCTAGCAATCAAAATTGAGTTACTCGAGCATGTATGAATAATCAACACAGAATCAAAATTCAGAAGACAATACACATTCCCACATGGTAATAGAATTATACCAATCATAGTATGGACATAATCCATAACCATGGCATAGGTAATTAGAACTACAAGTCTACAACAACCAAAACAACAAAGGGGAAAATGCTATCCCAACAAAGACTTAAATAAAAACTATATGGAAAAAATCCATCAAAAACTTTTGCAAGTATTGTTGATTACCCGAAACAAATGCACTACAAAATAAGCATGATGAACACAATACTTTTTTAATGAATTTCTAAAACCTTCACAGCATTGAAATAATTGAAACAACTTTTAGTAGTCTCAACTCAAGTAATTGGAGAATTATAGAACGAAGAATCTAATATGTTGAACAAGAATTTGCGTTCAATTAGAGACATCATAAGCAATTGGAAAAATTTAGAACAAACAATCTATGGCAAACAACTCTTCATAGCATGGGTTAACATCATTCTCTAACTTTGTTATGCATGACATCATCCATTGATTGAGATAATTTTTTAATAGTTATAGAAACTTTCCATTGATAATAAACATGGGCATGCAAGGTAACTAATAGAATATCAAAACAATAAAATACTCACCTTCTGTTCTATCATCCCAGGAACCTTCAGCACTTTCTTATTTACTTCTTTTATTGCAACAAAGAAATAAGAGTGATGTCCAAAACAACATACAAAATGGAACTTAATCATGAATAGACAAGGACTATGCTCATTCTCAGTAATAATCCAAAATCATATCATGAATAGACAAGGAATATGCTAACTTCTCAGCAATAATCCAAACTCATGTTATATTTAGAACATAGGAGTTGGCAAACAATATGAATCATACATATGAGCTACTGAAAAAAGCTATAAGATCCATGTCACTTTCTAACTATGCGATCATAAATAATAAACAATTTTTTTTTGAATGGATCATAAACAACAAACATGCCTATTCATTGTAGTTGATCAAACTTAATCATGAATAGACAAGGGATATGCTTACTTTCCAGTAATAATCTGAAATCAAGTTGAAAGTAGAATATAAGAGATGGCAAACTATATGAATAGAAACATATGACCAACTGAAAAAAGCTATAAGATGCATCATGTCAATTTTTAACCATAAAATGATAAACAATAGAATTTTCTATTCTTTGCAGTTAACGTTCATTGAAGTTAAACATCAAAAGAATAAAATACTCACCATCTGCATAATATCTCAAAAACCTTCAGCACTTTCTTATTCACTTCTCTTTCACTGCAACACGCACTAAAGAGTAAGGCATAATAATGTAGGACTAAATTCCCAAACAAGATACAAAGATAAAACTTAATCATGAAAAGATAAAGAACATGCTTACTTCTCAGTGATAATCCAAAATCATATTAAATTTAGAAAATAAGAGTTGGCAAACTACATGAATACATACATGAACAACTGAAAATAGCTATAAAGAGAAGGGGACAGTGAAGAGAGAAAAGAAATTGAGAGGTAAAGGAGAACAAAAAAATGTGATCATAAAGGGGAAGCTTCAGGAAATATAACATGAGAGTGAATGGCCTAAATAACCTCTTTTATCTGCCCAGGTTCAGATTTATCCAATTTGGTAAAAGATTTAACTCATTATAGACCCATATTTAAGAAATGAATTCATCTAGTACCTGTTGAAATTTACGAAGAGAAAATCACAACAATCACATAAGATCATTGAAAAAATCAACATTTCAACCTGAACGGAACTACACGCACACTGTTAAATCTTGAACACCCAGCACAGAGGGAATGTTAACCTCTGACCAGGTTCAGTTTCCTTCTGCAACACAAATGTAGTTCCCAGCACTACATACATGTTCATAACAATGCTTAGAAACAAAAATGGTGTAGTTACACATATCTATGTCCTATACCTACCTGACAAGAAAATATGCGAATGTTTTTCTTCAAAATACTAAGTTACCTCATTTCCCTTGAGATATAGAGATTCCTAGAATGGAATAAGGATGTGGTATCGGATCAATGATTTGCTTCATCAACAAATAGCTTGAATGACTTGTTATGGTACCCTTAAACACAGAAGAAAATGAAATGCATAAGAAACACTAAGCACTGTTATTTAGCATTACCTCTACTTTAAGCCCATCTATGGCATCGGAGAACTTTACAATGTTGGATACTAATGGATCACTTGTTCGAAGATAAAACTCTTGAAATACGCTAAATAATTCAACCCCAACAGATGTCCCCTGTAAGAATAATATAGAAAACAAGTGACGGAAGACAATCTGAAATGTTGTGTGTATCAGTATGCAAGCCCATATCCCATATCTGTGACGTGTGATCTTGACTGCAAAACTAGCAGCTGATTACCGGGCAAGCATTCTTCCAACAGACATATTCATCCTTATAGATGGGTTTGCCCTTTAGCTAGGTATATTCTAGATATTTTACCCAAAAATCAGAAGGAATACAACACAAATTTCATGAGAAGCACCACAAGAAAGTAAGTTTTAGAATGTCCCAATTTCAGGCAGATAACTCATGCTTACTTTAAGTTTCCAATGCAGGCAGGTGAATGCATATTTTTACATACAATATAATCCCGGGGCTTAAAGAACTATTAGCTTCATGAAAATTGCAGCCAATATCTTGAGAAGCATATAGGCATAGATTTTTTGTCCATTCAATTCATCTAGTGTTGACCATAACATAGTAATAAGAATAACAGCAGCAAGAGCAGTAGCAAACGATGAACATCATGACAATAACAGAAAGAAAGGTAAAGCATTACAGGAGGAGGAACAAATAAATATCACATCATATTTATCAAAATATATAAAAATGAAACAGGAAGCATAGTTATATCATCAATTCGACCAGGGTGGCAATTTGAATACCATACACAATAACAATGACATAGAATGATAGCATGACAAACCTAAGAACCACACACTCTCATAGAACTCTGCACTTGAGAAGACTCAGGAATCAATATGAAGGCTAATCCATCTACCTTGAGATGAAATAACTTCACAAAAGATCCCTAGACTGAGACATATATTGCACTCAGAGAAAGGGTGAAAATAAAAACTATGCCAGCATCAAGGGCATGCTTTGCATGAGAGTGAAAATAATCAAGATAATAACAAAAGAAGAAATAATGGTACTACAGGCTATTACTTGCATACTTTACTGAAAATAATATAACAAGGCACACGAAACAAATGTCAATTCTTCAACTTCAACGCAAACTGAGAAGTCTGGAAACGAAGCATACAAACCAACACCCAATGGCATTCCAATGATTTTGGAAACCTGGAGAATTTTAGACACCCTCTCCAAAATCTGTCTCATCAGCACAAAACAAAAGCAAGAAAAAGTCAAGTTTCGTTAGACTAAAAAGAAAAGGGGAATTGTAATCAAAAGAAAGAAAAGAAAAGGGGAATTTACAAATGAAAGATAAAAATCAATCAGGAAAAAAAGGAACAGAACTAACGGCAGAAATACCTTCAATTAGGTTTAGAGGCTCCTAAACAAGAAATTGTTAAACCCATTTATGTGTTTTCTGTACATTGCATATATATAGAACAAATATGCAAGAACCTTTCACTACCAATGGAGCTGTGACCTCCAACCACTACTAATTGTGGGATAATCAATTCACGATTAAAACAGAGTTTAAGTTGAGAATTACAAAATATACCTATAAATGATATATGACAAAAAAAAATACACAGAATGGATCTTGAAAGAACAATAAACAGAAAACATGTTGCTTCAAAGAGGTAGTTTCGAAATAAATTGATATTTGTTGCACGAATCTTACAAGAACGTCATCTCAAACATGCATTAAAAGTGTTTTCAAGTCGTACACGTACACTTGTACATTGTCAACAATATGAGTACATGCAAGCAACATAAGTAAAAACAAACTAAGAGGCAAGCAATGATCAAAATTGAGATATTCTAACCAGATACACTGAATCGCTACAAAAGTGCGTAAAAGAAGCAAAAAGGAGGACCTGTCAGAACTGTAAAGGAACAAATCAGATAGCATATGAGCAAATACCAGTGCATTATATTATGTGATATAGTTTGGATGTAATATCTGGAGACAACACGTAAGTGAAATCAGAAGAATAAGACATTAGATATAATCAAAACGAATTCACAGGTATGGGCTACCAAAATTAACACAAAGTTTGCAAAGAAAAAGATATAGTGCGCCCAACTTGAAGAGACAAAGAAAGTAGTGAAGAAATTGTTAATAAACAGGAGTATCGTTGAAATCATGCCCAAGGAGTGTAAAATAGAACAATACAAGTAAAAATGCTGTGAATTGATTCTTTATCCATACGTTTAGTACTAGTGGGGAAACAGTCACTAATGAAATAAAAAGGGCTACCTAACATTTAATATTAAGGGGCAGTCTCCAATCACTAAATAGAGAGGAAACCACCAACCGCTAATATTAACGGGCAACAACCTTCACTACCAACCTTTCCCAACCAATGGTGCTGTGACCTGTGTGACCTCCAACCACTACTAATTGTGGGATAATTAATCAATTCACGATTAAAACAGAGTTTAAGTTGAGATTTACAAAATACTCGTATCAATGAAATATGAAAAAAAAAATACACAGATTGAATCTTGATGAAAGAACAATAAACGGAAAAGATGTTAACTTCAAACAGGTAGTTTTGAAATCAATCGATATTTGTTGAACGAATCTAAAAAGAACGTCATCTCAAACATGCATTAAAAGTGTTTTCTAGTAGTGAACAGACACTTGCATTGTCATCAAATATGAGTACATGCGAGCAACATAAGTAAAATCAAACCAAAAGGCAAGCAGCGATCAAAATTGAGATATTCTAACTAGATACACCGAATTGCTACAAATGTGCGTAAAAGAAGCAAAAAGGAGGACCTGTAAGAACTGAAAAGTATCAAATCAGATAGCATATGAGCAAATATGAGTGCATTATATTATGTGATTCAGTTTGGTTGTTATATCTGAGAGGCAACACGTGAGTGAAATAAGAAGAATAAGACATTAGATATAATCAAAACGAATTCAAAGATATGGGCTTTTAAAATTAACACAAAGTTTGCAAAGAAAATGATGTAGTGCACCCAACTTGAAGAGACAAAGAAAACTCATGTAGTGAAGAAATTGTTAGAAAACAGGAGTATGGTTGAAATCATGCCCAAGGAGTGTAATATAGAACAATACAAGTAAAAATGTTTTGAATTGATTCTTTATCCATACGTTTAGTACTAGTGGGGAAACAGTCACTAGTGAAATAAAAAGGGCTACCCAACAATTAATATAAAGGGGCAGTCTCCAATCACTAAATAGTGAGGAAACCACCAACCGCTAATATTAACGGGCAACAACCTTCACTACCAACCTTTCCCAACCAATGGTGTTGTGACCTGTGACCTCCAACCACTACTAATTGTGGGATAATTAATCAATTCACGATTAAAACAGAGTGAAGTTGAGATTTACAAAATACTCGTATAAATGAAATATGAAAAAAAAAATACACAGATTGAATCTTGATGAAAGAACAATATACGGAAAAGATGTTAACTTCAAAGAGGTAGCATTGAAATTAATTGATATTTGTTGCACGAATCTAAAAAGAATGTCATCTCAAACATGCATTAAAAGTGTTTTCTAGTAGTGAACAGACACTTGTACATTGCCATCAAATATGAGTACATGCAAGCAACATAACACGTGAGTGAAATCAGAAGAATAAGACATTAGATATAATCAGAACGAATTCACAGGTATGGGCGTTTAAAATTAACACAGTTTGCAAAGAAAATGATATAGTGCGCCCAACTTGAAGAGACAGAGAAAACTCATGTAGTGAAGAAATTGTTAGAAATCAGGAGTATCGTTGAAATCATGCCCAAGGAGTGTAAAATAGAACAATACAAGCAAAAATGTTGTGAATTGATTCTTTATCCATACGTTTTAGTACTAGTGGGGAAACAGTTAATAAATGAAATAAAAAGGGCTACCTAACAATTAATATTAAGGGGCAGTATCCAATCACTAAATAGTGAGGAAACCACCAACCGCTAATATTAACGGGCAACAACCTTCACTACCAACCTTTCCCAACCAATGGTGCTGTGTAACCTGTGACCTCCAACCACTACTAATTTTGGGATAATTAATCAATTCACGATTAAAACAGAGTTTCAGTTGAGATTTACAAAATATTCGTATAAATGAAATATGAAAAAAAAAATACACAGATTGAATCACGATGAAAGAACAATAAACGGGAAAGATGTTAACTTCAAAAAGGTAGTTTTGAAATTAATCGATATTTGTTGCACGAATCTAAAAAGAACGTCATCTCAAACATGTATTAAAAGTATTTTCTAGAAGTGAACAGACACTTGTACATTGTCATCAAATATGAGTACATGCAAGCAACATAAATAAAATCAAACCAAAAGGCAAGCCGCAATCAAAATTGAGATATTCTAACCAGATACACCGAATTACTACAAAGTGCGTAAAAGAAGCAAAAAGGAGGACCTGTCAGAACTGAAAAGTAACAAATCAGATAGCATATGAGCAAGCAAATATGAGTGCATTATATTATGTGATACAGTTTGGTTGTTATATCTGAGAGACAATACGTGAGTGAAATAAGAAGAATAAGACATTAGATATAATTAAAAGGAATTCACATATGGGCTTTTAAAATTAACACAAAGTTTGCAAAGAAAATGATGTAGTGCACCCAACTTGAAGTGACAAAGAGAACTCATATAGTGAAGAAATTGTTAGAAAACAGGAGTATCATTGAAATCATGTCCAAGGAGTTTAAAATAGAACAATACAAGCAAAAATGTTTTGAATTGATTCTTTATCCATACGTTTAGTACTAGTGGGGAAACAGTCACTAAGAAATAAAAAGGGCTACCTAACAATTAATATTAAGGGGCAGCCTCCAATCACTAAATAGTGAGGAAACCACCAACCGCTAATATTAACGGGCAACAACCTTCACTACCAACCTTTCCCAACCAATGGTGTTGTGACCTGCGACCTCCAACCGCTACTAATTGTGGGATAATCAATTCACGATAAAAACAAAGTTTCAGTTGAGATTTACAAAATACTAGTATAAATCAAATATGAAAAACATACACAGATTGAATCTTGATGAAAGAACAATAAACGGAAAAGATGTTGACTTCAACGAGGCAGTTTTGAAATTAATTGATATTTGTTGCACGAATCCAAAAAGAACGTCATCTCAAACATGCATTAAAAGTGTTTTCTAGTAGTGAACATAAACTTGTACAGTGTCATCAAATATGAGTACATGCAAGCAACATAAGTAAAATCAAACTAAAAGGCAAGCAGCGATCAAAATTGAGATATTCTAACCAGATATGCCGATCAAAATTGAGATATTCTAACCAGATATGCCGAGTCGCTACAAACGCGCATGGAAGAAGCAAAAAGGAGGATGTGTCAGAACTGAAAAGGAACTAATCAGATAGCATATGAGCAAATATGTGTGCATTATATTACGTGATAATCAAATCAGAAACCACTAGTTGTAAACGGAAAAAAAATTGGAAACCACTAGTAAAGTATCAAACCCTAAAACGCTTATTTCGTTGGCCGATTTTCCTCACCTCTCAATCTCTCCTCTTCTAGGTTTATTCGTTATTTTAGATAATAATAATAACGAATAGTGAAGAAACCCTAGAAGAGTAGAAGAGGAGAGGAGAGAGTAGATCGGGTAATGATTATGTGTGTGGGGTCGGCTACAAACCCTAACATGCTTGGCAGAGATTAGATTAGAGAGGGAGAGGGAGAAATTCCGAACGGTGAGGCTTGAGGAAAGAAAGAGATGAGAGCGATAAAAGGAAACCCTAGAGCTATAGACACAAGTAGAAGAGAGAGCGAGAGAGCGAGAGAGGAGATGAGTCGGTGGGTGGAATTGGAATTTCAAGAGGTGAATGAACGTTTAGGAAACAAAATAGGAAAGTAGAGACGAGTGAGATATTAGAGTGAGTGGGCTTTATGGGCTTTTGGCGGGAAGGGGGAGATTGATTGCTTGGATGTTAAGCAGCATTCAATTTAATTTTTTTAAAGGGTTAAACCAACTTTTGGTCCCTGAACTTTCACCTCATTTTGCTTTTAGTCCCTGAACTTTCAAATACGTGGTATTGGTCCCTGAACTTTCACCGCATTTTGCTTTTAGTCCCTGAACTTTCAAACACGTGGTATTCGTCCCTGAACTTTCACCCCATTTTGCTTTTAGTCCCTGAACTTTCAAACACGTGGTATTCGTCCCTGAACTTTCACCCCATTTTTCTTTTAGTCCCTGAACTTTCAAACACATAGTATTGGTCTCTGAACTTTGCCTAGTTTAAAAAGATTAGTCCCTGAACTTTGCTTATTTTAGAAAGATTAGTCCTTGAAGTCTTTTAACTCTATTAAATCCTCCTATATGGCATTGACTATGTCAAATTGGATGACTTGACAAGTTTATTAGGATGTTGATGTGACAAGTATATTTTATAATATTAATTACATTAATTTTTTTTGCCATGGATGATATTAATTATTTTAAACAATTTATAAAATCTGAAATTTTTATCAGAATCTTAAATATGAATTTCAAAACATACACAACACATTAAAACCCTAAGAAAGATTTGGGGGAGAAGAAAATATGCACTTATATATGGTCTTCGTCTGCGTTTTGGTTATTTAGAGAAATTGAGGAGATTCCGTCGAGTAAGGATTGGTTGAAGAGAGGGTCGTCAGATGTGATCTCAGAGTGAATTTCGTGGATGATGCAGGCGGTGGTTTGGGCAAAAGAAGATTTTATAAATTCAGATTTTATAAAAAATTTAGATTGTCACATCAACATCCTAATAAGCTTGTTTAAAATTCAGAATTTATAAAAAAAATTCAGAATTTATATTTGATTTTCTGATAAAAAAACAGCTTTTATAAATTGTTTAAAATAATTAATATCATCCATGGCAAAAAAAATTAAAATAATTAATATTATAAAATATACTTGTCACATCAACATCCTAATAAGCTTGTTAAGTCATCCAATTTGACATAGTCAAAGCCATATAGGAGGATTTAATAGAGTTAAATGGCTTGAAGGACTAATCCTTCTAAAATAAACAAAGTTCAGGGACTAATCCTTTTAAACTAGGCAAAGTTCAGGGACCAATACCATGTGTTTGAAAGTTCAGGGACTTAAAGCAAAATGGGGTGAAAGTTCAGGGACCAATACCACGTGTTTGAAAGTTTAGGGACTAAAAGCAAAATGAGGTGAAAGTTTAAGGATCAAAAGTTGGTTTAACCCTTTTTTAAACCAATCAGTAGACGCTCCCGTTCATAATTATTTTATTTCCAAAATTTTCTCAACATAGTTTAGAATGCGTGTTTTGTAAGCTGAATGTGTTTTTTAGGAAATGAGGATAAAAAGAGAAGATTAAGCGAAAATAATAAATAGGTGTATAGGTAAAATAAAAAAATTGAAAATTTTTAATAAGACTGACTTGATTAATTATTTTTCAGTTGAAAAAAATCAATTATTTTGTTGAGGGTACATGATCAAAATATTAATTTATGCATTCCAAAATAAATAATGAAATTAGAGTGACCTACTATTTTAATATGTAAAGGAACATTTTGTTCCCGACAAATAGCTTTAATCATTTCATTTTCAAAAGCACCTTCTCAAGATAATTTGAAATTCTTGTTTTTTCTATTATTCACTTAAATAAATATATATATATATATATATATATATATATTGTTTTCTTTTCCGAATAAAGAAGAGATCAAAAGAGAAGATTAAAAAATAACAAAATGGGCATATCGGTAAAATCAACTGATTGAATTTCTTGACGTTGTTGTTCCCATAGGTTTCATATTTCCCATGTATAAAAAATCAATTTGAAAATCCCAATAACACCCTTTGACTTGATTAATTATTTATTGAGAGTACAGAGTCAAAATTAATATTTAGAAATTTCAAAATAAAAAGGATTAAATTTAGGCCAAACAGAACATAATCTTCTACTCTTTATTTCCTATGTATCAAAAAAGAACATAATCTTGTACTCGAGATGTATAATAGGTTGTGATATTGTTACCTAAAAAGCTGCTCCATGAGCACACGTAATACGATCTCATGATTTAGCACAATAGGAGATATTTTGATAGTTACATAGGGGATCCACCAACAAAGAAAGATAATCTTGAAGCTCCCTAAAAAAAAGTCAGGTTAAATCCTAACATAAAAAAAGAAATTATTTAAAGGTCTTTTCATATTACAAAATCATCAGTGCGATACATTAAATATGGCTTAAATACAAACTTGGTATTACATCACAAGAAATTTTATCGATCTCAAGACTACAAAATACTTTATCCAGTCATGATTTGGCAGACACTATTTTCAATATATCAATACAGAATGCGATCAAGTGTCATAAAAATACAACATTTTATCAATCCAGGAAATTACTAAAATGCAAGTTACTGTTAAAATCTGCCACTTAAACGGAAAAGTATATTTGACATATCTCAACTCATGATTATTGAACTAAAATTAAGTCATCTGTCTTCAAAACTTGTTCATTAAAAAAAAAACATAAAGAAACACATACAAGGATTATAGAAGCAGTACCACCGGGAATATATCTTTTTCACCCTCCATGCTCTTTCAGCAAAATGGCAATGAGCATGCTCATTAGAAACCTAATGCATCATAAAGATCATTTACAAAGTTATATAATGGGGTGTTAATTTGTATGATTGATAGCCACACGACATGAACACATTAATTTTGGATTCAATCAATGTACTGTGTATATTCCTTACTTATCATAAAGGAACAACGCGCCCATTCAATCTCATCCCAAGTGTTACAAATCAAATTCTGCAAATACATGAGAAAAAAGGGATCATCCGAATCAATGTGCAGTAAGCGTGCAACAATGGTGAGATTGAATGTCTAATTTCAAATCACAAAATTTTACAAATGACTTAGTGATGGTAGTTATGTCCCTTCAAAATTGTCCATGACCTAAATCATTTAATGGGAGGGACCTCCCCCCCCCCCCCCCCCCCTCGGGGGGAGAACCAATGAGAAGCGAGAATGGATTCAATTAAGAACAGTCACACAAACAAACATAGCATTCAACTTATTAGGTAGGATTCAGCTCTGAAAGTAAGCACACACAACATATTCTTATACACGGGGTACACAACAGGTACCAATGTTTGCTACCTATAAAGCTGCTCCGTGAGCGCAAGTAACGCAATCTCGTGATTTAGCACTAGAGAAGATAACGTGATAGATACATTATCTGGTTCCCGCAATTTTCATCCATGACCATACGGTCTACCAATACAAAAAGATAATCATGAAGCTCCCTGTAAAAATAAAGTTCAGCTATAACTCTCCCGTCAAAAGAAGTTGTTCAAAACCCTTTTCATGCTACAAAACCGTCATTGTCATCGTATGATGGACTACAAATAAGTGTGGGGGAAAAGGCCTATTTCAAAATAATAATGTGACCAAAAATATCAGAACAAGAAGTCCCAAGCTGGGTATATTTAGGTGATAAAACAAGACAAATTTCCTACAAAATAGTGCGTGCATTGACATTGAGTTTAGTATAATTGCATATGATGATTTCCCCGGGAAAGCAGAAATCCAATAGAGAAAATGTAAAAAATCATTTAAGCAGACCACTACATGGGTGCAGGAAATGACATGCAACAAATGTACTGCATATGGCTTAAGTACAAACTTGGTATTAGTGCACAAGAAATTTTATCGCTTTCAAGACTACAAAATATGTTACCAATTCCTGACTTGGTAGACACTATTTTCCAAATAGCAATACAGAATCTGATTGGTGGGTCACAAAAATTCAGGATTAGATCAAAGACTTAATAAAAACATAAAATGCAGGTTATTGATAAAAGCTGTTTCCTAAGTGAATTATATTTGACATAACTTACTAACAAAAATTAACTCCTATGCCTTTAGGATTAGATTTATTAAAAATAAAGCATACAAGATTGTTCCTACGTGAATCATAGGAGGTCAATGGTCCATAGCATGATAGATATCATTTACAAAGAAATCATAATGTGTTGTTAGCTTTACCGTATGTCCTGCATCAAAGCCACCAATTCAGCCATCTGTTTAGAACCTATGTCTTGCCCACGCTCATCCAGCATCACCACATATAGAATGCATGCAATTTAGGACAGAATGAACAAACTGAAATGGCCAATTTTTCTTGATCCCACATTAAATGCCAGTAAAGATGCTAAAACACAGTTACCACACATGCTTGAGACTATACCCAGTCATTGGAACGTAGAATGTTCTTCACTGCTTTGTCTTCATCATCAACCTGCGTCCTTGTGTCACTGTAACGCATTGTAAGCACTAATTATGAATTACAACATAAAAGACTAGAGAAGTCTGAAGAGATAATTGAAGGGGAATACAAAACATAAGTGACAATAATATCATTTACCAAGGTAAGTTGCAAGTCATGAGCAAATTGGAATCACTTGAAATACATGGACACTTCTTGTTCTATTTGCTTCCACTCAACATATTTACCATTGTTTCTGTCAAGATACCTGATAAATAAAATTAATTATGCATATGTCAGAGCTGAGAACCTATTCTGCTTTACTGTAAATTTAAGCTAGTTTTGAAATTTTTCTTTTCAAATGGATCTACATTAAAACCACTATCAGACAAACTATTTGATAAACATTTAGTGATATTATTTGAAAAATATTTGAAAATGCTGCATCTTTAACATTAAATTGCTTCAAATAGCACGTATTTAGAAGGGTGGATAGTACGGAATAAAAAAGGTTATTATAATGTACAGGAATCTCATAATTGTTGATTTTGAACGGTGCATTTGTCCATTAAGAAAAATGCTTCTTCCATGGAGAAGCTTTAGCTTTCCGTTTCCTTCTGAGAGCAGAATAATGGCAATTTCCAGCGCTAATAAACATTCACCAACAAAATGAGCAATAACACACCTCATATGTGACGCCTAACAATTCTAGACATGGCTACCTAGATAATTCTCAAAGCGGTAAGAATTAGATGATAATAGACTGAGCTAGGCTTGCTTACTGATTGAGATTTGCAAATCATCCAAAAATTTTTTATCACAAAACCCTAATTTTAAAAAAAAATCTCACATACTATGATATATCCAGATAAACAATGAAGCCACGAGCCAGTCTCCACAAAAGGGAACACAGCGAACCCTAAACATGAGGTACAGCTTCAACATGGAAACATACGACTAGGTTAAACAATGTTGAGTTTCAAGAACAAATAGAGCACGTGAAATTGGGAAGCCAGAGACAAGAGTGTAGATTATTACCACTGATTGAGCACGTATTTGCGTTTTGAACTGAAAATGAAGAGGCATTGATTGATTTGAAGTGGCGGGAGACTCTTTTTTTCCCGCTATGTAACTCACGAAGCTCCTTTTATAAGTGCAGCTGGACGGCGTAAGAATTACGCTGCTTAAGAATTACGCTGCTTACGAATTAAGCTGCGTGTTTATTTATTTTTATTTTATTTATGTGATGGAAAAAGTAAAAAAAAAAAAAAACCACTCTACCCCTAGTATTGAATTAGGAGCGCCATGCAATTTTAAATTATGTTGAAGACATTTAAATGTGTTTATGTAATAAATAATTTTGCTTTCTTTTGGTCTCTTATATTTGGATCAAAATTTAACTTAATCATTTATGATTGGAAATTACGCTTTTAGTTCTTTTTGATTAATTTTGTTATAATACTTCTTTATTATTAATATTATTAGTTTCACTTAACGGAAAATGATAACTTAAAAATTTTAAATGGTTAATACAAAATTAAATACAAAAACAAATACTAATAAACTAAAATAATTTAGTGTAATTATTATTATATATTAAAATTTTCATTTTCACCCTCATTTACTTATGAAATACGTTCCTAAATATAAGATCACTTTAGAGGAGAACTTGTTCCTAAATATAAGATCATTTTTTAATTTGACTCAAGTTTTCCCTAAATTACCCATATACTCTCTTCACCCAAAAAATAGTGGTTTGAAGTTTTTTAAACTTAGATGAGAGGTATTTTAGAAATTTCATGTAATCCTAACTCATTGGAATGTCTTCCTTAATCTCTCCAAATTTGCTAAAGTAATCTTATATTTATGAACGGAGGGAGTAATGTTTTAGATTAGTAACTCATTGTTATCGTTAAGTGAGACAATGTAAACAAAATATAAATAAAAGCATATTTTCCAAATATAAATGATTAAATTGAAATTTGAACCAAATATAAGCATCATATTTTTTATATTTGAGGTTGTTTTTAATGTTACTTTCTTTTTATCTTCCTACATCAATATCAATGAATACCAAAATTAATGTTTAGGAATAATGAGTCATTCCATGTGAGGCTATAAAGAATATAAAGAAAGAATGTAATTACTAAAATGGTATCAATAAAATAACTGATTACACAATTATGTTGTTCTAACTTAACATAACTGGTTGTCTCAAATTTGAGCCTAAGTATGCAATTACGATCATTACTTTGAGTTAGTAAGGCTCCCCATTGTTAGTTTACACTCCCACCAACCGATTAGTCGGTTGCTAATAGCCCCAAATAATAGTAAATAAAATACAAAAAAGAAAAATTATACTCCCTCCGGTTCTATTTATAAGTCGTCAACCGCCTAAATTGTACATACCAAGGAATAGAGGTTAATGGAAGTTGCATCATTAAATTGGTCTTATTTTTTTGTCTTTTCCATTTTTGCCCCTTCCACCTTTATCACTATTACCCACTACCTTTTTCTCTCTTCATTAATCCTCTATCTATAAAAGTGCATTTTTCATCTTCTCTCTCTTCTCATCTTCCAATGTTCATTTTCCAATGTAAGGGCATATTAGGAAAATTTTAATAAATGAGTTAGTTAGTGTTAGTTGGTGACTTATATTAAGGACCAAAATTTAGAGGCGGTTGGCGACTTATAAATAGGACCGGAGGGAGTATCAGTTTAAAGAATGTGATTTCCCAAAAAAAATGAAAACAATAAGTTCCAGCAAAAATGATAGTTTGTGCATTGCTAGAAATGACCGATTGACTTTTTTTTAAAAGGTAAAGAAGATAAAACGAGTTAGTTAATAATAAAATATTTTAGATTATATGTTAGAACTTATAAGTCAAATAAATTGAATTAAAAAATCAGGTCATTCAATTTATAAGAACCTTATTTAAACTTTTTCATGTATTTGAAAAAATTCAACAATTTCTTTCTATATGAGACATAGTAACCAGCAAGCATCGCATTTAGTGCCTGTTTGGATTCAGCTTCTAAGAATAGCTTTTGGGAAAATAGCTTTTGGAGAATAGCTTTTGAGTAGAATAACTTTTCTAAAAAATAGCTTTTGATGAAATGAGAGTGTTTGGATTAAGCTTTTTGAGAATAACTTCTAAGAAAATTTTTTGAGTGGAATATAAATTTTCTGAAAAATGAATAGCTTTTCATGTTTCTTTTATTTGAAATAAGTGTTTTCCCTAACTGAAAGATCGAAACTTTTAGCTAGAAAAGGAGAAAAATGTAATTTTTCTCAAAATAGCTTTTAGAACCCCAAACTAGTTTTTCTTCTCAAAATAGTTTATCCAAAAAAATTGAGTGTTTGGATGTCTTTGTGTGAAACCTAGGTTTGGGAGTCAGAATAGCTTTCGAAAATGTATCCAAACAGGCACTTATAGTATAAGAAAACACAATTTTATGTTACCATGTATGAATTTAAATAACGCATATTTAAATAACCTGTGAATGGGTTGGAGTGGCTCCCATTACTGAGAAAATGGTGGAAAATCGTTTGAGGTGGTTTGGACATGTTCAAAGAATGCCAATAAATGCGCCCGTGAGGAGGGTTGATGAAACAACTTGGAGTCCAATTAAAAGAGGGAGGGGGAGACCAAGGCAATCACTTAGTAAACTGATAGAACGAGATCTATTGGTTAATCATATACCAAAAGAGTTGGTGAATAATAGAGCACAGTGGCGCCGTATGATCCATGTAGCCGACCCCACATAATGGGATAAGGCTTTGTTGTTGTTGTTAATTATAATCGAATGAAACTAAATATTATTGGCTGGGATACTGAACTAAATCTTTAATAAGAAATTTGTTTTACAAGGTAATATATTATTGACTGCGTTGCTTTTTTGGAGGGGGTTCTTCTCTATTTCGAATTTAATCCGTTTGAAATTATTAATTCATGAAAACACAATTTAAGAAGATGATTTAAATCATTCATTTTTTTTATGTTGTGTAGAACACAAACCTCATAAGTCTACTTTTACTTATACCCCAAGTCCCAACGACTAGATAGTAAAGAACAATCAAGAGACAAATATGCAGAATAAATACTTAAATCATTGTATAGATTTTGTTGTTTTATGAGCATTGATAGGATTACAAATATAAACACATAATTACATGTTTCTAACCAATGGACAAAATTTGCAACCTTCTGGTTGTGCAACTAAGCAGACTAGCCTATGATTCAAAAACCCTTTCTGGCTAACTCAATTACACTTGGTCAACCACAACTTTATGCTCGGACATTAGAAAGTCGGCAGAAACGATTCTTACATGTTTTATCCCCTGCAGAGATTAGCAATCACAGAGAGATCACATTGGTGCTAAGCTGAACAACTTTGTGACCAAACCTCTCTTCCAACACTTTCCTGGGAGACATGACTTGTTTACTAGTATATCACTTGCCTTTCTTATTTATGCAGATCGTTTCGCATCTATCAATGTGATTTTGATTTACCTTTTCGTCTTTTGGGGTTTGGAAAATCTCCTAGGCCCATGAGAAGCTGCCTTATCCATCTTAGTACCCTTAAAATTTACTTTTTTATTCCCGCCACCAGTGACAACTTTATTCTTACTGCTCCAGTTGCCCTTCTTTCTTCCTTCTTGACCTCCTTTCTTTGAATTTTTATTATATGAATGCCTAACTCTTTTGGCGGAATCTGTTCCATTATTGCTACAAGACTTGAGAGGGTCATTTAAGTTTGGTGAGTGAGTTTCAAATTTCTTCTCTCTCTTTCTCTTTTTAAGTTCACCCCCACCATTCTCCTGCGAATCTAAATATTTGGGCTTCTTCCTCGGCTCTGACCTATAATATAAGGGAGAAATTATGAAATCAAGATCAGACAGAGGCTGTCGATTCAGGTTTTGTAGAACCAAGGATGACAAAAGAAACCAATGAACTCAACAATAAAATTAGCTAAAATGCAGTCGAAGCTATACCCCCTGTCAGATGATCCTTCATGCTTATTTCCTGCATCATTATCAACATCTTCCACCGCACTTGATCTACCATGGCGGTTCTGGAGGTGCAATACAGTGAAACAAAATGTTCGAAATTGGTAGCAATCACCATTAAACTAAAATAAAATGTTCAAAATTGGCAAAAGATCTACATGAGAGATGAATAATTGTTTTAGTTCCAAAATAGAAGGATGACTATCCAAGGGGAAAGTCAAACCAAAGACCAAATGCATATAGCCTCATAAAAACTTGGTAACAAATAGAAAAATTAATAAAAGGATTTTATTATGTCATTGGAAATGAAAGTGGATTGAAAATTCCTAAATTCAGCGGATATAAATTTTCCTTAATGAAAAAAGAAATTGATTTGGAATTGGAGACTTAGATTCTTTTGAACAGTCCACACGTCCAAACAATTGTGTTTGCACAAGGTGCTGTCACAGAATAAAAAGTCTCAGGCCGAGAGCAAGGCATAGCAATGGTTTCATCACAAACAGAAAACAAATTACCTCTAGCACTGTCTTGATAAAATTCGTGTATTTCTGGGGGACAACTGCCTTGACAGCTGCAGCACCACACTTTCGTATTATAATCTCAAATATTACAATGACCTGTAGAAGACCAACACAAAGAAACACATGAGATTTTAACATGTTATAAAGTTCAATCAATAAAAGCACACCCTCAAGCATCTATTAAACTTTTGCAATCACAATGCTGAAATTTGCACATGCCTTTGATCTAAAATGATGTCTTGAGACAGAAGACCAGGGGATAACTTCAGTTACAATATCTGTGAGGAAGTTGTGCAGATCTTTTGCTTCTAAGCAAGAGACCATCACTTTTACAAAGCCCAACACAGCCTGCAAAAAGATTTAAGTCAAATCAACAGCTATATGTAGAGATCCTCTAAAAGTATTATAACTTCCAAATTTGAGTATGAAAATACTCACTTTTATGACTTCAACAGCTTTTGTATGCAGCAGAGATAGAAGTGAAGGGACAAGCTCAGACACTGAGAGAAATATGTCTATATCCTTATACGCCAAAACAGACAGTGCAGACACTGCTCCACTTTGAATATGAGGAGATGAACCAGAAAGATATCCCATTATCTGAATATGGTAGAATGTTAATCACTCATTATTTACTACATATATGCATGAGAAAAGTAAGCAAAACTAAATAATAGCACAACCAAGTTCAATATTGCAACAACAAAATAAAATCTGAAAACAGCATAAAAATAAGATCTCATTGCATAAACCTATTTATAAGTTAACATACCTGCCACACAAAAGTATAAGAACGTAAGAAACTCTTAGCCAAGAAACTACTAAAAAAGTAAGAGTTACATAAAAAAGAAACATCAAGGTGAGAGTCTATATGAATTTACCATATTAATGAGTTTATGATGTGGTGCGGTTGGGCCATCATGAGATGAGTCTCTCAACGTAGAACCAATATCAAGGAGCGCATTATATGCTTGTTTCCTAGCTTCATCATTGCCCTATAAATTACAATTGGCTGTCAGTTTATTATAGCCACCACTTTTTCTCTTTCATTTGAAATGACAGGTCAAACTCAAATCTGTGAAGTTTTTGACAAGAACATCAACAACATTTTCTCAAATCTTACATCCTTTAATGTGACAATTATTTCATTGAGAATTAAAAAAGCTTTTGAGTCCACCTCTTCGTCCAAGCTCATCTGCAGAATGCATAGAAGAATTAGTTATTGCTCAACTTCACATAATCCAAATAAAATGTTTATGTTACAGGAAAGTGAGAATAAATTGCAGCTATCGGATCCCCCAGATCCATTTTCCCTCAAAAATTGGTACTAGAAAGCATCAAGCAAAATTCAGAAATCTAGACGACTAAAACATGATTCCAAAACAAAAGCATTATAATTTTGGATTTGATTAAACAATTATAATTAAAGACACTTAAAAGATGAAAAATCACTTGTATAAGCCATCATGACACAGCTCAAGCTTGTAAACAAAAAAAATGACACAGCTCAAGCTCATCCTAACTAGTTCAAAGTTCAAAACTATTTTGGTCGTAAGATCTCACACTGGCTAGGTTTAGGAACAAGACCTGGCAACTTCAGGTATTAGACAAGAGTGAACTTGTTTATTGGATTAAGAACCAATAGAAACTCAAGTCTGAGGGCCATCATTTGAGCTACACTCGGCCTTTGAGGAAAAAGCGGCAGATTTTAACACTTCTCTCAGGTCCGTATTTGTTATTCATTGAAGTCTTCTTTCAAAAATTTTAAGATCTCCTTCATTTAGAGTGAAAATTTAATTTAATTGCACTTTAAGCCAGGCTCAACCCCAAAAATAGTGATAAACTAAATACAGGCTCATGGTCATTTTTGTTCCCTTTTAAAGGTCCACACAGTTATTTAAAATGAGCTTGAACAAATCGCAAAAAACTAATTTATCTTAATTCAACAAAAGACCAACCTTCATAATGTGTATCATCAAAGTGTGGAAACAAGCAAATCGACTTCCAAGACATGCAATATCACTTGGAGGCTTCTGATTTAGCAAGAAATCAATAAGCTCTCTACATCGAGAAGAACCAAAAGAAGTGTGTTCCTGCATCAATCAGCAATAGTAACGAAACTGGAAAAGAAAAACAAGGAATGTGTAACATAAGAATCTTGCGAAAATGCAGACCTCCAAAAGTTTGCTCAAAGTGCAGTAGGCCTCATGATGAATACGCTCATTAGATCCCTAAATAGCATGCATATAAGTGAAAGGTTAAACCATCTGGGATGGTCAAAAGAGTAGTTGAAAAAACTGTCAAAACAAAAGGGAAATGCCTAATGCTCAGAAATACCTTGAATGAGTTTATAATTACAGAATAAATCATCTCAACAAAATCATCCTTAGCTCCTTCAACAAAAGCTGAAGCCAATTCCAACATCAGTTGCCTGAACAAAAAAGTAATTATGACCAATCAGAGATTTCATAATTACATAAAAAGAAATCTGTTAGTTTCCAGCATCTAAGATTGTTGAGCTCTCCAACTCAAATATTATAGTATGCATGCAAATTGGAAAAGCATAAAATGAAGGCTACTAAAAAATCGGTCAAAGGACAGAGCTTACAAGTTGGTATTTTAATTTTTAACGAATCAATGAATTATTTTGTATTTATATTATCAAGAAATATGTTTCTCTAATTATGATTAGAAACTAATTATCACTGCAAAATCTTCCCTCTCAAACGAGGTACTTTGCTGAAGATTTTATGGCTTCAGAGAGATTAGATTGCTCAGTGTTCTTCTAGTGCAGTGCTTCTTAACAATTTGTGAAAGAATAGACAAGGAAGATACTATGGATGCTATAAACAAGTCATTTCAACTTTAGAAAGAGATTAGCATTAAATCATAAACCGAAACCATATATAAATTATTTGCCTTGAATTAAAATCCATCAGCTACGCGTGGCTACTGACTCAATTATCCTTATACAATCGAATTTTAACTGTTACCTTTGAGAATCTCTCTCCGTGCCACTAGGACCATCATCTAAAGTTTGATCGTGATTCTTCAACTCTTCAGATTCATCTTCATAGTCAATAAACTGAAACCTTTTAATTAATGACGCAAAGATTTCTTTCGTTACAGAAGAATCAGTGATAGAAGCAAGACATCCAATTGCTCCCTGAAGAAGGAAAAAATCAAATAATTCAAATTACTGGTATCTAATCCATAAACACAAATCATCAGGCGATCTTTTATGAAAAATCAGAGAGAAAATGGAAAGAGTCTGATGAATACAAAACCACTATAATACTTGTTCTTATTATCAAGGAAATTCTTCCAGACAATAAGATGGCGCCTAAAAGTTTAGATGGTACATTGACTTGAGAAGTCCTTGAATAAACATTCTTAAGAATGATGATAATGCCAACAAATTCTTAATTATGGGCACTATTCAATGACACGTGTAAGATAAAACTAATGTCCAAAAGATAGCAATCCCATATGGAAGTAAAAGGTAAAGCCGGGCTTATTACAGAAAAGCAGGTGTAAGTCACGCATTCAACAGGGAAGAGAAGAAGAGTAGAGCTTAACAAAGACAAGAGGGGTCAAACAAGAGATAAATGTACAACCTTTAACGGACTGTGATTGTCAGTGTGTGAATCAATGAATAAGTCTGACAGTACAAGAAGCAATTGATTAGAACAAGATGCCAGAGCCTTCATGTTTCTATTGGCTTCTTTCTTTGAGTAGGAAGGTAACATTCCAAACTCCATCCAAGAATCTAGAAGTGCACAGCAGTTTGACCCACTCCTTTTCGGACTAGCAGTTCTGTTTTCATTTACAAGAATCTACACAAAAATTAAGATAAGATGTGAGAATAATATATTTTTGGCACGGAGGGGGGAGTTTAAAATCATATAGCCCTATCGGTTAGGAAGAAAAAAAACCTGCAATGCCATAGAAATATTTTCATGCATGGAGGGATTCTTCTTCAGGATAGTAATAAGAACATCGGATAAGCCAGAAAACTTCTGGTAAGTATCAGTTGCATGACGACAAAAGCTAGGCAGCAATGCCAATAGCTCATGCGCTCGAACCTGCAGATCTTGGCCAACGGCAGTCTTTTTTACTGTAAGGGGAAAAAGAGAAAGACCATTTAAAGTTGGCAAAATAATGTGTGATAAGCTAGATAACAACAGAGAAAGGACTTTTTAAACTAGAGAGAAGACTAATAATTTTTCACAACCAAATTTTTCACAGCCAAATAATTGTTACCGCTGTTAGGAAAACCAGACCAAACAACCCTAAAACTAGTCAAAACAACACGTCAATTAGCAAAGTGTTTGAACAAAAAAGAGAAAAAAAATGTGTGCTTTAATTAATATTTGGACGTTCTCTCCATCATGCTCCATCTCTTAGAAGCATCACATTCAACTGGCGAAGTGTTTGAACAAAATTACTAGTTCTACCATTGGGTTCTTTGTATAATGCGGGAAACTGGAAAGTTCTATATTGATTATGGGAAGCTTTTTATTGTTCAATCAAAAATGTTTTCTCAAAAGTGTTAAGAAATATATAATTATTAATTCAATATTTAAAATTTATTATACCATAAGTGTGTCAATTGAGTGGTAAGGAACTTAACACTCAAAAAAGTATCAATTTAAAGGATTAAAACAAGAACCCATATTTTAGAACAATAAAATGGCAGTAAATTTCGAAAAGAATGATAAATCTCATGGTGAAAAACATAAAAAAATTGGTAGAGCACCTCTACGACTAGCCTGCTTAAAGGACTTCGCAAGAGGCATGATATGATCCATGTAGAATGCAAGGGTTGCTCCAACAACATAGCTCTTCAAAATAGGTACCAGCCAAATATTTGAATATCTTAAGTCATGTTCATCAAGAGAGATTGGCACAAGCATAAGAATCCTCTCTGGACCCATAGCAAAAATAGCAGCACCAAAACATCTCTTAAGCTGCATGAGTAATCAGCGGACATAATATGAGCATGAACTGAATTGAAATACATTAATTTGTAAATATTGACTCAGCAGACATAGTTGAGCAAAAATATCGATTCAGATGGTTGCAGACATCATATTCTCAATAGCAGACCAAATGCATCGTGAATCGCTAACATACTCAATCTTTGTAACTTATCTTTCAACAAAATTACTAGAGACCTATCTGCTATTGCATTGAAATTTTGAAACAGGATGGTATTCTCACTAACTTTTACTTGAGGTGGAATAACTAACGAAGCTACATAAATCAAACAAAGAAAAACCAGAAACATGATGCATTAGTGGAGCATTGAAATGGTAAGGCCAGATAAACATCACAGTGGCCAAGAAAATTGTCAAAACAAAGATGACTGAATAGTCAAGTGAATATTTCATTGATATGATAACCTATTTATAAAACAAAAGCTTCCAAAAAGATAATAAACTTCTCCTACAAGTTTACCGAATATGATTCCCTAATAACTTAATTTCCTTATACTATAATTGATGATTATGACTAAAGATTCTACTAATACAAAATAGGAAATACTAATGTTAATTCTATAATTCTAACAAAAATCACTGGTCAGGACTTACATGCTCCACGCTAATCCCACCTTCAGAATTGTGGGTCATCAAGTCAGCAAGTTTAAGCACAATATTCCTCATAAGCACAAATGAGATTTCTCCTACAACCACGAATTATTCAGCAATAAGCATACGTTAATAAAGATACAGTCTAACAATATGTCTAACACCCACTCCTCCAAAAAAGATAAACAAAAATTATCACTCAAAAAAGAAAAAAGTGCAATGAACGATAATATGCGTTACCATCAAATGATTATAAGGATAAAAATTGAGCTCTACTGTAAAATTAGAAAGTTCCATACCAAGCTCAAGGAACAAAACTGATATGACAGACAGAATATGCTCATTTGGAATTCCAACTCCACTTGAAAGGTATTTCTCAAAAACAGAGCATGTTGATTTCAATGCACTGCATTCTAAACCTTCCTGACTCCTACCACAGGATATTTGATCTGCATCAATTAATAAGCTTAGTGGGCGCATGTGACGCTTTAGCACATCTTTCAAAATAGTTGAAGCCTGTGTTGCGGTGGTTGCCTCAGAAGTTATAAGACCTAAGTTTGATATTGACAGCTTCAATCAGAACACAACATACATGAAATGACACAGAAGAAAACAGGTAGATACATGAAACGCAGAAAGCATCTGACAACATAGAGAAATACCTTTAGATAAAAACACAAAGCATTTTAATAGGTGAATTCATCAAGAGTTACATAGAAGTTGAAAATGTTCTCACAATTATCCATTTGTCATTTATAAGGTATTCAGTATTGTTGCAAATTTAAACCACATGATTGTGAACTCTGAAAAAGTAAAAACCTGACACAAAATCCCAACTCAATCCCCTATGTGGAAAATTAGAAAACTATTACTACTAAAGTACAATGAAAATATTTAGTGGGCGTAAGATATAATAATAAGACCAATTGTCCACCTCAACAATAGAAGGTTTTGAGACGGTTGGTTTCTTAACACCGTAAAAGTTTCACCATAAATTAGTGGGCAGGCTTACACTTCCTCATCACGTCATTCAGAAAGGCATTTGCTTTAGTGTCATGTCACGGATACTAATAAATATTATTCTTAAGTTTTCTCCTACACCATAAGCTTTTGGGATAGTTGGTAGCTGGAAAAAAATGAAAGTTCTTCATTTTAGATTATACAGAGAAGAAAATAATTTGAATCAAAAGGTAAATATTTTTTTTCTAAAACAAAAACAAACAAGGAGTATTAGTATCGCAGCTGTATGGTGTTACAGAGTTATTGATATTTGAATGACCGGTATAGTGAAGTAAACAGGAGAGGGCAGCCTAGGATGTTTACAATGACAAAATAACAGAATCCTTGCGAATTATGCAAATATACAGCATAATAATTCAAGTCAAATAAAAGTTGAAATGGGAAAAAGCCATTGACAATAATTCCAGTTTAACTATATGAAATGTGATAGGGATAGCGGATAATGAGAGACCTTCAGTTAGCCCGAACACAATCAATGATAAAATTTTAAATTCAATTAACACAAGCCATGCAGGAAGTACACGTACCGACTACAGAACTACAAACTTGAGGAAGATTCTTGATCCAAGCGTTTGATTGACCAGTCTGAAGCATCTCCAATGCACGACTTAACAAGGTTGCTGCACAAATTACAGTATCCAAGGGGTTCTTATCTCCCATAGACACATATGAAGTAAGAGAAACTATAATGTTCTCTGTCTCTACAACTACATTTTCATATCTTGAAGCTTCAAAAATAGCTTCAATAATTTTAAAAGCATGCCTTGTAAGTGCTGAAAACTGGGAATCAATTAATTTATGCATTTCTGAAAGCACTTTTGAAATGACTTTCGCAGAAAAACAAGGAGCAGTAAGCTTAAGTACATCTAGAACATAAAAGACATCCATATGTTCAGGTTTGGAAGACATATCATCCTTAGAGCCATCACTGGTCCTCGAAGCGACCAAGTTTGTAGCCAAGGACATGTAACTTCTCAGCACTGACAAAACGAACTTGCTTGCTTCCTTAACAACTGCTGAAGATTGGAAAGACTTAAAGACCTTCTCAAGAGACTCCTGAGCACATCTTCGTACCTGATATAAAGCCAACCGGCAAAAAATAATGAGAGAATAAAGCATGGATTGAGTGTTCAGATTTTCAGTGAGACTATGAAACATATGCACAAAATTAAGGATAATTAACCATTAACATATTGATAAGCAAAATTTAATATACCAACAGTGGAAAATTTAATTTAAGAGACCTTTCTTTTGGAAATATTAAGAAAGCAAATTAGTTATTTCTTCGTAACATATATGATACTTCTCTATAAGACCTAATGGACCTTTTTAGAAAATCCTAAAAAGTAAAATAAGTCACCTATAAATTGATTTAACAGATTTTTTTACCTCAAACTGATTCATTTGACCTAAAAACCAATAGGTAAATATATCCTAATTAACTCACCTATTTTGTTTTTTTAATCTCTAAAAAAAATTCAACTAGTTCTTAAATTCAAGGACCAGAGGGTGTATATTGTTAGATTCTGTATTGACTTATACGTCAAATGATCAAGTTTCAATTTATAAGGAATTCATTTGGTTTTCTTATGATTTTACTAGAAAAAGGTACACTGGTCAATGGAGAATCAAACTTAACATGTGTAACATATTACTAGATTATATACTAAATTATAGAACATATGCACGAAAATCATAGATAACTAAACATAAGCATCTTCATATGCACAGTAGCATAAACCAACAATTGATACCTTGGGACGCTTATCAATAGAGAACTTAACAAGCGCTTCAAAACCCAACCTAACACTCTCCCAACGCTCCAAATCACAAAACCTCATCAAAACACCAAAACACTTAACCGCAGCCCTAACAGTAGCAACAGACAATCCCTCTCCTCTCTCCGCCACATTCACCAACACTTCAACGGCGTCACCAGCCCTCGCGGGCGAAATTCCGCCGACTTCAACCAAAGGAAGGTCGATGGCAAGGAAAGACAAGAGTGCCGAAAGCGCCGTTGAGTCCAATGAGGCGGAGGAATCGAGAGCGGAAATAATGGCGGCGAAATAGGCAGGCGGTGTTAGGGGGAGAGATTCGGTGGTTAGATTTGAACGCATGGCTACTGCGGTGGCTATGAGGTGACGGTGCTGTGGTGCGGTGGAATTGGCGTAACGGTCCATGAGCTGTTGGCATAGGTCTGAGCCATGGCTCAATGATTCTTCGCGCTCTTCTTCCATAGCGGTAGAAGATGAACAGGAGCTGAAAGAAACGAGGGTTTTGGTCTAGGGGTTTTATATGTTTTCTTTCTTTTTTATCAGAAGGGTTTTATATGTTTTTTGAAAATGAAAAAAATGAAAAATATTGTGAATTAGAAAAGAAGATATGGAAAATAAGAGAACCTAAGTATATTATTTTCGGTCCTTTGTATCAAATTTTAATTTAGTCTTTTATATTTAGAAAATACACTTTTTAGTACTTTTTGATAACTCCTTTAGTTTCCTGTTAAGTGAAAATGTTAACTTAGTAATTCAAAAATTGTTATTAAATACTGCGAAAATGCTTAGATTAAAATATTTAAGTGTAATTATTCTTATATTTTCAAAATTATCATTTTTTACTCAATTGAATTATGAAATAAGTATTCAAATTTGATTGAAATTAACAGTGTTAACAAAATAAGACTAAAAATGTATTTTTCAAATATAAATAACTAAATTGAAAAAATATAAGGAAACAAAAGTATATTTTAGCTCTTTTTTTATCGGCTATCAAGGTATACTCACTCAATTAACAAGTGAGATACTAATTCTCCGCTAATTTGTAGGCATCTCAAAGGGTGGGATAGCTGGCCTGAGAGATTTAATATTTATCCATACCAAACGTCAAGGTTCGAACCCGGATAATTGGTTAAGGGTGAAAGAGTCCTTCCACTCAACCACACACCCCAGGTTAAGTATATTTTAGCTGTTAACAGAAATAATAAGAAGATAAGTTACATCATTTTGATAAGAATAAATAATTAGAGGAGAAATGATTGGATGAGGTGAAAATAGAAAAATGAAAAATCTATTATGGACTTTATAGAATAGGAAAGTTTAACTTGAGTGTGATTAATGCTCGGACCTCGGAGTGATTAGATGTATATTGGGCTAGTTACAAGAAGGCTTTTTATGTTAAGCCCAATGTAAACCTCTAATCAGCTCTAATCTTCTTCATTGTTCTATCCAAGGCCTAAGCCTGTGGTGTGTTGGGTTTTTAGGGAGGAAAGGGAAAACGAGGGCTGATGTTGAATTTGTTGATATTTACCTCATTTTCGACCTTTGATATATGATATCTTTTTTTATCAAAAGAATATATGATTTAGTGAAATTATGGTTATTGTTGGGTTTGTTGACGTGATATGATTTTTCAAAACACGGCAATCTTTTTCATATATTCCCTTTGTTCCTCTCTTGTCAATAATTGTAGATTAAGTATTGTTCTAGGCGCAGATATTTGAGGAGAAAGTGATATAAAATAAAAATAGATATTCATGTGTGTGTGGTCAGTTTCCCAATTAAGTAGGATGTTTTGGTGTTCTAATTATTGAGTACTGATTTAATACACCCAGTACAGCTTCCATTCTCAAGTATAGAGATTGGAATGTTTGGAGAGGTGAGTTTACTCCTATATATAACACTTTTTTTTATTTTTTCCAACTTTTTTAAAATCCAATTATCTTTATAGTTGGTCAACATGTTTTTATACTATTACATGATTTTGATTAACTTAATCAGTATTATTGATTTAAAAATACATAAGTCTAATATTTAGGGAAAAAAGGTACTTATTTTAAACTTTACACATAGTTATAGCAATGGCCTGGGTGGCTTTTCACATCATGGGAAGAGAGACTGAAATAAGGGCTGATATTGCATTATCTAAGCAATAACACGAAAATGTATAGTCAAAAAGAAAATTAACACGAAAATGACAATTGGAGAATGGCGAAAATGACAATTGGAGAATGGCGTCAGTCTCTTTGACCAGCCGATACACAAAACAAATCGCACAATGATGAAGATGATGATGTACTAAAGAGAGTCGCAAAATTTTCAAGATGACAGAGAGTCGCAGAGTTTTCGCTTCAGCGTACATTTTCAACGGTTAACTATGCTCTCTTCAAGACCCTTATGATTAGCTCTTTTGAGTTTTCCCACTTTACATGCACAGAACAAGCACGCACTTTTGCCATAGGTTCTTTAAATTTGCACCTCACAAACACAACTACTGCTCAATCCAATTGTATCGGTATACAAAAAAGGTCAAGGGCCTATTAGTGTTGGAAGTTTTTGGTCTTAAGTAATTTGGTTTTGGAAGTCTTTTCGGCTTCAAATTCGTCCTAAAATTTACAGAAATCAGTAGTAAGTATGTCCAGTAATATAATGTAGTCATATTCGTTTGAAAATTTCAGAATTTAATTGACACTGACCTTTAAATATTATAAATAAAAGTAGTATAGGAATTGCTCCCTTTCATTGCTTTTAGGGCTAAATTGGACTAGAAAAAAAAAGCAAAATAGACACTTAGGGGTAAAAAAAATAAACAACCACAGTCGATGGAATGACTAAATGGGCTATTTTCATAAAACGTTAACCTATATATATTGTTATATCCATATCAAACTATTGGTCTGCGTGGATAAAAGGTAATCCAAATAAAATCAAGCTTATTAATTTGGTATTAAGACCTCAAAAACCCATTATATTTCTAGGTGAGCCATTAAGTTTAGGAATGTAATCCAAGGGTGACACATCACTTCCCACATGACACTAGCCACGCGAAAAAAAAAAAACAAATACTAACATTGATTTATAAATAGAAGTATATATAGTAAGTATACTCATGATTTTACGGGGAGTAAACAAAATGTTAGAAAAAAAAAAAGAAAAACAAAACAAAACAAAATGTTAGAATAAAATTCGCTGATAATAAACTGGCTAGGTGGCACATGGTAAGAAAAATGAAGCCAGAGAAAGAGAGACAGTGTTAGGTGGATGGTGCATGAGAACACATGTACTTCATTTCCTGGGAGCTTCCTACTACTGTGCATACCATTAACTCTCTGAGCCATCGTGTCTATGTTCCTCGTCTTTCTATACTTTCACACTCCCCAACCCATTCCATGCCATAACTCGTCAATTCTCGTGCCTCTTTCATTGCTTTAAATTTAAATACTTAAATAAATGTACTACACTTATAGTAGATCGCATGCATTTAATTCCTTCAGCCTCCATAATGCATTAATGAAACAATGTTTTTCGTCCTACGAATCCAACTAAACTTGATTTCGAAACTACTCTACTTTTTTTTTTTTTGCCAAGGAGACTACTCCGATCCACTCATGCATTAATTATGAAACAATGCCTATCGTCCAACTAGATTTCAAAAGTACTCATGCATTACTCGATATAGCTCTTGCCTGTAAATGGATACCGCGACATTAACAATGACGACAACCAGATGAACTGTTACCTCTTGGTAATATCTATGTATATACAGGGTTAAACTCACTCAAATTTCAGACGAATTTTGGTTTTATACCTCTACTCGTTTTTTTGTTCCCCGTCGTCGTTCAAAACCTTGCTTGTTATGGTTTCACAGGAGATTTTGATCTAAGATTGATAGTGTACTTTTTTTTTCGTCAGTTAAATAAAGGATATAGCATAGACTAGTGTACATGATGATCTACGCGTACAAACCAAAACGAAAACCAATTTAAAATACTCCTATATGGAGACCATGTGTTGTCATAACCCATGCATATATATATAATACTGCCTCTTATCGCAAATGTGAGCATCGGGGATCAACTGTTAGCCATAAATGTTACATCCGTCTTACTTTAACTAGTGAGTAATATTTATCAAATTAACTTATTCTATTTATGAATTAATAATTTAATTATACTCGAGTACTAGTATAGTAGAGGTGTTAAATAGTATGTGTTGCAATCAAATAGTTTATTTTTAATAAGCATATCTTTTTTCTTCTCATCAAATTAAATTACTCTATCAAGGCTCATATGAAAGATTGAATTTAATAATTACTCTATTTATGTTAACATGTAATTTAATACTATACACATGAGTATCGTGGAGGTATTAAATAGTGTGTGTTGTAATCAAATATATTATTTTTAGGTATCTTGATCTTCTCAAATTACTCTATATCAAGCAACAAGCCCCCCAAAAAAGGGTTGAATTTGATATTCACTCCTGCGCCCAGACGTTATATATATGTGTATATTTTATAAGTGGCAAGTATAAAATTTTATAATATTAAATTAAGAAAATAATTTTAACTAATATGTAATGGCTCGAGATCACAAGTATATATGAGCAACGTATATATCGTTTTCTTGTGAATAACATATGTTAAGCTTTCCATTTCTTGGTCATTAGTTTTTATTATATGTCATTTTAAATTTAAACTATTTATGTTTTATACTTTTAAGTGACTATTAATCCATGTTGCTCAGTACAAGACTTTATTCTAAGATAGTTAATATTGGATTTAAAATTATGTGACATTAATTTTTCTCAATGTTCGCCCTATTTGCTTTAATTTTACTCCCTTGATGACAACGATCAAGTAACATGATGAATGGGGAAATTAAGGAATATTTTTTATTACAAGATGAACGAATATTATTAGGGTGGTTTAAAAAAGATCTCTCACGCGTTGGTCAATTTTTTTCTTAATATAGTTAAATTAATTTTAGTATTGAGTAATTTGGAGGAAATTATACGCTCAACTAGGAGGAAGTACGTATGCAATAATTACTAAGAAATGGAAGCCGTCCACTTGAAAAATGATCTCACGGGTCATTTCTCACGCACTTCTTTGTAAGGTGTATCATTTTAATTTGGGCAATAATTTTTCATGCGTGGTATTGCTCTAATCCTAAATATAAGAGTCTATTGATTATTTTGGTAGAAGTTAAATAAACAAAGAGTACCACTAAATTATAACATGTATGCGATGTTGGCGCTGTACTCCCTTGTGTGCCTTCCTATTCAGCGTTACGCGTCATTCTCAACCGCTACGATCGTTGGTGCTGCACAAAATAAAGCAACGAACACAGTAATGTAATGATCTGAGTCGCGTCCTCAGGGACACTGTCCTTTAGAGGCATTCCGAGACCACCGGCAAGCTTAGGAAGCGGTTCTCCCCAAGATTAAACAGGATTAAACAGACCCGTCCTGCAAAATGCAAGGAGTTACTGAACAGCAGAAGAAAATAGTAAACAGCAGAGGTATTTTCAGAGGAGGAAGAGGAAGCTCGAATACTGGAGCTGGTGCACTTGGACTGACTGCAGACACTGCCTTTTATAGGCGGTAGAGCCAAGTGAATGTTGGAACGGCAGTGATGGCACATTAACACTCATTATTTTGCTTTTGCTTTTACAAAATAATGACAATAAAAGAATGGTTTTTGAACGTTAAGCAAAATTAATACCCGGACAAGCTATCAGAAATTTTAAAAACAAATGTTATCAAAAATTGAAGCCCAAAATACCGACTCCGTATTTACCACGCGCGCAGGGGGAATTCACCGGATTTCCACTACGTTTGCCTCACCGGTGGCCCAACTTGTGCGCGCGAGACCCATTTCTCCTTTAGCCCTTTAACTTGAGCTAGAACACAAGTGGGAATTCACCGGATTTCCACTACATTTGCCTCAACGGTGGCCCAACTTGTGCGCGCGAGACTCATTCCTCCTTTAGCCCTTTAACTTGAGCTAGAACACAAGTGGGAATTCACCGGATTTCCGGTACGTTTGCCTCAACGGTGGCCCAACTTGTGCGCGCGAGACCCATTCCTTCTTTAGCCCTTTAACTTGAGCTAGAACACAAGTGTCTTATATACACTTGTATGTTCTCACTCCTAAACAATGTGGGACTTCTCTTTTTGATACACCCACGTGTTTTCATTGGAAACTCTCACAATCTCCAACATGTGACACATGTAATTAGATCATATGTTTTTTTATACAGAATTAGATCATATGTTAGTCTATAGGTAAAATAAATTAATTTTGAGGAAAAAATAATTATGGATATTTTAAATTGATTGGTTTGACACCTCCATTTTCTAAAAATGTCAAAGTTGTCTTATAATTAAGATAAGTGAATGTATTTTCTCATACAACTTAAAGCATTTTTGCTAAAAAAAAAACGTAACCATGAGGTGTTTTGGGTGTGTGAGGGCGAAAGGACACGGCCTTGATTGCATGTAAATGCATCAAATGAGATGAAGTGTTTTTGGTGTATGGAGGATTGGACCCTACCAAACTCACCAGTCGGTCTCAATACTCTATTCTCCAATCCCTTCACACCCTCTCATTTTCCACTCCACTTTCTGTCGGCAGGGGCTGCTTATTATTTGTATTCCCATAAGTTACTTACTGTAAAATCTCTCTCAGTGTCGTATCCCCATAAGAGAACATTGATATTTTGGATCGATAAGTGCGACTGTGCGAGTATTAATTTTCAAAGTGTGCAGATATAAATAGAGCCGAAACACTGTCTTAAGCTTAGATTTGTACGTTTTGGAAACATTATAACATTGGTAATTGATACTATAAGATTACAATCTCATAGATTATTATAAGCAATCGTCACTGGTGTGGTGGGATAAATGTGTGTGTGTGTGTGTATAACACATATTCTTGTTCATATACACGCACACGGGTATTAATTTTGTCGGTGCTGTAAAAAGAGCAAGTGAATGTTCCAGTGACTGTTATATTGGAGTAATAAGAGTATTATCATCCGTGTTTTGGCCAGAGAGTTGTTTTTTCTTGTCTTTTCTTTTTTGCCAGAAGAGTTGTTTTTTCTTGTCACCTGAGACAGCTGTTGTAATCAATCAGTTCAATGCAAACAAACAACATGCTCTTATATTTGAGGGGAGGAGAGGGAAAATAAATTTTTGTGAGAATTTACAAGAATTTAAAAAATGAACTTGAATTTTTTAAGTTAATGTCTATAACATTTTATTTTACATTTTGTCCCTCATAAAACGCGTTAGATGGTCAAAACAACCCTTAATCCCAAAAATTTATACAAGTACAGGAGACGGGAGTTTAGGAGCTCATAATAAAATAGTACTTAATTAATTAGTAGAAACGAGATCAACTTATTAAACTAAAGTGTGTAAAGACTCGATATTTATCAGAATTTGGAAGTTCTATCATTTTTTACTTGAAAATACTGAAAAAATGTTGATTTTGGAACTCAAAAGTAAAAATGCTACATGTAAGTTGGCAAAAAAAAAAACATGCTAAATGTACTAGTGTAGGTAGGGGGGCTGTGGTTCCCAAAGTGTATTGCTTCCGTAATTTTCCCCCTCTACCCTCTAGTTTCTGCGCGTGACTCACCCCTTGCTACACTATCGTATGACATATCATCGTCAGTTCGTCACACTGCGATCGCAACGTAAATTTGTACGGTGAAGTGAAGAATTTTGAGGTTTGAGTGATATCAGTCAACTTTCTACGTACATCATTGAACTAAACTTAGACATCAAGAACCCAATAGATATAAAGAATCCAACGGCAGTATACTTCGTTTAAATATGAATTCTATTTTTTTTATGTTGGTTGAAAATACTGGGAAAAAATATTTAAACTCATTTATTCATCAATTTTTTAAAATAAAAAATTTATAATTAAATTGATTAATTAGATTTATAAAAAATTTTCTTAAAATTTGATTGTGTCTTATGTTAAGAAATATGAGAAGTAATATAGTACTATATTAAAAAAATTATTGAGTGCTGATCATCAATTTTTTTGGACAAGTTAATCATCAATTCAATGAATGGAATTGACCTTTTATAATTTTTTTTAAATGGTTACACCGTGTGTTAGTTAAATTTTGGTATTCTAATTTCTAGATGAGTTCTTTAGTCAAAACAATAGTCTTTTCGTGGTATAGTTTTTTTAAAAAAATGTAAATGTGAAAAAAAGTAATAACTTAAAACTCGATTTTAAACATATATAGCAAGAATGCTTAAATAACATAAGAACATTCCTTGTTGAATCTAAAATCAAATCAATTGATAGGTTTGATGTGATTGAATTTGGAAAAGGGCAATAATTTTGAACATTCCTAGTTGGATTTTTTTAATTGCAGTGCGATTATATATCGACTAATCAACTTTGATAGGCAGAAATACATTGTGATCAAAGCATACAAAATTATAACTATGATACTTATTATAATTTGGACTGAAAATTTATGTGCAGTATTTGCTAATATTAGTGACGCCAACTCGAACACGTGACCTCTTTATGAAGTCAATATGCTTCAACCATCAAGTTATGTGTTCCATAGACTACTTTTATTTTGTTTTAAGCTACTTTAATGTTGTTTTTTAAAAAATGTGCATCTCATGTTTTTGTCATGAACTATCTAGTAAGCGCTATTCCTTATTAGCATGCAAATATTAAACACAATCCCATATTTTTCTAAGGATATCCTCTCGCGCGTTTTAAGTGAGACTAATCTCTCACTGAATCAAAGTTTCATATAGGAGACATACTAACTGACCTGCGAGTTTGTTTTATTTTTTAGAGTTGAGGATCAAACCTCCAACTACTTTCTTTATTTGTCACTCACACTAAACTGTCGGGTTACACAATCTCATATATGTCATATCTACGAAAATGTTGAAAATTTACCACTCATCACTCTTTTAATTAAAAAAGTAAGCATAAACAGCTAAAAGTTACAGACAGATAATGCAACCTCTCATCACTTTGATCAGAGATGTGATGAGCAAGGTTACAAAGCCTTTCTACCGTTGGAATTTTATTTGTTTATTGGTGTCTCTCATGCGGTCTTATTAGAGGGCTTTTTTTTGTTTCCCAAGGGTACCCCACCCGCGTGTCAAGTGAGACTAATCCCTCGCAGTTCTAAAGTCTCATATAAAGGTAGACAGTTGACCTGTGAATTTGCTCCATTCCACTTACTCAAGGGACGAAAGTACTCACCATTCACGCGCAACCCGTCAGGTTAGGCCTTAGAGAGCCTTTTCATGAGTGAGTGCGGTCATTTTTTTTACAGAAACTAGTAGCGGCCGGGTTGATGTACGGGTGTGAACAATTTGGTATGGTGAAAAACTGAATGCGGTAGCTTTATATCAATTTAGCCCGAGTTTTAATTTTTTTACCAAGCCCAATTTAATCTATTCACCAAATCCAGTTTAAATTTAAAACGTTAAGTTTTCTATATTTTTATTCAATAATTTTCAACTGATAAAAAGGAGATCTTCATGGAAAATAATATAGCAGGGCCGTCCCATTAAAGAGTTTAATATTCCTATAATCATTGATTTTCAATAAATATAAAAAAGTAATTTTCATGGAAAATGTAGCAAGGCAATCATAATGAGCCAAAATCGAAAATGTCACTATGTGATTGAGGGTAAAACGTGTACATTGTTCCATAATCATTCAATTATACTACGCAAATTCCAAATCTTTTTATTTGGAATTAAAAAAATTTCCATAACCTCATTTATAATACTAATAATAATAAAAAAACACAATAGAGAGATAGATGATACAATTATGATTCTCCTTAAGATCTCAACCCACTTCCCCACGTTACAAAATGCTTAAAATGTGCCCCATAGTGGTGGGTTTGCTATGCTTTTTTTCTTTGCCATGGGTCGCTATGCTTTTATATAATAAAGACACATTTTGTAACTTTTATATTGAAATAGTAAGACATGAAACATTAAAACATCCCTAAATATGTTAGAAGGGACAAAAAAAATTCTCATATATGGACAGGTAAATAGCAGTATTCGAAAGAAGCGGTATAAATAGTTACATGCAGAACATGATAATGTGAATTAACAAAAAAAAAGGAATGTGAGTATGTGACAATGTGGGCGATACATATGTTAAAAAACATTCATATTAGTCATACATAGACCATAGTTGTATATTCTGGGAAAAAAAAATCTATAGCTGTATACAGGTGATATTTTTGCCAGGGAAGTTGTACACGGATTACAGAGGTTAGAGACTTGGAGTTAGATCACTATATAGTATATACGGAACATTGGACATACAAATAAATATAGATAAAGAATTTCCAAAATAACTACCCTAGTAAAGGAACAAAGAACAAGTACAACATCATGGGCAAATATAACAAAAACTGCGAAGCAAATTCCTAAATCAGCGAAGGGTTTCACACCCCTCCCTCTTTCATTTATCATTTCCAAAGCGCCCAAAAACAGAACCAAAGTTAAGAACTTGCCAGTATTCTCACAACCACAGAGGTAAGCAGACACGAAGATGGGTTTCTTAGCCAAATCAAAACCAAAGTCTAGTGCCACCAATACCACCACCGACACTAACAGAAACATGGGCCTCCTAGTAGTCTTCTTCCCTGAAGACGATTCCTCCATTGCCGACAAAACCAAGCTTTTCTCTCCTTCTTCTATTGCCTCTCCTTCTTCTTCTTCACCTTCTAGATCCCCTGCTTCTAGAAGAAGAAACTCTAGCTTACTCATATCTAAAGCTCAGTTCACTATTTCAATTTGTGCTCTTTTCATCTTCTCCACTCTTCTCTTCTTCACTCTCTCTACTTTTGAACCCTCTAATAATACCATCCTTCACACACCACCTCGTAGATTTCTCTCACAGAAACCTCCCACCACTTCGAATCACAAAATCCTCAAATGGGTACCTCAATTTTGGACACCCAAGTCATTTGAAGCATCAAAGATCGAAACTTTTTCGCCTTCCACTGCTTTGCAACGAATGGGTACTTTGTATCGTAGAGGAACTAAAGCCATGAGTGATCTTATTGTAGCTCATGTGGTTGAAGACACTACTAATGATGAACTTAGATTTTTTCTCAGACTCCTTCATCGTTCTGGTCTCACTGCTAAATCCGACGTCGTTTTCATCTTCGATTCTTCTTCTTCATCTTCTAGATTTGGCTCCATTATTCAAGAAGAGAACGACTTTTTCATGTCACTCATTGACCACTACACAGAAACGAAGAACTTGAAGAAGTCAAAGTCTAGTTTTGACGTGGGTAAGTTTTTTAAGGCTGAAAAGAAGGGAAATGTAAGTAAGGAGACATTGTGGGGGAAGAAATCTCGTAGCAATCTCACAAACCCAGAAGAAGCAGACATAAAAGCTAAGAACGAGTCGACTCGGTTGAGTTATGGGTCAGTTCTTAGTTTCTATGCCAATGAACTCGACCCGGAAAATTCTCTCTCCGGTTTTCTTGATCACGTGCCGTTGAAATTGCGAAGATGGGCATGTTATCCCATGTTACTAGGCCGAGTGAGGCGTAATTTCAAGCACGTAATGCTAGTGGATGCGAAGAATCTCATAATCACGAACGATCCATTAGGCCGAGTCAGGAATCGGAGGCCCGAGTCAGTTTTTATGTACAATGTTCAAGTCAACAAACATGGCAAGAAGATTTCTGATAAAAATCAGTCGAACCGTCCCGTTGACCCGGCCGTCATAATGGGTGGTGAGAGAGGAATTCGGAGATTATCAAATGCTATGTTGGTAGGAATCGTTCGAGCTGCGACTCAGAATAAGAAGAAATCGGTGTCCGAGTCAGTGTTACTGAGTCAACTCGTTGGAAATGGGTTTGTGTTGAAGAATATTGATTTGGTCTCGGCGAATGAGTCGATTCCGGACTCGAGCTCACTCGGAGGACGAAACTCAGTTGGTTTATCATCATTGTGGGATTATCATATAATCCATCGTGGTATGAGTAATCGTGAATTAAATTCTGTTATTAAGAGATTATTATGTTCATCTGATATAGATTCCTTTGTTTATAGAGATTGTTAGCAAATGAGATAGATAGTCGTGAGAAGAAGAAAAATAAGGACGAAAAAATAGTCCAGAAAAGAAAATTGTTTTAGATTCACGCCCACCGGTCACTGTGTGATTCGTTCAGTTTTGTTGCAATACATGACATGTATATATTTATGTTGAGATTATATATATATATATATATATATATATATATATATATATATATATATATATATTTTAGTTTTGTATTCGAGAAAGTTATGGAGCAGTGTGAACTGTGGCGCTGACAGAGATAAATTTGACCAAATAAAAGTCTTTCTTTTATTAGTTGTATGCCTTGACTTTGGTCCTTTCTCCAAGATTTCCATTACTAATTGATTGTTTTTTATCTGAATTGAACAATTTATTTATTAATTAATTGTGCATGTAGTATATTGAAAGAAAATTTGGGTATAGATAAGCCATTATTATTAGGGTTGCTTCATGGAGAAGGTCCGAGATGCTACAAAATGGAAAGAAAGTGAAGGGAAAGGGTAAAGGAAAATAGGATAGGGAGGAAAAGCAATGGCAGGGGAATTAAAGGGACTAAAGGGGGAAGGCATGTGGTGCATTACTAATGCTGAACTTTTTAGGCTGGTTCGCTGGGACAATGTCCGTGTTGATAATTAATGAGAAGAGAGGAGAGGGAAGGGGGTGCATTAATTTTTTAAAATTCCAGCTTTTAAAGAAAAAGTTAGCCAAACGTGTTGATTACGCGCCTTTGTTTTTATTTATTGACTTGCCCCCAAACATGGCCTTTTAAGGCGTGCCTCTACTAGTGAACAAGTGCTTTTACCAATATTAACTTTGTGGGCTGTAAAGTTGGGTGTAGGTTTATTTTTTTAACAAAGAAAGGCCATTGATGAAGTACTATATTGTGTGTTTGTGTTTTGGTAATTCTTTAAATATAAAAATTGAATGAATGGATGATTGAATGGTTCCAGGATTGAGCCAACCAAAGTTCATGCTCGGTCACTTTTGCACTTATTAATGGTAATCCGCTCTTATACCCACAAACACATGCCAACCTTCCAACTTGCGAAGTATGGACCATCCTTCTTTGGAGAGAGGATTTAAATATTTTATTGAATTCTTTCTCAATTTTTTGTAACATCCCAGTATAGAAATCATGAAAAATACGGTAAGGAGAGATGAGAGAAAAAAAATCTCAGATAAAAATTGATTTGTCCCATTGTGGGACATATTTTTGTCAAACATCGTGAGATACTTAAATATATTAAACTAAGATAATAATAAATTTAATATTATATCGTACATGACTGGTCAAAAAAATTTCATATATGTTTGCTTGTGATTAGGGAAGACAACAAATGAGGTTGCAAGACTGGATTCACCGAAGACTTTCTCCTTATTATTGTTAAGAAGTGGGAACACCAGTTCCAATTAATTTACTTTGAAATTCAAAATACAAAAATACAAACTGTAATTGATTATATTTCTTAAAGTAAGCAACCAATTAATTAATCGATAATAAATTTGCATAGCTCGACTCTCTCTCGTGGCCAATATCTTTATAACCACGTGTAAGTGTGATTAATTCATTTTATTACAGGGAAAATATTTGTCAAGTTTCGGCTTTGGATGCCTAGTGAAACAAGTGATCCAAAGTCCAAACCTTCTTTTCACGGTGAAAATGAAAGCCAACTCACCGACACCGATTCATGGTGATCGACGTGTCATACCATAATTGACTCCAGACTCCCTGTTCTTGTTCCTTCTTGGTTCTGCAGGATACACCCCACTTTAAAGTTTAGAGCCCCCACAATATCACTCGATCAATATGTAAAGTATTGACTATGAATCTATGATTGCATTTAGGCCAATTTTCCTTCTCTTTCAACCCCTTTATTATTTTTGATCCAGTCATTCTTAAAAACCGAAACTTATTTTTCATAAATGGGTTCGCTGTAAATTAACTGAATAAGTATGGGGCATCCATGTATAGTAGTGTATCCTACGATATTGAGTAATTACAAATACTGTGGAGTCTGTTCGGAATTGGCCCACACTTGAGTACTTGTTTTGACGTTAGTTGCCAATATTTTTCATGTGCTTCGTGTACAGCTGCTAGAGAGAATCTGAATACGTGTAAGATTGTATCCTTAACTTTCCCGTGTACACACTACACACTCTGTTTTCACTTCTTCGATTGTTTCCTGTCCATATTATGCTGCTAAATTTCGTGTCATCTCTGATTATTAACATATAAAAGTACACTAATTTATTAGTACTACTATTGCTCTTGCTAAATCACCATTTTCTTTGGTGCGCACTGTAATATTTTATGTTTTGTCTCTTCATAATTAAATTATACTATATGCTCAACATAATTACCCAACAATGTTAATCGATGTAGCAGCAGCAATCAACAGGCGAATATAAAAATGAAAAATTCCTTTTTGGCCTATAATTAATTACTTGCACGAATTGATGAACAAAATTTATAGTAATTTATTAATAATGTAAGATGTATATTTCAACGTTACTACTTGACAAGAAGAGAGAATCCAGCTAGTCTTTTTGTATTTGAGAATGGCCGATCATTGTTTGAGATTTTGAATTTATTAAGTGAAGTGAATTGCTAGATAAAGCAAGAAACTATATTATATGGTTTGTAATAATATAAATAAAGTTGAAGTAACGTGAATATATGTTAATTAATTAAAGCCCCTACAAGCATTTTGCCGTTGGAAGCACGAAAACATAAAATCTATAAATATTATCTTCAAGAAAACTGAGACTTATGAGAGTGGCTTTCATACTTTCGGTGTTGATGGCTGGCACGGGTCCAAAGCAAAAAGCCAGACGTTCGAGTGCATGCGAGAGGCCTCCCTTTAAATCCAACCACGAGGTTCTATTTCTCTTTTCCAATTTATGATATGCATATTCACAAAAAGCAAATAATTTCCATATAATTAAATGCAAGTTTTTGAAAGCCGTTATATTGGATAACACGGTTAAAACTGATTGTGAGCACACCATGGCGTTTAAACCAGTATCATTTATATTCACTTTTTTTTTATCACTATAATCAATATAGGGCCTTTTTACTACGGAAGGTATGGTTAAAAAGGTTAAGTGGGTGAAAGCAACATAAACACTAACTTATTAAAAAGAGACAAAGTGGGATGTGTATAGTGCCCATATATTCCCAAAATCTCACAGGATGCTCATGAACCTTATTTTAGAATGATCACATGTAGTGATGACATGATTGATTAATATACATACATACATCGTGTGTGCGTGTGTGTCGTGAATGTGAACCTCACATCGCCACCCTCCCCTAAACTTTTCTGGAAGCAGCCTCACAATGCTTATCCTTCTCAAATACTAACAATATGATATATCGCTTCATTCCTAAAAATCTCCCTCCCCCTCCCAAAAAAAAAAACCACACGCACACGAACTTATTTGCAGCTGTGGAGCGTATTTAAAGCAGGCCAACCAGCATTTAAGCTAACGGGGCTTGTTGGGACCAGATAGACCTTCAGTAGGAGTAACTATTTAAAGTGGTGGGGCTGTGAGCAGAGAAAGAAAGCTTGGAACATGGGACCAGCGGTTACCGACATTATACTTCCTCTCATCCTAAATACTCCCTCCGTTACTAAATGTTACTAAATATAAGCTCTCACTTTGGTTAATTTGGGGAGATTAAGGAAGACAATAAAATTACCTGATCTTCCCAAAATCCCCTCAATTACTTAACTTTAAAAGGAGGAGGGGTTTTCAATGAAAAGAGGGAGTATAGGGGTAGTTTGGGCAAAACTTGAGATAAAATAGGAAGTGATCTTATATTTAGGAACTTATCCATTTCACCAAAGTGATCTTACATTTAGGAATGGAGGGAGTATAATATTTTTTGACTGTTTTTGTTAAAGTTATGATAATAAATAAGACAATTAAATTATAACGCATGTCACGCGTGATTACCAAATTGTCACACATGGAAATAAATTAGACAATTAAAATGGATTATAAATTAGTTTATAAAAGGAAATAAATTATTCTTTGTGGCAGAAAAAGAAGGAAAATAAATTATTTTAGACGGAAAAAAATAGTTTTATAAATATTTTAAAGTGATTAATTTCTCATCATTAATATTTTCAAAAAATTTAAAATAATCCTATGGTTTAGCAATAAAATAGTGTCTAATAAGGTACACATAATATAGTTTTTTTTCCGTATCTCACTTGTAGGCACAGTTGACTACCTACACTCTCACTAAAACTGACATAGCTAGTATAACCTAAATGGCGTTCTTTTTCAATGAACAAAGTAATACTACTGTCCCTACTAAATATGAGTATATATGGAAAAAATAATTAATACACATTGAAAACCATAAAGTGATTATAAAGGACAAAAAAAATTTGATAGTTAATAACTTATATTAAGAATCAGAGGCAGTATGAGTGATCTTATATATTGTATTATATCTAGACAAATGAGTAGATTACTCATGGGGCCTTCACATGCACTAGCTGTATTTATAAATTAAGCAAGGGAATTGATTAATTGAAGCAACTTTATCAAAAGGCAAAAATTATAAGGACGAATAAAAATCCAATGATTGATTATTCTACTTTGTTTATCCAATCAGATTAGTGTTAGCGAGTGCAACATATATATAAGTTGCAATATAAATAAATAATTGTCTGGTATGAAAATAAATAAAAAAATAGGGACCATCAAATCATTTTTAAAATTTGGATCCAACTTTTAATGAGATTTTATCATCATTATTCAACATATATATGCGTGACTACACTCGTTAATTTTCTTTTTTCTTTTTGGACTGAATAATACATTTATTATCTTTCGAAGTAAATATACAAAAAGTAAAAACACTAGAATTATTTTTTATCATTTATTATATATAGACATTATGTATATAATACCCAATACCCACCAATCACCATCTAATTTCTTTTTCATTGCATTGTGTCCGACGAGTGTACTTTCGGATGGGCAGTTTATTAGAATTATCTATATGGTTTATTATATACGCTGGCAATTGAAGTGGACTTGTGTAACTTTATGCACACTTTGAGAAAAATTCAAGCCCCAATTATTCCCTCACACAGGATTTTTAATAATTTTATTAAGGTCACTTCAGAGGATAGTGATGCCTATTGCTTTTTGTCCAAAACTGTATAATCAAACACTTCATTGTCGTGGTTGGATGAAAGGTATTCTAATCACCCTTATTATTGCTGTTGGGTTATCACTCGGACATTTACAAATTTCAGTACTTTTTCAGAGCCGCGTATACGGTTTTATGTATCACTTTATATAAACAATGCTCGTGCTTTGGTCTTAAATAATTGGCGTAATTAATATGAATCCCACTTAACATATAATAATATAGAAAAAATCTCATGAAATGACAAAATTAAAGTAGGATCCCAATGAACTTTACTCTAATTATCTTTCAATTCAAGAAAACACTTTTGTCCTCCTTTTTATTCTAAGCCCATATGTTGTGGCTGCTAGTGCCTAATAACTTGTTACGTGTGGTCAGAACATTGTTATTTACAGCCCAAACACTCGCTATTAGTTATTTAAACTTTTGTGACTGACACCCAATACCAATAGCTTGTTACATGTAGTCAAAATATTGTTATTCACTGCCAAATACTTGTTATTTCGTGAATAACAAAAGAAGGCAAAAAAATCTTCTTGACTGGGAAGACAATTAAAGTAAGCTCCAGACCCTATTTTAATTTCTTCACCAGACATTTACTACTCCCTCCAGTCCTAAATATAAGACCTAATTGACTTTTTCTAGAAAATCCTTAAAAAAGCAAAATAAGTTAATTATAAATTGATTTACCTAATTTTTTCCCTTAAACTAGTTTATTTTACCTATAAACTAATGAATAATCTAAAAATATATCAAATATGTCATCATTCAATAACTTATTTCGCAACCTTAATCTCTAAAAAAAAAAGTCAATTAGGTCCTACCAGAGGTAGTATATTATATACCCTCGTTCGGTGGGGCTTCAAATTAATTATTCCTAAGTAACTTTTCCGGCACCATTGGCATTTGTTAACCTGCAGATCAAATGATGTGATGTGAAAAGTCAATATGTGTGCATTGACTTATTGCCTTCTTTTATTCACATGTAGTAGTCCATCATAATGGCTACATGAGTGCATTATTACCTGAATAAATTTGATCGAGTTATAATGACCATCTGCCCTCAATCTACTGCGTTACAGTCTCAATCAAAGGATCAATTATTAAATATTAATGAAGGATTTCCTCGAATTATTATAAGCTGTTTTTTTACTGAATTATTGTAAGCTGTTTGAGTCTATGAAATGTGGTGAAACTTTTTTTTTTTTTTGCCAATGGTGAAACTTAGTTACAAATGACTGAATAAATTATAAGTGGCTTTAACTCATTATTTCGTGTAACAAAACTCATTATTTTGTGAAATGAATAATTAACTAATGCAAATTTGACCATTGTTGGATTCAATTGATACTGTTTTTAGCTCTAACTACGGATAGATTATTAAAGTGATAGGAGTACTACTTTATCATTAATATAAGACAAAATAAAAAATGCTGTGGTTGATTTCTAAAGGTGGTGGGTGTGTCATCCTTTCATTGCAAAAAATGATTGGTGGCTTTTGAACATTGTTTATTATTGTCACTAATTGCTGAGAATGGCATACTTTATAACATTATACGTTTAAAGATCACAGCTACATACTGTAGTACTCCTCATTAAGTATAGTAAAGTTCAACTTTATTCTTAAAGTCATTCAGAATGAGGGGAGTATATAGACTGTGAACTGTTATGATGGTTGAACGATTATTTGAAATGGGATCATTAAGGTAAACATGAGAATTTTTTTTTTTTTCGGTGCAGTACTCATTGCAGTGTCACTTGATTTTCAGATTGTGCGATTCCTTCACTCTTGGCTGAATTGCACAGAAAAGTAGAATTTAGACGAGTAGCTTTACTTTTTTTTAACATTTACCTTGTTCTTCTTCGGTTTTATCCATAACTACACGTATACTGGTACTTTTGATTAAGAACTCTGAGTGATTTCAGTAGAGGAGTTTCAAAAGGAAAAAGATGAGAGAACCTGATGCTAAAGGAAGGAAGAAGACCACCACTGAGAAAAGATACCAACCCACTTACAGTTACCTCTTACTGGTCCACACACAAAGGTCACTGGTAGTGAACAAGGCTCCGTTTATATAAATTCAAAGAAGTGATTAAGAATTCTCCAAATTTCGTTGATCAAATTTATGATTAGGCTCGAAAAGTCTCATCAATAATTGTCTAAAGTAGCAAGTTAAGCTCTAAAGTCCAAACTAAGTAACATAAATACAAGTCTTTAGTTCTTATCATTATCCAAAAACACAACACTTGCCTATTTGAAAGCTGTCCTCACTTTGTTGGAGGAATAAGTGTTATGTCAACCATCTCACTAATCCCTTAAAATCACCTGGTTCTCTCTATATCACATCAGCATCAACATTAAAACAATTCCAATTATAATTATAATTTTTAAACAACTACGATGAAAAATGCATATACTCCCTTGATCATAATTATTAGATACCATTGACTTTTTTAGATCAATTTAGGATACGGAATAAATCATTTCAATTCATTTAAATTTATGATAATTCCTGAATACTAATTTATTTTACCTCTACATTCAAATATAATGTAATCACTTGTGTCATACATTAAAATTTAATGGTCACTTTACTTCTTTAATTTTCAAGAAAAAAATTGGCAGATAAATCCTATAATTATGACAGGGGGAAGTATTACAGTATAGTCTGTGTCAAAAAGTATTGGTCTACTGGAACACCACTTAATTCAATGGCCCGGCCCAATTTGGTTCTCATTAACACTGTCTCAGTAATTAATCTCGAAATTCTTTCAAGGTCAAATGCCACAGCTTCAAACCCATAAAAAATTAAAATTTATCCAATCGGCCACGGTCCAATACTTTTGGGCCGGAACAGCCCACCAACAGCGGATTGGATGAACAAATCAAAAGCGTGTCCGAATCCCTATTCATTGTTAGTAGCTAGCTTGCTTGCTTAGCAAGCTAAGCTATGTGTCACTTGTGGTATGGCTAAGGCTCATAGAACCAAAACCTTCACGCGTATCCCTCTCTCTCTCTCTCTAATTTATGTTCGTTCTTTCTGAACTATGCTTGTTTGTTCAAATTCCATTAGCCAATTCTTTCTTTTCTTTTTGTCCGTCAATTCTTTCCTTTTTGCAATCTTAGCTTATATATGGACAGAAGTGTGTGATTCCCACACGTGCTAGTGGATGGTGATACGAGATTTCCTACTTTCCTCTCTACTTATAGGCCCCAAGCTACCTCGTCAACTCACCTTGCAATCATCAATTCACTCTGGTACGTTTGTGCTACTTGTGTTTTTTCTTTTTTTGTTTTTATGAGCTTTCTTGTTGCTTTTAGGACGCTAGTACACTATGAAGTATGAAACATAAGCAAATCAAGCAGTCTCATGTTTTTCATTTAGTATGCTTTGATTGTTATCTCAGCACATTATATGATCTTTACTTTCACTCATTAGGTGCAAAGCTCCTTGGTTGATAAATTTGACCGTTGATGCAGGATACCGCATTGAAGCATACATAATTCACTCATCCACGGTTTCTACTCCTTGAGTTCCTATGGGTTACCTGAGTAATGTAAGACGAAGGTTTTTAAGTTACACTTGCTTTTGCTAAGAGTTTTTCAGATTCCTTTGTTTTTAACTTTATCTTTATCTTTTGGTTGATTGGCAGGAGTTTGATCACAATAATCAGCAAAATGATCATGGTATGGTATTCTTCCGATATTTCACATGCATACTAGTTCACAACTCACCAGATAGTCTTTTACTTAGAATGAATGACTTGCACAAGATTACAGTCACATCTGATACTTTGATCAACTGCATCAAAAATTATATTCATAATTTGAATGCAGCATGCTAATTTACCCAGTTCATGATATTTTGAACCCACTGAATGTTTCCTTAACATGTATGACCAGGTGCACTGATACGGGATGGAAAGGAAATTCTTTTTCAGGTAAACTATATACTTGGGACTTTGCTTATGCACTTAGTTGTTTGTTTCTCTAGATTTGTGCAGTATTTAGTTCGAAAGTTTTGCTGATTTGATCACTTCCATGGTTTATCCTGCATCTTTGTTTTTAGTATTGCATCCTGGCAATAATATCACACACAAAAGATGTAACGCACACCAAAATAAAAATAAAATGCTTTGCAGGCATTCAATTGGGAGTCTCATAAACATGATTGGTGGAGAAATTTAGAAAGAAAAATTCCTGACATAGCAAAATCTGGATTTACTTCAGCCTGGTTGCCACCTCCAACACATTCTTTCTCTCCTCAAGGTTAGAAGCAGTGTTCAGATAAATTTCTATTTTGTCTTCAAATAATATGTTTTTTTTTTTCCAATGACCTGATGAGTACGATGATATCAAACATTTTAGTTCCTTTTCGTTTACAGGTTACACTCCACAAAACCTTTATTCCCTCAACAGTTCATATGGCTCTGAGCATCAGTTACAAGCTTTGCTTCATAAGATGAAGCAGTGCAAGGTACGTGCAATGGCCGACATAGTTATTAATCATCGTTGTGGCACTACTCAAGGACGTGGAGGGATGTATAATCGTTATGATGGTATTCCATTATCATGGGACGAACGTGCTGTAACATCAGATAGTGGTGGTTTGGTAAGATAATGTTCTAAGTTAACAAATTTTCACTGATTCCACTGCAGCTAAGAATTTTCTCACCTGTGTCTCTATGTTTTTTATTTAAGGGTAATCGAGGTACAGGGGCAATTTTCCATGGATTTCCAAATATTGATCACACCCAAGATTTTGTGAGAAACGACATTATTGGGTGGCTCCAATGGCTACGCTGTAAGATAGGCTTCCAGGACTTTCGTTTTGATTTTGCGAGTGGGTAAGAACTCATATCCCTTAGGAATAGTAGTTCCCTTTTCTTTTGTCAACTTTTCATATTATATTCATTGCTAAACCACTCTATTTGTCAGTTATTCACCGAAATTTGTGAAAGAGTATATTGAAAAAACAAAGCCAGCATTTTCTGTTGGGGAGTACTGGGATTCTTGCAACTATAGCGGTTGTGGTTTGGACTATAACCAAGGTAATTCACTAAATTTACAGGTGACCCTATTAACCTGTTTCTAAGTCATTCTACGTATTGATGACTGGTGAAACATTCTTTTCTGAGTGGTAAATAATTTTTTAGGCTTTTGCTTACTTTAGGCATATTATTTTCTTGTGATTGTTATCCTGCAGACAGCCATAGGCAACGGACAATCAATTGGATTGACGGCACAGGTCAGCTTTCAACTGCATTTGACTTTACAACAAAGGGGATTCTCCAGGTATTTTCCAACATTTCGTAGTTCATAAAGTAATGAACAATATAGGAAATGAACACCATGTTACATATTTGATTGAGGTTACAAGGTGAAAGTATAAGCTCTTTTATTATGACAGTTACATCTTTCAAAATATGTTCATTATGATTTTACTTTGATTTTCATTAGATCTTATGATGTCTACATACTCTTGTATCTATTGAGGTATTATGGAAAATGGAGATATCCAGAATTAAATATCTTTGAAGTAATTTACCCATGTAAATTGAGGTTCTTTGTTATAGGAAGCTGTCAAGGGAGATTTTTGGCGTTTAAGGGATCCTAAAGGAAAGCCACCAGGGGTGATGGGGTGGTGGCCTTCAAGATCAGTGACATTTCTAGATAACCATGACACTGGTTCTACACAGGTACCGAATTTTTATTTATTATTATTATTATTAATAAAATGATGCATTGAGATGCTTCAGAGACAACATCTGATAGATTAATTTTCTTGTTTCTAGAGCACATATTGCATGTAATCATGCATGCAGGATGCTAATTAATATTTAATGCATGTCTAATTTTCATAAGAATTTTTGTATCAACATGGATGTTTTTTCGTCCTCTGACAACGGCTCTTGTTGCATTCTCACTCTGCAGGCTCATTGGCCCTTTCCCTCAAATCATATCATGGAGGTACTTTCCCCCGGTTAACATAATATGTTTTAGTGCCCAGAGTTATCTTCTATTATGCTTCTTACATGATTTTTTTTTCTTTTCTTTTGTTCGTCTATGCTTAAAGTTGATTGAAGGGCCGACTTGGCTCTGTGGTAAGCTCGCTTGCTATAGGGTCTAAGAAAGTGGGAGCTAGCCCTTCTATCCTTTTGTGCTCAAAGTTAACTAAATTGGATCTACGATGACTTGTTGTCAGGGTTATGCTTACATATTGACTCATCCAGGGATACCAACCGTTTTCTATGATCATTTTTATGATTGGGGTAACTCCATTCATGATCAGATTGTGAAGTTGGTATGTAACTTAACTAACACCCAACTCTTGTTTTGGACATTCAACAAAAGCCCTCAGTATAACTAATTATCATTTGGTGGCAGATTGATATCCGCAAGCGTCAAGGTATTCACAGCCGATCACCAATTAGGATTGTGGATGCTAAGCAAAATCTTTACACAGCATTCATTGGGGATAGAGTGTGCATGAAGATTGGGGACGCTTGTTGGTGCCCTTCTGGTAGGGAATGGACACTGGCTACTTCTGGCCACAGATATGCAGTATGGCACAAGTATTAGTGTCATTTTAACAACCCCACCTCGAAGAAAAGAGTGATAGAGAAACAAAATACTCTCCATGTTTGTTAATATAAAAGCTATTTAATTATTTTTGAAAAAACTAAGATAATAGTTCATTTAGCTTTCTTAATCAGTAAAAAAATAAATCAGGTCTTATATTAAGGAATATATGGAGTAATAAACATCATTCAGCTTTATCATAACTTCACTTTTCATTAGCTGTAATTGTGGGTACATCTCAATCAAGATCTCTGGTCTTGGACTCATTCTGCATATGACAAATAATAACGATAAATTTCTTGGGATGTACTGTATTTTTTTTTTCTTATTTGAAAATAAAATTACCAATGTGCCACCTTGGCTTACGAAAATTAATTGGACCAGCGTTCTGATGTTCCTGAATCCAGTGTGCTGATAATCTTGTATGACAGATTTAATAAGCCCACCTGCAGGCTTTCTCCACTGCGTTATATTCAAATAATTCTGGAAAATGAGGATTATATAACAATCACATAGTTGGAGCCCTGTGAGTTGTGACTTAACTGAAACACTTCTGTAGGCTATTTCAAATGCGAGGAAATGGATTTGAATTGGGTCTGATAAGTGCGTAAGTTATGGAAAAAATAAACAACGATTAAACGCTCTTATTAGAACCATAATAAACAAACTTTCGATATTTGCATTGAGATTCGTTGTACAATGCATTACATATACATCCGCCAATCTAATGTAATCAATGACAACATGAAGGTGGTCAATAACTATATTATGTTAATAGAGCACATGAGAGGATTGGGCCCTGTCCACTCTCAAAATAATTACTACACCGGCCACACGTACTAGCTATTAGAGGCAACAACAAAATTTATGCGCGGCAATGCCAAGGATGATGGCGTGCCAATTCCAACAGATAGTTGGATTTGAAGATGCGAAAGCAGCAGAGCCATTACAAGTCTAAAACAAGCCCTGCTTCTTTTTCAGCAAGTCTTGTTTCCATTTTGGCATTGTATAAAATGCTTCCTTTGTCTTTCCGAATACACATAAAAAATCATCATCTGACAGATAAGCCTGAGAAACATCACAATTGGAGATAAAATCAATATAAATATGGGTATGTTCAGAGCATAAAGTTAAAGTAACAAATAACAATGTACTATTCCCCATTTCCTAAATATAAGATCTAGTTGACTTTTTTTTGGAAAATTCTAAGAAAACTAAATAAGCCACTTATATATTGTATTACCTAAATTTTTTCTCCAAACTAATTTATTTGACTTATGAACTAATACTTAATCTAAAAATATGTCAAATATGTTATGATTAATCAATCTATTTTGCTTCCTTAATCTTCCCAGAAAAGTCAACTAGGTCTTATATTTAATATTAGAGGAAGTATTTCTCATCTTTTTTTTGAAGATCAAGCAAGCTAACCAGACAATTTAATTATAACATAGGTTATGTGTAATTAGATTATTTGTTAGTTTATTATTAAGATAAAATTGATTTTGAGAAATAATGACAAATATATGCACTCAAGTAATTATTTAACATCTCTAATCTCTCTAAAAAAATCAACTTAAATTTATATTTGTGATTAAAAGAAGTACGAAGCAAGATTAACCTCTCTCCGTTTAAAGTCAATTCCAGACACGGAATTCTCAGAAAGACTCTTTAATTGATCATAACTGTATGTAACACCACTACTTGGACTTAAAATATCATCGTCCAAGTTTTCCTGTTTTGGTTCGGAATCCATGTCACCACCAGTTTCTTGTGCAAGTTCCTCTGGCTCCTTGGCATCTTCGTCTTCTTCAAGACCTATAAAGGCATTTTCACTATTAACTACTGATGAAAATATCCAAACTTGCCAAATGGACTAGCTTCTAATTCGTTGAACAAGTATAAATCAAGCATGTGGACAGCAAGGGTGTTTGAAGCTCTCTTTTAAACATTTTCAAAACAGTAAAATTAGGACGTGAATTGAAAATACTTGGGGAGAAAGAGAAATCCAATGCCTCCCTATGTATAATTGTTTGACATCTCAATAAACCAGGTGATCTAACCCTTCATAATTAAAATAATAATGGTGCAATGATGGAGTTGTTTGTACCGTCAAATCTTTGATTCTAGATAATACAACTGCCATAATACTACACATTTCTCTCACTGACTGGAGTCAATTCAGATGAGAACAACATATATTAAAAAAATGAAAAAAAAAATTGTATGAAAAATTTAAGGAAAAGGAACAAAGGGATCAGGTTCGGAAGAACAAGAATGGAGCTGTTATTTTAAACAAATGTATTTCGCAACATTTTTTGAGAAAAAAAATTAGACAGAAGTACCAGCATAATGCACACAATGCAACATCTCAAAATTATCACAGATTTATTTCCTCACCCGGGGTGATGTTTCCAGCTAAAGGACTTCCGACTGGTGAAGAATCAGGTGTTTGCCTCTTTTCATTAGTGAGAACTGATGAGAGAGCAGCTACAGCAGCAGCTCTCTGTGACCCTTGACTAGTTGCAGAAAGCTTCGAAGTAACAGCTTTAGGACTCGATGATGAACTAAAAGCAGAAGTTAAGGCCGCTAAAGCTTCTGCTCTTTGTCTTGGTCCTCCATGATTTAATTCATTCAACCTATCCTGTGACTGTGGTAGTGCCACAAATTAGAAAGATGCACTACTATATACTTTTTATCTTTGTTAAGATGGTATCTTCTTAACATGAGTGTCAGTCAGTTTTAGAAACCGCTCTGTATAATTGGAAAAAGCTAGCAAGACATCTGTGAACAAGTGACAATACCGTTATGAGTTTTTTCTCTGAAGATGAATTAAAAGCAGAGTTTAAGGCGGCCAAAGCTTCCGCTCTCTGTCTTGGACCAGATCCGTTATACTCTTCCTGTCACCAGAATCAATAAAGCATTAATAGGATACAGGAACAATATAGCTAATGTAAAAATCCATTCACATGATAGAAAGTCATTGTTGAACAAGTGCCAGTACAGTTATGTGTGTTTTCTCAGAAGATGAATTGAAAGCAGAATTTAAGGCGGCCAAAGCTTCTGCTCTCTGTCTTGGACCGGATCCGTCATACTCTTCCTGTCATCAAAATCAACAAAGCGTTTTTAATGAAATACAGGTACAATGTTACGAATGGAACAACCCATTCACATGATAGCAAGTCATCTGTGAACAAGTGCCAGTACCGTTATGTGTGTTTTCTCAGGAGATGAATTGAAAGCAGAGTTTAAAGCGGCCAAAGCTTCTGCTCTCTGTCTTGGGCCAGATCCGTCATATTCTTCCTGTCATCAGAATCAATAAAGCGTTATTAATGAGATACATGTACAATATTACTAATGTAACAAACCATTCACATGATAGCAAGTCATCTGTGACAATACCGTTATGTGTGTCTTCTCAGAAGATGAATTAAAAGCAGAGTTTAAGGCGGCTAAAGCTTCTGCTCTTTGTTTTGGAGCATATCCATTAGACTTGTCCTATTGCCAAAATAAATAAAACGTTATAAATATAATACAGGAACAATGTTACAACTCTTTGTGTTTCTCTAGAAAAACACTTATCCCCACATAGCATTAATGGAGATAATGAATCACGACAAGAAAAAAAATTTCCAGGTTTTGGATCTTAGCCCATTATTATTATTGGTCTTGACTAAAGTTCAACTTCAAGTGTTGGATTTATTGTAGTCAGTAAGTATGATCGATATATGGAGTTACTCTTCATGATTGACAACAACAGAATATTGTGAAGATTATAATTAAAGCCTTTACCTCCACAGCATGGCCAACCCCAAATAGAAGGGCCGCCTTTTTCTGGAATGAGTTTCCATGAACCTGCATTTCATCAGCAAGCATCCTTTTAACAAAACATGTAAATTTGTATGAGCTTTGTCTTGTGTAAAATCTATTATTCAAGTCCAAACAATCACGACATCATATGTAAGTCCAAACAATCACTCTTAACTTATTTTCCAAAATCAACTTCACATGCTACATTTTCCTAACGTACGAATAATAGCACTAACTGACCCTACTTCATAAATGTAAACAGTTGCCAAAAGCCTGTCTATGTTCTGACCCTCCTATAACTTCCAAGTTGAAAGTGTTGATTTCAGCATTTCATGATAAGAAAGAGACGTAGAGATTCAAAGGATAGATGGAATAATAACTCTATTATATATAAAAAAATCTGTTATTTTTTTTATTCATGTGTTTGTGAAATATTTGTTTTATGGTTAACGAGATATTTACTTCTCAGCAAGAAGCACCCTCTTAAAAATGATCAAATTCACCTGGATGCTAAAGACTGAAAGATCTGTAAACTATATTAGTCTAATTTTCAACTACTTTCAAGTTTCTAGCCAACCTGAACCAGCTTTAAAGGAGGCCTTGGAGCAGTGTCATAGCCCCTAGGGACAAAATAGATGGACGCCGTATTTAATTACAACAGACAATATTTCAAGGGATTTTGCTAGTATGGACAAGAAGAATTATCTTTTTTTTTTTTGAAAAACAAGAAGAATTATCTTTTTTTTTTTTGAAAAACAAGAAGAATTATCTTAATTCATCAAGAGAGACATATGTCAGACTGGGTTTTGCAGTTGGGAATGTTAAAAAGTTTGAAAAAACAATAAAATATCAAATAAATTTAACTATAAAATACGGAAAACCCTGAAAACTAATGGGCATACAGTGGCTTTCGCATGATCCCATGAAAAGTATGCAGTGAAGAAGCACGGTTCGTTCCCTTCTGTGACTTTATATAGTGGCACTCGAGGAGACAGTCCCTCCAAGGATACAGCCAAATCTATGTATTTCTGGTGGGAAAAAGTTCCAGAATGAATGAAGGATATCTCGCTGGCAAGAAAATGGGAAACGACATTCTACACACGATTAATATTTTACCTGGCCAATTTCGAAAGCACCTTGCTTCTCTTTTGAGTCGACAGTCTGACCAACCCAAATAAACACTTCTCCACGTGTGTCGAAGATGAGCATATCCTCAGTCAATAGATCATCTTGGGAGAAGTTGTAAATTTCCTCAACCTGGAGAGGAAAATACAAAAACACATTTAAAGCTGTAGAAATACAAAGGTACAAATAAAGACTTAAAACAAGGGAAATTGACATAATGAAGTTTCAGACACCAACTCACCTGGAACTTTCCTAGTGAATCCACGTTGCAAAAGAATGACCAAAATCAAGAACGGTTAGGACAAGGAAACTGTTCCGTCAACAATGCCAGGGTCACTAACTTTTTATTATGAGCATTAAAAAAAGGACGAACGCTACCTTTGTTGAACGAGAAAGTGAACAAATGTGGGTCTCTGACAGTGTCATCAGCGACTTTTTTGCTCACATAATTTTGTTTTCCTCCTAGTGCAGACCAGAAAGCTATGTTTTTGGTTGTTTCTTTAAGATGTTTTAAATCAACTCCTGGCTGGAAATGCCATGCAACAGATGATATTACTATCACTTAATATTTCATGTTCATTATGTACAATAATATAGGATTAATCAAAATGATGTATTTGCTTGGTTGTAAGAAATGCAAACAGAACACAAAACCTTCAGGCCAGGTCGTGCTTGACTTGAAGCAACATGAGCAACAAAAGTACATAGTCTAAGATTTCAATATTTCATGCATATAAGAGTCAAAATCCCTTTCGAAAAGGGTCTATCTTTGCAAGACATTAAAGTCAACGCTTACTCAAGTTTAACTTATCAGAGGTTGAAACAACTTGATAATGTGCTAACTTCTTACCATAATGCCTCGAGAATTTAGTTTTGTTTTATATGAAAACGTATTCCAAAGCATTTTATTAAGCAGAATGTACCTTCAAAAGGTCTGCAACTTTTGCAGCTACTTGCTCCTTCTCAGGAGAAGATTGACTTCCATGCCAAAGGTAAATTGTTGAGCCAGTTTGCAGGAGGAAACACTCAGTAGAACTCAGTGACTTTGCCACCTGAACAAGAATAGCATGCTTGGTGTGATGCAACTAAAAGCAAGGGTAGAAAATATAAGCCCCAGTAAAAACAATGACAGTGAAAAAAAGAAGCATTCAATGAGCGCATACTGCATCAACTTGCACTGCTTTATGGTTATGACTGTAAGTTCCAGAAACTTGGACGAGTGCCACGCACTCTGCTGTATAAGTCGTGTCTGCCAAATCTTTATCAGCTATTAGTTGTTTGTAAGAAGAGCTCAAACCTCCCTAAAACAAAAGCAATTCAGTTTCAATGGATAATTGACACATGTTTAGACTATATGTATTGTCAAAAAACAGAGTAATGATGATGCGATACCTTAAGGATCACCATAGGCTGAAAGAGAGCAACAAACTGCTGTGGCTCTTTACCTTCAAAGATTCGACCCTGCCAGAAACTACTTCAATCGTAGGCAATTTCCAAGAACTTTCCCAACTTGACAGTGTGATGTAAAGAATACCTGAACAGGTCTACCCTTTAGTGAATTGAACATTTTGTCAGCCAACTGAGTTGCCATCCTTTGATCTTCCTGCGTGAATATAATCAAGATAAATTATATGTAGCCGTCAATTAATCAATATTTCAGCCAACGAAAGCCATTAGCAAAAGAAATTCAACAATTTGAAGAAAATTCCATGCCCCTCATATTGTTTTATCTCAACTCAGACCAAATACCTCCTGATAAAAAAAAAAACCTGATAAAAAAAAAACTCAGACCAAATACCATAAGAGATCACTCTTGGCAGACACCATGAGAAAGGCAAACCCTTAAAAAACAACATTAGCAGTTACTCTCCAAGAAAGTGCCATGAGACAGTTTATTGATCATGATTAAAGGAAAGCAAAATCTGATCGCGAGCTAGCCATGAATTGGTGGCATAACAAAGGATGATCATTCATGGTAGGATTGATGCCCAAGACATGAGATATGTGGAGCAAATAGTCAATGCAAACATGTTGGAAAAGCAAAATATTTGATTAATTAAAGAACAGAGGTGGTATAATCTTAAGATATTATTTTCTCAATATAGTTACTCATGCAAGAAAAAATCCTTCAAATCTTCTCATAAATTCTTTGAATACACAAGGTTCAGGGTCACATGAGCTTGAGAAGAGATAGGAAATTGTTTGCTAAGTTATGTCATATCTCAATAAGACAAAGTGCTACTTCGTTCATGAATTGAAAGGTGATACACATTTAACTTACGTTGAAACTAATTTATGATAATCGAATTAAATTTCACTTTAAGATTATAAAAACTGAATCATCCTAATCAATCTTTCTCTTGTGTGTATTAATATGGAGCAAGGTTTGGTCAATTCCGTCCAGAATCTATTACTTCTGTAAACAAGACGAATAGGCATTATTGTCTATCCCCATGTATAAATTGAATCAATATCTATCAGCAAATTGTTTTAAGTGAAAAATTGTCAGAATATCCCTTGTACGTTTTATAGCTAGCCAAAGCTTCAAAAAAAGTAAAATATTTGCTTGAGCATGGTAGCTTTTGGTCAATCTAAAGAATAACTTGCTTACAAATACTAACAAGACTAAATGACTCTCAAGAAATATTGTACTTTCCCTTCTATATTTTGAACTCAAATTGGAATAATTGAAATTACCTCAACGCTGTCTTTCCCGAACCAACAGCACAAAAAATAGTCTTCCTTCCTCTCACCAGTGTGGTAGCTGTACAATACTATGTAGCAATCCCCACTATAAAATTTTCCTATGTCCTCCTTAGGCAATGGATCCTTGTCATCTCCATCAATCCGCCATACCTGAAAAAATAAAATAATAACATTATTTTCACTTTAAAAAAATAACATGAGTTCAAACACCCCCCTGCCCCCCCAAGACACACACACACAACTGACCTCCATCTTTCCACCTCCTTCAAGTAGATGCGGAATTTCCTCATTTACAGTTGTGCTTTTTGTCGTTCCTTTGACAACCTTGACTTGTTGCTTCAGAAAAGCTAGTAGTAAACAAAGTACCATACTTAGCATGTATAGTGAATCATAGTGGCATTAATCATGTTTCAAGTGGGAAGAAGTGATATTCACCTGCCACTTTTCCCTTTCCTTTCTCAGCAGTAGCAGCAGTAGTTCCTGTTGGCCATGAATCAAAGTTGGATCTAAACGAAAGGGTCTCAAAACCTTGAATTACTCTTGTTATCTTAGTAGATTTTGGCCTATTGTGACTCACAAGAAACTCCTGCAGCCAACAGGAAAGATGAGAAATCCATCATCATCATCATCATCTGATAATATGAAGACCTAGATGCTATAACGTTAATACCTCAACTGCCTGACAGGCTGATTTTCTTTCTTCAACTTGTGTTGCCCGACCAACCCAAAGAAACACCTCAGCTCCACAGTCCAGTATATAGCATTTTTTGTTCTCCAATAGTGATTTAGACAATTCACCTTCTACAGGTCTGACCTCGCCATTAACAATGCTACAAGGACAGTCCTCACGATTTTTTATAACCAGCCAAACAATTTTATCTTTTTAAAATGATAAATATCAACTCCCATCTATTGTCCTCCTGAAACAGATCTATAGGGGAATGGACTAAGGGATGAGAAGAAATCAACATACTTATAAAGTTGAGCTGGAATAGCCTCCGGAATCACATCATCCTCACATATGGCCTTCTTACCAATGGGAGCAAAACCACCAAAGAGGGCCCAAAATTCACCCGAGTCTGATTCAGTGTCCAACCTGCCATCATCTGCAATATGGTTTAGACACAATTAGATACAAAGAAAGACTTGCATCCATAGAATAGAAATATCAAATTTAGAAAAATTCTACTAAAAAAAGGCATCCTCACCTACAATCGCAACTTCACACATCCCTTCATGATACTTCTCCTTCAGAAATTGAACTACTTCCAAAGCCTTGGCTCTTTCTTGAATATTGGAATTTGCACCATTGAACTGATAAATTTTATTCTGAGTGTCTAGGATAAAAACATCTTCATGATTCAGTGATGACCGTGCAAAAGGTACCTGTATAAGCAAAATTTTAGGCTACAAGTTAATTCAATGAATATTCACTTGATTCATGAAGCTACGTCTAGAGGAAAGTATGCCTGTTTCATCCTGACAACTCGCTTTCCCTTGCATATGTACAATCGTGTTTCAAACTCTTCTTCTTCAGGTTTTCTAAATCCAGATGCAACACCTCCTTCTAAAGGTATGATGCATGGTTTAAAATATGACAAGAACTTGTCAGATTCATGGCCCTGGATTTCCCTGTGCTGCACTGCACGTCCTCCAAGAGAAGCATCAAGTTCAACAGTTTTGATGGCTGCTGTTCCAGCCTCATCCTACAGAAAAGGATTATATCAGGAAAGGACATTCTTTTTGTCTGAAAATTGTTAAGTTAATGCAAAATAAGCAGGGGAATCGTGTGTTTCAGACAATCTCAAAAGAACTTTACTAGGCTCACCTGACTCGTGTCCTTTCCGATCCAGAAGTGTATATCATAAAAGTAAGTGCCTCCTTTTGCTTGAGTTGTCTGAAAATAAACTTATAAGAGAACCTTAATAATGAGGGGAAAACTAAAGATTTATAATTGTGTTAAAAGGTTAATAATTGTGTAAAAAGGCTTTCCTAATATATTAATATCTTGAGAGTTTTATCCTTCCTCCTCCTCCATCTATTTTGTTCGTTAGTGTGCTTTTACCTTTTGTGTCTAATATGATCATTAACATGACACTGTGAACCAAATCTCCTTAAGAACTAATGAATCAATATGTGTATACAGCGCAAATGGTAAACAGAAGAGGATCATGAAACATCCAGAGAAGATTCAGTGTCTAGTCATGCAAGCAGGATGATGATTAATAATACTCAATTAGAACATAGTCAATGCTTCATATTTAATTATACTTTTAAGTTCATACCTGCAATATGAGATACGAATCGCCTGTGTAGAATTTCCCATAATCAGATTTGGGCAAAGGAACTGGCTGAAAATTCTCAATTCTCCATATTTCAATTCCTCTTCAAGAAGTTAAGTCTAAAAACATTCAATGTGGATTCAATAAACAACAAGATAACCAGAAAAAATCATATATATAGCACCCGGAGATCAGATTACATGATTTGGCTGTTCTATGTAGTAAATTTTTCCATTAATTTTGTTTTTCACTCTCAATTTTCTCAACAAGTTAAAGAAGAAACTATATCACAACTTATTTTCAAATGCAATTAGATGTTCAGGATACGATTGTTGACCCACTCCCTGAAATGCAGGATCTAAAACTTTAGTTGAGCTAGACATTTCTGAAATTCCTTCTTAAACACTGTCTCTACAAGCAAGCACACAGTGGAGGCAAATTTCCAAGTAGTTCACTGCATGAAAAAATCATCTGATATTAGCAAATATAATGAAAAACGTACCATAATGAAAAAAATCTACGTCACATTTTAAAACAATCTCATATTCTTTAACACCACCACATCAGGCAGGCTTCTGCAGTATTTAAAAAAAAAAAATGAGAGGAGAACAACAGAGATTAATCAAATTTTTGCTTAGCACCAGATAGCGAGCTATCAGCAGGGATTTCCTTTTCCAACTAACTAGCCTCAGTTCTTTAAATATTAGCTACTGTGATAATTTGTCTGCTTCGTTTTTCTCGTATTCAAATTCATGGACTAATTTAAGACTTCATATATAACTTGCTTTTATACTAATATCATTTTCTCATTATAAAAAAAAAAGTTGGTATGGGCTAACTCAGGGAATTTCAAGTCATGATAAATGCATGCAGGCGTGAGCTCACAAAACAGATAATAAAAAAAAGAAAATCCAGGAGCCAATGCACCGTTAAACAAACCTGAAAACAGATGTGCCATCCTAAATCATGGAAAACACTAATGACAAGACGAAAATGGTAACCAACTATGAAATATCACTTAAATCATCGGAAATCAACCAGACTCGGATAAACATGTTTAATGACGGTTATAAAATGATGAAAAATCATTGAATCGTCAGATCATAAAAAATAACACGGCAAAAGATGATCGAATTTCAGCCAATGCGATAGTTTAAATATGAAATAAATTTTGACGTGAGTATAAGTTAGGTTTCTCCCAATCACAAAAGCTCAAACGATATAGGACTCACATCAAACTTATACAATCTTAACTGATCTATCAAAATTTTAACGTATATGATTATCATAATATTCTCCTTAGAACTTTTAACATTGTTTCCTACACTTGTAATTTCTTTTTTATTCTTAAAGGATCTCATTCATCTGATGGCTGAAATATATATGAATTGTAAGATAGACGCCTAGGGAGAGGAATAATAGACGTACCTGTGATTTGTCGCTGTGATGATGATGATGAATAAATTAAAGAGCTAAGAATGTATATACTGCGTAAAAAGAGAGTATGCTCTCTCTCTCTCTCTCTCTAATTAAGCTGTGAAAATTGAAAAAGAGAGAGGCATGGGTGAATGATGAAGACGAAAGGTTGAAAGAGGAAGAAGAAGAAAAGAGAATGTACCGTTGAGAGAAGATTTTCCGAATTTGGTGACCAAAAGTCTTTTTTTAAAACACAATGATCCGTTCACCTTGGCGCCGGGATTCATGTCTTTATACGTTGCGCGCTTTTTTTAGCTGCCCCAATTTTTTTTTTATCAAAAAGCTGCCCCAATTTTTGCTACTAGTCTTTTCGTTTTCCCTTTTTTTTGTGAATATTTTTTTATGCCAAAAAATGTTATGACTTATGAGTTATGATGGTGCAGGTAAAAAATTAAAAGTATTGTTAATTATTTATCGGTGGCAGTAAATGTGAGTAAGACAATGTATTTATTTGATTGATGATTATATAAATATTAGTGCCGATCAAATATCTCCAATGGATACATCAAATGTAATTTTAAAATAAAAAATGTGATTAAGTCATCAAAACCAATGCACACATATACACTCCTCCGTTACCAAATAACATTACTTAATTTGATTAGATTAATAATGTTAGTTAACTTAATTTTTACCACATACTCCATCCGGTCCTAAATATAGGACCTAGTTGACTTTTTTGAAAAATCCTAAAAAAACCAAAATAAGTTAATTATAAATTGATTTACCTAATTTTTTCTCTTACACTAGTTTATTTTACCTATAAGCTAATGGGTAATCTAAAAAGATATCAAATACTAGTATGTCATGATTTAATAACCTATTTTGCAACCTTAATCTCTCTAAAAAAAGTCAATTAGATCTTATATTTAGGACCGGAGGTAGTATATTAGTAATCTAGTATAACCATATACCTTTATTCTCACTTTTGCTTAGTATAGATATATATTATTAGGGTTTACTTAGGAGAAAGTTGGGAAAAATTAAAAAATTATTTATATTTGAGAACAAATTGAAATTTAAAAGTAATCTTATATTTAGCAACAGAGGAATTATTGCATAAAAAACTAACAAAATAGTCACTTGGACTTAAAATATAATTGATTAAATCATTCGCTAGAATACTTTAAATTGGAGCAGTCCATTTATTCTTCAATATAAGATTTGTTTTTCTAAAAAAAATCCAAGGAAAACTAAATAACCTACTTATAACCTAGTAGTATATTAAACTTAACAAATTATATGATATAAGGGGTAATAAGGGTCAAATTTATGTTATTTACCCCATAAATTTTCACTTAGGTCAATTTTGTCCCGAAAGTTTTTTGAAATTAATTTTGTCCCAACAGTTTGCAAAGTGATCAATTTACCCACAGTTAACTAAAACTAATTTTAACCGTTAAGTTGGTCAAATCTCTCATATATTGTGTCACTTAATCATCTACTTCACATGTCATGACCTCTTCTTCTCACTCAAAAAGCCCCTCTTCAAATTCAGATCCCACCAATCCATCAACCCCACATTCCAACAACACTCCCGAAAGATTGGCCATTTTGAGCATAATAAGCAGTCCAAGAGACAATATGACTCTGCCTCTTTGATGTTACCGTTTCTTCCATTCTTGGTGATGTGGGAATTCCAGTATGTAATAAGGCACAACGGCGACGTGACTTCATTGATCATTGGAATCCTTAAAAGTTAAACCCCAAACTGAAGAAGCCTCCTTGAACCCTAATCATTACTCCACCTTAAATACGCCATCTATTCAGGTACAGTGGCCGAGGCTTCCACCGAAATTGTTGGAGCTTATATGAGTTCTGGTGTTATATATATTTCTGTTCAATCCTTGGGTGTTTTTTCTAGTTTCGGCTCTGTATTTTTTCTTACCGATATTTGAAGTTAAATGGTATGTTATGTAAGCCCAGCGAACAAATTTTTGTTTTGGTTTTTGTCAGAAGCTAATGTAGGAACAGTGCGCGCGCGCGCGAACTAGTGTTTCTCTTTTCCCACTCAATTCTAAATCAAAATTTGATTTTTGGGTCATGGACTGTGATTTTCTTTCGGCCGCTTGTACTGAATACTGATCCAAGGCAATACATAGCCCATTTCCCTCTCAATTAGTGGGCCTTGAAGAAATCAAACATTCCAATATCACATTATCACCAACCTGATTAGTAACTTCCATCACCCTCCCGAAAATGCGGTTACATACACAACCTGAACCTGGTGCAAAAATCTCAACAAACGCTACAACCTCTATATACTGGTACTATTTAGTACACCTCAACTTCTAAATATAAGAGTTAATTGATTTTTTTTAAAAAAATGAATAAAACGAAATGAACAACTTAATCATAACTTATTTTGTATATTATTAAATCATATATTAGTTTATAAGTCAAATAAACTAATTTAAAGAAAAATTCAGAAAAATTAATTTTTAAGTAACCTATTTTAATTTCTTAAGATTCTCCAAAAAAGTCAACTACCTCGCAGGAATATTTACAAGACTTCGTTGACTCTAGCCACTTTAGTCAATCAACGTAAATTTATACACACACATGCATATTTTTATATAGAGAAAATTTAAATATGTGTATATTATGCAGAATATACTACCTGCTATTATTTCATAGATAATTGAAGTTGGTAAGAAAAAATATACCGTGATCAAATTATATCGCCTCAATAAGAAGTAAAACACACACACACATTCCCTCATCACAAAAAATGGAGGTTGATGTTGTGGATAACCGTATGTAATTACATACTAATGTGGATATATTCATATAGCTAGAAAGGGGTCGGATCGGATATATTACTTTCTTCGACGACTTCTTTAAAGGTGTAATGTCTTTACCGATAAATAAAGCTGTAAATGTTAATAATAGACATTATTTTTGTTAACTAATAAAGATGCAATTCATCAAATTTAATTTCAAAGTTAAATTTGCTGTAAATATATATATATGACTTCATAAGTTCATTGGTGGTCAGTATAAATACTCTTTCAATTTTTTTGTCCCTTTTGAGACATTATTGTTGGAATGTTTTGGAGGCGTGTGTGTGATGTTGTAGTTCGTTAAATTTTTTTTTGGGAAAACAATTGACCCAGATTGAGCAACGAACAAGCTGGGATAATCTATTCTTGTTTATTGGATAAAACTTAGTTTATCCCTTTTCTCTGACAAAAAGGTTAGAATAATTTTTTATTCTTTGCCTTTTCTTGGTAATTCATGAAGCAGTACAATAAATATATATAGCAGAACTCAATCGGCATGACACGCAAAAGGCTCCTTGATATTAATTCTTCCCCATAAACATATAGTATTTGATCTACCCTTCATGTCAAACTCCTCAGACCTTCAGTCGCATCCTCCTGTTGACCATCTAAAAACTAGCCAAACTTCAGGAGCTAATTCCCAAAATGGCTACCACAAAATCACTTTTGGAGAAGTATTATCACAACCTTGGTCTCAAAGTAATGATTCTAGTTCTGCAACTTCATTATTTCAAATATGGTTTGGTCAAAACGTGTATCCTTTGTTGACCCCAATGCGTATATTATTTTTCTCCATCAGCCTAATAAGCTCATTGTTAGCTTTTGCTAGCTTTTCCCAGACTGAGTTCTACAAATCAAGTCATTATCGCCGCCAGCTTCTCTTTGTGGCCGCGTTATCATGTCACACTCTATGGCTCGTCTTCATTTTATTCTTTAGATTCTGCACCATGTATCGCCACTATTACGTGTTAAAATCTCTCGGAGAAGTTATGGTTCTTGTTCTTGTGTCTTGTTTGATGTTGGAAATCGGACACAAGAATCTAAATAATCATGGGTTTTCGGACGAGGTTTCGGTATTTGCGACGTGCGTTTTCTTGGACGTTGATGCGATTTGTTTGATCAATCTGGTTACGGCTGGCCATCATTTCTCTGTGTTGGAGGCCATTGTTACGTTGACTTTGCACTTGGGTTGGCTGGGAAGTATTTATTTGAGAATATTTGCCATGTGTTTAGTGTTTCTTATATTGTTCGTGAAGAATTTTCAGTGGCGACACGTGGGAGATGTTCAGGCTAATATAAATGAGCAACGTCATCACTTGGTTTGGGTTGCGACTCTTGAAGCTGTCTGATCTGTAACTGGCTAGCTAGCTTGTTTCCCATTTAAATTATTGAGTTTTAATCATCTACAAATAAATGGTGTATAATACTACATAAAATATGTATTCAATGTTGTGATAATGTTTTCCTTTTCTTTTACTTTTTTTAATGATGTTTGGCTGTAAATTATATGTTAATTAAGAAATAAACGATGGTGTGTGTATGTCAGAAATTTGGAATTTATTATATAAATTTTACAATTCTTTTAAATTACAGTAGTATTGCTTCGAGGATAGCTTTTCTTTTCTTGTATATATGTTTCATTTTTCGGTACCCAATAGTCCAATATGCTTCATGAAATTTTCATTGTGTAACATGACATATTATTATCAATCAAATTCACTTTGCCCGACGATCTGCATTTTCTCTTTTTTGACATTTCCGTTAGTATAGTTGAAAACCTATCTTACAAACTCGAGTTAGCTTAATCGCCGCTCAGTGCTGAGTATGCATATTGCATGCCTAATTAATTATTAGTGTTGATTTAATTCAAATATATTTGGGAATCTTTTTAGTCCATGTACCTTGCATCTATCGCTGCATTTCAAGTTCTAGAAGAACTATTAGCTAGCTTCTTCCCGAAGCTGTACATATGCAAAAAACGAAGAAATAACCCATTAGTGAAAAAATTGCCATTGATCTCCTAAAAAGGCATGATGTAATTAGAAAGTGCATAAACCATAAACTTTTCCCAAAAGTACGTTTGTAATATTAATTAAAGTTTTGCGAGGTGTAAAAAGAGTACCAACTTGAGTTTCAGGTGCAAATATAGTATTTTTACTTAAAGGAAAATAAAATTAAGACATGAAAAGACTCTTATGGTCCTTATTAATTTTTATTTAATAAGTAGAGGAATGAGGGCGTAAAGGTCTTTTCATATCTAAATTTTGTTTCCGTCAAGTGAAAATAATATATTTGCATCTGAACCCTAAGTTGGTACTATTTTTGCATCTCGCGAAACTTTAGTATTAAAAATGCTCCTAAGAGCAAAGTTTAGTACTATCATTTTTGCAATTTCACCCAATTAAAAAATAGAGTGACTATACGATCCTTGACCTCACTTGAGCCAAGATATTACGTGCAAGAAATTGTTCTTTGGTAAACATTAATTTGCTTAATCTTTAGGCCAATTAAATAATTCCTCATGATATGATGCTTTTCAATTGTGAACAATCCACCTTTATTCTTTTCCTTCAGTAGTTGATAATCAATATATAACAGAAGCCTTTGAAGTTTGAATATACCTGCCTTCATAGCCTGGACTACATGAAATACAGAGAGCATGTTCAAAAAAAGGTTCAAGAATCTTTGGAGGAAATATGTGCGCGCGCGCGCGTGTATATAAGCCTCATTACATGCTGCAATCTCTCATACTGCACAATTCATTTCGAAGCCAATCCTTTGCGACAAAATAAGCATTCCCTTCAGTAGCAATATATAAACAACCATGTTGATGATAAGCAAAAAGATATAAATTGGAGTTTCGGAATGGGTGGCTTTGGGAATTGCTTCACTCCATGAAATAGCAACATGACTACTTGGTTGGTCATGGAGTTCAAAGAGGAAGATTGGAACCAAAAGCTTGGCGTTATCTCTTCTTTTGAAGCAGGTATTTCATGGGGACTGAGTTCTACAAATCAAGTGAAGTTACCTGCCAAAATAGCTTCCTCGTGCGTGAAAACTCTCTTTCACCCATAAAGAACGGTGAAGAATGGTTCTTGCACTCGGTGGTATTCTCACACACTGAAAGTAAGCCATTGGAGACATGAACACAATCTTCATATGTTGTGTATTAAATTCGTTTGTGACCACTCCCTTGTAATTAAAATCCTTGTGTCCTAAATATAAGATACTTGATTTGTATAATATTTCTTTGGCCTTTTTGTGGAGGTTAATGAAGCATTGAATTATACTCTATCGTATGTCACAATTGATTTGATTAGATTATACTCCATTCATTCCTAAATATAAGATCACTTTCAGATTTCAATTTGTTCATAAATATAAGTAATTTTCTAATTTTTCTCAAATTTTTTTTCAAATAAACTCTAATAATCATTATCTATAATAATAAACAAGCAAGAGATGAAGAGTGAGAATAAAGGTATATAGTTATGATATATTGTTAATATCATGTATTAATAATAACTAGCTTAACTAGCATTCTCAATCAAATCGAATTAGAAAAGTGACATTATATATAGTGACATTATATATAGGAATGGAGGAAGTATGTTAATTTTTATGTATAAATAAATTAGTTTAGAAGAAACAATATAATTACAAAAAATTTAAAGTGATTAATTTTAAATTCTTAATTAATTTGTTAAAAAAAGTCAAAGTGATCTTTTGTTAGGACTAGAAGGAGCCCGTATTATTATGGGTTACATACAACTCATTCTTTTGGGTTAATGAAAATTATTAAATATCTTTTGAATTGATAGAATTTAAATTTGTCCTCATAATTATTTTTTCCGCCCATATATATACATTTACAAAATACTACCATCTCTTTCCATCCTTTCCGACTTCAATTAAATAGAGGTTAAAAAGGGTCACTAATGCCTTCCTAGTAACTTAAATATTGAATTAATTAAGTTTTTTGAAAGTGATTTATAATAGATATCAGAGTTGTAAATTAGGTTTGAAGTTAATGAAAAGGAGTGTAAATGTTAAAAGTAGATACTCCCTCCGGTCCTAAATATAAGACCTAATTGACTTTTTCTAGAAAATCCTTAAAAAAGCAAAATAAGGTTAATTATAAATTGATTTGCCTAATTTTTTTCCCTTAAAGTAGTTTATTTTACCTATAAACTAATGAATAATTTAAAAATATATCAAATATGTCATCATTTAATAACCTATTTCGAAACCTTAATATCTCTCCAAAAAAAAGTCAATTAGGTCCTATATTTAGGACTGGAGGTAGTATTATTTTATTTAGTAGTAAAAAATGCAATTTATAATTCAGAGTTAAATCTGTTATGAATGTATAATCTTATGTAGGATCCTCTTTGAGGCATGGTTGGGTTGATTTGGAGGTATAATGTTTCGTCCGTAAGATGTTTTTTCGAAAAATGGTTAACGCAGATTGACCAACGAATCTCCAACTCTAAAAGCTTGTCATCAATTACTAATATGTTCTGGGTCCTTGCCCAGGGAAAAAGCATGGAACTAGAATATATCACTTTTTTGTTATAAAAAAAAAGAATATATCACTTTTCAGTCTTCTTTACTAGAAATGTAAGCTATGAATCTGCATCAAGGTAAGGTAAAAGATTGAGTAATCAGAAGTCATCTTTTTACACACATCTCCTTTATTCCATTCCTTCAATTGTTGATATGGAATAATTATAGAAGCTTCGAATCCACATCCCTTCATAGTGGGGATCAGGTCACACACGGGTCATGAGGGAATGGGAACAGGATGTTCTGAAGCCTGGAACCATTATATAAGTTCATATTGATTTAATTTCTCTCACTGAATACGCTTCCTAAGTTATACAGTCCCTAGCAACAAACTTAAATCAACCCAACTTAACCCTACGCTTTTTTTTGGTAATCAACCACTGAAGCAAATAAATCTAGCTTTCCAAATCGGCGGCTTTGGGAGTTTGTCTATTAGCCCAACCACGAGATGTTAATATTGGAGCTGGTTTCTTTAATGGATGCTGTGAGATGTAATTGTAATTAGGATTAGATTATTATTTAAAGTTAGGTTTAGTTGGACACAATGCTATTGAGTTAACTAACAAATGGGCTTCTAATATGGGTTTGGGTTAATAATAATTAGGATTGAGTGGAGCTTAGTCCTAATGACCCTATTACTACTGATTAATTAGCCTAGCCTATATAATACGTAAATTTCTAATTGTACAATGATTTTTTTCTTTCTTTTTGCTTCTGTGCCTATACCGTGATCTCTCTTCTCTTTACCCTGTGTGTGTTCTGTTTTCTCTTCAGTTAAAAAAAAGTCTTATGTGTTCTTCAACTTCTCTACATTTCTACATTCTTTATGCTTAATTCTTCTCCATCAGGATTACAAACTCATATCGTGTTGCCTTGTGTTTATTTTGTACTAGCGAATAATTTAGCTAAATTTAATTGTGGTATGACCTTTTTATACTTGCGACTTTGATTATAAATAGCACATAAAGGGTCAACCCAGTTCTAGTCCCCACTTGGTGAGAATACTGAGGAAGAGAATATAGTGGCAGCCTAACCTATGTTTTTTGCACAGTAGTTGATTTGAACCCATGACCTCATACCCACACGACAAGCGAGCTTACCGTTGAGCTAAGTCGACCCTTCTATAAATAAATAACACATACAAATCACAAAAAGCATAGTGTGATTCCATTTGTAAGTACTTTGTTTAGAAAGTTTCAAATATTTTGTTGATTTTAACATGCTTAAATTTATGCAAAGGAAAAGTAGAAGCCTGAGAATTTCAACCCCCCCCCCCCCCCCTCTTCTATACAAATCACAATTGGAAGGCTAGTGATGGGGAGGGGTGAGAAACATGGACAAAATCAACTGGGCTCATGCATTATTTGAAATACTCATTTCACTAGATCTATTCCAATATTTTGTATAAGGTATTCATCGATAATGCCAAACAACTGTGGAGGAAATCACACTAAGGAATTGAGCATTGGGGGGAAACATATGAGACGAACAGACTTTTCCCAAAGGCTCAAATCTCACCACCCCTAATATGCTTGGTGAATACCTTACCTACCTTATAGTCAACGAAATATTCAAAAACCAAAAAAATCACTGTATCATCGACTTTTTCTTATGCTATCCAATCTACAATTAGTAATGTAACTCAGTTAACACGCATCACACAACAATAGTCACAAAATGTTTGCTCCCTCAATAATGCAAGTCTGTTAACTTGCATTATCTTGAGTGGATCTGATGTTAGTGTATTTGTCAAACTGTGATACTGGTATCAATTTGGACGTCTCATCAGTTTATTAACCTGATTAGATATTTCAACCGCAACTAATGTTCACTCGACCAACAATCCAACCCAAGTCATGCCATTGTTACAGATATTTAAGTGTCGCATATCATGATATAAATGATTTTAAATCATGTGCTTGTAGAGTCAGGAACTACAGCTCTACAATCTCGGCATCCAAAGCATCAGAAAAATGAATCAGATTATGATCAAATCTTCAACCTTATAAGTAAAAGGATCACAAATTCAATAGAACAACAAAAAAGGCCCCAGTTTCTTCTAATATGTTTCCTCCTAACTGTCAATCCTAGTCCAACACAGGCAGTGAGAATACTTCTATAGAGTAATATTTTCTGGCAATGGCAGCTACAACTCATGAAATCACCTAATATCTAAGACATGATGTGACTATCAAATTATATGATACCTCCACTATACTTACCACACAGTAAATAAAGTCATAAACAAGAATATATTTCAGAGCACTATAAGCAGTCCAAATTCACAGAACCAACCAGGGTGCACTTAACAAAACTAAGCGTGCATTGTGCCACACGTATAAAACTGTACATGTTCATTTGCTATGAAGCGATCCTATGTAAACTCTCAAAGATAGTAAGCACACTCATAATTCTTGTATCCAAGACTAGTCAGAAACAAGCTACCATCCATAATCATTGGCTAAATACAAAAATTAAAGCCATATTGAATCCTCAAAACACTATACAGAACTCTCATTGTTCTCTATTTGTTTTTTCTTTTCCTTGACCTTACTCATCAATTTAGGCCTAGGCTTGATTGGCTTCAAAAACCTAGCCTGAAGCCTCACCATTTCCCTCAAAATCTCAATCAACTTCCCCTCAATCTCCACCCCATTGGACTCAACAACTCTCAAAACCCTAGCCACAGCCTCCATAGTACTAACACACCCACCAAAGGGCTCTTTCCTCAAAATCAACTCATCATCATAAATACTCCCTCCCTCAACACCCTCATCAACCTCCAAACAAACCCTAACAGCGAAATTACCAAGATACCCCTCACTCGCCTTCACCATCTCCCTCGCATGCTTCCACGTGGCATCAAACACAATCAAGACCAAATCCTCGTCTTTCTTCTTCACCCAGTCCAGCTCAGCGAGGTCTTTTAAATTGACAGCTGGCGAAGAATGAGTGGGCGGGAAGAGATATAAGGCGTTGGGAGATCGGTCGAGTGATTGTGAGAGGCCGTGACGGAGGCGGCGGCCGACGATGGCGGTGGCGTTGAGGAGAGATTTGGTGAGGATGGGAGTGGTGGAGAGTTTGTGGTTTGCTTCGTGAGGATGGTGGAGGATTATTATTTGGGTTAGGGTTTTGATTGGTTGAGATGGGATGACGTGGCAGAGGCACACTGGACCCGGCCGTGAGCAGTGGGGACAGGTGAACCTCCGGTGAGATGTTGGCGGTGACGGCGGTGTGGCGGTGGTGGTCGGAGTTGGGAGGTTGGGATCGGCGGTGGCATTGTCGGAGTCCAAGTCCATGAGGAATAGGGATGAAGATGATAGCGTTTAGTTTTTTCCAAATCAAAATCAATTTTCTTGTTTTGGTAAAAAAAAAAATCAATTTCTTACCTAAATTACCCTTATTATACTCCACAGTCATAAACAAATGAAAGAGGAGGGCAAGTATATGGTGTTAGTTAGGGTGTTTTCATAACCTCATATACCTTTCTGATAAAAAAAAAACCTCATATACCTCTTTAATTTAAAAAAAAGGTAAAGAGAAAAAATGACCAAAAAAAGTAAAGATGTCGTGTTTTCTAATAAAAAAGATAAATAAAAGACTGTGTTGTGTTTAAACTCTCTCTCGTTTTCATCTGCGAAAAGAGAGAGTTCTTTAAAAAAAATTATTTCAATTTAGTGTTAGTTACTATATGTCCTAATTAGAAGAGATTGTTGATTTTTTTAGGAGTTTAAGGAAAATAATGACCCCTAAATTTTAATATACGTGTTATGTAATTAGACTATATATTGGTAGTTCATAAATGGAATTACTTAATTTTGATGTAAAAGACAAATATTTTTTTTTAATTGAGATAAAAGACAAATATACACAATTTAAAGTGATGCATTTTATAATTTATATCATTGATATTTCCATAAAAGTTAATTGACTCCTTCACTCGACAAGTGAGAGATTAATCCCCCGTTGATTTGTAGGCACCTCAAAGGGTGGGACAGCTGGCCTGACGCCAGGAATCGAATCCACACAATTGGTTAAGAGTGAATGAGTATAAATTTCCCCCTAAGAAATATGGAAAGCGCGGCAATTTTATCCCTCCAATTATTAGAGTTAACTTTGACCGTAAGTTGACTCAATTATGCTTACGTGGATTTGTCACCCAAGGAATACTACCACTTATATTAGGCCACGTCAGTACCAACATTCTCCCTGCACCCTGAAAACCTCGGGGGCAAAATTCACCCTTAGTCTAATAACTGCGCCAGAGCACACATTTTCTGTCTGGATATTATTATTAAGGACCTCAATTTTAAAAGTTGTACACCTACTTCATATGAAACTCATTTTCGCATCACTACTACTTGCCATCAAAATTGTGCCTTACCTCTGCCATATTTTGCTTTCTTTATGTTTGAGAGACTTTGACACCCCAGTCTCTGTTACTGGGAAACCGTTGCTACTAACAAGCACGGCACTGGAAAATCTTAGAATTGCCATGATGATGACTGCAAAATTGTTTTCATGCCTGATGACGATGGACAAAAGTTGGCAAATAAGCCATCAACTAATAAGGAGAAAAATGAAGCTCATTATAGCCCTGCGTTCTAATTACAGTTCACAATAACTTCAAGCTTCGAATGTCGTACTGATGTAGAAGAAGCTGTGATGGAGACTCGGTACAGAATATATCTAACGTATAGTGGGTAGCATTCTCCCACCACAGATTGATCTCGCATATTACATTTTTACCCGGAAGCGCTTAAAAAGGTTTCTGCGTGAGAAATTGAAACAACTTCTCACATAGCTAATTTAGCTCATGTATAGTGAAAATCACCTCCAAAAAGCTGATCCAAATTAAACACTCAAGCTAACAAAAAGCTGATCCAATATTATTAGGCGGGTTTCAATTAGCTTATTTCACCCTAACAAAAAAAAAGTGTCTAATACACAATCAATCAATCGATACTAGTCATTATTGATTAATAATAACAATCAACAAGAAATTAAGTGCTTACATGAAGTTCTTTCCTCATCAATTAATAAGATACTCATTCCGTTCCTAAATATAAGATCACTTTTGAAATTCAATTTTTTCCCAATTATAAGATCACTTTCTAACTTTTTCCAACTTTTTCTCAAAATAACCTTACTAATGCTTATCTATAATAACAAGCAAGAGAGGGGGTGATGATAAAGGTATAAAGTTGAGATAAATTGTTAATATTATGCATAAATAACTACCTTCCTTAATCTACTAGACAAAAATCTTACAAACATATGTGTTACATTTTAAGGCTCTCTAATTGCCACTCTAAGCAAATCCTAACTTGTCCCAAAGTATACATGAGTTACTAATGGTAGATGATTGAGTTGATAAGTGAGCTACAACCCCTGTAAGGATGAGAATGCGTGTTTGAATCCTAGGAAGCACTCTCATTGGGAGAGGGGACAACCTTGCCTATGTGAGCAACACTCCTACCCCTCGAGACAGAATTAAACCTGCCGGTGATTAAAAAAAAAAAGTAAATGAGTTGAAATGCAGATGAAGAAAACAAGAATGGAGGAATCTGTGGTGAGTTAAATGGAAGCGTAAGACTGAACAGTACAAGTGGACCCACCAGGTATCGCGTACAAAAATATCGAAGCTCCTTTTCAATGTGAGACACAAACTCTAAAAAGCAAGAATCTTTATGCATACCAAAAAAAAGTCCTCGATATGCTTTGCAACACAACAAAAAATCTCCCACCTTCTCTCTCATCATCCACATTCTCACCACTCTCCTCACTCCTCATTAATCCCCTTGATGGGAAATCCCGTTGGACCAATCAGAACTCAGGAAACTCCATCCCAAAAGCTCAACAGATAGAAATACAAAACCAACAAAATCTCTTTGTCTCTCTCTCTCTCTTTCCTACTCACACCAATATGATAGTCCTACTTGCATCAAAACCTCAGTCATTCATTAACTCTAATGACTACGCCACTCGCCACGTGGTTCAACCTCTCACCACTAACCATAAAAACCAACTATTCATTACTCTTGTGCTCTTCTCTCTTTGCTCTCCACAAACATAATAAAACCCACAACCTTCCATCTTTCTCAAAGAGAGTAGAGGAAGGAAGATGATGCACTGGAACTGAGTTCCAAGAAGTATACATAACTTCTATAGAGAAAAAAAAGAAAGTGTGCAAATTCATTCCTTCACTCTGATTCTCAATTCTTAGTCTTTATTATTTCTGAGACAGCATACAGTTCTTTTGTGTGTGATTGATTGTATAAAGCTGATCATCAATGGCTTCTCTTGTTTCTTCTCCTTCTACTTTACCCAGCTCTAAGGTTGACCAGCTTTCTTCTCTTGCCCAAAAACACTTCCTTCTCCATTCTTTTCTTCCCAAAAGAACCAATTTTGTCAATTCAAAGGCCCCCTTGAGAGTGAAATGTGCTGCTATTGGCAATGGCCTGTTCACTCAAACATCCCCAGAAGTTCGTAGGATAGTTCCAGACAAAGATATGAACCTTCCAAAGGTTAAAATTGTATATGTTGTTCTTGAAGCTCAGTACCAATCATCTCTTTCAGCTGCTGTGCGTGCTCTCAATAGTGGTAAACAGCATGCTTCATTTGAAGTTGTGGGTTACTTGGTGGAGGAGCTTCGTGATGAATCCACGTACAAAGGTTTCTGTAAGGATCTTGAAGATGCTAATATTTTCATTGGGTCTTTGATTTTTGTGGAGGAGCTTGCTCTCAAAGTTAAGGCTGCAGTGGAGAAAGAAAGGGAAAGAATGGATGCTGTTTTGGTTTTCCCATCAATGCCTGAAGTAATGAGGCTGAACAAGTTGGGTTCTTTTAGCATGTCACAGCTTGGGCAATCTAAAAGTCCGTTTTTTCAGCTTTTCAAGAGGAAGAAGCAGCAATCAGCTGGGTTTGCTGATAGTATGTTGAAGCTTGTAAGGACTTTGCCTAAGGTTTTGAAGTATCTTCCAAGTGATAAAGCTCAGGATGCAAGGCTTTACATACTGAGTCTCCAGTTTTGGCTTGGTGGATCGCCTGATAATCTGCAGAATTTCTTGAAGATGATATCTGGGTCTTATATTCCAGCATTAAAGGGGACAAAGATCGATTATTCGGAGCCGGTTCTTTACTTGGATAGTGGAATATGGCACCCTTTGGCTCCTTGTATGTATGATGATGTGAAGGAGTATTTGAATTGGTATGCAACAAGAAGGGATGCTAATGAGAAGCTTAAGAGTCCAGATGCACCTGTGATTGGTTTGATTTTGCAGAGGAGTCACATTGTAACTGGGGATGATGGCCATTATGTGGCTGTGATAATGGAACTTGAAGCAAGAGGGGCTAAAGTTATTCCAATTTTTGCTGGTGGGCTTGATTTCTCAGGGCCAGTAGAGAAATATTTGATCAATCCAATTACCAAGAAACCGTTTGTGAATTCAGTTGTATCACTTACTGGCTTTGCTCTTGTTGGAGGACCTGCAAGGCAAGATCATCCTAGAGCAGTTGAGGCTTTGATGAAACTTGATGTGCCATACATTGTTGCATTGCCACTAGTGTTCCAAACCACAGAGGAGTGGCTCAACAGTACATTGGGTTTGCACCCAATTCAGGTCGCTCTGCAAGTTGCCCTGCCTGAGCTAGATGGAGGCATGGAGCCCATTGTATTTGCTGGCCGAGATCCTAGAACAGGTAACAGTACTACCCTCTCTGAAGTTTTCTGTGTTAAGCCCGAGTCTTTCTAGTTTGCTTTTTGGAATTGGTACATTAAGAGTCTTGGATAGAAATTTGTTAGTTGTAATTATTTTAATGTACCTAGAATTTCAATGTCTGTGGTTTTCTTGATTTCGTATCAGTTTAGGAAAATACTCACATGATTTTTTTTTTGGGTGATTTAAGGGAAATCACATGCTCTTCATAAGAGGGTGGAGCAGCTTTGTACCAGAGCAATCAAGTGGGGTGAATTGAAAAGAAAATCAAAGGTATCTACTGGTTTCTGAGTCTTTAAGTTGAAAATTTAGTTCAAGTATTTTTTGATAAAATCTAACTAAATACCTTCTTGTTCACACATTTACTTTATAAAGTCCGTCCTGTTTGTTAGGAAAAATTAACATTGAAATAAACTGATAAATATGAGAGCTGTTGATATGAACTTATTTCCCCATGTATTGATTATCTGATAATGGATCCCCCCTTTTGGTGTTAACTCCATCTATCCAGTATCCATATCTTACTAGAAATACGTGATCAAGAAGTCTGTAGTTAGACTCTATATCTGTTTTTGGAATAGGAGAGAAGATTAAGATATAGAACAGATAATATGAAGTCTAAGTGGTATTTTACTGTAGTCTGTAATATGAGTATGTTTTAGAAGTCTTATCTCTCGTCTTTTTATTGTAGAAGAATATTACTGTTATCGGTTTCGTTATTACCATTTAATTTGAGGAATTTTTCTCCTTTCTATGGTCAGTGAAGTTCGACTTTGATTATTGAGATTCTCATGGCTCATTTATGCACTCATGCAGGCAGAGAAGAAATTAGCCATCACTGTTTTCAGTTTCCCTCCAGACAAAGGAAATGTAGGAACTGCTGCCTACCTCAATGTTTTCTCTTCCATCTTCTCAGTTCTGAAAGACCTAAAAAGAGATGGTTACAATGTGGAAGGCCTTCCAGAGACTTCAGAAGCTTTAATTGAAGAGGTCATCCATGACAAAGAGGCACAATTCAGCAGCCCAAATCTGAATGTTGCCTACAAAATGAGTGTTCGTGAATACCAAAAGTTGACTCCCTATGCCTCAGCATTGGAAGAGAATTGGGGAAAGCCTCCTGGGAATTTGAATGCAGATGGAGAGAACCTATTGGTGTATGGGAAACAGTATGGTAATGTCTTCATAGGGGTTCAGCCCACATTTGGCTATGAAGGTGATCCTATGCGGCTGCTTTTCTCCAAATCTGCCAGCCCGCATCATGGGTTCGCAGCTTATTATTCGTTTGTTGAAAAAATTTTCAAAGCTGATGCTGTTCTTCATTTTGGAACACACGGTTCCCTTGAATTTATGCCTGGAAAACAGGTGGGGATGAGTGATGCATGTTACCCAGACAGTCTGATAGGAAACATTCCCAATGTCTACTACTATGCTGCAAACAACCCTTCTGAAGCCACCATAGCCAAGCGCAGGAGCTATGCAAACACCATTAGCTATCTGACTCCTCCAGCAGAAAATGCTGGACTTTACAAAGGTCTTAAGCAGTTGAGTGAGCTCATCTCTTCCTATCAGTCACTTAAGGACACTGGCAGAGGACCACAAATTGTGAGTTCAATTATCAGCACAGCCAGACAATGCAATCTTGACAAGGATGTGGAACTTCAAGAGGAGGGCGCCGAGATTCCAGCAAAAGAACGAGATCTTGTGGTCGGTAAGGTGTATTCTAAGATCATGGAGATCGAGTCCCGTTTATTGCCTTGCGGGCTTCATGTCATTGGTGAGCCTCCCTCTGCCTTGGAAGCAGTTGCTACACTGGTGAACATTGCTGCACTTGATCGTCCTGAGGATGGTATTGCTTCACTCCCATCAATACTAGCTGAGACTGTAGGAAGAGAAATTGAGGATGTTTACAGAGGGAATGACCAAGGAATATTGAAGGATGTGGAGCTTCTTCGACAAATAACCGAAGCATCACGTGGAGCTATCACAGCCTTTGTGGAGAGAACTACTAATGAGAAGGGTCAAGTTGTTGATGTATCTGATAAGCTCAGTTCAATTCTTGGATTTGGTATAAACGAGCCTTGGATCCAGTACTTGTCGAACTCCAAGTTTTACCGAGCAGATAGGGAAAAGCTTAGAGTACTGTTTGCTTTCTTGGGAGAATGTCTGAAGTTGGTTGTAGCTGACAATGAATTAGGAAGTTTAAAACAGGCCTTGGAGGGTGAATATGTGGAGCCTGGTCCGGGTGGTGACCCCATTAGAAACCCAAAAGTTTTGCCAACAGGAAAGAATATTCATGCCCTGGACCCACAAGCTATTCCCACAACAGCAGCTATGCAAAGTGCCAAAGTAGTTGTAGATAGGTTGGTTGAGAGGCAAAAGATTAATAATGGAGGAAAGTATCCTGAGACAATTGCACTTGTTTTGTGGGGAACAGATAACATCAAGACTTATGGTGAATCCCTGGCTCAGGTCTTGTGGATGATTGGTGTGAGACCAGTGGCTGATACATTTGGACGGGTCAACCGAGTGGAACCAGTTAGTCTTGAAGAGCTTGGAAGGCCAAGGATTGATGTTGTTGTAAATTGCTCTGGAGTGTTCAGAGATCTTTTCATCAACCAGGTATCAATCTTATTTATACTTCTCTTGGATGAAGGCTTAAGATCAATTTAGTAGCCCTATACTGCCCTCTTTTAGCTGCCCCATTGCTTTGCTCGTGTTCTAATTATCTTATTTGCAGATGAATCTCCTGGATAGAGCTGTGAAAATGGTTGCTGAATTAGATGAGCCAGTAGAGCAAAACTACGTGAGGAAGCATGCACTAGAACAGGCTGAAGCTCTGGGGATCGAAGTTCGAGAAGCAGCAACAAGGATCTTCTCCAATGCCTCAGGATCCTACTCCTCAAATATAAACCTGGCTGTGGAGAACTCTTCCTGGAACGACGAGAAGCAGCTTCAGGACATGTACCTTAGCCGCAAATCTTTTGCATTTGACTGTGATGCTCCTGGTACAGGCATGACTGAGAAAAGAAAGGTCTTTGAGATGGCTCTGAGCACAGCTGATGCCACATTCCAAAACCTTGATTCATCTGAAATTTCGCTCACCGACGTGAGTCACTACTTTGATTCAGACCCTACTAATCTGGTTCAAGGTCTCAGGAAAGATGGGAAGAAGCCAAGTGCCTACATTGCTGACACAACCACAGCCAATGCGCAGGTGAAGATTTATATATGAATCTATCTCCAATTTTCATGCTAGAATTTTTCTCCAGCCATATTGATTTTGCTCTTAACCTTGTGAAAATATTGTGTTTTCCAGGTTCGTACACTTTCTGAGACTGTGAGACTTGATGCAAGGACTAAACTACTGAACCCAAAATGGTATGAAGGAATGTTGTCTAGTGGCTATGAGGGAGTGCGTGAAATTGAGAAGAGACTTACAAACACTGTGGGGTGGAGTGCAACTTCAGGCCAAGTTGACAATTGGGTGTATGAAGAAGCCAACACCACGTTTATTCAAGATGAGGAAATGCTGAACAAGCTCATGAACACAAATCCTAACTCCTTCAGGAAGTTGGTTCAGACGTTCTTGGAAGCCAATGGACGTGGCTATTGGGAAACTGATGAACAGAATATTGAGAAGCTCAGGCAATTGTATTCTGAAGTGGAAGACAAAATTGAAGGAATTGACCGTTGAATTCCACCCCTGATATTGAGAGATTGAGAAGAATATATATACAACAGAAAAGAAATATGTAATTGATGATTCATCTTTGCCTTCTGTATTTGGAACCTTACTCTATCTTAATGTTCATTATCTAGGATATCTTTTTGTATCATCCTGTTTTCTTGCCTCCATCCCTGTTGTAATTTAATTTATTTGCAGGGATCAATGAATGTGTAGTTGCAAACGCCATCCCTTTGCAAACACAAACTTTTGATTCAAAGTTAATCATAACCCATTTCATAGTTAATTCAATTTTTGTTTAAATAATCCATCCTTATAAGTCGCTTAAGAAGAGAGCAGAAAATAATTCAGTTACAAATGCTACACTAGTTTGTTTAATCGCAATGTTAGATACAAGTAACTCTGCCGTTAGCAACTGACAAAAAAAAAACAAAAGATAAATCATGACATCAAAATGAGCATTGCTACAAGAGAAGCTTTCAATTGAGAGCTTGAGTTGCGACACTGGATACAAATGAATTCTCACATTTCAGATAACCACAAAAATAAAGGGGCAAAGAATTTAATACATTTCCTATTTAGAGCAAACAACCAAAAGAAATGAATTATACAGGGCAGATCTACAATGAAGGGAAAACTTAAACGAAAATAATCCCTTTCTAGAATTTTTCGTAATAAAAAACAAAAAGACTGTCTTTTGTAACAATTAACTGAGTGTAATATGTTCCTCTGTGAGCTCCCTCTCGCCTTATAATATATTCCTACCATCAAACTAACTCCATTAATAGGGGGTCCCCTTCAACCATTATTCTGATAAGCTTTATAAAATCTTGCTCGCTGGATACATTCCATGGATGAACAGCCGGTACTTTAGCAGAATAAAGAGTGGAGGAGTTAGTTGGGGGCTTACTCTCGTAGGTCATTGTGTTGAGAACAGAGTCAAAATTCTGGGGAGAGTCCAAGGATATAAAGAACATAGGAATTGCAACCTTCTGATGGATCTCCAGATCGCCCACAAGGCTAACAAGCTCAACAAAATCACTGACAAAGCGCTGAGGAATGTAGAATACTTCAGAGTTACATAATAGGATGTTCTTCTGACTTGTTAGAGTTTCCTTGTAATTGACTTGAAAGTGAACTGGCATCATGCTAACAACCTTCTGGACCATGCTTGCTTGTTTTGAAAGCCAATCTGAGTTGTCATTGGTTGTAACTGTAGCCCAAGAGTTGGATACCTGGACATCAATGAGCATGTCCGAATGAAAAATAGAGTTCTAATGGGGGGTTTCTAAGATCAGCTAACGGTTGGAAAACATCAACAACTTAAAGTCTTAAAGTCATTAGGATAATCAGATAAGCATTTTTCACAGAAACAAAGTTCAAGCGACATGGACTTTTTTCTAGTGGAAAAGTTACAAATTGAAAAATTTACTAGTGAGAAGGGCTTGATATTGCACCAATAGCTAAATTTAGGCCACTCTCACCAATAAAATTTTACTGGGGACATTTCCATTTTTCTTATCCGTTAGTTTTCTTATCTTATTTTTATTGGAGGAGTTTGGGGGGTAAGGACAATCATTACCCAAAAATAAGATTTCCTGAATTGGGAGAAACTAAACAGATCGGAATACCTTGTCAGTGATCCACAGCTTGGTTTTGTCAGCTTGTAATAAGTTCCAATAGTTAAGGATGGTATTATCTTGCAGGAATAGAAATCCTTCAGCACTGCTAAATTGATCGAATATTTTTGGCAGGTCCCTGGAAACAGAAGAGAAGCAAGTTTTTATTATGAATAACGATCAGCAGTGTAAATTCTGTACTATATCTCACATTTAGAGACTTGTAAGGTCGATATAATAACAAAAAAAAAAATTGTAAGTCAGAAAATTTAACAGTATAATGTCAAATATTAGTATAAAGCAGAACAATGAATTTACATCGGTGAACCTTGCCAGATCATTTTCCCTAACATTTCTTGTCTTTACATCAATAATAAAAAACAACTATTAGGTTCATTCGGGAGAAAAACAACTCTTAAGGCAAGTTTTCAAATCAGAACCTCAGATGAGACATTGATAGATATCAGCTCCCTAACTGATGATTCTAGCTATAATGAAAACTATATTATAAACTACACATTTTGATGTCCAACATATAATCCTATATTTTGAATAATGAGGATGTACAATAGTCTTTAAATAAGAGTCAAGTTTCATGTAATTTAACTTGATTATTCATCGAATAAGTATAGCAGAAAACTTCGCCAGCCTTTAATACTTCAAGTGAAATCCCAAAATAGAAACTAAATTTAGGAGAGGTGCAATCCAGGAGAGAAAGACACGCCATAACAGCAATCTTAAATAGCAAACAATAACCTAGTTGATACGTGTGAGTTAAAGATACAGCTGAACTTACTTGTATGCTTTCTCTAAATGGCTCTCTGCTACAGCAAGATCAATATCCTTCTTTTCTGACAAAATGACAACAGTTCTGAATATACGCCCATAAAGCAACCTCCACTCAAGAGCTGTACGCTCCACTGGGCCACTACAATACATGATAAGCACAACATTCCCAAAAGTTTTCCTCCATTTCATCAAATTACCAATCTCATAATTTACAGTTCCTGTTTCCTCAACCCCAAGATGAACAGATGGCAACTTTTGTGGTATAAACTCTCTTCTGTCACCATGACCAATATTTGCTCTTGGACGTCCCAATTCCAACGTCATCAATCTTGGCTGCTGATATCCTACAGCAAGCAAGTCCTGTAACCAAGCAGCGGTAAGCTTCACATCCTTATCTGTCCAAAAGCCCTCCTCTGCCATCATGTAACTTAACTCCAAAACCTTCTCAAACAATCTATGTTTATTTGATCTCCATGAATTCAAGTACTTGATTAGACGTCCCACATTGACATGAAGATCTTTCTCATGTGAGAACGGATACGCCTCAACCCTATCATATCTATGCAGTGTAGGGGGATAAATCACAAGATAACCACCAATTTCCCAAAGAAGCCTTTGTCCCCAGTATCCCCTCAAAACATCAGAAGCCATGGTGCTAACAGAAACTGGAAGCATCAAAGCCCAAAACGCTGAAGAATGATACAACGTATTAAACGAATTAACAGGAGCCATCACACCTTGTGGAAGCGCCACCTTCGGGGCATGCTCATCAAATCGAATATCAAAAGCATCAAAGGTGGACTTACGCGTATAATAAAACACAGAATCAACATCAGGAAGGCCATTAGAAAGCCCCTGCTGTATAAACTGCTTCCCACCAAAAACCTCAGTGTAAAACTCTTCATGCCAAATTTCACCAACATTCTCCAATGGCATCCCTCTAGGCCAAACAGAACGCTGACCGAAATGAATATACGGATTCACAACAGTCCTATTAGGATTATCATGACTATACTGCAATATAACCTCTTGCCTAGCACCCTCCCCAACTAATTCAACATCAAAATGCTTCCCTAAATCCCCATCAATTACATCACCCCTATTATCAGCATCAAAGATCTTCTTAGCACCATGCTGAATAGCAAAGAGATAACCAACAGTTTTCCTAACATACGAATCATAAGGCAAATAATCCACCACACGAAACCCCAAATTAGCCTGCTCATCTAATGACAAAAAAATCGCACCTTTTAAGCTCCAATCCGACGGCGTTTTCGAATTCCCCACAGCCAAAACTTGCCAGCCCTTAAGCTTCACAAGATTGCGAAGCGAATCGGTCGGATAATTCGACACCGAAACAACGATCCACCTCTCTGATCGAAAATTCGTATATCTTGAGGCCTTATCGGTAATTGGAGGTATCGAATTCCAGTTAATATGCGGAAATTCGATCTTTTCGAGGTCTATGGCTTTTTGCTCGAAGCATAACAGCGCCGCCGTATCGCCGACATTACGGAGGAAAAATAATCCGACGAGAGTGAGAATTAAGAGAAAAATTGCAGTGATTTTGAAGAGATTATCGGAGAGCCACGTGGAGCAATCGAGATTTTTGACCTCAGTGAAGCGATCTGTGGGAAGCTTATTAGGTATAGTTCTTGTGTGAGGTTTAGGAGATTTAGGATTTGCACGATCTTGGACCAACATTGGATCCTATACGACAAATAAATTTACCTTTGATTTAGATCTCTGTTCAGTCCAAGAAGCTTGACTAGAAGGTTGACTTCAGTTGAATTAACAGTTTGAAGAGGTGTTGCTTGATTCTGTGAAGTGGGAATTATTAGTGTGTAATGGTAATGAACTGAACTCGCTTTGTCTGGATTTGCTTCTCTTGCCGACAGGTATGAAATGAATGGATGTGTCCTGTGTTAGTGTGTGTGTGATTACTTAGGATTCAATGCATATGCAAGTAGGAGTAGTTTGGTGAGGGGGAGGACTCTGTATTGAGCTGAGCCATCTCTTTCGTTTTTTATGCTTTACAAATATATAGATAGATGCTACTGTGTCTCTGTCTGTGGGTTAAACTAAATTGACAAAACTATGGTGGAGGTGTTACTTGTGTTTTGTGGTATTTTTAAGTATATGAAAATTTAAAAAGATGCTCCCTCCGTTCCTAAATTCCTAAATATAAGATCACTTTGGAGAAGTAGATAAGTTTCTAAATATAAAATCACTTTCTATTTTGTCTCGATTTTGGTACAAATTACCCCTATACTTCTTAGCTCCCTCACTTCTCTCTCAAATCCCTATTTGTCTTTTAAATTTAAGTTAGGGGTATTTTGGGAAGATCATGTAATCCTAATTCATTGGAAAGCCTTCCTTAATCTCTTCAAATTAGCCAAAGTGATCTTATATTTAGGAACAGAGGTAGTATTAGGCTACTAAGAATATTAGGAAAAAGTCAAATAAAGTCTTTCCAATTGATAAAAGGACAATTGAGGTTGCTAAATTGTAAAAAGGACAAGTTGGGTCATAGACACCTAATACACATTAACAAATTTGGACAAATGACTCAAATACCCTTAAAACACACACACTTACCCCACCCTCACAAAACACACCATTTCATTCCCACCCCACCCTCTCCAATCTCAAATTGTTAAAGGCATTTGAGTCTTTTCTTACAAATTTGTTAATGTGTATTAGATGCTTATGACCCAACTTGTCCTTCTTACAATTTAGTAACCTCAATTGTCCTTTTACCAATTGGAATGACTTTATTTGTCTTTTTCCCAATATTATAACACATGCGACATGTAATTATATTAAAGGTTATTTTATAGGTAGAATAAGTCAATTTTAAGAAACAAAATATATTAAAGATATTTTAGAGTGATTAATTTTACATTTTTAATAGATCGAAAGTCAAAGGGGTCTTCTATGAAGATTGGGAGAGTATTTGGGAAGACATCTATGTAATAGGTGAAATTTATATATGTAAACTGAAGAAATGGTTTGTACTCCAAATTCCATTGATCAAAGAGCAGCCAACTTTTTCTAAAGGTAGAGTATAAATATACACCTTTGGTTATAGGGCATTTCATGTATTTTCAAATAAACCGAGAAAAATATTAAGTATTTAACGTGACATTAAAATTCATCAAATTCTCTATTCTACTCATATTTAATACTCCCTATATTACTAATATAAGATCATTTTCAAATTTCAAATTTTTTCCTAAATATAATAAATGAAGAGTGAACTTAACTTGTACACTCACAATGAAGTTACTTACATTCTCTTGCTCTATAAATAGGACTATAGAAGTATACACAAGCTTATATTTATGGTTAGGGGTTGGATTGATTAGGTAATACAATCCAATTAATAAAATTGATATATATAAAATAATATACAATTTGTTTGGTGGGCATTATATCGTCGGTTACATGTGTGTGCTTTGCTTCTAAAACGAAGATCCAATCTGACCTCACCAATTTCTAATCAAGTCGATTCCTTCTAAACAAAGCCAGCTCAAACGTTGGAACCTACTCGTCTCTTTTGATTAGTTAAAAAGTCGTTTTCGGTTAAATTTATCGCTTTTCTGATCTCCGTTTGTGTTGCATTTCGAAAGACATTAGAAGACGTTCATTCTCAAATAGAAAATTGATGGATGATAGTTTGAATTTAGTATCGTCTTTGGGAAAGAGTGCATTCGACATTATCTGATCGGAGAGTTTTACGGGAATGTGTTCTTTTTCATCATGAGAGACACCCATCAGAGATCTTCGATTGCAAGAAATGTCAGTGCATTCTTAACTTAACGTATGCTTTTGACTACTTTAATTACAGACTAATGCTAATAGCTAAGTAAGCTACATGTGTCAATATGTAGGATTTGGGAAAACATTTACAGTATATATATCTGTGATGCTAAAATATTAGTAGTAAAACTAAAATGTCAGATAAAAAATACATGAAAAAATATGAAGTGCTGCATAGGAAATACCCCTCTCGCCTCAATTATAGAATCAGGGCGACATGTGTTTAAGAAGCAAATTATATTGTTAAATTATAACATATATTTAATGTAATTATATTATAGGTTAGTTTTCAATTAAAATACATATATTTTAAGAAAAATATATAAACATAAGCAATTTATAGTGATTAATTTCATATTTAATTTTCCTAAAATATCAAATATAGTAATGACAAGAGTAAATTCTGAAATTAATATCCTTAAACCAAAATCTTTTAATTCACAGTCTCTCTATGCTCATAGTGCATATTTTCTCATTTTCTATGGAAACAAAATAAAAAAAAACAAGAACATTCATTTGTAAAATGAAGAAATTGAAAAAAATGAAAATTTGAGGTAAAAGTTGAAAGACAAATTAATACTACCTCCGTTCCTAAATATAAGATCACTTTGGCTAATTTGAAGAGATTAAGGAAGGTTTTCCAATGAATTAGGATTACATGATCTTCCCAAAATACCCCTAACTTAAATTTAAAAGACAAATAGGGATTTGAGAGAGAAGTGAGGGAGCTAAGAAGTATAGGGGTAATTTGGACCAAAATTGAGATAAAATAGAAAGTGATCTTATATTTAAGAACTTATCCACTTCCCCAAAGTGATCTTATATTTAGGAACGGAGGGAATATAACTCATTGAGGGAACCATTAGTTTACTATGTGACAGTGATAGTCTAGCGACGAAAAACTGGGAGAGTGTGTCTGGTTTGTTTCCCCTCTCCTCCACTTTCCTCAAAAAAATTATTTTTGAATCACATTTTTTGTTTGACTTTACCACTATATTCTACATAAAATTAGTAACATTTTGATATCTAATGGACTAAAAATAGTTTTATTTTCAATTTTATCTGATTTTTCAAAGATTTAAAAATTCAACTTTAAAATATATACAGAATTTTAAGTAATTAACCTTTGAAAAATCATATAAAATTGAAAGGAGAGCCATTCTTTATGCATGCACAATATATCCAAATATTAGCAATATTATGTAGAATCTAATGGTAGAAACAAAAAAAATGTGACCTAAAAAATAGTTTTTTTGGGAAAAGTGGTCGTATAAGGCCTTTACCTAGAAAAACTATAATATTATCAATGAGATATATTTTAGGTTCAAACATATGCTCTAATATGTTAAAAAAACAGTAACAATTCATAAATCAATTTTTTTATACATAAGGAAATACAAATCAATTTTGGGAAAATCCCAAATAAGTCCCTCCAAATATCTAAAAGGATAAGTGAGGAACCTAAACTTCCAAAAAGATCATGAAGGAACCAGCACCTATCTGTCATTTTAAAATTTTGCGAAAATACAAAATTGCCCTTATCCTAAAACACAAATTCCTACGCCACCTTAAATCAACCCTAACACCCACCCTCTTCTCGAAATTTGTGTTTTAGGATGGGGGCAATTTTGTCTTTTCGCAAAATTTTAAAATGAAAGATAGGTGCTGGTTCCTTAATACTCCCGTCATAAATATAAGACCTAGATAACTTTTTTTTGGAAAGATTAAGGTTGCAAAATAGTCTATTAAATCATGACATATTTGAAATATTTTTAGATTATCCATTAGTTTATAAGTAAAATAAACTAGTTTAAGGGAAAAAATCAGGTAAATCAATTTTATAATTAACTTATTTTGCTTTTTTTAAGATTTTTCAAAAAAGTCAATTAGGTCTTATATTTAGGACCGGAGGGAGTAGTCTTTTTGGAAGTTTAGGTTCCTCAGCTGTCTTTTGAAGTATTCGGAGGGACTTATTTGGGATTTTCCCATCAATTTTTATACTTACCAACTGGATCTTAATAAGACCGGCATACAATAAATTAATAAGAACGAATCATTATTGCACATGCTTACAAATGCATGAGAAAAATTAAATATAGCAGCAACCATGGTGTTCCGCCGTTAGCGCCAAATGGTGAGTTAGTTTTTTTTTTTTTGGGGGGAGGGGGGGGGGGATTGGATGCACTCAAACCCCTCACTTTCTTTTAATAATTATACATTTTTTACGTCAAAAAACTGTAATTGAACGAATTAAATCTGATAAATTTATTTCAGAACATGTAAAGGCACTTAGGCACGTCACTTTTAGCAAGACAAGGGCTTCGGGAAGTGGGCGGTCTTCATCTTATTGCGGAAATTCCAAATCAGCTGCCAAGCATTTTGGTTAAGGACACTGATCTTGTTTACCAGACGTGTAAACCGTCTGAGTTAGTTTGGGTTTCTCACTTACTAAAAAAAGACACTACTACTTGTATAAATATACTATACAAAAAAAAAAAAAGAAACAGCTCATAAGTACAGAAAAACACAAAATCATGTGATACTAGACCATTCAAGAGAACAGTAGAGAAGAAGAGACAACAAAACAGATCAGAAGAGGGACATGGGCACGTTTGTTTCACGCTTGATGACCCTAGCTAATTATTTATTCACAATAGAGGGCCAAAACAAATACTACTCGTAGAAGTACAGTATCATATTTGACATCAGTTCCAAAGGCCTTCGGATGGGACCCACACCAATGTTCATGCAACTCAAGACGCTCCAAATATGGGTCGGGTCGGGTCGGGCCTAGGCCCAATTCAATTACAAAACCCTCCATTTCCATGCAATGCAAGTTTCAAGTCTCCCTCTCACGCATCACACGCACACTAAAACTACAGAGAGTAACAAGAGAGTATGTGTGTGCATGAAGAGAGAGAGAGTGTGTGAGTGAAATTTGAAGTTGAATAAAGGCGCCAAAATTAAAAACTGAAAAACAGATTTGTGTAAGAAACAAAGACAATGTCATTTTCACCATTTCCGAATTCTCAAGAACAAACCGTTGCTTCTGCTTTGCTTCTTCTCTCTATCACTCCTTCTCCATCTTCATCTCCCTCCCTCACTCCTACAAGGTGTGTGTGTATATTATTCCACCTACACATACACATATACATATACATATACGTATACGTATACATATACATATACATACACATATACACACACATATACACACACATATACATATACATATACATATACATATACATATACATATACATATACGCGCACACACGCACATTAAGCTCTCTGATTCTATTTTCAACGCAATGAGCTCTTGTTTTTTTTTTTTTTTTTTGAGTTTTGAGTTTAATTGTGGTTGCTCGTCAGGTTTGATGTTGTTGATCCGAGCGATTCGACGCCAGAGAGGAGCAGAAATAAGAGTTGCAGAGATGATAGCTTCGCGTCGAGTGGTTCTAAGATATCATCGGCTACGTCGCTCACTAGCGATGATGTATCTTCGGAGCAGATCATCAAAGGCCGTAGGACCATCAGGTTCTTCTCTGCCGTCGCTCGCTATCGTCAAATGAAGTTCAAGGTCTCTAAGCTCTCATCTCACATTTATATTCTTTGCTTCAGTAAAAATTCTCTATCATACTCTGTTTTTATCTGTTTTCTGCTAGTTGTTAGGATTTCGCCTCTGTTTTTCCGCATGCAGAGCAACTTCATAATTACTAGTCCGATCTCCATTTTCTGTTCTGAATGATGTATGTATGTATGTATGTATGTATGTATGTATGTATGTATGTATGTATGTATGTATGTATGTATGTATTTCTCGCAATGTCGAGTGCCTTTTATTTACCTTTTGTTTGCCTTAAGATATTGAAATTAGATCAACACTAGCTCATGTATGTACGTATGTGTGTATGTATATATTTCTCGCAATGTCGAGTGCCTTTTACCTATTGTTTGCCTTAGGATATTGCAATTAGCTCAACACGAGCTTATGCGAGCTATATACACTGTTTTGTCGCAGAGTCTTTCTCTCTCTGCCTTACGTAATACTTGATTGTTTTTTCTTCCACAGATTCAGTATATATCATCAGTCTCTCGGTTCTGTTTTCAAATATATGAACACTGCCTTATTTGTAATTCTGAAGAGTTTTTCAGGACTAATTTGCATTGTTTTTAATACGATCATCCTGAGATTCTATCAATTGTCATTTAAGATTGCGAGGAAAAGTCGGTCGAAGATAATGTGGATTTCAAACAACGGAATGACGAAATCGAACGCATCATCAAAGGCGTCGGAGTCTTGTACAGCCGAGGCTTCCTCCAGTCTAACAAGCGAATCCAGCGGCATCTCTAGCGCGCGAAGCTTGCGTTATATAAACCGAACGAGCAGGCGCGGCAAAATAATGTTTGGAACTGTGAAACGAAATCAGCAGCATCCAAAGCAAAAATACGTTTCCACTAATTCCAGTTATATGCGCCGCCGAGGTGAGGCCATCATGAAGTTCCTTTCTGGTGGAGAATCCTCTGAAGTTAGAATCCGCCAACTCCTCGGTGATAGTCCTGACACTAGCAAAGCTCTCCGAATGTAATCACTCTCTCTATGTATATATGTATATGTAGTATATGCGTGTGCACACATCACAATAGGAATGGACATGTGTTAGTGTTAGGCATATATTTGCAGTACATTGACACAAAATATAGTTCAGACTTTAGACTGACTTTCATTTTGAGAAAAGAAATTTGGACCTGGTGGTGTTGGTTTATAGAAAAATTAGGGAATGGTGAATATGATATAAAAAAGGATTGGCATTAGCGTAGTGATTGGTTACAGAACTTGTGTCGTGCATTGTTGTCAGAACGAGTATCTGTCTTTATGTGCATATATAAAATTCTATTTAATTTAGGGATCTACTTGGTATGTACACTGATGTGTAAATTGTGATACTGAATTTAGGCTGCTGAGGCTGCAAGCGGTGAAAAGATCGGGCTCAGGTGGGCGTCATGACCCGTATATTTACAAGGTAACGCATGAATACAACGATCAGTCTTTTTTCCTGGAAGTATGATTTTATATTGTTTTGTTTATTGTTAATGCTAAATTGCTCCCTGTTAAAGTGATAATTCTATTATTACCCCAGGACAACTCACTTTTACGTTTGTCTTTTCTGATATTTTCTTTTGGCAGATAGCTGAACAAGGTTGTCATAATTAGCTAGCCAGTAGCAGCTTATATATATACGTACACAGTCAAAGATTATCATATACTCGCGAAGGTTCAAGAATTTCAGTAGAAATATCATAGAAAATCAACTGAGTTTTGGTATATTACACAGTATTTGATACGGTTTAAGATAATTTGCTTTATTTCGGAGCAATACAGGCTGCGTTTAACAGTATTGTTATAAATAGTAATGTATATTGTAGGTGAAAAGGATAGATACGTCTCAACAGCCTTTTAAATCGGATTGGATCATTTCTTGTCATGCTCATATCTAATTTTTTTGGGCTAAAGTATACTTTTGGTCCCTTATGTTTTCATCAAGTTTCAATTTAGTCCCTTATGTTTGGAAAGTACACTTTTAGTCTTTTTTTTGTTAACACCGTTAGTTTAATATAACAGAAAATGTTAACTTAACAATTTTAAATGGTCATTAAATACTAAAAAATGTTCAGATTAAAATATTTGAGTGTAAATATTCATATATTTTCAAAATTTATCATTTTTGGTCCAATTTCATTATAAAATAATCATTTAAAATTGTTAAGTTAGCATATTCCGTTAAGTTAAACTAACGGTGTCAACAAAAAAGGACTAAAAGTGTACTTTCCAAACATAAAGGATTAAATTGAAACTTGATGCAAACATAGAGGACTAAAAGCATACTTTAGCCATTTTTTTGTATGTATAGCTCAAAATGAAAAATCAACTGGTAAGGATCTCTCGAGTGTTATTGTTAATGCTGATGAATTATCGTAATTGAATGATGTGCACTCCGGGTATACAAACAATGTTGGAAGATTTTTATGGCATGGAAATATACTGTCCTGTTGTTTAATCATGAATTCTTTATCGACGGGATTTTCAGCCACAAAAATTCTGGCTTCATTTTGAATTTGCTCAAAACTATTTTGAAAATTTGCTCATGACTATTTTGAAATTTTGCGCATTAATATAATTTTGATGCCTGAACTTTCCTTCAATTTTGGTTTTGATCCCTAAACTTTAATATAATGGTTTTGACCCTCAAACTTTAAATTAATTTTGGTTTTGTTCTCTGAACTTTGAAGTTGATGGTTTTGACCCATGAACTTTTAGTCAATTTTGGAATTGATCATTTAACTTTATAGAAAACTTAAAAACTTAGGGACCTAAATCAAAATTGATTAAGATTAAAAATTCAAGGACCAAGACCAAAATTGACTGGATTCAGGAACTAAAACCATCAATTTAAAGTTCAGGGATTAAAACCAAAATTGATTAAAAATTCAAGGGCCAAAACCACTATTTTAAAGTTTAGAGATCAAAACCAAAATTGAAGGAAAGTTTAAGTGCCAAAAGTTTTATCAACTCAAAATTTTAACTTGAACTGAAATAAGAGGGAAAATGTTTATAATTTTTTTTCTTGGTCAAAAGAAATGTTAATATTTAGAAAGTATAATTGGTGGGTATAAGATCTGAAATTAGATTAATAAGGCGAACTTCTTTTTTCCAAGTCTATATTTATTCCTAATTCATTTTATAACTAATAACAAGAAAAAGTAGACAAAGTATGTACATAATTGTTGCATTAGGAATGACATTGTACATTAGGGTATAAAAAATATTAGTAACTAAAGCATTGAATTTCATGATACAAAAGATAAATTATCGCGGAGGATAAATGACTAAGCGATATTTTATAAGATTAATGATCCATTTGATTCAACGGCGAACTGTCAGAGAGAGAAATCTTGCACCTCCGTTTAATGGACCAAAATGTACTAATACGCCGATATCGTCTTGTAATTATTCAATCCGTATGTTTGGCCAAAAAAAATTATTCAATCCGTATGCCCTTTTAAATAATCACGAATCATTACGCCAAAATAAATAGGCAAGGCAATTTCACAATCCTGGTCCTGAACCACCTTTTTTACAACTTTACCTGACCAAACAGTCCTTTAAAAGAACCATACAGGGGCTGAGATTTCCTAAAACAGAAAATATCATCTATTTTAGTTGGCTGAGGTTGAGAAGCCTCTGCTTTGAAATCCGATGAATGAAGGTTCCCATACACTCGAACACTCAATGTCCTTTTCCGTGAAGCACCAACTTTGATATATTCATTGAAGAAATCCACAAGTTCCTCAAGAGTAAGCTGCCTTAATTCTGCAACCTGTTCCAAAACCACTCAGGAGAATCAACCACTTCAGCAATACTACTTAACTAATACCCATTTTTTTTTTTGAAAAATTATGTACAAGAAGGACTAAATTCACAAATCTTTCATTCATAACGATCATTAACAATAAATACGCATAGAGGAAATAAGCAAACTGGGAAAATAAACGAACAAAAATAAAGAAAACATATAAATATACATAATATAAGCTTCTAGCATTACCTCAAAGTCTCTTCTATCAAACTTTAAAGTTCCATCACTAATCTCTCGCCAATAAAATGATGACTCCTCCCGTAAGTTCTTGTGTCTCTCAAGTTTCATCTCTATCAATGCATTTACATGCCCCTAAAAAAGCATTTCAGAGATCAATTTTAGTTCAAACATAATCATTGATGTATAAGATTCACTGCAAAAATACAGAAGGTTCAACCCAGAGACCAAGGGGAACATAATCCAATTCAAAAGTTAATAACCAAGTCAATAAAGATGGATATGGAAAATGAGCTTATTTGAATTTTTAAAATCCATAGAATATAGAATGAATCGTGGCTTATCTTCATAACCCCTGATTCACCTCAAAACAATTGCTATGACTCAAGTAATGTGAAATGACCCAAGTAGAAGAGGTTTGATATGCTTCAATGACTTCTATTCAAGAAACATTCATTCCCTTGAAGATTTAAGACAGCCACAAATTTGAAGATGTGAGTAAAATTTCGGTAACAAAAAGAGGACCTCTCTTTAGTGCTAGCTATAAAGGAATAATGTTATGGACCTGTGGGAATGGAAAGACAACCCCTATTTCTCAGAGGAGATGCACATACACTCTTATACTCTATTTGATGATATCATTTATCATGCTCAGTATCCCTTCTACATTGTTTAGTCCTTCCAGTAAAATAAATACAGAAAACAATAAAACATGTTTGCTTCAATAATAATTAAGGTATAAAATGTCATACTACTAACAAAAGACTATACAAAGAGGTAGCATAATCTATCCATCAAACCTTGAATTCTTCAACCGACATATCTGTAAGAGTTTTTTCAAACATCTCGAGAAATGCCTCAACTCTCTTCTCAATGTCTCCAGGACCCTGTCATTCAAGCAGAACGATAGTATTAACAATGGATTCACAAAGTAACAAGTACTCCCTCCCTCCGGTCCTAAATATAAGACCTAATTGACTTTTTTGGAAAATCCTATAAAAAAGAAAAATAAGTTAATTTTAAATTGATTTATCTAATTTTTTTCATTAGACTAATTTATTTTACCTATAAACTAATAGATAATTTAAAAATATTTCAAATATTTCATAATTTAATAATTTATTTTGCAACCTTAACTTCTCCAAAAAAAAGTCAATTAGGTCTTATATTTAGGACCGGAAGTAGTATCATATATTAATCCCATATACCTTCACTGTGGATTGGATTATAAATTGTACTCCTCGTACACCTTCATCGTTCCTGCACATTTTGAGAACTTAAATGAAGAATAAGGAGCATTTTTACAATGCTGAGTGGGATACATGGGATAGTATAGTCTAACTCACCTCTGCATGAGCACAGTAATGTATCCAAGCTGTTCAACTGATCGGAGCTGATGAAAAGCTGGTTGCTTTGCAATAAGCGCGAAAAGCTGTAGTTTAACATTCATCTTAAAGTCATCACAACCAACCTACAAGTAAATCATGAAGGTCACATAATCAGCTTAACCTATATAGCTTGATAATCTATCCAATCAAATAAACGGATCAAAGATAGCGGAAAACCATGTCCAAAATAAAGAACGAAAGCACATATTTTTGTGTTAGGATGGAAGCTAATGCCACAACACAGATACTATTCTATATTTTTGGGATTGCACGTGGATTGAAAAAATTTATACATGAGTTGATACAAGTACCTATGACATGGTTTGGTCACCTTAGTAATACAGTCATGGCATTCAGCGCAAAAAAATTGCAAAATTCTCCCTCTATTCCTAAATATAGGAGTTAATTAACCGATTTGGGGAGTTTAAAGAAGTTGGCTAAGTTAGTTTAGTATGATTTCCCTAAAATGCCCTTCTTTTACATAGAAGAGATCAGGTCTTCTGGCTTTGACATCTCCCTTTTCTTTGACATCTTCCACCTTCAAGCTACTCTGACCATTATGCCTGGCGGATAAAAAAACAAGAAAATGTCTCTTGCTTAGTTTAGCAACAATGGCGTCTTCTTCTTCTTGTAGCGATGAAGCCATGGATCAAGAAAAACAAAACCAACCTCCGCCGCCACAACAACAACAGCACGAGGAGGCTGTCAAAGAAGAATTCAAATACAATACGAAGACAATTCAGTTTCTTGTTCTCACCACACCTATCTTTGCATAACTCTTGAACACATCTCTCACTTCATTCTCATTCTCACCATAACTCTTCAAATTAGAATCAGCAATGTTAAATTTAAACGTGTAGCTTGTGAGTCAGAGGTGTGGATCGTTGGTTTCGTCAGTGTACTGTATGAACTCGCCACCGCCATAGGTGTTGAGATTGACGAATTTAGGAAATCTTACTCTTCTCTGAATGGTTTTAGTAGAAAAATTGATTGTTATAATGAAACTTATAGATCAGTAGCTTGAAGATAAATTTCTGCCATAGAATGGAGATTTCTGGAATAAGCATCTTGGTCTGGCACTGTGAGGTGGATGAAAGAAGCAAACAAATGACTGACGCCTGTGAATTGCTTGGTCGGCACTGTAAGGTGGATGGAAAAAGTGTTGAAAGAGTACAAAGGGGCAATTTATGAAAAAGTGACAAAAATTAGAAAGAGCTCCTATATTTACGAACAAGCGTACCGCCCAAATTAGTTTATATACTTAGGAACAGAGGGAGTACTTGGTAAGTAAAAAAATGCTGAGTTTGAATTTTAATAACATTGATTTAATTAATCAGCCTCCCAAATAATTGGCTTACACTTGTAACAAGTTGAAATTTAGGTTACAACCAAAATAAGTATCAGTATATTCATATTGAATTAAAATATAAACTACAAGTGCCATATTTCTACAAACAAGTAGCATACCTGTATATAATGCACAATAGCAGAATTCTCATCATTCGGATTGAGGCATTCTGAAGGGTAAAAATAATTCGTGCCACTTTCAAGCTTAACAACCCGATTTGTCAAATGCTGAGATGGGAATAAAGGCTTGCATAGAGAGTTTTTACACTTAAAAAGAGTGTCTTCTATGTGCCTAACCATTGCCTCTGCCTCATTTTTTTCAATGTTTCCTGAAAAGCCATGTGTATTAGATAATTTATCTTATTTTGTAAGTATAGAGGTAATAGGTAACTCATCAATGTTTAAGCCATAATTACCAGCTATGTAAAACTCTAAAAAAGTCCTCGAGAGCATCACTGGAACAAATTTGATGAGATCCTCTGCTTGAAGATGTGGAAGTACTTCAAGCGCTTCTTTCCATGGCCAGGTATTATCTTGTAGTATCAATGAGCAATAGTACATAGCCTGCTGATAGGGTTGTCGATACTTGAAATTTTGGTATTCCTTGGTAACCATTTCCTAATAAAATATTAAATGAATGTAAATATATAATCTGTCAAAAAATATATACAAGAATCAAGACATGGTTAAAATTACAGAATCAAATATCAAATACTAACAATAAAAATTCTGATTATAACATTCTTTAAATTTGATAAAATTCTTGATCATGCATTATAGAAGTTATGTTTAAATCCATTAAGGCCAAAGATTAATGAAGAAAATCTCTCATGGTAAATAAACGTCAAGTTTACCTGAATTACACGGAACCTGTCATTCTTCACTGTGAATGTCGCAATCTTTTGAATGATGGTTTCAAGAAGAATTCTTAGTTTGTCATTATAACCAACGAGGGTCACCTGAAAAACATATGATATATAAATGATATGCAAGCCGATAATTATGTAAGTATTAGTAGACACGAGAGTTGTTATGTTCAATGTATATAACTAAGAATAGGATCTTAATCTGAATGTTATGTTAATGAGCCTATACTGTAGCACATTCAGACCAGACCTTTCTAGTCGTCTCTTTCTCTTTTAACCTGTCTTTTAGTTTTTCTTGTCCTATTCTCTCTCCTCTTCTTTATTCCTATGCCTTCATCTCCCTCCCTTTCCCTCATCTTCTCATTACCTCATTCCACAACAAAAACCTTCATAATTAACTTCAGCATTAGAATGATTGTAGACACTTCCAAATTATGTTTCAATATATATGTCTCAATAAGAATGTTTAGTATTAAATTTAACCAGGTTATTGTGCATTTAAAACCTTATTTCTATTTCTCCGACTATCTTTAAACCTTGAAATGACGCATGTTATTTTCAAAAACCATACTGTGCAAAATTCAAACTTAGAAGAAAATTACAAGAGCATACTGATGGGGAGTAAGGTAGTATGTGATGGTTATGATGATTTCCCTCTTCGATAGCTAGATAACTTTTTATATTGAGAATCAAATTAAATTGAATAATAATACCTGAAAACCACCATCTGTGTGGCTTATGCCATAATACAGACCAGCTACCTGAGCATAGTAAGCTGAAAAATGAATTCCAGTAAGAACTTCTCCCATTTATAGCTAGCATCAAGGAGTAACAGATCAAGTAAAAAAGCTCTATACAAGGTTCAATTATTTAAGAAACAACCAACCATATTCATTCAAGTAGTCCATTAATAATCTTGTAAAAATATCAGTCAAAACTTCAGCTTCTGGGGAACTTCCAGCATATGGACAACTGAAATCTAACTTTACAAAAGCCTTCGGAGTGAAAAATATTGTATCTGGCTTGTACCATAAGGCTGAATATGGTGACCTACTCAATAGAACCGGAAACTTAACCTGTTTCAAAGATGAAAATTTACAATAAAATTAAGACACTGATAGTCATATTTACACTTCGTAAAATCAACACACATTGTACCTTCTCTTGCACAATCTTAAGTGACAAGTCCGTAGGAACGAATATATTAGGTGCTGGAAGATGCAGATCTTCTTTTGGAGCAGAAAGCACCCATTCCTGCAAGGAAATCATATATCACTAACAACATGAAATAGTTCCAACAATAGTACATGAAAAAAGCCTAATGAACACCCTTGAATAATAAAGAAACAAACACAATTAGCTTATTCAAACATAAATTGCTCGGAGAAACACAGACCTCGACTGTGGAACTTGTAATTCTTTCAATGGAATATGTGGTTCCATACCATGGCTCCACCTTCTCAGCTTGACCTTCGAAGTTTTGTGATTCCCAAAAGAATCTTCATGTCAAGGAACAAATCAGTTAAACAACATTCTTAACAAAATCATGTCTACACATAGGTAACAAAAAAAATCTCTTCCATCATTATCTTAAACATTAATGAGTGACATTGTCATTTTAATTAGCAAACACAAGCTAACTGGCTTTTAAAATTTAAGATATCTATTTTAATTTCCCAATATATTGAGTTCAATTAGGAGCTAACGGATCGCAAAATGAAACTCCTAAGCTAATACCAAAATCATATTGTCACAGTGTGAGCCATGTTCTAATGAATTTCATCAGTTGTAGAATTTATTTTATAATTATAATCATAATTCATTGATTATGTCCATTGCTTTAGGCCTTTGTTCAGTCTTCTATTACAATAAATTAATAAATGTGCATTTGGCATCATAATAAAACTTTGGGTGCATAAATACCCATATATAACATGGTGCAAAATTGTTTTTCCGTTAAAATGAATTGATGGTAGTGAACTCATTTTATGGAAGAACTTTGTGGGACCCATAACTCAATTTAAGCGTCATTCACTCATTTCAACACAAAAACAATTTTGCACCATTTCAAATTTATGATAAATATTTATGCCCCCAATGTTTTATTATGGTGTGGGACGCACATTTGACAATTTAACATAAGTATTATTTGCACCATCACTCGATTATCAATTAGCTTTACTAAACCAGCAATATTCCACCACACAAATAAACGGAAATATTATGAGAAAGTTCATACAAAAACCAAGTACTCTTTCTACTTGACTTGAAAAGATTTGCCAACCTGACATAAGATTAGTTTGAACTATATACAATGATGACACAATTCAAGCGTGCTTACCGAACATTGTTTGGAGAAAGCTGATTCAGTACCATCTGGATAAGACTTGGTGTAAATTTAGTAGGCAGAGAAGACCCTACCAACCAATCTTTGGGGGGATATAACTATATGGCAATACATTGCATCAGCAATAAGTTTTCCATGAAAAGTATTTCATAAAAACTGTATGTATTTATGATGGGAGGATACCTGCATATTTGATGCTACACCAACAACATAGTCAATTGGAGGCATCTTGTCCTGATAATGGAACTGCGTCTCACAAACAGCTGAAAGCTTCAAAACAAGTTGTTACATCAGAATCTCACAAAACAAAGTTAAATCTATAAAGAAAAAACAAGTTAAGGCAGCCACATACAAAAAATCATCACCATAGGATATAGATAATGATATGACTTACAAAACCACCCACACTTAAAACTGAACTTTTTTTTACCTTCAAAATTGAACCTTGTTCACCAACTTAAAAGTAGGAAAATATTTGACTGTTTATGTCGTTACTGGAGAAACCAAAGAGATCAGTACCACAAAGCTTTCAATAATGTGGCACTTTATATGTGGTTTAGCTAGGCTAGGCTATTGTGGCATCAGGGCTTGCCATCTGAACACATTTCTGATGCTTAATGACTATCATAATGTAAACAGTGACTTCCGAGTATCAACCTCTCTAAACTAAACCGTCCCTATATTGGTCATTCCTCTTTTTCACTTAGACCCTTTAATTCTTATTTCTTATTTATGATCCTTCATGGTCTCCTCACCAGTGTTTTACACAAATTATTTTTACATTGAGAAAAGAAAAACACATAGAAGAAATTTTAATTTAAAAGCAAGCATCAAACAGAAGTGGACACAAGTTATCATCACATAAGGAACATAGAAATTGCACATAAAGGTGAAGATATATGGTACATACTCATTCATTATCAAAATGGAATACCTCATCAAATATCCATTGACAAACACCAGAGTGCTGTAAAAGTTTAATATATTTGAATAACAGCCCGATAGTGTCCTGTATGTGATCTAAAATCCAAATATAGAGATGTCAATCGATTTGCGAAAACCAGAAACGAATATTTCACACCAAGGTCATGTTCACAGATATTGAAAAAAAAATGGAAAGCTTGCAACTTCAGTGAAGAGACATTCTGAATACTTAAAAGTGAACATAAGAATAGTAGAATAGCAAAAGAAGTAGGGAGATATGTACAGCAATAGAGATAAATAGAAGGGGGCTGGAAAAAAAATCTGACCATGACCGGAATCAGTAAGATCAATTACAACTTTAAAGAAAGAAAAGTCCAAATTCCAATCTGATTCGCCGGCAGACAAGCCTGTTGCCCATCCTGCAAATGAAATCCTTTCATATAATCACGTGGCACAAAAGATATAGATGCTAAAACTGAATATAGGGTAAAGGGTCAAATCTAGCACTAAACTATTGCCAAAAGTACACCCCACATAAAAGTGAATCTCGTAGCTCAAATCTAGCACTGATCAAGTACAAATTGGGTCAGATGTAGTAAAACCGTCAATTTTGACGGGTTTGACCTTTAAGTTTGACCCGAGTATGCCACGTCACCTGCCACGTCACTCAAGTTAGGCCACGTCACCTGCCACATCACCCAGTTATGCCACGTCACTTGCCACGTCATCACCACATATATGAAAAAATTTATGGTTCAAATTTAGCACTCAAGTGTTAGTAAAGTTCACCCAACATAAAATAACAATTTTGAGTTTCAAATATAGCACCCATCAGTTACAAAATGATTCAAATGTAGCAACTACGTCAATTTTTATGAGTTTGACTTTTAATTTTGACCTGATTAGGTCATGCCACTTGTCACATCGCCCTATTAGGCGTCATGTTACTTGCCACATCATCATCATCTTCACTACTCCATCACCACATATGTGAAAATAAATTTCTGAAACCCACATCACCCTATTACAAATGTTGCAACTTCGTGAACTTTTCAGAGTTTGACCATTAATTTTGAACTGATGTAGCAAGTGACATGACACTTTACAAATGTCACTTGCTACATCAGTTCAAAATTAATGGTCAAACCCTGAAAAGTTCACAGAATTGCTACATTTGTCATAGGGTGATGTGGGTTTCAGGGATTTATTTTCATTTATGTGGTATTGATGTAGTGAAGATGGTGATGATGTGGCAAGTAACATGGCCTAATAGGGCGATGTGACAAGTGGCATGACCTAATCAGGTCAAAATTAAAAGTCAAACTCCTAAAAATTGACGTAGTTGCTACATTTGAACCATTTTGTAACTGATGGGTGCTATATTTGAAACTCAAAATTGTTATTTTATGTTGGGTGAACTTTACTAACACTTGAGTGCTAAATTTGAACCTTAAATTTTTTCATATATGTGGTGATGACGTGGCAAGTGACATGACATAACTGGGTGATGTGGCAGGTGACGTGGCCTAACTTGAGTGACGTGACAGGTGACGTGGCATACTCGGGTCAAACTTAACGGTCAAATCCGTCAAAATTGACGGTTTTGCTACATCTAACCCAATTTGTACTTGATCAGTGCTAGATTTGAGCTACGAGATTCACTTTTATGTGGGGTGTACTTTTGGCAATAGTTTAATGCTAGATTTGACCCTTTACCCCTGAATATAAGATATGCAAAGGATGTGAAAAACCTACCCAGTGTTTTCAAAATGTAATATAAAGATCCTTCTCCCTCATGTCCAATAAGATGACCAAGATATCTACATGGCCCTTCTGTGTGGTGAAGGATATCAGGGGTTACTGGCCATACAACTCTTAATTTATGACCTTGTTTGATTGGAACAGTTTTAACAAGAATCTAACACAAAGATGAACCAGAACAAGCATAAGTATGAACCCTAAAGCAGTTAAGCACTAAGCAATCAGCAATAACGGAATCATACCTGCAGATGGTCTGATTTGCATGGCTCACCAGGCGGGCGGAAATACTTTTGTTCAGTATTTCGAATATCCGAGAATTTCTCTTCCACCAGATTTTGAATTTTATCAAGGCTTTCTAGAAATTTTCAAAAATATATAATGATATTTAGAGCCCTTACAACAATAAAAGAACATGTATCCAATACAAGATAAGATCGAGTACCATTAGTATATGCGACTAGATGCATCAAATTAGCCGAATAGTTTGCATCATAAAACTTGATAAGCTCATCCCTTGTGTCCAATCCTCTTTCTTTTGGTCGAACTTCCAAAGTGTCCCAATTCCCTATACAATCATAATTATTTTGGAAGTATTACATTATGATTACAGCAAGATGAAGATAATGACCACTAAACTTAAACGAATATAACAGCTTAGTATGGACAGAAAATTTGTCCTATGATGAACCAGAGCATTAAGCGTGCTGATTCAATATTTGGCAGTCATGTCAAGAAATTATAACTGAGATAAAGTATGAATGCACACATAAGTGAACATAATGGCTCATTTTAAACTTCAAATCGGAAATTATACTGAAAAATTAATCCCACTTTCAAAAATTATGAAACAGGCAAGGCCAAAACACAAGCGGTAAAAGGTTCTTAGTCAATGAGAAGATATTCTACACATATATGCCTATCAAAAGAAAGAATGGAAGGGGAAAACTGTTTATTAACAAGGCAACAAATAAAATGCAAATATTCAAATTTTACCGTAATAAAAAATAGAAGAAATAAATATTAACCTGTGCTGAATTTATGAAATGGGTGGTCCTCAGAACTCAGATGTTTCTGGAGCTGAACGGATTGCAACATTTCATGAAGGGTGAGAGAGTGAAATAAATAATAAATATTTCTCCAAAAAAAAAGGTACCAAAAATGAATTGAGATGTTATTCAAGCACCAAATGACATTAATATAATTCTTGAGCAGAAGGTGAGAGTCAATACAGTGATCACCAATAGGCCTGGTCAACTACTAACTTCATAGAGAACAGTTTCCTCTCGACTATGACCAGATGGAGGCTGGAGCATAGAAGCTAAAAATTCTCCCAAAACTCGTCTATAAATGCATAGGTCCAAATGTGTTGAGCCCCAAGGCATCAGAAAGTGAAAACTCAGTCTCAATCAGCCCCATTATAATCCATCACACAACAAATTTAAGTCAATTATGCAACTACTATAAGTCACATAAAACACAAATGAAACCAATGGCCAAATTAATACACTAAACTGGATCCTTAAGGCAAAGAATACAAAAAAGTTAGATCTCCCACAAAAGGGTTTGGCCTCACATCTAAGTTGTTTTATTGATGAAGCACAACTAAGTAACTGAACAAGCACTCAAAACCATGCACATCCATGAGAGATCATTAAGGTATTGGGCAATCAAGCCTGCTACCCACTTGACCCAAACATATTCAAAGCAATGAAAGTAAATCTCATGAAATTTTAGATCAATTCAGCATTTTTTTTGGTTAATCACCGCCCGGTTTAATCCGGACTCGAGGAGTAGGAGTATTGCCCACATAGGCAAGGTTGTACCCTCTCCCAATGAGAACGCTTCCCGGGATTTGAACACGCGTTCTCATCCTTACGGGGGTTGTAGCCCACTTACCAGCTCAACCAACTACCCATTGGTAGATCAATTCAGCATTGTTTAAGTCATGAAGAGCTCCCATGATACATAAAATGGTCAATAATACTATAACATTTATTTTCCCAAACCAGCTAGAGATATTTCCTTCCAGCCTTACAAAACTTGAAGATATATGTCATAATAAAATAAAATGGTGCTATTGTTTTTCTATTATTTTCTATAGGAACTCACAATGGCAAGAATAGTTACCTGGTTCATTCTCCACGCATCAGATAATAAGTTCTTTTGGTTTTCTATGACAACGAGCAAGGAAGTGTACAAAAATTAGAAGGTAGCAGGGAAAGCTAGAAACATAAGACAATGTTGTAAAATGATGTCTAACCAGAGTCAACAGCTTTAATTTCCCTTGTGGTAGCATCAGGGGACATCAAAGGTTTAATGAAGAATTGGGCAAATCTGCAAATAAACCATGATATTCTGTAAGAAGATTATCATGAGAAATAAGAAATGTAGGAAACCATGACAGTAGGATTCACCTGTCTAAAGCCTCTTCAAAAGCATCAGTGTTGACATCAAAGTGATAGTTGGTGTGCTGAGAGGATGTGAAAGCATTGGTTTTTCCTCCATGCTGTGATAAGATGACAGATCACACAGAAGGCAAAACTATAATGAAGCAATGACAAAAAACAACTCTGAAGAGCAAGGGCACAAGATTGCTGAATGATATAATAAAGGGCTTTACTCTAGAAATTCTTGTCACTTATAAAAATGTCAACAAATGGATAGAATGATAAAAAGGCCCAACATTCCAACACACACATGCACATATACAAAGGGCAGCGATTAGGAAATGCAATAAGTTCATCATTCTATATCAAGGCATCCCAGAAATAACAGCAGCTCTACTTTGTCTCAGGTACAAAAACACCTTACAGTAATTTTCAAAGGCCTAAGGAGACATCAAAGATTCCTTTTATCTCTCCAAGTTAAAGAAGCATTTAATTAACAACGGTGGCCCTGCCAGTCATGCGACACTGGCCAAAAAAGACAGCATTTACCTCAGTAATATACTTGGAGTAGCTATCTTCTTGTGGATACTTTTCACTGGCATAAAACAGCATGTGCTCTGTAAGCAATAAAAATAAATCGACGATCAGGTTGTAGTCTTCCAAATATACATTAAGTTCTTATTTAAGCCGTACAATTCAGTAATTCTCCTTGTTTCTTTTCAAACAGCTCTAGTAGCAACTAGTAAGTCATAGCTGACTGAGGTCAACTCCAATAATTAATTATTCAAGTAGAAATTAATTCTAAAGTTAATTAACATCACGTTTTTCCTCATGCAATAAGCAAAAATAAAATAAAATATTCAAAATCAAAAGGCTGTCCAAATCGCTGGAGGTATAATAAAATTTACCGAGGAAATGAGCAAGGCCTTCAAGGCCTTCTGGATCACTGAAAGAGCCAACACCTACGTCCATGGAAGCAGCACACTGAAAAAGAAAGCAAAAAATATTGAGAAGCTGAATTGAAAAGAAAAACAGCTAAAACAGTGTGTGAAGGAGATAATTTCGACCTTATCAGTATCAGGATCGCTGATTAGAAGTACTTGGAGCGAGTTGTGAAGAACGATCCTCCTGTAATCTCTCTTATCCGAGCGAGCTTTGAAAATCTCTACGTCTTCTTTTTCCACCGCCATCGTCAATTCCTATGCGCTTATTTCCTCCGTTTTCTCAATTGAGAGAGAGAATGGAAAGCAGAGTTTGGATTTGGAGACTGTGAAATTGGAAGAGTGGAGTACTGAGATATCTTATTAAGGAAGGCGTTGCGACAGTATAAGCCACTCTTTTTTATGGAGGGGCTTTGGTCCAAACTCAAACTTTGTTGATTTTCTGAGTTCTATTTCACCTTTTTTTTAAAAAAAATGAATGAGCTAAATAAATCAAATATATAAAGCAGTTCAAGGAAAACAATTCAGTAAATTAATTAAATAAAATTTGTGTTTAAAAATTGATAAGGTGCAAATCATGAATCATATGTTAGTTACCCCTGGTGAGGTGGGCACACAAACTATTCTATGTAGAGATAAAGTGGTTTGAGGTTCACACAACCTTTATAAACTTCGTTCGGTAGTAGTTTTGCTTTTTGATTGTAGGAGTTACGATTTTTTTTATCATTGTCTTATATATTATTGACATTATCTTTTGTATGGCTATTGCAAACGTTGACAATCGCAAATATGAAATGCATTTTAGGTATGTTGATGATGAGAATTTAGTATATCTAAATCTTCATTTTCTTTATTGTGTTTGTGTAATTTTCTCTTTTCGTGAGGTTTACTCATGGAGATTTTTCCAAAAACAATTTAATTGGTTTACTGTTGATAAGATATATGGACACTTTGAAATGGTTGATCAAACAATACTGCTCACAATGTCTTTGTTGTTGTCAATAGGTTTATTGGCAACAATGACTCCTTCATACCTATAAGTTTCTTTTGCCGACCTTTTATTTTGTGTTTTGTCTTACATTTCCATACTATAAAATAACATATATCATTTGACTAACAAAAATTAATAAGTGTCACTCATTGCTTTAAGAGTTAAATCGAATCGGACAGTCCAACCAGTTAGACCGTTGGTCTGACACATAAGTAGTTTAGTTCATGTATTAGACTATAAATACCTATTTGTCAGTAAATGTCCATTACAACTATAGTAAATGTCCATTACAACTATTGGAGTTAGTTTTTTACAATCACAACTATTGGAGTTAGTTTTTTACAATCAAATCACAACTTCTTAGGTATTCTAGGTAATAACGATTTCTACTCAATTTACAATTTTTTTTCTATTGAGTAGTTCGGGAATTTAGTCTTTTCGACTCAAAATAATCCATGAAAAGGAACAATATAACATTCAAAATCATTCAAAGAGAGATAAAACAAAAATTTTTTATGTCCGATCTTAGTGTATAAAATGTTAGTCTAACGAAGAATGCACCGATCAATATGTGAATTGTTATAAAAATAAGAGGAAAGAAGAAAAATGACCAAAAGAAAAGAGAGTAGTAAGACAAAAAAGAAGAGATGAAGCAATGTAGAGACTTTTAATTAATTTGTTATTCTACCTTACAATATAGCTCATGACATAATCTCTATTTGTGGGTCTCAATACATTGAATTTTATTCATATAGTGGCAAAAGTGTCAATATGAGAAGAATGATAATAAAGAAAATAAACTCCCACTAGCCATGTTCATTGGGAAGTTATAATAATAAGAATACTAAGAGCTTGGAGAGTTATGTGCATCCACACATCTAACATTATTTTCATAATATGCTTTATTCATCCACAATTGGCAAAATAAATCAAAAACTGCTCCATAAGAATCATGAGAATTGAATCAACCGAACAAAAACTTCAGTTAGAGCGGGACTTGACGATGAAACTTTGGCGACTAATGGGATTCATAATCACCGGAGGACCAGCAACACGAGGCCATGCCTGTAATCTTCTGTCAGTCTCTTCATGCCACTCCTTGTCTAAAAATGTTTTTGGGGTAGTGCCTGCAAGAAATGAGACTCACAATTACTGCTCCAACCTCTCACAAAGAAAAATAAACTATTTTACTATTTTACTATGGCCAAAAGCCCAAAAATGATACATAACTATTGGCCAAAGAACAAAAATAGTACTCCCTCTGATCCTAAATATAGGACCTAGATAACTTTTTTTGGAGAAATTAAGGAAGACTTAATTTTAGATGTCTTTCCAATAATACCCCTCCTTAATTAGTTTAGTTATTTAGTAGCCCTTTCTCCCCTATCAAAGGAGTTGTTAAGAAGAAGAAGGGTAATTTAGGAAAAAGGTAACTAAAAATGTATCTAGGTCTTATATTTAGGACCAAAATGAAGTCTCTTTCTAGGTCCTATATTTAGGACCGGAGGGAGTACATAACTTTTCTAAGGCGCAAAAAATGATACTCAACTTTTACCATGTGATCAAAAATGATATTTTCACTAACATGACTATAATATTAGAGATGAAACGTCCAAAATGTCCTTATAATTAAATAAACTTTTATCGAGCGGCGATTAATTTATAAGGGCATTTTGGACTTTTCATGTCTAATATTATTGTCATATTAGTGAAAATATTATTTTTGATCACATGATAAAAGTTGTTACCATTTTTGTACCTTGCAATAGTTATGTACTATTTTTGTTCCTTGGCCAATAGTTAGTTATATACTCCCTCCGTTCCTAAATATAGGACCTAGATGACCTTTTTGAAAAATCCTAAAAAAAGCAAAAAATAAGTTAATTATAAATTTATTTACCTAATTTTTTCTCTTAAACTAGTTTATTTTACCTATAAGCTAATGGATAATCTAAAAAGATATCAAATATGTCATCATTTAATAACCTATTTCGCAACCTTAATCTTTCCAAAAAAAAGTTATCTAGGTCTTATATTTAGGAACAGAGGGAGTATCATTTTTGGGCATTCACTCTTTTACTACTCCCTCCGTTCCTAAATATAAGAGCACTTTGACTTTTTTGGAGAATCCTAAGAAAGCAAAATATGGTAATTAAAAATTGATTTTCCCAAATTTTCTCACTAAACTAGTTTATTTGATTTGTGAACTTACATATGATCTAATAATATTTAAAATATGTTATGATTAAATTGTTCATTTTGCTTTCTTAAGATTCTCCAAAAAAGTCAAAGTACTCTTATATTTAGGAACGGAGGGAGTATTATTCAAAAAGCAAAACGCAACGTACCTCCAAACAACTTTGCAGTAGAAATGGTTGCGTCACAGACATATGCAATTCCAAATGATGCAACTATAGCAGAAATGATATACGCGGCTGTCATTTTAAAATCACAAGCTACACAAAATAAAGAAAATTAACACGGTCAAATCAAAGCTCAAAGGAGGGGAGGGGAGGTTAAATGAAGTGAGAGGAGGGGAGGTTGAGATTTGAAACCTTGTTTGGTTGGATAGGAGGGGAGGGGAGATTTTAGTTTTTGTTTGGTTCACAAGGGGAGGGGAGGGGAGGTTAATAAATATTGACAGATATACCCCTACTATATTGTTTAGATTTATTGCTAATATATTTAAAATATTACCATGAAAATTGTTATATTGGTGTATATAAATAAGTAAAATTGTTAAAAATTGTATAATTTATTTCGTTGGGATTTTTAAGAATAATAAAATATTATTTTTGGTAGATAAAAAAAAAGAAAAAGGAAAATAATTAGATAACGTGCATCTCTCTCAATATATATATATATAGTATATAGGGAAAATGACATTTAAATCCCTCCGAATATACAAAAGGACAATTCAGGAACTCAAACTTCCAAAAGGACTATGAAGGAATTAGGACCTAGTTGACATTTTAAAATTGTGTGAAAAGACAAAATTGCCCTAATCATAAAACAAAAATTACTAACCACCCTATTGAAAATGGTGGGTGTAAGGGTGGTTAGTAATTTCTGTTTTATGATTAGGGCAATTTTGTCTTTTCACACAATTTTAAAATGTCAATTAGGTCCTAGTTCCTTCATGGTCCTTTTGGAAGTTTGAGTTCCTGAATTGTCCTTTTGTATATTCGGAGGGATTTAAATGGCATTTTCCCTAGTATATATTTCCTATTTGCATGAAAATATTACCGGAAAATAATTAGGCAAAAATAAAGGAGAAACATTGACAAAAAGATAAAGTTCTTTTGATAAAACAAAAAAGAAAAAAGATAACCTTGAAAAAAGCACGATAGATTAAAAATTGTGATTTCTTTTTTTTTTTTTTTTTTTATCAAAAAAAAAAATTGTGATTTCTTTGACTTAGCATTTTAGTATAATTTAAGCTTTAATATAAAATTGTAACAAAAAAGAAAAAAGATAAGGTTAAAAAAACGCACGTTAGATCAGAAAAAAATGCATATAGGACCACTGCAGAAAAAACAAATATAGCATGTCTATTTTTGTCCACTACATGGTAAAATTTTCTCTCACCTCCAAAAAACCCCAATTTGGAGGTTTGAGAAAGGAAAAAACTTACCTCAAGTACTTGACCTAAATTACATCCATTACCCAATAAGAATTTGACAAATGTCCAACTAACCCCATACACAACTAACACATGGAGGAGAGAGAAAAGGAGGAGAAAGTGGTGTGGGTTAGTTGGACATGTGTCAAATTCTTATTGGCTTAATGGATGTAATTTAGGTCAAGTACTTGAGGTAAGTTTTTTCCTTTGAGAAAATGGGGGTGAAACATGAAATAACTGTAAAATTTTAACCCTCCCTCCCCTCCCCTCCTCCAACCAAACACAACAAATATGCTTATAAACCCCCCCACCCCTCCCCTCCCACCGAAAAACCCCCAACCAAACAGTGCAATAAGGTGGATGAGAGAATGGTAGTAGAGAAATGTGCAAAGTTAACAATCAAAAAATCACACTCCCAGAAAATTTCAAAAACTGACAAATCAAGGCAATTAAGTAATTATATCCAACAGATATGATTCTATATGTCGTGTCACATAAAACATATGTCGTGTAACATTCTGTTTCCTTTAAATCCATCCATTGATGTGCAAATATATAACACATATGCTTCATATGTATGTCCATTATTCGCCAATCGCCATCAATCTAGAATCACGACAATAAAGAAAAGAGCACTCACACCTAAAACTCCTGATTTGATTAAATTTATACACCTCAGACCCTTTCACGGTGTGATATTTGCCAGAAACCTTTTAGACCCTATGAGTGCATGTGATATATTCATGAAGAACTTTTTCGAGAACATTTCTATATATTCGATGTTCATTCATAAATTCATACATATAGAATAATACATATCAGTCATATCATTTTTTTTTTCGATCAGAAAGTCATATCAGATTAAATCAATAAGATATATTTACAATATCGATTTTTCATTGCGTACCTGAAAGTATGTAACAGAGAAAACAGATCACAAGCGACTGTACAAGTAACAAGGAAATAGAAAACTGAGAGTAGAGGCTTAATAGCGGCCGCAGTTGAATTGTTCAAAGTGGAATACAGCTTAATTGGGTTTATTACAAAATATATATGGCTATTTGACAAAACCATTATTTATTTTTCTGGTTAGGCTTTTATTTATATAAATTCCATGTGTTGTTTTTAAATATTAAGATAAAATTTTGATCAAAAAAAATATTAAGAGAAATTAACTAATTTATTTTTTGCTTCAATCTACATATTAAAAAAATTCTGATAAATGTTAGCAAAAAAAATTCGGACAAAAAAGCATATTAAAAATTGAGTTTTTTACTCCGTAAAAGACTAAAGTTAAAACACGTGGCCTCATATTCTTTTTTTGGGAAATTTGCATTCTAGTCCCTGGGAAAGGAAATTATTACTTGAAGGTCCCTACACATTCCAAAATAATTATCAAGTCCCTTGGGCCTTTCCTGCAATTATTTGCTTATGTGCAATGACCATTTTGCCCTTATGAAAGCATGAAAACCCAAAACATGCACAAGATAAAATTCAGGGACTTGCTACCGCGGGTGTGCCTACTTGCTACCGCAGGCTTGGAGACTTGCTACTGAGACGTTAAGTGACCAACATTCCCTCCCAAGTGTCATTCATATCTGAGGGCCCTTTAATAAAGTCAGTGACCACTTTTTGTTATTCCCCCGATATGTGCCACACCATGTTTTTCAAAAACCATTTTATTCACATGGGATGGGAGGGACTAGTCAGGGACTTGCTACCGCGGGTGTGCCTACTTGCTACCGCAGGCATGGGGACTCGTTACTGTGTTTACAGATCAGCAAACCTGCAGTAACTGGGTCCAGACCTGTCTGCAGTAACATGTCAGCGGATGTGTAGTACCAATCTCCCTTTAGAAATGATGAAATGCAAATACTCACACTTGACATAAATTAATCATTCACGTAGAATTTCACTTACATCCCTGACTAGTCCCTCCCATCCCATGTGAATAAAATGGTTTTTGAAAAACATGGTGTGACACATATCGGGGGAATAACAAAAAGTGGTCACTGGCTTTATTAAAGGGCCCTCAGATATGAATGACACTTGGGAGGGAATGTTGGTCACTTAACGTCTCAGTAGCAAGTCCCCAAGCCTGCGGTAGCAAGTAGGCACACCCGCGGTAGCAAGTCCCTGACTTTTATCTTGTGCATGTTTTGGGTTTTTATGTTTTCATAAGGGCAAAATGGTCATTGCACATAAGCAAATAATTGCAGGAAAGGCCCAAGGGACTTGATAATTATTTTGGAATGTGTAGGGACCTTCAAGTAATAATTTCCCTTCCCAGGGACTAGAATGCAAATTTCCCTTCTTTTTTTTATCAACGTGTCCTCATATTCTAACCTATACAATCGGTCAAAAAATAATTCTAACCTATACACATAACACCTACTTTTTTTTATCAGCCACATAACACCTACAAATTACTTGTAAGTTGTGTCACTAAATATTGATCGATATATTTGGTATTATGAGATATCAAAACTGCTATCAATATTGACGAACACACACCAACGAGCCGCTCTGACTATCATCTGTTTTTTTACCAAAGTTCAAACTCACATCAAATGTACTTATTGCTAAATGCCAGCAACAGATTAAAATGAATTCAGCTCCCAAAATGGCGTGAAACCAGCAATCTAAGCGGTTAACATATACATAACAGTTTAAAAAATCTAACAATTTCTTTGTATAAGCTAGTGGAGCAACAATTCAAGCAGCCAGTTTAAATTATCTCACGGAGGATCAATCCAGCAGATACATACAATAATAATAGTGTCAAAAAAAATCACGACGCAATGATTCAACCAGCGATGATGTCAAGACTTCTTCATCTTCATGTGGACAGCCCTTTTGCTTTGAAATAAAGGGGAGAGCAAACTGATATTACACCCTTGAAAAGGTGTGAGGTATAACTGAATTTGATCCTGTAGAACCAAAACTAGACTTTTGAACTACCGCCGGGAACTACCGCCGTGATCCTTCTCAACATGCTCCACAAGAGCCACTGGATCTAGAAATCCTCTACTACATTTGGGACAGGCATCGATGGTCACCTTCGCGGCCCCTCGGGATTGGCTGTTGTTCCTTTCATGAACTTTCTGCACATGTTCCACCAAAGAAGTCACAGAAGAAAACTTTGCATTGCACTGTGGGCAGTGTTCCATCTCCACTTGCCCATTTTGATTACTCCTCCCACTGCTCTGTCCCACCCCGTCCTTAGTTGTTAGCCAAGCTTGGTTAATTTCATTACCCAATTTTGACATGCTGGCTTCAGCTGAAGCTCGAATATTTGAAGCCACGTTACGAAAACCTAAAGCCCATTTTGAAGATGATGTAGGGGGAGATGGATTTGGCCTTGACTCTTCTTTTCTACTTCTGCTTAGGAGATTCATAAATGAAAAGTTTGTTTCCAAAGTTTTGGGACCAGGACACTTGTGATCAGGGCCAAAACGATGCTTTAGACAATGATCCACCAAGCAATCCCTGCATTTGATTGTGTTTGAGAACACCAAGACCTCTCTGCATCCCTGGACAGGACATTTTTTCTTCTTCGTGGCTTTCTCATAGTTTGATGGGTCACATTCAGTGTTGACATGATTCTCCCAAGTTATGTTTGGATCTTGATCATGAATAAGGCGGACTCCTTTCGCACAAAGTGGACATATGACAACAGTGACATCCCGTTTGTCCGCTTTCTGACACTGATGTTTAGCATAACCTCTGTGCTCCAAACAATATACCTACAAGATATTTTAGCAGATATAGGCATACAGTTAGCTGAAACAAAATTTTAAAGAATGAAAAGAAAGATCAGTAACCACACACGACTATGATATAAAATAATAAAGCATACTAAGTGCAATTAGCCCAAAAGGCTTCAAATTGGTGTTCTACTTATTTCACAATGCAATTCAACCATGATCAAAATACACAAATATAATAGTTCCATATAAACAAGTGAGCGACCCTGGGACAATTTTTAAGGAAAAAGAAAAGACAAGCAGATCAATTGAGGGGAAATAACAGGTACTAATGGTAAAAATCTCATTTATAAATTGAAACTATGTGACAGACAGACTTGGCAGAGAAAAATCTATGAAAAAAAATAGAACTTCATAGTACATCCTTACCCTTTATGTCTACAACAAACACTAAATAGATACACAGGAGATGCATGAGTTGCTAGCTAAATATTCATTATTGAGTTTTTTCTGAAAGTAGAACCTCAACTTCTATCTCCACTTATCACCAACTCCCAATGCACATGAATAGGCAGCAGCACTCATTCCTAATATAATCTAACTATTGAAAGTCAAAATTTTTAATGCCAAGCAATTGGCTTTAGGAAGACATAAGCTGGTTAATACGCAAGGGAAGTAGAAAAAAAGTTAGGACTTTAATGAGAAAAGTACAGTGTATCAACTTAGGAGTGGTACGGTACAGTCACACAGCACAAGTATGATGAAATCGAAAAGTTCCAAAAGCACTAACACAATACCTAAGTCCATGAGAAGAAGATCTTGTTAGACAATCACTTAACTTACAAGTGGGAAAGATGGAATCAGCATTTTCTATAAAAAAGAAAAACTCAAATCAATGTTAAAGTTTCAACGGACCAATTTGACAGTACTCCCTTTAGCCATAAGACATCAAAGTAATACGAAGATAACCACATAATCTAGAAACACCGGCGACATCAACAATAAAGTCTTATCCTAACAAGGTGGGTCGACTACATGGACCACACAGCTCTACAAATAGTTGTGTTTGTGAATAAATTATTGAACAAAAGATATTGTTGAATAACATAACCTAGAAACACAATAAAATGAAAACAATTTTCCAGATCAACTTCTATTCTGTGCTGGAAAGGGGAACAATTTCAGCACCACAATAGATGCATCTGAAGTTCCAGCAAATTCTAACTTAGCAATCATTCAATCAAAGAATCAAACATAAATTGAAACCTACCCAGAAGCTGGAAAAGACATATTTTTGGACTGAAAAAAGGACATAGAGAAGCAATCAAGAATGCAAGTTGGAAATCCAAGAGTGAGGGAAAAAGAGGAACCTGATTGCAGCGATCGCAAGTGAAGGGCAAGAAATCAATCAACTTGCAATCATCAACAGAGCAATGCTTTCCAAGATCTGGAAATTCCGGCGTTCCCATTGGATTGGATTAGGGGATCAAAATCAGCCGCCACGTCACGCAAGGAAAACCGAGGTGAGGTGAGGCGAGGCGACGACTTGTCCCACAGATTTGAGATTAATTACGGCAAGAATCAGAAGGGGAGGATAATTTAGGGTTAGGAGATTGAGTGGGAATCGAATAATGTTGATAATTGGGATTTTAGTTTTAGTTTTGTTTTGCGCGTCAAAGAGAGGGAACGGACGGCGAGGAGGGAGAATGGGAAGTCGTCGCTAGTCGCTAGTCTTTGAATATTCCTCCCTTTCCTTATGTATAAATTGATCCAAAAACAATTAAACGTGGGATTTGGTCATCTAACACTACAATATACGCATGTATGCAACTCACGTCCAATGGCAACGTAGTTCATGCTCTTGTTGACCAAAAAGAAAAAGGATTGTAGTTTATGCTCAATTTTTAGCTTTTTAAGCGAAACAATTAATTTTATGGTTTAATTCTAGTGAAAAGATCTCTTAGTTTAAGTAGGCAAAAAATCAATGTACTAGTCGATAAACAAAGAACAATCTAGTAGTTTTTTTTTATATAACAACTCTAAAAAAGAAGTTTGATTTGCAATAATCTAAGGGCAGGGCGATCCACTGGGCTGTCCCTTTGCGCTCGCTCTTAAGGCAAGTTTTCTATAAAGTTTTCTATGAAGTTTTGTCTAACTGCACTTGGTTGAAAAGATATCTCTCTAAGCACTATGACTAGAACCATAAGTCCACAACTAAATAGTAAAAAGTTGGAAAAATTATCAAAAAATTATTAGACAATTCTGATCCAAATTTTTTACACATCAATCAATTCGGTTTCACTTTATCAGATGGGTGACATTACCATTTCACCCGAAAAAGTTGGGAAAATTATCAAAAAGTTAGGAGCCCATATAATAATTTCTAATGTTCTCCAAGTTCAAACGTCATAGGAATGAATATTAAAATTTAGGCACTCAATTTATTTAAAAAAGTTATAATTAAATATCGCGAATCAGTCTCACCAAAATGTTCATCGTAGATATTCTTCCCAGTTCCCGCCGAGCCACAAATTATAAAGCACTATAAACTAAACAAGACAATACACCCACCATGAACAAAGCACTATTCATCACTCCGATACAACTCACATAATAAAGTTTAGTATACGAAAATGGCCAAATGAGTAATTATCCATTCAACTAAAACTCAAAACAGCGAAAACAAGAAATATGGTGTTCCGGAAAATAAATAAACATGACCAGAAACATTAAACTACCAGTTCCTATCACCCGATTCTTAAAACCAGATGAATCCCGTCTCATCAAAACTGGCTGCTTTACGATGCCTCGACTCTTTCTTCTTCGTTCAAGGTAATTGCTTTACTGGCAGGCTTAGACAACACATCTGTGAACTCTTGGAATGGAGATTTGGTGAAGCGAGTCTCCCTCCAGAACTCGGGTGTTAGGAAGCCATAGGTTTTCAGCAAGCAGTCAAAAGTAGCCTGTCAAAAACCAGAACATTATGAACAACAAAGTGCATATTTAAAAAATCATTTGAATCCATGTCAGTATCATACATAGCTTACATAGGAAACATTCCTAAATTGATCCATATTTTTTGCATCTCAACTCATACAACCATATATATTCCTGATAAAAAAAACTCATACAACATATACATAAATACAGACAAAACTGACAGAAGAAACAAAATATTTAAAACTACAAATTCGCAATGTGCCTCAAGCATCTGATGATTCTCATTAGCACCCCTTCAAACATGTACACATAACATCCAAAGCAAAAACTAGTGTACTTTACATATTGCTTCAATAATCAATATCTACAAATATTTTACAGACAACGCAAACAATAACAACACCAATGCAATACAAACACAGATTCATCCAGGCAAATTAATTATGCAAAATAATCCGCTCTAAATCATTTCCAACTATCATTTTTTCACAAAACTCATTTATCTTACTTGTAAACTAACATGTGATCTATAATCTAACTATAATTACACTTAACATACGCCAGTCTTTTGTGTTCACTTAATCTCCACAGCAAGTCTATTTAGATCTTACAATTAGGACCTCCAAAAATAACAAAAAATGTAAAGGAAGCAAAATTGGTTAGTTAATCATAATATATTTGATATTACATTACAATATGTATTAGTTTACAAATCAAATAAACTAATTTGGAGAAAAATTATATAAGTGGTTTATTTGGCTTTCATAGAATTTTTAAAAAAATGTCAACTATATCTTATACTCCTTCCTGTCCTAAATATAAGACCTAGTTGACTTTTTTGGAAAATGCGGGGACAAAGGATGGTAAATAGTCTGATGATCATTCATGATGAGAAGCTAAAATTATTTAGTACAATGATTATAAATCTCACTCGGGATATGAGAGATACAAAAAATAAAATCTGACTCTAACTTGATTCTACATAATCTATTTGATATTCTATGATTCTAACAAATCTCAATTATGACTAAGATTAAGATTCTACTAATAGAAAATACTAAAACTTAATACCATAATTCTAAAAGAAAATACTAAAAAAAGCAAAATAAGTCAATTATAAACTAATGACTAATCTAAAAATATATCAAATATGTCATAATTTAATAAGATATTTTGTAAACTTAACATCTAAAAATAAAAGTCAACTAGCTCGCTCGCTCTTATATTTAGGTCACGGAGGTAGTATTTATCTCATATTTAGGACCGGAGGAAGTAACATGTAATCAACAGTCTAATTATCATTAATTGTAAAATTTATCAATCTATTTTGTTCACTCAATTTCCACAAAAAAAGTCACTTGATCTTATAATTAGAGTTAGGACCTCAACAATAATAACATGATACAATTCACCAATATCAAATATAATGTATAAAAAAGAAAAAAAAACTTAACAATAAGCAAATCAATAAAATGATGAATAAAACAAACCTTGACGAAATTTCCAAGGGTCTTAGTAGAACCCCTAGAGGAAGTAAAGACATCATCAATACCAGCAAACTGCAAGACCTTCTTCGGAACCCTAGCAGCCACAATCCCAGCGCCACGTGGCGCAGGCACCATCCTCACAGTGACAGAGCCACACTTCCCAGTCACCTTACACGGCACCGTATGAGGCTTCCCAATCTTATTCCCCCAATACCCTCTCCTCACCGGAATCACCGACAGCTTCGCCAATATAATCCCGCCACGTATCGCCGTCGCCACCTCCTTACTACACTTCACTCCCAATCCCACGTGTCCATTCCCATCTCCAACTACCACAAACGCCTTAAACCTCGTCCTCTGCCCAGCCCTAGTTTGCTTCTGAACTGGCATGATTTTCATCACTTCGTCTTTCATCCCCGGGCCCACAAGCTCATCGATGATTTGGTGCTCTTTGATTGGGAGCGAGTGGAGGTAGATCTGTTCCAGGCTTTTGATTTTGTGGTCTTTTACGAGGCGGCCTAGTTTTGTAACTGGGACCCATTCTCCTTTCTCGCCGCCTCTGTCGCCGCCGCCGCCTCTGCGTCTTCCGCCGCGGCCGCCGCGATCCCCGCGGCCGCCTCGCCCGCCGAAGCCCCGCCCGAAGCCGCCGCGATCTCCGCCGCCACGCTCAGCCATGATTAGAATGAAGAGGAGAAAGTGAAACCCTAACTTTGGTGCCGCTTAGAGAGAGTGAAGAACGTGAAATGAAATGAAAGGGTTTTGGTTTATATATTGCCGAGCGAGTAGGGTTTGGTTTCAAAGGTCTATTGAACAGGGATATGGGCCTAGGTGTCTTTTGTGCTATTATTGGGCCTGGGACATTATGGGAGCTGTTTGCTGGAGATAGAGATCTAATTTGATGTCTTATTATTTAAGAAATATTTGACGAAGGGTAAAATTATACTACCTCCGGTCCGGATCTAATTGACTTTTTTTTTAGAGAAGTTAAGGTTGCGAAATAGGTTATTAAATGATGATATATTTGATATATTTTTAGATTATCCATTAGTTTATAGGTAAAATAAACTAGTTTAAGGGAAAAAAATTAGGTAAAACAATTTATAATTAACTTATTTTGATTTTATAGGATTTTTTAGAAATATCTGACATAATGGTAAAATTTCACTCAAAAATAGGTACTAATAATGCTTGTATAATTAATTAGTTAATATGAGTTGTTTTTAATTGTAGTGTTAAACTAATCAATAAGCCAACAAGCTATATTTTTTTATTAGAAGCAAACTATATTTTTAGTTTCAAATTTTTAAATGCAATTGGTCATTATAAATGTTATTAATTGGAACATTGATGGGAAGAAAATTCAAGCTTTTTAGGAAGAAAATTCAAGCTGATACATATAATGTAACATATTTTGTCAATAAAAGTATAGACCATAATTTAGTTAGATCTTCAGAAAGAGGGGCTAAATTCAGTTCAAAAGAGAGAGAGGGGCTTAATTTAATTCAATTAACATGGACTTTTAAAGCCCAACACAAGCGGAAGCAGCTATGGCCAGTGGTCAGTAATTGTGTACAGGCCTACGGGGTACCGTTCCATTAGAAATGGGCCCTGGAGGATCCATAAAAAAGATTTTGACCAATAAATCTGAGGTAAGCACACGGCAAAATTTGGGCTAAGAGCACAAAAAATGAATCTCGTTTCAAAGCTTGGAATTGGTTTTTGGTTGAACAAAGCAATTTATTACCAATTTTTCACCTACAGAGAGTTGTATTTTAGAGAATGATGAGTTACTTCATCACAACATAACTAACAAAATTTAAATATTTCTCAAGAAAAATGTTCACGTTTAGTACCATATAATAACTTTAGCAGGAGTACATCAGTAGGAGAGAATATCTATACTCAAAGAAGAAAAATGGTAGTTTTTAGGTCAAAACATGCAACGGATTGTCAATAACATATACGCAGTAGGAAATCAAATCATATGTTGACAAGAAAAACTCGCCCATATGTCCACCTAATAGGCTTATAGCACTATATGATAAGCTAACAGTTGCTCTTAGGATCTTATTGACTATAAATTTATTCGATTGCTATGAATGAGAGGTCAACATTCATGTTGATGACACTGATTTTGAAGTTTTTATAGTATTATGAGCTGTGCTGTAACGTTATAATCACAAATACTTTTGGAGCAGAACAAAAATGGTCCATGTTCTTGAAAGTCGCTATGAAGCGTGTTCTCGGTGAATAGTCAGGTGTTTTGTATCTATCCACGTTCCTACAAATCCAGACGCTGAGCTCTTAGCTTTCTAATTCATGGGTTCTGGCAAATACATACCAACCATATAAATAGAGAGGCACGAATCATGACAAAAATTCTCGGAAAATTCGAGGTAGCGAACACAAACAAAAATCATAGGTATTATTACTCAAAAAAAAATCATAGGTATTAAGACATAATATATCTGATTTATCAAAAGACACTCTGGGATTTTTTCTAAAAAAAATAGGGTCACGAAATCACCTGATTCTTTAAGGGTCAGAGACTGAACATGAACATGAACATGAACATGTGACATGAGACTGTGTGAGAAAGGACAAACTCGGGAGGAGATATTAACTATTTTTAGAATTTGCGAAATTACAATGCAGCCCAAAACCCTCCACTGACAAGCTTAAGAGTACCGTTTCTACTTTATATAATTAATAATAATAGTGAGTTAATGGGTGGTCAGAATCTTTTTTGCCTCCATCTATATATTTTTACACCTCAAAAGCCTCACCTGCTGGTAAAAAAGGAAAACTTATGTGAAATATAAATAAGAGATTCTATGCAACAACATACAAAAAGCAAAACCAGTACTATATATAATGCCACATCCACTTGATAGCATTAAATAATGACACCCAGCTAGCTCATATTTTCAGGCCTTTCTTCTGTTCAAGTTCAGAGCTTTCTTCAGCTTGTCATCACATGGAGAACTCATCAATGCAGCCAATAATGGTGCCTCCGGCGAGAGTAGGGGACGAAGATATTCGATATTCTCACAAATCAATAGAGACACTTGTGGTGGTTTTGGCAGTTATAACAATAGTGGGTGTGCTTGCAGGAATAGTGGCTCGTCTATGTGGTGGAAGGCACTTTGGAGGAAATGGAGAAAATGACATTGAAGGTTGGATTGAGAATAGGTGTAGAAGTTGCATTGACGGCGGCCTTCCGCCGCCTCCTCCGCCGCCGCCGCCGGCAGAAAAACCAAAGGCAGCACCGGAAGGAGGAGATGAAAAGAAGTGAAGACTGTATGAGTGAGAGTTCTAACACTGATTTGAGTTATTAGTAAGTATAGAGCTTGGTTGGTGAATTAATGTTTTTGGGTAGTGAGGGTGAATATTTAATGTTATATATATAAGGTGGTAAGGTAAGGGAAAGTTTACACAGCTTTTAACTATAAGGGATGTAGCACTGTTTTAGTTGTAGAACCTAAAGTTCTGAACCATTAATGCTTGAGTTTGACTGATTCAACTACTTTATGTTCTTGGTGTTTCAGTTCTGCTCTGTTTCATTTTTCCCCTCTGCACTGTGTTTGGTGTGGAGAGATTGTTTTATTTTTCTATTATTATGAGTGAGCCTTTACTTCCTGGTTACTAAGCAAGCTTTTCCATTCCCATCAAAGAGATTGCATTTCAACTAAATGCAAATGGCATTAGTAATGCTTCTGGCAAAAAATGGCATCAGTAGTGTTTCTTTGTCATGTGAAGTTCCACTTTTACTTGAACAAAAGGGGGAAAAAAAACGTAGATGGGCGTTGAGTGAGTTCAATCCCCTAAGAATGACAATTTGTGTTGGAATCTTGAGAAGCACTTAGAGCCGTCAATATGGGCCGAGCCCGTAGGGCCGGCCCGTTTTTGCTTAAGCCCTGTAGGGCCGGGCTTAGGATTTAGAGGGAAAAATAGGGGTGTGGGCCCTGAAGGGCCGGCCCTTAAGGGCTAGGGCTTTTGAGGGTCGGGCTGAGGGCCGACCCTGTTAGGTCCGACCAAGGCCGTCAAATTCGTGAGTTTAAGTAAACTCGTGGAGATAAGGTAAACTCAGATCGTAGACTCGAATCATAAACTCGTAAGAGTTTACGTTTATGAAAAAACATGCGTTTCTTTTATATAATTGAATAAGAATACAAAAAATAATAATAAATTGACTTGAATTCTTTTTAAATATAGATAATAAATTTATATATATCAATATTCATACTATATCAACCTTGATAGATAAATTTCTATGAAATTCATATTTAAATTTATTAAATTTTGTCAATTAAAAATAATTAAAATGAGTTTAATAGCAAGTTAACACAATTTTTCTGTAAGGTAAAAACGTAAAAACGGTGAATTTACAATGTAAACACGTAAGTTTCTACCGAGTTTTCAAAGACTGAATATTTAGGTGACTCGTGACACGTTTTAATTAGGTAGTGTCGTAAAAACGGTAAAATCGGAGAGTCAACTCGCGAGTTGGACAACAATGGGTCCGACCCTTTTTCCTAAACTAAAAAAAATAAAAAAATAGAGATGTGCACTCTCAAAGTCCTTAGTCTTAATGTAAGTTTGTAATAGTGTAATGGGCCAAATGTGTTAAGTTGCATCCATCTAATTAATGTTCAGGTTTTTATTTGCACAAGAAATTAATTGCATGAATTTAAATATGATTGTGAGTTTTTTTATCAAATATGCTTGAAGGACAATTAATTATTTGCTAATAGATTCAAATATGCTTGAAAGACAATTTATTATTAGCTACTTTTTTTTTTTGCAAATGATGGAGGTGATAATGGTTATGGTGTAAAGAAGAAATGAAAAAACTTGATATTTTTGACAGTGGAGAAGATGAGGAGGCAACTCATAACAAAACACAATTAAATGTTGCCGAATGATATTTATTGTGATTTTTTTATGAGTTGTAATTGTGTCTTGTGGATTATTAGTATTTGAATGTTTTTTTATTTCCTTATTAATGTTTTGGTTTATTTATATTAATACTTGAGTTTTATGTAGTATACTTGCGTATTAAAAGTTAAAACTTGTGTAGTATGTGGTTGAAATTTTAAATTTTTATATGGGCCGAAGCCCTGAGGGCCGACCCTGGCCCGATTGCTGTAAGGCCGGCTTTAGAAAACAGAGGTTTTTTTGGAAAAAAGCCCTGATGGGCTTGGCCCGTTTAGCTCTGACCCTTAAGGGCCGGGCCGGCCCGTTTTGACAGCTCTAGAAGCACTCTTACTTACGGGGAAAGAGAGTAAATTTATAGGCAGCACTTCAACCTTTGAGTTTATATTATTCAGTTGTTAATAGGCGTATTATCATGCCGTGTTGCGTTTAAAGAAATAGAGCAGGAAAAGGATTGCATGAAAAAAATCATATGCTATATAGAAACCATTGACGGCCATTTCATTCAGGACCTTTGGTTATTGGTTAGTAGAGGATGGGCAGAAAGTGGAGCGTACTTTTTTTATTGGTACTTTTTATTGAAAAATCGAATGTTTTAATACGAGAAGTGCCAGAAACGACGGAACTGAAGTAGTCATTGGAGTAAAGGTAAAAAAAAAAGTAGTCATTAGAGTGGCGAAAATCAAGTGTATGTATTAATTGTGAATCTCAATGTATTGTATGGGATGAATTTGATTTCATTAAAAATGCAATTTTGATATATACATAATTCAAAATTAAATATCAAGTATTCGTAATGTATGTGTGAATGAGTACTTTTCCGTGCTCATTCAAAGTATGGAAATTATTTCAAAAATTTACGCAGATATAACCAATACATGACCTCAATAGTTATTTTTAATTCGACAGATTAAAAATTAGTTAAGTGATTCCGGCTTATAAAAATAGTTAAATTAATTTATTATATTGAGCATAAATTAACTTTCTTAACCATATATTTTCAGCCATAACTATCATTGATCACGGGCAAGTTTTGATGCTTGAGATACGGGTACTATGATGGTAAGATTGCAAGTGCTAATGGCTAATCACACACCAAATTAGACTCGTGAAACTTACATCTCACTCTGATAGAAAACTTTGGATGCGCTATATATCTAATATTTTGTGGCTGTATGTTTACTTTTTAATTTTATAAATTTTATTAGATGATTAAACTTTGATGAGTAATATCTTGAGAAATCACGTTGGGCCCTAGGCATAACTTATGCCATAAAAACCGAAGCAAATGTACCCTCAATAATTTTGTCCTTGCCACATGGTGGCGCATTGGTGCTTTAGTAACATTTTAATCAAACCATTTGAACAAGATAAAAAGGGACCAACCACTCAACAACAACAAGACGTTGATAATGGACCAAAGGAAAAATTGTTTTGGTTGGCGTTAGAATGTTACCGTTGCAATTACTAATCACACTTGCTTTAGCCTTTAGGAAAAAGAACTCAAAGGGATCTCTAAAATTAAAACTGCGGCCACTTTGGTCTTTGGGGAGAAACTGAAAGGGAAAATTAATATGAGGTCCCTCACAAGGGACTTAATACTAGAAAAGTCCCAAAAGTTGAAAAAATTAATGTAAGGTCCCTAGGGACCTCACTTTAATATATTCCAAATGTTAAAAGACCATTTTGCCCCTGATTTGATTTATTTAGTAGAATACATGGAGGAAGCTTGAACCCTAACCCATTACCCATCCCCATCTTGCTTGAACCCCTTGGAGCACACCACTGAGCAACCCCAATCCCTTCTCTGAGCAACTACGAAGCACGTCCGCCGTCACCCCCACCGCGCTTACACCTCCATACCCCAACCGAATTGTAGGTACTTGTGAACCAATAGCGACCTGCGAAGCATTGTTAAGGCTCGAACCAAGGCAACTTCATCGAACAAGGCATCTACAATCTGGAGGCGACCTGCGACCTGGTGCGAGTGAAGAAGAAAAACTCAAAGGTACCAATTTTTTACCCTTGAACTTGCTCTGTTAAAACTTAATCTCTAATAAAACTTGCTCTGCGTCGTTGAATCTGTTATTTCATGGTAAGCTGTATTTAATGGTAACCTGAAATCTTAAGTATATAGCATACAATGTGCGTGGTTTTATTGAAATATAAATGCCAAAATCTGACCCAATGCTTGTAACTCACTTTGTTTTGTGTTTCTTAAAAATGAATTCAACTATTGAAAGTCATTTAGAGATATAGTACAAGATATGATAGGGTATTGGAGGTTAGTTAGAAAGGAATCTGAACTAAAGGAATAGATTAAGGAACTGATCAGTAAATTGTAATTGGAGAGGCTAAAGAGGATGATGCTTTGCATTAAGGAACTGACCAGTAAATCTGAACTAAAGGCATAGATCATTTTGATTTGCTGCTGCTTCATTTTGTTCAGATATTGCTTATGGTTGGAGCGTGTAAAAGTTTATTCTTTCTTTCTTTCTATTTTTCCTTTTGCCTTCCATTTCCTTTTGTTCCACTGCAAATATACTCTTCAAAAAAACCAACCGTTCCAAATTTCAGTTGAGAATGTTGCCTAAAATTTTGAGAAAGATTGTATTTACTGTGTATCCTTCAATTTGTCCTTCACGTCATATCTTACTCCTATGTTTATTTAATTTTTTTTATTCAGCTTCCTATTCATTAAGTAAAATCAAGTATAGATAAGATAACAAATGGAATATTGTATAATTGTATATTCATGCATATTAGAAACTAAAACATGATTTTCTTCTGATAGCATTGATAAATAGGAGGGAAAGGATTGGATACTCAGCTTTTTCATGTTCAAAGGCTATTTAGCAGTTGCAGGTTTTACATTAGGATAAGAAGTAGCAAGAGTTTAAAAGTTGAGCCTAACTAATGGTGAGTTTGGCTTCTGAAAGTTCAGTAAAGAAATTAGGTGAAATAGCTAAGTTTTTTGAATTCAGTAAGCATGTTTTTACTTTTGGAAAGTTAGATAAGTTTTGCTTTGAGAAAGTAGAAGACATTCAGATTTTGCTTTGTGAATTGGGCATTCTGGAGCTATTTGGGAGTGAGACTATAAATCAGCAATTATAATTACAAAAGATAGGAATGGAGTTGATTAAATTGTGCTTTGGAATTCACAAGGTGCATCAGCAAAGGTAAGTGAAAATCTATTGATCTTGGCATTTGCATCTATTTGAATGATTTATAATTTTCTCTAACCTATTTAGTTTGTAGTATTTACAATTTTCTGATTTCTATTAGGTCAATCCAGTTAGTATCTGTAAGTCTCATTTTTATTTATCTGCAAATGAAATTGGCATTATTAATAATGCTTCACTGGATGTTTTGTTTTATTGGGCTCAATGCTTAAATCATAAATAATTTTGGATCAATAATGGACAGGTTATGTTTGAGATGCTGAAATTGTCATGTACTCTCCCTCCGCTGACGCCAACACAACCAAGACCCCAACAAAGGAGGTAGAACATGATGTGGTCCGATCCCGGGTTATTAGGCTGAATGACAAGCTGAAGAGGCTCAATTCATATTCATCAGTTCACTGCTGAATATTCTGAATGACAAGCTGAAGAAGTTTACTTCAAATTTTGTTCCTCATATTGAAGAAATAGTAAAGATGGAGATTTACCAGAGGCCGTTTCTCATCTTCCAATTGCTTCAAAGATAGAGATTTTGTAATCTAGTTTTGTTTAATTGGTAGACCAATGATTTGCTTTTTGTTTTGCAAGTCAGAATTACTTGTTTACTGAATTGATTTTGCTGGAGTTGATTGAATAAAGAATTGGTTATTTTATGTCATTATATCATGTCAATGTCCTTTATCTTTGAGGTTATAAATGAGGGCGATGGTATTGAACCAAAATCAGTAAAATGGAAAAATGGAAATATCAACTGGTAAAACCAGCAACAGCAACACCTGATATAATGTTCAGATAAACCATCCAACCCATGTCTATGCCTAAAAATCTTACCATGAATTATCATAAACCAAAATCTCTGCAAATAGCTCTGGCCTGTAGATTCACATGTTATGTATAAGTCACAATCTACTTACTAGGTTAGAGGACAAACACAAGGAAGAAGTAGAAAATAGATGTTAAGTTTTGGAGTGACACTGTATATTATGACAATTTATAGTTGTTGGTCATTCGTAAAACGCGTTTCCAAACTTGTCCATGATTAGCAGTTGTTTTCAAGGGAAACAATGTGCACTACGTAGTTAATGGTCAGGGCAAAATGACAAGTAAATGGGCACACATGACAACTCTTTGGGCTAAACTTGACACGTTAATGGGCACGTGTGACAACTAGTTGGACAAGTGTAACAAGTTAATGACCAATACTCTTAAGTTAATTGGCACGGCAAAATGACAAGTTAATGGGCAGACATTACAACATTTTGAGCAAAACTTGACAAGTTAATGGGCAAGCGTGACAACTCTTTGGGCAAAACTTGACAAGTTAATGGGCGGACGTGAAAACTCTTTGGGCAAAACTTGACAAGTTAATGGGCGGGGTGACAACTCTTTGGGCAAAACTTGACAAGTTAATGGGCGCGCGTGACAACTCTTTGGGCAAAACTTGACAAGTTAATGGGCGCGCGTGACAACTCTTTGGGCAAAACTTGACAAGTTAATGGGCGCGCGTGACAACTCTTTGGGCAAAACTTGACAAGTTAATGGGCATGCGTGACAACTCTTTGGACAAAACTTGACAAGTTAATGGGCGGACGTGACAACTCTTTGGGCAAAACTTGACAAGTTAATGGGCGGGCGTGACAACTCTTTGGGCAAAACTTGACAAGTTAATGGGCGGGGGTGACAACTCTTTGGGCAAAACTTGACAAGTTAATGGGCGGGCGTGACAACTCTTTGGGCAAAACTTGACAAGTTAATGGGCGGGCGTGACAACTCTTTGGGCAAAACTTGACAAGTTAATGGGCACGCATGACAACTCTTTGGGCGAAACTTGACAAGTTAATGGGCACGTGTGACAACTCTTTGGGCAAACCTGACAAGTTAATGTGCACGCTTGACAACTCTTTGGGCAAAACCTGACAAGTTAATGGGCACACGTATGCGTGCTCATATACTTGTTACGCGAGTTCATTACCTTATAATTCGCTGCCCGTAAAGGTTTTCAAGAGGACAATTCATTTTCATATGCGTGCTAAAATACTACATGAAAGAAAGTAAATGACTTATGATCGGTACTCAATAACTTGTTACGCATGGTAAAAAACCTGTTACTGACAGCACAAAGGTTGTTAATCATTAAACTTGTTATTACGTGAGCTGTTATTTGATGGTCATAAACTTTTTACCCTTGCTCATGAACTCGTTATTTACTGGTCATACACTTGTTACCCTTGCTCATGACTTTGTTATTATAGGATTGTTATTACATGACCTATTATTTACTGCTATTATATTAAAATTCACACTGCTAACTTATGCAAAGTGTGTAACAAAGAGGAAGAGCCTAAAAAATTCAATTCCATTGACTCGTCTGTACAAAACAAAAGAAATCAACCATTACAAACTTGATAGTTGTTATGCATTGAGCTTACACTTGATAGTTAACTTTGCCATTTAATATAATCAGCTCAAATCAGAATAAAATACAAGAAATCAACAATGTAAGAGATTCTGATCTATCCAACGCACATACAGATAAATCTGAGTTCAAAATAAATATCAATGTCGTAAGTTCACAATTCAACACATGTTTGGTACAAATTTTCCAATGGCGAAAATTAATACACACTCAACTTAACTAAGGCTATCTAAGCTACAAAAATTTTAATTTATAGATGGGCAGATTGCATAGGCAACTCATTTACACTTCTGCATTTGCTCCCAAGTTGCAGCTGTAAAACATCAATCAATTCCTAAGTTTAACACTTCTTCCTATTCATTTCATCTGAAACCTGCCAAAAGTAGAAAACATCAACAAATTAAAAATACTGATTCATTTCCCTCCTCTCTCTATATTTGACATAGCATGATTGCAAGTCAACATTTATATGCCAACCACAAGAACTACAGGAAAACTTTAACAGAATCTCAGCTCCGAAAATCCCAAAAAAAAATCCTTGAAACACTTAATCTAAATCACTACAGGAAAATTCAGCTCAAATGAAGTCCTCAAATGGATAAAAGAGAAAACCCACAAAATTTCTTACACTTCAAAAACAAAAGGAAGTAACTTTCAGACAAACAAAATCCCAAGTCTACATATTTTCTCCGACCAAGAGCAAATCGGGTTGGGGTATGGAACCGTAAGGGCGGTAAGGGGTGACGGCGAACAGGCTCGTATGGTTCAAAGAAGGGTTTGCTTAGATTCATAGGTCGCAGATGATTTGAGTTTAAGGCTTGATGAGTGTTGAAACTACTCATTTAAATTTAATTCTTCAAGCTTCTGTGAAGCATAGGCTGAATCGTCCTGGGATTCTGACAAGAATGAAGCTGGAACAAATAGAAATCATGAGCTTCAGGGGGAAAAATAAAAAGGGTCGAAGGCTTGTGAGAGGAAAGGAGAAGATTGGATGAATGAAAGGTAAGAAGACTTGAGGGCAGGGGCGGCGGTTTTGTGGGCAGAAGAGAGGAGAAGAAGCATTGAAGATGAAGATGAAAGAGTTGAGGGAAGAGAGATTATAAATCAATAATAAGGGCACAAAAGTCTTTTGACATTTCAAATATATTAAAGTGAGGTCCCTATGGACCCTACATTAATATTTTCAACTTTTGGGACTTTTCTAGTATTAAGTCCCTTGTGAGGGACCTCATATTAATTTTCCCAAACTGAAAGTATCACTTTAATTATTAAGGGCTTTTTTTTTATACAGTTAAGGACTTCTTTCCATTGAGATGTTTTTACTCAAATTTGACGGCGGCCCAAAAATAAAACCTTAAATGGACTGCTCATTGTCGAGAAAATAAATAAGGTGGCCCAATAATAACCTATGGGTAAATTATCTTAATTGGTCGTATGTTTGCTTATTTAAACATTGACAAATGCTTTCTAAAGGTAAAAATAAATTTCATCTCACAGAAAAAGTTCTTGTGTTTTTATCATCAAATAATTTTATTGAAATAAATTTCATAACAACATGATAAAGGCTTGCTTCAAGTGTACGTGATTTATATAAATAAACATAACATGATCAGGTATCTCGATGAATTTTCTTACCTCATGGTCATATTACCGAGAAATTAGAAGTATGCATACAAAGTGCACGGAAATAAACCCTTCTGAATAATTGTATTAGCTTGTTTTGATCGGGGTGGATGCTCAAAAATAAAATTTGAAGACAGAAAATAGACTCAGGAAAATAAGCTCAAGATCAAGATAAACATTAAAAAGAGCAAAGGTTGGTTTTATAGAAAATTTTTCAGTTAAAAAAAATAGTTTTATAGAAAATGTAACAGCTTTGATATGCTTGTAGATGCCACAGAAAACTGAAAACTACTTTGGCTGTTTTCTTTCTAATCCTGCGTCTTCGTGCAATTTAATGCCTCTCTAACAAAAATCATTGTTGAGTTATTTTTGTCAAGACCGTGATCCTCCACTAATAATTAATAAATTATAAATATAAATGTTGTCATGCAAACCATAAAGAGATAGAAGTATGAATTGACCATCATCGACTATTCTAGTAGAAGAAAGATAGCTAAAATGATAATACTCGTATTTATATCATTTCATAACCCTAATTTGAAGTAGAGACTCCGAAACACTGGACATAATTAATAAAATTAAATTATAATTATATATTATTTAAAGTAATGGTTCAATTATGTTATTAATAAAACAATTAATAAAACAAATAATAGTGTAACTCTTTTTTTGTATGTTAAGAATAAAAATATTTATTAAATTAATTTCTATTTTTAGTTGCCGTTTGTTTTTTTAAAGCATTCTATTCAGTCAACCATGGCAGTAAGGATTCAATTGAGAGCTTCTATGTGACGACTTTGTTGTTCATGTTTGCGGAATAAATCAGACAGATAGGCATGCACGCAATTTTTCTCTCTTCTTTTTTCCAAACCCACACGAAATACAAGTATGGAAATATGGCCTTGCGCTGAATATTTTACCCGCAAAAACACATGGGAAATTTGCATTCTAGTCCCTGGGAAGGGAAATTATTACTGGAAGGTCCCTACACATTCCAAAATAATTATCAAGTCCCTTGGGCCTTTCCTGCAATTATTTTCTTATGTGCAATGACCATTTTGCCCTTATGAAAGCATAAAAACCCAAAACATGCACAAGATAAAATTCACATGGGATGGGAGGGACTAGTCAGGGACTTGCTACCGCGGGTGTGCCTACTTGCTACCGCAGGCTTGAGGCCTTGCTACTGAGACGTTAAGTGACCAACATTCCCTCCCAAGTGTCATTCATATCTGAGGGCCCTTTAATTTAGCCAGTGACCACTTTTTGTTATTCCCCCGATATGTGCCACACCATGTTTTTCAAAAACCATTTTATTCACATGGGATGGGAGGGACTAGTCAGGGACTTGCTACCGCGGGTGTGCCTACTTGCTACCGCAGGCTTGGGGACTTGCTACTGTAGTAACAGATCAGCAAAACACTCTACAAGTATTTCCCAGTGCAAAGTTGTGGGCAAAGCTATACTTGTAGAGTGTTTTACGGAGAACATCTGCACTGGGAAATACTTGACTAGTCCCTGACTAGTCACTGATCTGTCACTACAGTAGCAAGTCCCCAAGCCTGCGGTAGCAAGTAGGCATACCCGCGGTAGCAAGTCCCTGACTAGTCCCTCTCATCCCATGTGAATAAAATGGTTTTTGAAAAACATGGTGTGGCACATATCGGGGGAATAACAAAAAGTGGTCACTGGCTAAATTAAAGGGCCCTCAGATATGAATGACACTTGGGAGGGAATGTTGGTCACTTAACGTCTCAGTAGCAAGTCCTCAAGCCTGCGGTAGCAAGTAGGCACACCCGCGGTAGCAAGTCCCTAACTAGTCCCTCCCATCCCATGTGAATTTTATCTTGTGCATGTTTTGGGTTTTTATGCTTTCATAAGGGCAAAATGGTCATTGCACATAAGCAAATAATTGCAGGAAAGGCCCAAGGGACTTGATAATTATTTTGGAATGTGTAGAGACCTTCCAGTAATAATTTCCCTTCCCAGGGACTAGAATGCAAATTTCCCAAAACACATTGTCTTTTCTTGAATAACGCAGTTGCAATGAACAAAACTTTGAATTTAAATTAACAAAAAATATCAGAAATATAAAAAAATCCAAGAGCTAGCATACCACTTGAATTCCCGTGTTTTATTTTTTAAGTACAAAACCGGAATTCGTAACTCTAAAATTAAGAGTAAAAATACACAAGTTAGCTATCTAATCTAGGATCTTTTATCATCCTACACTTCTAGGGATAGAGGTGGGAGTTGGTTAAAGATTTGGAAATTTTCTACTAACAAATGGGAATTTTTTTGTTAACCCATATGCAAGAGCAACTACCTCTCTATGCTCACAAACAACTCAACGCATCAACTTTCATATATCAAGAATCTAATTAATCTCATCGACAAGATCCTTAAACGAGTACACAAGGTCACAACCTCTCACAGCTAAATTAATTGCCTCTACACGTCAATAAATTTTCCCAAAGCTCCTTTGCCAACGTTGATGAAGTCATTAATATAGCAAAATAACAATAATTCCTAACTTTTAGGTAGGAGATTTTGAGGATTCAAATAATGATTTTTGACTATATAAATAATTACATCTCAAAACTTAAACAAGAGGGTGAAATATGAAAATTGCTTCCTCAACTCTTCAAGTCAGTGAGATTTAGTAAAAATAAATGATAATACTCGTATTTATATCATTTTGTAACCCTAATTGAAACTCTGATCTGAAGTACAGATCTGAGACTCTACAATAAATTTTTTTTTTTGAACACATTTTTCGGACCAAACACAACAGCAAAACCAACTAACGCGGTTGACAAGTTGAAGTGCGAATGTCCTACTTATATACTCACACACACACACATTCCTGGTTGATGTGGGACTAAGAGATCCCACAGGGACTCTACAATGAAATTACTCCATATTATTAGCAGTGATTTATTCTTCTTTGTTTTAAACCCAGTTTAATCATTCAACCTTCACAGTGAGAATTCTTTTGAGAAGTTTTTATAATGACTTTGTTGTAGACATTTGCGTTAGGGAAAATTAAATACAAGTTCCTGATAAGGGACATAATACTAAAAAGTTCCAAAAATTGAAAAAATTAAAGTAGAGTCCCTTGGGACATCACTTTAATTATTTATGAATGTGTGGACCCCACATTTAATAATAAAAAAATCCACCCACCTTTTCTCTCTCCTCTCTTCTTCTCTCCTATAATAATGTGTGGATTTTTTTATTATTAAATGTGGGGTACACACTTTCATAAATAATTAAAGTGAGGTCCCAAGGGACTCAACTTTAATTTTTTCAATTTTTGGGACTTTTCCAGTATTATGTCCCTTACCAGGGACTTGTATTTAATTTTCCCTTTGCGTTATATTAGACTCAGGCACACAATTTTTCTTTTTTCCAATCATAGACAAAAGACAATAATGGCCTTACGCTGAATATTTTTATTGTTTTTGTCAATAATAACAGCTGTAGTGAGCAAAATCTTAAATTTAAATTAACAGGAAAAATTAAATCAGAAAATGAAAATTCAAAAAACATACCACTTCACATACTATCCAAATAACGATTTTGATTAAATGAATGACTATGACGCCAAATTTACATCACCTAAGTGTTATTTTATGCTAACAATTTTCCCTCAGAAAAGAAAATATTGTTCCACGATAATGTTTTTCGCGTAGATTGGATCTCTTGCTCTTTTAATTATTGGGTAGTGGACTCAACACTAAAATTTTATTCTATCAAATGAGGTTCACTTGGATATAAGAGTATCAGGAATCAAATCTTTAAATGAATTATTAATCAAGTAGGCCTAGCACAACAATTATATTGCATGTTCTTCTTGGACATTATCTCTCCGTTTTACAACTCCAAACTACACTATCAATTTCTTTACCGGCATATCTAATAACCTTATTTGAATATCTAAACCATCTCAAACAACTTTCTATTAATAAAACATTACAAAAATAATATTTTAATTATGACCACGCATCCATTCAACATCCACATATTTGTTAACTCACTTTATTATACTCATTCTCTTGAGCAAAAAGCTTAGTACGAGGTTCTTCACCATGATTAGATTCTAAAATTGATTTCATTTTCTAACAGTCAGAACAACTATATCATGGGAGAAAAACATGCATATGACATGTTCAATTAGTACGTCTAAAACAATGTTAATCAAATAAATAGCCAAGAACAAACAGTATGCAATTAAATTCTTATTAAAAAGTCATCTGTATCCAAAAAATGCACTGTAACACTAGTAATTGTATTTTGAGTGGCACAACATGCGCACCATCCTTTCAAGGATGGTATATTTTTTTTGCCAACAAAGAAACTATAATATTATTAAAGCAACAGACTAAACACACAAATAGAATAAGCTAAATAGAGCAACAAACTACAGAGATCATACAACAGACGAACAAAAAACCAATATCTTTTAAAGTTCATTGATGTAGCTTAAGATGACATAGAAAGAGTTCATCCACACGATGATCTGAAAATGATTGCAATTGTGATGGATGTCGACACACCCAATTTACACGGCAAGATCAGTCCAATGAAGCTTTGGTGATCCACCAGACAGCCAAATCTGCTTTCATTTGAACACATATACGAGAATGGTTACTTATCAAGATCCTTGAACTCAGAACAATACTCATTATAATAGTAGATGATACCAGGCAATAAAGGTGGGAATCACAATTCCAGTCCAAAGAACAACATTGCCATACACTGAACAGGCTCATGTCTAGCCAAAAAAACCAACAATGTTGTAAGGAACACTGAACAAACACATATCAAGCCAGCGATGAACAGCGTATGGATATACCATGAACAGACACAAATTGATGACAATAAAGCAGCCCTCTAAAGGTTGAGTAATGATGTAGCAATACATCCCTCCACATACAAATACCTCTGAGTAATAATAACTCTTCTTAACCAAATACCCGGAGCCCTGTTTTTTGAGCTATAATCATTCATCTCTACTCTTCTCCAACTAGAAATTTTCCACACTAGTTCTTGACACACAGTGGCAGATAGATACAAGATTATTGGCCTATAATGTACTGAAAAAGAAAAACGATCCTCCCAATATAGCCCTATTATCCCAGTTCAAGGAACAAATAATTGATAAGTAGAAGAAGAATAAAGCGTCCATTTCCATCACTGTCTGGCTCATTAATTATAAGTGTCTCATTTCAGTTCCAGGTGTGCCAGTGATCAGTCAATACATCCGGAAAAACCACTTGACCATCACACACTTAAAAATATATATTTAGAGGAGACTTAGTTTAAGGGGAAACAAACAGAGGGGAGGAGGGCTGTGAGAGACGATAACAAATTGACAATACTGACACAGTTATATTAAGTGAAATGATTTCAGGTCCCTAAACAATTGACTTTTGATCGAGCCACTTGAGTGTGAAGTTCAGGTAACCATTTGTTGGATGTACCTCTAATCCCACTTGTAACATTATACCTAAAAGAATTGTAGTGAAGGTTTTATTACGACTTGTTTGGTTCAAAACACTGCAGATATTATACTGGGAGCTATAGCTACCTCTTGCGGAACAGAAGCACGAGGCCTGAATAGTGCTTACTACAAGGGCATGCATAGCCAAAATACAGATGGAGGATATACATTTAGTACATGAATTCATACTAACAGGTCAAGAGCAACACGTAATTGTAAAGCCAGAAAAAAGAAGAAAACAGTCATTCACTTATTTGTCTGATAAAACTGATGGTAATACAATCAGTGATCTCAACATCTCTACCTCAAATGGGGAATCATTACTCAACTAAATGTTGAACAGAACTGGATGAATATGTCACAAACCGAAATAAATCATTCACAAGGAAAAACTAACCTGCCCAAGACAGTGGGACACCAGAAAGTATGACTTATGGAATACTCCAGCACTCATATATCTACTCCCCACCCTTAAATTTCGTTTTACTACCTCAGGGTTCATGTATTCTGATTATCGGATAAAATCTTTCACCAGCAGAAGATAGCAAGCATCAAGAAATAAACTATGGATAGAGGTAGCTGATTGAAAAAAGACAAGCAACAAACGAGAAGTTCAATTTCTATCCAAAGGAAATACCAGGTTCAAAGAAAACTTGCAGCCCAAAATCAGTAGCGTTCAGAGGAGCTGATTCTTTCTAATTTAAAAAAAAAGTTTTAGGTTCAAGACCCCAAGGCTTTACGCCGCATTTAAGGCACATTTGAGACATAGCAAATCAGAAATCACTTGAGACCAAGTCTAAAAGTTAAGAATGACACACAATTTGAAGACTCAAAAGCGTGAAATTGCATATTTTGAGTGCAGCATCCTCACGTCGACTGCTGTCAACATCAAAGGTTTAAAAAGTTGGGCGAAAGAGCAGTTCAAAATGAAGACAAGATGCTTTCTTTATAATACTCAATCAGATCCTTAATATAAGTTCAAGCTTGTGGTTCAATCTCTTCATTGAAGTACATCGCTACATCTTAAATTAAGAACCTAGGGAGTAGTTTCATCAGCTTCAAAAGGCAGCTAAAATGAATTTTATCAATGGTAAGCTCGATTGACATAGGGTCTAACGTAGCAGGTTCAAATCGTCTCTTTGCATAGCAGGATAAAGCTGCTTAATATATTTCTTTCCCTAGCACCATCACCAAGTGGAGATTAGAACTGAGTTAACAAAATCAACAGCTGATTATAAGTACATCATGATATTTGCAACACATTTATAAAGCAAATAATGGTCATAATGAACAAAACCCAGATTATAAATAATGAAACCAAAGAAGAATGTTCACACAAGTCTTATTCTCCCACCTCAATTTTCATTAGTATCCAAGCAGTAAGCTTTAACTGGCTCTCCATTTCCAGCAAGATTGGAATATACTCCCTCCGTTCCTAAATATAAGAGCACTTTGACTTTTTTGGAGAATCCTAAGAAAGCCAAATATGGTAATTAAAAATTGATTTTCCCAAATTTTTCCACTAAACTAGTTTATTGGACTTATGAACTTGTATATGATCTAATAATATTTAAAATATGTTATGATTAAATTGTTCATTTTGCTTTCTTAGGATTCTCCAAAAAAGTCAAAATGCTCTTATATTTAGGAACGAGGGAGTAGTAAAGTATCTTTCTAATGCTATTTCTAGATTAGTGATAATAATATCATAATTCTGAAACATACTTAAGCATCAGCTCTCTCAGCTGCAAGGAGTCAATGACTAAGGCAAATACAGATAAGTCTCTAAAATCATAGGCAAGATAATTGTTCATTCATAGTGCTTAGCCAGATTTGGAATCACAAAACCATCCGATCCAATTCCCAAAAAAGCAGTAAAAAAATCTAGGGTTCGCATACAGAAGGGGGAAAAGATCGACAGAAAATAATAAAATCCAATTGGGAACAAAAGGCATAAACGACGCTATGCCTTCTTCCAAGACCGGTATACTAATCAAGGAGTGTTCATTCCGCGAGTTAGTTCCAAAAGAATCTAATTTCTTACCATAATCAGTGAGAACAACATAATAACCCACTCAAATTGACATTTTCATTATATCTATGGAGAATCACAACCTTGACAAAAAGACGGCGAAAACCCAATCTTTCGATTTCGACCTCATGGATAAAGATCAGGAAATCCTATACAGCAAAGATATTTCTCGCTGCTCTAGACAAGTGTTCCTAAAAGATCGGTGTAATATATCGTCTGAGAGCCAAAAAATTATTTCCCAACATTTTTTCTTCTTCAAATCTAGTGATGTTGTACAATCTAATTCCTTTTCAACAAAAGTGGGGCAAGTCTCTTTTGTTAGGTTGTGATCCTCCATAGATAAAAGAAACGTACATGTTATGCATCATATAAGGCACTCAAAAAATAGGGTTGTCCTCTCGGCTGGCTCGACCCGTTTTTGTTGAAGAGATTGATAGAATGATAATACTCGTATTTATATCATTTCAGAACCCTAATCGAATGAAATAACTCTGAACTTGATAATAAAATTTATGGTGATAATATTATTTATTAGCTGTGAATAGATTACTTATTTTTTTAAACAAGTGCTGGTGATACAAGTTTAATTCAATTTTTTTAAAGGTTTGCTTATTTTGTGTTTGGTAACCCTTCTAACACCCAGTGAGAGCTCACAATTAAAGGTCAAGTGGGCCCATAAAAGCCAATTTCTCAGTTTTTAAATTGTTGGGGAGATAGAAAAAAAAGAAGGAAACTAGATCTTGTATTCAGAGGCGATTTGTCTTTTTTAACAATTTTTCTCAAAAGACTTGCTTATTAACGATTCTTTTGCAACTTTTCTATAATCACTTTGTTTGGTTTTAAGGAAGAAAAGTATGATACCATGTATAAAACTCAAAACACTTAAAACATTATTTGTAGAGATTAATGAACTGAAATCATTTGCAAATTCCCAAGTGTACGTGAATTTGGACTTTAAACAATGACAGCTCGGCAGAGCAAAATTTCAGTTTTTTATATCTTGGATGGATATATAGCGAAATAAACTTCTTAACACAAAAAGCATCCCAATTTCATTAGTTAAGCGGAAAGAAGAAAATGTTGGATCATGTTAGTGTCACAATATTATAATAATTAACGATCATATTTGTTTTTTTAATGTATCCAAATATAAAGATACACTACACAGCTAGCACAAAATTAAAGATCAATGGCTCTTATTATATATATAGTTAAGTTCGATTAATGTGACACCCGATCCGATCAGCTTGCTAAAAAGTTCTGCAAATGAGGGCGATCGTAAAGTTAAGCATGTATGTTGTACTGTGGTAGCCAACACATTTGGAATAAAATATATATTCATATATACATGATTATTTGATAACAAGATCCATACAAGTAAAGAAGACCCAACAATATTTTCTAGACATGAAAATAAAATTATCTCTTTATTGAAACAAACAATTGAGTTATTTCTTAACAACACATACACACATGCATTAACCCAATATACATCAATAATAGCCAATCACACACTGTACATATAGGAGAATATATATAAATTTAGCTCTGGCTTGAGCTAGCTTTTGTTGTGGCGGCGGTTTAATTTCTAAGGGCAGCGTGGGGAAACAGACCCAACATAGGACAAGTGAGCACTTTGGCATGAAGCTTTAGGAGTATGTCCTTCTATTTCATGTTGTAGGTCTATGCTCTGCAACACAATCCCCTCACATGGAAAGTCTTGGCTGCAGTTCAAGCTCACTGCTATATCTGAAGCACTTGTTCCTTTTATGTTCTGGTACAACACATTTCTTATCTTCACTGCTGACTTCTGCATTTTTATATGTACATGCATTTAGATCATCATCATATGTTTATTTATATATTTACACACACATATGACTTGTTAAGTAATCGGTTCATTGATTACCTCTTGTTTGCACGGGCTGCTCTGGTCACAGTAATTCTGGTCTATTATTATGGGGTTAGTCACATTTTCCATGGCAATATTTTGAAACTTGATATTGCTTGCACTTCCTGCTCCTCCCTATATAGTAAACCAAGTAAACTAGAGTTATTATCGGATGCAAAAATTAATGATTTTTCGCTATATCATTGATGATGTAGAAAAAGTTTAAAGTAATTATTATTACCTGCCACGTCTTAATTCTAACTCCATTCGTAGTTCCAGATAGCTTAGCTCCATTGACTGTTATTCCTGACACAAATTCCTCGGTTCCAGTCTCCCCTAAGCTTCCGATACTATATCAATCATCATTGATAAACAATTAATAATTCACTGTTCTATATTAATATTTATTTAATATTTAATTTTTGAATTAAATTGGATATTGAGAATTAATATACGAATGGCATTTACCTAATGCCATGGCCAGGTCCGCAGGTTATGTCCGTGGCTAATAAATCTTGAGTTCCACTCTCTATTGACAAACAATCGTCTCCTGCAAATTCAAATGAAAAGAAATAATTAAATGAACATATTATAAATACATTGTAATTATTTGTTAATTATACTTTATCATCAGTACATATATGCCTGTCAGTTCAAAAAAAAGTACATGTATATATGTACCTGTGGCTATAACGGAGTCTGAGATTTTGATAGTTTTGGTGTTGGTGATATGGATTCCATCAGTGTTGGGGCTATGCTCTGGCGCACTCACTGTAACACCAGCAACCTTAATGTTGGTAGACTCTTGAACGTTCACATGGATTTGTTGTGCATTTTTTATCGCCAAGTTCTCTACTATTAAATTCTCACACTTATACAAAGTCACAGCCTGCACGCAAACATAAAATCTTACATCACATGTAATAAATGAATTGATCTCTAGATTATTTTATCATCTGTTGTGATAGCTGTGTCCGGATTTATGTTTATCTATATGCGTACCGTGGGGGCACTCTTGCAGGGCTGTAAATTTAGAAAGAGGCAAAGGAAAAATATTAAATAATTAGTACGTAGCAGATGTTTGAATAAAATATGATCGAATACAATTAATTAATGAAATGAAAATTATATATATAAACACGTACAAGGCTTGGGTTTGTTTTGCAGGAGTTTTTCCACCACGTGTCTCCATTTCCATTGATGGTTCCACCACCTTGAAGTGTTACATTCTGAACACTCTTGAACATAAGCCAGTGTTGTGGGTCTTCTGCGTAGTCCGATGAGTTCTCTGACGCTTCTAGTGTCCCAGAAATCTGATGGTGATGAATGATGATTTGACAATTTCAAGTTAGTTATAATTAATTACTGTGTTTGAGTTAAACTGATGACCTCGTCACTTATAAATTAAATGTGAAATTAATAGGGTTGAAGTGCAAATTTAGTACCAACAATTAGCAAAACTGTAGTGAAAATAGTTAACAATTTTGAGAGTCAAATGTAGCATCAATTTATTGCAAAGTGGTGTAAATGTAGTATTTTTTTATTGTAAAGTGGTGCATATGTAGTAATTCCGCCAATGGAACGAGTGTGACCGTTTGTTTATATAGTTTGACCGAAAAATACAAATAATGTGGCATGTCCACGTGGCCTCCGCGTCATTTCCATCTAATTTGGAAAGAGAAAGAGGATGCACAAAGGAATTTGGGTTCAAGATTGATGGTAGAAGAAAAATGAAGAAAATTATAGGACAATTTTTTTAAACAAAAAGAAAATATAACACACTTAGAATACAAAAATAAAATATAATATGGATAAATGAACATGACATGGAAGTCACGTGGACATGTCACCTCTGTATTTTATTATGGTCAAATTATATAAACAAATTAACGGTTTTCAAATAGGATATTATTGATAGAATCGTTTTATATATATGCACCACTTCACAATAAATCGATATTACATTTGCACCACTTCACAATGATTAATTATTTGGTACTAGATTTGCAAATTAACCCTAAATACTCAATATGGATAATCCTGCATGAATGCACGTAACTAGCTTACCTGGAAAGTAATTCTAGACTTGCAAGGACCCGAGAATATGACAGGCTTCAGAAAATAATTATAATTGGAAGGCACCTCAAGAATTACGTCTCCTCCAGAAGAACATGCTGCTTGCCATGCCTTATTGAAAGCCTTAAATAATAACCATATTATAGAGAAAAGTGTCATTATTATTGCTGAATTGTCATCAAACTCACATAGTTTTATTTTTACTTTAAATATTAATGTATTATATATTTGTGTGTGTGTCTATATATATATATATATATATATATATATATATATATATATATATATATATATATATATATATATATATTACGGTCAGCGTTGTGGTACTCGATCGGTGCTCTAAGTAAGGCACAGACCTGTGTGTCGTCGGTTCTACCGTCCCCTTTGGCTCCAAAACCATTCACACTAAACTTGGAAACTGATGGTGAAGAAGACGTGGTACCCAACTTAACGAACCTATTCAAGCTCAAGACTTGGTTGCTTTGTTGAATTAAGTTGTTTGAAGCCGAGTCTTCATTATTATCATCACCACCATCACCATATAGGTTAAGTGGCTCCTCTCGAGTACTAAAACAAGAAACATGAGGAATAATGACAATAAACAACATTAAGAACACTGTGAGAATATGTTTTTGGAGGGCCATATTTATCACAAGGTAAATATAGTACGTTTTGATGTCTTAGAATAGTGTTGCAGGGCTGGATAGCTAATAACCAACAGGGATGTAGAAGAAGATTAATAGGATAGTGTGAGGAGAATGGTGAGTGGGATATGCGAGTATTTATAGATAAAAGGGAAGAGGAAATAGCTTAACTAATTATTAGGTGCTGATCTGAACATAAAAGCACCATGGCATGAGAATTTAAGACGAAAAGGTCTCTCTGGCCACCCTTGTGACTTTTTTGTTCCATACCACATTAACGTCCACGAATCTGTCATCTTCTTTTATTTTCCATGAATCTGTCATCTTTGTGCATATGTTGTATTTATATGTGTACGCCAAAAATAATTGAAACATTACTTATCTTCGATATATCTAGTGATCCAAAAAATAAAACGAGACCATCAGATATGTATAATTCAATTCCTTTCATTATCTAAAATATTCTGTCTTATTTCACTTTGATTGTTACTGTTCTTTTTAATTATATGATATTCATGATTGAGATCGACATTTTGCATGCTTGTCTCTGTTGGTTTAATTTATATTCTGAATTAGACTAAAGTTGGTTCAATGAATGGAAATTATTGGGACATTATTACTTCATTTATATGTGTTGAGATGTAAGTTTTTATGTCAATGTTAATTAACTACTCCCCCATGTCTTAAATTTAAAACTTATTTGGGGAGATAGTTTTTATCCTGACTATATATAAAACTTAGTTTTAATTTTGTTTATTTTTTCAAGATTACCTTCATCATCGATGTAACCTCAACAATAATCAAGTATCAGAAAATGGTGAGGGGAAGTTAAAAAAATACGATTGATGTGATTTAAGAAAAATTAAGACATGAGATATCGCAACTAAATTAACTAATATCTTAATTTAATAAAATAATTAAATATGTCAGAGTATATACTTTTAGTTTCTTATTGCCAAATAAAGCAAGAAGCCAAGAACATTTAGAAACAGTACCGCGTGATACAAAAATACGATTCTTGTAGCTATGAAACGGTTTCTAACTTAAATAGTTATATAAGCTATAAAGTACCTAACACTAGCACACATGTCCTCAGTTGAATGGCTAGATCAAAGTACCACACGAGTCCACACTTTTGGTATAGCATGTAATTTGGAACTTACCGAGTTATTTCTCCTCTAAACACAAATAAAGAGAGTTATTCAAACCAGGACCTTTTAAATTGGATCTGAAAAGTCCAAATTTGAATTTTTTTGAAGGATTTTTCAGTAAGAAATTATTTTAAAAAAATGATGATTAAAAGATTATCTTCTTTAATTTATATTCTATATTTATTGAAAAAAAATTAGGATTCATTAGCATTTCTATATATAATTCGTGTTAAATCAATAATAAACACGTTTTAATTTGGAAGCCGGGTGGGGATGACAGAGGACGCAAGCCATTTCCAATTTGGGACAAGAACCCTAAGCATTGACCTTTCTCGCCTAAAAGTTTTCCTAACCTTGATAATTAAATCTATCAACACCAGATGAATTTAGACATGCACACCATCAAATTTCATCTCTTTATATTTATCCACAGAATAATTTTAGCGTCACATAAGTATATAGATATAGCTAGTGTTGTCACAAAAAAAAAAATTGATTGTGTGTGTTGATAATCATTTGAAAGGATAGAAAGAGTAGGACTAGACCAAATAATTAATAAGAAAATTCTATAAATGTGACCCTCATCGTATATATACATGTATGCGGGCAAGAAGCTGGATTCTGAGCTACATGTCTTTTACCCAGAGAAGCCACGTGGCATCAGAGGGGACGATATCCGATCCCATTAATATGTAAGGTGTTACGTTGGAAAGATTTGGATGAAGATAGTTATCAAAACTGAAATGCTTTTGGGGTATGGAGGATGAGGTAATAGTCTTAAAACACACGAACTTATCGTCACCGATTTGGAAACTTAGACTTGCGATTAACCAAAGGCAAAGAAAGGTTCTAAGTTGATCTTAAAGCTAGATAAAAGTTTGGTCAAGACATTAAATCATATATTGATCGATTTGAGAGCTAGCTTGCTCCTCCCATCATAGCGTGATCCTGTTGTATTTTACTTCAAATTGAAACCTATGGTATCTGTGTACAAGTAGTGTAACTAATTAAACTTCAAAAATAAATTTATACAAGTGTACCTTTCAGATATATAGAAAGGAACTAACTATGTGACGTGTGTCTCAGATATCACACGATACAATATACTTGTAAAAGTGGGCTAACAAAAGTAGGCCATATATCCTACGGAAATATCCATACAGATTCTGATTGCACATTAGGTTCAAAATTAATTGCCTCGGCCGGAAAAAAAATGTTATGTTGAAAGCTGCGCATGCTTAATTTGCCCTCTGTGATTAATGTGGTTAACAAACGTTGTTATATGGTATAATTAATGACCTGGCCGTGATTTTTATTTTATTGACCCGAATCGAACTAACAAACAGAAGAAATACAACAACGTACGGGAGCAATCCAATTGAATGAAACTGGTTCCATGTATATGTGGAGAACGGATTAATAAGGACGCGTTGAGTCTCGAACAAAAAAATAAGGACGCGTTGAATCCAGTACCCTGCATGCATAGCCTTCATGTTTGGCCACTCAAATTAATTTATACTCCTAGTAGCTGATATTGCCATTTTCATGCACGATAGATGTCAAGCACTTGCTTATTGGATAAATATACACGTGTGAGCTGTATCTCACAAGCAAATCTAGCTAGCATTGACATGATGCATTTATATTTCGTGAATAAAACCTGAAAACACATTTCAACAACGACAAAAATTTTATTTACATATTTATACCAACCGGACAGAAAAGTGTATATGATTTGTTGTATTAATTACTAGGACTTATCTTATTAGCAATATTAGTTCTCTTGTTTGGTATTTTAATTATCCGAAGGAAATGTTGGTCACTTAACGTCTCAGTAGCAAGTCCCCAAGCCTGCGGTAGCAAGTAGGCACACCCGCGGTAGCAAGTCCCTGACTTTTATCTTGTGCATGTTTTGGGTTTTTATGCTTTCATAAGGGCAAAATGGTCATTGCACATAAGCAAATAATTGCAGGAAAGGCCCAAGGGACTTGATAATTATTTTGGAATGTGTAGGGACCTTCAAGTAATAATTTCCCTTCCCAGGGACTAGAATGCAAATTTCCCTATAAAAAAAGTAGGCACCCAACTATCTAGAAAGATATAAAGGGTGGAAGGACAAAATTGGACGGGCCCATTCACTCATTTCATTTCGGTTGCTTCCAACCCAACCTTCTAAAAGAGTAAAGACCATTCTATTGGGGAACCAAGAGGGCCGCCGAATGGGGGTTTCTCTCAAATGAGAAAAAATGGAATTCCAAGTCACATGTTCTATTAGAATTTGGATGAATGATATATAATGTTGAAAGAGTCAACTCATAATAAAAACTTTAATAAATATGATGAGATTCAACTTATCATTATATACCCTCAATTTATCTATGTTTCTTTCTACGTGAGACTTATAATATATCTAATAAACCAAATAGACAAGAAAAAATAGTTCTAGATCTGAGACCCCTGAGAATAAAAAAAGAGTACAAAACAGCTCTAATAATTATATATAGCACGTTAGTCAAATATACTTTTGTAAAATTAAATTAATATAAAGATGAAGGTCCAATTTTGCTCTAGGATTAATCAATGACCATCAACTGTTAAACAATTAAACTAGCAAAAGCCTGGCTGGTTGACGTGAGTGTTAAGTACTCTCGTCCCTTAAGCAAGTGGCTGGGTTTCAATCTCTAACCCTTGTGATTTGTGAATGAAGCAAATTCATATGTCAGCTGTGTACCCCATATATGTGACTTTAGAACAACGAGGAATTAGTCACACTTGATACGCAAGTGAGAATACCCTTGGGAAACAAAAAAACTAACAAAGGGAGCGTATTAGCTCTGGAAGTAGCATATGTGTAACCATTTCGACTTAGTGAGTGTATTACTGTCACATGAATAATATGCTCTATTTGTTAATTTAGAATAATTGATGGCCATAGTGGTTACTTATGAGGTAAAATTGGACTTTTACACTTAATATAAAATACATTAAACAGGACTATAGTTTCCAATGTGAAGAAACATTTTCCAGACCAACATCTATATTTGTTTCCAAATCAAGTGCATATTGGGGGCATAACCTTATTTATAAATATTGCCTTTTTACATGCGAAGAAATTGCACGTTATATTGCCCAATAGTGGAATTCCTCTCATTAGGTTGTAATATTTTGAATATGAAAGATGACTCATTCCACTTTCAAGCTTTGCAATCCGAATTTGTGATATGGGAATAAAGTTTGCTTTGAGAGTTTCCACTACTTCTAAAAAGATTGTTTCCTCTCCTCCCGTCCGTGTAGTAAATGTAAGATTCATTTGATTTTTTTAAGTTAAAGAATTAAATTATATTGCTAAATTATAACATAATATATCTCGTCACATGTACTTAGAATATAGGTTAATTTATCGGTTGAATAAATTGATTTTGAAGAAAACCAAATGTAGAAAATTTTAAGTGATTAATTTTACATATTTAATTTCTAAAAAAAATTCAAAATAGTTTCATAATTAAGATAAGAGAGAGTATCCTCTATGTATATAAATATTGACACCACCTCATTCTTTTCTCTTTTTGGCAGAGCCTTAGGCCTAAAATAAGGGTAATTGCAACTAAGAGGCCATTCTTTTGGCTTTGTAACCAAATCAAGTGACAGAAACATTGGAGATTTGGAGTAATAACGTTATTTGTAACCATTGTCCTTTTACATACAAGAATCTTGCACTATAAATGGAACAATAGTGGAATTCTAGTCAATAGACTAATATTTCGATCAGGCAAAAATAGATTGTGGTATTTTTTTTTTTGGACAAAAGATTGTGGTATTTTGAATGGGATAAAGTTGATTCATTCCACTTTCAATTTCCACAATCTGATTTGTCAAATTCTATGATGGGAATTGAAGTTTAATTAGAGAGCTTTCATACCTAAAAGATTATCTTCCATGTGGATTAAGTACTGACAATTGACAATTCTTTACTCTTTTTTTTTTGGCAGATCTCTCTAAGGCCCTATAGAGCCTTCGGCCTAAAATAAGGGGTGATTGCATTATAATCCTTTTTCAAACGACCATGATACCAAACTACATTGCCAGAAAATAGCCCCCCTTACTTCTAAAATGTATACTTGCTATTAAAATGTATACTTGTCTAATAAATCGAAACACATGAAACGAATGTTCCATAATTTAAGACAGAGAAACATAGAAATAGACTTTAGAACGCTTGAACTTTTATTCGAGATAAAGACGAAATGCTACATCTCTATAGATGAAACAGCTGCTCATAATTTTTTCCAACCCCCCCCCCCCCCCAAAAAAGAAAAAAAAATAAATAAATAAAACAGCTAAAAGAGCACAACCCACATCCTCTCATTCATCCACGTAAATTTCAAGACAGCCCCTCCTCTAACCAATCGAAGAATGCCCTCAAAATGCTAGAAGTAAATTATTTAGACTTGGATCTCTATGAGACTTGGATCTCTATGGGCCATCTGTACATTTCCTCAGAATGGAGAGGGATAGTGAATGTGACCAGTCCTGTGGCCAAGTCATAATCAAAATGGGTTTCAGCATCACCCACAACACACTTCAATGGGCGTTGGGATGAGTATGCTCCAAATCTGCCACTCCCTCTCACTTTGAGGGCAATAGTTGCCGTTGCTGATCGGTTTGAAGTCAGAGAAGTGGTCAGCTCAGATTCAACCTCACCATCAAATACTTGTTCTTTCTCACATGCTCTGTGGATTTCAACCTCCTCTAAGGCTCCTCCAGTGTTGAACATATCCAATAGACCTATTGCTGCAAACGAAATACTTGAACCAATTTTCTGCCATACATAATCAATATTTTTGTCAGTCTATACTTCAAACGATCTAGCTGTGCACAATACCAAAGACAAATCAGATTTATCCTACATTATGGACCCTTACCTTCACTGGACAGAAATGGAATAGTTCATACTCCAAAACTTGCAAGGTTACTGGCACTGAAGCATCTTTAGGTAGCCTAGTCACCTCACCTGAAGCATATCAGATGGTTAATTTTGATCATGTTTAAAATACTAGTAGTTTTTTCATCAATAAAAATACAACTTTTAATACAAGCATATTGGAGAGTAACTTTCATTTCTAAGTCTCACCAGAGATAATACCTGATTTGTAGGAATAAACAATTGTGTCGCCATCCCAATCGCCACCAGCCACTTGAGTGATAAGTTCAACATCAGAAGCACGAACAGAACCTGTGAGGGTTCCAGGAGATGCATTATGGATTCGGGTCTTCTTCTCTACCTTGCACCACCCAGCGCCTTGACAGTTAAATATCCCAACCACTCCAGAGCATTTATTCAAGTTCCATATTTTGAGCAAGCTACAAAATTGCAATTTAAGTACATGAGCCTCTAGTTATGTCTAGATATAGCTTCCTACTAACTTTAGAAACACAAACAAACAGACCTAGTCCCATCTCTAGCTGGATCAGTAAAGAGAGAATCGCGAGTGGGCCTGCCTGGTAGCTGAGCACGAAGAACTGATCCATCAGGCAGAACTAGCTTCCTGAGCAATTCAAAATTATGGTTGCCTGGCTTATCACTGCAAAAGCAACATGAAGACAACAATTAACAAAGAGCTTATTTCTTTAATTAGGTCACTGTAATAATCTGCAATTGATATCATTATACCTGACATAAATTGCACATCCACCGACTGCTCGAGCTGCAGCATGGTACTCTGCTGCTGGGTGTAAACTCTGAAATAATAAAGATTATTTCGTTAATATGAATAGAATAGAAGTCATCAAGTCTAATATAGTGAGCCGGGAGTATTGTAAAATGAAAACCACTAGATATCCCTTCAAAAGCCATGTCATGCTTTGCACTGTCAGTATTACTCAATAAGCATACTGATGCTGAATTTATGTAAATTTAAATGTTAAGAAATTGATAAGTCAAGACACTAAAAGATATTAGATAGAAAAGTCAATTGCAGAAAAATGCAAATATAGGGGAAATTCACTTCTTACATGGAACATATCCCAGTCAGGCTGCATAAATTCTCCAAGGAATAGAGTGTTGTATGCTACAGATGATATATGGATAGTGTGGGAAGCAGGATCACGTGGGTAAAAGTCATCTGATGCTCTTACTACAGCAGTCTGCTTTGCGCTATATATGCCATCAGTATTGTGACACATACAAGCGATACATCCATTATCTGGGAAGTTACGAGCCACCGAGGCCTCGAGGGCCTGATGGTAGCTGCGTGTGAGGGATACTCTGCCACCATGCCCAGCCCCAAGAGTTTCAATAATGTTCTGAACATCAACTTTTACTCCATCTACTCCACATGAAGCTAAATAAGCATGGAGCTCATTGTAGAAGTCGTAAACCTTCTTGGGATGCACTAGACCCAAGCCATGTACAGCCAAGCTGTCCATAACAATGTCTGGTTGGTTTCCTAGTACACCAGGAGACTGAACCGGGTATGCTAAAGCCGTTTCATAATGTTCCATGCCACTGGCTGCTGGCTTCACTCCACCCCAATAACCAGCAAGAGCATGCCATACATATACATACCTGTGTGTCAGGATGAATAATAGGAAACTTATTTATACGAGCCACTTTATCAGAAATTGTTTTTCACATATATTTCCAGACATGCAAAGCAATTTGTGAAAAAGAAAAGTTCTTCTGCCTAAAATTCTCAAATCAATTCAAGGTTACAAGACCTTACTTCACATTGTGATGTTGCTTCGCTTCATCGACGACATGCTTCAGGCCCGAGGTTTGTTCATTATTCTGTCCATTCTTCTTAAATTAAGCGTTTTCTTTTATACCAGTCAACCTAGTGGCAAACCTGCAAAGATTGTTTTAGACAAAAAATCAACCAAAAGTAGGCAATAAGAGATACGTTATGTTCTTATCACTATCAAATAGTATGGCAAAGACCGTTGCTGATTATATTTAAAGAACTTACTGTGCTCCTTCTTGAACAACACAGTCTGTGTCCTTTGCTTTGTTTTCAATTTGTTGCCAACCATCGTCTATGATAAGGAAGCGTGGTGGCGTGCCACCCTCTGATAAGCTGAAATTATATTAAACTAAGTTTCAGTTTCTAATTCATCCTTAGACATCATCTTAGACACACAAACACACACAAAAAATCTTCCCAATTGATCAAGAAGAAAACAAGCATACTCAACAAATTTTCTAACTGATCACCTTTTCAGGCCTTCCTCAACACCCTCCGCCGTAACATCAGTATAGAAAGCATCCCATGTACACCAGCCAAACCAGTCGAGAAAAGATGGCAACTGTACCAAATCAACAAGAACAAAGTTAGAAGATAATTTAGATATTAACTCAGCAAATTTTGTGGACTCAACAGAAATACAGCATAAAGAAAATTCATTCTCACCTTTTTCTTCTCACGATGAAGGAATGTTTTCATGTGCTTTTCTAGAGCCCTTGAATGACAGACAAAAGGGGTCATTATTCATCAATAAGTAGATTCAAATGTTTGAAAAATAATAGAAAATAACCAGCTAGTGCCACCAATATAGTTATTGGAACAACAGAGGTTTTAGAACAAAGACCACACACAAAAAGAGACAGAAACATGGAGAAGATGCCTCACTTGACGGCTTGGTTGATGACTTCAAAGGGGTTTGTTCCAGCTTGTATGTAAACCAGGTGAAGACCTTGATTCGTCTCAACAGCATTGTCACCTGCAAAACCAAATCACACACCCCAAAAAAAACAACGGTTGGTTGGGTTTTTTCGGTTCATCCTACTATATACTTATTCTCCAAAGCTATCATCTTCATATATGTGATTTATATGATTGATAGGCGTCAAGAGGTTTCTCCAGCCTCCATGTATTCGCTTTATAAGGACAGCTCCACACCAAAATGTCATAAAGTAAGACTCCTTCAAAATTTGGCTGACGAAATTAGACATAGCACATAATTATGACGGCGTGGCAGGGCTTGATGTGGACTAAACGTATTTATAGTGGATAAGAGGTACTCACCACTCTCAAGGCAAATCTCTATCTCATTTTTGTCATTCCCTTGAAGAACAGCACGAAACGGGCCTTCCAGGAGAGGAAGCAAGACAGTGTAGATGGTTTGAGAATTTTCCTGGTCAGCAGATTCATCATTTTTGCTCTCTATCAACATGAATTGGGTCTCCAAAGGGATATCCCTTCCACAAGTTCCCATCCTCTGAGTCATCCACCATAACTTGAACCGAAAACAACACATGAAACGAAGTCCCCTGTATTTTGAATCAATGAATAATTACTATTTACATTCTAAGCTTTTACAGGTAGCAATGGGCAAGTAGTCAAGCAGTCCAACTTCACAGATTGCAGCTGTTAAGTTTTCTTTACCGCTTGAGCAAGTCACACAAGTATTCATACAAAGTAAAGTACATAAATTTAACAGTCACAGTTCAAGTTTTGAAACAGTAACGATAAATTGAAGAGCATTCAGGGATTAAGTCTTCAGTAGATGAACAAAAGGCAAGCCAAATTAGTTAACTAACTAGATTCCTTCTGTCAACAGTAACTATAAATGGAAGCTTAAACGTCATCTTTTATATCAAGTTACATATGATACAAAATCTGAAATTTAATTGCAAATTTATAAAGTTTATGTATAGGAAAGAACTTACTCTAAGATACCAATGGGAAAGACATGGAGACTTTTGCTGTGGGAAGCAGTGGCACCAAGAAATGCACCAGCAACAAGGCCCACCCCACATCCTGGGGTCAGCATAATGTTATCTGGTACTCCAGTGAGTATGGTTTTCCCATGCACAACCAGCTTCCCATCGTTTACACATATATTTGGCGTCACAGTCATCTTTGAACACTTCACTGCTGTATCATCACAAACACCAAATACTTAATAATAAGAATAGTTCAAGAGAAAAGATAATCCATCCGTGAAATATGAAATATTACTCTGATACTAAATACAAGACTTAGTTGACCAACAAAAAATAAAAAAAAAAGTCAACAAAATCTTATTTTTAAGATGTCAAACACACGTGACTCTAGTCTGAAATCAGAATACACAACACAAACAAGCACTGGAAGAAAAAAACAAAAAATGACAGGAAACTACCAAAAAAGTACCTATGAGATAATTTACAAGCTAGTAAAACAGTAAAATATAGGAATTCCATTGTAAAAAAAAGAACAGTGAATTATAGACCTATGGGTTTACGGCGCGTGCAAAAAGTTAGGCGCACGTGAGTGTGATAAAGAAGTGGTTGCCGTGGAGGAAGAATCACCGGCGAAGGTAGTACCGATGTGATCCCTAGCATCATTAGTTACCTACTCAAATCGAACGAATTGAAGGGAAGTGTGAAGTACTAACTGACATTGACGGTGACCGTCGTACCAGAAAAAACAGAGTTTAATTTTAATTGTTTTTGGGGACCGAAGACAAGAGTTTTAGTGAAAACGGAAAAAGATAATTAAGGTGACGAAATAAATGGAGGCAATGATTTGAAATATGGATGTGGTATGGCACGTTTCTTTCACAGAAAGCATAGGCTAGTTTTGTCTTAGAAGCTGAACTAATAAATGTAGAGCACGGTTTTCAGAAAATTGGCGGCAAGGGTATTATTGGAAATTAAATGAGAAACTCTGCTTGTTTAAGATAAAAGCAGAAATTCTGTCCCCAAAAACAAATTAAAAAACGTCTAGTAAATACGTACCATCCACCGCCTCGAAATTGTTCCACGCGATAAAAAAAGGCGGAAAAAAAATTACTGAGGCAAAAGCAAAAACTTCGAAATTAGTAAATCTCTGGATCACAAAATTCCAGATTCTAGCCAAACAGCTCAACATTCCAAACTATGCATTAAAAATACTCTCTTCCCTAATATAAGAGTTAGCCGCAAAAAAACCATGTGAATATTAGTTGGTTGTCTGGAGTTAATGCTTCTTTTCAAATATTATCCATATTTATTATGATATAGGAGAGAGAAGTACATAGACATTAATAATTAATATAAATGAAAGAGAATTAAGGGTAAAGTAGGAAAAAATGCATTAAATGAAGCGAGAATGTAAGATGAACTCTTATATTAGGACCAAAACCATTCAAAATTTTGGGTAAGAATCAACGAAAATTTGACTGGATCAAAATAGTGAACAGACTAGATAGTACACTCAAAATTGAAAATCTGTTGATCAATCAAGTAAAAGGTAAGAGTACTCTGTTATTGGTCCAAAAGACTCACCAGTATTAATACGGCGCTAAGCTAAGGTAGCTCAAAAAGACACAAAAGCGAGCTAAGGGAAATGCAGCAAAGAAATGTGAACAAGAGAAGAGAAGTGAATTCAAAGAAGGAAGGCTCCTTCGATGAAAGGAAAGCACGGAGGAAACTATCAGAGCCAAAAATGTCTTCAATGCTCAATTTTCGTACTAGGATGACTCCAGAAATAGAGCAGAAGGGGGGGTTTTATACCATGTCCAGTGTTAAAGGTCGAGTAACTTTCAAATATTTGCCTTCTTCTGATTCTGACACGTGGAAGATTCTGTCTGAACGGATTGTTAATAAATTCATACTCCCTCCGGTCCCTAATGTAAGAGCCCAAAATTTGAATGATTTTGGTCCCTAATGTAAGAGTTCACCTCATATTCTCTCCTCATTTAATGCATTTTTTCCTACTTTACCCCTTACTCTCTTTCATATTTATTAATGCTTATATATTTCTCTCTCTTAAAAGTACCATAATAAATATGGGCAATTTTGGAAAAGTAACATTAACTCCAGACACCCAACTAACATTCACATGTTTTCTTAAGAAGCGTTTTTTTGACGGCTAACTCTTACATTAGGGACCGGAGGGAGTATTTTAATGAGCATTATTAGGGGATGAAAAAACTAGCCAAGATATTTTCTGCCTAGCTAAATTTCTTAGAACTGTCGCGTGAATTCTAGAGGTGTCCACGCAGTTGTTTGATTTAAGTAATGATAGTAAATGTAAAATATTTAATTTAAAACCCCCAGTAAAATTATTAATGTTGACTTAATAACAATATCAACAATGATTATGTAGGGCGGCTAAACAATAGAAGTAGTTGATTGATTGATTGATCTAAAGCGTATGATTAAGATAAGAACCAAATTTTGGAGTATGGTTAAAAAAATGAAGACAGAGATTAATTGCGTATGTTAATTAGTTTATTATTAGCACATTAAAACACATACAAGAAATGCATGATGCAAGTATATATTGATCACGTTACATTTTCTTAAAAAAAAGAAAGTCTCAAATGGATAGCTAGTCAGAGAAGTAAGCGATTCCCTCATCACTTCAAGGCGTGGAGCGTGAAATTTTTTTATAAATTCATATTTTATAGAATAATGATATACTCTATCGTAATTGATAAGCATAATAATCCATAATGTTTATCTGCTCATACGTTTATGAATTTGAAATATATGTATCTTACTTCTCGATCTTGGGGGAACAAAGACCTAGTATGAGAGGAAAGCTTAAACTTGGAGGTGCTCAAAAACTGAAGCAACAAAATACTGAAGCAACATGCCCAAAACTCCAAACTTGTCTGTCTCTGTTCAAGCCTTTGGATCATGCAGGTGATGACGTACTGATCAGGGAGAAATTGTTACATACTCCCAGAGTACCAGCAAATCCATGCACTGACCAATAAAATCCTCCCAGCTGAAAGTGGTTTTGTCCCATGTGTCAGCACACATTGCACTCATCACATGATACTTAACTTAAAAATATAGTCTATTCAAAATTAAAAATAAATTAAAATAATGGGGAGAGTGATGAGTGCAATGTGTTCTGACACATGGGACAAAACCACTTCTGGTAGGATTTTATTGGTCAGTGCATGGATTTGTTGGTACTGCGAGAGTATGCAACAATTTCTTCCGAACAGGGAAAAATGATTTTTTAATATATATACGCCTTCTCTGCTGCAATGCCTCAGTTTTGATGAGAACAAGTCTAAAATATCCACACCACATCCAATGAAAATATCGATCCAAAACACACGTAAGATAAGTATGGATCTCAGTACTAACTTACATGAAGGTTACATGAAGGCTGCCTTGTTATTATTCACATTCACGAGGAGATTATGATTTCTCGGAACGCTGAGTTTTGTTACCATTATGTCAGTCAACAAACTGATCCATATCCAGTCATCCATGTTCAAAACTGTCAAGTGTTTTTCCTTACGTCCGACCGCCATTATCGAAAATTCCAACTATATTTATTTGTAATTAATAAAAAAATTTTAACACGTCCATATTTTGCATTTTGTTATAGTAATTATTATCCTTCTAGTTTACTCTTCTCTTTTTTTTTTATCGAATTAACATTTCTCTCTAACTGGTTTTTATGTTGGATAACAAAACCAAAGCCTTATCCTAATTAAGGTAGCTAAAAAACAACAGCAGGGGTTGTACTTAAAATTAATATAATATATAAACGGTTTGGTTTAACGTGCAAGACATCGGACATAAAAATTAAAGACTTGCTCGATAATCATCAATACCCTACATCACACGTCTATACACTGATTTAGCATGAAATCGGGGAAATGGGTCACCTTGTTTTACGATTAATAACTTTTAAAAGGGTAAATAGGAAGAAAAATGCTGGATTATTCTACAAGCCATTGACAATGTAATTAAGTCAATACCGCCCCAATCATTTAAGCGACTCAATCAATATTACTAGTTCAGAGAAATCTAGGTTACATCATAATTAATTTACATTTGTTACATACGCATGCATTTAGAAAAAGATCTATAGTGTTAAAAGATTTATGTCATTCTTTTTTGTCGCCATTCAAAAAAAAATAGACGGAGACATCGTGTATTTAAAAGAGAAAATTTATAAGAAGTCTTATTTTCTTGATTAATCAATAATTAATGGGTGGGAGGGAAAAGGCGGCTGAATGCATGCATCCAGGTTAATTTTGGTGCATTTGGGTAGTTCAGCTCGCGTGTACGAATTGAATTTGAGAATCTTCGAGCCTAATATAAATAAGCAGATTACCAGTCCTCTATTGACACGTGAAATTTTCTTAAAGCGGTTTCTCCTAAATAACGGGTCAAACAACAACATGTCTGTATATATAATCTCCTCTCCTGTCTCTTATACATGTGACGTATATAGTATATATAAGATGAATATGTACACACATATGTAAAATAATCAAGAACAGGAATAACCCTGTGTTATAGCTAGCAAGTAATATGAAAACTTACTTGAAATTAAGTTGCTGCAGATTTGAATTCGTGTATATATATCACGAAGTGGAAATTTCCACACAATTTCTCTTAGGCATGCATGCATGTTGATTGATTTAATGACTGAATTTTGGTGGTCATAAAAAAATTAGCTGATTTACCTGTATGAACATAGAAAATATAGTAGGTGAAAATAAAAAAATAAATGCATTTCCATACACACTCTTATCTTTTTTTTTCTTGTCAATTACTTCTATCAAACTAATGTTCCCTAAATGGAAAGCAATATCATCATACTAGTCATACAAAAAAAGAGATAATTATTGGAGTAGCATAATACATTGAATCGATTGTGTGTCATTGAAAGTAGGGAGTAAAGTGAGGCCAAAATGGATGAACGAGAAAGGAGTGATATGGGCGGATGTGGGTGATTTCACAAATGGGTAGATTTAAAAACACTAATTGAATTATTCCTCGTCTCTCTTTCCACCTGGCTGTTGTGCTACCCTGTCTCCGTTTTAATATTCACTAATTGATTGATATACCAGCACTTCATGATGACATTGACATTAGAGAATGTGAGTGCATGTCCCTTAAAAATGCAGTAAAAACAAATATTTAGAATAAATTTAATTAGATATCGGTGGACAGATGTAGGACGCTCAATTAATAGGATGCGGATTTCCTAAGAAGCCTAGCGCCTCTGCGTCCCTTAGAAGCAAAATCTCCACCGTTGAAAATCAATCCAAGAGCTCCAACTGAGCCACATCATAATGCTATTAAAAATAAAAAAAAGTATAATAAATAATTAATGAAAAACCTTGAAACTTTTTTCCAGAAAATTTTCAACTCTCTAGACCTACATTATTTCAAGAGAAAGACTTATAAAAGATACAATTTTACAATAAGAGTTAACTGGATAAGTCTGTATCTCTTATAGATCTTTTTCTTGAAATGAAATAGGTCTAAAAAGTTGAAATTTTTTATGCTACAAAGTTTTCAAAAATAAAAAATTAAAAGTTTTTCATTTATTTTATATTATAATACAATTTTTTTATTTTTAATGGTACAAGTGATAAATTATGAGCTCCAAAATAAATCCAAATGGCCAACATGTGAGAGGACAATGAGGGATTATGAGGGAAGGGATTCTGAGAGAATCCCAACCCCAATTAATACCACTTAAATGTTTCAATTCAACCGATTAATACCACTTAAATGTTTCCATTCAATCGGGGTAGGTTTGCATACTCATATAACCCCTTCCTTATACCCTAAATGCTCCCACATCAGTGGATATAAAGTCATTTTAACTATTTTTTTCAAAAGTTAAGGAAGCAAATAAGACCACTAAACTATAACATAATACAAATGTAATTATGATATATATTAGTTGATAACTAGAAAAAATCAGTTTTGAGAAAAAAATAATAATTTTAGACAATTTAAAGTAATCCCCTTTTCAACTTTAATTTTATTTCAAAAAAGTCAAAATTGTTTTATATTTAGAGAGGGAGAGAGCATAAGAGTAATACTACAAATTTATCGGCACAAAATATAATAAGTAGCATATGAAAGCCAAATCAATAAATGCATAATATTATGAAATGCAAGGGGGAAGAAAAAGTGTGTATAATGACGAGTAAGGGTGAATTCAAATAGAACAATTTTATGGAATATATCTTAGTAAATAATTATTCAAACATATTTTTATTGGTATGTATAAAAAGATTGACTGTATCTTATAAATTTCTCCCACCATCTCAACAATAAGAATACTTTTGAGATTCAATTTTTCAGTAAACATAAGTTTTTAACATATTTTTTTTTACAAATAAATTATATCCTTCACACCCTCGCCCATTTCCATATAAGACATTGAAGAGCGGAATTGTATCCTCCACATCCTCAAACTCACCCATCCAAATAAAAGGAGCTCCTTTATTTTATTTTGGCATAGGACGACGTCACTTTCAGATACCGAATGATTATATGAAAACGCCCAGGCGTCCTTTTCCATGTCTGTCCGAGTCATTAATTAATCAAACAGTGTATCATAATTCGGTTCCAGGTGTGCCAATGACTGGTAGTGGTCAATCCATCAGGGAACTGAACCATTTGAAAATCACACATATTTGCCATCACCTAATAATATGCATGCGGAGCAGCAGAGGTATATATATCTACAGTTTAACAGTTTCAACTAAAAAATGCTGCGCCAGTGGGCCGGGGGATTGGTACGCTTTTTCTTGAGAGCATTAATATCGATTCTGTGATTGATCTAGAAATGTCATAGAACAATATATCAGCGTCATCGAAGTCTATACATCGATATAGTTTGAATTCACTACATTATTCTCTTGAATGTGAATAATTCTACAGTTCATTCATCAGAATTCATTTAAACATGGAAAAGTGAATTTAGCTTGCATCTCACTACGTACACGATGTTTAATAACATTTCATAATAGTGGTGGATCTTTGTAATGACCTAGGATGAAGAACACAATACAATTTTGCAAAGGATTGAACACTGATTGGATTTCAAATATAATCTTTCAAATAAAGAAGATAATATCCATACATACATTCAACAATTACAAGTCAATCAACAACAAAGGGATTACAGTATCACAGAAATAGAGGTTAAAAGAATGAAGAAAACAACAAGAATTACTGAAGGAGTGAACAAAGGAAAGATCACAGGAAAGGGAAGAATCATAGTGGGTAGAATCTCAGAGAGGTGCCGCCTTCTTAGTTTTGGGCTTCTCCTATGGGCTTTGTCTTGGATCAGCCTTTGCCCACCATATATGGGTACGTTACAACCTTATCCAGTCAAATATTATGATCTGAGATAAATATGAAAGTAAAACAAAATAACGTACTCCCCTATTTCTAAATAACATGATGATACTAGTGATATATTCTAACCATCTACCTTTACTTCTAATCTTTCTCTTTTTTTTGTCTAATATTGGATAGTATTCAAAAGAATAATTTGGAGAAAATTTGTTAAGAATTAGAAATAGGTCGATCTTCCCAAATAGATCTTTTATTTAGGATGGAGAGAGTATTTGGTAAGAAGTCCTATCATCAAAGGCACAGCTTGATTGTTTGGGTCATGAGCATCACTTTTGAAAAAAATCTGGATCAATTAATTAATAACCAATATATAGAAGATGAAAAACGGAAATACCAAGTGAAGATTGATTTGATATTTAAGGACTTGACCACGTGGCACATTTTAAGCTCTCGGATCGTTTGGAAGAAATGGATTGACAACGCTGAGGTATCTGAAGTCTGAACCCCCCTTTTCCTACGTTCATCATCTCCCATCTCCGACAAGAAATCTCTCTCACACAATGCACTTGATTTCTCTCCTTTATTATTCCAGTCACACCGATCTGAATCTCACACTTCCTATGTGAATCAATTTCTGTTACATTAGCTCCTGTTATCTCTAAAACCATATTCATCCACCCACCATATGTAAATTCAGTTTCATACGTACATACGTCTCAATAAGAAAAGTCTAAGGTATGTCAGGCCAAAATCAACGTTTGAATGTGGTCCCCACTGTAACAATGCTTGGGGTAATGAAAGCTCGACTAGTGGGAGCCACACGAGGCCACGCGCTTCTAAAGAAAAAGAGCGACGCGCTAACCGTACAATTCCGTACGATCTTGAAGAAGATCGTGACAACAAAGGAATCTATGGGAGAAATCATGAAGAAATCATCATTTTCCTTGACAGAGGTCAAATACGTCGCAGGTAATAACATAAGACACATTGTTCTACAGAATGTTCGAGAAGCTTCCCTTAAGGTCAGATCTAGACAAGAGAATGTGGCTGGTGTTAAGCTTCCAAAGTTTGAAAAATTCACAAACAATGATGGTGAGATATATAATAATAAGAATAATGATCTCATTGGTTTGGCTAGAGGTGGACAACAAGTGCAGAATTGTCGTAGTGCTTATTTGAAGGCTGTTGATGTTCTTGTTGAGCTAGCTTCATTGCAGACTTCGTTTTTGACACTTGATGAGGCTATAAAGACGACCAATAGGAGGGTGAATGCTTTGGAGAATGTGGTGAAGCCTAGGATTGAGAATACTATTAGTTATATTAAGGGTGAATTGGATGAACTTGAGAGGGAGGATTTCTTTAGGTTGAAGAAGATTCAGGGTTATAAGAAGAGGGAGATTGAGAGGCAGAGGGTGGCTGCTAAGAAATTTGATGAGGATAAGTTTGGCGATGAGGACATTGCCATTGCATTGAATACATCACATAATTTGTTTTATGCAACAACAGCTGGAGATGAGGACATCATTTTTTGAATATAAAGAGGTTGCTTGCTTTTTGTAAGATATCATCATTCTTTTGTTAAGAGGTAGTAGTAGCCTTGTCTTTTTTATATTATTATGTAGTTGCAATCTGTCTGTTTTAATCTGGGGATTTCAACTTCCCCTTCTTACATATATGTCTAATTACTAATATAATTGAGTAATCGACTTTATAGCAATACTCAGCTTCTTCTACGTTCTCTGCATAATGTAGTGTTATGAAGTCCTTAAGGCCCGGTCTTAGGCAAATAAGATCAAGTGTGTGAACTTAAAATCTTTTCCGTTTACTTATCTTCAAGTCTGGTGATAATTGGGTGTTGTGTAGGCTGTATATTTTTTTTTGGACCTTGAAGAAAAAGATGGCCCAGTGATCCCAAAGACGATTCAGATAAAATTATAACATTGACATATTTACAGTCACAGGTCACAACATCACTCCTCCATTCACTCCTTTCCCTAAAGCCTCCATCAACCAAAATAAACATAATCAGTCCCATTAATGACATCACTAATTCTCCACACAACGACCTATTTTACTCTTACATGGGTTTCCTGATACGGTACTAATAAAATCAACTCAGAAAAATGAATTACAATGGGAAGGGGCAAAACAAAGAAATAGCACATGGAAGACTTGGCATATTGTCACTCCAAAATATTCCAGGATTCTCGAGTTTTCTAAGGTCATTGATTGTCGTTGTTTAATGTCAAGGATCCGTCCCTCATTAATTTGAGACTCAAACTTGTGAACCTCTCTCGTGAATACTGTCTCGATGCCTTCCTCCAATCCGTGCCAGCCTTCATCATTGCTGCGAACTCCTCATAACTTATTCTTCCATCCTGCACATTCACCACCAGACCACATTAAAGGGCAATTCTATATGAAATTATTATATCAGCACTTCTAAGTATCCAATCAAAATGTAGCATTCAAGTCTAGGTTTAAGCACATAATCAGTCAAAGATGTCCCCGAATATACACTCAAGCATTCATTAATTTATTTTCGTAATTGTGTTTACAGCAACTCATAATGTCATGCTTGTTTGTGACATAAAGTAGCTTAACATTCAGTATGCTGATGTCATGAAGCAAATACCAATATGGACATAAAAGGAAAATTTGGTTTGCAATTTCAAATATCATCCGAAGGCAAAAAGAAAGGTTGTTTAATCTTAAAGGTAAACTGACCTTGTCTGTGTCGACATCATGCATAATTGCACTAATGACTTCTTCATTGTTTGTGTCAACTTCATCAGCTAAGGCATTGCGTAGCTCCTCAATCTCTATATATCCACTCCGGTTCCGATCAAAGAATTGGAAAGCTTTCTTCAAATGCTCATCATTGCCCATTTTTCTCAGATGAACAGAAATGGCAACGAATTCTCCATAATCTAAGTATCCATCTTTATCTGTATCACCCTGCAAAAGCAACTACAAAAGATTAGAAGAAGCCTACAATCTTAAAATGGGACATAACTCATACAATAAGCAGAAAGAACACTTTCTAGGAAAATTAAGAGTATCTGCTTGTGGTCACCCATTTGTTCCAACAAAGGACTTCAATCCAATCATTATGCCGAATAAAAAACTCACAAAGTATAAAACAGAGAAAAAAGAGCCTACAAATGTGGCAAAGCTACAAACTTCAGTGCCTAGCTCAAACCTACAAGTTTACAGCTCCAAACTAAGTAGTGGAGAGAAGGATTCCAGTGATACTCACCGCTTCCATCAAAATTTGAACGTCAGCATCAGCCATTTGATGGCCTAGTTTATGCAACCCTGCTCGTAGCTCATCAATGTTAATTTTTCCTCTATTGCCAGTATCCATCACCTTAAATCCCTCTTTTATTCCTGCAACTTCTTCTACAGACAAATGCTCTGCAATCACCTGTTCCCAAAAAATTTCACCAAATACAAATATCAAATGCTTTTGAATTACCATGATCACACGCATGAACATAGAGAAGACAACCACCAAGTAGATTTCCAACAAGTTTCGTAAGCATTACCCTGAGAGCTCTTTTCTTAAGCTTGTTCATTACTGAGAATTGCTTGAGCCTTGCCTTAACAGTTTCTCCTAATGACACATTCGGAGCTTTCTTGGCATTCTGTAACCATGGATGATCTGCATTTGATAAAAAGAGTAAAACATTAATCATCAGTTGTCAACCCCCCAATCTTGTCAGCGGGCTGAAATACCACATATTCTATGCTTCTTGTTATGTCCCTAAAGCTTAATTATGAACTGCATGTTACCTAACACCTCTTGTGCAGTAAGCCGCCGCCTTGGGTCAGGATCAAGCATTTTCTTAACAAGATCTTTAGCATTATCAGAAACTTTTGGCCATGGGTCCCTTTTAAAATCAATAACAGATCGAATGATTGCTTGTGCAACTCCCTGTTCAGTTTCTGCATTTGAAGAGAGAAAATGCGGACATGTTAGCTTGAAGGAAAAGATCTTTGCATGGAAAGCATCTTAATTACATGAATTCACTGATTCCTACAAACAGGACAAAATCCACTCATGAGCATCTGGTCATTAAAAGGGAGGAAACGGTTATTTGTCTGCTGCTACTGACAATATTGCAGTTCTCAGCATCTAATCATTGCTCAACTCAATGGGGAAGTTCATTAGACCAATGGGCTATATAAAAGCGTAATCAATATATAGCATGAGCTCTAGACTTTATTCTCACAATGCGAGCGGATGGAAAGGACAGTATGTATTTATTAACTGGGAAACGAACACACTACTCTTTCTTGACTGTCCTAGAGTCATTTAAAGACAAGCATTTATTTTTCTTCCAACAATATATGGGTGACTTTATTTGAATTCTCAGCCATTTAAGTCCCAACTGTCATGAGCTGGAATAAATCATTCACAGGACTAAACAAACCTGCCCAAAACGGGGGGACACCACAAAGTAGGATGTAAAGAATTACTCCAGCACTCCATATATCCACTTCTGGCCCATAATTTCGCTTTAGTACCTCAGGAGCCATGTAATAAGGACTTCCGACAATCTCATTAAATCTTTCACCTGCAGGAAGTGGCAAGCATCCGTAAACGACTTTTGGACAAGGGCAGCAGATTGACAAGACAAGCAACATAAGGAGAAGCGAAGCTCAATTTCTATCCAAATGCATTACCAGGTTTAAAAAATACAGACAGCCCAAAATCAATAGCCTTCAGAGGTGCTGTTTCTTTCTTGTTTCCAAACAAAAAGTTCTCAGGTTTGAGATCTCGATGCATCACACCATGTTTATGGCACATCTGAAACATAGCAAAACAGAAAACACTCAATACCAAATCCCAAATTTCACAACAATACACAATCTGAAGACTCAAAAAGCGTGAAATTGCAAATTCTGAGTGCAGTATCGTCACACCAATAGCTTTTAACATCAAAGGTTTTAAAAGTCCGCCAAATGAGAAGTTCAACAAACAAATATTGTCATAACGAAAGCCAGATGTTTCAATAGTAATAGTTCCATTTCCTTGCAAAAGGCATGATAAATGAACCATATAGGACAGTATTCATATTTTTTTCTCATAAGTACAGTGTTTATCAGTACATGCCATTCGAAACACACGATCACACAGTACATATAAGTGTAATAATTCCTCAATTTTCAATTTTCAATTTTCGTTGGCAGTATTATCCAAATAATGAGCTCAATATATGTAATTCCACACGTTTAAAGGTCTCTCCATTTAGACTAATACTATTAGAATAGAATCTTGAAAAGCATCTTTCTAACGCTATTTCCACAATCTGAAACATGTCGAATAATTTCTTCCACTCATTTAAAATTCCATACACAAAAAAAAAAAAACAGATCTAATAACAGTGACGTTAAAAAATTGAAGAATTCGTTACCTGCACAACTTCAACGATCGTCTTTGTAACGGCGGCGGCGGCGCGTTCAGTGTAATGTCCACGCGCCACAATCCGATCAAACAATTCACCTCCTTCACACAATTCCATAACCAAATGAACAGCATTATCATCCTCATAAGTATTCCTCAACGTCACAATATTCGGATGCTCTGGCAAATGTTTCATAATCTCAACTTCTCTCCTCACATCCTCAATATCTATATTCGTCCTCAGCTTCTTCTTCGAAATCGACTTACAAGCTAAAACCTCACCAGTCTCTCTGTCCGTACACAAATATGTAATTCCGAATTCGCCCCTGCCTAGCTCGCGACCTAGCTCGTATTTTCTCTCGATTTCTCGCCCCGTCGGATCTTTTAACACGGCGAGTTTGCTTTCGCCGTTGGCGATGTAGTTAAAGTCGTCGCTGGCAAACGGATTTTCCTTCTTCTTCTTTCCTTTCTTCTTCGTTTCGCGAGGTTCAGACGGAGTTACACAACAATTTCCCATGCTTCACAAAACTCCGAAGAATTTCAGAATTTGAATTTTCTAAAAAGAGGTCAAATACTGAAATGCATTCAAGATTGAAGATCCAGCAAGTTCAACCATATAATATAAAAATAATAATAATAAAAGAAGTAGTTGAGTGTGTTGAAAAATGAAAATAAGAGAAATTGTTTTGTTTTGTTTTGCTTTCCCAATGTTTTACACGGAATTGAGATTATCAATGGAGAAAGATAATGAGAGAAAAGTATATACAGAGAAATGTGTGAAGAAGAGTGAGAGATGATTTAATGGAGGGTTTTGGGAAGGGAAAGAAGGATTAAAATTAAAATTAAATTAAAGCGCGTGGAGCAGCCACCAAATATGAAAGGAAGATGGTCAAACTATATATCTTCTGTGTGTGAAATTTTATTTTTCTTTTTTTTTTTAAAAGAAAAAAGAAAGAGAAGAGGAAATTTTATTTGTCTTGGCTGTATGGTTTTTAGATTTTCTGTCTTTCTTTCATTTTGTCTGAGGAAGTCAATTTAAAAAAGAAGCCGTTTTTCCATATTTGAAAGATAGGAATATATCCAAATCTCTATTAAAAAAGAAAAGAAATATCCAAATCCTATTGCTAAAAGACAGAAAGAAATATTTCCCAAATTACAGGGTAGTTCAACAAATACAAGTTTTTCCCTTTCCCCAATGTCTCGCTGAATGAGATAAATGAAGCTTGTTCGTAGGGCTGTACAAAGACCGGGGGAGACCGGGCTCCCCCTCAGCCCGAGGTCTGGTCCAGTCATGTCTTCGGGCTGAGTATCTCAACCCGAAACCCGGACCAACCCGATGGAAACCCGACTGTCACCGGGTCGGGCCAGACCAGACCGGACTAGGCCGGGTAATGGTCCATCTACCAAAAAAAATTCATCATCTCTTAGAGTCTATGAGGAAAAAAGACTCCAACTTTTTACTAACATATGGAAGAAAAAGACCCATCTTAGAGAAAAAAACTCATCTACAAGAAGAAAGTTTCTAACTTTTTTTATTAAAATGTAAAGACATACAACAGAGATGAAAGACTCTAGCTTTTTACAAAAAAAAATAAAGACTTACAATACAACAATACAACATCTGGAAGAAGAAAAGGCAGAGAATCTGAGTTCTAAAACAGCAACTCGAGCAAGATAGAGAAGTGACGATGACGATAAGAGCAGATTTTTGGACTTGAGTTTAGTATTCTAACATTTGGTTTGAAGATTGAAGAATGTAGAAGTGAAACTGAAGTATGATGGAGGATTAAAATTTAAAACCAAAGTGATTGTCGGCAGAGAGAAGGAAAGAGTGAAAGGGTATTATTGACTATTGAGTATTCTCTCTCTTTCATCTATGAAGGACATCCCATACCCCATAGTCAGAGACTCAATCACGTGATGTGTACTTTGAAGAAGGAATTTTTTTTTATGTATGGCTCACATAGAGCCACGTGTTCCCTTGCACAATTTTTTGGCCAGAAGTGTTCCCTTGTACATTTGAATATATATAATGTTTAAAAAATATATATAATATATTCTTTTTGGTCGGGCCAGACCAGACCTCCTGGTTTGATATGCTAGCCCGAGACCCGGTCCCACCCGAACTTCGGGTCAGAACCCGGTCCAGTCCAATATCTGGTCGGGCTGCTTTTCCTCTTTTCGGACGGACCAAGACTGGACCGGGCCGGGTCGGGCTGACCGGGTTGCCGGACCATCTGAACAGCCCTACTTGTTCGTTCGATGATTCGGACATTGTGCATTTACCTTTATGCCCTTTAAAAGAATTGTTCAACGACCACGTACACTATAGCAGCCGGCTCATCCATAGACTTTTAATTAAGACCACGTGTTAATTTATACGTGTTTGTTTGCATAAAGATTTATTTTTTTGGCATATAAGATTTATTTAACTAATTTAATTTGATTAAGATATTAATTAAGTTAGTGATTATCTCATGAAATTATCAATTCATCATCACCTTCTCTCTTGTTTGTTTATTATTGATTATTAATGTGCATTGTTAGAGTTAGATTTGAGAAAGAGTTGTGAACAATTAGAAATAGGTCTTATATTTAGAACCAAACTCATCTCTCCGAAAAAATCTTATATTTAGAACATGAGGGAGTGTAAATTAATTGATTCATTTCCTTTTGTAGCGATACTAGAGATATTAGATAATTCATTTTATAGCCTATTATGTATTATTGGATATTTTTCTCAATGTAAACGAAATTTCCTATTTTTATAGGTATTTGGATTTTAGACTTCTAGAAAAAGGGATTTTCGACAACATTTTTCCTTACAAATGATCTAAATCTATATTTTGATCTCATGTCTCCATGTATATGGCATTGTTAGATTCGCTATTAATGTGTAACGTGTCAATTTTCCGTTTTAATTATTTGTTGCCAGCAATGTACAATTGTACAGTGATCGTATGCCGAAAATGATGGCAAGAAAATCACATGCATGAGTTTTTTTTTAACACGAGAAAATAATAACGAGAGACAGCTCCACAAGGAAAGTTTCCTTCATTAACTATCGCGTTTCTAGAAGTTTTGACTTTATTCTAAACAAAGGCCATTCATCAATGGTGTTTGTTGGATTGTTATTAGTCATTAACTTCCACCAATTTCTGGCATATTTTCATTAGGCTGATGTAATCTTTTCTCCCTAAAATTTGATTTTATTTTAGTTTTAGTCCTTTATAATTTCAAAAGAGGTTTTAATCTCTTCAAAAACAAAATATATTAACTTATTATAAGGACCAACATTAATTTTAAATATAATTAAATTTGAGTGACTAAAACCTCATGTTTAAATACTTTATCGAGTAAAATAAAAATTAGAGCAAATTTGACGAATTATTAACCACTTCTCTACCTTTTTAAAATAATGCCAACGCCTTAGTTTCTTAACTCTTTCTTTGAGATTCAAATTTCAAACTAATTATGCTTATATTCAGCGCATGTAACAAAGCAGTCCGAGTTTCTTTGGCAAAAAAAAAAAAGTAATCCAGTTATTACATGTGCACCACATACAGATGATATTGATATTGATTTTCCCTGTTACTCTTTCCTCCTTTTTTTGGGATATTTTCTAACACTGTGCGTGCATGTGTGTGTCTCACTATTTTATTAATTAGTGTTTTGAGTTATGCAAAACTGCACTAACTATATATTTTATATTTTTATCCCGCATAGACCACGCGAAAGATTTGCTAGAGAAGATTTTTTTTTCAAAAGAAATACTTTTTCGTTTGGGATTGTTTAGACAACTAAAGACAGTGATATTATTAAATGGAAACACAACAAACGCACACTATCACACTACAAGAAAATATGTCTATTTTCGAGGCTAAATTTTCGCGGAAAAGAGAACCGCCAAAACATGAAGTTTATTAAATTTTTTTTTTAAAAAATGAAGCATATGTTTTCGCGCAACAATGCAGAAACATGTATTTGTTTAGTTTTGGTGCATATTTTCGCGCAAAAACGCGAAAACCTGTAGAAGCATTTTTTTAAAGCATGTATTGCATTCTTCAAATTGTTTATTTTTTTAAAAAGACACCTTTGACAATTTTGATCCCTCACCTCATATCAAGAATAAAGTTTACATTCAGATATAACAATTTCTCTCACCGTGGCGCCAGAACATGCAGACATGTGCATGTTTTTGCACCGTGGCGCGAAAACATGTACACAAATACATGTTTTCGCACAATGACGCGAAAACATGCAGACATGTGCATGTTTTCGCTCCATGGCGCCAAAACATGTAAACAATTACATGTTTTCGCACCATGGCGCCAAAACATGCAGACATGTGCATGTTTTCGCGCCATGACGCCAAAACATGTAAACAAATATATGTTTTAGTACCATGGCGCGAAAACATGCACACATTTTTCTACGGGTCTATAAATATCTTCTTTCTCTCCAATTTTTTTGTATTGTGTCTCCCGCTCAAATATTTTCTCTCCCTCTATTTTTTATTATCATTTTCCCTCTCTCTCCATTTCGCTTACATCATCACTCTTGTAATCATTTTCTAATATTTTTTATTATTTCAACCTTACTTACTCTTGTTTTTTTATCTTACTTACTTTTGAAGTATTGAACTCAATGTGTCTTATTATAACATGCTTTAAGGACCATTTTAAGAGTTGATGCTTATTTCAATTACTAATTGTTTCTCTATCTTTGCAAAAAAAGTATCCGAAGATGTCAACTTTGATTGTGACATAAAAAAATGAAGTGAAGTTCTCATTCATCCCACTGTAACACATTCTTCTATTTTTTGTCTTTCTTGTTCATTTTCACTCATTTGTATATATTGTGCTCACCAAAAATGCAGTGAAATTCTTCTTATAAATTTATTTTGGTATATTTTTTCTTAATTTAATTAAATTGTTTGATTTATAACTTTGTTTTGAAGAACAATTTGAAATATGATAATCCAGAACTTGAACGCCTCAACTCTTTGTCATGGAATCCCTCCCTTTCTCAAAATGATGGTCACTTTCCCTTCCTTGTTGGTTCTAATGAGCTCGAAGGAGGTTGGTTTGAATTTAATTTCATCTTATTTTTCTTCAACTTTACTTTGGTAGAAGCTTAGAGAAGTTTTGTGGTTTATTGTATCTCACATTTTGTGGTCTTTTATAATGTGAAGTCTCCGAATACACTATAACCATATTTGCTTATTATAGACACATTTTTGTTTTCTTTACTGTATCTTACATTAGACTTAAAAAAATAATTCCTCCGCTCCTAAATATAAGGCCTTTTTGGAGAGATGAGTTGACTTTGGTCTTGAATATAAGGTCTTATTATAATTATTCCTGATTTTTCTCCTAATTAACCTTAATAATGCGCATCAATAGTCAACAAGCTAAGAGAGTCAGGGAGAGAATAAAGGTAGATGATTAGGGTAAATTGGTGGAAAGATGAATTTGAATAGAAAATGGGGAAAGAATTGTAATCAATTTGAGGTTGATTTTTATAATTAGAAATTGCAGGCTAATTGTGACGTGTGTAACAATGTGATAATTAGACATGTTTTTGCGTAATGGTGTGAGAACATGCTTCTAGATGAAAACAAGTTCTCGCAGCATGGTGCGAGAACATGTTCTCACAGCATGTTCTCACACCATGACGCAAGAACTGCAAACATGTTCCCTCGGACACCCGCGGAAAAAAGTGAAAAACATATTTTCACACACCATTTTTTCACGTTTATCAAAACCGGGAGAATGTATTGTTTTCGCGGTTTTTCACGCCAAAATCTTTACAAAAGTAATCGTCAATAAAGTCAAATATTCTTGTAGTGTCAAGTCCTTCTCGCGCGATTGTTTCAGATAAGATATCAACTTTTCCGAGTCAATTCATTTGTCCTGTTTTCATCTGCAAACCGTTTTTAACAGATTAATTAGATTAACAGTTTCGGGTTAACTCACGAGTTTCATCCCATATTACCAGCTATTCTTAATCTTACGTCCAGCCAGTGTGTTAACTCTCAGTTATAGTATATGAAACGATGTTTTTCACATTCTACTGATTATGTTAACAACTTAACATTGATTAGTTAGCCAAACGGTGATCCTTATTTCAAATAAAAAGTAATAACAGTTGAGATTTTTCAAAAGAATTAGGGTGTGCTTGGATGGAGGGAAAATGAGAGAGGAAAGAAAATGGGAGAGGAAAATGGGGTGAGGGGGAGTATTTTCCCTTGCTTGGATGAGGAGAAAATGGGAGAGGAAAGAAAAGGGGAGAGGAAAAGTGGGTGGGCCACATGCCCCATTTTCCTCCCAAAGTTTTCCTCCCAAAATGGGGGGATTATAGGAGAGAGAAAAGTTACACATCATTGTCCAATGACCATGCTCCACCTCACCCAGCCATTTTCCTTCCTTTCTATTTTCCCTCATCCTTCCAAGCATGATGAGGGATAACATTTTCTCTCCCATTTTCTTTCCTCTCCATTTTCTCTCCTCCCATTTTCTTTCCTCTCCCATTTTCCCTCCATCCAAGCAGACCCTTGGGTAAGCCGTGCATAAAGATCAAATTAAATATTGATCTGAACCATTAGTTATGCCTGGATTGCTGATAAATTAATGAGCTACTACTTTTTTTCATCTCACTATTAAAGTTGAAATGCACACCAATCATCGAAGTGATTAGAGCCAAGTTGGACGAATAATAAAATTTCTAAAATTTGAGTGCAGTGGGAAAAGACTTTTATTATAATTCGGGTGACTTATTTGGGATTTGGAGGTTCACATTAGTCAAACTGGATAACTGATTTTAGTTTATAAAGATAAGAAGTATAAAAAGTAAGGACAGAATAGTAAATGCACGGAGAATGAGGTCCCCCCGTCATGTGTTTGGGGCTATTCGTATGGCCAACAAATTCTGCACATGTACTCTTCAAAGTATTTCACGGCGAATACCATAAATGAAAATTGCTGAATTAATTTAAAAATTGAGTAAACTACGTATTTAAAATCAAGTTTATATCTTAGTCTTAACAATGATTTTTATTTTTTTTATTCAATCTCGAAAAACTAATTTGAAGATACAATTATTTTTACAAACAAGCTTTATAAGAATGGGGAAATTTATTTTACTCACGAGTTATCTAAAGAGGGAAATACAAAAGGCAAGTTATATCACTGTCACTGACCTTTGGATAGGATATACATGAGGGTAAAGGGGTGTTTTGGAGAAAGCACAATTTATGTTTATGATGAAAAAGTTTTTAGAGGCATGAAAAGGTTGGAGGGTGAATGAATCGATTATGGAGGATTGACCAGTCAAACTTTTACCATTTTTGACTTTTCTCTCAAGAGTACTCCTCCGCTTTTTTTTTTTTTTTTTTTATATAATCATTCCCACATGCTTGCTTTCTAGTGACAAAAGCATCAAATATCATAATATAATGATATGATCCTAACACGCCAAACTACTTCATACAGAGATTATACTATATTTTATATAAATATCCGATTATGCTTTTCATTTATTATGCCAACGTTTTCTTCATATATGGCATATTATATACTACCTCCGGTCCTAAATATAAGACTTAATTGACTTTTTTTTTTGGATAGATTAAGGTTGCAAAATAGGTTATTAAATCATGACATATTTAATATCATTTTAGATTATTCATTAGCTTATATGTAAAATAAACTAGTGTAAGAGAAAAAATTAGGTAAATCAATTTATAATTAACTTAGGGATTTTTCAAAAAAGTCAACTAGGTCCTATATTTAGGACCGAAGGGAGTATTAAATATGATCATAAAATGAAAAATTAATAAATCTTAGATCAAAATTAATGACTCTACATACTACTACCTCCGGTCCTAAATATAAGACCTAATTAACTTTTGTTTGGAGAGGTTAAGGTTGCGGAATAGGCTATTAAATCATTACATATTTAATATATTTTTAGATTATACATTAGTTTATAGGTTAAACAAACTAATCTAAGGGAACAAAATTAGGTAAATCAATTTATAATTAACTTATTTTGTTTTTTATTGGATTTTCTAAAAAAGTCAATTAGATCTTATATTTAGGACCGAAGGGAGTATTATATACTGAAAGCGACTTACAACAAATAAGTAAGTAAGCTTCGTCTACTAAAATCAATGATTGCAATATTCAGATTTTGCCAACAGTAATTGGAGTAATATAGAGTACTTATCCACTCAATAAAATGACGTGCCTAAATCACATAATCCATACCAACTTCCTTTTCAGAAACTAAAATTTTCTCTTGTATTGGGTCTTTGGTCACAAAATTTGTAGTGTTTAGCATGTCCCCAAAAGGATTTGAATTTCGATCTTATAAAATACAATTTCATAAAACTTAACTCGTTGTGGTCCTTTCTTAAATACTATTGATCATTGAGATAATCACATGAGTAAGACATTGTGTTCCCAGTCAAAAGTGGCATGTTTATAATTAATTGTTGACAACAACTTGCGAATTAATCTCATCTGAGAAATTTTCTCACATTAATAAAAAATTTCAGCTGGCCTGACACTACTCTAAATATTTAAGTCATCAATATTTTATTTTGGACTTAGACCCATAAAACACTGCACTCCGTATTTTGACACCATATTCCCTATTTTTAGAACACTCTCACAGTCTCACAAAAGCCCGGTAGAGGAATACCACATTAATCCTGCATGGAGCAATGAAGCTAAGACTAGATGCTTAAATAGGATCATAAAAACAACAGAGAACACGTATAATATAATATTCATGTAGAACCCACTTTTTACATTTTTCTGCACTCCATGTTGGGTTGGTAACAAATCGCCTACTTGTAAGTTGGTATGGGTCAAGTATGGCTTCTTCAGATTATTCAGGACTGCCAATTTTAAAATGCGTTGACCAAGCTCAATATAATTGTAGCTGAAGTTGTAGGTGTTGAATGTCATTGAATTTGGACAAAGTCATGGCACAAAACCCACAGCTAGAATCTGATAATGCCCTCAAAAGATTCCCTCATCATTTTTTTCCATTTGCCGCATTTTTTTCCATTTGCCGTGAGAGGAAAACAAGCTCAATTATGAATTGCCCACCTTACTCCTAAATATAGAAGTGGTTGGGATTGACTTTTGATCATATAAATAAAACTTTTTTTTTCTCATTTCATCTTTTAGTTTTATCATTGTTTATTAAACTAATTTGTATGATTTATAAACTAATATATAATCTAATAATACACAAACTTTTTTAAAAAATATAAAAAATATAATTTCGTTCTCAAATTTTCTACATTAGTCAAATGGGTTTGGAGATAGTACTTTAACACCACCTGCTCATTTCTCATATTTGGATGTGCCATTGGATAAGTGTTTGGTTTCAGCTCTTCAACAAGGAAAGAACGTATTATTGACTTCACTAGATTCACCACGAGGAAAGTTTCTATTCAGATTCAAGAGTACTAGCTGATGTTGCTTTACAAAACATACCGGACATTAACTTTAGGCACTCGTCTGGTATATCACAAAATCCATCAATCATCAGTTCACAAAGAATGCATCCTTCGACTTTCCTACGGCTAAATACTAGTGCCTTTATAAAGTAAACAAAACTTCCAGGCCTCTCTGCCCATAAATCAATTCTTGAACAAATTGCTGTAAAGAAAACAGCTTATCACCGGCCCCTATATATTTTACAGCAGGTGAGAAGAATTTCTGGTATGAAGCTATAAGTGGCTTGACTTTTAACCACGAACAATAATATTAATGGGTTGTGCAGCGTGACCAGCTATCCCCACAACAAACCATCTTTAAGTTGCACGCTTATGGCAGAAATCTATCTCGTTTTTTTTGCTAATTTAGGGTTCTTGCACATTCGGATGCTCTGGGGAGTGACCTCTACCAGTTCATCTTCTTGGATGTACTCAATGCAGTCATCCAGACTATAATCCAATGGTGTATCAAGAACCACTGCATAAAGGAGTGAGATTATAAATAACACAATTTCTAGCTTACACCAGCAGATTGGAAACTGGCGATTAAGACTTTTCATTTTATAAATTTTGGGCTAAAAAATCTGCATCACAGAATTCTCTCAGCCTAGACCTGTAAATAACCATACTCTAAAAAGCCTATTAAGAAGCTACGTTGTTATATGAGCAAAGTAGGCAAGTACAAAAATCAAGATGTGGCATGCTTAAGTATATGGACTTGATGAAATACTATTATAGGCTTGCTGCTACTACTAGGGTTTGTTTGTTAGTTCAGGGTTCACTTGAAGGAACTCTAGAATGGTAGTGAGCAAAAAGTAGCTAATAATGAAATAAACAGACTTTGCAACTGCACTAGAGCTCCGCTCACCTGTTTGTTCCTTGTTGGAACGAACATTTGTTGCAGCCTTTTTCTTACAAACATTTAAGGACAAATCCCCAGGTCGCTGATGGATGCCGACGATTTGACCTTTGTAAACATCCACTCCAGGACTAATAAACATCTGTCCTCTCTCCTGTGAACTAGCAAGCGCATAAGAAGTACTTGTTCCTTCTTCAAAAGCAACCTATAAATCATTAACTTATAATTAATTAATGCATTGAGGAGAAACTCACATTCTCAAGTGCCATAAACTTTGATAAAAAAGGTGCCATAAACGATGTGAAGGATATGTCTGAAGCCTAAAGCATAATCTGAACAGTATGGGTGACATAATTACAATTTTCTGTAGCAGTAAAGAAGTTACCAGTGAGCCTTGATCCCGAGTGCTGATGTCTCCAGCCCAAGGCCCATAGCTATCAAAGATAGTATTGAGAATTGCTGTTCCACGGGAGGCTGTTAAGATAGAATTCCGCAATCCCAAAAGGCCACGGGTTGGAATCTTATATTTGAGTAGGGTAGTTCCTTCCGATCTAGGGGAAGAAAATAAAGAATATATCAGAAAGATTGTTATATCAATTTGGGTGCAGATAATTTGGTGTCTACTATCACCAGCTAATCCTTCAGAAGAAATTATGACTCCTTTTCTTGGCCATGGGATTTATCCAACAAGAAAATACGCTTTGTTCAAGGAAGAACCCTCCATATGTCGGCCATTTAATATAAACTATTTTAATTTGTTTATACATGAAAATAGACTTTTGTCCCATGACTCAAGAATCCTCTTTCAAAGAAGTTCCTCTTCTTTTTGAGAAGGAGGATGCCTCATCTGTGGTTTTTGAATCCCTTCTTTCCAAAATGCCCCATCGAGTGAAGCTTTTGGAATAACTCATGCATATCAGGATGTATTATGTTACAATACATGTTAACATGGAGCATATGTACAATATCCAAGGAGAAAAGCCTCGGGTAGATAACTATATCATAATTAAAATAGAAGATAACCATTTTCTACATACCCAACTCCTTCCATATCGAACATTTGTCCTCGTCTCTTGCCCAGAAGTTCAACAACGGCTCCCATGTGTTCTTCTGGTACCTCCACAGTGGCAATCTGTAACCATTTAATATAAGTGAAATGAGCAAAATAATAACTATTAACCTGTGTCCAGTGCAAAGGGTTACTCTTACCCTTTGGAGTTTGATTCTATGCAAAGATATAATTTACAGTTATAGCATTTTGTAGCTGAAGAAAAGATGGGGAAGAATTATGAGTTGAACAACTTTTATACTACAACGAAACATTTTCGAGGACCTTCCAAATTTACGCATTAACCTGGGACAAATTATTTTCAGGCTCTCTCAGTGATCTTGTAGTAAGGAGAAAACAAAAAATCCACTGACAAGCATTTCAATGCAACAAGGACATTACCGAATTTCCATTTTTTTTACGTTGGATAGATCTATACAAGTCTATATCGTTTATGCAAGCATCAGATATAACTATCAAAGTCTTTAAAACAAAACAAAGGCAATTTCTGCAGAGTCACCTCATATGGTTCCAGAAGCTGGTCGCCCTTTTTCTTGTTGATAACTTTGGGAGGACCTACCATAAATTCATATCCTTCTCTTCGCCTGCAAATACCATTTTTTGGGGACAAAGCAAATACCATATTAGGAGCAAAACAAATAAAAGAAAAAAAACAACCATCATTATCATCAAAAAATGTATTCATTTCTCAATTTATTTTCTAATTATATGATTGAAATCAGACTTTAAATATAGGTTTTTCCCCCAGCGTTTTTTCCCTTCATTTTTAATAATTGTAGAGTCTGATCTGGTCAGTTACCATGATTCGAAAACAGTTTTTCGAACGTCTTTTTTCAGTCCCTAAGATTTCATTGTCTGAATGGTGGCTTCATTTCATGGGCTGAATGGAAGAGATGCTGCCATCTGCTTCCCAATATAATCCCACCTCATGCCATGACTAAAGTGAGAAATTTCAGAAGACATTATTTCTTAAAATTTACTCAATCATACTTACATATTCTCTATGAGTATGGTTATGTGCAAAGTACCACGACCACTGACAACAAAGGTGTCTGCTGTTTCACCGTCTTCAACTTTCATGGCTAAATTTCGCTCTAACTCACGATAGAGCCTATCCCTTAAATTCCTACTAGTAACATACTTTCCCTGAAAAGTTGCAAAGAAGCTTAAGTTAGTAAAGCCAAACTGACAGAAGAAACTATATATTAATTACTAGCTGTTAAAGAACACATTCCAATAATGCCAAGCTGCTTAGCTAGCTAAACTTAATCAGTTATAACACGTAATCATAATGAACAGGCATACCTCCCGCCCAACAAAAGGTGAAGTGTTTATGGAAAAAGACATTTTCACAGTAGGTTCTTCCACCCTGATGGATGGCAGTGGCTTCCCCGATACCTTGTCAGCAATTGTTTCCCCAATCTGATTAAATAAATAAAATAGTTAACAGGCCAACACTTTAAGTATAAACTCCATCTGAAACCATAAACCATCAGGTGGCACCTGAATATCAGCAATTCCACATACAGCACATATATCACCAGCCTCAACACGTTCTGCAGGGACCCTGCTGAATTTGTCATACACAAAAAGCTCACTAACTCTTCCAAATCTGCATGAATCTTCAGAAGTGCATACCTGGATAAAAGAAATCTAAGACTTTGTTCTTAAAGAAATTGACATGCCAATTTGATTGAAACTAAGCCTCGGTAATCTCAAATGTCTCCAGAGAAAAGGAAAGGAGGGAAAAACTACACATATAGGTAATAAGTGATTGAAAATAAAGATGAAATTTAGCATGTTATTCGTCAAATTTCAAGACCCAGAACTGTAAGCATAAGGTAAAAGGTGAAGCATGTCAAAGTGATTAGAAACCGAAAAGCATAAGATAGAAGAAAAGGCAACCATCTCACCCTGACGTCCATGCCTTTTTCTAATACTCCAGCTTGTAAGCGTCCAATTGCTATACGCCCTTTATGTTCATCATACTCAATATTAGTCGCCTAGTTAGAAGCATAGAATGCAAAACTATGGATTAGATCTTCAGAATAAACACAGACATTAACAAATATGCATTGATTTAGTCATTATATAACTTTATTCTGTATTATCAACCAGATGTGCTTGTTCTTGATTTTAACTTTTTATCCTCTTTTTTCCCTTGAGTTGTAAGATAATAGGAATAAAAGTTCAATAAATGTCCTCATATATTAAAACATAACTTTGGTAAAAACATGCCATATGTTCACAAGATATGTCGGACTTAGATGATCCGCAGAAGGCAGTGAAAGTTAAATAGATTATGTGACTACATATCTAATAATTTTCATTTATGAACCTAGCCAATCAATGAATAATCACATTTTGCAAGCTTTTGATGCTGGCAAGTATGGCGTTTATGCCATTAATTGGTAAACAAAATATAAAAAAAAAAGATAAGACGTAGCAATTGATCCATTGTTGAATGGTTTCACATCATGGAGCTCAGCGCAGGAATAAGCTACCACAAAAATCAGTCAGATTACAGAAAAGTGATATAATAAATTAATAATCACTAACCAGCATTTGCAGCGCACCATCTTTGTCAATATGGGGTCCAGGGATGCATCTGATTATAGCTTCAAACAATGGGCCAAGATCTTCTGCCAAATTATCAGGCGTTAATCCTGCTTGTCCCTTTATGCCACTAGCATATATTGTTTGGAAGTCACACTGCATGCACAATTAAGCAAAACTTTCATATTATTATTTACAGAATCTAGAGCATATTTCAACAAGTTTGACAACATGAACCACAGAAGTTATTTGACAAATAACACACAATGACATCCCAAACCTATGATGGAAAATGATAGTTTTAGTCACAAAATTTCTTCCATTGCATCTTGTATGGGAGAGAAATAGTTTTGTGGCTTCCTTGTGGGCTTCAACTAAGTGTTTTAGAGGGGTTTTCCGTGAAATTTTACAAAGGGTTGCAATGCTCTTTTCAGCTACTGCATTTTTTTGGTCCAGGTTAGGGAGATTTCCTTGTCCTTACTTTTTGTATCATTTTTCTCTTCTCGTCAATACATTATTTTTATAGGAACCAAAAGGATATCACAACCCAATTTTTGCAGTATGGGAAAGTCAAAATACTGCTATTAAATCAAATAACCAATTTACCTGTTCATCTGACGCATTTAGTTCAAGAAACAACTCGAAAGTAGAATTAATGACAAAGTCAGGCCGAGCAGAAGGTCTATCAATTTTATTGACAACAACAACAACTGCATGCCCAAACTCAAGTGCCTTCTTTAAAACAAATCTTGTCTGTGGCATTGGACCTTCAACAGAGTCTACCTACAGATATAGAGAAGCAACTTGTATTTAAAAATCAGATAGTACTGCACGGTACAAGATGTCAAATTCAAAGGAAAATTATTAAACACCAATGTAAAGCATAACGATAACACCTCTTTAATTTGAATTGACCACTCTAGAAATCTTCCATAAAACAAAATATTTATGCAGTCTGAATGCTTGATCTGAATAAAGAGGAGAACTAATTCATTCTTTTTATTTGTAAATTCAAACCGATGTTGACATCATTGCTGCAACTCGAGAAGAATAAGATAACATGAAAATTTTGTGTATGGAAAGCACGGTGAACTTCCCTCCCATATACAAAGGTAAATTGTATTTTTAATTTAATGAAAAATACCAAACTTTCTCTTTAAAGCACACACATCTTTTCTTGAAATTGAAAACCAATGTGTACAAGAGACCAGTCTTGTGGAAGACTCAAGCCCATGCCAGAAATATAAGCAAGATAGATATCTGAAGTTTCTTGAATGGTTGTACTAGTAACATCCACCCACACTTCGATAAAAGGATAAGAAAAACACGGTGAAAACCATTTGTTATCGATGATTAATGTAACTAGTAGCTAAGAATCAGGAAATCTCAACAACAATTATCATATTCAGCCAGAATGATAGCAAAATAGGAGAATAGAGCAGTACCACTAAAAGAATTCCTTCCACCATATTTAGAATGCGCTCCACTTCACCTCCAAAGTCAGAGTGACCTGGAGTGTCAATTATATTAATCTTGCTGTCTTTATAGGTGACAGATGTATTTTTACTCAAAATCGTAATTCCTCTTTCCCGCTCCAAATCATTTGAATCCATTATTCTTTCCTGGACAAATTGATTATCCCGAAACACCTGCACCAGAGATCAACATATACAACCCAGTGACACCTCACTCCTTTCAATACTTACTCTGGTCCTAAATATAACACCTAATTGACTTTTTCGGAAAATCCTAAAAAAAACAAAAATAAGTCAATTATAAATTAATTCACCTAATTTTTTTCCCTTAAACTAGTTTATTTGACCTATAAACTAATGGATAATCTATCAATATATCAACTATGTCATAATCTAATAACCTATTTTGCAACCTTAATCTCTCCAAAAAAAAAAAGTCAACTAAGTATTATATTTAGGACCAGAAGGCGTATTTACCAAGTGCTATTGTGGTTTGTGGAAATTGTTGTCTCTATACAAATAAATATGCTTTTACCTTTGTTTGTTTGAGCATAGCATCCACTAAGGTTGTTTTTCCATGATCAACATGAGCCACAATTGCTATGTTTCTTATGTCTCTTCTTCTCTCCAGCTGTTTCTTCTTCTCTAAGGTGGCAATAAAAAACTCAAAATACATACATATAAACAAACCTAATAACAGGTCCTAATATATCCAATACTGCGAATAAAATGCCGCAAAACTATATAACATGTACACAAAATACTCAATACATAAAATTAAATGAAAAGCTTAAAAAGATAAGGTGAGAGAGTGAGTTACCAGTCTTGGGCTCTGTGACTTCAGAAACGGAGCATTTGATGGGCCCACGGGAGGATTTGTTGGGAAGGAATTGGAGAGGGAATTTGTTGGAGGAGGGAAAAGGAATTCCAAGGAGTTGTTTGGGAAAGTGGGGAGGAAACGAATTCCTTCGAAGGGCAGAAGGAGTGGGCGTGGAAAAGGAGAAGGAAAGTGTGTGAGAATTGAGTGCCATTGTGAATTGTGATCACTCTCACACACACACACACACTATCGAGAGGGAGTGAGAGAGGATTTGGTATTGGACTGTTGAGGCTCGAATTTGTGGAGGGATTGAAATTTTGAGGAGGTTAATCTTTTGTGGCACGCGATAAATGGTTTTCCTATTGACGGCTTACTTTAGTACACGTCGTTGGACATGGCTCACTAGTCACTAGGAAATAGTAATGTATTTTGGATAAACCAAGGGGAAGTATATTCTTTATTCTTGATGACAAACAATATGTGTGTATTGTTTAAGTGTGGTGCATTTTTGAAAATGAATCACCATCAATTTCAAACAATGTGTATTTTGTACCTTTCAATCAAGAAATATATGGCAAGAGATTTTTTTTTTTGGATTGACACTGGTTCATTTTCAGAAATGCACCGCATTTAAACCTTATTGGTGTGTGCAAGTACAAGAATTCAACTGTAAAATTGGTGTGGAGTGAAATCATTATGCTAATAATGTAAGGGAGGGATCACATCAGAAGAGGAATGTTGTTGTGTGAGACTTCAGAACACTTTTGGCTTTCAGGATATTATTCAAATGCTATAAAATTTCCAAGTCACTTAGAAGTTAGAAGAACATATCAACTCATAGAAAAGTTTATAGCTTATAAACTAATGTAGTCCTTAACATAAAATCCAATTAACTTTTTCTAAAAAATCACGAAAGGTTAAAAAGTTACTTTTTTTTTGGCCAAGGTTAAAAAGTTACTTAGGTTATAATGTATATGATATATTATTATATTATACACTAACTTCTAAACTAAAAAATTAATTTAGAAAAAAGTATAAAAAAAATAAATTTTTAACTTTTTTAAAAGATTTTTTTTCAAAAGTTAACTTTGTTTCATACTATACACTATACAGCTGGTGGAATGTCTTTTTTTTAATATCCATTATCCATGTCCACAGTTTTTTCTTTAATTGTTCATAACTCCATGTTGACATTTATATACGTTGGACTAAGAAAAACCTATTGGGCGACCATGTCCTAACCTGATTCCCCACACGAATAGACCATAGTCCAAAATGGCCAATCCATAACATTAAATTGATCCTAACCCACCTGAAAGCCCAATTCAAATGGTCATGAATAAAAGATATGCACACATTCTGTTTTCGTCTTAACAGGTCTAATGGTAGAACTATCTTTCCCAGCGCTTACTTCAACTACTCTGTTTCCTCCTACTCCACTTAAACCAAAAATACCCAATAATGTCTTCCTTCACCTACAATCACAAAGTTTCAAACTTGAGACATCTCAGTGTCTCAAACTATCTTCTTCTGCAATTTGTGAACCATACACTCCTCCTCAAGACTGGCCTCACCTCATTCGATTATCAATCGAGGAAAAAAATATTATGCTAGCTCGGGCAATTCATGGGTCTTTAATTAAGTTTAAATGTGAAGATGATCTTTTTGTATATAACAATCTTGTGAATGTGTACTCAAAATTGAATAAAATGGTTTATGCACAAAGGGTGTTTGATGGAATGCCTGTAAGGAACATAATTTCTTGGACTACTCTCATGAAGGGATATTTGAAGAATGATAATTTCAAGTATGTTTTTGATATTGGTTGTGATATGTATAAACTTGGAGAGAAGTTTAATGGACATACTTGCTCAGTGATCCTGCAGGCATGTATTTCCCCTGATGATCATGTTTATGGTGAGCAAGTTCATGCTTTTATCATAAAAAGTTGCCTTGAGGAGAACATTATTGTAGCCACTTCTTTGGTTTCTATGTACTCAAAAAGTGGCCTATTGGAAAATGCAGAGAAGGTGTTTGATAGCATATATGATAAAGATGTTCAATGCATAAATTATATGATTATGGAATATGGAAAGGCAGGTTTTGGGAACAAGGCGTTCCAGGCATTTGTGGATCTGTTAAATGATGGATTGATTCCGAGCGATTATACATTTACGAATACGATTAGTGCAAGTGATTCAAGCATTGGACTCCATGAAGGGAAGCAACTTCACGGGCTAGCTATGAAGTATGGTTATATGGGCAAAACACCTCTTGGAAATGCACTTATTACAATGTATGGGCAGCATGGGATGGTCAGAGAAGCTGAGAAAATGTTTGTCGAACTGAAAGATAGGTCTTTAATCTCCTGGTCTGCAATTCTGTCAGTGTTTGTTAGGAATGACTGTGCTCAGAAAGCCATTGCATTATTTTTAGATATGCTTGAGATTGGTATGAATGCTGACTCTGGTGTTCTATGCATTATACTGGATGGATGTTCTGAATGCAATAATTTGGGATGTGGGCTTCAAGTACATGGACTGGCAATAAAGCTAGGCCATGCCTATGAAGTAAATGTTGGGACAGCTTTAATAGATTTGTATGGTAAATGTGGATGCTTTCAGTCTGCAAGACTGGTTTTTAAAAAAATCCCAAGTAAAACCATTGCCTCATTTAATGCGCTTTTAGTTGGATATCTGAAATCAAAATTTAAAGATGCTGAAGAAGATCCTATGTTGTTTCTACGCAATTTGAGACTCAATGATGTGAGACCGGATTGGGTAACTTTATCACGGCTCCTTAGTTTGTATGCTGAACAAGCTTGCTTAGTTGCAGGGAAGAGTCTTCATGCTTACTCCATTAAGACTGGAATTGAAGAAGAATGCGCTGTAGGTAATGCTGTGATTACCATGTATGCTAAATGTGGCAGCATTCAAGATGCTTATCAAATGTTCAGTAATATGAGCCATGATCAAGTGACCTGGAACGCCATAATATCTGCATATTCACTTCAAGGCGACGGAAAGAAAGTGCTTCTTTTGTTTGAGCATATGAAGGAAGAAGGCTATCGTCCAGATGAGATTACCATATTGTCTGTTCTTCAAGCATGCAGTTATTCAGGCTTATGGGAAAATGGGTTATGCTTGTTCAATGAAATGGAATCCAGGTATGGAATTAAGCCTATAATGGAGCACTTTGCTTGCATGGTTAATCTTTTTGGACGTGCAGGAAAACTAACCAAAGCCATGGATATTATCAGAGAAAGCCCGTATGCAGAATCACCTTTGCTTTGGAGGACTTTAGTGCATGCCTGTAAATTAGGTGGTGATTTGCATATTGGCATGACAGCTTCAAAGAAATTGCTTGATTTGGCACCCAATGAAGCTTCTTCTTACATTCTTGTTTCAAATATGTATGCTGAACGTGGTATGTTTGAAGAAGCTGCAGAGGTGAGAACAGCCATGAATGACTTGAAGCTAACTAAGGAAACAGGTTCCAGCTGGATTGAGGTAGACTCTGAGATTCACTATTTTATAGCGAGTGACAAAAACCACCCAGAAAGCAGAGAAATTTATGCAAATCTGGATTCTCTTACAGATGAAATTGCTCGGAGCTTTAATCTTAGTAATAACCACCAAATTCTTTCACATTGGTTATGAGATAATAATTAGATTTTCTTTGATTGTGGATGCCACTCCACCCTAGGTCTTCACCTTTTTTTTTATTTCTCAAGGGTATCTCACCCGCGTGTCAAGTGAAACTAATCCTTCGCTGTTCTGAAGTTCCATATAGGGGGTAGACAACTGGCCTGTGAATTTGCTCCATTCGCAAGGGCTGGGGATCGAACCCCCAACCACTTGATTGTGGATGCCACTCCACCCTAGGTCTTCACCTTTTGAGTTTGCAAATGGTACATAAAATATGTGGTTTCGTTACAACTAAGGGGGCACTAGGTCTTAATGTCTCAAAGAGATCAAACAAGCATATTTTAAAGTGCTTACCAACCTCACTTCCTTATTTGATCAAAGGTCAAGTACAAGCCTGGGAATACAACCTATCCCTTGCTAATCACTTTACTCTTAAGGAGGCCCCAGTAAGGATATGGATAAATGAGAACTTGATAAGTTGCCCGTGACATAGGCTCTGAATCAGAATACCAAATTAAAAACTAAAAAAGGTAAAAAAAAATCTAAGGCCAATGTGGAGTAAATGGTAAAGGGTGACCCTTATTTGAGCTCTCATTTAGTGGCAGGAGTGATCATTCGGTTATTCAATTCTGTTTTTGGTAATAAATGAATAGCCAAATAGGGAAAATTTTACTGACTTTTGGTTAATAAACAAAAAAAAACTGACTTTAAATTTTACTATTTTTTTTCAAATATAATTTTGTATTTTAAATAAAATATTAAATACATTTTGAGTTTATCATCATTAACAGAACACATTACTAATCTTAGAAATCATATAATAACGTATTATATATTATAATATCCAATATTAATCATCGAAAATCAAATTTTATATTAAATATAAATATATTGTATAAATTCCTATTAAAATGGAATTCTATTTTTTAATGATTGAACCTAAAGAATGAAATTTTAAAAATTACCTGAATCAAATAAACGAACCAAATTAATTGAAATGAAATACTGAATAGAGTTCGATTCGTTTTTCTGTTTTAGTTTTTATATATTCACTCTTACTTGGTGGTAGTATTAAGGAAGAGAATATATTAGACAACATCATCCCTACTTATATGCGAACAAATAGGCTGATTTAAACTCAAAAACTCATATCACACCACTAGCGAGTTTAACATTGCATCAAATCAAGTGGACCAAACTCTTTTAAATTGAAATGGAACATAATGTTTCTAATGGGAAAACTGCCAAAATAGTGAAAATACGGTGTAAGCAGCCACAATCACATCAAATATTGCATGATAGAGACATCCATTACCCTGCCTCTTGTAAAATCTAAGTGATAAGAGCATTAGATAAAATCTTTTCTGTTCGCGACAAAAGACATTATTAACTCTGAATGCACTGCACAAAAAATTATCAAAGTCTGCACCTCATTTTAAGGAAAAGTTGCACCAGTGGATGTATGATTTTCACGACCTTCGTTTTTCTTGTTTAACGAATTTACCATACTGGGGCAATACATTGTCTGAGCACATGTTTGTGTTGACCATGTGTCCCTTGTCCACGTCCATCATTTCCTGGATAAATTCTTCCACTGGCGATTCACGATTCAAAGAAAAGGAGATGGCACATTCATGGCACATTCTGCTTTTAACTCTATTAGCTGACACCGAAGGCATATTGGAAAGTATCAATCTTGTACAGAATGATGCATCAAATTTTGAATATTCTATCCACATTCAGTGCTTGCAATTTCTCGAATATACTTCAGAAAGAGGTAATCTGGGGAATGGTACATTCAAACAAACAAAAAGGCTGCAAATTCAGATAATAAGTTGAGATCATTTATGGGTTGCTTTCTCTTATTTATTAAGCTGTCAATATGTGAGATCTTTTCTTCGATGAAGAATGTTAGTAGTGGCTCACTGATTGCTTCAGGATTTGGACTTGAGGACACTTGGAATAATATGAGAATATTCTGCTCCCTTCCCCCCGTTTTATTAGGTACATGTCCAGCGATCGGATGATTAGATTTAAGTGCAAAATATTTTCCCACAAACTTCTAAGAAATGATTTCTTTCTCGTGAGATAGGAGGGTTCGTTTGGTGTTGGGAAGGAAAGTGAAGAATTGGAAAGTGAAAGGGGTAAAGATGGAAAGTAGGGGTAAATTAAGTAATGATGAAAAATAAAGTGTATGGGGCCCAGAAAAAGTGTGAGATGGAGAGAGAAAACTTGTGGGCCCCGGGATATATGTAAATTACACAAAAACCTAAACTTTCTAAACTTTGTAATTCTTTAACATTTTCCCTACCAACCAAACAAGCCTAAGTGTTAATAATTGGTAAGAAAGAGATGGGGCACTTTTTTTATATCATAAGAGATGGGGCACTTTTGGAAAGCCATAATTTCACATCTTAGAGAACATCATCACAGCACTAATAGAAGGTAGGAGGCGATTACGAGTGAGCAATATCAACTAGTGGACACCAGCTAGATAAAGATACAATACATTAATGTACAAAACCCAAAACGTTTAATCTCGCACTGTAATGACCAATCGATCATTCAAACACATCATATATCCACGCTATCAGCTTCCTCTCCTTTAACTTTCATTCTCTCACTTTTGTTTTTGTTTTTGGCTCTAATGCAAGCCCTCTACCAAAGCCTTTTCAATTAAGATGGAAAGGGGGTCTCTCATATATCTATACATATTAGTTATAATCTAAAAATTTGAAATGATAAGAGATATGATGAAGAGCTTAAAAGAAGGATCGTTTTGCCGGAGGTCTTCCAACAGCTCTCATGAGGTTGGCAACTTCAAGAACTCTTGCTACTTTGGTTCCTCTTTTAGCCTCAGCCGATGCCCTCCTTTCCTCTGCTTTCCTGTGGGCTTTTGCTACTTCGTTTTGCATTTTCTCTAACGCTCTTGCTCTTTTCTCCTCCAGCTTCCTCTGCACAGGCAAAATTGTCATCACGCTGACCGTTTATATATATAATGCAACTTGATATTATTAATTAGCCCTAAGATCACAGAATAGAGATGGAACATTGCCAGACTTTTTAATTAAGTTCAATACAAATTCTTAATTAACCTCTGTCCTTAATAGAAATGTATTATACAAATTCTTATCATGGAAGCTTGCATGAGAAGAAGAAGCAAAACAGTGATTTTTTTTTTTTGTAAATTACCGTCCGGTTTAATCCGGATCGAGGGGTAGGAGTGTTGCCCACATAGGCAAGGTTGTCCCCTCTCCCAATGAGAGCGCTTCCCGGGATTCGAACACGCGTTCTCCTCCTTGCGGGGGTTGTAGCCCACTTACTAGCTCAACCAACTACCCATTGGTAGAAGCAAAACAGTGATTACATATAAAGATAAATGTGTAAAAATATTCATGCCATTGTGAAAAAGGTACACCCAATATCATGCAATTTTTTTAATTTTGACTTAATTTTAAAATGTCATAGTCACATTTGCTCTATAAAAATTACAAAATGTTTGATACACATTTGACACATTTACATAGGTATTTTGGCACATTGACTTTAGATATAATGATTAGTCAGCTTGAACGCTTTCTATGCAAGTAAACCACCATTGAGTTCCTCACTTCTTTTTCAACCAGTGATGACTTTAGAATTTTGAATCTATAATAAGTGGTATCCAATAGTTGGAATACCCAATCAATCAACATAGTTGAGGAAAAACAGTTTCCCTCCTAGTGTTGAAACATATGACGTTGGATGATCAATTTAAGGATCGTGGAACAACAATCACCATTCAACATAGCACTCTCTCACGTAATCTTTAAACTTTTTCATCCTCTTCAACACCCTCATGAATCATAAAATGATCATACCAATGATCACTCAAACAACTAAATCAACATACTCTGTGTTATTCCTCAGAGTAATCATGAGATCAAAGAACAACCACCATCGCAAAATTCCAACAATCTAATCATCACAATTCACTTCGTACCATGCAAAAACCGGCACACAAAAAGCATAAATAGGAAGAATCCCTCTTAAGTATCTTATGAGATACGCATTCATTTTTCAAAAAGTGAATTAATTGACAGTAGATGATATATATATATATATATATATATATATATATGTATGTACTTCTACACTACACTATTAATATTAATATATTACCTCAACTTTCTTCATCCAAGAACTAGCTTTCTGAACTTGCTCGTTTTCCCATCCATTAATCACAGCATCTTCTCTCTTAAACCTGTTATTAATCTTCGCAACCTTCGCATTCTGCCACGCCGATATCTTCGCCTCCACCTCCTCCTTCTTCACCCTAGCCACCGACACCTCACCGGAGCCACCCGCCACCGCCGACACCGCCACCGCTCCCCTCACCGGAGACGGCAACGGATTACTATCCGCCACGATCGCCAACGGATTCGTTTCCTCCATCAAATCATCCTCTCCAATTCTCCCTAAGTTATTATTACCGTTATTATTTCCTTCACTTTCATGGCTAGGATCGATGGAAGAGCCAGCGAGAACGAGAGCACTAAATTCTCTGCTCATACTTGTGAAGTTTTCACTGGAAGCTCCGTCTGTACTGGCCACTGAGAGAGATGACGATGGACGGCTGTGATTTGCTCCTCCCAAGCGACGGTCACGATTGGCTGTGTGAGGTGGTGTTAAAGCGTGGATTTCTCTGATGATTTGTTCCTCATCTTCTTGTTCTTGATCATCAACTACAACTTGTGGTTGATTATTATTGTTAATGTTATTATTGGTGGTGGAAGGTGTTTGATGATGGTTTAACATAGCAAAGTGGTTGTTATGTTTGAAGTGAGTGAATCATGGAAGTGGATAATTAGAGATGGTGGTTGTTTTTTTGCAGCATAAAGCTTGTGTGTGTGTGTGTGTTTTGGTGAGTGTTTTTGCTTTTGGTGCAGAGACAGAGATATAAACCACACGCATACAAGTGGAGATTTCAGGAAGCTCCTCTTGCCATATACTCTATTTAGCTTTTTCACATGCTTTTCTATTTATTGTTTATTACTATTATTTTATAAATATGTATGTGTACCCCAAAATATATAATCCTATGTATTGATTTTTGAAAAGGGTGGTATATTTAGTTAGTTTTTGTTATTTTTGTCGCTGTGAATTACTATATCTGCTACCAAACTGTTGAATGCTGAACATTTCACTCCTCCTGCCTTGTGAGGCTTTCAATGAAAATATTATACATTAAAATGATTTCTTTCTTTCTTTTTTTAGGGGGTTGGTTTTTTTTTATTTCTTGATAAGAAAATAGTTTCGGTGAGTTGGGTTCTGCTGTAGCCTGTAGGTAAGCCTCCAAACTTAAAAAATACTTACACCAGTACTTTATTACGGATTGTGCACCATCAATGTCAATATTGGCGAAATTTGAACTTACATTATGGTTATGAGCCAATTTCTTTACCAACTTGTTCAATCTTTTGTTAGTAAGGAGGTGATTTTGAATTTTGCTCCAACATCTAATCGTCGTCAATAATTAACATCAATATCGAATTTTTGATTTTTTTTTAATTTGTGGGATCATTTATAAAATATTGTCAACCCCAATAGTTGAGTCTTCTAATTATCTATATATATTTTCCATTCTTGTTATCTCTTAATGTTCACAATCTCTAGTGCCTGTCGTATTATATTAGAATGGTCGGATAATTATATTGATAATATTGGGATACTTGATAGTTGATTTGTTTTTATGGTTAATTTTTTATTGGATAATAGACTACAAATATCATAGAATTATCACTCTTTCATGTCATTACGGACCGGCTTGCCATTATTACGTTTTTTCTCAGGCCTCAGAGCACGCTTATATTTAAATTTTAAAAAATAATTATTATCAGCTTTGTATTACTTAATGAATTTCCTTGTTAGAAAACATATTAATGATAGTGACCGTCCAAAAAAGATATTGGCCGTCCAATTCGTCTCAAGCCCTTTTTTCTGGGATGGATACCGTTAAACCCCCTCGCCTATATTCCAGTTCCAATGTTATTAAAGAAAAATTATACCATTGATAGTTTGATATGTGTAATTATCAGTATCCTGTCACCTTATGTCAATACGGCTTCTTCAACGTAACTCATTGACATGAGCTGCCTATACGTACCATCCCTCTAGTTTTCTTATTTTATAAGCATTTCACTTTCAAATCTCGCATAGAAAGTGATTTTACTACTACTCCGTATTTAATAATTCTCTCGTCTCTATTTATCGTTTAAAATGGACTGTTTATTAATTAACTGCTTACATGTTGTACACACCTTTTGTTATGACAGAATTTTTATTTGATTTTAATATCCTCGTGATTGCAATAATTTTTACGAACGTTGCTTGAATATTAAGGCATCGCACTATTTTATTGAGTTCGTTAAACCACTAATCAAGGTGGATATACAGAAATATATTAAATCATATGATACAAATTTGTAATCCATGAAAATTCTTTTCTTTATCCATCTGTTTCGTAAGTGATCATTATTATTAATTTGATGTATCATCAGCTTTGTCGCAGTAGCCACTACTACAGAATAACCCCTTTACATGCGCTCATTTTGGCCTTTACATGCGCTTAAAAAGCGCTGGCAATGTCGTCGCCGGGAAAGCTTTTACATGCGCTTTAAAAGCGCATGTATAGAACACCCTATACATGCGCTTTATTTAACGAAAGCGCTTGTATAAATACACATATACAAACGCTTTATTAAGAAAAGCGCATGTATAGGTGTATATTTACATGCGCGTTTACCAAAAAAGCGCATGTAAATACTATTTTTTATTTTTTAATAATTAACAATTCTCCCACTATTTAGGGGTAATACATCAATCAACATGTAATCCACCAAAAGTAATGTATTCTCAACATCCACATAAAACATTATAATAGTATCAAAATAATAATAATGTCCATTTTCTCTATACATCAAATTTGAAAGCTGTAAAAAAAAAGAGATTGGAAAGATTGTCTAATTGAAGATCTCTGACAAACATTCCATCTTCCCATTCCGAGAAAAGCAGTAAAAATTATCTAATTGAACATGTCCATCGAGGACTACTACTGGAGATTATATGCTTAAAAAAGGCAGCTTAAGGAAAAGCTGTTATTCCTAAATTTCTTGCAACAATTGAATGATCTCTAGTTCTGTAAAATCCCTTGATTTGGACAAATAGTCTAACACTGTCAGAGTTTCAACTAAATCAAGAGAGGTGGCAAGAGTTTATTTGAATCTGAATACAGTAACTCACGAGAAACAAGGGTATTGTGCACAGACAATTGGATTGTATTTTCTAATGCGGCAGTGTGAAGAAATAAACCAACCTCTCATCAGCCCAGTAGGAAGAACGGTCAAGGGAAGGGAGGACTGGTGTTGCCTTCAAAATCTTAGCAATAGCAACCATGTCGCATATCTACAATCCAGAAGTTTTGAGACATTAATTATGCTTGCTAGATAACTTTTTTTGATAAACCATAAGCAAATAAGATAGTCATACCCCAAACCTCATCTGATTCAGGCCACCATTAGCATTTGTAAGAATGTAACCATTTGTATTTGCATCTAGTTCTGTGAAAAGAAGTAGCAAGTCAGAGACAATAAAACTAAACAACATAATACACTAAGTGGATAGGTAAGAGAAGTATACATGATAACAAACGGTCATACTTTTATGATTTTTTGACTGGTCAACGCATTGAGTGTAATTCTCATAGCTGTGTACAGACCAGACGCCTGCTTCCTGAATAAAAAGCAGAGTTTTATGCATACAAAAGAAAATAAATCATTCGTAGATATTAAATAAAAAAATGATTCATCTAAGTTATTTTATTTAAGAAGTAAAGAACTAAGTAAATATTAGTAATACACCTGACAGCTTAGAGCAAGACTTAGTTCAGCCATGGCAGTCTAGCTGCCAATTACTCCTGTATTTAACATCTTCAGCGTTCGCTCAGCATCAACTCCTTCCAACCTATATGCATAATCATGGGTCCTTTGCTGCATCAGATCAAGATTTCCGATTGAATCAGATAGATCCAGATAAAATGCAGAAATGACTTGTGAATTCAGTAAGATAAACAAATTAAAAACGCAAACAACCGTATTTTCAAATGAGAATTGACACAAACTGACATGCAATATAACCATCAATCAGACCATGGCCTACCCATCCAAATGTTGAGCTGTTTACAAATTTAGTGCAATAGTATCTATTACCAGTAAAAAGCACTAAATCAAAATAAAAGGGAAATAAAAATATAAATTACACTTCTCATTTCAATGCATGATTGACTTCAAACCATAACAAAAATTACCAATACCATATTAATAGTCTCCCACTTCTATTAACAAAACGTGACCATGATCACTCCCAATTCTTAAAACTCAATAAGATTTTAATAACTCTATAACATAGACACGTGGTTGTCCATCTATATATTAAGTTATATATTCTGACATAGCAACAACCAAGCTATCATAACAGAAAAGATATTAACTCCTCTCCCCTGCCAAAGAGTAGAGAGGAAGCATCACTGACAAAGACCAAAAAGATGAAGAACTGAAGCCTGATGTTCTAGATCAGAATAAACCAAACGAAAATAAAAAAATTCATTATATATTAAAACATTCAATTATAAGGAAAAACACATTAAACCCGTCACCACCTCCAAAAATTGAAACTTCCACATGTCTTTAAAGAAATAAGAACATAAAGATGTTTGCTAACCTGATTGGACTCAGCTCTTTCAATGGCAGATCCAAGCCAGCCAGTGGCACAAATCTTGAAAACACCCAAAACTTTCAACAATTACACATGCCCAATGACCAAATTTGAACTTCAAAAATCACCAAGATCAATTAGATTTATATGCAAGCATAAGAGCATCATCAATAGTTCCTTTATTATCTTCATTTCACTTTAACGAAAACAACTTCGGAAATCACCTAAGCAAGAGAAAAACTCCAAATCAAACAAAATCATGAAACAATCTTAATAACAAACCAAATAAGTAAGACATACCCATGCTTCATCCTTCACCCATTAGAAATCAATCAATTAGTGAATACAAAAGCACAACCTCTCTGGAATTCAACAACATAACAAACACCTTTTTAAACATCTTTTAAAATAATATATGTGTGAAGCAAAAAGGATATTTCGCTTCCAAGCTCATAGATATTTAAACCTTATATTCTAGTCACTCTTACTCATATCATTTAACAACAACTAGCATGATTTAAATAAGAAATTATCACTTAAGTTCAGCCATGACTATCGATCATTTAAATAAATGCATTAACATTCATGTTATATATACACACATTCCAACCACAAATCAAATCAAAGGATACATGAAATTCTTATGAATCCCTGGCTCAATCAAGACTCTTTTAAATAATTAAAATCAAAATTTGAAGCCTACTTTGTATCTTGAAAAATTATGGGACCCAGTTCCATTTAACCTACTTAAGTCACATATACGTACACATATACACACAAATCAGCAACGCAATTTCTGAAATCCTAACTTCAACAACCTCAGATTTAGAGCCTAAATCCTTAAAGAAAATCAACAAATTTAACAACCCCAGTTCGGCCCTTTCTCAAACTCACCCGAAATCGTATAAAAGGAAATAGAAATGGAAAGATTTGACCTACCTGAGCTCAATGTCGCCAGATCCCGCCAAGTTTCGCCGTGACTCGCCGGAAATCGTCACCATAGAGGGTAGGCCGAAGATGAATCAAGAGAGACAAGGAAAATATGAGAAATAAAAAAAAGGAAATTTAACTCGAAAAATGCAGTAAAGGTCGAAGCTTTTACCAATTCTCGCCGTCATCCACCATGGGCTCGCCGGAAAACAAAAGAAAACTCAGAAACCCGACGGAAGTGAGAGGAAAATGAAGGGGACCGAAGTACACAGAGAAGATTTGAACCCGCTCAAGCTAGGATGGAGGATAACGAGGAGAAGAAGCTTGGGAGGAAGCTCAACCGTCGCCGGTGGCCGGCAAACACGCATGACGGAGAGGAGGGCGAAGGGATAGGGGTTTAGGAAAGGAGGGAGCCGACGGTTTGAGTTGAGAAGGGAGGCTAGGGTTCTGATATATACACATTGATTGGGGTTACCTTTATTCTTTTAATTAAAAAAAAACCTATGCATGCGTTTTAAACGCATGTAAATATTTTTCTTTACATGCGCTTACGAAACGCATGTATAGGCTTCTCTTTGCATGCGCTTCCAAGTAAAACGCATGTATAGATTTTCTCTTTACATGCGCTTTATATAAAGCGCATGTATAGGTCTTCTCTTTACATACGCTTTTACGTAAAACGCATGTATAGTATATCAATACCTGCGTTTTTCCTTGAGCGCATGTAAAGGTGCGCTGGTATAGGGAAAATCTGTAGTAGTGAGCTGATCTGAGTGGCATAGTATTTCAATTTGCTGCTCATCAGCCATAATTAAAACTCCAAAGATTACTTTAATAAAAAACCATATCCAGAAAGCTCTCAATCAAACCCAATAAATAAAAGGCTTATTTAATTAGAAATATAATTGGATATATATGACATAGTACTTAAAGCTTATTAACCATAATTGCAATTTTCCAAAACAACTTTTCAGTCGTTTAACATGTACAAGGTAAGCGTGTGAGGGTTTTTTGTGTGTTCCACCTAGCTAGAAGAATTTTTATTTTACTTTTACGGATGAGTTCATAAATAGCTTTTCTAAACAAGCACTTAAATGATTATTAGATACCACTATTATGCTTTTGGATAATTTTGACTGAGAAATCGTATTTGAGTATTATTGTGTATGAATTAATTGACGGTGGCGATGTTTTACCTGCTAACTATTATCATAAGCTGGACTGATCGATTACAAGCTGAGCTAGCTAATATAATGGTGAATAAATCCAAAGAAAATGATTACTTTCACTTTATTAGTAATCGATGATTTACATGATAACGAGTGTCCTGGTCCATTGAACAGGCATTGATCACACTAATAGCAAACAGTGTGCTTAGAGAATAATTAAACAGAACCAGAAGGACCTAACAGCAAAATTATTCTTAGATTTTTCTTCCCAGTGTCGGCTTGGAAGAAGAACTACAAGGACCCCACGTTATTAGGTAGTGCAGATGGATTACACGTGTCGTACGCTAAGTGGCATACCCTAATAAATCTCCGCACCTGGCAAATCTTCTTTCGTAGGGCCCACCGAAGGAAGCTACGTATATCTTGTCTTCATCCTGCACTGTTGACGTCACAGAATTTGTTATTAAACCACGTGTACGGTTCCCCCATCATTTGCTTATTGGGCCTTAATCGAGCCCATTTCTCACTCTATACACTTGATAGCGACTCAAGCTCTTCTTACCCTAATCCAAATTTTAAAAATCATTTATTAGAAAAGGAGTGCGGTGTGATTGGCTGGATATGTTCATTTTAACGATTAAGAAAGGACTAAATGATTTGCGTGTTTAGTTGACCATTGGAAGACTAACACGTGGAAGTTTTCTTATGTTTTAATTATGAATTATGCTGTTATATTAACATAAGTGGCAGCTATCTTTTTGATGCAATTGGGGAGGGAAAGCAAAAGATAAAAAAGAAAAGTGACATAGTGGTCCCACCACATAACAAAACAAATTTAGGTGCAATTCTTCAAAATAAATAAACTTGGTCTGCAGTGAGTGCGATCCTTGCCCAGTTTGGTTGGAGCTGGTCATGGATTGAATCAAAACAATCTGATCCTTCATTACCAAACTGCCTTGTTCTTGTGTTGGCCAAAAAAAAAACGGCCTTGTTCTTGGAAAATAAAATCATATATAGATATAAAAGCGTGCTGAGAAATTAACAAAAAAAATTAAATTTATACGAATGAGGGTGGGTCAGGGACCATGGCGTGACACATTCGGGTGAAGTTCCAAGTTTGAAAAATGCAGTTGATGAGTCATAGGCGTGCGAGGATTGGATCGTAGATACGGTTCAAACAAAAAGAGAGATAGAAATCAGAAAAAGTATGTTTAAAAGCCAAATTAAATTTGTCTCATAGCAGGATTACACATCTCTCTAATCTTATTGTGCGGCTTGCAAGCTCAACGCGTATATCACTTTAGTGTCCTTAATTTTTATTTTTCGTCGTTTTTTTGGACTGAATTTTTCGTCGCTTTCATTTCATGATAAATGTAATGTTATCATAATATCATTAATTAAATATCGCTAAGCTACAGCACAGTGCTGTCCCACTATATAGTTAGTAAAAAATAATGGAAAAATATTCCTCACATATGAAAATGAACATGTTGATGAAATGTTTTTCTTACATAAAAAATTAGGCAAATAGTGCAACATAGGTTAGAATATGCCCTTAATATTTACAGAGACATTTGCATATCGTCCATCAATAAAGTGACCACATCAAGTGACCACATCAACTCAATTCATGCGAAAATAAAAAAATTCATTATATATTAAAACATTCAATTATAAGGAAAAACACATTAAACCCGTCACCACCTCCAAAAATTGAAACTTCCACATGTCTTTAAAGAAATAAGAACATAAAGATGTTTGCTAACCTGATTGGACTCAGCTCTTTCAATGGCAGATCCAAGCCAGCCAGTGGCACAAATCTTGAAAACACCCAAAACTTTCAACAATTACACATGCCCAATGACCAAATTTGAACTTCAAAAATCACCAAGATCAATTAGATTTATATGCAAGCATAAGAGCATCATCAATAGTTCCTTTATTATCTTCATTTCACTTTAACGAAAACAACTTCGGAAATCACCTAAGCAAGAGAAAAACTCCAAATCAAACAAAATCATGAAACAATCTTAATAACAAACCAAATAAGTAAGACATACCCATGCTTCATCCTTCACCCATTAGAAATCAATCAATTAGTGAATACAAAAGCACAACCTCTCTGGAATTCAACAACATAACAAACACCTTTTTAAACATCTTTTAAAATAATATATGTGTGAAGCAAAAAGGATATTTCGCTTCCAAGCTCATAGATATTTAAACCTTATATTCTAGTCACTCTTACTCATATCATTTAACAACAACTAGCATGATTTAAATAAGAAATTATCACTTAAGTTCAGCCATGACTATCGATCATTTAAATAAATGCATTAACATTCATGTTATATATACACACATTCCAACCACAAATCAAATCAAAGGATACATGAAATTCTTATGAATCCCTGGCTCAATCAAGACTCTTTTAAATAATTAAAATCAAAATTTGAAGCCTACTTTGTATCTTGAAAAATTATGGGACCCAGTTCCATTTAACCTACTTAAGTCACATATACGTACACATATACACACAAATCAGCAACGCAATTTCTGAAATCCTAACTTCAACAACCTCAGATTTAGAGCCTAAATCCTTAAAGAAAATCAACAAATTTAACAACCCCAGTTCGGCCCTTTCTCAAACTCACCCGAAATCGTATAAAAGGAAATAGAAATGGAAAGATTTGACCTACCTGAGCTCAATGTCGCCAGATCCCGCCAAGTTTCGCCGTGACTCGCCGGAAATCGTCACCATAGAGGGTAGGCCGAAGATGAATCAAGAGAGACAAGGAAAATATGAGAAATAAAAAAAAGGAAATTTAACTCGAAAAATGCAGTAAAGGTCGAAGCTTTTACCAATTCTCGCCGTCATCCACCATGGGCTCGCCGGAAAACAAAAGAAAACTCAGAAACCCGACGGAAGTGAGAGGAAAATGAAGGGGACCGAAGTACACAGAGAAGATTTGAACCCGCTCAAGCTAGGATGGAGGATAACGAGGAGAAGAAGCTTGGGAGGAAGCTCAACCGTCGCCGGTGGCCGGCAAACACGCATGACGGAGAGGAGGGCGAAGGGATAGGGGTTTAGGAAAGGAGGGAGCCGACGGTTTGAGTTGAGAAGGGAGGCTAGGGTTCTGATATATACACATTGATTGGGGTTACCTTTATTCTTTTAATTAAAAAAAAACCTATGCATGCGTTTTAAACGCATGTAAATATTTTTCTTTACATGCGCTTACGAAACGCATGTATAGGCTTCTCTTTGCATGCGCTTCCAAGTAAAACGCATGTATAGATTTTCTCTTTACATGCGCTTTATATAAAGCGCATGTATAGGTCTTCTCTTTACATACGCTTTTACGTAAAACGCATGTATAGTATATCAATACCTGCGTTTTTCCTTGAGCGCATGTAAAGGTGCGCTGGTATAGGGAAAATCTGTAGTAGTGAGCTGATCTGAGTGGCATAGTATTTCAATTTGCTGCTCATCAGCCATAATTAAAACTCCAAAGATTACTTTAATAAAAAACCATATCCAGAAAGCTCTCAATCAAACCCAATAAATAAAAGGCTTATTTAATTAGAAATATAATTGGATATATATGACATAGTACTTAAAGCTTATTAACCATAATTGCAATTTTCCAAAACAACTTTTCAGTCGTTTAACATGTACAAGGTAAGCGTGTGAGGGTTTTTTGTGTGTTCCACCTAGCTAGAAGAATTTTTATTTTACTTTTACGGATGAGTTCATAAATAGCTTTTCTAAACAAGCACTTAAATGATTATTAGATACCACTATTATGCTTTTGGATAATTTTGACTGAGAAATCGTATTTGAGTATTATTGTGTATGAATTAATTGACGGTGGCGATGTTTTACCTGCTAACTATTATCATAAGCTGGACTGATCGATTACAAGCTGAGCTAGCTAATATAATGGTGAATAAATCCAAAGAAAATGATTACTTTCACTTTATTAGTAATCGATGATTTACATGATAACGAGTGTCCTGGTCCATTGAACAGGCATTGATCACACTAATAGCAAACAGTGTGCTTAGAGAATAATTAAACAGAACCAGAAGGACCTAACAGCAAAATTATTCTTAGATTTTTCTTCCCAGTGTCGGCTTGGAAGAAGAACTACAAGGACCCCACGTTATTAGGTAGTGCAGATGGATTACACGTGTCGTACGCTAAGTGGCATACCCTAATAAATCTCCGCACCTGGCAAATCTTCTTTCGTAGGGCCCACCGAAGGAAGCTACGTATATCTTGTCTTCATCCTGCACTGTTGACGTCACAGAATTTGTTATTAAACCACGTGTACGGTTCCCCCATCATTTGCTTATTGGGCCTTAATCGAGCCCATTTCTCACTCTATACACTTGATAGCGACTCAAGCTCTTCTTACCCTAATCCAAATTTTAAAAATCATTTATTAGAAAAGGAGTGCGGTGTGATTGGCTGGATATGTTCATTTTAACGATTAAGAAAGGACTAAATGATTTGCGTGTTTAGTTGACCATTGGAAGACTAACACGTGGAAGTTTTCTTATGTTTTAATTATGAATTATGCTGTTATATTAACATAAGTGGCAGCTATCTTTTTGATGCAATTGGGGAGGGAAAGCAAAAGATAAAAAAGAAAAGTGACATAGTGGTCCCACCACATAACAAAACAAATTTAGGTGCAATTCTTCAAAATAAATAAACTTGGTCTGCAGTGAGTGCGATCCTTGCCCAGTTTGGTTGGAGCTGGTCATGGATTGAATCAAAACAATCTGATCCTTCATTACCAAACTGCCTTGTTCTTGTGTTGGCCAAAAAAAAAAACGGCCTTGTTCTTGGAAAATAAAATCATATATAGATATAAAAGCGTGCTGAGAAATTAACAAAAAAAATTAAATTTATACGAATGAGGGTGGGTCAGGGACCATGGCGTGACACATTCGGGTGAAGTTCCAAGTTTGAAAAATGCAGTTGATGAGTCATAGGCGTGCGAGGATTGGATCGTAGATACGGTTCAAACAAAAAGAGAGATAGAAATCAGAAAAAGTATGTTTAAAAGCCAAATTAAATTTGTCTCATAGCAGGATTACACATCTCTCTAATCTTATTGTGCGGCTTGCAAGCTCAACGCGTATATCACTTTAGTGTCCTTAATTTTTATTTTTCGTCGTTTTTTTGGACTGAATTTTTCGTCGCTTTCATTTCATGATAAATGTAATGTTATCATAATATCATTAATTAAATATCGCTAAGCTACAGCACAGTGCTGTCCCACTATATAGTTAGTAAAAAATAATGGAAAAATATTCCTCACATATGAAAATGAACATGTTGATGAAATGTTTTTCTTACATAAAAAATTAGGCAAATAGTGCAACATAGGTTAGAATATGCCCTTAATATTTACAGAGACATTTGCATATCGTCCATCAATAAAGTGACCACATCAAGTGACCACATCAACTCAATTCATGCGAATGAGCCAATCATTTATCAATGGAAGGTTTGTCAATAAAATGTTCGGTCATCAAACTAGGATTTAATAATTAGGTCCAAGAATACAAAAATGGGATTTGATACGATCTAGTAAGGGAAAATGACAGAAAAATGACACAGATGACAAAACAAAATTTATTTAATCTTACAATCTCATATCCTTCTCAGGCCCAATCAAATTTGGGCTTCCTTTAACCTGGGATTATAGCACCCATCAATATAGGCCTGACTACACAAAAAATGATGTCCTGACTTTTTTTGTCCGAAGATGTCCTGACTTCAAAGTTCTCTTTTCGTTTAGGCTCACGTTGTACAAGTCCATAGTCTCATAATCACGCATGATACATTGATACTAAAGAACAAATCATGTGATTATTCCACTCCTAGACTTTTCTTCCACCCTTTTTTGGGTCAAAACTCCTACACTTTTCAATTAAATGACAAGTACTAGTATTAAATAATACTACTCAATTTGCCAACTTATTAAACATGATTTCATAAGTAAATTACAGTCTCTTTGACATAAATATAAAATAAATATACAGTACAGGTGTCATATTATTATATGTGAGTATAATATTAATAAATAATATTTTTCCTCTTATCCTAAATATAATACATACTTGGGGAGATGAATTTGACCATAAATATAAGACTCATTTCTAACATTTACCAACCTTTCTACAAATTATCTTTATTAATTCCCCGCAATAATAGACAAATAAAAGAGAAAGTTTGATGATAAATTTATATGATTAGTGTATATTGTTAATATCATGTTGTTTTAACTAACTCACATAACATCCTTAATCTAATAAAATTATGTTAATAGATCCTATATTTAAGACCACATGAAGTAACTATTAATAACTTCACACTCAGCTAGTAACTTCAACTCATCAGTGTTTGCTTTTAATGGAAAAATAACAGTATTATCTTTTACTTATGATATATTGTATATAAATAACAATAATAATTTAAAAGAGCATTCTTGGTGAAAAATTGTGGCATGCATGAGAAAATAAAAATATTGGAGAGAAGTTGAGGCGGGTGTGGTTATTGGTGGATCAAACGGCGCCAAAAAGCCATCTCATTGATTCCTCTCTCTGTTGGCGCCTACAGCTGCAACTGCAACTATGAAAACAATAAAGCCTTCCCTCATTTTCTCCTAACTACTCTACTTACTCCTATTTCATAATATTTCCTTCCTTCCATCCACAGTACCTTCCTTTGACTTCCACAAAGTCAAACCGTTTACCCTCACAACACGTACTTTGAACTGAGGTACTTTGAAACAGCCCCGTTTATTTTATTCAACCAAACCACTTGCTGCTTCTGTTAAGCTATTTCATGAACGTTGAATCCAATCTTCTTAATGCTCTGCTTTTTCGGTCACCACTGTTTTATTCACATTTTTCACTCTCCCTACATATGTAACTTGCTCTTTCTTCAAACCCATTTGTCTAAATTTTGTTTTTGTTTGATTGTATAAAAACTTCGTTTGAGTTGTTGGTTTTCTTTTGGAAGTCTCAGTCTTTAAAGTCTCTTGATCCAAATTGATCTCTGTTTTTCTGATTTTTCATTTTTCAGGTTAAATTCCAATATACCACCAGATTTCTCCATGGTAAGATCCTCAAAATGCCCTTACATTAAGACATGCATTTATGGATCAAATCAATCTTACTTCCATAAATCTGATTTCTTTAAACGTCATTGTTAAGGGTAAAGCTACGACATTCTTCGCTGATGACATGCTAAACAGACATCCTAATGCCTCTGATTTTGAAAATGGTACTCAAGGAACAAAAACTATAGTTGGCAATAAAACTGTTAGTAATCACTTAATGCTGTTCTGATTAATTTGTAATTTTGTACCAAATTATCATCCGCTGATATGGAAATTATGGTCTTCGATTCGTTTAACAGTACGTCATCCGTGATTCTGAGGATGAAAGTTGCATTGAAGTTCAAATTTATGACACAAGTCTCGTAAAATGGTTAGTTCAAGGTTTTTTTTTCTTAGCTTACTGTTCTTCTATCTTTCTTTTTTTTGTGGGACTAATTTGTTGTATTAATGTCTCCAGGGTTTATCCCACTGTTATGGGTACTAAACCTGTGTCATCTAAAGGCCATTCAGCTGTGCTTTTGAAAGACCAAATATTGATCATTAAAAGGGGTTCTGTGCCAGATGATCACACTTGGTTTTTAGAGGTTGGCTTTTTAAGGCTTAAATATAGCCCTTAATCAATAATCATTATTGTAATAGGGGAATGTATAATGTTTTTTTATTATATTTTTCACAATGTTTTGCAGTTTGACACACAATATGTTCGGCAGCAGAAAGAAATTTTGAAGAGTGAAGTAGTTGCATGGAGTAGAGGAGTGATTGGCGATCCCCCAAGTCCTGTGGTTATTACTGGTCCTTCTGGAGTAGGTAAGGGAACATTGATATCAATGCTAATGAAGGAATTCCCATCTACCTTTGGATTTTCTGTGAGCCACACCACCAGGGCCCCAAGAGGTATGGAGAAAGATGGGGTCCATTACCATTTCACTGACAAGAGTTCCATGGAGAAAGACATAAAAGATGGCAAGTTTCTTGAGTTTGCTTCTGTTCACGGCAATCTCTATGGGACTAGCGTTGAGGCTGTTGAACTCGTAGCAGATTCAGGAAAAGTACGTTCCTTGTGCTTCAATGAATGCATCCATTACATTTAACTTGAAATTTTGGCTTATTAGACTTTTAACAGTCAACACGTTTGACTCAACAATCTGACCAAATCAGATTTTTGTGAATCAAGTGCTAATATGCAGACACAATGACACGGCATTTTTTTACTGTCTGACAAAATAATTGAATACCCTCTCACAAGTGCAGCTAGATCCCATGTGTTGTGTTGCCTCTGTTAACATTAGACATTTAATATAAATGAAAGTTAAGGTTTCAATAAAATGAAATCAAATCTTATGTTAGTTAACCATATATCATTGCAATTTGGTGAGCGCCACCATCTTCATTGATATATTTTTTAAACCTGAAATATTGGTATATTTTTTTCTCTTTTATTCAGAGATGTATACTTGATATTGATGTTCAAGGGGCAAAATCCGTGAGGTCTAGTTCCCTTGAGGCTATATTCATTTTCATATGTCCCCCATCAATGCAAGAGCTGCAGAAACGCCTCCGTGACAGGTAACTCTCATAACAATGCCTTCTGTAACTTTTTCTATCATCCAGATTGTATGACTAAACCTAAGTCTTTTACTTCTGTGCAGGGGAACAGAGACAGAAGAACAGATCTTGAAGAGACTACAAAATGCTGAGGCAGAGATTGAGCAAGGGAGGTCACGGGGTTTATTTGATGTCTTCTTGTATAATGACAATCTTGAGGAGTGTTATGAGAGACTTAAGGTAGCTCAACCTGTACCTATTGACATATTTAGAAACACTTAAGAGTTTTTTTAATATTCGGATTATTTTTACCATGAAAATGTCCATTTGTCCAGAAATTGTTGGGACTAGATACTGCTGCTTCTTCTCAAACAAAGCCAGGTAACATCAGTTTCTTGAAGAGCATCAATCTGATTTTAGTTTTACAATACCATTATACCAGAAGATGAATTGGTGTATTGTCAATCCAGCACCCAGAGAAATAAATGTACCGACAAATCATTCGGTGACAAAGGTTGGGGACAGAATCATCATTAAATCCATCTGTACAGGACAAGAAAAGGAATCAAAGAATATGTAAGATTATGTGTGATGAAACGAATATTTTAGCCACCAACAGTGAGATTCTCTGTACTGATGTGACTAGAATTTTTGGCTTAGCAGGATCATGTTAGATGTTTCTTCACTCAAGGGAGGTGCACCTGGACGCACAAGAGGCCTTAGTATCCATGTCATAGACTCGCATTCTGGTGGTTTGAGTGGTGTGGATCAGCTGAGCTAACAGTTCGATGAAACTGACCCTACTTTTACTAACTTAGTTTCTTAATTTATAAATTAACTTAGTGTTATTGATGATGATGCCGTAATATGAGTGTAGTGTGTGGATTTGTATTAGAAACTGAAGAATTTGAAATTTCCATATATGGTATTTTCACTGTCCAATATAACGATTTTTTTATCATATTTTCCTTATTTGGTGGGCTCAATTCAGATGGGGATGTGGGTCGGTGACGTGGAAATATGGGGGAAGATGGTGACTTGAGTTGAGGGTAAAAGTGATGAGAGTTCTAGCTTGCCACGTCATGTTCCACTTCATGGGACTTGTGTAACTGTATTGACATTTTCAAGAAATGTTTTCGGCGGGCCCATTTCCGCACATATAATATAGACGATCTAGAATCTTAATGGAACATGGAAGGGACGAAGGTGGTTAATACAGTTATCGGTTTAAGAGTGGATCAGGTAACATAACCAATGGGTGTTTGCCAGATATTGGATCAGGTGGGTCCCTAAAAGCCTTTCTTTTACGACTTTCTAGTGCATTCAGTTTCTCTGTATAAATATCTTTCCACGTAGTGAATTGTGATAATGCTATAACTGTGGTGACCCACCGAGGTTTAGGACTGGGACCCAAAAAATGGCCAGTGGGAAAGTGGCCTTTCCATCCCACATGCTCTACTCTCGAGTGATGACAGTGATATGAGACCCCTTGCCAAAATGGAATTTGAATTCTCCTTCCTCTGGCCCCAATCTGATTGCATCCAACATGATTCATTTTCAGTATCTTAACATACTTTCCCTTGCCAGGAGGAAACAAAAAACAAAGCTTATATAAGAATTTATATAAGAATTTTGGTACAATACGGAAATGTTTTTCTTTTGTTATCTCAACCCAATTTCCCTACTTCTACATTAATAGTTTTTCATTAAAAATACACATATAGAAAAGACTCCTTACCAAAATTATATTATTATACCATGCCCTGTATGGCAACATATCCTTTACATGAACCGGCTAGTTCATTATTTACTCAATTCCATTACACGAGGAGTGTAAGCTAATTATTACTTCATTTGTACAGAGTCAATAATAAGTCCAAGTCAAGAATGACTTCCCATGACAATAACCATATGTATGTATATAACATGTAAATTTGGTACGGTACTATCTCCTTTAGTCGGGTCAATGTCTGACACTCTAACATCAAGACCTCAGAACTGTTGGAGAAGAACCTTAAAAGACCCCACGAAGGGTTCAATTGATTATTTGATGGTGAGGGCCCTGGGAGTTCCAGAGAATTCCCTTATGTTTCCACTATCACTGGAGAGAGGTTGATAACCTGGCAGCTCAAATCCATGAACGTGCGAGTAATAATTGTTGTGGCCATTAGAAGCGGAATGCACGTTTGATTGGTTGGAATTAGAGATTTCTTGGGAACCAGGATTTGAATCAGCTATGGCAGGCAAATTGAGAGACATCATCATGTCTTTGTGGTCTGAACTAACAGTATCCTGGTTCTTGTTTGCTGTGTTTTCAGTATTACCATCAGCCTTCTTTGTTGTCAGAAAACGACCTCCACACCCTCTTGCTCTTCTCAAGGCATGCAAATGCCGAGACTCATGAAGATAAGGCTGCACCAAATTGAGAGTTAGAATCATGAAGACTCAAGTCATTTGATATAAATGGAGTGCCTTTTGCATGTTCATACTCCCTTCACTCCTTAGTATATACGGGCTTGTTCTAATTATAAGACCTTTTTGACATTTTTTTTGAGAAATTAAGAATATAAAATTAATCACTTTTACATTTTTTATAGCTATTTTTTCTTTAAAAACCCACTTATTCTGCTTAAGAACTAACATATAATCTAATTATGTGTGACATGTGTTATGGTGTAATGATCTAATTCGTTTCCTTAATTTCCACGAAAAAGTGAAAGGGTCGAATATTAAAGGGTGGAAGGGGTATAATATATAAGACTTATTTGAGGAATTGATTTTAAACTTAAAGGTAAGATTATTTCTAATTTTTGTCATTTTTTCTCAAATTTGCAATAATAATAAAAAGGAAGGAATTAAAAAGGATGAGCTGGGCATTCAAAAAAACATAAAATTAACTAATTACTTATTGTTTTTAATCTAGTTAAATTAGGTAAATAAATCTTCCATGTCATATATATATGAGCCAATGAGTGAAGAACTATAGGGCAACAGTAGTGACTGACATAAAAACAATCGTGGCTACCGACACATGAGACAACCACCTTTGCCTGACATTACAGCAGAGACTACCTTGAATCTCTAGTCAGATTAGTGGAATGAATTCAGAAGAAAAATTCTCAACAGGCTGTCTACACAGTGAAAGCTAACTGACTGTTAAAAGCTCGGTGTTTATTATAAGTCATAACACAGGTTCAAACATTGAGCAGAAGGTGAAATTTGATATAGAGTAGCCAATTCAGAGGAGTTCAGATTTGTTAATGACAAAAAAAAAAAAAACAAGACAAAAGATCATGAAGTTGATCATAAAACCAAACAGAATGTTACCATACTCCAGCTTCTACATGACTTTTATTTCATATTAACTTGGTAAAGTAAAAGGCCATAGTAACTTATAATAATTTCACCAAAAAGAGAAGGAACTAGGTTAGGAGAGGGTGTTTCGAATTAAGAAGTCCTTCCGGTTCAGTAAGAAGCGTTTAAAAGTGTCCTCCACCAATTAAGAGGTAACTCTACAAGTTAAACAGTGAATTCCCCACTTGGTGCAGCTTTTTCTTAGAACACTTCTTTTTCTTAGAACACTTCTTTTGTGAGCCTAGGATATATATTGACTATGAGTGTCATGTGCAGTGGAGTGTGGGGATAAGAAAAATGCAAAAATTATCCATTGTGATCAGATCAAATATTTCTTGAAATGAAATAATATATACCTTCCTCCTCACTTTTATCTCCTTCTTCTCAAGCTCGGCCTTGGCACGGCATTGTCTACGCCTCAAAATTCCATGGTACTGCTTGGCATTGACATACACAGGTTCTTCTTCCATTTGCAGAGGTAAAACCATTCTAGAAGAATGCACTCCAGGACTAGAAGTAGGATGTAACTAGTAAAACCAAAAACAAACATTACTCTTAATTCTTCTGACAAACAAATAATACAAGGCTATCGTATTCATGAGAAAATGGTCCATATTTGGTTAGATGACTTGCACTTTTGGTGGTATGTTTTTCATGATGTACTGCTCATTTTGAGACAAAAGTATACAGTTTTCATGAAAAAAATTATTATCAATTACGATTGTACTCAACAGGCATTCAATCATATAAAATGCAAATTGCTACCTTCAGGAATAGAAGTCATGTTAATCATTGGATAAAGGCCAGCATAGCATGCATTCGTGTTGCATACTACCACTTGCAGCAAGCCTAACTCCAATTATAATATTATAAGATTATCCCTCTGATTTCACTAATTAATTTCTCTTTTTCTCTAGTAAGAATTAAATTTATCCACAGATATGAAGTAACAGATAAGAGGCCACATATTTCATACCAAAGGCTGAGGTCCATAAGTAGGAATTGCTCCCCCATAATGTGGATCAGTATAAGGGAAGGAAGCACATGCCTGCAAAAAATATGAATATTCAAATTTTCCTAAACACCACGGTTTAACAACTAAAACTAAGACTCCAACTTATAACATAATCAAAAAGACGGTAAAGCTAAATTCTAAGCCGCCTTTTATATGACCTACGGAACTTGAAATTAAGGAACTTTCAGATCAGAGTTTGCTGTAGCTAAAGTAGAAGTCAAAACATTTCAAACTAATGACGATATAAGGAAAGTGAAATGTGAGCGCTGTGTGTTGAGAGAGAGAGAACTCACTGTTGAAGGTGCAGTATGGACAGAAAATTGCTTCAGTTGATGTTCTTCATATTTTTCTCCACCTGCTAGAGCAAGCAATGTCTTTAGGAGGCAATGTATTCCCAATCTATAAAGAATGTAAAACTTGGTAACAATAATTCATGCTTACGCTTAAAACAAATGAACTCACATTCCTAGAGACAAAGAAGAGACCGAGATAGCCAGAAGTCAAAGGAGAAAAACAGAGGATTATGAATTGAGTAGGCTATTTTCATTAACTTGAGTTTGAACACATGAGCTATTGTGAAGCTAAATAAAAGCAAGTAAATATTTAATCCACAGCTTAAAAAAGGTTTCCAATGAAATATCATTTGTAGCGTGAAATTCAAGAATATCTAAAAATATGTGCATATATCCAAATGTTGATTTTTAATATTTTGGACAGTATTTAGTTTATTTGCTCACCCTAAAGGCGTGTGTTTTTCATACTTTGCGATAGCTTGTGTCCACCAAACCAATACATTCTCATTTAGAACTAATCCTAATTAGTTACTGGACTAATAAGGTCAAATGACTTTAGATCTGCACCTATCATGCATTGATCAGATTCCAAAAAAAATACTAAGTGGGATTCCTTATATGCATTGTCTCAAACCCTTCAATTATATATAGTAACGTGTTCTAATTTTGGATTATTGTCATTTAATAATACAAGGTTAATATATGCTCATGGAAATTCTTTAAACCCATGATTGTTTTATTGTCATTAATGTGTGAATTTTTTGGGATGGTTTTCGGAAAACCACTACTCATATTGATTCTTCCATTGGTAATGGCTTTTTTCTGTCCACGAGTTTTGATGAATGAATGATGAAAACAGAAGGGCTCTTGGCGGCGGCGGCTCCCTCTTGCCTATGTTTATAGTTATGTTATTTTTAAGGTTTCTAATTATTATTGTTTATGTTTTCTTTTTGCATATATTTTATTTTGTGTTTTGTATCTCTTTTTCAAATTTAATGAAATACTATATGTTATTTGGCAAAAACGAATACAATTTGTCTTTGAACTTTCAGACCATTTTGTTTTTTTGCCTCTGAACTTTAAAATTGACGGTTTGGGCCCTTGATTTTCATTTAATGATAAGTTTGGTCCTTGAACTTTAGATGAGTGGTTTTGTTCCATCAACTATGTGCCGTTTATAATCAATAATCTGACTTTTAAAGTTTTATTAAAGTTCTTAAATTAAGACCAAAAGTGACTGAAAGTTCAAAGACCAAAATCACTGATTATAAAGTCCAAGAATCAAAACCAAAAGTTAGGAGAATAAACCACAAATTTTAAGGTTCAAGAACTAAAACCAAAGTTGATTGAAAATTTAAGATCAAAAGTTGTATTGACTCTAACTATAAACTAACCCATATTCAAAAAAATAGGATGCATAACCATAACCATGTAAGGCTGGAGACCTCGACGTAATGAAAAACTTTATGCAAGTATGGTTCACATATTTCATGTTGATTAGAGTTCCATGTCAACACTAAGCAAGAATAGAATCAAGAAGCTAAGGAAACAGGAGAAATTGCCTTTCACTTTGCTTGCATCTTTCGCTTCATCCAGAAAAGTTGTAGCTTGAGAATTACTGGTCAGGTTCCCATAACTAGCTTCCAAATGTCGAGGCACAAAGTAATTCATTTTGACTTCCCCTGCCATCACTTTAGACAAAGACTCGTGCCCTGTGTCATTCCACCAAGCTTGAGAAAAGGTCGGATATAGTTTGTTTCTGCATATATCTGAATCAGAACCCTCTGTAGGCTCCAATTTTTGTTGCATGCTTCGGTATAAATCAAATTTCTTCTCAACTCTGGAATCATCAACATACAAGGAAAATTCTCACGTAGTACTTCAATTTACCCATGGCAAAACCTACTTTTAAAATATAATTAACAAGTGACGCTCTGAAAGTTCTATATATGCTTTTTTCCTTACTAGAAAACACAACACCCTGGACACTGTAGCTATAAATCAGGGAGTGAGTATTAAAATCAAACTAAAAATCGGTACTTCAAAAAGTTTAATCTTGTTGTTAATTAGAAAGAAACTGATTCGATCCAATAATTTTAGTGGAAGTGAACATATGTGTGGAAAATTTGCGTATTAGTAGCCGCCGTCATCATCTTCATGCATAGTCCACTGAGAGACATGCATGTGCATGCATATCTATCTCATAATCAAAAAGTAGGATCACCATTATTATGAATTACTGATAATTCTGAATTATCTTTCTACGATCCAGGCTATCCGAAAAGGGAAAAAATACACGCACCATAACATTGAACGTGAAGAAAAAACCATAGTCCATCAAAGTCGGAATCTATAACATATGTAGAGCTTTACATCAAGCAACGAGAATTAAACAAGCTAAACTACTTTTTTAAAAAATAAAATAAAACCTCAAATTATTAGGATCATTAATTTGTGATCTTCCTACATGACAAGGCAATCCGATTAAGGGATTAGCCAAACATACAGGGGATTTAAAAATGTAAAGAAATCAATCATATCAGTGAGAGCTAGGGACAAAAGTAAAAGAAGAAAGGAGCTTACTGTGGGTTGGTACTGAAATTGCGGAAACGTGTAATATTTTGCAGAGAATTTGGATGACTGATGTAATGAATGATACAAAGATACAAAGAAAGGGACCGTACCCCTATATGTGTGGAAGGAGTACGAGGAGCTCGAGCAGACACTAGACTGTGGAGTATAGAGGATGATGAAATGAAATGATGAATCTTTTTTTGTTCTTTTTGCTCTAAAACGAAATCATAAAAAATGCTGATTATAGCTTGGGAAAATTAATCCACGGGTCTCACAGTTTTCGTTAATTTAACATAAGGTCGTATGGTTTATTTTCTTTTGAATTATTTTATTGTACGTGGGAAAACTAATCTTCTAGTCTTTACACTACTTTTTTTTGCACCTGTCTTAATATTATTGACTTATAATTAAATCCCCAACTATGAGTCAACGTAATCTAATCATTGAAGTTTTAGCTAGTGTGATTCAGTCACTCATGTTCTCTCTCTTTTTACTATCATTTTTTCATTTATAATTCAGTCATATGTGGAAAGCATCCTTTGATGCCCCTTTCAACTTATTGGAATTGTTAAAACCTCTTTTTATATAATATTTATGTGAAACAGGTGATTATAATTAATATGAAATGTAAAGAGATGGGAAACTATAGTTATATAATAAATTTGCGCAAATGTTTAACAAGAAAAAGTATGCAATGACAACTGAATGAACACAAGAAAAAATGTGTCGTTTTTACAATTTCCCTACATTACCCTAGAACTACTCTTGAAAATCTTCTTCAAGGGAGGTGTTATACTGAATTGTCTTGCTTAATACTACCTCCGGTCCTAAATATAAAACCTAATTGACTTTTTTTTGGAGAGATTAAGGTTGCGAAATAGGCTATTAAATCATGACATATTTGATATATTTTTAGATTATACATTAGTTTATAGGTAAAATAAACCGATCTAAGGGAAAAAATTTAAGTAAATCAATTTATAATTAACTTATTTTTTTTTTTATAGGATTTTCTAAAAAAGTCAATTAGGTCTTATATTTAGGACAGGAGGGAGTATTTGAGTGAAATTCTCTCTCTATTAATTGCAGGGGTTGAATTCAAATGAAATAAATTGTAATGAGCTGAATTAAAATGAAGAGAAAGTATGAGCGTTAAAGAAGTAATTTTGAGGAAAGGTGGGTCGACGAGGGGGAATGTCGTTTTGAAAAGGAATGAGAGACAGGTGGTGGATGAGGACGATAGGGGATGGGGACAGCCACGTGTGCGGAGACAAATGCCTCAATCGTAGGAAGCCTTTCACGTGTCCCTCTGCGTCATTCGCTCTTGTCTCTTTTGATAATGACATTTTTAAACAATTATTAAATGACTTTTTCAAATCATTCCAGCTATGATTCAGCAGCTACGAAGTTTAAATGACTTTTTTAAAACATTCCAACTATGATTCAGCATCTACGAAGTATGAGCTACCTGCAACACAAGACCAGCCTTCCTCTTCTCATAACATGTTGATGTTACATTAATGGTTAATGGTTAATTGGTTAAACTAGTAAATGCTAAAACTGAACGTGTAATTGTTTCCCTTTGTGCGCAGCTCTTTCAGTGAGAGAAGTACAACTCTGTTTATATGGACAACACTCTTACCCTAATTTACTGGTCATTTAAATGAAAAATAAGATATTACTATTACTTTTTTTTTACATTTACAATATACTTAAAATTTGCAACAATAAACTATATCCATTGTATCTTATCTCAAAATTAGCTATAGCAGCTGTAATATGAAAAATATGGAAAGTTTCTATGGCGCCTCAATGAATAAATCTGATCATTAGAAAGTCTTGATGACAAGCAAGTGAGGTGTATAAATGTATTGTCATTACTTTACACTGAATAATTGTAACATGTTTGTTAGTTGTTGTTGAATTTAATGAAAATTTCTCTTAATCATTTTATGTACTCCTAAAAAATTTCGAAACATCACTATACTTTGGAGAGAAAATTGAACAAGATTTTCACGGTCAAATGACTTCAGTAATTTGTATGTGCTCGTGTGTTTATTTTGAAAGACATAACATGGGAAATTTGTAAGAGATATGAGAGAATTTTGAAGACAAATATGATAATTTTTAACGCAAATGAATGTATTTATAAGATAGTAAATGAGTATAAAACAACACCCAAGACAAAGGGAGTATTTACAAGGAAACATATGTCATTTACAACACAAATTACAAATATGAGAATCTTAAAAACAAGTATGCTTATTTTTAACTCGCATTAGTATATTTTTAACACATGTTTGTCATTTGAAATTCTTATATATTGTCTTGTAAATGACGTGTGTTCCATCTTTTTTTTAGCACAGACGTTTGGTCATCTCAAAAAAAAAATTTATGTTCGGTGAAAATTAGTGCATTTGTCTTTAAAATTATTATTTTTATCTTACAAATGATGTTTTTCTGTAAATTCCTTTATTTTCTTAAGTGTTGTTGAAGAGATTCACTCATGGTCTTGCAAATATATTCATTCTTGTTGTAACTGAGCATATTTGTCTTGAAATTTATCATATCTTTTTTTTTGGTAATAATAATTCTCATATCTATCATGTAAATAATACTAGTATCAGTATTTGAACATAATTTTTTTTTTTTGCTTAGAGGCCCTCGTTATCCCACAGATCCACACCCTTTGAAATTCGGGGTCGCCCCAAAGAACATGACTTCCCAGGGTTCGAACGCAATAGTACTCAACACTTTACTCTCCCATTTCAACTAGCATGTCCTTTACATTTAAATTTTATTTCATTTACATGTAGTACGTGCAGCAATTCGGCCGGCCACCTGTATTTCGCTGTTTTTTTTATTTAAATCATTCACCAACGAAATCGCAAATTTAGAAGCTGAACTCCATGGAATAGAAAAGGGAAGAAGGGATTTATGACCATAAAGATTGACTTAGAAAAAGCATATGATCGTGTGAGATGGAATTTTGTGTTGAAGTGTCTAGATGAATTAAAGATTCCTTCTAATGTGATTAGAATTATCGAATGGTGTCTCAGCACGGCTAAGTTACAAGTTATGTGGGATGGTGAAAAGGGCGAAACTTTTTCTCCGTCAAGAGGGTTAAGGCAAGGAGATCCTTTATCTCCTTATCTCTTTGTCTTAATTATGGAAAAATTTGCTCATTTGATTCAGACTGAGGTGGAAGAGGATAATTGGAAACCTTTTAAGCTAAAGAAGAGTGGGACATGTATCTCTCACTTGTTCTTTGCCGATGATTTGATGTTGTTTGCTGAAGCAGATATGGACCAGGCAGCTATTATCAAGGCCTGTTTAGATGATTTTTGTGCAGCTTCAGGGGAGAAAGTCAATAACATGAAATCCAGGATATTTTTCTCCAAGAATGTTAATCACACCAGAGTTAATGAAATTAGTAATTTCATGGGGTTTAGCCCATGTGTTGATTTGGGGAGATACTTGGGTGTTCCGTTGATTCATCAGAAAGTTACGAGGCGATCTCAGGAGTATATTTTGGGGAAAATGGATAAGAAGTTGTCATCATGGAAGGCAAATACCCTGTCTAGTGCAGCTCGTCACACGTTGGTTCATTCGGTGGTGTCTGTTATACCTTCATATGATATGCAAACGATGCCTTTACTTTCATCAACATGCAATGAAATTGATAAACGCTGCAAAAAATTTTTATGGGGTGGGAGTGAAGCTCGATCGAAGGTTAACTTGGTTTCTTGGGATAAGGTGTGCATGAGGAAGGAGGTAGGATGGTTGGGATTAAGGAAAGCTAAGTTACAGAACAATGCATTTATGATGAAGCTAGGGTGGAGTTTAATTAATAGAAAGGATGTCTTATGGGTTCAATTAATGAGGGAGAAATATGGGTGCGGACTGAGGGTGATGCCACATATAAATTCGTCTAGAGCGGGATCTCAAGTATGGAAAGGAGTGAAGAATATATGGTCAAAAGTTCATAATGACATTTTTTGGCAATTGGGGAATAGAAATTCTATCAGATTTTGGGAAGATAGGTGGCTTCCGGGTCAAATTAAACTGGCAGAGGTAGTTATAAATAATCTTCCAGAAGAGTATTTGGAAGTTAAAGTTGCTGATGTTATTACTGACGATGGAGAATGGAATCTAGATCATTTTGTACCATACTTAACACCAGATATGGTACGCACAATTTTATACCAGAGACTTCATGTGGATGTGGAGGATTCCCCGAGTTGGAGGTATACCGCTTCTGGGGACTTTTCTACTAGATCAGCGTATATGAACCAGGTGGAGAATAATAGCAGGCGAGATGAATGGCAATGGAGGAAGGTGTGGAAATTGAATGTGCCACAGAGATGCAAAATGTTTATGTGGCTTGCTTGTAGAGGTAATCTTTTAACAAATATGGAACGTGTTAGGCGTGATATAACTACTTTAGATGAGTGTGGATGTTGTGCAAGATTTCCTGAAAGCGACTTACATGTTCTTCGAGACTGTTATAAGGCGACAGAGGTTTGGTTATTAATGGTACCAGGAAGGTATTGCTCTACCTTTTTTAGTTATGGAGGAATAAAAAATTGGATGGAATGGAATCTTAAGGCCCAATTTAAAGCGTATGATATTCCGTGGCAAATTGTATTTTCCCTAACTTGTCAACAATTATGGCTCGCAAGGAATAGCAAGATATTTAATGATGGAGAGGTAACAGCTAGAACTATTATTGCTAAAGTTAGAGCATGTGCCTCATGGAGTAGGGAGTGTATACCTCATGGGTTGAACCGTGGTAGGGATATTGATGGATGGGAAGCTCCTGGGAAAGGATATGTGAAGGTTAATGTGGATGGAGCATGTAACCCGGATGGAGGAGCATCGGCGTGTGCGGGGGTTATGAGGGATTATAAAGGAAAGGTGAGGGGAGGCTTCTTATTCAATATGGGAAGAGGAGACTGCTACGTAGCGGAGCGGTGGGCTATTCTTATGGGATTAAAGTGGAGCTGAGAGTTTGGTGTTAGACATCTCATACTTGAATCTGATTGTCTTGAACTTGTCCAAGATATTGAGCAATACCGTGAGATGGATGGGAATGAAACAAATGAGATGGAAGAGATTCTGTCTTTGTGTAGGCGTGCATGGGATGTCCAAATATTGTGGTGTAATCGAGAGAGGAATAGTGTTGCTGACTTGCTCGCAAGATATGCGATGACAGTGGGTGCTGGAGTTGTGCAATTTAAGGAAGTGTCTGCTCATGTTGCTGCTAAAGTTAGACAAGAGATGCCACATAATATGCTATGAGTTTAGTGCTTTATTGTATAAAAAAAAAAAAAGCTTTCCAATAAAAAAATGGAGTATTTGTCATCCACACTTACGTACATAAAACTCGGAAAATACCCTCTCTGGCCAGTGTGACCACTGAAACTAAACTCACCTAACAAACAGACGTGGATAGACATAAACCAATTGTTTTACATATTGAATTTTGAAATTATATATGTATATTTTTAAAATTTTCGTTGTCAATTTTCTCAATTTAATACTAACGTGTGTGTGTGTTTAGGGGAGGGGATATTTATCATTGAACGTTAGTTAATCTGCTTATATCACACTTTAAAAATAATACCCAACCAACATTTCACTCCCAGCCAATATAGTCTCTATTTTTGTGAAAGGGCGGGTTTCATCACATAAACTTATTTTTTTATTTATCTCAGCATTTATTATTTCCCTGGTCTCACCCTTTGTGTATCTTTTCCTACGTACATTCTTTTTCATGTATATTTATATTATTACATCTTGTTTTCCATAATCTCTTTTAATATCTCCTTTTCAAACATTATTTTCATCTTTAATAAATAGGTTATAATTGAAAAATAACTACATTTTTGACATATTTGTTGCATCTAACTACTTTTTTTTAGTTTTCTCAATAAACACAAAGTAGTTGTTTGAATGTTATTAGGAAATCAGGATTTATATTAGGGATGGAGTACTAATTTACGGAAAGGCCCATTAAAACACGAACTTACGATCCACGTGGCTATGGGCCATCAGGCCTGTTAAAGCACAACCTAACTTCCCATTATTATCCTGCCTTTTCCATTGGCTTGATTCGGTAATCAAATTTCATCTCATAACCATTTTTTTAAAAATTAAATTATGAAGACAATTTCAAACCTATGTTATAGGCGATTGAATTCTCTAGTGTTTGAAACTTTACCATGAAATATTCCTAAACTTTAATATTGTAAAGCTAACTCACAAATTTACAGCCTTTTTTACTAATCCATAAGTGCCTCAAAGTTAAAAGAGTTTATTTATCTACATGTTACCTAAAGTACATATGCATACACAAATAAAGTTGAAAAAGTGCAAAATTAATATTTTGAAGTCTAGGAAGACTTAAAAGTTTAGGGGGTTTATTATAAAGTTTTAAAAGTTAGATATACGTCCATGACAAAGTTAAAGGGAGATATACTTTACATAATTTCTTTTCTAATGAAATAAATTTGTAAGTTTATTGATAATTATCGCTTGGGAGCAGAAACTGCGCTTGAGATCACATGCAAAGGAGAGTTTATTGAATTTTAATGGGCGTTTGAAGAGGAACAATGGACCTACTTGATGATTTTAATCTCACCAGTTTATAAACCAGAACATTAATAGAAGTTTTTTTTTATGTAGCCGACACCAAAATTGAGAGAGAGGCAATTAGTTTTCTGGTGTATTCTGGAGAAGTTCTCAATTAATAAATAATAAATGAATTAAAATTTTCACGAGGAAATGGGGATAGATTCCCCTTACGTGCTTCCATATGGCTTAATAAAATTTTGAAAAATAAAAAACAAGAGTAGTTTCATCGGATTCTCCTTATCCATGTGCTTTGGTTCTCAATCTCTACCTGCGTGTATGTTTCCTTTTAATGGACACTTTCGATCTCATCCTTATAATTATTAAACTCTTCCATGCATGTATTATTCTCTTTCCCCTAATAACGTACAAATCATCATCTTTGGATTCCCATACTTGATCACTGTACTTTTTTGGAATTTCCATTAATTCCTCTTTTTGGGGTAGCGTAAAAGATAAGAGTGACAATGATAACCATATACACCTTTCATCGATCTTAACCTTTCATATTATTGATGCTTGTTACGTGATGTTACTTTAATCCTGTAAAGTAGCCTGTGTTTTTCTGATCAGTACTTGAAAAAAATCGATTGGAAGATGGGAAAGATAAGTTTTTTCCTTCTTTTTTCGCAGATTATTAGTGTGTCGATGACAAAAAGAAGAAAGAAGCAGTAGGGATTATAAGGAATATTCAAAAGTTCATCATTCGTTCAAAAAAGTTGTTTCCTTTTCCACTTCATAATTCCCTCTCATTCCTTTGTTTATCAAAAGGTCGGATTCACCTTACTTCATCATTTTGAACTTCTTTAACCTTTCTGAAGAACATATATATACAATGAGCTATAGTGGAAATATAAATATTATTCTATATAATTTATTATCTACTTAATTTGATTAGATTAAATATGTAAATTAAGTTAGTTAATGTAACATGATATTATGAATAATCCAATATATCCTAACCCTACGTTACAACCACCTCCCATCTCTTATTTATCTTTTGATAATAATAATAATTTGTGAAAAAATTTCTAAACATAAGAAATATGTCTTATATTTAAGATTTGAAGAACTAATTAATTAGCCACCCTTTCTTTGCCCTTCAAAATTATTCAATCAAATCATAAAAACTTCACATACAGTTCCTAATAATATCAAAGCTTGACCTATCAGCAACACATAACAGCCAACACAAAAATCAAACAGTTTGAGAGATTGAAACCAATTTACAAATTTAGGTCACAGTCATACAATTAAGTGTCGCGGTGAACTGAAACTGCACTGAACAATAAAACTCTAATATATATGGGAATAATATATATAAAATATATAGTACCATCATCAAGCTGATACATTTCTAAGATACATTTCTAAGAGAAGAGAAGAATAGGTCAATGTCGGGGGAAGAGAAAAAAGCTATGGGAGATCTAATAATGGAGGATCTAGAGTAGTTTTTGAATACCCTATTCTTCTTTGGAGCAGGTGGACATGATAAAATTTGTGGTATTTTGCATTTCTCTGCCTTTGGAGTACTACACCCATCACCACTTGCACATGTATCTATATTTCCCTCCTCCTTATTTTCTTCCTCTTTCTTCATATTGTGATGATTATCACTACCTGCAAATTCACGTTGATAGGTCTTTGAAGGAGATCTCATCACAACTGGTGGTTCTCCCTTCTTCTTATAATTCTGCTTCTTATTCTTCGTCTTCTTAATCTTTTTCTCATGATCAACCTTCTGCCATTTATTGATGGTTTGAGCCTTTTCATCAGAAGATGGCGCCATGGAAATATAAGACTAGTTATGGTGAAAATCTATCTGTGTTGTGGAAGCCGAAATGTACGTGTATATATCTAGTTATGAGAGGATTTTCATCGAGCTGAGATGACGAGGAAGGTTTGAAAAACTTTTCTGCTTCTTACGTTCTCACACGTAAATCCAAGTGAGAAAACACTAATACAGCAGTAACTGCTACCACTAGCTTTAAGATTATAAATTTTATACTCCCCCTCTCTCTATACCAAATCCTTTTATATATAGAAGAAATAAACCGCTTTACAATGCTTACATGAGAAAACTCGCCTTTTTGCTCTAGGCTGTATTATGAACTTTACCCCCACACTCACTATATAGATTATATGTAAAGTGACCATATGATCTATGGAAGGGAAGAGAGAGATCGCGCGCGCGTACACACACAGAGATGAACTTTCCTTTTAACCATTTGCAATAGACTTTTCATGTGCAAGATCAAATGAGGGTGTGTGTGTGTTTAGTTTGGGTAACTTTGAAGTTCACATTCAATAATTAGTGTACTGGCATTTTGTAACAGTAGTAAATCTGATTTTTACTAATTTTGGTTTGTTTGTAATTTATTCCCAAAATTTAAATTAAATGCAACATAATTTCTGTATTTTTTAAATTAGGATATGGTACTTTGATTCAATACAACTTTGATGATCATGTGGTCTTAACTACTTAAATAGAAAATAAGATTATATATTTGATCTAACAACGGGGCTAGTGTTTTAAATTGTCAAAACTATAGGATTGAACAGCAGTGAACTAACGTTTAGAAATTAGTTACAAAACTGTAAATAAGTCATAATTCAAAAATCGAATTATATAGATTAATCAAAACTTAATTTTTCCTTTATAATAAACGTTACTATTACCTCTACTCTTATACTATATAAATAACATATTTACCTAATTCTATTATTATAGTAAGAATGTTAATTAAGTTAGTCACTGGCTATATGACATTGTTTTTGAGAACTTTTTAAATTAACCATCTTCCTCAATTCCCTCTTTTTTATTTGATAATACAGGTAATTTTGTGAAAGATAATTGACAAAAATTAAAATAAGATCTTACATTTAATATCAAAATGAACTAACTTCTTAAATAAACTACACTATATGGAGTAGTAGTGATCAGCGTTGAGCAATTCCAATTAGTGAAAAGAAAAGAATAACCTATTAATTAATTAATAGATTGACAATAAAGTAAGCATCATTTTTTTTAATAGAACTAAGATTCACCATTATTGACCTGAAAAACAATATGTTAATTAATCATGCATTTATGGCTGTTTGCAGAAGAACAGATATTATTATACTACGCCTTTAGTTGGTCAAAACTCAAAACCATAATCTATTAATATTTTCATTTGGCGAAGTAGGGACCCTTTGGCAGCCTGCAATTGTCTATATTCAGACATGATAGATAACCATATCTCAAAGGTTGAAAATTGTGATCTTCGTTGCATCACCAAATTAAAGGTACACTAATTATAATCATAATCTAAATTACGTTTACCTAATACATTCTACAATAAAAAGGGAAATTACCTAATTGATGTACTATCTTATCTTTTTATACATGGCTGTATCTTCCAATCACGTGCCCTTCGTGTTCTTATCCTAATAAGCAAAAAACTACCTTGACAAGGAAATGTTTTTTGCAAATATGACCACGCCTGTGATTTTTGAAATCCCTAATCGTTCATACTATTATACTTCATTTTTTTAACTAAAAACGGATGACAGAGTCTTCCTTTTTAAAAAAGAAAAAAAATTAATGCCCCACTTTTTTCACGGAGAGGACAATTTTGTTGTTAGATGGGAGCAAAGTTGCAAGTCAAGTAGAAAAAAAAGTTGCAACTGGGCTTTAGGTTCAAAGCTCCGATGATTATATTTGGGCTTATTGTTCCAAAGAAGCATCTCAGGTGGGCTAATTAAGCTAAAGTAGTCTTGAAGATAAAAGTCATAAAACACCATCAAGGATACATTGAAACAAAAATGCGCCCACAGTGGGGCTCGAACCCACGACCACAAGGTTAAGAGCCTTGCGCTCTACCGACTGAGCTAGACGGGCTTCTTGATTTGTCGATTACTATAGTTATTATATATTCTAAACTTCTTAATTCGTTATTTCGAATCTCATATTTTATTGTATAGCGTTATATTCTGATTTCACCATATTTTAATATCTTCAAGAGGAGTCGATTCTGATGGTCAAAAAAAAAAAAAAAAAAGAGGAGTCGATTCTGCAAAATCTGCTTCGTGGTTAACAGTTCACCACGATTTTCCCTTGAGTTTTTAAATATTTGTTGATATGGAAAAAAGAAAAAAATAAACAAGCGTGGTTGGTGTAGTGGTTACCTCACTTCACCGCTTAACCAGAGGTCTCGAGTTCGAGCTCTGGGAATGCAGCCTACCCCTTGGCCAGCACTTTACCCTTAAGTGGAAGCCCCGGTGCGGATCTGGATTAGTCTGAGCCCGTTGAGTTCCCCGTGACATTGGGGCTGGCCCAGGATACCGGATTAAAAACTCAAAAAACTCAAAAAAATATCCATCGGTCACGTTTCTTGGTCCTAAAGGCATAATCTGGCGCTGTACCAGCCACTAGAAAAACATGACCACATAAAAATTTTCCCCATCAAAATCATTTTCCTCTGTGGGAACTAAACGTATAAATTTTTTTTATCATAGCAGCATAAAAAAAATTTCTCATCAAAATAATTTTCTTTTCCATTCCATTAAAAAATTTTCTGGCAACCAAGTAACTAAATAAAGGCGTGGGTAACTCATTTCCTTTGTTTTTCTTCCTGAAAAATATCTTTTATCCTTACGCCAAATCCCCACCACACCAAGAACCAATCCAGGAATATTAATGCACGTGACATGAATGAATCTAAGATTCAAAGACGAATATTGATCAGAAGTCAGGAACCGCACAACACACCAAATTGAGCAATGAGACTTTCATTTTAGACTCACGTTGACTTGGAAATAACAATATGCAATACACATAACAATAGCCTACTTTTTTTATACATGATCAAGGTATCCCCTCACTCGACAAGTGAGAGACTAATCCCCGCTGATTTGTAATACACATAACAATAGCCTACTTTTAGCATTGCCATGCATTCAAACAAAATCTAACAATACATCGTGGTCTTCACAGTTCAGTTCTACAGTCACAAACCCATATAAAGTTATGGCCTGGAACCAAAAATAATGGACATGGCCATTTCCATATTTAACCTACATGTTAGTCCTAAAACCTACTATACACATTGAATGAAAGGGGAGAGAAGGGGAAAAACAGTGAATGAAATAAACTCCAACAAGTTGATATGCATCTATACTAATGATTCTGAATTAAACTTTTTTAAGTGGCATCATCCTCTGGCAATGGACCCTGGACAGAAAAAGGAGGTGGTGGAATATCAACATGCAATATACCATCCAGCACTCTTGCTACCTCTCCCATTGAAGGCCTCCTACGCTCATCCGTTTGAAGACACCAGAATATTATTCTTAACGCGCGTTCTAGCTCGTCCGAATCAATTCCACCATCAACTGTTTCATCGACGACTGTGTTGGATTGTCCTTCTATCCATTGTTTGTATGCCCATTGGCAAAGATCGTTGGTGTCTTGTCGCCCAGATAACAGAGTTAATGCCAGCTTGCCAAAATCCTCCACATCTTTCTCAGCTGAAGAACCACAAAATATCGCCTCAGCATCTACTCTTGAAAACCCAAATTCAGTTACCTTGGCCTCCAAGTTTTCGTCGAGTAAGACATTTGCGCAATTCAAATTGCCATGGCTAATAAACTCCCGGCACTCGGTGTGCAAATAGCCAATGGATTTTGCAACACTTGAGCATATCTCAAGTCTCTTTTTCCAAGTTAGGCTCCTGCAAAGAGATGGATCACCTAAGAACTTATCAAGAGAACCATTCTTGACATACTCATACACCAAGAATCTGTGGTTGAACTCACAGCAATAGCCCTCCAGCTTCACTAGGTTTTTGTGATGGATGCTTCCTATCTTTGTGACAGAACTCCTGAACCTCCTTTCTTCTATGCTTGCATTCAGATTCCTAACCGCAACCAAGTGATTGTCCTGCAGTGTACCCTTGAACAGGTTTGGACTGATTTGGTTCTTGAAATCCCCAGTGAGGCTCTTTATCTCCGAGAAGGATAATACAAACAAACCCTTAGAGTTGGGACATGTCAAAGCTAAAGTAACTTCTTTCCTAGCGACGTTTCTTCTTCTGCATACCCAGAAACCAATTCCCAACTGTATGATGGCAAATAAGACAAAAGTGGCAGAGGATGCTCCTATCAAACAAGAAACACAAAGTGCTGGAGGCTGCTTAATAGGGCGTGAATTAACAAGACCGGGATTCACTGCCAATGGACCTGAACATCTCTTAACAAAAGATATTGAGGTTAGAGATGGATCAGCATAACCAGTGACATACTTAGTTTTCTTTATTGAGCATTGGGCAGTTCCATCATTGGAAAAGGTTGCAACTGTACATTGTGGGTCATTCAAACACAACTGTTTGCAATGCTGCAAACTACTGATGGTAATTGAATCTTCAGGCGGGTAAATTCCATATAGAAATGTTTTCTCATATGTAAGCATGTTGATGCCAGACTCACATGCCTCATCATATGGAACCAAACATTTATTAGGGTCGGCTAACTCAAATGGGCATCTGCAATCAGCAGAACCTGAAGCATTTAAGAAACACATACCATGTTGACCACAAGTTGCAAAGACCTTGCACTGGTTCTCCACTGCTTGCCACACTGACTTCCATGATTGCAACGATTCTATCCATGAATATATGCGCAGATTTCCATCCAAATCAAGCCTAAGAAACCTATAATTAACTGATTCATTGTGGTCTTCTCCAACAACTGACCAAACAGGTTTTGAACTTTGGTCTCGAAGCTGCAGAGACCCAGTGGTTGTGAGCCAAGCACTCAGATTTGCAATAGAAGGGTTGTCACTTGTCCAATAGGTAATATTACTTTCCCATCGAAGGTGTAACTGCCCAGAGCCATTCAAATAGAGACTGTAGTAACTTGACGTGGCTTGCTTGCTGGCAGCTCGGAGTGTTTGATACACAGATAAACTCTGCCCCGGGACTAGTGTATCAGATGGCGTATCAAAACTCTGCCAAACAACATTTTTATCTTTGTTTATGAGCTCAAGATTGCCGTTGTCACGAAAGATAGCTGAAACTACAGATTGGTTGGCAGTTCCACTGGTCCATACCACTCCCTGAAAAGAATCAAAGAGGACCAGTTCTCCTTCTGGTGTGACTTGGAAATAGGACATGCTACCCACAGTGGCATGAGCTCCAGCAACCCAGACCACAGTTTGTTGGCTAAAGGGTATAGACTTTGCACTGAAGCGAATGCCAATTCTAAACTGGCTAGGTTGATCTGAAATGTTAAAGAATCCTAAGGAAAAATCACCATTGGAGGAGGTCCAAAAGTCATCATTGTCAACCACAGAAAGCTTCGAACCCAACGGAATTTCAGAAGTGAAAGCTGAATGTGACAAGAAGCCAATGAAGAGGCACAACAATAATATGGATCTAATCAGACACAACTCCAGATCAAGCATATCTAGTTATTCTCAAGGAAGCTACACTTGTGAAATAATGATGAAAGCTACCCCCTAACGTGCCATTTACCCGTATAAGTTTAGGCCTTAATTATAACACCTGAAAAGGGACAAGGTAAATACAGGTTATTCTCATGAGCCTCAAGTGCAGTTTAGGGGTGCAATGGTAGGAATTCAAAGACACATAATTAGAGGTTCAGGACAACAAAGGTTAAAAATTTTGAAATAATTTTTAAAAAACGAACCAATGGGAAAGAAAATGTACAAGAATAGTGGTGCCTGAATTGAAAGAATAGCCAATAACTTTGATTAAGCAACCACTACAGACTACAATGCTACAATTAACATTACAGAAACGAAGTTATGCTACTTAACATAGAAGCAGAATAAATTATACTCCCTAAAAAACTCTTGAAATTGGACAACAAAATAGGGAAATCTCCAGCAGAAGCTCTCTCTCTTTTAGTTAAATAAAAGGTAGCAATAAATTCCATTGTCATAAAAGAATGTACTTTAATTAGCAAGTGCCCCCTTGATAATGAGGAACAAAATTTAGAAAATGGAATCATTTTTCAGGTTCAAAGAACCAACACATACATATAATCTATATATTATAAGCAGAGCAGCCTTGAATGAAAAGGGTGAATCCAAAAAAATAAATTTTCAAAAGGGAATAATTTAAAATGGGCATGAATTAAAGAAAGCTGAAAAGATTAAAGTTAGCATTACCATTTGTTAGTACAAGAGAAAGATCTGAAGAAATGAACGACAAAGAGAAGCTGAGTCTAAAAAAATGAACTTTGAGGTCCTTCCCAGTGGAAATTCACTTGCTTTCTCTGAACAAAGTGTCTGCCACAAAGGAAGTGAGCTAGAGATAGAGACTTTCACAGAGAAAAGTAAAAATGGCACCTTTTATTCAAGTCACTGCGTAGAAAGTAGTGAAGGAAAAGTGGGTGTTGAAGAAATGTGAGAGTGAGGGCAGAATGGGAATAAAGATATTAAGGAGCAAATGGGTTCGCCGGAGAAGAAGAAGTGGAGGAGAAGAGAGAGGAAATTTGAAACACCAGACAGAATACGAGGTGGCTTACAGAGAGTGAATGAAAGCAAGAACTGGTTTTTACAGGAAATACTAAGTTTCTTTTTACAGAAAAATTATTTGTTTTTGAGATTTTTCTGTTCATGATTTTTGTACAGGAAGTTGGAAACTATTTATTTTATTTATGGATGCATTATGCAGTTTTTTTTATTTTGACACGGAAGAGATATTTTTATGTCGTTGTTTCACTTGAATTTTCAAAATAAATGAGAAAATTTACATAACATGTTTTAAATCATTTAAATATGTAAATCAATTGATTTAGTTCAAGAAAAATCTCTAAAATATAGTAGTTTTAAAATTTGTGAAATTTCAGTTATCCTAAATTTTTCTGAGGTGTCTACAAATAACGGAGAATTAGTGTCTTACCTCTATTGAATAAGATACTTGATCATCATAAAAAAATGTAAAATTTCAAAATAAATTTATTAGAATTTGTAATTTTGAAGTTTTTTAACTATCCTTTATTTTTAAATAGGAAAAGCTGTCTTTGTTTTTTATTTTTACTTTTCAAAATTGTTTTTGGTGGGGACGACCTGCTGGTGTGATCGGTCTTGGAGAATGTAGGAGGAACATGTGATCCCCAATACCTTATTTTTTTGTCTATTTGTGATCACTTTCTTCAACTTGCTCTGTCTTGTTTTTCCTTTTTTTCAAAGAAAAAAGAAAAGGCAAATTTAACTAGTGTACTAGAACTTCCTAACTTGTTTGTTCATACAACACATGCTAAACAAACACCCAATCTTCATAATGATTTATTAAAATGCATGAAAATTGGTAATAGTAATACAGTTTCCTTTCAACCAATATTTTTCCTTCGACGTGAAGGACACATCTAGCAGTGATGGAATCTGATTATGAGTTTTTCTTTCATTTCATTGCCCCTCTAATATCTTTATGCAATAATTACAACTTGTCACTATAATAGTAACTATTCTTAGAAATTAAAATTTTAGCTTGCCCATTGGCAACTTATTTAATAATTGAACATTCTTTAATAACCTTTTTTATCGAACTTTAATAACCTTTTAAAACAAACATTCTTAGAATAAAGAGGTGAGCAGAGCACCTACTAGTCTATACATTTGTTCTTTTTGAAAATTCGATGGGAGACATAATGACTAGGTTAGGGATGGGGAAAATCTTATAAAATATCTGTGATCTGGGAAAAAATCTCATGACACGGTTTGGCGAGTAAAATGGATGAAAAACTTAATTATTTATTTATTTGATTTAACAAGAACAGAGTGATGAATAATTAATACAACTTGGGAGTAGCTCGCAGGATGCGAGTGGATGAACAGAGGAATTGAAAGTCAAACGTTGAATGATTAAAGAAAAGGAGAAAAAGTGAGTTAAAAAGCAGACACTGAGATAATCTTGAAAGGTGAAAGATTCTACCTTTTGAAGCAATGCAAATGCAAAATATATAAATGAAACAAATGGTCCCGTTGATAAGTACCATAACTCCTTTGAATGGAACAAACTCACAAGTCAGTTGTATAACATTTATATGAAACTTCATATCAGCGAGAGAATAGTCTCACTCAATACTCAGAAGTATATATTTTTGAGAAATAAAAAAGAAATATATAAATAATACAAAAGTCCTAACTTTTCGTGAAAAGAATATAGATTAAATATTTGGAATCATACGTGGGGTGCATACAACTCTAAAATCTAAATAAAGCACGCTTCCCCCACCTACAACAAATATGAGCCTATCCGTTTATGTGTAAGTTAAGCCAATTTGAATCCAATAAGACATTTTAGCACAACGTTACGCTTCGGAACAAAAGCAGCATGGCCATACAATTTTTTCTTAAAAAAAACTATAATCTGAGTTTTCCTCCATTGAAAAATGACAATGCTCGAATTTAATACGTTGGTACAAATTTCGGATAAGTATATCAGAAGAAATTTTTTGTATAAATTTTGTGTGTGTCAGTGTGTGTGAACTAAAGAATGTTTTAGCAACTTGATGATTATGATCATCTTGGCGATTAACAAATTAAATTCGATCCACACATAAGATAAATGTGGAATATGAGTTTGTAGTGGGGGCGGTATTTATATGGAATAATATTAGATTACTAGTGCCATGTATATGCAATATGCTTAAGGGCTGGATTATTATTGCAGGCAAGACCAAGTGGTGTGTCGTACTTGTAGTCCTTTTCGTTGAATGGAACTTGGGAAGTATCAATGGGCCCTCTTCATAATCGTATTATTTCATTGTTTTCTTTCATCTGTTCAACAACTCCCCGTGATTCCCTCGTCTCCCTGCGTGTTCATTGCTCGATTGAAAATAAGCATTCAATTTTATTTGCCTTCTTCAAAACAAAAATAACACAAAATAAAATAAATATAATTGTACACCCTCTTGTCCATAGGAGAGAATTCTGATCGATAAATCACTAAACGTGCTTATATCAGTGGATATTCAAACATTAAATTACTAAAAAGTAGCTTATTTTGCTAGAACTAACACTGATTGTAACGGTTTGCTCTTTAATCTTAGTCACCGAGTCCTATCATTTTAGTTGATGCTAAAGAGTAAGTAGACATATACCAGAACTTGATGACCGGGCCAATTACTCAGTGGTCAATGTCTCATGCCACATGCAATTTCTATACAATATTAAGCTCAACTGATTTGGAAGATTAAGTTCTAAAAATTATTTAATTATATATAACATATCCTATATGGTATTTCTAGAAAACTTGCATGTATCACTGTGTGTTGATTATAAGTCAAGCTAATTTATTTAAAATAGATTATAAATATAAGAGATAGTAGTAAAATCAACTTACTGTATTCAGTACTAAAAATTCAACCTATGTGGCCATGTCTATTAATCGGAGTTAGTATAATAGGAGTAATTTACAGTAGAGGCTGCGGCTTTTTGACTCAATTATCACGGTTCATTATATAGGTGCAGCATCACTGAAACATCCGTATAATAAGTGAGATGATTCAGAAGAAAGATTATACACCAACTCTCCTGGCCTCTTGAATCCCATGAGGTCACTTTATACTCTTGGACTTTAACAAGAATCCAAGGTAGTTGGTATATAATCCGAGTAGTGCAAAAACTCCCTCCTGACCCCACAACAATAATCCTAGTCATAATAACTCAAAACTTCAATGATTTTGCCCATACTTAACACTTTCAGCTAACCTGTACAACGGACACATGAGTGTCCACGCTGCTTTGTCTTTTTTGAAATGATTCCCTGCTCTCATTTCAACCAGTTTATGAAAGGTATTGATGATTTTGTTCCGTTGTCCAAGTACCACCCTTGTTTTTTAATTTTACTGATTTTGAATTTTACAATGTTGCTCTTCAAAATTCCTTAATTTTGGTGTATATTTCCTTCTTATTATAATAGTCATCGACTCGAAGGTTTTATGATTTTGGTGCATATTTCCTTCTTATTATCAGTCACAGTTAGCTCCATTCAGAAATATATCATTTGTTAAAGGGCTTATAACTTGGGAAATGAAGGCCCCTTCACACGTCGTCAATCTTATCTGTAATATTAGGACGTTAACGAGAATTCGTGTGAACTGTGATCATAGGAAAATGTCCACACTTCTTTCTTTATTTTGGAAAAAGTGGTTGCACTTCTGCATTCCTTCACTCTACATAAGACTATTTTTTTCTATTGAAACATGGGCCCCGGGCCCGAAAATGCAAGTCACATGGATCACCCCCCAACAAAAATAAAGATCAATGAGTCCATGAGGGGACTATATTTACTCCAAATTTTTGATGATTTTACAAAACTATGCAAATACTGCAGAATTTTCTTTGAGGAACCTCCAAGGTCCTGTTTCAGACCCTAGCCTGCAACATAACATCCATCAATAGAGTCCATCGTTTTAGTTTCACTTCATTTAGAAAAGTGAAAACATCATTTCTCCTAGATTTTGTAACTAGAAAACATCACTTGCAAAAGAAATTACCTCCAAAATCCGGCGAATGCACGTAAACTCATGTAAATGGACAAAGCTATCCATATACCAGCAAAGCCATAACTCAAGGATAACGTATATAAGCAAACAACGCTCACCATTGACACCATAATCTGGGAGACACAAGAAACAAATTATAAATGATGCAGACAGCCATACGTGCAGGAAAAAAAAGGCAGAACAAGATTGTTGTTTTGATTCACTAAGAAAGGATCTTCCATACATACCATGGAATAAGCGCAGTAGATAAAATCTGAAGCTCCATAGTTAATACCATCAAATACAAAGGCTAGAGTATTAATGGGTTGGGTCGCTGCAACATACTAATCAGCCAGAACAGAAATATCAAATATATATGAAGATCAGCTACTGTATTTTGGTAAACAATACACAAAGCATATGACATTATTCTTGCACTATAATCAATGGAAAATTACCGGGATGCCAATTCTTATATGTTGCAAGACATGGACATCGTCTGTAAATAATTTGGAGGCAAAAGGCAGCAGACAAAACAGAAGGAAAGAGAGCACTAGCCCAAGAATTAAACCTAGCTGCAAGGTTAACCAAGAAACAGTGAGCTAAGCATGAGTATAAAAGAAAGTCAAGCCAAGAATAATAATAAAACGAAGTACCTGCAGCACACGGGATGCTGCTGCCATGACCTTCTTGTAATCTCTACCCGCAAATGCACTTGCAAGAATGGCCTGAAAAGAGTCCGTCATTGGGTTTTTAATCTCAATGGGACAAGATTTTGAATAAAATGAACACAAATGTGAAGATGACTAGAGATAAAATATGGTAAGTCCACCACACTCTTAAAGGTTGTTAGTGTTCTTTACCATAGATGTGCTTAAAGCAGTTGATTATACCTATAATCTTTTTTATGTTTAAGAGTAAAAGGCTGAAAGGTGAAACTTTATATTTAATCCTAAGTTCTTAATCTCAGCGCCACTTTCTATATAGCAGCATAACAATTGCCTTAATTTTTTTTTAAAAAAAATATTTTAACAAAAAGGGATTCATAGAAAAGATTGTCACAAGGAAGTTTTATTTCTTACCTGTCCTGCAACAGCTAATCCATCAGCAATCAAGGAAGAGGCCATCCAGATCTGTAAGCAGACCTGAAATGCAGCCATAGTTATTGATCCTTGCCTTGCAGCAAGAGATGCAGCCAAGGTAACACAGAATGTTGCAGCAGATACTCTCAACAAGATCAGAAATCCTACAATCAAAGATAGAAAACATGTTACTCAACCAAAGAATGTGACAAAGAAATATCATGTCTAAGCCTACTAGAGATGTGTCTATGATTAAGAAAAAAGTCAATTCCAAGGGGGCCACATTTGCAGTGATGGAAGAATTGAAAGGGGCATGCAGAGATAGAAGTTTGAACCATTTTTCAGAATCTTCTCAAACTGAAAGTCTTTGATACTTGGAGGTACAAGATCAACTTGTTTCATTAAACTCCATAATAATATCAGGGAAATCATGTATCTGCAATAACATCACCCAAGTAGCTAAAATGAGTAATGCATGTGAAAAAAGAAAAGCTCTCATATGAAAATAACCCTCCCTGACCTACAAAACTTTTCAATAACCCCTCCAAATTCTTACAATTATGCAAATATCCCCGTGCTGTTAATTTATCCATCATTTCGCTAAATTAATATAATACGGCAGGGTTTGTTTGTATAGAACTTAAACTTAAGTAGATTAGAAATAATTCAAAGATTGATCGAGGGGGGTTATCCACTTAAAAGAAAAGCCAAGGCCCTATTTGGTCATCAAGATATCATGCTCTATTAGTGAAATGACAGAATAATTGACAGTAAATGGTTTATCTGCACCAACTCGAATTTTAGGTGGTTTTATTGTCAAGCTTTAAAAGTCAAGAGGATATATTTCCAGAGTTTGAAGTGTAGGCGGACATTGTATAGTTTAGCCAGAAATAAATAGGAGGTGAACTTACTGAGAGGTTATGTGAGCAATGGCTGCACCTCTGATTCCTAACTTGAGTATGAAAATAAATATTGGGTCTAAAATGATATTTGTAACATCTCCAATAACTACAGCCAAACATAAATTATGGCAAGAAGGTAGAGCTCAATGTAAACTCGGAAGTAAAATTTAGTCATTAAATTAGTCAATAACATCTAAATCTGATCAAAGAAATTTGATTCTAAATAAGAAATATGTTCTTAAACATTCTGTTTATGGAAGAAAAACTTTCATCCATTCATAAAACACAATAACATGTGAATATTATTTTTTTGAATTTATCCATCGGTATCCGGCATTACTAGTAACTGACTAATCCAATTCATGGTAATATAGGCCCACAATGGGGGAACCTTGCTACCTCCAAGTAATTATCATGGCTGCGTACCCAGGGCTTGAATTCGAGACCACTGGTTAAGCTAAAACAACCTCAGTCAGTTGATCTAAGTGTTTGGTGGTATAACATTTGAATCATTAAGATTACGAGAAAACATAAATATGATAAGTCGATAAACTTCTGACTCGCTATTAGCTACCAATGATCTAGTATCATTGTTAAATAAGTTGTGAGAAATAGTGTTCAATGTAAAGAGAGAAATGCAAACCTGTAGCATATAAAGGAGTTTTTGCATCTTTGGTTCCCCGGAAAATTCCTTGCATGGCCATGGAAAGAATAACAGCGGGGGCACCAAATGATCTCAATGTCAAGTATTGTATCGCTGGTTTTAATACAGGTGAATTCTGTATTGACAAAAACGGATAAATGGGAGTCAATTCATACACATTACTGATTTGAACAAGTCATACAACAAAGTACTGGGCAGAAAATACACCAGAAGTACTAGGAAGAGTAAATTAAAGAATAAACTTATGCGAAAAACTTCCACTGCATCAAAAACCGCAACAAGTTTAATAAATGTAAAGGACAGGCACATCAGTAATTCAGCAGCACACATCTTTTGAGTATCAAGAGAGTGGACTCACAGAATCAATGCCCATATAGTGTAAGAGTGGTTTAGCTGTAAAAATGAGGAATAGAGTTTGTAGTATGCCAAGAATACTTCCTACAACTATAGCAGATGAAGCTGAGGGAATATAGAGTCTGCGATGATTATATTTCACTGACTTCCCCATGTTTACTGATGATGAGCTGCTTGTAGACTCTATATCAAACTCAATAAGCAAGAAAAAGAAAAATTAAAAAAATTGTATAGAACAGAAGAAATCAAGTTAAGTATTGAAAAAGAACCATACCAGCCTGTACTTCTACATTTAACCTTATTTCCTCATCAACAGAAGGTCCACAGGTCAGCAATTCTTTTTCTTCATCTTGATTTTCTGTTTTCTCAGCAGATTCCTCCTCAGCAACTAATGAGGTTGTAACACTGACGAGGGGAATCACTGCTATTTTTGACACTTGATTGAAAATAGCAATTGAAACTCCAGCAGCAGCAAGCTCCACAGGACCTATGACATAGTTATTTGCAATGTTAACAGATGCAATTCAATCACATCCTTTAGATTGATAAAAGGTTGGAAACTTTTATGACAAAGATAGCAATTTTCAATCAATGTAAGAGATGTAATATTTCAGGAAATATCATAACCTCTTTATCAATTGAATAAATATGTCTATCTATAAGATGAACGCATCATTCCATAAAATATCTTGAAAAGTTCAAAAGAAAAAAGTAGAATAAACCTATGTGGCCAATAAATGCAGTGTCTATCAAAGAAGCAACTGGATCTGCTGCTAAAGCCAGAGTAGTAGGAAGTGAAATATGCATTATTTCCAGTCCTAGGCCATCCCTACTAAGAACTTTCCTGGCACAAGCAATGCAAAAGTTTTATATATTAGATCATAGTAAGAAAAAAAAGAGCCAATCAATCTAGATTAAACCTACAGAATAATTACAAGCTCCTTGAATGCCCAGAAAAAAGTTTGAACTTCAAATATATCCATAAAAATAACATTTTAAGCCTAAAGAAAACTCATGCTTAAGTTAGTTTGGGACAAAATTCAAATTTTGTTTAAGAAAATGGTCTGAAACTCTGAAAGATCCTACATGTTAAGGTGAAATGATACCTTATGCCTGCAAATAGAGTTAAGAAGGGCATCTTCCCTGTCCTCGTTCAACAGTTGGAGAGCTGAGAAACTTTGGACACAAATAAATGGATTGTATAATGCAGACCAAATACCTCTCAATGAGGAGGTGACGTGAAGAGTTGGTCAACCACAGACTTGACCGGAAATATACATGAACAGAAAAAAAAGTCCCTCAATGATTGGAAAATAAGGAAGGAAAGGGTGATTCAGATTCTGAGATGGTTGTAATAAAGTGAGATGTCAAAATCATCATCAGACAAAATGGCAGGTTGTGCAGAAAAGCCTGCCTCAGTTGCAACTAACCCGGGTGGTATTATACAGAATCTAGAGCCTGTCCATATAGTACGTGATCTCATTATATTAATTATTATTGCATGAATACCACCTTCGAACAGATAAGGAAATGGGTTATAAAATTTAATAACTTTGAAGCTGGCAACATGAAACATAAAGCAGATTTTAAGGGTGCTTGAGATTTGTTTTTATTTCGAGCGTAATCCATCAAAATTTTTCATATGTTGAAATAGTGGTTACCGTACAATGCATTATTATTACACTTTGAGACAAAAGTGAATGACTTTGTCCATGCACATATCAGACAGTGTAACTGTATAAGGAACAATCATAGAGCGCGTTTTATGATCAACAGTTGTATTGATGAGCTTTACTCTTGGCACTGACTGTTACTTTTTGTATTTTCTATGTTTGTAGAAAGTTTAATGGTAGATTGATAAGTAAGCGAAGTAGGACATAGTTCTCCTTGTTTAACTAATTTAATATTCAAATTCTTGACAACAGATAGACAGATTTAAATTTTTTCCTTTCCCCTGAAAAGCCTACCTAGGAAGCGGACAGCCTCAGGTCTTACTATGATCAATGAATATTTTTGTTATCAGCTATAATAAAAAAAAAGGGATTTTTTTTTATCAATGAATATAGAATTGTCTTTTTCATGGGAAACCTTAAAGAATGTACGACTGTCACGCCATGAGTTGAATTCCTGGACCATTTAAGAGATTTTTTTTCCATTGACAGTTTTCCAAAGGAATTGGCAAATCCTTAATTGGCTTATTGTTATTACATAATTGATTTATTAGGAGACTAATTAGGTGATATTTGCTAAACGGATTTAAAAGGTAAATTTGACTGACTATTTTTCTCTTCACATTGCAACCAATTTTTATTTTAAATAAAGAAAATAAAATAAATGTAGTGAAAACAACAGCTGAAAAAGGTGAATAATCGATCATATTTTAGTGCTACGGTCTTTACTTTGTATTCATCTATTGTTATTTTTTATGGCGTCTATTAGAGCTTCATTGGTCTGAAATCTAAACCTTAAGTCGGCTTCCACAAAATTTTCAAAGAATTAATTTAAAACATCTGTATTCAGAGTTCAAATACAATCTTCAATTGATAACTGGTCTTCCCACTTGCAACTGTTTAAATTGATATTTAATTTGCAACTTATTTTTCTTTACATTTTTATGAAAACCTAACTATATTACTAATCTAACCTCCTGTAACTTAAATATTATTCTCCCAAACTAAAAACAGATTATCCCAGGCATTTCTAGTCAAATGAACATGAACTCCAATTCAACCAATTCCCTGAAAAAATTGAATAATTCATTTAGAAATTCTCATAATTCCTAGAAAATCAACCCCTCAATAAGTTAACTCAGAACAGTTGCTTTAATACGTGTGTATTCTGCCAAATGTTCCAATAGGTGTGTATTTTGCCTAAATAATCGACTTCTTAATTATTAGATGAAATAATGGCCTATTTTGGCTATAAAGATTATGCTGTTCCCTTTGCCAAACATAGCTGTTCAAAGCACTAATATTGATGATCACCAATAATCTCCACAAGTGCATTTTCCATCTTCAAATCTGTGGAACCGATTATTATCCCTCACAATGATGACCCTTCCAGTGCATTTGCTTATAAACTTGATTGCATTATGGCAATCACCACAAACACGCAAATTCTTCATTACTCTTATGGGTCTTTGGGGAGGGAAGGTAATGAGGCCAAAAGCTATGGCTAATCTTTCACTGTGATATCTAATTGTCTGATTCTTCTCTTCACCACACACTTCTTTCAACACAAAAGACGTGTCTGCTACATAGCCAGCTTCCTCCATTTCCTCTCCTAACTCCTCCAATTTCTTGTATATTTCCATAGTTTTCACATGTGATCTATCCCTAGCAGCAAAAGTGTGAACTTTATTTCCTTCCTCAACCCAACTCAAACCAGTTTCCTTCTTTATTCCTCTGTCCCTCAATGTCTTCCTTGCTCTTGCTGCTTCTTCCCATCTTCCAGCAGCAGCATAAGCATTAGATAAGAGAACATGAAGACCAGAACTCACAGGACCCAACTCAAAAACTCTATCAGCAACATATGAAGCCAACTCTGTGTTCCCATGTATTCTACAACCTGTCAATAATGCTCCCCAAACACTTTCTGTTGGTTCCATAGGCATGTCTTGGACCATTTGAGCTGCCTCCTTCAGTTTCCCAGCACGCCCTAGCAAATCTACCATTGAGGCATAATGTTGGTGCCCTGGTTCAATACCAAAGTCTTTCATCACCTGAAAGTAATACTGGCCTTCTTCTACTAATCCTGCATGGCTGCAAGCATAAAGTATGCATAAGAAGGTAATAAAATTGGGCTTCATCCCAACACTTTCCATCTGCTTAAAAAGCTCAAATGTTTTGTTTGTATGTGCATGCTGAGCACATGCTATTAGCATTGCATTCCACATACCAAGGTTTTTAATGGCTATCTCATCAAAAACCAAATAAGCTCCTTCAACTACTCCACACTTAGAATACAATGATACCAAAGAACTACCCACAAAGCTTGATGAATTAAAACTTGTCTTGAAGCACAATCCATGTATTGTCTTCCCCAATTCAAGCAAAGTTGAGCTGCCACAAACCCGTAGCACACTCGACAGTGTAAAATCATTAACACTCACATCTTCCATTAATGCTTGCTTAAACAGCCTAATAGCTTCATCATCCTCACACATTTGAGTGTAACCATATATCATCCCACTCCAAGAGACCACATTCTTTTCAGGCATTTCATCAAACACTTTCCGAGCAAGTCTTATCTCCCCACACTTAGCATACATATTAACAATCGAACTCCCAACAAACACATCAAATTCATAACCAGTCTTCACCACAAGGCAATGCACAGATTTCCCAACATCACATCTTGACAAAAAAGCACAAGACTTTGTCACACTAGGGAATATATGGTCATCAGGGCGAATCCCACTACAAAGCATTCGACGAAAGAATTGAAGAGCAAGTAAAGGAAGCTCATTTTGGGCAAAAGAAGATATCACAGAGCTCCAAGTAGTGCTAGACTTATGTGGGGCCTCTTCAAAAACTTGACTTGCAGAGAGGGGAAGCTGTGATTTTGAATAGAGATTGATAAGATGGTGGGATATTAGAGGAATGGTTTGGATTCCTGATTTGATAATATGAGCGTGAAGTTGAAGTCCCTTGGGAATAGACCTTGAGCGAGTTATTGAAAGGAGGAGTTGGCAAATGTTTCTGTAGTTTTGGTCTAAGCTGTAAATGTTTAGAGAGTTTTGAGGATGTTTTGGCAAAGAGAGAGTTGATCCAAATGAGTAAGGTGTGGTTTTCTCCTCATGTAGATATTGCTGATGAAGAAGCATCAGGAGTAGGACGAATGATCAGTTGAGTTCATTAGCAGATAGGAGTACTAGGTTACTTGTGATTAAGTAGACTTGGACATTTGTTTTAAAATTTTCAGCTGTTAATTATAAATTAGGAAGATTTAAAATGGCTCAAAAAATAAAATAAAAACTGAGAGATTAAGAAAGGGAGGGTGGGAGGGATTTGAGATTTATATATTTGGGTAAATGGCATATATTCCCCTGATGATTTATACAAGTATTTACAAGTTCAAATAAAAATTTTTTAAATTAATTATGTACTGATTTTTTATTTTACATTGACAAGGATTTAAAAAAGACATTTGGACATGTAGACAAATAGAAACGTTTTAATGGATGGTTTCCATTTGAATTTTGACTAATACGAAGGGAGACATTTCGACCAATTTAAAGAAGAAAAGTGAACCAATAGGAAGTTAGTCATAACTTTTAGAGAAGATATTAGATAGATGTTCTCATCTATGCTTAAAAAAGTCATTTGGACGAATAGATGTTTTGCAAGGAAAAACATGTAGACTAATAGAAACATTTTAGTTGATGGTTTCCATTTGAATTTTGAACGATATTTTTTTTGGGTAAAGGTGTAAAAACAAGTTCAAACTATTACGCCAAGAGCACGTAGGGATAATAAGTATTTCCGGACTCAATTCTGGGACTGGAGAATAAATATTGGTGCAATATAGGCAACACCGTTTAGTTTGACTGACTTTAATCATTAAGAGTTGACGTGGCGAGGGAAATAAAATTTTTTGCCGACATGACGTAATTATATGACAATTATTTTTCTGAGTGTGTGAGACTCACATTATGAATAATGAATTATTGAATGCATTCATATCATTTGATAAGATGTGAGAACCCTAAATTGCTCCCTTGAGAGTGACTTGAGATATTCCTTTAAATCAATATATTGATTTGTATTATTTCTGTTTGGAGGGATTTTTCTTTAAAAAAATATTATAAACTGTTCTAATATTATTTTATTTTGTTAAAAATACCCAACCATCACCCATTGTCTGTGGATACAATGGCGAAGGGATCGAACAATGAGCGTCGGGCCCAAACCCTTCCTAAAATTTATTTACCAAAAAAAAAAAATACCCAACCATCTTATATAACGTCTAGAATCTTAGGTCATCCAATTACTCGAAAGCTCCAGCCAGAGCCGTTAGAGCGCGCATAGAGGCGCGCCAAAAGCAAAGCCCTAGAAGCTAAACAAGGACCATGGAAGAAGCTTCCGATAATCTTCTCCGCCCATCGGAGCCCCAATCTGATTCCATCGTCTCCCTTTCACTCGCACGTGCCGTCAATTCTATTCTCTCCGCTCGCCCTAAAAAGCTCCTCCACGCTATTTCCCGCCTCTCTTCTCTCTCCCAAGGACCTTCGCTCGGTACTCTTTTCACAACCTTCTAGCTCCTTAATGTACTTCTTCTCATTAATTAATTCGCCCATTTTCGTTCTCACAGGTTCTTTGGAGGACTCGCTCTCGTTCTTGCACAAGTATGTCGGTGATACTGCTGAGAAGGATGATTCATTTGACCTAGTTCTCGTTCCATTCATCGAACATGTAATTAATTTCTGATTTCTTTTTTTTTTATACTACCTCCAGTCCTAAATATAAGACCTAGTTGACTTTTTTTTAGAGAGGTTAAGGTTCCGAAATAGACTGTTAAATCATGACACATTTGATATACTTTTAGATTATCCATTAGTTTATAGGTAAAATAAACTAGTCTAAAGGAAAAAATTAGGTAAAACATTTTATAATTATCTTATTTTGCTTTTTTAGTATTTTCCAAAAAAGTCAACTAGGTCTTATATTTAGGACCGGAGGGAGTATTTTTTTTAAAATTTCAGAGTTTCTAGGAGATTTTTGAATTTCGATAGTGTTAAGTTATTCACTCTGTGTATGTGTGGTAGTCATTGAAGTCCAAGGACTCTAAGCATGGTGGCCAAGTCATGATACTGATGAACTGGCTCTTTCAAGACGAGTTGATTTTTGAACCTTTGGTGAAAGGTCTTGCTGACATCATTACGAGGAAGAGTGATCGTTATTTATTGCTTGGATGGTGTATACTTGTGCGAGCTCTTGCAGATTATGATGATATTAGCAGCCAATCCAATTTCAGTGGTATTTTTTTTTTTAATTTTTGTGCTGATAATGATTTAAGGAGTGTGGTTTATGATTTATTTTTGCTTCTCTGGCTCAGAGATTAATGGTTTCCGGATTGGCAGGGATAACAGAGAGGTACGACAGGTTAATTAAAATACTCTCCACCTGCCTACCGCATCTGGCCAGTATTGTTTCTCTAGGAAGGTAATTTCATGTCTAATAAGTGTAATTGTTAGGACAGAAAATGGTCTCAATGCATACAATGCGATGAATTTCCATTTAGTGGTTGATTTTTTTGTATATGTGGGGTGATATTAAATATCTGTCATTGTTTATCGTGCAAAGTAAGTTTTTGACTATCCCCTTGTGTTTGCTTTTCACTATTACTTAATTCATCTACTTGTCTTGCATTATAAAATAGAAATCTATTTAGCTAAAGACTCTGGGTTGTCCCCTTTGTTTATTTGATTAAAGACTATCATTATATATTTCACTCTTTTCTATTTCTTTTTAGTCTGTTGCTTGAAATTAGCACATTTTAGTAGCAGCTAAGTTTTATCTGGCTATGAAACTTGAACATGAGGCCTGACAACTCAATGTTTGTATATGTAAGCATATTGCTAGTGGAAAGTTGCTGGTTAGGAACTAGAAAGGCTCAAAAAACTAGTGATCTAGTGTTATAACGTTCTTAATTTCACTCAGCTGATCCTCTCCATGGATTTACTGTTATGATATGCTGTGACCTATTTATCACTAAAACATACCTATGTCCCTTAAATAATGTTTGGTCTTTCTGTCTGTCCCCCTTTCCTAGCCAAGCAGCCTGTATCTTCTCTTTTCATGCTTAATGCTTTGATTCCGTTTGTTTTTTATCATCTGATCTCTGGTTTCTGCAGCACTTTGCAGGATGGGTTTGAATTACCATCACGTCTTGGAGTTTCTGCTGCTGATTGTTTTTTGGCCCTTACTGAAACATTAACCAAAATTGCTGAGGCTCAACGTAGTAAATTGAAATCAGATTCAAAAGCAGCAAGTCAGCCAATTACTTTAATTCCATCTGCTAGTGACAAGAAAATGAAATTAGCTTCTAAACCTTTGTCAGCGTCTAATACTAGAAGGGATTATATTCTTTGGCATCATTTGGATGTGATGATTTGCTTGGTGCAGAGGCTCCTTGCTGTAAGTCACCTATTTTTTTCTCATTTGACATCAATGTTTTATTTGTGCCATTTCCTTGGGTATAGCTAAGTTATTATTCTTGGTTGAATCTGTATCCTGACGCGTCCAGTATTTATGATTTTCTAGTTTGATATTAAGGAAAATGATTGTGAGAGAGTGACCACTGGAAGGAAAGCATTTTGATTGAACTGAACAATGCATGAAAAAAACATTTAGAAATTGAGCTGAGGTGGTATTTTTTCATACTTTGTTTGCAGTGAAGATTTAGGATTTAATCTACTTTTAGATGTTGTAATCTCATAATTAGTGTGATAAATTTTAAGATAGCTCTAGACTTGTAAAATTTGCATTCTAAATATGATAGGTAGTAGGTGTGAGCAATTGTTTCGCTGTTTATTTGTTAACTTCAATGAAATTGAACATGCACGTGATTAAGCTGTTGCCCATGATCTTCTATGTTATCTCATTTCCCCCTCCATTTAAACCATTCACCGTAGTGGAGCCAAAAAAGTCGATTTTTACATGCCAAAGGGTTGGAGCAATTGCTGAAATGGTTGGAAGAGATAAAAAATCACTACTATTCTGCACATAATGAGGCAGGTTGAGCGACCTATGCATAATCTATGTTTAATCATGTTTAGTTCTTCGCTGGATATTTTGACAAACTGTAATTTTCTTGAACTACAACATGAAGACAGATTCTGATGTTCTCAAAACTGGAGATTTGCTACTTTCCTCTTGCTGGAAGCACTATAGCAGGCTGTTATACTTGGAGGATAAGAGATTCCTGCAGCATTACAAGGAGCTTTTAGACCAGTATCTGTCTGGAATTCAGGTTATATTTTACCTGTTGGATTCATACACTCTTTAAAATAATGTGAATAACTTTCCCGTTCACTTCGAATTTGAATATATTTTTATTGCTATTTGATATTTGCCAAGGGATTAATTTTTCGTGATGAATACATCTTTGTTTGCTAAAGAGAATACACACTCACTACATGTCACGTCCTAAGTGGTTAGGATTATTTATCTCATTTGTTGGTGTATGGTGCCTGATATTTGCTACCAGTAGATTTATTGTTGTCAGTTGATAAAATATTTTGATTACTTATGCATATTATAAGTATGGTATCTGAAATACTGAATTGTTATCTCATGCATGGTATTTGTTGGAGTTTTGTTGCTGATATCCTAAATTCATGCAGTATTATGTGGACAGCCATTCTAGTGGGCTTGCTGACAAGAAAGATAGTGAAGTGGAGACCGGAAGGTTTTTCTTGAATTGTTTATGCCTGCTGTTGGGACGTCTAGATAGCAAGAAATTTGACATTACAGTATTGGAATGTGGGATGGATATATCACGGATTCTTATACCACAGGTATCTAAACCAGAAGTTTCATAGAAACTAGAAAGCCTCTGTATAGCTGTATAATCTGGCAACGGTTTTTGTATGTTCTTTCCCTAGCATCAGTTTGTGCCAAGTCTGGAATTATCACAAGGAAGTCAATTTAGCAACTATCATGCATTACTTTAGAGAACTAGTGTCTTTTATATGCATTACATCAGCATTTTTATATCTGGGATGCAGATATAAAGCCCTTGGTATCTGGAAGAAAGATAAATGCTCACTTTTCTAGCAGTATAATTGGCATTTGACATTGATGATATTCAAACTCTTCCATAAATAACTAGTTTTACTAGTTCTTATGTCATCCTATGGTATAGTTGTGGCATACTAATGATGTTTATTGGCGCAAATCCAAAAATGAACTGGCATTCAAGTATGTTGATTCTACATGGTTGGGGAAGGTATATGAATTCTAATCTAGTGCCCGGGCTTGATGGTATGACTATATACTGTTTCATGGCATATTGATACAGGTTGAATATTGCTTCTAATTAGTTTGCCTTTTTTGTATAATCTTGCCATTGAGACTGGCACCAATGCTCTCGTATAACAGTTATAAGTGAACTACATCTGATATCATATTGTTTGTTACATGTCTCCTTTCCTGTAGCTAACCTGTACTAATGAAGACATTATCGATGGGGTGGTTTCAATCTATAAGGCTATCATCTTGAAGCCAAATCACTCAATTGTAAGCACAAATATTAACAGTAGACAAGTGGATGCTCTAATCGATTTTCTGCTCAACCTTCTAGATGAGCAGGAAGGAACAGCAAAGGCTGTAATTAAGCTGATAGCAGATTACTGCTCAATGTATTCACTTCATTCCTTTTTATTTGTCGCTAAGAAAGATGACTCTCCAAATCAATTAACTATTTTAATTGTAGTACGTTTTTACTTACTGATTTATTTTGTGATCCACCAGGAGCAAAGATGATAAGTGCCTTAAAGAAGTTTTAAAGCGTCTTTCAGATGGAAATATTCCACAGAGAAGAAATGCTATTGATGTTATAACAGAAGTGATTGACATACATACAGATTTGCAGAAGCCTTCTCTACTCACTGCTTGGTATGATTGCACTTGCAGCTATTATAATTTTGAGAAGTTTGTTTATTAATATGTTCACTTGATTATTTCAGGCAAGATGTAGCCAACAGCTTGCTGGAGCGGCTTGGAGATGAAGATAATGTGATTCAGGAGCAGGCTTCCAAATTACTTCCAGCTTTAGGTTAGTCCTAAAACTAAATGGTGTGGCTATGTTCTTGATTATGAATATGCATGTTTGTGTGTTCATGTGGAGAGGAGAGAAAGAGAGGCTTTAGCAGTGGAAACAACAATTGCATGTCCTTCTGGTTCGTTTGGGTTAAGAAATGTTATATATTGGGGCTGTAGCTTGTAATTTTTTGCTCCAAATAGGGGAAATAGCTTTTAGGATTTTAAGTCGAATTGGTTCCTTATAGTGGTCTACCTTTTCTTCTTTTTTCCTATTGCTTCATCATTTTCCTAATGCTTCGTGGTTCTCTAATGCTCCGTTTTATTCTAATGCTCCTTTGTGCATACTTGATTTTCACACATCACACAAATTATTCTTGTAGGTATGTAGTAAGCATTAACAATCTCGTATTGACTTAATCCCTTTCTACATTTTGATTTTTGATAAGCTTCTGTTAACATGCTGCACAACTAAATGATTTTGCATGTATAGATATTTGTGATGTGCTGCATGTGAATTTGACCTATACAAATTTGATGATTATTGGCCTCTGATTCCTGATCACAGTCTTCTTGTTCAACAATTTCTGGTATTATGTATAGTAGCACTTATAAGTTGCTGAAATACTTCTGCAGACCCTTCGTTGTGCTTGCCTACATTGGTCAGCTTTGTTTACTCTCCAATTGATAGGGTGCAATCAGCTGCTACTGATGCCCTTATTAGGATCCTCAAATTTCACAACCAGAAAGATGATGTCATATTTATTATTCTAGACTGCCTTAGGTATTCTTTCCACTCCCTTCCTATGTTCTTCAATTTTGCCTTATAAAGCAAAAAAGTTTAGGTTTTGAAAGTGAGAACCCAAAACTGATGATTATGGAGCATGTTATTTATGTATGTTCTAATTTTAAGTTTTACCATCAGCCGAAGTGTAGATCTTCCAGAGACAGCAGAAAAGAAAGGTACATGTCTTTTATTTTCTGGCCTCACATTTTGGTAGACTATTAATGAGCTTGTGCTGCTTTTGATGTCTAAACATAGTTTTGTTCAATTGATCATAGTTGCTGAATTGGTTGAATAATTGACAATGATGTTGACTTGATATTGTGCATAATTTTTGTAATCCAGTATTCAGATTTGGGAAAATAATAATAGTGTCACGTTGTATGTTGTTGTTAATCCCCACTGGTGCATTTCATGTGCATTTGTATGCATGTTTTTATTATGCATGAATATCATTGTTGAGCTAGTTTAGGCTTGGGTTCAAATTCCATTGTTTGGTCTGTGGTTGAATTATGATCGAATAGGTCATAAATCCATGTTATGCACTTTAGTCTTCTATTTTCATTTTTGCGAGCAGAAACACAGCAGCCATTTTATTCTCATGCTTTTTTATTGCTATCAGGATCAAAGATGGACACTGATCGAGTACTCAAACTGACTCTGGAGTGGTCTAAAAGTGTAAGATTGATAATGAGAATGAGATTACAAATATGGCTATATAGTGTCAGTGCCAAACTGAAGGGCCGACTTGACTCAATGGCAGGCTCTTGCGTGGGTCTGAGGTTGTGGATTTGAATCAGTCTCTCTGCATAAAGTAGGGGTAAGACTGCCTAGTATATTTCCTTCCTCAGCACCCTCACCGAGTGAGGATTAGAACTAGATTGACCCCCCCTTTTCTAGTGTCAGTGCCAAACTATTTTAACTATTTCTTTTGGTTAACCTTCTTGTGCATTTCTTACGCAATCAGTGTGTCACGTGTTCAATCATGCGCAGACACTCATTACACAGAATATGTATGTGTAGTTATTCCCTGTGTCGATAGAGTCCTATTAAGTGTATCAAACTTGCTTTAGGTGAAGTTGGTATTTGAGCTTGACATCCATTTTGGCTTGGTTTGTAATTATTTTGCTGGCTTGTTGGATCTATGATTCCTAGATCTGCAACTGAAGCTGTGTTATGGAAGTTGATAGCCTTAATTTTCTTCAGAGTCCACTGGAGTGCATTTTGATACTATTATTTTTAATATATATGTGTGCGTGTGTGTCTATATATGGTGGCTCTGTATTTTGTTTTGTTTTGTGGGGTCCTAAACAGTTGTATAATCTTGCATTTGTGGTTTGTACTTTTTTATTCAGTTGATATAATTGTTCGAATAAATGTCCCTGAAGAAGTGTGTTATAACAGGTTCAAGACTGGAACTACTTGATCGGACCATTGATTGACAAGATGTTTGCAGATCCCTCAAATGCAATTATTGTCAGATTTTTGAGTTATATAAGTGAAAATCTCTCTGATGCTAGTGATATAGTTTTGCATCAAGTTCTGCTGCATGTGAGAAGACAGAAAGAGTGAGTATATGCACTACTAATCTTTTGCATTCCTTATTTTGGAAGTTGCAACATTGCCTCAAATCTATGGATCTAGTTAAGTATTGTGTTTTTGCTTGTCCATAATTGTGAATTTGAGTGCGGAATTTTTAGCACCAGAGGGCCATTGGTGTGACTAGGAATCTATTTAATAGAACCTAGGGTGGTATATTTTAGTGGCAGAATTTGACTTCAATTGCAAATGAAACTGTAAAAGTTGTCTTGAGTAACCCCTTTGGAAAAATGTAAGCTAAAAGTTGGGCCTTAAGATATGTGTTTTTGGGCGACTATAATTCATGGATCTGGTTGTGGGTTGGATCACCACCTTAAGGTTATGAGCTTGACTTTAATTTTGCTTGAATAACCTTGAATTGGGTACCTACCAACTTGAGTGGTTTGTTTTAGCATTGCATAAGATTAGACCCAAAGTTGTGCTTTTATGGTGGTAGTTTCCTTGTCCTAAATACAATCTCCTCTCTGTTGGCAGAATTGATGAAAATTTCTTATCAAGATGGGAGAGTAGGACCTATACGGATGATGAGTTTATAAAAATGCAGCAAACTTTGTTTGAACACCTCTGCCCATTGCTTGTCATTAAGATGCTTCCCCTGAAGGCTTTTGATGACCTCAATTCATCAGTTATATATGGGAATCTCCGTCAAGACATGATGCCTGGTATTCATTCTTGCATAAAGTATCTTCATCTGTTTTTATCATGCTCTGTCAATTTTTTTTTTTTTTTAGTACTCCCTCCGTTCCTAAATATAAGATCACTTTAGAGAAGTGGATAAGTTCCTAAATATAAGATCACTTTCTATTTTATCCCAAGTTTTGCCTAAATTACCCCTATACACAAAAGGATATTGCTTCTCTCTCTTTCCCTTCAATCTTTCTCTTTAGAAAGGGGTATTTTTGGAAGATCATGTAATCCCAACTAATTGGATTGTCTTCTTTAATCTCCTCAAATTAGGCAAAGTGATCTTATATTTAGGAACAGAGGGAGTATAATTTTTAAATATTTTTTATCTACAAGATCCATTGGATCAGTTTATTTTTACTCTTAAGTTTCTATCTTGTGATGAAACCATTGTGCTGTCTTTGTATCTGTCAATTGTTATTAACTTATGTTTGTACCTGATTCTCGTGATACTTAAAACCAATATATATATATATATATATATATATTGTGCTAGTTGACTAAAGGCATGGAAACTATTTTTAGTTCTCTTCTTGCTTGACCAATTTTGAACGGAAAGCTTAGCTGGCCTAGTAGTTCTCTTAACATAGATTTGTCTTTGTTGTTTTTACCTTTTTTTTTGTAAATTTAGGCACGAGGGACATTGATGTTGGCTATGAATGTATTGTTGCTCTTCTTCTAACAAGGTTTGTTCTGCATTCATTGTACTCCAGTAATCATATAAAAACTTGACATTCCCCTTCCTATTTTGACCTTTTATTCTAATTATTTTAGGGCGTTTTGTGACTTTGAGTTTGAAGATGTTCGGAAGCTTGCTGCTGAGCTCTGTGGGCGCATTCAGCCCCAAGTAATTAGAATTAACTTTATAAATCATAGGATTCTGATTTTGGAAGGCACAAGTATTTTATTGAATAGTTCCTCTCCCCTACCTGTGAAAAAAAATAATTCAGCTGCCTGTGAATCTTTTGTTTGCTTTTTGGTAACAAGATATATAATTAAGACAATAAAAATGGTAGGTTTTGACTTTATGAAGCATCGAGTCAATCTTTGGAATCACCATGTGGGATATGGCAGTAGGGATACATCTTGAGTATCCTTAAATATATTTCTCCATACGTTTTTAATTTTTGACAGTTGGTGGTAAGTTTTGATGCAGGGGCGTTGGGGGGTATGGGTATATTTCTAAATTTGAGGTTTTTGATTTATTATGTTTTATTTTTACAGTTGTGCTACTTATTTGATTCGTTACAATTCTTATAAAATACTAAGCTGTGTGAGTCATTTTATTTCTAGGTGTTTTTCCCAGTTCTCTGCTCCAAGTTAGAGCAGGCTGTTGATTCTAAGAATATACTGAAGATAAAGGCTTGTTTACTTTCATTCTGCGCATCGCTTGTGGTAACTAGCTACCATTGTAAATATTGTAGCGTAATGTTTTGCTTTAGTTGGGTCTGTTTCAGTTTATGGTAGAATCTATTCTAAATTACTTGGTTTGTTTGGGTTATAGGTTAGGGGCTGGGAGTCTTTTTCTCATCCTGCTATGTCTACCATTAGAAAGATGATAGAAACAGTGTTGTTATGGCCAAGTCTTGATGCCGATTCAGGTCAGAAACCGTCTAGTTTATAAATTATTCTGGCAAAATCCCTTCGTTTTAAACTTTCTTATGATCACAATTTTCCTTCCAGTTTCAAAAGCACAACATGGATGCATCGATTGTCTTGCACTTATGTTATGTGCTGAACTTCAAGATGAGGAATCAATCACAATTTATGCCTCGGGTGTGGCTTTTGTTTGTGAATTTTATTTTGGTAAATGTTAAGAATTTGTCTGTAGGGGAATCAAGAAAACTGATTTCTGCTCAATTATGTAGATTCTACATCAGAGATTTCTGTTGTCTCTTATGTGATCAATCATCTCATACATGACAAGAAGGATCTTAATCCAGCTTCTGAGTTGGAAAGTAGCAACTGTGCATTGGCATCCGGGGTTCCTCTCCCTTTTCGTTTGTGCATGGCTAATGTTCTTATCAGTGCTTGCCAGAAGATCTCAGCATCTTGCACCAGTCGATTTGCAGCGTGTGTTCTTCCGCCTCTCCTTCATGCTGTTGAGGTACTTGTGCATAGTCAGCATTATTATTAGGTGAAAGGTGCGAGTAGGTGTATTAGTCATTGATTTTTTTCCCCTCCATTTCCGCTTGTTTCATGAAATTGGTATTGCTGTGAACAGTCTGAAATGAAGCCAGAGATTAGAGCAGCATGCATCCAAGTCCTATTTTCTGCAGTTTATCATCTTAGATTGGCCGTTCTTCCGTATGCTTCTATGCTTTTCAAAGTCTCCTTGAGAGTGCTCAGAAATGAGTCAGATAAGGTATATTATTGAAGTTTCTTAATAATGTGGTTTATTCACCAGTAGACTGTGCTTCATGTATTGTACGCATTGGTGGCGCTTGGTATCTGAACTGTGATAGGAGAGTATGTAGTGCAAATAATGTTGTCCTAAACATTTATTACTGATTTTATTTGAATCTGCACTAGTAAAATATTGTGATCTTCATTTGTTCGACTCCTACTTCCGGTTTCACTTTTTTTATTTTTTCATTTGTCCATTTATCCAATGCTACGTGATCTGGTGATGACTAGCTGGACTATTGCCTATAATGTGGGCAAATTGAATTTGAATTTCACCTTGTTAGAAAAGACTCATTGTAAAAGGCATCTTGGTCACAGAGCCCCCATCTGGATTAATAGGTGTTTTATATATCTAATAATCAGATCTATAAAAAGCATCGGATATTGGGTGGGGTTCAAAGGGCTATCAAAATGCGTGTGTGTGTGTACATCTTCAGATATTATTTCCCTGCAGACTAATGTATAAGCAGATAGATCACTTTGGGGAAGTGGATAAGTTCCTAAATATAAGATCACTTCCTATTTTATCTCAAGTTTTGCCCAAACTACCCTTATACTCCCTCTTTTCATTGGAAACCTCCTCCTTTTAAAGTTAAGTAGTTGAGGGGATTTTGGGAAGATCATGTAATTTTATTGTCTTCCTTAATCTCCCCAAATTAACCAAAGTGATCTTATATTTAGGAACGGAGGGAGTAGTTGATAATATTATGGTGGTCCTGCAGACTAATGTATGTCCTGATTTTTCTATTGGTCCTGATATTATTTCTACATGCTTTTTGATGCATTATGAATATGAATTTTGAACAGGAAAGGATGGTAGGTGCGAAGCTAATGGCATCTCTTATGGCCGGTGAAGATGTAATTTTGGAAAGCATATCAGGGAGACTATTAGAAGCAAGGTCTGTACTCTCAACGGTATCGTTATCAGATCCTTCACCTGAGACGCGACAGCTATGCAAAAAGATTTTGGCATGCATATCTTCTACCTAGCTTTACCAACAAATCATAGGTTTGAGTTTGAGAGTTGAGAATTTAGGGTCTTGATGTGTAACCATGGTCGCATTGTAAATTTAGATTTGTAATTATGTGTAGATAATATAGAGAATTCGTGACACCTTTTTGAAAAAACTCCTACTATTTAACAAATGATTAGGATTTAATTTAATTTCTGACCAAAAGAGATTAGGATTTAATTTAGTTTGCAGATATAAAAAAAGTCCAATAAATTTTGGGGAGGGGGGATTAAAACGGGATACAAGAGGTTATGTGGCCTTATATTTGGGGCTACATCAATTCTTCCTGATGATCTTGTTTATAAATTGTTGAAAACATGTAACAGTTTAATTAAGAATTTTAAGATAAGATCAAAGTCTACTTAGACTGAAAGGATGTGGAAAACATGAATGGAAAACTTTGCGTGTCATGTAACTGGGGGACTTGAAAAGCTCATTGAAGAATTATAAGTGATTATATTTCAAGAATATTTTCCTCAGTCCTCGTACCCACCCGCGCCTGTCTTATTTATCATATAGGCCACGTGACCCCATCAGCCTTACTTATCAGCCTTACTTGGCTAGCATCTTCTAACTTCTTCTACCCGCCCACCATTTGCTGACCTATTTTTTTTAGTTTATTTTCTTAATTTGATGATCTTAACATCATAGTTAAAAAAGTAAAAAATAATGAAAATATTAGTCTTGTCAATCAAAGTACAGTTCAAGTGACATGCATAACACCCTTTTTTTCACAAGAATTCATTTTCCTAATAGTTTTAATTTTTAAAAATTGATTCACTGAATTTATATACTGCTTATGTGTTACCGAAATATTAAGTAGGACATTTTTTTTTTACTTTTCTAAAATATTAGGATATTTTGGTAACTACAAAATCATATTTGTTACATTTAAATAAGTATTCCATATTATATCCATTCTACTCTAGCCAGTAATAAATATAATACATACCTACTTGATGAGGGTGTTAGGAAACTAATATACTAGAAAACCTTATCCTCTACTATTAATATTGCTCAATAATGAGTAAGTATGGGATAAGTGAGAATAAGCGTAGAATGTTGGGATGTTTTAACAAAATTATGTGATTTTAACTAACTTAACTAACATAATTAATCTAATGAAATTAGATAAATATGTCAAATATTTAGGAGAGGAGAGAGTAACTTAACATACAATCTAATAATATACACTATATGATTGCATAATTTATCTTTGCTTCCTTAGTCTCTAAAAAAAAACAAATATATTTTATTAATCACTCCCTCTACCCCAAAATATAAGACATATTCAACTTTTTTTATTAGATTAATTATATTAGCTAAGTTAGTGGAAATCACATCATATTATCAATGCACCCTAACCATCGAATTTTATCAAACCATCCCTATCTTACCTATTTGTTATTATTGATGAGTATTAGTAGGGATAATTTGAAAAAAAAAATTGTAAACAATGAGAAATATAATTTATAATCAAGAACAAACTTACCTCCCCAAATAGCATGTATATGTAGGGACAAAGGTAGTATAAGTCAAACAAACTATTTTTATCATGGCAACAAAAACTTGTCCAAAAGAATTTGTAAAGTTATTTTAATAATTTATTTAACTTTCTTAATCTTAAAAACAAAAGTGAATTTACACACATTTTAGCTATGGATGTAGTAAGTAAGATAGTCAAGCTCGTGAGTTTAATTGAAATCGTGAAAAGAAGGTAAATTCATATAGTAGACTTGAATCGTAAACTCATAAGAGTTTACGTTTATTAATCATGTGTTGCTCACATAATTAAATAAAAATACAAAAATAACAATAATTTGACTTGAATATATTTTAGATGTAGATAGTAAATTTAAATATATAAATATTCATACTATATCAACCTCAATAAAGAAATTTCTATGAAATTATACATAAACTTATTGAAATTGATCAATTGAAAATAATTAAAACGAGTTCCATAGCAATTTAACACAATTTTTTGTAAGGTGAAAACGTAAAAACAGTAAATTCACAATGTAAACTCGTGAGTTTCTACTTAATTTTCAATCCCTAAAAACTTCAGTGACTCGTAACATATTTTTTTAAATAGATGTGTAAAAAAAAGTAAAATCGGAGTGTCAACTCACGAGTTTGACAACAATGGTATTAAGTATTATGAATAGTTCAATTAGACGATAATTAAATCCTTTTATTATAATCTCATACACACACTCGTACATGAGAATTAGAATTATATATAGGGAAAATCACAAATAAGTCCCTCTCAATGCCCAAAAGGACAAGTGAGGAACCTAAACTTTCAAAAGGATCATGAAGGAACCAGCACCACCTGTGTGTCATTTTAAAATTTTGCGGAAAGACAAAATTGCCCCCATCCTAAAACACAAATTGCAAGAAGAGGGTGGGTGTCAGGGTGGGGTAGTAATTTGTGTTTTAGGATGAGACAATTTTGTCTTTTCGCAAAATTTTAAAATGACAGTTAGTTGTTGGTTCCTTCATGGTCCTTTTGAAAGTTTAGGTTCTTCACTTGTCCTTCTGGATATTGAGAGCGATTTATTTGGGATTTTCCCTTATATATAATAGTATAAACACTAATATTAGAGATAGATACCAAAATACTCCACTATAGATGCATTATCTCATGAAACTACCATTCAAGTCAACGTTCCTTCTTTAGTTCTTGCCATGTCAAAATAACAACACTTATGTAGTAGTTTGGGAATGGGCCGCCACACAATTTCATCATCCTCGTATTGATCACATCACATCAGAGCTTAGAAATGCTGCAGTTTGTGTTCGCCGTGGCCTTCTCCGCCGTGCCTCTCACTCTCTACGTGCCTCCCATCCGAACCTTCAATCTCTTCGTTCAGACCATCGAAGACTTCTTCCGACAAACCACATCCTATACCCTAATAGCCTTCCCTCGCATCAGATTCGCTCTCTCTCGCATCTTCAATTCCCTCCTTCGCCCTACCAGCTAGCTCCCTCGCCACCTTCTTTCTGTAAGTTCGTCTTCCTTTTCCAGCTCATCGTTGTTTGTTCATCTTCAAGAAATTTGCACCTTTTTGTGTTCTCTTATCCGGTGAAAAATCGTTCCTTGTAATTAATTAGTTGATTGCAAGAGTTGATCGTTTTGTGTGTTGATTTGTGGAAATTTCAGCTTCAGAGCTTAAATTAAGTGTCTGTGTTGTGTGTATTTAGGTTGACTGTTGTTTCTTTTAACTAACATTATAATATAATCTTGGTGGTTTTCACTTTTCAGAGAGAAATTTAATCTCGTCGATTTGTTGTTGTAATTATGTTATAATATTATATTCCTTGTATTTTCACATGACCGGCTGCTAGTGTAAGGATTCCATATATGCGTGGATCACATATTTGTCCCTTTTTGTTGCCAGACAATAGCGATGGATGAGTATGGAACTTTGTCCTATTAACATAACATGAAAATTGGCAATTGTTGCCATTATTCCTTGGGACAATTGGTGGGGGAAAAAAGAAAAAAGGAAAAAAAAGAAGAAAAACAGTGTAAGGATTCACAAGGCTTGTAAAGGCATTGTGAATCATTTAGGGGGGAAAAGACTGTCAATCTGAAATTTATCAAAATAAAGCGTTAGATATTTTTTAAAAAATATGACATGGGTTTGGTCAGAAATATTCTATGCATGTTTTATGATTTGAATGATTAGAATGACAATCTAGGTTTTTATTAGTTACAAAAGAAAAACTATGTATTATGATGTATTAAAAATATAATAAAATGAATTGAATATGAAAAGGTAAAAATTAATTAAATATACGCTCAAATTTTAGAAGTTATCCGCATAGATATTTTTTTCACATATAGTCAGATCAACTGTGATGTAAGAAAATGATGTGCATAAATCTGTCCAGAAGAAAGAATGTAAATGACGTGAAGTCTATCCGTTAGGTATAACATACTACCTCTGGTCCTAAATATAGGACCTAGATAATTTTTTTTGGTGAGGTTAAGATTGCAAAATAGTCTATTAAATCATGACATATTTGATATATTTTTAGATTATCCATTAGTTTATAAGTAAAATAAACTAGTTTAAGGGAAAAAATTAGGTAAATCAATTTATAATTAACTTATTTTGTTTTTTTTAAGGATTTTTCAAAAAAGTCAATTAGGTCTTATATTTAGGACCGGAGGGAGTATGAGGGAGGGGAGAAAACATATTAATTAGTATGGGTCATCCCATAAAGTAATAAGAGAATATAAAAAATGAAGTAAAATTTTGTAATCTACCTTCTTTATTAATTCTTTAATAGGAGTATTCCACTTGTACAATTTTATTTTTCCCTCCTTGCCTCCTAGGCTCGTACCAAACATCAATAGATTAAGGATGCAAATTCTCTTCGTAGCAAGCTGCCCACACCACACAAACACAACCAACTAATTAAACATTGATGCCAACCGTCAAGTACGACAACCTCACACGTTATTATTATGTTATAGTTATACTCCAAACACGTCACGTCATATTGTCTTTGAATATTCTTTTATTTCTTTTAATAAAAGCATTCATTAAGTTAAGTATATTAACGTAGTTACGTGAAGAACTTCGGTCGTCAAATCAATGACCATAACACATACCTAGTCTTTCTTTTTCTGTATGGAACTGAACACATGCTTATATTTTCCAGAGACGCTTTATCTGGCAACATTACAAGAGCATGAAACACAAAAAATGTGGTTTAATCAGCGTATGACACTATCGTAAGTAAGGGGACGAAAAAGATTTAGATATTAGTCGGTAGTAGCATGTAAGGGGGCCCAGTAAAAACGAACGAGATGTTCCATTTCTTTAGGGTCACGTTGCCAAAATTTTCTTATCAAACTCTGAACAAAGGCTAACGTTTATGTTTGTATATTTATAATCTTTTTAACCTTAAACAGATAAATTGAAATTTAGCGTAAATTAAGAAGACCATTTATACATTTTAGGCAAAATAAATATATCGTTACTGTTGTCTTTACTGTGTCATCAGAACCTTGATAAGATCTATTTGTTTCTCTAAAATTTTAAGCTCACCCCACCCCAATCACTAGGTGTTTTCATTCTGTATCGTCCCCGGATTTATGATCATCACCGCAATGGCCATAATGTGAAACATGGCAACGGCATATCTAGGCTTTATGGTACAAAATTGTAAGTCAAAATATCAAAATAGCAGACAGATATACAGAGTAACAGCATGGGATATAGGTGAAGATGGTCCCGTGATTGAGGCTCAGAATGAGAACGAAAACATGTGAAATATAGCTCGTGAAATCACCAAATGCTGAGGTGCCCTTTCTTCTTTATGATCATCATTCTTCTTTTTGCAGTACAAATTCAACTCCTATCTTATATAGCAGAATCCAAGGTTGATATTCCCACACTTCATTCAATGTACACACTCCATCATTCTCACCCCATCTTGAGTAGTATATGACTTGGTAAACATAAGAAGTGTAGTCATCAATATAGCGTCGTTAATTTCACTAATTTTTTTTACTTCTTCTTACGTTTAATTCCACCATTAAAAGAGGGGGTAAGAGCAGTAACTTTAATACAATAATAACAAATAACAAACTTAACCAATTGCTTAATATCCATAAATTGGTTAACTAAACTAAACTTATATGTATACTTGAGGGGATTTTACTTCATAACTTAAAATGGGGACCATCTAGCGACGATATTGCTGACTTGTAATTCAAGGAAATAATCAGACTCTGCATGTCATCAAACACGTGCTGGAAGTTTGTAGTTTCATGCAAACGAAGGCCATTTCCAGATCAAAATAAAGCCTACAGTCTATTAATTCAAGATTTGAACATTCAGACTCATGGCTCACTAACGGTCACATGAGCTTGTTACTTCTCTTAACGTGACAACATTTATAGTGAACTTCTCTCTAGCTCCCTACAAATCCCGCGCCTTTCTTGCTCTATGCAGTCACTTATAAGTATATCACTAATAATAGATACCCTATAACCTATCCTTATTCAGATATACTCAAAAACAAAAACCATGGATTCTTGCAGAAAGTCTCCATTAAAGCCATGGAAGAAAGGGCCAAGCAGGGGGAAAGGTGGCCCTCAGAATGCTATGTGTGAGTATCGAGGTGTTCGTCAGAGAACGTGGGGGAAATGGGTTGCTGAGATCAGAGAGCCAAAGAAGAGAACTAGGCTGTGGCTTGGTTCTTTTGCAACAGCTGAAGAAGCTGCCATGGCTTATGATGAAGCTGCAAGGAGACTCTATGGTCCAGATGCTTACCTTAATCTTCCCCACCTTCAACCCACCTCCAGTTCCACCCTCAAATCTCAAAAGTTCAAATGGTTTCCTTCTAAGAATTTCATTTCAATGTTCCCTTCTTGCGGATTACTCAACGTTAATGCTCAGCCTAGTGTTCATGTAATCCACCAGAAGCTACAACAATTCAAGCAGAATGGGATTCCCAGTCAACCTTCATCTAGTTCATCCTGTGATCCAAAGGCTGAAGTTCAGATTATAGGAAGCAAACATAATGTAGAAAATCCTCCAAATGAAAAAGAAGCTAAAACATCATCAGAAAGCATGCTTAGTGATGTTCAGGACAAACCCCAGATTGACCTCCATGAATTTCTTCAACAGATGGGAGTACTGAAGGATGAAAAACAGTCGGGAAGTTCCACAAAGTCAGAAGCTTTATCAAATGATTTCAGTGACAATTTTGGAGAGTGTTCTGACAAGAGTGTCAATTGGGAGGAATTAATGGAAATGCATGCAGTTACAGATAATCAGGGATCAGAGGCAACCCAATTTCATGCATATGACATAAATGAAGAGCTTACTTTCCCCACTTCGATTTGGAATTTCTAAGAGAATCGACCCTTCTTTTTCCTTTTTCAAGTAACATTACTACTTTTCCTTACTTCTAGTGGAGTTGAAATATAGTAAAATATCAATAGTCAGTACTCAGTAGTCAAGCTAATCTATATATGAAATGTTTCTGGTTCCACTGCCACTGTTCATTTTTCACAGAATACCAGTATGTTAAGAACTTGGAAGACAGGAGGCACGGACATTGATGAGGATATCATTACAAGAGTATAAATATGGTAACATAAGCGTATAAGTATTGTTTGGAATTTCGTATCTCGATGGGCACATAATGTAGGGCTGAACATTAATAATAGTTCATTTCTAACGTGCATTTTGACATTAAGATATCAAAATCAAGCGGGAGTATATGGTAGTAGCTTAGGATAAAAACTCGCTTAGAAAGAGAAAGGAACTTCTTTTCGTTGTGATGGTAACAGAAAATAGAGAGACAAATTTACTGTTCTGCTAATGCTAACGTAATTTTTTTTTTTACTATACTATTTATGCAACTAAGATACGAGTAACAAATTTTAAATTCTAAAAATTCGTTCACCACCACTTTTGAGGAAGCTTAAAGGTCAAACTTAAGACTTTTGGCATAACATGCTTATCATTCCATGAAATGGTCAGTGATAAAAGCCTGATTGCTAGCGAAAAGGTGAAGACAAGAAAATTTCCAGGAGAGTAATCATATGAAGCTGTGATTAAAAGAGATCGCCAGAGTTCTGCTAACAAGTCCTTTCACCCCCAAAGGTTATGCACATTCGTCGCTAGTGCATATATACCACTGAATCAACAAATGTTACTATCATGAAATTAGGGAATTAATTTCGTACAAGGAATGGCAAATATGCATTAAATACAGACAAGATTGAACCAAACGAACCAACTTCAGTATAATTTGCTAGAGTTTTCAATGAACAAGGACATGTCTCTATATTTCGTTCATTCAATTTAAATGAATGTTGAATATAACTTCAAGAATTCATGGCAAAAATTATCAGATGGCACATAATACGAAAGATCAAGACTAGAAGCAGAAGCATAAATTCAACTGATTGCTTAAGTAGTAAATACTTAAATAATAGAACATGAATGAATTAATCATATTACCTTAATCACAGATGACTAGTTCCAGAGAGATATAATCGTCTCTTTTTAGTAGCTAGAAAACTCAGAATATTCCACTCTTGTGAACATGGAAATCATATCAGAAATAAGGTGATAGAAAGTATTATTAACTCATTTAAAAAATGAAGGCACAATGTAAAGGCCCAACATCAATGTAATGAATGGGTACAGCAGCAAGTTCTTCAATCCTTTCCACATAATGGCGTGCAGCTCATGTAAGCTCAGAACACTAGTTTCAGGTGGAAAAATATCACCTCCATCCTTGAGTTACTTCATACTCTATTTACAACATACAATTGTTACCTGAAGCTGAAAACTCTAATATACAAGTCCAAGTAGCATTGCTGATGGACAGTTAGCTCAAATAGATAATTGCATGTCTACTACCAAAAGCTTTGGTTTGTCATGTCCTTAGGGCCATAAACACATGGAATGACATATAGGAAATTGGAGAGAAATCATGACCCACTTATTTATAAATGAGAGCATCACGCCCAGGGCCAACACCAATGTAGTGAATTGGCACACCAAGAAGCTCTTCTATTCTTTCCACATAAAGGCGAGCAGCTCTTGGAAGGTCAGAATAGTTTCTGACGGAGGAAATATCACAATTCCACCCTGGAAGTACCTCATACTCCACCTGCAACATATAAAACATATTAAAAATTACATTGAAATTACAGGACACTCATGCATTTGAGTTCATTGTTGGTAGTGAAAGTTTACCTTTAACTGGTCTAGAAGACGGAGATCTGAAGGGAATGACTTGATTGGTGTACCATCAACAAGTTTATAAGACACACCCAATTTAATTTCAGCAAAATCTGACAAAACATCCAGCTTGGTGAGATTGAGAGATGAAAACCCGTTGATCTGACAGCAATATCTTAATGCAACTACATCAAGCCAACCACAGCGTCTGGGACGACCAGTAGTTGTGCCAAACTCCTGCCCAGCGAATCTAAGGAGATCACCCTCCTGACCCAAGATTTCAGTGGGAAAAGGACCAGAACCAACTCTTGTAGTATAAGCTTTCACCTGGAAAGTATAAAAAAAATAGTAAGAAATTGCATTTATCATGATAAAAAAAATAAAAGACCAAATCAATCACATACCACACCAATTAGATCACCAATGACTCTTGGAGCTATACCTAGACCAGTACAAATCCCACCTGCTGATGGACTGGATGAAGTTACAAACGGATAAGTTCCAAAATCAATGTCCAACATTGTTGCTTGACCCCCTTCAACAAGAATCTTCTTCTTTTGTGGTATAGCTTCATTCAAGAAATGCACAGTATCAGCAATGAAAGGTTCCAATCTCTCAGCATATCTCTTGTACCTTTCAACTTCTTCCCTGAGAATGTCCGGAGTATAGTTAAAATCTTTGAATCTTAATGCCGCATCTGATAACAAAAGATCAAGCTTCTGAGGAAAACTATCCATGTACTTCAAATCACTTACTCTAATGCCATTACGTATCACCTTGCTAGAATAACAGGGTCCAATGCCTCTCTTGGTAGTTCCAATGAAAGACTTAGCAAGCTCAGCCTCTCTTAGTCCATCAACCACTTGATGAAAGTCAAACAACAAATGAGCACGATCCGATATCAGTATCCTTCCTTTGCATGATACCCCATTAGACTCTAAGCTATCAATTTCTCTAAAAAACTGTGGCAGATGCACCACAACACCATTCCCAATAACACACAATGTACCCTCATTAAGTATTCCTGAAGGAACAAGATGAAGACTAAACTTTTTCCCTTCAGAGTTGTAAATTGTATGCCCAGCATTTGCTCCACCCTGATGACGTATAATCATAACATATCATCAAGGGAAAATAACTCACAATTTAATTCAACAAAGAAACATAACAAATCAGAGAACATGAAAGTGGCAAAAAGATGGCACTCCCTCTATTAATATTTTAATATATGAGGTAGTTCACTTTTTTGGATAATCCTAACAAAGCGAAATAAACCACTTAATCACACTCCCCTCGCGTCCTAAATATAAAAGCTCGTTGACTTTTTTGTTTTGAGAGATTAAGGTTGCGAAATAGGTTATTAAATTATGACCTATTTAATACATTTTTAGATTATTCATTAGTTTATAAGTCAAATAAACTAGTTTAAGGGGAAAATTAGGCAAATCAATTTATAATTAGCTTATTTTATTTTTTTTAGAATTTTTTTAAAAAAGTCAACTAGTTATTATATTTAAGACAGGAGGAATCCATATTTTGGATATTATTAAATCATACACCTCCTCCGAGTCCTAAATATAAGACGCGGTTGACATTTTTTTGGAGATGTTAAAGTTATAAAATATGGTATTAAATTATGACATATTTAATATATTTTTAGATTACTCATTAGTTTATAGGTTAAATATACTAGTTTAAGAAAATAAATTAGTTAAATCAATTTATAATTGACATATTTTGCTGTTTTAGGATTTTCCAAAAAAGTCAACCGCGTCTTATATAGTACCGGAGGGAGTATATCTTAGCTTATAAGTCAAGTAAGAAAAAAAATTATGAAAATAAATGTTTATTTTTTTTGTTAATCACCGCCCGGTTTAATCCGGACTCGAGGGGTAGGAGTGTTGCCCATATAGACAAGGTTGTCCCCTCTCCCAATAAGAGCGCTTCTCGGGAATCGAACACGCGTTCTCATCCTTACGGGGTTGTAGCCCACTTACTAGCTCAACCAACTACCCATTGGTAAATAAATTTTTAATTACCTTAGTATGGATTATCTATTTAGGAAGGGAGGGAGTATCAAGTATGAAGAACCATAAGAACCACTCAAGTGTCATCCAATGAAGAATCTTTTTTTTTGTTTGAAAAATGAGTTGATTACCTGACAACGAGCAACGATATGGAAGTGTTGGGCTAAGATATCGACGAGTTTGCCTTTACCTTCATCGCCCCACTGGCAGCCCAATACACCCGAAACCTGACTCAGTGACCCGATCCGACCCGGCCCATCAACGCTGGGATCCGAAGATGGAGCGGAAACCAATGGCTTGGCCGAGCAGAGGACAATTCTGCGGCCACAAATAGGTGGGCGGCAAGAGGCGGAGACAGTTGTTAATGGATTTTGATTATGTGTGAGACTGATGAGTGAGAAGCTCATTGCGAGGAAGCAAGGTGAACCTACGTTGTTATGCTTATGGGTGTTGCAGAGACTATGCCAAACAAAGATGTGATAGACTAGACAATAATAGTCCACCTTCACTTCTGGTGTCAAATCCCAATTTATTCCGTTAATACCGTTTACAATTTAATAAAGTATAGGGCCATAATCATCCTTCCAAAATTAAGAACAAAATAAAACAAGTGAGTGAAAGTTCATTGAACAAGATTATTGATTTCAAAGTTCAAGTATTAAAAGTATAATCAAGTAAAAGTTCAAAATCAAAAGTAGTATTAATCCAAGATTCATTTTGACAACTTCTCTTTGGGAAAAATTCACCAAACCTCCACTTGAGATAAATAATATCTAATGAATCTACTCAGTTGTTATAATTAGTGGATAGTTAAAAAGGTCACTTTTAACAATTGAACTTTTGATAACTCAGAGGAATGAAATGAGTGTATTTAATTCATTTATTAATACCTTCACGACGAATTCGAGCCACCTTGCACTTCAGGATGTATTGATATATAAGCCAATTGTTAGTAAATTGAAAGTCATTTAAAACCGCTTTTTCCCATGGCTTTTGGGATGACTCTTGACACATTTTATTATTCATAAGCTGATGAATTATGATTTAGTTTTACCATTGTTTATGTTTACTACTAGTATTATTATAGATATTTTTTTTTTGATCGAGAGTATTATTATAGATATAGATTCCACATGTTGCAACACCATTCATTACCCTTGTACTTGATGCCTCTCCACTTTGATTATTCCGGACAATTACCATGGAACTCTATTAAATATTGTGTGTTGTTGACGCTACTATAATGTTACTTTTATACGTGTATATACCTTTTTGTTTATGTCCTAAATCACTAGCACTCCTCATGGATTACAAGGTAATTTATATCTTAAAAATGTACACTCTTTTGTTAGGACTCACATGTAGAAGTCAGGCATACTGGATCTATTTCATCATCTCATTTTTTATTTATAAAAGCTAAAGTTCGCATAGAATAGTACTACCTCCGGTCCTAAATATAGGACTCAATTGAATTTTTTTGGAGAGATTAATGTTGCGAAATAGGTTATTAAATGATGACATATTTGATATATTTTTAGATTATCCATTAGTTTATAGGTAAAATAAACTAGTTTAAGGGAAAAATTAGGTAAATCAATTTATAATTAGCTTATTTTGCTTTTTTAAGGATTTTCTAGAAAAAGTCAATTAGGTCTTATATTTAGGACCGGAGGGAGTATATTGCTGTCTAAGTGTAGCACCTTAAAGTTCTTCCTTCTATTAAGTTTATTGCGATTGAAGGTTCATTCTTGATCCTTGCCCGTTGTGTCATAAAAGAAATTATTAGCATTAACTTTTATTTTATAAATCATGATATAAACTATAGTAAGTGATATTAACTATCCATACCATTTGCATGATGTATATGAACCTCATGCCGTCCACTCTTTACGTGCAGTCTAATGACATTCATTTCCATCCATTCATGGAACAACCTTTGTAAGCGCTGATAGAAAAAAGTAGGCAAGGTAGGCATTTATCTCCTTTTGATTTAGATCAACCTGAAGTAAAATGAAGGGACAATTAATTTGTAGTCACTCACAAAGGATTTAATAGTAGAAAAGTCTCATAAACTCTAAATATTAAAGTAGGGTCCCTAGAGACCTTACTTTAATATACTTCAAATACAAAAAAAAAACAGATTGTCCCATCTTCCCTGCCCTTGAACTTGTTATACGTGTGCATGACCTTATCATTTATGTCCATAACCTCGTCAATGTTTGCTCATTAACTTGTCACAGGGTGGGTTATAACCTTGTTAGAGTTGCACATAATCTTGTTATATGTGCGCATGACATCGTCATTCCCTGCCCATGACCTGATCTTTTTGTATTTGAAGTATATTAGAGTAAGATCCCTAGGGACCCTACTTTAATATGTAGAGTTTATGAGACTTTTCTACTATTAAGTAAGTCGTGTGTGAGACACTATAAAAGTCAAGAAAATTGTTATTATTGAATTTGATTTCTAACCTACTATATATAGTGCAAGTTCAAAAGTGAAGTATCTATGTAAAAGAGAAGAAGCTTGTTATTGTGTAGCAAGATACTAAAACACGAAATAAACAGGGGTGCATCCGGGCATAAATTAAACTAGGCATAGTTTGGTAAACATAGGTCATGAGAGTTCGTTGATAATTAGTTAAACTAGTAGGCCTTCCCTTTTTGGTGAATCTTTCCGTTTTTGTCCCTATCGGAAATCGTAGCCATGGCTGTTGCAGCTGCAGCTGTCATCGTACCATTGGGTCTTCTCTTCTTCGCCTCTGGGCTCCTCGTTAATCTCACTCAGGTTTAACTCTTTTCACTCCCTTGATTATTATTATCCTCGCTAAATTCATTCATTCCCTCTTAACTTGTTTTATTCGTCTTCTATCACTGGTGTATGATGTATCAACTTAAGCATGTTTTTTGTGCTTTGATTAACCAAGCTGTAACATATGCCATACTGTTATTAGCATCACTAAGCTCATACATGTATTGGAACACTGTTTCTCTCTCTCACACACCTTCTCACCTTAAACTCATGATTGAATATGGATGATCAATTTTCGAATTCCATCTAACTATTTAGATTTTGGGCTCCTAAAACCTATCAGGTGGTTCTATGTTTATTAAATAGCTTTAGTAAAGGCGTATAGAGATGGGTGTTACATTTTTATGTATTTGGCCTTATTGTGCTAAGTCATTTTATGTCTGGCGAAACTTAACATTTTATGTTACTGGTATCCTCATGCACAGGAACTTCTAAAGGGAGATTTTTTAGTCACTAACTTCACTTTCATTGACTTAAAACGTATGGGATTTCTTTGACTGTTCTTAAATCTCATTGCATAAGTGGGAAGAAATATCCAATGGTGTACTGGAAGTGTTAATATGACATTTCCATCACTCGGTTCATAATGATCATGAACTAAATGCGTGGAGATATGATTTTTTTCCCTCTTGCTTGAATATAAGTTTGAATATTTATTTGTAGAATTAAATAGAAAATGTTTATGAAAAAAATTTTAAAATATGTTGGAAACATTTTGGACTCCTTCCAGTGGATTATCAATTTGACCTGTTGATTTTCTTTGCCTCAGGCAATTTGCTATGTACTTGTACGGCCCCTTTCAAAAAATTTGTATAGACGGATCAACAGGGTAGTAGCAGAATTGTTGTGGCTGGAACTTGTATGGCTGGTTGATTGGTGGGCTGGAGTTAAGGTATTTAACCCATCTCACTTTCAACACTCTGGTGCTGACTATTTTAATTGTCAGTTCACAGTTAGATTCTTGTTCTGTTCTTTTGCTGGCATTTCGTACTAGTCCTTATTCCACATATGGCATTGAAATTTCTGCAAGTATTTAATAAGTCAATCACATATGTACCTTATCAGCAGTACGTTCTTGTATGGAAGTAGGGTGATGCAATTGTGAGATCATGGTTCTGCACGACATTACCAATCCAATAGATAAAACATTATAGCTTGTGGCCAATTCTCGAACAATGTGTGGCGATCAAGGCCTTTTTGAGTTTTGTAATTAGACCCAAATATTCAAGCTGTGAAAACATTCAGGAACTTTTTATTGTGGTGCTCATTTTGAAGTTAGTTTCTTTAAATGAAAGATGAATTGTTTAGGTGGGTTATAGATATTTTCTTAGGCTTGATTTTGCGAAATTTAAGGGACAACCTAACCATTCCAAAGCTTGTGGCAAACATGAAAACCTGATTTTAATTAAGAAATGAATTTTAAGGTAAAAAGGCATGATATCTAAGCTGCAATTAATGACTTCTTCTCCATTTCTCAGGTCCAACTATTTACAGACCGCGAAACATTTCGTTTGATGGGTAAGTTTTTTATTGACCCATGCATGTGATGTGATACAAGGTATCGCCCCGTCCCAAGAGTTGCCTATACCTGTTTTTATTGTATTGTGCATGCAAGAATTTGTTTTGTAATGAATGAAAAAGGAAACAAGTCTGCGCAAAAAAAATTGTTTGTATCTAAACAATGCGATTCTGTTGTGCATTTTCCAGGTAAAGAACATGCACTTGTCATATCCAATCACAGAAGTGATATTGATTGGCTTGTTGGATGGATTTTAGCTGAGGTGAATACCTTATCTAGTACTCCCTCCGGTCCCTAATGTAAGAGCCCAAAATTTGAATGGTTTTGGTCCCTAATGTAAGAGCCCACCCCATATTCTCTCCTCATTAAATGCATTTTTTCCTACTTTACCCCTAACTCTCTTTCATATTTATTAATGCTTATGTATTCTCTCTCTTAAAAGTTCCATAATAAATATGGGCAATTTTGGAAAATAAGCATTAGCTCCAGACACCCAACTAACATTCACATGTTTTCTTAAGAAGCGTTTTTTTGACGGCTAGCTCTTACATTAGGGACCGGAGGAAGTATTATCTTTTCCATATATACAAAGCTAGAAAATTAGCTCATTTTCGAAATCATTATTGTAGACATGAGTTGCTTCTGATTAATATACTTATACGCTATTTGGTTGACATGTTGTATCCATGTGACATATCTGGTTTGATTCTTGTACTTCTTCTGGCGACTGATTTTTGGGTGTCATTATTTAACAGCGATCAGGTTGTCTTGGCAGCACTCTGGCTGTGATGAAGAAATCATCAAAACGTCTTCCCGTATGTTTTGTTCTTTAGATGAAGTTAGCATTGGCTGGTAATTTCATTTATACCTTAAATTTTAATAGAACTTATAATTTGTACTTATAGGTTATTGGCTGGTCCATGTGGTTCTCTGAGTATCTTTTTCTGGAGAGAAGTTGGGCCAAGGATGAAAGCACATTAAAGGTATGTGTTACTGAAATATTATCAATCATAGTCCCTTCTGGGAAATTCGTTAAAATTGGAATGATACAGAAACGATTAGTATGGGCGTATGGCCCCTACTCAAGGATGATACTTAGAAATAGAGAAATATTATCAATTATACTTTGTAATATAAACCTACTCATAAATCATACCTATGCGCCAAGATATTAAAACTTTGGAAAATTTCATTCCTTCTTGTGTGTATGCTTTTTTAATCACCTGTGTTAATCTCATGAGTCTTGCAATACTGAATGTGCAGTCAGGTCTTGAACGACTTAGGGATTTCCCTCTTCCCTTCTGGTTGGCCCTTTTTGTTGAGGGGACTCGTTTCACACAGGCAAAACTATTAGCTGCTCAGGAATATGCAACCTCAACGGGATTGCCTGTTCCTAGAAATGTTTTAATTCCTCGAACAAAGGTGAATTTCAAACCCTATTGTCTTCTCTTATCCTGTACCATTCCAAGGGTCTGATTTGCTTTTATTTGATTGGAAACTTTTTTTTTACCAAGAAATTACAAGAATCAAGTAACATCAATATCCATCCATATATAATCAGGGAGATTGTTGTGCTACATAGGTGGGTTCTACTGGGCTCATATAACATCTTCCATGGATTTGTGAATTGATTTGAGGACTTTGAAATGCCTGACCTCGAGATGTGTTTGAAAGACAAGTTACATGGATCCATGTGGTTGTATTAATGTTTAACCTACTTGGAATCATTTATGTGGAAGATGCTTCATGGTTTATAAAAGTATGTGAATATGATCAATTGCAATTTTTCAAACATGTTAAGTCAAAATTTAAAAAATTCGATGGTAGTAGTATTTAAACACTTGTTTCCTTTACTAGAAGATACTACTATTTATTTAAGGGGCCTATTTGCCTCCTTATGTACACGGTGTGATTGGTTAGCCTGTTTTTTTTCAAAGTTGGAAAAGAACAGTGATAGAAGAGTGCGAAAAGGGAGTGTTTATCTTGATTGGTTAGTTCTATCTATTACGTTTGGACATTGCAAACTTTTATGCCTCATACTTGGTTAATTTATTGCTTATTATACATTGATCCATAAACATTGTATTTCCTCAAGCTGAATTGAGACATTGACCTTGTTTTGCTTACTTATGTGTTTTAATTCTAAACAAGTGATATGTTCAATCCAACAAACTGTAGGTTTGGTGCCAATATATTCGATGCTCCTTTGTAGCTTGCACATAATGATTTTTTCTACTATTTTGCTTTCAGGGTTTTGTTTCTGCAGTAAGTCATATGCGCTCATTTGTACCTGCCATTTATGATGTGACGGTGGCTATCCCTAAAAGTTCACCAGCTCCTACAATGCTAAGGCTCTTCAAGGGTCAACCTTCAGTGGTAAAGCCATCAAAGCTGGGTTTTAGAGTTTGAATTCCCCCTCCTTTTCTCTTCCACCATATTTATAATCAATCATGATAGGCTATCAATGTACCGATTTCTCGTCATGCCAATCAAGATCCCCAATTTTCACTTGTCAGGTGCATGTGCACATCAAACGGCATTTAATGAAAGAATTGCCTGAAACAGAGGAGGCTGTTGCACAGTGGTGTCGAGATATATTTGTGGCTAAGGTGAGTGTTGAAATTGATATTGAAAACAAAATTATGCACATCATATGACCTGTCTCAATTTGTGAACTTTTTCCTCTCAATTTAGTTGCATAGTACCCTTCTCTCAGTCATGGTTTTGGCCTTTTGGGAGTGCTTTGCTTTCCCATCTCATTCATTTTGCTTGTTCTTCACTATGCGCACCAGGATGCATTGTTAGACAGACATATAGCTGAGGATACCTTTCCTGATCAAGAGCAGCAAAATATTGCCAGACCATTAAAGTCTCTTTTGGTAACACTCTCTCAAGACGTCTAGCTCTTGATACTATTTTTTAAATAATCCTTATCTTGCTTCACTGTGCTTGAGTTCTCATGATTGAGTATCACATTTATGAGCAGGTTGTGACCTTTTGGGCTTGCCTGGTTATTGCTGGGGCTTTTGAGCTCATCAGATGGTCTTCATTTCTATCATCCTGGAAGGGCGTTGCATTTTTAGCTCTGGGTTTGACGGTCGTTACAGTCCTGATGCATATTTTAATTCAATTTTCTCAATCAGAACGTTCAACACATACCAAGGTAGCCCCAGCAAAGCCTAGAAACAGGGGAGACAGAGAAGAGTCTGAAAGTGACAAGCAAGACTAGATTTTACACGCTTCTTCTCCAAATCTACAACCACAATATGGTTATTTTAATTTAATTTAGTGTTACTTAGTGTTTTTACTGCTTAGGAACTTGATGTTGTAAACGGTGAAATTTCGTACTGTGGGAATGTATGTAGCAAATCTTTTTTACAAGGGAGGGGAGCCCAAATCACAACCAATTGACCAAAAGCGTCATGGCGATCCCTTTCTTCCTTGTGGTTTGGATCCTTATCAATTCTTCAGTTTTCTAATTAATTAATATGGATTGAATTTGTATAGAATATAGACGATCTTGCATGGTGGTAGATGATTGTTTAGAGTTTAGACAGTATTCTTTGATGTCCTATTTTTTTTTGATACATTGGAAAATAAAGAAAAAACAAATGAAAACTAAACAATAAACTCAAGTAATTCCTTGCAAAGCCATCGTAGTGCTGACTTCTTCACTTGTCAAAAGACGAAGTCCTGGCCCCATCTGCAATGCTTGTTTAGCCAAAAAGTCAGCATAAATATTCTCCTCCCTACTTCTCCATGCTACCTGAACTGTCCAGTCTTTAGCTAACAACATCCTGAGCTCTTGGATCAACTCCACACTCTCATGCCTCTCATACTCATTAATATTGATCAGCTCTATGACTTCCAAAGCATCTGTCCATAGCCTGCAAAATTTAATATCCAGGTTCTATGCTCTTCTTAATTCACAAACACATCCCCACAATTCTGCTTCCAAGCTATTTCTAGCTTTAATACCACATATAAAAGCTTCTAGTACACCAACATCATGCTCAAATATAACTCCTCCACAACCCGATAGGCTAGATGACCTGGAAAAAGCTCCGTCTACACACACATCATAAGTTCTACTCATCTCGTTCCTCCTTCGCTCTACAGTCACGTTAGTCCAGAAAAATGTGTTCGGCATTCGGTTCCAGTGAACTGCTTTTAGCATGCAGCGGGCAACCCCAAGAATCTCCGCCAGTGCATCCGCTACCGTGAGTGTATTTCCATCATGAACTCTTTCATTCCTTCTTCTCCATAAAAGCCAACAAGTAATACAAAAGATAACATTCCATTCACATTGTCTTACGTGCTTTTTATCTTTAATATTCATCTTTATCCAATCATTCGCCGTACTACTCCAGAAAGCATCATCTGATCTCTGAATACCCAGTTCAATCCATATTTCTCGTGCATAAGAGCAATCACGAGAAACATGAATTATATCTTCATATTCTCCAACACAAGCTACACAATCCCCTGTCACGTGTAGCCCACACGTTTTCTTATACCCATTTGTAGCTAGCCGATTTTGTGAAAGCAACCAAACATGCATTTTACATCTTTCAGGGGCTTTAACTTCTTGAGCCAAAATAATATTATCCGAACTAAGCCTTCCAGGGACAAAGCTACATTGGTTAGGAGAAATAACATTGGATAGTATGGGCTTAATTCTGTTTACAACAAGTTTAGTGACCACCTTATAAATCACATTACATAAACTTATAGGTCTAAAATCTTTCAATTTTTCTGGGAAATCAATCTTAGGAATTAACACAAGGAGAGTATGATTGACTTCTCGAATAAGTCTAGGATCCTCAAAAATCTTCAGAATGAAATTGTAAACAGATGGACATACCTGGGACCATTGGTTTTGGAAGAAAAGAGCATGAAACCCATCAGGACCTGGCGCTTTCAACGGTCCCATGCACTTTACAACCTTTTCAACCTCTTCTTGTGAGACTTTGTTCGACATGGAAGACAGCCACAACGGATTCACCTCAGGGAATCCCACGTCACAAACAATTTCAAGATCATCAGCCCCTTCCTCCATAAAAAGATTAGTATAGAAAGAGAGAGCTCCTTGTTTAATTTTCTCAACATCATATAACCATTCCCCAGATTCAGACAACAGAGCATCAATGCGATTCCTCCTTCTACGAGCGTTCGCCTTTTTATGAAAATAACTGGAGTTTTTATCCCCAAGAGCAAACCAATCACACCTTGCCTTCTGTGCCCACATCAAATCCTCCTGAAGAATAATATCTTCTAATTCCACCCATAGGTCACGCTGCAAGCATCTCAAAGCGTGCACCTCCCCATCAATATTAATACATTTATTTATTCCTTCAATACGGTTCATCAGGTGTCTTTTCCTGCGTCCTAGATGCCCATAGATATCTTTACTCCAAGAATTGATCCTAGTAGTGAAATCCTTCAAATTTTCATTCCAAACCTTCTCATTAGACCAAGTAGCTTCCACAAAATTATTAAAATCACCATGCATCAGCCAAGAAGCTTCAAACCGAAAAGGTTTATCCATGAAATTTCCTCTCTCACGTCTTTCCATCTGAAGCAAAACAGGGGCATGATCAGATTTGAAATTAAAGAGGATCGTAGTCATGGCATCAAGAAAGCGATCCGAAAATAAATTGTTCATCATTACTCTATCAAGCCTACTTTCACATCCATTCCTCCTCCACTCATTTTTATAATCTTTAAAATTTTGCGAAAAGACAAAATTGCCCCAATCCTAAAACACAAATTCCTACCTCACCCTAAACCCACCATAATACTCACTATCTTCTCGCAATTTGTGTTTTATGATGGGGACAATTTTGTCTTTTAGCAAAATGTTAAAGGAAAAAACTTACCTCAAGTACTTGACCTCAATTATATCCAGTAAGCCAATAAGAATTAGACACATGTCCAACTAACCCACACCACTTTCTCCTTCTTTTCTCTCTCCTCCATGTGTTAGTTGTGTATGGGGTAAGTTGGACATGTGTCAAATTCTTATTGGGTAGTGGATGTGATTGAGGTCAAGTACTTGAGGTAAGTTTTTTCCAATTTTAAAATGACAGATATGTGTTAGTTCCTTCATTGTCCTTTTGGAAGTTTAGGTTCCTCACTTGTCCTTTTGGGTATTCGGAGGCACTTATTTGAGATTTTCGCTCTCTCCCTTGTTTTACTTCACGCGCGCGGAAAAAATTGAAATTAAACCCTAATGTAAAATCTCCGTTTTCATAAATAAAACAAATATATATATTTGGCCCGCCGCTTTCAGCGTCCGTTTCCCTCCATCGCTTTCCCTCCTTCACCCACACAGACACAGACACAGACACAGCAGCCAAAACCCTAAACCCTAACAAACACTCCTTCTTTCTTCCTCTTCTTCTCTGTAGCCCTCCCACTCTTCCTACTCCCTACCTCAACATGGCTTACATTCCCGAGGTCTGCTCTTCTTCATTTTCACTTCACTTCACTTATGCGCTTTCCTTTTTACTTTTTCTCCAATTCAATTCAACTGCACTCGCACTCTCCACAAATCGTTATTTACGTTTCTTCTTATCCCTCTCTCATTTAATCCATCATGCTTTTCTCAACTCTCAACTCATAATTTAATTTTAATTTTCAGTGTGCTACGGAGTCTGTTGAGGCAGTCGCGTTCAGTTTCATGACCACTGAAGAAATACGCAAAACTAGCGTTCTGAACATAACAGAAGATATATTGCTTGATGGTTCAAATGCGCCAGTCCTTGGTGGACTCTATGATCCTGCATTGGGCCCCACTGATGACAGAACAGCTCTGTATGCTTTCACTATATTTCACCCCAATCAAAATAATGGAATTTCATGTTTTACTCATTGCTAGTCTCTCTATTTGCATTAACAAAGCATGATTTCAATTTAATTTTGTTTGTTTGTTTGTAGTTGTAAAACATGCGGTCAGCCTCCAAGACACTGCTCAGGTCATTTTGGGCATATTGATCTTGTTTCCACAGTTTATAACCCTTTGTTGTTCAATATACTAAGCAGTATTCTGAAAAGAACTTGTTTCAATTGCCATTGCTTTATGGCTCTTAAGGATGAGGTAAACTAGTCTATTAGATAATAAACTTTGAGTTGTTTCCCGCATTCTTTCTTTAATATGTTAAGTTGTCTATGCATTGACGGCCATTGTCATTCACTTTTATATTGATTAAGGTGGAGAAAGTTACATCCCAATTGGACCTCGTTGTGAAAGGGGATATTGTTGGGGCCAAAAAATTGGATTCACCTGAACCAAGTGAGTCCTCGTGCATGAGTGATGATGACCAGCATCATAGTGCTAAAACTCTGCCGGGGAAGTGGAACTCACATCAATTTAGCGAAGCAATGTCTATTCTACACAATTTTTTAAACAGGCAATATAAGAAGTGTCAAAGGTGTAATTTTCGTAATCCTAAAATTAGTAAACCAACCTTTGGGTGGTTTTACGTGGTAAGTCTCTTCTTGCTACCTAGCTTATATTGGAAGTTATTTACCTTGAAGTTATAATTTATAGTTTTCTTACCTACCTATACTTGTTAGGCTCAGTTTGGGCGGAGTTTTTATTTTCTGTTTTTGTTACTGCTCTCATGAGTTTAGATATTTAGTTTCTACTAGTTGCTGTCTTGTTGAATTCAGAGTTTCAAGTGCCTCAAATTGTTACAGCTTGTTATATTTTCAGTCGGCATGTGGTTATTGCTTGTTTTACTTTTTTTCCTTTCATCCTCTTTCCTCCCTTTGTTTGATTTGGCTGCATGGTTCTCACGACTTTGCCCCTAGGAGTTGTAGTCAATATATTTGCACTAGACTTCAACTTATTTTGGGGATGATTCTGATATTTCCCGAGTCTATTTTTATTTGTATGTTGTGATGTAATTGTTAGTTGCCACAAAATTATTTAAATTCGTCATTCCTCCATTTATGATTTTGATGATCCATCCAGCTTGCCGTGTTTGAAAATTGTGGGCATAGACATCTTATGGTTGGGCAGATGTGTACTTTTGCAAGGCAGTGTTACTGCCCTTCCAAATTCATATTTCATGTAATGCTTTTACAAGTTTTGGGATATGAAAAAGAAGTTTTATGTTTGTTTCAGTGTTATTTGTTTTCTTTTTCTTCATAATGTGGAGTTGGATACCATAAACTCCACTGCTGACATTATACATCTTGATGTAAATTATTTGTGCATCTTTTTGGATTTCACATTGTCATGTTGGCCTAAAGATCGTTATTAATTACCATTACTAATTTTTTCTTCATTTCACCTCTTTCTCTATGGTTGATGCTATTTGGCTCCAGGAACGTCTCTCAAGTGAAATTGCTAGAGGAAATATCATTAGAAAGTATGCTGATGAAATCACCGGTGAAGTTATTCCTTCAGAAAAGAGGGATAATGTGCATGAAGATAGTCCTTCTGCTACTTCTGCCAAGACTACAAATAGTTCAAAAGGTCATAATCAAGTTCATGAGAAAGTGGCTCGTGCTTTTGCTCAGCAAAAGGAATTTTCTGGGCCTTTGTTACCATCAGAGGTCATTTTCTTGCTTATAATGTTCAATTTTACACTGGCAGTCGCATTTTTATTTATTCGTTTTCATTTGGGAAAGAACCTGTTTGTGACATTGACAATATACACTGCTACTACGGAATCTTCCTGAACCATCTTGTTTAACTGCAGGTAAAAGGTATTTTGGAACTTCTGTGGAAAAATGAGGCTCGATTGTGTTCTCGTATCAGTGACATTCAAGATCTGGGATTTGGGAAGAAAGCAGGTCATTCGATGTTCTTTCTAGAAACTATTCTTGTTCCACCAACCAAGTTCCGACCCCCAACCAAAGGAGGAGATGATTCTGTAAGTATTAAAAGGAAAATGAGTGAAAATCTTTCTCCATTTGTTCTATCAGACAACTATAAAACAATTTGTGGAATACAAAATTGGTATTTTGGCATCCAAATTGAACTGCCTTTATAAGCAAAAGCAGCATGTTCTGATATTATCCTATGATTAAGATGTTTGCATGTTAGTTTGTCATGAATTTTATCCTGAGTTTTTTCTTCTACAAAATGTGATTGCTTATATTTGTAAAAGCTGCCATGTATTGGTGTATATATTCATAATAACATTTGGTTTTATATAACAATAACTAATTATTTTGGTATTGCAATTAGTTCTAAGTTTAATGCTGTACTTGTTTCATTGCATCAATTTTGCTTCTGCATTCCTTTAAACCATGAATCTTGCATTAGGTGGAACTTAGAATACGACACTAAAGTATGCATTAACTTGTACTATAGTGCATTATGTCTGATCCATGATCAGGTGCCAATATTGCTGTGCACGGAGTCAATGCCAAACATATGTAATACAGTTGAGTAGGATTAGATTGAGAAGGGGTTTATACTACAGAAAACTTTCTATACCTCAATATTCTCTTTTTTGAGTTCTTAGCAGTTAGCACATGGGGCTTAGGTCTTTGTAAACTTGAAGTGCTATGGTCAGAAATTTTATCTCAACTTTTCCTTCTTGCCACATGTTTTTGTTGGCACTAGGGATGGAAATAAGCAATGCCAGGCTAGGCCATGCTCTGGCCAAATAGGTCTGAGCTTATAATAGGGATTAAAATCTGAACTATATACAGGCTCTTTTTTAGACTCATGCTTGAGGCTCCAGAAAGCTTGGCCTAACCTAAAGGCATTTTAAAGGTCTACTTTCGGTGTAGGCCATTTGAAAGGCTTCACCTTATGCTCAAACTTTTGTCAATGTATGTTTTAGTAGGCTTCAAAGCCTATATATTTACATATTGTAGGATTTAAGTAGGTTTTGAGCCTATTTAAAGCCTATGTATAGTTGAACTAATACCTATTTTTATAACACAATATTCCATAAAGGGGTGCCAAAATTATCATAAAATATATGTAATCATCCTCTTCATAAAGAAAACACGTGAAACATGATATTCATTCATATGTATTATTTTTTAATTAGACCCATCTTTCGCCCATTGATGGGTTCATAAGCTTGGTCTTAAATATCTTATGTAGATTGAGTAGACAAATGAATCTCTCATGCTATTAGAGTATCTGGTGGTGAATCTTCTACCTTTTCAATTACAAATAAAAAGTCCTAATGGAGCATTATGATCTTTATTAGAAGTTCGCAAATAATACCAAGATATTAAAAATTGAATCAACAAATAAACGACCGAGTTAGTGGATCAAGGGTCAATGGGTCAGATCGGGGTCAACCCGTAGCTAGACCGAAAATGATTTATAACACATAATTTAAAATAGTTAGACTGGAAATGTTCTTTTTTTTGCCCCTAGTTGGTATTGAACGAAGCTAGTTCAATTGTTATAATTTGTAAAATACTTTGACAGTGCATTATATTATAGTTGTGGTAACCGAGTAATGTAGAGTTCTAATTCTTGGTACCCTCTTTTGCGTTTATTGAAATTAAGGAAAATTGATCCTTTGATCATTGCAGTTTTAACTTAGTCCCTACAATTTAACTTGGCACAACTTAGTTCCTATATTTTGAACTTGATTGTATATGATTGGTAAGGGAATGGATTATAAAATTGTCAAGGATTAATTCATAATGAATTTAAGTTTAGAGAATGAGTTGCAACTTAGTCAAAACTATAGGAACTAAAATGCATTTAGTCAAAATGTAGGGTGAGTTACTACAGATTTAAAACTGTAGGCACCAAAAGAGTAATATTCCTTTGAAATTTAGTAGTAAGAGAGTATGATGGTCTTTTGTTTTGTTCATACTTCAAAGCCCAAAGGATTTCATGTGAGCTGTGGTAGATTTTAATGTAAATCTAAGAATCTTCACATAAACTACATAAGCTTTGAAGTTGAATGATCTTTGAGTACCTTCGGCAATCACTTCATGGCTAGGTGGAAAAAATTATTTGATATACTGAATTATGCTCCAATTGTCTTATTCTTCTTGCAATAGAAGTTTCTATTTTACAACTGGCAATTATAAATTGAAGAAAATTGTGATATTGCTGAAATTGAGAAGGATCAGATTAATTATTTTTATTGTATTTTTGTTTTTTGCTTTTAAATATATTTAGTCACTTGTTAAATGTCTACCTTAGCCGATGGAGCATCCTCAAACTGCTTTGTTGACGAAGGTCCTACAATCAAACAAATATTTAGGAGAAGAAGTCAATAAAGACAAGAATAATAATCACAAGGAAATTATCAGGCGGTGCATGGATCTTCAGCAATCTGTAAATATGTTATTTGACAACAGAACTATGTCTGGTGAGATTTATGTTCTAGTTGGTTTTGTTCTAATTTATGAACTCGTAAATTATGGAGCTGAGAGTAGTTGCCATGGTCTACTATGTTAATTATTTTAGTGCTAGCGGCTGATAAAGCCCATTATTGGGCTCATACTTGTGTTGAGTGATTTAGTTTTTATAACATTTGTTACTTTGTTGTATTATTGTCTTGTTTGTTAAGTATTACTTCTCGATATTAGCTGCTTCGATCATTGAAAGGGTGACATTTTCAGATAGATTAGTGAAGATAATCTTAGCTGTGTTATTAAATATATTTTGCATTTGAGAAAACCCTATCGTTTTGAGCATAGTATCAAAGCTTGGTTTGGAAGGTTCACGAAAGGTGTAAAAAGTATGTGATGTTTTCAGGTATAAACATATAGAAGCAGCTTGTAAAATGTATCAACAATAACAAAGCTTATTCCATTAGTTGATGTTGGCTACATAATTTGTACGACACCGTTATTGCTGATCCACGTTCTTGAGATTGGACAGGATCGTTGACTTTGCCACATTTAGTCAAGTGCTCAAGTTGTAAATCTATCGTCATAGGTTCTTCAAGAATCTGATTCGAAAATCTCAGTGAGAAGTTGAGGATGATCAATATTTATTCTCTTGTATCAGGGAGGGTTTTAAATAAAGTGTCTCTTTTTGAGCAAAGAAGAGGCTATTAAATATTTTTAAGTTGGTTATCATAGTTGCTAGTCTGAGATGATGATGCTATGATCATGAAAATCTTCTTGAGGAGTAAAATCATGAAATCTACTTAGTTAAGAGAATGATGGGGGAAAATTTAGGGTGATTTAGCTAATACTGAAGTTACACCAGCAAAAATAGAAAACAATTTTCTCTCATTTTCCAAAAAAGTATGTGAGAGTGTAAGCACCCTTTTGGAAAACGCATTACCTTTTAGGGCATCTCTACAGCATGTGACACAAGTATCAGTAAACAGTTCCTTATGTGGAACAAAGCAAGTTGTGTATTCTACATGGATGGTTATAGAAACCTTTTTTACCTTAGTGGGGGAGAATTGCAGTCTTAGTAATTCAATGAGTATTGTCAACCAGAAGAAAATGGCCCTTGTTAATATAGCAAGGTTCCTAAACTGCATATAGTTGAAAATGTAATTATGTAAGTTGAAAGGCAAGAGAGTCTGCAGATCCTTCTATCAAATGGTTCTTCTATTCATGGATTCAAGACAAAATACACAGACATGAAAATATTTTGTTGATGTATAGTGACCTCACTTTGGGTCTGAATGTTTTAGCACTGGAGTAGATAATCCTTTTATTTGAAAAATGTCAGCTGCTTTGCTATTTTATGCAACTTGTGTAGGTTACATTGCTGTTGAGATTATAAACATATTAATGGACCCTTTTGCATCATAATCATTTCTCTTCAAGGTAAAAGCGATTTAGTTTCGTTTAATTCCTTATACTTCAGCCCCTTTTTAAACCTATGGAAGCTTTTGTTGTTTGGGACGATAATTGTTTGTAGTTACCATCAATGAACAACCTTTTCTATTCTTTAGATTATTTGTATACATCATATATGTTAAACAGTGGCTGTTCCTTAATTCTTATAGCTTGCTTTTGTAGTACATTGAAATTTCCTTGGGTGGTCCACAGGTAAGAAGGATGTGGCTTCTGGAATCTGTCAGTTGTTAGAGAAGAAGGAAGGCATTTTTCGCCAGAAAATGATGGGGAAAAGGGTTAATTTTGCATGCCGCTCTGTGATATCACCTGATCCTTATTTGGCTGTCAATGAAATTGGAATTCCCCCATATTTTGCCTTAAGATTGACTCATCCTGAGGTGAGAGTTGTAATTACTGACTAATTGATAAATACATGCATATTTTTTCTCCATTTTCGAAAAAATATCTAATCAATTTAGCTATCCACATACTTGCAGCATTCCTACTTATAGAATTGATAGAAGGATGTATTTTGCAGTGGTGAAGGCTAATTCTACTGACAATCCTATCCAATTGAATCCTAAGATTTAAATTCTCTAAGGGTTCATTGATGTAATTTGGATGCTCTTAGAAACAGTTTCAGTTGACTTTGCTCCGCTCAACTTTTTTCATCTTTATTCTAAGAGGATTTTATATCCTTTTTATATTTATCATTTCTATGAAAATATAGTTACAATAAGAAAATACGCTAAATTCGAAAGTAATGTGCCGGAAATCTAGTTGGATGTTTGACTTGAGGGATTAAAATAATCCAAGTTACCCACTCAGTATGGGTCATTTGATATTTATCAATTCATGTTTGCATCTAATCTGATTAAGAGATGATGGCTTCATTGCAATTCTGTTAGGGAAAAGTACCGGTATGATTATAATTTTGTGCCTTTTACCATTTAAAGGGGAATTTGTAAATATTGATGTGTGGCAGAGACAAACCTATTATATTGAGGAAGTCATCATAAAATGAAGACGCGTTTTTTCTAAATTATGCATGAGGGTTTTCCTAATTATGTCTCAGCATTTGTTGTGCATGCCCGTTATTTGGGTTAAGGCCCCACCTTGTCCACCCTAAATTTGATATCGTTATCCTGCAGAGAGTTACACCTTGGAATGTAGTCAAGTTAAGAGATGCTATACGCAATGGTCCAGAATGCCACCCAGGTGCCACACACTATGCTGATAAAGAGTCTGATAAAGCGTCCACTGTCAAGCTCATTCATGGGAAACTTCTAATGACATCGAGGAAGTTGTCATCTTCAAGAGGGGTTATCGTGCAACATGGCAAGATACGAGATCATGAATTTGAATGCAAAATTGTCTATCGTCATTTGAGGGATGGAGATGTTGTGCTCGTCAACCGGCAGGTACTACTTTATTTATTTGATATGTTTGAATAGCATGGTAGTTGTTGTTTTTCCCTTTTAAAAGTATTGTGTTTAGGCTTATGAATATCGTTTGCAAAATGACAACTTGTGGAAATGAATCTGGTTTATCAAAAGTCTCTTTTCAGGCACATTTATCTAAATATGTGAAATTTTTACCTTTTAGTTTCACAATATATTCTATTGCAGCCTACCCTTCATAAACCGAGTATAATGGCGCATGTAGTTCGTGTCTTAAAAGGAGAGAAAACAGTGCGTATGCATTATGCCAACTGCAGGTAATACGAAATTGTATAATTTAATCTTGGTTTATTTTGGATTGAATTAATAATTATTGCTTTAAATCTAGGGTTAAGGGTCAAATCTAGCACTCTACTATTGCCAAAAGTTCACCCAACATAAACAAGTATTCGATGGCTCAAATGTAGCACACATCTTTTCAAAAATGGCTCAAATCTAGCATTTCTGTCAACTTTAACGAGTTTGACCGTTAAGTTTGACTTGACCATGCCACGTCACCCGCCACATCGCTCATTTTTTTTTCCACGTGGCATGCCACGTCACCCAATGGGCCCACTCACTATCCGTTATTGGGTGGCGTGGCGATTGACGTGGCAGGCCACATAGCAAAACTGGTTGACATGGCGGGTGACGTGGCATGGTCAAGTCAAACTTAGCGGTCAAACCCGTTAAAGTTGACGGAAATGCTAGATTTGAGCCATTTTTGAAAAGATGTGTGCTACATTTGAGCCATCGAATTCTTGTTTATGTTGGGTGAACTTTTGGCAATAGTAGAGTGTTAGATTTAACCCTTAAATCTAATAATCCTTGTGAGGTATCTCATAATGATCAATTGATGCATACTCGTATGATATGTTAAATATTAATATAATTGCGAACTTGTATTTGATTATGTTTTTCTTACCTTTTATTATTTCAGCACATACAATGCTGATTTTGATGGCGATGAGATTAATGTTCATTTTCCACAAGATGAAATTTCTCGTGCTGAAGCCTATAACATCGTAAATGCCAATAATCAATATGTCAAACCTACCAGTGGTGATCCCATAAGAGCCTTGATTCAGGTAGTAACACAATATAAATACTATTAATGTGGATAGTAGCAATTATAATAGCCACAATTTTTGTTGTGTCCGAATTGAGATGTTTGTCTCTGATTTTGAGAGCCTTTTATTTTGAATAACTTTGCTAGGATCATATAGTGAGTGCTGCACTCCTTACAAAGAAGGATGCCTTTTTAAGTTATGAAGAGTTCAATCAACTTCTATATAGTTCTGGTGTATCTACTGCTTCGCTAGGTTCTTTTCATGGGAAGCCTGGTCGGAAACTTATGGCTTCAAGTTCTGAATGTGACATTTCAATACTTCCTCCAGCAATATGGAAGCCGAAGCCCTTGTGGACAGGAAAACAGGTCCCTATCAGTAATCTTGTCAAAATGTGAATCAGATAAAGTTTTATGTTATGATTAAAGTTTAGTAAGCATTCTGACAATTTTGGTCTTTTCTCTCTTGTGGGTTACTGTGTTAAGCTGTAGAATCGCTTGGGGTTTAACTTTAGTATTCTATTTACCTGCTTGGGTATGCTGTGCTTACTTGATCTAAATCTTGGTTTCTGTTGTCTCTTTAGGTTATTAGTGCATTGCTACGTTATATTACCAGAGGTCATGCCCCATTTACAGTTGAGAGAAGTGCGAAAATCCCACGTGATTTTTTCAAAAGTCAAACTTGTGAGAGAAAGAAAGGCACAGGCAGAGATATACCAAGAAATAAGGAAGAACCTGATGAGGGTAAATTGTTGATATATAAAAATGATTTAGTCTGTGGTGTAGTTGACAAGGCTCAATTTGGTGACTTTGGTATGGTACATATGGTGCAAGAACTTTATGGGTCAAATATTGCTGGCAATCTTCTCTCATCATTAAGTCGTTTGTTCACAGCCTTTTTACAGGTTAGCTACCAATCAATTCGTAGTGTAGTCTCTCCAGGGTTTTTGTTTAGTTAGTGTGATCATGCTTTTTTACTATCATTTAGATGCATGGGTTCACTTGTGGAGTAGACGATCTTCTTGTAACTGAAGAAAAGGATAGTGAAAGGAAGAAGCAACTTGAAAGCTGTGAGGAAATTGGTGAAATAGTCCATCATGAATTTATTGAAGCCATGGATGGTGCTCAAATAGGTAACTTGACATAATTATTTGTATTGTGAATAATGTCATTTTAAAATAATTTGTGGTAAAAATGTTTCACTTAACCAAATAATTTTGGGGCTAGTCAATCCTGCTGCCAAATGGAAGTTGTCTGTTTTTTTCTTGGGCTACCTAAATTCTATCGTTCTGCAAAGTTGTAGTTGTGATGTTTTTACATATATGGCTCTTCAGACCCTCACACACTCAAATTAAAAATTGAGAGAAAAATACGAGAAAATGGAGAAGCAGCCTTGACGTACTTGGATAGGAAGATGATAAGCAGTCTTAACTCCAAAACAAGCTCTGGGACGTTGAAGGTACTGCTTTCTGAAGGAATAATGAAACCTTCTGGGAAGAATTGTATTTCTCTTATGACCACATCCGGAGCTAAAGGTAGTATGGTAAGTTGAATAAACTTCTCATGTTAATTTGATGGCCTTGTGTAATTCAAGAGACAATCATGCATACTGCACGTACTGTTCTACAAGGGAAAAATGATAGTTTTATATGTACTTGAATAACATTTTACGTAACATTTGTATTTGATTGGCTTTGAATCAGTTTGTACATAGGCTATAGTTTATACATAGGTTATAAGTGGTACACTTTTAGGATTAGATCCAGAAAGAACAATAACCTTGTGGTTTAATTCTTTTAATTATAAATGATTTAAGATGTACATATTTTTGGTAAAATTGGGTAAAGTCCTTCAACAAAAAAATTATTGACAAAGACCAAATATATTTTTATATGCACGAATTACTTTTTGTGGAAAGAAAGGAGAATGGGTAAAAGTCTGATGTATTGATCGGATTATTAGACTCCATTATATAGTGCAAGAGACCCCCAATTTATCCCATGATTATAGGGATTTGCATGATACATAAAATAAAAAAGATTCTACCCTAATTTATTTTCCTAATCAAATTATATTATTTCCTTATTCTTATAATCTATAATTATGACTTAGATTCTACTAATACAAAATTAAAAACATAATTCCAACACTCCCCTCAAGTTGGACTATGGATGGTCCAACTTGGTTACAAAACTTTATTCTTCTACTAGAGACATTTTTTTTTCTTTCGATTACGTGGGAATGACCGTCCCATCGTAAGCAACATGTGAGGAATGACCATCTCACTAACAAAACACTTATGCGTGGGGAATGACCATTCCATCGCAATTTACATACGCATGTATGTGGGGAATGACCATCCCATCGTACTATGCTTTACAACAATCAAAAACTGCTAATCATATTCACCAATGACCAGTTCAGTTTGAACAAAAGAGGTAGAGACAATCTGCTGGACCTGCATGCCTTTCAACATATCAATGAACTTGAAACTCTGGTCTGGAGGAAGATGAGACTCGTGCTCTGATTTTGGCTGAGCTTGTAACGACAGCGACTTCGACCTTGAACTAAGATAGTGACTCAAACGACGCCGAACAACATGAGCTGAACACAATGAAGTCAGATAGGCTTTGCGGAAGACGATGACGAACACGAACTTAGGCTTTTTCTTTTAGATCTGGGTATGTGCTTCTGATTACAGACTTGAACAGATTTGTGTTACCATACTCGTTCGGTTCTGACTGGGGTTTGTGACTACAAACTTAGTTGCCTAGGGATCAGACTAAACCTAAACACCTAGCTCTGGTACCACGTGGAAAGAAAGGAGAATGGGTAAAAGTCTGATGTATTGATCTGATTATTAGACTCCATTATATAGTGCAAGAGACCCCCAATTTATCCCATGATTATAGGCATTTGCATGATACATAAAATAAAAACGATTCTACCCTAATTTATTTTCCTAATCAAATCATTTCATTTCCTTATTCTTATAATCTATAATTATGACTTAGATTCTACTAATACAAAATTAAAAACATAATTCCAATACTTTTACCCTGCAAATTTTATACACAGAACTAATACGATGATTTAGGTCCTTGTCGGTAATATTTTCAATGGGAAAATTTCTCTATTTTTTGTGATGTCCTTTCTTTGTAGGAGTATAGGCCATCTTTTAAGAGTATAAAGTATCCCTTTAGATTTTTTCCCAGAAATCTCAGATTAGAATGAAATCCATTAAATCGTGCATGATGTAATAATGAATATCCTATTGAAGTCATAGTAAACGATTCACTTAATCTAATCTTGTATGTTTTACTGGCAATGTTCCTTTCTCTAAGCACATCTTGGGGTTTATCAATTTATTTATAACAAGAATCTCTTTATCATCCAAACTTTTGTTTTCAAATAGCAGATTGAATTTCCTTCTCTTACATTTTGTAAATCCAAGTTTAATGTATTATTGCTCAGACCATAATATAAATCATTAAATCATTGCTTGATGGGTTGGGGATTCTGTTGATTATACGGTTTGTTTCCTTCAAGCAGCTCTTACTGGACTAATTCTTGTATTGACCCCTCTTATTTCTGGGTAAGGGGTTTTATTTTGTACTTGTTTATATACATATGTTGTAGACAAATTAGATGAAGTACTGAATCAAAACTCGATTTACAATTATCAGAATGGAAATATAGTATTTTTTTGTCACTGTAGTTTCATTCAATTTTTTGTTAGTTTAATAATCTTTAATTATCTCCTTAAATTTTTACAAAAAAATAATTTAGGTCTTGCCGAAATATTGCGAGAATTTGTAAATTTTGTCGATTGCGTATTATTTTAATGCTTTGAATATGCATGATATGTAATAGCAAAAGAGGTAGAACCTGGAGGATATGTATAATGACAAATGTTAAGTTTAGTGGGGCGTAGGGAAAATGTATGTATGACATAAGTAAACTTAATGCTATCTTGTGTGGACTCGCGTTACACAGTTCGAAATATGGGCCATGGTATTTATAGCTCAAGAAAAGTACTACTTGTTATAAATTTTATGTTATATATAGATAATGGGCTAGTTTTACTGGGTTGTAAGGCATTCCTTTTGGAATGATATTCAAAATTAGAAATAGCTTCGCTGCCATAGAGATTTTGGGCTGGCAGCATATGTTTAAGGTGCTTAATGATACCTATACTGGTCAAATGGGTTGTTAACTAGCAAGATCAGCTTATTTCTGTACAGTGTTCGACAGCATTTTGCCTGAGAACTGATTAAAATCCTGTGTCTGGTTTCTTCATTCAATTGCTTTTTCAGGTCTGGTTCTGTAAATTTGTTCGTAAGTTAGTCCCCCGTGCCTTCCCCCTTGATGAAAATTTGAGTGTGTTAGGTGTAAATAACGGTTACAAGTTAATTGCTGTGTTTTTTACAGGTTAATTTTCAGCAAATATCTTCTCATTTAGGTCAACAAGAGTTGGAAGGAAGGCGAGTCCCTCGCATGGTTTCTGGAAAGACGTTGCCATGTTTTCCTCCGTGGGATTTTTCCGCTAGAGCGGGAGGATTCATTATTGATCGGTTCCTTACAGGTCTACGTCCACAAGAATATTACTTCCATTGTATGGCTGGTCGTGAAGGGTAAGCAAACTTTTTAATTCTCGACATGTCAGGTTGTGCTGCTAATCAAAGTAATCATAGTTAGGAAATGAGGTATCTATTTGCAGAAGTGTATCTTGCTGAATTAGAACATAATATTCTAGGAAATAAAGCTGAGTACACAATAAATAAAAATGTGTTTGCAAAACAAAATGAAGTAGAAGGGAAACAAATATGTCTTTGTCTTGATTTCACTTGTCACTGTCATGTTCAGTATATGGATGGTATAATGTCTCGTTGGCTGTCATGATTACTTATTCCCACCTATTGATGTATTTGTCCCGTAGATTGGTTGATACAGCAGTCAAAACATCTCGGAGTGGTTACCTGCAAAGATGCCTAATAAAAAACCTTGAGTGTCTAAAAGTATGTTATGATCATTCTGTCCGTGATGCTGATGGATCAATCATTCAGTTCCATTACGGAGAAGATGGTGTGGATGTTCATCAAACTAGCTTTCTCACCAAATTTGAAGCATGGATATCTGTGAGAACCTTTTTTATTATTCTTGAAAAATCATAAATTACTTGTAGAATCTTGGTGTTGTTATTTATGCAGTTGTTTAATAATTTCAGAATAAGGAAATGATTTATAGCAAAGGTCACCATGAGATAGACAAATCCAGTCCTTATATAAACAAGTTGCCCGATGATCTTAAGGAAAAAGCAGAAAACTTTATTCATGATATCTCTTCTAAGCAGAGAATTTTTAGTTCAATTAATCGGGCAGAGTTCTTGAAGTTAATGGAGCACAAATATATCTCCAGTCTTGCACAGCCAGGAGAGCCAGTCGGGGTGTTGGCTTCCCAGTCTGTGGGAGAACCATCAACACAAATGACGTAAGTTCTCTATATTTCCATTGAAGTTTCTTCTCATGTTTTAAATATTTATGCCTCCATGAACTTTCTATTTCATTAGTAAAGCTTACATGAAGGCAATTTGCTATTGATAATACTAGTTTTTATCAGTGAAAATCATGTAGCTGTTGCAGACAGATTAGAATGATACTTAGAGTTGATATACCGACCTTTTGCATGGACTAGAAATAGCTTATTTCTTGGTGAAGCAAAATTAATCATGCATGCCTGTTGAGATTTGGAAATAAAAACATGGAGGAATTTTATGGCGTTGGTTTGGATTTAGAGGTAGTTTTCGTTTATTGACAGATTAGTATGCAAGAAGGAAATTCTCCCTATATGGAGGGAAGACTTTGTATATAATGTAAATGTAGAACAGTCAAAGAATGCTGTTTATGGCTTCATTTGCACTGGCAAAAAGTACACCAGCTGTGTCATGTTCAACAACTTGAAGGCATCATGATGGAGAATGATCAAAGTACAAAAAATTCTCTACCATATCATGAGATAAAGCTCCCTATGATTAAAGCTTCGCAGTGATCAAGCCCATCTCTACAACCTGCAGCCTAAGTCCTCCTCTCAACTTTCCACCATGATCAAACCTATCTCCACCATATTTGACCTTCAATTTTCTATTCCTCTTAAATGAGTGGAGTTGAGCTTCACCTATGTAAAAGAAAGACTAAAATATCAAACCTGTAATTTTAGAATAACATAATTTTTCATGTTGAGGGTGGCAGTAAATGAAGAGGATGAGTTATGCTCCAGATTTAGCCATTTTAGTGTTCCAACGTTGAGCGCCTTGTGCTTAAATATGTTTAGAATGATTTTTTATAACGTTCTCATGTATTACCGTATTAAAATTTATCAATTTAATTGCATGTGATTTGGCAACAATTAGACCATGGTCTGACCATTGAACAGTGAAATAGTATACTTCAAGCAATTTAGTGACTGATCCAATTCTATTAACTTTGCAAGGTTCAAACATGATGTATAATTAGTATGTCACCTCATTCTTTCTGTACATAATATATTTTGGATCATGCACATTAAAGAGGTGCAAGTGGAGATAGCATGAAATTTTGTTTGTTATATGTTGCTGTTATAAAGGGATGATAAAACTTTTTTGACCGTTTAATTGTGCTCTCATAACATGACATTCCTTTTATTTTATCTCCTTTTTCAGTTTAAATACATTCCATCTTGCTGGTCGAGGTGAAATGAATGTGACTCTTGGAATACCGAGACTACAAGAGATCTTGATGACTGCCTCACGTAATATCAAGACCCCTGTCATGACATGCCCCTTGAGACAGGATAAATCCATGTGAGATACTGACATTGTTATGTTACTCTGCTTCTAAAACTTTTTTATTTCTTTAAATTTGGGCATACTCTATGCGTTTTTACCTGACTTATTTGAGTTCAAATATCCGACCTATTTGATGTTGTTAGGGATGATGCCATTCGGGTTGCTGATAACCTGAAGAAAATAACAGTAGCAGACATAATAGAGAGTATGAAAGTGTCTGTTGTTCCTGTAGCTGTTGATAATGGCCAGATTTGCAGTTTATACAAATTGGAGATGAAGCTTTACAAGCCTAAACACTACCCAAAATACGCTGATATATTGATTGAGGACTGGGAGAAAACTCTGAAAAAGGACTTTTTGAGAGCGATGGAGGATGCTATTGAACAACACGTGAAACTGCTCTCTAAAATAAGTGGCATAAAGTCAGATTCTTCACAAAGTTTGAAGGAAGATGGCTCTAAATTTAAAAACGCTTGCGATGATGGGGATGGTGATAATGATGGTGGTAGTGGTGGGGAGGATGTTGAAGAGGTTGAGGATCTTGGTACTGATGCTCAGAAGAGAAAACGACAAGGTAGAGATGAAATTGATTATGAAGATGGTGCTGGAGAAGAAACGCATGAAGGTGAGCAGTTGGAGGAAACAATTGGAGAGGATGGTAACCAGGATGAGAGTGATGTTGAAGTTAATGAGAATGATACCACTCGAGTATCTGAATCCAAGCACAGCAAATCTATTGATGAAAAGCCTAAAAGGAAATCTAAACAAGTTCCGAAAAGGGCAACCTTTGTTGAGGCAAAAGGGATGCACTTTGAGGTCCATTTTAAATTTATCAAGGATCCTTATATTTTGTTGGCTCAGGTAATTTGTTTTCCATTTTAAATGCAAGCACGCGCTCACATTGGGAAATGAGAAATTTGCGTTGTGTTTTTCGCCACTTTATTTATAGAACCTAAGCTCGTTGTGTTTTTGCCATTTTATTTATAGAACCTAAGCTCTTCAGGTCTATGTCTCTTCATTGAATTCACTTTTTTATTTGAACATGTAGATTGCTAGCAGAACGGCAGAAAAGGTTTGCATCCAAAACTTTGGGAAGGTTGACCAATGTAGAGCTATCACTTGCAAGGAGAATCAAGTGATCTACTATGGTCAAGATCACAGGAAAAGGGAAGATATTCCATCCTCAGTAAAGGAAAAAATACCAGCACTTCAGACGACTGGCGTAGATTTCAATACATTCTGGGAATTGAAAGACCACCTTGATGTTAGGTACATGTACTCAAATAGCGTTCATGCTATGCTTGAAACTTATGGGGTGGAAGCTGCCAGAGAAACCATAATCAGAGAAATAACAAATGTTTTCAAATCTTACGGCATATCTGTAAATATTCGGCACTTAACCCTTATTGCTGATTATATGACGCATACTGGTGGCTATCGACCGATGAGCAGAGTTGGGGGCATATCTGAGTCTGTTTCCCCTTTAAGCAAAATGTCTTTCGAAACTGCAGCCAAATTCATAGTTGAAGCAGCATATCATGGGGAGGTTGACAGCTTGGAGACACCATCTTCTAGAGTCTGTCTAGGCTTGCCAGTAAAGATGGGTACTGGGAGTTTTGATTTGATGCAGAAACTCTAAACTAACAGAAGTGCTACAGTCTTCAACACTAAAACGCCATTTATGGGTTCCTGCAAAATTTTGACAACAGTGTAATATATTGTTTGCTTGTTCCTTTTAAAGTCACGCTTTCTGTTGAGAGAGATATTTATTGTTTGACCGGTTTAGGTTATTGATAGGTTTTTTGTCCTTGGGGATGCAACACCCCTTACATAGCTGATTCGCACGGCTTGAGTGGTGATTATCTAGTTATTTTTTCCTTTACCAAGGGAAAGAGAACAGCGAATTATAATCATAGTGAAAGTCTTGGTGTAATATGCTATCTTGTAATCTGAATGCTAGACGAAAAGAATATCACCCACGCTATCAATAAGATTTAAGAACTTAAGAACAGTTGCGGTAACAAGCTGAAAAAAAATGAAGGTACAATAGTGCAGTTGGAAAACTTATGAGAACCCACCAAAAAGTAGCACTTTATAGATACTGAAGCCTGATGATAATGAATAATCACTGGCGCCCAATTAATTATTGGTTTAAAAATTTTGCTTGTTTTGAACAATTAAGTAAGTTAAAAACAAACCCTTGCAATAATCACTGGCAGCTCTTTTTTGAGTAAAAAAGATTTGGTCAATGTCTAATAGCTTTTATTTTACTTGGTGAAATTTATGTCTCACCCCTACAGTTATATTCATCTTCATGTGTGGCTTTATAAGACAATAGCTGCCAAAGGTATTTGAACCAAGGGTGTTAAAAAATTTCTTGAACATGTATATTACTATGATGTATAAATGTCTGTAGTTACGATATGACCTGTTATAAGAAGAAGAAAATTACATTATTCTTTGGATTTCTTCGAATAGTAATGACCGAACTCAAACTGTTGTCTCTTTTCTGTTGGAGGAAGCTGAGCAGGGAGGAGTGTGTGTGTGTGTGTGTGTGTTTATTGGCTGATCAACAGATAGGGCCCTTTAACTACATTCTCAATCCTTATCTTGATGGTGATTGTTTATCTAACCCTCTTCACACAGTCCACCTCACATGATGATAGCCTTCTCAGAATTCCGATCCTTTTCATCACCTCAAAATTTACGGTTCAAGCAAATCCCATTTTCTTGTTTAAACTTGATGGTCTCAAGAAAGACTATAATTAATAGGTCGTATAGCCCTGCTCATGTATGCAAAACAAAAGGCTTATGAATTATGATAGTATGAGAGTGGACAGCCAAGCAATTGGATGGAGATATTCAACCCTCACAACTCATCACACTTCATAATAACCTCACAACTCTTTCTCTCTCTCTCTAAGTGAACCCATTTAACCCTAGAAAGAAACACTATTGATAGGGCATTCATGACATCATAATTTTCTTTAAACAGTGAGTCTCAATCACCAAACTAATAAGGACCTTCAATACACTAGACAGAATTTTATTATATGTTTGTTCCCTTCCTCCGATAGCCATATAATCTCTTCTCTCCTTCATCATTTTTTCTTTCACGACTTAGATTCTCTCTTACACGTACACACTAATTTTTATATCTTTTATACATACATATCAAACAAAAGTTGTCATCATTATTCGTAAAAAGGTTTAGTTGTAGTATAAACTAGTCGTTTGAGTCAATTATATTCTTATTATCTCGATTAAACTTCATCATTCCTTCTTAAAAATTGTTAACATTACCTTAATTAAGTCAATTTCATACTTGATGGACATGTTCAGATTGCACTATGACCAAAACAAAATTGTCTCCTTTTCCATTCCAATTTTCTATCACGTGCTTGGTATAGTAGTATATTATTTTACCAAACGGAACGGTGTTAATATATAGCATCATCAGCTCCAATGAGTTGGACCACAGTATATAGCAATCTACAAGCAATCTTCATAAAGGAACAAAAGTTTTCAATTCTTTCCGTACAGAGATCATGGGAATTAAAAATGGCGTGACAGAGATATTTGGAATTTTTCAGAAGACATGGACACCAGAAGAGTAGAAGCATGTTTATAATAGACCATTAATTACTTATCGTTTTACAATGTAAGCTCACTCGTGCAGTCTTGGAAATCCAAAGGATGAACGAGTGCCCTTTATGCTACATATGCTTGATTGTGTTCCCTATTTCAAGCGCAAAATTTTACTTTAATATTTGTTTATATATATTATATACAATGCGCTGCACCCTATATAGATATGTTGGAACATGGCAATGTGTGCATGTATAGTGCTTCCCCCATTCCATGTAGACATGAATTTGTGTTTTCACACTGTGTATATTGGGTCAAGAATTAAACATCACATTTCAAAGAGTTTTTGAATTGTAAAATTAAACTATAACTCTATTGGGCTTCGAGATTTGGTTCGGGAAGCTAGCCAGAGATAGCTAATTAGGTTATCTTTGAACAAAAAAAGGGTTGAAGTATTCTTTTTTAAAACAATACTTCCACATCCTAAATATAAGATATGTTTGATTTTTTTGTGGAAATCAATGAATCAAATTAGACCATGAAATTATAATATTTTTCACATATAATTATATTATAGGTTAGTTTATAATAAGTAGAATAAATTAATTAGTTTTAAGAAAAAAATAGTTATAAACATTTTTAAGTGATTAATTTTGCATTCTTAATTTTTCCAAAAAGTCAAAGTGATTTATAATTAGGATCAGAAGCTAAGGAGTACTTGATCCAATCCTTTATATAGGATATGGGTTACATTGTAGTAATTAGTGAAAAACCAAAGAATTATCTATCTCAAGATTTTACATTGTTAAAGTGCAATTCTATTAATGGACAATTGTCACAGTTGTAGTTGTCACAAATGACAACACTAAAAGGGTTTAGAATTACCGACTCACATGCATTTTAATCAACGGAATATCCACCACTATGACAAAAGTGGGTATTATAATTAGCGGTACAAAATACTCCCTCCGGTCCTAAATATAAGACCTAGTTGACTTATTTAGAAAATCCTATAAAAAGGCAAAATAAGTTAATTATAAATTTATTAACCTAATTTTTCCCTTAAACTAGTTTATATTACCTATTAACTAATGTATAATCTAAAAACATATCAAATATGTCATGATTTAATAGCCTATTTCGCAACCTTAACCTCCAAAAAAAAGTCAATTAAGTTTTATATTTAGGACCGGGGGTAGTAGAAGATTTTGGTGAAGATGCCCCGGCTTAAAAAGGTAGTATGTTGGTATTCATGGACTTTTCATTGTCAATTGTTTCAACTGTAACTATGATAATAGTGAATTAGTAAAATTGCACTTTTACCCTTTTTTACACATGAGACAATGTTCAGTGAGCAAAAAACTATTTTCTGAAAAAAAAAGATGTGCTCCTAGAAAGAAAATGGGACGAGTACATTTCTAGTTTCTTTTTTATAGAGCATTTTTTTTATTCTTCCCCCCTTTAATGTCAATAGCGTCTCCAATCGCAGCTTTAATTTAAACCTCTCAATTGAGATAAATAGAAAACATTTACACCTTAAGACGTTTTACCCTGGAAATAGAACACGACACATCACGTCATTAGCCCATATAGTGTTCAAGAGAACATGACATTTTCTGATTTCCCAAAGAAACCCATCTTATATAATTTCTCATATTTTGAGTTTTGAACGTGTTTAGAATCATTTTCAAGCATTTTCCCTTTCCTCGTATCTCACATACATGCTCACTCATACCGACACTCACACATGCTAGCCCTAACACCTACCATACCATGGACGGTTTATTTGGAAGTCAAGAAATTGTCAAAGTTACTTTCATTCCAGCTGTAATTTTCAAACTTAAAGGTTATGTATGGTTTGTTTAATTAAGAAGGCCATAATATGTAAATAATGACGAAGGAGCAGTTTTAAGTTTTGCGAAGAGTAAAGTAATTGATGATTGAGGGGGGCAGTGTGATTTGGCGAAAGATGAGAGATATGGGTGGGGGATTAAATATGCGACGCATATGTAGGTTGATGTTGGTGTGGATGGCAAGTGACAAGAAATATATAACTGCGGTTGGGGTAGCGTTAATTTAGTGTGCGTGTAAGCCTTTTTCTTACTATAATAAAAAGAGAAACATATATTCCAACTTGAAAAAGCCTTTTACTTTTGCTTTGAAAGATGGGGGAAAATCTCTTGATTAGAGAGAGAAACACATTTAAGTGGTCCTGCAAGCTAAGGCCGAATAGAGGCAGATATGGATATGGAAAAAGCCTAGATCTATGGCATGTATTGTTATATATCCTCCTTTTTTCCCTTAGATGAAAAAAGATAATGATAATTTGTTACATACTGAAAACTATTGTGATCATAAATCTTTAGAGAGATCTATCAATCCAAAAATATTAATCACTCTCATTATGTGAGACTCAAGCTAAGCTAGACTGATAAGGGAAAATCATTAAAAAAAACCATTTGTTTACGAATTTTATTGGTAAGAATAGTCTGCTTTTATGCACAAAAAATACCATACACTGCAAGATTTTATGCACGAAAAATACATTAGTTATTACCCGAATTCTGGTTATTTTGAGTAATAAAATTTTCAAACTACAAAATCTTCCAAAATTTTGCTTTGACCTAAATGTGGTAAGTGTTAATAAAAGATGAATGCGTTTAGCGAGGCCTGGCCAGATGTTGGTAGTCATAGGAATGAGGGAAACAAGAATGTTGGGCAATGGTCACACACTCACATTTCCCTAACTCTGAGATTCCATCTCCTCCACATGTACAGAGTCCCCCCGCAAGGCGCGCCCTTTGGTCTTGTGTACAGTTGGAACCAGCACTACACTAATTTTCACCTTTCAACACTCATTCCTATATATAGATTTTCAAATCTTCTATATTAAAACAAGTAAACGTATACCAGATATTAGTTGTAGCAACCATTACCCACATATCAGAACTTGACAGCTTGTGTTGCCTTTGTTTTGTGTCACATTATTGCAATATAATGCCCCTCAATAGATACTTATACAACCTATATTCAATATATCTCATCCTAGATATGCATGCATGCTAATCTTCTTAACTAATTTCCAATAATTATGGGAGAGAGAATGAATATCATAGAGACAATATACGTAAGAAGCTAAGGCACATTTGGCATAGCCGACCGGTTTGCGCACACCAATGAAAATGTTGGCTACATTGGAATTAGTTTGTTCCTTGTCTCTCTCTCTATAGATCGCCTTCTTCCACAATCTCTTATTTATACTCCTATTTTTACTCCACTTAATCACCTCTCAGTGTTTGAGAGAAAAACGAAAAATATCTATAAAATATTTCTTTATTTCGCGCGTGCGCGCGTGACAAAAGATTGATTAATTTATATTTTCTCTTTGCATATAAATTAAAGGCATATATCAAGTCAAAAATCAATTTTTGAGTGAAGCGAATGTAATTGTATTGACTAGATGTAGCTCAATGGAAATGTTTTGATAAGTAAAAGTGTGTTTAACATTTTTCTTGGTTTTATGATAACACAACGTGCTGCTGAGTGAGGAAATAATACTGAGAATGTTTGTGGATCCCCCAGCATTTACGAGTGGCCCAAAGATATGTGAGCACAGCTATAAAGATACTAGTTAATTAAGATAAATAATAAGGAGCGAGGAAAGAGACAGATGTGAGAAATAAATTCTTTTTTTTTTTGGCCAACGATGTGAGAGATAAATTCACAGCTAGCTAACTCCAAAATAAAATATCTAAATCACTTTCAAAACACAAATAAGATTTTTGTGTGTTCGTATATGCACAAGACATTCGAGAATGGTTTCATATATCTTTTCCCACTGTGTCTACCAGTTTTACTATTTACGTGTGAATTTTTATAAAGTTTAGTCCCTTCATTGTTTGTCCTACTAATAACAACGAGCAGCTGATCGATCATGTGATCATCAATGAAATGAGAGTTTGAAAAGACTTTGAGGGAAGAGAGAGAGAGGACTGCTAATGTTTAATGTTGCTTTCTAAAACAACCTGGTTAATCATTAACCTATTTACTTAATAATTACTCCCTCCATTCCTAAATATAAGATCACTTTGGTTAATTTGGGAAGATTAAGGAAGAAAATAAAATTACATGATCTTCCCAAAATCCCCTCAATTACTTAATTTTAAAAGGAGGAGGACTTTCAATGAAAAAGGAGAGTATAAGGGTAGTTTGGGCAAAAGTTGAGATAAAATAGGAAGTGATCTTATATTTAGGAACTTATCCGGCCACTTCCCCAAAGTGATCTTATATTTAGGAACGGAGGGAGTATTAATTATCGATTTTATAATTGCTATCATATTTATTATTTTTATATGTTTTACAATGTAATGATTTAATTGGGTTGATTTGTATCTTTTTAATAGGGAAAATGTCATTTAAATCCCTCCGAATATACAAAAGGACAATTCAGGAACTCAAACTTCCAAAAGGACCATGAAGGAGCTAAGACCTAGTTGACATTTTAAAATTGTATGAAAAGACAAAATTGTCGTAATCATAAAACAGAAATTACTAACCACCCTTAGCTTACACCCACCATTTTCAATAGGGTGGTTAGTAATTTCTGTTTTATGATTAAGGCAATTTTGTCTTTTCACACAATTTTAAAATGTCAACTAGGTCTTGAGTTCCTGAATTGTCCTTTTGTATATTCGGAGGGATTTAAATGACATTTTCCCTTTTTAATATAGGATAAAGGTACAAAAATACCTATATGCTTGTGGCAAAGGTGCACCCAACACCATTGCAATTTTGGAACAAAAGTAACTATGACATTTCAAAATTGAGACAAAAATACTCATGATTTTTGAAATGTCATGGTTGTTTTTGCCCCAATTTTTAAACTTCATGGTTACTTTTACCCCATTTTTAAAATGTCATAATTACTTTTACTCTAACAAAAATTACATGATGTTGAGTGCATCTTTAACACAATCAAATGGATATTTTTGCACTTTTACAGAATATATGATATTTACTATCACAAACAAAGATTTATCCAATTGGTAAATGATTGTCTAATAACTATAAGCTTATATATTCAAATTCTATCGATACCTTTTAAACCTGAAATGAAGATGTGCCCTCATCTTGATGAGCCTCCCAAATATAATTCACATCAATCTTTTTTTTAACAAAAAAGTGTTATGCTTATCTAAAATATGATCAATAATTTGCAAGTACAGTGTCTGTGGGTGAGCTGAAAATGGACATGGAAGTAGATCAAGATTTTAAATTCTCATGAACCTTTTTTTCAGGAAATATAAATTACTATGCTCCATGTTACCTTTTTCGTTATTGACGGATTATAAATAATGTTTGATGAAATAACACACGTAATTAATAATTGAGTGGAATTTTCGTACAGAATTGTTTTCTATATGATGAATAGGGTTCAATTATTGTCCATTTTCTAAGCTAGTTTATCGTAATTTAACGAGTAGTAGAATAGATAAGGAATATAACTAATCCCAATTATGTAACATTAATTTAGCTTGAAGCGCAGCGCTCTAACTATTGAAAACAAGTTTCAAGCGTCCGCTGAGCTGAGAGCTGCTTATCATTCGAGTCATACATCTGGTCTAAAATTCACATTACAGTGCCAAGTGGAAGATATATATGTTATTTTCGATTGTGTTTGACTATACATTTAATTTGATTATGACAAAAAATAAATTAACTCCGTATGCCTCAAATCTTCTTTTAATTGTTCTAGAGCATTATTCCTTTTAAAATTTGGTTATAATTTAAACTTATAATCATGATCAACCACACAACCAACACTATTCTCTTACTAAAAAAAACTCTTATTAGAGCAAATTAATAATTAATATAGGTTACTGGTACCATATATGTGTGTGTGTGTGGCCTGTCTCCTTTCTTCAATTTAACTATAGGCCAGATGCATTTTGCATGTTGTATTTGATGGCCTACAATATTCATTTCTATTTGAATTTTTTAAATATTGTCCCAACCAGCGGCAAAAGCATATGGTTTAAATAAAGAGGTGCCAATGTAATTCCATTTAAGAAATCAAACAATACACATACAGCCAGTGTTTGGGAACCCTCAACTTCCACTTCCATTCTCTCATTTTCCCACTATTTCCCCATCTCTGTCAACCAAGTGATCCAATGGCTCATTTCTTGCGTGTTCCTTTTTAAAAAATAAATAAATAATGTCTTTTAGTATCCAAATATGGTACCAATATTGTACCAAAAAAATTGACTACGGGATTTTACAAAATACTATTGTTGTAACAATTTTGTTGTCTTTGTAAGAATGATTTTACAAATTAATATAAAAATCAGAGATGTGTTGAGATTGGTTACAATGTATATAATATTTAACTTTCCGACACAAAGTTCCGCTTGCAAATGATGAGTTGTTTTTTTTTTTTGTAGAGTAGTTAGTTCTCTCATAACTCTGATTAAGTATTTCACCCTTTAATTCATCTATTGTAAAAGATAAATTAAGAAGTCATTCCTAAAGAAAGAAGAGAAAGTTAAGATCAGCCTAGTAATGGTAAAAAAATATCAGCCTAGTAAAAAATGTGATCCATTAACACAATAAAATGTAAACCTGTTATCCAAAACAACAATTAATCGAGGACCCAGAAAACTCAACCTCAATTCTTCTATGGATAGTTCAATAAAAAATGTCAACATGAGACAAGATACCAAACAATATTCAAAGTCATATATCCGAAGAAGCTTGTATTTATCTTGACTTACCCTATATCCATATCTTGTGTTTAGATTTAAACTAAAATTAAAATTGATACTAATACATACGAGATGAGACGGGAATGGAACGACTCGTTTCCATCCCCCAACAAAAATTTATAATTATTTTGTCTCGTCCCAAAAAAATTTTGGGATAGGATGTCCCATTCCAAAATAAACGGGAATGGTTTGAGAATATTTTGAATACTCCTAATAACTATGACAAGTGAAACCGAGAGAAATGGTGGAATGAAAATAACGATAAATTAGAATGATGAAGAAAATAAATAATTGCGTTTTGTATGTTTTTATACCAAGTTTGGCTCATCTCTCTCTCTCACATATACTCATTCTCACATCCCATTCCCACTCGCCTTTACTAAGCTAGTTTCCCTCCAGCTCCTCCTATTCTCTCTATCTCTCTCCACCGTCCACATCCTTCAGCCATCTTATACTCTCTCTCTCTCTCCCTCTATGAAAGCAGCAAACTATTCCTCTCAATATCACACATACTTTATTCATCAACCCCACCCCCACCATGGCTGACCCTTACTCCCATCTTTTCTCCTCTCCTCCTCCTCCTCCTTTCTCCAACAACAACCCTTCTTCTTCTTCTTTCCACAACTTCCTCAGCCACCACCCTTCCTCCACCGCCACCGCCCTCTTCCACCACCACCACCTTGCCCCATCTTCCTATTCTTCTGTACCCTCACCGCCATCTCCTCCTCTCCGAGAAGCCCTCCCTCTTCTCAGCCTCAGCCCCTCCACCAGGGAAGAAGAAGACCACCACCATCACCATGACTTATTATTAGATGCTAATCGTAAACCAAAAGAGGAAGTGGAAGAGGAATTAGAGGATGAGATGGAGGATGCTGCCACCACCGTCACTGTTGCACTCCACATAGGCTTGCCCAGCCCTTCTCCTTCCGAGTTGGCTTCTCTCCTCTCGAATCATAATAATAAACAAGAGGATGATGATGTTGACCATGATGATGATCGCCATCATCATCATCATAATAGTCATGATGATGGGGATGAGGACTATTCCTCCTCCGGAAGAGGAGTGATGATGAGCATCAACAGCAAGCTGAACAAGGGGCAGTACTGGATCCCCACGCCTTCTCAGATCCTCATCGGCCCCACTCAGTTCTCTTGCCCTGTCTGCTTCAAGACCTTCAACCGCTACAACAACATGCAGGTACTAATATAAACTCCCTTAATTATTAGCTTCTTCCCTTTCCTGATTTCAACAACCCTCTCCATTTCAAACTTTGAAAATGAAAAAAAAAAATTAAATTATTATTGTATACGGGGGTACTTGCTTGTCCGCGCCTCCTCCTCCGGCTTTCTTCATTTCTCTTTAGCTTTAATTTTATATCTACCTTTTTTTTCCGTTTTTTTCTACGGAGTCATCATGAGTTTGGGCTATCTAATTTTAATTATTTTGATTTCACTGTTATTATTATTATTATAGGGGCTCGTCCAATTGTTGGGAGCTTTTGTTTTGCATGGTAAACGGGATATATATATTTTTTTTATGAAAATAATTGATTGAAACTGGGACTTTGGATCAGTACCTTTCCTTTTGTTGGTTGATTAAACTAGTCAGGCAGTGTTCCTTATACCTTCTGTACATTGAAGTCCGTGCCTCTTCACTCTCCATTCTGGCACCTCCATATCCACCTCCTGCAAATCCTCCAGTCTTGTTCTTTTCACACCCCTCTCACATAAACTCCTATATATTAATTATTCTCACTTCTAACAACCTCACTGTTTCTCTTATTTCTCTCCTTCCCATATCTCAAAGCTCAGTTATATCCACAAGTTATCCCCTTCCTCTTTCTAAATCCACATGCATATGCATATATTGCATATAAAAGCTTCTTACTTACTGGTATCACATTACTTGCACCGTGGACGAAGAAAAAAACTATCCCCATTTCATTAAGAGAGGCAGTTTAATTTCCCAAAAGAAAGGGGGGATCCTTGTTTCAAATCTTGGCACCATCCATCATGATGATTTATCGTCACACACATTTGACTATAAGAGATGTAAGTTAAACTGGGAAAACGAAAACGTAGACACTAGATGGGCTGCTTGACATTTAATTAATAATACTCTGTCTGGATCTTGGATAAGATATACTTAAATAAAAAAAATAAATGTACAAATTATATCTTATTTTGATAACATGTTGAACTAACTAGCAAGTGAGCTAGCTAGCTAGCTATCTGGGTTGCCTTCTGTTTCCCAGTTCTATTAAATTCGGTTATGCTGTTATTCGATACTATTTCATATGGATATTATATCTTATATATATTAATATTTCCTTCGTACATATAATATATATGTTTATACAAATTTAATCATTGATAGATTTGGTTGGTGTACATGCAGATGCACATGTGGGGGCATGGATCACAGTACCGAAAAGGGCCAGAATCACTGAGAGGGACACAACCAACGGGAATGCTAAGGCTTCCATGTTATTGTTGTGCACCAGGTTGCAGAAATAACATAGACCATCCAAGAGCAAAGCCGCTTAAGGATTTTAGAACACTTCAGACGCATTACAAGAGGAAGCATGGCATCAAGCCCTTCATGTGCAGGAAATGTGGGAAGGCTTTTGCTGTTAGAGGCGATTGGAGAACTCACGAGAAGAATTGTGGCAAACTCTGGTATTGTATTTGTGGCTCTGACTTCAAACACAAGAGGTCCCTTAAGGATCATATCAAAGCTTTTGGTGCTGGCCATGCAGCTTATGGCATCGATGGTTTTGAAGAAGAAGATGACCCTGCCTCTGAAGTTGAGCAAGATAATGAGTCCACCCAGTAAACATCAAGGGAATAATTAGTAGTTTTATTATATGATGACTATTCAAATATAAACATCGTAGCTTAATTGTGATGATGAACTGATGAATTAATTAGCCAGGATGATAATATAAGCACTAAGTTATTAAATGGAAATCAAACTTTCTTCTAGTTTAATTAATTCGGCCTTTAATTTGTTTCTTATCTTGGACTAAAATATATATAGTTCATATTAGATTATATCCAGGCAGCAGGATATGGTAAACGTATTCCCTTTCGTGATTAAAATAATTATTGGAACTGAGATCCAAAGAAGCAAAATAATGTTTAGTGATGAATAAGTAGTTTATGTATCATGCATAAATGCATATATATCTCCAGCTTTTAATCCATTTTGCTTACATTATGGTTTTTAAGGGTATACGTACGGTGTGCACGTATAAATACTCATCGTATTTGGTATGTCGACAACTATGCATGTTGATGGAAGTAAACGGTTGTAATGTGCTGAAATGTTGATATCAAAGCCTTACATATGTGTATGTTCGCGCGCATATGTGCTGTTTCCATAAAAAAAGGATATACTACCTCCGGTGCTAAATATAGGACCTAGATAACTTTTTTTGGAGAGGTTAAGGTTGCAAAATAGTCTATTAAATCATGACATATTTGATATAGTTTTAGATTATCCATTAGTTTATAAGTAAAATAAACTAGTTTAAGAGAAAAAATTAGGTAAATCAATTTATAATTAACTTATTTTTGTTTTTTTTAGGATTTTTCAAAAAAGTCAATTAGGTCTTATATTTAGGACGGAGGGAGTATATGAATATGTGCAGGAAAAGACGTTAAGATGGATGAAGAAGAGCTTTTGGATTTGTGAAATAATCCTCAGTATTGAGGAATAATGATGCATTTGCATGCACAGATACTTTGGGTGGGGGCATTTTCAATGGCTTTCCCGGCCCGGCATTGATATATTATAACTTGCTTTATTTCTTGATCATCATATTAAGTCCGTTTGTGGATATCCAGCAAAAGAGAGATAAGGAGGAGGTGATGAGGATCAACGATCCCATTTGTAAATGATGGATGAGACACGTCGTACGAGAAATTATGGGGTGATAGATATGATCGAGGATATGTATTATATAGTACTCCCTCCGATCCCTAATGTAAGAGCTAGCCGTCAAAAAAACGCTTCTTAAGAAAACATGTGAATGTTAGTTGGGTGTCTCGAGTTAATGCTTCTTTTCTAAAATTGCCCATATTTATTATGGTACTTTTAAGAGAGAGAAATACATAAGCATTAATAAATATGAAAGAGAGTTAGGGGTAAAGTAGGAAAAAATGCATTAAATGAGGAGAGACTATGAGGTGAGCTCTTACATTAGGGACTAAAACCATTCAAATTTTGGGCTCTTATATTAGGGACCGGAGGGAGTATATGAGATAGCGTAGGCTTTTCAAGTATAGAAAATAAACGTCAGCTTTATGTGAGGTGCATACGATGCCCCTTTTGCTTTGGGATAGTGGAGAGAGAGAGGGATGATCGACGGAACATATGCCCACTGAGATTCACCGGTTCCTTTCAAAGTTCTAAGCAAATGATTAGATTTTCAATCCGAGAGAAACTCAAGCAAAAATATTTTTTTAACTAACTACGAGAATTGGTTATTTTTTTAAAAAAATTAATGAAATGGAATCAACTAGTTAATCTAACATATTTTATATATTATTTTATTATTTATTAGCTAATACGTTAAAAAAACCATCTTTAAGAAAAATCCAGAAAATCAATTTAAATAACATATTTAATTTTCTTAGGATTTCTAAAAAATAAACTAACTCTTATATTTGATAAAGTATTCCTCCCTTTGTGGCTTTGTCACTATATATACAAGAGCCCAACTAGCAAATTCAAGTAATATATTAAGAAAATTTTTGGAAATGATAAATATTTCAAAAATATTTTACTTTCTCATGTTTGCCTTTATTTATGGTGGAGTGTATAAGAGAGAGTGAAACCCTACAATAATCATATAAATGAACATGGAAGAGTATGTGAAAAACTAGAATGACTATGGGTAAAAAGTGGGGAAAATCAACCCATTATCCGTCCATGCAGCTAGTGAAAAGGTTGGACATTTCACCATTTTGACGAATGTTTGATTCCTACGGAGTACTACTTGGTTGTGGTTCGAGAAGCAATGTTTGGGGAAACATCTCCACAGCTAAATAAATTAAAGCTAGGTGAAATATATCTGTTATAATAAATGTTTTCGCGAATTTCCCTAAACTCTTAAGAAATATAAAACATTCAAATTTTAGAATTCTATATATATATATATATATATATATATATATTATGAATAAATGGAGTATAATAGAGATGAAGAAAGGAAATGTAACCAAAAAGAAAAAAGAAAGGAAATAAGAGGATGTAAGAAACATGGTGGTAAGATAGATGGACGATACATAATGCATGTATTTATGTGTATATATATGGTCCCCAGCAAAAGATGATGAATGAGGAGAGAGAGAGAGATGTGATTTGCAGCTTTTGTTAGAGAGAGGGGGGAGGGATGGGCAAAAGGGAAAAGACGAAGAGGGGTATAACCAAAAACTGCAAAAAACGCATTGGTTGGGCTGATTGGCAACATATATACCGATGCCTCCTTCACTGCTTACACATTTGGATCCACTGTACCTCTGAAGCGACCTTTCACCCTTTTTTTTTTTTTTTAGTTTTGAACCCCCCCCCCTATACCTACCTTACCTACACATAGGTATATACATACGTGTACTTGATGATTCAATTCGTGCGTGTATGTATGTATATACATGGTGTAAAAAAGAGATAAGCTAGTTAGGAACCAGGCTAGCTTCAATTAATTAATTCACTGTACTGAGATGAGCTCGAATCACGTATGAGTATATATATATATTTTGCCACAGTATACACACACACACACACAATGTTAAATATGAGAGCGAGAGGAGTGGTGGTGTCAGGCGAAGAGCATGTGGTTGGGAGACTGAAGAAGAGATGATTGCAGGAATAGTGAATACGACGACCAAAGCATTTATTGATAATCAATTTCCTACTCCTTTGTCTTACAATGCAACCTCAACCCTACCACCCTCTCTCTTTTCTTGCACATGCGTTTTGACCATCATCCTCCTTCATACTATTTCATATATTGATCCCTCCATCTCTCTCTCTCTGTATACATACATGTCTCTCCACGTAACATCTTATACCGTCTTTTTTGTATCGCACACTGTGCGTAATTCCTTATGCTATGTCCCTTTCTTCACACATATCGCCCATACTTCTCATTTCTCCAATATATGCCCCTCCGATCTACCACCCAACAACATTGTGTGTGTATGTGTGTGTGTGTGACTTAATTTTTTAATTTCCTGGTTCGAGCTAGCTAGTAGGCATGATTTTATAATTTATCACAACGATGATGAAAGCTACCGTATCGTTCTTTTAATAATTGTAAGTACGTGTACACGCATCATCATTACTCTCTCTAGTGACAACTAATGCTTTTAATTAGGGTCATGCGTATATCTCTTTTGTAAGGAATCGAATATTATTTGTTGTGAGACTAGTACACTAATTAAATACTGCAAATAATACTACTCCATATATATATTCTGCAGGTAACAATCCCAAGATTCTCTTCTTGGATCATTACCTCTCCATTACCAACAACATTTGATGTAAAGTAAAAGGTGACTGGCTTATTAATTGGAACAAATTAAAGGGGATTGTTAGTTTGCGAATTTTGCAGCTTCATGGTATATTGTGCCATGCCCATGTTAATTGGAAGACCAAACAGACCAACACACGGGGATACGTATTATTTTTTATTCTCCTTTTGCATTCTTATTCCAGTACATCATGGACATCTTTGTCTCCCCAGCCTCCAATCACAATTTTTTTTCTTTGTAAATTTATATTTCCTGGTTTAGGACTTAAATAAATTCCATTTGTCTTTAATTTGCAGTAAATAATAAGATCCATATTTATAATATGTGTATGACTTTTTTTATTAGGAATTCCTTCTCACTTGATCGATTATTTTTACCTATTAATTTATTATAAATAACAAACATATATAAATATATATATATATATTAACTAGCCCCACCACAACAATTATTACATCACAGTACATGGATCGATTTAGATTTATATACTTTGCCGGTTAGACAGTAATGTGAGAAGCCAATCAAAGAGATGGAATCAAAAGGTAATGGATGTCATAATCCACCAAAAAAAATAATTCGTGCGTTTAGGGAATTAAGTTTTTTTCTAGGGTGAAATGATGGCTATGCCTTCGCTTAGGAACAAAATATAAGTGGTGTTTTAAATAAATGGCCCTCGATCTCTAGCTAACAGGAGCTAATTCCAGGTACTTTTGATCCTCCTCAAAGTAGATGAGACAACTTTGTTGGTGAGGCCCCAATCAATAAAAGAAAAGGGGGAAAAGCGATAAATATAATCTTGACCCGTAATCACGATAAAGTTTGAAAAGAAAATTCATATTCACATATCATCGCATATATGCGCGCATATATAGAACTTAAGCCATGTTAATATTATTTTTTTAAGAAATATAAAAGGGGTATTATTAATAAACAGAGAAATCCTTCTTTTGGATCCTATACCCAGAGAACTAGCTCGCACTGTTTTCCTTTTCTCATTTCATCGTTATCCATTACCACATATCATGCTTGGCTGGTTTGATCATTTTCCTTTGGCCACGATGCTCGGAGATTCGCTCCAAGTTGTGAATATTTTGTTTTTTTATTATTTGTGGCTGTGTTAAAGAATATGAAGAAAAAACTTCAAGAAGAAGCAAGAGAGATCGACCATTCCTGGGCAAAAGACACTCACACATGCCCCTTATCTATATGACCTTATAATATGTGTGTGTGTGTGGAATAGAGAGAAAGAGAGAGATTTTGTGAAGCTGCTTTAATTTCCATTACTTTGTGGGTGATTTAAAGGCTGTGTTTTTGTTTGGCGTTCATGGCCATCAAATCAATTAGGTATATGATGAGAAATTTAATATTTTCACCTGGATATGCATGCAATCAATGAGGTCTTGTTGTGTGCGGAAGATTCCCCGCATCCATATCCCACCAGATGTAGTAATAAACTAATCAATGATAATTATTATTAAGAAACCAAAGAGGAAGAAGAAAAATAAAAAGCAGTAGAAAGCCGGAGGCAAAGGCCAGTGATGAGGAAGCAAAAAAACCACATGAACATCCTTTCAGAACAAAAAGTACTTTGAAAAGCATAACAACGATCATGCTATGTGACAGACAGATCTTATGAAGTTTCACTTCGCTCTGCTGGCACTGTCACTGTGTAATAATTAACAATTTATATTGCTACTAATTAATAGTGCCTCTCGTCAATTTATTAACTTACAAAAGGGGATATCATGTATATATAATATTTGGTTTAAAGTTCATATTTATGCCAAAAGTATTTATCGAGGACCAATGTTGCCCCGGAATTTTTTTTAGAATCAATGTTGCCTGTAAGTAGTTGCCAAAATGTATCAATGTTGTTCATTGTTATGTATAGTACTCCCTCTGTTCCTAAATATAAGAGCTAGTTTACTTTTTTGAAAAATTCTAAAAAAGCAAAATATAAGTCAATTATAATTTAATTGATTTACCTAATTTTCTCTTAAACTAGTTTATTTAACCTATAAACTAATGACTAATATAAAAATATATCAAATATGACATAATTTAATAACATATTTTGTAACCTCAATATCTCCAAAAAAAGTCAACTAAGTCTTATATTTAAGATCGGAGGAAGTATTAAATTATGAGTAGAGGAGCGCGCGAGTGAGGAAGAGAAAGAAGAAGAAGAATTTCGTTGAAGGGGAGAAGGAGGGAGGGAGGAAGATGGTGATGTGGCTTTGAATGGATCACGTGTCTTTGCTATGTGTATCAAGTGAGTCAAACTAAAAATTAAATCTAACACTACATATTGATGGAGTAACTTTGATACATTTTGACAACTTTCTGGACAACATTCTCAAAAAACTTCCGAGCGAATGATAATGCTCAGTGAATATGTATTTCCAGGGAAATATGACTATTAATCCTATAATATTTATCCTGAAAATTGGGTTAAAAGTCATATCTATCTCTTAATAAGAATGTACAAAATATCATATCTGCGCCTCAAATATTTTTTTACCCAAATTTGTCTTAGAAGTATGAACGAATGATCATATATGCTTTGGAAGTATGCACAAAAGGTCATATTTACCTGTAAAGTATACATGAAAGATTATATTTGGCAGCTAATATTTTAATTGTAAAGGGCGAATATGATCTTTTTTATACTTGAAGGTGGATATAGCCAAAAAAAAAATTGCAAAGGTAAATATAGTTGTTAATACATACTTCATGGATACTTAAGAGTATATATAACCCGTGAAGTTAACCAATTGAAGTTTTGAACATTAGTTGTGTGAGTAATTCATGGAGGAAGTTGGTGGATAATTAAGTGGAGTAGTTTAAGAAGAGAGGGGGGATCAAAAACTGCGACATGTTGCTGTAAAATCTTGTCTGTTTGGTTGACATGACAATACGTCAATACCAAAAAACTTGAGGTGATCAAGGATTGTGATGGGTTATGTCTTTTTTTCTTTGTTTGTTTCGCAATGATTCATCATTCATCATTCATTCATATAATATTAATAAAACATTTTCACTTGCCTCGCATAATTAATATATGTGCCAGTCCACAAAGTGAGTCAGAATACTCGATCGTTTTTATGCTGTACAAAGGAATGCTTCATCTCAAATCTCAAATTTTGAAATAAGGTTTTCGCCTTTTAAACTAATGATATACATACCATACATACCGGGAAAATGTCATTTAAATCCTTCCGAATATACAAAAGGACAATTCAGGAACTCAAACTTCCAAAAGGACTATGAAGGAACTAGGACCTAGTTGACATTTTAAAATTGTGTGAAAAGACAAAATTGCCCTAATTATAAAACAGAAATTACTAACCACCCTTACACCCACCATTTTCAATAGAGTGGTTAGTAATTTCTGTTTTATGATTAGGGCAATTTTGTCTTTTCACACAATTTTAAAATGTCAACTAGGTCCTAGTTCCTTCATGGTCCTTTTGGAAGTTTGAGTTCCTGAATTGTCCTTTTGTATATTCGGAGGGATTTAAATGACATTTTTCCCATATATATATATATATATATATATATATATATATATATATATATATATATATATATATATATATATATATATTATATTGTGTGTAGGCCATAATTATTAGTTTAATTATTATGAAATAAGCTTTAAATGTAATTACTGTTTTTTGCATAATATATGCAGTCATCTCTGCTTGTATAAAAACAAAATATATTAGGAAAATTAATTTGTAGTCCCCATAAGGGACTTAATAGTAGAAAAGTCTCATGAACTCTACATATTAAAGTAGGGTCCCTAGGTACCTTACTTTAATATACTTCAAATATAAAAAGACCAAATTGCCCTCCCTATGACAAGGTCATGGGCAGGGAATGACGAGATCATGCGCACTTATAACAAGATCATGAGCAGCTTTAACGAGATCATGACCTGTCCTGTGACAAGTTAATGGGCAAACATTGACAAGGTTATAAGTAGGGGTGTTCAACGGGCGGGTTCGGGCCGCCTGTAGGTATGCCCATACCCATATCCGTGTAACATAAACAAGCGGGCTAAATATTGATAAATGGGCAGGCCATAAACGAGCGAGCTATAAATGGGCACAGAATAAATGGGCGGACAACAAAGTTAAATGGGCTGCCCAAATAAGATAAACTCGAGAAAAAAATTAAAGAAGATCCAAGGAAAATCCCCACAAAGAGAAGAACATGCATTCAATTTTTAATAGACTTTGAATTTCATATTGTTTTAAATAAGTAATACCAACAAAATAAAATTATGTGCGAGGAGGGAGTGATGTAAAATAAGATTAATACATTAAAAAAACAAAAAAATTAATAAATGGGCATCTAAACGGGTATGGGCGTGCCCGTAGATATGTCATACCCGTACCCGTGTAAGATAAACGGGTATGGGCATGTCCATACCCGTGTAAAAATGTGACGGGCCCTAAATGGGAGGGGCTAAACGGGGAAAATGCGGGCGGGTACGGGCGGGCTTAACGGGTATAGACATAGTTGAACACCCCTAGTCATAGGCGCAGGAATGACAAAGTCATACGCACATATAACAAGTTCATGGGTAGGGAAGAAGAGACAACCTAGTCTTTTTGTATTTGAAGTATATTAAAGTAAGGTCCCTAGAGACTCTACTTTAATATGTGGAGTTTATGGGATTTTTCTATGTTAATCTCTTGTGATGGACTACAAATTAATTTTCCCAAATATATTTCTATCAATCATGTTAATTAAACATGATATTCATCGAGCGATCTTCCTTTAAATTATTCTGGTTAATGATCAAATAAACCATATGGTTTTACTTCATCACGTGGCGGTGGAGAGTATTCTTAACCGAAGGAAACTAATGATTATAAGTGAAATTTTGGATTTCAAAAAAATTTTGACCGGTTAATGAATTGTGCGCGTTGAGATGAATATATGCTTCAGTGGGGACTGGTCTAAATAATGATGAACAGAGGGGTCCATACTTATTAAATATAGTTTGTGTATGAAAGTATATATGTGAGATATAATCATCCTCTCTATGTACCAATGTACTTTACTTATGTGTGTATCGTCATATTTGCACATGGCTACCTAATTGTCTTAGAATTCAGTATTAGAGTTTATAATTGAGAATATCTCTTCTAATAATATTTTTTTGTTTTTGCATTTGACTATAATAATCATATCTTTCAATTCTAAGAAAAGCAGCGTAGAAATCAAATTACAAGAGGGAGTAAAGTTTTCCTTTGGAAAAGACGACTTTCACCAGCTTCCGAGAAGGATCCTATCCTTAGATGTTTACCTGAATTTAAAAGGCAGAAAATGAAAGGTGAAAAGCAAGTAACAACATTGCGCACTAAAAGCCTCTTTTCTTTTCTTCTCTTTTGCGTGTGTCCACACTCCACACACACTACTGTGGGTGCAGATATATATTACTCCCCTCAGTGTTGCTTATGATGAAAACTGCTGGAATATGTGTAGCTGCTAGCACAGACACTATAAGCTAATAGGTGCTTTTTCATTGCTTTATATGACCATATAGTGCTCATTTTTCCTTTCTGCTCATCACCTGATGACTGCAGCCCAACAACTTGTTAAATTAAATGGGATAGTTTATTAAGCAAGTAGTGTGAAATAGTTCTTTTTTTTTTTTGGCCAGAGTAGTGTGAAATAGTTCACCTCATTGATTTCTGTGATATTTACATGTGTTTCTAGAAGATACAAAGTGAAAAGCTCGTCAGTCTTTGTTAGTTCACTCCATTATCAAGCAGTAAACCACAAAATTTCTCTTTCTCACTCTTACGACCAATCTTTTCACCATTAATTACTAATGCAGCGGTTATTAACATAAGTTACTGCAGGTATATAAAGGTACATAAAGTTGTGGCGGAGAATGCAGTTTTTTGTTTGTGATGGAAAGAGAAATCTAGTTAATATATTGTGCTACACAACTAAATATTTTGTTTGTGAGATAAAATTCACAACATCCCATTCATCGGAAAGCTCTTATACCATCTCCACCAAGTTACCAGGTATTATGCCAGCTGCGAAATTTACTTATCAGGAAGCAACAAAGAGAACAATTCAGTACTAATTGTGAAAGATATTGTGCTACACAGCTAAATATATCCGCCGCATATTAATCATGCATGCGCACAATTTTCTTCAGACATATATATATAATGAAGTTTTTTTTTTCTCTTAGAGACAGATAGAATAAAGGCCAGGGGGTCAGGATGGGCATCAGAAGTAGTCCCCACCACACCCATCTAAATATTCACATATATAAAAATATGGATGATATTTATCATCATGTATAAAAACATACACATGCCTACAGTGTAATAGTACCCTATATTCATAGGATCATAAATGAGCTTTCAAATGCTGGTAAAGCAATAAAAAAAGTGACTTCACTCTTTGTTCCTCTCGTATGGTTAATTCCAAGCTCCACAAAGTCCTTCCATATATAATAATTCTTTCTTTTTACTAAATTTTTCTCTCTTTTAGTGCTTTGGCAAAAACGTCAAAATTCCCACCAGTCATTGCACGAAAGTCTTGTTATTATTTAATGAATCTTTTTCCCGTTTTCTGCAATTTGCTTCTATCATTCTCTCTTATATCCTGTCACCCCCAATTCAGGTCAAATTATATCTAATTTAGTATTTCTCTCACCTTCAAATGATTATATATGCTCCACATATTGCTTTTGCAGTTCGAATCCCATAAATTAAAGTCATGCACATATCCTAAATTAAAATCATGCACATAATCATTATAAATCACGCAGAATCTGCTGAATGGTCCATTATCACAAGTCATTACATTATTCTCTCCGCAGCTAAAAAGAGAGATAAGTAAGTTATAGTAACAAAACTTAAAGCTTAATTTGTTGCTATATATGAGAGTTTTACAAAGCTAGGTGTTGGGTATGATTTTAGGAAGTGGTGAATCCTTGAAATGACAGAAGAAAGTGAAAGGGAAAGGGGATTGTACAAAAAAAGTAGGGTTTGTGCCGTATGGGATGTTTGATGTCATTGTTGAGGAAAGTTTCAGCCTTGTAGGGAAAGCCATTGTACTATGTGTGTAAAAAAAATTCCTGTGCACAAAGCATGTGACTAATGAGTACTTCAACACCGAGAAAAAAACCTATTATTTAAAATTTTAGAGACAGTTATCTTATGATTATACTTTCCCTCAATTTTTGTATTTTTAATTAAATTGTTGACCTTCTCTGTTAACACTGTTGACTTCTGCAATTTTGCTTGACAAAGCAAAAGTTAGCATTTAATTAAGTAAAAAATGTATGAAAAATAGAAGAAAAGAAGATTTTTTTTTCAAAAAAATAAATGGTACCACTAAGTGTTGGAATGTCACTTTGATCTTGAGAGTAATCTCTCTTTAAGTTTGAAGTGTATAGTAAAAGGAATTTGGTCTTTTTCCACATGTGTATTATCTCGGAATTTTGATACACATGTGTGTGTTGTTTTTCTTATGGAAGCAAGGTCGCTGACCACCTCAATTAGCAATTGTAGGTGAAAAAGTATAGGCATGTATATCTACAATTGCATTTTCACAAAGTTTTAAGGTGTGAGCAAAAAAAGTGGTCATCGTTTTCTCTGTACACCGTTTTCAGCACCAAACCCATACGGCCAATCCATATACCTATATGTTATCCCTCTTCTTAATTATCCCCAATCTTCTTGGTGTTATATAAATATTGCTCTCTCAAGTACGTCACTATTGTGTCGGGTGGTTTTCAGATATATTAGCTTTCTAGCTCCATGCTGACTCTCTCTGAATTCATGAATTCAATTCATTCAAACGCCATCTCTCTATCCTCTTTAATTTCCAATAAAGCGGACCTATAATTCATTCATTCATTTTCATTCACATGACTTGAAATTTTAGTGTGTCGTCTTGTACTGTGGTATGTGGCAAAGACAATGAGGTCAGCACCAAAACATACGTACGTGTAGCCTCCTCTCTCCTTATACGACTATATGAGAAATAGGAATGGCAAATGGAGCTACAGAATTCTCCTTTATGTTATGATTTTTGGATGCGTATCCTATGCGTTTATTATTTTGTTTTGTTGGGTACGTGTCTTTAACTTTCACTCCGATCCGTGTCTATAATTAATAATGAATGTGTGGTGGCTCTTTTGGAATAGGGTTGTGTATGTGGGGGAGGGAAACTTTTTAGGGTGTGGGGGATTAGGAAAGGCGAAAGAAGAGGTCAGCTTTAAAACCAAGGGTGAATGACTTGCACAAATTGATGATAGTGATAAGAAAATGATGGAGGAGGGGGCAAATAAGCAGTAACAGTGAGATATATATCAATCACCATCCACGTCTCTTTTTCTCAGGGCAAGTTTTCAGTAGGGGGTGTGTGTCCTGAGAATTTATGTGCGCCCTTTAACGACAATATCATAAATGTAGGCCTTTCCTTTTCTCCAATTGCCTTGGCATTCACCACTTGACTTGTTTGCGACCTCCCTACTTCACTCCTACTCTCTTTCGCATGTGCCTACATGTGTTGTGCCCCTACATTATGAATGTGAATTAGAGTTTGTGCCTGACTCTAGGTCAATAAGGTCGTTTGTTATAATTGATAGTACAAATCTTACCATCATAATTCGTAATTTTGCATAACCATAAAGAAGGGGTTAATGTTCACCAATATAGGTTAAGTAAAGCAAAAGAAGCTAGTTCCGTATAAGGCGATGAAGGAAGGGTCAAATATTTTTTGAAAAAATATGGGAAATTTAATTAGAGGTCCCTCACAAGGGAGTTAATACTGGAAAAATCCCAAAAGTTGAAAATATTAATGTAGGGTCCCAAGGGACCTCACATTAATATATTTGAAAAGTGAAAAGACAATTTTGCCCCTAGCCTTAAAAAAAATTTCCCTCCTCCCCCACCCACCCCCTCCCCCCTCCTCCTCCCTCACCCACCCCCTCCCCCTCCAGCCGCCCCCCACCCTCCCCCTTCCCCTCCAGCCGCCCCCCACCCTCCCCCTTCCCCTCCAGCCGCCCCCCCCACCCTCCCCCGTCCCCTCCAGCCGCCCCCCCACCCTCCCCCCTCCCCTCCAGCCCGCCCCCCCACCCTCCCCCCTCCCCCCTCCCCTCCAGCCCGCCCCCCACCCTCCCCCCTCCCCTCCAGCCGCCCCCTCACCCTCCCCCTCCCCCTCAAGCCCCCCCCATCGAGCCCACCCCCCCACCCCCAACCTCCCCCCTCGAGCCAGCCCCCCCACCCCTAACCTCCTCCCTCCACGCCCGCCACCCCCACTCCAGCTCGCGAGCTGGAGTGGGGGTGGGGGGCGTGGAGGGAGGAGGTTAGGGGTGGGGGGGCGGGCTCGAGGGGGGAGGATGGGGGTAAGGGGGTCGGGCTCGATGGGGGAGGGGGGTGGGGGGGCGGGCTCGAGGGGGGGGCGGGCTTGAGGGGGAGGGGGGAGGGTGGGGGGGCGGCTGGAGGGGTGGGGGAGGGTGGGGGGGCGGGCTGGAGGGGAGGGGGGAGGGTGGGGGGCGGCTGGAGGGGTGGGGGGAGGGTGGGGGGGCGGGCTGGAGGGGAGGGGGGAGGGTGGGGGGCGGCTGGAGGGGTGGGGGGAGGGTGGGGGGGCGGGCTGGAGGGGAGGGGGGAGGGTGGGGGGCGGCTGGAGGGGTGGGGGGAGGGTGGGGGGGCGGGCTGGAGGGGAGGGGGGAGGGTGGGGGGCGGCTGGAGGGGTGGGGGGAGGGTGGGGGGGCGGGCTGGAGGGGAGGGGGGAGGGTGGGGGGCGGCTGGAGGGGTGGGGGGAGGGTGGGGGGGCGGGCTGGAGGGGAGGGGGGGAGGGTGGGGGGCGGCTGGAGGGGTGGGGGGGAGGGTGGGGGGGCGGGCTGGAGGGGAGGGGGGAGGGTGGGGGGCGGCTGGAGGGGAGGGGGGAGGGTGGGGGGCGGGCTGGAGGGGAGGGGGGAGGGTGGGGGGGCGGCTGGAGGGGAGGGAGGAGGGTGGGGTGGGGGGGCGGAGGGTGGGGGAGAGGAGGGAGGAGGGTGGGGTGGGGGGGTAATTTTTTATTAAGGTTAGGGGCAAAACTGTCTTTTCACTTTTCAAATATATTAATGTGAGGTCCCTTGGGACCCTACATTAATATTTTCAACTTTTGGGACTTTTCCAGTATTAACTCCCTTGTGGGGGACCTCTAATTAATTACCCCAAAAAATATCCTATTGATCATGCCTCGAAAAAGACTACTAGGTGATCTGATTGTGATTCGATGCTCATCACTTATGTTACTCATCACCTTCTCGACATCACAAATACACACAAAAATATAAACACATGGTAGGTCACATAACCTCTCTCCTAGTGGGGCCTAACATGTGCTTATTTATTTGTGTATATTTGCGGTGATGAGAAGGTAATAGGATGAGTATAGAATAAAAATCCATGCTTATGCTTACTAAGAGAAAGAGAGGGAGATCAACGTACAAACCGCGAGTTGTTTTATTTTGTTTGTTCTTTTAATGTTGGAGATAATGTGGCCCCTTTTTGCTAAGCATATATCTTGTAGTGGATGTGTTTGAAGGACTTCCATGTGTTAAAAGTTGATATCTCTCTCTCTTATGGAATATTCAAACTGTTAGCCATCATGAAGGATTAACCCATTTTGTTGGACCTAACATGATAATATGTCTTATTTTGACGCTTGGCGGGGTGCTACATGTTGTGATAAGTCGATGGGCTTACTAGAGGTGTATGTGGGCTTAAACATTGAAGTCTCTTTTAGATTATATGGGCCATCCTTGATCATTGGGCCTTAGATCCTAGTTAGTGGCCCAAATCTAATGAAACTCGGCAAAATATAGACCGTTCCAGACTTCCAGACCAGCCTATTCCTTGTATTATACTCCCCAATTCCTAAATATAAGATCACTTTAGCTAATTTAGAGAGATTAAAGAAAAACTTTCCAAAGAATTAGGATTACATGATCTTCCCAAAATACCCCTCACTTAAATTTAAAAAATTGAGGGAGTAATTTACTTGTAAAATGAGTATAGGGGTAAATTGGGCAATACTTGAGAAAAATAGAAAGTGATCTTATATTTAGGAACTTATCCACATTCTCAAAGTGATCTTATATTTAGGAACGGAGGGAGTACTCTAACATGATATAGACATAGGTACACGCGTTCAATAGTCTATGTGGGAATTTTAAATGGGTCAAATAAAAAACCAGCTTTTCGAATTTATTCTACACATGTTATCAATAAATCAATTACTTGGGAGTTTATTCTAATAGGAGTAGTCAGCTCCAGTCCTAAATATAAGACTTAATTGAATTTTTTGGAAAATCCTAAAAAGCAAAATAAGTCAATTATAAATTGATTTACCTATTTTTTTTCTTAAATTAGTTTATTTAACCTATAAATTAATGGCTAATCTAAAAATATATCAAATATGTCATAATTTAATAACATATTTTGTAACCTTAACATCTAAAAAACAGTCAACTAGGTCTTATATTTAGGACAGGAGGGAGTAACAAATAGTTGACATATTTCTAATTTTAATCGGAGTACTTAATACGGGTTATATTTTGAAGTAAAAGGAGCAAGATCTTATAATTTCAGTTAATATTATGACAAAAAAAAATCACATTAATATTTCACACGTGACCATGAAGGTAGCCAGAAAACCGAAGGAAAAGAACAAGTGAAAGTGTAGGAATAGTTGAGTTGGTGTTGATTATTACGGCACGTAGATTAATATACGTACACGCAAGTAAGGCGCGTAGAATGTGAGAGCCACAAGTCGAGAAGATTCAAGTGGGGTCCATCCTATTCCCAGATTCACCAACGTATAACGGTCGCCACTTCATAACATTATATTATATTCATAAAAATACATTACATTCTCTCTTTTGCCTTGTGTGTCCATTAACTACCCCAGCTAGAAATATGGAGCCCCTCGCTCCAAGTTTCAATCTTAAGGCAACACAACGTTGTTTGATTCCTGTAAACCTCGGAAAAAACAGCTCACTATTGTTTCATTCTCGTAGGTTCTTGTCTCCTTTTCGTCATAGCATAAGCTTGAAGCACAAAAGTAGTGAGGTTCCATCATCTGTTGCAGCTTATGGGAAGGTCCAATGTAGTGGACATGGGTTTATGGAGTCTGTGGCCAAAAGGGCTATAGGATTTGGTGCTTCTGGTGTTTTATTGTTCTCTATCTTCTCTGATTCTCCTGCCTTTGCTGAATCTCTCACTGTGGCTTTTCCTGTTTCTCGTGCTCCTGAGGTCATCAATCTTTTCTCCCTTTCTACACCTCTTGTTTATAAAGTTAATAGTTAATTCATTTTGCACCATTAGCTTGTTCATCAATCTTTGCACTTTTTTAGTATATTTAGCTTTTTTTAGATGGGAGGCATCTTGAAGGCTGAATTATAGTTTTTAAAACCAGCAACTTGGTGACTTTTAGTTTAGGTTACAATTAATATATGCTGAAATTTTTACTATCTCTACTCCTAAATATAGGATTGTCACTTATTGATTGATGTTAGTTAAGTTAATTGATATAACATGAACCATCAATAAGGTTAATTTTGGAAAAAAACATGAACTAAACTTATAACTGTCATATATTTAGGACAAAGAACATCTCCCCAAATAAGTCACAGAGTAAGTTCTAAGTATAAGCTCTTCTGAAAATGTCCTACGTTGATTGCACCCACCCATGAATAGGATGTTTAGTGGATTTTCAGTGTTATGGTGGTATTTGAGTTTTGTTTCCTCAAGCAAATAACCATAACTTGAATTATGCTGAGTGGGAAGGGTTTGCTTGCTAGGTGAATGCAGTTCAAAGAACACTTGTGGAAGCATGGGGTTTAATTAGAGAAACATTTGTTGATCCTACTTTTAATCATCAAGGTATTTTTAACTCTATTATTGGCTTCTGCATAATTGTGTGATTTATCACATAAAATTGACAGTATGTTTAAATTATATATGTAGATTGGGACTTGAAGTTGCAGCAAACAATGGTGGAAATGTTTCCCCTGCGCTCAGCTGATGCAGCATACACCAAACTCAGTGGAATGCTGTCTACCCTTGGAGATCCTTTTACACGAATAATCAGTCCAAAGGTTTTTCAGCTAAATTTTTCATTCTGGAATCTCAATCTCTTTCTTTGATTTTTTTAAGGAAGAACATGTAGACTTAAGATATAGTAATAGATGCAATGGTAGTTCATGTTTGCTCTATGTCTAATTTTGGCAGTGATTCATTTTCAGGAATACCAAGGATTTAGAATTGGAAGTGATGGTAACTTACAAGGAGTGGGCCTCTTCATAAATGCTGAACCAAAAACAGGACATTTGGTTAGTGAATTTTCTTAAGAACATCTTGTGATTTACAATAATCAACCATAAATATCCTTTTTGTTCTGAGGGCAGTTTGTATGCAGTTGACCTTTATTACTTAAGGAATGTTGGCTTTCGTTTTTATTGTTTAGTCTTGGTATAGGGGACTATGTATATGTCATGGAGTTGTGCTTATCTTTCCTCATGAACCAGAGGATTTTTGCTCTTGGTAATGTTTTCAGTTGAAATTGCAGGTTGTTGTGTCCTGTGTGGAAGGCAGTCCAGCTGCTCGTGCCGGTATACACCAGGGAGATGAATTGGTTGAGATAAATGGTGAAAATGATTAGTGGAAATTAAGAATTTGTGTCTTAAGAGAAACAAGTCACTTCCTTCCTTTCTTTTTTCAAATTTTACTAAAATATAAGTTCTGTTATTATAGGGCAGAGGCTTGATGGCATTGCTAGTGAAGCTGCAGCACAGAGGTTGAGAGGAAAAGCAGGAACAACTGTTACAGTAAAGGTTAGTGATCCAATTTTATACCACATATGCACTATTCTAGCCCTTGCGCAGATTTTTGTTGGTACCTTTGGAGACTGTTCTTTATTTTCTAGGATAGTTTTCATACTTGAGGCAATAATTATGATCTTCTATCCATTCCCTTTTAATCCTATGGCGACAGATAATCTTAATGGTTGAGTGAATAGACTAATAGAGGGCGTTTTCTCAAAACATTTTTTGAGTGGTTCATTCACAAGTAGTATTACAAGATTTTGGAGCATTTGAGCCCGAAGATTAGACGAAACTAATTTATACATTTTCTTCTTCAGGTCAAAGACTCGGGACACAATTACGGTATTCGAGAGGTAAATACTGAGTATTCACACTTTATTTGGTTATAATTGAAGAATGAGACTAATTTCACTGGTCAGGTTAAAATTATGATATGCAGAAGAGGTTATCTGATATGGTCTTCATTTGATTTCAACTTATAATGTAAATCTGGGTGGCTGACTTAATTACAAACTAATATCTCTTACTAAGCACATGTTTTATGATATCTGACAAGTTTTTTCCAATGAGTTTAACTATACATGTATATCTTGTTTGATCTATGATCACTAAATGACTCTTGAAGGTCAAATTGCCACGTGAGTATATCAAGCTCTCTCCAATATCCAGTGCCATCATTCCTCATAGATCCCCAGATGGAAAGCTTATAAAAACTGGATATGTCAAATTAGCAGCATTCTCTCAGGTTAGCAAGTACCCAATTACCAAATAATTAAATGGCTTTTCATTTGTTTAAAAAGTCAGTATATACTCATTGTTTTCACTTTCCTTGTGAATTATATGTAAATGCTCCATCTTCCATGTCTGACAGTCTGCCGCCGAAGACATGAAGAATACTATCGAGGAATTGGAAAAGCAAGAAGTACAATCGTACATACTTGATCTACGGAATAATCCAGTAATCTTCTTTTTCTAATGAAGATTTCCTTGAAAGTTCATGACCACTAAATTGTATAACTGAAATAGTTTTTTTACTTTTCAAATTGCAGGGTGGTCTGGTTAAAGTAGGCCTGGATGTTGCCCAGATGTGGTTAGATGGAGATGAGACTCTGGTGAATACAATTGATAGGAGTGGTACTACATTACCAATCAATATGGTCAATGGTCATGCTCTTACTCATGATCCACTTGTGGTCATTGTAAGTATCACCAAACTAAGTTGCTTATCAACATATCATGCCTTTCAATCCGACAACTTTAAGGGAGCAGCAAATTAAGGGACTGCAGTTTCAAAGTTTTGCATTTTTCTCTACATATAAAATAATCATCATTTTTCTTTAATCATACCAATACATAGTTTAAATTGAGTTTCTGTTTGAATAAGGAAAACATATTCTGGTTTCTTATTATCAAACTCATCCCTTTTTACTACAGTTCTACTTACTGTCCAAAACATAGTTAGACAAGGGATTCATTATAGAACTAGATATAAGACACTATTAAGGAGATTTCTATCGAAGGGCGATTACAATGCACATAATTAAAAGGGGTACTTTAGGAAAACTAATACACATTTGTTATAAATAGCTAAATTTCTTAATATCCATTAAGTAGTCATCTAACTTTTAATATTTGTTTCACCAAAAAAACTTTTAATATTTACAATAGGAGGGGGTACTTAAACATATACAAAGATTTATTTTACTGACACACTGGAGGCAATGAACGACCATTCTTTTCTTTTTCATCCTTCCACAGGTAAACGAGGGAAGTGCTAGTGCCAGTGAGATTTTAGCCGGGGCATTGCATGACAATGGCCGTGCTATTCTTGTGGGACATAAAACATTTGGTAAAGGAAAGATTCAGGTATTATCTCTGTCTTATGTTAAGCAATGACAAACTCTAAATGTTCAAAATTAACCAAAATATTTTCACTAGACAACAAATAGAACAAGGGGCTTCATTATGTAGTGTACCATAACACTGCATCCCCTGACATGTTAAGTTATAAATAACTGTCTCCTCTATTTACGTTGTGATCTACTCATCTTGAATGATATTTTGCAAGTGGGCCATAGAAGTCGAATATGGCTATTGTTTTATCTGTCAGACTAGATTTAAAATCAAAGTAGGGAAAAATTCTATAAAAGTTAGTCCTTCCTGCCATTTACTTCACATATCAGTTAATAGTGAGGAAGTTCATTGTTTATGCAGAGTGTGACAGAGCTTCATGATGGTTCAGCCCTTTTTGTTACAGTAGCAAAATACTTATCACCAGCCCTTCATGATATAGATCAGGTTGGGATAACACCAGACGTGCAATGTACAACAGAAATGTTAAATCCAGCCAAAGAGATTTCAAACAAAGATAAGAGTTCTGCCTCATCATTGGAAGCAGATTCTTGTATTATGGTGGCCGAGCATGAGTTGGATGTCAAAGAGTCCAAAGGCACTGCCTCTTGACCAATTTCACTTTTTACACACACACTTCATTCAATTTTATAGTTAAAAAGAAGGTTAGTTGTGTGCTGTTATGCCAGCCAGTACAGTAATTTGTACAGTGTACAATGTGATTATTAGTCAACTGTAGACAAAAGATCAGAAACTCACTGTTTATTATATCGTGCAATAAAAGTTGCAAAAATTTATAACAGCTGTAACACTTCAGTTTGTCAAGAACATGTGCCGGAAGATAAGGAATAAAGAAAGAACATATCAAATTAATAGGAAACAGAAAAAGAAGATACATATATTCATATCACAAAACTAATCTTGTACAATACCATATAGAAAAAGAAACCACATCTCAAAAGTAGGCATGGGCCATGAAGTGAATGAACATAAAGAAAAATATCTTTAAAGACACAGCAAGTAACAAGTATCAGTCATCAATGGAAACATTCCTGTTTACTGCAACATATAGGCCACAATAGATACCAGCAAAGAAGAGCACAAGGCCATCCCAGAAACAGGCAAAGCAAAACCATCTCCAGCCTCCAATGGTGGTGTAGGTGCAATCGCTGAATCCTTAGCCACAATTTTAGTGAAGCAAAACAAAGCCACAACCATTATAGCCATCAAAATGTGAGCTGAAGAAGAGCTTCCATTTTGTGCCATTTCCACAAAATATGACTGCTAACGCTAAAGTCCAAAGAGAGTGAAAAAGATACAAGTAGGTGGAAAGGAAACTGAATTGTTTGTATGGTACATAGAGCCAAGTGTTGAACTTATAGGCATTTTGTGGGGGACTCGTGAAAAGGGCCATCCTTTTCAATATGGTAAGAGGTAATATGAAATGAAACATTAACCATTTCTGAAGTGACCATGCCTTTTGTGTTACGGCTGTTAAGACCCACAAGACCAATCATAACCAGCCATTTTGCAGGGTGGCATTGCATTCTCATTGAGCTATTTACGTTACAAATGCACAGGAACAATCAAGTGCATAATAGGACCTAAACTACATTTGACTTTAATGAATATATAAGATGATTTAAATCATTCAAATGTTAGATTTTGAACACTTGGTCTAGCTTAAGGTATGTAACGTTGTATTGAAGTAAAATAGAATGCTGAGTAGGTTATCTTTTCTCAGTCACTGAAAATGGTATTCACTCTCTTTCAGTCCAGCTAAAGCGTTGTTGACGTAACAACGGTGTGGTTTTTATTTTTGATACGTCTCCTTGGTCGTTTCCTTTGCTTGCTGAGCAAAAGAATATCTAGAATACGTACATGTTACTATTTCAGAGTCTTGATATTAAGACTTGACTATTTCAGATTGAAGCGTGACTAAATTGTAATCAGATGTTAGAATCCACTGAAAAAGGTTGTTCTGGTGTCAAGTTGAATTGCTTATTGGCTATTGCTGGCAATTTTTTTCATGCAAATTTCATTGTCACATAAAGTAATTAAATAGAGACGTCATTGTGATTATGATTCTGTTTTTAATTGTTTGGGGCTATCGAAGTTAGTGTATCTATAGTAGTACTCCATGGTTAGTACATTCAGCGTTTTATGTGTCACCTAACATAATCAATGAAAATTGGCAGTGCACAAATCCAATCGGGAGAATTAATTAACGGTGGGTGGGTGTTCATCTTGTTGTATGTTACATAAAGGAAAAATGCAGTAAGCATCCAAACTTTTCCCTCATAACAGAATTTATATTAATTGGTTTCCAAATAAGATGAGTATAGATCGGGTGGTTTTATTGGTGTTAATAGTTCTGGGTTAAGGTGGAAGCCAATAATTAGTTAAAGTGTATTGAAATAAATGACAATTTCGAAGGTCAGATCTAGTAATCATTAATCACGAAGTGGTGCAAATCTAATAACCAATAATTACAAGGTTTTGCATATATAGTAATGTCTTTAACTTTTCCAAACTTCCATTAGATGGCTCACGAAAATGCATAATTAAGTCAAGTCATGTTATTTGTGTCACATGACATCCCACTCATCACTCCTCTATTCTTCTTTATCGTCATCGGAGATTTTTTTTTAGATATTTCTCAGTTTGAATATGTGTTATTAAAATAACAATGCATAATAAGTTAAAGATAGTAAAGAACCGTGAGAAATAAAAATAATTCAATTGCTCTTGAGGTATATTTGGCGAAGGCCTTCTTGTACATTGTGGGTCAATTAAAGCCACAACTAAATATGTTGAAAATGGTTACACCAAAACCAATGTGAACTAAAAGCGAGCAAAACCGTATAAGATGATCCTTTCATAAATCATAACCAAAAGAAGCTGTAATTTGCCAAAAATGTCCCAACTTGTTACAACTATGACTTCCCAAAAGATTCCAATGTTGTTACAATAGGCTTAACGTCCTAACAAGATTCCAACTTGTCACGTATAAATCCATACCCAAGCCCTCATTGATCTTTAGACCCGAGTCAGAAAACAAATAGAAGCAAATATTTTTCAAACTAAAAAAAGCAGGTCTCCCTAACTAAGTCATGGACATGAAGAAGGTTACTTGCGCTGTACTCTTTGTGGCCGCTGCCTCCATGGGCGCCACAATGGCCATCACTGAGGTTCCTGCCCCGGCTCCCGGACCGGACACCGGAGCTGCGGCTGGCTTGCCTGTTGTTGGCTCCTTGATTGGTGCTTCCATCTTGTCTTTCTTTGCCTTGTTTCACTAACTTAATCAGCTGAGAAAGATTTCTATGGAATAAGTGGCGAGAAATGATTTTGTAAGAAGTGTCCATGTACTATGATGATTGAATAAAATGTTATATTATTTCACATATTATTGGGAATTGTTTTTTATGTGTATGTTGGTTTAGCTAATATCAATTTACTCATATAGCATCATAATAGCTTAAGCAATGTGTAAACTTTTTCTTGAAAAAACAAGTAAGATAAACCAGATCCAAATAAACGATAAACGAGAGGCACTCATCCTATTTTTGTTTTTTTGAACAAAAGGGTCCTTACTCCCTAGTGATGCTCGAACAATTCTATGACTTGGATCTGGGTCAATTCCCTCCTTAGTTAGATGCTCGAACAAACCATTTAGATGCACATTTATTTCTTAGCAGCGCCTGGTGTTTGATACTCCCTCTGTTCTTAAATATAAGGCCATCTGCCTACTTTTATTACATTAAAGATATTTAAATTAGTTAAAATTATATGATAATTGTTGCCAAAGCACCCTAATCACCTACCTTTATTTTCACACTCCTCTTATTTGTGTTTATTGAGGAAAATCAATAATATAGATTTGTTATAAAAAAAATTGAAAAAATATAGAAAAAAAAGTCTTATATTTAAAAGCCAAATAATATGTCTATATCTTTGTTTCCCAGCAATACTATGCTTTTATCACGATAGAGTGAAATATAACAGCCGCGCGGTACAATGGTGGAGACATGTATTAATATATTAAACTAAATAATTGAAACAGATTTAATTGCTATAGCCAGCCTTCAACCAAAATAATAGTTTAAAATCCTACGATCTAATGGAAAACTATATCACACACCATAAAGCACGCACCAGGAAAAAATGTGACATGTTTCTTCTATCTCCAATCAAGAAACAATTAAGGAACAAGCCTATGGCACATTTGGCGGTAAAACAACACATTTCTTACAATAAATATAGAAATCAATGGCATTTGGGAAGCACCTCTCAAACTATTTTTCTGTGTTCACATTTTTCTGTGCAGATAAGAGGCTCTTTGTCAACCATATTGCTGTCTCTCTGGATGAGACAACTTCATGCCCAAATGGTCCAAGCACTCGAGCAAGCTCATCAAGTTTGTTCTGCTTCATTAATCGAGCACATAACTCCAGTAGAGACTCCAGAGCATCAGCTCTTAGCTCACACGGTGTCTCCAGCATAGTCTTGATTTCATCCCCACTGATCTGATCAGCAACACTAACAGTTTCATTCTCGTTATTCATGGAGCAAGTGGCGTCATCAAGTGTTCTTGCTTGACTTCTATCTTTACCAGAAAGTTTATCATCATTACTCTCAGAAGACAAACATTCCAAGTTAAGGCCTTCTGGAGAAGCAATGGTATCATGACTTCTCTTTGACCAGCTTTCAGGTTCAGTGTCCCGTTCGACCCTAACCGGCTGAGTAGTTGGTGATGGTGGAGGTGGTTTTAACGTTTCCTTGATGGGATCATCTTCATCACAGCTTCCTGCACGTGACATGATTGATTTCTTGGAGTCCTCAGGTAGGATGGTACTTTCCGTCTGTCCCTTAGCTACGGCCGAACCATCATAGGAAAGCACGCCTTTTACATTAATGGTCACTGCATCTATGTCGACCCTTTCTGCTTTTTGGAAAGGTTCAGCATCCAATCCCAGTTCTTCATGCTGAGAATCTTCTGGAATTATCTCAGATGTAACTTCGTTATCAACTGTTTCACTTGCAGGTTTAATCTTAAAGTCCACTTCCTTGAACACACTACTGACAGTAGATTCAGATGTTGTTGAGCCGGCTTTTGAGCCACTTATACTAGAACATGATTCCACAATGTAGCTGGTGGGATCAACCACCTTGGTCTCAAGGTTATCTTCAACATTGAACAGCACTGTTCTCTTAACAACACTGCTTGGGTGTACATTACCATTGGCCTCAAATGGATAAATCCTTTCCAATCGATTAGTTAATCCCCCTACTTCTTTGTCCCTATGGTCTTTCCCATCACCAGACCTAGGAGATCTTTTTGTTTTATTATTTGGGCTACTATTTGGGGTGCTGACAGATTTTATTGGAAGAAGGATAGCCGATGCATTCCGACAGCGGAGAACGTATGGTTGTAAATGAGCATGCCTTAACAATTCCAATGCCTGTTAACAAAAAGATGCAACATTGGGGTGAACACTTAATCAAAACTAGACAGAAAAGGTCATAGGCTTAGTTGAACTAACTGTTGGTCTATGTTCTGGATTCTTCCTCAGCATGGTCTTGATAATTTGTTTCCTGTTACGATTAAGTTCAGATTTACTAATATCATTTAAAAAAATATGAAATATATTAAGAACAGGGAAAAGTTCAAACAACAATAAACATGAAATCTACAACCAAGTTTTTGTTAGTTTCAAATGCAATTATATTTATCATTTGAATTCCGATTGAGTGGATAAAGTTAAATCATTTATTCACAAATGAAAAGACAAGTGAAGAAGGCATAATAATTAGGTGACTCATTTGTTTCAAAGAAATTACTTACAGTGTTGGCGAATAAACAATTGGCATGGGAGAAATGGAGGATCTATTTATCTTATTGATAAGCCCGGCCTTGTCCTGTTCCATTCTTTCATTTGTTAATCTATTTATTTTATTTATCAATACATATTGAATTATTAAAACTTGATGCTGATAACATTAAATTCTAGATCATGGTTCGAATTTGTACTTACTGGAGCACGAAATGCAGGTTGATGTGCAGCAATTTCAAACATGCAACAACCTTGACACAGAGACAGATCATTCTTACATAAGAAGTGGTATCATGAAGCTGTCATATGAAATCAGCAGCCCAACATACTCACCAAGAGACCATATATCAGATTTATAGCCGTAAGGCATATTTTCAAGGAGTTCAGGGCACATGTAGTTTGGAGTTCCCACACCCTGCACGAGATAAATGGAGGATCAAATAACAAACAGCACCAGCAGATGGCTTAATTGAACTAACAAAACATCATGATTAGAAGTTTGTATATGTCAACAGGGTAAATCATTCTAAGATGAATAATATCTTGGCTTGACAATCTTTTCAATAGGAAATCAACAAAAACAAGTTTCAAGAAGAAGGCGTCAGAAAAATTACTAATGTATCAAAATATATACAATACCGAGGAAGCAAGGTGGTCTCTGTTAAGTAGTTTTGCAAGACCAAAGCCACCTGTACCATACACGCAGTACATACATTCCTTTAGAAAACCACAATATATGAACAAGCCTGATGGGATGAATTTAAAAGGGACAACACATACATACCAAGTCGAATGTCGTTGCCTTTGGAAAGGAATATGTTGGAACACTGAAATTAAACAAAGCTGCATTAATGAAAATGCTATGTAAAAGATTTTTTCACCAGGACAAGGGAGTATTAACACCTTAAGATCTCCATGGAGTACACGGTTTGAATGCAGATAGTCCACAGCAAGCAATAGTTGAGTCAGCCATTTGCAGATTTTCTGCAAGAAAATATGGTGCAGAACAGGTAAGGAACGCTCATCCAAGAGCATATCAAGGTGTGATACATTAAACCTCACAAGTTACCTCCTCTGAGAAAAACGATCCCCGGGCTCTCTTTATCATTTCAGCCCTGCTTCACAAAAATTTCAGTATGTCATAAAGTGACATGTATGGATTATGGAGTTTAGAAAATCGATGATGATTCTCCCCAGCATTTTCGTATAATCACATACTCATGCAAATGCGAGTACATCAAGATATGTTTGCAATCTTCAATAAAACATGAGGTTCACAAAATACCAGATCATTATCCAAATATATTTCCTTTTCCTTCAAGTTTTCATGTGCTAGTCTTGGGGTTGTGTAAACAAATTGTTGACCTAGTTCAATATCTTATGCCAGGTCAATATTTTGCATGCAGACTGTCAATACAAGTTTTAATTCATTCTTTCTTTATTCTCTTTTCTTTTTCCCAACAGATGTTATTTGGTTGAACGTTGAATGACAAGGATAAAAATGGGACTGAAGGAACAGGGAATGTTAGTCTTGCATAGAAAGTAAAAGTCATTGTAGGGCGTAGATATGGAATTGAGATAAATTGACCAGATACATGAGTCATACAGGAAACGAGGGTTACTATCTTGTAACTTACATGTTGCCTCCTTCAGAATAGTCAGTTATAATGCATATACAGTCCTCCTACAAAACATGAAAATCCCATAAACATGCAGAATAAGATTCAAAAAAACATAACAATAACCAGGTCATCATCACATATAATCCTTAACTTATCATGTAGTTTCTACAAATATGTAAAACTGAGCACACAAAAGCAATCATGGGCATACCTTTTCCATCCAAGAATCTTTGTACTCCACGATATATGGGTTATTTAGTTTCATAATCAGGTTCATCTGGATGAAACAAACAGAGATATCTCTTTTATGACAATTGATATTAAAAAATGTTCAAAACCAGCTTCAGGTTGTATTTAACTCAATATACCTATTGCTCAAATGTTTACATTATTTTCCCAAACCCATAGCAAAGAAACTCCAAAAAGCAAGTATTCTGTTATCTAATCATTTGATCCATCCTTAAATAGCACTTACAAGATTTGCTTTTACTACTACTATTTTTTGTTTCCAGTCTCAGTTCTCGTGCGAAAAAGGACATTGGTCCCTGAAACTATAAACATCTAGATGACTTGTTCCTGATAAGAACATAGTATAGGCAGCAATAGTAAAATCATAAATCATCAAAGGTGAACAAAGATGCTGAGGACTCAAAGAAAATAGCTGGGCAGCGATGCACTCCACGCATGACTCAAAACATAGAAGGAAATGAGTGATTGATTCCATTTATCCATGTACAATTTTTCTAAAGAAAAAATGAAAAACACAATATTCACATCAATGTTGTCTTGATTGTCCATTCCATTCAATTAAGACAGAAATAAAAACAGAACATTTGGAGTAATTTGTTTTTAAAAAGAAAACATAAATGCACAAGTTTGATGGATTTGTTACACCAACCTCTTGTTGAGGTGTACGTTTAGACTTATCAATTTGCTTAGGCAAGCGAATCTTCTTCATCACATACCTACCAGACACAAAATCAAGAAAAACAACAATCATATCAACAAAACCAGAACAGCCCAGACCAAGCAAATAACAACCCAAATGAGTTCAACACAGAAAACTTAAAAAGTCAACAACTTTTGACTCATAGAACAGTCCAATTTTCAACTAAACATTTGATTCATCCATAGCAAAACAGATTATACAATCTCTGCAAAAAAGTGCCTTACTTCTTGTTCTCATTCTTATGTAGAACAAGAAAAGAAGTGCCCAATGTTCCTCTACCAATTTGCTCTATCACTTCATACTCTTCCTTCTTTGACTTGCCTTCACCATTATCATTCTCCATGGTAAGCTTTGGATCCAAAAACGTGGGCTCCACTAGAATATCCTGCAAGAATAAGCTGAATTTGATTCAAACATGTATGAATGGAAAGAGGCATAAATAAAACTAAGTAAAGTGGCTGCTGCTTTCCACAATTTATGACACTAAACTACCTTCTGCGACGAGAGAAGAGAGAGTAAAGCACGAGAATATACCTCTACCAAGAAAAATTAAAGCTGGATTATGACTTACCTAAAAGGAAGTGAGGAGAGAGAGCCAAAGAGAAGAAGTGTTTTCAGGTGTGGGGTTGAACTGAAGGGCCAGAAAGTCAAGTGAAGCAAATATAAAGCATTCATGTTTATCCTTAATTATTGTACTTAATCAATAAGTTACTTTCTCTAATGATAACGCATTTTGTATTTTATTATACTCCCTTCACTACCTAATATAAAAGCTAGCCTAAAAAAAAGGCTTCTTAAGAAAATGTGTCAACGTTAGTTGAGAGTTAGGGATAAAATAAGAAAAATGCATTAAGAGAGGAGAAAATGTGAGATGAACTCTTATATTAGGGACCACCATTCAAATTTTGGCTCTTAAAATTTTGTCACTTAAATAAACATGTATTGAGTAACGTATTTAACTTTATTAGAATTCTCTAAAAAAATCAATTAACTGTTATATTTAAAATTTGAGGGAGTCTTGCCTATGGTTATGCATTTAGAAAATAGAATTTCTTGAAGAATTGAGTTGATAATATTATTTAATGTTAAATTATCAAGTGGTGGTTTGTGTTTGCTAATCATGAGGGAAATTGATGGCACGGGTATGAAGTCACGATCCTTGTACCTTCAAAATTATTGATCGTTCAATTTTGGAGCTGAGCTATTAGAGGCGTTGCTCCTCCATGTATATGATTTATGTGGGGTTTTGTTCTTGTGTTGTGCCGGCCACCCACTAGATATGGACCACCACCAACATCATTGTATGTTTGTATTTATTTGTGGCCTAACACCTCAGCCGGTTTTATAGACAAAAATGGGTTCCATTCGAAGTCTTTGAAATATCGATACCATGGAGTTCAATTTTCAGATGAAGGCAAGAAATTACATGGCAGATTTGTTGACTGTGTGGTTGGAATTATGTTGTAGGAATAAAAGGTAATTTTATAAGATTGCAATGGATAATATATTTATGTCTATGGGTTCCACTAGCGAGATTTCCGGCTGATTGGCTAACTATGATGCCTAATCAGGACCTGAATAGAATGCCTCTCTCCAAAGAACGAGGTGGGCAGATTAACATAATGGGTTTGATAAGATGAGAATAATTAAAGTGTGATTAAGTTTAAGTTGACAAGTGACAAAGACCTAGCCTAGGGTAACACAAATGGGAACTTGAAGGCTAAAAACAATTGGGTTTAGGGGAGGAGCCCCACTTGCAATATATATGTATGCCTACAGAAATCAAGATAAATAAATTTCGATAAAAGAGATGGGAGGTCCCATGCTCTGCTTTTAAAGAACCCTTTTTTCCCTTTTGAAGTCATTACAGGCTTTTCCTACCACGTACGCTTGCCTTCTTTATTGCGCTCAATTTATTTACTTCTCGCGTTCAACATGACCTTTGTGCACGACTTCTAACATATTTTCCTGCCTGAACAATGATATCTCTGGCAGATCTTTGGTAAAACAGCATTTAACTGAACAAGTACTATGTCACTTGCCCATAGCAAGATAGACCGCAGTAGATCACAAATGATAAATTATCACCAACAGAATATTACACTTCCAATTTCAAGTTGACAATTCTTAGACCGGACTATAGTATTTGCACACATGAATCACCAAGTCTGTGCACATATCAAAGATAATATAACAAACATGCAAATGTCACCGTTCTGCTATATCCACGCCATGCTAGATAGATGGCAGATTCAGTTCAGCTTTCAAACTGACCACTAAGTTTTACACATCATAACTCGCATTTGTCAATTCAGAAGCAAAAGACTTTTCAATTAACATGAAATTACACAGAAACTGGAGTCCAAATCCCATTTGCTTAAACTCTACCCTAGATTCTATCTCAATTTTGCATTACTTGCGTTTTGATTTTTTTGACAACCTTTGGCTTTCAAGTTTTCTCTGTGTGGCTTCAAACTCTTCTTCACTGGGCTCTGCTGTATCGCCGCCTCCATATTTAGAAATTAATGACGAGAACATTGAATCAAGCTGGCCTTTCCTCTCATTTTGACGTTGAGATATGATTGCATATAGATCTGCTCCATCCTGCTTCTTTGACCTATAAAAGGTTTGCAAATAAATCATTTCTGAACTATATCATAGATAACATAACCAATACCTAGCCAGTTGGCTTACTTTGCTCTCCTTAAAGGACTGGTTGGTGGCTTCATTTCAACAACTTTCTTTGCCCATTTCTGGTAGGCTTTAGTCGACTTCAGTTCACCTACAAATGACAGAGCCAGGGAAAAAGGAAACTGAGGGAAATGCTATATTCAAACTTAAGATGCATTGGACTTTGCATAACTGCTTTATGGCATGTCACTCCTTGCCAGAATGTATAAAGACATAGAATAAGTCCTTCATTTTTTAATAAAACATATCATGACATTATTATCATTATCATTACTAAAAACCCTATTTCCTATTTATTACGTTTGGAAGTATTTTTATTCTATCATGTTCCCATTTCATTATTGTGTACCATGAGAATCATACGATCTCTAGTACTTTTGCTGGCAGTTTAATAAGATATCTCACATAATATAACCACCAGAATGAAAAATTGCTGGGACTAATCTTACCAGCAGCTATAACCTCATCAAGAATATCTTTGAATCGATGTGAGTCAAGTTTAGGATCTGAACAGAGCATTGAACAGAAGAGCCTGCAAAGGGAAGTTAGTTCTAATATAAAATTCATATCCCTATTTTTAAGGATCAAGCAAAAAATTCAAATAAAGGAAGTTTGTACCATAATGCTCATTTACCTGTTCATATTACCCTTGCACTTTTTGTATAAATCAATCAAGTCATTTCTCTCAGAGTCTGATCCCCTATAGTTTGCTTCAAATTCCTCAATATCAGCTTCAGTGACCTATAATTTTCATGGTAAAAAACCTACCACACCGCAAGTCATTATATTCATAATACACCCAGCAAAACATAATATAAATACCTTCTTGAACACGGTTCTGAAATACTCCTGAAGATTCTGAGCAGCTTCCCCTGCAAGCTCCTGCTTATCAAACCAGACAAATGAATTCATTAGATGTGCAAGACTTAATTATTCATATCAAAATAATGACATTTAACAAGGCTATTATATCATGGTTCAATAGATCAATGATTTGTTTGCAGGTACAAATGCCCAGACACTCACAGCATCATCAACACAACCAGTCTGATCATAAATAGCCCGTTTCTCCTCATCACCAAGAATGGAGATCACTTTTTGCAATTGCTGAAATTTCTCCTTAGCTTCCTGTAAACGGGTGAGCAATTACAACCACGGATAGTTGCAAGATAATAAATTGATTGTCGCATAAATAGGCAGCCTTAAACAATCACCTCATCACCAGGGTTTTTATCTGGATGGAGCCGCAATGCTAACTTGAAGTATGCTTTCTTTATTTCCTGCTGAGATGCCGTCCTCTCCACTCCAAGGACCTAGGAACATTGAGCAACCAAGGAGAGGGTCATTGTCCAACACACCAGCAATCAGTAAACTTGTCAAACTAACGAAAAGAAAAGGGTCAAAACACTAACAGTAGGAAACATGGCCAAGGAAATAGGATACCAAACCATATGGAACAATTGTTGGCTGATTTAGTAAAAGTGACAACCAGAGTTGTATATTCATAATTGGTACCTAAGACCTTAGGCTGGCATAATTCCAAAAAATAAGCAAAGACAATATCTTCAGCGGATAAATTCCGTTACACACATGATTTCTGTGCAATGAATGAACTAGTTGAATAGAAGTTCAGAGACTTGGGAAAAACCAGTGTGTAACATCATCTTCTTATCATAGACCTTTAGCTGATTTAAAATTACAAACATCCGTAGGATGCATTAAGATGTGTGCTTTACAGCATTAAGAGTTCACAAATGTTATTTAAACAGATAGGATTTTTCATCTAAAGTTCTAAACCATGTTCCTAAACAAGCTCCCAGAGCAGCTGTGAAGTGATTCCAATTCCAATTCCTATTAAAACCGGTTCTCAATGATCCAACAGAAAATGTATAATCCATATTGCATTTAAAATCATCATGTCAGCATCAAAACCATTGTAGCTTCTTTCACTATAGACCCTTGGTATAAATGTTCATGTTTGAAATTTTACAAAGCCACAAGAGGAAGAACAAATCAACCTTAATCAATTACTTTATGTAATTAGCAGACAATACTCCTCTGATTGGTAGCAAATTTCATGTACAAAAAAAAACGAGATTAAAGTCATAAATTTAAAATAGTGACATATTTATCCTCTGATTGCAGCACGGAGCACTCATGTCGCAATTTTCAGAATCAAGCACAGCTAAAACAAACCCTAAATATAGTGTTATCAAATGAATGAAGTTAATGGGTGGATTAATAATAAAATACATACTTCGTAGAGGCTTTTTCCAGTGGATGAACTAGGGTTTTCATATTGCGTCTCAGCTTCTTGTTCGGATCCAAGACTTTCGTCATCAGAAACCCTAACTTTCTTCTTCTTACCCATTGTGATGTAAAGAAGAGGAAACTTTGGGGGAATGAAAGAAATCAAAAGGCAAGTACTTGTATTTATACCAATCTTGAATTCCACACGAAACAGAGGCTACAAAGGAATTTTGGCGCTCATCAAATTCTTCCCGCCATTTGTTTTCAGCTGTGCCAATTCGCTTAATTATATATATATTTTTTTTAATATATAAAATACGAGTAGATAATTTTACATCTCTAATTCTCAAAAAAAAATTAGAGTAATGTTATAATTAGGACGTGGTGGGAGATACCTTTATGCTTATTATCATTGGACTTTTTAATCTTAATTGTTCTTATTGGTTAAGCTAAAGTAAATACTACTCCCTCCAGTCCTAAATATAAGACCTAATTTACTTTTTTGAAAAATCTTAAAAAAAAGCAAAATAAGTTAATTATAAATTGATTTATCTAATTTTTTCCCTTAAACTAGTTTATTTTACTTATAAACTAATGGATAATCTAAAAATATATCAAATTAGTCATGATTTAATAGACTAATTTGCAACCTTGACCTCTCCAAAAAAAGTTATCTAGGTCCTATATTTAGGACCGGAGGTAGTATTTGCTACTATTGGTTATTGAACATACTATCAATTTGGAGGTAGATTATTTCAAAATATGATACTGTACGTCTTTCTTATTTTCTCAAATGGAAATGAAATGAATATGGGAAATAGAAATGGAAATGAGTGTAAGGGAGTAAAGATGGAAAGTAGAGGTAAATTATTAGATAATGTTGTTATAGTAAAGTTTGTGTAACCCAAGAAAAATGTAGCTCAAATATATGGAAATTATCATTTCTATTTCCCATATTCATTTCTATTCGTCAATTCCATCACACCATATAGGCTCTAATTAGTTGTACATTGTTCTAACTTTTGATTGGTGGTCTTGAATTAAACCTGGGTTTATAGTTGGCATAATTATTTGGAGGTAACAATGTTGTCTTTATTTCACATGAATTGGTATTAGGTGCTAATAGTGTCAATACCAATGGATGAATATGGACAAAATACGTTAACCTATAATCGTTATAAATTTACCATCCGCACAGCACTAATTTGTTTATAGCAACAAAATAATACTCTATCCTTGGTAGTTTGTATTAACAGATACATGTTAATTATATAATCTGTTTAGCAACACTCTTGTTTAATAATTAGTTAGCAGTTTTTATAATTTGTCTCATTAATAAATATTCCATTTCTGCATGGCATATTTTTGTATATGAAGACCATACATATTTTCATCAAGGTGTGAAAAACACTTTTAGTAGATGTTTCCTAAAAAAAACTGGTATTAACTGAATTATGTCAAGCTCAGATTATGTTAATTTCGATTTTTTTATAACATGTTAAATTCGATTTTTCCTCAAAAGAACTTAACATAATTCGAGCTTGACATAATTCAATTACCACCCGTTTTTTGTTTGAAACATCTACTAATAAAAGTGTTTTTTACACCTTGATTAATATATGTATTGTCTTCTTATACAAAAATATGCCCTTCAGAAATGGAATGCACTTGAAAAAAAATCACGAAACAACAATTTTCTTATTATGTACTCAATGTATTTCAGCCGAATTGAAATATTTAAGAAAACAGTTGAAATAAATAAACACACGGAAAAAAAATTCTAAGTGGTATTTTATGATTGAGTAAGTGCGCAAGTAATCGTAAGAACAATGAAAAAAATTATGTATACGAGGAATTAATGGGAGAAAAAATAAATTTTATATATATATAAGAAATATAAACTTCAATTGCTTTCATTTTTACCAATGCAAAACTAAAATTCAAAAATAGCTCATTTAAAAGAATCTGGTTCTTTAAATGAGGAGAAATTTAAATAGAAAATATTAAAGTACTCCCTTTTGTCTTTATTACGAAAGACCATTAATAACTAAACAGAATTAAATTCACTAACAATTGGTCGGCGTGCTTCTGAAATTTTGAAATCCCTGTCAACCAGTTAGAGAAATTATTTAGTCATTTGAATTGAGAAAAACTCACCGTCCAATTAATGAAATTCTGTCTTTATTACGAAAAGCCATTAATAACTTAAAATAGATTAAATTGGCTTTTTTAGAAAATAATGATATAAATCTTATCAAAAAAAAAAAGAAAATAATGATATAAAACTAATCTCTTTAAATTTTCCATACACACATTTTCCCTTTAAAACTAACTTATTTTACTTATAAACCAAGTTATAATCTAACTATATATAACATATTTTATTATTTGGTGGTCTAATTTGCTTCCTTAACCCCTATATAATATGCAACTTGATTTTATTATTAAGACATAAAGGAGCATTGAAATAAACAAAATATAAATAATTATTCAAACAAATATTATCTTATTCAAGTCATAAGGAGGAGGAATATTATCAATAATCTGTCAATGACAAATGAAAGTGTCATTATAAATAAGTACTAGAAAAATCATTAATAAGTTACTGAGAGCTATTTAATATTTTTTTGCCCGAAGAGAGCTATTTAATATTAATTCCCTTTCTTTGTGCATTTTTTTTATTGAGACTTCCTTCTGACTTAGATGCAATATTCCCAATAAACTTTTGGCGAAATTTTATTAGAAATATTCTGAAATATTAAACCACAGATGTTTTAATTTGTAGACTTCACTTTAATATACATGTGCTACCAATTATGACTGGAGCAAATAATAAGACGTTATTAGTAGTAGACTATGTGATTTTTGCTTTGATGGTCAAAGGTTGTAACTTACATATGCAATTAAACCCGTGACTTTCGACTGACCGAGAAGACGTTATTATACTAGTAGTATGTGATCTTTGCTGCCATTTACATTCGGAAAATAAATTAGCTAGTATTTTCTCTAACTTTTAGTTTGTTTTGAATTTATTGTGAGGTAATTAAAAGCAGAAGTAACTAACGTTCTCATGACTTGGGAGGATCATCGATCAACTTACACATTATTTCTCTCATAGTCCCATTGAATGGTCCAGTCAAACAATGCCGACAGAAAGTGGAGAGTTTAATTAGTTCTGGTCAATTTTTATTAAGACCCTTGTAATGCCCTGTACTTATATAAATAAGTGAAGAAAATCACTTAGACGCACCAGAAAATTTCAGATTCAAGAGTTTCTCTCTCATTTACTCATCAGGGCTTAAGAAGAGGTAAAGTTAGACGCTCCTCAAGATATAGAGATCTAGAAATCCCTACAGGTAACTAAAACATCACTTAGCTTTATTTTGTTCCTCAAATTCCTTTGATTGTTTCTCTTAATAGTCTTCCTTCTCTTCGGTGTTCGGTGACTGAAATTGACTTCAGGGAATTCGAGATCGATCCTATAAGCTTCAAATCAGCATCAATTTCACTGATCTTGCCTTTTTATTTTATCCTTCTGGATCTGTGCCCCCAAGCATTTAATAATTTTTACTGATCTTGTCATTATAAAATAAAATGGTAGTTCACATTTAATAATTTGTAACATGCAATCAATTAAGTTATAGACGGAAGGGAAATAAATTGAAATGATGAGATGAAGAGTTTTAATTATCTCAAAGCTTCTTCTTAAACATTCACATCGAGGAAAAATTAATTAAAAATTAACACCCACAATTTCACCAACAAAGAATTACTGTTGTTATGATTACTCGAAATTTTTAAATGAAACATTTGAGCATAATACACATAATAGTTAGCAAAATCACATATCCAATAAGGTTTGGCCTGATAATTATTTGTTTGTTAAATCGTGGGCATATCTTTACTATATATGCACCACAAGTTTCTCTCGACAGCTTCATCGATCAGCCAATTATGGCCAGGTGACCTCAGCGCAGCCAAACAATATGTCTGATCTGTCTCCTTCAAATAAACGAAGGAATGTTGAAGACAATAGAAAACAAACTTGCAGGTCAACATCTTCCAACTTACGTTCAGTAGTACTGTACATTTCGTATATCTCTTGTTCATTCTGTTCACTACTGTTACGTTACTCATGCGTATTAACAATATTATAGAAAATTATGGTGATAATAGGAGTTGTAAGCGCAGTAGAAGTATTATTAATAGACGTACGAAATCTTCAGAATTCGTGGGAGTTAGCAGGTAATTTGATGTACCGTAACTTATTCTCTTGACTGATTTATGTGCAAGCCACAATTTTTGTTCATATTAATATATATAGATGGTTATAGTTATAAAATCTATTATGGGGAACATTTATGCGTGTATATGTATAGGCAAGGACGTCGTTATGAAGCATTTGTTTGGGACGCTAGTGTTCTTCAAAAACCAGAAAAGAAAGGAAAAACTAATGGTACGTACGAGTAAACATGTATGATATGTATTTATTCTTCAATATTATTCATTTTCTCATGTTGAACCTTCTATGTTTGCTTGCCTCGCGGGTATCCGTCATCAAGCAGCTACAGTGTACCTGGGTATGTAGCTTATTGAATTGTTTATAGTTAGTACGTAGAGTAGAGTTATTTTTTTATAGTATATACATTCAGCTTAAATAACTACAATGAGAACGAATAATACACACACATCTGAACTACACAATGTTTTTTTTTTTGAGAAGGTACGTTCGAGAAGGAAGAAGACGCAGCAAAAGCACGTGACTTGTTGGCCATCAAAATATGGGGTCCCTCAATTTATACAAATTATCCTGTATGCATGTGGTTCATAAATATTCATATCTAATCATATCACATTGATTAATTATCAATCAAAATTAGCTATATATCTGCCATCGCATATAATTCACGTTGCAGGTGAGCATTTACGAGAAAGAGCTGTTGGAAATGAAGGATATGAGCAGAGATGAGTGCATTGATGCTATTAAAAGGTAAGTTTATATAGTTCTAAGTCAGATCGATCCTGGATATTATTAAAACTAGCTTGAATCATTTGAAAATGATAATAATAAGTTAATGTATACTCGTCAGGAAGCGTGACGAGGAAAAGGCGAAGAGATTGGTTAGTATGGGCCTCTCAGGTTATCGCGGCGTCTACAGGTTCTCATTTTACAACTCTCCTTTGTGTGTATATAAATACTCCCTTGTTGTTAATTAACAACGCCATTTTACCACTGGCCAAAAAAAACACCATTTTACCAAAATTAAATTGGAATAAGTAATCTCGTCTCTTAAACAAGTGGATGGGGTTTAATCCCTAGCTCTTGCGAATGGAGCGGATTCATAGGCCAATTGTCTACCCCATATATGTGACTTCAGAACAGCGAGAGACTAGTCCTACTTGACACGCGGGCGGGGATACCCTTGGGTAAAAAAAGAATATTAGTTAAGTTAATTATCTTCACATGATTTTATTAATTTATATTAATTATATACTTTTATTTCTTCACTCTCCTTCTCTTGGTTGTTTATTATATATTGATAAACATTATAATTATACTCCCTCCGGTCCTAAATATAGGACCTAGTTGACTTTTTTGAAAAATTCTAAAAAAAGCAAAATAAGTTAATTATAAATTGATTTACCTAATTTTTTCTCTTACACTAGTTTATTTTACCTATAAGCTAATGGATAATCCAAAAAGATATCAAATATGTCATGATTTAATAACCTATTTTGCAACCTTAATCTCTAAAAAAAAGTCAATTAGGTCTTATATTTAGGACTGGAGGTAGTAGTTAATTTGAGAAAAGGTTGAAAACAATTAAAAAATGGTCTTATATATTTAGAAATAAATTAAAGTTTAAAAGTGGTCTTATATTTGAAAACGATAAAAGAGTATATATTATTAAAAGCCTAGACAGGCAAGCAAATGTAATATCCTTGAAAAATGTATGTAGTAGGAATGCCGCAGATCAGAGTAATAGATGGCAAGCCAAGATCGGTAAAGGCAGATTTGTGCGAGGCCTTTATCTTGGCACATTCGGTGAGTTCATATATTATCTAAATTGAAGTTGTACGTCGATATATATATTAGATATGTTGTGATATTACTGCCTCCTCGGTTTTTAAATATAATATTTAAATATTTTCATTACATTAAAGGTACATGATGTTGTGTTTTTATTGCTCGTCTTCCCTTATTTTCTCCCACATATCTTAATTGATTAATGTTGGGAAAAATACCAATGATAATGTTTTGGGAAATTGATAAAAATTACAATTACGTCATATATTTATTATAAACAACATCAACTCTCTAAATAAGTCATATAATTAGGATAGGAGGGATTGGATCGGAATATATCAACTATATATTTTATTTTGGGATTAAACCTAAAATATTATTATATCGGCTAAAGTATATATACATTCAATCATTTTCTTTGCATTTTGTCTCATTTTAGTTATTTAACCTTGAATATAACACTTGTGGTCCCGTTTGGATAGCATCATTAGTTTTATTTAACTTAAAATGATTATTCAACGAATCTAAAGAGTGATTTTATAATTTTAATATTAATTAATGTCCAAATATTAAAATAAAGTATATATATATACACATTAAACTAAATAATTAAAATTCAAGCATATATTGTTAGCATGTGACTATAAATCCACCATTTAAATTGCTTGAGTTTGTACTTTATTTTTTAAATAATGAAATGGTGTTAGAAAAAAGTGCACTTTTCAGAGTTAATTAAGGGGCCAACAGAAAACTTAATGCAAACATAAAAATTACCAAAAATATATGTTTAGCCTTATTATTTGATTATATATATATATATATATATAAAATCAAATATAATAAGGCTAAACATATATAAATATATGTTTAGCCTTATTATATTTGATTTTATATATATATATATATATATATATATATATATATATATATATATATATATATATATATATATATATATCAGGTTTATTAGTTATACTTTTATCCTAACACTCTCCGTTCTTTAATTTATTTAGGGGTCTGATATTGATTTTAAATATAAAATATAATTCTAATTTTTTCAGCCTTCTTTTTGTAAATTATATATTTCTATTGATACTCACTAAAAAATATAAGGTCAAATTAAAAATCATTTTAGCATATATACACTAACTATTAACTATAGTTCATGCATTGTCCAGCACTGATATTAATAATTGAACTCCTTCGTGCCAACAAACTTTTAAAAGTGGACATACTTGCAATAGTAGTGTTACATCTCATCTAATCTAACTTTGTTAAGTGGGAAAAATATAGGAAAAGAGAATAGTTGGTGATTTGTACTATTTCTGTGCTCTTTATTTTGTTTTGTTTTGTGAGTATGATCAGACACGGAGGAGGAAGCGGCTAGAGCTCATGATATAGCGACGATAAGATTGAAGGGCCCCACCAGCATCATATCTTTGAATATGGACCCTCAATCATATGACATAGATAGCATCATGAAAAGCCCTAACATCCCCATTGGAGAAGGCGCTTCCAGCTTCATCGCCGCCAACAGCGCCGCCGATATCCTCCGCCACATCAGCAGCAAAGACAACAGCTCCCGCAAACAGTCTCGCCACCTGAACCCTAATGATGATGGGGTTAGGGCTCCCAATGATGTTGCTGATGATGGTGAGTTGCTGATGGTGGTGGAAGATGATACGGAAACGCGATGGAGTGAGGAGAATGGTGAGTCTTTGATGGATTATTTACTGAGTAGTGGAAGTGGAAATGGAAATGATTCGTTTGATGATTTCGAGAATGGTTTTGATGATTCTATGACTGATTTTGACTGGAGTTTCGCCACCACTGATCCGACCAGCCCTTCATGATTGTTGTCATTCACAAAAGCTTCTTTTTGTTTGTGAATGTCTTTTGGACTAATTGCATAAATGTCGTCTGATCTTGATTATCGCCTAATCCAAATTACTGGTAGCTTATCTTTGACAAGACTGGAGTGTGTTTTTTTTTCAATAGAAACTGGATGTCATTAATCTCAAATCAAGATTACATACAAATCCCCTCTAGATATGTGAGAGCATCTATCTCTCGTCAACTACAGCCTAAATAAAACACACTCTGTGTAGGAGCTTTGCTAGTTAGTCCGCTATCTATATGAGTAAGAAATATGGGTTAGCGAAGAACAAAACATATCTAGACACTACAAAAGAAGCGACGATTAGCCGCGCACGCGTCCCGGCAGAACGCCAAAAACCGCCCCTGTGAAAACGCGTTCCGGCGGTCTAAGCCATCCGAGGGCGAGTTGCGAGGGAAAATTTTTTTTTGTTTGCGGTGCATTCGTTGCGGCGGTCACAAAAATAATACCCGCCCCAACGCAGCATAAAAAAATACTTAAAAAAAAAAATTTCATTGGCGCGGTGCGTTGGGGCGGTCACCCGCCCCCACGGCGCACAGAGATTTGTGCGCATTTAATGTCGCGTCGGGGCGGTCGACCGCCCCAACGCGAATAAAAAAAATTTTAAAAAAAAATAAAATCGCGTTGGGGCGGTCACCCGCCCCCACGGCGCACAGAGATTTGTGTGCATTTAATGTCGCGTGGGGGCGGTCGACCGCCCCCACGCGAATAAAAAAAAATTTTTAAAAAATAAAATCACGTTGGGGCGGTCACCCGCCCCCACGGCGCACAGAGATTTGTGCGCATTTAATGTCGTGTGGGGGCGGGTGACCGCCCCAACGCGAATAAAAAAAATTTAAAATCACGTTGGGGCGGTCACCCGCCCCCACTGCGCACAGAGATTTGTACGCATTTCATGTCGCGTGGGGGCGGTCGACCGCCCCAACGCGAATAAAAAGAATTTTAAAAAAAAATAAAATCACGACCGCCCCCAAGGAGCACAGAGTTTTGTGTGCATTTACTGTCGCGTGGGGGCGGGCGACCGCCCCCACGTTGCTATCTCTCCCTATAAATAACTTCCCCCCATTTCTACCGCGCGCACAATCTCTTCTTTCTCACTTTCTCCCTTTTGTGTTTCTTACTGTTTTCATTGTTGGTGCACACATGATGTCTAAAAGTTTGTCTCACTTTTGGTATAGGTATTGTTTATTTTTTCTTTTTTATTTTATTATATCTGATTGTTTTTATTTCTTATTATTTTGTTTTCGTAATATATCTTATTTATTTTTCAAATATTTTCTCTTATTCTTTGTTTCGTTAGAATTTATCTTATGGATTTTGGACATGATCTTTTTGTGCTTGATGGTTTAGTATATATTTATTTCATATATATTACAATAAAATTAATTTTTGCTGCATTTGTTTTGTTTTTTTTTCTTGTTTTTATTCCTTTTTCGGTCTTCAATTTAAGTCATTATCATTAAATTGTTCGCATGAAGCAATTTTTTTAGTAAATATAATAGCATGCCGGCGGTTCGATACGCCGACACTATTTGATTTTTTCAAAAAAAAAAAAATCACATGGCGGCGGTCGTAACCGCCCCCATGCCTTTTTTTTAAAAAAAATAAAAAATTTTGGCGGCGGGTAGGTCCGCCCCTACGTCCGCCCCAACGCGTAGCGGCGGTTCCAAGGGAGCTACAGCGTAAATCGTTCCGCCCCCACGCAGCGTTCCCTCGTTAAAATCGCCGGCGGTAAATTTGACCGCCGGAGCTCCATGGGGGCGGTTAGAACCGCCCCTACGCTGGGAAAATACCCGCCGCAGATCTGCCCTTTTTTGTAGTGAGATTTGGATTTGATATTTTTATCTATAAAAATAATTTAAGTGAACCTAAATAGATCCTCGACACTGGGTCTATAAAGTGTAGATATGGTTATTACAAACCCAAAAAAAAGTTTATATGAGCCTAGCTCTCATAAGAATGCAATCAATGCTGTAAAGCCGCATTGAACTGGATGGCAAGTTAGAAACGGTTTTGAGTCATGGTTCAACAAGGTTAGATCGTTTAAACCAATAGTCACACTGACGGTTGTCACAACAATGACTGTCAAGCTGACATGTGAAGCGGTCGCCAGTAGAATTCTACAACAATTATAACCACATCCTTATATGGTTTGAGCTAGGTAAAACATAACAGATGTGTGTTTTAATTTGCGTGGATTCCAACAGCCAATTGAATTGCAAAAAAAAAAAAAATACTTATCTAAACCAAGACCAAACTTCAATTTTTTGCATGCACGTGGGTACACGTCGATAGATACGTGAGGCTAAATTAAATATGAGCGTTGAGGTAGCAGACTGCCTTTTTGGACTTGCATTATATTGACAAATACTACCTCCGGTCCTAAATGTAGGACCTAATTGACTTTTTTTTGGAGAGATTAATGTTGCGAAATAGGTTATTAAATGATGACATATTTGATATATTTTTGGATTATCCATTAGTTTATAGGTAAAATAAACTAGTTTAAGGGAAAAAATTAGGTAAATCAATTTATAATTAACTTATTTTGCTTTTTTAAAGATTTTCTAGAAAAAGTCAATTAGGTCTTATATTTAGGACCGGAGGGAGTATATCAAAGAGAAACACCCATGCGCTTAAAGCTTTTGATCGACTTTGATAAAATCATCAAAACCAACAGGCACAAGCTCGTCTGTAATTCAATTGTACGAAGTTCGTGTTTTTAATATTATGTGCAAGTTCTTGGCCAAAAAAAATATTATATGTGCAAGTTGGTTGTAAAAATCTATTACTTCTTTTGTTGCCAGATTTGAAGGATCTTAAATTGAATAGATGTTCATTCATTATCTGCTGGCTCTTAAATTTGAAGGATCTGTATAACGCTACTATATACAAACCAAATTATGCATACCATATTTGTCATAGTTGTTGGTAATATATATATATAGTAATTTTTTTTTCGACACACTGGAATATAAAGTCAATAATATCTCGTTAAATATTATCATTGAAGACTTTCTCGTTATTTTTAAGTTCAGCTATCTGCTCAATTTATTTTCTGAGGTTCTGATGTATTTATGCCCTTTCATTTGTTATGGAAGGTAGGTGCGCGCGCAGAAGCTAAGATAAATCTATTTATGTAACTTAAGAGCACAAGAGGGACTCGGACTAGTTTTGATACAGAGCTTTACGAACAAGATATATGTCTATGTAACATCTAGTGCTCTCATTTATTATATGTTGTTTTTTCATATTGTAGCATTCATGGCATCAAATTCTGTAATTCTAGCATATAGCATAGGCTAAATATATATTGTTGTTTTTTCTAATTTCCCCCCTAATCTGTGAGGGCCATATCAAGATATGATGGAGTCATTATTCTGACTAACGTCTTAGAATATGAAGAAGATGGTGGAGGTGACTCTAGTGATTAGCTTAAGCTGTGTAACCAAAATAATACAGTCTCCCAAACAATAAATAACTATACTGCCTCTAATGCTAAACATAAGACATAATTAACTAATTTAATATTAATGAATTTAAATAAATTATTTAATTTATTTAACCCTACTATACCCTGCATAATATTTATGAAGTTAAATAAAAAATAAATTATTTAATTACAGATAACCCTACATAATATTTATGGAAAAGTTATATATATCATTTGATTTTATTTTGAATAAGTTAGAAAAATCAGTTTTGAGAAAAGCAACGAATATAGGAAATATTTCTTTAAGAAAAAACTTACATTTAAAAATAAAAGTTAGTCAAGTTCTCAACCAACTATTCTTCTTAGAGTTAGAAGCAAAGGTAGTATAACAAAAAGTAATACCCCCGGGGGAGAGCTCATGCACATTAGAATAAAACCATGAAAGGCTAATAATAACGTATTGCTCATACAGACTCTTCCAATAATCCGTCATCAAAGTTCACAAAGCAACAAAATGTCAAAATCCCTTGATCATTGAGTAAAATTTTACAACCTGATTCAATCATCAACTCACAAAATAAACTATTTGACTGCATGACCCCCACCCCTTCACTGTAGTTAGGTATATAAATAGGAATACTATATCTTTTCATATAAGAATAAGAATAGATTACCGACACTTACTCCTCTCTGTGGTCGAGGAAAATCCAGGTTGCCACCTGACTTGACAAATAGAAGACAGGGAAACCCAGTTCAATGTTGAGGCCGCTCAGTTCTCTACTTAATTACTGCTAATACCATTCTTCATCATATATACATTGCTGCAAATACCACCTGCTTGCTTCACAGTTCCATCTTCAAATTACTTAGACTGCATTGATGCTGCATCGCAATTTAATCAAATTGATTTTAGTTTCACATATTCCTTCTTCACTCTATTCTTACATATTTCGTCAAAATGAATGCATATGTTAAGTTAATATTTTGCGTTTGCAAATTCATTCCAGTTCAGCACATTATACCTTTAAAACTATTAATTAAAGAAACTCCTCTTTAATTTCAGTAAAGACAAGATGATCCACCCAACAAAAAAAGAGAGCTCTGTTTAATTATTTAGTAGAATATAAAATGAGACACTTTATTCACAACTTGTGAATAAATACAACTCGTGTTTTTATACTTTATATGATTATCTACTGAACCCAAAGTCAATGACGGAAAGCATCATGAGAGACTACAGTTTAAAAATAGTGTGGAATATGTCTTACTGAAAGATGCATGCACTATGCAGCAGTAGTTTAACTCTTAACATACCTGAATTTGTCAGTGAGTCATGACTCAAGAGAGAGTTTTCTGGGGTCATGAAATTACGGTTCACTTCCTCCTTCACCCAAATTGGTTGGTTAAATACATCAAATTGCCACGGTTGTTGATATTGCTGCCCATTTCCATTGACTGGGACATCCTGCCACACTGGAGGTGTAACCATGTTCGGATAGGTGCATTCCATACGAGATACACCCTGCAATTAGCAAGGGAGAAATTAATCACTCATTCTCAACTCCAAATAAATCCCTACACTGGAATTAAATATTGAGACAATACTTAAAAGTAAAACTAAAATTTGCCGATACATTTGAAATTAGGACCGATTTAAGTAAATCAATTGCATGTGTCTATCTGCCCTGCTAATTTCCACTGCTCATAACCTGGCATGACATTTGACAGAAAGTCATGAAGAATACCATGCCTTTCAGTCCTCATGTTAAATAGTTCAAGTGCTCTATTTGTGTATTTAATGAGGGAAATAGTCACACTTTGACTGGTCGCTGATTCATGAATGCACAAAGTCAAGTACTTAATTATTTCCAAAAGGAATTTGGGCCAATCACATCAAAATTATAAAATTATTATCCATATCTGTCAATTTTAAACTGCAAAAATTTACTCGTGGATGGCACCAATACCAGTATCAAAAAGTTGAGATAGAGATGTCATCTAGTATCACTCAAATACGCATCCAGAACCAAACAGAGCTCCCAACCCACAAACAAATGTATAGTTTATGTATCGTATGATAATGAATCAGAAAGAAAATCGAAATTCAGAAATCAGACAAAATTCAAATTACTTACCGCAGTAGCCAGTATGCTGTCAAGGTCAAAATCAATTTTTGGGTTTACTGCTGCTAGTTTCATCGACAAGAACTGAAGCCAGAGCTCAATTTAATCAGAAAAAGGTGAGTTGGTGGAAGATAACTCAAATTCACATGTATTGAATTCAGATTTAATTTGCAATTGATAAGCAGAGAAAAACAAATTTAACGAGATATTATTACCATAACACATGACAAAGGAACCCAGCCGTTTTTAAAAATAAGTCAACATCATATTTATATTGATAGTTGGATGAACAACTGTGGCTTTTTTCATGAATTTTAATTTGTCATTTAAATGTATGGGATGTGAAAGTCTGACCTCCACTTGACGTTGAAGAGATTGAACATGGTTGATGATTTCATCCAGAACTAAAGCTGTTCCTGAAATCTGTAAAGAGACTTATGTCAGATAATGCGTGTCTTTATAAAGCAGCTATATGGGGGAAATCTTAATTCCAATTATCTGCTAACCTAGAGTGCTCAACAAGTTTAGCATTTAAGTTACTCAACTCAACATAAGGAAAGTCAATTATAAACCTGCCCAATTTATGCAAGAATGATGGAAAATGGTTCTAAGGAAAAAGGTTTGAAGCAGACTTTTTTCCCTTGATCAAGAAAAATCTGCAAACGAATATAATTAATACAGCAACATCATCAGAACAGAACAGGTACATGCTAAATTTTCTCGCATCGCTGTCAAGCCCACCCATCCCCACAACTGCATTTATTTATCGACCTATTTCAGACATACTGTTTAATATGCCTACCAAACTCACAAAGATGGTGATAGCATCAGCGTCATTGGATAGATTAAAATTTTACTCCAGTGGAGAGCCCCTGGACACTCGCTTTCAACACACCTCACTTTAGTACGAGACGTGTCTCCCAATTATGGAAGAAGAGTGAAGAGTCCATCCTTCTGTCTCTTCAACAAGCGGTAAGGCTAATGAGTAATTGAAGACAACAAGATACATGCCCAAAATCCAGCTCACCTATGACCTTATATTTTGTCCTATACTAAGAAAGATCCAAATTAATGACTGTTTGAGCGTTTTCTACCAGTTAATGGAGAAAAATTGCGCGAATGTAATTGACAATGAAGATTGACTTTTGTTCGTGCGAACAGATTAAAAAACATTTTGTTAAACAAAAATATGAAATGTGTATTTTGTAAAGGCGGTTTATGTAAGTAAGTAGCAAGTTTTCTGTTAATTTTACATTATGAACAAATATAAATAATGAATTGGATATTGTATAAAAAATCGCACTAATGATAAATATTGAGGGGCTTTTTTTGACCGAAAATACTTGAGAGGACTTGAAAGTTGAATCAATGCGTCTTCATTGCTTTTCGTAATTGCCCATTGGTAATTTCTTCCTTTCTTCGGGAACATCCATCACGTTTCTTGTTATAAAAGCAAGCACTTTTTTAAGCGGGAAAAATGATCCTCCCGCTGAAATAATAGGACAATAGCTTCCTATGAATTTGTCCATTCATTCCGAATATTTTATTTTAACCATTGCAGTACGTTGCAATTTAAAAATAATACTTCATTTTTTTCATTTTCAATTTTAACTCATTCTTATGATATTGCAAATTTGGCCTACTTTTTGCCAAAAAAAATTATACGACTTCCAATTATAGGTATTAATTAGGTTATGTAATACAGAGCAATGCTAGAACAAGACATGTAAATCCAGGCTTGGGAGATAGTTAGAGCAATCATCTGATATAGCTAGAGCTAGAGCTAGTTCTAAGGCATATTTTATTTTGGCCAAAAAAACTGTCCCAAATTATTTCATTTTCATTTTTAAATTTTAAGATACTTATCACTTTAAAATTTAAGAAAGCCCTATTTTTTTAAAACAATTTCCTCGTAATTCTATGCAGTGTGAACCCAAAAATTAATAATGAAGACGTTTATCTTCGTTTTCACTGTCTCAAAAATTAATTCTATGCAGTGTGAACCCAAAAATTAAAACTGCCAATTTAAAAAAGTTAAATGAAACAAAATAAATATATAATTGAAGACAAAATTAATGCAATGGCATCCCAAATAATGATAAAATTTATTAAAAATCCTGATAAGTTAGTAGTAGTAACAAAGAAGGCTACCTTATTGCAGCCCGGGACCAGCTCCTGTACTTCATACGAGCATTGATTTTCTCTCTCCTGGCCTACACAATCATTATCATTAATTAAAAAAATCACAACTAATTAAACAAAACTTTCACAATTAAACAAACCACTGATTCACGCTTAGCACACTACCCTCTCTGCTAAGCTATGGCTATCCGTAGCTTCTCCTCGTCGCGCTCGAACATGAATGTACGGAAGCTTCTCTCTATCTCCACATCTTTCATCCACGCCGCTTTTACTCTTCTTCGAACTCTCCTTATCCTGTATTTCAAAAACTCACTCGTTATTCCTTTTTTTTCACCAACCGAAACCCTAATTAATTACTAGTTCATTGCGAATTTGCGATACCTCCTTCTCTAGTTCCTTTCTCTTTGCGGCCTTCTCGTTCTTGTCCTCGATTTGGTTAGGATTTGAATCCGTTTTTTCCATCGGTTCACTCTTCACTTTACGGTGAGGACGAGGAGTCAAGTTGATTTCCGCCGGCGACGAGTTCTTCTCGGCGAAGGCTGAAAACTTAGCTGCGCGTTCGATTAAAGCAGAGTCAGAAGGAAGTGTCAAATTGCCGCTTAGAGAGTGAAATACTTGAGGTTTCTCTTCGTTAACATGGCAAAAAGCTCCGGCGACGGCTCCGTCAGAGTTAGGCGGCGAGTGGAGGATTTCCTTGGCCTGAGCGGGTGGTAATTCGAGAAGTGCGGTGAAGGAAGTGAGGTTTTGTGTGTCTGGAGCTATGATTCGCTCGATTTCCTCGTTGAACTGTACGGATTCAAGTGCAGCACAATCGCTTTCACAAGGAGTGAAAGAGAAACCAGTGAAACGTTCTGTAGTTTGCTCCATCAAATGAAAATTGAAAAAATTAGGAGAAATGGAAGCTAAATATAATTTAATTTTAAGAATTATAAAGGATTATATTGTTAGGAGGAATGGGAAGTGAAGATAGGTGAATGGATATGAATGGCGGTGAAGTGAAGAGTGTGGAAATGGATGAGAGGCATAAGAGGAGTAAGGAGGAAGGAAGGAGGGAAAGGAGGGTAATAGTATTCCTTTTCTGAATTTCTCTTAACAATTCTCATCGTTCATTGCAATGGTAAAACAGTAATTTCAACCTCTTGTTGGGACCACTTATAAAACCCCCATTTTGGTAGCTTACTTTTTTCAATCTTTTGTTTCTTTATTATTTTTGAGGTGTGAAAAAAGAAATTAGATTGGAGAAGAAATTAAAGAGCCGTGTAGGAGATAGACAGCTGGCCTGTGAATTCAGTTTATTCACAAGGGCTAGAGATCGAACTCAACCATTTGTTTAAGGGACGAGAATACTTATCACTTACGTCAACCCGTCAGGTTTACTGGCGAGCTTTTAATCCAAGACCAAATGCCCAAATGTATGTTCTGGCTCCACAGTAAATTTTGTAATGAGACATTTTTTTGGCAATTTTCTTTTTTCAGTTTTTTAATAGTAGAAGTGTTTGAAATCTAATTATTATTCAAAGTATTTAAAGATTATAATGCCAATGATCTTGTTGTGCAAGAAGGGTTGGCTGCTTCGAATTAGAGGTGGATGGGTCTATTTTGAAAAATGTAACAAGTAGTTGGGGACATTGGCGAAAGAGACATTTAATATCTCTCTGGGTTCAAGTATAGAGTTATGATAATTCTTCCAGTAGTTACAGAGATAGTAGGATTTAGGAATCATTCAATGCCTTTTATCTGTGTTGGACCAAAGGAATTAAGACTACCATTTTTCTCCTATCTAATTTTTTGGGGTCTGATCTCCTGATTGATTGATTTATTTTTTTATCAGAATGATTGATGATTTCTCACTTTTCACTCTTTTGGAGACTGACAAGTAATAGTGAAATTTGTGAAATAACTGTTTTTTAGACAAAATCAAGTGAAAATAACTAGATGGCAGATCACTTGGCAAGATTTTCTTGTGGTTTGGAGGATGATTTTTGTATATTTGATTGCCTCCATCTTAAAAGTGATGTGAATGGAAGGTGATGAAATAAGTCAAGATTTGGTACGTGCTGTATTTTGCTGTCTCTCCCTTGAACTTTTATTGAATATAAGTTATTTTGTTGTTGAAAAAAACCACCACCTGCCATTAAAAAGCAGCCAGCCTCGAATATTCAAGCTAAGTGTCCCAAAATAATAGAACCGATATTTTTGGATTGTCTTCATTCAGGGTGTTTTGTTGGAAATGGAGGTAATGTATATTTAGAAGTGCAACAGAATATAAGGTACAGTTAGAGCTTAAGTCTATGTATAGACCATTGAAATGTGTTGTAAATGATTTATATTTCACTTTGAAATATTTTTTAAAATTTTTTAACAGACACGAAATCTAAATTATATAATTTCTAACCATCATTAATTTTTAAAAAAATAATGTTTAATTTCAAAATTACTCCCTCCCTTCATAAGTATATGTTTAAGTATTTTTTTGAGAGATCGATTAAGAAAAATAAATAAGACATTTAATTATAATATATTTTGTGTTTTATAAGATTATATTCTTATCTTATAGGTCTAATAAAGTAAAATAGAGAAAAACATTCGAGCAGGTCATTAGGTCAATTTATAAAAAAATAATTTTCTAAAAAATTAACTAAATTTTATATTTACGAATGAAAGAAGTACATGAAAATCAAGTCTCAAAATTGTTGAAATTAAATTTGGATGCTTATCTTCGTCCTACCCTAAAAACCCAATAGCAAAATCGTCAAACCAGTCAGATGAAAATAAAGTTGATGGTGTAATTAGACATGTATTCCACTCTTCACTTAGCCAGTTAGCTTCTTCTCTTAGAAGATTTAAGTTAAAAGGAACCCATTTTTCATTCAATAAGTTGACAGATTGCAAAAGCCATTGGGGGGAAAAGGGGGAAATTTTGTACGTGTTTTACGGTAGAAGCATTCATAAATTAAGCATACACAAGTATATATACACAAGTACATATAATTAGATTATAAGTTATTTATAAGTAAAATAAATAATTTTTAAGGAAAACTAGATATAAACTATTTAAGTTGATTTATTTCTAATGGTTTATTTCTCCCAAAAAAAAATTCAATACACTTGATGTTATAATTACCTAATTAGTCCATCCCAATTGTCCCCCTCAGTTTTCCCTTTCCTCTGTAGGCCCACTTTTCATCAACCTCATTCATGGAAATCGAGTCACAATCTCTGATTCACATTTTCCTACTTCGACACGTTTTTCTAATTGAGGTGCGTGCATACTTATTCATTGGTTTTCTGCTTCTTCTTCCCAGCAATGTGAAGTACCATTCAAAAAAAATGGTGAAAGTTGTCCAACAATGATATTTTGTTGACCTATAACGCTGTGTTGTTGCTTTTGTTGTTACTAGCAGCAAGTGGCAACAATAGTCAACACACACACACCATTGACTTTCGACAGAAAAATGAAACCAAACTACTCCGTATATTGCAACTGATATTCACCTCTAGCTTGGATCCAAAGTTTTGCTACACAGAAATCTGTCATATTGTACACAGATAGACACTAGAAATAATCAAATCCTCATAATTTGTGTAAGAAGCTAAGCACTGATGGTGATTTTGTTCAGCCTTAATTCGTGGCTACATGTTAATTCGCAGACTTTAGATAAAAAAAATATTAATTAATTTGCGTACCAACAAATTAAATTACTTTAAATTATTAGTTGTAAGACATGAATGAACATTTGCCAATACTCTTCTGCTGTCATAATAATGACATAAAAGTTCTCATATAAATTAGAGTTTGCAGGTTTAATCATATTAAATAGCTAGGACGAGTAGTGAGAAATTAAAACTACGGATGACTATGCAGTTCAGTGACATGTAAGCTCTTGATCAAGAGCTAAATAAGTCGTTTTTTTTATAACCACATGAACTAATTTGGTGCGTGTCCCTTTAATTGGAAAAAAGTGAGACTAAAAGAAGCAGAGAGAGAGGCACGCAGCACAAAAGCTAAAGATATGGAGAAGGACCAGGTACGTACAAGTCGACCATTTAAATGGTTAGCATTTGGCAAGTGTAAATTAAGTTGCTTCTGCTAAATTGACATTGTCATATGCCATTTTAATTTTGTTGTTGATCTGATGATGGTCCTAAAGCACTTTAAAAAGTGTCCTTACTAAACAAACAATGAATGAGAGGTCAAAATTAAACACCACATGATAGTTCTTCTGACAATCCGTGAGATTACTTATTACTGATTACGTCCCCACCATTCATAACCCAAAGTATGTATGATGTCCTTCGTCATTAAACACCATGCTTCAGTCACATGTCATACATATATATATGCACTTCAATTCTATCTACAATTGATCTTATCTTTCATTTCTTTTTTCGATAGGACGCCTTAATACTTATATGATTATATGATTGAGTCGTATTGGAGTAATGTTAGCATCAATTGGAGATCCATAAGAGAGTAACAACAACAGAACTGTATCCCACCACTATACGTTGTCATTGTTCTCAGCTAGTAACCAACTTTTAAGTATATTATTCACTAATATATCTTATTCAATAGCTGTTTGGTCTACCCTTCTCACTAGTGCATCTTACGGTCTTCTTTGGAAATGTCCAAGAGATATTTTTTCATATTCATATATGTATTCAAAATTGAGACATGAGTTTAAGTGATTGAAATCCACTCATCTTGGGTGTAATGGTAAATAATTGCATCATCTCACCATGAGATAGAGGGTATGATTCCACATTGTGGGGCATATTGAGGCATATTAATTAGAGTGGGGGTGTCAGTATTCACACCTAAAGTCTAAAGATATAAAGCGCGTTGTTATATCCAACATTAGTTTTACTTAGGATGAGCCTGTTATTTTGTTAGGTTATATCAGAGCCATTCTTTTTTTTTTGCCAACATATCAGAGCCATTCAAACACCATTTTTTTAATTGAACTAGCCTGACCTCTAAAAGATCTTTGTACAGAAAAAAGTGGTTCAATTTCTTTCATAAGAACTAAAACCTAATGATATCATGCCTTGGTACGTTATTGTTACCATAGTTGAAGTGTACAGATATTAGGGGTGGACAAATTAAACCGAAAACCAAACCGAACCAAATGAGTTTCGGTTTTTCGGTTTTCGGTTTCAGTTTCGGTTCTCATTTCATGTTATTTTCGGTTATCGGTTCGGTTTCGGTTTGTATAAAAAAATTTCGATTTTGGACCGAAAACCGAAAATAAGCCTTTTTTTTAAAAAAAATACCAACAGTCCAAACTATAAAGCCCAAAAGCTCTTGGGCCCTTCCTCACTCATTAGCCATACACCCCACGGACTCACCATCACCTGTTCCAACTCACTCCGATCCCAGTTTCTTCTCCTCGCCTGGTGCTTCACTTTCTCATCCTCGTGACCTCCATAACCGCCACTGCCTAGGAGGTAAGCCTTTCCATTTCTCTTTTTTTCTTTTTTCTTTTGTTGTGTATCCTTCGTTTTATTCCATTTATCCTTCAATTTCTTTTTACTTTTGTTTTATTGTGTGTGTGTGGCTTTTATGTGTTGGAACTAATCGTTGCTTGTTGTTTATGCAGGGCTTTTGCGAAGAAAAAAAGGCAATAATGATACTGACTTTAGTGACTTACTGTTGATGAATATATATTTCAGTTCATGTCCAATGTGGAGGAGGAGAAAGCTTTCGGCTTTTGACAGTACTAAATAGGATTCAATCATAACACTATGCAACAGTGATAAATAGGATTTACTCACTGCATACACAACACTGCATTACAATTAAGCTATGTAAACGGTTGAATTCTCAGCAGCTTACCAGGTAAAATTGCTTGTTTTTTGTCAGTGTACAGTTAAGCTAAAAAAGGCCATGCAGAAGCAAAAAAATAACCGAAAAACCGTATAACCGAACCGAAAATAATTCGGTTTTCGGTTATGTTATCGGTCATTCGGTTTCGGTTTCGGTTCTCGTTTTACAAACATTTCGGTTATCGGTTGTTTCGGTTTTCGATTCAGTTTTGAACCGAAAAACCGAATGCCCACCCCTAACAGATATAGGCATAAACTCGTATCAGTGAAATCCGACGAGTTGAAATAATAATAAGACAATTTTTGTCCCTAAAAAGTGGAATAAAATAAAGAGGACGTCCCTTTCTGGTTTTCACTATAATCGTTTATTCCTTCAAAATACTTGGTCTTCTTGTTCTTATGCAGGGCTGTGAAATGGTGAAATCCATTTGCAGTAAGAAATAAAAGATGGACAAATTTTCACATTTTCTGTTTGTGAGAAGCTTTAAAGAGAAGAATTGGATGATGCCCCACCTCACTTTGTCTCTATTTTGCCCATCACTCTCAACCAAAACGAGTCTTTTTCTTCCCACTATTTCCATATTACTGTCCTTTTTTCTTTGTTTACCTCTTGCTATTTATAAATGGGTTAAAAGTCATCCTGGCCAACAAACTATTTTGAAAGTATCAATTTGGGCAACAAACAATTAATGGTATCATTTTGGCCAATGAAAAAATAAAATGGCTCATTTTGGCCAATGAGCTAATGGAAAATACTAAAATACCCTTGGGACCAAATTAATATTATTTTTAAAGATGTGGGTCCCACATTTAAACATAAAAAATAGTAAACCTGGCCCCACCCACCCCTCTCACTTTCCTTCCTCAACATCCGACAAACTCAACCCCCCCTCCCACATCGGCCACGTTTTCAAAAGCTCATTGCCCCCCATCGGCCATGTATCTTACATAACTCTAACCTTAGCATAAGAAAAAAGCTTCAAGATATAAAAATAGTGCCGCCAGACAGCATCAAAAGAAATAAACCTCAAAAGTTTGAATCATATGATAGTAAAAAGAAGAAAAGAGGGGCTTACGAGAAAGCTGAGCAGTGAGATTGACAATGGAAGATTTGACACCCCCATCAGCCACGTTTTAGAAGCAGGCAAAGAAATAGACAACAATGGCAGAGAGAAAAGCAGAGCAGACCCCATAATAAGCTAAGATAGAGTTGAAGTAGAACTATTATTGGTTGAGTTGAAAAAATGGGCATTCAACATTATTGATACTTCTCCGACATTATTGATACATATGAAGAAGCAAGGCCCTGCACTTCTCCAATATACGACGGCGGATGGAGCAAAATAAAGTAATGAAGTTGAAGGCTGCAAACGCAAGGGTGAAGGGAAACTTTCAATTGTAAAAAGGATCTGTTTGAGAACACGTTTTGAATAGCTGATGGGGGCGGGGCGGGGGCGGTGAGCTTGAGCGTTGAAAACGGTGAGTTTGCCGGATGTTGAGGGAGGAAAGAGAGAGGGGTGGGTGTGGGGCCCAGGTTTACTATTTTTTATTTTAAAATGTGGGACCCACATCTTTAAAAATAATATTAATTTAGTCCCAATGGTATTTTAGTATTTTCCATTAGCTCATTGGCCAAAATGAGCCATTTTATTTGTTCATTGGCCAAAATGATACCATTAATTGTTTGTTAGCCAAATTGATACTTTCAAAATAGTTTGTTGGCTAGAATGACCTTTAACCCTTTATAAATCTATAAATGATTCCGGGTTCATTTGAGGATAAAAAAAAACAGAAATCACTAAGGCCTGTCTGGTACGAGGCACGTGAAGAGCTGGTATTATTATTCAAATTGTTGATATGAGAATTTCAGCAATCTTAAGACTCCACAATATTAACTTTCATGAAATTCTTCAGTATCAACACCCGGTAATGAGAAATCAGACTTACTTTTTTTTTTATTTCTCCTTCAATATCTCACGCAGACAGACCATCTTTCAGACACATTAATGACTCTAAACTAATAACTGTTAATTGTGGGCATCTCGATGGGGTGGTACATCTGGTTAGGAGTTTAATTGTGTTTTATGCCTGAGCAAGGATATAACTTCTCACTTTGATTAAGGTTGGATGAGTCTCTTACCACTTAACTAAACGCTCTTGGTTAAAATCCGAGTTGATTTTAGTAAAATAACAAATAGATTAAAATGTAGGGAGTCATTTATACGAATGCAAAAGTTTAAGAAGGTTTATTAGAAAATTTTAGGTATAAAATAAGTTATTTAGCTTGACAGGTTGACGTGAATGGTAAGTACTCTCATCCATTAAACAATTGGTTGAGTTTGATCCTTAACTTTTGTGAATGGAGTAAACTCAGAAGACGTAGAAAAAAAGTTATGTGCATGCAAACCAAGTTTCAAGTAGCTTATATGTGTAATTTATCCTTTATTTTATAAAAAAGGTAAACACAAAATTCAAATTATCATTTGATCACAAATTATAAAAATATGGCCGATCAAAATATTGGAGTTGAAATATATTAAAAATCACGAGGAGCAACATCCATGGCTGGTGTACGTCTAACCAAAGGGAAAGACAAGAATGATATTGGCTTTCAGTCTGACATGGAAATCCAACAAGAAATGAAAGTAGATGGAAATAGACGTGATAAAAGAAAGTAAAGAGGGACAAAGATAGATAATAGTCACCCGTCTTGGGACACCCGTCCAAAGAATACACAAGGAAGGACCCAAGAACCTGATTGATATATCCCATGATTCTCATATTGCCTCAAACATGTAAAGAATTGAATCCCATCGATTCTGCTTGCACCAGAAGAAAGAAGGAAACCAGACAGCTAAAAGCCATCCAAATTTTATCAGTTTGGTCGCATCATTTCATTACATTTTGTATTGTTTCCTATTCATTTGTCAACATTCTCCTATTCCACTATGTAGCCTCTCCCCTTCGCCCTCACCCTTGTATTTTTTTCCCTTTTTCTTTTTCCAGAAAGAACACAAACTAGAAAACATTGTGTCAAGTCACATTCAACATTGAAGATTTTTTGGTACAACTTAATATTCTAAAGTAACTACGTGCACCTATCGCCCTAAAGTACTTTTTCAATAGATCACAATATCATAAGATAAGGTTCAACGTACCTAGCATTTGAAGGTTTTTTCCAACACCATACAGTAACATAAATTTGGGGCACTCATTATTGCTGAGAAAATACTTCAGAAATTTAAACGTTACTAAAAGTAATGTTTTAGAGTCCTGGATATAACTTCACTAACAATAATTCCACCACATAAAATGATTAATGTACAAAAAATCAAGTAAAATAAATGATGGATGAATATTAGAAATTGCTTAAATACATGACCGATATTATAACCTGCATGAAGAAACCCCTAATGAAATTGAGAAGAGTGAATAGTGAGATGAAGTGGGAAGATAATAGTACTACGCTAGAAAGTAGTCCAGATTGAATAAGACCAACCTAAACCAAATCACAAGGGCCAGCACACAGATGACTCGACTAGTCGGGGCCCCCAAAACCAACCTTAAGGATTGGTTGTGCTACATCAACACATTCATATTTCACAGTCCACACATCGAAGACATCAATTCTAAACATTATCACATCCTACCACAGTCTCCATATTTGAGTCCATGCGTCCAGGTAACATAACATACTAAGTTTCAGTTTGCTATAATATCTTCACAGTTAGAATTCAGGGGCCCATCGAAAGAACATTGTAACTTAAATGAAGATATTTAACATCTTTCAGCTTTTGATTAAGTATGGATAGTTCTCATGAGGTCAACGTTTAAAAGGTACAATAATTATTTGAGGACCTTAGATAAATTGCTTATAGTTTTGAGTTAAATTGGTTCTCAGCATGGTAAACAAATCTTTAATGAACAAGCGGTCAACAGTGTCACTTTCTTTGCTCCCAATTATCTTCAGTAAAACTAAATCCCAACACAATACATAATGAGCTTGAGTTATGTTCATATTTCAAGCTGAAGCTTTCATGTGAGGTGTACCATACAAAATGATCCCCATTTTCTTTCCTAACATTGCCAATATTGGCAGCACAATAGGCATTTTCTAAACTCATCAACATATTATGACTTCTGCATCTAGCATCCAGTCCTCTAAATATAAAATTAATAGATTAGTTTGAGAACCCGCTTCTCCCAACCCCTCTCTACATGATTACATTCACAGATTCAAACATAAAGAAAGGGAAAAAAAAGGTAAAATAAATGAAGATACATCTTTAACTCGATGATAAGCTTTGGGTTTGAGCACATGTACTCGTTCAGGTTTCTGATATATACTTTAAAGACTAAAATATAACCAATACAAACAATTGGTTAAATATAAGTGATCCCCTATAGCCAGAATTATATCCATGCACACGGTTACATTTCCTGTTCTACTTTTAGCCCCTACCAGATGTATGAAAAAGTCAATTGCAATATGGAAAGTTGAAAAGGTACAATAAGATGAGAGTGAAATGCAAGAGCATCACTTATATAAAAGATTTACCCATATTGAAGGATAACTGGACAGGTAAACTGATGTCATAAACTTTCAACCAGAACGTTCCCAAAAGACTCTAGCCTCAAGCTAACTTGAATAGTTATTTTTTTATGAGATCAAATGCTAAGGTGTCATATAACGGCCAGCACCAATTGCAGATTCTGAAAGTTACAAGGTTTTCCTAGAAGTCAAAAAGCGAAGACCGGACATCATCAGGCTTGAAATTGTGAATTAGTATTGTTCCTGCAGCAATAATCCTACAGGAATGCCTTAATCAGAAAAACTAAAGCAAAGCAAAACAGTGACAATGCAATGTAGACTATTTCAGAGTTCTGGCATACCTGAAGACAACAACAGCAAGAGATAACAGATATAAAGTAAACTTGACTATCCGGTATTTCTTCTCAGCTTTAACTGCCCTGAACATTTCAGTGACATCAAGAAGATGCTGCTTTTTCACATACCTAAATCATTAAAGTGACAAATCATAATTCATGACAAAAACACACCATAGCTTTTGCTCAACTTTATGCAAAAGTATACTCTCTCCATTTCTAAAAAAAAAGAGCTAATTGACATTTTCGTATAATCCTAAGAGAGCTAAATAGAATAGATCGCAATGTATCAAAAAAAAAGAGAGCTAAATAGAATAATCAAAAATCCATTTTCCTGATTTTTTTTCTTTAAACTGGTTTATTTAACTTATAACCTAACATATATCTAATAATATATAAAATAATTTATGTTATAATAATTCATTTTGTTTCATTAATTTTTCTAAAAAAATTCAACTGACTCCTATATATAGGATCAAAGGAATATAAAGCAAAGTACGTGCTATATAATACTCCCTCCGTTCCTAAATATAAGATCGCTTTGGGGAAGTGGATAAGTTCCTAAATATAAGATCACTTCCTATTTTATCTCAAGTTTTGCCTAAACTACCCTTATACTCCCTCTTTTCATTGAAAATCCCTACTCCTTTTAAAGTTAAGTAATTGAGGGGATTTTGGGAAGATCATGTAATTTTATTGTCTTCCTTAATCTCCCCAAATTAACCAAAGTGATCTTATATTTAGGAATGGAGGGAGTAATTAGTTAGCAAATTTAGCTAAGCTCTCATTTCTTATGTTCCAAACCAAGAAATCCAACAGCAACTAATCAATGATGACAATAGTTGTAGCATACAAATGAAGAAGGAAATGTAAATATAAGTATTCCTAAACCACGTTAGAATTAAAAACTCAGCATGTGAAGCAAAAACATGAAGCTTTATGTGACATACAGCATGAGGTGATAGGCAGTGACAGGAAAAGTGAGGAAGATGATGAAGCATTGGCCAGTGAGGAGGAAGAGAGCAGAGAGTGCAGCCTGCCCAATAAACTCAGGAACAGTCAAGTAATTGATCCGAGAGGAAGCCTCATGTGGATTCACATAGTCAGCCTCCAAGTCTGTTAATATTAGAATCTTCAAGCCAAAAAACAGGAACAATTGTCAGATTCACTGAACTTAAAATAACAGTGATGTAAAGAAATAAATGTATGGAAGAAAAAGAGATTATACCTGATATAATGTGGAGGCAAGAAGAGCAATGTTGAGGGGGAAACAAATTATAAGCCAGAAAAACAGATTCCAGTCCATTTTACTGCCAAAGACAAAAGGGAAAGGAAACCATCATAGGTCCAAGTTTGGACCCTTTCAGCTTCAACTTTAATCACAGAACGGGGCCCAAGCCCAAGCCCAATCCCAAGCAAACATTTTATGTTTTTTTTTTCTTTTTTCTTTTCCAACTTTTCAGTTTTCATTTTCACCAAACTAATTAAGTTATGTGGATATGTGTGTGTGTATATTATTCTCGTATTCTGCAAGGTTAGTGTAGCTTTCTCCTAATTTAAGTTTTAATTTTTCAAGTTTCAGATGAGAGGATTTGACATTTTATAAAGATGTTATGGTCCTAGAATTTATCGATCTACAAGAAACAATATTTAAAATGAAATGAAATTTGAAGTACCAAATTTTTTATTTGAAATTGGACAGATTCAAATCAAAAATTTATTAAAAAAACAAAATCAAAATTAAAAAATGTTGGAAAGCCAACAATTATATTAACCCTATTCTAACTAAATTAACACTTTTAAAAAGGGACTATTCAATTCATGCTAAGCGCTGATACATAAGCACATTATTAAAGGTTTTTTCCTTTAAATTTCCAAGACTCTTTTGACTAAAAATTGGTGACATTGGCAGAAAAGATCTATAAATTATGCATTATAATTATAATAAAAATAAAAAAAGAAGAGATAGATGGAGAAGAAAAAGAACATAATACCAAGAAAAAAGGTAATCCTATATGAGAGAAAAGATGAGTGGAAGAAGGTGAAAGTCAGCTTCAACTAACAATTAATATTAATAATGGTAGAAAATAGTTGAGCAAAACACGCCTCTTTGTGTCGAATCTACACAATACAAGTATTTTTATCCAAAATCTTGTATCTCATAGACTCATACATTTGGGGGGAACTTGGTGCCAAGGTTAATTTTGTTTATTATTCTTTGCTTCCCCATTTTTTCGCTCTCCCTCCACCTTTTCTCTTCGTTACTCATCCCACTTCACGTCTTTTCCTGTGTGCCTTTCTCTTTACATTTCCCAATGCCGTCTTTCTAACATTTCAACACCTTTCTTCCCCTTCTACTTTTCATCTCAGTTTTCCCCACAATTGTTGAATTCCTTAAAAAAATTGTTGTTTGGGGATTATATTGCAAATTTGCAATCGTAGGAACGACTATACGAGCAATTGCAAGACTCGGTCTGTTAATTACTTTTTCTCAGATTTATATGCCCCTTCAGGTATGTCATAGCAGCATTTTCACGGATTAGAATTTTGTTAGTTTGGTATTTTTTGTGATCTAACTGATGATCATTGTGTCACAAAATGGATGACGCGAATGCGAGTTAACAAGGTTAAATTTCCTTTTTTATTTTACTGACATTGCTGTTTTAGCCCATATAGTTTTTATTTACACCTTCATGTTATGAATTCTGATTTTAAGAGTGCCATATGTGTTGTTTTATTACCTGGCAGTTTTATTATCTATCCAACAAAGACCATTTACTACTGGATAAGAGCTTTCTCTGATGAGAGGTAGGAAGGATTATTAAGGCATGCAGTCAAAGAACACGCAGTATCTTAAATCTTGTCAATGAATGTTTATGAATTTTGTTGGGTTTAGTTCTCTTGTTGCAACTTAAACATATTGCAAATCGACTCGGAAACAGGATTGAGACAATGTAGTGCCTTTGAATCAGCTGTTATTGTTGAATTGGGTGTAAATGATTAAACTTTATATTTTTTGGAATATTATTTTGAGTAGCAGCTAATTATTGGCTCTGATTGTGACTCAGGCAATGTAAACATGAGTGTTTGCTCTCCTGTTTGCTTATCTTCAATAAATGCCATTGTCTTGAAAGGTCGTGCAAATCTGCTATTAAGCAGCAATACCTGTGGTCTTTTATCCCAAGGAAAGTCCGGATCATGTTCTATTCATTTGTCCCCTGGGAAGCCTAAGTCACGAAATGTTGGTTTTTCTGTTTATACAACATTGTCTTATCCAAGTACTATGGGCCAAACAATTAGGGGGGGTTACCTGGGATCTTGCTTCTCCAAGCAAAGGGACGATATTCAAGTACTTGGTGTAGGATCTCAGGAGAAAAATGTTGAAATCTCATTGGTTAGCCAAAGTTTGAATATGAGGCTTTTGGTATCTAAACAGAAGATGCTTCCTAAAGCCAAGTGTAAAAATAAGGCGGGGTCAATAACTTGGCTGCATGGATGTGCATCAGCAGGTTTGGTTTTTGGCCTACTCGTTTGTAATTCAAGCTCCCAACCTTCACATTGTGCTGCAGATACAGAGGGCGGGAGAAAAGAAGATGAATCCAGTGAGCCATACGTGAAATTCTCACATGGGAAGAAAGTTTACACGGACTATTCTGTAATTGGTGAGCTGCACATTCTTCCACTAGTAACTTTTTGCCGTTCAGCTAACACAGTTATGCATGGTGTAGTTGGTCAAATACAATAATGCCATTACATTTAACATGAATTGAACATGTACATGGATATATAGAAATAATTACAGTTACGAAAATTAGCTATCATATTTATTAATTGCATCATAAAATTTCTGCGCTGAAGGAATACCTGGAGATGGAAGGTGTTTGTTCCGTTCTGTTGCTCATGGGGCTTGCTTGAGATCTGGAAAACCTTCTCCAAGTGAAAGTCTTCAGAGAGAGCTAGCAGATGAGCTTCGAGGCAAAGTATGTTTTTTGTCGCTAAATCAAATGGCAACATCCTAATAAAAGCTTAAAATCTTCTTTAGCGGACCTTAAGAAAAACAACATACTGGATTGAGCACACGGTTATCTTACATTCATTTATTTGTTTATATTTCATGATAATTAGTTTTTGTCTCATTGCAAATGTTATTTTTAAATAAGTGAAAAGTATTGTGTCTTGACAAATTTAAAATTCCTTTTCATAGAAGTCTGAAGCCATGCTGTTAGTGTTCTTCTGGTGCAATTTTTCTCTCATCATTTCTTCAGCTGCTATTATTTCTGATTTCTTATTTTTTTATGTTACATTGGTCAGGTTGCTGATGAATTTATCAAAAGAAGGGAAGAGACAGAATGGTAGGCTTTCAAGTTACATATTGTTGGAAATAATTCAACACTGAATAATTTGAATTAGTCAAATTTAGGTTGATCTAGTTTTTCTAGGGTTTGTTATTTACTTTTATATTATTTATTTGTTTGTTTAGTTTATCTAGCTAGGTTGTTGCTAGTTTGACTTATTCTTCTATTTGTATTTCTCTCTTCTCATATTACTATAAATATGGGAGACCATCATTAATAAAATTGTCGGACTATTTTGCCGTTTCTATTATTCTACATGGTATCAGAGCTAGGTTAAAGAATGGATAGTCCGATCCCTAGGCAATTAATCTAAGTTGCCTTTGTAATCATAAACTCCAAAAGAGTCGAAATTTTTCTCATATCCTCTATAGTCTTCTTTGTCATTGTTCGTGGAGGCTACTTGTTTTTTAAGGGGAAGAGCGTCGAATTCAGGGGTTTTGTTTCTGGGCACTTTTTTGAAGACACACACCACATATATGGGTTTATAGGGGACCCATCGGTATATTGCTGGTGGTCCGATCAACTTATGACAGCGGGAGGTAAGCGTGTGGCGTTCACGCGTCGTCGCCGCCGTTCATCCACTTGCTGGTGCGTGAAGCGGGTGTACTGATTTCCGGTCTTTTTGTGGCAGTTGTGTTATGTGGGTCGTCCAGTTTTTTGGAGTTTCAATGTGTTTCTCGATGGTTATCTTTGAAGCTCCGTAAGGTTTCAGGTTAGCCCGTAAAACCTGTGGTTGCAGGAGAGCCGGTAAATCCTGTAGGTTGAAGTTAAGCCTGTAAAAACTTTTTAAGGTTGTCGGTTAACCTGTAAAACCGTTGGTTGTAGGAGAACCAGGAAATCCTACGAGTTGCAAGAATGGTCAGATTATGGCGAGTTTATTGCTGTGTTTTCTTTGGTGCTTTGGACATCTATTTGGATCTCATTTGTTCCGATTTGGACTGGTTTTGATGCTTTGGCCTGGTTTGTTCAATCTTTGGTATTGATTTTGGTTGTTTCAGATCTGTTTTGTCATGGTATAATGAGGTGTTTTGGAGTTGTCATCCTGTTTCCGGTGGATCCTAGTGGTGATTGCATTCGGGTTTTGTGTTGGGATAACAAGCTCTATGTTGTTGCCTCTGTGCCTTATTTGATTGCTCTTTGTGTTGAGTGTTCAAATGTCAGTTCTGATTTTAGGTCAAGTGCATAGTTTTGATTTTCAGGGGGTGTTCAAATCTGACCCAAGAATGGTGCTTCTGGTTGAAGATGAAGGACTAATGATGAAGAGTTGCTTTTTTCAATGCATGATTCAGTTTTGAATTATGGGGGAGTGTTGGAAATAATTCAACACTGAATAATTTGAATTAGTCAAATTTAGGTTGATCTAGTTTTTCTAGGGTTTGTTATTTACTTTTATATTATTTATTTGTTTGTTTAGTTTATCTAGCTAGGTTGTTGCTAGTTTGACTTATTCTTCTATTTGTATTTCTCTCTTCTCATATTACTATAAATATGGGAGACCATCATTAATAAAATTGTCGGACTATTTTGCCGTTTCTATTATTCTACACATATCCATAGAGATATCTGTGATTCCAACAGATTGAGTGCCCTTTATGTTAATACTACCTCCGGTCCTAAATATAGGACATAGTTGACTTTTTTTGGAGAGATTAAGGTTGCGAAATAGGTTATTAAATAATGAGATGTTTGATATATTTTTAGATTATCCATTAGTTTATAGGTCAAATAAACTAGTCTAAGGGAAAAAATTAGGTAAATCAATTTATAATTAACTTAATTTGTTTTTTTAGAATTTTCCAAAAAAGTCAACTAGGTCTTATATTTAGGACCGGAGGGAGTATAATTTATGGATGTGAATGCCCAATCAGTTGAAAAAAATACAGCAGGTTGATTGAAGTAGATAGGCTTGGCATTACCTTCTGGCAGATTAGGCCCGTAGTCATTGTTTTAAATCATTTTTTGTTTGCTAAGGATTGTTTTAGAACATTAAGAAATAACTAAAGTGGGATGCATTGGGACCTATTGATTATGGTGTTCGACTCCTAACCACTAAGATCCCAGTTTGATCAGCCTATTTGGTTCAATGAAATAAGAAATAACTAAATTGGATCTTTTTTATTACATGGATTCTAAGAAATGAATTGCAATTTTCGCTACTCATGAATGGTAAGCTTGTTAAATTTTCATTTGTTCGCATGGATATGCCAAATCAGACTGTTAATGGTTAAAATCATTGATTGCTTTTGCTTATTTTATCATGGGTATTCTTTGATGCCGGACGAGAATGAGAAATTGTATGAGTCATACTATTGTGACCCCATGAAATGATTGTTTCTGATGAACTAGGATTTGGTTGTCACGTGAAATGTACAGGTTTGTTGAAGGTGATTTCGATACTTATGTTTCCCAAATTAGGAAGCCTCATGTGTGGGGAGGTGAACCTGAACTATTCATAGCTTCGCATGTTCTGCAGTTAGTTGCCTCTCTCTTGAACCAGTTCATTTAATCATTATCCATTTGTATACTTCCTAATGTCGGTTGTTGAACTAATGTGAGGCCAATTCTGCAGGATGCCAATAACAGTGTACATGCATGACAAGGATGCCGGCGGCCTGATATCTATTGCTGAGTATGGCCAAGAATATGGTAAGGAAAACCCGATTAGAGTTCTCTACCATGGCTTTGGCCATTATGATGCATTAGAGATTCCTGGAAAGAAGGGGCTTAAGTCAAGACTCTAGCAGTTTGCATGCACGTTGCAAATTTAATTAAGACAAGCATATTGTGTACTCTGTACATTTCATATTGTTTATTTTAGTTCAACTTGAAAGAACCAATATGGCATAATTTTTTTTCTTTTTTTGGGTAACTAAAGAAGAATACTGCTCTACTTCATTACTCTCTTGGCAAACAATCCCTTGTATACCTTTCTGCTTCATTGATAGTGGTGGCGCATAGAATGTAATATTATATTGCGGGTTTGGACTAAGCCTAAAGGCAAAACACCAACCCAAAAATAAATTGCCACAATGTAATATGCTTTTGCAATATAGAATTATGATTGTAAATTTATATTTCTTGGACTTTAATAAGTGACACTTTTGATGTCCTGTGGGTTATGGTCCCTGGAGGTTGGAATGCACTCTGCTTTCATGGTAAAATGCTTGGTCAAGTTATGTCTCCGGACTAGGAAGAGCACTTACAGGGTTGATTACATATGATATATTAATAAGGCTCTTACATAGGCGAGAATATGAGATTGAACTTGTAACATTATGGATATGAGCAAACCATTTTACTATCTCGTCCAACTTTTGTTTGCTATTTTAATTTTTTTTATAAACTGTTTGCTATTTATTTGAGTAGTGGCTTTTTTATAATACTTTTTCTGTAAAATGGGCTTTTGAGGTGGGGCCCGAAACTTCAAAGTGCACAAAATTCTTGTTAGTTGGCCTTTCGGTGAAAGTTAGAATAGTGGAGGGTAGGAATGCAAGGTGGTCCTGGTATTGTTTCCTCACGTTCCTGTTTTTATCTTCCTTTTACTGCTCCACTGTCCTTTTACTTACCCCATTGGCTTCTACTGAACTTTGAACTTCTTGTGGATAATTCTTAATTTTCTGGGTATACTATAAGAGACCCGTGACAATGCTAACAATAAGAGCAGTTGAATAGGGGGAAATCCCAACTTGTGATGAGATAATCATTTTGTGACCCACACTCCAGCAGCAATTATAGGGCCCGGGACAGCCTTTGATCCAGATGGGTCATTGGTCATTACTGAATTAGTTGTAATTTGATTAAAGGGCGAAGACCCAAAAATGATACATAACTATTGGTCAAGGAACAAAAATAGTATATAATTATTCCAAGGTAAAAAAATGACATCCAACTTTTACTATGTGATCAAAAATGATATTTTCACTAATATGACAATAATATTAAACATAGAAAGTCTAAAATGCCCTTATAAATTAATCGCTGCCCAATAAAAGTTTATTTAATTATAGGGCATTTTGGACATTTCATGTCTACTATTATTGTCATATTAATGAAAATATCATTTTTGATCACATGGTAAAAGTTGAGTATCATTTTTGTACCTTGTAATAGTTATGTACTATTTTTGTTCCTGAACAATAATTATGTATCATTTTTGGGTCTTCGCCCTTGATTAAAATAAGATTGCAATCGTGCTCACAAAAGAATCTCTCAAATGAAAAGAACTAGGTAGCAAGGTTGAGTTTAGACTAGGCAACATTTGTATATTTATTCCCCTTGATCTAGTAAACGTTGAGATTTGAGCTCGAATAGAAGGTAAAAAAGAAGATTTTAGCTTGAATAATTGTGGAAGGGATTTAGCAGAGCACGTGACACACAAAAATTCGCTCCATTTGAAAGAAAGAAGCCATCGCTGGATCCGTGAAGCACTTTTATTTAGTTATTTATACTTATTTAATTAATTTGTGGGTATGAGAAGGAAGCAGTGGTGTTGTGTTGAGAATTGAGAAAAGTAAGAAAAGAGGGTCACAGACAGGCATGTTGTCCTTGTTATATGATTTTCTGACACCACGCCTCAAAATCCAAATTAAGATTTTGAAAGAAAAGAAATCTGTACAAGGCACAAACGAAACAGGTCGTCCCCTATGAGGACGACTCACTCCATTTATATTTCAATCTGATGCCGCAGATGGCGGATTTTTGTCACTTAGTAGTGTGAGTACTGAGTAGTATTATCTTTGCCCTTTTCGCCATCAAATTAGTGCTACTTTCCAAGTAAACAGTCAAATCTTCCTTAACTCGTTTTTTTATACTATATTTTTTCTTTCTTTTCATAACTAACACTACGTATCTAAGCCGCCAACACCATAAAATGACAGTAGAAAATTACATTGTGAATTTCTACGTGTCATGTAATTTATTCAAAATGTGAATATTATTATTATCCAAATATTGAATAGTGCTCACTTAAAATTCATAAGGTATTTATGTGCCATTTTTATTAAAATTACCCGTGGATATTTACATATCTACTACAATGCAATTGGAAGGCAGGGTATGTCACTCAAAACTGCCAATATTGTTTAAAGGAATATTTTACTGATTATTAAAAACTTAAGAGGTAATTAATTCGATGTCTCACCCAACACACATAATATAAGAAAAATCTCATGAAATCACGAAATTAAAGTAGTGTTTAAAGAAACTTTACTTTAATTATCATCCAAGTCAAGAAGACAATTTTGACATCCTTATTATTATTCTGAGTTAGATGTTGTGATTGGTGCCAAATAACTTGTTACGCCTTGTCATAAGAACACTGTTACTCATAGGACAAACAATTGCTATTAGTTAAAATGTAAACACTTGTGAGTTGTAATTAGCGCCGAATAACTTGATGCACATTGTCAAAATATTGTTATTCACTACACAAACATGGGTGTGTTTGGATGAACATTGAAAAAGTGATTTATTTTTCCATTTGACTTATAAATATGTTTGAATGACTTTTTGTTCAAAAGAGACTTATTTTTAAGTCATGTTGAAAAATAAGCTGGCTTATTTCAAATAAACTGGGTAAAAATAAGTCTAATCAAACATAGAAAAAAGTGACACACTCAAAACAAGCTTACTTATTCAAAATAAACTAGCTTATTTTTAAAAAGAGTAGAGTTAAATACACTCAACAATGTTTCTTGAATTAGACAATAAGTGGTACTCCCTCCGGTCCTATTTATAAGTCGCCAACCGCCTCTAAATTTTGGTCCTTAATATAAGTCACCAACTACCACTAACTAACTTATTTATTAAAATTGTCCTAATATACCCTTACATTGGAAAATGAACATTGGAAGATGAGAAGAGAGAGAAGATGAAAAAAACACTTTTATAGATAGAGGATTAATGAAGAAAGAGAAAAAGTAGTGGCCCATAGTGATAAAGGTGGAAGGGGCAAAAATGGAAAAGACAAAAATAATAAAAACAATTTAATGATGTAACTTCCATTAATCTACATTCCTTGGTATGCACAATTTAGGCGGTTGACGACTTATAAATAGGACCGGAGGGAGTAATTAATACTCCACTAGATTGAGTTATTAATTAATTAATAGTAAGTGGTAAAAAAGAGGGCTTCAACGATTGGACAAAATGTACAGTGAGTGAGGTGAGGAAGGGAAGGATTTAATTTAAACCGTAAAAAAATCCATGGCCGAGACAAAATTCAAATTCCACAGAACCATCTTCTTCTCCATCTTGAACCACGCACACACACACTGCAACTCCATCAAAAAATGATCCCTTCCACATTCCCATCTCCCTTTCTTTAATCCCCACTTGAACAACAACAATGGTATCCCACTCCCACATTGCTCCCACTCTCTTCCTCTTCATCTTCTTGGCACCTCCCTCCGTTTCACTAAACTCCGACGGCCTCTCCCTCCTGGCCCTCAAGGCCGCCGTGGACTCAGACCCCTCCGGCGCCCTCTCCACGTGGAGGGACACCGACCCCACGCCATGCCACTGGAAGGGCATCACCTGCACCCTCAACCGCGTGACGCACCTGATCCTCCCCCACGCCGACCTCTCCGGCTACCTCCCGTCGGAGCTGGGCCTCCTGTCCTCCCTCCTCCACCTCTCCCTCCCCTTCAACAACCTCTCCTCCTCCCTCCCCTCCTCCCTCTTCAACGCCTCCTCCCTCCTCTCCCTCGACCTCTCCCACAACTCCCTCTCCGGCCCCATCCCCCCGCAAATCTCCTCCCTCTCCCATCTCTCCCATCTCGACCTCTCCGACAATAAACTCAACTCCTCTCTCCCTACCCAACTCTCCCTTTTGACCAACCTCGTCGGAGATTTAAATCTCTCCAATAATCGCTTCTCCGGCGAGATTCCGACCTCCCTCGGGAACTTACCGGTGGTCGTCAGTTTGGACCTCCGTAATAATAACCTCTCCGGCGGGATTCCTCAGTTTGGTTCTCTGCTTAATCAGGGCCCCACTGCTTTTTCCGGTAACCCTGGGTTGTGTGGTTTTCCTTTGCAGAATCAATGCCCTGAAGCTCACAATATCACTGAAAACCCTGAAAACCCTAGAACCGTTAATCCTGGCCTTCCTATTCAACAAACGAAGCTAAAAAATGATCGAGGTCGTTCTGTGATTTTATCTGTAGTTTTTACCTTGTCGTTGTTGGTGATGGTGGTTTCAGTGGTGGTTTGGGTTCTAAAACGACGTCGTCGTACGGTTGATTTGGGGAAGTTAGGGAAGGAAAACATGGAAGAAAATAAAGGAGATGAGGAAATACAAGGGCAGGGGCAAAAGGGTAAATTTGTGATTGTAGATGAGGGGTTTAGTTTGGAATTGGAGGATTTACTGAGGGCGTCGGCGTATGTGGTTGGGAAGAGTAAGAGTGGGATTGTGTACAAGGTGGTGGCTTTGGCTAAAGGTGGTGGCGCGGCGGCTAATGTGGTGGCTGTGCGGCGGCTCAGTGAAGGGGATGACACGTGGAAGCTTAAGGAGTTTGAGGCTGAGGTGGACACCATTGGGAGGGTCAATCACCCTAATGTTGTGAGGTTTAGAGCTTATTACTATGCGAGTGATGAGAAATTAATTATCACTGATTACATCCGCAATGGTAGCTTGCACTCTGCACTTCATGGTATAACATTTTGTTTCTTCATTTTTAGTAAACCTACTTTACTATATACTACTACCTCCGGTCCTAAATATAAGACAGAATTGACTTTTTTAGAGAGATTAAGGTTGCGAAAAATATGTTATTAAATTATGACATATATATTTTTAGATTTGGTGAATCAGTTTATAATTAACTTATTTTGTTCTTTTAGGATTTTTTAAAAAAGTCAACTAGGTCTTGTATTTAGGACGAGAGGAGTACATGGTATGTGCCAACGTGTGACCGTGTGTATTATTTTTCATTTTTTTTTTTGTTCCATTTGATTATGACTATTATGATCACTGTTGGTTTGCTTTTAGTGTTCACGCATGATGGGAACACAATGAGGTCAATCATGAATTCAAATTCCACTTTTTACTTTAAAGAGCTAATAATGCGGTCATGTGATTGTTGTCATGATGGTTTGTGAAATGTGTGGGAGCTTGGTGAATTAAAGCTGCTTTAAACTTTAATTACCACTTTCTGGTGTTTTCTTTGTTGTGCATTGCATATTTTGAGCAATCCCGTCTTGTCCTTGAATAAATATAAGAATATTGCATCTACATCTGAGAATATATAGTCTCAATGTGGCTATTGTCCGTGATCATGCAAAATGGGTATCTCTGTTATGGTTCTTGAATAAAGTGTCCCTTCTTTGTGGTCCTGCCTTGTATGGATGGATAGTGATAAGTGCCATAAATCTAACCATATGGCTTCGTCCCCTTCTGCTCACTAAAAAATCCACGTCTCCAATGCACCCGTCTTTATTCCCTCCAGATCATCTGCCTTAGATAGTGGACCGAGCTGGCGGTGGTTGTCTTGAATTGAGTGAATGCTGCTGAAGTGGTGGTGGTCCATTAGAGTAAAAAGTTTTCTCTTTTGTTTTTATTAACATGAAAACAATGTGGAAAGTTAAACTCTGATGCTAATCGTGGTGAGGTCACTTTCAGCATTTACTCTCCACTTGAAAGCTCTGTTTGAAGCTTTTTCTGCTCTATGTTTTATTTTTGGTTACAGGTGGACCTGCCAATCCTTTACCACCATTGACATGGTCAGCGAGGTTAAAGATTGCTCAAGGAGCTGCAAGGGGGTTAATGTACATACATGAGTTCGGTGGTCGAAAATACGTGCATGGCAACCTCAAATCAACAAAAATCTTGCTAGACGATGATCTCAATCCTTTCATATCTGGTTTTGGGCTTACCCGTCTCATGTCTAGTAGCTTAAAGCCTACCACAATGGCACCAAAGCGTCAGAATTCAAAGCAGTCTATTGCAGCCTCTGCAATGGCAGCTTCCCAAAACAGCTACCTAGCACCAGAAGTGCGCATAATTGGAGGAAAATATACTCAGAAATGTGATGTGTATTCTTTTGGTATAGTGCTGTTAGAATTATTAACTGGACGGAGTCCAGATTCAGGAGCAGATAATGAGGGTGAAGTACTAGAGGGTTTTGTGAGGCAGGCATTTAGGGAAGAGAAGCCATTGTGTGAGATCATAGACCCAGCACTCATTTCTGAAGTGTATGCTAAAAAACAAGTAGTTGCAGCATTTCATCTTGCACTGAATTGCACAGAACATGACCCCGAGTTGCGACCAAGAATGAAAACCATGTCCGAGAGCCTAGATCGGATCAAGGCACCATGAGAAATAAGGAGGATTGCCGGCAAAATTTTGGTCATGGGTGGCTGTGCTTTGAGGTTGGATTGGTGATGAATTTGTAAGATGCTTGGGCAGTAGGAGTAGGAGTAGGAGCAGCCAGATGTTTCATAATGTACTTTGTTCTGAAAGTGAAATCCAATGCAATGAATGTTTCGCCTCTGTTATACTAGTAAAGAAGCATTGGTCAGTGGGTACTTGAAATTGCGTATCTTTCTTTAATTGTGTATTTTGAATTTGAAATTGCTGGGCGCAGCCATTGGATTGGGAACTGAAAAATCTTCACTTGAACGCAGACTCTGACAGTAATTAAATATGGGAATCGGACAACAAATCTTGTTCAGTGACAACAAATCTTGTTCAGTCAGTGTTTTGCTTGATCATCAATCAATCCCCAACGAACTATATAAACCCTTGTTCTTTTGGAGTAAATGGGCCGGCCCAACATTGATATAGTTTTGAATCATTTTTTTTTTAAAAAAAGTGCTGGTGAACTTTGACAATTTTATAAGTATAGTTTGAACAACTTTTTTTTTTAAAAAAAAATGTGACACGTAAACTTTTGACTATTTTATAACGGTGGATTTGACACTTAACCCAAAAAAAATATAAGTTGCCATAAGCTATTATTTTCTTATACTTATAAGTTGTTTATTCACCATAAATACAATTAGAACAAAAGTTTCTCAAAGACACAAAATGTAGTTTGTTCTGAAAATCTTTGCAGATAACATCGCCTCAGTAATAGGAGTACTAGTAAAAGCAGTGGCAGTGTGGATACTGGAGGTTGCTTATCTTTCTTTAACTGTTTGTGTTTTCTGAATTTTAAATTTCTGGGCCTGGGTAGTTATGGGAGCAATTGTCACTTGTAGAGTCTGACGATAATAAGTATTGCCTCCATTCCTAAATATAAGTCTTATTTACCTAATTTGATTAGATTAAGGTTGCTATTAAGTTATTTAAAATAATGTGATAATTAACAATATGCTTAACCATCTACGTTTAGCTTCATCATTTCTCTCTTATTGTCTAATATTGAGGAGCATTGAGAAGCATTTTGTCAAACTCGCGAGTTGACTCTCCGATTTTACCGTTTTTACAACACTACCTAACCAAAACGTGTCATGAGTCACCTAAATTTTCAGTATTTAAAAATTTGGTAAAAACTTACGTGTTTACATTGTAAATTCACCGTTTTTATGTTTTTACCTTACAGAAAATTGTGTTAACTTGCTACTAAACTCATCTTAATTATTTTTAATTGACAATATTTAATGAATTTAAATATAGATTTCATATAAATTTATCTATAGAGGTTGATATAGTACTCTTATTCAATTATATAAAAATGAATTCGAGTCAATTTATTATTATTTTTTGTACTCTTATTCAATTATATAAAAGAAATACATGTTTTTTGATACGTAAACTCTTACGAGTTTACGATTCGAGTTTACGATCTGAGTTTACCTTATCTCCACGAGTTTATTTAAACTCATGAGTTTGATAACCTTGTTGAGAAGGATAATTTGGGGAGTAAATGAGCCAGCCCAATACATTTGACAAATTTGCTAGTTTATTAACAATATGCTTAACCATCTACGTTTAGCTTCACCGTACTATAATGCCTTATCTGTAGAAGTTTATTTTGCTCGTAAATGAGCCAGCCCAATACATTTGATCAGGCGTACGCGTACAACTTCCATAATGGCCCATATGATGCCTAGCTCTGATAAAATTAGACAATCCTTTTTTTTGCCATGATAAAATTAGACAATCAGCGATTTATAACGTTTTGTTTGAAAATTTTAACAACTACTCAATCTTATTCAATAAAAGAATTAAATAAGATTCAACTAAATTATTTTTTAAAAAAAAAGCAGTCATGGCAAACCTCCTTTTTTTCAAATCACTGTTGAGTGCAAATACCGCCACACAACAGCCAACAATTATTGAGTAACTCAAGTTTTTGGGCCTCTACATTAATTGACGTCTTTTTTTTTTCTTCACTTAATTTTTCTACAATGCATCTAACATATAGTAATACAATCTTAAATCTATGGTTCTGTTGGGGTACTAACATAAAATTTTGTTGTGTTAGTTTTATTGCTGAATGAAATAGTAGATCTTTAGTGAAAGAACATAAAAAAAATTCAATTCGGTGATGTTTTCTGCGGGAATGGAGAGATCAAGTACTGATTTCATATAAAGAGGAGAAAAAAGGAACAATACATTTGACATTTGTAAGGAAGGGATGGTGCTCCCCCCTACATGGCACAAGAAGGCCATACCCTGTCGCAGCAGATCTACAAAGGTTTTTGGAAATACTCAATGACAGCATTCAAATTAAATATTAAAATAGTCCTTATATTAATAGCAATAATAGATGGAGGAATACGAGGAAGAACCTTTGAGACAACATATCGGTCGTTGCTTCAAAAGGAAGTTCCCTGCCCTTATTCATTATTATCTCTGCGGTATCTAAAAATAATAAATATATTGTAAAAAATAATTTCTAATAGTGGAAAGTCACAGATATTCAGTTTAAAGTAATGTACCCACATTTCAAATATACAATTAGTTGATTTTTTAAAAAATAAATCTGCTAAATAAATTAATTAATTATAACATATGCGGTGTATTATTTACATGTTAGCTAACAATTTAAATAAACTAATTTGGAGCAAATTAATTTATATATAACACGCTTAGTAATGTTGCATTCATTCTCAATTCTCACAAACTCTTTCAATGTATCATCACATTTTATTATTACTAAACATTCAAATAACTGTATTTATAGGTTATGTTGGTGATTTCTCTTCCTGACATAATTAACTCCTTAAGGAGCCAAATTCACCAAAAAAATTAGTAGAATTTTATACAATTAGACCATCTATATATGTTGATTGAATTGTTTTAATTTTTAAATTGGTGGGGAATAAAGAGAGGAAAATATTTTACAAGTAAAAACCATAGAGGGGAGGGGAAATGTGGGGGGCTCACGTGTGGGTGTTTGCTTCCACAGAAACAGCACCTTTTTCATTCTACTTTTGATGGCCTTTCCTCTCTTTCACAAGTCCTCTGCCTCCCTTATCTCCATTTCAATTTCTTTCCCATTTTGGCATTTCCGATGCATTCCCACATTTTACTCCTTGTTTGGTTGCAAGAAGCCAAAGAAAGTTGCTTGTAAATAATTGAAAAGTTAAGGGGTAATATGATCATTTACATATATCTCGGGCCCCACAAGTTTTCTCAATCAATCTCACACTTATCGTGGGGCCCACAAACTTTACTCTCTCATCATTACCCCTACTTTCCATCTCCTACTATTTCCATTTCTAATTCTTAACTTTCTTTCTTCCAACCAAACATACTCATTAATCATTCGCTTTCCTAATGACTCTTGCTCTTGTTCACAGAGACACATTCATACTTTATTCTGTTTTTATTATAAATTGTCAACTACTCATTTCTCACATATCATTGAATGATAGATTAGTCTTAAAATTCATGTAAAATTTATTACTTTTATCAACTTCACCCTTCATTAAATGGTGTGTTTCACAATTTCAACTTTGAATCTCCGTTAATAACAAGGGTAAAGTGGAGAAAAACATTTAATGCGGTAGTTGATGTCTTATATTAAAGACCCAAAATTGTAGGTAGTTGATAACTTATAATAACGATGGGAGAATATTTGTTTTAGCCCAGTTAATCTCTACAGCTTTTCTTTTTAAATCACCGCAGTGTGAATTTCCTCTTAAAACCAGATGGAGGTCCAAATGAAACGAGATTCTTTTTCAAGTGAATAAAGAATTCTAATTTATAGTTTATGACATAAAAATGTGGTGTGTGAATGTATATCAGTGGTTGTTTTATTGTTTGGACGAATCCATAATGTCACCCTGACGTCACGTGGGAATCATAGGGTGTTGCCTTCTGTACTATGCTCATTGTTGCTATTAATAGTAGTCTCTTCTACGATCCTGTTGCACCATTGATATCACCTGTCATCACCCTGTTGTGCTTTGTTAACATGAGAAAGGAAATTCAAAGAAGGTAATAATATTTTGTTGCGTGGCTACCCCATGTGGAAGGTGATGCATCCGAATATAGTAAGTCCCGCTAAATTCAAATATCATATAATCAGATTATTGTCAGCTGGTCACACGGTTGGATTCTTAAAAATAAAATTGGTAGGTTAAATACTTAAAGGTCATATTTATCTTAAAAATATACATAGAAAATCATACCCGCCTCTAAAGTATGTTTTGGTCCAAAATATGTTTTTCCATTACATGAAATCAATAATAAACAGAGTGGAAAGACACGTGTAAAAACTGAGAATAGTGTGACATAGACATGCACATGCACAAGACGGAAGGTAATAAACAACTGTGAAACTACCAAGACAAATGAGCCTATAGGAGAATTTTAATTGAAAATTTAGTGGGCCTAATTAGGTTAGGGAGAATTTTAATTGAAAATTTGAAATAGAAGCTGTTTAAAAAAAATGCTTTGACAGTTTCTTTTTTTTTTTTTTGAAAAAATATTCAGATATAACAAACTCTCCTCTTTTTTTATTAAGATATGATATTTAGAAAAAATCTATAAAAGTTAGTAATAGAATTAAAACCAATTTTTTTTATTGATAAGGTTCCAACCAAGCTTAGACATAAATTCATATACGAAATTCTTTTCTCTTCAATTGATGGATTGAATTCGCTTCAACATTAGTAATCCAAAGGAATTTTTTGGATAGTGGTGGAGTGAATTATTTACTACGCTTTGTTGGCACCTATGGCAAAGACGTAATAGTAGAATTTTTTAAGGAAGAGCTAATCCTAATCATATTTTAATTATGAGAGCTAGATTGATGATTTTGAATTTGAGACAAGCAGAGAAGAATCTCCATGGAGTCAACTTTACTGGCTTTCGTGTTAAAGACAGGTCGTTAAGATGGTCTCATCCTCCGCAAGGATGAGTGAAAATTAATGTGGATGGGGCGTTTTCAAATTCTCATGGATTGGGTTGTGGAGGTATATTGAGGGATCATATTGGCTCTTTCATAGAAGGATTCATGTTTAAATCTATTGAGGGTGATAGTCTTGCTGCGAAGTCATGGGCTCTAGTTCTTGGCTTGAGAATGACTTGGGAGAAAGGGGCTCGAAGAGTTATTATTGAATCAGACGCCCTGGAAGTGGTTGAACTGATGTACCAACCATTTTCACCTAGTCATCATGAATCAAATTTAACTCAACAAGCGAAAAACTGGTTGATCGAATCCTGGGATGCGAAGATCACTTATATTCAAAGAACCATGAATATAGTGGCAAATATGTTGGCGAAACAGGCTATGACATTAGTTCTAGGATATCACCCGATTACACAGGCTCCTCCTGTTTTAGTACTTGCGATTAATAGAGACTTTGTTATCAGTTCCTCAATTAGCTAATTAGCCATTGTATTTCTTTTTTTCATAAAAAAAGAGAATTAAAACCAAATTTGTGACGAAAAATCCATAACAGATTTTTGTTTTTGAAATGTAGTGTAAGTGATGAAATTTAGTTTCTGAAAAAAAAAATGATGGAATTTACTAATTTAGTGACTTTTTTTATCAGAATGGAATTTAGTGAATGAAAACTTAGTGAACAAAATTATGTTATAATTTTTAATTAGTTTTTAACCAAAATAAAAGTTTCACCTTCTAATGAAGAATAAAAAAAATTGTGAGAGAGAAATTAGTGACGACATGATTTCCGTCATAAATTTCCGTCACAGATATCCGTTATAGATCTTAGTTGACATCATGTTTGTGACGGAATAGAGACGGAAATTAGGCGAATTGCTTATGTAATATTAGTGACGGAATTCGAGACGCATTTGGGATGGAATTGCAACTAATTTTGTGACGGGATTTTGTGACAAATATTAGCGATGTATTTTCCACGGATTTGTGACGAAAATTTGTGACACAATTTATTTCGTCACTCATCCGTTATTAATTGTCTTTTGTGACGGAAAATAGTGACGTAAAATTTCCATTGCAAATGTCTGTCACAAATCCATCTACAATTCTGTCACTAAAATTTGTGATGGAATTTGTGACATATTATACACGGATTTGTGATAGAATATATCCCGTCACTAACATTCCGTCACTGATATCATGTTTTTTTGTCTAGCTAGAGCAAACTGAAACAATCTTACCATTCTCTTGAATGTTGATAGCAACGAGAAGGCTAACTTATAATTTACCATGATCAAATTAAAAGAAAGATAATAGAGGTCTTATGGTTGTCCAAAGATATGCTCACATGAGTCCACCCCTTTAATGTCAATGTCATAAAATAAGCAGCTTTAATTTAAACACATCTTCTTCATAGGAAGGGTGAAAACCAAGGGGTTTGGAAACAAACCCCAAGGAATAAGAGATCATTAGTAATATAAGCCAAGTTTCTACACAAATAACACTAACCTACAAAAGAAGGATAAAATATGACTCACTAGACAATCGCATAATGAATAATACACAAAACCTAATCTAATAACTAATAGGGTGACAAAGAATCAGAAGATACTACCAAAAATACACTCAATCTTGATAGTACTACAAAAGAATTATCACTGTGCTTCGGCAGCTGTGAGCCAGCCACCAAACTCAAACCAGCTACCATTCTTCACCATCGCTACCCTCACGAAGTACCATACCTTGTCATTGTCGCTCTTGACCTCTGCATTAATCTTTTTGTCGGTGACAACATTGTTGATGTTGTTCTCCGATCCGTTGACTCCAATGGTGACATTTCACCTTCTTTGAGGGATAAGCAAGGAAGAACTCCAAGAGAATACACACACACACACACACACATATATATATATATATATCCATACTCACCTTGGATCTCCAACCCCAACCTTTGATTTTGCTCTTCCCCATTAGTTTTACGGTTCTAGAACCGTTGCCAAGCACTTAAATTTTTTAATCATACAAAAAAAATTATATTTATGAACGGTTATTTAACCGTGGTAAATTAAAGTTGATGGGAAGCTACTTCCAAATTAGCAACGGTTATACGTTGCTAACAAGTACTACTAGTATTTTTTGAAGTCAATCACTTGCTTTTCACCACAGTTTCCACTATAATTGTGAGTATGTGTTCTCTTTCCAACAATTTTTACCAAACCGTTGGAAAATATGCGCTGTTAAACAACATGACTTTTTTGTATATTGACAGCAATAGACTTGATTTACGAGAGATGGCGTAACGTTGTTTAATTTATATCCTAACTGGTCCGTCTTATCTGATGCTCCAAACAGCATGACGCCCCAAATTTGACTTCTCTCCTTGTATGTTGTCATTTTCAAAGAAGAATCATGGATCCTTTACTTTTATGTTTAGATGACAATCGTATCGGACTTATCTAGAAAAGAGCAAAGCATGCGAATAATACAAAACTTATTAATCTAGCTAGTTATATTATTCATAAATCACATTATTGCTCAGCTTAAAATTTGCATTAATATATGTTCGTTTGGGTGCTTGATGTAATTGGAAGATTGGAAGTACTCCATGTAAAAAGGAAGAAGATCTGAAGAGAAAGACGGCGCATGTGAATAGTGGAAAGCGAAAACGACGCATAAACGATAAAAATGAAAGCCTGAAAGCGACAATGCATGGAAAGAAAAAGGGAAAATTAATTTGAGGTCCCCACAAGGGACTTAATACTAGAAAAGTCCCAAAAGTTGAAAAAATTAATGGAGGGTCCCAAGGGACCTCACTTTAATATACTTGAAAAGTGAAAAGACACTTTTGCCCCTCCATTCTTTTTCTTCCCCACTCCTCCATTCTCTCTCTTCTCCCTCCTCCTTCTTCTTCCCCACTCCTCTCCTCTGCACCAGATCTTCCTGCCTGCCCCTCCGCCAGATCATCCTCTGCCTCTCCCTCTCCAAGTTCTTCCTCCGCCTCCTCTCCTCCCCCTTCCTCCGCTCCCTCTCCCTCCACCACCCTCCCCCCCTCCTCGCCCTCCGCCCCCCCACCACCTCCCCTCCACCACCCTCCCCTCGCCCTCCGCCCCTCCACCACCGCCTCCCCTTCCCCCACCCCCCGTCCCCCTCCCCTCTCCCTCCTCGCCTTCGACCCCCTCCTCGACCTCTGGCTCTCTCTCCCTCCCCCTCTCCTTCCTCCCCTTGCCCTCCCTCCTCCCCGTCGCCTCCTCCCCCGGCCTCCTCTACTTCTGGGCCCACACCCCCTCCCCCTCCCTCCTCCTCCTCGCCTGCAACCCCTTCACCCGCCAATTCCGCCCCCTCCCCCAGCTCGGCTCCGTCCCCCTCGGTGGTGGTGGGGTCGGGATGGGAGGCATTGGTGGGGTCGAGAGGGAGGGGGCCGGAGAGGGCGCCGCGTTCGATGGGGCCAGAGAGGAAGACGGCGGCGTGGCGGTGGTCGGGATGTGGCGGCGGCGACGGCGGGGGAGGGGAGGAGGAGTGGGGAAGAAGAAGAATGGAGGGGCAAAAGTGTCTTTTCACTTTTCAAATATATTAAAGTGAGGTCCCTTGGGACCCTATATTAATTTTTTCAACTTTTGGGATTTTTCTAGTATTAAGTCCCTTGTGGGGGACCTCAAATTAATTTTCCCAAAGAAAAACCTACACTACCAAGTTTATTCATCTATTTTGCCCTTCATCACATATTTACATCATATAAAAAGAGCTGTTTAAACAATCAGAATTATTTTTGGCAAAAAAGATATTACTTAGACTATTTACTTTTTTATAATTCTAGTCACATTTTTTGGAGTTTTACTGCTTGACCCAGAGTCAGACAGGTTAGGAGAATCCTCACTTGGATAACTTACATGCGACGGATTAGAATCGGAACCAGACATGTTCTTGATAAAAGATAGAGGGAGAAGATACCTGAAATAGAGACGGAGAAAGCGTTCGAAGAGAGTATGACTTAGGGCGATGGAAGATGAAACAAAAAGCAACAAATAAGAAGCCACAGACATAAAGGGAAGGAACGCCAGTTTTGCAAAAATAAGCGCCAATTTCTGTAGAAGTGCATCTAAGCCGTCGGACGTGGGCAAGCGAAACGTCAAATTAATCTCAGCCATTAGATGTTTTAACCGCTACTTCCCAATGACCATTCGCAACGTCATCGAGAAGTGGGGGACTTAGTGTTGCGACTAAATTCAACTTAATGTAAAAGGCCCACTAGGCCCAAAAGGTGATAAGTCTGAAGAAGCCCAATGTGTCAGAGAATCGACTAAATCTTCAATGCTGGTCAAAGATATTCTGTAACCGCTATTTAATTCTTTGTAATCTCCATATTTATGGGAATCAAAACGGAAATACCCATAAGTGTGTAAATTGATTATTCCAACGGATAGGAAATTTGTAGCCTATATATAGAAACTCGATCCATGTAAAGGACCATCCAATATCTTATGAATCTTGTACTTTCTATTTCTCTCTTTCGCTAGTCGACCAAAGTCTAGCCGACTAATCTTTTGTATTACCATTGTGGTTTGTCCACACATTCTGAATAAAATCATTATTCTTTGATTTGATATATTTGTGTATCAACAAATAGTAATTAACACTCCATCCATTCTGTAATATAAAAGCGAAATTTGAATGATTTAAGTCCAAAATACAAGAATTCACCTTACACTTTCTTAATTTAATGTATTATTTTTCCTATTTTATCTCTGATTCTCTTTATTATTTTAAATGTTTATGTATATTTATTTATTTTAATAGTATCATAATAGTATCAATGAAGAGTGTCTATTTTTTACTGATCTACGAGTATTGTTCTTTCCTTCTACGAAAATATTTTACAATGTAGGATTTGCCGATTTGATTGGTGGAGAATGTGTTGCATTAATTAATAGCATTATAGAATATGTGAGAAAAGCTGTATAAAAAGTAAAATTTCACACCTGACGCAGTTCATACTAGTAATAAATACGTACTACTACACAAAACTTTGACGTCAATGAATTTCACAGCCGCCAACCTCCCTTGTTTAAAGATTGATAGGCTCCAAACCATTTTATCATACTTTTAGTCTTTTATCATGTCAGGGTGTTAATTATGGTATTCTCTCCTGTAACTTACTCCTATACCTTGGCAAAAAAACTATATACTCCTATACATCAACAATACTGTTAATATACATAGCCAAATAAATATCTCTTTATCTTAAACATTACACCAACGATCATATAATCCCAATAAATGAATTGTAATCTAGTAAAGAAATTGGCTAGAATTAGCCAAAAAAGAACAATAATGGTAAAACAGTTTTTTTGGTGAGATGAGAAAAGTGTGTTTACAAGTAAAAGATTTAATAGAACATATTTTTTGGACTAAATAAAATAGAATTCAAATTAGTTAATATTTGAAAATTTGGAGAGTAAATGTATGAGTATATATGTATATCATATGGTGAGGGTAGTTCGGGAGTCATAAAAATTAATGACATGAATGTACGAAGACACACGGAGTCATAAAAAAACTATATACTCCTATACATCAACAATACTGTTAATATACATAGCCAAATAAATATCTCTTTATCTTAAACATTACACCAACGATCATATAATCCCAATAAATGAATTGTAATCTAGTAAAGAAATTGGCTAGAATTAGCCAAAAAAGAACAATAATGGTAAAACAGTTTTTTTGGTGAGATGAGAAAAGTGTGTTTACAAGTAAAAGATTTAATAGAACATATTTTTTGGACTAAATAAAATAGAATTCAAATTAGTTAATATTTGAAAATTTGGAGAGTAAATGTATGAGTATATATGTATATCATATGGTGAGGGTAGTTCGGGAGTCATAAAAATTAATGACATGAATGTACGAAGACACACGGGACACCGATTGATGTCTTCTCTGTACTTTATCATCAGCTCAACTCTGCCCTGAAGCTCCACATAGTTTTTCCCTATTCCTCTCTCTCACTCACAAGATCTTCCTTGCTTTCAATACCAAATCTGAAACTTGTACTACTCATCTTTTACTTATTTATATGCTCCTCCCTCCTTGTCCTTTTCTCTCATACATAACATAATATAGGGTTCTCTTCTCTTTGCTTCCATCTTCGGTTGCTTCTTCCCCAAGATCTTATCCCTCCCTTCCCTGCTTACCATCTAAGCTGATTGCACCAACACAAGCTAAGATTCTATCCACTTAAATAAAGGCGCTTGCTTTATCCTTTTCACTTTGATTCCTCTCTCCTATATTGGATTGAAGCTACCAAAGAGAAAGCATCATTAGTTTTATGTTATGGATTCCAATTCATTTCTGAATTATCAACACCACCAACGTCACCCCAATTCTGGGTTACTTCGTTTTCGCTCTGCCCCTACTTCTCTTCTTAATGATTTCACTCAATCACTTTCCTCTGATCTTAGTAAGGCTAATAATCCCTGGGAGGGTCCTGAATCAGATAAATTAGTCTCTAGATTTGTTAGTGCCCATGAACTTGATTCTTCTGCTTTCCCTGAATTTGAAGCAAAGGCCCCTAATAAAGTACTAACCGACCCTATGAATTTGTGTAACAATAATAACAATAATAATGGTTTGCCGCCTCACTATCCTAGGCAAAATTCCACTTCAAGTTCTGCCATGGATAGTTCCTATAGACTTGTGGAACCGTTGGGAATGGATCCTCAAACGCCGGTTAAGACTTTCAATACGAATCTTCTCAGGCAAAGTAGTTCCCCTGCTGGCCTTTTCTCCAACACTTCCTTTCCAAATGGTATTCTACCTTTTTCCCCTTTCTTATTTTTGTAGCTTCCCTTTTAGGCGTTACCAAGTTTGTTTTTTATTGCTTGAGATATATTATATCTGAGGGAGGTCAATTGTAAATCATGGTTGTGGATATGAACAGATTTTACAATATTATCTTGGTAACTATTAATTTATTTGTCTGATAAACTGAACTGCCTAGTGCTGATAATAAGCTGCTTTGTTATGTGTAAATTTATAGCTAATTCTAGCTCATGTACAATCATGTTGGGTATTTTTGGTATTTGCACCAACTTTTATAATGATTCCTTCCATTTGATGATCTATACAATTATGGTAGATGCTAAATGCATTGATGTAATCCCAATTTTTAGGTATCACTTTCTTAATTTGTAGTGGAAATTGCTCAATTATGTCCAAATTGCAGGGTATTCCACCGTTAAGGGTGTTTTTAACTATGGTGGTGGGGTGAATGGAAGTAACGGTGGGGGGAGTCCATCCATGAGTAGATTGAAGAACCAGCATGGCATGTTATCAAGAAGTAATTCTTCCTTGGGAGTGTTGTCACAGATTTCTGAGGTAGAGGGTGAGAGCACTGAAGCAACCAATCCTGACAATGGATACTTGCCATCTGTGAATGGTTATGTTCCTGCCTTTCCATACAATACTTCCTGGAACGACGCATCCCATCTCTCAGAAAGTCTAGGTGGCTTGAAAAGAGAGCCAAGTAACAGTGAACATTTATTTTCTATTGCTCAGGTATACATAATTTGTTTTCTTCCATTTTTTTTGTGTGCCTTTCTGTTTTCAGTTTTTATTCCTCAACGCTTGTTATTGACACAATTAAGTTGTAATGCTCAGAATGGAGCTCTAGGAAATCGGGTTCACATGTTATCTCATCACTTGAGCTTGCCAAAACCTATGGCAGATATGGGTGCCATGGAGAAGTTTCTTCAATTCCCAGATTCTGTTCCTTGTAAGATTAGAGCAAAGCGAGGATGCGCCACGCATCCTCGAAGCATTGCAGAGAGGGTAAGAATTTTGTCTCTATGTGAAATACACTCTTTGGAATATATTGAATTCATGAATTATTTCGTAAATTATAAGAATAAACTGTGTTTTAGGTAAGAAGAACTCGGATCAGTGAACGGATGAGAAAACTTCAAGAGCTCGTCCCCAACATGGACAAGGTAAGCCAATATAATAGAGTAGATAATATCTGAGTCTGATCTGGGAATGTAGTAATTTGTGTTGTTAAAGTCTTTAACTTGAATTTCATGTGCTGGTCCTTGGCAGCAAACAAACACATCAGACATGTTGGACTTGGCTGTTGAGTACATTAAAGATCTCCAAAATCAATTCAAGGTATATATACGTCAAATGAATTTCATGTGATCACCAAAGTCATGATTCATGAATGGCATGTTGTCATTAATTTGATCTATGATTTTTGTACCACTCTCTGCAGATTCTCAATGAAAAAAGGGCTAAGTGCAAATGTATGAGCACGCAATAAGCAGATACAAATTATGTCATTTGAGTTGCTGATAAGCAGGGTACGCCATAGGAGATATAGTACGTTAGGGATAGAATCGTGATTTCAACTCAAATCTTTGCTCGCATAGAAGTTAAGTAGGATAATGCGGATGCATAAGATATGGTATTTATTGTTTTTTAATGTTTATGGCGCGCGATTGTGGGAGTTAGCTGCTCCACCGCAATATTTAGGTTATTTGAAGTTTACATGGACTTTCATTATAGAGTTAATAAAGCAAAATTGTTGTATTTGTAATTTTGTATAGCAGAATTCTAATAATATAAAAGTAATCCTATATTTATTATTTATCTATCGTATCAGAAAAGGAATACACAATCCTTATTTTGTAGCAAGGGAAAAAATTGCGAAATGCTAATTGCCATTGAATTTATAATTCTCTTGCAAATTATGCCAACCTTCTTTTCCTTTTTTTCCCCTTTTAATTATCAACTTCCATCTGCTGTTGACCTTAAATGCTTAATTATCCGCCTGACTTTTGATGATTTCCGTTGTGTGGGTTCTCCCTTATTTTGTTAACTAATGGATGCGAAATTATGAGACACATACATAAGTAACATAACCACATAGATCTTGTCAATTTTTTGAATATTTAAGTTTTGCTAAAAAATAATAAATGAAGCTAGGAGAGACAGACAAAGAAGCGAGAAGAAAAGCGCCCAAAAAGGCTAAGACCCCGAAATAGTAGATAGAGTATCAAAATTCTATTGTTAGTTGTAATAATAAAAAATGTTCTATTATTAGTAAAGGCCTTTTATGGGCAAAGGTTGACAAAAAAAGATGTCGTGTTTTCTTTTGTCTGATCATCCATTCATTCATTCGCTAAATGTCGTTACACCATAACTAACATTAACAGAAGATTGATTTTCCCGCCTCCCTTGATCTTTCCTCCCAAACTCTAGCTAGCCAATCCATCAGGTGCTTTTCATGTTCGATTGTGTATGTCTGCCTGTTTTTCTTTATAAGGTGGAATTGAGGGGGCTATAAATATAAATATAATAATGTCGAAATTGTACGGAGATTATAATCAGAAGATTGATTACGTGTGCAAAGTGGTGTTGATCGGGGATTCTGCTGTGGGCAAAACTCAGCTTCTGGCACGTTTTGCACGCAACGAATTCAGTCTCGATTCTAAGGCCACTATTGGTGTTGAATTCCAAACCAAGACCCTCATTATTGATTCCAAAACCGTTAAGGCTCAGATTTGGGACACTGCTGGCCAAGAAAGGTTCCCCTTTTCATTTCATCTCTTGTTTCTGTTTTTTTTACTTATCTGGGATGCTTTAAGCCTTGGTTTAACTTGTTTTGGTGGTTGAATATGGTTTTCACATTTAAACCCATCCATTTTGTTTCCTCAGGGAGAAATATATGAAATAAAGTATGATTGACACATTTAAACCCATCCATTTTAGTGCATTCAAGCTTTGTATTTGATTGATTCTTAGTGGCTTTTTGTCGTGGATGCATTTTATTTTGTGTGAAATGCTACAATGATCCATGTAGCTCTTTACTGTGTGAACTGTGAAGTTACTATATTCTCCATTAAGACGATCAGAAGACAATTTGTACAGAGTGTACATATTCTAAAGCATGCCTTTGTGGTCGCTAGTCACTACTCAATATCATGAGAGATGATTAGTCATTGATTTCTTGTCCACGAGAAAGGACTAGGTTGTTTGGAGGATCATGTTGTGATCCATAGTTTTTGGATTAATTTCATCACGTGAAGTTAAAAAATCCAATTCAATAACAAAAGCTTGATTTTGGATTGGACCTCCTGAGTGTTTTAATTTAGCTGCTGCTTCATTAAAATATATTCACTTAAGAGTACGTTTGGTTATAGGAAGGAAAGTGAAGAAATGGAAAGTGAAAGGGGTAAAAATGGAAAGTAGGGGTAAATTAAGTAATGATGAAAAATAAAGTGTGGGGCCCAAAAAAAATGTGAGATGGAGAGAGAAAACTTGTGGGCCCCGAGATATATGTAAATTACACAAAAACCTATACTTTCTATGTTAGACCAATCATAAAATATTATAACATATATGATGTCTACTATAATCAGAATATAACAGCGGAAGACTTATAAATACCTCTACCATTGCTAGTCCATTTGATGCAGAGATCCATGTGCTAGATGATCTGAAACCATAGAACAAAAGGTTCTTATCTTGACAGGAATAGACACACTGATGGTATGTGTGAATTGCCATATCAAGTCAAGGGAACCCTAAAGGAGCAGTCTACTAAATCGCTCTTAGCTTAGTCTGGTGCACACACGTCATTACCTTCCATCAAGATTATGACGTTTATATATAGACTAAGCAAAACCCTAATTTAACTGGGCCTAATATGACTAACGGGCCACCTAATGGATATTCTTAAATAAACATAAATAATAATAATATAAATAAGATATTAAAATATCTAACATTCTATACTTTCTAATTCTTTGGCATTTTTTCTAACAACCAAACAAGCCCTTAGTGAAAATTTTAAAAGCAGCATTTTGTTTGGATGCATAAGTAGTTGTTAACCTTGATTGGTTTTGTTTTGTCCCCACAAAGCCTTGTGTTATGGGCTGCCTCTTGTTCTTTTCAAGTTTTTTTAGCAGAGATACATTTTTGGATTTGATCCAGAGGCATGTGATTTGTATTGCTTGAAACTTGATTTGCTAATGCAACATCTGACGGTGATCTATTATTGTCTCTGCTTCAGGTACAGAGCAGTTACAAGTGCGTACTACAGAGGTGCTGTTGGGGCAATGTTAGTATATGACATGACAAAGCGTCAATCATTTGACCACATGGCAAGATGGCTAGAGGAACTGAGAGGTCACGCAGACAAAAACATAAAGATGATGCTGATAGGCAATAAATGTGATCTTGGAGCTCTTAGAGCAGTGCCAACCGAAGATGCAGAAGAGTTTGCCCAAAGAGAAAACTTGTTTTTCATGGAGACATCAGCACTAGAGTCCACCAACGTAGAAACTGCTTTCCTCACTATCTTAAAGGAGATATACCAAATATTAAGGAAGAACACACTAACTTCTAATGAAGAGGTAGAGCCGAGTAGTGCTGGGCTGTTGACAGGAACTAGGATTGTTGTTCCTAACCAAACGCCTCCAACTGTAAACAAGAACTGTTGCTTTGGGTCCTAACTTCACTTTTCGCATATTACTACTCCTCGCACCTTTGTACTTTGTAGAGAGGCTAGGTTTGGTTCCTGCTCGGGATTCTATGTTGCCCCATGCCATTGTCTCTTTACATTTTGATTTTATACTTGTTAGGATCTAAATTTTTGTCATGGCATTAGATGCCTGAACTCACGCTTCTGGCTTCGATGTTACGTGGATGCTTAGGATTCAATCATGTTCAACTTACTCTTGACAAATCAAGTGGATCATGTATACTTTCAATTTTAAACCTTTCATATGGGATGTTCTGTCAATATTTACATGCTACAATGTTTAAGAATGGATCCGAAGTTTAAGGATTAAATGAAAAATGAACTCTACATTTAAAAAGTGGTGGATGAATATGAAAATATTGTTGTGTTTAGACTAATACTCCCTCCACTATTAAATATAAAATCAAATTGAACTTTTTTTTAGAGATCAAGAAAGTGAAATAGATTAGTTAATTTCAAAATTTTACATGCTACAGTGTTTAACAATGGAAATTTAAGGATTAAATGAAAAATGAACTTTACATTTTAAAGGTGGTGGATGAATATGAAAATATTGTTGTGTTGCAGACTAATACTCCCTCCGCGATTAGATATAAAACCAAATAGAATTTATTTTATAGACTAAAGAAGTACAATAGGTTAGTTAATTTCGAAATTTTTGACATTTTTTAAGATTATCTATTAATTTATAAGTCAAATAATAAATTAATTTTAGGAAAAAACTAAGTAAATCAATTTGTAATTGACTTATTTTGCCTTCTTCAAATTTTCCAAATTAAAAAAATCAATTAAGGTAAATCAAGTAAACTTTTACCCTAATATCATGTCAATCTTACATTTCTACGACATCCTTTACTCGTTTCTCTTCTCTGAAATTAATAAATCTTCTCTAAAATAAACATATTCCCAACCCAAAGCATTGCACATTCATTTGAACACAATATGTGAAACTTCAAAATAATTAAATAAACAGTTGCCCAATTATTATCCTCACGTGTAGAGCACTAGCTAAAATAAAATACAGCACAACCAACTTAACTTGGTCGAGCGAATTCAAAAAGGCCAAGCGCGCACGCACGAGCGAAGGTCCCACACGTGCGGAGAAATTTGGAAATTTGAATGCGAAGTTTAAAGTGCGCCCATTTTTCATTTTCAAAATTCGCCCATTTCGTTTCTCCCTCACACCACACCACTTTTTTCCTCAAACTCCAGATTCAGATTCATTCATTCAAGCTTCCACATTAGGTATCTAACTAACCAACTTCCCTTCTTCCTCTTCGTCTTTGCAACTATCTACTTCACTTTCTTGCTTTTCTTTCTTTTAGATACAATGCCTGAAGCACGAGATAGATTGTCAAGGCCCCTTGACATTGCATCAATCTTCGCTCGCCGACGGGCCAACATTTTGGGCATTCTCGATGACAGCGAGGAGTTGGAGTCGGCTTTATATGGGCGGGTCCGGTTCGGTTCTCCACGAACCGGAATCAATCGCGGCCGTACACGTGGACTCCGCGTTTACAGACCGCCGGCCACGGGAGCGGAGAACACTCCTCCACGTGGCATTGTACGAAGAGGCAGAGCGAGGCGTTCGCGAAGTCACCTTCCTTCTTGGTATCCAAGATCGCCGCTCAGAGATATCACAGCTATTACAAGGGTAGGCATAATTTCTTGTTCTTTCTTTTATGCTCTTCAATTTCTTGCCATTCTTGACTTACTATCTATGCTGTTATTGAATGTGTATAATTGAACCATACTGTATAGTACTCCCTCCTGTCCTAAATATAAGACCTAATTGACTTTTTTGGATAATCCTAAAAAAACAAAATAAGTTAATTATAAATTGATGATTTACCTAATTTTTCCCTTAGACTGGTATATTTTACCTATAAACTAATGGATAATCTAAAAATATATCAAATATGTCATAATTTAATAACCTATTTCGCAACCTTAATTTCTCCAAAAAAAGTCATCTAGGTCTTATATTTAGGACCGGAGGTAGTAGTATTTAACAATTGATTGTTAGCTTGCTGCTTTTAAATGACATGACACAGGAATAGCTTAGGCCGGTTTAACCTTGTACCATAATTGATCTGACCTGTATTGTTGAAAGGAGACTTGAGTCTGGCCTGTGACCATTAGATTTTACAAGCTTAAGTCTGGCCTATGACCTGTACTGGCCTGTCTTTTAGACTGGTAGGAGCTTGATAAATTAAGCATAGGAGTATAATAAGAAGTTTAGAGGAGTGAATGGTGAGTGATATCATTAATGAAGATGTTTAGAAAATTAAGTAATACTAAACCTAGAATATAGGATATAATTGTAATTTTATATTTAGAATCGGTAACAAATAACATCAAGTAATTATAATAGTAAATTTTTTTATTTAAAAAATGATATTAAACTGTTTAATAGGTCATATTGATAGGTTAATAGGTTTTTTTTAAACTTGAGTCTGACCTGTCAAGCAAAATAGGCAGAAAGAAAAAGCCTGAGTATGGGTTTGACTTGGAAATAATGAAGACGGTCTAAAGTTTTAACAATCCAAGCCATAATTGGTATTGGCTGGAAGCCAAAGACATTTTAGAGCTGTGCATGGATCCCTGGAAGCTAGTTCTTTAAACTGCATTTGTAATGGCTGCCAATTATAATACGATGATGAGTTATATAATGTGTATCAGTGTTGGTGCTAACCATTTAATGCATTCAATGGTAAGCACTTTTCAATTTTCTTGCCATTCTTTATTTACTATGTTATTAAATATGTCTAATTGAAGAATACTGTATATTTAACTCTTGATTTATACGTTCTTCTAGTGAATTTGGAAATATCTTGGATGTTTCTATTTGACTATTGTGTTATCTCTGGTATGAATCCATGGAAGCTAGGCCTTTAAACTGCATTTGTATATTCTGTCAATCATACTACAATATGAGTCATATAATGTGTATCAGTATTGGTGCTCCCATTCAATGCATTAAATGGAGGAGCTAGTGGAGCTGTTTTCACATTTATTGTGTTTTGGGCTATGCCGTTTGTTGTTCATTGTGGTGATTTCTGGGCATATTGGTTGAATTTGGGGATTTTGTTATTTTTGCATTGTTAGGCAATGGAGAGGAGGAGAAGTCGGTTGGGAGGAGATAACGAGGGCCCACAATTGGAGGGTCCAAGTAATTTAGATTATAATCACATGCTTTCCGACCCTTCAATTGGAGAGTCTAGTTCCCAACTCGAGCATGAGACATCCATGAGCATGAGCTCTGCAAGTGCAGATGTTGGTGTTAAGCTTCAAACACCTGCTGCCGGCAAAGTTCCAAGGATTGTACTTGATATCCCATGCAAATCAGAAGGAGACTCAGAAAATATAACCCCACAGAAGCAGCTTCTTAACTCCCTTGACAAGGTTGAAAAGGTTGTGCAGGAGGAGTTGCAGAAGTTCAGGAGAACCCCAACAGCAAAGAAGGCCGAGAGAGAAAAAAGGGTACGTACATTGATGTCCTTTCGCTGATTTTCATTGTATATAACAGTTGAATTTGGGGTTAGGAGTTAGGACTCTGCATACATATAGCTGAGGTTGAAGCAGAAGAACATACATTCATATGTGACATCATCATCTGATGATATCCTCAGTCACATCAGTCGTTTCACAAGCTGACATCTGGTTCCCACTGTGCTTTCATCAGTTACTTGAAGTTGGGTTTATTAGGTGTTCGGGTGCTTTGATCTTACTTTTTGCCGAACGTCCTGGAGCAGGACAAGTAAGCAGGTTAATGTGTTCCAGATTGTTTGGTTAAGGGTAGTAGTAAGCATCTTGACCCCCTTGTACATACTAGTCATTGTGTTAGTTTCTGTTGCTGTATCTTTTACTCATGTCACGGATATTATGTTTCATATTGGGTTACCATGTATGATGCCAGAATTTTAATTCCCACGAAGTTCTTTCCAGCTCTTGTTATCTGTTGCAGTAAATTTCAGTTACTACAGTAGAGATGTAAGCTGGTTGAAAACAGATATGATTTGAGCCGTAGCAACACAAAGTAAGGTTGAAGTCATGACGCAATTCTTCGTTCTTCCTTTTTTTTACTGGAACGTTGTTCTAACAAAAAAATACTCCATAATCTGGTAATCATTTATAGAAGAGTGAATGGCTCCAAGCTATAGTTCGTTATATGGGCAGGCCTGACGGGTTTGGGTTGGGCCCAAAAACACCAGTGAGAATACGGGCCGAGCTAAAAAGGCCAGACCAATTTGCCAATTGAACTTTTAAATTAAAAGGAACGGTTTCTTATAAATTTATTTTGCTTATTATCACTTTCTAATCATGATGAAGGACAAATTTGTTAATATTATTCCCCGGCTGAAGTCTGAGCTCTGTCTGAATGATTGTGAGTTAGTGAGTAGATAGTACAATGATAATTCTCAGCCAAGGACCACTTATCACATAAATGAGGAGAAAATAGCGAATCCCTTGATGTCATCACGAATAAGACAACCACAAGGTCGAGAGATTTTTCTTTGAACACATCATTTTATAACCTATTCAAACATCTTATATTCTGATGCAGGCCCAAAGAAAGATACCTCTCAGCAATCACCCCAACCTACTTCATTCTTTTAACTGGCAATGGTTTATAAAGCATTATGATTGAGCCCTCCATCTTCACCTTTGACCTCCAAACTATACAACCTTATTTTCTGGCCAAACAACTATGGTTTCCCTTACAAATAACATCTTGTTCTACCTTTTGAGCTGCTTAGTGTTATTCATTTTCACTATGGTTTTCATTGTCAAGTTCTTTGGTGTTCAACTCATGAATTCTGGGACCAAACATAGAACCCCACCTAGCCCACCGGCTCTACCCATCATTGGCCACCTTCACCTTGTTGGCTCAGTCATTCCCAAATCTTTTCAGAACCTGGCTCGTACTTATGGCCCTCTCATGCAACTTCGTTTAGGTGCATCCACAACCTTAGTTGTGTCCAATGCCCAAGTTGCTGGAGAAGTTTTCAAAACCCATGAGCTCAACTTCTGTTATCGTCCTGAGTTTGGATCCTCTGACTATGACAACTACAGAGGCTCTTACTTCATTACAGCACCTTATGGTCCTTATTGGCGTTTCATGAAGAAACTTTGTGTCACCCAACTCCTCTCAACCTCTCAGCTTGGTCGCTTCACTCATGTTAGAGATCAGGAGATTAAGGGCCTCTTGGATTCCTTGAAGAAATGTTCTGCGGAAGCCGAAGATTGCAATTTGAGCTTAAAGTTTACTGCTTTGACCAACAATATATTGTGTCGGATGGCAATGAGCACCACTTGTGATGCTGAGCACATTCATAGGTTGGTTCGTGAGTGCTTGGGGTTGGGGGCTAAGCTAAGCTTAGGCGAAGTTTTGGGACCTCTTGCAAAGTTTGATTTATTTGGGTATGGGAAAAAGGTGGCAAAAGTTAAGTGCGAGCTTGATCAATTACTGGAGATGATCATGAAAGAGCATGAGGAGAAACTGAATCATAAATGTTCTGAAGTAAAAGAGAGGGAAGACATGATGGATATATTAATACAAGTTTATAGAGATCCAAATGCTGAAGTCAAGCTCAAAAGAAACGACATTAAGGCTTTCTTTCTCGTAAGTTTGATTTCTTTCTCGTAAGTTTGATTTCCACTTCTCTCACTTCTAGTCTTCTAGAGTCTAGACTTTGTAAAGTTTGTACAAGACACCTTTAATTATTTTGTTCGAAGTTAAAAGAACAAATTAAATTAGACAATATGACACATGTAATTACATTATACTACCTCCGGTCCTAAATATAAGACCTAATTGACTTTTTTTTTTGGAGAGGTTAAGGTTGCGAAATAGGCTATTAAATCATGACATATTTGATATATTTTTAGATTATCCATTAGTTTATAGGTAAAATAAACTAATCTAAGGGAAAAAATTAGGTAAATCAATTTATAATTAACTTATTTTGCTTTTTTATAGGATTTTCTAAAAAAGTCAATTAGGTCTTATATTTAGGACCGGAGGGAGTAAATTGATTTGTAAATAGAATAAATTGGTTTTTTTAAAAAAGATAATTATAGACATTTTAAAGCGATTAATTTTACCTTCTTAATTTATTAAAAAAAAGGCAAATTGACATTATAATTAAGATTGAATATATATATAGTTGTTTGATAAAACTTCATGTTATATGGAAGGAAATACTCCTAGCAGGCACGGACACCACATCAGTGGCGTTGCAGTGGGTAATGGCAGAAATAATAAACCATCCAAGAGTGTTTGATAAACTAAGGGAAGAGATGGATTCAATAGTGGGGACAAGAAGATTAGTAAAAGAAAGTGATGTCCCAAATCTGCCTTACCTGCAAGCTGTTGTGAAGGAAGTTCTGAGACTCCACCCTTCAGCACCCTTTGCTCTAAGGCAATGTGCAGAAGATTGCAGCATCAACGGGTACGATGTCAAGGGACAAACTAGGACACTAGTCAACGTTTATGCTATAATGAGGGATCCAGAAGTATGGACCAGTCCAGAGGAGTTCATTCCAGAGAGATTCTATGATGGAAATGGAACTCAGAATATGATGCAAATGAAGGGTCATGACCTCAAGTATGTTCCATTTGGAAGTGGAAGAAGGGGATGTCCAGGGGCATCTCTTGCTTTGACATTGATACAGTCAACCATTGCTGCTTTGATTCAATGCTTTGATTGTAAAGTGAATGGTGACTCCAAGATTGATACGGCAGAAGGGTCAGGATTCTCTGTAGGTTTGGCCAAACCACTTGTTTGTTACCCTATCGCTCGTCTTGATTTATTATAGGTTTGATATTCATGAACAAATAGGTTGAAGGGTTTACTTCCTTATGGCTTGTCACTTTGTCCTTTGTATCTGTACAGCTTTTGAAGAATGAAATAAAGCTGTTTTTATTTATGTGATAGCTTATTGGTGATGATGCCATTCATTTAATGCGATCTGTACAAAATTTGTATGTGTTAAAAGCAAAATACAGTTTTGAATACGCATGTGTTTTATTTCATTGAGACTTGAGAGATAACATCGCCTGTAACAAACTTAAGACGACAATCCTTTCATGGATTACAACTGTTTGTTACAAGCAATTCATGATACAACTAGCTGCCTAGGAACTAGAATCCTTGATCAATATCTACCTTGCCTTAGAGGATGCATAAAGAATTCTCTATAATAATGCACAGGAGAGTTTATCTAATTAAGTAGTATAAAATTTCGGGAAAATTAATTGCATATTTCATTAAGGAAGTTAATTAAGATGAGGTTACAAGGAATAACTTTGTTCACGTCATCCAAAAAATGTTATATTGTGTTTCTAAAGGTAGTTAGTTTCTTTGAATTTCATTATTGGTCGCTAACAATTGTCGACCAGACGATGACAACTATTTGGCTTAATGATAATAACTTTTGACTTGATGATAACGACTTGTGTTCTGATGATCACGCATTTTAAACTCTTATAGTCAATAACAATTCTTGACTTGATGATATCAATTTTTGAGTAGGCAATAACAACTTTGTGAGACATAAGATTAATTATGTGTATCATTTAACCTCATCTTAACTAGTTTTCCTATATATTGCCTTTAACAAAGAAATATACTTTTGCCTCACCATTAGTTTGTTTGTCCGGCAAGTTTTCCCTATGTATATGTGTGGGGGGGGGGGGGGCGCGCTTATGAAAGTAGTAAATTTGCTAATAATTGTTGAGTTTTTTTAACATGCGAACCACGCCTAAATCTAAATTAATGAGCTCTCAAATATAGTTTCATAAGCCGGGGACCAATCTGAAAAAGTTAAGCAATAAATTACTACATCAAATTTATTTTAAAGCTCCATGTGAACTCATTATCTATTTATTTCTTTTCTGGCATAAGAACATTGCAAAATCAAGTGCTGAGAGCTGCAAAGAGATTCTTTTAAGAGCCTCTGAACACCAAACCTTCGGCTATATATAAGCAATGAACGGTCCTCATAATAATAGTCCACAGTAGCTTCCACGATTAAGCCAATGAGCGATTTGAGAGGAATTCTCATGTTAATGCTGACATATTTGAAGCATATATAGTAGCCCTTTGTGCAAACTAGCAAATCATAGTGTTTATTTCAATTGTAATACTTGTGAATATTATATGCTTCCTATTTTTTTTGGCCGAAGTATATGCTTCCTATTGGATCTAAGAATGATGCCAAAATTTTTATTCTCCCATCAAGATCCTTCCAGCGCTTATTTGTTATCGATCTGTCGCAATGGACTGATAAAATAAAGAGTAGTTGTAGTAATCACTTTTTAGTTGTGATGAAGAACAAGTTTGTTAATATTCCTCTATCTAGATTTTTGTGAGATACTTCTTTGTGCCTTATTATAAGACATCAACTAACAAGTGTTAAATCATTTTAATAATTAACTTATTTGTTTCCAAGAAACATTAATATATTTTTCCATTTGAACCCATATTTAACTAGGTTAGTAGAAGCGAGTAAACAATTAATGTGATCATTGAGTTTAGTATAATTTGTATGAGTAAAATATTTAGAAATCATTTAAATGTTAAGAAAAATTTAATATATTAAACTAATTTTATTGGTACATGAGATTTGGTAGTTTGTATACTTTATAGCTAAAGGCGCAGATACAACAAATTGCTCAAAGGTTTTTCTTTCAAACACGGCACATTCTGGTGCAGGCCTAGTTAAAGATATCTCCTAGGCCTAGAAATCACCCACACCTACTTATTCGTTTGTTACCCTATCGCTCGCCTTGATCTGTTTTCGGTTTAATGTTTTTCTTAAATGGTGATAATCCTATGGCTTTGCCTCATCACACGTAAAGCAAACAGATAAAATTTTCAATTGCTAATATTGTAGTGATGTCTTTGTAATAATTGTCATGGATTTGCCTCAATAAACAATTAAACATATGTATCATGGGTCCATGACGATTTCCTATTCCCGGGGACCAACCCAGAGAGGAAAACAACAGATGTTGGCCACACCATCTTACAATTATTGAGGGCATAATATATGTCTTTTTTTAATTCAAGGGCAATATGTGTCCGTGTGTTAATAAAATTAGTCTTGAATATTTTTTTATACAGATCTTGATCATGCATGTGGGATCACTCTACTTGTTTTTTTAAAGGCCTCGTATATATTGGATGACTAGTTGCTTTCAAGTTTCAACATAACAAGATTTCCTTAAGAAGGACAATGGTTATCTCCTTAACAAACAAATTTTTAAAGCTTAATTCTAACCCAACTTCCACCTCCGATCCACTTCCACTTCGACATAAGCTTTCATTATATTTGGACCAATCTGAAAAAGTCAAGCACTTAATATATATAACTGAAATAAGGTACAATGAACTATCACATAATTGAAACAATGGTAAAGAAATGTGTTGCTGGGACATCTATATCAAACATCTCCTTAAAATATGAAACACATTTCTTTACTACACATACACTTTGATCAAGAGATCATCTCTTGATTCTTGAAAGAGAAAACCTAAACAATACATATGTTAACTTGTCATAATCGACATCCAACAGAAAGGAGAGATATCTAAATAAACATTTCTGAATCTGAACATCGAAGACTGGCTAATGGCTATATATAAGTAATGAACGGTCTTCATATAAAATCAGCCCATATGGTGTTTGATCTAGATTAAGACAATGGATGATTTCAGAGTGACTTTCATGTTCATTGTGCCAGCCTTGTTCTTCTTCATCACCATCTTGTCAAGAAAGTCTAAAATAAATGCTAAGTTGCCACCAAGCCCACCAGGCCTACCAATTATAGGACACCTCCATCTTCTTGGATCTCTTCCTCACAGAGCTTTCCACAACATCTCACAACGTTATGGCCCTCTTCTTCTTCTCTCCTTTGCCTCCAAATCTTGCATCCTAGTTTCCTCCCTTGATATAGCTAGACAATGCATCAAAACCAATGATGCTTCCTTCTTGAACCGTCCTCCTAAAATAAATCTCGACTTTATCACCTATGATCGTTCTGATATTTTCATGGCCCCTTATGGACCTTTCTTGAAGTTCATGAGAAAGCTTTTCACGACTAAGCTATTTAGCCCCACCACTTTGCACCATCACTCCCCTATTCTAGCTCAAGAACTCAAGTTTTTCCTCCACACTTTACTTGAAAAGGCTAATTTAGGAGAGGAAGTTAATGTTGGAGAGGAGGTTGCATTGTTGGCTTATAATATTGTCACAACAATGGCTTTTAGAAAAAGGTGTTCTGATGTTAAAAGTGAAGGGTCACAGTTGGTTCAGGTGGTGAAAGAGTTGGTTGAGATTGGAGGCAAGTTTAACATAGCTGATATGGGGTGGTTGTTCAAGAAGTTGGACTTGCAGGGGCATAGAAAAATAGCAGCAAGAGTCAGAAATAAGTATGATGTTATAATAGAGAGAATTATCAATGAGCATGAAGAGTCAAGGAGGAAGAATAAAAAGAAACATGACGCAGAGAGGGATCTGCTTGATATTTTACTAGACATATACGAGGATCCAAATTCTGAGATCACATTGACCAGAGAAAACATCAAGGCCTTCTTCATGGTATTCATAATTTCCCTCTTCGAAATTTATATAAATATTTGTGATTTGAATACTCCCTCCAATCATAAATTGACGCTTTTTGGATAAGCTAAATAAGTCATTAATAAATTGATTTACCCTCTTTTTTTTCTCCAAACTAGTTCATTTAACTTATATAATATAGATTAATGCATAGTCTAACTAACTAAGGAGCATCAAATATGTCATGATTAAATAAATTATTTTTATTTCTTAATCTCCCAAAAAAAAAGTGAAGTAGTCTTTTATATTGGGGCTGAAGGGAGTAATTAATACAAAGTTGACATATTTTGTAGAACATATTTGGAGCTGGCACAGACAGACATGGGCGATGGCAGAACTGATGAATCACCCAGAAATAATGGAGAAAGCGAGGAAAGAGATTGACTCAGTGGTGGGTAAGGAGAGGTTAGTGGAGGAATCAGATATTGCAAAACTTCCATACGTGGAATCCATAACGAAAGAAACATTCAGGCTTCACCCTACAGGAACAATAATATCGAGACAAGCAACACAAGAGTGTGAGATTAATGGGTATGTGATTCCAAAGAAGATGTCTCTACTAATCAACATGTGGGCCATAGGGAGGGACCCACAGTATTGGGAACACCCACTTGAGTTCAGGCCAGAAAGGTTTATGCATGAAGGAGATAGTGAGATGAGCTTGAAGGCACAGATTCATGAAATGTTGGTGTTCGGGGCAGGAAGAAGAATGTGTCCAGGTGTGCCTTTGGCCACTAAGGTAGTGCCAACGATTCTGGCTGCAATGATACAGTGTTTTGAATGGAAGCTTGCTCATGCAGGAGTGGTTGACATGGATGAGAAACCTGGTTTGGGCCTTCCCATAGCTAATCCTTTGATATGTATATCTGCCTAGGTCCCTTCCTTTCCTAAAACTCTGGTCCTAATTTTAAAGAAAGTTAACTACTAAGGGCCAATTATACCTGAACCGTCTAAATGTCATTCAACATTTTAATTTGATTTTAAATTCTATATCTATTAAGTTATTTTTAATAAAGTCAAATATTAATCGTTTAGATGATATCAGCAGTCACATATGTACATATGTAAGTTTATTATTGAGCTGGAGTTTTTATATCCCAAAAGAAAAATTGAGTGATGTAAGTTTATTTCTAATATATCTATTTTCTATGGTGCTTTAAGTTTTTTCCCATATTAATGAATAAAAAATGAATAATGCTGGCCAGCAATCATTTTTATCTTTTTTTTTTGCTATCTAATACTGAACGCAATAGGTGTTAGAGCAATTAACAGAAAAAAACGTAAATCAGACCCAGTTAACAAGTGATGTATATAGGCCCACTTTCTGCATAAGTGATAGCCCATTATGGATTGGGCTACTATCTTTAGGGCTACGTGTCTCCTTTTTCACTTGTTAAGGTTTGTCTCAACAAATAAGTCGGTAGGTGAGCCATGGCATTTTCCTTATCCTAGGGTCCAATCCAGATAGGTGAACAAAAAATTTTTTTGCCTCACCGTTTAATTAGCGCTAGATTAAATCATATCATCACAACCTAACTTAGGGCCTGTTTGGATTCAGCTTTTGATAATGGCTTCTGGGAAAATAGCTTTTGGAGAATAGCTTTTGAGTATAATGACTTTTCTGAAAAATAGTTTTTGATGAAATGAGAGTGTTTGGATTCAGTTTTTTTAGAATAACTTTTGAGTAGAATATAACTTTTCTGAAAAATAGTTAGGATGGATAGCTTTTCATGTTTCTTTTATTTGTTGGCCAAAGCTAAATATATATAATTGACATATAGTACAATGAACCATCATATATTTGAAATTATGGTACACAAGTGTGTGCCTGGGATATCTATATCAAACAACTCCCTAAAATATGAGCTAGATTTCTGATAAAAACTACGAATAGTAAATTTTTATGATTATCTTTCATAATCAATATTCATCATAAAAGAGAGGACCACGAGCATATAGTAATATAAGCAGAGATATAGATAAAACATCCAAAAATTGTAAACTTCATGTGGATTTTCTCGTGTCATTCTCGTTTTCTTTGGTGGCTGATTCTTGATTAAGAGCATCTAAATCAATCTGAACACGAAAGCCTGGCTATAAATAATGAAAATTCCTCATAATGTTTGTCCACATGGTAGCTTTCAAGATTAAAAAGATGGATGATTTCAGAGTGATTCTCATGTTCATTATACCAGCCTTATTCTTTTACATCAACGTCTTATTAAGAAAGTCTAAAATCAAAGCTAAGTTGCCACCAAGCCCACCAGGACTACCAATTATAGGACACTTCCATCTTCTTGGACCTCTTCCTCACAGAGCTTTCCACAACATCTCACAACGTTATGGCCCTCTTCTTCTTCTCTCCTTTGCCTCCAAATCTTGCATCCTAGTTTCCTCCCCTGACATTGCAAGGCAATGCCTCAAAACCAATGATGCTTCCTTCTTAAACCACCCTTCTAAAACCAACCTTGACTTTGTCACATATGATCGTTCTGATATTTTCATGGCCCCTTATGGTCCCTTTTGGAAGTTCATGAGAAAGCTTTTCATCACTCAGCTACTTAGCCCCTCCACTCTTCACCATCACTCCCCTATTCGAGCTCAAGAACTCAAGTTTTACCTCAAAAGTTTAAAGAAAAAAGCTGATTTAGGAGAGGAAGTTAATGTTGGAGAGGAGGTTGCATTGTTGGCTTATAATATTGTCACAACAATGGCTTTTAGAAAAAGGTGTTCTGATGTTAAAAGTGAAGGGTCACAGTTGGTTCAGGTGGTGAAAGAGTTGGTTGAGATTGGAGGCAAGTTTAACTTAGCTGATATGGGGTGGTTGTTTAAGAAGTTGGACTTGCAGGGGCATAGAAAAATAGCAGCAAGAGTCAGAAATAAGTATGATGTTATAATAGAGAGAATTATCAATGAGCATGAAGAGTCAAGGAGGAAGAATAAAAAGAAACATGAGGCAGAGAAGGATCTGCTTGACATTTTACTAGACATATATGAGGATCCAAATTCTGAGATCAAATTGACCAGAGAAAACATCAAAGCCTTCTTTTTGGTACCAAATTCCTTTATCTCTATGATTTCAAATAGCCAAAGATATACTCCCTCCACTTCTTTTACTTTTTTTTTTTTTTAGAAATTAATGATGCAGAAATTTGATCACTTTAAATGGTCTAATTTAATTCCTTAACTTCAGCCAAAAAATGGTATAAATATTTGTTTTTAAATGAATGTGACATATTTTGCAGAACATGTTTGGAGCTGGCACAGACACGTCATCACTGACAGTGACATGGGCGATGGCAGAACTGATGAATCATCCTGATATAATGGAGAAAGCGAGGAAAGAGATTGACTCAGTGGTGGGAAAGGAGAGATTAGTGGAGGAATCAGATATTGCAAAACTTCCATACGTGGAATCCATAGTGAAAGAAACTTTCAGGCTTCATCCAACAGGAACCATAATATCAAGACAAGCAACAAAAGAGTGTGAGATTAATGGATATGTGATTCCAGAGAAGATGTCTCTGATAGTCAACGTGTGGGCCATAGGGAGGGACCCACAATACTGGGAATACCCACTTGAGTTTAGACCAGAAAGGTTCATGAATGAAGAAGGAGAGAGTGAGATGAGCTTGAAGGCTCAGAATTTTGAGATGTTGGTGTTTGGGGCAGGAAGAAGAATGTGTCCAGGTGTACCTTTGGCCACTAAGGTAGTGCCAACGATTCTGGCTGCTATGATACAATGTTTTGAATGGAAGCTTGCTCATGAAGGAGAGGTTGACTTGATGGAGAAACCTGGTTTGGGCCTTCCCATAACTAATCCTTTGCTATGTGTTCCTGTGCCCAGGCCCCTTTCCTTCCTCAAAGTTTAGTCTTAATTTTGTAAAATGTTTGGAATAAATGATGGAAGCTGTAATAAACAACAAGTATGGTACTTCCGGCCTAAAAAAAAGTATGGTGCATATAGCTGTTGTCCCGTTGTGATATTGCAGATATTGAAAAACTAGCGAGCGGCCCAAGAAGGCTGTAGAAAATGGACGGATTGGTCTAGACGTGTGAACGGGTGGTTTCTTTCTTGTTGTTTTTTTCTTTTTGAAATTGTATCCAGGAATAAGACAAATTAATACCATTAAGTATCTTGCAACCTCAAATAGTTTTGTTTACAAGAGTTTTGAATATATTGATATAATTGTAAATCAAGACAACTTAACTTGTTAATGAAGGCACTCCATTTATTTATGTTTCTCTCTGCCTATCAGTAGGACAATGAGATAATTTCACAATTATATTATAGCTCCTTTGGGACCCATTAGTAATTGTGATTCCAAGGGATTGTATAGTATTTATTAGATTTATCTAGTACTTAAAGGGCAATTTTTCCCTTTCTTTTCTTTTCTTTTTTTTTTTTTTTTGATAGAAGTAACAATTTTTTTCCACTTTTGCAGAAGTAACACTTGATTAATCCAAATCAGTTGGAATGACTCACAGTTTTTTAATGTTCCTAAATGACAACAGCTTGAATACAAAGAGAAAATATGGCACAACAGAAAGCTCATGCGGGCAGCGGCTTAACTTTATGATTGAGGGGTGTGATGTAACAACATTGTCCAACAAGCATGGAAAGTGATGTTGAGTTTAATAGATTTATCAGTCCATATCAGCCGTCACACACACACATATCAGTTTTAGTTTGAGGTTCATTATTGCCGGCTGGAAGAAAATAAAAACCTTTTCTTGATGTTTCAAATTATGGAGTTTTAATACATTTATCCTTTTATGGTGCTTAAATTTGCTCCCAAAATAATGATTAAGAACTGACATTGCTAGCTAACAATCCTTTTCATCTTATACTGTACGCAACAGAAAACTGGTATTTCTGTTGATTTCACCAAACAAAAATAATGTGTCATAATCATAAGTAAACTCTTAATGATTAAAACAAGTGAAAGTATAACTTTCAAGTAAAGCTTACATCTTAAAAATATATCTGACATAACACAGGAAATAGATTCTTAACAAATTGAAATGAAAGCTAGTGACTTTTTCTACTATGAGCGCATTGTTAAGTAGGTTAATTCAGGCGTGACCAGTTAACCATGCAGACCTCACAGGTGATTAAATAAAATGACCAGATGGTGTCAAACCCCTAACATATAGCACCGGTATAAATAGACCCTACATGAATATATCCTGCACTGATTATTGTTTAAACAAACAAAGATGGAGATCAGTGAAATTCTGGGCTCCAACTACGTAATCTTGTTCACCATTTGGCTAGCCTCAATGATATTGGTCCGATCCATATTTTCTAAACAGCCAAAAACCAAGCTTCCTCCAAGTCCTCTGGCCTTACCTATCATAGGACACTTTCATCTTCTTAGATCACCCATTCATCAATCTCTTCACAAACTCTCTAGCCGTTATGGACCCATTACCCAAATATACCTTGGTCCTGCCCCTATGTTCATAGTTTCTAGTTCTGAAATTGTGAAAGAGATGTTAAAAACTCATGAAATTTCTTTCAGTGACCGACCCGCAAATTCTGCTGTTAGATACCTCACTTATGATGCTGCTGATTTTGCATTTGCCCCTTATGGAACCTACTGGAAGTTCATGAAGAAACTTTGCATGTCAGAACTACTTAATGGTCGCATGCTTGATCTTTTCCTTCCCGCCAGGCAAGAGGAAATTTATCATTTCTTGCAGATAATTCTGAAGAAAGCTCAAGCTGGAGAATCTGTGGATGTTGGAGCTGAGCTTGTGAGGCTTACAAATAGTGTCATAATGAGAATGGCACTTAACAAAAGTTTCTGTAATAACGATGAGGAGGCTTATGAGGTGGCTCGGGTAGTGAAAGAAGCAGCCAAAGTTGCTGGGAGATTCAACTTATCAGATTATTTCTGGCTTTTCAAAGTCCTTGATCTCCAAGGAATTGGGAAGAGACTGAGGCAGGTACATGAAAGGTCAGATGCTAAGCTTGAAAGAATACTTAGAGAACATGAACAGGAAAGAATTAAATCCAACAGGAAAGTTGCACCAAAAGATATACTAGATCTTCTTCTAAATATATCAGAAGATCCAAACTCAGAGGTCAAAATCACTAGGAACAACATCAAAGCCTTTCTCAAGGTAATTATCCACATATATTGTTAAATGAGGCTTCCTCTTCCAAATTAAAATATTCATATTTATCATATTTTTTGGTCAAATTAGTTTACCTAACTTAGAAATTGGTATATAATCTAACAACAACAAAGTTTTAATCTAACCTTCGTTAATATCCCATTGTATATTTATTGTATAATTTTAATATAAGTGACACCCACTTCGTTCTTTTTCAACTTACATCTCTTGGTACACGATCATATACTTTTTCTAAATCAATGAATACCATATGTAAGTCTTCTCTTCTACTTCGATACTTTTCCATCACTTGTTTTAGTAAATAAACTGACTTTGTCGTATATTTTCCTGACATGAACCCAAATTATCTCTCAGAAATACTAGTCTTTCAAAGTAAATATAAATACTAAAGGTAGAAGTATTTGGCTTCCTTAATCCCTCTCAATTAGTCTACTGACTCTTGTATTAAAAACTGCAGGTGGGTAGCATTTTGATTTAACATCAAAACTATCAGTTTTAAGTTTTAACTAACTTATAATTTGTACAAGTCAGGATATATTGTCAGGTGGAACTGGAACAATAGCCGTGGGGATAGAGTGGGCGGTGGCAGAACTAATAAATAATCCAGAATTAATGGAGAAAGCAAGGAAGGAGATAGAGATGGTGACTGGGAATAATGAAAGAATTGTGAAGGAGTCAGATATAGTAAAACTCCCATATTTGCAGGCAATAGTGAAGGAGTCATTGAGGCTTCATCCTCCTGCTCCAATGATAGTGAGAGGGACCACAGAAAGTTGCAACATAGGAGGTTATGAGATTCCAGCAAACACAAGAGTGGCCATTAATGTATGGGCACTTGGGAGAGACCCACAGTATTGGGATGATCCATTAGAGTTCAAGCCAGAAAGGTTCATGGTGAGAGAAGATGATGATAAGAGAAGAATAATGATGGAAGTGAGGGGACAAAACTATAATATTTTACCCTTTGGAAGTGGAAGAAGAGGCTGTCCTGGAGCTTCACTAGCACTCAATATTTTCTATATCGCTCTTGCTTCTATGATTCAGTGCTTTGAATGGAAACCTGTGGGTGGAAATAGTGTTGACATGCAAGAGGGAAATTCTCTAGATCTTCAAAGGGCCCACCCCATTATTTGTCTCCCAAAAACTAGACTCTTACCATTTCCCTCCATGTGATTTCCGATAATATTGTCCCAAGAATTCTCATTGTCTCCCACTTCACTACATATTTTTATTACTTCCAGTCCTGCTCTTCATTATCATCTCAGTTTATGTTAGTCTTTGTCCAAAACGTTATATATTACTCGGATGTGTGTGTGTGTTTGTGTGTGTACTTTCTCGGGCTTCATCCAAACTAAATCCTTACCTACAAGCTTGTATAAGTACATTGTTTGTACCCAGTATACCGCATTGAGTTTGTCATGTTACCAAAGTTTCCTAATGAATAATTCAATCAGAAGTGTTAAACGCGATGTCAACTACTCCTCTCAGTGAAATAATGCGTTTATGTTAGAAATATAGGATCATATTAAATGGGTTGAATCTTGTAAGTGGTTAGTGACCCTATTGCCTATATAAAGGGTCCTAACCTAAACATTTTAGTGTGTGAGATTTATGAGAGTCTACACCAAGAGGGAGAGTTAACTTGGTCTCTCTCCTCATTACCCTAGTGTTAGGGATTTGTTTTGTAAATCCATTTCCTCAATGAGGAGTGGTCATCACCTCTATGAGGGATGTTTTGATCTAGTCCAAGAGGATTAGAATATTGTTGTTGTTTTTGTATTCTTCTTCATCATCTATTAATATAAAGATTTGTTTAATTCTTCATCTTGTTCTCTTTCCCTACCAATTTGTCAACATGGTATCAGAGCAAATCTGGGTTATTCAGTCATCTTCATCATCTTCTTTAGTTGATATTGAGTTTTAATGTTTATCGTCCAAGAAGTCATCAAATCTTCATCAAGAATTCACGGCATCATTATTAAGCAATATTGAGTCTTTGCTATTTGGAATGGTGGTATGTCGTGAAATCAAGATTTGAGGTGCACATTCCAAGAAGCAAATCTAAGTCCAATACATTTATTCAAGATCCTCCTACCCAAATTCATCCACCGTGTTGTGTTTCACTACATAACTCAAATCATCATATCTGACTTTAAAGATTTTCGTATGAAGTACCTTGAAGACAAAAGCCGATTCTTCTTCTTTTTATGCAATTCAACTCTTCCTTCAAATCAAGGTCAATCAACAAAGATTGTTCAAGAAGTGCTCCCAATCCAAAGAATTCATCCTTACTTTGAAGATCTTTCCCTACCGATTTGTCAATAGTTTATAATATGCCAGATTATAATTTATTAGTGTTATACGTATTTATGATTACATCGTTATCTCACTTGTATAAATTAGCTTATCCGACTTTGAATAACTACAAATATGCCTGACAGAAAAGGATCATAGTACGGCTATGATTATGATTAAGAAAAGATTCTAATAGCATTGTGTGTTAAATTATTTAATCTAAATCAAAGTACATGACAAAATAAATTTAACTGAGAGAGTAATACTAATCTAACATGAAGCTATCGATTTAACGTGACCAGCCAAGAGATTTCTAACCAAATCAATTTTTAAAACCGAGTCACTAAAGACAAAGTTGCTGGAGCTCATATTGATGGTGACTTGGTGAGTACTGAGGAATGAGGATAGACCTCGATCAAGCCCTAATAAATAAAATAGGATAAAACAAAGTCAACACTTAAGAGAAAACGTTTCAGAATATCCTTTCCTGGTTTTAAGAATTAACCTCAGTGGCATAATTCCATACATCTAGAACGGGATACTTTCTAATTTTCTATAGTTTCTCTCTTGATCTGAACTCATTATTTTTAATTGATTTCTTGCCGGAATAAACTATTCCAATTCGATAATTAAAAAATGAAGAACAGCCACGCATTTTTGAGGTTTTGAACTTAACATTTACTATTGCCGGCCAATACCAAAAATAAATAATAAAGACAATTACGTATATCCGTTTCCTTTCAAGTAAGACACTCGTTTCCGACATCTCAACAACCTTAACAGCCAGCAAACATACTTGTTTACATTATTTTAATATTCTTCCTAGTCAAGTACTCCCTCCCTTCTGTGTAAATAAGAGATTTAACTAATTTATTAGATTAAATTTGATAATAAAATTAATTTAAATCATATAATATTACCAAAACAATAAATATATATATATATATATATATATATATATATATATATATATATATATATATATATTTTCTCACATTTATTACTGAAGAGTATAACAATAATTAAGGATAATTTGTGAAAAAATTGAGAAAAAATAAAAATATTTTTTACATTTATGACTAAGTCTAACTCTCTCTATATATCCTATATTTAGGACAGGAGAGAATAACTTGCAAAATTGATCTTCTTATGTGAACACAAAAGGAAGGCATATATATGCAAATTTAATCTTCTTAAATGAACTCCAATGTGGAAGCTAAGCCATGGAGATCTCATGCATTGCCCTATATACTTCGCATTACCAATAACGTCAATGATGGAAGACAAAACAGCGAGCAAGTTAAATTAAATTAAACAAATCACCATGCAAATTATCACGTACCATATTTTGACGAGCTCAACGAAATAACAAAGTCCCTGATCATTCCTTGTTTATAAAAGAGACATTAACCCCATAACCCAATACACAACTGATAATAAATTCACATTACAAAGATCAATGGCGGATTTTAAAGGATCCACAATCCAACTCCTAATCATTGGATTAGCATCATTAATCATGGTTCGAACTATCATGAGAAGAATAAAGAAAAATCCTAATAAGCCACCTTGCCCACTAGCTTTACCCATAATAGGCCACCTTCATCTTCTAGCTCCAATCCCTCATCAATCTCTTAGAAACCTTTCCCTTCGCTATGGACCCATCTTCCAACTTTTTCTAGGCTCAGTCCCATGTGTCATAGCCTCCACCCCAGAAACAGCCTATGAACTTCTCAGAACTCACGAAGCTTCATTCTCAAACCGACCTCAAAACACATCCGTTGACTTGCTGACTTATGGCTCACAAGACTTCTCCTTTGCTCCCTATGGCCCCTATTGGAAATTCATGAAGAAACTTTGTATGTCTGAACTTCTTGGTGGCAAGATTCTCGACCACCTCCTTCCGGTGCGGCGGCAAGAAACACTGAGATTTTTAAGGATACTTCTTAACAAAGCTGAGAAGAACGAAGTTGTGGACGTGGGAGGTGAACTTCTTACAGTTTCGAATAATATCATTTCAAGAATGTTAATGGGTCAAACATACTCTGAGGATGAAGGTGAAGCTGAACAAGTAAGGAAGCTTGTGAGAGATACGGCTGAACTGACTGGATTGTTTAATGTTTCGGATTTTATTTGGTTGTTCAAGAACTGGGATGTGCAGGGCATTAAGAAAAAGGCTAAGAAAATAAGGGACAGATTTGATGATATGATGAACAGAGTGATAAGAGAGCACCAAGAGGAAAGGAGGAAGATGAAGGAAAGAGGGGAGAAAGGGTATGAAGTGAAGGATCTGCTTCATATTTTGCTGGACATATATGATGATGAGACGTCAGAAGTGAAATTGAGCATGGAAAACATTAAGGCATTCATACTGGTAAGCAACCAAAATTCATTCAATCACCTCTCTATCCTAATAGGAGTTCTCCTTTTTTCTTATCACATATCCTTAATCCTAAATAATTTTATTTTTGACAAGAAAGCTAAATAATCAGCACTTCATGTTTTATATATAAAATTAAGTTGATTTTTTTTAAAAAAATTAAGAATATAAATAAAACACTTTAAAATATATATTACATTACTTATAAACTAACATACAACCTATGACATGTAATATATATGAAAAAAAAAGTAGTTTTCCTTAACCTTCACTAAAAAATGAAACTTTATTTTATATTTAGGATCTGAGGGAGTAATTTACATAATCAGATGTGATATGTTATTATATTATATAAAAATCTACTAATTTAGAGCGAAAAATTCAATTAGTTATACGTGAAGAGAAATGTGTATTAAAAATTAATTGAGCTCCACATTGCAGGACATATTCATGGCGGGAACGGACACGTCAGCATTGACGACGGAATGGGGGATGGCGGAGCTAATAAACAGCCCAAGGGTGATGAAGAAAGCGAGAGAAGAGATAGAGAGAGTGATAGGGAAGGAAAGGATAGTGGAAGAAGCAGACATATGTAATCTTCCATACCTGCAAGCAATAGTAAAAGAGACACTAAGGATACATCCAACAGGACCATTAATAGTGAGGTCATCAAGCGAGAGGTGTCGTGTGGGAGGGTACGACATTGAAGAGAATACACAATTGTTTGTGAATGTGTGGGCCATAGGAAGGGACCCACGTCACTGGGAGGAGCCAGAGGAGTTTAGGCCAGAGAGGTTCATGGAAGATGAAGAAGGTGGGAAGAAGCAAATGGATGTGAGGGGGCAACATTTTGAGTTGATACCATTTGGGAGTGGAAGAAGAATGTGTCCAGGGACTTCATTGGCATTACAAGTAGTGCAGGTTAATCTGGGAGTCATGATTCAGTGTTTTGATTGGATTGTGGAAGGAGGGAAGGACAAAGTTGATATGGAAGAGAAACCAGGGCTTACTCTTGCTAGAGCTCATCCTTTGCTTTGTGTTCTCTCCCCTAGGCTTTCTCCCTTCCCTTCTCTTTCCTTATGAACAAACCCACGTCAGAAACATTAAAGAAAAAGAAGGAAAATATGTTCGTTCACATGCATTATCAAGTACTAGAAGCTATTATTAAATCTCTTAGACCAGCTGTCTCACCCTTTGAGGTGCCTACAAATCAGCGGGGGATTAGTCTCTTACTTGTCGGGTGAGGGGATACCTTGATCATGGATAAAAAAAGTACTAGAAGCTATCATGGATTTGTTTCATATACTTGTGTGGACTGTGTGTTTGAACAAAGATAGAGGAATGGGATACTTCAAGTTTGGTTTTTTTTAATGATGTTAGTTTTATTTCCTGAATTTCTACAAATTTCCGTTTGGTTGACTGGAATTGGGAAATGGAATTGGAGGTGAGAATTGAGGGTAAGGGGGTAAAAATGGAAAGTAGAGGTAAATTAGGTAATGATGAGATGTAAAAGTTTGTGTGACCCAGGAAAAGTGTGAGATTGAGAGAGAGAAAGTTTGTGGGCCCCAAACTATATGAAAATTCTCATTTTTAATTCCCTTATTCATTTCCATTTCTCATTTCAATCAATCCAAATGGACTCTAAGAGGTCGAAAGGAAAGTTGGGTGATCCATCTCTGTCTAGGAATGTGTTGGGACATCTTTTAATGGACTTAAGATGTGGAAATGCAACGCAATTATTTTTTAATTCATTTGCTTTGGTCTTACCAAACCAACCTGCCTGCCTCTCTCTCTCGCTATGCTCAATCCATTTTAGAAAATGGTTTGGGAAAATCCCAAATAAATCCCTCCGAATATCCAAAAGGACAAGTAAGGAACCTAAACTTCCAAAAAGACCATGAAGGAACCACTACCTATCTGTCATTTTGAAATTTTGCGACAAGACAAAATTGTCCCCATCCTAAAACACAAATTACGAGAAGAGGGTGAACGTAATGGATGCACAAGAGGGGGGGGGTGAATTGTGCTTCAACTATAAATACTCGAAATAAACAACACAGGATTTATACTGGTTCGGTCTACCTGACCTACGTCCAGTCCTCAACCACCCAGGCTGAGAGTTCCACTATAACTCAGGTTTTAAATCGGGTTCACCTGAAACCTTACAACCGCAAGTTTTACGGGCTCACTTGCAACCTTACAACAAGTTTTACACTGGCTCACTTGTAACCTATCTAACTGTCTCCCCCTCACACCAAGCAAGGGTTTGAAGTTTACACTTGAAGGCTTTTCTGACTAAGTTCTCTTACAGAACAAATGATGTTACACACTTAAGTTCAATAAATGCTCTTTTAACAAGAAGAGACTTAACTACAATGAGTACAGAATAAGTACGTGAAGAATCACTCAAAGTGTTAAATGCTCTTTTCTATTTCTGGGCAGCCTTGAATGCTTTGAAGATTTCTTGTGTTCCTCGCTCTAACTTCTCTCTAGAGTATTCAAGGATTAATTGTTCTACTAATAAATGAAGTTGAGCTCCCTTTATATAGTCTTCAAGCATTTGAACTCTTGGTAGGTGGGAGTCCCGTTTGAATTTGGCCGTTTATCCCAAGTTACCGTTTGCCCAATAAATGCTCCATTAATGCATAGCAGGGTTGACTTGCTTTATCTCTGAAAAGTAGTCCTGACACCTCTGCTCTGATATAAGCATTCTGACTTCTGAGTATGTGATTTTTACTCTTGCACTCTTGCTGACGGATGATCATCTTTCATCCGCAAGTGGTAATCTTGCTCTGCAAGTGTTAAGCTCTGAGTCCCAATGTCAAGAGTCTTTCCATCCGGAAGCTCATTTGCATCCGGAAGCGTGACCATGTTCTGCACATACTGGTTAGTCCAACATAGCAATATATATATAAGAATTATACATGCTGTGGGAAGTTTGTTTGCTATGGGGAGTAGTTTACTTAGACTGTGTTCTGATTTGGTCTATGATGTATCTGGAAGCATTTTTACATCCGGAAGTAAAACTACTAGATGAAGGATCTTGGTTCACTATAACTCACTCTCACTTAGTGTATTTCATCCCAACACTCAGCGCTAGTCACTAAGCTATCGGAAGCACTTTTACTTGACGTAGTGAACTCACTGACGCTTAGGGTGAAATCTATTCTATCAATCTGCGCCAGTCAAGATCTAACAGGAAGCAACTTCACTTGATGTTGTATTTCCACTGACGCTCGAGGTTAAATCTATTCTATCAGTCTGCGCCAGTCTAAATCTAATAGGAAGTGCTTTCACTTGGCGAAGTAGACTTACTGACGCTTGGGGTAATAACTATTCTATTGCTCTGCGCCAGTCTGAGTCTAACAGGAAGCGCTTTCACTTGGGGAAGTAGACTTACTGACGCTTGGGGTAATATCTATTCTGTCGCTCTGCGCCAGTCTAATTCTAACAGGAAGCGCTTTCACTTGGGGAAGTAGACTCACTGTCGCTTGGAGTAATATCTATTCTATCGCTCTGCGCCAGTCTAAGTCTAACAGGAAGCAACTTTGCTTCCGATTGAACCATAGCTTAGTCTTAGGGTTTGTGCATCTAAAGTTCATGGACTAAGTTAAATCCCTAGTTATTTACTTGCTGACGCTGGGGGATGAAAGCATTCATCCGCATGCGCAAGTCCTAATCTATCCGGAAGTAGATCTTCACCCGGAAGCACTCTTACTTGGGATCCTATGTTATCCTATTGCTTCCTAGGCACTTGGTCTAATCCTCTACATTTTAGTCTTCATCAAAACTTAAGATTCTAACATTCTCCCCCTTTTTGATGATGACAAACTTAGCTTTATCGATTAAGTTCATATGAAAGGATTAGCTGAAGAATAAAAGCAATAGTTCAGAATAAGTAACTTAGACAAATATTATTGATAAGCATAGGTTACAGGTCAGAGCATATAATTAGATAACATTTACAAGCAGCGAGCATATAGTAGGCAGATATGAGAACATGCATGAAAAGATGAACATTTCTAAGTAAAAAAAAATTTGGGCTGGGGGTTGTTTCTTTGTTTCTTCTTTCTCTCCCTCTCGCTGAAGCTCTTCTTCATCAAGGAACTCCCAGGGTAGCAAGGCTAGTGGTCAATGCATTTCTCCCCCTTTTGGCATCATCAAAGAGTGTTTTCCATATTTGATCGCCGCAGCCTCCTCCTTAGGGATGGACTTCCTCTTCTTAGAACCCACTAACAGTTCTGCCATTCTACCAGAAGTTTCAGGCTGACCTTGAATATTTTCATCCTGCCCTAGGGCAATTTGCCGAGAAACTTCATGATGTTCTTGATGTCTTTCACGATGCCCAGATTTTCCAGAATGTTGATGGCTTGATTTCCCAGATTTGGACTTGTGTTTCTTAGATGAGGAGGGTTTCCTCGAAACTGGGTTTGCTTCAGAGGGTTCGGCCATTTTTTTTGTGGGGTTGATGAAATGTTTATATGAAGAACATAGATGAAAATGAAGAATGTGTGAAATGAGATGTCCCTTTTATAGGTAAAGTCACTAAGGGCAAAAAGGTCATGCTCCTTCACATTATCACACATTGGGTAGCGTAAACGCCTTAAGTTGGATCGATATACCTGATGACACGTGTCGCTTCATATTGTCAGAGAAGTCGAAACGTCTCATTTGGAAGTTGAAGCGTTTTCTGAAGTGACGTGTCTTCTTGGACTTGTGCTGGCGCTCTCTTGGTTTGATCATCCAGCGTCAGTGTGTAATCATTCGGAAGTGGTTTTGCTTCCGGTTGTACTTACTTAAGATTCAACATTGAATACCTGCAAGGACATATATTGGCACTCCGATGCCTAAGTTAGTATTGTTTGAAGTATTTTGAAAAACAATTAAGTACATGGAATTTACACTTCATTTGGGTTTACCATTCCCAAATCACCTCTAATAAAAGTAAATTGGTCAACCCCCAGAGGCTTGGTGAAGATATCTGCAAGCTGTTGTTGTGTGGGGACAAACTGTACTTTGACATCTTTCTTTTGAACATGGTCTCTGATGAAATGATGTCTGACATCAATGTGCTTTGTCCTAGTGTGCTGAACCGGATTCTTGGCTAGGCTGATTGTGCTTGTGTTGTCACAGAGGATGGGTGCCTCAGGAAATTCCAAGCCAAGATCTCTCAACTGGTTCTTCAGCCACAACACTTGGGCACAACAACTGGCTGCTGCAATGTATTCTGCCTCAGTGGATGACAAGGACACGCAGGTCTGCTTTTTGCTCGCCCAAGACACCAGACAACCACCAAGGAAGGCGCATTGTCCACTGGTGCTTTTCCTATCAGTTTTATAACCTGCATGATCAGAGTCAGAATAAGCCCACAAGAACTCTTGGTTACCTCTGGGATACCAAAGACCAAGTTCTTGTGTCCCCTCAAGGTATCTTAAGATACGTTTAACACATGTTAGATGTGACTCCTTGGGGTTGGCTTGAAATCTAGCACACATGCCTACACTAAATTGAATGTCAGGTCTGCTGGCTGTTAAGTATAGGAGAGAACCTATCATTCCTCTATACATGGGCAGGCTAACAGATTTACCCTTTGCGTCAGCATCAAGTGCGGCAGTGGTGCTCATGGGAGTGTCATACTCCTTGCATTCATCCATCCCAAACTTTTTGAGTAGCTCTCTGCAGTATTTGGCTTGGGAGATGAATATTCCATTCTTCTTCTGCTTAATTTGCAGGCCTAGGAAGAACGTTAGTTCTCCCATCATTGACATTTCAAACTCACCCTGCATGGTCTTAGAAAAATCCTCACAAAGCTTTTCGTTAGTTGCTCCAAAGATAATATCATCAACATAAATTTGAACAATTAGCATGTCTCTATCTTTGTGAAGGATAAACAGTGTATTATCAAGTTTGCCTCTTGAGAAACCTTTGCCTAGCAGAAAGCTGCTAAGTCTCTCATACCAAGCTCTAGGAGCTTGTTTTAGGCCATATAAAGCTTTCTTTAATCTATACACATGTTTGGGGTGCTTATGATCCTCAAAGCCAGGAGGTTGTTCTACATATACCTCTTCTTTAATATAACCATTAAGAAATGCACTCTTTACATCCATTTGATATAGCCTGAAGCCCTTCATGGATGCAAAGGCTAGAAGAATCCTTATTGCTTCAAGTCTCGCGACTGGAGCAAATGTTTCTTCATAGTCAATGCCTTCTTCTTGGTTATATCCTTTGGCAACTAGTCTGGCTTTGTTTCTTGTAATTTGACCTGTCTCATCCAGTTTGTTTTTAAAGACCCATTTGGTCCCTACTATAGATTGATGAGATGGCCTAGGGACTAGTTCCCAGACTTGACTTCTTTCAAATTGGTTTAGCTCTTCCTGCATGGCAATAATCCAGTCGCAGTCCTCAAGAGCTTGTTCAACTGAAGTTGGTTCTATTTGAGATAGAAATGCACCAAACTCAACTTCATTTTGAACCTGCCTTCTGGTTCTCACACCAGAAGAAACATCACCAAGCACTTGATCAAGAGGATGATCTCTGTGATGCCTCCTAGCTGTTGGCAACTGTGCCTCATCATGCACAGTCTGCACTCTAGGTTCATCGCAGAGTTCATCTTCTTCCTTAGGATTGTTTGCTGGTGTTTCTTTTGGTGGTGAAGAAGATGATGGTAATTTTGGGAGGTTAAGTAATTCATCATCTTCTCTGGATTGTCCCCATGTAGGAATTTCATCAAATACAACATGCATGGATTCCTCTACAGTTTTAGTTCTCATGTTGTATATCCTATAAGCTTTACTCCTAAGGGAATATCCTATGAATATACCTATATCAGCCTTTGGGTCAAACTTACCCAAGTTTACCTTTCCATTATTATGCACGTAGCATTTTGATCCAAATATTCTGAGGTGGCTGATGTTTGGCTTCCTTCCTTTGTATAGCTCGTATGGAGTCTTATCCAAGCCTTTACGAACATAAGCTCTGTTGGAGATATAGCAAGCAGTGCTCATAGCGTCCGCCCAGAACACTTGAGAAACCTCTTTCTCGTTGAGCATGCTTCTAGCCATCTCCGTCAGAACCCTGTTCTTTCTTTCAACTACTCCATTTTGTTGAGGAGTCCTCGGAGCTGAGAAGTTATGTTCAATTCCATTTTGCTCACATAGCTCAGAGAAGCTATGGTTCTCAAACTCTCCTCCATGGTCTGTCCTTATGGCTGTGATTTTGAGATCCTTCTCATTCTGCACTTTCTTAGCCAGGACAACGAAAGCATCAAAAGCATCTTGCTTAGAGGCAAGAAACAAAGTCCACGTAAACCTTGAATAGTCATCCACCACCACTAAAGCATATAGGTTTCCTCCCAAGCTTTTTACTCTTGCTGGCCCAACCAAATCCATGTGGATTAGTTCCAAGGGCCTGCTGGTGGAGACTCTCTTCTTGGTTTTAAACGAGGATTTTGTTTGCTTTCCCCGTTGGCAGGATTCACAGATAAAATCATGCTTAACCTTAAAAGAGGGAATACCTATAGCTAGCTCATTTTTAATTAGCATGTCCAATTGAGTAAAGTTAACATGAGCTAGTCTCTTATGCCAAAGCCAACTATTCTCGTCACTAGATATTAAACATTTTTCCTCTAGCTGTTGACATAAGTCTAAGGTATATAAATTCCCATTTCTGTTTGCCTTAATCTTGCATTTTAAGTTGGCCTTATCTATATTTAGATCCTGCTTATCAACTATTAAGCACTCATTTGAATCAAATATTACCCAATTTCCTCTGTCCGTGCTCTGGCTCACGCTCAGCAGGTTGTGACAGAGACCGTCCACAAGGTAGACATCTTTTACTGGTCCGACCTCTCCAACTCCAGTGATCTTGCCACTTTGATTTCCTCCAAAGGTTACTGTGGCCCCATCTTTGATCACCAGAGATTTGAACTTGTCTCTGTCCCCAGTCATGTGTCTCGAGCATCCACTATCAATATACCATTTCTTGTTCTTGGATGCCTTGAGACACACCTGTAAAATTTAAGCAAACTTAGGTACCCAACTTTTCTTGGGTCCTCGATCATTAGTTTTTAATGCCCTTGGTTTAGAGTCATCCTTGATCTTGGGCTTGTGACTTTTCTGAGCCTCTGGCCGAGTGCTGGCTCTGGACTCTTGGGTTTTCCCTTTGGAATAATTCCAGGCTTGGGATCCTTGTCCTCTCCTAGTTTCCTTTGCAGGAGGAGGATCTTTTGTTGCCTTGGTTCTTTTAGGGACCCATTTGTAGGAGCTGTTAACTCCATGCTTCTTAGCATTACAGGTGGACGTGGAGTGTCCTTTCCTGTTGCAGTAATTACAGAAGCTAAAGGGTGAGGAGCCATGATTGGTGGCTTTATGGAAGAACTTCAGGTAAGGCTTTACTTTTGGTTCTACCCACCTTTTTACCTTAGGGGTATATCCCAAGCCAGTTCTATCCCTATATGCCCTTTGGCTCATTAAAATTACTTTTAGCATTTCTGAACCATTGGTGAACTTCTCCAGGGCATTTTGCAGCTTATTATTTTCCTCTGAGACTTTGCTGCAACTAGAGCAACTCTCAGGTGTTGGGGCGTTGGGTTCTACCTGTGGAGAACCCTGGCCATCCACTATCGGAAGTCTTCTAGCTTCCGCTAGTTCCTCACTTAGTGAGTCCACCTTGGACTCAAGTGATTCCTTTTTGGTTTTCAACACCTTATAGGCTTTACATAGTCTAGAGAATTCTTCATGAATCTCATTGTAAGCCTCTTGAAGTTCAGAAAAAGTTACCTCATGATCTTCGTTGGTGAGGTCAGCATCTGAAGGTGCTTCTTCATCCTCCTCTCTAGCTACCAGGCAGAGGTTGGCAACTTCTTCTTCGTCACTTGCTTCCTCATCTGAGCTGTTAACCCAAATAGAGGAAACAAGAGCTTTTCTTTTGTCCTTGCCTTTTGACCTCTGCAGGCTGGGGCACTCAGCCTTGAAGTGACCAGGCTTATTGCATTCAAAGCACACAGGGACCTTCTCTTTCTTGTATCCCTTCTTCTCACTGGTATCACCTCTCTGATAGCCTCCCTTCTTTCTGAGGAATCTTCTAAATTTCCTCACCATCATAGCCATCTCCTCATCGTCCATCTCATCATCATCATCTTCATCATTGTCATTGATCCCTTTGCTGGGAGCAACGAGAGCAAGATTTTTGTTCTTGGGTGAAGGTTGAGGAGCTCTCATAGCCAGCAAGGTAGGTTCATATTCAGCAAGAGAGCCGAATAGTGCGGTGATGGAGCTGGTTGATTCACCTTGCACTTCTTGCAAAATAGTTACTTTGGTGATCCAGTCACCCTTCAAGATCTTTAGGATCTTGCTCACTTGCTCTCTTTCAGGGATATCCTTACCCAGCGAGGCCAAATTATTGATGAGATGAGTGAACCTGAGTTCCAGCTCTCTGATAGGCTCGGTAGGGCTCAGCATGGCGAATTTATGGAATTCTTCAACCAGCATTTCAATACGTCTCGCCTTTACTCCCCTGGTTCCAGAGTGTGCAGCCTCAAGAGCCTCCCACATATCCTTAGCAGTTTTGTGGTGGCTGATTCTGTGAAATTCTTTGTGGGTGAGAGCACACTGGATGTAGTGCATGGCCCGATGGTTTAGTTGGACTAGAGCATAGTCCTCAGCAGTGTATCTGGCTCGCACTTTTGCAAATCCATCTTCGTCCAGTGGAACATTATCCCCTCGTTCTATGACATCCCAGAGTCTCAAGTCGCTTGACTTGATATATGTCTCCATTCTGTACTTCCAGAACGTATAGTTGTACCCATCGAAGCCTGGGGGCTTATTGGGTTGAACGGCGACATCTGGTAGGCCATAATCTGGATCCATTACTTGATCTTTGCTTTCTGATTCGTTGGAATCGGGTGAGAAAGACCTGCTCTGATACCAAATGAACGTAATGGATGCACAAGAGGGGGGGTGAATTGTGCTTCAACTATAAATACTCGAAATAAACAACACAGGATTTATACTGGTTCGGTCTACCTGACCTACGTCCAGTCCTCAACCACCCAGGCTGAGAGTTCCACTATAACTCAGGTTTTAAATCGGGTTCACCTGAAACCTTACAACCGCAAGTTTTACGGGCTCACTTGCAACCTTACAACAAGTTTTACACTGGCTCACTTGTAACCTATCTAACTGTCTCCCCCTCACACCAAGCAAGGGTTTGAAGTTTACACTTGAAGGCTTTTCTGACTAAGTTCTCTTACAGAACAAATGATGTTACACACTTAAGTTCAATAAATGCTCTTTTAACAAGAAGAGACTTAACTACAATGAGTACAGAATAAGTACGTGAAGAATCACTCAAAGTGTTAAATGCTCTTTTCTATTTCTGGGCAGCCTTGAATGCTTTGAAGATTTCTTGTGTTCCTCGCTCTAACTTCTCTCTAGAGTATTCAAGGATTAATTGTTCTACTAATAAATGAAGTTGAGCTCCCTTTATATAGTCTTCAAGCATTTGAACTCTTGGTAGGTGGGAGTCCCGTTTGAATTTGGCCGTTTATCCCAAGTTACCGTTTGCCCAATAAATGCTCCATTAATGCATAGCAGGGTTGACTTGCTTTATCTCTGAAAAGTAGTCCTGACACCTCTGCTCTGATATAAGCATTCTGACTTCTGAGTATGTGATTTTTACTCTTGCACTCTTGCTGACGGATGATCATCTTTCATCCGCAAGTGGTAATCTTGCTCTGCAAGTGTTAAGCTCTGAGTCCCAATGTCAAGAGTCTTTCCATCCGGAAGCTCATTTGCATCCGGAAGCGTGACCATGTTCTGCACATACTGGTTAGTCCAACATAGCAATATATATATAAGAATTATACATGCTGTGGGAAGTTTGTTTGCTATGGGGAGTAGTTTACTTAGACTGTGTTCTGATTTGGTCTATGATGTATCTGGAAGCATTTTTACATCCGGAAGTAAAACTACTAGATGAAGGATCTTGGTTCACTATAACTCACTCTCACTTAGTGTATTTCATCCCAACACTCAGCGCTAGTCACTAAGCTATCGGAAGCACTTTTACTTGACGTAGTGAACTCACTGACGCTTAGGGTGAAATCTATTCTATCAATCTGCGCCAGTCAAGATCTAACAGGAAGCAACTTCACTTGATGTTGTATTTCCACTGACGCTCGAGGTTAAATCTATTCTATCAGTCTGCGCCAGTCTAAATCTAATAGGAAGTGCTTTCACTTGGCGAAGTAGACTTACTGACGCTTGGGGTAATAACTATTCTATTGCTCTGCGCCAGTCTGAGTCTAACAGGAAGCGCTTTCACTTGGGGAAGTAGACTTACTGACGCTTGGGGTAATATCTATTCTGTCGCTCTGCGCCAGTCTAATTCTAACAGGAAGCGCTTTCACTTGGGGAAGTAGACTCACTGTCGCTTGGAGTAATATCTATTCTATCGCTCTGCGCCAGTCTAAGTCTAACAGGAAGCAACTTTGCTTCCGATTGAACCATAGCTTAGTCTTAGGGTTTGTGCATCTAAAGTTCATGGACTAAGTTAAATCCCTAGTTATTTACTTGCTGACGCTGGGGGATGAAAGCATTCATCCGCATGCGCAAGTCCTAATCTATCCGGAAGTAGATCTTCACCCGGAAGCACTCTTACTTGGGATCCTATGTTATCCTATTGCTTCCTAGGCACTTGGTCTAATCCTCTACATTTTAGTCTTCATCAAAACTTAAGATTCTAACAGAGGGTGGGAGTTAGGGTGGGTTTAGGGTGGGGTGGGAATTTGTGTTTTAGGATGAGGGCAATTTTGTCTTTTCGCAAAATTTCAAAATGACAGATAGGTGCTGGTTCCTTCATGGTCCTTTTGAAAGTTTAAGTTCCTCATTTTTCCTTTTGGGTATTCGGAGGCCGGGACTTATTTGGGATTTTCCCAAATGGTTTCATAGTTTTATCCTTCGTTATCATCATATTTTATTAAACATTAGTCACAAATAATATGATTTATTTTAGGATTTAGCTTTACTTCTAATGGAGATATCTGAATTATTAAAAATTATGTGACCTGGTATATTTGTTTTTTATGTATTCCTATATATGTTTAATCAACAACATTATCTACATTATGAAGTCAATATTTTATATATCATTTAAATTTTATAACCATTTTATGAGATGCACATTCACAAAACGAATACAATTTATTTCAAAAAAATGGAAAAAATCATTTGCTTGATTGAAAAATGAACAAAATAAGCCTATATGCAAAACTTGTGAGCAACCTAATAAAGTGATAGTATATCATGTATTGTAATATGTAAAAAAAGGGTTAAGGTGCATTTTTAGTACTCTAGAATATAGCAAAGTGCACCTAACATAATACACAATATTGTGGTCCATTTGTGGTAACCAAGAATTATTTTCGTGGCTTATTTAGTAACGACGTTAAATAAGTTAAGTTTGACCGTTATGTGTCAAATTTTGACCGTTAAATTGTGGGGTAAAGGAGCATTTTCAGTACTCTAGAATATAGAAGGAGCACCAAACATAATATACAATATTTTTGTCCATTTGTGATAACTAAGAATTATTTTCATTGCTTATCTAGTAATTCGTTAGTTAAAACTCACTTTTGTAAGATAAAATCTAATGTGACATAATGATGTGATATATGTATATTGAAATGACAATTCAACGAACATTATTTTAAGTTTATAACTATGTAATCAGATAGAAGTAACTCTTCTTCTATTACATCATAGGGTCAGTAATTTGGTACAAGCCAGTATGACCAACCCCTTTTTAATTTGTGTCGAGCCAGTATGACCAATCCGTTTTAACTTAGTATGGCCAACCTGTTTAGTTTATAATTCTTTGCTTACATATTTTATATATGTAAAATACTAATGACTTATTAGTTTATACATGCATGATAATAGGATAGTCTATGGATCTTTATAACTTTGTAGTGTTTAATTATTTGACACTTTAAATAATATTGTGACTTAGTTGTTTATGGTGTTTAAATATTGTATATTATGTTTGATGCCCCTTCTATATTCTAGAGTACTGAAAATGCTCCTTTACGCCACAATTTAACGGTCAAAATTTGACACATAACGGTCAAACTTAACTTATTTAACGTCGTTACTAAATAAGCCACGAAAATAATTTTTGGTTACCACAAATGGACCACAATATTGTGTATTATGTTAAGTGCACTTTGCTATATTCTAGAGTACTAAAAATGCACCTTAACCCGTAAAAAAAAACTATACCAAACTTCTAAAGCACCATTGTCATGCAAGTCGCATTGAGATCAAATATCCATTTCTAATGAATGTTGGAGCTGTCTATGTAACTTTATAAGTTGATATTGACAATTCAACTCAATGAGGTGTGTTGTAACATACTAAGTCTAAGTCCCTAATTAACCAAGAATAACACTTTTAATTCCATAATTTACTTTACTAACTATGATAGAAAGAGGTGTTTCCATAATATCAATCTTTCTATCATAGTTAGAAAAAGAGCTTTCTAATAAATTCTACATTATCCATGATACAAAAGAATTTCCTAATATAATACAAGGCTATCATGGATAATTATCTGCTAACCATGTTAGAAAAGAATAACCTAACATGGTTAGGAAAAGAAATTAAATATCATTCAGAAATGATAACCATATTAGAGCGAGGCCCATCTAATATGGTTATATAAAGGAACAACACTCAATCAGTCACACATCACCAACATATACCATATAACCCTGTTAGAAATAGAATTTCCTTAACAAAGTTATTCTAATACATCTGTACAAATAATACAAACAAACAAATATCACAATGTACGACCATTGAATAAGTCCATATCCAGCAAGGGGGATTGCCTTTCCATTATCAGGCAATTTACCCTATACAAATTATCCACACACAGTCCCTAATCAGGAACAAAGATTGTCTTTCCATTAACAGACAATCCTCATATACCAATAATCCTACGCACCATTCTGCATCATAACCACCATCAACTAACAAAGTCCGTAGCATAGCTACGACCATTACATCTGTCATAGTTACACCGTAACTATAACAGTATCCATAATCCAACCAAAACCCAACAGAAACATTTAATTCAGTCATCAAACAAATAAATTATTCAAAACAATACAAACAAATGCGGAAGCGGATGCAACCTAATAAATGACAATATATATTCCTTATAGATCACCTCCGGCCTACTCGTGTGGGCCGGCCAATCCTTTCCCCTTCCTCTCTGCTTCCCTCTCTAGACATGATCACCTGTAAAAAAAATAAGGGAATGGGGTGAGACAAAACTATATCTCAGTAATCACTACTTAACTCACTGTGAGACTCAGAAGTGGGGTAGTGGAGCGTCTACAGGGTACCACAGTTTTCAAAACCTGCATAACCACATAATATATACACATATATACAGTACAGATACATACATCTCTCAATAGACAAAAATAAACGTGTGTGACACTGTGCCCAGTCTCAAATCTGAAAGCATGAAAAAGGGAGCACTCTAAAATGTGAAAAATCCCTGGTTCCTTTACAATCCGAGGAACCTGTACAATTAACCTATCGATTTGCGCAAATCGATGGTTACATCGGCCGACGGTACTAATAATCAGTGACATGCAACATACAAAAGATTTATATAGATATGTATATATATAAAGTACAGTTTATTAGAAAGGTACCCTATAGCCCACGTTTAAATATAAAATAATTTGAACACATTTCATATATATATACAAGTAGAAGAGGATTTTAGAATTCCTCAACTCCCGTCACCCTCAGTATCACAGTCAGTTAAGCGTGATTACCTGTTCAAACTCAATAACCGCAGGTATACCAAGCTAAGGTCGCCTCACGCACACCGCTAGAAATACCGCCGTCTACAATAACAAATCATAATTGGTCAAGACACTTTGTAAGTGGCTTTGACTCAATTTTTCAAACAATTTCCAAACAATTGTTGAAGTAATAAATTACCCAACATCCATACTTTTCTATATTCTTTTAACCCTTCACAATTCCTTTAAACATTTATTTATAACTCCTAAAGTCTTACTTTACCATTTCACATCACTCTTGGCCAAAATTACCCCAATCATGTAAAACTCACCAAAATCACTCCATTAATATTAATTTAGCACTCAAAGTGGCTTCCTAACTTAGAAGTATCTCACCACAATTCAAACACCTTTACCTAACCAAATTCTCCTTTAATCAACACTTTAACTACTAAATTTCCTTACCAACACCAATCCAACTAAGACAAATATTTCATCATCCTAATATAACCTCAACAAACATTTATTAACCACCAATTCATTTAAATCATCTTTCATTTACAAAACTCCAACTCAAAGAGTCATAAAAAGTTCCATAAATTCACAGAATAACTCTCAACTTCAATAAACTCCATTACCATTCAAAAATCCTCAATCAATCATTTAAATATTCACAAATTTTTGTTTATAACACTAAAGATTTAAATATGGCACAACCCTAACTTCAAAGAATCCCAATCTTGACAAAAAATTCTCAAATGCTTAATCTCCTTTAGAAAATCCAATTGCTCCCAAGAATACTCAAATTCCATGCCTCAATTTCAATATTAAAGCGTTAACATTCCAAAAATCACAATATAACCAAAACCTAACTTCAAAGAATCATAAAGTATTCCCCAAAAATTCCAAAGTATTTTCCAACTTCAAGAAATATCAAATATCCTCACAAAACTTCCATTAATCACTTAACAATTATTATGGTAGCTTGACAATCCTAAAGTTCCAATTTTTCACAAAGCCCTAAGTTTAAAAGAGGGAACTTTATTCACAAATCAACATCACAAGGTAGTAGGAGAGCTTACGGAGTTCAAGAATGAGAAGGGAGACACAACCGCCGCCGACCGCCGTCCAAAACGCCGGAGATCGGCCACTGTAAGTGGTGGTTGAGCATGGAACAGCCAAGGAAGGAAAGAAAAATGAGAGATTGACCTTGGAAGGGAGTAAGAACTTCAAGCACACAAAAAAAAAACTACAACCAACCTCTCATCGCCCTCGGCCGCCGGAAAAACGAAGCAACCCGCCGGAAAACTTGTGACAAACGAAGAGAAATGGTGATGGACAGATTTTGCGCGATTTATACAAGTATTTGAGGAGAAGGGAGTGGAAGAAACGAAATTGGTGTGGTTGTAAAGTGAGAGAGCAAAGTGTGTGTGGGTGTTGGAAGAGAGCATAAAAAAAATGGTGAAGGGAGGGGGAGGGAGTGCTTGGCCGAGGAAGAGAAGGAAGGAGAAGGGAAGAGAAAAAAAAAAGAAAGAAAAAGGAGGAGAGAGAAAAAGAAAGAGAAAAAAAAAAGAAAAAGAAAAGAAAATGGGGAAGATGCTTTATGCCTGGAATATTCTTTCTCATTCTTATATCTTTGACCATAAAATTCTCCAATTGTTCCCCAAAATTTGAATCTAGATTAAATTTTCTAAAATATTTAATTGATTATTTTAGACACTTATTTCTCCAAAATATACAAAAATTCCCAAAAATCCTAAAAATCCCAAAATTTTATAATTTTCTCATTTATTATTTTCTAATATACTTTTAAAATCCCATATTAATTTTCCAGGATGTTACAATTCTTCCCACCTTTTTAGGAATTTTGCCCTCAAAATTCACCATGTCAAACAACTTTCATACATACTACCTAATGTAGTTTACTCAATACACTCCTAAAAGCTTGAAATAGTTACTAACATTTCCAACCTTTTGTCATCATAACACATATCACTACTCTAACTTCCTATATTTTTAAGTAATAATCCTAACCTTTCTCGACCTACCTGTCTAATTTCCTTAACTTATAAGATCAAGAGAGTCGCTCTTTACTCACTTACTAAATATTGCACCTCAAATAATTATACATTGCCAAATCTTTAAACCAATTTTTATGGTAAGATCTCATAATTAAGGACAATTTCACCCTTTTGAAAATCATTATCTTCTAACCAACCAAATAGCTCACTAATCTGTGTCAACACTTAGTTTTTCTTAATTCAATCCAACACATTGATAATACTTTTGATCATTTTCATCCACTTTGAAATCTTGAGGTTGATGCTTACAACGGTTTCCACTATTCCATATTCCTATTTATGATATAGTTCTTCTACTTGTATGAGGGACTCAAATCTATATCCAATAATTTCACTAAGTTTAATCCTATGCTCTCACTTCTTAATTGCCAAACAAAAATTCCCGTAAAAATTCATTCTTTACTTGCCTCATAACTGTAACTTTACATGTTACACCATATCAAGTTCATCATCAAAAGCACTTGCATTTATTTCCAAATAATCAATTAAGAGTTCGCTAAAACTTCAACCTAATATTTTAACTTCAGCTATTCTTCTTACATTCTTATCTCACACATGATCACGGCTCCAAAATCAATCATTAACTCGAATTATCTTAATTTTCTCAATAAAATAATGACAACTTGTCACAAAACTCCAATCCTCCATTTAGTATTTCACTAAACCACCATACTGCTAATACTAAATATGATTAACACTATTAAACTCACTCCTTTGTCTTTATACTGAACATAAAATCTCGCTTATCTTAATGACTCAAGAATTCATGCTAAATCTATTTAAATCACTTCATACACAAATTATTCACCAATACCATATATAGTTACTTCAGTTATGTCCGCGAGCCTAAACACTAATTCGTACCCAATAATACTAAGTTTCATGACCAAAATAGTATATATATTCCTGTAAGCGCGATAAAACCTCAAATTCAACAATTTATCTTACTTATTCTTCAACTCATAACTAATATATTCTTCATCTTAATCTTAAACAATCCTCCTAAATCAACTTTAATTCAAAACCTAAATTTAATTTTTCTTCCTCCATTTCACTTTTTAACCAAACTTTTCTAGTCAATCCTCAACTCATAATCATCATTTTTCTCCAATTATCAAAATTGTTAATTCCTGTCAAATGCCTCTAACTTTAATCAATACAAGCCAGTCAATTTTAACTTAAATCTCATAATTCCACCTATATTAGTCCCAACGATTTGTACCGATTGAATTCTTCATAAGCATCAACATCAATATGCCTGATAAACCAAGAGAAACCTCACAATTCTCCTTTAACTTAAGGTCATAACCATATTTATAGCATTTACAACTTTTATCTTATCGACAATATTATCTGAATCTACATCAAAAATCTTCCCTCACCAATATCATTTCCAATTCCAATAGCCAGTAAAACTACAAAAGTCACTATACCATAGTAATCCCTACAACTTCTAATATAAATCCTCAATTTGAAATACCACCAGTAATTACCTAACGCTTATTATCTATATTCATATGCAATCTTAATAGAGTCGGTAACTCACATTCCAAAAGTGCTTTTTGAATCAATTACCTAAGTCTCACACATAATTTACATCCCTTTGAACAACCAAGAGAAAGTTCAAACTCATATCCAACTTCAACCAACTAGGTCTCACCGGGGATTGACTAACTATAGGTGTTCTCTTCACTTGCTTCCTACATATATATAAAACCATAAACTCATATTCATAAGCGATCATAATCCAACCATTTTTGTTTCCTTAACACAATTTAAACTTTAGAATTCAATATCATCAAAGCCAAAGAATAATCCATTCAAGACCTCGCTAGTCCTCCAACTATCAATGTAACATTTTCCCTCTAAAAGTTATATTTTATTCCAATAAAACTGCACCATTAGACATGCATTAAACTTATTCAACTTGATGGGACCCATGAATCTCTCAACAAATTCATATTTCAAAATCACCAATGCCCTTCTAAGCCAAAAATATTCAACTATCATATTATTATCCAATTGATCCACTCGTCCTTGAATACTGATTCTAACATCTTATCTCTTTCAAAAGCACCCTTAATTTCAATACTAATCAGGCTTTCCACACAAGAATTTTGTTAACCTAAGGAATATAATCATCAATCACGTAATATCTTAATGACCAAAAAAAAATAATAATAAATCTAAGTCATAATATAACTCCCAAATTCTAAAATCAAGCTAAACAACCCTCAATTGTAATCTCAATTATTTTATGCATTTTCTCTTTCGAAGAATTCATACCAACTTATTCTCATCTCATAACCTCTATACCTATTACTAATCCTAACATAAATATCTCCTTAGACTTGAATTGCTCTCATGCCTTTGTATCACTAAAATGTAACTACGTTTCTTCTTCTTTGATGTATTGATATCAAATAGTTTCAACCTTTTCCTCTATGTTTAAAAAAATCCAACTTAATATCCAACTCAAGTCAACATATCAATTAATCCATATTTACTCCCATATAACTTGACTAAAGTGCAACTCCTAATATCACAATCTCACCATCACTGCACGAATAAGCTCACTTATTATATAAAGTGATCAATTCTACAATTATCAAATTAGTTTGAATCTTGAAATATAGTAATCGAAACATTCCTTCCTGATCTCACTCAATTGCTATAACTTGTTCTATATTCAAATGCTTCCTATTCCATATGATCATTCTTTGAGCTATACCTCTATAAGGATTTCTTCATCCATTAATAAAGACCATATATATCCTTACTTGAAATTCCGAATCACCCCAAAGTATAATCCAATTGTAACTCAAATCAATCCTCTTACAAGGTTTATTTATATTCCTTCTAGACATATTAGACATTCCCTATATCTTAATAGAAGTCCATGAACTAGAAACTGGAAGTTTCCAACTAGTTGGCAAGCATCCCAACGAACATTTTCTCTCCTCATAACTAATAAGCCAAGTGAAATCTTACCCACCATACTAGAACTTTCATTTTACCTCAATGCCACTTCGCTTTTAAAATAAAAGCGGAAAAAGATTTAATAATCACAAGTGCAAGCACTTGAGAGACTTCAGCAAGTGCCAAACCTGAGTAAGTCTCATTCTAATCATTCTACTTCAAATAAATCTTAGTACGGAATGACCGCTCTCCCCACCATAGGAATTTTGTCCGCAAAATTCACTGCACATATCCTCAAAACAAAGGTTAGTGATCATGCATATCGGGAAGGGAAAAGGAATATAAATTGTCATTCTATATGCAATGCAACAGGCAGGGTATTGTTTACCATAAAACTGATACCAAGTTGTAACATACTAAGTCTAAGTCCCTAATTAACCAAGAATAACACTTTTAATTCCATAATTTACTTTACTAACTATGATAGAAAGAGGTGTTTCCATAATATCAATCTTTCTATCATAGTTAGAAAAAGAGCTTTCTAATAAATTCTACATTATCCATGATAGAAAAGAATTTCCTAATATAATACAAGGCTATCATGGATAATTATCTGCTAACCATGTTAGAAAAGAATAACCTAACATGGTTAGGAAAAGAAATTAAATATCATTCAGAAATGATAACCATATTAGAGCGGGGCCCATCTAATATGGTTATATAAAGGAACAACACTCAATCAGTCACACATCACCAACATATACCATATAACCCTGTTAGAAATAGAATTTCCTTAACAAGGTTATTCTAAAACATCTGTACAAATAATACAAACAAACAAATATCACAATGTACGACCATTGAATAAGTCCATATCCAGCAAGGGGGATTGCCTTTCCATTATCAGGCAATTTACCCTATACAAATTATCCACACACAGTCCCTAATCAGGAACAAAGATTGTCTTTCCATTAACAGGCAATCCTCATATACCAATAATCCTACGCACCATTCTGCATCATAACCACCATCAACTAACAAAGTCCGTAGCATAGCTACGACCATTACATCTGTCATAGTTACACTGTAACTATAACAGTATCCATAATCCAACCAAAACCCAACAGAAACATTTAATTCAGTCATCAAACAAATAAATTATTCAAAACAATACAAACAAATGCGGAAGCGGATGCAACCTAATAAATGGCAATATATATTCCTTATAGATCACCTCCGGCCTACTCGTGTGGGCCGACTAATCCTTTCCCCTTCCTCTCTGCTTCCCTCTCTAGACATGATCACCTGTAAAAAATAAGGGAATGGGGTGAGACAAAACTATGTCTCAGTAATCACTACTTAACTCACTGTGAGACTCAGAAGTGGGGTAGTGGAGCGTCTACAGGGTACCACAGTTTTCAAAACCTGCATAACCACATAATATATACACATATATACAGTACAGATACATACATCTCTCAATAGACAAAAATAAACGTGTGTGACACTATGCCCAGTCTCAAATCTGAAAGCATGAAAAAGGAGCACTCTAAAATGTGAAAAATCCCTGGTTCCTTTACAATCCGAGGAACCTGTACAATTAACCTATCGATTTGCGTAAATCGATGGTTACATCGGCCGACGGTACTAATAATCAGTGTCATGCAACATACAAAAGATTTATATAGATATGTATATATATAAAGTACAGTTTATTAGAAAGGTACCCTATAGCCCACGTTTAAATATAAAATAATTTGAACACATTTCATATATATATACAAGTAGAAGAGGATTTTAGAATTCCTCAACTCCCGTCACCCTCAGTATCACAGTCAGTTAAGCGTGATTACCTGTTCAAACTCAATAACCGCAGGTATACCAAGCTAAGGTCGCCTCACGCACACCGCTAGAAATACCGCCGTCTACAATAACAAATCATAATTGGTCAAGACACTTTGTAAGTGGCTTTGACTCAATTTTTCAAACAATTTCCAAACAATTGTTGAAGTAATAAATTACCCAACATCCATACTTTTCTATATTCTTTTAACCCTTCACAATTCCTTTAAACATTTATTTATAACTCCTAAAGTCTTACTTTACCATTTCACATCACTCTTGGCCAAAATTACCCCAATCATGTAAAACTCACCAAAATCACTCCATTAATATTAATTTAGCACTCAAAGTGGCTTCCTAACTTAGAAGTATCTCACCACAATTCAAACACCTTTACCTAACCAAATTCTCCTTTAATCAACACTTTAACTACTAAATTTCCTTACCAACACCAATCCAACTAAGACAAATATTTCATCATCCTAATATAACCTCAACAAACATTTATTAACCACCAATTCATTTAAATCATCTTTCATTTACAAAACTCCAACTCAAAGAGTCATAAAAAGTTCCATAAATTCACAGAATAACTCTCAACTTCAATAAACTCCATTACCATTCAAAAATCCTCAATCAATCATTTAAATATTCACAAATTTTTGTTTATAACACTAAAGATTTAAATATGGCACAACCCTAACTTCAAAGAATCCCAATCTTGACAAAAAATTCTCAAATGCTTAATCTCCTTTAGAAAATCCAATTGCTCCCAAGAATACTCAAATTCCATGCCTCAATTTCAATATTAAAGCGTTAACATTCCAAAAATCACAATATAACCAAAACCTAACTTCAAAGAATCATAAAGTATTCCCCAAAAATTCCAAAGTATTTTCCAACTTCAAGAAATATCAAATATCCTCACAAAACTTCCATTAATCACTTAACAATTATTATGGTAGCTTGACAATCCTAAAGTTCCAATTTTTCACAAAGCCCTAAGTTTAAAAGAGGGAACTTTATTCACAAATCAACATCACAAGGTAGTAGGAGAGCTTACGGAGTTCAAGAATGAGAAGGGAGACACAACCGCCGCCGACCGCCGTCCAAAACGCCGGAGATCGGCCACTGTAAGTGGTGGTTGAGCATGGAACAGCCAAGGAAGGAAAGAAAAATGAGAGATTGACCTTGGAAGGGAGTAAGAACTTCAAGCACACAAAAAAAAAACTACAACCAACCTCTCATCGCCCTCGGCCGCCGGAAAAACGAAGCAACCCGCCGGAAAACTTGTGACAAACGAAGAGAAATGGTGATGGACAGATTTTGCGCGATTTATACAAGTATTTGAGGAGAAGGGAGTGGAAGAAACGAAATTGGTGTGGTTGTAAAGTGAGAGAGCAAAGTGTGTGTGGGTGTTGGAAGAGAGCATAAAAAAAATGGTGAAGGGAGGGGGAGGGAGTGCTTGGCCGAGGAAGAGAAGGAAGGAGAAGGGAAGAGAAAAAAAAAAGAAAGAAAAAGGAGGAGAGAGAAAAAGAAAGAGAAAAAAAAAAGAAAAAGAAAAGAAAATGGGGAAGATGCTTTATGCCTGGAATATTCTTTCTCATTCTTATATCTTTGACCATAAAATTCTCCAATTGTTCCCCAAAATTTGAATCTAGATTAAATTTTCTAAAATATTTAATTGATTATTTTAGACACTTATTTCTCCAAAATATACAAAAATTCCCAAAAATCCTAAAAATCCCAAAATTTTATAATTTTCTCATTTATTATTTTCTAATATACTTTTAAAATCCCATATTAATTTTCCAGGATGTTACATGTGTTTATAACTTTTGATACATATGATTTTATATTAATAATTTTCTATCGATTTCAATATAATTTAATGATAGCCCAGATAAAAAATACAGTTTAATGAATATTCAAGACATGATTGTGCTTATTTTCCATAGGACCTAGTTAATATAATATTCCCTATTTTTTCCCTATCATTTTTAGTGATCTTGGGTGTGAAAGAAAAAGAAATTTTAAAAGGGAACAAAACAAAGGAGAAACAACCAACGGGAGAGCTAGAGTTGAGACTTTTGACCTTACCCGCAAAGCTGAGCACAAAAATACACACAAAAAAACAGGTTGGGTTGTAACTGGCTAAAAGTGGGTTGAAGTGAGTCGTGTTAGGTTGACCTGAAATCTCAACTTTGCACATAGTACTTGTATTTGGGTCATGCTGATCGCGAAAAGTATAGAAAAAAAACTGATTAGGTTAAAAAAAAGTTAAACGCGAATTAAAACAGGGTAAAGGCAGGTTAACTTAAATTAAAAGTGGGTTGAGTCCGGTTGACCCATTTAAATGTAGCTCCGGGATATCCAGCGTGTCATTGAGAGCCTTATCCAGCGTGTCAGTGTGCGGATTTTGTTGTCATCTTCATCCTCCCCACAGTTTTATATTCCTGGTATTTCGCAAACACACATCATACATATGACACATACATATACTGATATACATACATATGGCGGTTCTCTCCTTCTCATTCTCTCTCTTCTCTCGCTTCCGTTTCCGCATTCGGATCTCCCTCCATTCCCTCCCATTCCTTCTCCTCCCTCTCTTCCTTTGACATTCATCAATCCCCTTTCCTCCTCATTCACAATTCTTTCTACTCACACTATCTCTTCTCCAGATCTGTTTTCCCTACACTACTACTCAGCTCTATCTAACACAGTCCTTGTTTATCAATCAGCTTACACCCATAACTTAAACTCTCTTTTTTTCTATAAAGTTTGAAACTTTACGTCCATATTTCATCACCCCACTTGGATTTCACAATAAAGTTTGAAACTTTACGTCCATATTTCATCACCCCACTTGGATTTCACGATAAAGTTTGAAACTTTACGAATTGGGATTGTGCATAATGGTGACAGTTAATCTGGGAATTCTTCATTATGTATTGGACCATGTGTATGGTGCATTTGTGCATCGATCAAGGATCTGCACACCATTTTTTTCCAAAGGATGGGGTGGGTCCAAGCTTGACATGTTGGAGAAAATGATTAAGCAGTTGTTTCCGGAAATTGAAGGACAAAATTGGCCTCCTGCTTTGGTTCAACCCATGTGGAAGACTATTTGGGAGACCAAAACTGCTTGTTTGAGAGAAGGGGTTTTTAGAACACCTTGTGATGATCAGCTTCTCAATGCCTTGCCTCCTGAGAGCCATCATGCAAGGGTTGCTTTTTTAATGCCCAAGAATGTTCCTCCACAGAACATGGCTTGCGTGGTTCATCTTGCAGGTAATAAGATAATACTAGCCTCAGTTTGAAGTTGTGATTTTGATTAAGGCTTGAGATCTGTCTATGGTTTTTCTTCCATTAGGAGATATTAGAAGTTGCTTTTAGTATTGTCTTGTGGAAGAATGGATAGAAAGATATGTTTTCTTACGCTGCCCTTTTCTGTATACACGAAACCATGCAAGTCTTGTATATATTTGATAGCATGTGAGGATACAATTGCAGTTTTGAATAGTTTAATCTGTGAGGTATAGCATTGTGTCATCCTGATCTTATGCATGGATGGACTTTAAAGGATGGAAGTAGTGAAGGATATTGTGATCTCTGTCATTTTGATATGTGTTAGTTATTTTTTTGATAAATAGGACTGAGTTTTTTTGGGCTAAGATGGGTTGCTTTGATCAGAAATTTATTATGGATGGATTTTCCCTAAATTATTATGTTGTGTGCATAGGGGACTGGGAAGACCTTTTTTCTGGACTTAAATAATGTCTTCCTTTTGTAATTGATTAGACTAAATTAGGTTGCTAGCTTGATCTCTTACTGACTCCTATCCAGTGCAATCAGGATGTCATTGATTTGGTCATCAATCTTGACTCCCTGAGTATGGCCAGTCATTAGCACGTTCAGAATTTCCTCCTTTGGTGAGTTTAGTCGTTGAGATAATTGCAGAGAGGATTATAATTCTCATACGTAGGAATATGGAGAATGAATTATTATCTTGTTAGTGTAAATTGTAGTATCTTCTGATCCTTTGCTTCATAGACAGGCGTCAAACACTTTCATGATCTAAGTAGGATCAGCTACTTATTTAGCAAGGAAAACTAAAAATCCAGACGATATGACTTATCTTCATCTGTGATTATGTTTTTTTGTCAACTTGCAAATTTGTTTCTTAACTTCATCTGTCTTTGAAAAACATTTATAGGAACTGGAGACCATACCTTTGAACGGAGATTGCGCCTTGGTGGTCCTCTGGTGAAGGAAAATATCGCAACCATGGTACTTGAAAGGTCGGGCCCGAATTCTTTTTGAAATCAAAATTACTGTCTTTCCAACCAATTTTTTAATATAAACTTACATGTGTCATCATATATATGTATGTCATTCTCTGTATCTATGTGTGCAAATGCAGTCCATTCTATGGACGAAGACGCCCTTTGCTGCAGAGTGGGGCCAAACTTTTGTGTGTTAGTGACCTTTTATTATTGGGAAGAGCGACCATTGAAGAGACCCGAAGCCTTTTACATTGGTTGGATACTGAGGCAGGTTTTGGCAAGATGGGTGTTTGTGGACTTAGTATGGGTAAGATTCATCTGGATTGAAACCCATGCTAATGCTCGAGTTATTATATCTTGATTGTTCTGTTTTTTTACCGTTGGTAATTTTTTCAATTCAGACATATCACATGGGAAATTAATTAATAGAAATGATTGAACTACGAAGTCTTGCTTAATTGTCAAAATGTTGACATCTACCTGGTGGAGTGGCTGGACATTTGAATTCTTAACTTTTGGAACCTTGCAGTCTCCAAGTTTCATATACACACATTTGCATATTTTTTATGAACTATAGGAGGAGTCCATGCAGCAATGGTGGGATCACTTCACCCTACACCTATTGCAACTCTCCCTTTTCTATCACCACATTCTGCTGGTGTGGCATTCTGTGAGGGAATTTTAAAGCATGGTACTGCCTGGGAAGCACTGAGAAAGGATCTTGCAGCTCATAAGGCTGCAATGACTCTCGAGGAGGTTAGAGAGAGGATGCGAAATGTTCTATCTCTCACAGATGTCACGCGCTTTCCAATTCCCAAAAATCCCAATGCTGTGATCTTCGTAGCTGCTACAGTAAGTTCCAGATGCCGCTATCTCGTGACACCTTATGAATATATGTATATTCAGTGAAAATTGGAAATAGTTGACATCTGATTTCTTTAGCTGCATATCCTTTCCCATAGATTGATTTCAAGACAATTAAAAAATGAGAATAATTTTGCATTCTCATGAAGCATTTTGAAAAATGGGAGTCCAAAATTCGTTGGTCAGCCTTTCTTTTTTTTTTTGTTTCAAAATTTGGCTGTGGCTCATTTTGATTTTGCTTATATAGTTTTCTCTTCTGTTTCCATTTTATTTAGATGATTGCAGTTAACTAACCAGGTTTCTCCCCTTATATGTTATCATTCTATATGTGTTTTTCCTCAAGAATCTTGTTGTGAAAGTTTAAGTCCAATATCTATTTATAACTGTAAGCACCATTTGCAGGATGATGGGTACATACCAAGACACTCGGTGCTGGAACTTGAGAAAGCTTGGCCGGGTAGTGAGGTGAGGTGGGTTACTGGTGGTCATGTCTCATCCTTCCTTCTCCACAATGACGAATTTCGCAGGGCTATTGTTGATGGCCTTAACAGATTATCCTGGAACAAGGACACTCCTTTGAGACCATCCAACGTACAGCAAGTGCCTAATGCTTCACCTTCATGATTTATCATTGTATCTTTAGTTTTCAGTTAAAATTTGTCACATGGGTGGCTGATTTTAGAGTTACCCATCCCTTTGAAAGAAAATGGATTGATAAAAGGGCTTGTGCATTAATTTGCCCATTGTAATTCCATAATTGTACAGGAAAATTGAAATATCTCAACCCGCGTTTCCTTGAATAATTTGTGGACTCTCCCCTTGATGGCTTAGCAGTCACTGCGGATCAACTTTAAGACTTTCGTTTAGATGGAGAAAATAAATAGGAGAGAATGAAACAAGGGAAGTTGAAGGCATTCATCAAATAAAACCAACTCCACTCATTTTTTGAATTTTGTACATTCACTTTTGTATTTATTGACTCATAACACTGTAGACAAGGCAAAATTGGCGGGAACTATGGCTTTGCCTCTTGATTAGTTTAATAAAAAAAAATATTATCTTTAAGTGATGAAATTGGCGTGTGAGAGCTGACTGAAATCACGCAGGTTCATTAAATGTGTTGTCCCTTGTACGTACACATACAAAGCGGTTTGGAAACCGATTTAGTTGGAAAAAGTAGAGTTGTGGAAACTAATAGTTCCCACGTGACTCTTTCTTCAAGTTTTTATTCATGCTGCCAATTGAATTATGCCACGTGTCACACTTATCACGTTGTATTTTGTATAAATAGGGGGTGTGGTTTCGTTGGATAGCCACACCAGTCTGGGATGACAAAACCAAATACTTTGTGCAAACCTATTGCCATGCATCATGTTGTTCACTCCACCTTGGCTGACCTTTCCCCTGGTTTTTTTGTTAACTATCTCACTTTATCGGTTGACCGCGTGTTTGTGCGTGAGAGTGTGGTTCAGGTGGGAGATCCTCCCCATGATGTCAAGGAGTTTGATTCCGTTGATTTTATTTGCTGGGATAGGCAGGTAAAAAGCTATATATTCAGTGTGATGGTAATATGTTTTACTGTTTTCTTACTTGGACTAATGTTGGTTTTCTTATTGTTTTAGGGTACAAGGATTCTGTGTTCGTTAGTGAATCATCAAGCAGTTGCTGTTCATGGCCATATGATATCGCAGAAAAAGACGTACAGGGTGTCCCGTTACTCCATTGCTGAACCTGGCTATGGGTTGCATGAACGTTTTCATATCCGTTTTGATGAGCTCACAAGCGTTGAGTCTGTTGATGAACCATTTGTGGACCGTGTCTTCAAACTGAGAACCCCGTGCGATCTGCCAACATGCATGGCCCATGTTGGGGAAATATATGGTGTTGTTCAAATATGATCCTTTCTGTATCAATGTGCATTGTTAATAGTCATGGTATGTCATAACTAACATTCAAACTTTTTTTGTAGATGTGTGTGGTTACGTGAAGCATGCTTCTCCTGTAGCTCCTTATCCTCATGACGGATATGTTGAGAAAGAGTTTATTATTCTGTTTGAGGCTCGGCTGAAGTCTGAGATGAGGTGGAAATCTTGTGAATCCTGTGTTTATTATGTATTAATATCGACGCAATCGAGTTGGTGTTATGGTCTAATTAAACCACACTTTTAATGCACAGCGAAGATAAAGCCACTGCGATAGTTCATTTACGTGGATCGTGGGTGGAGCATGAGAGTGAGCATCTTCGTGACCTGATTCAGCGTGGAGACTCCATGCCTTTCATTCTTATTAAGCGTCTCAAGCTCGCACGACCAACATTTACTGGTTAGTGTTCATGGTGATATTACATCAAGGTTTTCATGCGTCACGTATTGTGTTACTCATAAGCTGCTTTTGGATTTGCAGGACGTCCCGTTTTGAACTCCATATGTGATGCCACCAAAGTGGTATACGACATTAACATTCAGGAGGTGCTAGAGAAGAGGGCCGAATTGATTTGTGGCTGAAGGATGTTGAGTGTAGTAGTCTGGCGGTGTCATTGGTGAGGAACGTGCAAGTTGTTCTGTTTGTTTGTATTTTCCTTATGTATTATTAATCCTGAAGTGTTTCCTGTTGTTGTTTTTGTTGGGTCAAGGTTATTTTGTTTAGGAAATTGTTGTATCTGGGTTGATTGGGCTGTGTAATGGGCTGGACGCTGCTTTTGTTGTATTGGATTTTATCCATATTCCAAACCAATGACTTTAATGAATATTGTTGTTTAATTGAACCAAATTTTGTGTTACATTTCATTATGTGGAAAACAAATAGATACTATGAAGTGAAATTATACGTTTTATGGTTTTTTATTTATCCGGAAATTAATCAGTAATAAATATTACTAAATGGGTCCGGCAAGGATATGTTGGAAAACACAATAATATTATACTCAATTCTTCATTGAGATAAACTTCTGATAAGAAACATTGAAAACGACAACTACATGATAGAGAGGAAATAAAAAAAGCATTAACATAAAAGTACTGAGTCCCACAATAGCGCTCAGACATATTTCAGATACAGGATGTTTCTTTAACACTACCAGAACCTCACACACATCCTCGTAAACTACGCCACAAAGCCTTCGCCGTCTTCGTCCACCGCTGGCACGATGTCAACATTGAACTTGGGGTCTTTGTTTAGGAATCTATCCACCCAAGATGTAGTTTCTCCTCTGGGGTACACCTGTTTTGTCTTGCTTTGTTTGAAAGTTGGAAAGACTTTCATGAAAGAGGATGACCACATGTTCTCGACGCAAATAGGTTGATTTGGATTGTGTGGGTAAATGACTCTCAGGTGAGGTTGATATGGCCTTACAATGTCGTGGTATAATGACATGTTGAAGTCTTCGTATTCATTTGGTATTTCCCATTCCCAGCTCATCGCGCCCAACATGCGTAATAAACCATAAATGCACCGGAACACTACGTACTTAACTTCATACCACCTAAGTGATCCGATGGTTACCTGGTCTGTTTCGGTGGTGATAATCCTGATGGTAGAGCTATAGATATTTGGCTCATACATGATGGTGAGGTCCCCCATCGCGATGTGTATAGTACTTAACCCATTTTGAATCCAGAAGAGGGCCACATTAACTATTCTTTGATCAGAAAAGGGCTCATAGACCGCCATGGATGGTTGAGATTGGAAGGCGAGAGACTTTTACGGTAAGTGACCAAGATGTATTGCGTTTTTAAAGGGGATAGTTGTGTGTTATCGCAATTAATTTGACAAATGCAATTAATTTTCACCCACCAACTTAAGCTTATTAATATTGTGTTAATGGTCAGGTCTTATCTATAATTGTACTTAGCCTTGGTAAAGGGATTAGGGTACATGTTCCTTTTGTATGATGTTCAATGTAATATTTTTGCGTGTTTCAGATCATAACCTGAGTGTAAGCTTATGGGTCTTGAGTTTGACGGCTGTACTAATGGCGTTTGTTATATTAATTATAATAAAAGTTGTTGAAGTACGTGATTAGAGTCAAATCAGGTTACGGTGTAAGTATGTTATCTCTGTAATGGAGTTGTAATTGTCAGATTATGGTCCCTCTGGTGTAGTGATGTAGTGGCATGGATGTACGATAAAGTTTTATGATGCGAGTTGTCTTGGGAAAATATATCGTTCAGTGCTTTGTTCATCCTACACCATATTTGTGAATTACCTTAAACTAAACGAGTTTATTTATAACTACAGCAATGTATGTTTAGTAATACATTCGAGGTACGTTTCTGAGTGGAGTTACCTGTGGAAGCAACATATAGGGGGGAGTCACATCTGGTTGGATTAGGATTGGCCCGTTAGTAATATTTTATTATTGACAGTAATATGCACAGGCTTTATTGATGTACTGCATGAATTAGTGTGTGTTGCTGGGATTTCTTGTAATTATGATATATTGATCACATCACAGACGCATTACAGGTACTAATTTCAAGAAGGTGAAGTGGTAGAGGGATTGGTGTATCACTGTCTGGATTGACCTCACTGGTGTCAAGCAAAGGTGATCTTTACACGTTACAATGCCTCTGGAGTAGATACAATAAGGAAATGGTAAACAGCTGTGAGTAATTATTAAAGACACAGTTGTTTACTCTCATTAGGAACCAACATGGTATAAAAGGGGGTAACTATTTTATTTACATTCACTGATATATGTCATTATGGGCACATTATCACTTACTTTGTGAGGTTCATCCTATCAGAGATGAAAAAGTTACTCACAAGTTTAATTTGGACTGATATGAGAAACCAACTCAAAGATTAGCAAAGAATCACGGGTAATATGAATGAACAATCAAAAGGGATGCATTGTAAGCACAGAGGATCATAATTTGGTTCTAAAACACTTTGATAACTTTTTGATTATTTATGTCAAGTGAACATATTAGAGCTTGATTACGGTGGTCATTTATTGACAAATCACAATTATTATAATTATTTGGAGCAATCAAAATAATCTACTGTATCGTTTATGTATGAAATCACATATCAATGTAGAGTAATATTATTTAAAACATGCATGTGTTAATGTGTATCTGTGTAATAGATGTCGCACTGAGGTTATAAGGAATTAAAAGCTGGAAACAAAATCATATAGTACGGGGCTGATTTTGAAGAATGGAAATCCTGGTACGTGATATTTATTGAGTAGGAATAGTAATAAACAAGTTATGATCAGCAGAAAAGTAGATGATGTCCTACAATTTCAAAATTCTCGTGTTGTTACAATGTCTTTTTAGGACAGTTTTGTGGCTTCGTCCGTGATTTGGTGTAGAAGAACCAACTCCACATTACGTGTGTTGTAAGCTAATGTTAAATAATATGGTTACTCAAAGTAATTCTGGAGCTGAGTGCGCCTCGGTTGGGATAGAAAGAGTGACTCACAAGTAAGTCCTGCTAAATGTCTGGTGTCAATGATGTTTGACCCAGCTGATGTGTTTTTTTGGTGGTTGAGCAGGAGGGAAAAACGCAGATGAGTATTGCAGGGACTAATGTTGGCGTGCAATTCACTTTAATGTAAGTCAGCTGTGTTGCTGGGTTTCGTGTTTATTTTGTGTTTGATTATCAATTGTAACAGGACTGACATAACTTGTGAGAATCAAATGTGGTTAGCATAAGTGATGGGGATATTCGTGTCATGGTTAGTTAAAGCAGAAAGTAGTGTTTGTTTATGTATAATCAATATGGAGTTGGGTTCGGGTTGTTAAAGAAAGGAATTAGAAACATGTTAGAGCATAGGTAATATGAATTAGCATGTTGGAGGGGTACCATTGATCTCGTCAGTATTCAAATGCCTGTTTGTGAATTAGTTCAGATTCGGAATTGGAAGGGACACATTCTGTACATATACTAAGCTTTTTAAATGGACTTTGATATTGATTAGTCTGACAAGGGATAAAAATTAAGTAATAGTTGCCGCCGAACTACCAGGGTTTGTTGATTCTGAATTATTGTTGGCTATACACGTTTGCAGGAGATGTCAGATTAAATGACTACACGTCAGAATGTTGTCCATGGTTTTTTACATGTATTGTGGTTTTGAATGGTGCTCTACTAAAAATTTCCCGCCATTGTCTCAAGCAAAATGTCTATATATAGGTAGTTAACATGTCTTCCATTTACAACTATCAGTTCCATTTACCTGCAAACTAACTACAGAGTCTTAGTTTATATTGAATTAGGGTGTTTTTATCTTAATATACACTTCACTTACTATCTGAGTTGATCATGAAGACTGAGGACAGAGTTTTGTTGAATGACATCAAGGCTTACACTGACCGCTGGACTATTTTAGTGAGGGTTTTCAGGCGCTGGAACATGTACCAAAAGTCTGATCCAAATGAAGTGGCTGTGATTTGCCTATTGCTGGTTGATGAAGAGGTGAATTAGTATTAATTATTGGTGTTAGTGGTGTTAGTGCTTATTACTTACTTGTTATAGGATTCAGTTTGTGTGTTAAGCTTATTTATTTATTATCATTTGCAGGGAACAAGGATTCAAGCAACGGTTTCGACAAGGGCTCTAAAAAGATTCAATGATACTGCATTTGAATCTAAGGTTTACCTGATGTCTATATTCTCAGTCTCGGCAAATAGGTCCCCATATAGAGCAACAACACATCCACTTAAAATTGAATTGAGCACTCATACTAAGGTCGAAGAAGTGGATGCTGACCTGCCGTTTCATGCATATGAATTTTTTGATCTTCCCAACCTTTTGGAAATTAAAGACAAGAAGGAAGTTGAATACTTGATTGGTAATAATGTGGTTTACATGAATTTTCTTCAAGTTTCTGCTAAAAATCATATCTCAAATGAGCTGATATAATGATTTTATGCTTTCTTAGATGTCATGGCTTTTGTCAAGTCCATAGGGAAAATCGAGCCTTATTGGAAGGATGAAGTTGAGAAGAAAAAGTTGCGCCTTGTCATTACAGACAATAAGTAGGATTAGATATGTGATTACATGATTGTATGGTATTAGATCATTGTAGTTATGGACAAATATTATGCTTGAATTTTTTGTTTTATTATGTAGGGGCAATGACGTTGAGTGCGTACTTTGGGATGAGTGTTCTTCTGAGGCTTATTCTGATTACATAATGAATGAATCAACCCCTGTAGTTGTGCTGTTTAATCTTGCCCGTGTTGGTTTTTCAATTGATGGTGAGAATGATGAACCCTGAATTTTCTTAATAGTTTTTAAGAACATCATGTAGGGAGGCCTAGGTACTTAACATTGTCTTGAAATATGTTTGCTGCCCAGGTGTACCTCAGGTACACAATTCGTACAATGCAACAAGAGTTCTATTCAATCCTGAAATCAAAGAAGTCAGTGACTACATATCTAAGAATTGGTATTGACAACTTAAATCACTGGTGGTTTCAAACGTTGATTTTTCTTTAACTAAGTGTCTTCCGTTTTTTCGTTATTGTCCAAAGGAACGTCAGCGGATCAACCTTTGCGGTGACAGAGATGAGCCAGCCATTGCCAACTCAGTATAGCCAGCAGCAATCTGCATCAGCATTGCTCAAGGAACGGAGGATTGAGATTTCTGAAATGCCACAACAGAAATTGGTGCATTCAATAACTTATGCAAAAGATGGTGTAGATATTTCTTTATTTAGTCATGAATTAATATTAATGATGTGAGTAATTACTTTTCATGTTGTGTAGGGGGAGTATTTTGCTGTTATGTGTGAGATTCAAAAGTTTGAAACCATTCATGGATGGAATTACGATGGATGTGCCAAATGTGCTGCTATGGTGAAAGGAGATATTGATGAGTTTATATGTCCTATTTGCAAGAAAAAGCCAGAGGCCATTGAACCCAAGTCAGTAATTAATTCAAGAAAAACAATTTTTGTTATTCATTAATAGTGTTGGTCGTGTTATCATAGGGCTGATAGTTCAGTGGATTGTCTTCAGGTTGAGGCTGCATTATGTTGTAACTGATACTAGCGGTAGTGCATCTGTTATGTTTTGGGACCGAGTGGCTATTCAATTAATACATAAAACTGCATCACAACTTAAGTTTCTCGTCAAGGAGGTGGGATTAAATTTTTTAAGTGAAAGTAGACAATATTGGAGTGTTGTGATTAATTGCATACCAATAACTAATTTTTTTGGCATTTCATGCCTGTAGGAGGATGATGAGAGCGATATTCTGGACATATTGGAGTCTGTTGTTTCCAAGAGATTATTGATAAAAATGAGGAGAAATGAATACAACAAGAAATTCCCCAATTCAAGTGTTAGTGTTACCCAATTTGTAATGTGTGAGGACTTGGGCCCACAATTTGAAGAAGCTGATATAGATAGTGCCCCTGGTGGAAGTGGTAGCAGTGGTTGTTTGTACAAGACAAGGAAGTCAGTGAAGACTGAGCTAATGAAGAAGGCTGATGATTCAGGCAAGGAGGATGAACAACCGTCAAAACAAACATCCGCTACGCCACATATTACAATGCTGGATGATGATGAAGACGAAGATGATGACATGCCACTGGCCAAACTGTCTAGAACTTCAAGAAGGCAAGACGGAAAGGGAAAGAATGTGGCAACTGATTTCAGTGGATCTCACAAGAAGTCATCTGCTGGTGGTTCTGAAATTTCTGGCAAAATGAAGCCATCTAGAAGAAATGTGAAAAATATTAAGCTTGATTAGTTTGTTACCTGTGTATCATGGCGCCAACCGTGTGCTGTACGAGTTGCTTTGTTTTAGTGTTTTAATGGCTTAGTTTTAGTGGAGGGTCATTGTATTTCCTGTCTTTTGTTTGTATGCATTTTGATGTTCCTTTGTTGAAGTTATATTTTGGTGCAGTGATGATCACAGATCGTAGTGGATTGATCTGTAGTCTAATCACTATCTATGTAACCTGTTCCGTATTATGATTTTAATGGAAAGGCAGTTATTGTCGTTTATGATCACATCTCATCTTAACCTGAAGTATTGATTATCTAATATAATATAAATTAAATGATTTGCAAAGTCCTTAAGGCAGAGCATGTGATAGTATATTATTGTGTGATAACTGTTCTGTTTGAGGTTGTATTTCTCCGTGTATGAGGTGAGTTAAGTGTCTTACATGTATGTGAATTCTGATTGGTATGATTTTATTTTGCAGGGCATGAGATTATGAACGTGTCCAACAATTGCACAAACAACTCTCTTCCAAGATTAGTGTTGTATGTACTATTTGTTGCTGTTTACGAGGTTGTGTTGTTTGTCAAGGCTTTTACTAAATATATTAAAAAAAACATAGTGGAACATTCGACAGAATAAGGCACAGTGCATTGGCATTGGTGATATAAACCTTAAGTTTTCTGCACAAGCATACTTTTGTCTCCATGCAAATTGGTTCCTATGTGCATTGCACGTGCAAGTTATATGACTTTCCTATTGCCATTTATTTTAAATTCTTTAAATGGTTGGTTAAGCAACAAGTTGGTTATTCTCGGTTGATATTGTGTTCTTCTAGACAGTAAGAATGTCCACTCAAGAGAATGAAGGTTTTAGTCAGATTCGTTTGAACAGGAAGAGGAGGAAACGAATGCCGGTATCTCCACTGTTAGATATTACTAATCATACACAGAGCAGTGATACATTGTCAAAATTACAACATCTGGGCAAAGGTTAGTTTATATTATTACTGTTCAGTTATACAGTAGGGCTTTTTTATAAATACTGAGACGGTGACGTGGTTCAGAACCAATCATCAGTAGTTGTGTGGATGTGTTTGAACATGTAGGTGCAACTGGTGGTTCACGTGTCCAGAGGTTGAATGAAACATATAATCCAAAAGATGCATTCAAGCGCAAAAGTGCTAGATTCAAGAGTTTGTTTCGTAATGCTCCAGGCAAAGAAAAATGCCAGCCACGACACAGGAGGAGACGGGCGGATGACAGTCCTCATGAAAAAGGTACACAGATGTTGAAATATGGTTCTTAGTTAAGTGAGTCGTTTTTTATATGGATGAATTATTAGGTGAGTATTGTATTATGGGATAACATTATATGGGTGTGGTTATGTCAATTCTTGTGTAACAGAAACCGGATCAAGGCCTCATCAAGGTAATAGGAATTCAGGTGATAGTGGGCATGGACGTTCAGATAGATTAAAAGACACAAGGGCACATCAACAAGATAAGGACGTCGCCCAGTTACTAGGGAATAATATATGTGGTACGCAAAGTTTCTATATAGATTTTACTTGGATATGATGGTTATAGTTAATTTAGTAATGTTGATGAATGTTTTATTTAGATATTGATTATAGTGATAAGCTGTTTGATTTTGATGCACACAATGAGGTGCTGGATAGTTCTGATGACAATGATGTAGAGGAAACGGGTAAGAATTAGGTGTGTTGTACACATATATATAAGAATTTGTTATGGTAAACTGTTAAAATCATACGAATTTATTATTTATGCAGATGGATTTAATAGAAATGTCAAATGTGGTAAGAAGAAAAAAACCAGAAGAGTCAAGAAAATTACTAATGGTACTGATATGAATTATTACAATGTGTAGAAGCAAATTGCGAAAGGAACTGATCAATGGATATTTTGATTGTTTCATGCTTAACAGAATATCTGGATGAGGGTGATCCTACTCACCCTTGTACTCACTGTGGAGCATTGTTTTGGTATGGAGAAAGGAGTAGAAAAGACAGAAAAAAACGTGTTAACTTGTCATATTCAATGTGTTGTCAATTTGGCAAGGTTCTTCTTCCACTTATGAGGCGACCTCCCGACACATTATACAATTTGTTTTTTTCAAAAAAGACGGCGAAATCTCGTAATTTCCTCGACAACATTAGACAATATAATAATATGTTTGCATTTACATCTTTGGGTGGTAAGATTGTTGATGTTAATAGGCGAGGTGGTGGCCCATACAGCTATGTATTGTCAGGAATGAATCATCATAACATAGGTTGTTTGTTACCTCCATCCGGGAGTCCCCCTGTGTTCTCGCAGCTATATATTTACGATACTGAAAATGAGATTGCCAACAGAATTTCTGCCGTAAGGTAATTTATGAGTATCTTTATATTCTGTTTTATTGCTTTCAATGAACATGCAGTCATGTTGATATTCTGATTATAAGGGGTATATTACATTTGGTGCAGTAAGCATAAGGATTCCTCAATCATTGATACTGATATTGTTCAGCAAATCACTTCCACTCTAAATGAAGTTAATCCGTATGTTCAGCTATACCGTGCAGCCTCTTCACTCATACATGAGCAGCATGTGGTTGATTTTAAGCTGCGCTTGATTGGGGGTAGGCAGCTTGATGGACGCACCTATAATCTTCCGACTGCATCCGAAGTTGCTGCATTAGTTGTTGGGGATTTAGACGAAAATTACAATGTTCGTGATATTATTGTCCATTCTCGGAATTGTGGGCCTCAAAGAATAAGTGAGTTACATGCATCATATTTACCATTGCAATATCCACTACTATTTCCATTTGGAGAAGATGGTTATAGAGATGATATCCCACACAATGATATTGCTGGTAATTCGACATCTCAATTAAGAAGGGTGAGCATGCGGGAGTTTTTTGCATATAGGCTAATGTTTCGTGGGAATGAAGAATCTGTCATATTGCATTCAGAAAGATTAATGTTGCAGTTTGTAGTTGACGCCTACACTATGTTAGAGTCACAAAGATTGAGATGGATACAATTTCACCAACGCGAACTACGGGTTGATTTGTATCAAGGATTATCAGAAGCTGTGTTACGAGGTGAAACTGATCCCACTGCTACTGGGAAACGAGTTGTACTACCATCATCATTCACCGGTGGTGCGAGATATATGTTACAGAACTACCAGGATGCAATGGCTATTTGTCGTTGGGCTGGATATCCAGATATTTTCTTGACGTTTACTTGTAATCCCTCATGGCCAGAAATCACAAGATATACAAAACTAATGGAGGATAAACCATCTTGTCGGCCCGATATATTGTCTCGCATGTTCAAAATAAAGTTGTACACATTGATGAAAACAATCAAGGAAGAAAAGGTCTTCGGTGAAGTTAGAGCAGGTGATTAATTTTATTGTGTGTGCAATATTTAAAACATGGTCGTTATGTTTTTTTATATATTTAAAATATAGTGCTAAAGGTATTTTGACAATTTGATGCATGAAATTATTTTGTTTTCATGCAGAGGTATATACAATAGAGTTTCAGAAACGAGGGCTTCCGCATGCACATATACTTTTATTTATGCATCAGGATGAGAAAATATCGACGCCTGAACAGATTGATGAAGTGATCAGTGCTGAAATACCTGACGAAACTGCCAATCCACGATTATATGGTTTAGTGAAAAAGCACATGATTCATGGACCTTGTGGCGCTGCAAATACAAATGCCCCATGCATGCCCGAAGGTGAATGCAACAAATATTTCCCGAAGAAATTTAATTCCCACACATCCGTAGATGATGAGGGTTATCCAACTTATAGAAGGAGAGATAATGGTCGATATGTAGACATCAAAGACACTGTGCTTGATAACAGGTACGTTGTGCCGTACAATCCGTATTTGCTACAGAAATTTGAAGCCCATATAAATATTGAGAAGTGTAACCAGTCCACTTCGATTAAATACCTATTCAAATATATATCTAAGGGTAATGATCGTGTGGTCGCTGGTATATTTGAGGCTGGTAAGAAGAAAAAGAAGACAGAAATGTTTGACGAGGTGCAACAGTATTACAATTGTAGATATATTTCATCATGTGAAGCGGCCTGGCGAATTTTTGGGTTTGAAATACACCATCATTATCCTCACGTTGAAAGGCTAAGCTTTCACTTGCCAAATCAGCAAGTTGTATTCTACCAAAATAACACTAATGTATTGGATTTGTTAGATCAGCCGAGAGTTTGTGAATCACAATTCTTAGCCTGGATGGAAATGAATAATAAGAGTGCACATGCAAGGAAATTCACATACCAGGAGTTTCCCCAACACTTTGTTTATGTAAAGGCAGATCGCAAGTGGAAGCGTAGACAAAGAGGGAAAGCAATAGGGAGGATTAATCATGCATCACCAAGTTCTGGGGAACTATACTTTCTAAGAATCTTGCTGACTAAAGTTAGGGGGCCAAGATCTTATGAAGAGATCAAGACAGTAAATGGCGAACAGTACACAACATTTAGAGAGGCATGTTATGCTAGAGGTTTGTTGGATGATGACGATGAGTTCATTTCAGCAATCATTGAAGCTTCTAAATGGTCAACTGGGAGTTCAATTCGTAGGTTGTTTGTGAGTATGTTATTATGTTGTTGTCTACAGCGTCCTGATAATGTTTGGGACAAGTGCGCTATTATATTATCTGATGATCAGTTTTATATCCCTCACAATCATCCGTCATTTACAGGTAAATTTCGAATGCTTGTATTATGTTTTTTCAAAGACCGTTTTATATGTCTAATACGTATGCTGATCAACGGTGGTTTAGGTTATGTTGTCTCTGCCCAGGATAAACAACAAGCTGCTCTAAGGATAATTGATGGCATGTTAAATGAGAATGGGAAGAGCCTGGTTGATTTCCCATCGCTACCACAATTGGACAACAGGTCGCTCGTGGATGTCAGTAATAGACTGGTAATGCAGGAATTGAACTATGATAAGGAGGAGTTAGCAGCACAGTCTGTGTTGTTGATAAGCAAACTTAATGAAGATCAGCTGCGGATCTTTCAGCAAGTAAAAAATGCAGTCGATGATGGAGTTGGAGGCTTTTACTTTGTGCATGGATATGGAGGTACAGGAAAGACATTCTTGTGGAATGCGCTTGCTTCGACATTCCGGTCCAAAGGTGATATTGTCATTACAGTTGCTTCAAGTGGTATTGCTGCAACCCTTTTACCTTCTGGTCGTACGGCTCATAGTCGGTTTGCCATTCCCATTGATGTAACTGAAACTTCTACTTGTACAATTGGCCAGACATCTTCACTTGCAGAACTCATACGAATGACTAAGCTTATTATTTGGGACGAAGCTCCCATGGTTCAACGACTTTGTCTAGAAGCCTTTGACCGATCACTTCGTGATGTCATGCATTGTAATAAGCCGTTTGGAGGGAAATGTGTACTGCTAGGAGGAGACTTTCGCCAGATTCTACCGATAATAAGAAAAGGACGCCGTGCTAAAATCATAGATTCTTGCATCAATTCTTCACAGTTATGGGAGTATTGCACTGTTTTCCACTTGAAGAAAAACATGCGCCTTACGAGCAAATCTTCCCAAGCTGACAAAGAGAAATTGAACTGGTTTTCAAACTGGCTACTTGATATCGGAGATGGAAACTGTGGTACTGGGACAGATGGAATTAGTAATGTGGTTATCCCTACAGCTTTTCTGGTCCCAACGGATAGAAATCCAATTAATTCACTTGTCAAATGCATATATGCTGATTTGGAGCATAACTTAGATTCGAATATGTACTTCAATGAACGTGCTATTCTTGCACCAACGATTGAAGTGGTTAGTAAGTTGAACGAACACGTGTTATCGTTGCTTCCGGGACAAGCTATGACCTACTATAGTAGTGATTCAGTTTGTAAATCTACTGATGATGTGGACTGTTTTGACCACCTGTACACAACTGAGTTTCTTAACACGATCAATTGTTCTGGTATGCCTCCGCATAAGTTATCCTTGAAGGTGGGTTCTCCCATTATGTTGATTAGGAATGTTGATCAATCAGCAGGTTTATGCAACGGTACTCGTCTTCGTGTGACTAACTTGGGAAAAACAGTTATTGAGGCTATAACACTTAATGGATCACACTCTAATGTGAAAGTTCTCATTCATAGAATGGATATGAATCCGTCAGAATCAAAGTGGCCATTTCGAATGCAACGACGACAGTTCCCAGTTATCTTGTCCTTCGCCATGACAATTAATAAAAGTCAGGGACAATCACTTAGTCAAGTAGGGATACATTTGTCAAGGCCGGTCTTTAGTCATGGGCAATTATACGTAGCATTGTCAAGGGTTCGTAGTGTTGATGGGTTGAAGATATATATTCCCGGAAATTCAGATGGAAAAGACAATTACACAACAAATGTTGTTTACAAAGAGGTTTTTCGGAATATATACAGTAATGATTATATACAGGTATAGTAAAAATTATAACCAAACATATATTTCCTTGCCCACTGTAGTTTTTCAATATTGATCTAAGGATATGATTGTTACAATGCAGTAAATGATGTTGTATCTTGGGTACGGAATTGGTACAAGAAGAAAGTCCGCTCAGAAAGTATGCATTTTCTACTATTGCTTTGATTTGATGCTTGTATGTCAATCGTTGTTTTTGTATATGTTTAGCCAAAGCACATTCAAATGGCCATGGAAATTATAATCTGTTGTTTTATGTAGTGTACACACTCATTTTCACAGTATGATGTTCTTACCAATGTCAAGTGGCAATCTGTTTGACTTATCGAAACATTAAAACTCTTTAGGTGGAATGTGCATTGTCAATGATGCTAAAAACAGAAGTGTTGTTGCCGCGCTTAGCGCGGCGGGAGAGTCGACTAGTTTGAACTGTAGCGTTATTTTGCTCTTGCTTGCATCTTAAGCTAAAAGGTGCAAGAGGCTTAATATATAGGAACAGTAAAGTAGAGAAATACAACTGAATCGGGAATAGGAATTATGGGAAAGATTGGCAGAATTTGACCAAGCTTATTCCAATGATTATGAGTTGAATTCTCAGAAGTCCATTCCACTGAAAGGAAGAGTACTTGTAGCTTGTTGTAATTCATTGAAAACAGAATAACAGGATCTAATGCTATATATTTAACTTTCCTCGAAACATCTGGACCCCATTTCTCTCAATTCAACGGTCAAGTGTTCAATTCAGCTAAGGTTTAATTGTAAGATGTTGAGTTAGGCTGTATTTATCTACTTTTGAATTTTCACCTTAAGTTAGAGAGGTAATCATTAATGGCACAAGTTACAAGAGAGGACAGATCAAGATCAAAGATTTAAGATGTTTTTACACCACTAGGTTACAAGCCAATCAAATTTTTACAGGTTCTATAATGATAAATGTAATATGTAACAACGATTGGGAAGGGGCCTTTATGGAGGAACGAGAATATTCAAAGGTCAAATCCAATAACAGTAAGTAAAGAATAAGGCTAAACCAAGTGTGGCTTAGATATATAACTTTTGGACTCATTCTCACATAGTGCACTAGGCAGTAGGCACTGCACATAAAAACTCAACTAAAACTCTCACAGCCCTTCCCCGCCTATTGTGAATCAAATATGGGGCATCTCTTCTCTTCTCCGTCCTTTTCTAAGCGCATGCTTTTATGGAATAGAACAAAGGAATATGTAAAAACAGAAGAAAACTTTGAATAAAGATGGCAGAATATTGTTATAAAGCATCTTTTTTGAAGCCTCACTTATCCCATAAGCTTTCTATGATTCTCCCCTTTTCTCCATACTCCCCCACCACCTTAAGCACTCAATCTTATCACTCAAGCGACCGCCTATACATTCCACCTTAGCTATCTGTGCTGAGGCATAAAATGAAGTTGTCCATTCTGTTTAAAACTAACTACCAAAACAATTATGTATACTGTGCTACTGACAAAAAGACATATTAGGGGCAAAAGTGGTCGTTTTCATTTTGCCTAAAGAATCTATGAAAGTTGGCAGAGATCATGTGTTAAGTCTATCTGTATTTTTCTTCTCTCAAAGTGGGGTATCTGCTATATCTTTTAAAACTTTGGAATTTCAATCAGTGGCTTTTATTATCTCCATTTTCTTATCAAGTGACACTATATGGCCCATTCTTGAATCACTCTGCATTTACATAAAGCAGAAAAATTTAACAGCATTGTTTCTCCCGCTCTTAAGTCTGTCTAGTTTCTATATATCAACATAGTAATTTGTGTTTTACATGAGCCGTGGTGGAGAGATACAGAAGATGACTTGTATGAAAAGTAGGCACCAAAAGAGACTTAACGCTTTACCCAAAATATTTAACTCATAACTGTCTTAAAAACACCAAGATCATAGACACGGAAAGAAAGAGACATGGCAGCCGCAGGTTCGGTGAGAGGAAAAAGATTAGTAGTTTAAAACATAAATACAGATAAGTGAGGAATAAAGTGATAAGAATTTTTCCATATTTCAACTAGTGCATTAGACTTCCTTTCACATCTTCATTTCATGGTTTCAAACTTCATATCTCCATTCTCTAGATTCCTCTATATTTTTCCTGAGTTCATCCCCCTCAACAATCAAGATATTGAAAGTAGAGTTTAGCACAAGGCACTAGTGAACAGACTATTTATTAGCATCAACCTGAAAATTTAGAAGGTTCACGTTTCCAAAGGCAGGAGATACACTCAATGGGCTCCCAAGCTGCTTCAAAGCCAAAAGAACAAGATGATTACAAGCTGAAGGACACAAAACCTGAGCTGGGAGAAAAATGGCCACATGGTGGACAACGTGGAGGAAGTGGATGGATTGCAAGTGACAGGGCCACAAGTACCTATGACCTTGTAGAACAAATGTTCTATCTCTATGTTCGAGTTACGAAAGCCAAAGACTTGCCCCCAAATCCTGTGACAGGAAACTGTGACCCTTACGTGGAAGTCAAGGTAGGCAACTACAAGGGGAAAACAAGACACTTTGAGAAGAAAAGCAACCCTGAATGGAAACAAGTTTTTGCATTCTCCAAGGAAAAGATTCAATCTTCAGTAGTTGAAGTGTTTGTCAGGGACAAAGAGATGGTGTCTAGAGATGACTACATAGGTAAAGTTGAATTTGACATGCATGAGGTTCCAACTAGAGTACCCCCAGATAGTCCTTTGGCTCCTCAGTGGTACAGATTAGAGGACAGGAAAGGAGAGAAAAATGTGAGAGGAGAAATTATGCTTGCAGTTTGGATGGGAACACAAGCTGATGAAGCATTTCCTGATGCATGGCATTCAGATGCTGCTTCAGTACAAGGAGAAGGAGTTTATACAATTAGATCCAAGGTTTATGTTTCACCAAAGCTTTGGTATGTAAGAGTAAACGTGATTGAAGCTCAAGATGTAGAGCCAAGTGATAAAAGCCAACCACCCCAAGTTTTTGTGAAGGCTCAAGTTGGAAATCAAGTTCTCAAAACTAAGGTATGTCCTACAAAAACAACTAATCCATTATGGAATGAAGATCTCTTGTTTGTAGCAGCAGAGCCATTTGAAGAACAACTGGTGCTAACTGTGGAGAACAAAGTAGGTTCAAAAGATGAAATTGTGGGAAGGATAAGCATCCCACTTAATAAATTCGAGAAGCGTTTGGATCATCGCCCGGTTCATTCTCGTTGGTTCAATCTAGAGAGTTTTGGTTTTGGTGCTTTGGAGGGAGACAAGAGGCATGAGCTCAAATTCTCTACTAGGATTCACCTAAGAGTGTGTCTGGAAGGTGGCTACCATGTTTTGGATGAGTCTACTTTGTACATAAGTGATGTTAAACCGACAGCAAGACAGCTATGGAAGCAGCCAGTTGGGATTTTGGAAGTAGGAATATTGAGTGCTCAAGGTCTCCAACCTATGAAGACAAAAGATGGAAAATCAACCACAGATGCTTATTGTGTTGCAAAATATGGACAAAAATGGGTGAGAACAAGAACCATCATTGATAGCTCAAACCCCAAGTGGAATGAGCAATACATGTGGGAAGTCCATGATCCTTGCACTGTGGTAACACTAGGAGTTTTTGACAACTGCCATTTGGGAGGGAACGAGAAGCCATTATCAGGAAGTGGTGCCAAAGTTGATTCCAAAATAGGGAAGGTAAGAATTCGCTTATCAACACTTATCATGGACAAGATATACACTAATTCTTACCCCTTGCTTGTTCTGCGTCCTTCTGGTTTGAAAAAAACTGGGGAGCTTCAATTAGCTGTTAGATTCACTTGTCTTTCATTAGCTCACATACTTTACCTCTATGGCCAACCATTACTCCCTAAAATGCACTATCAGCATCCATTCACAGTGAATCAATTAGACAGTTTGAGATTCCAAGCCATGAACATTGTTGCAGTAAGGCTTGGAAGAGCAGAACCACCTCTGAGAAAAGAAGTTGTAGAGTACATGCTAGACGTGGACTCTCACATGTGGAGCTTAAGAAGAAGCAAAGCTAATTTCTTTAGAGTAGTATCAGTGTTTTCAGGTGCATTAGCAATGAGCAAGTGGCTTGAAGAAGTTAAAAAATGGAAAAACCCAGTAACATCAATCCTAGTACACATCCTTTTCTTCATACTAATAAGCTACCCAGAATTAATCCTGCCCACAATATTCCTATACATGTTTGTGATTGGAATATGGAACTTCAGGTTCAGGCCAAGGCATCCACCACACATGGATACAAAAGTTTCATGGGCAGAAGCTGCACAGCCTGATGAACTAGATGAAGAGTTTGATACATTTCCAACTTCAAAGGCTCAAGATGTGATTAAGGTGAGGTATGATAGGCTGAGAAGTGTGGCAGGAAGAATACAGACAGTGGTTGGAGATATTGCAACACAAGGTGAGAGGTTTCATGCATTGTTGAGTTGGAGAGATGCAAGAGCAACTAGTTTGTTTGTGATGTTTTGTTTGGTGGCTGCTGTGGCTTTGTATGTGACACCTTTCAAGATGATTGCTGCACTAGGTGGAGTTTATTGGCTTAGACATCCCAGGTTTAGGAGTAAAATACCAAGTGCTCCAAGTAATTTCTTTAGGAGATTGCCTTCTCGTGCTGATACTTTGCTTTGAGCTGAGGCTTTTAATTTTGTTTTCTTTCTTCTTATGTTGTTGCTATTTGTGATGTTCAGGCATTTTCAATATAATAGCTGGCAATGGATCAGTAGTTTTACTATTGTTACATTCTTTTATGGTGAAACTTTGTTATGAACCGAAGTGTTAACTTCTATGTATGAATGAACTGAAATGGTGAAAGTTTTGAAGTAAGATATATGAAGATTTTGTGTGACATTTAATTTTAGACATTAAAGTGGTTATATAAGTTCTTTTGTGAACGGCAAAAATGACATAGCAACTGAATTTCCTTGCGTACATTTAATTTATATGTAAAAAAATACTTTAATTTATAGTTGTTACTTGTAGTAAAAAAAGGTGAAGTAACAGAAAAAGAAATATAAAATTTTGATTTTCCTCTTGAAGACAAACGAATAAATATAATTAGTTTACAATCAAAATTTACATTAACTTGTCAAGGGTTCATGTAAAAAAAACTCCTAATGGTTTTGACATGAACTCATTTTTCTCAACCCATCCCGTATTTTTATTTTTTTTATTATGGGTTGGCCCTTGAGTTTGTATTATGGGCCTTATGGTATTTTTGTTTGGTTTACCCATATCGTGTTTGAACTTGGGACTTCAGGGAGTTTATTTAATCTTGTAAACCCAGATAGAAATGGGAAAATGCTATCGGGCTAGGCTATAGCCTCACAATATTGGGCCATATTGTCTCACAAACTCATGGCTTGATGGTGATTGGTGACATTGTTTCCCTTTTACCACTTGAATTGTGAGTTCGAGCGAGTGACAACAACAATATTCGACTATGTTGAATACAATGCGGCCCATAATAGTGCAATGGTATATCATATACTCTCTCTATCCCTATACATAAATGATAAGATCCCAAAATGTAAATTGTTACGTACTTACGTTTTTTTCTAAGAATTGGACTAAATTTATAGAAAATCATGTTAAAAGTTTAAGATCCCAAAATGTGAATTGTTACGTCCCTTTTTATAAGAATTGGACTAAATTTGTCAAATCATGTAATATAAGTTTTTCATCCCACTTTATCTGTAATTATTTTTTATTCACACTCTTTTTCCTGCTCTTTTTTTACGTCCCTTTTTCCTGCACATTTTAATATAAATATATTTATCATTTTCAACCGTTTTTCTAATGTGCGTGATTTGATTTAGTTGAATAGTTGAACTCGAAGGAGGGAGTATGTTTTGAGACTTCATAAAACACACGGGGGTAAATGCATTTGATTAGTCAAAATGCATTATTTAACTTTGTTGCTTGAGAGCAAAGTTAAGTAATGAGTGCATACTTTAGGGCCTCCGGAAGAGACAAAGATATCCCATTGAACCGTAATAACTTTAAAAAAAAAATGAAAGCGTAATAACAATACAGTAATTGGTACTAAAATACGTGTCTAAATTAATTTTAATCGATCTGGCTTCTGACAAGATTGATTGACTGCCTGGTACCAACCTAAGAGAACGGACCACCAAGTAATATAAAACAAAAGAAAATAATTAAACAGTAAAAACTGGGACCTAAATCCTAATGTAAAATCTCGATGTTCATCAATGGCATGCACAGAGAGACCCAACGGCAAGGAAGGCCAGATGAACTTTCTGGGTTTTTCATCTCATCACACCTTTTTCTAAGACAGAAGAAATGGCCACAAACGCATCCATGCAATGGTTTACCGGCAAATCATCACCACGATCAAAGACGCAGAGAGAGGTAGGTCAACTAAGTCAACATTTCAATTCTATATCATATTAACTAGCTACATATATCTGTCTATATATATCTATAGTTCTATACAGTTCTTCCAGTAAGAAATAAATTAAGCATAGCTAGCTAGCATACTGGCCCAGAGATTGGCTAGATAACACTGATTCAATACATATTTATATGTACCCTTGATGACAAAATGAACAAGAAGCTACAACTAGTCATGCCTATGTGTTATATATATAAATATATATAATTAAGGCTGATGATCATTAATTGCAGAAGCTTGTGCTATTAATTAATCCTGGCGTGGGCGAGCCACCCAGAGAGAGCTGAGAGCTCTTAGACGATAAGAGTACTCGGCCATGGCTAGCAAACACCTCGCCGCTTGACGTGTCGTTAGGATTTGATGCAGCCTGTGAATTGTTTGGTGCCGAAGACTATCTGCCTGTAAGTTTAATTTTCTCATGTCATCAATTTTGTTTTATTTTTTAATTAAATCGCTCAAAAATTGATAATAAAATTAAAAAACAACATTTATCTATCATATTATTAGCCTTGTGCATGTTGCTTTTGAAAATTGATAATAATACATGGCATGTCAGCAACCAACCAATGGAGTTTTGTGAGAATTATACATATTAGGTCATTATATTATATATAGGAGCCCAAAGTACAGTGAATGTGTTCTCTTTCTAGCTTCTGAAACAAAATAATAAAATGGTCCGACAACTCTTGATTATGAATAGATGCAAACCCTCTGATATATCTTTAGTCAACAAAAAAAATTGACATTATTTACTCTAGAGATCATTTTTCAACATCAAGAAATAATATTTTCAACCATTTGGATTTTTGTTCCAGATATATAAATGACAACAGCAATCATGAATGTTATATATGATCCTATATGGCTACCGAAAGATAGATGGGCTATTAAATCAATTCAACTTTTTGGCTAGTAACAAAAATTCTACAGACTGGTCAAACTACGACTCGTGCACGCACATATTTGGTCCTACATACGGATTAAAAAGGGTACGGTATATATTAATTGAGCTAATCAAATCTATTGATCAAGATGATTATGGGTTCTTCTAGATAGTTTGAATGCCTATATATATATAAGACTTTCCGATTGGCTAAAGTTAGAAAAAGAATAATACTCCTATTAAGAGGGTGTTTTGTTCTTCGGTGACTTTTAATTACCATCATTCACCATAGAAACTAATAGTTGGTGAACCAAACGAGTGACTCAGAGGCTCTGCATAGAAAATTATGACATTTGATGTATCTTGTGTCAAGTGTCAACCCATGCTCAGCTTTTCAACTTGGGATAATGGGGGCATCAATTCTATCTTAGAATTAAAATACATGTTCACATTTATTGACATGCATAGACTAATCATAAATGGCCTGTCATGGGTTTGGTAAACACTAGACGACAGATAGGTATTGATGAAATTCGGACGGAACAAATTCAATTAATAAGTAGACTAATTAATTTGGACCAGCTAATTAATTAGCCACTGAGATAATTATTCACGCATTAATCAGAGAGCATGTGCTAAAGTCAAATTCAGCTTCTACACATGTGCTTGAATCTAAATCAGGGTTTGGTTTGAATTTTTATTTATATCCATGTTCATCTCACTGCTCTTCAAGCTAGCTAGGCCCCAGATCTATTCCTTTTTTAGAAAAAAAATTGAAGTCAATAAAAAAATACTCCCTCCGTTCCTAAATATAAGACCTAGATAACTTTTTTTTGGAAAGATTAAGGTTGCGAAATAGGTTATTAAATGATGACATATTTGATATCTTTTTAGATTATCCATTAGCTTATAGGTAAAATAAACTAGTTTAAGAGAAAAATTAGGTAAATCAATTTATAATTAACTTATTTTTTGCTTTTTTTAGGATTTTTCAAAAAGTCATCTAGGTCCTATATTTAGGAACGGAGGGAGTATAAAATATGAACCCTCTTCTATATAGAAAAAAAAAATCTCTGAGCTTCCACGTGTCACCAAAAAAGAAAGAGAATTCTCTTTTCGCCCTCATAACCCATGTCCATCATCAATATCCTCCCTTCCTATTGGAAATAACTCAAACTAAGGTGTTCTTTTCTTCTTATTCTTTCTTTATAAATCCAATACAACACACCATTATGTGTTGAATTTATCGTTAATTAATGAACTCGTGAACATCGGAATCCTAACCTATTCATGAACATGGGAATTCTCACTGGTCCAAGAGGAATAATTCATAGTACTAACTCGAGCACAATATTGGGATGTGAGAGGTTGTAGTTTGAGGAAATATTCAACAATGGGAGTTATGGGGAAGGGTTTACGAGATGTCTTCAAGTCAAACGGTTACGACCATGACATCATGTTAGATATGGGACTCCCATTCTGTATCTCTGAACGAGGATTATTTCAGTGAGGGACCACAGGTACTAATCTACCTTCGTGTCACGTGTATATTGATCCATGGGGCAAGTAAACATAGAACAAATATATACGGAACTACGGTTCAATGTACCCCTACAAATTTACATTTCATAAATAGAAAATTAGTTGTGTATGTTACCAGTTATTTGCGTACGTATACACACAAGAGATTTAGATGGACGGAGAACTTTATGTGCATTTAATTAATTAAGTGCTATATTATTATGAATGTGGGTGTGTATGTGTGTGTGTATTATTATTAACAATATCATTATCATCATCATCATCCGGAGTAAGAAAGTGAAGATCGAGTAGTGAGAGATGTGCATGGGAAGGAGAGTAGTTGGAGAGGGAGGGTAGGTATCCTAACCCAAAGAGCAACAGATTATTGTTGTTACTGGACCCCATCACGAGATCAGTTATGGAAAAAGTTTGATCATATTCATTCCTATGGGGGGACCACATGCACTCAGATTATAACAAACATCATGCACATTAGCTAGAGAGATTACCTGTCGGACGAAACCTTCGAAGGTGGAGAGTTTGTTCATGGCAAGGGCCATTTGTCCCATATAGTTGGCCATATTAGGGGTAGAGCTCAATGAATCTGACGTTATGGTTTCAGATAAAGATTGGTTCAGAGCTTCTAGTCCTTGAGAGAGTGCCTCTTCTGCCTCCTGTGTTGATTGTTGCAACCCACATATTCCAAGTATTTGCTGCTCCGTTAACGGCTCTATTTGATTTACTATCATCTACATATATCACCCAACCCACACATTCATTAGTTAGGAGTTGTTTTATTGATGAACTACAGCACAAATTAAAGGATCAGATATAACAATAATGGGTATGGGAACGACAACTTTATTGCCATGGACAATGACCCTTAATGAAGACAAATAGTGGAGATAGAGACCCGTCTCTCTCTTTCTCTCTGCCCTCTAAATTTCCGGTTCCACTAGAGGAATTGGAGTGAAAGCAATGGCTTTATGGGAATGAAGCCTAACTCCACCCATTCCCGGAAACAAACACCATTTTCACACCTTTACCCATTTATTGCAACCTAATAAATCACTACATAACAAAAATTAAAAAATAGTAGCACCAATACAGTTTGTTTTGTTTTTAATATAATTTGTAGTGCCATCTAATGTACCACTAAGCTTAATTTCTTATTAGGAGTGTCTAGAGTCAATTTTCACATACTAAAAATTGTTAGTTAAATCATTAAATACTCCCTCCGGTCTCTAATGTAAGTGCCCAAAATTTGAATGGTTTTGGTCCCTAATGTAAGAGCTCACCCCATATTCTCTCCTCATTTAATGCATTTTTTCCTATTTTACCCCTAACTCTCTTTCATATTTATTAATGCTTATGTATTTCTCTCTCTTAAAAGTACCATAATAAATATGGGCAATTTTGGAAAATAAGCATTAACTTCAGACACCCAACTAACATTCACATGTTTTCTTAAGAAGTGTTTTTTTGACGGCTAGCTCTTACATTAGGGACCGGAGGGAGTATATGTTTTAGATTGATAACATTTTACAACACTACAGTTGCTCAGAATTTCCCTTTTTATATCTATTCATTATTCTCACGTCTCTCTTCTTTTTCTTTGTTCCTAACAAGAATTAAATAAGGCTAAAGTAGTTGTAAAACAATCATTAATAATCTCAAAATAAATTTATATTTATAAAAAAAATTGGTGGTTGACCATATATATAGTTTCTTAATGCTCTATAGGTAGTTGACTTTTTTAAAAAAATTAAGAAAACAAATAAGCTACTAAAAAATTGATTTGCATGTATTTTTCTCTAAATTAATTTCTTTAACTTGTTAGTTAACATATATAATATAATAATAAATAAAATACATTATATTTACGTTGATTATTTATTTTCTTTAATCTCTTCAAAAAAAAGTCAATCAAATTTTCTAATTATATAGGGTAGAACAATAAATTTGTTGGACTTTTTTTTAACAGAAATAAATTTGTTGGACTTAATTAAAAATTTAACGAGATTTAAGGTTTTTTTTCTTCCGTGTCAAACATGCAAAGTGGAAGTGACTTTTAAATAGGATCATAGGTGTATACCTTAATGAGTTCCGAGGGTCTAAAACCACCTATCCACATGAAGCAACGCTCCGCTGGAGTTTTCCACATGCCAGAGACAAGGTGGAAGACATCAGACTTAGCCACAATGCTCTTTAAGCTCATGATTTGGTCATAATGACCCAAACAATTGTCCACATATAGCCTCAACTCATTCTCCGGCAGGTGCTCTTGCACGGCCGCCCTCAGATCGCACACCAGCCGGTGGTGCTCCTCCACCCACCTCCCATATTCCACGTCAAACATCGCTGCATCTGCATGCCCATTATTTCATCATATATTATATTATTCAGTCACACACGCAATAATATTAAAAAGGTAGTGTAACTAAAACTATTGAATATGTGATGTGATGGCGTGGACGAGACCTGAGCTAATGGTACTCATGGCGACTGGGAGGCCTTGGTCTCCTCCTAAAACTGCACCTGATCCTCCAAAGAATATGCCCTAATCATATACAAATTAAAAGACCCCGGCGTTACTTGTCAGTGATTCTTTCTTGTTTCAGCTTTATTCATAACAGTTTTAATGTATCAATACTGTGGTTTCTATTTATGGCATTGTGTGTGTATCTGGGCTCCATCAAAAAGTGCTTTATTTTCTTACTTGAGTCCTAGCACGCTGCAATTCTTGTTCCAGTTGATTCAGCCTTATCCTACTAGACTCCAGCTGCTGCACATACGCCTGAACCCCCCAGAGACAACATAATAATATTAATAATAATAATCATGACGATGATTCAAACACAAAGCCAAGAATAATTTAATGAGTATGGAGTACATACCCTATGCTAACTTTTGAAAGTTTTCTTGCCTAAAATGAGCGAAACATAAGGTAGATAAAATTAATATAATTATGAGAGGGTCTCACCTTTTTTCTAAGCCTGCTTTTCCTAGCAGCCTCTCTATTCTGAGCTAGTCTTCTCAGTGTCTGTATGTGCATAAAATATTGTTCAAAAGAACACATTCAACAACATTAATTATATATCTAGCTATGTCAGAAACATTTTCCCGTCATATATATAATAAAGAAAGAAATAGCATCTGATTAAAAAAATTAAAGAAAAAGAAATAGCAAGCTAGAAAGGAGAAAAGAAAGGTGAACCTTAGGGTCAGGTGTTTTAGGCCCTTCTTGTTCAGAGCTTGAGGTTGGGCCTTTCCGAGTGTTCTCTCTCTGAAACATACACACACAGCACATGCATGGCTTAGGTGAATAATAGCAAAATGATAATTATATAATAAAGCTGAGAATCTCAGGTTTCAAAGATGCTACCGAACTCTGATTCTTGAACTCTATCCATAATTTGATAATTTAAATTATATGTTATTATATATATTACATTATATATGTTATAATTAGTAACCTTGACAGCTTTGGCTGGTTGATTAGGGGCGGTGGCTGCTGCTGCTTCGGTTTGAGTGTGAGACAACTTTATGGACGGCTCCGATGGTCTCTTGGAACCACTGCTTTGAGAAGAAATCAATTCCATGCCACCCTATAAAACCAATTATAAATAAGCCCACCACAAACCATGACTATATATAAGGTTAATTTTGGCGTAATAAACAAATAAAGAAGCAAAGTGAGCTAGGAATGAAATAACTGAGAAGTAGATATAGTGGATTAGCTAGCTATAGTATTACCTTGGACGAAGGAGGAGGGTGCACATGCATAGGCTGAGAGGGGAAAATGTTGAGAGTGGGAGGTCTCATTCCCGACGATGATGGCAAGTTCTCTGCTGATATATACATGCACAAAATTCATTAACAACTATGCATTTAATTTATTTATGCATATAGAGAGATGTGAGTAGTTAATAAGGAGAAAGTAAGGATCGAGGTTGAGTGAAATTAAAAGTACAAATTAAAAGGGAACGCAAGGGAGGCGTGAAGTTATGATCATGGGATTGAAGTTGAGGTATGGCATGCCCAAACAGACCTATGTGATGGTACTATCTCTGATGAGTGCATCATGAGGAAATAAGGAAGAAGCAAATAATCATGATCTCACTCTCACACCTCCAAGGCTCCAAGCAACAAATAAAACTAGAAAACAAAGAAAATTATTCAATTTCCCCTCTCTCTCCCCTGGAAACAAAGATAGGGTCAAACCAAGTACTGTGCTGCAGCTTTGAATTTGACTAACATACCATCCATGTGAGCCCAACGACTCATCCCCCTCCAATTCACACACACACACACACGAAAAGCATATTCCCCCTTTACTACCTTAATTTTCAAATCCCAGGGGGGAAGTTAGAGAGAGAGAGAGAGAAGGAGAGAAAGGCACGCACGTAGTCTTTGGTCATGATGAACATTATTATTATCAATGGCGGAAGCAGGGTCGGATTGCCCGTCCAGATATAATAGAAGCGCTTGATCCAGCTCACCTAAATCGTAAGCTCCCGAATCCTTACTCCTGTATGTATGTACACGCACGCCATGTGAAATTATCAGCACACACAGACACACACAGAAGAAGAAGAAGAAGAAGGAAGAGAAGGCTAGCTAATAAGAAAGTAAAGTAGAGATGATCAGAAAAGCAGGCTAACAGGAAAGTGGCGGGGATGGAGGAGGATGAAGAAGAAGACTGCATCATTCCAAAAGAGAATCGGTGGTCTACTTGCTGAAGTGATGGATGTGGTGCTTCCATGTGATGATGATCACTACTGCTGCTTCTTTCTTTGTTGTTGTAAGCCATATATTTATATATATAAAGACACACCTCTTCTACTACTGCTACTTTTTGAAAGCCCCCATTAATGACCAAACCGCCTTCTGTTTCTTCCACTTCAAATCGCTTAACAGTCAAGAGAGAGATAGAGAGAGTCGGTTATATGAGAGAGAAATGAAAGGAAGCTAAGCTAAGGGGATGGATGGATAGATGAGTACTTGAATTAAATGCCAATTAAGGGGTACAAAAGACAAAGCTCCTTTAATTACTCCCCTCTTTCTCTCTCTCTCTCTCGCTTCTCTGTCAACTATACACAGAGGTTTCAGATAAAGCGGTTCTCATCACCTCCCTCCCTTCTCTCTATCTCTCTCTACAAAGTGCTGCGGCGATGTGTGAGAGAAAGTGTCTTTGTTCATTTTCAGTTAAAAACCTTTGTCTTTCTCTATTTTTTTTTTATAACAGTGGACCAAGTAACCCATAAAGTCTTTCTCTTCCTTCCACTTTTACTGTTGACAATTTCATGCAAACTTACACGTAGATCCCTCCCCCTCCTCTTTTCCCTCTTCCTTCTTTACTCACTTCCCCGCTTTTTTCCCACTTTCCATCTTCCCTCCTTTCTTTTCCCCCCGAAATAGGAGTAGTAAATAATTGCCTTATTATCTTCACTAAAATGTAATAGACTTTAAACTACTTTTAAAATGATGTAAACATTAATTTTATGAGGAATTTATTTATTGTCAGTTTTACTCTTATTATTAAAGATAAAAGAGAATTACAATTAAAGGATAACAAAGTTGAAAGAGAGTGTATAGGAAAAAGATAAATATTGGGTAAAATATATATATATATATATATGGTCTTATCAATAATTAAGGGGACAAGTAAGAAAGAGAAATAGAGTAATGATAAAATGAAATGAAATGTGAAAGAGAGTGAATTATGGGAAAAAATATGAAAAGGGATAGCAGATTTAGTTAGGGGTAAAATTGTCAAAATACATTAAATATTAAGACAAACTTTTTTTTACACAAAATATTAAGACAACTTTTAAATGAGTTCTTAAGTATGAAAAGAATTTAAATAATTTGAATTTTGGGTTGTTATATGGATTACACAAATAAAGACAGCAAGATATAGTATTATACTATTATTCATTAATATTGGTAGGCTATTTCTTCCTGAATTTATTTATTTTGAAATCCCTTGTCAACTTTGGAGAGTTAACAATTTAACCGCATGTTCACTGCCCCTTAATGATCCTGAAGAAGGAGATATTCAATTTAGCTCCCCCGTGTGTTTTTATTAATATTGTTTTATCCGTGACAGAGAATTTTTAAATAGATTGTTTAAAAATGTTTTGTACAGGTTGAATCTTGCAAATCGTTTTCTTTCTTTTCTTTTCCAAATTGCAAATCGTTTTCCGTTTTTCAGTTTTCTTAATATTTTTTAAGGATATCACTGTAACTCGTTTTCAGTACCTGAAAATATCTATTGAATATAATCAGAGTCTTATGGATAGCTTGCCGACGTAAGTTACCTCGGCATGATGAATGGTTGAAAATATATACTCGTACTTCAATTTAAACATTATTCCCAACTTGAATAAAATTGACTTTGAGATTTTTATTAATTAATTATGCACAATATATATATTAAGGAAAAGTCTCTGGTCAAAAATTTATTTTGAAGGCTTCTTGGAGGTTATATGAGTTTTTTATTTTGAAGGCTTCTTGGAGGTTATATGAGTTTAGGTTGTTCGTTCCATGCGTGAGAATGGCGTTCGCTCCCTCTCTAAGACTATAATCCTTCAAAAGATATAAAAAATATATTTAATTATACGATTTAATAATTAATTGATTGATTACTAGGCAAATATTAACATTGACCGCGGCCATCACTTGCCATGTAAATGTCATCAAGTGTTGTTTTAGGCGAATGAGAATTGTTCATTGTAAAGTACTGTAATGTTTAACTCTAATTAAAGTGTCGTTAATAAATATACATACTCTACCTCACAAAAGTCAATGCACTCTTGAAATACCATGCCATGAGTTTTTCATTTGCCCCAAAGTACAGTAGTTAGCTTGAACCTTGTCCGATATGTTTGTTGCACGCACGCCTTTCTAGTCTCTTCAATCAAAACTTATCCGATCGGTATATATTGAATTTAATTATCTCTGTCTTGACTATATAATAAGAGCCCCTATTGTTTAAATCACTACACACACACGTACACAGTCTTATAAAAATTAATTATCCATTATTATCGTTCTATATATAATTAAAATTAAACAGTGGCTTATATATAATGCGGGACGATTATCATCGATCATCATTCTCATGTAAAACATGTAATTGAGGTTTTGCGAAATGCATGTGATCTATATTTCGCTATCGCGTGACTGTGAATAAATTTTATTTTATGAAATAGTTGATAAAATAATATCCGTTCAAAATTAGGGAAAATAAGCAAACAGTTTGTGATTGAAAATTTTAATTTGTTAGCGACTGAAAAGACCTAAAATCAAGTGTATGTTGAACTTTTTGTATGTGTTTCTTTATATTATGAGATTGCACCTATTTGTCACAAATCTCACATCAAAGATTTTTTATTGAATGAGTGATCTTATAGGGCTTTAGTTCCATAACCCCAACATTTAACCTTTACATTGTGGTTCTTTTAATAACTTGTACACAATCTAACAATCACCTTGAAATGTTGGCAAAAAAATCACCTTGGAATGTATTTAGTCATTATTGAATTTGATAATTTCATGGTTTTTCCCTAAAAATTATTGTTAATGTCTTGGAATTCATACTTTTTAGCATGATTCACTTGCTTTTATATACACTTTTTGGAGATTTCATACATATATTAGAGGCTAAATTATAAGAAGGATGCATTATATTTTTGGTTGCACATTTATTCCTCATTTTTGTCAAAGTTGTTATTTTGCAAGGTATTTTGTATTAGGGAATTGAAGGCAAACATTGGAGCAGTTAAAGATGATTGAGGAGCATGATTGGAACATTACAATTGCATGAGAAGGAAGCAATTTTCACCTGAAGTAATTGAGCCACGTCCTGGACTTTTGTACTGCATCTTAATTTTGGTTAGAACAGAACCATGCCGCGGCACAGTGTTTGCCTGTATTACCATGCCGCGGCACAGTCGCATAAAAAAAATGCCACATCACTAATTCCACTCGAAAATTAGGGTTAAAAGGGGCAAAATAGAGGCAGCTGAGCATTCTTGACTTCTTGGAGCACTGGGGAGTATTTGGCTATGCTAGAGCTTGCTTTTTGGTGGAGATTGAGCTAGGGTTTGGAGTTGAAAGAGATTTGGACTTCATTTCTTGGTTTTTCCTCTCCTTTTTCATTCTCTACTCTTGTTCATGTTTGTGTTAATGTATATTCTCATGGATTTGTTGAACATGAGTGGCTAAATACTTTTATTCTAGGATTATTTTGAACCTTTGTATGGATTAACTTTTGATTTTTCCTCTCCTTTTGTGATTAATGTTATATATGTGTTTATTTCACTCTAGACCTAATGCTTCTAAATGCTTGATCACCATTTAGTTGATTTGTTCATTTGGCTTATGACTTGAGAGAGCTAGGTTGAGTGTAGAACTTGAGTGAAATAGTGTAAGAATTACTTGAAGTTTGCATGACAAATGAATGGTTTTGTTGATAAGATAGAGATATACTTATTGACCTTGCATAGCCACATTAGGGTTAAAGCTTAAAAATTGGGTGCGATTAATGGAATTAAACACTTGTTCTTGACTCGACGGAGCGTTTACAAGTACATTAGAACCCTAGGTTAGCACATATATATCTATTAAAAGCAATTGTGAGAGGAGACCATTTTAAGGTTAGGAAATACAAGGGGGATAAATAATCTTAGAACCCATTTCATGCTTGAATTCAATGAATCACTTGTTTATAGTCTTTCTTATTTATTTTTATGGTTACCCTTCACATCTTGATATTTGAATCACTCAAATTGGGCGAGAGTGCGATAATCATTACTTGACCGGGTTTTGGAACTAAATCCTCGTGGGAACGATACTTTTCTTATCACTTTATTACTTGGCGCGACCCGTGCACTTGCGGTGCGAACAAGTTTTTTTGGTTGCACATTTATTCCTCATTTTTGTCAAAGTTGTTATTTTGCAAGGTATTTTGTATTAGGGAATTGAAGGCAAACATTGGAGCAGTTAAAGATGATTGAGGAGCATGATTGGAACATTACAATTGCATGAGAAGGAAGCAATTTTCACCTAAAGTAATTGAGCCACGTCCTGGACTTTTGTACTGCATCTTAATTTTGGTTAGAACAGAACCATGCCGCGGCACAGTGTTTGCCTGTATTACCATGCCGCGGCACAGTCGCATAAAAAAAATGCCACATCACTAATTCCACTCGAAAATTAGGGTTAAAAGGGGCAAAATAGAGGCAGCTGAGCATTCTTGACTTCTTGGAGCACTGGGGAGTATTTGGCTATGCTAGGACTTGCTTTTTGGTGGAGATTGAGCTAGGGTTTGGAGTTGAAAGAGATTTGGACTTCATTTCTTGGTTTTTCCTCTCCTTTTTCATTCTCTACTCTTGTTCATGTTTGTGTTAATGTATATTCTCATGGATTTGTTGAACATGAGTGGCTAAATACTTTTATTCTAGGATTATTTTGAACCTTTGTATGGATTAACTCTTGATTTTTCCTCTCCTTTTGTGATTAATGTTATATATGTGTTTATTTCACTCTAGCCTTAATGCCTCTAAATGCTTGATCACCATTTAGTTGATTTGTTCATTTAACTTGAGACTCGAGAGAGCTGGGTTAAGTGTAGAACTTGAGTGGAATAGTGTGAGAACTTGAAGTTTGCATGACAAATGTCACTCAAATTGGGCGAGAGTGCGATAATCATTACTTGACCGGGTTTTGGAACTAAATCCTCGTGGGAACGATACTTTTCTTATCACTTTATTACTTGGCGCGACCCGTGCACTTGCGGTGCGAACAATTATTTCCTGAATATAAATAGTTAGCTAGCCTAAGGGGACTTAATTTGTTCTTTGTTATTATTCTCCCGCTAATTGTCAATATTTTGATCCGGGAATTTAGAAGAAAAGGAAACGCTGGAGGTGTACGTGTACGTAGATCTTGTAAATTCATTTAAGGCCCAATACTTTTGATACCATAACTAACAGTGTAGTGCATACAACCAACAAAGACGCATGTACATGTCGTCTACATAATACTGTTTACTTCTCAACATTCATGAATTGTTTAATAAACTCATAATTTTTGGCCAGTAGTTAATATAAAGAATTAAAAGTGCATAAGAAAACACGCATGATAATGTCTGTTGTTATATGTACACTTACAAAAATAACGTGATATTCTATTTTATCAGGAAGAGCCGTCACTTAATACTCGGGCATGCGGACACATACATCAAACCTTAAACAATTCCAGTAGCTGTCAGCGCAGCATGTATGCACATTGCAGCCGTCCACGTGTCACGTTTATGTTAACCGTGGGCCCGTTCAAAGTTTAAAGACGTGATTATCTAACGGCTATGATTAGCGGTCTTAGAAACTCTGTTGAAAATAAGGTCATAGATTAATTAGGGTCCACTGTCATCTTCCTCCCTGCTTTGTTTTTGCCATATTTTAACGGCTAGCGTTCAACTACTCCAGTTTCTTTTTTATCATTTGCCTCTTTTGATGGAGTGAAGTGTGAAGTTGCCCAAATGAATTTCTCTCTCTCTTTTATTATATACGAAAGTGGCTTAATCATGTGTATGGAAAAAAAAGATGCCAAGTTTGATCTTTCTAAACAACAAAAAAGTGATCTTAATTAAATACTAATAATCCGATCAATACAAATGAAATTAACTCACGTTTTAATAAGTTTTATATAAGTATTGTTAATTAAGCCATGACATACACACTACCCCCTTTAGTCTTTAAGGTATGATGTCCTAATTGGACAATTAATCTTGATTGTAGAACAATCTTATCAATTTTTTTCTAAACCGGTACCACCTATATTAATTCTCTCATTAGTCAAGTAAGAGAGAGGTGGAGGGAGCAGGTAATAAGAAATATGATATTGATGTTTTAAAAAACATATTACGCTATCTAATTAACTTATTGCTGATATAAATCAGTTTCAATAAATTAAAATAAGTCCTGCTTAAATAGCAAATACTGCTCCTTTGTTCTGATCATAGACTTATGTGTATGTTATGTCAGTTTAAACCTAAATTTCAAACATTTTTCTATTTTTCTCATATTTTCCCATATTATTATTCATACCAATGATCTTCAATAATAAACAAATAAGAAGGGGAAAAGTATGATATAATTTAAATACCATGGTGATTTGGTAATATAATGTGAATTTAATTAATATAACTAACATCTTTGATCTATTCAAATTGATTTAATATATTTTGTATTTAGGAACAAAACATAGGTTTAATTTGGACGAAAGTCAAGCGGTAACCTCACGCTTAATATCCCATTTCAAATCTGATAAACGATCTCCATCATATCAAATGAGGGATATGGGATGTCGTACATGTTGTGTAGTTAATTATTATTAGTTCAGTTCAAAAAAAATTATTATTAGTAATACCCAAATTAAATCAGATCACAAATGGACACGTACGTTTATTTATACACAATAAATACACCACTTGAAGAAAAGATAGAGAAAGGGTAGAGCACGCGCACTTTCATAATAAAGGAAGAAAATAGTGACCGCTATGCAAATTGTGCTTATTAACATATATGTTGAGAGGCTTGTGTATTTATCTATACTGGATTAACAATGGAATGAAAGTTCCTTGACTACTTGTGATGATTCCCTAACTGGATATGGCTACAAAAAACAGATCATCGCTCGCCTTATCCGATCTATCTATGAGTGAGAAAAGATTCTCACCATGCTTTCTTCTGTTATTTCTTGGAGTTTGAGAGGCTTCATGATTTCAGAATTCCTTTCTGCATCAATTAGCATGACCAGATCTATTTATGATTTAAGTCTTCCTTTCTTTTGACATTGGTGGAAATTTTATATGATGTTTGCTTTTAGTGTAGGATTTAGATTTATCTAACACCAACGCCAAACAATACCAATCACCTCTCTGAATTCCCCCCCACCACACACACACACACCATTTTCTGTTGATAAGCCAATGCCTAAGAATAAGTAATATATAATAGGTGTCATCATGTTTAATACGGGTAAATTAAAGCAATGTGACAATTGCATTGAAAGACAGGAGAATTAATAACCTTTCGCAATACCCCAGTTCTTTAGCATTTGGTAGCTGTTGTGCGTGCACGTGTATATGATTGAATATTCTAAATATATATATGTCGATCATTCAACAACTAGTTCCATTCTCAGAATTTGGCCATCGCGAAAAACTTTTCTCTGTCTTACTTCACGTCGATCGCTGAAATTCAAACATAATCTGCCCCCTAAATTACGTTTCACGGTCAGCCAGCCAAATTTCTTTCATATTTGTACTCAGTTTCTTTATCACCACTGTCAGCTTATTTCTCATTTTCGCATTACAATCTTCCCCACGACTAGAGACGATCGGTACCTTATGATGATGGATTATTATATAGACATACAGTTCCTTTAATTACTTGTTTTTTTGGGCAAAACATGCGAATATACAAGCTAAACGAACCACAACCAGTAACACTCTTGTTTTCGCAAGAAAAGAGAAATGATATACCCCTCCCGTCCTAAATCCTAAATATTAGACTATTTATCCGATTTAATTATATTTAAGATGTTAGTTAAGCTACTTAAAGTAAGATGATATTGCCAATGCACTATTATCGTTTACCTTTATCCTTATCACCCTCTCACTCTTGCTTATTTATTATTAAAGACCAATAGTATGAATGATTTGAGGAAAAGTTTGGAACAATTAAAAAGTGGTCTTGTATCTATGACAAAATTCATCTCCCAAGGTGCCCTTATATTTATTAAAGTCTACACATTCAATGGATGTGATCTCACGTTCAGCTCGATCAGCTGCGCTGTGCAGTGGCTTTCACCATAATACGTGGTGATTAGTTCCCGTTAACTTTAAATTTATTACCTTGACCAAAAACATAACTTAATTTATTGAGATCAAAGCAAGTTGTCCAGACTAAGGTGGCTATTTGCATGTTACTTCACCAACCCCATCTTTGTTTTTTTCGACCTATAATAATCATCAGACAAATTTTCTTACCACTTTCAATTTGAATGTTGCACAACGAGGATCGTAGGGCATGATTTTCAATTTTGTGAGAGATTTTATTGCTACTGTTTCGTTATCATTAAACAATAACTTTAATTTGCAAATATAAAGCCATCTTCCTCATTGGCTCTAGTTGGGGATGGAGACGTCTGTATTTTCCAATGTATGCTTCTATTTTCATGTTTTCATACAAAAATAAATTGGTTTGGGGTTTAAATTACGATAACAAAGTTCACTTGGTAACTTCGATTCGTGATTGTAATGGTCGAGATTTGTTGATTATTGTCTTACATACTATTTTTATAAGACTATTATAGATTGATGGCAATGGCAAATTCAAAAGGCATGTTGGGATCAAAACCATATTGTTTGTTGTGCAGTTGTCAATGAGAATTTATCCTTCCTAATCTTTATCTTTCGTGTGAGTGTTGTGGGTTTCTTCTGTTTCCGTGAGATATACTCATGGAGATTTTCTAAAATCAAGTTGATTGGTTTAATATTGTTAAAAGATGTAGATCCTATAGAATGTTTCTTCGAAACAACCACTGCTCAAACTAACTCCGTGCCAATGATTTTTTTTCTACCCACAAATGTTAATGAAGGAAGAATGAAGACTATGAGGTTCTTGATGGTGATGGCTGCTTCCTATAAAATAATATACTACTTGCACACCTTTTATTTTATGATTTGTATCTTACTTTTCCTTATTATAAAATAACATACAATTTGGCCAAAAAACCTATTTCTTATTAAGATACTTTTATAACTATTGCTGTAAGAGCTAAATGCTGAATAGCTTCAATGTACTTCATTATGTGTGATTAAACTTAATTAGAGATATTATTGCGTTTGATTTTATGCTACATTTTATATATCCTGTTCAAGATTAAACCCTGAAGCTAGCTCTTGTGAATGGAAAACTCACAGGTCAATTGTCTATCCCATATATAAGACTTCAAAACAGTGAGAGATTGACCTCACTTGACATGCGCGAGTGAGGATACCACTGTGAAGCAACAAAAATTATACCTTGAAGTAGTAGCTAGTTGCATGCATTAATAATGATGAGTCAATACTATGTTTTTGGCAAAATTTGATTGCATGTGTAACTTTACATATAAATATATAATTCACACTTCACCATCGCACTGATTATTGTCATTATTATTTTCTTCATTATCGTTATTTTCTTGTCTCTGCAGAGTTAGTCAAAATACTCTTGTATAAATTTAGTTGATATCTATTAATTGTTAATATTGCCTTTGGCTTTTTTAAATTAAGGTTGTTGAGCTCCACTTGTTTTACAGATTTAATAATTGGCAGTTGAGATTCGTTCCCCTCTGTTGTAATATTATATATTCGCTTAAGATAAATTAGGTCACCCAATCTCATTCATCATCTCAATCTAGGGACCGAAGATTTACATAAACAGCCAGTATTATGCTTGGTTCCAAACTCATTCTTCTAAAGTCACAAATTACTCATGAACTTTTGCTTAATAAATTGGCCATGTACCCATCGAGATATAGGATTATTGATGCTAAAAATAAAAGCAAGTAGTCCCCCCCCACCACGGGGCACAACGTAGATATGAACCCCGTGCATTAAGTTGAAACATACTCCTACACCCTGGCGATCGAGATCAGAATACTTAATAATTTTATCATTAAGAATACGAATAAGCATGATCACTACGCAAAGTACACTATTTGTTATTGAGCTAACAATTTATGCTGGCTTTTGTAATCGAATGTTTATTACTTGTTACTACTCTTGCCACACCGTCTTAAATATGTTTGCGCGCGCGTAACGCACTAGATAGAGAAAGAAACTGTATGCGAATTGGACTAATATGAAATAATCCCTCCGTTCCTAAATATAAGATCACTTTGGTTAATTTAAGGAGATTAAGGAAGACAATAAAATTACACGATCTTCCCAAAATCCCCTCAATTACTTAACTTTAAAAGGAGAAGGAATTTTTAATGAAAAGAGGGAGTATAAAGGTAGTTTGGGCAAAACTTTAGATAAAATAGGAAGTGATCTTATATTTAGGAACTTATCCACTTCCCCAAAGTGATCTTATATTTAGGAACGGAGGGAGTACTTGATAAAATAAAAAATAAAATATTAAATGTTTACTATTAACTATATATAGTTACATTATTCTTATGGTGCTTGACACCCACAAATTATTGCCGTCGTTATTATAATAATTATAAATAAATTAACTGAAAGCCATCAATTTCACGCTGCATTAATTTGTAATTTGTTCTATACTCCCTCCGGTCCCTAATGTAAGAGCTAGCCGTCAAAAAAACGCTTCTTAAGAAAACATGTGAATGTTAGTTGGGTGTCTGGAGTTAATGCTTCTTTTCCAAAATTGCCCATATTTATTATAGTACTTTTAAGAGAGAGAAATATATAAGCATTAATAAATATGAAAGAGAGTTAGGGGTAAAGTGGGGAAAAATGCATCAAATGAGGAGAGAATATGAGGTGAGCTCTTACATTAGGGACCAAAACCATTCAAATTTTGGGCTCTTACATTAGGGACTGGAGGGAGTACCTCTTTTCCAACTCCCAAGTCCCCTTCAGTTCAAAACAAAAAAAAAAACTCCCAAGTCCCCACAATAAGATGCTCGAGCATTAACTTTTAAAACACACACACACACTCTCATATATTTGCATGCATTGACTTTATTATAGACGCTGATATATGTGGTTGATCAACTCGACCACATATATCCTGCAACGTGAAGAATAATTTGAACAAACTTAAACTCAGTCCAAACAATTATATTTATAATTTATCATTATAGACGCTGATATTTCGGTTGTTTAATTAATTTTTAAGTGCAGGCTCCAATTGAATAACTGCACAACTAATTCTCCCTCATATGTTGACTCGGTGCGCGCACACACGCACATACACACCTACATATGTGATCAGAGACCAGTGCAATGTTCAATGTAACCAACTTACTTGTCTGCAGAAGTAAAAGAATCCACTATTATTGTTAATATTATTTTCTTTCCTATAATTTTTCTGGTGGCCTGGCCGTTGATGTTACCCATCACCAATTGTATATTGAATCTACAATTAACAAATACTACCTCCGGTCCTAAATATATGACCTAATTAACTTTTTTGGAGAGATTAAGGTTGCAAAATAGGTTATTAAATGATGACATATTTGATATATTTTTAGATTATCCATTAGTTTATAGGTAAAATAAACTAGTTTAAGGGAAAAAAATTAGGTAAATCAATTTATAATTAACTTATTTTGCTGTTTTAAGGATTTTTCAAAGAAACTCAATTAGGTCTTATATTTAGGATCGGAGGGAGTAGTAAATACTTAGGTCATCTATATATCAAAGTGTAAGCCTTGTCCATCAATCAGTTTCATTGCTCAACGCCATGGATGGATCATTTATTCCAGAGACTTGTTTTAAAAAGAGTAAGTTCTAAATAAGAGACTCAATTTCAATTGTACCATTTAATTTTTATAGTTATACTTTTCTTGCAATTTTAAACCTGTCTATATAAATAATCAATATCGTTATCGTTAAAAATTTTATTTTGTACGACGAGGAACACCCAATCTATCTGATCACACGTTCAATAATCATGAGTTAGTAATTAATAGAAAGTGATCAGATTCTTATTATCAGCACTTTTTAATCGCGTAATTTACTTTTCCGAGGAAGAATTAAAAAATAGAATTATCCCGCGTACAGTCTCACTTAACAGAATCGTATCGATTAATGATTGACTGCTGAATTATTATAAATAATGGGAACCGGAGGCATATACCACTCATGCCGGAATAGGTGATGTCTGTTCAATTCAATGAAGCAGGTCAACGATACCTATATAAGTCAATGCCAATTTAATCAACTCTGAGCTTATCGAACCTGTCCTACATATATTTTAAGCTGTGGGGCAGACCAAAAAAGGACAAGAATATACCTTAACCTATAGCCAAACTTGTTGGCAGCAAGTAATAAGACCCATAGACAAGTTGGTACAAATTAATGACGTTCAGAGATTTCTGGAGACGGTGCCAGTTCCTTCCAAGCTATATTAAAATTCATGCCTATAACTATATATGATGGATGGTTATCTGCTGTTTATAATTAGTCTTCTTCCTGGAAGATATGTATCAGCGATCAAACACGGGCGTGCGCGTGATATTATATAATGCATGTCGGGTGAAAAAGTGCTCATATCATTTAGTCGGCCCAAGGAACGGTAATGGTGCATGAAGGCTATTGGCACGAGGATTTAATTTGTTGTGAAGGAAAATCAGAAAGAGCTTGTGATGTTATGCATGTTTATAGTGTCAAATTAAACTTTCAAGCTAATTAAGTTACAACCTCATACTTTTAAAAAATATTTTAAAAAATGCTGGCTTATAACAAGCCATCGTGCTTAAATGATATATGAAAAGTATTTTATTGGTTCATAAATTGCAACTATAATGTCATAATAATATATCCTCCATCTGTCGTTCTCTCTCATATATATATAAATTCAAAAACCGTGAACGTGGTTATCCCAAAATATTAAACTTGTTTTAGCTTTGTTTAGGTAGTTATTAATTGTTTTCTAATTTCATTAATAATTTATTATTTTCACACATTTTCTTTCTTCTCTATGATTTCTTATTTACCACTTTCTCTCACATAATCTCTTCCCTCGACGTTATATATCTTTCATTTTTTTTATGATAGTGATATAACTGGAAAGCTAATTACGTTTCTTATTTAATTATTGGTTTTAACTGATTTTATTAGTTTGTTTTATAAACACAAAGTATTTATTTGAAACGTATAATTAAGAACAAGGTGCGATATAAAGGGGAAAGGGGGGCAAGATGAGGTGGATCGATAGAAGAAAAGGGATATATGGCGTTAGTGATGTGAGATGCTTGAATCGAGGGGACTACGTTATGAAATTATGTTGATACCATGGAATTCATGCTTTTTAGCATGATTCATATTCTTTTGCATACACTTTTGGAGTAATTATACACACTTTAAAGGCTATTTGATTCATGATTTTTGGTAGTACATGTTTTTAGTGGTTTTGAATATTTTGATAAGTTAATCATATAAGTTAAGTGTTTTGCAAGTCAAATGTGTTTAGGAAATTAAAGCCAGGTCAGGTGAGAAGTCAAGATGAATGAAAGGAGGCCAAAACACATTGGAGTAACTCATTTGCTTGGGAAGAAATCAATTTTCAGCAAAAACAGAATTGAGCCACGGCATGATTCTATGTGGAACTTCTGTGCCGTGGCCCAAATTGACCCTGAGTTACAGAGAATTAGTATGCCGCGGCATGCTTTTGGTCCACTGTACTGAGCCGCGGCATGATCGGGTAAAAATTGCCACCTCATCATTTTTCACTAAAAAATGAGTGTTTAAAAGGAAAGAAACAAAAATGGCAAAAGGATTCTTGACTTCTGGGACTTCTTGGGGAGCTTGGTGGTGTGCTAGGGCATGATTTTGGTGGAGATCAAGTTGGGGTTTGAAGTTTGAAAGAGATTTTGGCTTCACACTTCGGTTCTTCTTCTCCATTTTCCTTCCTTCACTCTTGTTCAATGTTTATGATTAGTCTTGTGTATTTTTCTTTGAGATTCTTGAACATGAGTAGTTAAACACTTTGTGTTAGGATTATTTTGAACCCTTGTATGGATTAACTCTTGATTTTTCCTCTCCTTTTGTGATTAATGTTATATATGTGTTTATTTTACTCTAGCCCTAATGCTTCTAAATGCTTGATCACCATTTAGTTGATTTGTTCATTTGACCTATGACTTGAGAGAGCTAGGTTAAGTGTAGAACTTGGGTAAAATAGTGTGAGAACTTGAAGTTTGCATGACAAATGAATGATTTTGTTAATAAGATAGACATATACTTATTAGCCTCACATAGCCACATTAGGGTTGAAACTTAGAAATTGGGTTTTATTAATTATGACAAGAGATTGCATGATAAATGGAATTAAACACTTGTTCTTGACTCGACGGAGCGTTTACAAGTACATTGTGAACCCTAGGTTAGCACATATATAGCTATTAAAAGCAATTGTGAGAGGAGACCATTTTAAGGTTAGGAAATACAAGGGGGATAAATAATCTTAAGTCCCAATTTATCCTTGAAGTTGGAGAATCACTTGTTTATAGTTTTTCTTATTTATTTTTATAGTTACCCTTCACATCTTAACATTTGAATCACTCAAATTGAGCGAGAGTGCGATAATCTCTACTTGACCGGGTTTTGGAACCAAATCCTCGTGGGAACGATACTTTTCTTATCACTTTATTACTTGGCGCGACCCGTGCACTTGCGGAGCGAACAAGTTTTTGGCGCCGTTGCCGGGGATTTGGAAACAAATCCCTTGGTCAACCCCAGGCTTGGTTATTCAATTTCGATTGAGCATAATATATATAATTAATTTTTCTTTTCTTTGTCTACTAATACTTTTGTTAGTGCAATACTTGCTTTGTGTTGTTCTCTCTCTAATTGTGCTACAGGTTTATGCAACCGGTGCATCCGGACAGCTTGGAAGTAGTTCTGGAGCTTGAAAACTTTGTTGACGCGACAGACACTGAATCCGAAATCATGGCTGATGATGAGTATGATCGGGCTACTGTGAATGACTTTGCTACCAGAAACATGGGAGGTGCTCAGTCTTGTATCAGGATGCCAGAGATGCGAGCGCACAACTTTGAGATTAAGCCGGTTATGATTACTATGCTTCAACTGCACGGTATGTTCCATGGGCTTCACAAGGAAGATGCAAACAAGCACTTGTTGTATTTCTTGGAAGTGTGCAATTCTTTCAAGCAAAATGGAGTTCCTGATGATGTTCTTAGACTCCGGCTGTTCCCTTTTTTTCTGCAAGGGAAAGCTAGGGAGTGGTTTGATAACTTGCCAGAGGGATCCATCGATTCTTGGAATGCTCTTGAGAATAAGTTCAGAGCAAGGTTCTTTTCTGATGATAAGTCTGTTGAAGCAAGAGATGAGTTCCTGAGTTTCAAGCAATATCCCGATGAGCATCTCTATGCTGCGTAGGAAAGGTACAGATTGCTAATGAAACAGTGTCCTAATCATGGGGTAGACAAGTGGGTCATCCTTCAGATCTTCTGTAACCGCATTAATCCTCAATCTCAAACTATGCTTGACTCAATGACAAATGGAGGATACAAACATGTCCCTGTTAATGAGATGTTCCGACTGCTTGATCAGTTAGCTGCTAACAATTCTCAAGGTACAGACAGACGTTCACAGCCTCTTACTACTCCAAAAGAAGATGTCACTTCTTCCTCACAGATGACTACTATTCTGTCTGCTATAAACAAGCGTTTTGATATGCTTGAATCGCAAGCTCAAAGAAGTAAAGCTCAGGGTGTTCATTCTGTGCATATGACCCCAATTGTGTGCGATCAATGTGAAGATGTTCATCTCCCAGACCAATGCCCTCTGTACATGGCTCCTGAGTCGGTGAACTATATGGGGAAGTTTCAGAATCCTAACAACAACCCTTACTCCAACACTTATAACCCAGGGTGGAGAAATCACCCAAACTTTAAATGGAGTCAAGGGCAAGCTGTGAATCCTTCGTCTTCTTCAGGTGTTAAGCCTTCACACCCACCGGGTTTTCAAAGTCAAACTACACAAGTACCTCAAAAGGAAGAATCCAAAATAGATAGGATGGAGAAAATGTTGTCACAACTCTTGGCAGGGCAAGAAGCTGCGAGACTTCAGAATGATGCTAGGCTAGCGGGTCATGATGCCTCTATAAAGAATCTTGAGATACAAATGGGGCAACTCGCGTCGCAAGTGAATGTGTTGACAAGAGGAGGTCTTCCTAGTGACACCATTCCTAATCCAAGAAATAAGGGCAAAGAAGAATGCAAGGTGATCACTCTAAGGAGTGGAAAACAAGTTGATAATGAACCTAAGCCTCAAGGAGCTAACAAAGAAGCTCCTAATGAGATTGTTCCTGATGAGGGTGCCAATGTTGATGAAACCATTCTAGTTGATGGAAGTGTCTCTAGGAAGGAAACTGTTGTTGAAAGCAAAGACAAAGCGCAACATAAGGATGGTGGTGATGACAAGGCGAAACCACATGAGGCAAAACCAAAATATGTGTCTCCTCCTCCTTTTCCTCAAAGACTTAAAAAGCAACATGATGATGGGCAATTCAAGAAGTTTCTTGAGATGTTTAAGCAATTGCATATCAACAACCCTTTTGTGGAAGCCTTAGAGCAAATGCCAAAATATGCAAAGTTTATGAAAGATGTGCTTTCTAAGAAAAGGAGATTCAATGAGTTTGAGACAGTTGCCGTGACTACTAGTTTCACCGATGCTATCAAGCAATTTCCGCCCAAGCTTAAAGATCCTGGTAGTTTCTCTATTCCGTGTCACATTGGAGAAAAATTCTTGGGTAAAGCTTTGTGTGATCTTGGGGCAAGTGTGAACCTTATGCCTCTCTCTGTGTTTAAAAGGCTAGAGTTGGGTGAAGCTAGGCCAACTACTGTGACCTTGCAACTTGCTGACAGAAGCATCTCTTATCCTCGTGGTATAATAGAAGATGTTTTGGTAAAAGTGGAAAAGTTTATCTTTCCTGCGGATTTCATTGTGGTTGATTTTGAGGCAAATAGGGAGATACCGATTCTTTTGGGAAGACCGTTCTTGGCAACTGCAAGAACTTTGATTGATGTAGAGAAAGGTGAGCTCACATTGAGAGTTGCAGATGAGCAGGTTACTTTCAGTATGCATAAGTTGTTGAAGTCTCCTGATCAATCAGAGCAATGTTTCTTTGTTGATATCCTTGAGCAAGTGATGCAAGAAGAGTTCAATGAATCTGTGTGTCATGACCCAGTTGAGGCTGTGTTACTTGGTGTGCAAGATGGTAGTGAAGACATGCAGGAATGTTCGGCCATTATGGATGCTCCAATATCTTTTCCTAGAAGTCGTGTACCATTTGAATCTTTGGATTTTGCATCTCTTGATAGGCCAAAGCTCAAGCCATCTCTTGAGGATCCACCATCTGTGGAATTGAAAACCTTACCTTCACATTTGTGCTATGTTTACTTGGGTGCCAATGATACTTTACCGGTGATTATTGCTTCTGATTTGACAGTCCAGCAGGAGGAGCAATTGGTGAAAGTTTTGAAAGAGCACAAGAAAGCCATCGGGTGGACTATTGCAGATATAAAGGGTATTAGTCCTTCTACTTGTATGCACAAGATTTTTCTTGAGGATAATCACAAATCCTCCATTGAGCATCAGCGTAGGTTGAACCCCATTATGAAAGAAGTTGTGAAGAAAGAAATCTTGAAGTGGCTTGATGCAGGCATTGTGTATCCGATTTCTGACAGTTCTTGGGTGAGCCCAGTCCAATGCGTCCCTAAAAAGGGCGGTATGACTGTAGTGGCTAACACCCGCAATGAGTTGATCCCTACTCGCACTGTCACAGGTTGGAGAGTCTGTATGGATTATCGCAAGTTGAATGCCGCCACTCGGAAGGATCACTTCCCGCTACCTTTTATTGATCAGATGCTTGACAGGTTGGCAGGGAAGGAATTCTTTTGTTTTCTGGATGGTTACTCTGGGTACAACCAAATTGCTATATCACCAGAAGATCAAGAAAAGACTACTTTTACTTGTCCATATGGGACTTTTGCGTTCAAGCGTATGCCTTTTGGTTTGTGCAACGCACTAGCTACTTTTCAGCGGTGTATGATGGCTATCTTTGCTGACATGATTGAGCACTCTATGGAGGTATATATGGATGACTTCACTGTCTTTGGGGATTCTTATGATGAATGTTTGGAAAATTTGGCTAATGTGTTAAAAAGATGTGAAGACACCAACTTGGTCTTGAATTGGGAGAAATGTCACTTTATGGTGAAAGAAGGGATAGTGCTTGGCCACCGTGTGTCAAAGAATGGTTTGGAAGTGGATAAAGCTAAAATTTCTGTGATTGAGCAACTTCCTCCACCAATCAATGTCAAAGGTGTGAGGAGTTTTCTTGGTCATGCTGGTTTCTACCGCCGATTCATTAAAGACTTCTCTAAGGTTGCTAAGCCTTTATGTGCCTTGCTTGAGAAAGATGTTGAATTCAAGTTTGATGATGCGTGTTTGAAAGCATTTGAGGAATTGAAGAGGAAACTGGTGTCTGCACCTATTATGATGGCTCTTGATTGGGCTTTACCTTTTATTGTGATGTGTGACGCTAGTGACTATGCTGTGGGTGCGGTTCTTGGTCAAAAGAAGGATAAAGTCTTTCACCCGATTTATTATGCTAGCAGAACTCTAGATGATGCGCAAGAAAACTACACCACTACTGAGAAAGAGTTGCTTGCGGTGGTGTATGCTTTTGGTAAGTTCCGATCATATCTTGTGGGTGCTAGAGTGACTGTGTACACCGATCATTCCGCTTTGAAGTATTTATTTAGCAAGAAGGATTCAAAAGCACTGTTGATTAGATGGGTGCTTCTTTTGCAAGAGTTTGATTTAGAGATTGTGGATAGGAAGGGTACAGAGAATCAAGTGGCTGATCATCTGTCCAGGTTGAGTACTGATGCTCAACTAGAAGAAGGCAAAATTATTGATGAGACATTCCCGGATGAGTAACTGTTTGCTATTAGTCAGGCTATGACTCCTTGGTATGCTGATATTGTGAATTTTCTTGTTTCTGGTATAATCCCTTATGATTTGCAACCTTACCAACGGAGGAAGTTTTTGCATGATGTTAAGCACTACTATTGGGAAGATCCATTTTTGTTCCATCAGTGTGCTGACCAAATTCTTAGAAGATGTATTCCTGAGTTTGAGCAACAAGAGATTTTGAAATGTTGTCATGCCTCTGACTATGGAGGTCATTTTGGTGGTAACAAGACTGCGGCCAAGGTTTTACAAAGTGGATTTTATTGGCCTTCATTGTTCAAAGATGCCTATGAATTTACCTTGAAGTGTGATCGATGCCAAAGGTTGGGTAACATCTCAAGAAGGAATGAAATGCCTCTTAACAATATGCTTGAAGTGGAATTATTTGATGTTTGGGGCATAGACTTCATGAGACCATTTCCCAAGTCTTTTAACAACCAGTACATCTTAGTCGCTGTTGATTATGTCTCAAAGTGGGTTGAAGCGGTGGCTTTGCCTACTAATGATGCTAAGGTGGTGGTAAAGTTCTTGAAGAAACAAATTTTTACTCGCTTTGGCACTCCTAGAGCCATTATAAGTGATGGTGGTACCCACTTTTGCAACAACAAATTTCAAGCTCTTTTGGAGAAATATGGTGTGATTGCACCATACTTTTGCATATATTTTCATGGCCAAATCCATTGAATTAATGCATGTTTTGATGATAATTGCACCTAATTTGCATAGATTCTAACTATTGCACTAGTTGTTGGAATTTGTTCTAATCAAGGGCAATTTAGGCTTTTTTAGCATGCTATAATGTTTTACATGTTTTCAAGAACATTTTGATGCTACCTTTGAGACATTTGAATATGTAGGTTGGGAGGTTGAAGGTGAAGATTCAAGAAAAGGGGTCAAAATAACGTTTCTAGATGAAGTTTGCATTTTAGTCCTGAGGCAGGCCAACTGGCGAGCCACTGGCAAGTCACTGGCGAGCCACTCGCCACTTGCTCGCCAGTTGGCGAGCCACTGGCGAGTACCTTCGGGTAACTCGCCACTTGCTCGCCAGTTGGCGAGCCACTGGCGAGCCTGACGCTGTCAAAAATCAGACGCGAATTTTAGGGTTTCTTGGCCCTATATAAGCTTTCTAAGAGCCTCCAAACCTCTCTCCAAGCCCCATTTGCACGAAAATAAGGTGGCCATGCTAGGGTTCACTCAAAATCTCTCAAACCCACTCATCCCACTTCCATTTCCATGTAATTTCACCTCAAATCTTCCATATTTTCTTCTCCATCTCCATCTCCTCTTCCATTTTCACCACCCTTCTTCTCCATTTCATCCCTCCTTATCACAGCCACTTCTTGGGTAGATTTTGGGCGAAATTCCTCTCCTCCTTCCATGAGAGGCTAAGTTGTTGGTGCTTTGGTGGTGTGAAGATGGTCAATTGCTTCAATGGGCTTCATAGGGGAGTTTATCTTGTTCCATGCTCTTTCATTGTATATTTGGGATATGTGGTTGCAATTCCTTGTGTATTTTGGGTAGAGACATGATTTTATCTTTCTATTTGTTATGGATTGATATCATATGTATTGGATATTATGTTTGTATGTCAAATGTTATGGATTTCCTATTTCCTATGTGAATTGATTCATCATGCTTTACATGCTTTAAGTGGTTGCTTGGCTTGAATAGCTAGTGTTTCAATTAGGTTGTTGTGGTTGCACTTCCTTGAAGAGGATTTTGATTTACAAACTTGTTTCCAATACACATCAAGTGGAACCTAACTCTAACCCTAAGTAATGGCTAGTTTTAAGTGGTTGCTTGATTAGCTATTAATTAGTGTTGGAGGACCCTTAGTGGTTGCTTTGGGATTTTTCTAAGAGACTTGATGAATGATATAACTCCCATGATCATTTTTAAAGAAGCAATTGAACCATTGAATCACCATCAAAGCCCCTTTGCATTGCATTGATTTTAAACTTTAAAACCCTTACTTGAAAATACCAAAAACAAGCAGTTACATTTTCTTACTAATTTAATCAATTAATTTCCAAAAATCCAAACAAACCCCTTTCCTTTTGTCACTTTTAATTCACATTTAGTTCATCTTAGGGTAGTTACAAGACTCCTCAAGAGAGACGACCCGAGGTTGCGCCACTGTGTTGCAATCCTTGGTTTTATAAATAACTTGCATTTAACCCCAAGGCGAATAGGAATCGGTTAAATCAATGGCGCCGTTGCCGGGGAGTCATTTTTGACTCCCTAAGGTAGCTAAGTGTCAATTGAAACATTGACAAGGGGTAGGAGTCATTAGGATTAGATTTAGTTCATATGCATCATTTCATCATTTAGGATTAAGATAGATGCATTCCATATTTTTTACTTTTTCTTCTTCTTAGTTTTTGTTCTTGTTTGCATATATATTGTCTTCTTGAGATTGTTTGAGACTGAATCATTGAGTTCTCATGTCTTGGAATTTCACAAATTTTGGTTACAATCATGATATTCTTGAGAATTCAAACTCTTTTGTGAGAAATACCACTAGGATGGAAGAGACACCTTCTTCAATCATGGATGAATTATACAAAGAAAGGGACAAAATGTTGGCCATTCTCGATTCCTCCTCCAAATCCAATAGTACACCATGTTGGGATCCACCTTTACCCCCACCACAATATCACACATACTTTAATTATCCTTCTCCACCATATTCCTCTACCTACCGTGAGCCATATCACCATCCATATCCTTCATCATATCAAACCTCATCATATGAGCCTTCACCTCCACCACATAGACCATATACAAAACCATACTCTTCATCTCTACCTTACCCATCACCATATCACCATTCATGCCAAACTACATACCAACCACCTCCACGTGAACCATCACCGCCACCCCCACCCAAACCCATCACCCGTAAACAAAATCCCCTTGATGCTTTCTTTGACTATCCCAACATGGATGACCATACCAAAGAGCTCAAAAGGATGTATGCAGTTAATAAAACCCGATCTCTAGAACTATATAGGAAGAAAACTGCATGTGGACTCTCCAAGCAATTGGAGGAAGAATTGGAAGAGTTAGGGGAATACCTCAATGCATTTTACATGCATGTGCTTTGGAAAAGAACTAATGGAGAAGAGGGAACCCCTTGGCCCTATGATCCTAAGAGTGAAGAGATTGAGCAATTGGTACCTCAAGTGCAAGAGGATGCACTTTCAAGCATAAGTAATACCCCTCCTATTCTAGAAGAGGCTTATCCTCCTCTTACAACTGTTTTGGCTAGTGAGAATGATAATGTGATAGATGAGAAAATCATTGTTGAATCTCCCCATATACCTACCATTGAACATGCTCACCATGATGCCATTAATAGTACTACCATACTTGAGCCTACCAATTGCATTATTGATTCTTCTTGTGATGATCATGCTTATCTTCCTTTTGATAGCAATGTTGAAGATGTTGAAAAAATTGATCAATTGTCATGTTCTTGTGATGAGCATATCATTTGTATGAATTGCATTGATCGTAAGTGTCATTTGCTTGTCCAATTTCGTGAACATGCATTGCATAATACTATGATTGCTATTAGGAATGAGCATGAATCTTTTGAAGAAGGTGAGTCTAGTCCAAGTGGTAGTGTTGATGATAAGTTTGAGAATGACCAATCTATAGGACTTAGTGATATGCATGGTTTACATGATGTTGAGATACACCCTACAATTTTTCCCACTCCACCCAAGAGTGAGGACAACAATGATGATTTCCATTTGATCACTAGTCCTTTGGTTGATACATGTGCCCATGAGTGTTTTAATTCTCAAATCTTATCATGTGATTTACCTCCTGACATACTTGGACATGATTGTGGTATAAGTTGTGTTGATTTGAATCATGTTGTTGATAAAAGGGTAGTACTTGTCTGTGATACTACCATTGTTACAAACCACATTGACTTTGTAATACCATGCTTTGATAGATGTTTGAATGTGTTTGACTTTATTGGTTGTGAGAAACATCCACTTTCTTATGTGCCTAAGCCTAAACTTCTCACATTGCATACACCACTTTGTCACTTTACTTGTGCTAATTCTTTCCATGGATTTAAGTACTTTGACTCATGTGGTGTACTTGGAGTTGGTAGTGTTGCTTTTGTGTTGGCTAACCCTTTTCAGGCCTATCATTTGGGAGGATCCCATATATACCATTTATCACCCTCACTTTTGGATCACCTATTGATGGAGCCTAGACCACCACCGAGGAGGAAAAAAATTAATTCTCCTCTTAATCATTCTCTCAAGCTACAAGCCTCCATGAGGCCAGGTTGTCCCTTTCCTCTCTTGTCCTTTTGTTATACATGTTCAGGCTGGCTGGTGATATTTTGTGATGCATGTTAGGATAAGTGTGGGGGAGGGACACATCTAGTAGAAAAGGTAGTTTAGTGTTAGTTGAGTCAATAAGAACCCCTTATGATGTCATTCTCTTGTTGCGCCACATTGCATTGAGGACAATGCATGATTTAAGTGTGGGGGAGGAACTTGTAGTAGCCACGCTTGATTCATTGGATTTGTGTCATTTCCACATTAGTGTCAATTTTTTTCAAAAAATAAAATAAAAATTTACTTCCAAGCTTCCAAGTTTCATGTTGTGTTGAATGTTCACATTCATTGTAATATGGAACAAAGTTGCACTTTTACCTATTTTCACTTTTTTTTTCCTTTAAACCTAATGTGGAATAACTTTTGAAACCTATGGGGCAAGATTAGAACCTACCAAATTTTCAACAAGTTAGTATTGAATCAATACCAAGCATATGCATTTTGTCAATTGGCCTTGCAATTAGACTTATCTTTAGCATGAGAGTAGCCCTTCTTGTGAGGATTTTTGAGCCTTTAATTCATTTCAAGAGTGACTTGCTCAATTATTCAATTTCTAGAACTTGTTTCTACTCTTAGTCAAAGCTTATGCATTCATGTTTGGATATGATTGGGCCATTCATTTCTAAACCCTATGACCCAAACACTTAACCAAACAAATATATCCTTTGTTTCACCCCTTTGGGCCATCACTTTCTTTTCTTCCATCTTGACCAATTTGGAAACGTGCATCCATAGCATATACTTGCATTTCCATTGTTCTTGTATTGTTGTATGATTTGAAAAAGCATGATACATAGTAAAAAAAAAAGGAGGCCGAGGGCCTAAAGAGAGAAAGAATGCCAAGAAAAAAAGAGATAGTGAAAGCACAAAGTGCTAATGTATGCCAAAGGCATAGTGTGAAAAGAAAAGCGAGAGGAAGCACAAAGTGCTTGAAAAAAAGTGAGAAAAAGAATGACATATGACTTGAGTTACCATTTTTTGTATTGCATTTATATGTGGTGGATAATTGTTTACATAATTGGTCATTGACTTCATTCCATTATTCATCATTCATTATTAGCCTTATCCATCATTTCAACCCCACAAAGTCCTCTTGATCCAATCATGAGTGCATGCATAGTGGAGATATTAGAGTAGTCACAAGCCTATGGTTAAATTGTTTGTTGAGCAAGTAGAGTGACAAATTCCACATTAGGTGAGGAGTGTGAAACACTATAATCTTGAGAGTTCTCATCGCCATAAGTTATGTTCAATTGCATTGTCAATTCTCACTTTGCGTATTCTTGCCGATTGATTCATGCTAACTTGATGACTATTGATTTATTAAAACCTTGTATTTTTTTTGCATTGTACCCTTTGTCCAGGAGTACAAAGGTCTAAGTGTGGGGGAAATGATTGCACCATACTTTTGCATATATTTTCATGGCCAAATCCATTGAATTAATGCATGTTTTGATGATAATTGCACCTAATTTGCATAGATTCTAACTATTGCACTAGTTGTTGGAATTTGTTCTAATCAAGGGCAATTTAGGCTTTTTTAGCATGCTATAATGTTTTACATGTTTTCAAGAACATTTTGATGCTACCTTTGAGACATTTGAATATGTAGGTTGGGAGGTTGAAGGTGAAGATTCAAGAAAAGGGGTCAAAATAACGTTTCTAGATGAAGTTTGCATTTTAGTCCTGAGGCAGGCCAACTGGCGAGCCACTGGCAAGTCACTGGCGAGCCACTCGCCACTTGCTCGCCAGTTGGCGAGCCACTGGCGAGCCTGACGCTGTCAAAAATCAGACGCGAATTTTAGGGTTTCTTGGCCCTATATAAGCTTTCTAAGAGCCTCCAAACCTCTCTCCAAGCCCCATTTGCACGAAAATAAGGTGGCCATGCTAGGGTTCACTCAAAATCTCTCAAACCCACTCATCCCACTTCCATTTCCATGAAATTTCACCTCAAATCTTCCATATTTTCTTCTCCATCTCCATCTCCTCTTCCATTTTCACCACCCTTCTTCTCCATTTCATCCCTCCTCATCACAGCCACTTCTTGGGTAGATTTTGGGCGAAATTCCTCTCCTCCTTCCATGAGAGACTAAGTTGTTGGTGCTTTGGTGGTGTGAAGATGGTCAATTGCTTCAATGGGCTTCATAGGGGAGTTTATCTTGTTCCATGCTCTTTCATTGTATATTTGGGATATGTGGTTGCAATTCCTTGTGTATTTTGGGTAGAGACATGATTTTATCTTTCTATTTGTTATGGATTGATATCATATGTATTGGATATTATGTTTGTATGTCAAATGTTATGGATTTCCTATTTCCTATGTGAATTGATTCATCATGCTTTACATGCTTTAAGTGGTTGCTTGGCTTGAATAGCTAGTGTTTCAATTAGGTTGTTGTGGTTGCACTTCCTTGAAGAGGATTTTGATTTACAAACTTGTTTCCAATACACATCAAGTGGAACCTAACTCTAACCCTAAGTAATGGCTAGTTTTAAGTGGTTGCTTGATTAGCTATTAATTAGTGTTGGAGGACCCTTAGTGGTTGCTTTGGGATTTTTCTAAGAGACTTGATGAATGATATAACTCCCATGATCATTTTTAAAGAAGCAATTGAACCATTGAATCACCATCAAAGCCCCTTTGCATTGCATTGATTTTAAACTTTAAAACCCTTACTTGAAAATACCAAAAACAAGCACTTACATTTTCTTACTAATTTAATCAATTAATTTCCAAAAATCCAAACAAACCCCTTTCCTTTTGTCACTTTTAATTCACATTTAGTTCATCTTAGGGTAGTTACAAGACTCCTCAAGAGAGACGACCCGAGGTTGCGCCACTGTGTTGCAATCCTTGGTTTTATAAATAACTTGCATTTAACCCCAAGGCGAATAGGAATCGGTTAAATCATGGTGTCAAGCATAAGGTTTCTTTGCCATATCATCCTCAAACAAATGGCCAAGCTGAGATTTCCAATCGTGAGATCAAGAAAATTCTTGAGAAAACAGTGGGGATAACAAGGAAGGATTGGTCCATAAAACTTGATGATGCATTATGGGCTTATCAGACTGCTTACAAGACTCCAATTGGTATGTCTCCATACCGGCTTGTGTTTGGAAAGGCTTGTCATCTACCGGTGGAGTTGGAGCACAATGCCTATTGGGCTATCAAAAAGCTCAATTTTGATGCTAAGATTGTGGGTGAAAAGAGGCTTCTGCAATTAAATGAGCTTGAAGAGTTCCGGCTCAATGCCTATGAAAGCTCAAGGTTGTACAAGGAGAAAACAAAGAGGTGGCATGACAAGAAGATTTTACCTAAGGAATTCGTGGTTGGGCAACAAGTTCTACTATTCAACTCCAAATTGAGATTATTTCCTGGGAAGCTTAAGTCCCGTTGGTCCGGACCGTTCACTGTAGTCCAAGTTCTTGATCGTGGTGTTGTAGAGCTTGAGAATGATGAAGGACGGAAATTCAAAGCTAATGGTCAGCAGCTGAAGCATTATTGGAGTGGTGAGATAGATCGTGCATCAGTCTCACTACCCCTCTCTGATCCTGTTTGAAGCAGAGAAGAGTCTAGCTAAAGACTATAAATTAAGCGCTTCTTGGGAGGCAACCCAAGTTCTCAACTTTTCTCTTTTATTTGTGATTTTTGTGTTATTCTAGTTTATTTTGGTAGATTTGCACTTGTTTTTGTCCTTTTTGTAGGAAGGAAATTTTTCTTGATGCTTGACTTGTTTTTGGTGGTGACCGCTGGAGCTTACGGTTGTGGATTGCAAGAAGAGGTCTACAAAGGGGAGTAAATCTTAAACCTCATCTTGGTTTCAGTTTTAATCATTATTGTAGAGGATCACATGAAATTGCTTTAATGGACTGATATTGTGGTGTAGCTATGTCACTTGATCAATTTTAGTCTCATGAGGTGAATTTTGATATGACTTATGCCTAATTGTGCTGAAATGGTCCTCATGGTGTTTGTATGAGTGATTTCCTTGTCTTTAATATGGAAGGTGCATATGATGATTTTTGCTGTTGATGAGCTTTGATTGATAATGAGAAAAGTTCTGTGTGGATTGTGTGGATTTGGGCTAATTTGTCATAAAGGAATGTGTATTTGAATGAAGCTTGATATATGTTTTGATTGAAGCATATTTTGACAATGAGTTCATGTGGTTGGATCTTGGAGTAATTATTTGGTACTAACTTGGTATGAAGTGATGAGATGGGATTATGGGTGATTTATTGCATGGTTGAACTTGATTTTTGGTGTGAACTGTTGTTGATAGTGTGTGTGAGAAGTATGGATGTTTTGGCATGGGAGTGAAGTGATTTTGGTAAGGGTGAGTGATTTTTGATGGATGTGCATGAATTTTTGTTATGAAGATGCTTTTGAATGAATTGATCTTCAATAAATTGGAATGAGCTGTAAGACATGTGTTGGGGGGCTTAATTGACTCAAATTGTGGTGAAAATGTGATTTTGTTGCGTTTCATGTGGAGTATATCAGCATATTTTTGTTATGTTTTATGCTGATATGAGTTTTGTCAGTATGCCGCGACGCAAAGTTTCCATGCCGCGACACAGTCACGTTCTTTGGCCAAATGAATTGGCAGAGAAAAAGCATTTCGCAGCTCAAACATCTGGCCGCGGCATGCTAATTCTCTGCCAATGAAGATGCACAATTGTGCCACGGCTCAATGATCATGCCGCGGCACACACACATAAAAAAAAATTAATAAAACCTCAACCCTCCAAAAACCCTTACTTCCCTCCTTCTTCAACATAACACCGCCGTTCCCTCCTTCCCACACCACCACAAGACCTCCGCCCCGTTTTGCACCGCCTCTCCGCCTCCACCGCCGGCCTACACTACTCCGCCGTTCTCACTTCTTCGTTTTTCCTAGATCCACCACTCTCACCAACACCCCAAACCTCCGTCGCGCCTTCACTTCCACCGCCGACCTCCGATCCTCTATCACGTCGCCATAACCGCTCGCCATCGTTCAGCTCCTCCATTCCTCGCCGTCTAGTTCTCCGATCTCCCTTCCTTTTTCATCTTCTTCGAGCTCACCATCTTAAAACCCACTCCCACATCTAAATCCCTAACCCACAAGCGCCGGCCACCAACCCCATAACCACTGCCGGCCACCATTCCTCTTCCCTCTTCCTCGCCGTCGACCCTCTACCTCAGTTTCTCCGGCCACCACTGGTTCTTGCGACTTTATCTCTTGTTTCTCTCATATTTGAAGCTTTCTTCGGTCACCACTCTCTCTTAGTCTCGGTGAGAAACCTTTCTCTGACTCTGCTTTGCTTTAGTTGTTTCTCTAGCTTGGTTATCATGAATATAAAGTAAGATGCATTTTTGGTAAAAGTTGAGAATGAGAGTGGTCTGGGTTGGTACATGTCTGATTAGGTACAAATCAACTAGATGGTGCTGCGTAGGTTAGTTTGGCTAGCATTGCTGAATGTAGAGGTTAAAATGGTATGCATGTTCTGGTGGGAATGTAGGTTAAGCAAGAGTGAATTGGGACTCACTTTGAACAATTTTTGTTACATAATTGTAGGATGAGAAATGGCAGCCTATAGAATGTATTATGAAGAGTGTTTGATGCCTGAGAGATGTGTTTGCGAGAATGTGAATGAGAGCAGCAGTAAGGTCATGTATGTAGAAACATTAGAGTTGTTTTGATGATCATTTCTGCCTAACTTCAGGATCTGTCTGAACACTAAGTTTAAAGGTATTTGAGTCTTCCAATGAGTTAGGATGAGAGGACTTGATAAATGAACACAATGGTGTAATTTCTCTTGACTAATGCATGACTTCATTGGACTATCTGTTAACTGAACTAAGCTGTAGTGAGAATGTGGCTGAATACAATGGGAGAAGCAAGTGAGATTTGAGGGTGTAGGTGAAATAAGTTGTGAGAGTTCAAGGCAAACTTCTGAATGTTGAAAGTGCTTGAGTTCTTAGCTTACATTGTGCCTTTGATCTGTTTTGGCATAAATGGTTTAGGTGAGTTTGATGGTTTATTGTGGCCAAGTGCAATGAGTAGGTCATGATTGAGGTTATTGGTGTAATAGTTGAAAACTAGTGATGAGATTTTGATATTCTGTTGAGGCTGAGGTTAATTGATGAGTGTTTAGGCATTAATTTGCACAAATGCACTTTCTGAAATAGTTGAGTGTTCCATTTGCTGTTTTGTATTAACATGGAGGATATGGTGAAGTTTTGTGAGCAGTGGGCAAGGGAAGTGAGGTAGTTTCTTTTGGTTACCAACTGAATCTTTTGGGAAAGGCCTCATTTAATGGTCCATGTAGGCATTGCATATCATTAGTTTAGGATAACATTTAGGTAGTTAGATTTCTTTTGTTAGTAAATACATGTTCATTGTGTGGCTGGAATGTTTGATTGCTTTTTCCAGGAACATGGCTCCTCGCAAATCCAAAAACTCCTCCAAATCCAAAAACTCCAAGTCCACTAAGGCCATCAACAAATCTAAGAATCTGAAAAAGGGTAAACCACAGGACACACTGCTTGAGCTAGCACTCACCAAGGACAAGGCCTCATCATTGATAAGCTTTGCCGCCAGAAGGTTCAGATTGCACCCTATGAAGAGGAGTTCAAACCGTTGTCCAAGTTTAACTACAAGTCTATCAAGGGGCATGAGGCTGTGGATGTGGCGGAACAAGCACCTCCACCACCAGAAGCTAGTGACATCATGACAGCCATCAACAATTTGACTGCTCGAGTTGACAGGATTGAGAAGTGGGTGCTTGCCATTGCTAAGGCTGTAAATGCCAGATTTCCATCTTCAGAGGATGAGTTGAACAATGATGGGGAGGAGGGTTAATTTGTGTCATGTTTGATATGTGTGTTTCTCTTTTTTAGATGTAGCTTAACTTAAGCTAACACTTGTCTTTTGATTGAAAGTGCAATCTTGCATTCCCTTCTTTTGGTTGCATGCTTTGTAGTTCTGTTTGATAGCTGAAAGTTTCATCTTTGGATTGTGCCGGTTCTTGGTAGATGTTTTTTGTAAAGAAAATGTGTTAACTGACTTGTGCACATATTTCACTGCAATGAATTATTTGGTTACATCTGTGCATTTTCTATGCTCTTGCTTTTCCTTGTGTTTTCTTACAGTGAGCTCTAGCGATTTTTGTACCTCTCATGAAGCACAACCTTTTTCCTTTTGTGACTATACTGCTGCGTGAGAGAAGGCCTTTAGTCTTTCCCTGATGACAGTGAGGGCACTGTCCATTTCAAGTTTGGGGGTAAGGGCATTTTTGAATTGAATAAATGAACATGCTGAATTATCATAGATTCCATTGTTAGTCCTTTGAAACTTAGACTTGTATGTTCAAATTTTTTGAAAAATATGTTTTAGATTGATCAACTATCTGCTGAAGTTCATGCCTGATCCAATGATAGGTGTTGCTTAGATTATATGCTTAATTGGAAATTTTGGGATATTTTTGAATGCTTGAGGAACAATGCAAGTCTCGTTTCTGGCAATTTACCCTTTCTGCACTTAAGCTGGGATGATAGAAATTCTCTTTTTAAATGACAATTATAACAAATTGATATGTGTGGGCATTTTTTGATAGATAGACTTTATAACCTTCCTTGGAATCTCTTGAAATTAGGGAATGATTCACACAATTTTAAAAAAATGATTAGGGCAATTTTTTAAATGCGTTTGAGCCTTTTAAAGCCAACCCATGAAATCATTTCCACTTGCACCCTCTTTGAGCCTTATAATGAAAAATCAAGATAATTTTCTTTTGAACCCCACATTGGACTTAACCCTTTTAGCCCGAAAAACCATGAACTACCTTGATCTTGAGATAATTGACATTTCATTATAGTGAGGATTGGTGTGGTTATCAAAGGTGAATGTATAATGTAAATACAATGTGAAAAGGGAAATAGTGGTTGTGAAAAAAAAAAAATTGTACTCCCAAGTTCCAAAAAGAAAAAAAAATGGTGATGAATGAAATGAAGATGTTGAAAAAAAAAAAAAAATTCTTTCACCAAGACTTGGAGTACAAAGAATCAATATGAGATAAGTTTGGGGGAATGTTTGATTTCTTTGAAGAAACTTTTTGTGCATGAGTGAATATAGTGAAATGTAATTTATCTCAAGGTATTTGAACTCCTTTTCACCATTCTTTCAAATAGCTACAAACTTAAACCCCTGGCCCCATTACAAGCTTCAAAAGTCCCTTTGATTTTGAAATTGTTTGTTCCCTAGTAGAGAGAGAGGAAAAGGTTAGGAAGTAAAGTTTTGATATTGAGGATGTTTCACACATATTGAGTTGTTACTTTGGATTCTAACTAGTGCATGGACATCATCTTTAAGCTTCACACACACACAAAATTGTTGGCAACTTGTTCTTGAATTGTGAACCAAGCATTCATCTCTATCCCTCTTCTTTCCCTTTAAGCACATCTCTTGAGCAACCAGTGAGGATAACATCTTGTATTTATGTTAAGTTGATAATTGATCAATCTTGTTCCATTTTCTATTGATTTACTCGAGGATGAGTAAAAGTCTAAGTTTGGGGGTGTGTTGATACCATGGAATTCATGCTTTTTAGCATGATTCATATTCTTTTGCATACACTTTTGGAGTAATTATACACACTTTAAAGGCTATTTGATTCATGATTTTTGGTAGTACATGTTTTTAGTGGTTTTGAATATTTTGATAAGTTAATCATATAAGTTAAGTGTTTTGCAAGTCAAATGTGTTTAGGAAATTAAAGCCAGGTCAGGTGAGAAGTCAAGATGAATGAAAGGAGGCCAAAACATGGAGTAACTCATTTGCTTGGGAAGAAATCAATTTTCAGCAAAAACAGAACTGAGCCACGGCATGATTCTATGTGGAACTTCTGTGCCGCGGCCCAAATTGACCCTGAGTTACAGAGAATTAGTATGCCGCGGCATGCTTTTGGTCCACTGTACTGAGCCGCGGCATGATCGCGTTAAAATTGCCACCTCATCATTTTTCACTCAAAAATGAGTGTTTAAAAGGAAAGAAACAAAAATGGCAAAAGGATTCTTGACTTCTGGGACTTCTTGGGGAGCTTGGTGGTGTGCTAGGGCATGATTTTGGTGGAGATCAAGTTGGGGTTTGAAGTTTGAAAGAGATTTTGGCTTCACACTTCGGTTCTTCTTCTCCATTTTCCTTCCTTCACTCTTGTTCAATGTTTATGATTAGTCTTGTGTATTTTTCTTTGAGATTCTTGAACATGAGTAGCTAAACACTTTGTGTTAGGATTATTTTGAACCCTTGTATGGATTAACTCTTGATTTTTCCTCTCCTTTTGTGATTAATGTTATATATGTGTTTATTTTACTCTAGCCCTAATGCTTCTAAATGCTTGATCACCATTTAGTTGATTTGTTCATTTGACCTATGACTTGAGAGAGCTAGGTTAAGTGTAGAACTTGGGTAAAATAGTGTGAGAACTTGAAGTTTGCATGACAAATGAATGGTTTTGTTAATAAGATAGACATATACTTATTAGCCTCACATAGCCACATTAGGGTTGAAACTTAGAAATTGGGTTACGTTTTATTAATTATGACAAGAGATTGCATGATAAATGGAATTAAACACTTGTTCTTGACTCGACGGAGCGTTTACAAGTACATTGTGAACCCTAGGTTAGCACATATATAGCTATTAAAATCAATTGTGAGAGGAGACCATTTTAAGGTTAGGAAATACAAGGGGGATAAATAATCTTAAGTCCCAATTTATCCTTGAAGTTGGAGAATCACTTGTTTATAGTTTTTCTTATTTATTTTTATAGTTACCCTTCACATCTTAACATTTGAATCACTCAAATTGAGCGAGAGTGCGATAATCTCTACTTGACCGGGTTTTGGAACCAAATCCTCGTGGGAACGATACTTTTCTTATCACTTTATTACTTGGCGCGACCCGTGCACTTGCGGAGCGAACAAATTATAATTCTAAAGTGGGAGCCAAGAAGCCACCCATTTGATACGCCAAATATAGTAAATGTTGAAAAATGGATGTTTGGGAGCTCTTCCCAAAGCTTCACAAATTTCCACTTTAATTTGTTTGTTTCCTCAATTTATCAAACCCCATCAAATGTTATGTCTCTTCTCAATCTCCCACTCTTGGCCTCTTCAACCTTCATCCCTATAATTTCAATATTTCATTCTTTCGTATCGCTCCCGCCTCCTACTGTTTTTTCGTTAATAATGTTAATTACCTACGTCTATGTAAGTGCACATCGTTATAAAACACACACACACACACACACTCATGACCCACGAATCGTTTTGGATTGTGTTGCTCTACTACTGATTGTGAAAAGGTTTTGAGTTGGTGAACATGAACATCGATCTACTCTTCTATTTGTTTTTTTTTTGCAATTCCAAATTTGATTGACAAGTCAAAAGAAGACAATGACATTGCAAAAAGTCTTTTCCCGGTACTATGTGTAATTATAAAAATAAAAAATCTGTTACATAAAAGTTCAATTTATGACGATTATATATATGTTGATTATCGTACATGGTTAGCGTATACTGATTTTATGGGCGTTAAATAATGAAATGGTATGGAAATAAAGGGCGCGATTTTTCAGAAATTAAACGTAGCTGAAGACTCGAAGCAATGGAGCATTCTTTTTTGCCGTGTTTGGTTGCATTATATGGACATTGATGACGTGATTTAACTTTAATTATCAGCATCAAATTACATAGGGCAAAGCAATAGCGTAATGCAATTATCTATCTCCAAAACTAAGGCAACTAGTTACTACTTTTTCATTTTTGATGTGAGGTTTTCATATATACTTAGTCCTGGCTTGCTTTAACTTCCACTAATACTTTTTTGCAGATGGGCTAACATGACTGACAATATGCAAATCCTGCTTCATTTGATGGGACACTGCTTTTCGTTTTAGAATCAATGTTTCTCCTTTTGCTGTTTTCTTCACAGGGTACACTCCTCCGTTATTCTTCTTTCTTCCTCTTTTTTATACACTAACCGATAATCAATACCTTTATCGAATCATATTATCAATTATTTGAGCAGTCAACCACTCATGAGTTGATGTTTGTGGTTTCCCCTTCCAAAAGAAGTACCTCCTCTAGGACTATTCTCCTTACTCTTTGCCAACTAGCTCGTATAAGTTCTAGTTTTTAAACATCATCAAAATTTTAAGTTATATATATAAGCATAAGTGCATAACTGCATGAAGTGTAACATATGGTGGGCGGGTTTTCGATATGAGGAAAAAGGATATGTTTAAGTCCAAGTAACCATTTCTAAACGATATACTATCCACGCGCTAAATTTGACCTAATAATGATTAACCAAAAAAAAAAATTTGACCTAATAATGGGCTGGGCTAGACCCAATATGCTTCTAAAGCGGGTATTATTTATATTCAAAGCCCAAGACACTTGGACTGATGTCAGTTCGGCGCTACTTGTTTTTTTTTTATTAAAAAACAATGGGTTCTAGCTTTTTGTGGGGTTAAATAATGGATGCCAGAAATACCAAGGTTACACACTAAGGGCTCTCATCATTACCCCTTAGTTCGGCTCTCATCATTACCCCTACTTTCCATCTCTTACCCTTTCCAATTCTAATTATTTACTTTCTTTCTACCTACCAAACACACTCTAAGGGCTCGTCTAGTTGGACGGAAAGTGGATGATGAAAATGAAAAATGAAATGAGTGTGAAAAGGTAAGGATGGAAAGTAGAAATAAATTAGATAATAATGAGAAAATCAAGTTTGTTAGGCTTAGGAAAAGTGAGAGATAGAGAGGGAAAACTCCTGTACATCAGGATATATGGAAATTACTTCATTTTTCAATTCCATTTCTTAATTCAAGTGGAACCAATTGGCTCTTATAATGCTAGGTTCGTTTGGAAGGAAATGGGAAGAGGGAAATGAAAATGGAAATGTTAATTTACATATATTAATATTAGGGGGCTCACAAGTTGTGTAGATTATATAGACCAACTTAGATTAACTCTTTTTTTGTTAAACACCAGCGCATATTGACAACTCACTAATTCGGAGGGTAGAAGTGTTACCCACAAAAGTAAGACTGTCTCCTCTTCTAATGAGAGTGCTTCCTAGAATTTGAAAATACATTTTTATCCTTACGAGGTAACTCACCTAGCTCAAGATTAACTCTTGTTCACATCATTCTCTATATTCCAAACTAAAGATTGTGCAGGTTGATGTTACAACTTACCAGAGCGTGTGCCGTCAACGGAATGGAAGGTACCCACACATTCAAAATAAATTCGAACATCATCTATTCCAGACGCCGGTGCCTCATTCAAATAGTCAAATATGTAAATGATCCATGAAAATTGCATATTTTCTAAACGAAGAAGGAGCTCAATAATCTTCCCGTGCACCATATAGATTCATTCCGCTATCGTTTTATTGAACGTTGACAAGTCAACGAGTCTCATTTTAGCACCGACCAATCACACACCGCCACGTCACCAGGTTCCCATACACCCAACCTCATTAGAACGCACACTCTCCTCTCCCTCTTCTTCGCTTCCACAATAATAATAATAATAATAATAATAATCGCCATCTTCCTCAAAGATCTGCAATCTCCTCATTCTCTCTCTCTCTAGCCATGGCAGACACAATCGAACCTTCCACGTCATCTCCATTATCATTATCAACAACTGACCCTAACCCTAACCCTAACCCTAACCCTAACGCCATTATTCATCCGCGACGAGAGCCCTTCGAGCATGGCCTATTACCAATCCCTAAGCTTATCTTCTCCGACCCAACGCAAACCCTAATTTCGCTCAAACAGAAGCTTCTAGAGCTTTCGCCTAATCAACGAGCCAATTCCGCGGTCATTTCCGAGGCCCTACAGATCTCCGTTGATTGCGCTAGGCTTGTGATTGATACCCTAGCCTCCGTGTTGCATTCGGAGTCTGAGCCTTTGGTTACAGCCAAGCCTAACGAAGTTGAATCTGTCGGCGCTGATGTTCATGATCTGCTCTTGTTTTTGTATATTCAATCTTTCAAGAAATTGCTTCCGAGAACGCATAAGGATTCTGCGGCTGTGGCTGATGTTTGGCCTTCTACTTCTGCTTTTGATGGATACTTGTCTGCTCTCTCGCCGTTGCAGGTTATTTTTTAAAAAAAAAATTTGTGATTTTATGGTATAATTTTAGTTTAATGGAGATGAAGTTTGTGAATTTGGCATAGGTGGCATGCCTTTTTATTCTTGTTACCTTTTTCTTTTCTTTGGTAGCCTTTGCAATTTGGTATATTGTCAATGCTGGGGCATGATTGTATTGTATTTTATTATATGAGCCTAATGAATATAAAGATACTTGGACTGTTCCTTAATATAAGATCATTTTCCCTAATTTGATTAAATTAAGTATGCTAGTTAAGTTAGTTATTATTACACGATATTATCAATTAATCCAAACCATATACCTTTATCCCCACTCTCCATCTCTTGTTTGTTTATTATTGATAAGTATTATGAGGTTAATTTGAGAGAAAGTTGGGAAAAATTATAAAATGATCATATATTTTGAAACAAATTTAAATGTAAATGTGATCGTATATTTAGGAATGGAGGGAGTATCTGGGTTAATTTGATTATTGCAGTCATTATGCTATTGAACGTGGGGTTTGAGACCCTATTTGTAGTGGAGATGTGATGTTGTGTGTTCTTTCCTAGTTCTATTTAATTTTCATGTGTAGCTGCTGACAAGCTTACAGGAGCGTATTTTTGTTGTTGTTGAAGTGTTGATTCTGATTTTTCATGATTTACAGCTGGTGCGTAGCAACAGTCGTCGATTTATGCCATCACAAGCTGATGAGGAGGCGCATCAGTTGTCATATTTACAAAAACACATGGCAAACATTCTGTCTCTTTTAGCTGAGCCTGGGGAGGGGGAAGGGGAAGGTGAAGGGGAAGAATCTCTGGTTCGTGATCTATTGCATATTGTTTCTTTATACCCTATGTAAACTTTGGTGCATGGTTAAATTCTCTCTCTTCCTTAAGCTACATTATTGGCATTCAGTGTTTTGGTGTGGTTTCCATTGAAATCAGGATGATATTCTTTCTGTCAGAAAAAAAGTACCACAATTTGTGATTTTGTGTGCTTGTTGTGTACCTCCACTGCTTTGTACTATAGGTGGACTAATCCTAACTTGACTCTGGATTTTGTTTTTGTCATATGGCGTGTCCTAAACTGTCATTTTGTATACATATTGAAATAGAAAGTGATTTAGGATTTTTTTATAGAGAGTTTCCTAGTGCCCCTTCCAAAGGAATGTATCTTAGAAACCGTATTATCGCGAATTCCAGAAAACATTGTTTTATATTGTTTCCTGGTGATTCTTGATTCGCATAATTTGACTTTACAATTTTTCTGATGTTCAATTAGAGAGTCTTCAGTACTTCTATTCTTATGGATATTCTAATTTTTAAAGCCGTTAAGTGTAAGATGTTGACTACCGTCAATGTATTACCCTTGTTTGGTATCAGAACAATCCCTCATCTAATTATAAGGACATTTTCCTCTCACTATGATGTTCTTCATGTTGAGTCCCTTTGTTGTTCATAATATTGATATTGATGTGGATTGGGGATACCACCATATAGACACCATGTTACAAGAAGATATGAACTGTGAAAATATAATTTGTTGGGGTATCAATGATTGCTAGATGTTAATTCTCCCAGATCATAAATCATCAATGTTTATGTTTTAGTTGTCATTGATAATTACAACAAAGGACAATCCTAGAGTTACATTTACTAGTAAGTCATAACACCTCTTACATACTCAAGGATAGTCTTTTGCTCTATTAAACAGTATGCCACCATTTCTTTGGGGCATGCCATATTGCCTAATTGTAGCCTCTACGTTCCTTCGTTAATTGACCCAACTCTGAGCTGAAGGATCTTGCAATTAGTTTAGCTTATGTAGAGGAAAAGATGTTTTCAGAAGTATCTGTCTTGTTGTTGATTGTTGACCTCATTTTGCAATAGTGTTAGTACTTATTGTTATTGCTCATTTGATTCCATTTTTTAGGTTTTAACTATGGATAGATTTGAGCACCTTGGGTTTCTAATTCAGTTCGGTGATAAAGGATCTGAAGGAAACACTTTGAGCCAGTCATCTCCCTTTTTCGCAAACTCAGATCCTGACATGCCAGCTGTTCCTGTTCCTGCCACACAAGTTCATGATTGGCTTCTACAAAATATTGCTTCTTCTTTAGAAAATATTTCTGAAAGGGCTTCGCCAAAGGAAAATGGACCTGCCAGTGTATCTGATCAGGATGTTGCTATGGTTGATGCATGTGCTGCCCCAGTTAAGACCTCACCTAATACCAGAGGTCCATGTTTCATTGAAGGGATCTCTAAATCATCATACTCTAAGAATGCATCCGACATTAAAGGTTCATCTGTTAAGGTTTGTTTCTTATCCGGTTTTCTTCTTTCTTTGCATTTTACTTTGACTAATTTGCTGGCCGTTTAGGCATGTAGTTTCTTAGTGTTTCAATGAAACTATTAATCTTAGGTAGGCTAGGCAAGACCTCATGTTGCTCTTTTCCAATTTTTTTGCCAGACACGTTCTTTCTCACATTGTCAAAACTTGGGCTGAAAATTTTTGTTCATGAGTTTCTGCTTTCAAGTGACCTGAAACTTAAACCCTTTTCGTGGATTCTAATAGTATAACTGATGTTTGCTCATAGTTTTACTTATATGCAGTTTTCTTTGTGAAATTTTGGAAACTGAAACCGCTGGGCTGTCTGCATTTGTGCATGCTCAGATCCTGACGAGTTATGAAATCTGGTCTTCTTTTAAGGTTTATGATTTAAATTGCATCTTCATGTTATCTTGCATGAAGGAGTTGTCACTTGTATTGTAGCCGAAACGGATTTTAGAACGGAGTATTGATAGCGGTTGAATAAAATGAAAGCTTAGTGTGCTCTAACATTTTAATACAACAATAACAACAAAGTCTTATCCTACTTCGTGGGGTCTGCTACATGAATAGACGGGGTCATTGTGCTCTATCAGTAATTAACTCTTTGAGTATATTATTTACCAATAGATCTTGTTCTATAAGATTACCGAGTGTTTGCCTGACCTCTCTCTCTCTCTCTCTATTGGACTTCAAGTTGTTTGGTCCACCCTCCTCACTGGCGCATCATAGGTCTTCTTTGGACATATCCAAACTACCTGAGATATGCTTAATGTTGGCATGTGTATGACCTTTGCTGCATAGATTGTGATTTCTGTCATGATATGATTCGGGGTGTTATACATCAAATATATTATCATCTTTGTTTCAAATGTGGCCAGAGCTCAGACTCAGCCACTTCTCTGCTGGTTCAAGTATATAATTTCACTCAATTTTTAGATTGACGATCAAAACCATATTGGAAGAATTTATAAGGAATTTGTTTGGTCATTGCAGGTTCTTAATTGCCAGGATTCTGTTATTTATATTTTAGCACCTGTGAGATACGCCACTATTTACGGTTGCTCAGATGCTACTATTGTTCTTGGAGCAGTTGGCAAGGTAATAATAAATAGTTATCGCGTGTTATGCTTTTTAGAGGAGCATTAAGGGTTGGAACATCTACGGAAAGTCTTTTCTAACAGGAACTTGGAATGATATATTCACTTGACCCTGTTTTGGTCTGGCAACTTCATTAAAATTGTTTTAATAATCAATAAGAGTCTCATTTAGAAAGTAAACAATTGTTTTTTTTAGACCAACTGAATGTTATAAATCACCTAATACAGGTGATAACTAAACTGCTTGATTGCACTCCTCTCTCTCTCTCTCTCACATACACACACACACACTCGCTCACTCACTCATTTCACACATATAGTAAAAACTTTTTGATGTGGGACTTTAAGCCCTGCTCCTAAAAGAGAAAAAGCAAGTTGATGAATACGAGTTGTCATATTTATTAATTATTATCTTTCTGTTCCTCACATTTTCTTTAGAAGTTTGATTGTTTACTGTATAAGAATATAATTTATTTGCCAGTAAACATATCAATCTTATAGTTATCACTATAGTTGATAGCTTGTGCATACTATTAATGTTTGGTAACTAATGTAATAATTTAATGCATTTTGTTGATAACTTGCTCTTCATTCGCATTAAACTAGTGGCAAGATGGATGTTGATTTCCAATGTTTTCTTTTCTTGATAGGCTATCAGAGTAGAGCACTGTGAACGAGTTCATGTGATTGTTGCAGCTAAACGTATATGCATTGCGAATTGTCGTGAATGTGTTTTCTATCTGGGAGTTAACCAGCAACCTCTCATTATCGGTGATAACCATAAGCTTCAGGTGAGGTTCTTCTACTCTTACACGAGTAAGTAAGTTGCTGGTCATTTGGTCTTAGAACCCTTTGATTGATATAATGATGTGTATAAATATAATATAAGAATTATTGAAAGTTTCACTATTCATCAGCCATGAGAAGTGTAGTTTAGGTCAGTTTCTCTGTGAAGTATAAAGCCCATAATCTGGACGATATATAATATAACTTATTTAATTTTTTGATTTATTGAAGTGGTAATGCTTGTGCCTCTCATTTCTTGAAATATTTAACTGATTTATTCGATTTAATTCATGTCACTTTCTTTCCCTTTGCTGGGACATGTTTCTTCCAGTGGAAGGGGTTAGATTTTGGTCTGTGCTAGATTAATGTATTTTAGAGCTGGGCAGCTTTTGCTTCTTTTGATCATTGTCAAATTCCTCTAAAGGTTTTGAATGTTGATGTTACAACCAATGTTGTGAAAACCGGACCGGAAGGCGAGCCGGAGAGAGCTTCGGGTCATGGTTCAACCGGTTGGACCGTTTAGTTAATAATTAAATAAAGTTTAATTCTTTATATTATATAAATATAAAAAAATATGATAATATTATATACAAAGTCTATATTAATATCTCCTGATCCTTCAAATAAAAATAACATACACATTAATGTTTTTAGTATGTATAAGTAACATACTTATTTTATGATGTTAAATAGTATTTAGGGAGAATTAATTAGAGGTCCCTTAGAAGAAAGATAATTGAGATGAGGTCCCACGATTTGTAAATTACAACTTCTAGAGTGTATTAATTACAGTTTATTGGCTTCACACAACAATTTGTGGGACCATAGGACATCTAATTAATTCTCCCTAGTATTTAATTGTTTTCACTCAAACTCGTACTTCTTATTAGTAGAAAGGGAATTATACTTCTTATAGTAGAAAGGGAATTATACTAAAACTGATATGCACAATGCTACAAGTTACAAAGTAAATACCATCCAATAATTAGTGAGCAAACTTGGCAAAAAAAAAAAAAATTGGTGGGCAAACAAAGGCTGGCAAAGGTAATTTTTTTTTTCCCCGAGGCAAAGGTAAATACTAGTAATATCCAATTGAAATTATTATCCATTGTAACCCCTACTTTTTACTTGACAGCATTAGCATACCCTAGTCTATCAATTAAAGAAACTAAAAAACTTACACGGCAGAGAAAGTAAAAACGCAAATGTCAATTCAAACTTCTCCATGGTTTCACGCAACATGGAGCTATTCTTCAGTTCTTCTTCCTCGGTCGTCTGTGCGAGCTCTCCCCTTCGATCTCCAATGGACAAACTATAAAAGGACTTTTTTTTATAAGTATTTTCTCTCTATCTCTCGCTGTTCTTTATTATTTTGTTCTTTATGAGCTTTTTTATCAGTCTTCGTTCTCTCTGTGGCCATGGATCCATCTCCCTCTCCTTCACTTTCTTTATTTTTTCCAACCGGCTGGCTTTCTTGAATCCGGTTCAACGTCCGGTCCTAGACGGCTGAAAACGGCTAAACAGTTCAGACGGCCAGAAGCTCCAAGCCGAGCCGTCTCAGTCACCGGGTGATGGTCAGACCGGTGACCGTCCAGCTCGGTCCGGCTTTCATAACATTGGTTACAACCTAGACTGCACAGTGCACACTTATTACTTGTATGCTAATATTGATAATGATGGAGGACAGGAAGATAGGAGGTTAACACCGCCTCTCCAGGATTAAGCTCAAAATAATGAAGTGGGTGAAAGTCTTACAAGATTAGAAAATGATTGAAGCTCTGCAATTTGGCGCTTGAGTTTATGCAAATTGTTCTGTTAGTTTGTTAGTGGAAAATTTCTTTTGACGAGTAGTTTGCTGCAAATACAAGTCACAGTTTCCTGTGGCCATTTACATAGGCTAATTTTTTTCTGTTCAAATATCTGCTGCTACTAGAGTCTAGCATGTGCGTTCTTCTTTTGAGTCTCTCTTCTCAATTTGATATTCTGTTTGAAATCACTCTTAATTGTAATGTTCTCAGGTGGCTCCCTACAATACATTTTACCCCCAGCTAGAGGAGCACATGGCTGAAGCCGGAATTCTGAACACAATAAACAGGTGGGATGAACATGTGGCATTGGGTGCAGTTGATCTTCATGATTCATTATCTCATCCAGCTGGTGTCTCTGATGTTCAAGCTGAGTCGGCTACTCGAGTAGATCCTGATCAGTTCATTGAAGTTGTGGTATGCCTTTCTATCTTTTATAGTGACATGAAGTAAAATTGAATGTCCTTATTTTGATCCTGCCTGTTTTGTGGATTCTCAAGTGTTTATTTGTACATGTTTTCACTTTAAGAATATATTACTTTCACCGCTTCTTCATATGCTTCTTTTTAACCATATTGTTTGGAATCTAGATTCCAGACTGGCTTGGAGGAGAGCCGACTGGGTCTACAAAACACAATCCATTCACCTTACCATCCGCTTACATGGCTTCCCAGATTAGAAATGTAAGTCAACTAAGCTAGTTGGTGATGTGGCAGTGATTGTGTTGCGCAACCTTTTGTGTTCAAATATCAAAGTATCATGCTTAAGTGGATTAGTTGTTTTGATTAATGGATAATTTTTTGTTTGGTTTTTCTCCAGCAAAAGAATTTAGGGGAGATAAAGCAACTCTTGCGGGAAACACCCCTTGAAGAAAATCGTAAAAAAGAATTGTCATCTGCACTTCATGTTTGCTTCAAGGACTGGTTATATGGTAATGGTTATTGGTGTTTTATTTACATATTTTTGTTCCAACAGTTTCAGACTTACAGGATTTTTTTAGGGATAAACTTGCTTGAAAATGCAAACTATTAGGTAAAATTTTGTAGTGATGTGGTATTGGCCTGATCTCGTGCTTGTGTTTCGTTGATTCAAATTCAAATTGGGCTTTCAACCAAACCAATTGGCTCTTCGAAGTTTTGTTTGTAGTAAAATTATACTTTGAGAAGATTTGTTCTGCTATAAGATGATTAGCTTAGCTTCATCAACGATTAATGCACTTTATGTTGTGTCATAATTTATATTTTTGATCAAGGATCCTTCGGATTTATTCTTGAATTTGAGTGTTTAAAAAGTTTATGACAGCCTTGGCCACAAATAAATTATCTAGTTGTTTTTCCAATGTTAACATGTCATATAACTGCTTACAAGATAATGTAGGCGTCTGTGATTTGTCATTATGTACAAAGGTTTTTTTATTGAACACTGTACCTCTTGTTTATCAGCCACCTTATGCTTTTTGTTTGAAATGATACTATTTTGGAGCAAGTGTGTCTGAATGGTACATTCCTTGTGCATTTACCATCATCATAGCAGACGGTTTATGTTTATGTTTCTTTTGGAACTGGCCACACACTTGGTCTAATTTAATTTCTTAAAATTTTTCCTGTTCTGGCAGCATCTGGAAACATTAGGCAACTCTACTGTCTACAAGGCGAATGATCTTTTTCAGGCAATGCCATGACAGAATTAGTGGTGGTACAAGATGAAGGTTTTAGTTTCGTTTGAGCTTTCCTTTGATTTCCTCTCGCCAATTATGTTGGCCCTACAGCTAGCTGAGATCAGATAACGTGGATTAGAATACCCACCTATTTATGCGGTGACACTGGTGCACATAATGGAATCAAAAATACATTTTTCTAGTCTGAATGTAATTTATTTATCTTGGGAAATAATCACTGTGACATTTTGTTAGCCTAAATTAATGGCCTTGTGCAAAATTTCACCACCCTTTTTGATATTTGCTGTTATTTTAAACTTAGAGTCGTGCATTGCGTCAAAGTCTTGATACAACTGGAATTCAACATGATACACGGTTTGCGGGTGTGTAGTGCTTGAAGCTGAATTGGGGGTCACGCGGGTGTATTTATGTTGGGCAGCTTGTTACTGAGTATATTTAGTTTGTGTTGAGTAACCAAAGCTGATTCCATTACATTATTGAGATTTAGGAAAGTGCTGAAATGGAAGATAAGTTGTTTCATACAAAAGCTGGGAAAATCTAAACTATGCTGAGTTTAGATTTTATATTATCATTAACAAATGAGCATTCATGCAACCGTCCTAAGTATGAGTTTCATTTGAAATATTTGGTTTAGTCATAATTATGAGGTTAACTTCTGATTTAATGTTATATTAATTGTTTTCTTCTTATAATTTCCTATTCATTACAACATTTGTATGCGTGATATGGGTATTATCAAGAAATTATATAAAAGGGGTTTTTTGCCTACACCATAATTCTACTTTGTTCCATGCCCATTCATAATACATACTCTTCTTTTTTAAGTGAAAGAGTTAAATGACCTAATTTTACTTTTTTTCCCCTGAAGTCCCATATAGAGGTTAAACAACTGACGTGAATTTACTCAATTAACAAAGGCTGGAGATCGAACCTCCAACCACTTAAGGGACGGGAGATATGAGATCTCGCCACTCACATCAAACTGGCAGCTGCTAATTTTGCTTCTACTTATCTCTATCTTGCAAAATGACTTACCAATAGGAATTTATACTTTTAAAAGGTGATTTATGACCAAGGGAGAGAGTGAGTTTTTACTCTACCCGCATGTATGTATATACAACGTCACTTGCTCACCACATTTCAATTTGCAAAATTTAGTCATAAATAGTAACCTCAGTAGAGGTAAACTAGTGCTACATGAAATACCAAGCTCGTTGACTATGCTACATAAAAATCAGAAGGGGAGAGCGAATATCAAAAACATAATGGTTGGAGAATAGAGGCCTAGCCTACAGGGGCCAATTGGAGCAGCTTCTCTGCTTGATCAGGGAAGAAGGTAATGAACAAATATGCACCTTCACACACAGAGGAGGCAAATCAGAATCATCACAAGCATCAAGAACCATATTAGAACAAGGTGAAAACTTACAAATAAGAACAGTTCCCAAAACTGCTGAAATTTTCCCTTGGATTGTCACCAAACCAGCTTTTCCAGCATCCTGCAACTCCGTTGAACCAACCGTATCAAATGATCCTACAAAAAATGGAAAGCCAAATCCTTTCATTTTCTTCAGCCCAACAAATGAACTAGATTCTAAACAATGATTCAGTGAATTACTAAACCTGTCTTCACAGTTTGAAGTCCTGATGTAATGCATACTATATTTGAGAAACCAGATTCCTCTAATTTACTTGCTGCTGCAGCAGATCTTCACACCAAAGAGGAAACAAGACCCTCAAATGTAGGTAAGAACCATAAATTAAACACTCACAGCAAGCAAGATGGCATAAACTAACCTCAATCCCTCTTGGCATACAACTAAGATTTTACTTTCAGGGGAAAGCTGACTCTTAACAGATTGCACAAAATCAGCGTTCAATTTAGTGAATGGCAGCCCAAAGAACAGCCCAGAAAAGTTATTGTGCAGGGTCCTTTTAATGATTGTACCTGCAGAAAAAGATGAAAATACATAATCAGAGTCATTAAGAGAAAACAATGTATGAGTAAGTTCAAGAGGGATTGGCATACCAAGATCATTGTCTTTATTTTCAACAAAAAGAGGGACGTGATAGCATGATTTTATGTGAGCTCGGTCAAACTGAGTTTTATCCCTCACATCAAGAATTGTGTATCCTTCAACGGCTATTAGTTCTTTTGCTTCATCAGCACTTACATACTTCACTTCAGCTTTTACTGTCAAGCCTCTCCTTACAGGAAGTTTCCCTGGCATGGTCCTTGCATTGTGAGATTTTAATACCAACGAAGATGTCCCTATGTTGCTGAAAACACAACCTTGATTCACAAATATATTCACATACTATTCCACTATTTTCCTTCATCACATCAAAAAATAAAATTGTTTAAAGTCTAGCTTTCAGGATGAACAGAAAGAATTACCTGGAAGAAGAAAGACCAAAGTGAAGACCAATTCCGGCCATTGTAAGATTTCTCCGAAGTGTGTGTTCAGTTTTATGATTAGTGTATTGAAGAAAACATCTTTTAACTCTTCATTTCTTTTCTGGGCTATCTCCGAAGGTATACATACCATAGCCATTCGGTTCTGTAATATGGGCCCAGCAATTTAAGGGAAGCAATTATCCTCTGCCACGTGGCAACCGACTCACGCAGAGTCGATAACTTGATTCGGCTAGTCCGGGACCTGCTAACGCCGTTATCTTAATAAAAATTTAAAATTAAGTTTAAAAAGGTACTAGTATTAATTTAGTAAATTATATCATTAAATTCTATTATATGTAGCATATAATTTGATAATACTCCCTCTGTTCCTTAAATATAAGACCTAGTTGACTTTTTTAGAAAAGCCTATAAAAAAGCAAAATAAGTTAATTATCAATTGATTTATCTAATTTTTTCCCTTAGACTAGTTTATTTTACCTATAAACTAATATATAATCTAAAAATATATCAAATATGTCATCATTTAATAGTCGATTTCACAACCTTAACTTCTCCATAAAAAAGTCAATTAGGTCTTATATTTAGGACCGAAGGTAGTATGTTAGTTCATAGATCGTATAAATTAATTTCTTCAAAAAGTTAAAAATTTAGAATTAGAGAGAGTATATAGTTATTGAGTTGTCTTCTTTCTTGTTCTTGTTCAATTTTTTTTTAAAATATGTAATTTGTGTGGGTTTACGTTGTTAATAGTTAGCTTAAAGCCTTTAATTAATTTTATTTCACAAGATATTTTGTCGAGATCAAGATGTCCATTCTTTTCTCATTATATAAAAATAAAAGCTCCTATCAACATATGTGCATAGTAAAAATCCAAAGATATTAAGGGTGTTACTCAATGATTTAAAGTGAATTGATAAGATATCTTCCTCACTATTTGTCAAAAAAGTCTGAACTCGTTCCTTGGGAGGTCTCCTTAATCTTAGGGGCAACTCCAAATTGATGGGTTCTCAAAGAGACCGGATACTGGTGCTTTTATGGAAAAAATAATTTTATGTGAAACTACATCACATTGTGTAATGTGTAGTTTTGGGATGAATTTCCATTACCACAAAGCAGGTAATTCGTTAGCCATTCATTAAAAAAATCCTATATTTTTCTACAGAAGTTAATGTTTACAACTTTAAAATAATTTGACTTTATAAATTTTATATTTTATCCAATGGAGGTCCACATTTAGCTAAAAAAAAACATTATTATATTATGCCTATGCCCTAAATATTTATCCTCCAGGTTACTGCATTGATGTTAATGACACCAAATTGTAAATGAAAAATACCACACTGAGCTCTGTCCCAAGCTCCCCATTCATGTATAAGTCGTTATTACAAGGATGAGTACCAACTTTAAGGTAATTAAGGATGGTAATTGACAGGAAAAATTATTGAAAAGATCTATCTCAGCATCAACACGAGGAAAGAAAGCCCATTAAGAAATTCCATACAGAAACAAACATTTGGTTCAACAAAGAGCAATAAAAATTCTTATAACAAGGCAGTTTATTTATGAATCAGCACTGGTTCTTTTCTTGGTGGTGTAAGGATAGTACTCCTTCCCATTGTCGATTCTTGTAGTTTGGCCACCGATATCAATAATTGAAGAAGTGACTGCTAAAGCAGCTCCAGCAGAAATTGCAGTTGAGATGCTCCTTCCTACAACAAAAGGGGCAGTACATTATCAATGCATCAACATACTGTAAACTATTGGCAAAAAAAAAAAACATACTGTAATTAAAGGGCCAGGAAGCATAATCAAGTTTCAAAATAGACACAGTTGAAGAATAATTCATATTGTTTTAAGGTTACAACTTGTGAGTAGTTCAGTTTACCATGGATTTGATCATATACAGCGATATCGATTAGATGTTGTGTTATGCTCGGCAAGAGCTGTAATAGGTACTTCACCTACTAAGCAGTAATCTATACACCAGAAAATTTGAAATAAGCCACTTAAGCCCAATGAAATCAAGGGCGTCAATAGATGACTCAGAGCAAGGTGCTAACTATCATGCCTCTTTGACCAAGGCACGGTGCCTTATTTCAATCACTGTTGAGACAATGCATCAAGGATAACTAACAATGAAGTTATGAATTTATTCAAAGCTCATCCATTCTCATTTGCTTTTATTTGGTTTAACCTCAATTCAGTCTAATTAAATGCCACATTTTAACTAAAAGTCCCATCATGCTGAGACAAAAGGAAAGCAACAAAAGAGAGAACTTTGGAGGATTAATTCCAACAAACATTAAAAAAGATGAAACAGAACGTTAAGTAATAAAACAAGAAATCAGAACTTCGGTTACAGAAATTGGTTCCAGCTTCCAAACAATGTCATATTTAAATATGTTATTTGATCCAACAAAGACGAAAATTAGCTCCTTTAGCAAATAACAAGAAAACTGGCCAACACATAAGTGAAACACTTAAGCAGAATGTCTCAACAGACAAATTGCCAACCAAAATGACAGTAGCGTCATACAATCCATGTAACTAAAACCACCTAGTGGTGGGATAAGACTTTGTTGTTATTGTTGTTGCTGTTGTTGTTGTATGAAATGAGAAAAAAGATGCCACAATAAGATGGATCAATTCCTTCCAATTAGTGAAGGGAAAAAACTTCAGTTTTAATTTCAAATTCTACAGTCATATACTTCACCAAATTCATGGTTAGATTTTAGAGTATAAATTGGGGGCTTATAGTAGAAGCACTAATTTAGATTTTGGGAACAATTATCAGCAACAAAAGCTCACAATTTTAATTGAAACTATTAAAATATTGGGCTCTCATGCTGCCATATTTTGTCAGAGGAAAGAAGTACCTCTGTAACCCAGAATGCTTGCCCCAGCCACAAAGCCACCAACAGCCCCATTCACAAAGTCTCTCTTCATCCTAACCTTCTGCACTAATTGCTCCACTCCAATGTAGACACCTCCAATAGCAGCAAATGTCATCCCATAATTTCCCATCATCTTTAAAGTTCTTAAAAGACCAGGAAGAGCAACATTTCTCTCAACACGGGGCACATCGTACCAGGTGGCAACTATGGTCCCCCAGATAGTGCCAGCAACCAAACCAGTTGTTGCACCCTTGACAGTTTTCATTATTGGTGAATCCTCATCCTCCAAATACCTAAGTTCAGAAGGGTCCATGACTCTCTCTGCACAACAGTGATAGCTGCAAGTGACAAAACAAACGTCAAATCTTAAATCACACTTAACAAAGATAATTATAGTGAAATAGTGAAATCCATATACAAATAGAATAACGAAAACAAACACTACTTATGCCTACATTATTATGGTATGGATCCATGGCAGGAAGTATGGAGTTTCAACAATACAATGTCAAAGTTCCTAAAAATACAAAATTGTTCTGGAATTTCATATTTTATAGCAACTCTTAATGATCACACATTTCTACAATACTAGCATTGAACGAAGAACTCAAATTATTTGGGGCTGCGCAAATTTAGAATAAATTGGCGACTATATTATTATTAACCAAAAGGAAACGAAGAACTCAAATTACTTGGGGCAGCGCAAATTGTTGATTGTTCGGAATCAAAGTAAAATAGATAAATAATGAGATGGAGTGTGATGGGTGAAAAGATTAGAATTACATGATGAGATTGAAAACCCTAAGAAAAGCATAGAGATGATAATAGGGGATTGTGGAAAGGAGAATAATAGGGAGTGGGAGAGAGTTAAAGGGAATAATAAGAGTGATAAGAAGACAGAATAGAATAGAGGAAGAAGAAGAAGGGAATGAGAGAGTACCAGTGAGTAGAGAGAATCTCGAAGCAGCTAATCGGAAGCTCACGAGTCACGACTCACTGATGATCAACTTTTCTCAGCTTTGCCCACCCTTCGCAATTCACTGTCACGTGTTACTCACGTGTTCTATTTTTTGTTCCATTTTGTTAATTCATCAAAAATTAGATAAAATTATATACTTTTTTTTGTTTGTTAAAAAAAAGTATGTCATTTTATCATCCACCATTTTCTATTTTAGATAAAATGATATACTATTTTATCAAAAAAAGAGAAAATGATATTATAAATATTAAAAATTAAAATATTACATAGATCTAAAATATGCCAATGTTGGAAATAATTTAGCTACAGCCACATATTTGCAATCTATGATATTTGTTGCAAAACATATTTAAAATGAAAATATGACATAGCAATCCCTAAACATTAGTAGTTGAGTATTTTTGTCTAGTTTCCCCTCTCTTTTTTAAACATAAAAACAATGAAACGTGTCCATAACTGGTGCCCATGGAGTGTTGAAAATATGCCATTTATTTTAGCTTTAATTCCATATTTTAAAACTTAAATATATCTCAATTAAGTTCCTAGTTACAAAGAATATAAAGGGTTATCATAATAAAATAATAAAATGTACTTGGGAGAAATTGGTAGGACGGAGTCCGTTTTTCCATGTCACTTATGGTCTTCCTCAATCATAAGTAAACTTGTAGGATATGATATGTGTAGTATAATCTAATTAGGCATATCTTAATATAATTAAAAATTAATTTTTTCAATTGATATAGTTAAGAAAGAAAAAATAATTTTTTGTTTGACAAATGATTGTTTAGGGTGTCTAATCATATTATAATATCCACAATTATATCATATGTGTTTAGTTGTAATTCAGAGGACATCAATCAACCAGAGAATTTCTCCTATTCTTTGTGGAAATGTGGGCGTAATAAAATCAAATTATGAATAAAATAATTTAATTGAAAAAACTAATTTGCTATTGCTTCTAATGAGCATGTCAGACCAAAAAAAATGAGCATGAATATTTTAGCGCCTTAATAGACGAATTAACCTTGGAAGCGAAAAGGAAAAGGAAAACAAGGTAGCATAGGAAGGAGAGCACGATTAGAGCTGACCACGACTATGGTGTGATTTGGGGCCTGAAAATAACGCAATCATCATCATCATCATCATCATCGCTCTCTTCATCCTTAATACTACAAAATGCAGAGTTCCGATGATGTTCGCAATCTCCCCATTGACATCACATTCTCTCGTCTTCTAGGTAACGCATCTTCATCTCACTCTCTCATTTTCTCTTTCTTGCCTACACTCTAATTAATTTCTCGATATGCTTCGATTGAATTGAATTGTAGAGTGGTTAGTTGATCGCAAGAGAATTCCCGCCGATTGGCGCAAACGACTCGCTGCCATAAGAGCTCGCATCTCAAAGGAATTCCCATCCCTTCCTAAGGACACTCATCCCTATTTTCAAACCCTACACCCTGAAGGTACCTTCCTTTCTCTAAATAAATAAATCATGCTCATTTTATTCAATTTTGTTTTTCCCCCAATATTCAAAGTTTTTTTTTTTAATATATAGGGATTGGTTATTTGGAGGCCAAACAGATATATGATATTCTCTTAAACTCTACTTCAGAAAGCCGCAATATATTTGGCCGCTTATCTGGTGCTGCTGTAAGATTCTAACCAATAAGTCCTAATATTACTGTTTTAATGCTAGCTTAACTTCTTTTACTTTTAAATATGTTACTTGGGCAGGGTACATGGGAAGCAATTGTGCGATCTTATGAGAAAGATAATGTTTTCCTAGGTGAGGCTGCACAGATTATGGTTCAAAATGTGAACTATGAAATGTAAGCATGAGATGATGAGACGTCAAACTTTTTTAATGAATATCATACTATCTCTTAACTATTTTCATTTAATTTTTTAAACTGAGAATTTGTTTCAAATGTGAAGTCCTTATCAGAGAAAACAGGTGCAAAAGATTCAGCAACAGCTAGCTGAACTAGACCGCAAGGAAACTGATATAAAAAGAAGTGCGGCTTTGTCGGCGGCCAAATATGTTGAAGCTTGTCAAGAGCTGGGCTTACAGGTCAGGATCATGAAGTACTTTGGTGATGGTGAATGCAGTTTATTTTTGTTACAAAGAGATAATATGGTTAGATGTAATGCAGGGAAAAAATGTTAGATCAGAACTTTTGGAGACTGCAAAATCACTTCCCGACACATTTAGTAGAATCTTGGAAGTTATAAATAGCAGCAACATATCTCAGGCCGTAGAGTATTATTCCAATTTTGTCAGAGATGCTCACACTGAAAAAGATGTAAGGCAGAATATGCAATTTTTAATATCTTATACTTTTCTATTGTATGGATGACTTAAGGTTTTCAGTGGTTCGTTTCATGGATTGACTTAAATTATAAATGTAATTGCAGAATTCTTGTGGAACTGTTCTACAGAACTTGAGGAACATGCGAGAACATCCCCCATCCTTAAATGTTTCTGTTGCGTCTGAGTTTCTTGGTGCTGATACCGTTAACTCCAGTGAACATGATGTAAATATTTCAGAAAGTAATGCAGAAGTTGCTGCCCCTGATATTGACTGGGACATTTCTGTGGATAGTACACAGATTGATTGGAACATTGGAACTGTGGAAGAAACTGATGATGCGGGTAATGGTTTTGGTTCTTATGAATTCATTAATGCCAGTGATATTGTACAGAGTTCACCAACGGATGCAGCAGGCTCCAATTTGACATCAACTAAAGAACATGGCTTGGATCTGGATATATCTTGGGATATTAGTGTTGACACTCCTCAAGTTGACGTGATTGATGATGTTGGTGCCTCAAACGTGCCATTAGATGATCAGACGTCTTTTCCAGACAGCTCATTTAATTTGACTTATAACAAGGAGGATAGGAGCCAACTTCTAGACACAGAGTACAGAAATAAGATTCTTGATGATCTATATGAGGTATACATTATTTATTGCCTTTGATTAATGCAGCAGCTGCTTCTACAATTACTACCACCACTACAACTATTTTGTTATTTCAATTTTCAGATTTTGTGCGCATGGTAAATCTAGCACAATTCTTGCCAGTTTTGCTCATTTTCTTTTTCCCTATTTTCGCTAGCAAACAGTCTTACAGCACATGATAGACTTGTTAGTTTGTTTTTTTCCCACCCAAATTAAATATTAAAAACTTTTAATGATCATGTAACATCAGTTGAAAGCCTTTTTAAACCAACGGTTGGCTGAGTTGAAGAATGAGGAAACTTTGTCTCTACAAAATCTAGTCCAGGCAGTTGCTCCCTTTGTCCTGCAACAGTATACTCCCGATGCCATTGAAACAATGCAATCTGATGTTCACCTGTCAATTTCATTGCTGACAAATAGGAAGACAAGGGATTTGATTTTGATTCTCAACTCCAAAAGGTTGTATTTAATATTCTAAAGCTAATATGTCATGCTCAATTTTTTTTATACTTTACATTTAACTATTTATTGTACATTATGGCTTCTCATAATTTGTAAAGACTCATTTTGTTGCCATCTTTTCGCATCTCTTTTCTTTAATTTGTTTGTGAATTTTCACATGTGAAAGGCTGATTCGTGGAGCTGAATTCTGATTGTATCATATTTTTAGCACCAAATAGTGCTGAATTATGATCCTCACGAAAGAGAAGCTAATTTAAAAGGCTAGAAGTCGATCTTTCAATTAACTTTCCCAGCTCAGAGGTGGTGGTTTAAGCTTAAAAGTACAGATTATTGGAGTAGTTGGTTTTGAAAAAAAAAAGCACATTAATGTCAAACCGTAGTTCATTAGAACATGTCTGTAAATTTTCGTTTATCTTAACTGAACAGAATTAAGAATAAATTTTTATAATATTCCACTGTTGATTGACTTGCTAAGCCTGCAGTGATGTTCTATTGTTTTGTAAATTTTAATTCTGGTTTTATCCAGTTTATGGTTTTTTATAACATGAGGGACTAGTGAATTCAAACTTTAAAGTGCCTGATTGAGTGATTAACTTGCTTCTGATCTTTGTGTTAATTGTTTGTGGTGTTGGGCTGGAATTCAGGTTCTTGGACAGACTAGTCAACTCATTGGTGGAAAAGAAGCACCATGAAATGAAGTTGAAAGAGGGGTTGAAGGACCTGGCCACCAAACGGATGGAGTTGCAGAATTCTTTATCCTCATTGTGGCCAAAGCAAGTGAGTACCAATTGTCATGTGCTTGATCATTATTTGATGTCAATTTACTCTAAGGAAATTGCATGATAGAAACGAAATCGATAGATTGATTCAAGCCCTGCGCCTGTATTATGGGAAAGTTTGAAATCTCAAGGTTTTAGCTATTATTTTCCAAAAATTGTCTGCGTGCCTGTGTTTTTTTTTTTTTTGCCAAAAGTTAGTATTTACGTACATTAATATCCACAATCAATATGGGCAATTTGGGGTGGGGTGGGGGATAATCAAAGGACAGAGGAGATATAGGTCTTGCTAAGACCAAAATAAACGTGCAGCTAAGTGTAGACAACCCCTGACTTAAATGAATGATTAATTAATAAAAAGATTTTGATTTCCGTGTGGAATGCAGGATGGAGCTCTGGCAAAAACAAGGGAGCTGAAGAAACTGTGTGAGAGCACACTTTCATCCATTTTTGACGGAAGACCTGTTAATATAATTGGAGAAATTAACGCCCTGCTGTCTGCTGGCATTGGAGCATGAAGATAGCTTCTCTCTGATCATGATTAAATTGCTGCAGGAGACGTTTTATTGGTTAAAATATTTCTTTCCTGCTTCGCATCAAATTCTGGAGAATTCAAATTTCTTTTTAGTCTGCTATTAATTTTGAATTCTACTGATAGCCAACAATGATGTATCGTTCAATATTATACTCCCTCCGGTCCTAAATATAAGACCTAATTGACTATTTTAAAAAATCCTATAAAAAAGTAAAATAAGTTAATTATAAATTGATTTACCTAATTTTTTCCCTTAAACTAGTTTATTTTACCTATAAACTAATGTATAATCTAAAAGTATATCAAATATGTCATGATTTAATAGCATATTTCTCAACCTTAACCTCTCCAAAAAAAGCCAATTAGGTCTTATATTTAGGACCAGAGGTAATATAACAAAAGCGACTAATTTAGATCGATGGGAAAGTGGCCTGTTGCGTTGATTGTCAATTGTTAGGTATATTACACATCTCCTCCAGACCAGTTGACTGATTTAGGAAGCTTATGTAACTAAATAAACTACTCAATTGTAATGTATTTTACATAATATTTCTTAAAAACTAATGTATTTTAGATTATATATTAGGTTAGAAGTTAGACAAATTAGCATATAGAAAATTGGTAAGTATAGGAGATAAAATGGGGGGAAACCCCTATATTTAGTATCAAAAGGCAATATTAACGGCTTTTTATATGTAAGAGTTGAGATAGTTTATGAACATAAGCATGTAAATCTGTCTTGCTGATGAAAACGGGGAACCAATTTGTTACTTGTTAGAGGCAGGAAGAGAAGTAGAGGCATATAGTTGTGCGTTTTTCCAACAACCATATAGTTGGCCTCTCAAACCTGGGTGTTTCAAGGGCTGATTAAAATGGAATGGGAAATAAACTATATGAATTTATTCTTATTCTTAAAAAAAGATTACTAAATTTATACATATCATAGTAAAGATATTTAACTCCACTTGGATATAGGTATAGCAAATTAGCAATTGTAAAGATATCACCCAAATGATAAACTTTTTCTCTCTTATTGCACGTCCTTCAGAAGATTGAATGAAAATCCATGCAGAAACACTATTTGCGGCTTTAAACTTTTATTAAGATAGGCTTAAGCTATAAGCAATGAATTTGCACAAACAGAATGTGCAACACCAACAATCTGTATCTCAGAAGAATGTACAATGCAGAAAAAAGTATAGGAAAACGGCTAGGCTTAAGCTATAAGCAATGAATTTGCACAAACAGAATGTGCTTACATCAACCATCTGTATCTCACAAGAATATACACTAAAGAAAAAGTAGTAGGAAAACAGCTGCATCTGCAATGATGAATCAGGCGGATATGTTGGTAAGAGTAGGAGAGTTCTTAAAGCGACTGTGAGTTGACATGCGACTTTTGTCAGGTGGATCCATGTCAGTACCATCTCCAGTAGTGGATATGCGTACCTTAAGCTTTTGAGAACAGACTGTAAGAGAGTCAACCACTGCTGACATTGGAGGTCGAAATTCCTTCACAGGTTGTATGCAGAGGGAAATGATGTCTGCATAACGAGAAAGTGTTTTGGTTGAGATAGTTCCTTGAATTCCTGGATCCACCATCAGTCCCAAAGTCTCAGCATCATGAAGCTTAGTTGATGCCCATTTTCCCAGGTATTGTTCCTCCCTTGGCCTCGAACTATATTCAGGTACAAACATCATTATCATCAGTCATTTTAAAGAAAGAGACTGCCATGATCCACAGTCAAATAAAAGGAAAGTCTGGAGAAAAACATACTCATCATAAGGTTTTCTTCCCGTTAATAATTCCAGTAACAGCACTCCAAAGGCATAGACATCATTCTTGGTGCTGCTAATTTCTGGTTGGTCGTGGTCTGGTGAAAAGTAGCCTGCGTCTTCAGTTGCAAGTTCAGAACTCTGCTTCCAACAGTCAACAAGAAGTGGTCAATAGTCAATCATTTTTGGTATATATATCTCGGTAAAATACAAAATAGTCAGCATATGGTTCATTTTGTGACACCGGACGGAAAAAAAACTTTTGTGAAAACTTGTTACAAGACCTGAATGATAAAAGCAACCGTGACTAAATGTAATTCTTCTCTACATAAGGAGGCTGTTTGGATCATGGACTTACTCTGATGGTTTTGTCGGTTATTAGCGGTTTCAAACTAGCCAGGCCGGTGTCTGTGACACGGGGCACAAGATCATCATCAAGAAGGATATTGGCAGACTTCAAGTTCCCGTGGGCTACAGGAGGAGAGAACGAGGAGTGCATATAGCTGAAACAAAGCATTTCCATTCATATAACAAAGGTTTTATAAGTCACTACATAAATGGCTAGAAAAATCATAAAACCATGACATGATGAAAATACACTGTAGTGGAGAACTCACTTAAGAGCCTGGGCAACACCAAGGGCAACACGTAGACGGAGGGGCCAAGTTAAAGGCATCACTGGGCTATCATGAAGAGCACTGTGAAGAGTTAAGTTCATTACATAGTCATAAGCAAGAAGATGCTGTCCATGCTCCATACAGTAACCATGAAAAGGAACGATATTGGGGTGCCTCAGACGGGAAGAGATGGAAACAATTTCCAAAAACGTTTCCTCTTGATGAAAAGACAGGCCCACCATGTTGATATTCTTCAAAGCCAGAATCTATATAAAAGAGAAGCTCTTATCAATATCAAAACTTTAATCAGCAACATAAAGTTTTAGCGTTTGAAAGGTTAGATTAATATTGTTACTTGGCCATCTGGAAGCACAGCTCTATAAACAGCGCCCAATGATCCCTCTCCCAGAAATCTTTCTTTACTGAAGCTGTCTGTAGCTGATTGAAGCTCAGCCACTGTGTAAACTTTGACCCTTCCTGAGAATGTTCTTCTTCTGGAAAAACTTCTTCTTGATGTTTCCCTGCTTGTTCTGTGACGTGGCAGGGGAGGCAATCGCTTTGTACCAATCAGGGATGCAGGATTAAATGGCGACACCCGTGAGCTTTCATGTGGATTGATTTCTATCATCAGAAATTGAGTATTAAAAATAATCACTTTAAATTGTTCATAATTATCTTGTTTCTACAAAACAAATTTATTCTACTTGTAAACTAACCTATAATCTAATTTCATGTGACATATGTTATAATTTAGTGAAGTGATCTTATATTTACTTTAGTACAAGAGGGAGTAAAATACAATGATTGGCAATAGATTACTGTTAAAAGGTGTGCATTTTTGAAAATATTACCAATGATTGAGGCAGGTGGGTAAGATTGGAATGAGCTGTTTCTGCCTTGTGAGTCTTCAAAACTTTCGGATCTATTTTCATTCAATTGTTTCAAACGGATTCCAATGAAAAGTGCTGCACCTGTAACTATTAGTGCTAGACCACCAACCAGTAAAGCTACTTGTCCACCACCCATGTGTTTCTTCCTGTGTGCACCTACTTTGCGAGAATAGTTGTCAATGGCATTTGCCTGAGTCATGGGCGGGTGACTTATGTTGTTTAAAAATGGTTCTCTATTAAGAGGAAATTCCCAGGGAGGAGAATTGCCATCTGCCTTGAATTTATTACTTCCCATCCTATATGGTTAAAAGAGGATGATTATTAAATGTAATATGTCATAACTGAAGTGCAAAAGCTAGAGGCAAAGAAAGGAGGAGAATTTTCATGGTCAACTAACAAGTTGTCACTAACCTTAAATTTGGTATGGACTGAAATCCCCGCGGAATGAGGCCGCTGAATAGATTATTTTTAATGTTCCTGACAACAGAAACATGCAGTCAAATAATAGGACAGTAAATAAAAGCTTTGAAAAAGTTGTTACATGTAGGATAACTTACAAATCTGTAAGGGGAAGGTCACCCAGATATTTGACTGATCCAGTGAAGTGATTATTCTGCAAGAAGCTGCATGCAAGCGTGGTACTAACAGATTAAACCATCATAATGACAATAATATAAAGTTGCGTTGATTATTATCAAGTCTTGCGACAAAGTGAAGCATGAAAAGTTTGAGGAAATGAGGAAGGGAATTTACAGTGTAGTAAGGTTTTTCAATGAACCAAATGATCTGGATAGATCTCCTGTGAAGTTGTTATTTGAAAGGTCCCTACAGAAAAGAATTATCCTTAGTGAGATATCACAGTTAAACAAACATTCACATTTTTTGTTTCACAACTTAATCGAGGCAAAACGCAAAGTATAATACAAATGTTCTTTAACGTAATCCTTCACTTCTTTTATATAAAAAGAAATGCTACATCAAAATAAAGAACTAGATGAAGAAGACATACATCTCTGTGAGATTATATAGGCCTGTAAATACATCGCCAATGGGTCCAGATAACAAATTATGGCTCAGATTCCTACAAGAGATGATAATCGTAACCGTTTGTCAGATATTTGAAATAAACAATCACTCGGGTTTGCTCAATAAAAAGGGAGAGAATAAATTTAAGTTTCTTTGGCTAAATTAAACTTATGCAACTCACAAATGTCGTAGTCTTTTCATCATAGGTAACGCTTGAGGAATATTTTGACTCAAATAATTGCAAGCCATATCTCTGCCACCAAGAATCATCCGAACAACATGTCAATGAAAGTAGAATTATACCAAGAAATAGTCTAAAACAGAAGGCTGATTTGGCTTACATATGTGTGGCAAAGGGGGGTAAGCTGGATGGTATTTGCCCTTTAATTTTATTGGAGCTGACATCACTGGGAAATCAAAATAAAGACAGTGAATTTTAGATATTCACTAAAACATATCCAAATAATTAAAGACTCGAAACAACATGTAAAAACTCACAATATCTTCAAATTTTTCAAATTGAAAAGCTGATTTCCAAGATGTCCTGTGAGATTTAATCCCTCAATTTTGCTGCATGGATATATAAAAAGAGAGACAAATTAAAGCAATGGGCATGTTTATTATACAAGAACATGATCAACGTGAAACTGTTTCATTACATGTGAATGACTGATGAGCCAGAACAAACAATTCCTGTCCAAGATTGCTCACAAGGATCATCAAGATTCCATCTTTCTAACTCCCGAGGCCGGTTCAATGAATTGTATAGATCTTTCAGAGCTGCCACTGTTAATTTATGCAAAAGTACAAGAAATGATACAGTAGTTCAATGAAAGAAAGATGGAGAAAGACACTATAAATATGTGAATATATATGGGAAACAACTATCTGAATTACCATCCGTCGAATTTGTAACAGCGGAAACTTGGGAAGTGAAAGTTGCCAAGAAGGCAATGAAAATGAGATAAAGATAGTTGCACTTGTAAACCATTTTCTTTGTGAGTGAAGAATACTGGTTTTTTTCCTGGAAAGAGTGTTATTTGAAATAGGAAATGAGGCAAGAAAAGAAAGAAGAAAAAGGTCAAATTTGTGAGTTAGTGTTGAAATATAGGAGAAAGAATAGAATAGGAAGCAGCGTAGAATAATGGGAATTCTTTCACCTTAACCTCTCTGTGTTCTCAGTGTACAAAGGGAAGTTTTCTGAAGAGAAAACGCAGTGGACAAATGAGGGAGAGAAAGGACAGAACAGAAAAAAAGAGTGATAGACAGAATGATAAATGTTTGGGGGATTTGAAGTTTTGGACTGTTTATGTAGTCTCTCAAGGAAATGGGGTCCACTCAGCGGAATTCGTTATATTCTGGCGCCAAACTAGCTACTACGAGCTTCCAACGACATTATTATTACATAATGGGCTTCCTTATGAATAAATAAATAGGAGTATGTAATGGGCTTCTTTACGAATGCTTCTCCATTCATTTTTATAACTTATAAGAGCACAAGAATTAAATTTATAACTTCAACTATTCCAGAAGAAATTTTTTTCCTTATTATAAGTCCAATTTTGGATGAATTAAGGTTTAAGTGTAATTTTATCCATAGACTATTGTCATAGTTGCAATTATTACAATTGACAATAAAAAATTCTAAAATTACCAACCAACCTTTTTATTGACCAACATCTTCTATTTTTTTTTTGATACATAAGGAAGTAAAGATAAAGAAATTAAAAGTAAAATAAAACAAAGCTTTATTTTACTATATAAAGCTTCTCGAACCCTCTAACAATTCTCTGGCCCTTAACATGCAACGAACTATGCCTCCAACATCTTCTATTTTAGGTAAGAGTATTTAGATTCAACTGCAAACATGTTTACCCAAAACAGAAGGTTTTGGTAAATATATCCTTGGTTAAAAGGTTAGTGATTCTGAACCTTTTTATTCTCAATTATGTTAGCTACTACTTAACGAGTTGTATATTGGTAAAATTGCACTTTGAGTCATTGATTAATGCGAATGTGACTATATTACCTATATTAAATGTAAAAAGGAGAAAGAAATAATACTATATCAATACATCCATAAAATGAAGCTTAAAAAATACATTCTTTAATGAGGTTAAGATTGGAAATTGGATTTTTTTTTGATAATTAAATTTTAGGAAGGGGTTTGAGCTCAACCCAATCCAAGGGCAGAGCACCTAACTCATGATCTATTGGGGCCTGTACCTGTGGGCTCTGGAGCATGACCAGTAAGCCCTTTATGTCTGTCCACACATGTAGGTTACTCCCAGTTTCACTTAGCTACAGAGATACCTCTGTCACTCCCCAGGATCGAACTCGCGACATGGTGGTCAACCCGACACTCTTTTTGATTTCTCAAGGGTATCCCACCCACGTGTCAAGTGTGACTAATCCTTCGCTGTTCTGAAGTCCCATGTAGGGGGTAGACAGCTGGCCTGTGAATTTGCTCCATTCGTAAGGGCTGGGGATCGAACCCCTAACCACTTGTTTAAGGGACGAGAGTACTTACCACTCACGCCAACCCGCCAGGTTATCAACCCGACACTCTTTGTTCAATCCCTTGGCTATTAATTTGTTTAGTTGTTTGCTATTTTAATTCTTCATGTATAAAAGAAAAGATTGGGAATTGGAAATATTTATAAGAATGGCATATTTAATGCCATAAATCCTAATAAAAGGCCCAGTTGTAAAAGTAAGTGAGGTTGGTAAATGGGCCGGAGAGGTTTACAGTTGTAAAAGTAAGTGAGGCTTAGTGGGCCCTTGAACGTTGGTTGGGCGGCGGAGGCATGAGTGGAGGCGGCGAAGAGGCGGGAAGAAAGGGAAGTGAGGAAGAAGATGAAGAAGACTACATGGCAGATCTCTCTCTCTTTCTTCCTCCACAACCCTCTGCTCCTTCTCAATCTTTCTCCAAAAAGGTATTTTCCCACTCTTTCTACACAAACAAACTTTTTTGAATTCACTTCTGCATCTTCTTCTTTGTCTTTCAACATACAAATTAAATCTGGTAGTCCGTGATTGAAGAATCCAGCTACTATGATACTCCCTCTGTTCCTAAATATAACATCACTTTCCTAATTTGATTAGATTAAGGATGCAAGTTAAGGTAGTTATTAGCATATGATATTACTAATCCACCCTGACCATATACCTTTATTCTCACTCTTTCTCTTGCTTGTTTTGTATATAGATAAGCATTATTAGAATTTATTTGGGAAAAGTTAGGAAAAATTGGAGTGTTGCTTATATTTTGGAACAAATTGACATTTGAAAGTGATTTTATATTTAGGAATGGAGGGAGTAATTAACAAAAGAAACCTCCCAACCTAAAGCATAGGCAATTTAGAAAATGAATTGTATCATGTCTTACATGCGTCAATCACTGTCTATGCTTTGGCAAAAAAAAAATCACAGTCTATGCTTTTTAGATGATAGTAATTTGCTAATCCAGGTTGTGCATACTTCTATATGAAGGGAAGATTGGGAATGAAAAATATTGGAAAATGAATATCATACAAATACAACATCATCTGAGCTTAGCATAATAATGGTGGAGTTTGACTAGGTAGAGAGAGAACTACCAGCACTATGAAAAAAATGGATAATCCCCTTTCTATGATGCAGAACTCTAACAAGAAAAGCACAACGGTTGACTCTTCTAAAAAGCAGTTGAAAAATCTGAGCTGGCAAGAACGAAGAAAACTTGAGAGACAAAAAAAGCAGCAAGAAGAAGATGAACAAACATTAGCAAAAGTGGAAGCTCCAATCCCACAATCAAACATTGGGTTTAAGCTGCTCAAGCAAATGGGTTATACGCCAGGTTCTGCCCTTGGAAAGGAGGGCTCAGGCAGGGCTGAACCTGTAGGAATTGATATTCGACGGTCACGAGCTGGTGTCGGACTAGATGATCCCCACAAGGAGAAGAGGAAGAGGGAGGAGATGAAGATGGTGAGTGAAAAGAGGAAAGCAGAGACACTAATGGAAGAATTTGGGGTTAGGCAAAAGTCACAATGGCAAAGCAGGAGAATTATAAGCAATTTCAACAAGGCAAAGGCTGCTCTTGACCAGTTAGAGAACAGGGAAGTTGTACCACCGAAGAAAGATGATGATGAGGAGGGTGATATTGATGAAGAGGATGAGGAAGAAATAACAGAAGAGGTATGCAACTTTATCCAATCTTTTCCAAGTGAAACTTCTTTATGCTAGTTTTGATTAATGATATCTCATTATATGAGAACAAGTGTGATGCTGAACATGATGATTAAGCTATACTGGAACATAGGTAATTTTTTGGCTGAAATGAAGATCTTGTGCATAGCAGTCTGTTATCTATAATATGTTCTGCTAAATTAGTAGTATGGTCGTCTCACTGATAATTGCAGGCATAACATTGATTGGGTTCAAAGCTAATCCAAATTATATATAAGGATTGACAACTTACGCCTTTTATTCTGTTGAATCTAGTACATGTTGACTTTTTCCATATCCGAGGTATTCTAGTTGAAACCATCAATTTCTAGGTATGAACATGAAGATTGAACAACTTCACGGCCATGCTGTTTGGGGAGTTTTCTCAAACTTTTAAATTGATTGAATTAATTATTAAATTTAGCTCTGCTACATATGGATTAATTTCTTTATTCTTTGTGGAGATATGTTTCATAAACAGAGTTATAAGGTTCATGACTTATTTTCATTCTTAATGTGTAAGGTTGAAGATAGGTTCAAGGCAGATTTATAGGCTGACTATCCAAATAATTAAAATAAATTGGACTGTTCTGAATCTGGTCCCGTCCTCACTTGAGTTGCTTGAGAATCGGATTGACTCTTGCTCTTCTTGATTATTTCTTGTTGCCATTCTCCCCCCTCATTTTCATCACCATTGGCATAACTATTTGATGACGCGAATGTGATGTGAATGCAGGATTTACAGGATGTTCTGATGAAACTGAGGGATGAGCATCATTATTGCCTCTTTTGTGGGTGTAAGGTAATCAACCCCAAGATTTAACTTTATCATTGTTGTTGTTAAAAACGCAAGAAATTCAGTAATATGAAATTAAACTCAATTGTAAAAGTCCGATCTCTGATAGTTTTATTTGTTTCTTTTACTATATTGATCAGTATGAATCTAAGGATGCTCTTCTGGCTAACTGCCCTGGGACCAATGAAGACGACCACTAAACTGATAAGTTTCAGATGTGGACTTATTCTGATTTTTTTTCTGAGGTCTCACAAGTCCCATTATCTGCAAATGCAAATTGCTTTGGAGATGGATTAACGTGCCTCTGATGGCTGATCATTCTTTAAGGTCATTCCCCCGCGTTACGAAGAGTCCATCATGCATGTAGACTACCGTTGGAGAATTTGCCTTCCTTGCAATCATGTCATGGGACAATCTATACAAATATTTAAGATTTCTATAGGTTGACAGGCACATCATGAACACGGTATTACACTATTACTATTGCACATATATTTTGAGAGCTATCTTGTGACATGTACACCTCCATTGTTTGTAGAGAATCTTCTCCCTCAGCTATTAAGGATTGAAGCCCTCCAATTGCTATTGTAACCATTCTTTTGAATTAAGAGGGTATCGGGAGTGAATGGGAATAGATGATGCATCTTTGCCCATGCAATGTGTGGAGGAAAATAATTTGCTTACCTCAAATGAAATTTGTTCGTTTTTTTTTTCTTTTTTAACTTGGGTTGCACTCTTCATTTTGAAAACCCGTTTTTTGCTTCCAATATAATGATCAGGCCTCATTGGAAAAACGAAACTTTTTTTTTTTTACCAATGGAAAAACGAAACTGAAATACAAGCTTCTTAATATTATAACAAAAGGAAAGTTTCAGTCTGGAAGTCACAAAATGATGCATACAAGTTTACATACCAATGCAAGCAAAATAAAAGATTCAGTCTGGTACTTAGCCATAGAACCACATTGTCTGATCTTCTTAAGTTGGTCTTATAATCCCATAAAGCTTTAATAGCAAAATAAAGACAAGAAATAAAATAAACCATCAAAGTGACCAGTGCATCAGCTGAGGAGACACAGGCTTCAGGAGTTGATCAACATATTGTCTTCGGTTGGATTGTGGTGCCCCAACCTCACCAGGAAGTTCACCTCTGAACAGGGAAATCTGATCCTCACTAGGACGAGGAACAACCTCATCACGCAAACAATTACCAAGCTCAATGCCTTTGAGAGACCCTGAGACATTCGAGAGGTGATGGAAGGGAATGGGAGGACCATGAGAGGATGCAGCAATTTGTGTGGTGGATGTCCCTCCAAAGCAGAAGTTGTTCACTCCAAGAGCTGGTGGTGTGTTTCTGAGGCCCCATGCTTGATTTGACAGAAGAGAGAGAGCACAGCTAGTGTCAGCTGTTCCGGCGAAGCATTCCCCGGGAGGATTTCCGGTACCAAAGCTGTTTAGCCTGCCCATCCAACCTCGGGAGAGAAATTCTGGAGTCTGCAGGTTGAGTTGCCATGGAGGTATTGAACTTTGATTGCCTGCAGCTTGCTCCATTGATGTTGGTGCTGGCAGCTCATTCGTCAGAGTTGGCTTATGGCCTGCAGCAAATTCCATCAGAAAGCCACCAACTCTGCCACAGTTATCTGTCCATGCAAGTTCCAAATATTTAGATTTGTTCTCAACACGGTAAACAAAGGCTAAAACTATTGATGCCTTCTAGCAAAAGAAAAAAGAAACTAGGGATGTCTTAAAACTAGACTTCAGGCCTTATAATTTGCACCCCACGTAATCCAAGCCACATTAGTTTCATGAATAATATCTTTTCTCATAAATCTTATTTGATATATTAATGGCTCACCAAATACAGCTGGGGAAAATCTGGCATAGGGAGAGATCAACAAGGAGCTAGGTTGAAGCTTTCGGCGACGTTCATTATGGCCAGCAAGTCGCCTGCGGCAGCTCCGTTTTTCTTTATCAAATTCTGTAAGCTGATGGAATCTGGACAAGGCTACAAGCAAGATATTAGCTTACTGAAATAAACACAACTTACTTCAAGAGAACATGGGACTTGAAACCCGTTGAGAGGGCCAACAATTGCCTTTTCTAAACATACAATTGCAGCAATAACATAGGAGACAGTTTAACTCCCAGTTACATCATTAAATGTACGATTGGTAATAAGAAAATTCAAGAATCATGAGAGGAGTCCATTATTAAACAGAACTCACAAAGCCAGACAGATTAAGTTCTATGTGTTCACCGTTATGTCATGCCTTTTCAATGGTATCAACAAGAGGGTGACTTCCTTTATTAAAATCCTGATTTCGGGGAGGATTATGCCTCGAGAAGGCACAACAGAATAATCGATATCGATAATAAGGACAATAAAAAAGTCCGGAAAACGCCTAACGACGTAGAAAACAAATAAATTCAAGGGTTAAATATTAATTTGACCAATAAACAATTAACAAAGTATGAATTTGGTCAACAAACAATGAATGGTCTCATTTAGGCCAATGAACAATAAATATCAATATCTCCTTGTTCATTGGCCTAAATGTGATATTTAACTCAATATTCAAAATTTTCCTACCAACAAGCAACAACATCTAGGATACTTATGCTTTATTCAGGTAAAAAACAAAAAAGGATACTCCCTCTGGTCCCTAATGTAAGAGCCCAAAATTTGAATGGTTTTGGTCCATAATGTAAGAGCTCACCTCATATTCTCTCCTCATTTAATGCATTTTTTCCTACTTTACCCCTAACTCTCTTTCATATTTATCAATGCTTATGTATTTCTCTCTCTTAAAAGTACCATAATAAATATGGTCAATTTTGGAAAAGAAGCATTAACTCCATACACCCAACTAACATTCACATGTTTTCTTAAGAAACGTTTTTTTGACGGCTCTTACATTAGGGACTGGAGGGAGTATGTTTTAATGTTTTATATGGCATGCTGGACCAGATAACCAAGCAACTAAGAAAATAAAAAACTCCTATAATACTGATAATCATTTATGACTCTCTAGCTCCCACTACTGCAGAGAAGTCAGAAAGAAACATGGGCCAATCTCAATAATATGAATAGCATTTATAAAACTGAGCATACCAAAAAAAGCTTAAAACAAAAAAAATGAAAGGGTGAAGCAAGTGAAGTATAATATCAAAAGAGGAAGTTATAGAAACAAAAAACAAGTACAGAACCTGCTACACTGTTGGCAAAACCTCTGATGAAGACCAAAAAGGAAGACTTTAGAGGATTTAGAGTGAAAGGGACAGACTTTATGCCTAGAATAGTAACGCTTGGCATCACTAAGATCCACCTTACACCCTTCAACCTGACACCTCGGAGGCCTAGCTCCTTCAACACCACCATTACCACCCCTTCTCTTCTTCTTCCCAGATGAAGATGACAGCTCGCCGGCGGTGGCTTTGGCCGGAGCTCCGGCAGTGACATCCTGCTCAAAGTACATTTTGTGGCCAAAGTTGAAGGCTTGAAGGCAGTGGGCTGAGGATGAAGCCATTGGAGGGTAGGAAGAGAGGTGGTAGGGAAAAGTAGAGAGGTGGTGCTGCGTCATCATAACACCTCTGTACTAAAAATAATAATCATGGATGTATGGAAAGCAGAGAGAGAGAGACTGTGACAACTGACAACTGACAACTGACAATTCACAAATGGCTATATCATTGTAATTTCCCTCAGCTCTTAAATGAGAAATTTACCATAAAGTTACTGCAAATTTTAAAACTAGTAGTAAGTAAAACTTGAGGTACTCAAAGGTACAAACTTTTTTTTGTTACAACTTAGGAGGTAGGTTTGAGATAGCTTAAAAGTAGCTTAAACTGAGGCTAAAAAGTGCTTAAAACTCATTTTTCAACTTTTAAAGTCATGTTGTTCAATTGAAAGAAATTCAATTCAAATAAACTTTTGAAGTCATGTTTGGGTTGACTTATACTCCCTCCGGTCCTAAATATAGGACCTAGACTACTTTTTTTTTTTTGGAGAAGTTAAGGTTGCAAAATAGTCTATTAAATCATGACATATTTAATATATTTTTAGATACTCCCTCCGGTCCTAAATATTTTTAGTTTATAAGTAGAATAAACTAGTTTAAGGGAAAAAAATTAGGTAAAAAAATTTATAATTTAACTTATTTTGCTTTTTTTTAGGATTTTTCAAAAAAGTCAATTAGGTCTTATATTTAGGATCGGAGATAGTATTCAGTTACACTTGTACTATAAAAAATTATTTGTAAGTTAAATGTGATTAATTGTCTTATGATGGACCTCACTATCTCAAAAATTAATTACTTTTGACATTTTTAATTAAGATTATTTATTAAATTGTGGGGTCTATCATACAAATGAGAGAAGCAATAGTACATATGATTTTTTTATTAAACTGAAGAGATATACTTCTTGATATAAAAGTTGGTTGTTTTATTTAAAAAGTTTAATAAAACTAAATAATTAACATTACATAATCTAACTTATATCAAATCTTACTCTTTAAAAGTTTAAAAAATAAACTATTTTTATCATTACTATCCCGAACAAAAGATATTCATAAACAGAAAGTGGCGTTATAACCAAATTAAATGCATTGATAAAAAAATTATATATTCGCTACAAATAGTAACAAAATATTAATGAAACTTATTAGTAAGAATTAAGCATAACTAAATTAACAATTATCGTAACATGTATTAACAACTAATTAGATAAATTGGTAATTAATTTTACAATTGTATTATATTGCGGTAGGTTCTCTAGTACTTGTTAATGGTTTTGAGATTTTAAGGGACCTATAGTGTTAATTTGTCTTTTTTGTCACTTGATGCAATTTTCCCATTCTTTTTTCTTCCTGCCTTTGGGGCTCTCTGCGCCCTTTCTTGCCCATTCGTACATCCTGCGATTCCAATCCAACCGTCACTATTTTCCTCGTTCTTATTTCCTTGGATTTTCCCATCCTTCAAAGAAAATGAGAGCACTAGTTGGTGGGCCCAAGAAAAGGGCAACTTAATGAAAATATATAAGAGACGTGTTTTAATCAGAGAGTGGATTTTTTTTCCCGGGAAAAACGAAGAGTGGATGTTGTTAACAGAAATCAAATAATCTCCCCAAGTAATGAAATTTTTTTTCCAATTATATTAATTGAAAATTTCATTAGAGATTACCTCCAAGTTTGCATGGCCTGTCATTATGTCATGAAAAATATCATACGCACGTTTATAATAACGAATAGCATACATAGCTGTCTGATGTATACGAAAATCTGGGTTCGACCAAATGGAGCTACTATTACAAAATACGGCATCCACTTGTTACGTGTTTTTTCATGGGGAACAATGGCATTGACAACTGCAAATACAGCCTAGTTCTCAAGCAATTAACCCATAGGTATTTTTTGATCAGAATTAACCCATAGGTATAAACCATCACTTATTATCTTACATCTAATTAGGCAATTCCATAGACTCAGATTGAATTTACCGAGAATAAAACGACAACAAAGCTGATCGATAATGCGTTGGGCTTCAACTGTGGACTACCTTATAGGTCAAACTCTAGAATAGGGCCTGACAAATCACAAATACCTTCCAAGGCCCAAACCCTCAGCTCAATAATTGCATTGTTTAGGCCTCACAAGATCGTTAGGGTAAATGGTGGGAGAATCACACTACTATGTATGAAAACTTGCCTTAACAACACTTTGAGAATATTTTCATAATATCCATTCTTGGGATGATTGTTACGTGCTGCCAAGTACAGCTCCTAATTCAGTTCAAAAAAAGTACAGCTCCTAATATTAGGCATTAGAATATGCTCACTGCCTCCATTAGTGGTCCAAGATCACAATATGAAGGCCACTTGTACCCCCCTTGTAGATATTTCTTATTATCTCTCTGAGTCTTCGACTTACCAACAATTAGCATTCCAATTAAAATACATCTCAATCTAAATAGGGACATTCAATATACAATATGAGCTTCTTTAACTAATGGGAACATAGCATCAATCCTCAAAGACCAAACTACAGGATTCCATATAATAGTCAAACTTCATATTTTTAGTGATACGCACGGATTTGAGGAAGGCAGGGACATTGCTGAAATAAAATTCCAAGTAGATGTATCAAGGGAAAATCCTAAAGGAAGATCCAAAGATAATTGAACTATTTCATTATGAAAGGAATTCTATAGACTTAGCAAAGTTTCTATAGACACAGGAATGTCTATAATAATACTACAGAACGCAATATGAAAGCTTAGAAACCTCACAAAATCAACCCTTTTGAGGGAATAGAATACAAAAAGTTGCAACAGATAAAACAAATAGCCATAAACCACTAGATGAAGTCTTATAAGGATTTGACTGAATCCATTTCCATCATAAGAAATTCCCATGAAGGCCAAAAACCTCACTTGCAGTCTACTCCGACTTCAGCAGCGCGGCGAGGCTTGTTTTTCCGCCTGCTTCCATTTTGACGGAACCCAACAGTCTTTGTTAAATCATCAGAACTTGACTTGGCTCTTATGCCATTCTCTTCTTTTGCAGTGATATCTGTTTTTTCTTTGACCTGTACAGACCTCTTCCTTTTTCTCTTATTTTCTGAGGCAAGCTGAGTTTTCATCTCATTGTTGGAAATATTACCATTCATGTTCTCACCATTTTCTTCAACCTTATCAGGTATTTCTACTTCATTAACCTCATCCTTCACTGACTTCTGTGGCCTCCCTCTTCTTCTGTGGGCAGGAACTCTTTCCTCTTCACCACTTCCAATTTCCTCCTGCTTCTGCTTCTTCCCCTTACCTCTGCCTCTACCCATAATCAATAAAAATATCTTTGATGAGATCAACTAAATATCTCAAGCAGATATCTGCAAAGATGAAACAATCAAGCTTATAGCACCAAGTGAAGATAAATCTATAAACTAAATGGTATTGATGTCATTCAAACCACAGATTTGCCTGACTTTCCTAACACATGTGTTGAATTTCACAAATAAAGGGAAAGAAGTAATAAAAACAATATGACAACCAAAATACAATCAACTAAAACTATTGAAACTAGTTCGGTGATGATTCTCCGATTAAATAGTCAACATTCACTAGCTTTATCAAGGTGTCTAACCTTCACTTTGGAACATTACAAAAAGCATCTAGCAAAAACCAAAGAGGGGAAAGAAGAAAGAACTAAGCCTCATTTAGAAGCATTCTCCTCAATCATATGGAGCTACCTAAACTATTCATATTCAATATCAATGCTCAAGAGAGACAAATGAAGAGTAAAAAATCACAGAAAATTAACAATTTCATATTATCTTTAGATATCCTAAAACGTGATTATTACCTAATCCAAGTCCAATCTGAGTGAATATTGATAACTTTTTATCCTCCTGACAAGTATGATCAAAGATTAACTATTTCGATCAGTGTTGTAGCTTCATCTAAGAAACACAAGAGACAACAAGATTTATCAAAAATACAAATTTTTTAATGAAATGAAGACTTCACAACATATATTAGTGAGAAGCAAGAGACACTAAAAGAAATGAGACAAACCTGGTATCTTCTATTTGCTTTCTGCGTATCAAACACAACCCATTTCATAAAATCTAATAAGACAAATCCAGGAAGCGCGTGAACTCAAAAGAAAGTATAGACTTTTGTGTGAATGGTTGGAAGTAAAGCATATAAGAGAGTTAAAAGTGGTAATGATTTTGATCTGAGATAGGAATAGTGTATACTCAGATCAGAAGCTGATGTGATAAAATAGAAATAGCAGCCAAAAGATTGAAACTTGATGTGTTCGAGAGGGACTAGGTTTGGGAGTAGTGGCCACAGAGAGCAATAAAGAAGACGAAGTAGAAACTAGTTGGAGCCGAAGTAAACAAATACTCCAAAATAGAGATTAGAATCTATAAACAATTTTTTATTATTATTAGTACTTTTTTATTTTTTATTTTAATGTAAATTGTGCTGTCCTGTACTCTGTTCCAACTTGCAGTTTAAATTTTAAATGAAAAAGAAAAACAATTACACTGCGCGTGAGTCATAAATATGCTGCAATGCATGTGTATATATATATATATACATGGAGTACTATTTACTTATGTGTATATATATATATACATGGAGTACTATTTACTTATTTAGTATTTAGTACTAGTACTACATATCACATCTATTCCCTTCAAAAGTGAGCGGGGAGATAGAAGTCACTGTTGTTGTTAAGAAGAGGGCAATAAGTGATTAACAATATGCATTGGGAGATCCAATGTGAATTTGAACCTTGCATATGTGCTTATTTAGAGAAGTTATCTGTTATTGATGCAAAACACCTCATTTGAATTGTCTACCAAACAATTCTGCTATGAGTTAGTCGATCGTCTCACGTTACCTGACCCAGTTGAGAAGGTCAGGGAGAAAGGCAGTGGACATCAGGGGAAATGCGGGGGGCAACATAAGCCATTGTAAAATAGATAAATATTGCCTACATTTATGCATTAGTCAAAATAAAGCAATATATTGATCTAGTTCCCCTAAAGTTTCAAAGTCTTAGTTCATTCTATATATGAAATGAAAATGTGGTAGTTGATATAAAAAAACAATCTTCCTCCCTCCTTAATTGTCACAAGTTGCTCCCACACTTTCGATTTGAGATTACTGTATTATATAATGGCGATTAGTTTTAGCTAATGACGAAATTGAAAATCAATATTTTTAACAAGTTTGATATCAACCATCTCACCTTAAGTTGAATCAAAATACCCGTGTATTTTAACTTTAGACATTATTCTTCAAGTTGAATCAAGTTTGATAGTTTTAGCTAATGATATTAATTAATTTTGCTGCAATAGAACCTTATTCTTCAAGTTGAATCAAAAAATTTTATCATCCCTCATCAAATACCCGTGTATTTTAACTTTAGACATTAGTTTGAGATAGGGGACATTGTAGACATTTGGACAGTGGCGTAACAACCATTGTGCCATTTGTGAATTGTGACGATGACATTCGATAGATTAATGTTACGAATCATCTAATAAAGTATTGGTAGAGAAAAAAGCGGCTCTTAATTTAAAAAATGTTCAAATGCACTTTGAAATGTAGGTCGCTTAGTCTAGGATTTCAAAGCTACTATGGATGGTTAGTGGTGGGCCAATACGTTAAGCTTACTCTTAGAATTCAACATGAGTTCTACAGCTAAATCTCAGAATCGCTTGTCCAAACATAGCTTACACGAAAAATTTATCCCCAACAACCATAATTTACTCATCTTGATTGGTTCTAAATAATTCAATGTCCCATTTTCAATTTTAAGCTTGAAACTTCTTGCTTTCCCAGTTCTTACAAATATTTTACGCTGCATGTAGTTATCGAAAAATATAATTTAAACAAAAATATTGACCTGAAACTTTAGCCCCATCCAATTTGATCATACAGTCGCTAGATAAGAAAATTTTCGATCCAAGAAATTCACAAAAGTTATCTGTAATTAAATTAAGCATAAAGCATCACATTACAAGATAATAATTATGTGTCTGTTTAGGGACCCATGGAGAAGTGACTTTTTTTCAACTTGACTATTCTAAATGTAAGTTTGGGATAAAAGTCAGATTGTATGAACTTATTTATGTTTGGATCCTAGTTGCAAGAGTGAATTTTTTTAAGATGATTTTTACAAACATGTTTGGATGATTATTTTGAGAGGTCGGTTTTGATGAAAACATGATTTTTATTGAATGATACACAATTAAAATATTCATATATTCTTATAAGTGGGCCCTATTCATCAAACATTGTTTTTCTCTCTCCTTCAAGAAGCCAGCATTAACGCAAGAAAAGCTCCTCTCATTAGCTTTTAGCTCATCTGGTGCACAAGGCCATCAAAATAGAAGTGGGATCCAAACATGGAAAAAAAAAGTAGAAGCTACCTTATTCAGTCCAAAACAGCTTTTTTGAGTCCACAAGCTTGTGCCAAACACACACTATATAGAACACCACCGCTTGGCTTCATTTGGCCAATGAAATCTACATACAACATTCACTATCACTACACCGGCGGCAAAACAAAATGTAAAGACTAATGAAAGGCAGACAACATAGAGCATTGCATAACAAATAATAGGATTTAATTGGTGCTGCTGGAGATCAATGCAAAGCAAGGGGATGAAGAATCAATATCACCAGGTTTAGTTGATTCAGTTATTGCTTCGGATAGTAGTAAGGGTAGTTGTTCATTCCAACAGGCGAAGTTGACATCCCAGAAACTGTAGGATAAGGTGCGGTGGCAGAACCTGGATAAGGTGCAGGGTATGATCCTATAGCCTGAGGGTAATTGTAGCCAACTTGGGGGCTGCTAATATGTGTTGTGGCATGCTGCATCTGCACATATCCAGGAGCCACAGGTAAGGCTGCCAGTTGACCAATTACTGGCTGCCCTGTTTTCCCCTTGAGCAAATCTGCATATTTTACAAATACATTCCTCCCCTGCAACCAAAGAATGCATTGTGCAATACTGTCAGTATCTTTGCGGCACATCTCAAGGCAAATCAGTGTCATGATGAAAACTTTGATTAAGGTTATGGAAGAACTACTAGATTACAGTTAAATACATTATGAATGGCAGTTAATGTGATCAGAGTGATCAGAGCCTCGGAGGCTCCAAAGCGTCAATCAAAAAAGGATGAAAGCACGAATCTTCTTTACCTATATGACATTATAATTTAAAGCTCAAACAATCTTTCTATGTTTGCATCTTCTCCAGATTGATGAAAACATAATGCCTGAGTATCATAAATTTTAACCCAAGAAAAAGATGCCCCCAGTAAAAAATGGACTGAATCTTTCCAAATATATTTGATAAATATATTGAAGTTCTACCATTCACTCCCTAATTATGTGCTTTCATTTTAACTCGTCAGGAGCCGAGTTCACCTAGCAAGGGAGAATGATGGAATATGAGATATAATTCCGGAGAGTTCTAAATTTATATTTTATTAGTTAATGTTCAAGTTGTTACTAGTTGTCATAATGTCATCATCTAGATACTTCTAATTGTTTTAAGTGTCCTAGTTGTCTTATTTGTCATTCTAGATACTTCTTAAATATACGAGTCTTGGTTGTTCTAGATATTTCCTTGTATGACCAAAGTGCCCCCTAGTCTTGGTCTATAAATAGGATACTTTGCTTATTGTATTGGTAGACTTGATGAATGGATTAAAAATGTGAGTTGTGTGATTTCTCTCCTTCCCCCCTTGGGTTCCTCTTTTCCCCCCTCCTTTCTCTTCTCTTATTTCCCTCATGAACCCTAATCTGCCAAACACTAAACCTGAGCATATATCAGCATTTTTAAACTTGTTTTACATCAGTAAGGTTGTCTGATATATTCCCTTCCCAGTATCCTCACCAAGTGGGGACTAGAACTAAGTTGACCCTTAGCTTTCTTGCTATAACCCCAAGCCACACTTCTTAGAGCACAGCAGCAACTATGTTGAATGATCAAAGCACATTTAAAATACAAAATTACATGTTTGCATACCCCAAGACTCTTTCATTTAACATTATCTATGGCCTTCTTTGCAGCTTCGACAGTCTTGTATGTAACAAAGCCAAAACCACTACAAATCAAGGTGAGATTAGCAGGTTAGAGTATAAAAAAAGAGGCACTTCAGTAATTTAGAATAAATCAAAGTCAATAAAATATCTTAATAGGGAGAGAAACGTGTTTCAACTCATACCGAGATTTGTTTGAGTCCTTATCATATGCAATTGACCCTTCCTCTATTTCACCAAACCTCCCAAAAAAGCTAAGCAACTTTTCATTACTGACTTCTGGTGGTAAGCTTCCAATGTACAGCTTCCTCAGGAGAAGATCAGGGACATCACTTGTTCCGCTTAAGCCCTCACAAGCCAGATTACAGACAGCCAACCTACCCTAAAAGTTTGAAAGCCCTAAAAGCAAATGAGGGAATGTGGCAAAGAAGGCAACAACCTAACAAGTACATTAAGGAATTAAACAATGTCTCAGATACAAGGGGATTTAAATAATGTCTTAGAAGAAATTAAATTAAGGATAGACCATAAGTGAATTTTCATTTGAAAGTTTTACACCTTATCCTCCTTTGTTTCATAAAATGACTTTAGTCACATGTTCCATTACATATATGATATATCTGTTGAATGCGGGAAAGCAGAAAAAGGTGGATACAAGTGAGTTTTAAAACTGAAATATCTAACGATCAAACAGCAAGGAAAGGCTTAGTGCTGCTTTGTAAATAATAATAAAGGGGGTGAACCACAAGAGAACTATCCAGTATTTGACTCCTGAAAGCAAGACATATAACTTCTCAATACAATGTCCTACTTTCACACAGCATGGTTAGACATGTCTTATAAAAAACAAACGTTTCATTCATGAAGCTAATGAGTTAATAAGCTGAAGGAGGGAGGGACAGAGCGCAAAGACAATAGTTTTCCATACAAAGTTATAAGACACATTAACTCCAGAGGGAGGCCTTAAGAGCAATATAATGCGATTGAGCTTACATCGATTAACTTGCTTGGTGCTCTTAATGCACGATGAGTTGATTCCATGTGTTTGTAGGTGATGAAGCCGTAACCACGGGATTTTCCTGTTGCTTTATCATAGATAACAGACCCTTCCTCGATTTCTCCATGTTCTTCAAATGCCTGAAAGAAAATACAAATCTAAGATGTAATCTACATAAGAGGGAAAACTTGAATTTCAAAAACTGAGAGACTGTTAAAGCTTAGGAGAGGTACAAAAATGAGCACATGAAAGATATGGCATCCCATCATTAAATCATCCAGACATTGTCCCTCATGACATGCAACAAACACAAGCATAGCACACTAAACACAATCAATCATCAATCAGCAATGCACTCACAGCACACAAGGTTTCTGAAGAAGTATTGCAGGCCAAGCCACGAACAAAAAGCTTTCGATGGACAGGATCAGAAGTTGCAATACTTTTTATTTCTTCTGAAATGGAAGGATATTGAGACCCTCTTTATACCTCAACATGCAAACAAACACACATGCAAACGGTCAATCACACAGCACACAGTTGAGAGCAATAACTTTACGGCCCATTTTCAATGAACACACGTGCAGTCATGCAAGGTGCATGCACCACGCACTAACTATTCAGATATCACAAATAATGAGATCACTACATCAAAATATAGAAAGTCATAATTGCAAGTCATTCCATGTGGAGCTCTACAATATTTTCGTCAAGGAAGCAAAATATCTCTCCATATTCTTCAAATGCCTTCTACATTAGCCTGTTATTACACAAAAACACCACTCACTCTCATCCTAAGTATAAATTAAGATCAAAAAGTCAAGGAAGCAAATTAGAACGCTAAATAATACTCCCTCCGGTCCTAAATATAGGACCTAATTGACATTTTTGAAAAATTCTAAAAAAAGCAAAATAAGTTAATTATAAATTGATTTACCTAATTTTTTCTCTTACACTAGTTTATTTTACCAGCTAATGGATAATCTAAAAAGATATAAAATATGTCTTGATTTAATAACCTATTTTGCAACCTTAATCTCTCCAAAAAAAAGTCAATTAGGTCTTATACTTAGGACTGGAGGTAGTAATACATGTCACGTGTAATTGAATTTGAAGTTAGTTTATGAGTAGAATAGTATAGTTTTGAGGAGGAAAGATAAGTGAAAATCAGTGATATTATCGGAATAGGTATGATTAGAAAGTAAGTTGAATTAAAGAGGAAAGAAGAAGGGAATACAGTGTAGTGAGAAGATCGAGAAGCTGAGGTTTGGAAAGGGGGTCAAGGAGAGAGCGAAGTTCATCCTTAGAGGAAGAGTCGCCGTTGACGTAGGAGGAATCTTCCAGCTTCCTCTTTTTGGAATCGTCCATGTTGCCGCCGTCGCCGTCGCCGTCGCCGTCTCCGTCGTCTCCTTTCCCTGTAACCACCTTAGGGCTTCCCTTTTATTTTTCGCGCCCAACCAGCCCGCCAAATCCTATTTCACATTTTCTTTCTTTAAACTTTTTTTATTTATATATAATGGTCAGAAAAAACTATTTTATTTATATCATATTTTTTGTACTTCTTCCACTTTTAATATCATAGCACTCTTTTAACTTTTCTTTTGGAAATGAAGAAGTAAAGTTAACCATTTTAAATTAGTTGCGATTAATTTTTGAGAAAATGTCTTTAAATGACCTTGATTTTATATGGAGTTGTCATACTCATTAACTTTAACTGATTTCTCAAATGTCGTTGACATATTCATCTTTTGTTCCCATTATGCCCCTCACTGGTGAGCAGTTCAGATCCTAAAATGATAATACATGGGAATTTCAACTTATAAAATGATTGTTCATGAGTACTTCAGCTCCCAAAATGAGAATAAGAGGTGGATTTATTACGTCGTTTGAGGACTCTGTTGAATTTGGATATTATACTATAGCTCATAAAATGATAGTTCATAAATATTTAAGATATTCAAAATAGTTAATGAGTATGACAACTTCAGTCATGTAAGTTCAGGGATATTTAAACTAAGGACCTTTGTTCATAATTTTTTTTTTTGAAAAAAATAATTTATTTTACTTATAAATTGATATATCATCTACTTACACATAATATATGTTATAATTTAGTGATGTATTTGTTTCGTTAATATTTTTAAACCAAAAAAAAAAGACCAGTGTTGTTTAGTGGTAATTTATTGATGTTATTACTTTCACAAAATCTATTAATTTTTTCTAATATTTCTATTACAAAAGTTACCGCAAATACACCCTACAATTATATCATTATAATTTCGAGACAAAAAACAACTGGGAACTCATAACAGTAAACTGAATTACTTGGAACATCAAAATGATAAATTTGGTGTTGTTTCTTCTATTAAAAAATAGTGAGAAAAATACTTGCCTGGTTGAGGGAACTTCTTCTCCATCAACAAAGCTCACTGGATATCATTGAAAGCTTGTGTGGCGAAGGTGATTCCAATTTAAATGCCCTGTCTAATGAAACTGAGATAGTAGGCACCCCAGTAAGCAGCCCAGATGTTGGCAAAGCCAGTGTAGTAACTTGAAGAAAGATGCAATGCCACTGAGAGACATTTCAACTAATACTCCCAGCCAGCATTAGGAAATCCCCAAGGAGTATTAAACAAGAAAAGTGAGTACTCCGGAAGTACTGCTATTGTCGTATGGAAATGAAGCATTCACGTTTTATTTAATTTCTTCTAGGGCATGTATTAATATCCCGTTTATTTTATTTTCTAAAAACAGTTTATTTCATTCGGGCATTTCATTTATTTCAATATCATCAATGTTGAAGCTCAGTTTTTGTATCCCTCAAAATATTGACTTACATGCCTATTCATTTCTCACTCTCACCGGACAAAGACAAATCCAACACGAGGAAAGAGGCCGCCCCCCTGTAAGGGAAAGCGATCCGACGACGACGACAGGTCTGGTGTCTGTAACACCAAGTGTCGCGGTGTTCTTCTGTTCTTTGTGGATGCTGTTAGGTTGTTGCTTCACATAGTCCATTATTTAACCTTGACATTTTCTTAGTCAATCGTTGTTTATTGATTTAAAAGAATTGCTCCCCAGTCTATGCCCGGGGAAATACTGATTAATGATTTAGAACCACTCCCTTAGGTGAATTTTTAACTTTACCAAATATATGTATATAATACTAGCGACATTAATGCTAGTTATATCATTATAATTTCGAGACAAAAAACAACTGGGAACTCATAACAGTAAACTGAATTAATTGGAACATCAAACACATTCAGCTTGCTCTGTTCAAAGCCAAAGTTCACGAATCCCTCTTCAATAACCTTGAGTTGTTAGTCTGCGAAGAATGACACATACTATCTCCCGCCAAACAAACATGCATGTATGTTGTGCACATCTTTTATACGATAATGCGCAATAATCTTACATATCAGACTTTAGTTTGGTAAAAAAAAAAAACATATCAGACTCTAGCCACTTCTATATATGGGTTCCACACAATTCCAATGCTATATTAATCTATTACTTAATCAAAAATGCTAGCGACAATAGGCCGGACATAAAGCCGTTTATTTTAATTATCATCTTATTCTAATACAATAGTCTTGTACTGCTTCAACATCATTAGATGTAGAGAGGAATCAGTCGTTGCAGTACGGTTTCTTGCTTGAGGAGTACACTTACAGTACAAACAAGTGAATATTCAACCACAAGCCAATTTGCCGCCATTGAAATAAGATAATATCGTCCTAATAATTAAACTCTAATTAAATCTCTCGATCACTTTAAAATCCTCTGAGAAGTACATTTTTATGAAATTGTTTTCATAACTTATTATTATAAATGCTAGATGTATCGTGGTATTGGAAGTAATCGAAAAAACGTCTAGGAAAACTTGCAAATACACCAATTGACTACAATTTTGACAAAGTCAAAGGATTCTTTCAATAGTTCAAGAGGAAGGTTGCTGCAAGTAAAAATGAGAAGCTGGGAAATGGCTAGTCCAAAATTTGAAATACACCATGTACTAAAATACAAGGAAATTCGGAGAAATCAACACAGCAGCACTGTACTGTAGTGACACAAAATTCCTCCATCTAAAAATTACACTCACGATTTTTTCTCACTCCCCTTCTTCATCTGTGCATTGATGCTTCTGGTTCAGTATGAAAGTACAAAATCGTATGGTGTTGATTGTATGTTCTGCTGCTTACAATGAGTAAGCTTTGTTGGAAAATTGGAAATCTGCTTAGCTATTCCAAGGGAGCTAACTTATCTTGGAAGGCAAGAAAGAATTCCCATACCCTTCAGAAGTTGATAACTCAACATCTTTATGACTATTCGATGATGTTTCATTATTATCATTGGCTATGTTGCTCAAATTTTGAGTACTCATGATGCTATCGCTAGTCTTTTGCTGCTCATCAAACATCTTCTTAAGCTGCCTCCCCTGCTCCTCAATTCTCAATTGCAACTTTCTCTGAACCTGAGTTTCCAAATCCAGATTTGAAATGAAAAATGAGAAATAATTGGGATAAAAAAACTTAGTTACCAAAAAAATTGGGATCAAAATTTTGAAATTACTGATATGCACCTCAAGCTGTTCATGAAGGCGCCTTTGAACATCTAACTGCATCTGAAGCGCCTCTCTTAACTGCAATCCACTGCAAATAAAGAACAAAGATTTTAACTAATGGACTTCGCAGCAGCATCACTTCATACTGATAATATTAGAAGAACCAAAAAGCTTCATGCAAACAACAAATTTATGAGATAAGATGGATTACGTTTTGGGGTCAAGATTATGCACATCTTCTACACTGGATCTTTTATCATTCTTTCCTGCAACATGAATCAGTTCATTGAGATCCTTTATGTCGATTGCGTGAGCCTCTTAAATTTCTAAGAGAGTAGAAATAATATAGCCATAGAAGATTATAGGGGATTATGAGGTACAAGAAAAGGAAATATATCAATCGGTCACGTCCTAAATCATGGAGGAGGAGGAGAAGCTATCATGTAATGAACCAATAAAATTACCCTGACATGAATCTGGCATGTATTTTGCAATCCTGTATTTCTGCAAATGACTCTTCACATGGAAGATGGTCAATCCATCAGAGTTCATCAGTTTTAATATAGCTTTCGGTGTTGCCTCTATATAATAAGGAAGAAAGAAAAGAGACAATCAGATGTAAATATCACTTTCATCAACATCGATATTTACAACAACCTTACTTACTTTCGGCACCTCCTAGGCGATTCACACACTCAACAAACTTGTCATGAAGATCCTGGTTCCACCTAATACGTGTCTTGCTTGATGAGACTTGTGTCCCATTAGAACCTTGGTTGCCAGAAACAGTTGCCACACTCCCTTCTGACACATGTTGTGGGGAAGAGAAACCCATCTGATCAACATGCAAATTATATGTGTCAAGACCAACCAAAAAAAAAAAAAACAATTAACTTAGTCTTCTAAATTCATGCACTTGCCGTGTGATCCTGATTTCCCATATAAGGTGATTTTCTCTTAACTGAGGCAGCATCATTAACAAGCAAGCTATTTTGTTGAAAAGGAAGAAACTTGTTGGTGGTGGACAAATTCCTATGAGAAAAATTATTGGACTTTTCAGGGGATCTACAGTAGTATTGATTACTAGTACTACTCAATGGAGATTTCACTAGTGCTTGCAGGGTATTGGAGAATTCAAAGGTGGGGTCAATGGACTGATAAAGAGGGAAATCCATGTCGTTCATCTTGGAAAACTGAGAGGTCAAAGAAGGATTACCAAGTTGAGAATCATATTGCTGAGCCTGAAACCCCATGCATCGTTCTGTTGCATAAAAAGCAGAAGCTGGAGATTCAAAACGGCTCATGATGGTGGCAGAAGATTTTGGTGGTGCTGATTGTTGGTGGCCTCCTTCTCCAGCTAGCGTTTGGCTGCAACTTCCAATATTCCAGGCATGATTTATATCTATGAATTCACAATAAGTATTGTTACCAAACTCTGAATTATTGTTTTGCTGATGAGCTGGAACTCTCACTGAGAAATCAACCATGCTTTCGTTCATTTACAAGGCTCTTGTTTGTGATGATAGAAAGTTAAGGCTAGATTCTGTTTTAGATTTGCATCAGAGAATGAAGGAAAGGAAAGATTGGATCAGAAAAAAATATGGCGAGGCAAACAATAGGGCAGTGTCAAATTATAGCTCTGTGGCATAAAAATTCTGTGTTGTATTCCACAAGGCTTCATGTGTAAGACTTGAATCTAGCTGTCTAAGTGCTACCATACAGTGATATAATTTAATTCTATAATTTATATAGCACTGATGATTTAGGAATGAACGATTGTATATCAATAATTTGATATTGTCAAAGTATGAAAACCACGGAAATAAAACATAAAATGTTTTTGTCTAACGTTGTCCTCACGTAAATTTCAAATGAAAATGCAAGAGATTCAGAAAACTTTAATATAATATAGGAAAGATGCATGAATCTGAAACTGGAGGTTAAAAATAACGACTTAGTAGGCCCAACTATTTATTTCTAATAGATCTCCTTGATATTGGAGAATATTGTTATGGAGCATCTAAAGTGTAATAATTGAATGTTAGATAGATGCCGGCATAAATTCACTCAAACAATAGATCTGCAATTATTCCTGTAATGGATTCGGATGAGATAACTTAAGTCGCCCATAAGGTTATTAATATTGTGATTTATTTGATTTATACATAGATGACCAAAACTTTCGTTCTAAAAAGGGAAAATGACAAATAAAATGAAACTTGAACTTGAGTTTAATAAAATGGGTCTCCAATTTCAATTTGGACAAATAAGGGATGGTTCCCGATTTGTCCTAAATGAAATTTGTAACTTTATAGCAAAATAGAAGTGAATGACGATTCTAGAGTAGTTATCAGCTATACTTGAATAGTTAATGGATAACTATTCATGTATCGCAGTTAACTACTCTTGTATCGCTATTAAATATCATTTTCACTAACTATGTTAGAAATATTAGGATCATATTAAATGAGTTGTATCTTGTAAATGGTTAGTGGCTCTATTGCCTATATAAAGGGTCCTAACCTAAACATTTTAGTGTGTGAGATTTATGAGAGTCTACGCCAAGAGGGAGAGTTAACTTGGTCTCTTTCCTCATTACCCTAGTGTTAGGGATTTGTTTTGTAAATCTATTTCCTCAATGAGGAGTGGTCATCACCTCTATGAGGGATGTTTTGATCTAGTCCATGAGGATTAGAATATTGTTGTTGTTTTCATATTCTTCTTCATCATCTATCAATATAAAGATTTGTTTAATTCTTCATCTTGTTCTCTTTCCCTACCGATTTGTCAACATGGTATCAGAGCAAATCTGGGTTATTCAGTCATCTTCATCATCTTCTTTAGTTGATATTGAGTTTTAATGTTTATCGTCCAAGAAGTCATCAAATCTTCATCAAGAATTCAGGGCATCATTATTAAGCAATATTGAGTCTTTGCTATTTGGGATGGTGGTATGTCGTGAAATCAAGATTTGGGGTGCATATTCCAAGAAGCAAATCTAAGTCCAATACATTTATTCAAGATCCTCCTACCCAAATTCATCTATCGCGTTGTGTTTCACTACATAACTCAAATCATCATATCTGACTTTAAAGATTTTCGTATGAAGTATCTTGAAGACAAAAAACCTGATTCTTCTTCTTTTTATGCAATTCAACCCTTCCTTCAAATCAAAGTCAATCAACAAAGATTGTTCAAGAAGTGCTCCCAATCCAAAGAATTCATCCTTACTTTGAAGATCTCTCCTACCACTTTCTTTATTTGCTGTTGCAATTCCGATTCAAAGAAACCATTGTTTCACATTCTCTTGAAAGATATGAATGGGATAGATGAGGTCTTTGTCGTTGTCTTTCCATATTAAACTTTCTAACAATGACTTCTTTTCTTTGGAATGTGACATTAAGCTAAGAGATTCATAGTGGTGATGCAAGAAGTTCAAAGATTGATTTTTTTTTGTTTTGAAATAGTGTTATAAGTGTTGAAATTCTTGGTTATATAAAGAATGGAGTATGCTTAGAGGACGAGTATGGAGTGCCTATGAACTCATATGTGGTGAATCTGTTTATATAGCAGGTACGTGATGGAAATTGGGATGAAAGTATAACCACATTATATTGCATATTGGTTTAATGGATGAAACAATTATAAGAGTCCAATGCAAGAAGTTTGATGAGGCAAGTTACCATTATTGTTTGTGATAGATACAATTGATATTTGCATGGTACAACAATTCGAACGTTGGTTGCTAGAATGCAAGATTGTAAATGAAGCATCGGTCATGTAAGCGGTGATGTAAAGATCGATGTCTTGTTAATGCGTGTTATGACTTTGTAAGAAGTGTTTCATGAGTTCTGCTGCGGAATATCATAATATTGAAGACTAAGATGAAGAACAATGTATTGAAGATTAACTTGAAGAAAATGATGAAGAGAAAGATTAAACGAATGTCTTTTTGAAGACAAACGGAGAAAATTGTCTTCCATTTTTTTTACAGGATCAAAAGAACTCGATCTAATTAATTCACTAAACCCTATTAATTGTATTGACAAGTTGACACTTTCATAAGTTTAAGTAGTGTCAACTTGAGGGGGCGTGTTAGAAATATTAGGATCATATTAAATGAGTTGTATCTTGTAAGTGGTTAGTGGTTCTATTGCCTATATAAAGGGTCCTAACCTAAACATTTTAGTGTGTGAGATTTATGAGAGTCTACACCAAGAGGGAGAGTTAACTTGGTCTCTTTCCTCATTACCCTAGTGTTAGGTATTTGTTTTGTAAATCTATTTCCTCAATGAGGAGTGGTCATCACCTCTATGAGGGATGTTTTGATCTAGTCCATGAGGATTAGAATATTGTTGTTGTTTTCATATTCTTCTTCATCATCTATCAATATAAAGATTTGTTTAATTCTTCATCTTGTTCTCTTTCCCTACAGATTTGTCAACAAACTACTCAAGCATTGCTGATAACTACTCTAGAATCGTCATTCACTACTTTTTGCCGCAAAGTCACAAATTTCATTTAGGACAAATCGGGGACTATCTCTTATTTGTCCAAGTTCGAATTGGAGACCTATTTTGTCCAACTCAAATTCAAGTGTCATTTTTTGTCATTTTCCCTTCTAAAAACATGGATAAGAGAAAATTAAAAGTTCGCCCGATCACTGCATCTTGCAAAGTGGGTATCAGTGACAAAAATTACTAGAAAAGTGCATCTAATATTATATTCAACCTAAAAAGAAGAAAGTACAACTAGGGAGATTCCCGGTGGTGTTCACAGTTAAATAAGATTAATGGGGCTTCCATTACCAAAAAGGTAAATATGTTGAGACATATTGTGTTGAGACATATTCAACGCATTCATATGCCATACATAATTTTCTCTAGATATTTATGTCACAGTCCGATCCTGGGAATTTTCATTCTCTGTAATCTATTTTCTTAGTAAATAATAATAGATATTGATAACTATATATGGAGATTAATTCTGAATAAAAATTTCCCTTACCTAGACAGTAAGAATTAACAAGGAATCGTTTATGTAATTGAGTATTGAAAGGGATTAGTTTCAGATTGAAACTGATTTGAAAAATTATTACTAGTTACATATAATTGGCCAAAACACTTGGACTGTTTGTAATTGAGTTGATAACTCACTGTCTGTACATTTTGGAATAAATCGTTTATGTGCCTTTGCCAATTGGATATTATATCTATTTGCAATAATAATAATGTAACATATTGGAAATATCTGTACATCTTCAAATTCTCATAGACAACATTATACGTTATGAATTACTCCTTTATATATATATATATATATATATATATATATATATATATATATATATATATATATATATGCTACTGTAGATATTAAAAGACTAGTTAATTCTGCTAAACTGAGAAAATTTGGGTGAGATTCTCTGGAAATATCTTTTCAATTGTTTGCATTGGAATTAGCATTTCATATAGAAAACACTTGAAGGGTTATGTATGGGAATAATTTGAGAAAAAATTGCTTATTTTATATATTAAATAGATGATATATCTTAGAACCAAAACAAATAAAGAAGACCTTCATTAAACCTTACATATTTTAAGATTAGATGATCAGAGGATAAATTCAGACACATATTTATTCTTCTTTCTAAAAGGAATATCGTTGGGATGTGGAGGATCGATTAGGGTTGGCTGTTTTCTCCTGTATGAACGCGTAAGTGTTTATATTCTAAGCACAAAGTAAGCAAATGGACAGTATACACATACAACATCACATGCCTCCTCTTATTTCCCCATATAGAAAGCACGACATATTTTACGATGCAGCTTTCTATAGATTGCCTTTGTTAATATGATTGTCATTTCTTCTGTAAAACATTGATCTCGACGTCGAATTGAAAAGGGAAGAAAATGGACGCAAACAGCTTGTGTGTGTGTGTGTGTGTGAATATGGATAGAATCATTCTATTGAGTCGGCAAGAATGTCATGTGTAATAATATTAATCGACGATAAGATTATGATGTCGTTAATCTATTGTACACATATGAATAAGACAGGTGAATATATCAGAATAATAAACAAATAAAGTTTGGTGATTATTGCTTGTCACCGCATCTAATGCATATTATTGTTGTAATCCACATATACAACTCAACTTGACGCCTACAGCCTCCAAAGGACACTTTGAGATAGTGTGTCCTGCCCTTCCCTTTCTCTTTTGGGTTTTCCTTTATTTGAATGTTATTTATATCATGTGCAAAATTTACATTTTATTCCCATCTGTTAGCCATGGCCTGGCCTGGCCTGTGTAACCATAATCGATAGGGATAATCACTACAAGAAAATCGCTACATGCCGACGTCTACTTTGCGGCGGTTCTCGAAAAAACGCAGGTGTGTTTTCGGCGTTCCGGCGGTCGCACACCAACGCAGGAACGCGTCGCCAAAAACGCCGCTACGCGCGATGATTTCGTTTTTTTTTTATTTTCCAGATCGCGTTCTGGCGGTTGTAAGCGCCGGTACGTTGCACTGTTTTTGATTTTATTTCTCGCCCCTTCACCGGCGGTTCGAAGCGCGCCAATGATTTTAATATTTTTTAAAAAATTAATAACATGTTCGCGGTTGGAAACGCCGGCACGTTTGCAATTAATGTGGTCATTACGTGCCGGCGGTCGGAACCGCCGCTATGCTGAACAAATAATATATAACTCTGCCGCGTTTAGAAACGCCGCTGAGTAGCGAACTTTACCTATAAATACTGGTCTTCCCTTAGTTCATTCTCGCCCCTTTCCATCTTCTCTCTTCTTCTTTCTCTCTACTCGTTTTCCTCTCCTTTGTTTACAGTTTTAAAAAAAAAGCATTTTTTTAATGTTTTAGTTTCCTTTTATATTTTTGTTTATGTCATTGAAACTTTAATGATAAACTGTTAGTAACTATATTTAGCCATAGAAATAGTCTTTTTATTTTTGAACTGTTTTTTGGTTTTGTTAATATAAAAAATTTGGATTTATTATAATAAAAGAACTCAGATTGATTTTATGGTTCAATATTTTTATTTTGTTATTTTACATTTTTTATTATTTTTTTATTTATCATTTCTTATTCTCGCATTAATTTTAACCATTATTTATAATGGTTAAATAAATGCTTTTTTTTTAAATACGAAGCTCAACATACCGGCGGTTCCAAACGCCGGCATGTACATATTAAAATAGCATACACGTAGCCGCGGTTGTTAACGCGGGAAAACTGGAAATTTCAAAAAAAAAAAAACCCGCCAATTGCGTTCCGGCGGTTTCGAAAACGCTCCCGTGGTTTCAAAAGACATGTAGCGAAATTCTTCCGCCGGCATGGCCCGTGTCTTTTGTAGTGAATTTATTAAAAGGATGGTTATAACTTTTAATTATAACTATATAGTGGATTGAAGTCAGACATGGTAATCAAATCCATAGAAAATTCCTTAACCATGCATTTATAGCCGGAAAGATGATACAAGCTAATCGTTGATCTTGTGGCGTACTCCTCAAAAAAACACAATATTTTTACAGTATATCTGACTTAGCTTTCCTCTGTCAGCTCAACTTTATTACCTCTGGAAAATCGTAATTCCTCCGTTCTACACACACGCGCGCGCATACACTATTTAGGGATGTGAAATTATCCCTCTTTCTTTCCCTACACTTTTCTCATATACTATCATTACCATTAATGACAAGCCATTATTATATGGAGGGTAAAAACAAAAGTAGGTGGTTAAAGTTTTTTGAAAATATAATACTAGCTACCTCTGGTCCTAAATATAGGACTTAATTGACTTTTTTTGGAGAGACTAAGGTTGCGAAATAAGTTATTAAATAATGACATATTTGATGTATTTTTAGATTATCCATTAGTTTATAGGTAAAATAAACTAGTTTAAGGGAAACAAATAATTAGGTGAATCGATTTATAATTAACTTATTTTGCTTTTTAAGGATTTTCCAGAAAAAGTCAATTAGGTCTTATATTTAGGACCGGAGGGAGTATAATTTTTACTGACTTAACTAACATAATCAATCTAATCAAACAAAAAAATATGTTTTATATTTAAGAATAGATAGAGCTAATTGAGACCTTTTAAGTGGTTTATAAACCGATCCTCCAAATTAAAATACTCCACGCAAGGGGCCGCATTCTTTATCAGAAACAAGGGGCCGCATTATTCGATCTAGTGGTAATGTAAAAAGATTGTGAATATGACAGTTGAGTTATAATATATCCCGATGAAACGCCTTGAGATTGAAGAGAGTATTTATATACTCGCTCGTATAAATAGGTGTTTATTAGTATTTTGGTGTACAGTCGGTTGAGTAGTGTATGTAAATTTCAAAAGCGTGGGGATATAACTTTCGTTGATTAATGTAAAGCTGACAGCAAATTGCAAAGGAAGGTGTAGAAAACATTGAGTTTGAAGCAAATTAATGAATGGAAGTTCGAGTGCGTCCTTCTCATGGAATATGGAGTATATACTCCTCTGTTTATTAAGGCATGGAGAGAATGCTTTATTTAATCCTATATATAAGTCACTTCATTAAATATTTACAAGTTTACCCTTCATTGATTATCTGTTGATTTTATTTTCATGTAGTATATTGGATATTAAATATGAGTATAATAGAAAATTTGATGTATATTTTAGTGGAAAATTAAAGAGGTTTAACTTTTTCTTGCGGAAATGTTGGAAGGTACTTAAAAGTAGGATTAGAGGAATACTCTCTTCATTCCTAAATATAAGATCACTTTCTCCAATTTGATTAGATTGAAGGTGCTGGTTAAATTAGTTATTAACACATGATATTACTAATCTACCTTAACTATATATATATATCTTCATTCTCACTCTCACACTTTTATTTGTTTATTATTATATATAAGCATTATCAGGGTTTATTTGAAAAAAAGTTGAGAAAATTAGAAAGTTACTTATATTTAAAAACAAATGGAAATTTGAAAGCAATCTTATATATATTTAGGAACGGCCAAACGGGGGAGTATTATATAAAAGATATTTGACGTTGTCACTCCAGCTAGAGGCTCATCGGGATGGTGAGGATATATTTTCTCATCACCCAAAACAATGTCGCTACTTTTAATGAAGGGATCTAAAATTTTCGTAATATGAAACACACAGTTTAGATCACATAATCTTATATGAAACCTCATCAATAGACTTATAAGGTTGCTTATTAATGCCCATCTTGGCCGCCGTGGATGGATTCTGATGACTATTTTTTTGTCCATTTTGAAGTCTCATTATAGCTAGTTCGAGAGAAGAAGTTGGCCTGCAAGTTTGCTTCATTTATAAGGATTAGAGATTGAACCATCAACTACTTACTTCAAAGGCGAGAGTAAATACCACTCACACCAGCCCTCAAAAATTGGTTTGGTTATTATCAAAAAGTGAGGTCTAAATTTTAAGACGAGAGTAGGGAGAAGGAGAAAGCTTGAGATTCCATTGGGTGGAGGAGTAGAAGGACCATCTCTCAACCCCAGTCTTGCGGTGGCAAAACACACGCGCTCAAAATAGTTGTCAACGGCCATCGACACCTACATCTTAGGTCTTCTCTTTCGCCTCACCATGGAAGTTGGCAAGTGCACAAGTTTTTTAAGTTTTTTTGTCTACTAATACCATGAAGTAAAACGAGTTGAATGTCCAAGATGATTTTCAGTTGACGGTCCTAGACTCCTTCATTATATATGCAGCGACATTGTTTGGGTAAGAGAAAATGACTTTTCATCATAATGATGAGTCTGATGTGGGAACCTAGATATTCGATACAAGTACACACAATTTGCATGCATGGCAAGTCGGTGTATGTATGTATATTTTTGGGGATTTGCAGTTTAGTCCCTGGTAAGGGAAATTAATACTGGAAGGTCCCAATACATTCCAAAATAATTATAAAGTCCCAGGGGCCCTTTCCTGCAATTGTTTGCTTAACTTCAATGACCATTTTGCCCTCATTAAAGATGATTGTCATCTCACTGGTCCCTACAGGGGAACTATGCTTTCATCTTATGAGGGCAAAATGGTCATTGAAGATAAGCAAACAATTGCAGGAAAGGGCCCCTGGGACTTTATAATTATTTTGGAATGTATTGGGATCTTCCAGTATTAATTTCCCTTACCAGGGACTAAACTGCAAATTTCCCTATATTTTTTTTCTTTCGTTTTGGAAAGTATCCCCAAATTTGCTAATGTGATAATATGAGTTGGAGTGATCTTATTAAGGTTATTTTGATGTCTGAAAATAATAACCTAACACCTTTATATGCAATCATTGACTATATTTAAATCATCTTAATTGATAGATAAAAAAATTTAGAATTAAAAGTTAAATCCTCACAAGCAAATAGCATAGTCACAGAAGATGACATTATCATACACACCGGAAAATTAAAATGGAGTTTTCGATAGTAATTTAAATAAAATATAGTTAGTTAGATACTCTATTTGCACAAACTCCCCGGCCTAGAAACAAAGGTTCTTTTTGACCGGCCGAAATACAAAGGATTTGAATGTTTTTGAAGTTGGTGACGATGAGCTAAAAAGGACTTGGGCTACAGAACTTGGGATGGCCCATCACTTATTGGGTTCTTTGGGCCTTCCAGGTCAATATATTTTTTAATTTCTCGTTCTGATAATGAGAGGTCCATTTGGTACCACATAATTTCATTATTTGATTCTGACAGATAAAATTATTAAAAGAGAGCTTTGCCTTTATAGACGAAGAAGTCATACTCTAACTTACATTGTACTCCTATTATTATATTAAAATTAATACTATAATAAGTAGAATCGAATGCATACATACATATGACGTTAGTTAATGATAGCAATAAATCAGAATGATTAGAAGGCCTTAATTTATCAGATTATGTTAATTAATCCCAAACAGCAATATCAATTAATTATATCTAGTGGGATCTTGGTTCCAAGCACATGATTAGTCAACTTTACCCCAACAAGTGCTGAAAAGTAATTAATGACCCCATAAAGTTGCTTAATTAATCATTCAAGTCTAATTAACAAAAAAGCACAGAGCTGGCGTCTTTATCTATTTCCATTCCCAGCCACTGGGGCAATTTTATACTGATCATGAATCATTTTCCAAAAAAGAAAACGAAAGTGTACCAATCTATTTTGGTTAGATTTGTGTGAACACTCATCAATCAAATAAAATTAGAATAGAAGAGCTTTCATCTAAATCACGCACTAGATCTATACAGGAGCAAAGATATTTGTGTGATATTTGTTTTCGCATAGTGTGTGCATGTGTGTTTTTATTGGATCAACATGTATATATTGACTGAGCACAGTCTTGGTGTGTTAAAATAAGTTTATTGAAGAAGAGAGGAGGAAGCAGGAATGCGACTTGATCCCAATTATTAATCTCTAAAACAACTGATTTGAAGAAGATGTTTTTGTAGTTACTTCCAGATTTCAACATCAACTGTTTCAAGTGCTGACCTTTTTACTACGCTACAATATAATGAATAACAATGTTCACGCCCTCACATGTGATCGTGGCAACGCTGCAATCACTTTTCTCACACGAACACGCAGCGGTTTCTATCAATATCCAATTTAAGAGCACATTTAAAAAATTCTAAATTTTTTTTATCAGCAAAATTATAGAATTCTTTCAAGAAACCATCCTTGGTAAATCACTCATAAACACGTGTATGTGAGATGACCACGTTTGTTTTATTCAACTTTTTTTTTCAAATTCTAGGGAGTAACATTAACAAGTTAAGGTTTCAAATAGAATTGATGAACATGCCACTTTCTACCTTTTAAGAAAGCTCTCATGCCAATGGGTTATACATATATACGATTATATTGGCTTACATAAGATGACTGTTAACTTTTTTTGAGTCGATCCTTGTGTTCATCTTTTTATCTAATCCGCTCCCAGCTTCTGTACATATGGTGTTGTGTGCGCCTCTTTCGCAACAACATAAAAGAAGCCAGATGTACGCGGACGATCTTTAATTTTAGTCCCTTTTCAGGGCTTATTTATCACACAAAATGAACCCGACCAATTGTGCAATGTAATTTCAAAACCCTGCAGAACTATATATTTAAGGGCAGATATATGGATAAATAATATTGTTGGGGTTTGCTCACAAATCATCAAATAATTTGCTAGATGTCTTCTTGCTCCTCTCCAACACTGATATATCTATACAACAACTATATCTGTAAACAATGAAAAACACAGTGCTGCATTTAAAATAAATAGTGATCTGAGACACTTCCCTTATAGGACTCTGTCCTTTAGAGGTATTCTGCAAACAGCCGGTAGCAAGATAGAAAGCGGCTCTCCCCAGAATTAAACAGATACATCTTGCTAAATAGCAAGGAGCAACAGAACTACGGAAGATCTTTTACTCAGTAAGACATAAAATATTCAAGAGGAGGAGGAGAAGAGATGAGCTCCAAAACTTGAGCTTCATCATCCCTTTGATACAAAGCACACACAGTAGATAAGCCTCATCGAATGGTTCAGGTTGAAAAACCACTTTATGATTAATAAATCAATGAATTAATATTCTCATAACGTTAAGTCATAAAACATACCATAAAAGGTAATAATTTCTTAAACGTTGAGAAGCAAACAGGTTTTTCAACATATACACCACATAAGGCATGTTATTGATAAGAAACGTAAGGCTAGTTAAATGCATTTGATGTGGGGTTTTAAAACACTTAATGTAGATCCACGAAATCAGTTTCTAATTTATTTTTTTTCCAACATTTGATTTACAAAATAATAATTGAGTTCCAAGACAAAACTCTCTAAATAATGGAACAGCAGTATAAAGTCTTAATAATAAAACTCTCTTTGAATAATAATAAAGTGCTCCAACATGTTTATTAACTTTGCATAAAATAGGTAGAGAATATTAGCTTGATTTGCTTCTAGTGGCCCACTATTATGCAAGTTCATTCCTCCTCTTAACTCATATAGTAATCCAAATTCACTTATAATTTGGACCACCTCAATCTCAAACAATATGGGACTTGTTCGTATGACACACCCACTCAATATTTCCAACAATCCCCCACATGTGTCATAAGGAACGCCTTAACTGAGTACACATGAGTATAATCATTGTATTTAGTGGTCCTCGGGACTATGAACTAGACCTAGACCGATAATACTTGGTACACAGAGAAGTCAGTGGTTCTATGGACTATGAACTCACAGCTTTTGGCGTATACCAGAGGTATTACGAGCCAGATTATACCCCCACATTTCCGATGTTAACGCGTTTTTGCCCGTTAAGACTGGCCATGAGCGTGTCTGGTGCATAACGAATGCTCTAGAAACTTTGCCAAGGTTTCATAGGAGCGGCCCCACTCCGACATTCGTAGAGGTGATTTCATTAAATGTACCTGCAATGAGCACATCATCCCGTAGAATTATGAAATCATTAAGAGTTTATACTCAGTCTCACTAAAAAATGTAATCTAGCACTTTTCCGGGTCATAGGAATGGACTAACAAATTATTTAAGTACTAGCAGAACTGACGCACGACTTGTTCTTACCCATTGAACCTCCTTCATGGGATCTCCAATCACAGAGGTTGGGTTGTCATCGCTGTCAATTTCAAGTTGACTTTAGTCACATTCCCCTCGACTAATTATTTCATCCCGAGGTTTAGTTAACGGCCGATAGGTCAATTGTTGACCCCACAAAATCAATTGAGATATCTCCACAATTTTCAAGCATGCTTATTTATATTATATCTCAAAAGATTTTTACATATACCATTATTTTTCTTCATGATGCTTATTGCCTTTTAGCAATCACAACTCATCAACATTAAATGTTGGTTTATCAACAATTTATTTTCTATTTTGTTTTTAAAGCCATTTGGTCTCAAAATTTTTAAAAGGCAATTTATAATTTATGCCCCACAGTTACAAATATCTCATATATTTAGAAACTTGTCATATAATACATCAACACTATGTGTTGGAATATTTAGTCCAAAATATTTTCATTTTGGAAACTAGTGGATTTTCTCATATAACTTCTGCGTATCTCAATATATACAGCAGGAATCCACTATACACCATATCATATATGGTATCTACCCTCTTCAAAAGAGTTTTCTATATGTTCAATTTTTATATTGCATAAAGTATATCTCATGTATTCATCTAATCCAATAATGCATCAAATTCTCAATAATTTGTGTACACCCAAATCACTTCAAACAAATTAAATTGTTTAGCAAAAACAATAATTGAGCATATGATATCCTAAATGTAAGGCACCCCACACTTTGAAATATCTCAAAATTAAATATTTTAACTTCATTGTCATTTTAACAATGGTTATTGTCGTTTGACAATCACAATTCATCAACAAATATTGGTTATTCTCCAATATACTTACCCAGAATTTTATAACAACTTAGTGCAAACGTATTTCATTGTGCACCCACATTTTAGGAATTTTCATACTAAATATCTCATTTATATTTAGCAATGAGGAAATTACAATTAGATTGAAATTTCATCACATAATATGTGTTAAATATAATTGGGCGAATGCTCAAAAATGATACAGAACTATTGGGCAAGGAACAAAAATAGTACATAACTATTTCAATGTACAAAAATGATACCTAACTTTACCATAGGATCAAAAATGATATTTTCACTAATAAGACAAAAATATTATACATGAAATGTCCAAAAAGCCCTTATAATTAAATAAACTTTTACTGGGCGACGATTAATTCATAAGGACATTTTGGACTTTTCATGTCTAATATTATTGTCATATTAATGAAAATATCATTTTTGATCTCGTGTAAAAGTTGGGTATCATTTTTTACCTTGAAATAGTTATGTATTATTTTTGTTCCTTGGCCAATTTTTTGGGCTTTCGCCCAATATAATTTCACAGAGAAACCAATTAATCCGAGGGATTATATGGAGATTATATTTAAACACTACTATCAGAGTCACAGAAAACAATTATATTATCTTCCTAACATGCAACCAATGTTTTTCATTCACAGATAATAATTTTGATTTACCAATTTAATGTTAATCAAATCCTCAACGATGAAATCAAAATTTCAATGTAAATATGTAATGTGACCCCTTCACATGTATAATTTCTTAGGTGACTACTACACTCTAAGAAAGTCAACCAATTAATTTTGAAAATAAAACCTCACTAAGAGGAATTAATTTTACCAATGAAATGCTCACATCTCAAAATTAGGCAAATGTATGCAGAGGAAATCTACATTAATTATTTGTTGACATCCCTGACATTAACCTCACTGTATTACTATAATTAAACATATATTGAATGTCAAATAACCAATTTCACACGATTAAGTTACTGACATCACAATTTCTCATTTACATATAAATCTATTGATTTTAGTCCCAAAAACTAAAACACAACTTTCATCTCTCGGAAGTATTATACCAATTTAATCAATACATATCAACCAAATCAATTATGGTTTTTTTTAAATGTCGTAAATTATGCAATACACATGCATATTTTCACATAAAAATATTCACCCAATTGAAACCTTCCATGTGAGATAAATAGTGTTCATGCACATATATTTAACTCAAAAATAATAACTATCACTGCGAAATTTCCTTTACGAAAATTGACCATAATACTCAATGTAAAGCAATAAATTGCACAGCCAAACGAAATTAGTAATAACAATTAAACCAAAGAAATTGTTATCCAACTTAAATGCAGATTCTCTTAAATGCCATACATTCAATTTAAATATTACTCCTTCAATAAGAATTTCAATCAAACTCATTTCCTTTTCTAAGGAACAACATTAATCCCAAATAAAGACTCACATGTAAGTATCACAAATCACATATAAATATTGAATATAGTAATTGAAAGATCATGTCTTAAAATCATTGGCATTTTCGTTCTTATTGAACTACAGAACATATGAAGCAAAATGGCAATCACAAAGTCAAGGCCATGGTTCATATTTATGAATGGTCATAAAAATACCTGTTCGGTGAAACTGACTGCACATTTCCTGCAGCATCTTGTTGTCCCATGGAAATCAAAACATTATATTATCATGTCAATTATCTCTCCATAATTGCACATCACCCATGACTAGGATTTTGCATCCAAAAATGCAGTGTTTATAAAAGTCTTAAATGAGTCCAATTAATTTGGCTCTGGGTGCTCACTCACCATAGCCCTCATGAGCATATGTCACATGCCCAACAAACGAATTTTGTCTATACAAAAACAATGGACTCAATGCTTTAACACTTCATCGGATTATGTCTACCACCAAGGTAATTTTATCCGGATATCTCTTTGAGTTAAAACTCAATTCTCATATCATCTCTAGTCTTAAACAGTTTCTAGAGGCTTACACATTTCCATCTCAATCCACACAGGAAAGAGTAGTAGCATATTTTGGCTTCTTAATTATAAAATCTCAAACTTTGTCCCTTGATGGTGACAAATAGATGTAAGGCTACAAACATAATCTAAGACTCAATTCTTAGAACACATCATCTCTAGCAATAATTGCTAAAGGCTAAATTCACTTTCATCTCAAATTGTTATATCTCAAAAGTATCCTGGACAAAATAACAAATAGAGATATGAGACAAATTATATATTTCCTACACAATAGGAAAATACAAAAATAACACCACTAAATCCAAAGTTTAAGGTCTCCTTATTTGATGAATATGCCGACGCCAAATCAACTCTTGTCGGAATTGCAGCATCAGTGTTCAACTCCATTGCAGAAAGAACACCGGAATACCTCTAAAGATTGTTGGCGTCTGCTCACAAATCATCAAATAATTTGTTGGATGTCTTCTTGCTCCTCTCCAACACTGATATATCCATACACCAACTATATCTGTAAACAATGAAAAACACGGTGCTGCATGTAAAATAAATAGTGATCTGAGTCGCTTCCCTTATGGGACTCTGTCCTTTAGAGGTATTCCGCGACCACCGGCAGCAAGATAGGACGCGGCTCTCCGCAGGATTAAACAGATCTATCTTGCTAAATAGCAAGGAGCAACAGAACTATTGAAAATCTTTTACTCAATAAGACATAAAATATTCAAGAGGAGGAGGAGAAGAGATGAGCTCCAAAACTTGAGCTTCATCATCCCTTTGATACAAAGCGCACACAGTATATAAGCCTCATCAAATGGTTAACGTTGAAAAACAACTTTATGATTAATAAATCAATGAATTAATATTCTCATAACGTTAAGTCATAAAACATACCATAAAAGGTAATAATTTCTTAAACGTTGAGAAGCAAACAGGTTTTTCAACATATACACCACATAAGGCATGTTATTGATCAGAAACGTAAGGCTAGTTAAATGCATTTGATGTAGGGTTTTAAAACACTTAATGTAGATCCACGAAATCAGTTTCTAATTTATTATTTTTCCAACATTTGATTTACAAAATAATAATTGAGTTCCAAGACAAAACTCTCTTTGAATAATAATAAAGTGCTCCAACATGTTTATTAACTTTGCATAAAATGGGTGGAGAATATTAGCCGAATTTGCTTCTAGTGGCCCACTATTATGCAAGTTCATTCCTCCTCTTAACCATTGTTGTCAAACTCGCGAGTTGACACTCCGATTTTACCGTTTTTACGACACTACCTAAACAAAACGTGTCACGAGTCAACTAAATTTTCAGTCTTTAAAAATTCGGTAGAAACTTACGTGTCTACATTGTGAATTTACCGTTTTTACGTTTCTATCTTATAGAAAATTGTGTTAACTTGCTACTAAACTCATTTTAATTATTTTTAATTGACAAAATTCAATAAATTTAAATATGGATTTCATGGAAATTTATCTATTGAGGTTGATATAATATAAAAGAAATATAAATCTACTATTTGTATTTAAAATAAATTCAAGTCAATTTATTATTATTTTTTGTATTCTTATTTAATTATATAAAAGAAATACATGTTTTTTGATAAATGTAAACTCTTACGCGTTTACAATTCGAGTCAACCGATCCGAGTTTACCTTGTCTCCACGAGTTTACTTAAATTCACGAGTTTGACAACCTTACTCTTAACTCATATAGTAATCCAAATTCACTTATAATTTGGACCACCTCAATCCCAAACAATATGAGACTTGTTCCTATGACACACTCACTCAATATTTCCAACAATTACCTTAGGTCCTAAATATAAGACCGAGTTGATTTTTTTTTAGAGATATTAAGATTGTAAAATAAGTTATTAAATTATAACATATTTGATATATTTTTATATTATCTATTAGTTTATAGGTAAAATAAACTAATCTAAGGGAAAAATTGAGGTAAATCAATTTATAATTAACTTATTTTGTTTTTTTTTTAGGATTTTCCAAAAAAATCAATTAGGTCTTATATTTAGGACTGGAGGGAGTATACAGTTCCATTCGTGAATTAATAAAAGATATGTAAGGAGGTGAGCTTATTCCTGACTATAAAATTTTTTGTCATATTTCTCCTAAATCGTCCCTATTGCAACTGTAAACAAAAAAGGTGGTGAAAATAAAGGTATGTAGTTGAATGGTGTTTCGGTGATGTCATGTGATTTAAATTAAATTAACTAACATCTTTGTTTTGATCAAATAATTAGGTACATATTAGACTGTGAAGATCAATTTAGGTTTAATGCTGCATATTGGTGACTCAAAATTAGTGACAAAGACGTCAACTATAAAATGGCATCCCTGTTTCGCGCAGTCCCTGATATAAAACTTTAAAAGATCTTAATCCGTTTTATTTTTTATATTTATTGATTTAATTTTCTATTCATTATTTTGGAGCGAGGCAATTTGAATACCGACGAATAATACATTGGGAATTTTCCATGTGATCAATTTCTCTAACCTGTAAACTAGTGCAGTTTCTCTCACCAAAAAAAAAAAACTAAAGCAGTTTAGTATTATTCATTCGAACTTCAGATGGGATATATTTCATTTAATCTAATTATGTAAGAGCTTTATATTACATATTTAATGAAATGCTATGTTACTTTTTTAAAAATGATTTTAACTTCCAACCAGTGCTATGGAAACTTGGACTGGACAATCAAACTGGTATGACTGTCACCCCGAGCATATTTCACTTTATCTTGAATGGTTTGGCCGCTTTAAAGGTAGGTTGCATTGAACTGTTTTAGATTGTCTATTGGACCAGAAACTGAGGTCCAACCATGAACCAGAGCGGTTTTTAAAGAATAAGATGACCAAAATAATTATCATGAAATATGGAGGAAAAGAAAAAAACAAGGACACGTATCTACCAATAAAAGATTACTCTTGTCCATAAATACCCCTTGACCCCTATACGCGTCAATCAAATCACACTATTTGATCATCATTTCAATACATTAGGTATTTGAGAAAAACGTTAGTTGCATTAGTGCTTATTATGAATATATTGTTGTTATTAAAATTCTATTTATACTAAAAAAACAGTGAATTAGTGACAAAACTAGTAATATATTTCATCGTTAATTTGTTGGTCGCTAAAGAATTAGCGACAAAATTCTGTTGCTCATTTTTTTAAGCATTGCTAATTCACTTTTCTTTTATTATAGCTCATGCGAATTTATAACTTACAAATATATGTATATATAATATTATTATTGTTAATTAATTATTACATGTACATCATTTATTGACCATCAATCCAACCGGCCCAAATGCCTAAACGTGTGAATCATGACCCATTTTTCGTCACCAATCACCCGCCTTTGATAACATTGCTTCAAATTTTACCGTGTATACTGTTGAGATTTCAGAGAATGGATGAAAAGGACATTGCAATCATAAAATTATATACGCGGATGCATGCTTATTATGATCATTCTTATGCCACTTTCATGTGCTCAAATTGAAGGAAATCTATACGCGAAAAGTAAACGACATGAGATTTTTCATCATACCATGATGGTTTTCTTTGTTTCTTACGCTCTCCATTAGCCAAACCATGGAGTTCTCTACCAATTATTACAGTCACTTTTACCGCAAGAGTACATGACATCAAAAGGGCTATAATAGCTTAAGTGTGATCGATTTCTTAGGAAATCACTCACGTTAATAAGCTCACCCATCTCTATATCCTTTACTGGAATGTATGTATTTGTACAGCAAAGTTACGTTTGCGGTTGACTTTTTCAACGCATAATATACATACATACATACATATGCCTATATAATATGTGTGTGTGTGTATGATCAATAATTAAGGGAAATGTGTCAAGCCATTCAAAATTTGTCATGCATGGGAAAAATTTTCATCAGACAGATAGATGTGATGATGAGCTTTGGTGGCTAGGTCTTTAATTTGTTATTATTTTTTGGGTTCAATAAACTGAAAATCAAAACCAACCTTTTCTGAATTCGTATTGCTCCACAAGCAACGGATAATATGTGTATATATTTTGTTGCTTCTCTTTGTATTGTTTTCTGGGAATCAATCAGAAAATGAGAAAGATGTTTTTTTTTTGGAAAAGTATTGGTTAATTAAGAATCATTTGAAAATATGAATTCAAATATGTTAATCGAGAGAAGGGAGAAAGTTATTCGCGTCTAGGATACCCTTGATAATCCGTAAACAGAATATAGCTTTCTTCTAACATATAAAGAAAGGCAGGGGGAGAAGGAAAACCTAAAATCTGCTAAACAATAACACAAACAAAAGTTAGAAATGTGGAATTTCATGGAACTTTCCTTGACATTGACAGGAGATGCTGAGGGAATAATAAACTAAAGCAATTATTCCAATCTTCAGAGGTGATTGAATATTTTTGGGTAAATATATTACATGTCTTTTGGTACCATGTTATCTTTTCTCTTTTTTGTAGCTACATACAAGCTCCATTGGAATTATATTCTTATTATTCCGTTATAAATATAGATGCAAGATCACTTATCATAATTAAATAAGCCGAAAATGTATTTTCTTTATTTCAACAAATATTCCCTCGTCACCAAATTAAAGAACTCATAATAAATCTTTCACGCATTTTAATCACAAACACTTTTTTCTCCTTTCCATCTGAACTATGGGAAAAACATGATGTCGATTGCATTCAAAAGCGTAGGTGTGGCCCCTCATCTCTCCATCTTTTTAACAATAAACCTTATCTTCTGTTCAATTGTTGCCCTGGAAAGGCTCTCCATGTCCCACGCTCAATTCCTTATTAAAATTCCCTTCCAAACAAATGGAACCAATTTTGCTGTTCTCATATCAATAACAAGTTCAATTAAATAGAAAGGCTTGAGGCCATTTATAACCTTTTAAAAATAGATTTGTGCAAGCTCAAGGAGGCCGTTGCAAAGCTATCATGGCTTCTTGTATAAGATTCGTCTATATGCATGGCATTCATTAATCAGCAAGTGACAAAATTTCTCTTTCTTTTTTTAATAATGACATAAAGTTTAGGTAAGTTGAGTCCTAGAGTTTACCAAGATCAGTACAGATCTTCAGGCTAAAAGAGCGTTTATAATAAAGGTACTTACAGGTACTGCTCACCAGCAAAAATGTCCTCACATTGGATATTTAGAAAACTTTACACTCTTATCCATCAAATAAAGCTACTATTTCAACTGAATTATTATACCGGGATATTTAGAAAGCTGCGCTAGGTAGTTGCAACGGGTGTAGCCATGTAATCTTACACTAAAAAGGATAACCAAATTGGTTTGAGCAAATTTGCTGATAACTAGCTATGTGTAAGGGGGTTAAGATCTCAATTATCTATCTTATCTGTGTTATATGTATTTTTTCATTTGACTTAGCTTTTCTTACCATATCTAATTAAGTAGAAGAAACTGACCATATATAGTCCAGTATTATCTTTAACTATAATTCGCGGAAGTTCCAGGGAAATTAATAGACATGCTGGATCAAACAAAATGCTTTCCTGGCTAGTCTATCATGATAGGTCTCTACATATAAATTTAAGATGATCAATCCTAATAAGGACCCAATAATCACAGTGTACCAGATACAAATTAAATATGAAAAAGTGTTAAAGGTTAATTAAGTAGTAGTTGGAATTGATGTTAATTATTGGCTAGGAAATTTCTTGCTTAATTATCATCTATATTTAATTTATGGTTGTGAACACTATGTCAATCCAAAAGTTCAACAGAAGTGAGATTTTTATCATTGGATACAAAATTACAAGTATCCCTCTCGGTTTGATTTATATACTCATATCCAACTGTGTGTGTGTGATATTATGATAATATAAATGGTCTGTATTTTTATATATATTATATATTGCACAATAATCAGCGCGTGAAACTGAAATCCATGAAGAATGAGATTGATTTTGGTCCCATCTCAAAGATGCATGGGTAGAGCAGTGTATTTCCACTTTGGACTGTCTAAATCTAATTAAAGTATATTATGTTTACAAAATAAAAAATAAAAATAATTTTTTAACTATCATTTTGTCAAGAAATGTAATTTTAAATTAAAAAATTGTATCACCAAATTAGATGTTTAATAGGCAAATGTAAAATAGTAGTTTTCTAATTGTTGTATTTTTATTTTTAATACTCCACAGTTTTTTGCCAAATTTTTCTTGTATGTGTATCATTTATTTAAAATAAAAATAAAAGAAAATAATCATTATCATGAAACAAGATGTATACGTTTGTGTGTGTTAAGTGTAAACATATATATACGCCGTGTGGTAAAAAAACACATACGCCGTGAATTGGTGAGTTTGAATAATAATATAATGGGTTAAACATACTTTTGGTACCTATAGTTTACTTCAATTTGAGTTTTAGTCCCTGTAGTTTAAAATCGATGGTATCAGTCCTTATAGTTTACTTCAATTTGGGTTTTAGTCTCTATAGTTCAAAAGTGATGGTTTTGGTCCCTGAAGTTTGCTTTGTCTATAAAAGTTAGTCCCCAAAGTTTAAAAAGGATCTAAATTTGATTTTTGAGAGAGTCAAATGTACTTATGTGTCATGTATTATGTATATTTTGCTGACATGGCATGATGACTAGGCATGATGAGTTAAATATATACTTTTAATTCCAAAATAATAAAAATAAAAAATAATCAGATTGAAACATCATCTTCCAGATCCCTTCTTCGTAGATATGCTGGAAATTTGAGATCAAGAAGCAACATGATTGCTATTATCATAAGGATTAATTCCTTTTTCATTATATGCTTCATGAGTAACATGATTGCTCAAGTTTCATAATATGTCACTCAATGACATATCATGATATCACAATGCTACTAATCAAAGTCCACGTCTACTATCTTGAAAGTGTCAAAGATGGAGCATAGATGGTCTCGCACATGTACACCACATATACATCACTTCTTTGGGTGCAAGATTGGATACGAAAGTTCTGCGCATTAAAATATTAATTAAACACATATATCACGTATATTGTATAATGTTTAGGAAACAGCACACCAATAGATTTTAATTAATGATTCTAAAAACTCAATGTAACACATAAACAAATGAGTAAAATGTCATTTAAATCCCTCCGAATATACAAAAGGAAAATTCAGGAACTCAAACTTCTAAAAGGAACATGAAGGAAATAGGACCTAGTTGACATTTTAAAATTGGGTGAAAAGACAAAATTGCCCTAATCATAAAACAGCATTTACTAACCACCCTATTGAAAATGGTGGGTCTAAGGGTGGTTAGTAATTTCTGTTTTATGATTAGGGTAATTTTGTCTTTTCACACAATTTTAAAATGTCAACTAGTTCCTAGTTCCTTCATGGTCCTTTTGAAAGTTTGAGTTCTTAAATTGTCTTTTTGTATATTCGGAGGGATTTAAATGGCATTTTCCCTAAATAAAGGGAAATCAAATAATTCTTTACACAATATTATAATATATCAATCATGTTGGGTTACTACTCATCGTGGCGATTCTTAAGCCTTAAACAGCGTTCTCGAGCTGCTTACTAAATATTACACGAAACCAAACCAAACCCATATATTGATCATTTCCATGCATCACCCTTCCAAGCGGTAAAACCTAACCTCATTTTGTGTAATTTTTAAAACTGGGAGGCGCCTCTTATACATATATACATACCCCACCATATCAAACAAAAAAAGAGTAAATAAAAAGGAAATCAACACTCTCATTTTTTCCACAAAAAAAGTTGATGGCATGCCTTTAAAATATCCAACAACACCAGGGACAAAACGGTAATCCAGTCGTTTTATAAGTATACCTCCAGCTCACACCCCAACACACACATACACAGTTTCAAAAGATCGACACTAATCTTGAAGTGGTCGATAGATCAAAGATGCATAGCCCGTCGTCCCATAAAAAACCTCTCCACCCTCTCCAAGCTTCTTCCTACATGGAACCATCTTCATCTTCACCTTCAAGCTTAAGCTCCATAAAGCTGAAAAGCCTAATCCATAGCCTCATAGTATCACGTATGTGCCGAATCATTTCCAAAGTCAAAACCATTATCCTTGAGATTCTGAGGGACAACCACAACAAAAAGCGTTATTACACTAGCAGGAAGAATAAGATCATCTTGGGATCCTTCAGGCTTCATTACAATTGGTGTTCTTCTAAATCATCCCATGTCTTGCCTGTCCCTACACATATTTTCCAAGAGTTGCCTGCTTCTTCATCGGCAGCCACAAACTCTTCTTACTATGATTCATCTCGGAATGTTTCATGTGAGGAGTGTCCCGAATCTCAGCTAGCAGGTTATCTTCAATGGCTGGAGGAAAAGAGTGCGGGAGAAGAAGAATTAGAAGTGAAACAAAAGGAGATAAACGAGATTGATGTGCTGGCAGAAATGTTTATTGCGAATTGCCATGAGAAGTTTAAGTTGGAAAAGCAGGAATCTGATAGGAGGTTTCAAGAAATGTTGGCCAGGAGCATGTAAAATTACAAAGGAAGAAAGCCCAGTTATAATTATATATTATTATGGTGATGATGTTTTACATATCCATATTGTATGATATAATTGAGGCTTTTAAATTAGTCACCGTCTAATTTTCCCTTCATCTTTCTTTCTTTGTTGTAACTTTTCTAAAAGAAAAAACTGATATGGGGGCTGATGAATTATTGGTATTAATGTGGGATTCTTGTTTTGACTTAGAGGCATCAATCCACGTTTTATTTTGTGTATGTGTGCGTGTGTGTTTTTAAAGAAAACTTATTAAGGCCTTATATCTGAAGTTCGGGCTATCATAAGTTTCATCTCAATTAGTATAATTCTCTCCTCCTTAGCCGGATCTTCTCTTTAATTGCTTGCCAATTAATCAATATGTTGTATATTATCTCAAATAAGAAAAAATGAATTATAGAAATTAAATTTGATGTATAGCCGGATTATCTTCGACCGGATTGACATATAACAACACAAAAAGTATTGTTTGCGTTTATGGACAATATTATTTTGTTGAATGCCGTACAACTTGAAACGGCGCCGTCCTGGTCTCCGGGACACATTAGTGGCAAAAACATTATCCATTGTTAACACGATTGATGGATAAATATAATTTGGCATCAATGTCATTGTTTGCTAGCGCTTGTGTGACTTGTGGCATGCACATTTTTAATTGATTGTATTTCACTTTTTTTCTTAATATCAATTAATTAATAACTTTTAGCCCCATGAAGCTTCCGACCAGATCTCTCGCTATTTGCTTGCAGAATCTAAAGCAGTACACATGTCCATCTATATAGGCTATACAATTTTTGTAAAACTCTCAGTAAGTTTGGACTTCATTTTTATTCGACAGTCTATATTACTTAGCTTACCTACTCCGACCCACCTTCAGTTTTTCTATTTGACTTTTGGTACATAAATCGTTGTTACTTGTTTACGTACGCTATCTTTAACACGTTTGAGTATAATAATTAAATCGGTAATGTTATTTATACTCATCATAGCTATTAACTGCGAGCTTCGTTTGATAAAATTCTTCCGGAAAGCGCAGAAAAATATTAAACTATTAAGAAGCTAAAAATGCCTTCTATACCGCTCTTTGTGGAAGATTCACTAACAGAAAGGTATTATTTATTGTGTTGGGCTCTTAAACATGAACCTTAATCTGGACACTGACTCAGATAATGGTAGTAATTAATTAATTGTTTTCGGGGCGCCGAACTAAATGCAAGGATCAAGCCACTCACTCTCATCTTAATCAGATCACACAAAAGGACAGGACAGCTAGACAGAGCTTTGATTTTGAAGGTGGCAGAGATAAAGTGATAGATCCAATATATATATATTTTTTTCTTTCTTAGAAAATCCCAAGTCCCAGACATGGGTAAACTAAACATCTAAGAATCAATCTCGTCGTTACTACTACAGCGCACACACATGTATGTATGTATTTGGTCATTTAAATGGTTTTCCAGTGTGCACTACATATGATCCCGTTTTTAATTTGTTGGCACGGAGCAAAGAGGAAATGTGAAACCTCTAAGAAGAAAGGGACCAAAGCAGGCGGCTAAAATGAATAATTAATTAATACTACCTCCGGTCCTAAATATAAGACCTAATTGACTTTTTTTTGGAGAGATTAAGGTTGCAAAATAGGTTATTAAATAATGACATATTTGATATCTTTTTAGATTATCCATTAGCTTATAGGTAAAATAAACTAGTGTAATAAAAAATTAGGTAATAAATCAATTTATAATTAATTTATTTTGCTGTTTTTTTAGGATTTTTCAAAAAAGTCAACTAAGTCCTATATTTAGGACCGGAGGGAGTATATGTTACGCCGCATATGATTTACTGGACCACATCATGCTAAAATCATGTTCACTATCATTATTGTTAACTTTCAGCTCTCTTTTTCACTGTATAGTATGGCTAATGAAAAATGTGGCAGAACTTGATAACTAAAATAACCACATATCACATGTAGATGAGAAGAGTATAAAGAGTCGCTGATGCGTACTTTGATGCAGTACTTATGTTATGTGTTATGAAAGCAAAAAAGTTGACCGGTATTTCCAAATTCAGATATCAACTATAGTTAAAAATTACTACTGCAAATCAGGGCAATAGTAACATTTAATTTGCCGTTTTTTCACGCTAATGAACCTAAAACCGGCGACCCAAATAGATGCTTTTTCTAAAGGTTCCACATAACCAGCTGTCCAACTTGCTTACATTAATTTTTAGTTATAATGGGTTATAAATAATCAGGCTGAATTTGTTTTTACCTAGTAAAATATATAAGAGGCAAAAGTTGTTCCTTTTCTTCTACTATAGCTTAGAGCGTCTCCGGGATTTGAGATTAATAGGGCTAATTTATACTCCAATAATTACTGATTCTAAAACTACGAGGGACTATAAGTCTAGAGATAATCATTAGTCAATGATAGGCATTGTGTAATTAAAGTTTCTTTGGATCTAGTGGGATTTTTATTATTATATATATCAGTAAAGAAATGGAAATGTGTGTGTGAATGCAGACAAAAGAAGAGACAAGTACTTGTCCGGTTCGGCCATGTGATGGTACCTCCCATGTCTATTAATTAATAATTCACACAATCAATCATCAAATATGCCCAAATGAAGCAACTCAACTATAGGGCATTAACCATGAGATAATTAATATCAAACGTAAAGCCTGTTTAATTTTGATGATGATTCAGAAAGATTAGTAACGTTGTGTTATTATTTCCATGATGATCTGATCGAAATGAAAGTGTTTAGACCAGTCAAGTGTGCTTTTTCCTGTAGATGGGGATCATGGTACAGTGAAAGAAGGCATCAATACTGATGCCCCTCTTTTTTTTGGTCATGAGGGGGTATTTCCCCTTTATTCCAGAACTTATCTTTAGCTGCTTTATTTTGAAGAGGGAATAAGGAAGCTTTTGGAAGAGATGTAGAGGGGGTAGATTGATTAGGTTCCTTTGGTCTGCATGTTTCCTGATAAATGGACTGCCTTTAAACACTTACATGTAAAAGTGAGTGCACACACATATATGGTTGAAACCTTCTTGGTTATTTTTAATTTTTTTTTATGTGTACATACTACAGAGAGACATGGAGAAGCAGAAGCTTCTTCCGTGTATCATGACTTGATACATATAAAGGTTGGTAGTTGGACCACATGCCACAGAATATATCTACACCTAGTCAGGCTACACAGTCTTTTCAGGTGCTAATGTCTGGCCCCTAAATGCAAGTTTTGTACACTTAACACAGTATGCTTGTTCCAGCACAGAGTCACCTAGCTAAAATCTCTCATATTCATTTATTTTATAGAAATAACCATGCAATGAATGTGTTTTAGATTTAAATTGAAATCATTTGTCAAGATTAATTCTGAACGTTCGGTGAGAATGTAATCATTTTGTGGGTTGATGTGATCGATCAGAACTGCACCCATCCAACTATGATATTAGAACACTGTCATGAACCTGGAATGGGAAAAGAAAGGAAATATACTTGATTTCAATGTCAGCAAAATATATATAGAAGCTGATCATATGAATTGATAATTCTTTATAAAAACCATATTCTCTTTCCCAATATTTAAATATTTTTTCCATGTCATTCATTTGCATTTAGAGTGATCTTTATATGACTTTCTTTTTTTATCAGCATCTTTATATAACTTTCTGGCTAAGTCACATTCAAACCCGATTGAATATAGTATCCCAAAGAAATTGTATGTGCTCACATCTATCTTTAAAATTGGTTCAAATCTTATACAAGGATGATCTCAATTCATTTGAGTTTTCGTTTTTGAAATTCCCTACCCCCACTTAGAAAAGTAGCCAACCTAACTTCATAGTTCTTATAATTGTCCCAAAAAAACTTCATAGTTCTTATAATTGTCCCAAAAAAACTTCATAGGTCATATAGATAAGTAAGGATCAACTGGGAATGAAACCACTCAACTTTGTGAAATTCGAAAGTGATATTGTGAGATCTGCTGGCCAACAAAGATTTGAACGTAGACTAATTAAAAGCCTGAGTGAGCATAGACTACATGAAAAGTGAGACGTCATTCTTTCATTTTACAATAAAAAATTAGGACATGGGTTTGGATTTAAGTATTTAACGCAAGACAAAAGCAGGATATATGAACAACTCCTCTTATATGATATCAATGTCGGACATGGCAACACTTTTTAACATCCTCGCCTAGATGAGATTTCATGCTTAAGAGGTTAGATGTTTTCAGTGAAGAGAAAATAAATGACCTTTTTTGGATTGAAAGGAGAAAACATAAATGACACATGATGGTTTATCGGTAATTGGGGCCCTTTAATTTGACCAGAGTAAACAACGAATCAATCTCTATACTCTATATCGTTAGTCTTACAAAAGCCTTTTGGGCTTTGCTGCTTCTGGAAGGGCCTTTGCCCAACACATAATGGCTTGTTGGGCCAATACCCAGAAATTTTCTTTTAACCTGAACATAAATTATTCAAACCATATTTTTCTTTGGGTTAAATATCATTCTGACCGATAAACAATTTTAAAAGGGTCAAATTGGCCAAAGAACAATAAAATGATTCATTTTGGCTAAAGAACAATTAAAATGGTTCATTTTAGCCAATGAACTACTTGAAAATACCAAATTAACCCTTGAGACCCACATTTTCAAAAATTATTTTAATTATGTCCCAAGGGTTATTTTGGTATTTTCAAGTAGCTTATTGGCCAGAATGAGTCATTTTTATTGTTCTTTGGTCAGAATAAGCCCTTTTATTGTTCTTTAGCGAATTTGACCATTTCCAAATTGTTTATTGGCCAAAATGATATTTAACCTTTTTTCTTTTACCAATGCAATGTTCAAATACTATAATTGTTAATGTCGACTACTTTAATTTTCGTTACAGAGACAACTTGAGTCCTTTCACAGTTTCACTTGACTCTTGAATTAAAGGAATATCTATAATTTAGCCATTGCCGTAAAAATAAGGTGTAATTGAAAAAAAAAAATTACAATGGCTTAACTTCTTTGTGTGTCTTGATTAGTGCGACATGTTACTGTAGAAGACCTTGCCTACTTTCTGAAGCCTTTTATTCACTAATTACAGTCATGCAACTACACGGTAGTCAATATAATTATGTAGCTTTTAATCTTACGTTTATTGATGTACTTAGTTAAACCTACGTGACTTTAGTTTTCTTTGATTATACATAACACTTTGCCTTTTATAAAAAAAATGCTCCCTCTTATTCTTAATGCAATAGTAACTTTTAAATCATTTTGGGTATTAAAAGAAGTAAATACGTTAGTTTATACTCTCTCTGGTCCGTAATATAAGAGTCCAAAATTTGAATGGTTTTAGTCTAAAATATAGGAGTTAATCTCACATTCTCTCCACAAGTAATAAGTTTTTTTCTGCTTTGCCCATAATTCTCGTTCATATTTATTAATGCTCGTGTATTTCTCTCTCTTAAAAGTAACATAATAAATATGGGCAAAATTAAAAAATACATTAATTTCAGACACATAACTAAATTTCACATGTTTTCTTAAAAAATATGTTTTGGTGGTTAGACTCTTATGTTACGAACTGGAGGGAGTAATAAAATATGCAGTATACTATTAGATTATATATTAGTTTTATTGGATTATATATTAGTTTTTAAGTCAATCAAATTAGTACAAAAGAAAAAGAATTTATAAGTGAATTATTTAATTTGTCATTATTTCAAAAATTCAATGAGGTCCTGTGTAATCAATCAGGTGGAATGATCATTTACTTAGATGAAGGAGTATGACATTTTACAAATCACAAATCTCTGCATTTATATTCCGATCTAAAGACCGATATATATATGTGTGTGGAAAAAACACGAAAACAAATGTTTGAAATAGAAAAAGGACCACTTGATCATAGTAATATCATAAATGATCATTCAGTGTAGGGAAAATCTCAAATAAGTCCCTCCGAATACCCAAAAGGACAATTAAGGAACCTAAACTTCCAAAAGGACCATGAAGGAACCAGCACCTATCTGTCATTTTAAAATTTTGCGAAAAGACAAAATTGCCCCATCCTAAAACACAAATTCCTACCCCACCCTAAACCCACCCTAGCACCCACCCTCTTCTCGCAATTTGTGTTTTAGTATGGGGCAATTTTGTCTTTTCGCAAAATTTTAAAATGACAGATAGGTGCTGGTTCCTTCATGGTCCTTTTGGAAATTTAGGTTCCTTAATTGTCCTTTTGGGTACTCGGGGGGACTTATTTGGGATTTTCCCTTCAATAATGTAATTGTTCAAATTGTCTAATCCTAAATTTAAATGAAAAGTTGATAATACCCCTGTGTTATTTTTTATATTTGAGGGTCCACCATCATTAACCGTTGCCCCGCCGACAGAGCTCCGCCACCGGCCGCCGACCGCCTTCCTACAGGAGATCTGCTACCTGCAATTGATGTTGCCGGCCATTGGAGCACCAATGTTGGTAATTCGTAAAAACATGTTGATAATCCTTTATTGCAATATTGGTGAACCATTACCCTATTTTAGTAATCCTTTAAATTTGTAAAAGAATATTTTGAGGAAGTGTCTTGTTTAATAATTAATCCATTTTAAAATTACCAATCCATCATTTTTAAAATTTGAGCGTCTTTATTCATTGTTTTACCTATATTTGTATGGGCCAAAGGTCTGAGGAGTGAGAGGGGTTTTATCTTTCTGCTTGCTGGAAAAATCGATTTCATATCTTCAAACAACGAACTACGCACTACGCACTGAACAGCCAAACGTGCATCCCCTCCTTTCCCACTTGTCTCTTGACCCACCCTTCACCTTTCCCATCAGTTAGTGCACTGAATTGTTCATATTTATTAGCGGATACTATAACATAGTGGATTGAAGTAGTCTTGTATAAGAAGAAAGTGCGTTACAAAACTCCGATCCATTCAGTGTAAATCAACCAACAAAATTAGATCATCACACATCTGAAAAATGCTCTATCAACTAATTCATCAAACCCTTATGTGGACAATCCTTGCATATTTATATTGCTCTTGCTGATCCCTCCAGAAACACTAGTACTCCGTAAGTCCGTATAGTAGTCAATCCTCACAGGAAGTAGAATGCCTCAAGAAACTGGCATTTCGGTGCATTATACAAACATCACCAAGAAAATACAAAACTAGATCAAACAAAGCTACAAAAAACAAAGTAAATAGGAGTAGATCGATAAGCTATATTGCTTGGCGATCATCAGGACATAAAACTCATTCTACTAGTTCTGAGTAGGATTTTGGACGCTTGATGGGGCTTTCCTCAAACTGGCCTCCACAGCTTTCTTGGGCTGTTCTTTGCTTCCGTTTAATCTACCCATACTTATTGACATAGAAGCCAGTGATGATAATAACAACTTCCTTGACATACCCCTGCCTCCAGAAAATCTTTGTTCATGATGCACACAAAACGAAGAGAACACAAGAAAGTTGACTAGAATGATGAAGGCCAACACTCTCATGATCTTCATCGCAACAGTTGACTATGGTCATAGAAAGGCACTAAGAATTGATCATGGGGGAGTTAACTATACGAGGTTTTATATGAAGAGGCGCGGGCATTCCTTTGATCTTCTCCACGTGGTTTGCCCTTTCTTTTCATTATATCAAGGTATGGTGTATGTATGGGGATTTGCTTTATAGAATATACCGTCATTATTTCAACTTTGGACTGAATTATGTCCCCATCTTAAAAAGTTAAAACGATACATATATTATCAATAATATTGTTTACTATGTTGAAACATGGAAGCAAGCAGGTGATTATGTGACGCATTAATTGACTAACTCTTGTCCATGACTGTTGTGAAAAAAATCTTCAAATCAATGGGATTGATCACGTGAATCTGAATTGAACCCCCATGTTAGCAGCTATGTAATCAAGTTTCTTTATATGCCTTACTCACATAATTCAACGCCGTACAGAAAGCCACTTAATCATGCCAAATATTTCTAATCAGTCAATTGTCGTCTTCCAGCCCCTGCCAAATACTTCCATGTCTGATATATATCTCAGTAAAAACATGTGAAGTAATGTGCACATTTTAACTCAAAATATAAGTAGCTGGCTTGTCAGATGCATTTGGAATACGAGTGCAGCTCGGAAGATTTAATCCAAGCCAGGTTTTGTTTTCTTCCAATTTTCGTCTGTGCAAAAGATTCTTATTGTTTTATTTCCCCGAGACTGGAAGATATGGATATAAAATAAGGGGAATTCAAACATCTACTGAATGCTTCACATGACACAGCCCCACAAACCTTCTTGCCATCAATATTTAAATATTGTTGTTGTTATTAGAAAACTTGGCCTTACTGTTCATGTACATGATGTTGAATCCGCACTGAGGAGAAAAAAGATCATATGAAGATTTGAAATAGAGCATTCCTAGTGCTAAATATGACTCTTGTAGTCCTCACAGTCTGACTTGGTTATTGGATCCTGACAGGCCATACCGTAAACTGGGACGTTGAATAGATCGACTTGCTCCATTATGAGCCTGGGTCGTTCTTTCCCCCAATAAGTCGTCTGAACCATTGGGCCATAAGACCTTATTATGACCCATGAACATGAATTAGTAATGACGTTTTTGCTGAACAATAATATCAAATCAACAATAAGTTACTTATAAGCCTATTTTTAAGTTAACCTATTTTTAAGTCGAAAAATGTGTTTGATTGGGTTTATCGAAAAATGACTTATTTTTAAGTTAACCTATTTTTAAGTCGCTTTGAAAATAAATCAGACTGTGTAATGAGATTTTTGGATTAACTGTGAAAAAGTTATTTATTTTCCAAAAGCCAAAATATGTACTCTCTCAGTTTCTAAATATAAGATCATTTTTTTAATTTGATTAGATTAAATATGTTAGTTAAGGTAGTTATTAGGACATGATTTTACTAATCTACCCTAACGGCATACCTTTATTCTAATCGCTCTTACTTGTTTACTATAGATAAACATTATTAGACTTTTGAGAAAAAGTTGAAAAAAATTAGTAAGTTTCTTATATTTAGAAACAAATTAAAATTTGAAAGTGATCTTATATTTAAGAACGAGTATTTTTGGATTAGTTGTGATTGGATGTGTACAATAAATAAGAATTTGTGGGGACTACATCATAAACTACTTATAAACTTAATAATATAAGCTACTTTTTTCTACTTATGAAGTAAGCTACTTATTCAAATAAGTCAATTCAAAAATAAGTCCAACCAAAAGTACCTAAAAGCGCAAATTGCTCAAAATAAACTACCTTTCCAAATTAAGTAACTCATTTGAGCAAAATAAGTCCAACCAAACACACTCTAGTTTACTTGTTCTTGCTCCCAAAATCATTAGAAAGCAAAATAAATTATGTCTAATTTTTTCACTAAACTATTTTATTTGACCTATATATTAACTTATAGTATAACTTATTATAACATACAAAATATATTACAATTTACAACTGAGTGACTTACCCAAAAAAGTTAACTTGTTTTTCTATTAAGTGACGAAGAAAAAAGTAGATTTAGATATTTTGAAATTAATTAATTTAATCTCATAAATAATAACTTATGGAAGATAAAAGGACGCAAGTTCGATCCGGGGAGTGACACTTTGTTGTGTCTCCATCGTCGCGCTTGGGGAGGCATCTCCGTAGCTAAGTGAAGCTGGGAGTAACCTACCTGTGTGGACAGACATAAAGGGCTTGCTGGTCATGCTCCAGAGCCCACAGGGACAGACCCCAGTAGATCATGAGTTAGGTGCCCTGCCCTTGAATTGGGTTGAGCTCAAACTCTTCCTAAAATTTTATAAAAAAAAAAAAAAAGAAAAGGACGCAAGTGCGAAAGTTAAGGAAGGGTAGACAACCTTTTTAGGCGGCCAGCTCATTCTATAAAAACCTAATCACATCCAATTAAGCTCATACGTTTCTTCTTTCTCCGCCTTTTTCGTTTTCGCAGCTCCCGGCAAAATTTCGCGCTTTCCAAAATTCAACCTTCCCAAACCCAAGCCCAAACCCAAACCCAAACCTACCACACTTCGTAAATCTCTCAACTCCCATCTCTTCCTTTTCTCTTTCCCCTTCTTTTTCGCTCCTCACCAATAGCCTTTCTCGACATTCCTTGTTTTGGTAATTCAATATTTTACAATTTTTAGTCTTTTCTTTACTATCTGTTGCCACCGCCCAGTGTTGTCACTAAAAATTTCTTCTTGCTCTCGTTTTTGTTGTTTTTGTTTTGCGAGTATGATTTTTATTTTAGTTGTTGGTGAAAGATTATATCTTTCGTTGTAATGGCTTGCTAAAATTTAGGAATCGTTTCGGTGATTGGGGTTTGTCTAGCTCGGCGATGTCATGTTGGTGTTAATTAAGCTTTAATTGGTTAATTTTTCTGTTAACTACTCAATTGATTGACGGATAGAAAAGAAATAGATTTAGGGTTTTTTTCCCTTTTGTCATTTAGATGTGGGATATTCTGTATTTACTCAAGTATTGTTGGTGTCTTCGTGAATGACTTTGGTTGATGTAAAATGTGCCTTCTTGTGTTTTTTAAAGTTGTCTGCAAGGTGAGATATTGGTGACGTGGCCATTAGTCTTATTTCAATCATATTGATGATGACAAACGTTGGATATCTGGCTTGTTACAATTTACAAGTGTATCACATTAACACTGAAGTTTAACTTTCATAGAATTATTGGAACATAGTTGTTCAGAACGTTAAATTTATTTCCTTTCATGTTGACATAATGTGTGGTTAATTTAATAGAGGCCTTTTAAAGTTTGGGTAGGACATTTTAGTGGATGTTCAGGATTGACTAAAATTTGGAAATCAATCATATAAATTTCTGTTGACTGTATTATAGGACCTTAAATTGTTGAATGTCCGTAAAAATGGAAGGGATGTACATGTAACATATTATGTAGAGTGGGGCTGCAATTGCTCGTAGAATCCTTTCTATACTGAATATGTTAGTTACATCATGTCATAGAAAAAAATAAAGGTGTTTCTTGTCATATGTGTTATCTTTATGTGAATTCCTCATTGTAGAATTTTGATATTGACAATGCCCATCTTCCCCTGGATCAAAACAGAACTCCGAGGACTAGCTGCATTTCTGGTGATGCAATATCTGCTGTAGATTCTGTGCCACTTTTCAGAATGTACATGGACATGGAGTCTCAAATTCACCAACTTGAGCAAGAAGCTTACTCATCTGTCTTGCGCGCTTTCAAAGCTCAGGCTGATGCTATTTCTTGGGTATTTCCTTAGCTTCTTCCTTGACTTATCGTGTTAATGCTGTAGTTTCCTGCTTTAAAGGATTATTTGTACCATTTCATATATTCAACAGGAAAAGGAAAGCTTGATAACTGAGCTCAGGAAAGAGTTAAGAGTTTCAGATGATGAACACAGAGAGCTTCTCACAAGGGTAAACGGTGATGACATTATCCACCAGATACGGTATAGGGTTTCTTTCAACATTTGCCATTATTTGCTAAACTAATTATGGACTATTGTTTCCGTTTTCTTTATTCAATGGTTTATGATGGGAAATGCAAGCAGGGAGTGGAGGCAAACTGGTAGTTACCAACCTCCGATGCGCAGTTCTCAATCTATTCAAGATGTTTTACACAGTCCAACTGTTTCTGGTTCTCGCAAGAAACATAAGGCATCCCAACCGGTACCTTCTTTTACTCATAAAGTGACGTGAGATTTAACAGCCCTAGTAGTAGCACTATGCATTCCAGTATTTATCATTAGCTGCCTCAAAGGAGTGGCTTATGATCAGCATTGCGATTAATTTTTTTTTTATGGGAAGGGCAAAAAAGTCATACATTTGAAAAAAACCTTCTGCTAATATTGGTTGTAGGTTCAGTCATTGCCTGGTTTGTCTTCAGTGAAGTCTGTTCCATTTCATGCTGGAGTTGCTGGAGGTAGGCCTTTGACAAGCCGCAGTTTTACTTCACGCTCATCTAATCCACCTGCTGAAGCACAAGTTTCTGATCCGTTGATTGGGAGGAAAGTTTGGACTAGATGGCCTGAAGACAACCATTTTTATGAAGCTGTCATAACTGACTACAACCCTGCAGAGGTTTGTTTATGTTTTTATTTCTCTGATTTTTGTACACATCTGATGAATCTAATTTAAGGTTAATTTATTTCTACCTCCATTTCACATAACTAGATCACTATAGTGTTTTAGACTCCCTTCTTACTGTATCATTATTTTCAGGGCCGTCATGCATTGGTCTATGACATTAAGACACCTAGTGAAACCTGGGAATGGGTTGATCTCAAAGAGGTATTTCTATATTTTGTTGCAGGGAGTGCAACAACTACTTCTAATTTATTATCTACTAATTTTAGTGAAGTAATAATGTTGGATGCATCAATTTGCAACAATATTAGACCTTGTAACAACGCATAGAACACTCATTGCATTACTTGCATATGACTACAATTATGACAAGCTTGAGCCAATGTTTGCATGTGCTTGAGTATTAATCGGATTTTTTTTCAATAATAATAATAATATTTGGAGTTTTTCATGCTGGTACTAAATAAGAAGCAATTTGTTGAATATTTTTCTAGCTACACACATTTTATATGAAAAATTGAATAAGTTTTAATAATATTAGAGGTATTTAGAATTTGTCTTTCAAGTAGAATTATATTTTTTGCTATCATTTGAAGTTGTCCAGAACAACTCCTTAGGTGGATTTAGTGTTTCACGTTTTAGTTTGTGTTTATAATATTTCTACTTAAATGTTATTTGTAAGATGAACAATGATGGGTATGTGTTTGAGAATATCCACAATTGAAATATGCATTTATATTTTCGGTCTATCTTTATCAAGTTGAAGCCATGGTCAGTTATTTCTCTCAAGTTCTTCTTGGTTTTAGAATTTTTATTATTCCATGCTTGGGTCCACCATCAAGATTCAAGAAAGCATTACTCTTCGGTATTTATTGGACTTCTTGGAACACAGAACAGGGATTTTTTTTCCCTTTTTCCCTGCTGTGATTATGATTATGAGTCTAAGAACAATTAGTGTAAGCTACATGTGTTGGGTGGTGACTCAGGTGTGTACTAGTACATTGTTTTCTTACCTATGGGCTGAAAATTATTAATAAAGATTTTTTTGAAGTAGAACACGCAATTTAAGCAGAAAGTATTGTGTGAGGAACTTTCATTCATTCTGATTACTTTTGTTACATGGGATTGGTTTGATAAAAGCCAACACTTGCACAACAAACAAACTCTGCGATTACGCGAGTTGTTTTTTCAAGAGGATGATTATTTTTCTATTTTTAGGATACTGATGTGTGATTGGTTATAGATATCACCTGAGGATATACGATGGGATGAAGACCCAGGCATACCCCATAGAGGTGGTTATGGTGGACAAGGCCATGGGGTTAAGAAATTTCCTCTTAGCCGCAGTGTTGATACTATGGGTATCGGTAGAGGAAGAGGACATCCAATGGTTCAGCCCAGAAAAGAATTTCAGGCGCTGCAAAATGGTATCGTGAAAAGAGTATTGGATGAATTTGAGTTGCTGAATACAGATTTACTGGTTCAAGAGGTGAGTGACATGCTTAGGCAATTTTATTGAGTGCAAGAAATTAGTCATTTATGGTGGGGCTGCTACTTTAACAGGTGGAGAGGGTTTTTGCTGTGAATCACCCAGATCCTACGGAACTTGAGAAAGCTAAAAATATGCTAAAAGTATAGCCTCTGAGCTTCTTCTTATTTCATTTTCTTAATATTAATGCTCCAATGTAATGGCTTTTCTAATTATTGTCCGTGCAGGAGCATGAGCAGGCACTTGTTGATGCTATTGCGAGGCTTGCAGACACATCTGACAATGAAAGTGGTAATGACTAAATACTGTCAACATAGACGTGGTGTATTCTATTTTATATTTGGACTCGTTTCATTCCGTTAGAGGGTGGGATGTCAATTATACGAAAATGAGTATCATGTAAATAGACGAAATATTTTTTTTTTTTGATACAGAATAGACGAAATATTTAGTCTTAAAGGTTTTAGGTTGGAATTTTGAGAAGAATGTTAACTCTAATTAACAAAGGGTATAACTAAGATCTATTTGCCGTGTTTACAGATGGAGAACGGCCACTTTTAGATGGGCAGTTAATGGAGACTGGATGAGAGGTTAGACAGAGGGAGACAAGTGTTTCCAGAGGTACTATTTGAGCTCTATGTTATTTTGTGTGGAAGCGAAATTGTTCATGAATCCAAGGTTTAGTCTTGAAAGGATCCAACTGTATTTATTGACCAACAAATGTAATCATTCCAGTTATGCATTTCTGCCATTTGTTTTTTTATTCTCAGAAAGGGGTGAGCATTCGGCTATTCGGTAAAAACCGAAATAACCGAAAACCGAATTGTGTATATTATGAAAATAGAACCGAAACCGAATTATTTTTATTGGTAACCGAACCGAATTAACCGAAATAATTCGGTTCGGTTTCGGTTTTAACCGAAAAACCGAAATGTTTTTATTTCATAATAAATTTGATTTTTTTCCCATTTTCAATATATAAAACTCAACATTTTATATTGATATATTGCATATTATTTTTAATTTAAAAAAAGAAATACAAAAACTAAAGATTTAAACTCTAAATTTTAACTTATCTAAAGAAATAATATAACAAAATAATATTTCTTTGTATTATTTTTTAATAATTCGGTTATTCGGCTAACCGAATTATTTTTTCAAAAAACCAAACCGAAAACCGAATATAGAAATAATCGAACTATAAAACCGAATTAAGAACCGAAAACCGAAATAACCGAATTCAATTCGGTTCGGTTGTCGGTTTTCGGTTTGATTTGCTCACCCCTACTCAAAATGTGCCAATGGTTTGTCCAGTGGCGATCAAGAAAATGAAGATTCCCCATTTATCAGGCACGTCTCAAATACAAGATGTACTAGTAAACTAAACAGTGATGTACTAGTAACTTACTAACCCTTTCAATGTAATATGAACTTGTTTGTCATCTAACTTGGACAGCTGAGTTTTAGCCACCTATTAGGGTCTATTTGATTCAACCGAAGAAGAATTTTCATGAAGAGGAGGGGTTTCTGGGAATTAACTAGTACAAAACCAGTGCATCGTGTGCGGGTGATTGTAAAAAACATAGTGAGGTGAAGTGAACTCTTGTACCCAAGTGTGTACTTTAAAGGGGCTTTAGTAAGTTAGATGCCCATACATCTAATCTCTATCCAACAAACGGCGACCATTCGACAAAGTGTTTCTAGTCATTGTCAATTAAAGATTTAATATTTACTATGATTATGTCAAGAGTAAGATGTTACAATATGTGTGTGTAATCTTAAAATTTTTAAAAAACTCTTAAAATAAGTGTTCGAGTGCCTGTCTGGGCGACTTAAAAATGCTTTTCGAAACAAAACATAGGTTTCATTCAAAAGCTATTTTGTTCAGTTAAAAAAAATCAAAAGCCATCAAGGGGTAGACGTAGTTAGTTGATATGTTAACCTTGTAAGAATGATAATGTGTGCTTGAATTTTAATAAGTACTCTTAGGGAGAGAGTACAACTTTGTCTATGTGGGCAACATCATTACCCCCATGTCCGGATTAGTTGATTGCCTATAGGAATTGGATAACTGGGTGCCATTTATCTATTATCCAAAAATTTATTATCTAAAGTGGCCTTTTCAACTCTTTTTCTTTTATAACAATTTTTTTCTAAAGCTATTCTCCATGAACTAATCCAAGCATGAGTCAACTTTATTTGGGCTATGGCCTACAATATGACTATATGAGGGCCTAACCTCTCTACCTTTAATTTATAGGCAGAAGATCAATAATCCAGTTTAAATAAAAATATGATTAGGCCTACGCGGCCTAGGTCCACTCGGCAAAAGACAACATGGACCAAGCCCATGATGACCAATAGGACGATATAATACCATAGGGGGGATTCATTTAAAAGCTGCAAGGGGATCATGAGATTCATGACTCAACTTTTTTTACCAATTCATGAATCTCAGATTAAAAGGGCAAAAATTTTCATGTAGTTTAATTTAAGGGGTACTCAACATCACACAGTTTTTTTTTTTGCCTAAAAGTGCCTATGTAGATACCAAAATCAGTCAAAAGTGCCCACATAGTTAATATACACTGAAGATGTTAAATTTTTCTTTAACTTAAAAACCTTTACGAGAGCATTATGAACCAAACTTTATGAGTATTTTTACATTTTTTATTTTCTCTAACTTTGAAAAACTTAACGTCATTAATGTATGTTGAAGGCATGGACACTTTTTATCCATTTTGGTAATTATGTGGGCATTTTTTAGTCAAAACCAACCTTGCGATATTTGATGCACCTTACACTAAACTAAATGGACTATTTTGCACCTTGCCCGTAGTTTAAAAGGGATTAACCCATAGTTGGAGGGACATGAACTTTCAAGGTAATCTTATAGGAATAAGCTTCTTATTGTTCTTAAACATTCTAGCTTAATCATTCACTATTTCCTTATCACTATGATTATACCACAATAAACATAGTTATTTTTCATTTAAACTCTATTGATATTACCTTGAAATCCAATAAAAGTCATCTTTACTGTTTATTTACTGAATTTGGTATTTACATTTTTTTGCCAAGGAATTTGGTATTAACAATATAATATCATTACGTCGTGCAACATATTTTAAAATTCGACCGTTCACTTCCTTAATACTTCACTTCCTTAATACTTTATTGATTGCGAGTAATATTGAGAAAACAATGATAATATAATCCAAACCTTTAATACATTATTATTTGTTGTTTTTTCATACATGACATTATTTGTTGTTTTAATACAATAATATCATTTGACCTATTCTTTGTTTTGTTTGCCTTTTTATTAACTCATTTTTTTGTTTTTTTATCCAAGCACACTCGTTTGAATACTCTCACATTTTTTTTATTTGACCATGGTACTTAGGTAAGCTGGATGTGAGCTATTCTAATTTAACTAGTGGTCTTGAGTTTGAGATTTAAGAGCATTCACAATAATTATTTAGAGTGAACAGGGTTCCCCATTGAAAATTTACATTCTTCAAACTAGATTAATTGACGTTAGTAGTATCAGATATCCTTGTGGGATAAAACTTTATGTTTATGAGCTGATTTAAGGAGGAGTTTGATCTTAATTAAGTTGATAAAACCCCCTACATAGATTATTGAAAAAATATGTTTCTTCAGCATAATTGTGATTTAAATTATCAACGTCATGTTTTTCGTAGTTAATTGAAACATACTTATATTTTTTACATCCTAACCAGTAAAGCTTATTAAATAATTGTTTTTGTCCTATATAATATGTCAAAACACGCTTTTTTAAAAACACGCAAATAGTGTTAAATATGTCTTAAATATACTTTTTTCTACTATTACCTTTGTCTATTATGAGTTTATTGAATGAGACAAAAACATAAATATCAATGAATATGATTGACAATTTAGGGGAAATTTGGGAAAAGAGCATTAAATGATGAGGAAATAAAAGGTAATCTCTTATATTTTGTAACAGAACAAATGAGACTTCGGTAACATATCACATCACAGAAATATCCTGAATAATAAATATTTATGATTTAATATATACTCTTAAAAAAAAGGGTTAAAATTTCACCTGTATTTATGTACTTGTATATAAAGAAAACGTGTAATCAAAAAATTCTTGTATATTTTGTCCAAAAAAAAAAATACTTGTATATAAAGAAAAAGCGAGAATACGAAACGGCCTTCAATCTTCTTCCTCAAGTCTCATGTTTCTCTGCTTCAGTCTGCAACCTGAAATTCTGAAAAGCACAGAAACACATCTGAAACTGAACGATAACTAATTGAGAGGAATCTCACAATCATGGTTAGGTCAGAGAAACATGGAGTAAGCACTGGTAATGCTGATTTTGAAATTCCCTCCCCTACTTCACAGAGCGACAAACAACAACGTAAAGAACTTCGTTCTCGCTACCACCTCGTAAATAACCTTATTCACGGTATAATTTATTTATGTTTCAATCTCTCTATTGTGATTCGCTGCTTTTTCCTTCTTCAAATTTTTATTTTTTACCGTTCCTTGGACCCCAAGTTTGGGTTGATTGAGTGATTTACTAGACCTGCATTTGGAAAATTCTGATTCCTTGTGTTTGTTGGCTCGCCTTTTTCGATTTAACTACTAATCATATTGTATCTTGTGCTTTTGCAGATGAGAGCGAGGACATAACAAGACCTGACTCTAACAAGTTTGATGTGATTTTTAGAGACGTGGAAAGCTTACATGAACGTGGTATGAATTTTTCCGAAATTTGGATATCCACTATACTTCATGGCGTTGACAGTCTTAGTTGTTATGGATATTTTAAATAACCATATTGAATCACGCCGTGATAACAAATAAGAGTACTTCTTAAACAGAAGATCCATTTCTGATCAAAAAAAAAAACAGAACATCCATATTTTTTTGAAAAATTAATTAAGCTAAATAATAAGTCAGTTAATCAATCATTAAGAATTTTTTTTATTTTGGAAAAATTAATTAAGCTAAATAATAAGTCACTTAATATTATATTAACTTAAAACATTAACTAGTTTAATGAAAAAAAATTAAAATCTTTCTTAGCGTTTTCTAAAAAAATATCCCATATTTAGTAAAGAGGCGCTAACATTTTTTGAGGCCATATGAATTATCCCCTCTGTTGCTGGCGTCAAATGTCGTGGTGTATATATTTGCTGCCTAGTTGTTTCATGAAATAAGGTGCAATGTCTGATCAAAAAAAGAAATATCCTATATTTATTATTTGATCTTTTGCCTGTTCTCGATTCTTTCAGTTAGCAACCCAAGAGAGCAAGTAGCTGATGCAAAAGCTCTTCTGAACATCACAGAGTGTTTGGTATCTTCTGTGAAAGCTCACACCAACGATGGATTAACTCCCTCAGACTTTATCTCGCATATTCTTGACAAATTTGGAGGACCATGTGTATCAAACACTGGAGATCAGGACCGCAGGAACTCAGTACTTTGGAAGGATATTGGAACTGCTGTATCGGGTGTTTTCAAACGAGGTCCTGGGTGTTGTACCATGTAATGCTAATACATTGAGGGTTATAAGTTCATTTATTTGTTGTCATATTGTGACATTCCTTTAGATATTCATTTCCCGCCTTTTCTTCTTTGTCAGGATTGGTCCCATGGATGCTGGAATGAATCAGAGGAAGGCTGTTAATCGAAGAAAGAGAATCATAGACACTCAAGTTGCTCGACCAGAAGAGGTAAATACATAGAGTCTGCAGTTTATGTTAGACAGAAATTGGCGGGAAGAGTATTAAATTTTATTAGACGACCATTTTTCATGTACAGATTTGTTTTCTTTATTGTCCAAGTTGTAAGCTTTCTACTAATCTTCTGTCGTTTATTAGCCACTTTATTATGTGGTGAGAACATAATAAATCTGTATTTGCATTGTGTCTGAAGTTACTGTGGAGGTAAATCATCCAGTTTTTTAACACGTACATCCATCTCAGTTTCATTATGTCTATACATTTTAGGATGCATGACTAGTGATTATTATGATATCGTGCTTTGATTTTCTCAGTTTCCCATGTAATTGTAACTTTTTGTCCAGCTTGACGGTTGTTCTGGGAAAAAGATTGTTGACACTGATGGAAACATGGCAACCATGTTCAATATCTTGAGGAAAAACAGAGTTGTCAGGCTTGAAAATCTGGTATTGAATAGAAACTCTTTCGCGCAGACAGTGGAGAATTTGTTTGCTCTTTCGTTTTTAGTCAAAGATGGAAGGGCCGAAATAAAAGTGAATGAGAATGGATGGCAACTAGTTTGTAAGTGACTTTAAAATTTCTTATACTATTCTTACTCTCCACTGCATATCTGTTTATACCTTGAATGATGCTATCTATAACTTTTCTTCATGCACATGCTTTATGCCAGCACCAAGAAATGCTCCCTCTGCAGACTCAATTATTTCTAAGGAAGTTTCTCACAGACATTTCATATTCAGATTTGACTATAAAGATTGGAAGGTAAATACCAGCAGCTGTGTGTAAATAATTTTACTGCTTTTTCTATTGTGTTTAGAGGTAGGAAATTTACTACTTTACTTCCAGTCATTTACTTTGACTAGTACAGGACTGTTTAATAGGTAGAATATGATAGAAGGAAAAAAATCTAGTGGAGTTGAAAAAATGATCCTACAATTTGTCGGTACTTCTGAGTTTCGTTTGCAGTATATTTTTTATCATAAGGTAATTAATTGTGATCTCCCTCACGGAACCCATCTGTGCATCAGGAAGGACACACTTAGTTTAATTTCTGTTAATGTATACTTTGGTTCGTAAGCTTTAGCTGAACCAAGTTATATTAACTTGCAAGTACACTGTTGGTCAATGTCTTCTCTTTAATATGTCCCCCCTTATGTGAAATTCTCAGCTAATGACTTGCTCACTTGGGATTGGCGAGGAGTTGATGCCACACAGGAATGGTGGTTCGCCATCTGATTCAGCAGCTGCGGATGGAATTATCACCAGAAAATTAACCATTAGTTGACTCGGCTAGTTTGAAAATTAACCATTAGCCTAACCGTGGAAAACAGATGGTGGAGGCTAAGGTCTCGGTGATTTATGCCCATGAACATGTGTTGTCAATAGAAATAGTAGCTCGTGTTTTTTACATATGTTTGTATGTGTTTGCTGTGGAAGTGATGTGCTCAGGAATTTTACTTAGCTTTGCATAGTCCTCAGTTATAGCCATTTAGCTAGCCAACCTTTTTTTTTCTGGCAAAAAAAAAAAAAACAATGTGGTAATGGTACTAGTATCATAATATGAGATGATTGAGGCGTGCATGCGTGTGCATGGACATACATATACATGGTACTGGATTTCTCTAGGCATAAAAAAAATGAGCAAGGAGAGTAGTCATATTTAGACATTGTGTATCTTTTGTATTAAATATGTTATCTAAATCAAATCTTGACCATATAGGTAAAGTTGGATGGTTCACCTACTCCATTTTTTATGGGTAGTTAAATTAGTTTCTGCATGCTTAAAGATTTATTATTATATAGGAGTATGAAGTATCTGAATCTTCGGTAAAAAAAAAAAATCTGAATCTATACCATGAAAATATTTTCTTTTTAGTCTACATATTGAAACTTGTCAAGGTCATTACAATGAATCACAGGTTAAATCAAATAATTGTTGGGTAAAGGTGCAAAAATAGGTTCAAACTATTATGCCAGGAGCACATAGGGGTAACAAGTATTTCCGGGCTCAATTCTGGGACTGAAGAATAAATATTGGTGCAATATAAGGAACGCCGTTTATGTTGACTGACGTTGACCGTTAAAAGCTGACGTGGCAGGGGAAACAAATTTTGTTGCTGACGTGGCACAGTACATAAGCGCGCCACGCCAGCAAAAAGTGCCACATAAGTGCGCCGTGTCAGCAACAAATTTGTCACATAAGAACGCCATGTCAGCAAAAAATTACCACATAAGTGTGCCACGTCAGCAAAAGTTCATTTCCCCCGCCACGTCAGCTTTTAACGGTCAATGTCGGTCAACATAAACAACGTTCCCCATATTGCACCAATATTTATTCTCCAGTCCCAAAATTGAACCCAGAAATACTTGTTACCCCTGTGTGCTCTTGGCATAATAGTTTGAACCCATTTTTGCACCTTTACCCAATAATTGTTTTAAGATGGTATTTCATTTTTGACTCAATTCCGCATCATGTTCCCTAAAAGCTTAAATTTCTCCAACATATTTTAGCAGCTACTACTAAAAAAGGAATAAATAATTTAACCTACTTGTACTGTTAAATTTATCTATGCACAACAAATTAGGACATATATTTGCTGGCAAAAAAAAAAAGGACTTAAATTGTTTCGAGAAGTGGGATAGTAAAAGACTGTGATACAAACGTGTCGGCCCAAATTGCAAATGTGAATTGAGCTGATAAAGAAAAAAACATTGCCCGGAAATAAAATGTATTTGTGGTACTAGATTTACACACACGTCAGCAAGTGGCTTGATATTTGATGGGTGTATGACGGAGAACGTGACATGGTGCAACCTTAAAGTCGGTGGGGTACTCATATTTTTAACAGTGCATTGGTGGGGTGATAATTTAAAAACCCTAACTTCAAATTTCCAATTATTTATTTATTCATTTATCATTTATTATCATTTATTCCATCTCTCCTCTCATCCTCTCAAAGTAAGATCTGAAGAATTCAATTCCAACACTACCAGTACCAGCCGATCTCATTATTTACATTATCCATCTTCTCCATCCAAAGCTTTAATTTTTCTTTCGAAAGTTTCAGAAATCCTGTTCTAGGGTTAGGGTTTCCCACTTTAATCCTCTTTCATTTCTTTCAATGGATGCTCGCAAGCGAGGGAGGCCTGATACTGGCATCAATGTTAACGGTGCCTTCAAGAAGAACAAGCAAGGTTAGCTTTTTTATTTTTATTTTACTGTTTCCATTTTTTTTTATTTTTTATTTCGTTTTGTTTAGTGGTTTTTTTGTGTGGTTATTTTCTTCGTTTTTTTGTCCTATACGAGCTGGAGTTTTTGTAGATTTCCCTTATTTGTGAGCTGCATCTGTAACCCTTTGAATCTGGCGTAATTAAAAAAACACAAATTGGTTGTATCAAAAAAAAAAAAAACACAAATTGGACTTACTAAGCAGAAGGGTATAAAGCGTTCAATTTATTCGGAAACTAATTACTTACTGAAGATTTGCATAAATATTTATACCGTTGGTCTTATTTGTGAGGTTTTCTTTTTATTTTTATTTTTCTCACGGCCACAATTTCATTCATAATTTTCCCATATTCCCTTCTAGGGTTATCTCGTGGATGTAGTTTTTTCCAATTGCACAAGCATAACGTGGCTGTGACTAAAAGTGTTTCCATCAACTAATGGGAAGACATACATGATTGCTAAAAGCACTGCATTCATTTATTAGCTACTGTGCAAATTATTAACTATGAACATGTACTCTCTTAGTGTGACTATAAAGGGCAAGAGTCCACTTCTAGTCCCCAAACTTTAACTTAAGTGATCCAATGAGTTTATTATGGTTCATTGTTGACCTCAAAGTTATATGGTTTAACTTCGATTCGCATTACAGAGGACTTCAAGTTGTGAGGGTATTTTAGGATTAAACAACATCTCCGTTTGGGAACCCGAAAATCTTAGTATGTGTAACCAATGAAATGAATAACTGAATATGTTGTTGTGCTTCAAGGCAACAATTGCATTTAGCCATTTACCAACAAGATCCAAGTTTTGAGAATTGATGGGAAATTCTCATGAAAGATTTTAGAATTGGCTAGACAGACCTATACGATTGATACTGGATGTTGCTTAAATTTGTCTATCTTCAACTCAAGTTTGATCATATAGCCCTCATTATGCCTATACATCATAACCCATTTGCTTGTATATAACACACCTAGATTATCCTTAATTTTATACCATGTTTTTCATAATCCTGGTTACACCTATGAGTTATTTTTGCAGTTCTGTGAAGCACCACTTTAATGTCAGGTTAAATACATAAGGTCAAACTCTTAACAAATTGCCCTACGGGACTTAAGATGATCTTCCCCCAATAGTTCAGGCAGGGAAACTATTGGGGGAAGATCATATTCAATACTTTTTGAAACTTTCGAGGACAACATTGGGCCAAAATAGACTTTAACTAATTCAAAACATATTTGAAGCTTTAGGGACTTAAGATGGACTTTTGCCTACCTAAGATTAAGATATTATTTGAAATGATATAAAATGTTCTAGGTTAATAAGCAAGAGAATATTAACTAAGAAAAAGTAATTAATGTTTTGCAACAGAATTGGAGTCCTTATCAACTGGTGTAGGAAGCAAATCGAAGCCTTGTACCAAGTTTTTCAGGTTCTAATCTATTCTTATCTAAATAAATCTTTTAAAGCTTATATTGAAGAATGCTATAAATTAATTTAATAATTAAATGTTCAAATGCTATAAAAATTTGCAAATTAACCTGGGTATTGGAGGTTTTTATACAGGTACATACTGTTGTCTGCTCTAATCAAGTCATAACAGAATAGAGTTTTATGGAGTACAGAAAAGATAATATATCCCTATGTTGGATAGTCAGCGTTGAACACTCACCACTATGTCAATATAAATTGATAATTGCACTATTCATGTTTGCATTACAGTTTTATAGAGTTAATGTGGTTCTCGCAATTAAGCAATATTTAATGTCAATACTCAGCTCTTAATTGATTGTACATCTTATGAACAACATTTAAATTGGTGAGCCAGTAATAAGTGAATGAAGTGAACTCTGATCAGTTGGAACAGGTATGATGTCAACATAAAATACACCTGATTTTGTGTTGTGGATCTCGTACATTCTCTTTCCAAATGAAGCAACATGTCTTTTGTTATCTTCAACTTAACTAGATCTTTTATCAATATCTTTCTCATTGCATGAAGCTTTCATTCAGCAATTAGGTGTGAATCAAATCAGAACGCTTTTCGTTGTTTTTTTGCCATCATTGTATTTAATAAATCTGTTTAGCTTTTTTTGACATAATCCTAATTTTTGCCATCATCAGCTCAAATTTGTTTGGTAACAGTTCAAATTTTTCATTTTTAGATTGCATGCATTGTTAGAAAATTATGGGCCTATATTGAAGCTGCCTGCACTATATTTTATTTGTTCAACATTTGCTACTAAAATTGTAGAGCATTATTCTGAATACTTGGGTTTGTAACTGCACCTTTGAACTCATATTTGGTAAAGCATCCTTAGTTATACAAGTGTATACGTCATATATACCTTTGAATGCATTCAAGGCTAATGGAGCTCAGTAATTTTGGAATGGGCTAATATAAGATTAGAATGATTTGATTTTTACGCATGGAAGTTTGGGTTTGGATCTTTTTATTTTTCTTAGAGGGAAGAGTGCACTATCTAATAGGTGCCTTACTTCGGAGGTTGATTCTACCATTTATCAGTATCACTTGTGTTTGGGATCATAGGCTCTACTCTGGAACTTTATGTTGGTATATTATGCTCATAGTGTATCTATTTGAGTATATTGTAGAACACCTTTTATTTGTATGTCTGAAGTTTCATTCCATTCCTTTAGGATGTGCCAGAGAGTTGATATTTTTTTTCAAATCTGATTCTTATTCGATGATTTGAGGAATTTGAGAGAGTAATCACCTTTACCTCACTCTGCAGGAAAGGGAGTGAGACTTGTATACTTATTCAATCATGATGAATACTTTGGTGATATCTGATTGTTTATTTCTCTTGCATTGCAGCACTGCTGGCTGCCCTTTTGGAGAAGGTTGCCACTTCTTGCACTATGTTCCTGGTGGTTATAATGCTGTTGCTCAGATAATGAATTTAGCCCCTGTAACTCCTGCTCCTAGAAATGTTGCAGCCCCTCCACCGGTTCATAATGGCTCCAGTCCTGCGGTCAAAACTCGCTTATGCAGTAAATATAATTCTGCAGAAGGCTGCAAATTTGGTGATAAGTGTCATTTTGCTCATGGTGAGTGGGAACTAGGCAAGTCTATGTCTTCAGTAGAAGATCACCGTGCCATGGGACCTATTGGAGGCCGTTTTGCTCACAACCACCGTATGGAGCCCCCGCCTGGTCCTGTTGGTAGTTTTGGTGCCAATGCCACTGCCAAGATCAGTGTAGAAGCATCTTTGGCTGGAGCAATTATTGGGAAAGGTGGTGTAAACTCCAAGCAAATCTGTCGTCAAACAGGAGCCAAACTATCAATTCGGGATCATGAGTCAGATGCAAATCTCAGAAACATTGAACTTGAGGGAAGCTTTGAACAAATTAAGGAAGCAAGTAACATGGTGAAAGAGTTGCTGGCGACCATCTCAATGTCCGCACCGCCTAAAATTCACGGTGCTCCTGGTGCCCCAGCCCCACCTGGAAGTAATTTTAAGACCAAGCTTTGCGAGAACTTTGCCAAGGGGTCTTGTACTTTCGGAGAGAGATGTCACTTTGCTCATGGGGCTGCTGAACTGCGTAAAACAATAGTATGAAAACTGGTTAGGTGTATTTTACCTTGCCATTTTGTAGCGAGATCTGTTATTTTTTATTGTGCACTGTGACTGAGTGTAACTGACTAATTCCATAGAGTTTCGTTCTTGTTTTGTTTACGAGGCTGGCATGGCTTTCTCAATCTTAGATTTCGATTGAATCTATAGATGTCCTCATTAGGTTTACGAGCCTGCTAGAGGTTGTTGCCCATGATTTCTAATTAAGACACTTGCTGTTTCCTGTGCGGAGTTGTTCACTTGCACTTTGCTCTCTTGTCTTGTCTTTTAGACACGTGTTTTTCGATTCTAGTTAGATGGTTGGCTTCATGTTAGAAATACTCCCTCCGTTGCTTAATATATTTGTTCCTAAATATGAAATCATTTTCTAATTTTTCCTGACTTCTCCTTAAATTAACCATAATAATGTTTATATATAATAAACAAACAACATAATTAGAGTGGTGATAAAGGTATCTGTTTAGGTGAATCAGTATATCATGTAATAATAGCCATTTAAGCTAACATCTTTAATCTAATCACAAGTTTAAATATGTATAGAGGGAGTAATAATAAAAATCATTTTTGGCCAAACTAGTTAGACGCCATTAGTTTCACTTGGTGTGTTATTGATATGGCTGTATAGAGATGCCAATTGGATTTGGCATTTCGTAGCTTGCCCATCTTTTTGTTAATGTTGACAATCATATGGGTAATGAAGATCTAGTATCAACAACGAACCAACTTTGGACGTTATGGCAGAGACTTCTGAGGCCCAGAATGGCATAATGCGGTAACTTTAATGTGAAATTCATTTTACATCGTCTGACTTCGATAATTAGGAAAAGTTTAATTTCAGAATTTACTGACACTTTGTCATTCAATATTGATACAGCTTAGGTAACCATGGTGCGAATAAAGCCATTTGAGTTGAAAAAACATGTATAGATTGAACATATTAAAATTTTAAATTAGAATGCATTCTCGAGGTTGCACGTGTTAACTTTTTTTTTTAGGTTTGGAAGTCTGATAAAGCAAGCTCCGGTAAATGTCTTTGATCTTTAAATCCTCTTGTATCTAAGCACTGATTGCATCTACTTATATTGACATATTGACATTTTCATAAGAAAATGCATACATTTATCATATGCAATCTTGATTGAGATTTGAGAACGAAGCATATCCGTCCATTTGTTTGGTATCCTTCAAGGAGAGCGTGATCGATCATTTACTAATAATTTTTTTATAAAGGTACGAATAAAAGGAATTTATACTGATTGGTTTAATTTTTCTTGAAAGATTATGCCATTTTACCAGTATGATTGTTGGAGTTTATTAAATAGTACTCTTAACAAACCTTGGCAAATCACGAATGAGGTAGGCTACTTTCTGAGTTCCAACAAGATCATGCAAGAATTTTTCATCTATATAAACTCCAATTTAACATGATTCACAATAATCAAAAAGTGAATAGGAATTTTAGAAATGAATTGGCCTTTCAACAAAAAATGGAAAACATGACAAATTATAAGATCTTCATTGCGTCTTTTTCCATGCAGAAACGGATCAGGGAAAAACATGAGATTCATTAATGCATTATACGATTATATATTTATTTTAAAATAATACGCATCAGTTCACGGGGAATACTGTTGGCGAGTGACCTTTTTTTATAAAATATGTTAATGTCCACCATGCAATCTCCAAATTTTGACGTTGAAATAAAAAAAAAATGGTTGTTTAGTTTGCTGGAAGAGGTTTTGGTGGAAGTGGAAGTGGATGAGTGTTATATATATATGGCCTATATGTGCTATTTTTGGGGCAACTTGGCCATTATCTGCACTAAATATTTATATACCACAATTTTTAAACATTTTTATGTCTCGGCTCATCATGACCCACAGTGTTAATTGTTTTCATTCTGGAAATGGGAGTCTATATTTTGCCCTTAAGCCTTAACCAATGCTTGTAAAATAAACGGTGACACAGTAAATATACTATCGATAGTTTTGACTTATTAATATGGCGAGTTACGGTACCTGTTCCTTTCCAGTCAGGCCTAAAAGTAAATAATTTATAGATGAATAAAACAATATTATTCCAAGTTGCCCAAGGCGTGATGTGGGCGCTCCTGAGCATATGCTCTTAATAATTTGAGGGAATAAACCATTTAAATACAAAAGGAATCGTTTTCTCTCTTTCTGATTTACACTGGGTGGTTTTCAAGTACTATCAAGAGACAAACTCTTGAATCAATATTCAAATCGCTCAAATTCATAAAATTAAACGAAGCTGAAGATGCACCAGAAATAATGAACAGATTGATGAAAGTGATAAACTTAATAGTTAACTACTATCCATCCTTCGGTTTCTTATTATAAGTTTCAAATAATTACTCTAAGTTCATCAAGAAAACTATTTAAATTAGTTATAATAAGCAATAATTACTTAAGGAATGTAAACTGTTTTCCAGCTTTGGTCTTATTACTAGTGGTAAAAGAGAATGCGGTAAGAAAAATTATGAGAGAAAATATGACAAAGCAAAGATAAAGGATAAATGAGAATATATACGGGAAATGATTAACAAAGGTAAAATTGAAAAAAAAAATGTCATAAATAAACCTAGGATGTTTAATACAAATACTCAACAATCTTATACCTCTACTCAACTAATTAAAAGCTCCTAATTTAAAAATTTGAAATTAGGTAAGTATTAATTTTTGTCACTTTATTATTTTTTTGTGGCTTCAATACAATTCCACGTGATGACCAAGAGACTGAAGCCACAGTCCTGGGATAGTACTCATGTCCTGGACCACGCTATTCTAGTATTCTTTCTTCGACTCAATTTTTTTAACTATAACTTCATTTTTTTAAAAAAGAAAAGAATACACATTTTTATTTGTTCTAGTCAGGAGAGAAAGTCAGGAAAAATATAAGGGACAAATAATGAACGATTGAATGGTACCGACCACCTTTATGGCTTTATCTCTCAAATTTTCTCGCCACATATAAAGATTTCAGGGAGGAGAGTGTTATCTCCAACCATTCATTGTGGATGACTTTGGATCACGTACATTTGTTTTCCCATGTCATTGTGTTTTATTTTTTAATAAGGAAAATTGAAACACAAGATTTTATCAAATTATTTGATTTATAATTTTAAAATAACTATTATTACTACCTCAGGTCCTAAATGTAAGACCTAATTGACTTTTTTTTAAGAGATTAAGGTTGCAAAATAGGTTATCAAATCATCACATATTTGATATTCCCTCCAGTCCTAAATATAGGACCTAGATAACTTTTTCTTGGGGAGATTAAGGAAGACTTAATTTTAGATGTCTTTCCAATAATACCCCTCCTTAATTAGTTTGATTACTTAGTAGCCCTTAACCCCTATTATTAAGGAGTTGTTATGAAAAAGAAGGGTAATTAATGTAGGAAAAAAGTGACAAAAAATGTATCTAGGTCTTATATTTAGGACCAAAATGAAGTCTTTATCTAGGTCCTATATTTAGGACCGGAGGGAGTATCTTTTTAGATTATCCATTAGTTTATAGGTAAAATAAACTAGTGTAAGAGAAAAAATTAGGTAAATCAATTTATAATTAACTTATTTTGTTTTTTTTTAAGATTTTTCAAAAAAGTCAATAATGTCCTATATTTAGGACTGGAGGAAGTATTTTATAATATCAATAGTGAAAGGTACACGTTTGATTAGGATTTACAGTAAAATTCAGTTATTTTATTGAAATAAATCATATATAGAGTGAGGCCTAAGAAATTAGGAAAAGATTAATAATGGGTGAAATTGGGGAGATGCAATGAAAGATAAGAAAACTATAAAATGAAACACAAGCTCATTCACACGTATGAAGCCTATAATTAGATATGAGAGGATCATAAACTAGTGTGTTATATATTCCATTCTATATTTTTAATCAACATTCTTTCTTATATTTTCTATTTCCTTCGCATTTAAAAGGGAAAGATTGGAAAACATACACATTAATTACTCCTAGAGCAGATTTATAATAGGGATAAAAGTTTTCACATAAGGGCTCGTAATAGGAAGGGGAGTGGTGTCATTTACTACTATATATTTCCTCTCTCCCCAGTCCCCACTCTTTACGATTATCATTAATCATAAAGATGGGATTTTATCATTTATTTATAATATCTCTTATATGATGCTGTAAAAGAAAAATAATAATAATGTCTCCTATTGCATGGTGCATGGACGGAATGGAGTAATTGGCCAAAAAAATGGACGGAATGGAGTATAAAATTTATGTGGCTCAGTGGCTGGCTGCCCCATCAAGTCATTAACTGGGCAACAAGTACTGTGTTCCGTTTGGAAAGAAAATATATACTTCTCCTCTCATCTCAATTGTATATTATCTCATTTAATTTTACGTGTAAATGTACAATATTTTTACCTTTTATACATGTGTTGACTTTATTTTTTTTTGTTAATCACCACCCGGTTTAATTCGGACTCGAGGGATAAGAGTATTGTCCACATAGGTAATGTTGTCCCCTCTCCTAATGAGAGCGCTTCCCGAGATTCGAACACGCGCTCTCATCCTTACGAATTTTGTAATCCACTTACCAGCTCAACCAACTACCTATTGATTGACCTTAATTATATTTTATGTGATGTAGTGGGTAGTATTAAATAGGGATAAAATTAAAAAAATTGTTCCTAACTTAATGTTTTTTATAAAAAATTGTCAAATTTTAAATTACAGTTAATTATGTTTATATTTTCTTTCGTACATGTGTGAAACGTGTTGGAATTGCTGTAAAAATAAGAGCAAGGGGAGGTAACAGCAGACTATGAAGATTTAACCAGGCCGCCGTCCAGCTATATACTTCAAAGTCGTCCCTACTTAAATTGTTAATTACAATGATTAATTTAGATTGTGCCATGACTTGCACGTCTTTACTTTGCCGTCCATATTCAAAAACTGAGGCGAGTTGATAGGTAGAAAGCTTAGATTTTCCCCCTCGTAATATACTAGTACATTATACTTAAATTTTCAAATAATCCACCAATTAAACTTGAACGAGACTTAGTTACAAAAATGCCGTACATGTAACAGTGAACTGAAGGTTGAAACATTTAACTCTATATTTGCATTAAACTTTATTTTAATCACTCGAATTTGAAAAGTGTACAATTTTTCTTTTTAATAATACCGTCAGTTTCATCAAAAGAAAAATGCTACTTCAATTCACCAAAATTAAACGGAATTTTTATAGTTAAACCCTAACAAAACATTCTTACTTAGCTTTTCATTTATATATATATATATATATATATATATATATATATATATATATATATATATATATATATTGAAATTTCACCATTTTGATCATCATTTAATTAAACAATTACGTTTAGCTTCATGGAGTCACGCTTTTCTATTAACAATGATAATGAATATTGGACTAATAAAGTACGCTTCTTCTTAAACTCAGGATTTCAACTTGAACACAAATAAAAATGGTGGAACATATACTTTAATTTATCGGTAAATATACTACTTATTGTCTCTTCCGAAATATAAGAACTAAGTAGGGAAATAACTTTATTCCTAAAGACAAGATTCACCTCTAATTTTTATCAACATATTTAATAATGTTCCAATTGACACTCCTCAATAATAAATAATCAAGGAAAAAACGGTGAAAATAAATGTAGGTGGTTAGTGTGTTTGATAATATGATTTTAATTAATTTAACTAATATATCATTAATCTTATAAATTAAATAAATATATGTTACATTTAATTAGAAACCTGAGGAGTACATAGCATCGTACAAATATAGAGAGATAGTTGCAAACGGATGGATGATCAGTGACAGGGCGAGTGGCTTATAAGGAGAGACAGGATCTATTGAGTTTATTATGAAGTGCGGGGAGAAAAATTGTGACTTGCGTTGCGTGAAGAAGCGGGAGAAGTTTTTGACCACAAAAAAACAAGAAGAAATGGGAGAAATGAAAGGGTCGTAGGATCTAGTACACTATGATATAATGAAATTAATAGACAAGACCCTCTCCTTAATAATGATAATAAGTATTATAGAATTGCCTCAACACTATAACAAAAATGACTTTTTACATAGCTAAATAACATCGCTTTTCTGAGTAACTAACGTGAAAATTGATGCGGTGACATATTTGTAATTAAAATATATTTTTTATGAAAAAAGCGACATGAATACTTTTTTGCTTTATTTGAAAACGTGGTGTTAAAAGCTAAACTATTAACGTCGCTATCTACTAAAAAAGCGATGTTAATAGTATTAAACAAAAATTGGTCATATGCAACATATGGAATTACAAGATCCAAGGTGTGTAATTTGCCAATCTCATAAAGCATGCATCATTGTTAGTCTTTATGTAATTGAAGCAATCTTACTTTTTTCAGTAAAACAAGTATTCGGTTCAATAAAAATGTTTTACATTCATCTAAATGCAGAAGCTGTTGAGATCACTACCATGCTCTCCATTCATTTGGTAATAAATTTTCATAGAATTAAGGGTCAGTGTTGTCTCGGAAGTATGCAAAATAGATTATAACTGTCATGGGAGTTTTTGGACTCATATTTGCCATGAATGTATGAAAATAAGGTTATATATACCTTTTTTAGACATTAGAGTTAAATCCGTTTCACACGTCGCTTAAATGTACATGCATGTGTTTGATCACTAGACACATCACTTAAGTTGTATAGGTGACAAAAATAAAAGACTAAAATATGTTTGTGCTAAATCCTCTTGGGCTAATATTTTACCGGTCAAAATGCATATTATCCCTAATTTATATTATATATATCTTAAATATGAAGAGTTGAATGTGATCAAATAAAAATAATAAAAAATCATATAAAATTTATGTACAAATTCATCAAATGCGATCAAATAAAAATAATAAACATGTGTTTTAGAGAAAGTTTGAAAATATTATATTTGGCACGTGTTTTTAACTAGTATTTGCCGCATTTTTTTAAATAAATAAAAGCAAACCACTGATTAATCAAACTTAAGAATCTGCAAGAGGGTGAGGAAAGTACCGACTCAATGATGATAAGTCCAAGCTACCCGAATGGTTTGATCCTTTGGCCGAAAAAATGTAGGTTTGATCAAAACCATCATTGTGAAACTGTCATGCTCCTAATGGACGGAGGCATGAAGATATACACTCGTCACATGACTACTTAACAAAACGACTTGCTGAGAAACGGTAACCACCAGCTTCCCTATTCATCTCTTTTGGTATGGAGAGATGACAAGCTCATCTTAAATTAAAGGTCTTTGAAAAAAGGTCACTTTTATATTTATTTAAAATTATGTGTGAACTAAATTATGTTCAAAATAAAATGATTTAAGTCTATCTCCCCGTTTAATTTCTTGTACACATTTGTGAGAGAAGGTAATAAGCTGCCTTTTGACGGCGTTTGCTCAACTAAACGGGAGTCGTAGTTCCAAGTTTTCAACTTCTAAGACAAGATGGCGGGAATCCGTCGTCCATATATACAGACATGCACTTATTTTCAATCAAATACTGAAAAACATACATTAAACATACAAAATTATTTCAGTTCAAAAAAACATACAAAATTACAAAAGGAAAATTAAAAGCCTTATCTCCCTCCACTTCATATATACTCAAAAGTTGGTGTCACTAAAAATACGAAAAGCGGTTTCCACATGAGAATTTGGTAAGGCTATCAGCAGGCGGATGAATATTCTATAACCAGAATTGGAAATTTGAAATCAAATAGTCTAACTATTTAGAAAAAACATTCATCACGTTGCAAATTATAGAAAAATTTATAATAGTATAAGAAAAGAATTTGATTCACGTGTTAATCAATAAAAATATTTAGATGCTAATAAATACTTACATCAATACAGTCTTTTTTTTTAAGAAAATAAAGTACGACTGGAACTAATCCGTCAATCTGGCCATCCATATTTGACATTCTCAACAATGAATCCTTTGCTGTCCATAAATTTACTCTTCTTTTTGCTCGGACTGATAGTTGTTTTTAAGTGTTTATGCCACTAGCTAGCCATTCTAATTAATTTAGGGGCGTTTATGTGATGTTAATTATGTGAATGGGACAATCCTGTTCTATCTAGATAAAAAAGGATTGAGAATTTTTTTTTTAGTTTTCTGTTCCATTTTGTAACAGTTCCAACCACGAGAAACTCCTACCTTTTTTGATTTCACCCTTTTCTTCTTTCTTTTGAGTTATCTCATGTTCTATTTTTTTTTTGTATGTAAGGTTTAATGTGATTGTTGTCCCCATAGTTTAATCTCATTTTGATTTTAATTCTTGTAGTTTTAAATCGGAAGTTTTGGTTCATGTAGTTTTATTTTTTCTATAAGGCTTGTCCATGCAATTTATAAATGACCTAATGATTTTAAATTTTGCTATGGTATCAAGTATCAAATAATAACGTTTATTTTTCTTATTTGACTGCAACTAATTTGGACTTATAATTTAAATACTCCTATTAAAATTACAAAGTTTTGTCTCCTTCTTCCCCACAATTTTCTGAAATTCCCGATGCCATCACACCTTCTTTCATCTTTCATCTACTTTGTGAGATTACATTTTTTTCAATCTCCAAATCAATAAAGCTTGTATCCATGCTTCGACATAATTGCCGTGAAATTATGTGAGGTGTTTTGCGAGGTGGTTGGAACTTTTCAGAGGTTGTGTGGGAAAAAAAGATAATACAAGTATTTTTTTTTTAAAATTTTAATCATTAAATCATAAGTCCAAGCTTAGCAAGCCGCTAAATAAGCAATATAACTGGTGTTAGTTGACACGCCTAGGCAAAGCATAACACCATTATCGGACCAAAACCAAAAACACCAAAAGTTACGTTAATCCTTTCGCAATTACATATGATTTCATATAATGTTAATTTGAAAACAATATATTTGTATGATATACTACCTCCGGTTTTAAATATAAGACCTAATTGACTTTTGTTTGGAGAGATTAAGGTTGTGAAATAGGTTATTAAATGATGACATATTTAATATATTTTTAGATTATCCATTAGTTTATAGGTAAAATAAACTAGTTTAAGGGAAAAAAAATAGGTAAATCAATTTATAACTAACTTATTTTGTTTTTTTTTAAGGATTTTCTAGAAAAAGTCAATTAGGTCTTATATTTAGGACCGGAGGGAGTATTACGTTATATTTTGTAACAAAAAATTATTAGGTTATATTCGACGTAAAAACAATATATTAATTAATGTATTAAATTTGAATTTAGATATATAATTGTTGAAATAAGATATCTGCATAGCTTATTCGAACATACAATATCTACAAATTATTTATCAATCTATAGTATCCTATTGAAATGATATATCTGTTGTAATCTTCTTTAATTTCTACTAAATATAATAAACAATAAATATATGTATAACACACACTCCATTTCTAAATATAAAACTTAGTTACACGTTTTAATAATCATAAAAATGTTAAATAAGTTATTTATCAATTAATCTAGTTAAATTTATTTTGTCTAGACCAATATATTTGACTTAAAAGCTAGTAACATATAATCTAACAATGTATAAAATATACTCCCTCCGGTCCTAAATATAAGACCTAATTGACTTTTTCTGGAAAATCCCCAAAAAAACAAAATAAGTTAATTATAAATTGATTTACCTAATTTTTTTTCCCTTAAACTAGTTTATTTTACCTATAAACTAATGGATAATCTAAAAATATATCAAATATGTCATCATTTAATAACCTATTTCGCAACCTTAATCTCTCCAAAAAAAGTCAATTAGGTCCTATATTTAGGACCAGAGGTATTATTATGGTTACATGAATTATTTAGTTACCTTAATTTCCAAAAAATCTAGTGGGTTTTGTATTTAGTAACCGGGGAAATACATGGGAGGGGAAGAAATAAAAAATCTGAATACCTTGCATTTTATGCCGTTTTCTTAAATATAAAATTATTTAATATAACTGCCATGTACATTTAAAGAATTAATTTATTTCCTGAAATAGAGAGTGATATCCATTTAATGGTGTGATATAGTATCACATACTCCCTCATGTCCCGAATATAAGAGTCAAAATTGAATGATTTCGCTTCCTAATGTAAGAGCTCATTTCACATTCTCTATTCAATTAATGCATTTTTTCCTGCTTTGCCCCTATCTCTCTTTCATATTTATTAATGTTTATGTATTTTTATTTCTTAAAAGTATCATAATAAATATGAACAATATTTAAAAGAAGAATTAACTCTAGACACCCAACTTTTCTTAAAAAGTACTCCCTCCGGTCCTAAATATATAAGACTTAGTTGATTTTTTTGGAAAATCCTAAAAAACCAAAATAAGTTAATTATAAATTGATTTACCTAATTTTTTTTCATTAGACTAGTTTATTTTACCTATAAACTGATGTATAATCTAAAAATATATCAAATATGTCATAATTTAACAATATATTTCGCAACTTTAATCTCTTAAAAGAAAAGTCAACTACGTCTTATATTTAGTCTTATATTTAGGACAAGAGGCAGTATTTTTTTGGCCTTTGACTGGAGGGAGAACTATCCTACTATCTTTATGTAAATTTATTTAAACGAGGTAATTTAAAGAGAAAAGTAGTAAAGAAGAAAAAGTCTAAAAGACAGCACAAGTTGGGGGATGAGATCATGAGACATCAGCGTTATATAGAGGAGAAAAAGTGAATGAATATACAGCAAGTTGGGGAGAGAGGGAAAGGAAAAAGCTTAAATACAAGACCGCCTCCCTCTCTTCCTCTCACAAACTCTTCAATATACTATACGCTCCTTCTCTCTCTGTTCCGTCGTCGGAAGGAGACGCTTCTTTCTTTCACGCCTCTCATCCGCGTCAGGTCATTCTCTCTCTCATTCTCATTCTCATTCTCATTGTAGCCCCATCCTCTATATATATTAGATCCGCTTCTATGTTTCTCCTGTATTTTAGATTTAGATCTCTTCAATGCTTTTTTTCCCTTTTCGTTTGTTTTTACTTTTTGTCATATTTATCGGGAGTTACGTGTTACGATTTTCATCGTACTAGTTTAAGGTTGGGTGGTTGTTTTTGTGAATCTCAGATTAAAATATTCTCTTTATTTCATTTATTCCTGTGTGGCTAATGTGGAGGGTCGGTCCCTTTCTTGTTTGCTGTTGTTGCCAATACTAGCGTTTGGTTTTAGTGAGCGTTAGGCGTTTAGGGTTGGGATCTGGCAAAGAGAAAAAGGCATTCATACATAGCTGGGTTGTTTGTCGTATACATGGGATTGGAATGGTGCTCACGTGACCCTTTTAATATTGTTGGGCCCAATCTATTGCAAAGCCAGCCGACAAAGTAGTCGATTTTTGTAATTAATCAGGCATAACTAAGAACAATTTGATCTAGGGATATATTTATGGGAAATTTGGTTGCTTTCTGAAACTCAATACTTTTTCGGTTTTGCTTTTATTTCTCTATTCCTTTTATTTATTGCTCCATATGTTCCTGATATTTTTAGGACGGGAGTATTTTTTTTGTTAACTTAAACCTGACTCGGAGTATTATAGTAGAAGTGTTGTATATTTGAGATATTTTTTATAAAAAGGATAAAAATCATGCACGCCCACCAGTCTTAAATATAAAACTGTAAGTTAAACATAACATATTTAATATATTTTTAAATTATATATTAGTTTATAAGCTAAATAAACATTTTAGAAGAATAAATTTAGTTAAATCAATTTATAAGTGACCTATATTGTTTTTTCAGTATTATCCAAAAAAAGTTTGAGGAAGTATTATTATTGATTTATCATTCTTTTTAATTTATACAATTGATTTATCATTCTTTAAATGAACTGATTCAAAATATTAGAAATTTAGTATTCGATTTTTTTTTTAAAAAATACTTTTCAATGTTTTGCTGCTAGCGACTGAGTATTTCAAAAATTATTCTTGTAGGTATTTTTTTTTGCCAAATTGTTGGTATTATTGTTAGATCTATAAGTCATGAGAATATATCTTTTTTTTTTATTTGGGGCCAACATTAAGTTTTGAGAATATAAGTCATTCAAATATTAAGTTTTGTGGCTTTCGTGTATAAAAAAAAATGTTTTTGTACTAGCATTCTGGCATAAGTGGGCGGCTGGGCGCTCTCGTTTTTTGCTTGGGTATTAGGTTTTTGTAAATCGCTATTTTACCGTTTGATATCTATCTCAATGAATACAGGCCGCCCATGTTGCGACATGCGAGGTTGCTGTAAGATGTGATGTGTTTTCAAGTACATTATTTGAATTGACTTATGACTTATTACCTAGGTTGGTAAGAATGCGCCGGCCCAAAAAAATACTACTTGGCAAAGGATTTGACCTTAGGAGCCCTAAATAATTTCTCACGGTGTAACCTAGTGGTACATTTAACAGTTGTGAATGAACAGGAGCAGATTTTATTTGCCTGTAATTTATGTGGTCTAACAGTGTCTTCCCTTAGATTTAAAAAATAATAGTAATGAAAAATAAAAAGAAAAATGCAAAATTGCAAATGATTGAATTTCAATCTCGTGGTCGGATGGTGGATTCTGATAGATAGTGGTCCAGGCAATTGATGGGAACTCACTGGCTCAGTGGCTCCTGTTGATGTGGGGCCTGTTGAGTTATAATGCGCCTGACTAGATCTGTGCAAATATTTTTATTTTGTCTCAACCATTCACTTATTGATGGATGGGAGTAAACTCTATTTATAAAATTAATAGCCCTTTAATTCGGTATTCCCGGAATTAATTTTGGCATCCTTCTTATGTCAGTGATCGGAGTAGAATGAATATAAACTGTATTAGGCGTTCGTGTTCGTTTTCTCCTTTTGTTTTGTGCCTAAAACTAGATGCCCGCATTTGGAACCATCATCAATTGTTTTTTTTTTTTTTTTTAAGTTTTAGAGGATTCACGGGTTCCACTGCTGGGTAAATATACGATTTTTACATGTAGTCCAGGAAGAAAAGAAAAGCGTCCAAGACGGCCCGTCTTATAGTTTCTTTGTTTAGGTTTGTTCTTCAATATGAATTTAATTTAATTACGTGCAAGATTGGTGGTTTAACCTAATGTTTTAAAAGTCGGATTAGAAGGCGAGTCAGGAAAAAGCCTTCAAGTCACGATTTAAAACGATTGAATCGCTTATAGCTATGGTCAAATTGGTGGTCGAAACAATAACCGTTGAGACGATATGTCAAGTGGTTAGCGGTTTGACCGGTTTGATTGTCTGTTGATTCTTGCAACATAGGACGCTAGCTTTTTTTTAAGCTGGCTCTCTTAAATGCCTAAATGGAATGTTCAATGACGTTAACTTTAATTGAAAGGTTAGGTGGTTTTAGGCTGGATCTGTTTAATCAAGCGCGTGAAACTGAAAATATCTGTCATATGTGGTTATCGTTAGTGTACGTGTGTTGTTTGCTCTCCGTCCAAACCACGTGGGATGTATCAGCATGATGTATGACACTTAATAAAAGAATTTGTTCCTCATATGTTCACGTCCAGGCTACGTTAAAAATGACACATTGTTAGGCATAGACATCATAGTCATTACTCATTTGTTAGGCACTGGCGTTACATGTCATATTTTTGTTTCCAAAAGCGACTCATAGTCATAGCTATGCATTATAAGTAGGCTGATTACTAGGACATTGTTCTGACAAATTCAGTTTTCATTTTTCACAGACAGATTGAGTGAAAATGGGAGCAGGCGGCCGAGCCTCCGTTCCTCCTCCACAGAGGAAGTCAGCTGCTGAGGCTTTGAAGAGAAGCCCGGTGGAGAAGCCACCTTTCACGGTGGGCCAGATCAAAAAAGCCGTCCCACCACATTGTTTCAACCGTTCTATGCTACGTTCATTCTCCTATGTTGTTTATGACCTCACCATTGCCTTCATCCTCTATTATGTGGCTACCCATTACTTCCATCTCCTCCCAAAGCCACTCACTTTCATTGCATGGCCAATCTATTGGGCTGTCCAAGGCTGCATCCTCACTGGGGTGTGGGTCATAGCACATGAGTGTGGCCACCATGCCTTCAGTGACTACCAATGGCTTGATGACACTGTTGGCTTTGTTCTCCACTCATCCCTTCTTGTCCCTTACTTTTCATGGAAGTACAGCCATCGTCGTCATCACTCTAACACTGGATCCCTTGAGCGTGATGAAGTCTTTGTGCCAAAGAAGAAGTCTGGTCTTAGTTGGTTCTCTAAATATTTGAACAACCCACCAGGCAGAGTCCTGACTCTTGTTGTTACTCTCACTCTTGGCTGGCCCCTCTACCTTGCTCTGAATGTTTCAGGAAGGCCTTATGATCGTTTTGCTTGCCATTATGACCCACATGGTCCTATCTACTCAGATCGTGAGCGGCTTCAAATATACTTATCAGATGTTGGGGTGCTTGCTGTGTTTTTTGGGCTTTACCGTCTTGCTGTGGCCAATGGACTTGCATGGGTTGTGTGTGTTTATGGAGGGCCTTTGCTGGTGGTGAATGGATTTTTGGTGTTGATCACTTATTTGCAGCATACTCACCCTGCTTTGCCTCACTATGACTCCACTGAGTGGGACTGGTTGAAGGGAGCTTTAGCCACTGTGGACAGAGATTATGGCATCTTGAACAAGGTTTTCCATAATATCACAGACACTCATGTGGCACATCATTTGTTCTCCACGATGCCTCATTATAATGCAATGGAGGCTACAAAAGCAATCAGGCCAGTTTTGGGAGAGTATTATCAGTTTGATGGAACACCAGTTTTCAAGGCAATGTGGAGGGAGGCGAAGGAATGTATTTATGTTGAGTCAGATGAAGATGCTGGGGCCAAAGGTGTGTTCTGGTACAAGAACAAGCTTTGATTTGATTAGGATCGTTGCACTTTATCAGGTTGAGAACTTCAAAGCTTCCATTATCCGAGAAGTTTGCCTATGTTTCTTCTCCCGTTTGAAATTGTGCAACTGTGTAACCTTAGACCTTCCTTGGAATAATTTCATTGCTTAAGATCTGCTTTGGAATAATTTCATTGCGTCATAGATGTAGGAAGAGGACATAAGCTTATGTGTCCGTGGTCTTGGCCTGTTAGTTAATTTTATTGGCCTTATCTCCCAAAGTAGTACCAATTGGCAATTGGTCCTCTTGGTGAACCTAAGTGTAATAGTACTTTATTCGAAGCATTTTCTCATTTTCATTTCATATGCTACACATATCATTTGAGTGATGCTTTCCTAGGCTCTGGAGTTTGGTAATCCGATGCAATTATTTTGTTCCTTGTCGGCATGAGACTGTTGATGATTCATTTGTGAGAGGCATGATCTAATGATTGGTTCTTCTCCCTTCCCTTGAAGGCTGTCTTTCATTTTAGATTTGGTCGTGCCTCTTGATCTGAATACTGTAAACAACTAGTGCTCAGCTACCGCCTGCCAGTTAAGTTTGAACTAGTACCTGAGCAAGTGAACATGTTCAATGAACCACTATTAACGATAGGGAGGTTGTCATTGATTGGCACCAGAAAGATTATGACGTTTGATCCAATATAACTTCAAAAAATTTCTATCCTCATAAGATTGAAGGGAAAAAATGCTTCAATCTGATATGTCTAAAAATGCCACCCAAACAAATACAAAATATTGGTTTTTTTTGTTTTGGTCAGAAATACAAAATATTGTTTGAACTTTGTTATTTCTTCAAACGATGGTTTTTAGGTTCAATTTTTTTTTTTCAAATGATTTTTTTTGAACTGAAGTTTTTTTTTTCAAATGGTTAAGCAGTAAGCTTCTGGTAAAAAAATAGATTAAGCAGTAAGCATTCACTTCGGGGTTAGTTCTTGGACTCACTGTTAGCATCATGGGCTAGCCCAGTTAAGCTTTGCCATTTCTGACGAACTTATATTTGTTCTTCACGATGAATCCATACAGAGAGCTGGGCCGTCTGATGGCATTAAATAGCTCACTTTTGCATGAATTAGATCTTATATTTATATCCAGGAATAATGTAAGTACAGTAGTATATTAGTAGTAAATTTGTACGTAAATGTGTGTGACAGACGTATAGGTTAATGACTGTGATGGTGAATATATAAGTAGTATCATAAAAGATAGTCTTTTAGTTCTAAATATATGACTTATTGTGGGAGATATGTTTGGTTCTAAATTTAAGACATATTTTTATTTGTTCATGCTATGTCCCCAAATTATTTTGATGAATGCATCCCATTATTAAACAAGCAAGAGATTAGAGAAGGTGTAGATAAAGGTAGATTATTAGGATACATTAATACTATCATGCTATTTTAACTAATTTAACTATTATCATCAACAAAATTAAATAAGTTAATATATTTTATATTTAGAACTAATGAGAGTATATGTTTTTGTCGCGTCCTTATATGAAGGGGAGGTATAGTAGTATATAATATTTAAGAGTAAATGAGGCGGCAATGGCGTAGTATGTCTAAGAGTCAAGACCACCCAGCTGTAGGCACCTAGTTTCTTACCAAATGAATACTAAAGAAAGACAAATGGCAAAAATTATGAAATGTATGTTTTATATTTATACCATTTAGAATAAAATTACTCAGAAATGTAGCCTAACCTGTCAGGGATGAGGTGATCTACTATTTGTATCATATAACATGTTTCCAAACAGCGGGAAGCTAGAGCCGGCATCTTAACATCTTACTTGCTAGAGCCGGCATCTTAACATCTTACTTTCGGCTTCATTCTATGCACTCATGAAACCCTTTTAGTGTTCCCAAGTTAAACGCATTTCTTTGGTAAAAAAAAAAAAGTTAACCAATGAGTAGTTGGTTGAGCTGATAAGTGTGCTGCAACCCCGTAAGAATGAGAACACGTGTTCGAATCTCTGGAAGTCATCTCATTAGGAGACGGGACAACCTTGCTTATGTGGGCAACACTCCTATCCCTCGAGTCCAGATTAAATCTGACAGTGATTAACAAAAAAAAGTTAAAATGCATCTCCCTTCTACATGCTTGGCTATGATAATTCAAAGTGTGAATCCTGAGAGCTCCTCCTTTTATATGTTGTTTTGAATTGATTTTATTTGATTATATTATACCCAGGCCAGCAACTATCACGAAATTGCAAAGCTTCCAATGGGATAGGAAGATCACATTATTTTCCTAACCCATTGTCTTTCCTCTCCTAGTTTCTCTCCTACTAAGCAGGGAAAAATGTTCGTATCTTACCCCTTTTCCTTCCAAATTTTATTTTCTCTCCTATTTTCCTCTCATCCAAGCAAGCCCTAAAAGTAAAGATGACACAAATTTTTTAAATATATAATACATAAGTATGGATAATATTGAAAAAACCACATTTATTATGTTGATCAACTTAAATACTACTCCCTCCGTTCCTAAATATAAGATCACTTTTAAAATTCAACTTGTTCCTAATTATAAGATCACTTTCTAATTTTTCCCAACTTTTCCCCAAATTAACCCTACAATGCTTATTAATAATAACAAGTAAAAGAGGGAGAGTGAGATAAATGTATATAGTTGGGATAAATTGGTAATATCACGTATAAATAATTAATTTAAGTAACTTCCTTAATCTACTCAAATTAGGGAAATTGATCTTATATTTAGAAATAGAGTGAGTATCACTTAATACTTTAGGAGAAAACCATTTAAAAACTTCGCTTCATATTTTATTAAGAGACAGATGGAGTATATGTAATGTAACGCACACTTGGAATTGAATGGGGCCCGCTTCCATTCAGTCATTTGACATTTGAGCCATGAGGGCAGCTAAGAAATAGTAAAGCCAACCAATCTCTCTCACACACGCATCAAGATTTTATCTAATCCTTCCTCACACAACAGACAACTTCATTTGCATCTCCATACTAATTAATTCCCACTTTTTTCCTTCGTTCCTTCATTACCCTTGTCTTTCATTCAAACACACGTCTTCATCTGCTTCCTCTATAATCTACATATATATATATATATATGTGTGTGTGTGTGTACATACATACATACATACTGATCCCGGCCCCTATCTTCTTTCCTCCTTCATCAAATAATATATATTGCTGAAATCAATCTCTCTCACTATCTCTTAATGGAGAAGGTAACTAAAAGAGAGACATCATGCTTGGAGAATAAGAATAGGAACATAGATGTTAAGTACAGGGGCGGCATGCATAAACAATCACAGACCATATCCAAAATGAAGACCAAGATACGCATCATTCACATATTTGCACCACAGATCATCCACACCGATGCTCACAACTTCCGCCAACTGGTCCAGACCCTCACTGGAAAACCAACCGCTAGCCAAAAATCCACAAAAATCACCAAGCATGCAACACATACATCACAAGAATCAACGAGACTGGGCAGTAATACTAATGATAGCAACAATGGTTGTGGCCTGCGTGACCAGACTGTGAAAATGGAAGTCACAGATGGGTTTTTGGGATTGGATCTTCATAATCAGTCAACTGAGAGATTGGTGATCAAAGAAGAAGAAGGGTTTTACTTCAGAGGGTTGGAAGGTTTCATTTCTGAGTTTGGAAATTTCCCTTATTTTCCAAATTGGGATGCTTCTCATCATTGTCACGCCCAACACTTTGAAGACACCCTTTTTACTTAGATACATGCTCATCATTATTTGTTTTCAGCCCCACTTTCTCCAATTTCTATGTTCATATATAGCTAGCTTCGGTGTTTTAATTATCTTCAAATAGTTTGGTCTTGTAGGAATGATACACGTAATTGTTTATTCATATATCGATCGCCTCTCTTTATGACATTGTTTGATTATCTCTGAGCTTATCCATACGTATGGGCTTTAAGAACTTTCTCTCCACAGAAAATAATTGATGCATGTCATTGGTTTATAGACGAATGTATTTATGTGTGTGTGTGTAATACTCCTATATCATTACCCTGTTTAAAGATATGAGAGGATATTGTTTTTTTGGGTTTCAGTGATGAATAGGTAACTATGGAGGCGGCCAGTGAGTTATGAGCTAGTAAGACGTCATTGTCATTGATTAATGTTCACGAGATATTGTCATTGATTAATGTTCATGAGATTCAATGGATCTATGTTGGTTGTCGAGGTTTAACCCTCTTAATTAATCAAGCTTGGGATCTGATATAAGGAAAGGTTTATATGTATATAGACTTTCACAGTATTAATTTCATCAAAGCAAACGAAAAAAATTCATTAGTTTATGTATCTACATGGTCCTTGTTTCTTCTTCTTTCTTCTTAATTACAATCCAATGCCGTATTGTTTTACTGAAAGAGATACCAATCTGCCATCAATGAGAAGGCCAAAAAAATAACCAACGTGCTAAGTGCTTCTTTCTATTGAAACAAGTCGTGCTTTTTTGTCTCTTCTATGGTCCTTCCGGTCTTTATCATCCCAAGTGGCAGATTTATTTAGCAAACAGTACACCAACGTGCAGAATACAATTTTTTCTCTACACACACACACAAACACCACATTGCTGTCAAGGATATTATGCGTTGCGTGTATGTGTGTAGCCAGATTTTGAGGTATGCACTCTATCATCTGTACGTGCAAATATAGTGGTAATTTTTTTCCACTAAGCATAAACATACACATATCATCCATATCATACTCCTAGTGCAAATCTGCATCCCATCTCCGTGATATTTTTGGGTGTTAAATATTGACATTTCTTTTGGGATTCAAATATTGTTTCCCACAATTAATGAACTAGTCACTTATGCTAGATACATTAGTAAGTAGTAACTAAGTAATAGTTATAAGGAAGTGCACAGTTACATGATTAATAATTACGATGATGGGGTGAAGAATCTCAATTTCACACGCACCTTAATAAAGTCTTAATTGAAAAAGTGGCTTGCGCAAGCCACTTTTTGTTAAAAAGGCATGAAAAAATTACATAGATGCATGTTTGAATGAATTTCATAGTCTTTTAATTCACTTTATATAAACTTTGTTTCAAAGCCGTGTGACAGATATTATAGATATTATGATAAAGCAATGGGGGAATTTTTATAGTCTTGAGCGAGACATTTCAAGCTTTAGAGGAAATGTCTAAATAAGTCAAATAGTTTGGGTCTTATGCCTCTCTAAACTATTCATGTAAGGAGTTAAGACTACCGATTACCTAAATCTTATGTATTCAAATTGAAGATCTATCATGGCCGCTATAACAAGTGAATTTCTTGAATACAATTTATTTTGAATTGTTCTCAGGGATGTAATATGATTTTTTCCTCTTATTAATCTTTATTATTGGCAAAGTTATTGGACAGACTTAATTGGACAGACTTAATACATTCATATGAATTATAAGGAGTTGCATACGGCATCATTCATTTAATCAAACCCGTGTGATAGTTAGAGGGGCTTGAGAACTTCAAATTTTGAACTGGCTCGCTGGCATGCCAGTTTTTCTTTGTCGCGTCAGCTCTAGAGTTTTTCTTTGTTGCGTTTATGGACTGCCTTGTCGCGTTTGGTATGTAAAACGCGACATAATGACTGGGGAAAATATTATTTTTTAATTCTTGTCGCGTTTATGGATTGTTTATGCGCGACATGTGTGCATATATACGCGACATAATTTTGTCGCGTATGACTTGTTTTGTCGCGTATGACTTGTTTTGCTATGATTTGATTAGTCGCTCATGCATTCAATGTGACAAAGCTGTTTTGTACGCGACATACTTCACAATTTTCCAAAATTTCAAACGCGACAAGTAGACAATTTTTTTGTAGTGGCAGGAGAAAACCCTACACACTTATTGAAATCCTACGCCCGAGTCACACATGGTTTGAACTCTGATCTCCATACATGTAAGAAAAGGAGACATACAATATTTTCGTGCTCATTTACAAGATTAAACGATGCATATTATTTAGACATTCAGTCTTTTGGAGACATATAATCAATTGGGCAAAATTATAAGATGAATATGCCCAAACATTCTAAAAATGCTAAAATATATTTTAAGTCTCTTATGTTTCAATTTAGTATTTTATATTTGAAAAGTACAATTTTAGTACATCAAATCAAACACCCTCACTTAACGGAGTTCATCAAGTTTTTATTGATGATTACTTAATTAAAAGCTGATGGAGCATGTGATTATAATTTTTCATAAAAAATGAAACAAATCAGTCAGACTAAGAAATAAACTTTGTCTCCCCTCTTCACTGATCATCGTCGAGTCATCTGCCTAACTGCCTCACCCAATTGATGAAAATTTGATGAGTCATCATCGTCTTCGTTAAGTTGAGTGATGATGTTAAATTTAATGGACTAAAAGTGTAGTTTCCAAAGATAAATGACTAAATTAAAACATGATTTAAACATAAGGGACTAAATGCATACTTTACCTATCGAAAAATATAAAACATATCATTGGAGAAGCTAAGAAGGCTATACCATCATTTTTCAGACACCCTCACCCCACGGTTCCATTATGCACAGGACTTTCCGTCTAAGTTTAATAATTTAGACCTGGATAAAATGTGAAAAGTTGGATATTAGGTGAAGTTCTTTTGCATCAAGAAAACTTGAAAATGACCCTTATAACAGATAATTCTAAGAAACCAATGTATAAAAAGATCTTCCTATGTTTTATGAATATATTAATTGAACTAATCCAGTAAATTTAAACCATTCATGAAAGAGTGTGAGAGTATTTAAAATTGGTTTCCCACTTTAGGGTAAAACCAAGGAGATAGAGTAAGTTGACTGGCAAGACAACAGCGCAAAAGTCTTTTAAATATTAATTTGCAAGTTGCAATATCAATTTAGTGGGCATCTTATTAAACTGCAGCTTGATAAACTGATAATTACAAATATAAATGAAAACAGGGAAGATGATGACATATGCAAAATTATTGTCATTTTCATATGAATCAAAACCGACCATATACGTAGCTCTGATGGTAGCCCTCGTTGTCGGCTCCGATTTCCTTGGCTTCTTATAGGCTTACACATCCCATGGATGAGTTTCTTTAGGAAATGACATCAAAGAATTGACAAATGACTGATGACATATCATCAACCTTCCTCCTCTTTCAAGCTTATCCCAAACCTCAAAAGTTTGGACATTTTCCTCTCTCTATGCATGTATCTAACAAAAACACATAGTGGTGAAAATATCAAAATACCATTCTCCCAAGTTGGCGCCAATTTCTCTTTCTAAACTAAAACTTTGACCTTAGCTAATTAGCTTGGCGTTCCATGTCAGATATGACAGGTTATTATGAATGCCTAACAAGGTTTTGGTCAAACAGCGTGGTTTCTAAAGTCAAAGCGTTCAATATTACTCAAACAATGATGTGAAGTATCTGCCCTTAATTTACTAGCATTATTAACTAGTGGGATGTCAATTTATCATTAAGTGACATTAAATTAGATAAATGGAGAAATAATCAAATGTTCAATTGCCCAATTCATGAAGCACGTTCACATTGCCTGCTCATATAATATTAGTTCTCAAAATATATGGGGCTGCTAATGGGACATGTTCAATTGCCCAATTCAAATTAGTTTTCTCACCATTTCATTGTTCTTCCTTTCTAGCCTCTCAAATTGACTTAGAAATAAATTGACTTCATTCTTCCAACTCCATTAAGGGCCTCCTCTTGCTTGGCCCATCAATCAATTGGCTGTTTTATTAATTAAACCTGTTTTTAAAGTGAATACCTCGAGCTCACAATAATGCTACAAATTTGCGGGATACTTGTTGTTACCGGAAGAGGATTTCCTCAGAATCTTTCTCTCATTTTCCCTCAGAATTCTCAATCCAGACCGTTCAATTAATCTGATGACTTGGTACATTTGATCTTGGCATCATCTGAACCATTGGATTGAGAATTCTGAGGGAAAATGAGAGAAAGATTCTGAGACAATCTGGACCTGTTGTTACCCAATTGATTTTTGCAGCATGCTCTATCTTACAAATTGTGAGAGTGAAGCTCTTTATTTAAAAAAAAATAAAGGTTATGCAATGCAATCTAAAGCCAATTTTAGTCATAGCTAAAATGAGGAACTTGAGGGTAAACCTACCAAGAGAAAATCCTTCTTTTAGGCATAACACGGTTAAATTATTTGACAGGAATAACCTTATTTTTTAGACATTTCCGTTTCTGCCTATTCATTAAATTTTTTAGACTTCATTGAAATTGGGAACCATAAAAGAAAAGAAATTTTTTACTTTTGATTACATTGAAATCTAAGGTTAGGTTGGAATAAAAGAAAAAAATAGGAGTGTGTGCTCATGTCAATTCAAACTATTCAGTTTGTTTCACGTTGGATACACCAAGGACCTAAGAACCAAAATACAGTGCACCCGCGAAGATCCCTTTATTTGCTCTCAACAATTTTTGTAGAACCATGATCCATATAAGATATAACGAGGAAGGACTAGTTTTATGAGCCCATGTTGTTGTATGAGAAAAATAGATGGATTTTGATTCATTACTGATTTACTGTAAGCAAGGGAATGCATATAATACTATAGTCTCCTTACAAACAAATAGATCTCAGCTCTCGTAATCAGTACTTGCTTCCACCAAGAGAGATGGAGATGTATCCAACCTTGTTAGAACTTCAGGCATTCCTGCCGTGTCCCTTATTATCTGCATCACAAACAGTGAGTGTTCAGTTGGAATCTCTTTTAAACTAAAATTTTTTTGATTATATTGCGCCTATATCAATATGATCATGCCATGTAAATGACATGCAGGAGATTTCTGAACGTAACATTGTAAACTCAATTAAGGCAAACAAGCAGTGAGAGAAAAAAAAATGGGAAATTGCACTTAAAAATATCAAACGCATCAAACGCTTACAAGTATCTCCTCATCAAGATAAGAAATCATGAAAAGCCTCTGGAAACTTCCGCCTGCATTATGCAATGCAACAAAGTGAAAACTTAATTTTCATAAGGAAAACTGGATGAAATTATAGGTATAAGATATCAGAACATGAAATGGTAGTCCTAATTCTCAAACATTTGCCTCTATATTTTCCCAAACAAGTACAAGATTTGTAATTCATAAGTCCACGCCTTCAACTTCTTGCAGTTTTCTAGGAAAATAGCAGAAAATGTAAATAATAAATCATCTACAACTAAATGTGAGAATTTTCTCTAACAGAGGAGATCCGAGTCACCAAAACAAAAGTATTCACACAATAATAAAAGTAAATTGCACAATCTTGCTTTCTGCATTCCCTTGGCATCTTTAGCCTTGCAACAGCAAGTTTCATGCATAAAGTACCGCATTTCACGAATAAGTAACCATCAAAGTTCAAGCAAAACAGAATGTCACTAAGGTGCTTCCCTGAATAAAGCTTGATAGATTTCACTTCAACTTATAATTTTGGCAATAGCATAAAATTTAACAGATTGTTAAAACCTTTCAAAACAGATTTTGGATATTATCAGATGTTCATACAGAAGATAGGCAAAATCTTACTCAGGGGAACTTTAAGCCCGCTGGTAACAGCATCTCGGATGGGGACAGGAAGTTGTTGCACGGCACTAGCTGCCTGCCCAAGGGCGCCTTTCAGCTGTTCAGGTATTGACTCCTCAATAACTGTAGGTGTCTCAAGAATCCCTTCAACATACTCCTCTTTCATTCGAAGAGGGCCTTCTACAGATAACTTGGTTGATAGAATAATTTTGTTTTCTACCTACCAAAACAAATAGTAAAATATCATAGGAAGGTGTACCATGAGAAGTGGAGTCCATAAATATTTAGTAAGTGCACAATACAAAAGCCATCACTTATGGAATCAATTTTTTTCCTTTTTGTGGATAAATTCACAAACAAATCAGAATATCAAACTAATGCTGCCACACTTCTTAGATAGTCTTTAAAATAGTTTGAACATAGGTAAAAGAAGGGAGAATTCACAATGGATCTTTTTGCTTCCTGTATGAAGTAATACACAGGATCCACTCATGAACTGTGTTTGCAGTTCTATTAATGACTAATATATCAGCGGAAGTCCAGTATCAATCATGGGCCTCTTGGCTGTATACAACAATGAAGTTGCAATTAAAAGATCAAAAGTGGGGTTAATTTTCAATCTGACAGAAAATAGCCAAAACTGCTCTCATATCCCAATGTTAAATTTTGGCAGCTCTGAAAGCAAAAAAATAGTACCGAGTTCAATAATCTCATGTTTGCAGTAATGCTTGCATTTCCATCCTTAATATAGCAATCCATTTTTGACAAGGTAAATAAACTTGAAGGGAAATTCCTGCAAAGAAACAAAGGCCACTTGAGCGGAGAGATATCTGGCACCATTAAACTTACAAGAAGATTTTCAAAATCTTCAAGCTCTTGTGATCCCACCCCCCACAAAATTCAAAATGAAGAAAAGCTAAGTAAAAATCTGTGATCAGAATACTCACTCAAATATAAATCTAGCAGCAAACAATCCTGGACTTCCTGAACCAAACCAGTCAAAGTTCCATCGTCCTTCTAAAAAGGGTGACCTGTTATGGAGAAGGTATTAACATCTCACACCAAATAGTACAGATAACCGCTTTTTGTCACTTACGTCGTAGGGCGAGGCGTTGGATTGAGCCGCTCAAGACTAATTATCCTCTCTGTCACATCAATTTTTTGCATGTCTGATGTCTTTCCAGTGACCAATGCCTCGAAACCCCCTGCATCTTTAAACTGATAGGATATCTTCAATGCCTGATCTAAGAATAAAGGCATGCAACACAGGATAAAATTCACTCCTAGACTACATTATCATTATCTGCATTTCATTGGCAGAATCTGTTGTCCTCATCTCTTTCAGCAGGTGAAGCCTTCAACAGAAAAAAAACCCAGAAACAAAAGCACAACAATGTATTCTAAAACTTCTGTTCATTTTTATAACGTAAATCAGTTCTAAGTGATCATATAGACTATAGGCACCTCCAATACTAGATAAAAGGGTACAGCTCACTCACAATGAGTCTATCTAACATGAATACAAAGAATACAACAACAACAACAACAACAAAGTCTTATCCCAACTAAGTGGAGTCGGCTATAGACAACATGAATACGAAGAATAAAACAACAACAAAGTCTTATCCCAACTAGGTGAGGTGGGCTACAGATAACATGAATACAAAGAATAATATAGGAAAATTCATGTCACCTCCATTAAGTGAACACACACACACACACACACACACACACACACACACGATAGACAGTCCTCAGCAGAGTTTAATTGCATCCAATATTCTTTTTTTTATCAGAACTTCCAATATTCTTCAATTCTTCATTTATAATGAAATTATAAATGAAAGGGGGGAAACGCCAATACCCATTTACAATTATGTCTACATTTCAAATTGAGAATTAGAAAACAGTGAAAAATAGAGCAAAACAAAGTTCAAAGCTTGGCAAGCAAAGGAAGTAATTAGAAGTAAATATTCATGAAGGAAGGAAAAGAGGGAGAAGTGAGTGAAAACTGACAGCAAGAAGAAGCGATTCTTTAGCAGAAAGCCTCTCCATTTCCTTGGCATAAGCAGCAGGAGCTCCCTGAACTTCTTCATCAACCATTGCTCTGCAAACAGAGAAGCGGCCATACCCTTTGACCCCCAAAGCTTTCCAATTGGTGTGGCATGGAAATAGCAATGAAGAAGGTGATAGTGAGGAAAAAGATGGAGACTTGCAAGACGAAGGGAGAGCAGACAGGGAAAAGATTGAAGCTTTTGAAGCAGCCATTGAAGCAAAAACAAAGGGAGATTTTTGTGAAGTGTTTTTATTATGTTATAGGAGACTTGGACTTCAGTTTCAGCATTGTACTTGTATTATGAATGATTTGTCGAGCAAGGACAGACTCACCCAGCCTAGTTTCCATTCATAGCTCTTGGATGACAAAAAAAGAACATTATTTTGAGTGATACCAACGTTATCGCGTGAACCCAGATTTTCCCACGAATTTATTTGGGGAATTGGGGTCACCAATTCAATATTTCATGTTCTGGATTGGATAAGAATTGTATTTTTAATTTCTTTTATAACTTATATGATTTTAAACATTAATAGCATCATAGAATTATAATTATATGATGCTATTTTAATTCTCACCTGTTGTAAATATAGCTTAAAAGATAACTTCAACTTCTTTCTTAGAATTAAGAATGCGAAATTAATTATTTTAAAATGTATATAGTTCTCTTTTTTTCTTAAAACTAATTAATTTTACGTATAAATAAATATATAAGCTAGTTACATGTGTCATATATAAATCAATAGTATATGTTTCTTTTGTTTATTTCTGTTAGATTTTTGGGTAGCGGTGACATTGCCCAAAATCGAAAACTTTAGAGAGTTAAATATCTCATGACATTTTTATATTCAATCTCACTTATCATTTTTACTCATTCTATCCTGCTCACAATTTTTCATAAATAAGGGTATGTCTCAAAAATAAAGTTACATCACTTCCACATTTACTATTTGTAATTAATTTTAGGTAAAATTTATTTGTTGTCTTACATGAGTAGTTAGCTGTAAAAATAACCGAATGAAGTAATAGGTAGCTCATCAATCTCTTATGGGGGTGGGCATCCCGGTTCTCATATAATTCTTTCTGCCAGCATTTCCCATATGATTCGATATTATAATTTTTCAAATTCAAATTAACCGTGTATTTTAGGGCACTCTTGGATAGATGAAAACTTTAATTAACACGGGCAATCAATAAAAAATACTCAAAAAATGAATTTGGAGATGGAGTACAATATTAAGATCTGAAATTTAACATGAAAGTTAAACTCCTTATTCACCAAAGGGAGAATAATAAAAATCAATGGATAACTTTTTTTATTTCTAGTTATAGACAAGATGAAAATACAAGTTATGAATTATTTAAATACTTCTATTTTTGTACTTCGTTAGTTTGATAAGTTAAGCAATCAGCACATAGTAATCAAAATAAATGGCAGCCACTGAAAATGACTCACATTTTAAGAATGAAGGGCAATGACTCTATTTTGCTCTTCAAGTAACCACTCTGAACCACTGGACACCCTAAACTAATAACGAGTACAATTTTACACTTAAAGTAACCAAAGTGATCCAATTTTACCCTCTAACGAATGTAATGTTGACACGTGTAATGTAATGTTGACACGTGGACGACACATATCAATATATTATTCGCCAAAGGGTAAAATTGGACCACTTTAGTTACTTCAAGGATAAAATTGTACCCGGTGCTAGTTTAGGGTGTCCAGTGGTCCAAAGTGGTTACCTGAAGGCCAAAATAGGGTCATTGCCCAAGAATGGAATATTAACCGTGTTTCAAAATATAAGAAAATAGTTGAGTTTTTTCCTTTTTTGAAGATCTTAAAAAACCAAACGAACCACTTAATTGTAACATATTATTCTACATTTGTTTATGGGGCATCGAAGGGGACACATGACATGATTCCCACGAACAAACAAACCAGTCTTTCACCCTCCATTTTCGCTGCTTTTTTGTATTTTAATTCATATTTGAAGGGGGAAGGAAAACAATTATTTAGAATATTTTCTATTTACTTAGAGCCTATGATTGTATAATGTATCCCTCAAATAACCAGCCTATTGGTATGAATGAAATGTTGTTGAGCCCGCCAGGTCATGAGTTCGAACCCTTGGGAAGTCATCCCCCAAAATGGGGAATTCCGGTGGCGACTTCGGATTAGTCGGTTTCCCGAAGGGGGACCGGACACCGAAAAATCTAAGCAAAAAAAAATGTTGTTGAGCCCTGAATGACTATCAAAGTTACAGACATGAATGAATGTTATAATTGTTTTTTAAAATAGTTCGAGTTAACCTTTATTTCTTTTCCTTTTCATTCAGTGATTTCCTTTCCTTAATCAAATTGCAAATATAACACTCCATCCGGTCCTAAATATAAGACATAATTTACATTTTTTTTGGAAAATTCTAAAAAAGCAAAATAAGTTAATTATAAAATGATTTACCTAATTTTTTTTTCTTAGACTAGTTTATTTCACCTATAAACTAATGGATAATCTAAAAATGTATAAAATATGTTATCTCGCAACCTTAATCTCTCCAAATAAAAGTTAATTAGGTCTTATATTTAGGAACTGAAGGAGTACTATTTAGAAAATGAGTTTGCACGTGGAGTGATAAGGAAGGGTGAGAGGAGGGTTGGAAGACGCAATCATGTGACCTGTAGGAGCCACATCATGTCCCAGATATAGAAAATTAGAAAGCATGTGCGATAAACCGAGAGGGAAGAAGAAGGGAAGGATAATGATGAAAAAGAGATGCAGAAGCATGTGCTAGAAACAGAGAAGTTAGAAGAAGATGCCAACCCATATCACTCATTATCCTACCCCAACGGCTATTTCCATTTTCCCCTTTCTTTTTTGTTTCAATCATATTCCCTCCATCAACGGTCCTCTCTTTCCCAATCAATTATTAATTCTCACTCTTCCCCTAGCTATAGCTATAACCTCAATCACTCACTCACTCATTCACTCACAATTCCTCTTCTTCATCTTCTTCACAATGGCTGCTACTACTGCTACTACAGCTACAGTTCCTCCTCCTGCAGTTCAACACGTGGGCAAAAACTCTTCTGATAAACTGCTCATGAAATTTGCTAACTTGGATTCCCCTACATGTACAGCTGCCCCTAAAATCAAATCCAAGCGCCGATACTCCTCCGCCGCCGTGGAGAGGAGGTCTCTCCTGCCGGCGGCCGCCGCCACCCGCCGCCAACTCCGCATTGCTCGCTCACGCCTCAAGGCCACTGATCATCTCAGAAATAATATGTCACTCTTCTCCGCCCTTCACAAGGTACCCCACCTACCTCTATTTCATTTTGTTGATTAGCTACAATAAACACTTGGCAGATACATGGTTAATTAGCTAGCTAAGATCCACACGCTTAATTAATACTTTTACTCATTTAGTTCCCTCCATAATTACGTTGTGGAGCAGAAAAAGAATCCCTTTTTCAGAAATCACTTGCTTCGTAAGGTTATACTTCTACTGTCCTAAATATAAGACCTAATTGACTTTTTTGAAAAATCTTAAAAAAAAAAAAGCAAAATAAGTTAATTATAAATTTTACCTAATTTTTTCCCTTAAACTAGTTTATTATACTTATAAACTAATGGATAATTTAAAAATATAGTATCAAATATGTCATGATTTAATAGACTATTTTGCAACCTTAACCTCTCCAAAAAAAAGTCATCTAGGTCCTATATTTAGGACCGGAGTTAGTATCTGCTCTAGGCCTAGTTTCAATTATGAGTAACATACTAGCTTAGCTTGGTGAGTGAAGAGAAGGAACCGTATATTGGTAATGGTCTGAAGGCGGGTTCTGAGTCCTGAAATCAAGGAAAAAAACATAGACCATCGGATATTTCCCTGCATGTAAATTAAATAGGAAACACGGCTTGATGTTGATTTTTTTACATACTAAATATAGATATAAATTATGTCGTGTTACATTTAGATTGTAGGCTAGTTATAACATGTTACATGTTACAATTTAAACTGATTAGCTTTAGGGGGCTGATAAAAAAAGATTAGCTTTAGGGAAAATCCCAAAAGGACATTTGAATTTCAAAATCATTTGGGGCTGATAAAAAAAGATTAGCTTTAGGGAAAATCCCAAAAGGACATTTGAATTTCAAAATCATTTTAACTCGTAAAATAGTAGGATTAACTAATGTACTAACGACATTTACCACTTAAAATCTCATCTAATTGATTTTGAAATTTATGTTATTTATCTAGATCACTTAATCTACATCCTTAATTTTATTTTATTTTTTAAAAAATAAAGCAGTCTTATAATTAAGAGTGGAGGGACTAGTAAGTACGAGGTGATGTTAACTTGTGGATGATTGGTTATTGCAGAAGTGGCGGAGTACTGTAGAAGGCGCGTCCAGAGTATTCATGGAGAAGCATTATCATCGCCATAAGCGTTTGATCAGTAGTGACTTTGTTTAGCCTCTCCTATCTCCTGCTGCTACTGCCTCCTTCAATAAATAAGCTCTTCAGGAAACTGGCAAACAGAACATAGTCTAATTTATGAGCACTATACATCATTCGTTATTCGTTCATTCATTTTACTCTTTAGTCTCCGACTAATATATGTCCAGTGTGTTGTTGTTATTTGTTGTATAATATTCTCGCCCCTCTAGCGTGTTTCTCTTCTCTCTGATACTCCTTGTGGATATTAGAGAACCTCGCCAGAGGATTTTATAATTTTTATCATTATATATATGGTACACATTGTGTCAATGAATAGCCTTTTTAGCATTTAGAATAGTGTTGTCGTCAATCACATGATAGAAATCACATTTGTTCATAAATAGTACTATCGCTGCTAATGGGAGAAAATTTCAATGTGCACGGAGGCATTTGATACATACCATTTAAGATTTTGATTTTTGTCATCATTTAGCTAACTTGGCAATCACTCACTTGGCCACCTAAAGAACGGAGAGGGTTTTTTTTAAACCCTGGGGAATTATCTCTTCTAATCTTCTGGACCCTTTCCGTGTCAATATTTAGAATGAAAGAGAGGGAATTTAAATGAATTAAACTACAATAGGCCCGCTAAACTTACCTACATATGGACATTATTTAAAAAATGAATTGAACTACAATGGGCTAAATATATAATTTCTAATGATCATGTGATGTAAAAGATACTTAGAACACTATCACAAACTTAGAGTATAAACAGAAAAGAGTTGATATTACTAGAAAAGAGATATAGAAGACAGAGGGAAGCTAGTGGCAAATTCAAGAAAGAGAGAGTTTGGATGAACAACTGATTAGAAACAGAGATAAATGGAGGGGGGAATCAGATATGAACTAAAGGGGAAGAAAAACATATGAAGGAGAATAGAAACTATGGGGGAGAAGAGATGCAAAACATGGAACATGCGGGAGAGAAGAAAAGCTCATAAAATTCAAATACTGGTGTAGTATATTACAACAAGGAACCTATCCTTTTTATAAGGGAAAGAGACTCTTTTGTAATTTGTAGCACAAGTTGTTACAAAAGCAAAATACAACTTAACACCTTGTCAAGAAGCAAAATATAATAACTTGACAGTTGACAACTCGCTAAAATAAAAACATAGAGTAATAAAAGATAGATTTAATCCTATGGGATTCTTCAATATATCATTCATATTCTATCGTCATTACTACATAAAATGAGATCAACCCGCTTATTTTCATAATCAACTAGCCTGTTTAATTTTGACTACAACCATTTCTATCAATTTGACTTTTAAAACAATTCTCTCTCTACTGAGTGATATATTCTTAAATCCCAAGCTTCCAAAAAAAAAAAAGAACTTCTCTTGTTGAGGCAAAATTGGTCTGCTGTTCTCTCTTCACCATTTTTCATCATATATAACAGCAACCATGAATTGCTTTCAGCTTCCAAGTTTATGCGTATGATTACAAAATTTGGATCCAACTAAATGGTAATAGCTATAGATAGTTATGCTTCATGTAGATGATTGAAGGTAGGCAGATAGCAGTTGCTTTCAATTTTGTTTGGGCTCGAATTTTTATCTTACTTGAGAATAAACCAAGTCTTCAACATTACGAAACTGCACTTTATCACAGCTACATATTTTTGAAAGTAAAATATTTTTGATTATTTAAGAATACATATTTTACTATAGATAATAGATAGGTATCATCATAATCACATCGTCTTCCGATTGTCCCCTATTTTATTTTCCCTTCCAAAAGTTGAATTGGTTGGACGGCAAATGTAGGTCAAAGCAAAACAAACTTTTACATGCGTGCGCGCGTCTATTTTCATTGGCGTCGGCAACAACAGGAACAAAAAAAAAACAAGAAATATCCTTGACCATAAACTATCTTTTTTTTTTTTGGCCAACTTGACCATAAACTATCGACTGTATATAATATAGTGACAAAAAATCTATTCATAACATAACCTGGGTACATTTTATAGAAAAAATTCGCATTCGCATTCGCATTTATAATTCACATCAAAATTGGTCAACTACAGACAACATAAGCATTCTAGTTAACAGTATTTATGCATTTATATAAAGCATGAGAAATAAATTTATGCTTATGAATAACAAGCCCTGCGAAAAATTATATATTTTTTTTATTAATAATTCCATGATACTTGGATTTTAATGTTTGTATTTGGTATCTCCTGGTCATCCAAATTAGTGCTTCTTAATGTAGCTGTAGGGAGAAAAAAAAACAAAAGAAAAATCTTTAAAACAAGATCCAATAGGCCCAACCTTGACTTTATGTACCAAACCGTATTAGAGTATTTCGGTTCTGTCATGGCTTTTGGCGAAATCGGCCCTGACCAAGTGGAGGATGAAGAATTTGGATTATAAAATACTGTCATATGTAATATAAGAGTTTAATAGTTAAAATACGCTTTTAAAGAAAACATGTAAATATTAATTGAGTATATAAAATTAACTTTTTTTTTTACCTTTATCCTATTTATTATGACACTATTAAAAGAGATAAATATATAAGAATTAATAAATTAATAAATATAAAAGAAACTTTGAAGCAAAACACAAGGAATATATTAAGTGATAATAGAATGTAAGGGTGATTGACTAATTTCTTATATTTTTTTTATCCATGATAAGGTATCCTCTCACTCGACAAGTGAGAGACTAATCAAAGGGTGAGACAGCTGGCCTGAGAGATTTAATGTTTCTCCATACTCAATGCTAAGGATCAAACTCAGACAATTGGTTAAGGGTTAATGAGTCATTGTCACTCAGCCACACATCCAGGTTACTAATTTCTTATATTTTGGACAAAAAGAAATTCAAATTTTGTACTCTTTATAGAGTATTGAGGCAATTAAGACTGGTGAATGACATGGGAGGCAAGAGAAGAGGTAAGGAGAGAAGAGAGTGATATAAATGGAAAAAATAGGAGGAAAATGGGTGGCTGTTTGGCGAAACAGAAAAGAAAAAAAAAAACGAAACGCGAGGAAATTGAGAAAAGAGAGAAAAAGAAGGAAATTGATGCGTTCTACATCGTCTTCACGTTAACAAAAAGTCAACACACACACATTTCCCTCACTCTCCTCTTCCTCCTCCCCCCACTCCTCCATTTCCATCATCACCATCACTTCCTTCTTTCCAAAAAGTTTCAATTTTCTCTAAAGCTTCAATCTTTCCTTCAAAATCTACCCCCTACACAATACCCTCCTCTTCCTCATCTCTCTTTTTCAAATCCCATTTATTATTTCCACCCCCACTTCATTTTAACCTCAAATTGCTATTTTTTTCATTATCTTCCCTCTTCTTTTGTATTTCCTCCTCCAAGTTTTAATCTTTCCCTTTCTCGCTTCACGCCTTTTTTATACAAAGCACAATTCTTGTTATTCCTCTCTTCAAAAATCACGATTTCTCTCTTTTCCACCTGTGTTTATTATCAAAGTTTGATTTTTTGGGGTTCTTGGTGGCGTAAAGTTTGAGTTTTGATTGTAGCTGGCGGATGTTATAGGGATTTGTTAAGGAGGGAAATGTGGGATGTTTTCGTGGCTGACAAGGATGGTTTCTACATGTTTGAGACCATTAAAGCGGTATGCCCGTATGAACAAGGATGATTTCAACGACCCTTCTTCGTTTGAAGATTCTCTCCTTTGGTTTAAGGACCTTGAGAAGCACTCGTGTGGTGAATTTTCCTTTGCTGTTGTTCAAGCCAATGAAGTCATTGAAGATCAAAGCCAGGTTGTGACAGGCCCTGATGCTGTTTTTGTTGGAATATATGATGGACATGGTGGTCCTGAGGCCTCTAAATTCGTGTGTGACAACCTTTTTCAGCATCTAATGAGTGAGTTTTATGTGATGCTTACTTGCAGGATTTTTTTTACATTGATTTATAGTTGCTTTTTTTTGTTGTGCAGTGTTTTCGATGTTGATCTTTTTTTTTTGCTGACTTTTGTGTCTCCTTTATAATTGTAAGGTTATGTGTTTTATTTTATTTGATTGGCTTTCTGGTGTTTACCTTCTAGGCCCCAGATGGCATTGTTGTATCGTTGCTCTGTTGATTTTGCATATTATTGAGGATGCAAGGGAATTGGCCCGTGTTGGACTTTCTGCTTTGCTTTCTGAAGCTAAAGACAGCAGGCCAGTTAACAATTGTCCTCTCTTTTGATGTTATTTCTTGAAAAGAGATGCAAAAGTTGGAGGTGGTCCAGTCATTGAATGATCATAATTAGTCCAATGATCTTCTAAATATTGGTTGGCTTAATAAACTTATGCTACAAATTGATTGTTCTGCCACCGATTCTGGTTTATGAATTTCAGATTTTTTTTCATTGTTTTTATTTTTGGATCAGAATTGACTGAACATACTACTACTAGTATGATACTAGTGTGAGTTAGTTAATATAATCTCTGTTACTATTTAGCAATCAATGAATATATCATTGTTTTTACGGTCTTGGCATTTTTTCTCCATTGTTATATCTCTTGCATGCCCTTGAAACTGTTTTGATTTAAGTAGTAATAGGAGTTTTGTGGTGAATCTGGTTACAGGGATAGCCCAAGAATATGGTACCTTATCTGAAGATATGCTCAGGGATGCTGTTTCTGCTACTGAAGATGAATTTCTTAGTCTTGTTAGAAGAACAATGGGTTTAAAGCCGTTGATGGCAGCAATGGGTTCCTGTTGTCTGGTGGGTATTATTTGGAAGGGGACACTATATGTTGCGAATCTTGGAGATTCGCGTGCTGTAATCGGCTCCGTGAATGGGTATAACAAGATCGTTGCTGAGCAGTTGACCAGAGAGCACAATGCAAGCAGAGAGGAAATTAGACAAGAACTCAGGACATTGCATCCAGAAGACTCACAAATTGTAGTTATGAAGCATGGAACATGGCGTGTTAAAGGCATCATTCAGGTTTTTTTGCCCTCTTGAGTCAATCTGTTGATTGTTTTCCTTGCCCTTACATTTGTTTGTGTTTATATTTAACTTTGGTTGGTTTGATCATTTCAAATAGTGAGTAATGCTCTTTTGAATTGCATCCTTTGGCTTGAAATGAACTCAACTGTTTGATTTTGTGGTTTATATTTTAACATCTGTTATAGGTTCATCTTCGTAGCTTAAGGTTAAATGCACATGCTGTCAATAGTTATAGGTTTATCTTCGTAGCTTAAGGTTAAATGCACATGCTGTCAAACTGTTATAATCGCTTTTTATCCTCTTTGATTTCTACAAGAATTGGAAAAAAAAAAAAAGTTGCAGAAAGATTTGTTTAGAAACTGGATTTCTTATCGAGCTTTTTAGTTTTTATAATTTTTTTTGTTCATTATTTTAGAGTGCAATCAAGTTACAGTAATCATTATTTGAATAGAATATTTTTTGTCTGATTGAGTGATGATCATGCTAGTCAATATCAACATTTGAATTGTGGCATTTACCTTCATAAAATGTGGAATGGAAGCTTCCGTCTACTTGTCTAGTGTGTGTTTTCAACTTTCAGTTTCGGGGTTTTATTTTTGATTTATTTTATTGCTCAACTATGTTTAGCTTTTGGCCTGTGTAATAAAATGACTAAAATCATGTTTTTTAGATGTGCAAACTATTGGACCCGAACTTCAGTTTTCTCAGGGTTTCTGAATTTGTCTAATAGATGTTTGTCGTTATCATTTTTCTCCTTTGACTATGGGATTTATTTTTATACGTGCTCCAATTAATGCTTTTTCCTGGTTTTTATTGCAATTGCTATCAGGTATCCAGATCTATAGGTGATGCATATTTGAAGAGACCAGAGTTTGCTCTTGATTCTTCCTTCCCACGGTTCCATCTGCCAGATCCTATCCGTGGACCAGTGCTTTCAGCAGAAGCATCTGTAATTTCCAGAGTTTTACAGCCTAATGATAGATTTCTTATATTTGCGTCTGATGGCCTTTGGGAACACATGACAAATCAAGAAGCTGCTGAGATTGTTCATAACAACCCAAGAAATGTATACTTCTTGTGATAAAATTTTTCTCCTCTTTTTGGATCTATTATCCTTGGCATTTAGGTCTTAAATTTCTGGCTTTTGTCTTTATGTTTTTCTTGAAATGCAGGGGATTGCAAGAAGACTTGCTAGAACTGCCCTTAATGAGGCTGCTAGGAAGAGGGAAATGAGATGGAAAGACATGAAGAAAGTTGGGAAGGGGATCAGAAGGTTTTTTCATGATGACATCTCCGTGGTTGTGATCTTCATAGACCATGATTTGCAGGGAAAGAAGATGACTGTACCAGAGCTATCCATTAGAGGTTTCACTGACAAGGTTGGACCTTCAAATCTTAGAATTGACGTGAACTGAGGATACTTGAGAATAATTCAAGTGACAAAAGTGGATTGAGTCGTGGATAGTTGGCTCATGACCAAAATTCTTCTAGATGTAATAGTGGGGAAAACTTAATGGGAAGTGAAGTGGCTTATTACAAGATTCACTCGTATAGTTATCTTCTTCCAACTTGAATCGGATGTCCCAGCCTGATTAAAAGTTGCCACTATAGGGAAAGTTGAACATTTTTATGGCATCTAATTTCTTTACTTTGAACGTTTCTTATCACCTTTCAAGAACCATGCAAAACTGTTCAATTCAGACCTCAGTTATTCCATAGTGCTGCTTTTAAAAAATTCTTGCATGCTCAGCTGTTGGTGCAACTGTGGAAGTCAGTGACCTTTTCTTTATAACAGTTTAACACCCGTATTTCTAATTGAAGTTCGCTCTAAGCGTTTTAACCTTGTTAGATCATATTTTGACTTCATGACTTGCAGTCAACATGAAGACATCCCTTGCAAAAGAGAAAAACACACGTTCAATTTAAATTTAATATTAAATAAAAATGTTCATATATATCGAAATAAAACATAATACTTCCCTCATTGATAAATGTGAAATTTGACTTTTTTTTAAAACAAAATCTCAAAAACCGAAATAAGTACTCCCTCTGGTCCTAAATATAAGACCTAGATTACTTTTTTGGAAAATCTTAAAAAAGCGAAATATAAGTAAATTATAAATTGATTTACCTAATTTTTCCCTTTAAACTAGTTTATTTAACCTATAAACTAATGACTAATCTAAAAATATATCAAATATATCATAATTTAATAACATATTTTGTAACCTTAACATCTCCAAAAAAAAGTCATCTAGGTCTTATATTTAGGACCGGAGGGAGTAATTTAAATTGATTTGTCTGAATTTTCCATTGAACTTGTTTATTTGACTTACAAGTTACACACACACATATTCTAATAATACAAAAATGATTTAATTTTCTTAATTTCTAAAAAAAGGTAACTAAATTTTAATTCAACTAACAACTTATTGATGGGCTCATGCGTGTTATTTTTATCAACACATGTGATGCGTACTAGGTGCACAGGATTCACCAATTTAGACATAAATTCACGTGACCATGCTTTGAGCCCTACTTCTGAATTCTGAACAAGACGAAACATCCTTTTAGCAAGTGGTGGTCTTCCAATTCCAAGAATGTTTTTTAGTGCTTGCTGAGTTGCATTATCGGCCATTTCATTATTTACCATTTAAACATCAATTATGTATGCCTCTACTTCTCTAAAGTCGACATTATTTAATGTGGTGGTCACGGCGGCATCCAGTAATTGAATTTCACCCTATTTTTTATGCTTACCAAGTTAATCTTTGGACAGCGCTTCTCATTACCTAATTCAAGCCATCATCTCCTGCTTGTTGCGGGATTATGCATTACCCTCTTATCCTCACCACCGTCTTTTTGTGACTTTTTAACATTGGATTCCTAGTCATTATGCTATCACATCCAAATGACCAAATGGTATCTTAAGGTTCAAGTTATGAGGTCTGAGTTATGAGTTATGACGCAAACGTTGCAGGACATACGTATCTTGAACAAAATGCTACTGTAAATTTTGTAAGAGTTTAATTGTGCTTATTTGTCAACGACTAATTGCTGATGGGATTTTACACGCCTGTAAATTGCGTTTAACAGTTCACATCGAATATGCAATGTCAATCAAAATATTGTTCAGACGCAGAATGTGTGTTTGTGTGTAATGAAAGCCACTGTTCAAACGCAGTAAACCAAATCAGTAATAATTCACAACTCTACTACAACAATATAATAACGAAAAAGAATTGCTTGCCTTCATTCTCTTATCCCAACATACAAAGGAAAGAAAACGCAAAAGAAACACGATGAAGAAAAAATATGGTAAAGAATAGGAAATGAAAATTCCCCAAGCACGGACGATAACTCTGTAGGATGAAATATATGTAGCAATTTTCAGATCCACCACTTGCTTTCCACAATTAGAAGCATTTCCTGTGAACGATTGAGGGACCAGATTCGTCATACTCTGCCTTGGCGATCCACATCTGCGCTCAAGAATTAAAAAAAAGGTATCAGAATAAACACTGAACAGTGTGATGGGAGAAACCATCAAATGTGCAGAAAATGTAAAAATTCAGTATGTTAAGCTTTATAATTGGCTTAAAGAATCCGTGTGAATGATTTTATGCCTTCCTTGATTTGACTATCATGATTGTTAATTTATCTCACTTAATTTCCCCTAGTCATTTAAATTACTATTTCTTGAAAAGGATTTCCATGCTGTATGTCTCACTATCTTTGCAAACTCTAACAGATATGTACTTCAAATCACACACATTACCTGTTGGAATGTGCTGAGAGATGCCAAAATGGAGCCTCCAATCCAGACACTGTATTTCCTCTCTGGTGGTGCCACCACTTTGATTTTCATGCTGCTGGGTGCCAATGCTGTAATCTCCTTGCTCATTCTGTCAGCGATGCCAGGGAACATAGTGGAACCACCACTCAAGACAATGTTACCATAAAGATCCTTCCTGATATCAACATCACACTTCATGATTGAGTTGTATGTTGTTTCGTGAATACCAGGAGCTTCCATACCGATCATGGATGGCTGGAAGAGTACTTCAGGGCAACGGAATCTCTCAGCACCAATTGTGATCACCTGACCATCAGGTAGCTCATAGCTCTTCTCAACAGCTGAGCTGGTCTTTGCAGTTTCTAGCTCTTGCTCATAATCAAGAGCAATGTAGGCCAATTTTTCCTTGACATCCCTCACAATTTCCCGCTCAGCAGATGTGGTGAAAGAGTATCCACGCTCAGTCAAGATTTTCATGAGGGCATCTGTGAGATCACGCCCTGCAAGATCCAAACGGAGGATGGCATGTGGGAGGGCATAACCTTCATAGATGGGCACTGTGTGGCTGACACCATCTCCAGAGTCCAGAACAATACCTAATACAGCATAAAAAAAGCACCATCAACCCTATTCACTGGTGTAATGTATACCATTACTTGGATGGCCTAAAAGAACTCAATTTGATTGCTCATTTACATTCTATATCATTTCTTTTTAACTATTGTCAATATTTGATTTCATGAAGAACAAAAAACATATCATCGATATAATAATGAACCAAATAAGCTATGGATAAATATGCTATGAGCAGAGTAAAACATTTCAAATCCCAGCAGCTCTAAAAGAACTCAATTTGATTGCTCATTTACATTCTATATCATTTCTTTTTAACTATTGTCAATATTTGATTTCATGAAGAACAAAAAACATATCATCGATATAATAATGAACCAAATAAGCTATGGATAAATATGCTATGATCCAGATCACTCACTACTCCTGAAAAGAAACTTATTTTTTCAATAAATGATTATTACATCTAACAATACAGACACAGAGAGAGGTGGTTAATTGTTATAACATGATAAAGAACACAGGCACAAACACCAACACGCACTGATAGATAATGAGATAGGCATAGTTCATTACCGGTTGTACGGCCACTAGCATATAGGGAAAGGACGGCCTGGATGGCGACATACATAGCGGGAGTATTGAAGGTCTCGAACATAATCTGAGTCATCTTCTCACGATTAGCCTTTGGGTTAAGAGGAGCTTCTGTCAAGAGGACAGGGTGCTCTTCTGGAGCCACACGGAGCTCATTGTAGAAAGTGTGATGCCAGATCTTCTCCATATCATCCCAATTGCTAACAATACCATGCTCAATTGGGTACTTGAGGGTCAAAATACCCCTCTTTGATTGAGCCTCATCCCCAACATAGGCATCCTTCTGTCCCATACCAACCATCACACCGGTGTGACGTGGGCGACCCACAATGCTGGGAAACACTGCCCTTGGAGCATCGTCTCCAGCAAATCCAGCCTACATTGTTTCATAAACAATGCTCAATCAACCACAAATCATACATAACAAGATCAACAAAATTCACATGCTTTATTGGATCCATACCTTGACCATACCGGTCCCATTATCACAAACAAGAGGCTGAATATCCTCAGCATCTGCCATTGTTTATTAAATGCTGCACAAAAACACACCCACCACACATCAAAATCCCAAATCCAAAATAAATGTTTTTCCATTAACACACACAACATGATTATAAATATACTATATATCTCTCAAATATCAGTGCACTGTTATACGCCCAAATCAGTTTAAATTACAAAATTTCATTCCAGTCCAGTAATCCTAGAAATTAAACAATGCCTTTTAGATTCAAGGACAATAATCCTAAAACAACATTACAAATTCACAATGCAGGTGAATGAAATGAAGGAAATGAAAGAATAAGCATAAATGTGAGATATTGTGTAATGTAATTATAATTTATGAATGTCATGTTAATGATACCTAGTGGGAAGACCGGTATTGAATAGGGAGAAAAGGATGTTGAAATTGAAGAAAGCAAGCGATTTGTAATGGGAGGGAAAAAGAGAGGAAGATAATAATTAATAAAAGAGAGAATAGAAGGTACCCTAGAAATTAGGGGCTGAGGATTTTGGTGTGAGGAGAGAAATTGAAGGCGAAGGAGACGCGCGCTCGTTGTTTAAAAGAGAGGCCAAATGAATTGGTGTAGTGGTTACCTCACTTCACCGCTTAACCAGAGGTCTCGAGTTCGAGCTCTGGGAATGCAGCCTGCCCCTTGGCCAGCACTTTACCCTTAAGTGGAGGCCCCGGTGCGGATCTGGATTAGTCTGAGCCCGTTGAGTTCCCCGTGACATTGGGGCTGGCCCAGGATACCGGATTAAAAACTCAAAAAAAAAAAAGAGAGGCCAAATGCAAACGCAAATGCAAATGCAAATGCAAATTCTAATGAAGGTATGTGGACCCCATGTTTACGGTGACCTTCTTTCGTGTTGGAATTAGCTGGCACTCTTTCCCTCCCCACGTGGACTCTTTTCTTTTCTTTTCTTTTCTTTTCTTTTCTCTCCTCCTCACCAGCTCATTATTTCTCATCCATGTTAAGTATTACTATTAATCTCATCCAACAACTTTAATTAGGCTTTTACCACGATTAGATTAGCATAATACCCTTCGTTCTCTATTTCTAGACCACCTAAACAAAGCCTTATTATTCATAGGCCTGCATCATTCGCTTTGTTTTTGCAAAATAATAACTTATCAATTAAAAAATAAGTATCCCTTGTTTGAATTCTCTACTTTTGATGACCTTCATTGTTGTTCTCCGTTTATTGAAACACATCGATCGGTTGGGGAGTGTCTATTTATAAGGTGTCTATAGTTTGCCTCCTCATTTGATGTGACGACCGAGTATGTTACATTAAGGACTAAATATGTCCTATTTTTCTGTTCTAATTATTTACACGAATATGAAGATGTTACCCTCTCTAGTCTAAACATAGAACTGACTACAAAATTAATTTTGGTCTTAACCGTCAAGTATCTTCAAAATCTCTATTTTTTCCCTCAAACGATTTATATTCAGTGCATATATAGGAATGGTAACAAATTGTCGTTCTAAATTATAATGCAAACCATAGTATATAAGGGTGTTTTAAAAAAGCAGCACATATTATAGAAACTATGTCGATTAATTGTTTAAGTTTAACTGCTAACTTTATAAAATTGAAACACAATAGTTACCACAGCTAGAATGGAGTTGGGGCGGTTATTGGAAAGTACATTCAGCTTTGAGAGGATTGTGAGACCGAGAGATAGTGAGATGGGGAGCAACAAAAGGATAATGGATCGTAGGAGCAACAAAAGGATAATGGATCGTAAGATCTAGTTGGAGATAAATTGGGACGAGACATGCGATGTGTTGGACTTGAGATGATAAAAGAAAAAGGGAGGAGGCAATAATGATGAATAATAGAAGGGCCTTTTTCTAATGTTCAAATTAAGTAATTAACCCGTATGTAATTTGGATACTTCCGCCCTCTGATCTCCCCTTTTCAGAGACAACAGCAACCATGTAAAACGGGTAAATGAATTTTTGATCAGAAAAAAAAAAACAATACTAGTAAGTTATAAAAGTATAACTATCTTCTATAAATAGAAAATGCATTAAATGTAGGACCTTACTTATGTTAAGTTCCTTCATCCAGGTTCTACATTTCTCCAATTACTGGCTGTTAGATTGAACGGATGGTTGTTATAAAAGGACATATGTCACTCCTATATTAAAAGAACTTGAGAACCTGGAGAAAAGAACTTGATGTAAGTTTTTTCCTTAAATGTATTGACATAATGAATTCGTTAGTCAATCATCGTACAAGGAGTTATCAAAGGAGTTTTAAAGGATATATAAATGACTGAGAAGATATAGCCTATAGCCTATAACTGAAACATGATCGAGTAAGGTTGTTTTGGTATTAGAGATGGAAAACTAGTGGAATGAAATATTTTTTAATTGGATTTTAAGAAATCAGCAAGTGTAGTTAACATTTTTTAATTAATCTTTTATTTAAAAAAGTAATTTTTTACTATTTAAGCTTACATATTATAATTATAGAAATTTTTAACTCTAGCTTCTTCAAGTTTTGTAAATTCAGCTCATACAAGTTTTCCTCTCATGCTTCAACCTCTCTTTTTTACTGTGGAGCCCAATGAAAGAAAAAAAACTGGTCGCGGGGGTTGAAAACCGCGGCACACCAGCTCAGAACTAAGTTCACAACTGAGTGGGCGTACACGACTCCACGTTTGGGCGTGTTCACCTTCACGTACTATCGTTGACTTTATTCATCCCTAGTCCCTACTTCCTAATTAGTCTAATACACATTTCATCACTACCATCTCTATTTTTTAACATTGCATTGCATATTAATTTACGATCTTGATAGTCAAATATCAAATCATATATATCATTTGATTTCATCATCTCCAATCTCCACTATGAGGTGATCTATTATCTACTTCATTTATGGAGCTACCACCAATTGTTTTAATCATTATCTCAAAGAATGTCACTACTCACTACGCTGTTAAACATCAGACCGCTTATTATTTTTTTTTTTTTTGATCAAGAGACCGCTTATTCATTGACAAAATAGTAATTTAAAGGCTACTAATTGAAGGGTAGCTAGAGTGCCATAATTTATTCTGTGTACCTTATAAGTTAACTAATACTCCCAATCATTTTATTAGCTGTGAAAATTGAAAGGCAGTTAGGTGCATGGTACCTTGTCTTCAAAGCGCCCGATTTCATAAAATTGTTATCATTGGTTTTCAAAAACATATTTTATGAAAACTGATAAACATCTGTATTCTGTTTTCTATGATGTAAGCCTGGCTTAGGTTGTCATCATTTTAGAAAAAAAATCATTTTAATGAAATTAAATTACGAGCGATGACAATTGGAATTGGTTTTTTAAAAAAATTGGCCAAGCAGCCAGACATGTCTTTTTATAATGTTATTGCATTGATGACTCCGTCCCTTAAACATTTTTTAGAATGGATCTGTGTTTGGTTTGGCGAAAATATTCCTAATATCAAAATACATTGAAATAATATTAGTGACCAACTATTTCATAATTTTGAATATATTGTTTGTGCTCATTAATGAGCAAGGAAATAGTAAAATGCTTGCATTTAAATTTTTTAATTAAAGGGAAAAGTACTAACATCTTGAAGTTATAAGGAGAATTAAACTTATAAGTTACAACCCCCACTTATTTAGAAGATATTTTCCCACCCGTCTACAACGCTTTAGTCAAGTTTAATTTCATCGACTAATATGATCCATTTAAATAGCATTATTTTTTTAATGTTTTTAAATTAATACGTTTTACTTTAAATATTTGAGATAAGGTGAAAGAGACACCACACGCTATAGTGAATATATTGGAGAGGGACTAAGGAAGGAGACAGAGATTATGGAAGAAGTAAAGAAAGTTGCTGCAACTAGTTTATTTTTTAGGGGTTTAGGGTCAAGTTTGACCCAGGAGTTCTTTGGCTTTAAAATTGCTTTAAAAGTTTTAAAGTGTAAAACTATTGTCCTATATTATGTGAAAAAAAAAAACTAATGTTGACTGTTAATATTTTGACCTCCATTTCGATATTTTCAAGGAAAAGTTGGACAAAAAAGTACTTACAAGTTACAAGGCAAAATTAGTCTTGGACTAAACTTTAGGAAAAAATTGATCCTTAAGTTTTCTTTTTAAATGATATGCATTTTTAGTAAAAGCAATTCTGTTTGAAACCGTCAAATACTATATGTGTAATTGTGTATGTCTCCACTGCTAGAAATTTAATTAACCTTGGTTAGCCACTATTGTACAGAACTTATCCCTTCTACCAATAAGTGACCCCTTGTACTTTTGAATGGAATGATAAATAAATATGATTGGAGAAGCATGCGTGAAGCATGCATATGGAAAAAAGCAGAGGCTGGCTATGGTATGGGTCCAGCTTTATTATTTACTAGCTCACCTTACAAGTTACAATGCAACCCATATCTTCCTCGTTCTCGTACTCTGTTTCCATTGATGACGCCAAATATAATGCTGGGGGTTTTGGTTGCTACCCTGAACCATTCTTTCATATACATTCTCCATCTAACTGTCTAACTGTCTGATACTATTGTCCTACTGATTGCACTGTAATGTAATTTTTCAGGCCCAGATCAAACCCATTTAATGACCTTACAAATATTATACAGCTATTTCAGTGGTACTAAATATACGAAAAATTGAACTAGCTAAGTGATTTGATTAAATTAAAAATGTTAATTAAGTTAGTTAACATGATGTTTTTTTAATTTTATGAAACACACTAACAGTCTTCCTTTAGTAGACAAAAATGTTTGAAAATGAGTTAACAAAAATGACAATTAGGTGTCATATTTAGGTCTTAGGAAAAAGATCAACTCCTCACAAAGACATTAGTACTGGAGGGAATAGTATTAATTATCAATATTCTAACAAAAATATAATACCAAGTGGTCATGGATAATTCTACTCCACCAAAAATGCTCAAAATTTGAAGGTGAAGAGTGACTGTCTAAATGAAGAATATTTTTAAACCTCAGTTCAAATGTGATAGACTGCGCTTTCATTAGGACAGCTTGCTGTTGATTAGTCAGTGTAATCGTTAAAAATCATGGAGAACGTAAGGGAGAGAATGGAGCAAAGCCTTACTTGACTACCAATAGAGAGACCTTCTCATACAGAGTAGCATATACAGTCAACGAAGACCATCAAACACCACCAACAATTCGCATCACGTACAACTTTCTTTTTCTTTAGTGACTTCCATAAAGCTCTAGTTTTCTTATAATCACAGGTTATCCTCATATTATGTTTTCTACCTGCATTTAGCCTATAAGAATATTTCTATTTCACCAAGACTATACTGTGGTGAGAGATCGTCCTTTGAGAACTCTAGCACTTCCACTAAATCTCGCCAACATCAAAATATGAAACAGGAGACATTGGGATTCTAATTGATATTTTTATTATTATTATTAATATTATTATTATTATTATTATTATTATTATTATCACGGGTTATATGGTAATGATTATGAGGTCCTGTAATGCCTAAAAATGCAAATTAAAGGTTTTTTCGTATGAGCCAGCAGAGATGGTCAACTGGGTCATGATTTGACGGCTATCAAAAATGCTTTGCGCTTGTAACAAAAAAAAATGCGTTGCACTGATGTGTCGTGATAAGAAGCCACGGAACTTTGTATATCTACTACTAGTTTTGAAAAGAAAAAAACTAGCAATACTATAATAAAAGAAAGCATTCACTTAGTTACGACAGAAAATAAGGTTGTTGTAACAAAAAAACAGAGAGAATAAGGTTGTTGCTGTGAGTATGAGGATTAGTGTACTAACTGCAAAATCAATCAATGGCAAGGAACAGGTAGGCATTTAAATATATTCCCCCTAGATCTTGCTTATTGTGTAAAGGCTGAGCTAGGTTGGAATTGTACCAGAAGGCTTCATCACTCCAACAAGTTGCATAACCGTCCAGCACATGCCTTCAAGTTGCAACTTCTTATAATTGCGCCCAATTGGAAAAGCATAAAGGCAAAGGCAAAAGAATATACACACATACATAGCTCTGGCTGTACAAGGACAGCACGCAACTTTTTTGAAGCTACCATCAATTATGGTGGGCGATAAAAGAAAAGGGAAATCATCAATCAGGCAAAGCAGATCATAAAAAATGAGCGAAATAAAAGTTATAAGGAGAGGACGGCCTAAACATGTGCACACTTTTTGGGTAAATGGATGTCCTTTCAATATTGGTCTCATAACACAAAGCTTACTTGGTACGGCGAGACCAACGTGACCAACACATTTTCCAGCCTTCTTACTATTATCTTAGACAAGCATTTGTAGATAGACAGATCGGAATTGGCTAACCTTCTCAGGGAAATTGACTTTTGTGATCAAAGTTATCAAAATCTGATCAATTTCTTTAAATTTCTTGGTTCCCTCTACATATTCTCCAACATCTGAATTACTTCTCCTAGTAATGAGACCAGTGTGACCACCACATTTCCCACCCTTCTTACTATGATCATAGATAAGCCCCACCCTTTGATATGGTACAGTTGTAGAATAGGATAGATCATGCAACCCCTTTCTTCTACATTCCCAACACAAACAAGCATTCAACTACGCCATTCGCTCTATAATCTAAATAATTCAACGTGCCTAGTATTACTGAACTTGATAAAGAAAAAATTGCAGACACTTCTTTATATATCTATGGTAAGAAAATCTATCAATTCTTTATTTTCAATATGATCAAACATTTATGGTCAAAAAAAAATATGATCAAGCATTTAACAATAGTTCTGTTCACCCCTACTTTATTTGCAAATTAAGCTTGTTACATTCTGATCTATACTTTTGGTCCTTCGGTTCTGCACCTGCTCATGGTTCATTCATTTACTGCACCATAAACACACAAATGAGTCAACATTTTCTTCATCGAAGTCTTCGTGGGTTTTCTGATAAAAAAAAGTCTTCGTGGGTTTGGTCGTTTGGATTCGTGTATATGGATCGATAGAAGAGCTTGGCCCAATACAGTAATAAAATTATTCAGGTGTCCAAAGATAGGAGCCAACATAACTTTTGGGCCAAAATTTAAACAATCCATTGTGAGCATGCATCATGACAAGGAAAAAAAAAGAAAGAATAGTAAAAACAGTTAGATCCAATAACCATTCTTGGGAAGCATTCTAACCCTGCAGGCTGCAGTCCTGCATGATGAATTTGATCCCTCTTAAAATTAGAGTCAATTCTTTTGTCTGAAATTTTAAAATCCAGATCTGAGCAAAAAAAAAAATTTAAAATCCAGAAACACTATTAACCACTCAAGAATAATAAATAATGCAATTTATTCAATTCTTTTGCACTAGTACTACATAGATATTTTCAGTCCACAGATTATCACCCGTTATTTTTTTCAGTTCAGCTGGGTCAAAATCAAACACTATTCCTCAAAATTTTTATGGTAATATAAGAGTCAAAATTTAAATATTTTTGTCCAAAATATAAGAGTAAGACCTCACATTCTCTCATCATTTAATACTTTTCCCTATTTTGCCTCCAACTTTCCTTCATATTTATCAATGCTTACATATTTCTATCTTTTAATAATATCATAATAAATTCGGGCAAAACTGAAAAATAAAAATAATTTCAGACAATCAACTAAATTTTATGTTTTCTTAAAAAACGTGTTTTGACGAGATACCTGAGAAATAAAAAAAGAGTATTATTTAACACAATAAACCTAAACTCATGAATGCTTTTAACATGTCTGCCTGTGCGAACTGCGAACCCTAAGGGCCTGTTTGGTTTGAGGGAAGGGGAGGGAAAGGAAAGGGAGGGGAGACCCTTCCTTTGTTTGGTTTGAAAAATTGGAGGGGAGGGGGCCTAAAATATTCCCTCCCCTTCCCTTCAAACCCTCTATTTTGGATCCCTCCAAATTGGGGGGATTTGGAGGGGAGCCAAAACTTTTGACTAAATTGCCCCACCCTATTTTATTATATTTCTACACATGTATATGTGAGAAAAACTATAAAACTTCCACATATACCCCCTTCCCATAATAATAAAAAAAACTTCTACCTCCTCCTATGTAGTTTTTTTTATACTGGGTAGCTTTTTTATAGCTCATTTTCTTTTTTAAGGGTTTAATAGAAATCCACATATGGTTTTTGTTCTCTTGATTTTCCAGTTACGGTGGCATTGAAGATGGGTCTCCAGCTCCACCATTTTCGGGTTGTATATATGGAGAAGATGGGTCTCCACCATTTTCAAAAAATTGCTTTTTCCCATGTTAGTTGCTGAAAAATTTGGTTCAAAGGAGGAGAATGGTAGTTTCATATTTGGAAAGGGAATAATTTTAATAATTTGTTAAATATAGTTTTTATAAATTAAATAAGATTTTATAGTACTATTATATCAATTATATATCTTTTTAATAAGCAACTTAATTTGAATCAAAATGTAAGTTATTTTATATGATAGACAATAATTAATTAACATATAAGGATAAAGTGGTAAATTCATCATTATCACCCTCCCCTCCCCTCCTTGAACCAAACAAATAATCATTAAATTCTCCTCCTCCCTTCCCTTCCCTTTCCCCTTCTTATCAAACCAAACAAAGTACTATTAAACTCTCCCCTTCCCTTCCTTACTTCCCTTCCCCTTCCCTTCCCCTCCTCTCCCTCAAACCAAACAGGCCCTAAGGAAAAGTAGTGGACGAAAGATATTGTTACCAGAGACACTAATAACCAGTCCCTAACCACAAAACAAGGATAAAGAGTAACAAAGTATTCCCCCGTAATAAAAAAAAAGTCTTTCATTTTCCCACTCCTTCTTATTGGCACTTGTTCTTTTACCCTTTTCTTCAAAACAAAAAACAAAAAATCGAGTCGACTTGCATGGAAAATTGGGAACAGGGTTAACACATTTGGATGTTGGGTTAGCCTAAAGATTGCAACTTTAAGCACCTACACTCACTTTTGGATCGTGGGCATCGATTTGCAGCTATGAATATCACTATGAAATCGGCATTAGCTAATTCGAAGACCACATACATGTCTTTCAGGGCTGCTTTATTTCATTCCACTCCTGTCTTGGAACGTAAAAGGCGAAATCATTGGGATTCTGTTAGTTTCTCTCTTCCATTTCTGCCTCAATCTCTTGTCTTTGTTTTGCTTTCTCATTGGTTGATCCTATTTGATTGCAGAGATTCAATCATTTTTCAAAACGATGTAGAAGGATTCATGCTAAACAGACTTTATTGCGCAATATGAATGCTTATGCTGACTTCCTCCTTCAGGTTCACTATGTTTTTATCTCTTATCTTTATTACACCCATGTTTGTTTAATTTCAATAATTTGAGGTGTGCTTGATGCTTCAATAGCTTGTTATTTGGTGATGTTAAATAAAATAAGAAGAATGGTGGATTGGGCACTCCCTCCACTCATAAATGTAGAAACTTGTCTAGGGGTTTGGCCTTTTATATTAATGGTCCCTATTGATTGCTCTTATTAAGGGTATGCATTTGGAGATAGTTTTCAATAGAAAAGATTAAGTGGGTTTTTGTAAGTGGCTGCCTTGACCAATTTCTTTGATCTCTGCAAATTAATAGTGGTTATTGAGGATTTTGTGTTTTTGAAGCCCTGCTGATGATTTAGTTTTTACTACAATGAATGCTTTCAATACTTAAGTTCCCAACACCTCTTCTGGGCCTGCACCTACTTTCTTTGATTGTTGTTATTTTCTTGATCCATTATGATAAAAGTGTTTACTTTTTAGCTGAAAAATCCGCTTACTCTATTAGTAAAATACTGTATCGGATGGGCTAAAAAAACTGTACTTGAGAGAAATCATGTTTGAAGTACTACCTCCGGTCCTAAATATAGAACCTAATTGACTTTTTTTTGGAGAGATTAAGGTTGCGAAATATGTTATTAAATGATGACATATTTGATATATTTTTAGATAATCCATTAGTTTATAGGTAAAATAAACTAGTCTAAAGGAAAAAATTAGGTAAATCAATTTATAATTACCTTATTTTTGCTTTTTTTTAGGATTTTTCAAAAAAGTCAACTAGTTCTTATATTTAGGACCGGAGGGAGTATTATTCGAACAAATGATACAGGACCTTCTTTCTCTCCTAGTTTTCCTGATTATGATGCATTCTGCTCCTGGTTATTTCAGTTTTTCTTAATAGCTTCTTCTGCATTCACAATTCAACCTGAGTAAATTCCGTGTCTAAACACTTAATTAAAAAAGAACATGACTATTGTGGCAGCTGTAATGTTTGGATTATTGCATATTGTTTCCTTTTACTGGCGTGATACTCTATAATGCTATTTTACATTATTCGTTGGACTTCAGTTATCTGTAGTTTATGAAACCACTTAGTTCTTTGTATGATTGGAAGTTTGAACTGATCTGATTTGCCTGGTTTTGCTCAATAGTGGCTGGTGTGATATTGGTAATATTTTGGTATCATTTATTCAATAGGATGTTCTCTTTATGTGAACTGATCCGATTTGCCTGGTTTTGCTCAATAGTGGCTGGTGTGATTTTGGTAATATTTTGGTATCATTTATTCAATAGGCTGTTCTCTTTATGTTCTTAATTTACTAAATGCTTCTTCTCCCCTACACCCAAAAAAAAAAAACATGTTGTAGAGCTGGCAGGATGAGGTCGATGCGGATGATCCATCTTCAAGTCAAGGCCCCTCGTGGTTTAGGAAGCAATATTCCTCCAGGGGCCGTGGAAGGAACAGAAATGACAACAAAGAGTCACGCTATTATCACAAAAGTAAGAATTAATTATGCTGTAAAAGAATACCAAATGTTTCTGTTAGAACTGATCTATCAAAATTTTGTGAGCTATATTCTTTTGGTTTGTGAATTTCCTGAAAATTTAATCAATGCATGCTTCTCTCGATTTTCTTACTTAATCGACACATGCATATCTTTTCAGGAAATTATGATTCTGATTTTCCTGAAGAAGATTTTGATGTTGAAACCATTTTACGCTCTGCCTTTGGTGGGAATCGATTTTTTTATTATTCTTTTACCAATGGAGAGAATCCTCAATGGAGGAGGTCAGGACGCTATTCAAGCTACAGCAGATCTTGGAGCTGGAGTGAGGATGATGAATATTATGACTCTTCTACCGAGTCTGACAATTCAGGCTCAAATATAGCTTCAGATAGGTTAGCCCTTGGTTTGTGTGCTCATGGTCCTCTGAAGCCTGAAGATGTGAAAAATGCGTGAGCTCTTGATACCTACTTCCTTTTCTTCCATACTGAATTATTCATGGGACCATAGCTACTAGTTTTTCTTTTATCTTGACTTCAATCTGATTTTACTATGTCAGGTACCGAGCTTGTGCCCTGAAGTGGCATCCAGATCGTCATCAAGGCTCTTCCAAGGTTTTTATAACTTGAATCTATTATCCTTCTTTATCATCAATATTGTTTAATGGACAAGTCTCACAGGCATAAGTGTTTGGCTTCCTAATCTTTTGTTGATTTGCGTTGGTAGGTGATAGCAGAAGAGAAGTTCAAGGTCTGCAGTGCGGCGTATCAATCATTGTGTGATAAGTTGGCCATAAATTAAGGACACATTTTACATGCATGCTAATTCTTCTGTTCCAGTATCCAGCTCATGGCAGCTAATTTAATCTTTGCCAAATCAGCTCAACCTGCTTCTGAGTCTTTTCCAGTTTTCAATTTTGAGCAGTTCTATTCAGAATGAGGAAATAAATTTACGCCATGATTATGGCAACAGAACAGATCATCAAAATTCTTGACAAAATCGTGTATCCTTAGTTCATTGTAGTTTTCATTCTTCTAGGCGCCAGTATGGTTAGTAACTAATCATAGTTTTACTTTCCAGCTACATTATGTTTGCTGTATATTTGTGGCCGTTTGGGATGCTTGACCGAGAGGCGCTTAGATTATAACACTTGTTATATTTATATTTAAGAATAACAAAGCCTTGTCCCATTATGTGGGGTTGGATACATGAATCATACCACTTTTATTTTACAATTTGGGGAGAAAGATAGCCTATCCTATGCCCCCATTCATACTCCTTCCTATGCCCCCATTCATACTCCTTCCTATGCCCCCATTCATACTTCTCTCTCGAGCACAACTCTTGCTTGAAACATCATGAAAAGAGCTTGCTTTATAGAGAGACTTTCTTTAGCCAGAAGTTCAGCTACTTCGTCTCCTCTTCTCTTCTGCTGACATGCTGCACACTTACATGCCTTTCCCTTTGCATCATGGACCTTGTTTCTCAATAATCTTCCTATCAAGAACTTCATGGTTTCAATTCAAAATCAGTTTAATGGCTTCCAATGAATCACACTCCAAAATAATTTTCCTGAACCAGTTTAGAGGCCATTGGCAGCTACTAATTAGGGATTATGTAATTTATTCTCCTATTCAGATTTTTTTTGCACACTCTCTATTTGAACTTGATTAATACTCCCCCGGTCCTAATTATAAGGTCATTTTAACTAATTTGAAGAGATTAAAAAAAAAATTAAATTAGATAATTTTATGTGCTTTTCCGATAATGCACCTCTTCAATACTCCTCTACCTAAAATGTGTTTGTAAAAGAGCATACAATGGGGTAAGTTTAAAAATAGATGGATAAAAATATGAGACAAGGTGGAGAGCGATCTTATAATAAGTGACTCATAGGAGGAACTCATTATACGTTGGAGAATACCTAATTACATTGGGTAACTTTTTCTCTTTTTGGGTTCAATTAATATAAAATTAAAATAAACTGTGCCCTTTAAACGAAGAACTTAGTCACAGTTTTATCATTAGATTAAAAAAGATATTAAATCTGTTTAGAGAATTTGATTTTCAATCAATAAAATACTTGATAAGAAAATAACTTAAGTGTACAGTACAACATTTATTTAATTTTATTAAGTGGAGATGGTGCTAGTCCCTCACTTGGGGTGATAAGAAAAGAAAATACTTTTATTATTCATGAAGGCAAGCCAAAGGCTGAAACGGCCGCTGTGAATCGTTGACTCAGACTTTAGCGAGTGAAGTGTTAATCAATTACTTCTACATCCCCAAGAATAGTAGTAGTGGCGGCTGCCCATCGTCCATATGTACGGACCACCGTATAGTAGTATTTCCGTTTCCGTTTATTTTTTCTTTTTAACTCAATCATGTCACTTACTCACTTCCTTATTTACTTGCTACTGATTTTGTTTCCCTTTTGTGTGCAGCTCTATTATCTGCGTTTCTTGTTCTGTTTCAAAGTTCAAAGTTCAAACCTTTCTCCAATCATCCAATTCCAAAGATCCTTCCTTTACTTGAGAAACACAATTCCAAATCACCTATACACTTTCCCTTTGATTTCCCATGAAAATTACAATCTGATCCCAACATATTAATAACAATGGAGACGCCTCGGAGTTTTATTAATGGGGATTTTGAGTTTGGTGCAAGTGATCGCAGATTTGCTTTTTCCCGCCAAGCTTCTTTCAAACAATCCCAAGAGCCTCAATCACCTCTTGTTTCGTTCCCTTTGAATTATCCCAAAAGGCCTTTCCTTTCTAGGTCTGATTCCAGTATAGATATTCCTTTGGGGCATCATGGGTATGCCAAAGATCATTACTTTTCTGAGGAGAAGTCCCCGGAGAATGTCTCTTGGCCCTTGTTTGTTTTGTCGGTTTTTCGAAATGTTGGGTCTGGCCATAGATATATGAAGAGATTGTTTTTGATGATTTCACTCAATGTTGCTTACTCCACTGCTGAGTTATTCATTGGCCTTTTCACTGGCCGTGTAGGTAAGAAAGACACCATTGAATTGATTTTTCATTATGGGTTTATACTTGTTTTATATGATTATGCACCTTTCTGGTAGGAAATTGTTCCTAATGAGTACAATTTGATACTCCTTGCTGGGCTGCTGTTTTGATATTTAATTAAGTTAAATTAATTGTTGTATCTGATTACTACTGTTTCTGATTTTTCAAACATTTTCTTTCAGGTTTGGTGTCTGATGCATTTCATTTGACATTTGGATGCGGTCTTCTCACATTTTCATTATTTGTTATGGCTGTCTCAAGGAAGAAGGCTGATAGATATTATACATATGGGTAAGACTTCTGTTATGTACAGCGGTGTCTGTGGTTCGACCCTATCAACTATTTTTCATGTAGGAAAGATCATGTCTGTTAGAGTAGAGAGGTACAAACTGTTTAGCTTTTGATATCAACGGCCAAGTGGTGGAATATGGAAGGCTTTGAAAATTTGAAACTGATATGGCCAAGTTAATATGGTTCTGAGGAATTAAGATATGTTCACACTTGGTATAAGTGGAAGGTGGTTATATCCATCCGCATCTATGTCTTTGTGTTACTTTCATAGCTGTTTCACTTTCATTTGGCAGTTTCCTCTGATATTCCCAATAAAGAATGTATAAAATTACTAATATGTATGGTGACTTCTATTTTATTGTAAATATTGTTCACCATTCAGTTTGTGCCTCTTGAATTCTTTCCTCCTCTTTAATTGGTGCCTTCTCTGGAAAAGCAGGTGTATAAGCTACTACGTATGACCATGCCCATGTATATTTTGTCGTGTTCTACTTGAATTAAATATTGAGAGCTACTTATCACATTTTTGAAGTTCTGTAAACATGAACAATGTGGGTATTTTTATTATGTATGCTTCTTTTGTAGTTTAATTGAATTGATTAATTAAAATGCAATCAAGATGAAAGATGTGTGTAAAACAAAATCCGTGGGAAATTCATATTCTTTCATGTGCCCCAAAACGATATGAATTTGTCTGTCTCCCATTTACTTAATAGCAGAGAATACATGCCAGAACCTCTCCTATCTTTAGGTGACTGATATCATGAATTTTCAGCTGCTGCTGTCTGTCAGTATTTCTGATTTACTTATTATCCTCTAATTTCAGGTATAAAAGGCTTGAAGTTTTGTCCGCATTTACAAATACTGTAAGTGTTCAAATTTCAAAGTATCCTTTACAATTAGAGTTTTTAACCTTAAATTACAGTAATCAGAGTGTGGAATGATGCATCTGTTAAACTAAACTAATGGCGGTTATTGAAAAGTAATAGTATGTGCGTTTTAAAAGCGAAAAAATGACTTTTATTGGTCTTTTCTCCCTCCTTTGATTTGGTTATAAAAAATATGCAATTTGCACGTTTGTTATTTCATTTGGATGTTTTCTTCCTTAATCTTGGTTAGTCTTGCTGAAGGTGTTGTTTTGCTGTTGAGATTCCAGCGGTCATGTTTATGTGTTTGATTAGGTCATTTTTGCACATTAATTTGAGTTATGTTCCCTCGCATGCATTTCTGAAAACCTTAATGGCTCTTGATGTATGCACTTGAAGCCTAGTCATTATTTACTATGGTAATTTAAAATTCTCCGTCATCAAATACCGATGAACTGGAAATTTTAATCTCAAATTTTGCTTTCACCTCACTTGCACTAACATGTTGTACTTTCCTCTTTTGTTTGCTGCTTGTGTAGACAGCTGTTTCTTTTGTTTATGTCATTTTCTCTAGCGGTTGAAGCACTTCATGCATTCATACAAGACGAATCTGAGCACAAGTAAGTTTGTGTTACCAGTGACTGTCACAGTTTTTGTCTCGCATTATAAATTGGCATTCAGCTTGAGAAGAGTTAGTATTTTTGCAATTAATAGTACTCTCATTTTTTTTCTGTTGATGATTGAACTCTCTTTCTTGCATGTTAGGAACTCAAGATTCTTGCTATAGCAGTAGAGTGTTAACTCGTAATCCCTCAAAATTGTCCAATCAATACATATTACTATTTGATTTGCAATCTATCACGGTCTTACATAAACCTGTTTGTAATTAGTTGACTTATACTAAATACTTCGTTTTGTACATGTGCATTACTCATATTCTTTTCATGCGTCGTATGATCAAGACATATGCATAGTGGCATTATCTGCAAGAAAATGGAAAGAAAAACCATCACAGTATCTTTAGGCTGATTGACAATTTATTCAGTTTTTATGCCCAAATGCTTGCGAAAGAAAATTCTCTGTTTGTGATATATGGCCCTTAGATTTTATTATTTTCTTCAGTATCTTTTGATGATGATAATGATCTGCTTGCAGGCATTATTTGATTGTTTCTGCTGTGACCAATTTAGTTGTGAATCTGATTGGCGTATGGTTCTTCAGGAATTATGCCCGGATTAATCTCAGTGAGTATCTTTGAACATGTTATTCTTCTGGATTCTAGCCCTGAATAATAGTTCTCCATTTGAATGGGATGGCATGTTTTGATGGATGAATGAAGCTTGATTATCGTCATTTATCTGTTTCTATTGGAATTTTGCCCCTGCAGCTTATAGAAATGCTGAAGATATGAATTATCATTCAGTTTTCCTGCACGTTCTAGCAGATTCTATTCGCAGGTAGATATATTATTGTGTATTCGAAGGATAACAATAAACTTGCAGTAATAATGAGCTTCATTCTTTTAGTTCTCTCATTAATATTAACATACACCAATGGTTTCTCAGTGCAGGTTTGATATTGGCATCCTGGTTGCTGTCCATTGGGTAAGCACCTGTTTTTTTTTAGGCAGATATTATTTCGCAATAAAGTATTTTGTGTGTGGGTGATTCTATATATTTTTAATTTCCTTACCTTTCTTTATAGGGTCCAGAATGCAGAGGTCTTGTGTTTGGGTCTTGTTTCAGCTGCGGTTTTTACGCTAGTCTTACCTCTCTTTAGAACAACTGGTGGTATCTTGCTCCAAACGGCACCTCCTAGTATTCCAACTTCTGCTTTGAGCAAATGTCTTAGACAGGTTATTACTCTAATTTCTGTGATAAAGTTTCCTATGAGACTGGTTTTATATTTTAACCCCACTCCTTGTAACAATTCCAACCTCTTGTGTAGAGGGATGAAAGCTATCTTTTGCTCTCCGTAATTTATGATTTTTAAATTTAGTTGTCATGTGGATATACTTATGGATGCCTTCTTTCCTTAATTGAATGCTTACTGACGCCTTGGTTCTTCATTTATAAATAATTCAACACTTTTTAAGTTTTCTTAAAATGTTTTAACTTTCTTTAGATAACTGCTCGGGAAGATGTGCTGGAAGTTTCACAAGCTCGGTTCTGGGAGCTGGTTCCGGGTTATGTGGTTGGTTCGCTCTCAATTCAGGTAATTCCCCCCACTATCTACTTGTTTCTCTCCACTTGGTCACTTATTGTGTGCTAGCTGGTGTTAAAAATAGAAGATTGTGTTTAAATTGATCTTGTATGAAGTTTAAATATACTTTCCCCCAATTTCATTCTTTAGAGTTTCTGTTACTGAAGTCTAACTTGAGCTGAAATGCTTGGCAGGTGAAGAAAGGGGTCGATGATCGTCCATTACTAGGACTTGTGCATGGTCTATACCATGATTTAGGTGTACAGGACCTTACAGTGCAGACTGACGATACATGAGCGTCTCATCTTCATAGATTCCTTCCAATGATTAAAACCATGGATTGCTATTATTTATTTGATTGCCATCGATCTGCTGGTGGAAGGACAATGACTATATTTCTTACGTACAAAAAATGAATTTAGAAAAAGGGTTACACTATTACAGATTCACAGATCATCATCCATTTATATTCTTCCACTATAGTCTTTTTCTCTAAAATACAATAGCTAAAGAAAGCATGAAAACTCACAAGGGTGAGTTAACAAAATAATGTCGTGTGAATTTACTGGTATACTAGCCAGTTGTGTCGCGCGAATGCCATTGTTCTTGATAAGACCTCGGCAATGGGTTCACCAATTTTAATGTGGACGGTCTTGAACTCACGAGTGAGAATTTGAAGTTTTACTCTCAGTTTGCCCCCTCAATTCCTTGGTATATGAAGTCCGAAATTTGCTTCAAGGTGTTCTTGTGATTTGTAAGGAATTATTTAAGATTTAACGTTCAGTCATAATCATGAATACCAATATACATATAACTTCCTAGAATCATGGCAATCTTGACGCCATTTTGGATTTTAGAATTATATCTTCCAGATCATAAAGCATTTTGATTATTTCAACAAGTACACTTTTTGTTATTTAAACTTGTACTTTCTTTCTTACGAGTATGAATGTTTGCAAATTCTATTAGATACTTGTTGATGGATTATTATCTTTTGCAATTGGATAATGGTATCTGTTACTAGACTCTCTCCAATCTTTCCTATTCAATTCCGTGCTTGTGTGTGTGTACAATCATGTATACAACCATGCAGTTATGACATAGTGTAAGCTAGTCATGATTTATTTCAATATATAAAAGTTAAATGAGTGTATGTCACAACAACAATAACAAAGCATTATCCTATTTTGTGAGGTGAGGTTGGCTATAAGGATAGTTTCGTTGATCCATGTTCATAATATATGACAGTTTTACGTTGGTTGTTCGGGGTCTAACACAACTCTCCCACTTCACCCGAGCTTGGGATTGACTTATAAAATCAAAATGATCGTACGCTAAAAAAAATTTAAATCAGTTTAGCATCAAATAATTATCAAAATTCTAATAATACCAATGAAACCTCATATATACTTGTAATCATGGGTTCTACTTAGAGCAGATTTTGGTTGGATTTTGATAGGAGAGTTGAACTTTGAATATTTTATATCTCCTTTAGGCAATGCATGTATGTCATAATCTAGATGTCAGCTTTAAGTTACGGAAAAAAGGTGGGGAAACACATATAGTCATTGAGACGAGAGACGGCCTCGAGATTTTATCAATGATAACGAAGATTAAGAGATAGAGAAACATTTGAGTACATTTGATTTTATCCAAAAGTTGACTACACCTTTAAGAACTTGACCCAGTCATTGACCCCAAAGGGCAACAATATGTGCAGAACAGAGAAGAAATGTTTGCTAAGCACGCATCACACTATTATAGGGTGCAATTCAACTATACAAGAACAATAACCATCAGATAATAGTTATAAAGATGATCATCTCCCCGTGAGATCAGTGAAAGGAGAAGTGAGTTGAGCTGAATTAGAGGAGTTATCACTAATGCTGAATGAAGGTGGAGCTGCCGGCCACACAAAAGCCGGCCGTTCCCTTGGCACCTCCGGCGGAGCCACCTCACCGGTTAAAACTTGCAACACAATCTTCATTGTAGGCCTTTTATGAGGATTTGGATGACAACAAGCCAATCCTAACAATATCACTCTCTCCACTTCCTTCTCATCATCTTCCTCAATAATATCCTTCTCTATTCTCTTATCCACCCCATCTAAAGTCCTCCCATTCCCATACATATCCCACACCCAATACACTATACTATTGTTATAGTCATCATTCTGAACATTCTTATTACCTGGCCTCTTTCCACACACCACTTCCATTATCATTACCCCAAAAGCATACACATCTGTTTGTTCTGTTGCCCTTCCTGTAAGAAACGTCTCAGGTGCCATATAACCAGGTGTTCCTGCAATCCCTTTTGTTGAATGATGTGTCTCATTTCTCTTCTGGATTGTACGTGCGAGGCCAAAATCTCCCAGCCTTGCATTGAACTCTGAGTCCAACATTATATTGCTTGCCTTGATGTCCCTATGAATCACCTTCTTGTCACAACCATTGTGTAGATAGTCAAGGGCCTCGGCTACACCATGTATGACTCTATATCTTGTTTCCCAGTGAAGATTTTGATATGGTGACCCCTCTGAAGTCTCAAATAAGTACTTGTCTAAGCTTCCATTTGGCATGAACTCGTAGACTAGAAGGAGTTCATTTCTCTCGTAACACCATCCTATGAGTTTGACTAGATTCTTGTGGTGAAGGCTGCCTATTGTTGTGACTTCTGCTATGAATTCTTGCTTCCCTTGACGCGAATCCTTTGACACTCTTTTCACAGCAATCTCTCTATTTCCCTGTATGATTCCCTTGTACACTTTTCCAAAACCACCTTCTCCAAGCTTGTTGTTCTGGTCGTTGAAATTGTTGGTCGCCCTTTTGATCTCCCTCAGCTTGAATTTCTTTGGAGCAATTGAGGAACAATTTATCTGGTCCTCTATCCTCGGATATGCATCCTTTGCTATCTCCTTGTTTCTTCTCCACCTCCCTATGAAGAAAAACAACACCCCTCCAAAGATTACCACGGCTATTATTGGAACTGTGATATAAACCCAAAGTAGTTCTTGTTTTTCATCTCCAATATCTTCACCACTGAAGTCCCACGCTCTTATGCAATTGAGCTCACTGAAATTACTTGTGGATCCAGAGAATCCCACATACACCTTTTCAGGTAGATATGATGTGAGATTGAGAGGTGGAGAAGTCAACAAGAGTTTCATATCTTGTTCATTTGTTCCATCACTCATCATGTAACCAAACACAGAAATAACATCTTTGATATACTGAATTCTCACTGATACATTTGTGCCAGATGAAACATTGATCCCCAAGGGAAGTAAAGGAACCTGCTTTATGGAGTAAATACTGTTTATGTCAATACCTACATGACCATCTGGACTTTCATCTACGGAGTTGTTTCTGCTATCAAATTCCACAGCCAATACTGATGCACTAGAAGTTCCATTTGTGGATGAATTCACAATGCCTAACCATCTTCCATCACTGTTGAGAGGGAGACTTGTGTCAGAAGCAAGTATAAAGGCCAATCCTTCACCTGCACCTATGTTTGAAGGAATATTGGGGCTGATATTAAGGATGAAGCTGGTGTTAAATGACGCTGTTTTCTTCTTCTTCTTGCTCCAAAGTCTGTATGCCTTATTGTAGAAGGCTCTTCCTGACCTGTTCTTCAAGTCTTCACCGTATGCATCTGGGGTCACTTGGATTGCATCTCGGTATATGCGAGAAAAATCGCTTAGTATTAAGTGATTATCATCGTCTTGATTGAAAGTGGGGAAATTGAAAGAAAAGCTGTGAACTTGGGTAGAGCATAAGATAGTGATGAAGATGACTACTAATAGTAGTTGAGGCTTAGCCATCCAACAATAACAAATGCTTCTTTTTGAATAAACTGAGACTGATTATATTGATTTGATTGGACAAGTTGTTGATTCGTTTGAGGTTTATCTATCAGGGGTTGGAGGGCACAAGGCTATAATGCTAATGATGATCGAATATGTTTAGCTAATTCCGTTATGCAATGTATGTATTTAAATATGAATATATATGGATAGTATCAAAGAAATTGCTTGATTATCAATGGGAAGTTTCCTTTCCCTGGAGCCTTGCTATTTCTGTATGATAGATTCTTTTTTCATCAGCATTCTGTATATTATATTCCAGAAGTGGGAAATATAATTTTAGCTTGAATTCGTAGCATGCGACTTGGTCATATATATGTGTGTGCGCGCTTGAATATATGTTATATAATGCCGAGTGAACAAGTTATAGATGTCTCGGTTCAAAAACCAAGTTATAAATGTCAACCAACCTCGGCATAGTCAATGAATACCTCCTATATATTATAAAAAGACGTAATGTAATAAAATTAATGATGTTTATCTTTTCATGTACAGTGCTGTGTATTTGTTCTGGGGCGGGTAATCATCGAGGAAAGCTCCTTTTTGCATTGTCGTTGCTAGTTATAAATTAGTATTTCCTATCGCAGTCCTCGCTGCATCACACAAATTAGTATATTATCTCTTTGAAGGGCACGAAAGGAAATAAAAGTGATAATGTGATATCAAGTGTTTGCCGTCGCCATGTTCAAAGTCAGAGTAAAGAATTAACAACTAGCAAGTTAAATAGGAAACGATTAACAAATGGACATATTCATTCGTAGTTCTGGCGTGTTTGGGGATGAAATGAGGTTAGCATGTCATTTCCCAACAAAAAATGAGGGTATTGTGGGAAACTTCGTGTTGAGTTTTGATTGTTAGATAAGTCAACAACTCCTACAAGTTAGAACCAATCCGGCCACATTGGCTCTTGCCCTCTCTGAATTCTTTTATGCACTTAGCTTATTCGGCATTATTACAAATCATTAATAAATCTTATATTACGTTGAATATGGAAAAAAAATACCAATTTGTCAATTAATTTACCTCTCCAATACATTTCCAAGTTTGTAAATTCAGTGCATTAAACACTATTTGCTTCCCTATCCAGTCTTTCCACAAAATTAAAATTATTCAGAACTTTAATTTATTGTTGGTGAATTATATATTTTAAAAAAGGGTTAAGGTTTAAATTTACCACTCAAATGTTAGCAAAAGTTCACCCAAATCTAGTACTCATCAATTACAAGATAATTCAAATGTATCAGTAATTTTGACGAGTTTAACCATTAATTTTGAACCATATCATCTGTCATATCACCTATTTATGCAAGGTCACCTGCCACATCACCATCTTTGCCTTGTGAAAAGACTAAAATACCGATCAGCTTCTCAATCTTTGTCTTACAGACAAAAGAGACTAAAAGTATACTATAGTTTTCATATAAATTGGCTTTGATGATTGGGTTTTTTAATAAGTACCAATTTTTTGGGCAAGAAAAATAAGTAATGAATTTCCAAAAAAACCTCTACCAAAAAAATTTTCCAAAAAAGCGAGCAAGTGCTGAGTTTCTTTTCTTTTGTTTTTTTTTTTTTTTTGCCATAGTGCTGAATTTCATTAACTCAAGGCAAAGCCGCAAATTAATCTTCTTATATTTTGGGCCAAAAGCCCAAAAGAAAGGCAACTCATTTTTTTTGGGAGCCTTGAGTCGCACACTTAAAATTTTCTTTTTTGTTGCAGGTATAAATATTGCTATATAAACTGCGTTATATTTGAATTAATCTCCTTCATGGGAATAAAATTTACACAACCTTGGAATAAATAACGTACAACATCACACAGAGTGCGCCTGAATTCTTGAGTTCGATCACAACATGGCACATGGCACTACAAAAAAAGCGGCGCTTTCCGGCGTACACCTTCCGGCGTTTTCAACAAAAACGCCGGAAACAACATGCCTTCCGGCGTTTACTAAAAAACGCCTAAAAGAAACGCCGCAAAATTTGGCGCGCGCTTCCCGCCTTCTTTCCCGCGCACACATACCGGCGTTTTTGGACACAAGAACGCCGGTATGTATATTTTAATAAAAAAATTGTTATTTGCTTTTCTTTTCTTTTTTTTTTTTTGAAAAATAAGACATATCGGCGTTTCTTGAAAACGCCGATATGTCTTTTATTTTTTAAAAAAAATAATAAAATATGCTTATCGGCGTTTCCAAGAAACGACGATACGCCGATAAGCATTTTTATTTTTTTTTAAAAAAATAAACTACATACCGGCGTTTTGGGAAACGCCGGTAAGCGAAGGAAAAACGCCGGTATGTGTTTTTTTTTAAAAAATAATAAAAATACTTATCGGCGTTTCTTGGAAAAACGCCGATATGCAATATTTTTTTTTTTAAAAAAATAAACTACATAGCGGCGTTTTCATGACACGCCGATAAGCGAAGGAAAAACGCCGGTAAGTATTTTTTTAGTATTTAAATATGTATCGGCGTTTGAGAAATCGCCGGTAAAATAATAATATAATATCACTTTCCGGCGTTCCTATAATAAACGCCGGTATGCTCCACCTTCCCTATAAATAACGATGCTCCCCCCTCATTTTCCCTTGCTCATTCATTTCTTTCTCCTTCCTTCTTCTTTCTATTTGTTTCTCAGCAATCATCCCTTGCTTATTGTCCTATCTCTTTTTAATTATATTTGCTTCATTTTTGTTTATTTTTATATCATTATTAATTTACATATTTGATATACTTTAGTTGCTTTTATATGTATTATTTTCTTTTAATGTGTGTAATATGATTTTTCTGTCGTTATCATTTATTAATATTTTTTATTTTATCTATAATACTAAAATTTTCGTCCCAATTTAACATTAAATTGGGACGAAAATTTATTTTTTTAATAATTTTTAAACACTTTTCGGCGTTTCTGTAAACGCCGAAAAGTTCATATTAAATAATAGCATACCGGCGTTTCCCCAAAACGCCGGTATGTCAATTATTAAAATAATGGACATATCGGCGTTTCGGGAAACGCCGGTATGTCTGAATATTATATTACTTTTTGCAACCCGCTTTTCGGCGTTTGTGGCACTCTACGGCGTTTTGTAAAAACGCCGATGTGCTACTTTTCCACATTTTTTTATCGGCGATTTGCAAAAACGCCGTAGAGTCGTTTCGCCGGAAAAAAACGCCGGAGAGAGGCAAAAATAAACGCCGGTAAGCGGCACTTGTTTTGTAGTGTGGTCTAGCAATACAATTCATTTGGAGTTGCCATGTCTGTGTCAAATGCATTCAAGTCGTCTTAATATCTTCATAGTGTATAGGGTGGGGAAGAGAGACGTTATATGAACTGGGGTAGGCACGCACACAGGCACGCACGTGTGTATGTCCAATTTATGATTAACACACAGTGTTTTCTGTCCGAGATGCTGAATCCATAATTACGCGGAAGAATAAATCGATACGGAATATTCAGTGTTTTCAAAAGCCAATACTTACATACCAAACATGCCATTGACGTCTGTGCCAACATATATCTTTTTTTTTTTGCCAGTGTGCCAACATATATCAAGTTGATCACTTTGTGTTAGACTTGAATGTTGCACTTATTTGATCTTGCTGTGTTATTTTCAGCCCAGATCATATGAATGCCTAAAATCTTATAGGTAGAACTATTGAGTCAGAGAGTTATCACTCAGTGCATTGTCATAAGATGTTGCATTCTTGGAGTGCTCTTCAGATATCAGTTAACATTGCATAATGCTTCTCACATATCTGAATACTGAAATAATTTGAAACTCTTGACTAAGTCAGCAATCTTTGTTATTCATATCAGATCGACCATTCAATCAATTAATCAATTGTTTACACATGGTCCAGTCAACAATCCTCATCTTTCACATTTGACCAATTTACTAAACTCTAAATTAATAAATCAATACGGAAGAATATTCGATGGTTTGGAAGATTCTGTGATGAGTGAAGGGCATACGCATCAATAATTAGGCGGAAAAATCTTCTATCGCAGCTCTAAACAAAGCCTGCATCAATCTCCCTCCCCACCACACATATTTCATGAAAATAAATTGAACTTTTCTTCTTATCAATCCACCTTATTTATATTGAAACATCACTCACTCTAGTAGAATCATAGTCATCACTAATAATGAAACAGATATGGTTTGCTATAGCAGCCCCGCCCAGTACGTATATCGGCTTAAAAAAATTTATAATGAGAAAAAAATTATATATACTACAAAGCTTTAATCTACATATAATAATCAAAGTCCACTCTTTTTATAATTGAAATGCGATTGATTGGCGCGGCGTAAAGTAACAACATATATACAGCAACTAGCAAAGCATCCATATTAAAATTAGTTAGAAATCTCCACAAGACAACATAATTATTAATGAAATAAGAAAAAGGAGATCGAGGAAGAACATACATGTTGAAACCTGTAGGAGGGGAAATCCGGAGAAGGAAGGGCGTGGCCAGATCCGATCCAGGTGAGAGCAACCCGTATCATGTTGAATAATATGCAAACGCGAATGATACATGATACGCGTTTCTCTCACCCGGACCGCATTTGGCCAGATATCCATGGCCGGCTCGTCTTCCTCACCTCACACCTTATTAGTGCTTATCTCTTTGCATTGAGACCCCTGAATTTATATTCACAAAGATATCACAAGCTCATTACTACAGCCGACATGCTTGAATGCAATAAATAAGTCGCTATCTGGCCTCTTTAGTTTTACGCCTGGTTGTCACTCCCTGTGGATCGGTATTATCTGTGGCCAGTCACCAATAATATAATCCGAACCTCTCGTGTCCATTTTATAATTGATGTATCTGGTGTCCTCCGATTATTATATTATTATATTATTATATTATTATAAAACGTGCACACGCCCCTTGTTTTGATTGGTCCTGTGACGTGTTTTGTTTGTTTGCTTCTTACTATCACCATGTGACTTCATCACTTCTAGAACTCTTTCATCATTTCTTAGCTTATCACTTTCTCCCACATGCATCTCCTCTCTTCGTGCCTTGACTCTTTCAAACCTTGCATTCACTACTTGGATTTAATCAATGTCATAGCCTTTGTTTTCAACTGGTGTATATGTCTTTGTTTCGTGTGGTCTATTGTAATATTTGATTTTCTTATTAATTGGCCGGAATTAAATTCCATCCGACCATACTTTAATTTGAAACATTTATTTATTTTGGTTGATGAGATGGAATGGTTGAAAATAGAAGAGAAAGAAGATGCAAATGGTTACGGGGTTTTTACTTCAGTGTTGTAGATATTTTTGTATAGCTGCACTTGTTTGTTATGAATAAACAAATCCCTTCAATCAACAAATGAATGGACGACAGTGAATTTGATTTTCACAGCCTTCCGCTATAAAACTGGTTATATTCCTAGAAATACAAATATGTTAAATTTTAAAAAATGTTCCATTCAAATTTCTTTAATTTCAGAAATACAAATATGTTAAATTTTAAAAAATGTTCCATTCAAATTTCTTTAATTTCAGATAGTAGATTTTATCTATTCAAGTGATGATTTTGACTAAAATAATTAACGAGACTAATAATAGTGCATCACCTATCTCAAATTGAAGAGTTCATCAAGTGATATTTTTTTGGTTGGAATATAATTTTCCTAGTATAACACCATGTAATTAAAGATTAAAGAATTATCAAAAGAGAAGTGGTTTGAACAAAAAGTGACTTTTTGCTAAAAGGCGTGCGCCTGCTGGTATATCTATAAATAATTCATAAGGATTAGATGCAAGCAGCCGCCGGCGGTCACTGTTTCACCCCACAATATTGAAATTTGGAGAAAATTCCGAACTTAATTTATGTCCACCAAACAGCCATATTATTCCACCATATTTTGCATTTATCTTTGTGCCATCTCTTTTCAGTTTCAATTAAAAATCTAATATATAAGGTAAGCTAGTCGATCCTTCAGGTCACTCAAACACTTGTAACTACTTAGCACACACATATATGGTAACATTCAAATATTTTCCTATCCTAAAATTTGTACTACTAGATCATAAAGATGATGTTTTAAAACTCTATTAGAGAGCGGGGTGTTTTGAAGACGATAATGTTACAACTACTGCGATTCACCAACCATATGTTAATAAAACATTTATAAATTAAAGATACTTTTATAATGAAATTTTATCAAGCGCAGAAGCGGTTTCGTAATGATCCATTAGACAAACATAGAGTTTAGCGATAAAGGTGGAAAAAAACGATAGCATCAGCGTGATTCGGTGATGTTATCTAGATAGATGCATCTGCTTATTAATATCCGACACGGTGGTGCGAGATATTATTGGGATTGAGGTGAGTAAAGGGAAAACATCAAACGAAGAGGAAACAAGCAGCCAATAGCTGAAGAAGAAGAAGAAAAGGAAGAAGCTAAGCGATAAACAATGACTCTTGGAACATATGGACTTGATGTTGTGAGAAAAATCAGTATCCTTTTGGTTGTTTCTGGTGTTGGTCAATGTTCAAAGCTGAGGAGAGCTGAAAATGTGTTGGGATTGAAAGCCTTTCAAGCTCTGTGACTGCACTGTACTTGGTCTGATTATGGAAAGCCAGAATAATGAAGTGCTCAATAAAATAAAGAAAAGACGGGGAAAGAAATGAAAGACGACAATATTAGCCAACCCCATCACGTTAACGATATACAAACAAATGTTCAGGTACGTGACAGTGGCAACTACCTCCTTCATGTGCCTCTTGGCGTATCCATTGTCCCCTCCGCTACTCGATCAGCTTTAATATATAAGGGCTGCATTTACTAATTATATATATATATATATATATATATATATATATATATATATATATCCACACACACATACCCACACAAGTTACGAGCATGGTTAAGTTATCTGCATTCTCACACACATATATCGGCTTTAGCTTACATGAAGCCTATTCAACCTCAAACAGGTCAGCTAGGTGTCAATTTCCTTAGAAACAAGAGACAAAAAAATTAAGGGATTAATATGCGCGTGTGTTATAAATTATTGAATGATCGGGGGACAAATGAGTCTTTTATGTTAAAAAAACTGAAACTAATAGGCTAATTAATTACAGAATCTAATGTGACATTATCAAATATAAGTAACAATATTTTTAAATTCTATTCTTAAATAGATGTGGAATATACTATTCATATCAAATATATAAACGCAGATTATTGAATATATGGGGCAGCGCTAGCGAAGCGAGGCGTTAAATTCTGGAAACGTGATGGAAATTGAAGTGGTGTTCACGAGAAACGTCAAAGGTTAGTAATCATAACGTACTTTCTGCAGACTCAGTTACCGTATGTGGTATCATCATCACTATAATAATGTTGATTACTGTCATTTTTATTACAGAATCTAAAGCCACAGATTAAAGCATAGCCACGACAGACCTAGCTAGCTAGCTACACTGGTTACGGGGGGAGGAATCCTCATCAAGAACAATACGATTGCATCTCACCCTTTTTGCCCTATTTGAAGTACCGGTGGTTTTTTTTTTTTTGACCAAGAAGTACCGGTGGTTTAAAAACCACAATGTCACTGTTTATATAAATATGGAAACCCCATCAAGGAATCCACATTGTATTAATTATGGGTGCGTAGTACGTTCAGAGAGCCTAATCCTGAGGCGGCGGATCCCCTCCCTAGCACACTAAGCCAATTACGAAACCATGAAGCTGAGCTACACATAATACAAATTCAATTACATGCTCCAAAAGCTTGCACCTTTGTGTTGTACTATACGCACAACAGGCTGGCCATTGAGAGGGTACTATATATGCATGTACTCACCACCTTTATCTCTCTCACGTACACATATTTGGTGAAGAAAGGAGAGGAAAAGAGGAATGTGTAGGGGAGGTGGCTTTTGCCGTAAATGGAAGAACAATATATTTAAAACCTTAAACAAAGGGAAAGCACAAGAAGGGAGGGACAGTGTTTGTTAGTAATATTGGAAGGGCAATTGGGTGGGGCCAAGCGACCACATGGCCTACAATAATAATAATAAGAAGAATAGAGAGATAGATCTCATCTCACCACACGCTCTGTGAATCAAGCATGCCAACCCTTTCTTTGCTGTCTGGGCCCCTCTCCCTTTACGGCCCGTTTGGTATGACTGAATTGGGTGGTGGAAATGGAAATGCTCTTGGATTCCATGTAAGCCTATTTGGTATGACTGAATTATTGGCCCTCCATGTAGAAATGGAATACATCAAAATCACCTTTTTGAATTCCATGCCCAAACCAATGGAAATGGGATAGTTACATGGAGGCAATATTTTTTGACAAAACTATCCTCTCTTATAAAATAACTCGATAATTCTACCCTTTCTTCCTTTAATTTCCATATCTAGTTGTGGTGGCTTTATGTGGGATGTGGTGGTGTTGTGCATGGAGGTGCCTGGGTTGAAGGTACATGGGTGACAGTGGTGGAGTTGACTTAAAAATGTTAAGGGCACTGTAGTCTCTTTTAATCTTAGAAAATACAAATTAATTATAATGAAAAATAATATCTCATTTCCATGAGATACCAAACACACTATCCATATCTAATTCCATCAAAATTAAGTTCAATGTACCAAACCAGCCCTTAATTTCCCTCCTTCCCCTGCTTCACACTTGCCCTTCTTCCCTTTCATTATCCTCTTTTCACATCCACCCACACTACCCTCACTGCTTCTCCACCTAATACATATATGTATATCCCATCTCTCTAGATATATGTATAAATATATATTCGAATTCAATCAACCAAAACAGAACCCAACGGTATATAGAATGAGTTGGTTAATTATTCATCGTATAGGATGAGTGCTTGAGGATGGCTGGCAATCGCAGTAGACAGAACTCAATCATTGATTGGATCTATTTGGTGAGAGGAAAGCGTAGTGTTTTGGTCATGAAGGGAGGAAAGTATACAGTCGGGTTATGAAGTTTAATAATGATGTGATAAGAGAGAAAAGCAGAGATCACATTCCATGCAACACAAGGCGATGTGTTTTTAATTTTAATATATTCCGTTGAGATCTCAACGTACAGATTGAATTAGATTTATATTAATATTTTTTTTAATTAATTATTTTAATGGACACAATATCAAAAAAATAAAAATAATTTTATAATTTTCATTTATTAAAAAATAATTATATTTTTGAAAAAATGATTGTTTAAAAATTTTAAATCTGGGTCAAACCATACCAAATTTTGGATGGTCCAGATTTCATTATTTCAAGATGAAAAATGCGTTTTAATCAATAAGAGCGCAACCAATTGGAACTTGAGAAAGATGTGTATATAGATAAGCGAAAAGCACTGGAGTGGCCGAGAAAGGTGGGGGTCAATTTAGTAGTGGGTAGGGAGAGAAGGGAGGGGTTGGGTTGTATTTATTAGCACACACATATAATACAAACGCCTTTCTTTGAATCTTACTAAAAAGCCCCCAATAACTCAAACAAAGTGATAACAACCCTTGAACTACGACCCCGACTTTTATAAACACCCCCACTAGGGAACCCCTTTTTCTGTTAAAAACAGCATTTTCCCTGATCATATATGAAATATGATCCCAACCATCCATTTCCCTCCACAGCTAGCTATCTGTGATCTCCTCTACGTCCCACCTCCCGTGTCTCCTACTCATCTAATTAATTATATGTAGCCACCCCCCACGCACGAGGGCATATCCCATATTCATCACGTACCCCTCTATACCATTGATGATCCGTACGTTTCCAGCATATACATACACCCCATTAACCCCATTGAGTTGTGATCTAACACAACCTCCATATATTACTTCCTCTCTACATTATCTTGTAAAACATTGGTATGCATGCTTGTTAACCAAAAAGAGCCAGCTGATGAGTTCGAAGTATATATTCTTGGGGATCGGAAGTAGAACTGTAGAAGAAGCTAAGACACGAATGAAAAAGGGAACTCAAACTTAAAACAAGAGTCAAGGATATATATCATATCATATACATATATTGGATTCTGTCGTCCAGAAACTTTTTGACCACTCAGGCTTAACTCATTTGGTCTGCCCAAAATTCTGCGCCCATTGTGATAGTAAAAGCAACTGGTACTAATTATAAGCACACGACACTAGCAAAGTGCTTCGTAAGGTTACTTATATATACCTTCAATAACTGTGCATGGATTGGCCCATTTAATCACTTTTTCCATGGAAATTACGACGAAACGACCGGCCTCTGAGCGATCCAACTACATATAGTATACTCCCTCCGTTCTTAAATATAAGAGCACTTTGACTTTTTTGGAGAATCCTAAGAAACCAAAATGAACAATTTAATCATAACATATTTTAAATATTATTAGATTATATGTAAGTTCATAAGTCAAATAAACTAGTTTAGTGAAAAAATTTGGGAAAATCAATTTTTAATTACCATATTTTGTTTTCTTAGGATTCTCCAAAAAAGTCAAAGTGCTCTTATATTTAAGAACGGAGGGAGTAATATATAGTCGTAAAAGTAAACAGATTTTATGCCCGAGATGTACGCGTGCATGGTGGATAGCATAGGAAGGGACATTATTGACTTGTGTGCTCCTGTACTTATTACGAATTTACTCCTTCCTCCAGTCCTAATTATAAGTCGCCTTTGACTTTTTTGGAAAATCCTAAAAAAGAAAAATAAGTTAATCATACATTGATTTAACTAATTTTTATCCTTCAACTAGTTTGTTTAACCTATAAACTAATGACTAATATAAAAATTTATCAAATATGTCATAATTTAATAACATATTTTGTAACCTTAACATCTCCAAAAAAAAGTCAAAGGCGACTTATAATTAGGACCGGAGGGAGTAGTAGGTTGCTCCTACACCATCAAAAAATTGGAAGATCTAAATTTAATAGTATTTCTAAGTTAAATACCTTTTAATAATTTTTTTGACAAAATAATAGTTAATGGATTATCATTATATTAAAAGGTAAAAAAATTATCATTATATTAGAACATGTAACCATTAAACTAATTTTTATTTCAAAATCATAAACTCAAAAATATTTAATCTAGACCTTCTCTATATATAAGTGGAGGAGTACTTCCTATAGCTACTTTGTAACGAGCAACAATGAAAGTGGTTCCGATTGACTTGCACTTATGTACGTGCCTGATTTAATCATAAGAACTAAACAACACTCATATATATATACTTCCTCCGGTCCCTAATGTAAGAGCCCAAAATTTGAATGTTTTTGGTGCCTAATGTAAGAGCTCATCCAATATTCTCTCCTCATTTAATGCATTTTTTCCTACTTTACCCCTAACTCTCTTTCATATTTATTAATGCTTATGTATTTCTCTCTCTTAAAAGTACCATAATAAAGATGGGCAATATTAGAAAAGTAGCATTAACTCCAGACATCCAACTAACATTCACATGTTTTCTTAAGAAGCGTTTTTTTTGGCGGCTAGCTCTTACATTAGGGACCGGAGGCTTCTCCCCACACAATTACTTCACCTATTTTTTTACCTCACTGACCGCCTCTTTAGCTTCAACAAATATACTGCGTAGTATTTTCACTGTAAACACATGAAAGAAAATCCTGATGGCTGACTTCTATCTTACTCAACCTATCCTTGTTACGTTCTTCACAAACTCCACACATCACTTGCATATATATATGTGCATAACAAAGCAGACTCATTTTTTAAGCTGATATTTATAATTATAGTCCATCATTAACCAGCCATACTCCTCCTTTCCTTTGACCAATAAAACTATTGGCTCTATACGTATGTGTATATACATCATTAGAATGACTTAAATCAGGAGACAACCCATATTGATGCTTCTGAACAAGGATTAATTTCGCTGCTAACAGTGATAGTGAAATTTGAAGTACTTAATGATATAAGTGGCAACAACCGGAGGAATGTCATATCAGGCAGAGGAAAAAGAAAGCGAATGGGGTCCATTATCTCAATTAAAAGCTGCTCTCCAATACAGCTAGCTCTCTAATTCCTTTATTTCTTGTCCCATCATTAACCTGTGAAATCCATCACTGCTGCCCTCCAAACATAATATCAATATTTAATATCTTGATTACCCAGCCAACCGGATCACCCTTCAATTTTTCAGATTTTCACATCTAAAATTTTTTTCAAAACAATACCAGTCTTATTCACGCTATTCGATCGACCGTGATATAAGAATTAAATAGTGCATTTATATAGTTCTCGAAACATCATACTTTGCTTCAATCGCAGCTTATCATTTGCAAATTTTTCGGGTGAAAGAGAACTGGCATTTTTCTTGTATTTCTCACGCACGCACTCACCTTTTAAACAACGTCATTTTTAGGCGTGATAAACAACGTTGCCAAATTAATAAAAAAAAGCCACTGATTTATCTAATTCCTTTTCTTTGCCATTTATGCATTTAGCGCCCTCATGGATGTAATAAATAACTAGTTGGCACAAAAAGAAAGATATAAATAACTATATAAATTATCCTCTCAACCATACACCTGATTATATAGATGATGCCCCTTTTGCAAATATACAAGTATATAAGTGCAAGAATTATAAACGTCACCTTTGTCCATGTCCCACATATGTATGTATGTGCAAAACAACAATATCGAATACGATAGCTTCAGATTTTCATTCTCAAGTGAAGAACCGGTATTTCCAGCTATATGTATTCAGTTTAATAATCATAAGCCAATTAATGATATATTCGCTTCTACAGCTTTTGGTAAGTCTAAACTGTGTTATAAATTAATGTACGGATGTAATACGATAAAACCGGAACCGGTCGATCATATTTTGCCCGGCTAATGATGATTGAACACATTGCACATTTTGAGCACGACCCGGTTCATCGCGGGAGACTGCACACATATACTGTATATACCATAATATTACTGCCGGACAAAACAATGCGCTGATAAAGTAAGATAAATATATAGTAAATGTATATCACAAGAGGGGAAAAAAGTTATAAGAGTCAAAAAGCTATATAGCATACTCACGGAAAAAAAAGCAGCAGCGATGAGTGAATTAACTGACATAATTAATTATTAAGGAGTTGCATTGGCAATATGTGTAAGTAGTTATAGCTATATATATATAACCTTTGTTTGAGTTCAAGACTCAAGTACATGGAATATCAGTTCATCATACTAGCTCGTTGTGATTGTTGAGGACCTTACTTGTTACTTCTGTCATGTAGAGTGACAAGGTTGTCTGTCTGACCGAGCAAGCTGCTAATAGAGCGAGCCTTCACCATGCCAAGCTTCATTCTCTTTTTAGTGACTACCGCTGGCTTCTTCTCGTCAATTTCATTATTATGAATGGCAGAAGAGTTGTTATGTCTACTTTTCTTGTCAGGAGAGGAAGAAGATGAAGCATCGTTAGCATTGTTTGTTGGTGCAGTGGTAGAAGAAGTAGATAAGGTTTTGACACTAGTAATACTTCGGAGCCTTCCCTTGCCCAAGTGATGCTCACATAGAGAGTAACCCACCAGCGTTTGCTGACAACACCTCCATCCCCTCCCGTTCACTCTACTGCACCTCGAACCCTCCATCACTACACTCCCTCTTCCCCTCTTCTTATTAATCATCACTTCCTCTTTCCTTTCTTCTTCTTCTTCTTCCTCAACATCTTCATCTCTATCGTCTTCATTATTGAGGGTTGTGCATTTCTTGTTCATCTTTGTCTTCATCCTGGTCTTCATCTTCTTGTTGTTGTTGGTGGCCGTGGTGTTCACCATCATGTAGTCACCTCCTCGCCCTCTTCGTTTCTTGGGAGGCATGGCTTTCTCTCCGTCGTCGACGCACCATTCCACATCATCTGCATGCCCCACTAAACATTATGTTAATGTGTCGATAATAATCGTACGTGGGCCAATGCAACACAAGTGGTAATAGTAGTAGTAGTGATGATGACATATTTACCTAGATGAGATGGTGAGAGTGGGGTGGCCTCGGAGACTGTCCCGGAACCCAACAAGATGAATCCCTTCCTGCAAGTAGCAATAAACAAGCCACGACCAAAATATATATATGTATAGCAGCAACACCCACATAATAATATTACATAAGTTTGGAGGAAATTAAATAGCTAGGAAAGATAAAGTTTATGGGTGGAATGTAATGTAAGAAAGAGATGGGGACCAGCACATATATATAGCATATGGGGTGCTATTACATATATATGTGAGGGTGAGAGGCATGGTAGTTAGCCAAATTAGAGAAAAAACACGATCCCCCTCCCCTACTACTTCTATCATAGGAGGGGTATGGTGGTGTGGTGGCAACCCAGCGATCACTAATCACACCTTCCAGCTTCCACAGTTATTTCCCACTATCACTATTATTTTTTCTTCTTAATTACCTTCCCTCCCCTACTATTCATTTTTATTAATATTATTATTATTATTCCCCCTTTTCGATGCGGGGTAAAATCAAAGTTATGGGTCTCCATGTTTTCTACCTTTTTTTATTTTATGAAAGAAGAGATAAATAGAGGGCGCAAAGAATGGAATTTTAGTTAACATGGATATGTGTATATATAATAGAGTGGTAACTTTTTGGTTGCAAGTATATATCTTACCCGGTATGATGAGGCGTCTCTCCTTCGGTAGCTTCCTGCTCCTGCAAAATGAAGGCAGCAAATTAAAGATCAGATCCGGAGATTTACAGTTGGATAAGACATGTATAATATAATAAAGTGAGTGCAGCGGTAGCTAGCTAGGGAAGTGAAAAGGCAGGCCAACTACACACGTACCTTAGCTGTGGCGGCGGGGAGAGGATGATCGGAGGATGGAAGGGGGAGTTGCACCATCGGAGAAGGGTGGATCGGGAGGGGATCTGAGAGAGGGACCTGCCTTTTGCGGATCCTCATGATGTGCAGTGGAGAATATATAGGATTGTCCACCCGATTTAGCCCAGAAAGATGGGATAGAGAACGAAGGAGAATAAGAAGCTAGCTATGAGCTTAATATATTTAGATTTGTTGGGAGATGAGGAGGGAAAGAGGAATTGAAGCTAAGGAGGAAGGGGAAAGAAAGGATGATAATTAAGCTAATTAATTAAGCAGCTAGCAGAGAGGAAATAGAGGAGAGAAGGGCATGGGCTAAGTTGAGTGGGGGTGCCTGCCTCTCTATCTCCTCCCCAAGCCTCCATGAGAGAAGAGAGGAGAGTCCACATGTATGTGTATGGATTGGCAGCCAGGAGAGGAGAGGAGAGTGGAGGAGAACTAGATTTTCTCTCTCTAACTTTTATCTAGTTGCACCCAGGAAAGAGAAGATGGGAGAGCACGTGTGAGGGTAGAGGAAGAGGAGGGGATTGGAGATTGGAGCTCTTATGTCTTCTATCCTTCACCTCTTCCCCTTCCTACTTTTTCCCTGTGGGGCCCACCCTTCTCCACCTATCTTCCTCCCCTTCCCCCTCCTTCGCTCTTTCCCTCTTACTTTTTGTCATCCCTTTTGACTATTTATTGAGAGAAAATTCCACCTAGCTATCCATTTAATATGAGTTCCTCACAAGGGATTTAATACTAAAAATGTCTCATACACTTCCTGTATTAAAGTAGGGTCTCTAAGGACATACTTTAATATATTCTAAATACTTAAAATCATTTTGCCCCTCATAGTATAAACATACAAAAGTGACAAATAACAAGTTGATGAGTAACAAATAACGAGGTAATGAGCTAGTGTGACAACGTAATGAACCACCAATAATAAGCTCAGGAGCAGGTCTAACAAGTTCATGAGTAACTCTCTAACAAGTTAATGAGCAACAAATATTTAATTTTAGACATATCCGATCCATTGACAACCAATGTACTTATTAATGAAAAATATTACATTTGCTAATAGTAATTATTAACAACGATTATTATTGGGATTTATTTAGAATTAAATCTATTATTTAGTACTATTGTTTAATTCTCTCTCTTTATTCATTGTTATAGTATTCTATAAATTTCTTAAACTACGTAAAAAATTAATAACTTTTCAATTTCACGCTTAACATATACTCCTAATAAATTTAGAGTAAAATTATATAGCCACTTATAAATAAGACCGAATAAAACATTCCCTCCTACAAGTAAATTCTAAGTAATGATACATCATACAATGTCAGATGAATCGGTTTGACAGTAATTTGTGCGGTTTTGCTGTTCTTACCGATCACAAGCGTAGAGATTTTCATCTGACCGAACTACCAAAAAAACATTGGCCGTTTGACCGGACATTGTTTGAGAAGGTTTTATATTTAGCCGCTACAAATGGAGAGCGTAATATGGGATTCGAGAGGCGGTGCAAATGTGGGGTGGTACATGACTATATAAGAAGTGACGTAGAAATGGGGGGCTGGACTAGAGACTATAGTGGAGTGAAAAAGAACGGTCATGGTGGCAAATGTGGAGAACTGGTGCAGTCAGAGGGAGGCAAGAGGAGACGATGACAAGGGAACGCATTAAGGCGTTGACACTACTCATTCCAAACCCTTACCTTCACCTCACTTTATTATTCTCCACACCCTGCAAATGAATTAATAATTTGGTGATGGACTAATTCATGCATATTATTGTCACTACTTCATTTTTCTTTACGGCATATAATATCAAAACCGCGGTTTACTATGCATCTATATGTTAAAGTGTTTTAGTTCTAGATAATGCAGAGGTTATATCTTATCCAGTTCATTTTTACTAACACTACAATGACTACGTTATCTCACAATCGATCCCTCTCGCCATGCGACTCACTGCGTGCGATACGATGGTCCCATGTTACGTTTCATGTTATGTTAATTTAATCTGTAATGCATTTTGTGGCCCATATTTGTTGCTTACCCCCAAGTCCCCAACCCTCTAGCTACACTATAATTTCCCGTGTCAACATTTATAACATCTTATAGCATTACAAATTAAATATATATAATAATTAAAATTCCCTTTCAATAAACATGACTAGTAGTGTACCAAACACCCGAAGCCTTACCTATGCATTTGAGCTGCTAAAAATAAGATCAAGTTGGCTCTTTTTATTGAAAATAAATAAGCAAACTAGATTGTTAAATTCTCACATGTGTTACATGTAATTAGATAATAGGTTAAATTTTAAGTAAAATAATTAATTTTGAGAAAAAAAGATAAATATTAACAATTTAAAGTGATTTGATTTAGATCCTTAGATTCTAAAAAAATTCAAATTGTTAATATTTATCTTTTTTTCTCAAAATTAGGAGGGGAAAGAGTATCAATTAGGGCGGAAAATTGGTGGGGTTTTTTGGCGCACAATGGAAAAAAGTCAAGTTGATGTACTTCATCAGCAATAGAATACATTGTCAAAACCCATTATGATTACCAGCACATGGGCTAAAAGTACGAAACAAGACCTGCACTCCGCACTCGGGCTTCCACCGTTGAAGTTATGAATAGCCCAAACAAACCCGAGTCCCGTAAAAAGAAGTTATATCATCCAGAGTCCAGACCGGTGTACCAAAGAACAGTAACGGCCTGCAATATGTATGCGTACGTGTGCTTAAATCTGGTGTAAAAATTTTGTTTTGTTTTTCCAGTTAGAAGCTAAACGATCTTGCCTTTTTCCACAACTGTGGCTCCTCTCAATATTTTAATTTATATTATCTCCAGTGCTAAATAGAAGATCACTTTGATTTTTTTGAGTTAATAAATTAAAGTAAATTATACCACTAAGTTACAGTATATGAAGCCACATAATTAGATTAGGGCTAGTTTTATAAGTAAAATAAGTTAGATTTGAGGAAAAAATAAAGGGAAAATTAATTAGAGGTCCCCCACAAGGGAGTTAATACTGGAAAAGTCCCAAAAGTTGAAAATATTAATGTAGGGTCCCAAGGGACCTCACATTAATATATTTGAAATGTGAAAAGACAGTTTTGCCCCTAACCTTAAAAAAAATTTACCCTCCTCCCTCACCCACCCCCTCCCCCTCCTCCTCCCTCACCCACCCCCTCCCCCCTCCAGCCCGCCCCCACCCCCACCCTCCAGGCCGCCCCCCCACCCCCACTCCAGTCCCCCCCACCCCCTTCCCTCCCCTGCCCCCCCACCCCCAGCCTCCCCCTCCCCCTGCCCCCCCCTCCCCCTTCGGCCCCCACCCCTACCCCCACCCCCCTCCCCCTTCGGCCCCCACCCCCACCCCCTCTCCCCTCCCCCTTCGGCCCCCCACCACCACCCCCTCTCCCCTCCCCCTTCGGCCCCCCACCACCACCCCCTCTCCCCTCCCCCTTCGGCCCCCACCACCACCCCCTCTCCCCTCCCCCTTCGGCCCCCCACCACCACCCCTTCTCCCCTCCCCCTTCGGCCCCCCACCCCCACCCCCAGCCCCCTCCCCCTTCGGCCCAAACCCCCACCCCCTCTCCCCTCCCCCTTCGGCCCCCCACCCCCACCCCCAGCCCCCTCCCCCCTCGGCCCCCCACCCCCACCCCCTCCTCGCACCCCCACCCTCCTCCCTCCTCGCGTAGGAGGGAGGAGGGGTGGGGGTGGGGGTGCGAGGAGGGGGTGGGGGTGGGGGGCCGAGGGGGGAGGGGGCTGGGGGTGGGGGTGGGGGGCCGAAGGGGGAGGGGAGAGGGGGTGGGGGTGGGGGCCGAAGGGGGAGGGGGCTGGGGGTAGGGGTGGGGGCCGAAGGGGGAGGGGGGGCAGGGGGAGGGGGAGGCTGGGGGTGGGGGGGCAGGGGAGGGAAGGGGGTGGGGGGGACTGGAGTGGGGGTGGGGGCGGGCTGGAGGGGGGAGGGGGTGGGTGAGGGAGGAGGAGGGGGAGGGGGTGGGTGAGGGAGGAGGGTAAATTTTTTTTAAGGCTAGGGGCAAAACTGTCTTTTCACATTTCAAATATATTAATGTGAGGTCCCTTGGGACCCTACATTAATATTTTCAACTTTTGGGACTTTTCCAGTATTAACTCCCTTGTGGGGGACCTCTAATTAATTTTCCCAAAAATAAATATAGACAATTTAAAATGACTTATTTTACATTTTTAATTTTCTCCAGCAAAAGTTAAAGTGATTTTAAAATTAGGGACGAGGGGAATATTATTTTTACGAGGACAAGTTTGGTGATAACCTCAATCAACGACTTGTTTTTGAAGTGTGCATCTTAAATAAATAAAACCATTTCAAAAATTTGGTTATTGCTATTATGGCGTCATTATTTATCATGTATTTATAATTACACTATTTCTTAAAATCACAGTAAAGTTCCATTTTAATCAAATAATTTTTAACATATGTCAAAAATTATGGATCATGTTATTTACTCGTCAATGATAAAACTTTCACTTGTTATTAACACGTTAGAAGGTTTGTTTGACATTAGCGTGCTTTTCCCTTTCTTTCCATTATTTCTTATTTTAAAAATCCATATTTTGATTTTTCTTTAATGCACGAGGGAGGTTTATGAAGAGGGTCGGATAAGTCCTCCTTGATAGTTGTCCATATGTATAGTACATTTTTTGAATTATTTTTTTGGAATCTATCTATCTATCTATTAACATTATAAATCAATGCCTTTCCGCCTTTCCAAAACATAAGGCAAAACATCAGCTCCTCTGCCATTTCATCGGCTACACACACATATCACTATTCATAGAGCCGTTTTCTCAGCTTTGGGCTCCGTGCTCTGCTACTAAAATTTCAATCCCTTTTGAATCTACCACCATTTCAAATTTAAATTTCAAAACTCCCCCCAACCTCATAAACAAAGCCCATCTGCCACAAATCTGAATTCAATTTAAAATTAAAAACTTCCTCAATATCAGGACAAACACATACTTGTCTTCTTTTCTTTCACAGCTTCAGCTTCATTTTTGCCTTTCTCGCATATTCCTTTCAGATTTAACCCTGGATCCTCTTGACCAAGTGTCACTTGCATAGCGGTTCTTAAAAATATCAGGTACCCACATCTATTCCTAGCACAATTTCTTCCCGTTATTACCCAGGCTTCGCCTTCAACTTCTATGCTTCTATCTCAACTTTTGCTGCCTTTCAGATTTCTTGCTTTCTGTTCGTAAATATAGAAGCAGCACACAAAGTCTTCAATGGCTTGAGCTTTGATCTTTGATTTCTTGAATTTTTCTCTCATGTTTTGGTTTATGTTGTTTCAGGGACTACAATGGCATTTTGGCTAATCACTGAGGATTAGAGGGATCGTGGTAAACACTGCTGGGTCATTTGTTTTACTTACCATCATGGTTTGGGAGGATTTTTTGTTTTAAGAGGTAATATATTGGCAATTCAATTTCAAATATTTTGATGTAATCATAAGTATTATTTATTTTAACATATTCTTATTACATCAGAGAATGTACATAAATGGTTCCTTTGGGGTTACTGGTCCTCACCACTTATGTACGCACAGAATGCAATTGCTGTCAATGAATTTCTTGGGCATATTTGGAGAAAGGTTTTCTTTTTGGTTCAATTTAACAATTGCTGTCTCAAGTAATTGCTAATGCGAATGAAACATTAAGAGTTATGATACTGAAAGGTCATGGATTTTTTCCAGAAGCTTATTGGTATTGGATTGGAACAGGAGCTTTGATTGGTTATGCTGACCTACCTTTCTATTTTTTCCCTCTTCCATTTGTCTTCCAAGATTTTGTTGCCTTTGTATCTTCTTGCTCTGAGGTAAATCCAGTGGAACGTGGTGGGTTTTATTAAAAAGAGTTCTCAATGATGATGCAGTCATTTAGCAATGAAGTTAGATGGTATGAAATTTAAATAGTTTACTGTTTAACATTGATTTGTCCTTCTACATTATTAGGTTATGTTGGTGCCATGTTATGAGTTGTTGTTTCTTTCTTTGGCTTCCAATTTTGTTCATAGGGCTGAGAATATGATTAAATGTTTAATGTGCAGCTCATTGGGCAGATTATGTCCAAAGAGATGTGGCCAAAGCTCTTCATGATGGTGATGTGGTGTTCATTCTGGTGCGGTATGTCATTGTATATTATGATAATTTTGAGCATTGCCCTTGTGTGATATCATACTCTGATGCCACTATATCTTTATGATTCTGGCTTCTCTTTATAATACAGAGTTGTAGAGTCATATATCTTCTGTTATTGTTAGAATTTCATGAGAAAAGGTGTGACCATTTGTTGTCCTGTGCCATCAAATGGTTAATAGCTTTAATTATTTTATTCAATACTCCTTTACAGTGATGCTTTTATTTTCAATGTATAGGTGAAAGTCAAGTACAAATTCCTTTAGTCATTATGACATCTGATGAGCGTACCTTGAAGCTTTTGGAATCAAATTCCTACTTTGGCATGCAACCCACACAAGTCGTAAAGCAGGTATGGCTTATCTAATGGAAGTTGTAACATTTCTTTAGAATGATTTCATCAAATGGTTTTAACACAAATAACACAAATGGCTGCCATCTCAATTTTTGTTTCATTTTAGACTTATTGCTTTCAGTTTTAATCACAAACGTAAATCTAGAAGCAGCACAAAAAGTCTTCAATGGCTTGAGCTTTGATCTTTGATTTTCTCTTTCTTTTATATACACCGATGTTTCCTCTTCTTTTCTTTTTCTGATGCAAGCAGCTCATGAAATGTGTTTTATGGTTTTGTTAGTGGGCCTTTCATCATGGTGAACTCATCTTCCAAGCATGGTTGCAGCTAATGTGAACTCATTTTTTTCAATAATAGAACTCATGTAAGTAATCTTCCAAAATCCTTTCTTGATAGTAATTTGTTGAGAAAAATGAAAAAGATCTTGCTCAAAAAGATTTATATCTGAGAAACTAAGGATAGATGGGGAGGGAGAACTAAATCATCAAATCAACTTAATATAGATTGTAGAAATCGAAGATTATAATAAAATACCACCTTATTGTTAATTCAAATTTGTGTGCTTATCATATAATAAGCTGTTATTTATTGTATAGGGTGTTGATCGACACGTGCAAGGGTCTAAACAATTATGAAGGGTTTTGATGCTTTTGACTTAGCTTGGGCATCCATTTTAAAGATGATGAAGGTTTCTAATGCCATTGGGTATTAGAGAAAAAAGTGACCTTCTATTTTTCTTCCTCCTATACATGTCTTTTTACAATGGAACTATGAAGTTCAATAAATATTGAGAGCAATGTGGTGCAAATATATATATAAATCTTTATATCCTCTATTTCAATTCATTTTTTTCTCTCTTGGATTGCTAATATATATGTCCCTTTTCCCCTCTATTTTAAGGTGGACTAGAGCTCAAATATATGCTCATGTGTGATGTTAGAGTTAGAAATATCATTTGATATAAATTTGAATATATAATATGATCATTTCAATGAAGACGTTGAGCATTGATTTATATCATTCATCCTCACAAGAGATGAGTAATAATATATATTAGATTGAATTAGCTTAAGGGAAATTTTTATTAGAATTAGCTCTACATTTAATGCACGGACACCCATTTAACTATATATTGGTTTTTGGTGTTCATTCAAAATGTTCAATAGTTTAATACTTTTTTGATCGAATTCTATAGTCTAATACCATTTATATAGTCTTATAAATGTCACACTCAATCAAAGTTCATTCTTTAATTTAGCTAACAAATGTCACTACTTTGCATTAATGAAATAGCCATTCACTTATTTAATCTAACCGAGCGAAGTGCGGGAAACAGGAAACATAAAGCATCCGTGCAGCGCACGGGAGGAACGCTTGTGTCAGTAATACGAAAATTTAGAGATTTCATTGTGAGTTGAAAATAGATCAATGTGATATATTGTTTTGGGTTATCTTTCAAAATATATTTTCAATTAAAATAGGAAGGTTAAATAAAAATAAGAATATTTGGAATATGAAAAAAAGATGTTTCACTTTAAAATATTATTATTATGCAATTTTAGAGAGAAAGAGCACAAATTAATGCTTAACCTAATTGTTAGTACGGAATCCTTGAGGAACACTATTTTACCCATTTTATCCCATTTTATTGTGTGATGCAACCCTACCCTTGTCGTGTTAGGCTACAAAATTTGTGCCTTACCACCCCGCATCTTGTGCGTTCTTGATCTGGACATCGTTCAATTCCCTAATTATATTCCATAGATACCTTAAAAATTATACTTCATGCTAACCTGGGGTGTGTGGTTGAATGACAATGACTCATTCACCCTTAACCAATTGTCTGGGGTTCGATCCCTGACGTTGGGTATGGAGAAGTATTAAATCTCTCAGGTCAGCTGTCTCACCCTTTGAGGTGCCTACAAATCAGCGGGGGATTAGTCTCTCGACAGCATTAAATCTCCCAGGACAGTTGTCCTACCCTTTGAGGTGCCTACAAATCAGCGGGGGATTAGTCTCTCGCTTGTCGAGTGAGGGGATACCTTGATCATGGATAAAAAAAAATTATGCTTCATGCTTTATTTGTCCTTGGAGCGCGCAAGATAACGTACAATATCATATTGGTTTAATTTACGCATATAGCAGCCACGTTAATTAAGAATATCTTTTTTATTTAAACGTTTTTGGGCACATGTCTATATATATAGTTATACACAAAGCTGACAGGTTTTCTCAATAAGGTCGTCATGTAACCCCAAGGACAAAAAGCACTTATCTGAGTCTTTTAAGCGTGATCGATGCTGTGAGTTTAAAACTTTAGAGAACATAATAATACAGGGTGAGTTCTGGGAGAAAATTTTTGTACGGATGGAAAGTTTTACGTCAGTTAAACCTAATGATTAAGATAATCGGATTAATTATTAATAATATCGAGCTACTTTAAACATTATTGATATCTAGTTAGGGTGTTATTGTAGCCTGTACGTAACAATGATTGGTTAACTGCAAGACATGCAAATATAAAATAACCCGTCTAATATGAAGCAATTTCTGATAATCTAATACCTACCAACCACTTCATCATCATATTTATCACGTAATTAATTTCTTCTAATTCAAATCATTCTTGTATCGTGTCTTAACCAACGATAGCAAACAATTTAAAAAACAGAAGAAGTCGGCCTGTTTGCTATGACGAGGGAGGGAGTGAAAGAAGGCTTTTTTTTTACCTGCATTTATAAAAGTTCCAGAAATAGAATGAAAAGTTTTTAACCAGTATTTGCCTCTTTTTTATCTTATACTCTCTCATATTTCTTAAAACATTACACCCCTACTCCTTTAATTTTTATAAAATCAACTAATAAAAGTTAACCCACCCACCAAAATCCCCGGCACCTAACATATAATGTTATGAACTTTAATCTAGTGATTAATATAGATAAACATCAACTCACACAATACATTTTTAAGCTGGGCTAGCGTCACGTGGATTTTGATGCACGAATCATTGTGGGGTTCTGATGATACCAGAATCCTATATTATATGTATGTAAATATGTGCGTGCGTGTGCGTGTTATACTCGGGTGAGAGACAAAACTTTATGTCCCATTTATCCGCTAAACTTCTGCTGTCATGTTTATATTGCTACATAAGCATTTCAAGAAGCACACTCTGAAGTCAGCTGAAGTCCTATGCTGGAACATAAAAATAACTTTTAACTCGAAAAGGTACAAGATCTGTTCCCTAAAAAATAAAAAAAAATTAAACTGTACGAAAAATCTAAGTGTACAAAACAGCTTCATTTGATACAGTTTAATCCCGAAGCGTCTGTTTCGATCGATGCAAGTTCAAGCTCTGTAATTCTAAATAAAAGTGCATGATCAAATTAAATAAATCAGCGGAGCTGTTTGGTCAGTAAACAACTTCCCTTGAGTGAATCTCAATTTCCACGAGTATCTTTGTCAATAGTAGTAATCATTTAATTAAATGGCGAGATTCCATCGGTATAATTAATTCTACTATTGGACAATGTTTTGTCAATGTTTTGCATGTTTATCATCAGGTAAAATTTACAATTTCCAATTGTTTTTTATAATCCATACGTAATTAATTTTGCATGGATGTTGTTTACCAGGTCGCCTCTTTGTCCAGTGACGTGCATACTTTCGTGTAAGTGAGAAATTGTAAGTTCAATTAATTTTAAGCCATTAATATATTAGTATGCGTCTCCCTCTTATTCCCTTTATTTTCAAGTTCGACTGGACGCAATACCTTTTCTCGTTAGAATATGCACACAGTAACACCAAAATTATGTTTAAAATGAATAATAAAAGCAAAACCATAACCTTAATTACTATAGAAGGGGATATTATATATTGGTTACACATGGCTATCTGAATTATAATTGGGAGATGATGTTTTTTTAATTCTATAAGGGCATTTTTGTCTTTTCACATTTAGTATTATTGCCCCATGTTAAGGGAATTCATCCGAAATTAACGGAAATATAAAAAATGTATTATGTCTAATAGATGAGTATCATTGGTGTATTTCGCGAAACTTGAGTATAATGTTTAGTATCATATTTAGATATTTACCTCTTATATTAATATTGGCATACAGACTCGGAAACCAGAATAATCTGAATCTTTCATCTGGAAACAGCGTAGAGCCTTGATAACCAATATTGTATTGAAAGAGATTAATGGACGTGTAGTACGCGGTACTACACTTTTTTAACTTTTTGGGGTGTGGCCCGTGAATAGTACAACCTTATTGCACACTGTTTCTCACTTTTTGGCGCTTGGACTAGAACTAGATGTCGTACCTGCACCAAACCAAAACATAAAATCAAGCAATCATGTGAATAAATACACAATTGTAGTTCTTGGGTTACTGTCCTGTCTCTAGACAAACTAGGCCCTGCAGAATCTTGTCTCTTAATAAGGTTTCGAAATTGACTTCATATCAAACACAGCTTCCTTTGCTTTTTTTAGTGTCAGAAAACCCCATCGAAATGAACCAATCCAAGTAGTCTGAGAAAGAAAAAGAAAGAGGCAAAGGCAACTTGCGTGCTATATTTAATTAGAAGAAAGAGACACGTGGGCGATGAAATTAAACTATAGTGGCAATATCAACCCTTTGCTTAATCACGAAGCAGATGCTTTTGATTGTTTACTAGTTCTTTATTGACATGACTGCTGCTATTACACGAATCATTGCACATTTTAGGAGACACCACAATATTGTAGACTCAGCACACATGGCAAGGCGAGTTTGTTAAGTGGGAATGATTATGGTTTGAATTTTCAACTTTGTCACAGGAATACTGTACCTAATACAAATTTGCACAATTCATCTATTTATACATGCTTCTAAGCAATAACTAAAGGACGATGCTTTAATAGCAAGCGAATAATAAAGTCGCAAAAGACGTGACGCGCTTCTTATCCTTATGCAGTATATATAGGCCTCCTGCAAATCAGTGAGTGAAACCACACCATTTTCTGAGAGGAAAGAAGAAATCAACTACTCAAAAATATGGCTTCCTTTTACTGTCATCATAATAAGCTTCTTTTGGTTACCATTTTGCTTCTCGCTGCCCTCATTTACCCATCAAATGCTCAGCTTACTTCAACATTCTACTCTAACACATGCCCCAACGTATCTTCTATCGTGCGCAGTGTGATTCAGCAGGCTCTCCAATCTGATCCTCGCATTGGAGCAAGCCTCACTCGTCTCCACTTTCATGACTGTTTTGTCAATGTAAGAAGTGTTTGTTTGTGTGTGTGTGTTGGGCAGAGGTTCAATTATTATCTTATTAATAAATATGAGATTTTGGTTATTATTTGTGTGTATGTTTAGGGGTGTGATGGGTCGATATTGCTAGATGTGGGAGGTAACATAACGCTGAGCGAGAAAAATGCGGCTCCCAACAACAATTCAGCTAGAGGGTTTGATGTGGTTGATAGAATTAAGGCCTCCATTGAAAGCTCATGCCCTGGTGTAGTCTCTTGTGCCGATATTCTCGTCCTCGCAGCTCAAGCCTCTGTCTCTCTGGTAAACTCGTGTGTGTGTGTGTGTGTGTGTGTGTGTGTGTGTGTGTTCACATCCTTCTCATAAGTATTGGTCATGTCTCTGTATCATGACATCAGATCACTATATGTTTTTTTTACAGGCAGGGGGTCCTTCATGGAGTGTACTACTTGGGAGGAGAGATGGTCTGGTAGCAAATCAGAGTGGTGCCAATAACTCAATCCCCACCCCATTTGAAAGCCTTGCAAATATCACTGCCAAGTTTGCCGCTGTTGGCTTAAACTCAAACGACCTCGTTGCCTTGTCTGGTACTAAACACTTCAATTAATTCTATCTTGTTAGCTTGAATATAAAACTGGTACATAGTCATAAAAAAGAGTTAAGCATATAGCTAAGCTGTCTAAATCACATATGAATGATATAAAGTTTGATTTTAGATTTCATATCCATAAAATTAAATTACTTAAATGAAATCAAATATTTTTAAACATGTAGATATACTTAGCTCCACATGTTCATCTTTTTCTTTAGCATGAAACTGGTTCCTATCGGTGTGTGACTGAGAAAAAGTAAAATGGTTTATAACTTTGAATTTTATGTGAAGGTGCGCACACGTTTGGTAGAGCACAGTGTAGATTTTTCAGCGGGAGGCTATATAACTTCAGTGGAACGGGAAGTCCTGATCCGACTTTGAACGTCAACTATTTAACAACGTTGCAGCAGAATTGTCCTCAGAATGGGAGTGGAAATACTCTGAACAATCTGGACCCTTCTTCTCCTAACACTTTTGATAACAACTATTATGCTAATCTTGTTGCTAATAGAGGCCTTCTTCAGACTGATCAGGAGTTATACTCTACCAATGGTTCTTCCACTATTTCCATTGTTAATAGCTTTGCGGGCAATCAAAATGCTTTCTTTGTCGCCTTTGCTCAGTCCATGATCAACATGGGTAATATTAGCCCATTAACTGGAACTCAGGGTGAGATCAGATCCGATTGTAAGAAAGTCAACGGAAGTTGACCTATCCACTTCAGATACTGTTTGAGTACTCTATACCTCCTATTAATGCAGAGTACCTTTATTGACAATTGTATTTGATAATATGTGAATGTGCCTCCTGGTATATTGTGGGGCAAGCTTCTCAAGTTATTAATTGCGTGGGAGTTACTGAATAAAATATTCTTCGTATTAATGAAAGATGCTGACTTCTGGTTTGTATGAGAAAGTTCCTCGTTCCATCTGAGTTTTGTGATTGCATGCAGCGTGGAGGAGTATCAAATTACTTATTCAAATTTCAATCCCTCATTTTGTTTTTTATCCCATTATTATTGCTGTCCATGACATCAAATAATATTCGATTGTTTGGATAATATCATTAAAAAGAAAAGTTATTCGTTTCAATCAATGAACAAAGAATGCTACTATTCAAAACTCATTACTGTTTCATTACTTGATGATTAAATGTTGATTCTTAAAAACAAGTTGAAAAATAGAATGGGCCGCGACGAACTAAGAGGATCCTTTGTATTTTTTTCATATTTGCATCTCAACAAATATTTCAATTTCAATTATAATTAAAGTCCGAGAGCAACGCAAATAGTAACCCTCTCACTCATTATATTGTTGTCAAACTCGCGAGTTGACTCTCCGATTTTACCATTTTTATGACACTACCTAAACAAAACGTGTCACGAGTCACCTAAATTTTCATTCTTTGAAAATTCAGTAGAAACTTACGTGTTTACATTGTGAATTCACCGTTTTTACGTTTATACCTTACAGCAAATTGTGTTAACTTGCTACTAAACTCATTTTAATTATCTTTAATTGACAAAATTCAATGAATTTAAATATGAATTTCATAGAAATTTATTTATTGAGGTTGATATAATATGAATATTGATATATTTAAATCTACTATCTGTATTTAAAATAAATTCAAGTTAATTTATTATTATTATTTGTATTCTTATTTAATTATATAAAAGAAATACATGTTTTTTTTATAAATGTAAACTCTTACGAGTTTACGATTCGAGTTTACCGATCCGAGTTTACCTTATCTCCACGAGTTTACTTAAACTCACGAGTTTGACAACCTTGCTCTTACTGCTTACGAACACACAAACTTTTTTCTATAGTCCACACATTAATTCTTTTCCCTGGTAATTACTCTACAATGAATCATGTATAATTAACGTTAAAAATGTAGGGAAAACTCATACATATATTTTATTCAATTTTAATTTTGGAAGATGTGGTTTTTAATCTCTTGATCAAACCATTAATTATGCCAAATTACCACAATTACCTCAACTATGTTTGCTCTAATAGCACAGCTAACCTTTTTTAGAAGGTAATGGTGTTTAAAAATTTAAATTAGATCATTGAATTACGATAAAGATCCAAAAAAAATACAAAAATAAAAACTAGATATAAGTATAGGCACCAACAAAAAATTTTTAAAATGTAAGCATATTAAACATGACTTAACGAGACATCTAAAATTGGACGAAACATACCGGTATGGATAAGAATAACAGACTTTCTTGTCATGCTTCAGAGCTCACAAGGACATCCCAATGGATCATGAGTTAGGGTTCCTCTCACGTTAAACTCCCTTCCTATTTTCATATAAAAAATTGTTTACACAGAAAGAGCATCACTCATACAAGAAAAAATATCATTTATTTAAACGACAAAATATCTCATACATTTAAATATTGACAGAATAGCAAGAAGGGGAAGATTTTCAATCTTGTAGCATTACACGGAAAAAGGGGAGGAAAAGGCTTTGCAAGACACAAGTAGGCAGCAAATAGCATGCCGAATTGCCGATTGCCAATTCACAAACTAGTTGGTCCAAAATTCAAACTTACACGAATACTACAATGAGAGGCCCATATTGATATCCCCCAAATGTAATAAACAAATAGCATGAATCTCTCTAGAGTCACTATGTGCCACTGATTATGTTTGAAGAGCCAAACATTACCACCCGCCCATCACTCTCCATCCTAGCCGTCCATCTCCTCACCTCACATTCTCTCTCCTCTCTTCCCCAACAAATGACTTTCCTCTCATTCCACAAACACAAACACACATACACCCACATCCTCTTAAGTCTAAAAACCCTCCTTTTCTTCGTCTTCTTCATCAGATCGCTTAGCTAAGGCCACCCATTATGCTAATCTCTACTCGGGCCTAGCTTAACTTATTAATTAGGGTTTTTAACCTTCTTCAATAGAATAGGTCCGAGCTTATCTTCAACGTTATCCTTCGTCTGTTACGTTACACCCCAGGTTTTATTTTTTTCTCACAATTTTCTTGTTCTGTTTTTTTTTGTCTTCCCAATAGTAAAAATCCAGTCTTTTGGCCTTTTCTTTTTCGTATTTATCTGTTATAGCTAAATCCCTTTGTTTTTTGCGGAACCCATTTTGGTTACTCTTCCTTGTACTTTCATTCCCCTTTCCAAGATTGTCTTCGATGGCTTTTCTTTAAGGGTTTCGTGTAATTGAGTTCAATTTGGGAAATTGGGCGTGGGTTTCACTTCAATTTCGGTCAACTTTGGGTATTGGATCTGAGTTCGTTCGTGTTTGTCCGAAAGTTAGGGTTTTTTGCCCATTCTTGTTGTAATATTTGGCTATTCTTATTCCTAATTGTTCAATTCTGCAACCAATTGAGGTTTCTGGCCTTTTCTTTTTCCCCCAAATTGTAATCTGTGATAAAGTTTAGGTTTTTAATTTAATTCTCTTATTGTAAGATTTTCCCTGAGCTGACTTGGTTTCGTCAGAATTTACAATAAAGTTAGGTTTTTTAAATCTTGGTCACTGAAATTGTAATGGGGGACGAAATATCGGACGCCATGAACCTTGATTTGAATCTGGGTCCTGATCCAGAGACAATTGTAGGTGGATCCATAGCTAATGAATCTGTGAGCTTGGAGGATTGGATGGATGAGCCTAGGATTAGTGAATCAGTTAGACCTAGGACTCGACAGAGGTGGCGATGGCGGAATCTCCATGTTAATCCGCCTGAACCGCATCGTAGTCTTTTTAGTTCTCATGATGCGCATGAGCGTTATATTATGGCGCCTGATAACCACGCTATTTCGTTGCGATTGAGTGAAATGTTGACTCCCCCACGACCTGGTAATGGAAGTGTGTTACAGGCTGGGGAAGGTAGCATGGCAGCTGAAGACAGAACTGAGGTGACACCAAAAGCATGTGAAGCAAATAATGGTGTTTTGGATGATGGAGAATCAGATAAGAAGGATAGTGTTGAGAAAGGTAGTGGCAGTGATGGGAGCTTCTTTGATTGTAATATCTGTTTGGACCTGGCTAGAGATCCTGTTGTGACTTGCTGTGGTCATTTGTTTTGTTGGCCTTGCCTCTATCGGTGGCTACATGAGCATTCAGAAGCTAAGGAATGTCCAGTTTGCAAGGGAGAAGTGACAATGAAAAATGTTACACCAATATATGGCCGTGGAAACAATGTTGGTGAACATGAGGAAGATCCTATTCTTAAAGTCCCTGTTAGACCCCATGCTAGGCGTGTTGAAAGTCTGAGACAAACCATTAATCGAAATGCATTTGCATTCCCAGTGGAAGAGATGATTCGCCGTCTTGGCAGTAGATTTGATCTTTCTCGAGATGTAGGCCAGCCAAACGAGAGTGACAATGCCCGAGAAGCAGTTGACAGAACTACCTTGTTAAACAGATTTTTGACCTCTCGAGCATTACGAAGAGAGCATATGCATGAGGCAATTGCAGATGATGTGGTGGACTTGACTCAAAACAATGTTAATATCCCTGAGGTGAGGGATCATCCCCGGCTTCAATCCTTCCTACTCCGAAGAGCACAATCACATAGAACAACACTTTCTTCTCTTTCATCAGCTCTTAGTTCTGCTGAGAGGTTTGTTGAAGCATATATCCGTAGTCATTCTATTGCTAGAAATCAAGAGCAACCTCCACCGGTCGATGATAGAGATTCCTTTTCAAGTGTTGCTGCTGTTATACACTCAGAGAGTCAAGTAGACACTGCTGTAGAAATTGACTCTATGGTCTCCTTGTCAACATCCTCTTCCAGGAGAAGAAATGATGCATCCCGGGTTTCTGATGTGGATAGTGGAGATTCTCGGGCTCCAAGACGAAGACGTTTGAATTGATGAAAATCTTTTTGATCGTTTTTATCTTTCCTTGTAGTGCATAAATTTATAATGCTACGTAAGTGCTACTTGCCTTTATATGGCTTTATATTAATGAAATATTCTCCTTTTACTTCTATGTCCTTGATTGTTAATAAAATGGTTTTAGAAGTTTCAGAATTGTCACTTATCCCTGTTTAAGGATTGACCTTTTGAGAGTCAATCATCTTTGGTTTGTCTGGCGAATCAAATGGTGCAATTAAATGACTCTGGTGCTGTTATGTATGTGTGGTTGACAGGTTACAATCGATAATGCTAAATTTTCAGAAGGTTTAATTTACCGGTGTATATTTTGTATTGCAATGTTCAATTCTAGGGTGTGCCTATGTGCCCGGCGGTATGGTTTGGGTATAGATTCTATCAGATGAATCATCAGCATTTTAATCTTAAGTTTATCTTGTGTGATGCACGTGAGGCTATGCGATTCTAGCTTCTAACCTTGTTTTTATCTGTGAATCTGTCCAAGCAAGCATCGTTGTTCCCAGCACACACCCGTATCTGCTTAGTTTCACTACTCAATCTAGAATAACTAGGATAGATAGTCCATTTGAATTTTCTTGAGGTTTATGTCAACTCATTTCAGATATTGTGACCCTTGTGAGGGATATCCTACTGTGTGTAGGATGGATTAACTTTTTCAAAATATGATTTGAATATTTATGTTTATTAACAGTTCACTATGCCTAAGAAATAAAAATTTCAACCACATGCATATTTGAACAAGTAGATGTTCTGGTATTGGTCATATGATGGGGTGTTGTTCTTCAATTTCGTTTTCCTGAGCTTGATCAGAATTTACCTTTTAGGTTTTTTTTTTCTTTGGGCTTGATCAGAATCTAAACTATTAAAAGAACCTAGCGGTTCACATGGACTTGTTACTTTGAGCTGCAATGTAAGTTTTCCAATGAGGGAAAAGGAGGAGAGCCTAATACTAGTCGGTGATGTTTCCATACTGTGGATCCCCTTCCCTTCCATCTGCTGGGGATGAAAATAGACTCAGGAGGCTCTTTATTGATTCGGCTTTTTATTAGGATCCCCTCCACCCTCGTTTCCTTCCATCGGATTGCTTACTTTTCTTAGGCATGCATGGCAACAGTGGTATATTAGAAAGGAGGACTTATGTTGCCACCACATCAATGGATCAAAAACGCATGAACAAGAACAGACATACAATAGAGTGCCCCCATCTCTCTCAACTCCTAACAATTACACAATGAACAAACATGACAATATCCAATCGCATAATTTAATAATATGACACTGGCCTTTATTGGTCATTTCAGGGACGACTGGATAGACTTGAGGAATGAGTGCATCTAATTCAACTTATTTAACACAATTAAAATTAGTCTCTCCATGGATATTGAGTGAACTGATGATGATGGAGGGGAGGTGAATTACTAGAAGTGAGGAAACGGATCACATCCCAAGCGAAATCAAAGCCTATCTCTCAAATAGAAGGGCCTGAATTTTTTGTTTTGCCTTGTATACTGTAGCTATTGCTCATCTGGACCTTCTAATTTTATGCTGTTCTTGAAATAAATTGGGCTCGCTTCTACTAATGCAATTTCATTCGTTTCCTTCTCGAACGTATGAATAGTTTCTCCGTTTGTTGATAAGCCCAATACTTATGTTTTCTCAAAGCAATGGGCCAAGCTGCCAATTGTACATATTGTTTTCATGAGACTCTTTCATTGTTTGTGTGCTTATCATATCACTGTATCACAAGGGCCCAGTGCGTTGCTTAAAAGTTAAAACTGATTGCCCTTTATCAAATCACATGCCTCTTCTGCTTCTTCACTCATAAACTAGTACCCCGTACTGTTTGCAGATGGAATCTACAGACTACAGAGGCCACACTCTCCGAATCACTAAGCTAAATGGCTTGAGTAATATTAGTGGAATCAAGTCTTAATAACTAGCCCAAAAACATGTTCGTAACCACCTTTGTAAAGGTTGATGATGAGCTTCAAATCAATGACGTCACGAATTAGCAAGACAAGACTGCTATTCAGAGAAACATCTTGATTGTTGCTGATCATGATGAGGTTAGGTGAAGTTCGAATCTGAAGGTTGTAATCATGATCATCCAAGAACTGCGTCGGTGATGACCATTCTTTATTATTACAAGCACGTTGATTAGTATGGGAGTTAGTCAAAGAAAAGGAGCAGCGAATAGGGTGATTAAGGGCAACAAAAGTCAAGTTTTTTTTTTTTTTGAGGTATTTCATCTTCTTTGGCCCGTAATCATATATTTCTGGTCAACACTCAGCACAATCCATGCTCATCTCGGTTACCAACCTTCATATCCTTCTTTAATTCCATGACTCGGTGCCTTTCTTTACATGCAAATAATATATATATTAGAAAGCAATATTCTTACATTCCTTTAATGTAACATGTCATGATTACCTTTTCTGACAAGTTTGAACTATTTGTAGTCATTATCGTTATCATTGTGATGCTTGAAAATTCAGGAATGCATGCCCGCGATTCCCTGCCCGCAATCAGAATTAAAGACATTGCTCATTTGACCATCACTTCATCGTGATTCATGATATCAATACATAAGAATTTCTAGTCAATTTACATACGTCGGGGGAAGCCACTTTCTGCGGTCAAAATAAACAATTCTTACTAGCTCTTCTATCCCTTTCACTCCCTGGCTCCTTCCCCCGAGAATCATGGTTGAGATTACTTTGATTGAAAGGATGCATCATGAATGGTTCTAATCTTGATGAGAACATATGAGCATATCACTTACTATTATATAGGAGTATGTATGTTATCCGTATATTGCTAAAATGGATTGAAGCTATGTTTCTGATAGCACCGCCAATCATGAATTCTCATAAACCGTTAATAGTATCTATCAAAGGTATAAATTCATGCATCCATAAGGCATAGATAATTCCAACACATGGTTGCCTTAAATAACCACTCCCTCCAGTCTTTATTATAAATCACCAACTATTAATTTTTTGAGTATCAAAGAATGAATGGTAGTTGGTCTTAAAATTCATGTTAAATTTATCACATTTTCCAAATTCATCATTCACTAAATGATATGTTTCACATTTTCAATTTTAAATCTCTATTACTAACATGGGTAAAGTGGGGAATTAACATTTAATGCGGCGTTTAATGACTTATATTAAGGACCAAATATTATAGGTAGTTGGTGACTTATAATAAAGACCAGAGCGAAACGACGGAGTATATATGAATAGGCTATCTTCTCATTGTGTTGAGGCATCAACCAAGAATAAGAAACTCTCGTTCTCGCTCTCTCATATCGATCGGTAGTGTTGCATCTCTCTTTTAGCTATCTAATGGGCCAATTGATGGCAAAGAATTGGAATGATAAGGCAGGTAGGTGGTTGGGACAGGACAAAGCTAGCATGGGGAAATATAATGATTGAGGAAATGAATATCAACTACCGGTGGCTTCCAAATGCAGCGATTTATTGGCTATCAAAGAACAGGTCCATCATTATGAGTGACATAAGAAAACGTATTTGTTTGTCTTTTGCGGATAATTTGATGAAATACCTTTAATTTAATTTGGCGCTCATATGCAACCAACTTTTGCTATTAATTCAGAAAAGTTTTGCGTGTACATGGTCGATATCTTGCGTTGGATGTGATAACACTACAAATGTGTCGCAATCCGGCGGAGCTAATTTAGATTTGATGAAATTAAAATGGGTAATTAGAGAGAAGCCAATAATACACATATAGAACATGAAAAGACACGATGAGAGCAGAATCATGATGAGGTTGAAGAGTGAGTGAAGTGAAAATATATTTAGTGGTATGCTGTCCCACACTTTGCGGGCATCACAGACGAAGAAGTTGAAGATTATGATGGTGTGTGATGAATATCGTTATTAATAATTTATGATAATATTGTAAAAGTAATAAGAGAAAGATGAAGCAAGAGTGAAATGTGTAATAATGATGTCGGAGATGGGAAGCGAAAAGAGCATGTTTTGTAGATGATTGCGTGCCGAGAAGTGCTCTGTAGTCTCATGTATTGATGTATAAGCTTCATGCATGGAGGAAACGTACAATCTAAATTAATTGAAATCATGGTAAAAATTGGTCACCGAATTTAAGCAAGAAGTCTTGCCAATAAAACAAAATTTTGTCTTTAAATGAGGATTTCCGTGGCTAATTCCATTGCTAATTCACGGATTTATTTTATATTGTGTGTGTATATTTAAGAAGGAATCAATTAATAATCCAAAATTAATAATAGGCTCATCACCATCATCTATATATACATGTGTATGGGTGTGTAGTATTGCATATTTGCTGCAATATAATCATTACCACGTCCACGAGCTCGTGATTAGCACTCATATCGTGTTTCATAGAATATGGAGAAATCATTCAAGGACGTACGTAGTAAATACAAATAGGGTTTGTGATGAATTGTGTGGGAGTTATGGAGAGAGTCCCACCGTGAAAGCTGAAAGAATCATCCATCATCACTACTTAGTGATAGCAGCGATCATTAAGTATTAATCATTGTTATGGTGATATATATATTTTCGTGTAAGATCTTTCCTTTATACAGAACTTATATTAGGTAAGTATAAAAATGAAGGAGTTAACTCCTTCATCTTTTCTTCGGTTTCCTTTGATCTATCATCTTTCTCTGCTCATACATTGAAGAATTAAGATAAAAATTAAATGAGTTACGAAAAGTTCAATAACAATGTAAACACCGGTTAGTTGTTTAATATGCACAATTAAATATAAAAATGCAACTAACTCCAATATTATGATCAACTCTCACTCCAAATATACTTAATTTTTACTATAATACATCAAATGTTATGTCATTCCTCATAATTAGCAGTAAAAAGCCGTATAAATATCATACACAATTAGTATTGGGCGCTATTTTTAAAATTTTAAGGTATGACTCTAAAAATTTTCCCTTCACTTCCTATCAAAAATCAAAAACTCCAAAAATATCCACATCCTTCCTCAACTCTCCTCTCAAACCAATCACACCATCTTTTTTTTTTTGGCCATAAAAACCAAACACACCTTCACATATTAATTTTTTAAGTGATGAAATAATTAAAATGCCAAGTGGATCTGAAGATAATAAGGCCTTAAAAGTTAAAGCCTGTGTTTCATTTTCGTGCCCCAATCTGTCACGTCAAACCTTTCAGTCTGAGATATCGATGAAGCACTAATCATTAGCCTCGCACGCCTTACTCACGTGACTCTCCTATACATAAACAATGCTCGGCTTTCGCAAATGCAAAACCATGTCCACAAGGCCAAGGGGATGTATTGTGTACGTTAGTGCTTACATCAAGATATTTTTATCATTTGTATCTGTATATTGAGATGTTCAAGTACATCAATTACATGATATATTGTGTGTTTTGCATACAAACATGTTAGACTAAATATGCTAATTAAATTTACATGATATTACAAAATTATCATAACCATGTACGTTTCTTCTCACCCTTATTTTTTGTTGATTATTAGTTAGTAGCATTAAATTTGGTGAATATATATAGAGACAAGAGGGAAATTAATATCAGTAATATATGTAAAAATGAAAACAAAAAAATAGGGGGTGAAATCAATAATGAGCGAGATTAAAAGCCCATAGCTAACATGACATGAGTTGACGTAGTGACAAGTACTCTCGTCTTTTAAGTAATTAGCTGAGAGTTTGATTCTCAATTTTTTTATCATAAATTCTCAATATTTGAAATAGAACAAACTCACATAACAGTTGTAGTTATATGCTCTCTATATAGGATTTATGAGAAATTAGTCTTATTTGACATAAGCATGGGAATAACTGGGAAAACCAAAACAAAAAGAAACCATAGTTGTACTCATGTCTCAATCGGTAAATCAAAGCGTTCCCACGTGAGGAACGAAGTCTTCGGCCGATCACATAAAATATTAAAACATATAGAAGTAAGCAGAAGCATACAGAGTTAAGAGTTTGCGGGTGGAACTGCATATCTCTTCGTGGTTGTTAAATTAAGAAATGCCTGCCAAAAAATAGAAAAAGAGCATATTACCTCTTTCACCTGTCCACTCATTTTCTATTGCTTTCACATTCTCCCTGTTTCCTTTTCTTGTCACGAAACAGCAATATTAAAAGTTATTGTGCTTCAGCGATCATTATCTGGAGAGCCATGTACAACCACGAGTGACATGTTTAATTAATTTCCAATTGTATGTGTGTATTACGAAGTCTTGCTCACTATTTTTTTTTTAAAAGCATGCTCACGTCATGGACAGCCCTTAGCTGCCACTCCCTAAGACCCTAACCAGTCTTGATCAGGAGAAAAAAAAAAACTACCTGTGCAAGCGACACGAACTTAAATAGGAGTATAATAGTATGATACCCACTCATTCCGAGTTGAGAGATGTCATGGATTCCCACCCGCAACTTGCAGGATTAGTTAATAAACCCAAAAATAGTGTTGGGTAATTATATTGTAGATTAATTTATCTTTTATTGGGAAAACTACTATACAAGTAGCATATAGTATGTAGTAGTATAAATAATGCTATTACGTACGGTATATTTTGCCCATGTTCCCATTATAAGGCACTACCAAATAACAATCGTTACCCAGGCAATACTTTGACTATCATTGAGAAACTAGTTCTAGCGGGGAAATGAGGGGGGAGGGCATTTTCGGAGAAAGCAGAAGAAGAAGTAATAAATAATTAATTAATAATGAGGAACGAAAGATGAGGGCGGAGGGGGGCCCAGGCAATAATGGGAAAAACCAAATCTGTAGGGAGCAGTGGCATATCATTAAAGCCTGCATGAGTTCAATAATTGCTGTGATCCCAAAAGCATAAATATTTTCTGACCTCCTCCTTACTTCTTTCCCATTCCCTCTTCTTTTCATTTCTTTCCTTACTTTCTCCTCTCACCCCACGCCTCTACCTCTGTGCCATGGTCCACCCCTCCCCTCTTCATAAATATACTTCACTTCTTTACTTAAAAGATTAAAGAGCGCCACCATGGTCTTTGTCATTATACATTTGTTATAGGAAAAATTTGATCTTCTAAGTTTCATTAATTATTTTCTTAAAAAATTATTCTTGCTTATTCTATGTAAAGATAATAGGGGGACATGGGAATGCTTTTTTAGTGACCATAAATTTTATTAAACAATATCAAATTATTAGTTTCAAAAAATTTTAAAACATTCAATAATTAGTGTACGGATTTCCAAATTTAAAAATATTATGGATTAAGAAAGCATTTTATTGAAAATAAAAATATTGTACATTTACCAAACCTACCATTCTTTTCCAGCAAAATCTACCTTTTATTATAAGTTTGAAAATGTGTCGGTTTTCTCAATAAGAGATATAATTTCCAGTGAATAAAAAATAATTAAATATTTGACAATTCACTCCTATTTAACATGACTATGCTGCTCTATAAGAATAAAGTATTCATGCCAATATATATGAATATAATAATATAATTGCAAATATGTTAGTTCATATAAAAATACTAATGTTATATCATTAAAAAAGTTCTGACTCATGGAGAAATTGCATACTAAATAAAAGATGGAAGATGGCTAAACATCAAATTTAACTTATGTTTGAGATCCAACTAATATTATTTTGAAGAGTGTATGTGGAATAATAATGGAACTGAGGTGTTGAACTGTTGATTGCGTGGAGACAGACCACGTTGCGTCTCATTGGATGCTCCCTCCTTCCTTCCTCGATTTTTATGATATTATAATTAAGGAAAGGAGCGAGCCGCTTGAAAAGCTTCAAAAGAAGCTTCTCCTTTATCTACTTCTTAATTCACTTTTACACCTTTTATTTCCTGTTTTGTCCAACTAAAGCAATGCAACCTCCCATGCCAAAGCTCAGAAACTTGGTCGCCTTGTCTCCCCACTCCTAATGTCATCTTTCTAAAGCAAACCTTTACCCTCACTATTCTACTAATCATCGGACCCATCCTTCTCCCAATCATTTCCTCACTTTCCTTTTCTAAAAAACAATCTCACATTACGCATGTTTGTTTGTTTTTTCTTTTAATAAAAGATAGGGCAGTAGATTTTCCCGTTCAGTTTATACTGGATGACAAGGCTGATATCTGTTAAAGCAGCACCTCTGCAATTGGCTGGTTAGTGGCGGTCGTATGTGCAAGCTAAGCTGCCATTGGTCACTTGGCTTTCCAATCAAATGGCCTTTAATTTTATTCTATCTTTGATCATGCTAACTTACGTTAATCTCAGTAAGAAATACCAGTATCACCAAAAGCTGTTAATTAAATTAATTTAATTTGATAGTTCAGAGTTCAGACCATGCCCATGCGTAGCGTAAGGTTTGTAGGTAAGTGCGTAGTAGCTAGTAAGTAGTAACAGATAGTACCAATCAGGCAAAGAGAAGACATTAGTATATGGGAGCCCACATGATTGGTGTATTGCATATTTGGAACCAAAAACAAATGATTTTATTTAAAGACATTTTATCGTATCGTGGGTGCATGGTAATGATGACAATGCAATGAGAGTAGAGTATTTATGGGTTCAAAAGCAGCATGTATACTAGGAGCCAGGCAATAAGACGAGAGGTCTCTATTTCACCCTCTGCTCATCATATATCATTTTCCCTTCCCAATTGCCATCATGACGTTCTCTGCACCTTTTTGTTTGGTAGAGCCTCTTAAATTGGTGTCAGCATCCACCGCATTTATCACCCAATTCATGCTCAATCATCACAGCGTTATTATTCACCACCCCAAATTCTGTTCTTCCCACCCTTATTATCTGCTTTCCCTCGTATACTACAAGTATTGGCCCGATGGATACGTTATATCAACGTGATTCATCCACCACTTACATCAGTTTCATTGTAGCTGATGTCCGTGATTGTTATTTATGTATTGATGATTGATGATGGTAATAGTAGTGTGGACCAGATCAGATGAGACAAGATTTGAAATTTATTGTGATTACATGTATCCGGTGTGTGGCCCCCAAAATATTTTGAAATATGAGTTCAGACGGTGAGAACCAGGTTGGAGAAGGAATGGATGGGAATGGGATATACACCTATACATACATATACATGTAATATATATTAATTCTTGGCTGGCCTATACTGACCAGTGACCACTTCCAAGTTGTACAGTGACATTGACATAATACGATACATAGGTAGTAGTATTTGAGAAGTTACTGTTATAATTAATGCATGTGGGGGGAAGACACAATTGGGGGAGGATTATAGCAAGTAATTAAGGTAAAGAGAAAAGATAAGGAAAAGTCACGTGCGTGAGTGGGTCAATGTGTTAGAAGTTACAAGGAAGAGTGGGAATAAAAAGGGGTTGTTGGAGGTGGGAAAGGAGTTTGTGCAACGATAATTTCCACTACTCTACTCTCTAGTCTCTACTTTCTGACTTGTTGAGATTTCCTTCCTTCCCTCCCTCCCTTTGCGCCAACATAAAACCACCTCTATTTACTACACCCTACACAAAAGGCTGAACCAGTCCTCTTAGTCTGATTTACTATCCTCCATTCACAATTACCTTTAATTTCTTGCAGGCTCAATCTCTGTGGTTTGAAAGAAGGAGAAAAAATGGAGTTGGGGTTGAGCTTAGGGGAGGCCCCTAAGGCTTCATCTTTTGTGGCCAAGCTCACCAACATGAACAAGAACATGAACATGAACACGAACACGCCCAGCAGCAGCAACAGCAAAAGCAGAGACTCTTCCTTTTGCATCCCGCTTCTCTCTCGTTTCTCCACCAACAACACTACTTGCAATAATAATCATGATGAAGATCATGATGATCCTTCTGTTCAGCTACATCTTGTTCCTCCAAACCCTCCTCCTCCTCCTCCTGCACGCCTTGCCATTCCCTGGCTCTCCCCTACTACCTGTAATTAATTTAATTTCTTCCCCTATAACACCTAAAAATGTTGTTGTAGTTTAGCTTTTGTGTGAAAGTTGTTTTGTTTTGTGGCAGTGGGAGGTGATGAGCATGCATCGGAAAGAGTGGTAAGTGGGTGCAGGGGCTTGGATGTGAACGTGGAGGATGGCGAGGACGACCTCTCATCTCCCAACAGTGACATCTCCTCCTTCCGCATCATCGGCGGTCAGAAGAGAGACCAGGAGGCAGACAGAGGCAGCGACGACGACGAAAACGGAGGCAATAGGAAGAAACTGCGATTGTCCAAACAACAGTCCGCCTTCCTCGAAGACACCTTCAAACAACACTCCACCCTCAATCCCGTACCTACTTATACTTTACTTTTTTTAATTTAATTACTTCATCCTTCACTTATTATACTCTTAATCTCCTCTCTCTGCATTAGCAGAAGCAGAAGCTCGCTCTCGCCAAGCAGTTAAACCTTCGCCCTCGCCAGGTAGAAGTTTGGTTCCAAAATAGACGCGCCAGGTCACTCTCCCTCCTCCTCCTCCTCCTTCGCTTATAAACAGTTGACTTTTTTTTTTTAAGAATCCTTACAAAGTCAAACAAGGAACCTCTTAATGTGTGTACATTTGATTATGTGTTAGCTTAACTAATACTCCCTCCACTCCCTAATATTAAAGTTAGTTGGAAAAAAATGCTTCTTAAAAAAATGTTAATATTGGTGTCTGAAGTTAATACTTCTCTTCTAATATTGATAATATTTATTGTCATACTTTTAAGAGAGAGAAATGTATAAGTATTAATAAATATGAAAGAGAGTTAGAGGCAAAGTTAGAAAAAAAACATTCAATGAGAAGAGAATATGAGATTAGCTCTTATATTAAGACCAAAATCATTCTAATTTTGGACTATTATATTAGGGACCAGAGGAAGTATATGTATAAATAAATAATTTAGAAAAATTAATTTTAATTATCTTATTTAGTTTAGCAACAAAAAAGTCAACTAGCTAGTCTTATATTTACGACGGGAGGAATAATGATTAAAAGGCTAACCTTCTTTCCCCTGCTTCACTTGGCTTTGTTTGTATGTTAATTTAAACAGGACGAAATTGAAGCAGACGGAAGTGGATTGTGAGTACTTGAAGAAATGTTGTGAGACGTTGACGGAGGAGAATAGGAGGCTACAGAAGGAGGTTCAAGAATTAAGGGCTTTGAAGACATCTCAGCCATATTACATGCAACTTCCCGCCACCACCCTCACTATGTGTCCCTCCTGTGAAAAGGTAGTCTCAAAACCCTCCGCCGCTGCTCCCACCAGTGCTAATCGGATCCCCGTTGCTTTGTCTCTTGGCTAGTCAAGCCCAACCTCGACAGGCCCAGGCCCATCATTAGGCTTCCTAATCTAAATCCAATTGGCCCACTTTTGATGTTTGCTTTGATAATGATTACATATCACACATTTGTAACATACAAGGAAATAGGACTTCCATTCTCTTGTTTGACCTTGTATATAGTTTGACTTTTTGTTATGTGCGTCAATTCTTTTTTGTTTCATCTGCAGTGGAGTCATGAGGAATGTATGTATGGAATTGGAACCATTTTTTGGTTTTATCTTTTAACCATCACTTAAGAGAAAAATGACACCAATTTATTTTTTGATTCGGTATGGTAGGTTTGGTGTGTGATGTTGTAGGCTTTATTTGAGTGGCTCTATTGTATTTATTTTGGTTGCCATCAAATAGGACGACATAATTGAGGAATAGGGATAGGGATAGCAACTTTGAAATTTGAAAAGGGATGATTTAAAGGGTTGGCGGTGGGAGTGAAATAGGAAAGGAAGATGATCATTGTGATGATAAAGTGAGACGGGTAAAGTTCTGAAGAAAAATGCAAAAGCTGAACGGGAAAGCAACCATTTATTCAAACTTGTGTTAGGTTGACAATTTAAAGTGGAGTATAGTAAATGCAACGGATGGGTGGCACAATAATTATTTGCGGGTGGTGAATCTACGTGAACATAGGGTATCCAATAAATATAGTAGTATATAGCCACGCCCCTCACATGCAAAGGAACATGTTCAAATGCTCTGCATATGCAAAAGCATGTTGTGTGTTGAAGAATTATGCTGTTTCATGAACACAGCAATTTATTTTGCCAACTATAATATGGAAAGATAGTGGCTAGTGTGAATCAAAGATCTGAACCTCACTTGAAATCCTGAATATAGTTTAGGTGCTGAGGGAGATAAATAAAAGGGTCGGCACGTGATAATGAATAGCACATGATCTTGAAACATCTCTCTCGCGGTTTCAGCAATCGAGGAATTCAAATCCAGTTGACCAATGTTGATGCTATTGACATTTAGCGAAAGTGAGCTCATGGGCCTTTTGATATAGTAACAGCAGGGTTTACACAACATTTACCCATCAAACTTGCTCCATTTTGATTTTGATCCATCCAAATTCTGTTCAAGATATTTCAGTCCCCAAGTTTCAATTCCTCTAAAAACTATACTCCCATTGTTTTAAATATAAAACCTATTTAAGAAGGTGAACTTTAGTCCTAAATATAACATCAAATTAAAATTATCTCTCTCTTGATTATCCTCAATAATAAATACAAAAGAGATAAAGTATGAGAATCTTGTAAAAAAAGATATGAAGTGTGAGACTAGAAATAAATAGTTGTGCTTTGATAATATCATAATGTTGCTTCACCTAGCTGAACAAAGATCTTTATCTCAACAAATTAGGTAATAAAACATTTAGGACGAAAGAGAATATAATTTAATAAAATTCCAAATCAATCTGCCTTTTGAGGAACTAAATCCTAAGATTAAAAGCAAACTTAACGGACCACAAATTATACCAACCTATAAATTGTTATATCCCATACTATTTTGACCATATTTTAATTTCAGAGGAATTGCGAGGACACCACTATATAGATAAAGGGCTTCATTGTGAGAGTTACATTGCGAGCGCTGTTATCAGGAATACAGGAATAGTGAGTTGAAAGTAAAAAAAGGCCTAAAAATAACGGCCGACTAATCTGTTTCCCTTCTCTGTTCCTGTGGATAAAGTCATAAACTCAACAATCTTATTTGCAATTGCAAGTAACGGGGAAACGTCCCATTTCTTTGTACTGAGAGAAAATACCATTCCCACGTAGAAACAGGTCATTTTCCCGAAGGGGCCAGACACCGAAGGCTCTAAGCAAAAAAAAAAAGAAACAGGTCAATTTCCTTGAAAGATGGGCTTTCTTCCTTTCCTATTGAAGAAACAAAGGATGCTGAATGTATTTTATCACTGAATGTTATTAATGAAATAAAATGGGTGCACAAACACATCATCTCAAGAATTTTTTCCAACATTAATTGATAAGAGATTTGCACTACGACTTAACCTTTCAGGAGCAGAGAAAAACTGGGAACCTAGTGAATTTACAATATCAGACAACTTCCCGACTACCTCTTCCCTTTGACCAGTAGAAACTTCTATGAAAAAATGATACTACAGATATTCAACGTAAAATTCACTTTGACTTTTTTCCACTATAGTATATCTCCTTGGGCTTTATATATACAAATTGAATAGAAATCGTTTCATGCCACCGTGTATAAAGGACTGGGCAAAAATATTGTATTGCTTTCTGCGTCTTTCTTTTTTCAGTGCTTTTTTAATTACTATTTGGCCGTGCCTTCCGCATGAAGTCATTAGAAGGAAAGTTCACCTATGATCGGTTCTGGTGTTGATGCTGATTTCGATGTTGTCTCAAAAGAAGCTCAGCATAAAGAATCTCATTCCACGCATCAGGAACACCTGGAAGGCACCAATGACTGCAGTCTTGGAACATATGTGGCGATCTCCTTTCTTCTGGAGATAGGTGTTGCTTCCTGTACATAGAGGGATGCCCGTCCTTCCTGAAATCTGTCATTCTCGTAATGTTTAGGTATGTGACATGGGTTTTCATATTCCTCAAAATCTTTTCCAGCACCACCATTTTAGGTGGATATTCTCTCAAGTACGTTTCGTTCTTAATTGGCTCTGTTTCATGGTCACATTGCCCTCCAGAATTCCATTGTCCACCACTGCACCAACACCAGATTGCATAGGTTTTGTCAAATTGGTGCTGAAGAGATACATTCTTAATGATCATGAATATATACCAAAACTGATCAGTGATTTAATGAATTAACCTGAAATGAGACTCAGAGTAGCCTCTGAAGAAGACCAAAGATTTGGATGGATTTATGTTGGCATCAACCCATCTGCTCCAAGTTGTTATAGCTCTTCTAAATGCTTCCAACACATTTAGTTCCCCATACACGTGACTACCTTCCTGGTAATAGTCTTGCCTGAAATTTCCACGGAAAAATTATCACACTTCAGTCAGTTTTGGACAGGTAATAATGTTGACGACTGAATTGGGAAAAGGCAAAACTACAATGAATTTAATCACCCTTTGGAGGTTTTGTCATGTGTCCACCAGTGGCCAGTGTTAAAGACAATAATGTCAGCATCTTTGTATTGATCAGCAGCCCTTGTAACTAAATCGAGACGAAGAGTTTCCTTCTTTGTTCCATTCTTGTCAGCTACCTCCCATTCGCGAACTAAAAACGGTGACACAAAAAACTCCACAGAGAATTTGTAATCCTATTCCACCATCAACACCCACATAACAACAACAGTCAAACATCCATGAAACGATACACATAAAAGCACATGAGCTGAAACAAAACAAGCAGAAGAAATGAACACTCACTTCAAATATGAAAGAATAAAAGGCTTCACCACGGAAGTGAACCCGGCCATTAGCTTCATAAACTTTCCTTTTATCTTTAACAGAGTTTCTCAGTATGCATACAAGAGACTCCCACATATTCCTATTGAGAGAATCACCAACAAAAACCATCCTCTTCCCTCTCAACATCTCCAGCATCCGATGCCCATCCAACCTAAACACACGCATATTTAATTTATCATTTCCATAATTCCATCAAATCAAAATCTACGCTAATGCCAGCCAACGAATTATAAATTAAATTTAACTACCATTAACACTTGCCAAAACAACGAATTATAAAATAACAGAATTACAATAATAGGTTTACCTTGGGAGGGAGCAACCTTTAGGTTTCCATTTGTATTTCTGATAATCTGTATCAGGCCTACCATTACGAATACACTTAAACTGTTCATCCACCAGATCACAGAAATCATAAAGCGGATACGAATCATCCTTCACCCATTCTCCATCAAACAAATCACACTTCGCCAGAGATTCCATCCAGCCACCGTCCTTCTTCGCCGTACCAGTGCCATTTCCTCGTTTCTTCGCCAGCGAAGCCGTGTAATCAGTACTCGATTTCTCCGAACCAGCCTTCACCGGCGAGCTCGAATTCAACGCAGAACTAACATTCCGAGCCGAAGTGACAGCAGAAGCTTCTTCTGGAGGAAAAGCAACTGAAATTTCCGGCGGAGGCGCAGCAATCAACGCCGGTGGCTCCGCCGGTGGAATCTCCGGCGGTTTCGCCGGCGAAACAGCTGTGAGGTTTTTTGAGGTGGAAATGACAGTGTGGTTGAAGCTCGGAGGTGATTGTAGGGAGGAATTGAGTGAGGCGAGGGTTTGAGAAGTGGAATTATCAGATCTAGGAGGGGAAGGAGGGGAGAAGAGAGAGAAGAGAGAAGGTAAGTGAGGATTAGAGGAGGAGAAGACGTTGGAGAAGCGAGGGGAGGAGGCATTGGGGGAGGGAGAGAAGGCGAGGAAGACGGTGAAGGCGACGATGGCGAACATGAAGGCGTAGGCAAAGGCCATGGGTTTTCTGGTTTTGAGGAGAGAGAAGAAGGTTTTCAGATCGGACGGCGGCAGAGCACCGCCGACGGGAACGTACTCAGCCATGGAGTGAAGATTTGAAGAATGAGTTTGAGTAATTGAGTATGTGAGAGAGATGATAGGGACGGAAATTTAGGCTGAACTACTCATCACTAGCTAATATCAACAATAACAGTATTAAAATAAATGGATTAATTTATCAAAATAAATAAATAAAGGGATTATAAATTTATAATTATGATCAATATAAAAATAGGGATTTATAAAAAATGTGGCATTAGATCGGCTTCGTTAACATTAACATTTATTTAATCATAGAGCAGCAAACATACCACTGTTTGCGTGGACGCACCGGTTTATATTATTTTTTCCCCTATTTTGTTGGGATTGAGAAGATGGATGAATCATTACTTCATTATACAAATTATACTACTCCCTCCATTCCTAAATATAAGATCACTTTGGGGAAGTAGATAAGTTCCTAAATATAAGATCACTTCCTATTTTATCTCAAGTTTTGCCCAAACTACCCTTATACTCCCTCTTTTCATTGAAAACCCCTCCTCCTTTTAAAGTTAAGTAATTGAGGGGATTTTAGGAAGATCATGTAATTTTATTGTCTTCCTTAATCTCCCCAAATTAACCAAAGTGATCTTATATTTAGGAACAGATGGAGTATTAAGCTACTGATATGCATCTTACAGTGGAGGGGGTTTTAATATTATTTGGCCATGAGAATTTCAAATTTTCAATCTCGTGCCGATTATTGATTGAGGGAGATTGACGTGTAAAAATTGTTGCAGTGAGGCAGCTGATTTCTTAGCTAATCGAGAATCTTTAATGTTTTGAATGCCTTATTTTATTTTTTGAGCTTTTCCTGATTTATATATTTTTTTTCTTTTTAGAAAAAACTTGTGAGAGTTTGTTGGTTTTGTGACAAATTATGAAAAGAGAAATCAGAAATTTTAATTTGGCGTGAATTTAGGGGAGGCCGAGAGGGTAATATCTAAAATTAATTCCAATTCTGGAATGCAATCGTACCATACACTTCCGTACGCGTCAAAACCCTTGCCGTCAACGGCTTCCGTCTATTTTATTGACGACCAATTTGGTAAAGATTCGTTTCTTTTCATTTTTAAATTACCAAATCCCCTTATATATCGGTCATCTTAAATCTATCTACTTAAGTCGTAATCCAGTTAATTTGTTCGAAAGTTGGACCAAAAAAATGTGAATTAGTTTGAAAAGTACCATATATATAAAGAGTTATTTAATTAGAAATTTTCTGATAAAAAAAAAATTAATTAGAAATTTTAAATGTCTTGTTAAAATAGTAAATCCTTCAAATTTAAAAATGTTAATAGAATAGAGTATTTTTTTTTAGTATAGCGTAGAGTAATTTCTACATTAAAAATGTTATAAAAAAAGTAATTTCTGCTCCCTTTCCCTTTTCGCTTTTTTTTTATAAATATAAACAGATAGAAGGAGTACTAAATTAAAAATAAATAGTAATTTCTACATTAAAAATGTTATAAGAAAAAGGAGTACTAAATATTGTATCAAAAAAAAGAAAAAGGAGTACTAAATAAATGCGGGCCCAAGAGGCACATCGTCCGCTCTTTGAAGTGTGTGGTCCCCGGATATGCGTTGCACTTAGCTGGTGCTTCCCATAAGGCACAGGCATCCTTCTCCCAATCCCCACATTCCTACTCTCCTGTGTGTGTTTTTTATTGATAACAGTATTTGCATTCCAATTAGTTTTTTTTAACACATTTTCGGATCAAACACAACAACAAAACTAACTAACGCAGTCATTCCAATTAGTCTTTAATACAAAATGAAATCACTAATTGACGAGTTTCTCGGATTATAACATGCGTTGATATCTTATTATATTAGTTCAGATTCAGATTCATATGCAAACTGCAAGTGCAAGGTGAACTGAAAAGCAAGGCCCGATGATTTTATTTGTCAAAACTTAAACAAATAAGCAATCTAGCATATTCCCGCCAAAACACAGATCTTCCGCGTCGGCCTCCGATGTTCATGCACATTATTAAACCCTTTTTAAAATATGAAATCAGTAATGGTTAATAGTCTCGAAAGGAGACGGATGATTGTGTTCTCGCGTTTAGCCAATTCCTGATTTCAGGGTCAACAAGTTAAATATAAGATTTATTTTTTTTAGTTGTCTTAACATTCTTTAAAATTATTCTATCCATACCTCAATAATAAATAAATAAATAAGAGGAGTAGGATTTAACGTTGAAGGTGTTTCGGTGAAATCATTTGACTCTAATCAACCTAGCTACAATTTTTAATTAAATAAATTAGGTAAAAAAGTCATATATTTAGAAATAGATTATGTAAAATATGTTAAATGATATTTTTAAAAAGTTGTGATGATATATAAACGGTTAAAAGAAAAAAGTAATCTAAAAGCTAATGTTTGTTATTAAATACCAATCCCAACTATTTTTTATTTTTTTAACTAAAATCCCAAAAAAAATTTTATTCACCATAGGATATTAACGAACTGTGATCGGATGTGTGAATAAGCATGGATGCGTGCACCTGGCGCAGGCAGATAGTCATTCCTCTAAGCGGGACGCAATAGTCTATTTTCAACTATAATAAATTCTAAAACAGGAAAATAAATAATGGAGGTAATGGCCGTACAGCTCTGGGGGCGTGAGAGTGAGATGGACTGAGCAGGACTGGACTGTCAACACGCGTCAATGAATTTATAGATACCAGTATTATAAATATTGTCATTAGTGTGTCGGTGATTGGTTTTCTCAAACACTTAAATATCAAAAACTAAAAAGTACTCCACCATGTGCTAATAATTGTTCATTTCATAGAGAGTAACATTTTATCCAATATTTTATTTATAGAGCATTTCATCTATATCAAAGAAATCCTAAAATCTCATAAATCTATATTAAAATTATAGAAACTTTTTAACTATACCTCCAATTAATATTTTGAAAATAAGTTGCAAAACATATTGAGAGAGAGAATACATGACAATGCACTTAAGAAATGGTGCTATGGAAATAATTGGGCATTTTTGTCATCTATATGAAATTTACATCACGTGTATTGTATAGGATCAAATTTTACACTCACTCTATCCAATAAATAAAATCAAAGGAGTTATTTTGAAATGTAATATGAGTTGGAAACGGTGGGAGTGAGTAATGGAGATAAAACATGCCATGTGTATGGTCAAAGTAAAATTAGCACACAACCACACTTAAATGGATGTTTATAGTAGAGTATAACCAATGATCGCATAGATCAAATCAAAAAAATAAAGCGCTTAAGCTCAGGTGACAATTAGTGAGCATAAAAATTACACCCTTCCTTGTGTCATACTACCTCCGGTCCTAAATATAAGACTTAATTGACTTTTTATTGGAGAGATTAAGGTTGCAAAATAGGTTATTAAATCATGACATATTTGATATCTTTTAGATTATCCATTAGCTTATAGGTGAAATAAACTAGTGTAAAAGAAAAAATTAGGTAAATCAATTTACAATTTACTTATTTTGCTTTTTTTTAAGATTTTTCCAAAAAGTCAACTAGGTCCTATATTTAGGACCGGCGGGAGTATCATGGTCATACCATATAGGGTTACCCTATTAGAATACCTCAACAACCTTATTAAACCGTACATAGGATCGATAGTAGCTAATGGGAATCACATGTCATTCTGCACCGACTCTCACCCATCCGCACCATTGCTGAGGTAGACACGTGGAGGGGGGGGGTGGGCGCCATAGGTGGTGGCTAGTGAGGAGGTAGTGGACGGGTCAGTATATTTGCTCAATATTTGTTTTAATGTAAGAAGAGTGTTTTAGTGTTTTCCCATAGTTGATGCGCTAAAATGAGCTATTCTTTTTTGTTTCTGAATTAGAATAAAATTTTCATTGTTCACTAGCTAAATTTATACTTTCAAAATAGTCTATTGGTACCCATTTTAGCGCTCTAGAATCAAATATTGGTCATATCTATCCTTTTGCCAGCTGAACAATATGCGAAACCTTTATGTTTTTTTTTTTGAGTGAAAAGGAAATTTCATTAAAAGAGTCAAAAAGTTACATGGCGGTCAAAGAGAAAAGGAGAAAAGCACTGCGTACTACAGTATCCTAAAGTAAAGGAAATTTTAAAAAACTCTATGGGCTATGCATGTGTGTACAGCTGTAAGACATTAAGGCTATGAAAAGAATGGTTGACTAAAGCTATGGTCTGAGAGAGAAGGCTGTCCATTGTCAGCGTTTGGCCAGTGAAAACACGTAGGTTGCGTGCTTCCCAGAGCTTCCAGGCTGTAATCATAAATCCCACCTTCCAAGTTGCGTGAAGGCCATTTTCAAGCAAAGCCTTTGAGAGCCATGTTTGAATATCAGAACGAAACAGGTCTTGACATAGATCTAGAGGTAATATCTTGTGCCATACTGAGGAGGCAAGAGTACAATCTCTAAAAATGTGGTTCAAATCTTCCACCCTTCCTGAGCAAGCTTGGCAATCGGTAATGGTAGTCATCTTCCTTCGTCCCCGCTCTGCATTAGTGAGAAGCTTGCCCTTGAAGAGAAGCCAAGTGAAGACTCGCACTCGGTGGAGAGTGGGGGCTTTCCACACCGCTTTCCACAGCTTGCTAGCGTCACCCCAGTTGAGGGATTCTTCCATGATGTATGCGGATTTCACCGTGAAGTCCCCCGAGCTCGTTAAAGCCCACGTGAAGAAGGAAGCCGAGGTGATGCGAGTATTGGCGATCTCAGTGAGGGTGCTCGTGGGGAGAAGGTCTTGGAAGAGATTCCATCGCCATTCACCATCGTTTATGAAGTCGCTAATGGGTCTGCTGAGTTCGGAGTCAGAGAGGGGGGAGAAGGCCAAGTGTTGAAGGGGGCCGAGATCACCAACCCAATAGTCGGTCCAGAACTTTGTGTGTGCACAGGCCGGCCACTTTATGTGGGGGAGGACATCTTCACAAATCTTCTTCATGTGCCTCCAAAATGACGAGGAATTTGAGGGGAATTTCAACGTGCTGTCAAAGCCATATTTCCCGCGAAGAACCCGGACCCAGAGAGAGGCAGGAGAATGGTGGAGCTGGAAGACAAGCTTAGCCAGGAAAGCTTTGTTCTGAGATTCCAGGTTAAGTAAACCACCACCACCATGAGTGAGTGGGGTGCACAAATCCCGCCACTTAATTAGGCTTATCCCACGAGAGCCGTCAGGCTTCCCCCAAATAAAATTTCTGATGATCTTCTCTAATTTCTTGCAGCATGTGACGGGCAAAAGGGTGCTCTGCATTAGGTAAAAGGGGATGGTGGTCAAGACCGCTTTCGCAAGCGTGAGGCGCCCGGCCAGTGAAAGTGAGCCTCGCTTCCAACCGGCTAGTTTGGCTTGCACTCTATCAAGGAGATAGTTGTAGGTGCTTGTTGTCATGCGGCCATTGAGGAGTGGAACACCTAGGTATCGGCCGAGAGCGCTGGCTTGGGGGAAGCCTAAGATGTCACAAAGTTCCCTTCTTTTGCATGCTGGAGTGTTGCGAGAGAAGAAGACTTTGGTCTTTGAGCTGCTGACCTTGTGCCCAGAGGTCAGGCAGAAGTTATGGAGGATGTGCTTGATGACCTGTGCTTGTCTTGCAGTTGCCTGACCAAAAAGAATGAGATCATCAACGAAGAATAAGTGGGAGAGGGGAACTCCTCGGCGGCCCATCTTAATGCCTTTCCAAGACTGGTCCCTGACTGCTGCTAGGATCATCTGTGATAGTCGTTCCATACAGAGCACAAAGAGGTAAGGCGAAAGAGGATCGCCTTGCCGGATGCCACGCTGTGGATGAAAGGGCTGAGAAGGGCGACCATTCCATAATACTTGCATGGAGGAAGTAGTGATACAAGTCATGATAAGGTTGGTCAGTTGGGGTGGAAGGCCGACATCCTCAAGAGTGTCCCGGATGAAGTCCCACCGGAGCTTGTCAAAGGCTTTTTCCAGATCTACCTTAATGGCCATCCATCCACCTCGTCCCTGTTTATGCCTCATTGAGTGCACCACCTCTTGGGAGATGATGACGTTGTCAACTATACTGCGACCCTGAATGAAGCTGGACTGGTGATGGCTGATAAGTCCTGGCATAATGGTTTTGAGGCGATTGGAGATGACCTTGGTGATTGTTTTGTAAACAACTGAGCATAAGCTAATGGGGCGAAACTCCTTGAGGTGACTGGGGTGCTGGGTTTTGGGAATTAGAGCAATGAGTGTCCGGTTCAGCTCTGGGTCAAGTGGGCCTCCCTGCCATAGATGCTGCATTAAGGACCAGATGGAAGGGCCAACAGTGCTCCATTGACTTTGAAAGAAAAGGGCGTGGAAACCATCCACTCCTGGGGCTTTGAGGGGTTTCATTTCAAAAAGACTTTGCTTCACTTCCTCACATGATATGGCCGCAGAGAGTGCTGCTGTTTGGCTGTGGGAGAGCGCTGGGAAGGCACCTTTGATAGTGGCGCCAAGGTTGGAGGGTTCAGTGACTGAGTATAGGTTCTGGAAGTAAGACTCCGTCATGCGGATAAGGTATTGCTCCTCCTCTACCCAAGTATTATCATCATTTCGTAGCCGCGTGACTTTGTTGCGCCTTCGTTTGATGATGGCCTTTGTGTGGTAATAGGTAGTGTTCCGATCTCCCAAGCACACCCAATCAGAGGTTGATTTTTGGAGCCAAAGGAGTTCCTCTTGGAGACAAGTTTCTTCAATTTCAGCCATAAGGTCTCTATTCAGAGTAATGAGGCGATCGGAAAAAGGGTGTTCCTCTAGGTGTTTTTGCACGCCCCGAAGTCTGGCCAGAGCTTTTCTCTTCCGTTGACCAATTTCACCAAAAACGTCGTGGTTCCACTGGGTGAGTGATGATGTAAGGGCGGACAGATTAGCAGTGAGGGAGACTTCATGTCGCCAGACAGTTTTCACCACATTCCCAAAGTCCGGGTGAGTTAACCAAGCAGCAAGGAACCTGAAACTTCTACGAGCCTGTGGGACACTTCTATCCGGGCCAAGAGTGATGTGGATGGGGCAGTGATCGGATAGGAGCTTGGGGAGGTGGGTGACTTGGGCAGATTGAAATAAGTGGAGCCAGAGAGGGTTGGATAAGGCTCGGTCAAGCCTGGCGAAACATGTGCCTCGTCGCCAGGTGAAGGTCGGTCCTGTAGAGCCCAAATCCAAAAGGTCATGATCATGAATAAATGACTTGAAGTGGCTACAGCCATGGCTTCGCCGCTGTGCTCCTCCTTTCCTCTCAGCATGATTAATAGTGGCATTAAAGTCACCGGACAGCAGCCAGGGATGGTTAGAAGTGTTGTGAAGGCTGGATAATGCAGTCCAAAGGTGCCTTCTGGTCGAGGGTTGGGGGCTGCCATAGATGGCTGTAAAGAGGAAGCTTGTGCCTTGGTCGGTGAGATGAACACTCATGTGAACAAATTGGAAGTGGTTGGTTAGAATGTCCACTGTAACTCGGTGTGACCAAAGAACCCAAATGCCGCCAGAGAAACCGTGAGCTTCAATGCGGTGGGAGGATTGGAAGCGGAGTTTTTTGATCACTCTATCAGCCTTCACCCCTGAAATGCGTGGTTCAAGCAAAACAAAAATGTCAGGTTTGTAAGTATCTACATAAGTATTAAAAATAGAGGGGAACCGTCGGTCAAGGGCCCCCTGGCAATTCCATGTGATGAGGGACATTAAATCATTGAGAAGGGTCGGAGCTGAAGTCAACCCCCTCGACGAGCAGCTCGATATCTTCTCTTGTCATTCCTTGTGAGCTTCCACTGGCCATGGCCTTCATGGCCTTAACTGATATGCTTGGCTGGTTACCATTGACTCGGGTCCCAAGGCGGTGGACAACGAGCCCAGAGGATAGCCGGACTCCCGCCTGTGGTGTGGGGCGGTCAGGCGGTTGTGGTTGTGGTGGGTTGGGTTTGTGGGGTGGGCTTATGGGGCGGATTGGGTTGGAGGGGCGAGTGGTGGGGGGGTGGTTAACTTGGGCTTGATGGGGGTCAGAGATGGTAATGGCTTTGTGATGGTTTGGATCCAGTGAGGTGGCTTTGTGGGCTGTTGTGTGGTGATGGGGCTGTAATATGCTATCGGGTTGGTTCTCATGCCCACTTTTCTCTTTGGGCTTGCTAAGGTGATCAGATGTGTTTGGGGTTTTTGGTTCTTTTGTTTTCTTTTTGTGGGTGCTGGGGCCCCCAGCAAGTAGTGGCCTCCCAAATTCTGACATCTGCTGTCTGTTTGCAGGTTGCGGCTCCTCCACTGGCAGGACAGCAAACCTTGATCCTGTGGGCCCCACGTGCAGAGTCCCAGGCCTCTTGCTGCCCGTTTCGATTGCTCGCCGGCGGCGTGCAGCTACCATCCAGTCACCATATGTGGATGCTTCCCTCACGTCGGCGATGGGAGCGCCGCCGGGGACCTCCCGACGATTAACCGAGGCTGGTTCAGGGGCTGGTAAGAGTAGGCATGCCCCTTGGAGGTGTCCATATTTGCCACAGTGGAAACAAATGGAAGGAAGACCTTCATACTCAACGTAGAGGACTTGGCCATCAATCTCGACTTTTGAGGTGAGTGGTCTGGTGAGGTCGAGCAAAACGGCGAGCCTAGCAAATTTCCCCCTATCTCCCGATGCCGTGTTGTAGTCCACCTTGATCACTTCACCAAGGACACTGCCAATGGTAAGTAATACAGTCCTGTTATAATACTTGGCGGGGAGTTTGGGTAACCGAAGCCAGGCAACGATCTCACTGATCTTGTGGTGCTGGGGGGAAAAGGATGGGGTCCATGGCTGGACCGATAGGTAGTGGCCAAAGATCATCCAAGGACCTCCGGTGAGAGAGTTTTGGTGGTCCAAAGCATCCTTGAAGCGGACCAGATAGCAGCCTTCATCAAGGTCGGAAACTTGGAGCGGCCCTCGTGGTTTCCAGATTCTGAGGAGCTGGTTGCGCGTGGCCCGATATCCTACAGAGCAACCGAGGGGTTTGACGACCACGACAAAGCCCATCCTCTTGTCCAGAGCTTCGAGGATATGACTTGCAAAGTTGATGGTGGGAATGGACCCATTCATACCAATGGTAACATCCTCGCTACTAAAACAGAGCTCTTCTTCCTCTTCGTCGCCGGAGAAGAAGGTGCCAGAACTCAAGAGTTTCTCCTTAAAGGAAGGAACATGAGGCGGCGCCTCGTGCATGGCAGACTGGATGTCTTGGGTTTCAGGGACAGAGGTGGGTGTGATGCTTGCTTCGGAATCCGAGGAGGGAGGAGCTTCGGCAGGTTCATGAAAGGGAGTAGTGGTGGTGGTGGTGGTGGTTTTAGAGTTACCAGGAGGAGACTTGGGGTTGGGGATGCTTGGGAAGGGCGGGGGCAGAGTCATGATCGTTCAGAACATGAAGTTGATACTAAAGCAGATCGACTTTGTGAGGCAAATGAAACCTTTATGTTTTAACTATGTCTCTTTATATTATTATTTGTGCCAATGAAAATAACTTTCTCCTTGATCCCATCGAAAAAGAGGTATCCGAACCTTCTTTCTCACTTTTCCATGAACTTTACCACCGCCGGCAAATATAGTGTGGTGACTAGCACGTACCACATAGAAGCAGAATAAGCGTTTTGATTCCAGACGTGAGCAACAAGTTAAGAAAGACAGTTAGGGATTTTAGAGAGCTCCAAACTTGTGTTGATTTGTAAATTTGGAACTGATCCACACCAACCCATGTGATCAGTGTCTGTCACAGCCACAAAAATAAGCCGTCCTGCCTTGGACTTTAACAATACAAAACCGTCAATATCATGCATTAGCCATCTTCATCTCAACTGCCACCCTGTTTCTCTGCTTGCTTTCCCTTTATGATTGCCTAATTAATCTCATCAAATCACCTCAATTATTTCCTCTCATCATCATTCCCTCTTCAACGTCTTTTGGTCTTTTTTTCCCCCAAAGTTTGAATCACATCAATCATGATGTTTACACCTCCACTATAACGTCCAAAAAGGAAAAAGCCCTTACATAAAAGTAACCACAACTGTGCTACTGCAACATTTTCACAATGTAAGATCATCGCAGGACCACTGATCAAGGTACAAGTGCATTGTCGCCATGTTATGGCATATTTGCCTAATAACATGGATTTATTACTACTTCATTATGTCGCTTGTAATTGTATCAGCTCGGGTTTTTGTGCATGTTGCATTAGCAAATTGGATTCTACGCATAACTCTGAATTCGGATAGTCTTACATTTTTTTAGATCTCTCATGATCTAAATAGCAAATATAAAAAAAAAATAATGTCTTTAATTGTGCACCAATATGACCAATAATCAGTCTGAAAACTTCTTAAATTTTGGTGATTGCAGATTTGCGACAATATTAAATAGTGAAGGGCATAGCTTTTCATTCACTCTTTTTTTTTTTTACCAATTTTCATTCACTCTTTCCAAACATTGAAAGCTGCAAGAACGATACCTCAGAACCAGCCCAGCCTACTTGTGTGATTTTCAGCTAATGGACCGTACTATTTATAATTAGTCTTGGGCTTAGTTTTTGGTTAGCTAACTCATTTAATTCATAAAATTTAGCCCACACATTTCATTCATATTCATAATATTCTAATAGCGTGACAGTGTTTTCCTTGGATATGACAGCTTCTAAAAGTCTACATGTCATACTCATCCACCTTACATATTCATCTGTTCATCCCTAAAACAATAGAGTTTTCTCTCATCTCTTTTACTCTTTGATTGATTTTGTTTAATGTTGATTCAAAATGTAGCTTTTTAGTAGTATTCAAGTGATAAATTTTGGTGAAACCAATGTTATGAAGTATTTTCTCAATAAGTGAAAACTACTATAAAAATATTTAATGGTTTTATATATGCTAAAAATTAATTAATTTAAAACACAGGGCGTTATTAAACTTATGTTATTGAATTCCATGAAAAATAATTTATATGAATAAACTTATATAAATAAAAAAGATTCATTAACGGTTTCACAATGACTTAGGGTCATTCATAGTTGTATGGATGGTCTATAAGAAACTCTTTAATACTAAATTTTAGAGATTGTTTGGGTCACTTGGTCCCAAACAAGAACTTTGTATATCCAAACCTTAGAACTGTAATAATATCACAAAACAACTGCCTAAAAAATCTTCTCTATGGGCCGACTCAAAATATTTTAGAACGAGTGGGGAACTTTATCCAAAATGTGTGGACCTTGATCCCCTTCCCTCCTCAAAGCTTTTGCTTTCCCTTCAACTAAACTTATGGACACATATCTGTTTATCCCGGATAAGCCTTCCCAAACAACTATGCCTCTCTTTTGCTACCGTTACTTTACCAATCATTAACTACTTTAAACTGAACATAAATACAGTGTCAGCAGCTTCTCATATTACAGCATCCACCTCCACCAAAAATGATCCTTGTTCAACACTCCTTATTGTCACAAGCCTGCTAGTATAAATTCCATTGCTTTCAACTATTTTCTACCAATCAATTGAGCAACTCAGAGCAAGAAGGCTATGTCTGCGATAGCAGCTTGTTCACATATAATCTGCGGAGAGAGTTACCAGCATCAGTGGTTGACCACTAGCGGAGGAACCAATTTGTTCTCACTGAAGAGTACAAGTGGAACTATTTGGATTGACAAAAAGAGAGAAAGAGAAGGGAAGAAGATAGGAAGGAAAAATAATATACGAGTAGAAGCTATTTGGCCTGATTTGTCAAGACCCTCTGTAATTGAGATGGAACCCATCAATGATTCAGATCATCTCGATCAAATTCTCCTAACTGCTCAGCAGAATTCTCAGCCCATTCTCATCGATTGGTATTTCCTTTTCTCAATTCTCATCATATCATCATTCTGTGCCATTATACTTTGTAGGCCGAACGATATCTCTATCAGCTACAGTGTACAGATATTTTGGCTTGGATGTCGTTTAGCTAGTGTGTTTCGATGGGCTAATAAAGTAATAATTAAACTGTAGCCATCACTATTGTTACTGTTTTTGTGTGGAATAGGATGGCTGCTTGGTGCAGGAAGTGCATATATTTAAAGCCCAAGTTGGAAAAGCTGGCTGCTGAGTATCACAATAAGTGAGCCTTGTATTATAACTTTATAAGCCTCCTGTGAAATAAAGTTCCTACAATAATAGTCAATGCATAAATCTAATTTTGAGGGTGTTTTGGTGGTTGGTAGGCTCAAATTTTATTGTGTGGATGTAAATAAAGCACCTCAAACGCTAGTGAAACGTGGTAACATCTCTGTAAGTTACCAAGTTTTTTCCTTTATTTATTTTTCGTCTGGTTGATTGTATGTGTGCTAAGCAAAATTTGATTGGTTCCTTTCCTTTCTTCCTGCCAGAAAATGCCAACAATTCAGGTGCGTCATTTACTATATTGATATCTATGTCACTTGCACGCATACTTATACAAAATGATGGCAGAGTACTAAGTAATTTTAGGAAGAGATGGAAGTGTGAAATTAATAATGGGTGAATGTGTTGCAGCTTTGGAAAGATGGCGAGATGAAAGCAGAAGTAATTGGTGGGCACAAGGCCTGGATGGTGATCGAAGAAGTGAGAGAAATGATCCAAAAGTTTATATAAAATGTATAGAATTCGTCTTCTTAGCTTCTACTCCCAAACGAAAACAGCATTTTTTGTAATGCTTGACTGTTTTTCTATTTGTCAAAGTTCAATGTTATGAAGCTGTGTATACCAATGACATGCCTTGCAATAGCTCGAGATAATAATTGAACATGGAGAAAAACACGAGAGGGTTCATGATGTAATTCTGATTCTGTTAGTTCTGTAAGTAAGAAGTTGCAGGATAAATTTTATCCATAATTGTGAAATGTGAAAAATTGATAGATAGACGTATAGATGATCATATAACTACCACAAGAAAAAGTTGATACATCCCATTCTTATTAAAAATAAGAGTTAATTAACATTTTAGGATAAATTAATGAAGCGAAATGAACTAATTAATCATAACATAAATTGTATATTATTAGCTCATATAAGAGTCAAACTTATTAGTTTAGAGAAAACATTAAAGAAACTCAATGTTCTCCAAAAGGAGTCAATAAGTTTTTATAAATTACCCTTTCCTATCTTAATTAGAAGATCATTTACACTTTTTGTGGGAAATTAGGGAAGTTAGTTAAATTATTTAATAATATTGCTTTCCAAAAATACCTTTGAATCAAATCTAAAAAGTGCTTTTATATTTAGAACTAGAGTGATTTATTTGTAAAGTGACTATATATAGAGGGTACTTTGGGAAAAGAGAGATAAATATATGAGACAAAGTTGATAAAAGTCTTATAAGTAGGATTAAATTAAATCTCAAAAGTGTTTTATAATTAGAAGTTTAGAAGTGTAGGAACAGATAACTATGCTCATATAAATTTGAGAAAACAGAAAAATCAACATAATCGCTTTGGCCGAGTGGTTAAGGCGTGTGCCTGCTAAGTAGTTCAGCTTTGTGGAAAACATAAAGCCTTGTTGTCAATACCAGCAGCGACTTTGATATCATTAAAGCGTAGTTCAGCTTCTTGTGGGTACTCCCTCGGTCTCTAATGTAAGAGCCCAAAATTTGAATGGTTTTGGTCCCTAATGTAAGAGCTCACCCCACATTCTCTCCTCATTTAATGCATTTTTTCCTACTTTACCCTTAACTCTCTTTCATATTTATTAATGGTTATGTATTTCTCTCTCTTAAAAGTACCATAATAAATATGGGCAATTTTGGAAAAGAAGCATTAACTCCAGACATCCAACTAACATTCACATGTTTTCTTAAGAAGCGTTTTTTTGGCGGCTGACTCTTACATTAGGGACCGGAGGTAGTATTAGAAATTTGTAACAACACTTTCTTGGCTTCTCCTCGATATCATTAAGGCGTGTGCCTGCTAAGTACATGGGATTTTCCCGCATCTCTCAGGCGACGTCAGTTTTTATATTTTATTTTCTTTATGTTTTACACTTTTATCCCAGTTTCCAAGGTTCTCTTATCACCTATCGGTTTTTCCCCACGAAACTCCAAACACAAGGAGCTTGATAGTAAAAAACACGCTAGCTTGGAGCCCAATATTAACTCGGATTGAGGCTAATATGGAAAAGCAAAACCAAAATTTAAAATGTTGAGGCCCGAAATTCTCACCTTATGACTAGTGTTTGTTTGGGAAAATCCTTAACCCAATAAAAACAAATGCAGAGTAACCATGTTCGAGGCTATTGAAATTGAAATAACTAAAGTAGAGGTAGAAAGGAAATGTTTGGTTGGTAGAAAGGAAAGTAAGAGCTTGTTTGGTTGTAGGAAAGTTTGTTAAAGAATTAGAAATGGAAAGGGTAAGATAGAAAGTATGGGTAATGATGAGAAAGTAAAGTTTGTGGGTCCCACGATAAGTGTGAGATGGAGAGATAAAACTTGTGGGCCCCAGTATATATGTAAATGACCATATTACCCTTAACATTTTAATTTATTTACAAGTCACTTTCCCAACTTTACTGCAACCAAACGTACCCTAAAGAATTAGAAATGGAGTAAGAGATGGACAATAGAGGTAATGATTAGAAGGTAAAGTTTGTGGGCTCCACGAAAAGTGTGAGATGGAGAGAGAAAACTTGTGGGCCCGGGATATATGTAAATGACCATTTTACCCCTTAACTTTCAATTATTTTCAAGGCACTTTCTTTGGTTTCAAACAACCAAACAAGTCTGTTGAAACAGCTACAGGAAAATAACCATGGGAAAAAGCCGAGATCGATACTAAGTCAATCAAAGGTGCAAATTCTTTGGGGATAAAGGAGCGAAAGATACATCAGACTGGTGGAAAAATCATGTGCATTCTGGAATCTAAGATGTTTTACTTCCCGAATTTTCATCACCTGTGCTACAGTCTTCTTAACAAACAAACATTTTATAGTTATTCGGACTTCTACAGTGTATACACAACCCTCATTAGTTGTTGTTCTAAGGGCGAAATTGACGAGTTATCTTGCAGGAAAAAAAACTACTGTCATGGTCCCCACCTTCTCTCAATCATCTAGTTTCCTCATTTCTCATACACTAGGAAACAAACACAAACAGCTGCATTCAGAATATTGGGATTTGTCAAGTGTCAATTGCTAATAGGTTAGCCAATTCCTCTCGGATACTTTCAGATTCAGATAGTACCCACAATAGCAAAAGGCTTGTCAATCTAGATTTCAGAGGACTAGCTAGCTAAACGGCCTAAACCTTACAGTGACATCTTTCTGATTAGATCACAGTATTTGGGGAACAAATAAAGTAAAAAAAAAAACAGAAAATAGCTTTAGCTGGAACCAGCTGATAGAGTTATTAACGACAGTTGACACTTCCATAAAATCTCATCCAAATTGAACCGTAATTACTCAAGACCAAGTTTTTCAAACAAGACAACATGCAACTACGAATCAATTTTCATAGACTCTGGCAGCATTAACCAGGATTGTTGTACATCACAATATCCAATGCCAATCCATTCATCTTTTATTGAATGGATTAGAAATCTAAAAATACTCTCTTTTTTTTTTCAAAATAAGAATATTGAACCACAATGGGGAAATGCTACATTCCAAAACCAAAGACAGTCTTTATCTTATGGAAGATGAGATCCCGCCATCCCCTCTCAGTGTTCTCCACCATAGTGGCATTGCCATATCTGCACATTCACAAGCAATATGTTCAGATCCCAAAAAAAAACTCGGCAGCAAAAATTCCTTAAACAAAAACCATGTTCAATAGCTCACCTGTCAGCAATGGGAACATCAGTGTGTGTGAGATTGATAATTGTCACTCCTGGTTCAGGCTCCTCAAATACAAGTCTCACCTGCAAAACATCATCCACACTCAATCACATGACACCTAACCCACATTTAAATTCTAAAACTTCTAAACATATCAAAACTTACCAAAGATTGCACATCATCTGGCCAGCTCTCAAATCTCCATTTTTGAACAATTAACTTAGCTTCCTGCAACTCCACATTACTTCCCTTCACAGACCCATCAAAAATGCTAAATTCCCCACCAACCTCTTTACTTATCCTAGCATTGCACTGCGTGAAACCTCTCCACCTATTATCATCCATCAATATCTCATACAAATCAATAGCCCTACAATTAAATCTCTCTCTCAAACTAATAACTTTACACCCCTCCTTACATTCTTTCTCCACCCCAACATTCTCATTCTTCCCCAAAACATTCCTAGGCTGCACCTTCTTTTTCTCTAGGCTTTCTTGTACAGGCCCACCTTTGGCCATACTCTGCACCCAAATCCTAACTTGCTCCAAGATCAAAACTTTCCCCTTGGAAATCATCGCCTCCTTCAACTTCACCCCAACGGGTCCTTTTTCCTTCACAGTAACCTTAATCTCAGGATCTTCATCAGCATTCTCATCAGATATATAAGGGATCTCCACCGTACCATTAGCCTTAATTACAGATTTACCCCCACAATCTTCAGCTTGTCCTTCCCAGGACAAGGTGAGGCTGATCTCATAGCCAGGAATGATCTTCCCCTTGCGAATGTTCACATAGGCCTCACCGTTGACCCGGTCAACGCTCTTGATCTTGAGGAATAAATGAGGCTCCTCGTTGAGGAGGACGAGGTTGGAGAGATTGTTGGTGAAGAAGGTTTTAGACCATGGGAGACAATTAGTTTCGGCCCAGTGCCAATTGTGAACGTTGGTGCCGTCTGGTCTCTCTTCTACGATCCAACGTTTGTCGCCTTCGCCGTATCTAGCCATTGAAGAAGAAGAATGCGAGGAGAATGGAGAGATGTGTGGGGTGGAGGAGGATGAATGTGGGTCGTTGGAAAAGGAATGAGATTATTGGAGGAAGGGTCTAGAATGAAAGAAGGCGGGAAGGAAGTGAATCTGTGAATGTGATGGAGCTTCACTTTCTTTGTTTGTTTAATGTTAACGTTGACTGGGAAGAGTCTAGAAGGCATGGGCATGGGATTTGATTAGTGATAATGGGTTATGGCCTTATGGGATTAGGGGTTTTATTTGTGGGCCCAGAGCTAGAGGAGGGTTGGTATAACTATAAGTATCCCCTGGGCCCTCATTGGGATCTTGTTGAACTCTTTTTCTGAAATTTGCATCTTTTTGTTCTTTGTTCTTGTTACAATCCAAAAAAGGTAAAAACATAAGAGGCTGGCTTAACGGTACTGTGTTATTGTGTTGATTCCAATTTTTGTGCCTTTCATATTTGACTGTGTCTGGGTCAAACCAGAAGCTCTTGGTTTGATTTGTGGAAATAATGTTGGGGGGATTTTTAATGAGGTTTTGGTGGGGTCATTGTTAGAAGATGCTTTGTTGGCTGGGTTGTTTGAAATTAAAAAGGTCTTATTGATTATTGTTGGACTTAACTTAAATCAGTGAGGTCATTATGGAATCGGATAATAAAGGTCTGGTTGATTGTTTGCTTAATTGTAGAATAGGAGTGTTTGTCTTTTGACTAATTGTGTGATTAGTTTGAGGGAAATTTAGTGGCAAACTTTTTTGCTGTGAGTACTGGAAAGGAATCGTGCCCGATTGGGTGGGTGACTAGACCAACAACCCCTCTTGTCAATATTATTGTCAATAATGAACATTTATCCGCCAATATGATAGATGATATTGTAATTAACAAGAAGGAATTGGCTAGTCGGAGAGATTGTTGGTGTAGCATTTTTTTTTTGTTAATATAGTTTGCCTTGTAGTGGGATTTGTGTATTGTGTAGTGCATATTCTGTCTCATGAACATTGTATATTGTTTAACGAGACTAGAAATAGTGAACTCTGATTGGCAGTTGTAATGTTGTTTTCTTTTCAATAGAATTAACATTCCTCTCTTGTCTCTTGATAAAAAAAAAGTGATAATTCCTCATATCTTTATTAACTTTATGATGAATCTATTAGAGAGAGAATATTTGTACATCAATGAAAATGAAAAAGAATTTTGGGTAAATTAAAAAACTTACATTGAATAACAAGAGAATCTAAGTTATGTCTTATACTTTGAATTGAATCAAATAAAACTTCAGCTCTTTCAATAAGAATCTATGGGAATCATGAGCAATCTATCTCACAGAAAAATACTCTAGAATTTATTTTTTGAGCATTTAGGGTGTGTTTGGTTGTAAGAAGGGAAAGTGAAGAATTAGAAAGGGTAAAAGTGAAGATGGAAAGTAGAGGTAATGATGGGAAAGTAAAGTTTGTGGGTCCCATGAAAAGTGTGAGATAAAAGTGTCGAGTTTTGTGCCAAGGGAAAATCATGTAAGGTAAACTGAGAGGAAAGTTTATGTGATATTGTGGAGATTGTGTTGCGCCTCTATGTGTTTAATTTTTTTATCCTATATGAAATATAGCCGGATTTAATTTTTACTCAATATTTTTATTGGTTACTCTCAATTGAGCTCACATTGATATCATCCAAACACCCCCCCCCCCCTCATATTATGCTTTTCTAATACATTTAAAATTAGTTGTACATGCTTTTATTATATCCCATTGTGGAAGGAAGACATGACAAATAATAAAAGAATAGAGAATCGACACATCCTACATTTATTGGTGACATCTGACTTTAGAAGTTAGTGGACATAGTTAGGAGAGATTACACTTAATGAACATGATGGAGTTAATGAGCATAAAAAAGTGAGTATTATGGACTTAGAGAGAATACTCTAGTTAAGTGGGTGATGTAATTAGTAGGTATGATGAATTTAATGGGCATGGAAGTTATGTTATCAACACACCCATAGTGGTAATTTGAAGGGTAAAAGAACGTAGTGACATCACGCACACCTATTTTGGCAGGTAAAGTAAATTTTTCTTATAAAAAAACTAATTAGGGTAATTTGCATTAACTTGACATAAAATCCTATCAATTTACCGAGTTTAATCAAATTTAATTGATTGAATAGCTGGCCAAAATTTGCCTTTTGCCTGAATAAATTTGCCAATTGGAATTAATTAGAATTGGATTGGAATAAATTTGCCATAGTTGGATTGACCGTGATTGAAAAATCAGGAGAAGAAATTATTGGGGAGCAGATACCGATGCAGAAGAAAATTAATGTCAACGAACAACGATGCCAAAAAAAAAAACAAAAACACAAACATAAACAAAAACAAAAATAAAAAAGGTGTCCGATTTTGAACATCGCGTGCGGGAAGGGTAACTTCTCTGTTCTCTCCACCATCGTATCGTATCGGTTGGGAGCTAAAGACGAGAGACAAAGCTAACAATATTCCTCATTCCTTTGTTTTTCAAATTCTCACACCAATTTAGGGCAATATGGTGAGCCTTCCATACTGACAAAAAACCTCTTTACTTCGATCTACATAACGAGGCCATTCTGCGCAACTTCCGGGGCTTTTGGTACGATGTTTTTCTCCTCTATATTCTGTTCTTAGCTTTGAGCAGAACCCAGATTTTGTAATTTTCTTTTGTTTTGCTCGAGATTCTCAGCTAGGTATTTGTGTTTTCATAGCTTCTGATGGGCTTTGGATTTTATTGTTGGAATTTGTCTTCATTTTGTCAGTCATGTGCCTGATTTCATTGCATTGTGTTTCTATTTATGTGCGTGCGTGTGCTACTTTTTGAGATATTCAGTGTCGTGGATCATGAATTGGTAATTGGGGATGTTTTTGGATTTAAAATGATTTCCCCTTTGCCTTTCCTTATCTGTTTAAGTTTTTGTTTCATGGGTCAAGCTGGGAGAGATGGTATTACGGCAAAGCCATTTGCTTGTTGAAAAATTGGAGAGAAGAATAATGAGGGGGTAATTTTGGGCATCTCTGTGCATTAAGCATTGATTGATTGCATTGGCATTGATTTGTTGACATTTGTAGTTGGATTTGTTTGCTCTCTTTCTTCTTTTATACTTTTCCTATATCAAGGTGATGAAGGAATGCTTTATTGGGGAATATCTGATTAAATCCCTGGCTGTCCTTGGTTCCCTGAGCTATTCTGTGCAGTATTATTCCTTAGGGAATAAAAATTTTCACTTTGTTGGTGTTATTTGCTCTCTCATCCTTATTGATTCTTCAGCTTTGAAAGCTGCAATCTGAGATGTCATAGAAATTTCATTGAGAGAGTTATGTGTGATTTGTGAACTGAAACATATAATAATTATTACTTTGTTGCAAGACTTTAGTAAGGTATGTAGGTGAAAGCATGTATCCTACGGGTACATGTAAGAAAAGATTACGATTTTGTATTGCTTGTGTCTTTTAAACATAAATTAAGAGTTTACAGTAGTGTGGACAAGAAACACTCAAGAGGTCAAACAATAATTTATTCTTGGTCCTCTTTTCTAAGAATGCAAGTTGGTTGTGTCACCATGTTGAAATTCTGGAGGGTAAACTGTGTAAGATAACAATGATGGTTGGAAAGAAGTATTGTCTTCATTCTTTTCAGTTGTTCCACTTGCACGCTTGTTTTACTAGATTATGAATTGACTAATAAAATTTTGAATTCAGTACTGCTCGACAATGTTTTATGCACTGACCATTTTATTTGTGAGTCATGACAGATCTACCACGCTGGTAGGAAACTCAAAGCGTGCGCATCAGACTGGACTAAAGAAGACTTTTGTGTCAATTATTTTGAGATAAATACTGTCAGAGAAAAATGTCTCATGGAGTCAATGCTTGCAAAGAGTTACATTCTCACGTGACAGTTTCAGATTATGACATAGCCAAGTCCAAACACAACGCTAAAAGTAGTAGTCCTCTTGCGAAGTCTAATGCTGACTTTAGTGGGAAACATAGAAGTATTTCAAAGAATGGTGTTCATGACCTACTTGATTGCCCTAGTTGCAAGAATTTGATGTATCCCCCAATTTTCCAGGTGCAGTATCTGCTTTGTGTTGGTATTTGTTAACCCTTCTTTTTAATGTATAATGGAAGCGTTTTGTGCACATAAACATCCAAAAGTGGAATTGTTATGTTTAGTTCTCAAATTTCACATTGGATAACTTCATTTGCATTTATATCTGTGTACTCATTTCCCCATTACAAGAGCTGCATCATCCAACCTAGTTCTGCTGCAAGTTGAGTGTCATTCTTAATCTGCTTAAAATTCTACATGCAATGAAGGATTGATTTAATAATTTATTTAAAGGGGAAAAATGAATTGAGGATCATAGGGAATAGAATGAACAAATTTGATTGATGTCTTGAATCTTTGTAAGGTTTTGATCAGTCTTTATATTATGCTCATTAGTCCACTTATGTATTGAGTTGCGTGGTAACATTCGTACAGAAAAGTTTTCTACATCTTCTGTTTATTTTTATCATCACACGAGTGAATATTGTGTATCAATATTAAAACTTTGTTGTTTGGGATGTTGTCTGGTTAGCAATTCAAGTTTTGCAGTCTGAAATTATATTCTAAAATGCTTAATATAGATTCTATGTGTAGTTGTGTGAGTTACTTTAAAGAGTGTGATTCTTCAAAGAAGTTTCAAAAGAAATACATTAGTTGGGTAACAACTATTAAAGAAGCTGAAACCTGGATTGTTCTTTGGAGTTTATCAGCTGTTGTTTCAATATTGTTATCAATTAAGAATTGGATAGATACAGATAACTAATGTTGCTTGGGAATTAGAATTCCTCTTTATATGTTCCTTGTGTGCTTCATTCCCTTTGCTATGAAAGATATGGTATATGTATATCAGATCCTATGGAAACTTTCCCTCCCTTGATATGTTACTGTGAGATATATTCTGCTTATATTCTTCTAATCCTTTCCTTTATGGATGAATTGTTTGTTGCAGTGCCCAAATGGCCACACTTTATGTTCAAACTGTAAGACTAGAGTGCATAATCGCTGTCCAACTTGTCACTTTGATCTAGGAAATATAAGATGCTTAGCCCTGGAGAAGGTGGCGGAGTCATTGGAACTTCCTTGCAAATATCAGAGTCTGGGTTGTCATGATATATTTGCATACTATACCAAGCTTAAGCATGAGCAAAATTGTAGATTTCGTCCATATAATTGCCCCTATGCTGGATCCGAGTGCTCTGTGATGGGTAACATTCCAACACTTGTCAGTCATCTCAAGGATGATCACAAAGTTGACATGCATGACGGGTGTACCTTCAATCATCGATATGTCAAATCAAACCCTCATGAAGTTGAAAATGCAACATGGATGCTAACTGTGAGTCATTATTTGTCTTGCGCCATATATGTTTTTTTAAGGAATCAATAATCAACTATCCATCCCATGATGCCATTCTTGCTTTTTAACCTTTTTCGGAAAATTATTATTCTTATTTTCAAATACATCTCAAAAGTGATATACAAATACAATAGATCTAACGAAATAGTTGATTTCCATATGTTAGTATCTGTCAATTTTGACGAAGTGGAATTTCTTTGTGGGAACTTGCTTTCCCGTTTTGTTCTGCATCTGGCACCTCCCTAAGCCAAATGCCGGTTCAGCTTTTGTATCCTCAATAATTGTTTATTTCGTTTCTTTTGTATCAAGTTTGATCCTTTAGGAATTTAGACATAGATCTTTCCATTATTTTTACCATGTATCAAGTTTGATCCTATGGGAATTTAGACATAGATTTTCCATTATTTTTACCATGTATCAAGTTTGATCCTATGGGAATTCAGACAGAGATCTTTCCATTATTTATGTTTGATCCTATGGGAATTTAGACATAGATCTTTCCACTATTAAAGTGACACTAATACCACTGAACCAACCTCATGTGATATGATATTTTTATTGTAGATCGGTCTGCTTATATCTTGAATTATCCTGTGCAGGTTTTCAATAGCTTTGCAAGACAATTCTGCTTGCACTTTGAGGCTTTTCAGATTGGTACAGCCCCAGTTTATATGGCTTTTTTACGATTTATGGGTGATGATGATGAGGCAAAGAAGTTCAGATACAGCTTGGAAGTTGGGGCTAGTGGCCGCAGGCTGATATGGCAGGGAATTCCAAGGAGCATTCGGGATAGTCATAGGAAAGTCCGTGATAGTCAAGATGGACTTGTTATTCAGAGGAAGCTAGCTCTTAGTTTTTCTGGAGGGGATGGGCAGGAGTTAAAGCTGAGGATTACTGGGCGTATATGGAAAGAAGATTGACAAAAATGTAAATTATTTTGATTGACTCTGTGAGTGTACAGAGCCAGGAACGATGTTGTGATGTAGATCCTCCAGCAGAAAATGAAGCTTTATTTTACCCTCCACACCATTTGCCAAGCTTTCAAAATTCGGATATGATTTAATTTAAATGCGCTTCCCGTAGCTTATGGGATTTAAATTGTCCTCACAGAATTGACAAGGCGCAACGAAATATACAAACAAGACCAATGGGATTGAAACATACAACGTGAAACAAGCATATGGATCAAACTTCCACTTCTATCACTCTAATCAGTAGTCACTTATTCAGGAAATCAACACACACTAACATAGCAGTTGATTTCGACTTCCTGCCACTAACAACGTTGTGTCTGCCGATGTACTCTTTAATATACTCCCTCCACTACTAATTATAATAGCATTACTTTGAATTTTTTTTTCCGGAAACTAATCATTTTAAATTGACTACATTTTTTCCCCTCAAAACTAATTTATTTTATTTATAAATTAACATATAATCTATAATTTAGTCGTGTAATTTGTTTCTTTCACTTAAAAAAAAGTAATCTTACATTTAAGACTGGAGAAGTGCATGGTTATGATCGATTTAACTTGTTCACGTTCTATATTTAAAAAGCTTATTATGTTAAAAAAAATAAACAACTAGGGTAAATTGCATTTACTCAAAGTATGTCATATTTAAACAGAAAAAGGGGGGCATACACATGTTTATATAGAAATAAAGTACAATGGAATGAATCACTTGAAGTAGTAGGGAAGGTTGAGGACGTAAAGGAGGAAGTAGGCCCAAGTGACGCCGGAGATGCCGCCAAAGAAGAAGCCGCCGGTGAAGCTGGCCCAGCCGTCGGCGGTCTGAAGGGGATCGGGCTGCTTGGAGCGGCCGGTGAGGGTGAGGGAGGGGGCAATGGAGGGCTCTCCCTCCTTGAAGGAGGCAATGCCGTATATGGTAAGGCAGATGCTGAGGATGACCACCAGGCCCGCTGCAGCCAGGGAGCCCGCCCCACCCGCGTAGGGGGTGTTCCTCAATGGGCCTGCCTTCACGAAGGGGCCCACCAATAGGAAACCGTGGGCCAGGCCCACCTCCACTCCTCTCAGGAGTGGGCTAACGGCCGTCCTGTATGCGGGGAGGTTGGAGAGATACCAGGCCACGAGTGGGCTGGATGTCACGGGGGTTTCCAGGCTGCCAATGAATGGGTCTCCGTTGATGGGCTGGATCACTTGGTAGTTACTCCCTCCTAGCACCGTCTGCATTGCATTGCAGCCCACCATCAGAATACCAAAACATGACATGATAAGCAGTGATAGATAGATACTCAGTACTAATTATAACATCCAATCCAGTTGACCTTTTTTGGCAGCAGTCATTCTTAATATTTGTAACATGTAATAGATAATATCATATCATATCATAATTTACAAGTAAAATAACTTAATTTTTGTGGAGAATAGACAAATATAAATAAATTAGAGTGGCCTTAATTTTTTTAAAAAAAAAGGCAATTGATTCTTATAATTAGAACCGGATTGGATTATATAGATTAGATGAGATATGTAGATAGATTAGATGATGATGTATATTACCTTGTTGTCGGATTGGACCGCCTTGATGACAGAGAATCTGAGGGTTCTGGAGGGAAGGGGCCTGAGGGGGGAGAGGCCCTTGGGGGTGAAGGAGGACTTGAGGTGGCTGGCCATTGCGCAGCTGCTGGTGGCCATCAATGTGTGATGTGATCTTCCTGTTCTGTGTGTTTGTGTATTAAGAGGGAGCTGTGAATTGTGATGAATGTGTTGGTGAGATTCAGAGTGCTCCCTCAACAAATAACAGCTTTGGACTTTTACATCCAATTGTGCCATGTATGTGGAGGCTTGTGTGGCTCTAACTCCCCTCTCCCTCTTCTCTCATTGGCTATTTCACACACTTCCTTATCCCTTTATCCACTTCCCTCCCCCTCCTTATCCCATTTTTTGATTCCCCTTCTTTTGGACTTCCAAACGCCCCAGTGGCCCACCATCGTATTCATTCATGAATTTAATATCTTTCTAAAATACGTCTCATTACTTGATAAATTAATTATCTCAAATTAATTATCCAATTAAATAAGGGTTAAAGATATTTTTTTACTAAAAGTTTCAGGTAAGGATAAATTTTACCTTGAAAGTTTTTTTTATCAATTTTGCCCTTAAAGTATACAAATTGGATCAATTTTACTCTACATTCTACATGCATGTATTGCCACATCATGTGAAAGCTCACGCTACTTCATCATCTTCTCCACCTCCTCCATGCTTATCCTCCTAAAACCTACTAACAATACGGTCTGAAATCCAAACAAATTTATTTTTTTTATATTAATAAGTACTTCATCATAGCATGTATGTGTAGTATGTTAATAATTCAATATATTTTATATTAATTTGTTTATTGTTACATAGATTAGTTTGGAAAAAGTCCAAGTAAATCAATTTATGAGTAGATTATATATTCAACTTAAGATTTTTTTAAAAGGTGAACTACATGTCTTATCAATGAAGAGATAAGGAACTGGAAGCGTTTAATTGAATGGTAAGAGATTCATCCAACCTTAACTAATATTTGTAGCACGTTAAAACTCTTAGTTAACCATCTCACCGTTGAGAGGTGCTCACAATTAATAATTTGCAATAGTCTAAAGCATTTGATGTGCATGAAGATGCTCAACCTCATAATACCAAGGAGAAATCGAAAAAAAAAAAAGAGATAGGGTAACCTTTTCTGCTTGTTCTAAAGTTGAGATTCTGGAATAGCAGCCGCACGTAAATTTTTTCTTTTTTTATAGTAAAAGAAAGATGATCGTCATTTTAGATATACTCTGCGTTGGCACTCAAATAAGCGTTGCTAATTATAGAAAGACATTGAAAATATCTCAGCATAGATTACAATCTACACTTCGGCAAATCTATCGAAGCAAACTTATTCATATATATACAACAGCACTTAAAAGTATACGCACGATTCCTGTGAGATATGCAGACAGATCCAAAGATCTAGAGCACACGCTAGGAAACTGTACATGTACGTTAGCTGCATCTTCTTGGAAGCTTATTGTACCAGGTCAATTACAGCAGCATTTCTTCGCAACAAACACCCTTTGAAAGATGGCTGTGGACACACCTCAAGCCGCAAAGAATGTGTGATAGATGGTGCACTATATTTGGCATTATATGTTGATGTTGGAGGGATATGAGTATGACAAACAGAAATCAACTATATTTGTTGGTCAAAAATAAAACAGAACTCAACTATTTAAAAAACTAAAAATTATTTAGAATAATTATGGTAATAACAAATAGAATAAAAACAAATGATTTACAATATATGTATCAACATAAAAATAGGAAACACTTTTGTTCTCTTTTGCCTCCTATCCTATCCAAGCATCATTTGGTGGGAAAAAAACTGAAGAGCTGAATCGTGGGAGAGGAGAGGATATAGATAAAACAAAATATTTCAAACAAGAAAAAAGAAATTTTGAAAAAAAAAGGGAAAACGAAATTGAAAATAAGATAAAAAAGAAATGTATAGGGGAAGGGGAGTGTGCAGAGACGTCCATGCAGTTATAAAGAGGCCACGTACATGGAGACCATCCAAAATAGTAATGGCAATGAGCGAATTCGGTGCATCGTGGATATTCGTACAGCTCCGTAACGTTGGGACATACAGATATGCCTATTTTTAGTTTTCGCGGTTCTTCTCTTCCCCGACCTTCTCGCCTCATACAGATAAACTTTTGCCTTTTCTTCCCTTCCCCAACTTCCTTTCAATGACTTTTCTTCATTCTTATTAAAAAAACAAAAACATCCCTCCCCTTTCACTTTTGACTCCTCATTCTCCCTTTTATCAATCCATTAAAAGCTTTCTGGCTTGATCAGCAACTCCTTAGAGGTTTGTATATATCTTCATTCTTGACTCTCCTTTGCCTTCTGGATTTTTCATTCTCTAGCATGGTTCAATCTTTGTGAGTTTTCCTAGTTTTCCGTTGTATTTAATCAACTGTTTTAGAAAAAAAAATATACGATATAATACGTAGGACGTACGGATACAACATTTCGTTTTGTCACCTGTAAGAAAAACACCCGATATTTCGATGACCCTCGTGACATTAGTTTTTAACGACATATTCTTCGGTAATCCACACGTGTAATTCTTGTCTGGTTTACGTGAGGGATGTAATGCAAGCCTCGTTTCCTCGTACTATTATGCATGTGTTTTGTTAATCAAAGAGGTCGACAATTGTTGCAGGTAGATCATTTTTTATAATTTCCTCTAATAATTAATGAGTTGCTGAGGCTGCTGCTTCGACTAGTTTGAAACATGTTTTGCTGCGGAGGTAAAGAGGATGATAGCCATGGCCCACCTGACCCTTCACCCAACAAAGGTGGTAATGCCTATGGTGCAGGTAATTACACCTTCGCTTTTATATTTTCAACCTTTGCTTTCACTAATTCCTCTTCATTCTTTTTTGCATAATGTGAATGTGCTTTCCCCTTCCGATTATGAAACTGCCCCTGCAACGATTGGTTGTGTTAGTTTTTGTGATAAATATTGAAACATGAATTAATTGTATATATAAGCTAAATATTTGAGTTTCTATTAAAAAATAAAGTTCCCAAGTCATTTTAATACAACCTAAAATTGCATACCCTTAATTTTTACCTCAATCCTTCAATATAAGACTTATGATTATCTTACTAACCAAAACCATATTACTTTCTCATCTTAAATATAGGGCCTACTTGAATGAGTGAATATTATCCTATATAAGACATTTTTTTAGTTTTTCATTATCTTTTCCCAATCGGTCACTACTAGCTAATGATATGCTTAAGTAATAAATAAATAAGAGATGAAAAAAGAAGGTAAATGTAGATAGTTATGGTGATTTGTAATATCACATGATTATGACTAATTTAACTAACAATTTTAATCTAATCAAATTAGTTTGTTAGATTATATATTTATGACCAAAAGAGTATGCATACACACACTTGTACTCCGCCCTTTCATACACCCTTTAATGGCGTGAGGATTATTATTGTGATTAATGTAATATAATTTAGAAAAAAATGTTGGTTGAAATATTGATAGGCCGTAACGGAGGAGACCCAAGAAGAAATGTTGCTAGGGCTGGTGCTCCCCAAATGACAATTGAGACCCCTGCATTGACATTGGCCGAGTTAAATAGGGTGACCGGTAACTTTGGACCAAACAGATTAATTGGAGAAGGTTCGTACGGAAAAGTGTATTATGGCAAGCTAAGCGATGGTCGACATGTAGCAATTAAGAAGCTTGACACCAGTAATTCTTCCCCAGAAGATGACGCAGAATTTAAAGCTCAGGTGAGACCACGCATAACATCATGTGATTATAACTAGCTTTACTATAACTATCTGGTTGGTTGGCGTGAGTGTTAATTACTATGTCCTTTAAACAAGTACTCCCTCCGGTTCTTATTATAAATCACCAATTACTCATTTCTCACATAGCAAGAAATGATAATTGGTATTAAAATTCATGCTAAATTTTCCACTTTTTCTAACTTCACCCTTCATTAAATGATGTGTTTCACATTTTCAATTTTGAATCTCCATTAATAACAGGGTAAAGTGGGAAAAATATATTTAATGCCGCGGTTAGTGATTTATATTAAGGACCAAAATTTAGAGGTAATTGGTGACTTATAATAAGGATCAGAAGGAGTAGTTGGGGTTATCAATGAGTAGTTGGTTGAGCTGGTAGGTGAGCTTGAACCCTATAAAAATGATAAATTGTGTTAGAATCCCGGAAAATTCCTATCTGTTGAGTCCAGAACAGTAGGTTTCAATAGTCGCCAGATCACCAGACGATATTCAATAAAGAAAACAAGTAGTTGGGGGTTACACATCTAGTAATGGAGGAAATTTACTTGCCAAATTTCTCTCTGCCCCTTATATGGGACTTAGTCCCACCAAAGATATGCGGGTGGGATACCTGAAAAAAAAAACTAGCTTTATTACTATTCTCTTCAAGCTCTATAAAATATTCAAGCTCACACAACTTTGCACCATCATGCAGTTATCTGTGGTTTCAAGGCTGAAGAACGAGCACCTTTTGGCGTTGATTGGATATTGTCTAGAGTCAAGAAACAGAATTTTGGTTTATGAGCATGCAAATTTGGGCTCTTTGCACGATGTGTTACATGGTAGGCTTTATAAGCTACTTTCATGCAACCATCTTATGATCATGGAATGCTTAAATAGTGATGAAGGTTTATTTAATTTGTGTGGGTGGATGCAGGAAGGAAAGGTGTGCAGGGGGCCGAACCAGGTCCAGTTCTGAGCTGGAACCAGAGAGTCAAGGTGGCACTTGGAGCAGCCAAAGGGCTCGAGTTTCTCCATGAAAAGATTCAGCCTCCCATAGTCCATCGCGATATTAGATCCAGCAATGTCTTGCTCTTCCGTGACTATGATGCCAAGATTGGTGATTTCACCTTGACCACTCAATGTTCTGACACAGCATCTCGTCTCCATTCAACTAGAGTCTTGGGAACATTTGGCTACCATGCTCCTGAGTATATTCACAATGCCCTTCATGATCATTTCTTCTTCATTATATATATATATATATATATATATATATATATATATATATATATATATACTCCCTCCCGTCCTAAATATAGGATTTAGTTGACTTTTTTAAAAAATCCTAAAAAAAGCCAAATAAGTTAATTATAAATTGATTTACCTAATTTTTTCTCTTACACTAGTTTATTTTACCTATAAGCTAATGGATAATCTAAAAAGATATCAAATATGTCATGATTTAATAACCTATTTTACAACCTTAATCTCTCCAAAAAAAAGTCAATTAGGTTTTATATTTAGAACCAGAATGTAGTATATTATTCAAAATTCAAATCACTAAAAATGCTTACATTCTTTCTTAGGTATGCCATGACAGGACAGATAACTCAAAAAAGTGATGTCTACAGTTTTGGAGTTGTTCTCTTGGAACTATTGACAGGAAGAAAACCAGTAGACCACAATTTGCCCAAAGGGCAACAAAGTCTTGTGACATGGGTATGCCATTCACATTTTGTCTTCCTTTCCAATGCCCACCATGTACTCTCTCTGCTTCTTCTAATTAACATGTGTTCTAATTCTAAAACAGGCAACTCCAAGGCTGACCGAGGACAAAGTGAGCCAGTGTGTTGATCCCAAACTCAGAGGTGACTACCCCCTAAAGGCAGTTGCTAAGGTACATTATTCTTAATCCTCATTTGTTTATATGACAGCCAATAAATTTTTAGTGGGATGTATTAATTGTTGACGGTGGTTGATATATATTACATGTATGGATTATAGTTGGCGGCGGTTGCGGCATTGTGTGTTCAGTATGAGACTGACTTTCGGCCAAATATGACCATTGTGGTGAAAGCTTTGCAGCCACTTCTGAATGTAAAACCAGCTGGCCCATGATTAACTGCTTAGAACGTTATTAATCTAAGTCGTCACCGCCATCATTGTTGTTTTAGATTTGTAACAAGCAAAGTATCATGATGTTCACTCTGCTTCTCCACCAACACCCTCTTTTCTTGGGATGGGAACACATGTATATATTGTTTACCGACTGATTGGTAAAAGTAAAGCCATATTCGGCCTGTCACACGTTTTATTTTGTGATGTATGGAATTAATTGTTTATTGGCCTCTGCCAGAATGATTTTTTCTTCTTCTTTGGGTTTATGTCTTGTGGTTTTTTTGACCCACTGACATTGCTCCACTATGTATCTGAAGATATGTATAGATTGTATCCTGACGCTTCTAAACTATATTATTATTATTATTATTATTATTATTATTATTATTATTATTAGTAGTAGTAATTAAAATAAATCGATCTCTGTTATAAATATTAGATAAATATATAGATGTCATAAACTCTCACAACTTTGGACCTTTCTCATCTTACAAATAACTTCCCAAATGAATTGTTTTCAGGAGTTGTTATTGTTATAATTTAAAGGTTACAATTTATATTTTTATGAGGATTAAACTTGAAATGTAATTTGTGTAACTCTTTATTGAAGCTAGGTGTTTCTAACTAGAAGACAATGTACAACGTAAGTGAATAAGAGTTTATCTCCATTTCTCTACAATTTTTTCTCGTGTTTCTTCTTATTCATCTTCTCTATCTTCTAACTTTCTTCTTATTTTCATAACGATCTCAGTTTATTTGTCGCCACTCACCACCTTAATTATGTGAAGTACTAACGTTAATCATGTGAAGTACTAAGTACTAACAGTTGAGCTTGCTTCTGATAATAATAAAAAAACTTTTCCACCGCGCCTCCTTATACAACCATTGCCAATCCTCCTTCCATTATATACACAACGCTCCAACAAATCTGATCTTCGCAAGATTTTTTCGTTATTATTGAACGACCTTCAAGGCATTGTTATGATTTCCAATATCATTTTAAGGTAATGATAGGTGTGAAAGATACAAGAGTTATAGGCTTAAGGCCGCTTGAGAGTGATTATAATTGTCCTAATCATATTTTGCATATTATGAAAATATGTAACCCATGATTTATGCAATTGATAAAATGTTTAAAATAATTGGCCAAAAAAATGTTTAAAATAGAAATGACAGAAAATTATATTGTTTTTCTTATTTAATTAAGATATTACAAGTATCTTCAGATTTGAGACTAATCGTCTCAATGCTTTGAAGGGTTTTCATCTCTTTTGACTCGCTATAAAGAGAGCTTCTTAAAACTCAAGCCCCATACAAGGTGGGGGAACACTTATGCCCTATCTGAGCCTATATTGTAAGAGAAATCCACGTAATAGTATTTGATTAGATAATTTGAGCTAATATGTACGAACAACTAGACCCAAATTTTATCCGAAATTATATATTCAAATAATTTATGAAACCACGGATAATATTGCAGTCAAGTTCAGGGAAAATATACAATAGTCAATTTAACCTTACAAAACATAAACACTCGAGACTCCGATGCCAAATTTAAGGAACCATGTCAATCCTCCACAGAATCAACTGCCAGTGTTACATGTCTAGTTATATGACCATAAATAGCCTATCGCCATTCCCATTTCAAGCCCTAAATATTCCAAAGAGTAGCATGAACAATGTAGTGTCGTGCATCATAAAATCTCAGGCTAACCAAGCTTGCCTTCTTAGACCACAAGGTAGTCATAGACTGATAAATCAAGCTTACAAGGTCCCAAAGCTCACCAAGAAAAATTCAAGCATTTTGATTGTTGGCTTGAGACAGGGCCTCAATTAAGCGAGGAGTAACCACCCCCCCCCCCCCCCCCCCCCCAAACGTTTAAAAAATTTGGCCCATCAAACCCAGTCATTCTGTTCTAAGGATAAATCCTAAAGTCAACTATACAAGGCTACACGCGCAGCACCAAAGTCACGAGAATTGGGAAAGAAAGCAAAGTCCATAGAAAAACAATTCTGCCTTCAACAGTTCTAGGATTGGATGGCACAAGGATTAGGCGTAGAACAACAATGAACAATGATGCCTCTACCATTCCCAATCTTAAGGAAGGCAAATTCTAACCTCCAAAAAATAGACTCCAGCATCTAAATAATACTCCCCTAAACAGCATGTATACCAGATAGTAGTAGTACTGACACACTAAAGCATACAGTTAGCAAGATAATTTTTGCATCTTATGTTCTTAAGAAGGGTACACCATACTCCACCACGGGGGTTCTCTGTACCACTATGTCCACACTACGGATTAGAATGTTTTCCCATATGTTTCCAATACCTTAAAGCTATTATAAATCCTTATGACACAAAATAATCCACTAGAATTAGATTTCTAACTAGCTGAAATCATGTTAAAAAACCACGCCCAGCACAATTCATATAAAAAAAAACCATGCCTAATTCAGTGCAGTGAATAAAATCTTCATAACATCTAAGAGTCAGCACATAGACTAAAAATTCAAAAACAAACAACATTTTCTCTGTAACCAATTCATTCAACAAAACACCACATACCACCACCAACAACAACTTCAAAAATGATTGCCATTATTCCACAAAAACAACTGAAAAATCAAATTAAAATTCCTCAAACAAACCTAGCAACACCAACAACCTTAACAAACAAAACATACAAATTCACTCAATTGGTCTTCGGATCAGGCATAGGAAACAAACCACCAGCCCCGGCGGCGCCACGTGGCGGAGCAAATCCCAAGAACTTCTGCAAATTGGACCGTATACTAATCGAACACAAGAAATAAAGAAACGCCATAGAACAATCGGTAGCATCATTACCCTGTAACCCCCGATGGCTCATTTTCATGACGAGACCAAAAGGGTGAAACGGTAATTTCGCAACCACCCTTCCTTCGAAGAGGGAATTAAGCAAACCAAAGACGGCGAAAAGCACGAGGGCGACGACGCCGCTAGACTTGAATTTAAAGAGGCTTAAGTCGCGGCTTGATTCTTTGAGGCTGGTCTCGACGCGGTCGATCTTTTTGGTTTTGGATTTCTTGAGGGAGATTTTGTTGGTGTCGACTTTCATGGTCTCGAGCTTTTTGGCGGCCTTGTCGATGGAGGATCGGAGGTTTTTGTAGGAGGTGGTGCGGTAGATTAAGAGCCATGAGATTGCCTCGCACACGATCGCCGTGCAGAGAGAGATTCCGACCACCGTGAGGCTATCGGCGTACTTGAAATTCCAGATCGGAGACGCCATTTGGCGGCGGAGGGAGGCAAGCCCAAAATGATTTATTATTATTCCGGCGCTTTCAGAATTGGTTGAACGCGTCTAGTTATATAGGACTTAATAGTATAAATTCTTCTAGCAGAAAAGAATATAGTAATATAAAATCTCCATATCTACCTATCAAAGTAATTTATAGGGGTTTTTTGAACTACTCCCTCCTCCCTCCGTTATTAAATATAAGATCACTTTAATTAATTTAAGGAGATTAAGGAAAACAATAAAATTACATGATCTTCCCAAAATCCCCTCAATTACTTAACTTTAAAAGAAGGAGAGACTTTCAATGAAAAGAGGGAGTATAAGGGTAGTTTGGGCAAAACTTGAGATAAAATAGGAAGTGATCTTATATTTAGAAACTTATCCACTTTCCCAAAGTGATCTTATATTTAGGAACGGAGGGAGTATTAATTATATATGTAGTAAATTTTATTCCCCTCAATTATATTTAATTGAATTAGTTATTAAGGTGTTATAAAAAAAGAATTAGTTATTAAGGGATAATGTTAATTAATTGAAATATTAATAGGTGAAGTAGCTAAAATTAAAATCTAAAACTTTGAAAAATACTTAATCATCTTTTGTGCATTATATATATATATATATATATATATATATATATATATATATATATATATATATATATATATATATATATATATATATATATATATATATATATATTATCTACTTGGTTTTGTAAGTATAAGAATTTCAGAAAAAAAAAAGTAAGTACTCCCTCCGTTCCTAAATATAAGATCACTTTGCCTAATTTAAGGAGATTAAGGAAGACAATCCTTCTAATCAAAAAAAAAAGGAAGACAATCCAATTAGTTGGGATTACATGATCTCCCAAGAATACCCCTCTCTTAATAAATCTCAAAGCCCCCTCAAACTACTCATAACAACTCTCTCTCAGCATCTTTGGAGATCTCTCCCTCGGCATCAACTCAAAACACAGCGATTTGGAGATCTATCCCTCGACAATCAACAACAACTCTCCCACTGACACTTATTATCAATTTCATTATATATATATATATATATATATATTCCCCTCTCTCTCTCTCTCTTTCTTCTTTTTAGCTTCTGATTCAATACCTGAATGAAAATGGAAGCTTTGGAGACTCGCTCACAACACCAGATCACCTCTCAATCGAAATCAAGCTCAAATCTGAGCACTCCATCTTCGACAGCAAGGAAATCGGCATCGTACATGTGCCGATCAAAGAACTCCTTGATCACATCGGCAAAGGAAAGATTTCAGTGGAGGAGCTTCAGGTGGTGATGGAGACATTTAGTGGAGTGTTCCTTCGCAGTGATGATGATAATGGGATGAGGTAGTAAACGAATGAGAATTAATTTGTCTAAAATGAAGAGAGGGTAAATTGGCAAAACTTGACATAAAATGAAAAGTGATCTTATATTTAGGAACTAATTCACTCCTCCAAAATGATCTTATATTTAGGAACGGAGGGAGTATAAGATTACGTTAAGTTTGTTGTACGGAGGAGATTAAGACTGAAAATGAACCACTTTGTGTGTGTGTTAGCTATATACATATATACATATATATATATATACACACACACATACACACACATACATACATACACACATATATACATACATACATACACACATATATATATATAAACTAAATAATCTAGATTAACTTGTTCTATTGCATTTGTTGACTATCGAACCTTCGGTGGCTAATTAAAAAGAACGTTTCAGTTACCAACGAGTAGTTGATTGAGCTGGTAAGTGAGTTACAACCCTGTAAGGACGAGAACGAGTGTTCGAATCCCGAGAAGCGCTCTTATTGGGAGAGGAGACAACCTTATTTATGTGGATAACATACACTCATACCCGTCCGAATTAAACTAGACGGTGATTAACAAAAAAAACCTTGAGTTAATGAAAAAAAGACTATCGGAGCTCAACAAGACTAAGGGCCGTCGCCAAAAAACAAAAGAAGTAAGAGTTTCCCACTTCATTGGAGTTTGGGCTATATGGTCCATGATTTGATAACTTGCCTAACGGAATGCTTTAATCTTTTTGAAACTTCATGCAAACATAATGGATCAAAAGTATATTTTAGATAAACTTAAACTCTTAAAAAAGTAATAGTATCATAATAAAAAATTTTCAAATGCCATTTTTTTGCCAAATTCAGATGCCATTATTAATTGGCTGAAAGAATAAGATTGATATATATATATATGTGTGTTGTATCGCCTTTCTCATATATATGTTTTTTTACCAGAATTCTCGTATATATATTTCATTATATTTCCTTACTTGTTTACAGCTAATATATAATTAATGATCTGATGAGAATATGGGCAGTAATGATCATGATCTTTATAACTTTATACTTTTTTTTTGACCAAATTTATAACTTTATACTCGTAACTATATATAAAGTGTCTATTTATTTCTACGATCCATTATAAACACCGCTCCCTCGTTTACTTAATTCAAAATCAAGGGTTGATATAATATCAGTCCAAGAAAAAAATGAAGTGTGTGGATATAATTTTTTATCTTTGAACTTTTAATTAATTATGGTTTTAGTCATTAAGTTTTAAATTGGTGATTATAGTCATCAAACTTTTGGTCAAGTTTAAACATGATCTCTAAACTTTAAAATCAACAATTTTGATTTATCAACTTTTTTAATCGATTTTGGTTTTGACTACTAGACTTTAAAACAAGATATTAGGACCAAAATTGAATAAAGATCAAGAATAAAAAATATTTAATTTGAAATTGAGGGACAAAAAGTAAAATTGGTCAAATTTTCCGTATGCATCAATTTAAAATTTTGGTCTGCCAATTTGGCAAAGGAAAGTGGGATTTGGTTAGTTTAGTTAGGAGCACAAGAAGTGATGAAGCGGTGAGGCGTAGGTAATGGTTTAGTTAGGGCACGCGGACACATTTGAAACTTGAAAGTGTGTCTCAAGCGAGTCCGGATCAGAATATCAATGCTTCTCCTCTTCTTTCAATATCACATCGTGTTTATTGATATAATCCACATAATGAGCTCTTTTAAAAAAATCTGAATTTTTGATCTATTAATTAATTATTCTGATTAGAGAAGAGGAGAAAAATTGCTTCTTAGAATACCCTGCTCCGTCTCAGGCTCAATTCCCTTGAATTTTCATTCCCCTCCCACAATTTCCCACTAAGTTTTTTTTTACCTTCCCCAATTCAAAAAAACCCACATAAAGTACATGAAAAGTGTAGTGTGTGTATATATACATATATATATATATATATATATATATATATATATATATATATATATATATATATATATATATATATATATATATAAAAGCAAGCAGATCGAGAGCTATTTGGTGAGTACTCTAAAATGCGAAATCTTCTCGAGATTGCCTCATCAGCTCGCTTCAATCTTCTCTCGACCCCAACCTTCCGTTTCAACTTGACTTCTCCAAATCTACTTCCTTGACTCAAGGTCCTCATTCCCTTCATCATCATTGTTTTCAACATCCTTTTTGGGGTCATCAGAAAGAGATAGCACTGCTAGGAAGGAAGCGTTTTAGAGACTCCTATATCATTGACACTTTGTTATTCCTATCAAAATTAATTTGCATTTATTACATGCATTGACAGGCACTCAAAGTAACAAATTAAATATGAGAAGCACACTTGATTAATTTGCCATCATCATAAATATGTTCGGCACAAATTTTTAGTTTCTAGGGCTTATTTGATGCGTTTTACATGTTCATTTATCTCTAAGCAATCAGTTAATAGTAAGTAGTACACTGATTTTGCTTAATATTTGAAGTTGGTGCTTAATCATATCTGATCTTGTAGGGGAGAAAGAGTACTATGAGAAACAATTGGTCACCCTCAAGTCTTTCGAGGATGTTGATTGTGAGTGAATCTATCATCCAATGTGATGGATCGGAGGACGACAGACGAGAGCTTCGAGAACAAGTGCAACATGAGAGAGCGATCAACATATCTAATTGGAAAAAGATTTGTTGCTTGCTTTTAAGGTTATCTCCCCCTTAATTTGAATTTACTATTAATAATATGGTAACCTCATGCATTTTTTAATTTACACATCTAGGTCTGTGTAATAATAATATATGGACCTTGGTTGCTTTATCTTCATCATTTTTGTTTTTGCCTTTTGCCCTAATTATTAATTTGACGACGAAGGTACGTATAATTAAATTAAAGCAAAGGAAGTGGCAACAGTAAAGAGTGGGTCCATTGCAGTGTCTGCATAAACGTTAGATTCTCTGCTAGATCTCATGGCTAGTGGTGTTCGGTGGTTCACGCACATTTTCATGAAAGGACAGATGTCTATAAGTATTCCATTGGCAAACTCAGATTGCACCCAGTAGGCATTGTCATCTTTGCTACTATAATGGCTACTCTAGGTATATTCTCTCTCTTAATTACCTTGTCTCCTCTGGCCACTCATTTACATCCAAAATACTTGATATTTATAACATATACTTGCCTAATTTGAATTGATTGAGGAGGTTAAAAATGATATTTTCAAAATGTTCATGTACTCCCTCCCTTCTTAAATATAAGAGTTAGTTAATTTTTTCTGGAGAATTATAAGAAAGAAATTTAAATAAGGTAATTAAAATTGATTTTTTTTTCAATTGTTTCTCTAAACTAGTTAAATTGACTTGTTAGCCAACATGTGAACTAATGATATACAAAATATGTTATGAATAACTGGTTCATTTTGTTTTTATAAGATTATCCAAAAAGTCAATCAACTCTTACATATATTTAAGAGGGTGAAGGTGCAAAACTAGCCACCGTAAATTTTCAAATGGACAACTTTGGAACCCGTAAATTGGATGGTGCAAAACCGTACATTATAAATTAAAATGGGACAAATTTAGCCACGCCGTTAAGTTGAAGCTAACAGACGTTTTGATTTAATGAAGGTGGGCCCACGCCAACACAAACGTCTGTTAGCTTCAACTTAACGGCGTGGCTAAATTTGTCCCATTTTTATTTATAATGTACGGTTTTGCACCATCCAATTTACGGGTGCTAAAGTTGTCCATTTGGAAATTTACGGTGGCTAGTTTTGCACCTTTACCCTATTTAAGAATGAAAGGAGTATGATATAAGATTATTATGGGTTTTCAAGTAAGACAAGTTAGTTTAGAAAAAAAATGATAAATATAATATAGAAAAATGGATTGAGGTCCTTAGTATATACGACTAGTTGAATTCAACATCCATCAAGCTCTTTGATATGTTCGGTTATGCGATACGTTCAAAGGCTTTCAGGTACTGATTGAGGCTGTGTGGAACAATTGCTAGGCACGGCATCTGAGAAGATGAACGAGGATATGATAGTTTGGTTGTGCGTAATTATTCTGACAACCACTACTGGCAGGAGTCAAGCTTTTACTCTGGTTTTACTGCAGAACCTCACCCGACAAAATTGTTCATGCCTATGCAGAGGTTTCATATACACATACACACACATGTATACATAAAGTGGTTGCCACTTGATCATGTATTGTAGTTATACACGAATATTAATAATGTGGAATCATATCATCATATAGGCGTAGCTAAGTATATTAAATGAATTATCTAGCTAGATACCAAGTGATGAGCTCTCAATAATCCTTTTGATCGCCAACTTCAATGAATGGCCTATAAATTGAAATACGATATTATTACGATTATATCTGACGTAAACGGAAGGTAGTAATGTATATGGTGCGTATATGTAATTTAAATTTAACGCATTGCATTGCGTTGGATGTATATAGATATATTTAGTTTAATAAATTACACCCAGACTTAGATTATATATGTCTATTGATTAAGAGGAATTTTGGAAAAGGTGGAAATAGAACGACCAGAAGATTTAACTCTAAAAGAAGGACATGAGATAGGAGATTCGGTTCTGAAGAGGATTGTAGAACTGCCAGAAGTAGAGAGAGCATTTGTTCATCTTGACACTGAATGCCATCGTAAGCCTTGACACTTCTTCATTCTCACTACCCCCACTGTAACCATCTTCTTAGCTGGCTCTTTTTTGAGCCCATATATGAATCATAATGTCATGCACTGCTTCATCTATAACGCCAACTATGAGAAAATTCTCAGCATTGTTTGTGTTGATAATACCTTGATAATGTACGCCTCTGGGTAGTTTATTATTAAGCCTTGTAGACTATATATATTTTATATTTTGAAAAATTAAGAGATTATAATATATATGATATATTGCATTTGGTTCAATCGTGCATTCACTATTATGATCATTGGCAAATTGAACATCGTCTTCTTGCGTACGACGTGCTGTCATGATTTATAAGTTGACGTGACGACAGAGATAGAAAACATAAAATTTCTGCTTATATCATCACCTATCTCTTCTGTTTTCATAAACATAGAATCCAATCTAATCAGATGGAGACAATTCTGTTTTATATCGAGTGATAATGTATTCACGTATTTTAACGAGAATTCGGTTCTTAGTTTATCACGTTGTGGTGGACTATTCTCGTCCTTTATACCCATGAGGCCATGACTATCATAATTTTCAGTCTCTTGTCACTTTACAGTGAAACAGATAAGTTTGGAAGGTTCCACTTCAAGTACTACATTTCATTTAGTCCAATTGGTAAACGAGTTTGACTCATAACTATGCGGTTGTGAGTTCGAATCCCGTTGATGTGAGTACCTTATTGGTGGGCGATCTGTAAGTACCTTTGTAAGTCTCTTTGAGCCCGGAGGCATACCATAACCCTGGTAAGCCCCCACGACCCAACTCACCTAAACATTTGTTGTATTAAAAAAAAGAAAGGACTCCGTTTTGATTGGATGCAGATGAAACATTATAACTCTCAAAGGCCCAATTCTTTCTTTTCCTTTCTCTCCTATTCCTTCTTATTCCCCTCATCACATCGTTCAAAATAATCCGAACCAATGATTATGAGAGAGATTTGGGGGCGGTTATTAAAGAGAAAATAAAGGGAGGAGGTTTTAATTTCATATAAGTGTATTGACAACTCTCTTCACTTGTTAATCAAAGCTATTGCAATTATTAATTATAATCACTAACAACTTCTTAGACCTCTTTAAATATAAATCTTTTATTTGAGATTAATGTATAATTGTCCAAAAATGACATTAGATTTACACGCAATACCCGTCTATTTCTAGCTTTCTTAAATCCGCAAAGTTCGAAGTTTAGATCCACACTGGAATACAAAAGTGGTAAACATTTAAATATTTTATACATATTTATTAATGTTAATCTTCGACTGACTTTATCAGTACAATAAATTAGTTTTAAGGGGAAAAATAATTATAAATAGTTTAAAATAATGATAATTTTTCGTCTTTAATTGTTGTGAAAAAAGTTAAAGTTATTTTATAATTAGGGCAGGAGAGAGAACACTTATCACATTCCTTCCTCCTTTGCCTAGTTAAAGTTATTTTATAATTAGGGCCGGAGAGAGAACACTTATCACGTTCCTTCCTTCTTTGCCTACCTGCAACTAATTTGACAATTTGTTCTTGATTTAACTTCTCTTAGCAATCCAACGCTAATTGACAGTCAACTAATTCATATTTAAGGGGTAGAATTGATGCCCAAATATGTAGAATTTATTCCGTTTCTGTTTCATAGAATTCAATAACAATTCTCATCCTATAGTGGACAAGTCTAATTAGTAGTTGGGCCAACTATTTATTGATCCATAAAAGGTTTTAAGATCATATAGATTCTGTTCACACTAAATACCCATATTTAACGCACTTAAGAATCATTATTCACTTGCAATTCACACCCCGCATTTATTAGAAATCTTTTTGGAGCTATGATTTAATCTTTATACAGCCTAACATGGAAATGCTTACGTACATTCTCTTCATCACCTCCTTGATTCTTAATCCCTTATTACCGTATTATACCTTCTTGTGTTTTTTCTCGCAAGGATACATATAAAATGGAACATCAATTATTATTAACAGATCAGATGAAATTTCAATGTATTTGAAATTTAGATGGTTATTAAAAACTTTAATTTTCTTTTTTATTTATACTGGTGGAAATCTTAGTTATAAATTGGATAGTTATTCAAATGAAAAGAAGCTATGGAGCATTATTTGCATTTGGAAAGCAATATATATAACAAAAAGGGAAATTATATTGATAAGGCGGAGGCCAACTGTAATGTTGTAATATAAATGAAAATAGGAGCTTGTAGCTGCAGTAGAAGATGGATGTGTGATTATATTTACAAGAAAAAAAATTTAAGTTAAAGCTGGCATGACCTACGTTTACTAAAGCGATCAAATGACAAAAAAATGTATGAGGTGGTTCAGACTTGGACAATAATGAAGGCGGGCTTAAGTGCAAAAATGCCTATATAATTGTCACAAAAGTGCAAAAATAATCATGTAAAATTTTTTGGAGCAAAACTGCTTATCAAATTTTAAAATTGGGGCAAAAATGTCAATCACAGTTAATTTTTTAACTTTTTCACTCACCATCCTCTATTGCATCATCATCATACAAGGGCAAATAAATATATAAGTCTGCCACATGTTTTAGTGATGAGAGATGAATTGACAGAAAATGTCGCGTCAAAAAGTCAAAAAATTAACTGTGATGAGCATTTTTGCCCCAGTTTTGAAATTTGATGGGCAATTTTGCTCCAAAAATTTTTACATGGGCATTTTTGCACATTTGTGACAATTACATCACATTTTTACCCTTTAATCCTAATGAAGGCCATAGGAGGCATCAATAATGAAGAGAGAGCCTATCAAACATATAGAGTAGTAAGAAAAATCAACAAAAATAGTTAATAAAATAATTGGATGAAACAATTTGGTTAACAAAATATATCAAGTTATGTATTACCTAAAAGTATACATGAAACTACTTGTTTCAAAAACTAAGCACCTCATCATAAACCAGCTGTGTAACTATTTTCCAATTGGGCACAGCATTTTTCAATTACCTATCCAAAACGGAGAAAATATTTGCATATAATTATTAGTCTATATATAACACACCCCTTCGAAGAGTCGCCACCTTGAAGGTAAATTTTGAAGTGAGAGATTTGTTAACCATAAAAGGACTTATATTAGACACGTGTACACTACCTCCTAAAGTAAATATAATCGAGATAAGTGCCAATGTAAATATATATAGCCTCATCACTTGGCCATTCCTCCCCACTACTCACTCAGCCACCTTGTCACCTTGTCTCTCTCAGAGCTAATATGTAGTTTCTAGCTCTCTCATATCACCATATATGCTTTTCTGGTAAAAAAAATATATCACCATATGCTTTTCCCTTCTTCATAACACTATTCTCTCTGTTATCTGTTCATTCATCTATTATCATGAAAATTCGTGAGATCAATTTCTTTGGCGACGATGCTGTCATGTCCAACCCTTCCGGGTCGGAGCCCCACCAAAACTCACCGCCCGAGATGGCTATCATAACCCAGCCACGTGGCAGCCGGAGCTACATGATGACCAACCAAATGTACAACAACAACAACAACAACATGACAACAAGATCACAGCCACAACAAATATTCCCCATGCAAGCCCATAATGCGATGCCTATATCTATGATCAGGCATGGAACTCAACTCAATCCGACCCGTTATAATTATCGGGTTTCTGGAGCCCCGGAAACGAGTATGGACATGTACTTGCGAGGTGGTACTAGTGTTGCTAGGCACCCATATGACGTCGTTCCCTACTCCTCCGTTGCCAGTGGGGCCCAACCTATTCGTTCATTTCCAGCAATCCAATATGGTAGTGGTGATGAGGAACATGATGGTGGCGTGCCAACAATGATGACCAGGTATTTACTTGGGGCATTGGACCAACCAATTAATCCTTATTACCCCTACCTTGCGTTGACTAAGCCGTTTGACCACGTTCACGCGGAAGTCAACCTGGATTTGAAGCTCTAGCTCCAGGGTTTCCAATACTACTATAATTATATGTATCATCCTTATATATAATAAAATAAATGTTGGAGCCTTTTATTTTCTGTCTTTTTATTTTTCCAGCGTCTGGCTGTATGAATATATTATATATAGATATGTTTGGAGTCCATGCATGGGCTCTGGTGGTGTTATAAATTGCATGTAATTTAAGAGAAGGGTCCATGGATGCATATTGTTAGATTATAATATAGGGTTAAGGGTCAAATCTAGCACTCTACTATGGCCAAAAGGTCACCCAACATAAACAACTATTGGATGGCTCAAAAGTAGCACACATCTATTCAAAAATGGCTCAAAAGTAGCATTTCCGTCAACTTTAACTGGTTTGACCGTTAAGTTTGACCCGAGCATGCCACGTCATGCGTCACGACACCCAGTTTTGCCACGTCATCTGCCACGTCACCCGCCACGTCACCCAATAATGGGTAGTGAGTGGGCCATTGGGTAACGTGGCGGTTGACGTGGCAAAATTGGGGTGAAGTGGCGGGGTGACGTGACATGCTCGGGTCAAACTTAACGGTCAAACCAGTTAAAGTTGACGGAAATGCTACTTTTGAGCCATTTTTGAATAGATGTGTGCTACTTTTGAGCCATCCAATAGTTGTTTATGCTGGGTGACCTTTTGGCCATAGTAGAGTGCTAGATTTGACCCTTAACCCTATAATATATATTGTGTGTCAACCATGACAATGAAAAAACGTACGTATAAGCAAAACATGGTAGTGCTTGATTAGTTATATATAGCTAAGGACGGCGTTCGCCGATCTCAATGGAGGATGTATGGCTTTTATATATTGATCATATATATTTGGATGTGTCTCTTAATTTCCAGTGGAAACTAATAAATGGATCGGACTTCATATTTATAATCTTTAGAGAAGAAGCTGCAATAAGAATTAGGAAAAATGTGCAAATCAGATACTAAACTTTGTCTCTAGCAGAGTTTATAATACTCAAGTTTCAAGATGTGCATCAATAATACTCATCTATTTTTTTTATCAGAAATAATACTCATCTATTGAATATAGAACAAATTAAATGTAATACTGTCGTTAAATTTGGATAGTTTGCGTTAAAATTTTATTGTCATAAGGTCACTAGAAATCATCTAATTATTACCATGTCCCAAGATACTTAAGGGCAATAAAATTCAATTAAGAAAAGACTGTAACGCCCTTGATTTCTAGTCTGATATAGGAATTATTTTTTTCAATCAAGAACGTTGTAGTCTTTTCTCAATTAAATTTAATTGCACTCAAGTCTCTTAGGATGTGCAATAATTAGATTATTTCTAGGAACCTCATCATGATAATGAAATTTTAATATAAACTATCCAAATTTAACGATGCTATTACATTTGCTCTATGTCCAATAAATGAATATAATTCACTGGAGCATCTCACAGAACTTATATACTAGAAACACTCTTATAAGCAAAGTTTAGAATCAAATTTACTCATTTACCATAAAAAAATAAGAATGACCGTGAAACGTGGCGTGTTTGAGTTTCTCTTCAAAGCCATCCACGCGCAGATACAAATAGCCATTATTCATTACTTATTTAATCTACTTACAAACAATAAACACTTACTTGTAATGTTTTGCTTATTATACGCAAATATTCATCTCAATTATATGCATTACATATATAGAGAGACATACAAGATACAACATACGACTCTGAACCCAGTTTATCCCTTTTAATTACTGGTTTGATGCATTGTTGTCCCATTAATTCCAGAAGTTTCCTTAACTGATCATTATAATTTTATTTGCCAAATGGGTTTGCAGAAAATGGTTGGTATTTATGTCCGGGTGGGGACTTTCAGTAACAAGTTAAAGCAGGTTAAGATTACAAAATTGCTTCGCATGTACGCGGAAAAAACTGTTAATAGTTTACCTAATTTTGATACATCATTGCTAAATATAAGAATTTATTGACTATCTTTTTAGATATTAAGGAAGTGAAATGAGCTATTTAATCATATCATATTTTGTACATAATTGGATTAGTTGTTAGATAATTAGTCAAATAAACTAGTTTAGGTAAAAAAATTTAGGCGAATCAATTTATAAGTAACTTATTTATCTCTCTAAGATTTTTCTAAAAAATGTCAACCAAATCCTATAGTTAAGAATAGAATGAGTATAATTAAAGCATTAGAAATATTAGATAAGTCAATTGATAGGATATTTTCTTTAAATTCTAACAATCTCCCTCAATTCCTCCCTCAATTCCACCCTCTTCTCCTATTTTATTACTGCTAACAAGTATCACACTAATAGAGGTAATTTTTTTTCAAAAAAAAAGACAAAAACGTAAAGAGATGATTTTTTTGGATTTAATTCAACACTTTTTTTATTCAATAAATATATCATCATTTAACACTAATATTAACTTCTCTAATTGAATACTTACTTAGATCTCATTTGTAAGATACATAATTACAAGGGCGAAGGAGCAAAATTAGCCACCGTAATTTTCCAAATGGACAACTCTAGCACCCGTAAATTGGATGGTGTAAAACCGTACATTATAAATCAAAATGGTGCAAAGTTAGTCACGACGTTAAGTTGAAGCTAACAGACGTTTGTGTTGGCGTGGGGCCCACCTTCATTAATGTGTGTAAACTTAACGGCGTGACTAACTTTGTACCATTTTGATTTATAATGTACGATTTTGCACCATCCAATTTACGGGTGTCAGAGTTGTCCATTTGGAAAATTACGGTGGCTAATTTTGCCCCTTCGCCCTAATTACAAATAAGAAGACATTAAACTACATTAGATGATAACAAAGTTGATTTGAGTCTGCAAGGAGTTAACCAATACCTTAATATCCTGTTACTACTATACTGACGTTATTGATGTACTACTTATAAAGTACATATGTAGACTTTTTATAAGTCAAGACATATTATAACCTTAATGAGCTTAAAAGCCCAACTTACCTAGTTTTTGTTTGTTATAAAAACAAATAGATTAGGCGCCCAGAAAGATAGATGAATGTAATCCCAGGAAAAAAAAAATCTTAGACGCTGAAATTTTAGGAAGCGTGGCCAAGAGAAGAAAATTAGTTAGCATTAAAGAAATGAATGTAATCAAGGTCACAAAAAAGAAGCAGCCATTATTTGTATACACAAATAGGAAGCCCTTGCTATGGACAAATTGTAAAGGGTTGGGATGGCGGGTGGTGAAGACAAACGCACACTTTCCTGCTAACGACAAACAATTTTTACACACAAACCCCTCTCGCCCTACACTACTGCGCAAAGCCATCTATCACAATGGATCAGTTGAAATCACACTATACCACAATATTGCATCAAATGTCAAAACCATCCATTTGCAAAGACTCTCTAGTTAACTTAGAATCATCAGTTTCCGTTCCTTGCGACTTTTTTAACTTTGCCACCAGAACCCACATATTGGCAAGCTCATTTTCCAAGTAAGCTTCTCTTTGTTTTGACTCCTCAACTTTTCTTTGAAGCTCTGCCTCTCTGTGATCCTTCTCCAAAAGAGCAGCTTCATATGACAGTTCCTTCTCTTTACTCAGCGCCAGTTCTCTCTTAATATCCGAGTTTGATGGCCCTTGATCTGTTCGTTTAACATGACTTTCCCTCCGTCCATTTCGTACTACAGGGATGTTTCTACGTTGGGTGGGGGAGCTTTTGGATGCAGCCAGCTCAGCAGCAAGTTTCTCATTATGGTTCATGAGCTTGGCAACTTCTTCTGATAGTGCCTTAAGCTCAACTGCGGCAGCTGAAGCCAATCCTTTGGCATACGAGCTCTCCTCTGCAAGTTTCTGATTCCGGAGTTCTAGCTGCTCCTTTGATTCCGTTAATTCTGCCACCTTCAAATTCAGCTCTTCTATCTGATGCACCGAATTAGAAAGTTACCGGAATCGGTAAACTATACGGAATAAATGCCAATTTATATGATAGAATCGTGACGAAAACAATTTAATAATTACTAAAACAAGAGAAAATCTCTCCAGGCTTCTTTCCTTCCCTCCATTTTTGTTTTTTGGGTGGGGTGGGTGGGGGGGGGGGGGGATGCGAAGAGATTTTGATGAATCTACCAGCCTACTATTTTTAGATTAGGTGTTCAATTTTATTAATGTTTCACAGCTCACATGGATTAACCCCAATGACTCATGAGTTAAGAGCCCCACCCTTATATTAGATCGTGGGTGAGCCAAACTTCTTTCCTAAAATTTCTTCATGGGTTCAATTTAGTCTCAACTATTATGGTAACACTAGAAAAACAAAGAAAGAAAATTCAAATATATGGTCGATACATTTCAATAGTTGAAAAGTTGCTCTTGTTAGATTATGCGTTTGAAATTGTGATTGTCTAGTCTAAAAATCAGATACCTGTGCTTGTAAAAGAAAAACCTCGTTGGACCGGTTCCTCATCCCATTTTCTTTGTCCAAGTGACTTTCACCATGGTGTTCATTAGATATAGAGAAATGCTGCGAATGATCTACAGGGACAGAGCTTTTTAACTCAAGTGCATCTGCAAGCTGCTGTTTCAGGGAGGCAATTGTTTCTTGAAAGCTTTCACATTCATGTATCTGACGTTGTCAAATAATTTGGTTAACAGATAAAACAGCATGATAAGAACATTTTGGATTTCAGTGCCAAGAGCAAGTGTTGCACCTTTTCATTGAGCTGCTCTTGAATTACACGATTGTCTGCAGTTTTAACCTGAAAATATGCAAAATAGCGCAGAGCATTGAATGAGCAAATTGAGCACATGCTGTTTTCATATTTGAAATTTATGATGTTTTCATATTTAGATAATTAAATGATCAACACTGCCTTGCATTATCAGAGAATTGCCTAAAATTCACTCAAAATAAAGTTGACAAAATTTCTGTGCAAATGGAATGATTAAGTTGGCAAGTAATAACAAGAAAAAGTATGACCTCAAGTTCAAAGGTTTTCTCATTTAATTGAGCCACCAGTTCCTCGACAGTCTGCAGATGAATCAAACAGCGATAACTAAGTTGACTGATAACACATGAAACAGAAACAGCGGTGTCAATTGAGAGCATACTTGTGACACTCCTGATTGATCTAACTTGTCCGAAATAATGAAGGAATCGGCAATTTGTTTTTCAAGCAAATCTATTTGTTTATTCTTAGCCTTAATCTCATCTTTCAGTCTTTTAATCTCCACCTGAAATTTTAAAAAGCAAAATAAGTGTAACTTTCAGGCATAGCAAAGCGATAGCATCCATTAGCCCTACACCCATAGGGTAACAAACAAAAGATGATAGAAATATACTTGAATCTGATCCTTCTCAGGGTTTTTCACTGCTTCCTCGGATAGTCTTTTCAGAGCACTAGAATGAAGTGCCACCTCTCCAGACAAAATCTTTTGCTGCTCCCTCAGAAGATCAATTTGATCGATTGATTTTATGCTTGTCTAGACAATAAAAGAAGAAAGCTACATCATAGAAGAAAAACGTAGATGTTCACAAGTGCTAGTAAAAAAAAATGTCTGCCAAAATGATCGCCAATATGAAAGACATAATGTGTTGGTTACAAACCAAATAATGGGTTACTCTACACATTCAGGACACAGAAATACCTTGCTCCATACTCATCTTTTGAAGAATGACAAGGATATTATACGCACATTATGATGGCTATACTAAATACTTAAAAAAGCATATATGCATCATAAAGAGTATTCAAATCGTTTTAGTGCATGGCAAAAAAAAAATCGTTTTGGTGGTTTTATGAAATGCAGGCTATTTGTGACACAATGGTTTTTGTATTGGTATATGACAACACATAAATATAGGGCATAGCATGTGGTGTTTTGTTCCGTCCATAATTAAAGTGAACGAGACATAATGCTAGAAATTAACATTCCTCGGCAATTAATTACATACCAGAGGCGTCTCTTGTCCCAATAAACTATCATCATGATTTTCTTTGTCATCTTTAACCTCCAATACAAGATCCGCAGATGGAGAACTTTCCGTAAGTAAAGAATGGGAAAGCCTGGATTCCGTATGATTGCCACTTTCTGCTTGAGGGGTAGAAGGTGTGCTGATAGATTTTGCTCCACTGGATTTATCACTAGGGGCTGTCAAGGCACTTGATCCACTGTCTCGTTTCTGATCACAAACAATAAATAAACAAGCGTAAACAAATATAAAACCAATATTTGAAGAATGACAACAGAAAATGCATAAGACCTCTCAAAAATTATCAGATGTTAAGCAAGGTAAACAATTTATGCATGTGTAAGCATATATTTTGGGCTACCCAATATCGATAAACTTGAATAAATAATGAACTCAAATGGCAAAAACGGCTGAAGATAAGTCTTGAACTTGTCTATAACTACATGTAGCCACTACCAAATTAGGCTTTAAAATGATGGTCAAAACTCTCAGTTGCTTGAAGGAAGAAAAAAAAAATATCAGCTGCTTGTTAATGCACATAAAACTTGGAACTTCCATTGTACATTGCCAACAAGAATAAGGGATAATCAAGACATGAAACTAAGTTCATTGTGATGAACTCAGAGAAAGCTCCATTTGATTATACATAAAGTTCTGTAAAATTTATTTACTTTTAAATGATATATGTAATAACAGACACTGCCTTCCCGCAAAACCAAATTCACAAATAAAGATGAAAAGGTCATCACAAGACCAAACTAATATAAATTATTTTAAAGAACATAATCTGATTATCCTTGTAGGTTCTCAATTCCTAAAAATGGCAGTGCTATAAAAATTGAAAAGGAGACAAAAAATGGAGTTTGGTCTGATACTTTTAAGATGAAAGTAATAGATGCGTTCAATATAACTAAGGCATGCACATGGCATTGTTCAATATAATAGATGCACCTAGCATCACCAAAAACCCATTGAAAACCTTACCCGTGACTTCAACCAATTTAGGAGTCCGTGTTTCTTTGTCTTCTTCTCCTCCTTGAGAGAATCATCAGCTGACTCTGCATTTACTTCTAAATTAACATATGAATCGATATTCTCCTCTTCTAGGATTAAATCCCGTCTTTTGTATGGAAGGTAGGCCAGCTGTAAACATGATTAAATTTTATGAAAAGGGAAGAATTAAACAGGCCGTCAAAAAACTAAAATAAATAGATGTTAAAAAATCATGAGAGAAACACCTCTTCCTCGCCAAAGGAATGTCTTCTTCGTGGAGCAGACCGGTTAGGAAATCTGGATGAGGGTGATGTTTTTGTGGAGACCAAAATTAACTTGGTCAACCGTTGGATCCTGCTTAATAAAGCAGCTTTGGCTTCCTCTTCTTCCTCCAATCTAGATTGCAGGGCAACTTGACCATCTTCTAGCTTCACATATTACATGACAATAATAGAAGCATTCAACTTCAGAACATGGCATTTCAAAGAAAAACACTGGTGAGAAGTCCAAAAAACGCTAAACAAAGTTTATTATTTCTCCAACTCTAATTACAAAACAATTTACAGTAGGGCTAACATCCCTTGAAGGAAATCCTAATGATGACAGGCCGGTGTAAATTACCAAATGGTACCTCCACTACCAGTCTATGTATGGTCATAAGGCCACACGCCTCCTAAACTGATTCAGCAAAGTACCAAAACCAGGACACTCATATGACAAAGAAGCATACAGAACAGCAGCATAGCTAAAAACACAAAAACATAAAAATCATAACTTATAATTGACCAAAAAATACATAGGCTCAGGCTGAGATTAAACAACTCTCCAAATATATGCAAAATAACTTTCACCAACTAAAGACGTTACAAAGTGTCCACTAGATGGAGTTTATGGGGGGATAGACATACGTATCCGTAACCCTGCAAGCAAAGAGGCTATATCTAGGATTTGAACCTATTACCTCCAAATCACATAGCATAAAACTTACAGCTGCGCCAAGGCTCACTAACTAAAAGAAAAGTAAATTATGCTGGACTTTTGAGAACACATTAAATTGTTCGCATTTAAAATCAGTTTTGTGCCATGGTAAAGCCATCGTGTGTGCCAAGAATTAAAAATTAAAAATAAAAAAAAACAATCAAAATTCTGAAAATTGTAAAATAATATTACCTTTTGTTTTAGGAGCATGATATCATCTTCACCGGTACCTTTGGGCAGAATTGTGACTATGCCCTTCTTCAATTGTTCCAACTCTTCTTTCAAGCATCGTATTTCATGTTGATATTTCTTGATTAGTGATTTCTCATCAATTATCTATGCAAGTTCAATGTTTTAAGATTCAATAATATGGAGAGGTAAAGGGATTTAACAATGCTATCATCTCAAAGAATTGATGGGGGCGAGGGGGGACAAATAAAGTAATTGGCACCAAAATAAACCCAAGAACTTATCTTATTTCAACCTAAGGGGATTTTAAGAACTTCAATAGAAAGAAAACTTAAATATCAAGAAATATGCTTGCCTTGTTTTGGGCTGCTTGTATTTCAATGTGTTTTGCCCTGTGCGCAAACTTCAATGTATTATGCGTTTCTTCAGCACTACTCGATGAAGGAGTTACGGTGCAAATGAGCTGTATTTCAAATGACAACAAAAGAATAAACCAAATAGATTGTTAGTTTATTTCAAGCTTCACAGCCACAGATTAATCTCATGCCATGGCATTATTTTTCACAAAGAAATCCATGTGTGCTCATATCTGAAAATTTATTTTATACACAAGGAAGCCTTACAGAGACACGCCCATGACCACTGAGTGAAGATTGTAGTAATCTGGTCAACTTGGAGTCCCTATAAGGTATGTGACTAGCTCTACCTTCAGTCAATTTCGAAATAACCTGTACAATAGTAATTCAGGTGTTCCATTTAAGAAAATTCATGTTAATAAACACGATGACATTTTGAAAAGCTAGTTTTCATATCATAGAACATGATAGATTCCGTTGAACTCCAGTGCAGATATATTTATTATCAATTGTATTAAAATGTGAAAGCATCAGCATGTCATATACTCATATGCTGCTTAATTACATGGCCTTGTTCATGTAATCTAATTCTTGTGTCTTATAACTCAGTGCAATAGACAAAAAACTTCAGAGCAATGAACAAAAACTAAGGAGGATATGAGGAGATGTGTTAGTAGTGTGCATAGGAGAATGTGTACCAAGCTACATTTTTATGAATAAAAAATTGAATTTTAGTGGTGGTGGTTACAAATCTACTTGGAAACAACTAACCAACCACTCCGAACTATATGAGAGGGTAAATGGTGTTGGGTCTGCTAGTGATGAATAAGAGTTAACTGGTGAACATACCAGATTTGAATTACCAATGTAAACCCTTTAACCAATTCAATGGTAAAATTCACTAGAAACCAGGTCCCATAAAAAAAGATGAGGGGTTTTAATATGAAATTATGGCAGATACTTTCCAGGGTCCAGCCACTCATGTATACCCTCATTAAAAGAAATACATCACTGGCGACAAATAAGAGAGTGGCACAATCAGATTAGGCTTGGCTAACAACAAAGTTTGAGGCCTCACAGTGCCGAGAGTTAGAAGACTCTTGTTGATATAAGATCCTTCTCTCCTTCTCATTCCAGTTGTTTCAGCCTTTGAGCTCTCAGAACCTGCCAGATCGATGAGGTTCTGCATGTATAAGTAAAAGATTAAAAGAAAGAAAGAAACAACAGACAAATGTCAAGCATTCACATAAAATGTGCAAACAAAAGAAGTGCAGCCAAAACGTGGTAAGGCAGTGTTCAATAATTACCAGTTGTGATAGTGTTACAGCTTCTCCTTCATTATTTTCACCGCATGGACTGCTCTCAACAGTCTGTTACAAGATACCATAGAATTACAACTCATGAATGCAATCTTATTTTAGATGAGCAAATGGGTAACAACAGGAAATCAAGGAAATTAAAGGTTATGTGCTGATGCAGTAAGAGCATAACATATAATCGGGTTGATCAAATAAAACAAGATCAATCTTCCTTAAGTTCCAGTAAACCAACCAGGGTAAATATGGTATGGCTCCTGCTGCTAAGTATGTTGAAATTTGTGGACCCAACATGTCTGTGTTCTGTTAGCAAACAAAAATGGTCAAGGTAAGCAAGACAGGAAGACATAGAATGACAAAACTCAGCAGTGTTTCGATCAATTATAGTTGTAAAAACCAACTACAATTCTCATTAATGAAACAAGCAAAATAGATGAATTAGTTTTGACCAACAACCCAACAATAACATGATAGATGAAACTACTTTGAAGAGGATCAAAACATGTCTACTACTTAATACACTTACTCTTTTTAAAGGGGTAAATATCATTTTGGCCAATGAACAATTACTCAAGTATCAATTAACACAACGAACAGTAAATGGTACTCCCTCCGATCCTAATTATAAGTCGCCTTTGACTTTTTTGGAAAATCCTAAAAAAGCAAAATAAGTCAATCATAGATTGATTTAACTAATTTTTTCCCTTAAACTAGTTTGTTTAACCTGTAAACTAATGACTAATATAAAAATTTATCAAATATATCATAATTTAATAACATATTTTGTAACTTTAATATCTCCAAAAAAAGTCAACCGTGACTTATATTTAGGACCGGAGGGAGTATTAGTTTACTCTTAGAACAATTAAAAGGGCAAATATGCAAAAATAGCCATTGTAAATTTAAAAATGTGCAACTATAACTCAGGTAAATTTAAGGGGGCAAATCTGTACACTGTAAACCAAAATGGGGCAAAAGTAACCCCTCTATTAGACAGAGTTAAACGTACGTTTTCCAGACGTGGCCCCACAATCAGTAAATGACGTGTCATGCATTTAAGGATGCAATATGTTGATGAGACTTTATTTTTTCAAATGATTATAAAGAAGTAAGGTGAATTTTACATGATTTGGGGTTCTATTTGGTTTCTTATCGAAATGATTTGGGGGTTTAGAGTTCGTTTCAAGTGATATATGGTTCAACTGGATACATTTTAGCTTTCACAGAGGATTTTGGAATTGACACATTGTTTACTGATGGTGGAGCCCACGTCTGGAAAATGTCTGTTTAATTTGGCCTAACAGAAAGGTTACTTTAGCCCCATTTTGGTTTACAATGTATGGATTTGCCCAATTTTTCTTTACAGTGTACGGTTTTGCCCCCATAAATTTACCAAAGTTATAGTTGCTCATTTTTAAATTTACGGTGGCTACTTTTGCACCTTTGCCCCAATCAAAAAGTATAATTTTGGCCAACACAGTGAAATTTTGCCTAACTATCATTAGGTAGTTACCACATGTTTACAAGTCACTAGTTACGTTATTGGCCAATCTAACAGCAGTTAGGCAAAATTTGATGGTGTTGACCAAAATGATACTTTTTAATTATTCTTAGGCAAAATTGATACCGTTTACTGTTCGTTGTGTGAATGATACTTGGGTAATTGTTCATCGGCCAAAATAATGCTTAATGCCTTTTTAAATGTGAAACCTTCCAAAATAAATCCAAACAGAAAACTAATGAGATGAAAAAGGAAGGTTCTTTTTTCTACCAGGTTCCTTAAAATAAAACTCCATATTAGAAATCACTTAAACAGAACCTATTGATAAAACAAGACAGAAAGACCTACTTTTATTGTATACAAACAAATTAAGTAGGGCAATTCACAAAAAAATAACTCCCCCAAGAAAAAAGCAATTTAAAAGGATGACAAAGAATTGACTATAAAACAAAGCCAGTTGATCCATTACCTTCTCCAGCTGCAATAAGGGAAAGTGCGTGAGCAGGGGAAAGAACAACCTCTTCCTTTATTCCCTCAACAAAGGTGCCCTGCGTGTCAATCAGGATATTATTGAGCAACCTTCTTCAAACATCAGTGTCAAGGCACATTCTAAAAGCTAATCTACATTTCACTTTATCCAATGAACTTGACCTTCAAAATTGAATTTGTGAGAAGCAAACAGAAAAAGTCAACACATCCAACCTTTACACCCAAATTAGTTATGCACAGTAAAGATAAAACACATGGAAAAAGGGGTAAGAAAATCCAAATAAGCACCTGAGCATCCTCTCTGATTCTTAAGTTCTGTCCAGCTGGATTCAGTAAGTCATTAACCACCTAGAAAACAAAAAAGAAAGGGAAGTGAAGCCACTAAAAAGTAAGGCATCAATCAGATATCCATTCATGCTGAACAGTTAAGTTGCGAAAAATAATATTTACATTATTAGAGCAAAAAGAAGTGTACCTCATTGTAGATCTCCAAGTATGAAACTCGAAGGAGAAACTCTCGGTTTGGAGTCTGGAGTGCCAAAACAGTAGACATGGTGATTTCTGCTAAGAGAAATACAATAAACAGAGGCAACAGATAGCTAATATTTAATTTACCTCTTGGATAATGCCAAATGCATCCTTCACAGCAAGAGGTATAATTCCAGGAGACCTTTGATCACCCTATAATTGTGGACTCCATAAGCATATAATCAAAACATTCACCAATCCCAGCATGTAAATTTTTTTTTTTTTTGGAAATTGGAAAAAGTTCCCCATTGAAATTTATATTAGAGTGAAGGATCTATGACAAAGCAACATTGCTCTCTTTATACACAAAGAAATGTTGCTTTCTATGTTTTAAAAAATTTTAGGTATCACCACAAGTCAAACCTCATACTAAACCCAACTGCTCTTGTGATCAACTTACTGTATACTTTACACACTGAATTCCATGGTAATTGAAAAACTCAATGCAAAGTAGCTACAATGTTCCATTAATATGTATGCTTGCAGAGTAGTTTAAACCAAGAGGTCAGAGAATGCAGTGTTGATTCATCAAGTTATATATATTGCATGATACGCAGGCTAAAAGTTGCAACTACAGCTTAAGCAATATTTTGGAACAAGATTATTCGCAAGCAAACAAAAGGACAATTCCTGACCTAGCATTATTCCATGGAACTACCTGAAAGGATGATACATAATTTATAACAATAAAACCAAAGGAGATGAAGACGTGTATAAATCAAATAAGGTCTCACATGCATTGTATGAGTCTTTCCGCTGCTCGTTACCCCATACGCAAATATTGTACCTGTGAAGAAAAACAAGAGGGGATTTATAAATAAGTTACCCAACATGCCAGATCTGCAAATAACCAAGAATTTCCGCAGCCACGCGTCTGTTTGTGTAATGATTTTAAATTAGCATGGTAAATGACAGACACCTAAGTGGAATAAGAGACCCTTCCCCAAAATTTACCAATTGAAGTGGAAGAACTAAACAACTAAAATACCCAGTGGAACTTCCCATATTACTTCATGTGAAACTAAAGTATCTCATAAAACCCTTAATTTCCATCAATTGGCTCCCTTTGAAGAGTTAATGCCATGGAGCCTATACTTTGTGACGATTGATGACCTCACTCAATTAGAATTTCCACTTACCAAACACCTTTGCAAGTAGCCCTTTGAAGTCATTTATTGCTAGCCCTAATACTAATTGATTAACACTCCAGTGAAATTAAATTTAGTTCATGTAACTACAGCAGAAAGCAACACATACTACACATACCCATCAGTCATCAACATAAAAGTACAACAAATAGGCCTGAGAAACATGTAATCTGCCACAAATTTCCATGTCCTTGTGATCAAGTCATTTTAATGTTATTCTCGTGTTATAAATGCATGAAATTCCAAACCTACCAATTACATAATACAAAAAAAAAACGTTATGCCAAACCACTGCTAAGATGCCAAGTTTCAAACCATTGGGGCACATCACGATCAGGCCACAAAATGAAGCAAACCCAAGGATAGTATGCAATCACATTTTATTGACAAGTGTGAAAGGAATTATTAGAGATCAACAAAGCTACGAGCATTTTAATTCTACATTTATGAATAAATATTTGATGAGCGAATTTTGGATGTCTTTAACTGTGAATTGGTTACAAAATTTTCATGTGCATATTATATGCTATAATTTTCAACGAGCATTGGCTCATAGTTTATCTCTGCAGTAAATCACATGATAACTTCCAACCTATTTAGTTGATATAAGACTTTTCAGCTTTGTATTATTTCAAAACATGCATCCATAACCCAACTACAATAAGAAAAAAAGACTGACTTTCTCACATGCATATATTTTGAACTTCAATCATATGAATAGCCAGCGAGTGGAAAGTTAATGTGACATACCATTGATGCCCTCCATAGCACCATTAACAATATGCTGAGCAGCAACATCATAGACATGTCGTGTTGTGGTTGTAGGACCAAAGACACGATCTGGAAATGAAAACAACAGAAAAGTCCAAGGACTCAGTTATAAATGACTGAAAAGAAAAGGAATTTTCACGAGATTGAATTTCACATAAAAGGTAAATATAGACAGTTAAACTCCATTCTTGGATGTCATACTTTACCATATGCATATGCTATGGATGGATTATACTCATTGCGCACAATAGTTTCTCCGTCAGCATACCACGCAATCTCCTCTCCATGACGTATTTCTCTTGGACTGTCCCATATATAGACCTAGTAAACTTAACAGCTATATGTAGATTGAAATCTAAGCATCACAGATAGTTTAGAAAAGCAGCACTCACTTCAGGGGGCGAAATCGGACCGTCACAGTAACATTTTCTTTCGCTCTTTCTTCATCTAAAGGCGTGCTTTCCGAATAAAAATACTGTGGCTTACTTCGAGCTGATGAAGAAGCTGGTGAGCTGAGACCATCTATGGTTGTTTCCAAAAATTGCTTCGACGACGATGTAGTGGAAGAGGACGGCGAATTGGCAGCTCTAGAATTATTCAATCCAACTCTTTTTGATTTTGCACCATGTTTTGATGCCATTGCTCTCTCCAAACCCTCTCAAGCCTTCAACACAACAAACAGGAGGAAAATAATATTCAGAGATTTTGATTTAACTTCAAAAGATACACAACACTACCTTACTCAGAAAAAAAACCTAGAGAAAGAACAAAAACACCAGCCTGAGCTTACTTGAAGTTATTAAGCTTCTATGCAGTATCACTACATTACATTTACACATACAGAAAGATAACAATGTACGGACCTATTCTCTATCATCCTAATCTCTAATTACAACATAAATTAAACATAATAAGGTGTAATCAGTCCATAATGAAGAATGCTCTCAGGAAATTAGGCTTGTGTTATCCAGGAGGACGAGAAAACAAACAAATTAACTTGAATTTCGCCTAATATATAGTTTAATCTTGTTTTCGCGGGAAATAAACAAGTGAGCTAAGAGAAGGACAGAATAATTTATATTACCTTGAAAAAATGAGAGAGATCCTGTGGAAGAAAGGAAGAGACAGATCGGAGAGTGAGAGTATCAGAGGGTAAGGAAAGAAAAAGAACACATAATAATAATAATAATAATAAGATAGAAAAGAAATGAAATGAAAAGAAAAGAGAGGATTCGGTGAATTACGAAAGGTAATATACTAATAACAACACAAAAGAGTTTTCAACTTTCAACTTAGCTGCCTTGCCTTGGAAGCGATGCCTCTCATCAATGCCAAAGACCCCATCGTCAATAATCACTTCACGAAGGTAAGCCAAATTTAATTCAATTCGTCATTAAGACCGCAATTAAGTCAAAGTGAATAATTAAAAGGTGATTAAGAAAGTCGGAAAGCGGAATTAATTAGTAATTACTTAATTTTGGTGGGGCCCTGGCTGGGGTGAAATTTGGTTTCCACAAATATCGCTCATATTTCTCTCTCAACCTTTTTGGCTGCGCTGTCACGAGAAGCGCGTGCGACAAGTTATGTGCAGAAGACGTTGGTGAGATTAGAAGGGGTGAGCCAATCATATTCTGCAACGTGTCCAACGGACGGATTAAGGCCTACCTTTATTGCTAACGGACAATGTTTTTCGTTTGGCTGTGGGAACTGGGTGGGAATAGCGCTTTGTTTTGTGATATTTTGAGACTTATTTTTGTGATGCTCTGGTTTTTTTTAATGCAGCTGTCCAAATCTTCTGAAAAAATAGTCCTATTTTTGGAGGTAATTGAGCTGTTTTGTTATTAGCCCTATGTCTTGTCAAATATATCATGTAAAGCATGTACTGTGAATTCGCTGGTATATATATAATTGAGGGCCAGGCCACACTGTACAAGCTCGACTACATTAGCCAATATTTTTCTCCAAAAAAAAAATAAAGACAATGTGGAATTTTGCTATAGTCATTAATATATTTCTCTTCGTTAATTTAAAAATAATCATGAAACTGATTTTTTATTAATATCCCCTAACATATAGTCTTATACTCCCTCCGGTCTTAAATATAAGACCTAATTGACTTTTTTGGAAAATCCTAAGAAAAACAAAAATAAGTTAATTATAAATTGATTTACCTAATTTTTTCCCTTAGACTAGTTTATTTTACCTATAAACTAATGGATTATCTAAAAATATATCAAATATGTCATCATTTAATAACATATTTTGCAACCTTAATCTCTCCAAAAAAAAGTCAATTAGATCCTATATTTAGGACCGGAGGTAGTATTAAGGATGGAAGCTACCTATAAAAAAGGGTTAGAGAGAATTCACTATAGGGATCAGTTATGTTCAACAAATAATCGAGTAAGGATGTTATTGGAGATCTTTTCAATGGACAATTTTTACGTAGAAGTTTTAAAAAAATGTTAATAATTAATGTTCATCGTTAAAAAATTGACAGAACAATTAAAATTATTGATGGCAATCGCAAAATTTCTACGTCTGGGCTACTATAATTTAAACGAAAAATTTATCTCCAGACTGTTCTATGGCACACAAAACATAAACCTAGCTTGGGTTGTATATATTTGAACCCAGTCCCTTTCTTAGAGATTGCTATAGAAATATATCCTCAATAAACCAAAGTTATTGATCGGTTACTTATAGAGAACAAGGCATGCTTATATTTCAAAATTGTATTTAATTTTTGCCAAATGATTTTAATCATTTCTACATATCAATTAATTATTAATCTTAAGATGAAATACATGTGTGATATATGATACTCTTATTTTTATTTAGAAGCAGAAGAAAAACTTGGATACAACGAAAAGAATCATTACCCCGATTCTAATGTGAACAGGGGATTACAAAGTCTATCCTCTACACGCAGAAGTCTGTGCCATGCCAATGTGAAGAATATTCAAAACGGGAAAAGAACTCAGCAATTATATCACAATATAATGATGAGAACATGTGACGTAAAAACCAAAATAAAAATCAATATATTCTTTTTTAAAAAATAGTATGATTAGGCCATGTTCATACTGCTGGCATGTGTTTCTACCAACTGATGTGGCTGCATTCTTCAAACTCAATATCTCATGTGTTAAGGGTAAAAAAGTTTCGCTTGAACATATATCAAGCTGACGTGGCTAATTGATTCTCTTCTTATGGTCGCATACGACAGCAAGTGTGCTTCTACAACCTACCACCCGTGAAATAGGTCGTTTAAAGATAAGTAATATTGAATGAATATTGTGAAAGTTGTTTATGTATGAAATAGTGGGGAAACTAAGCATTCGTGTTTAGTTAGTAAGATTATGATTAGTTGATTACCCTTAAGTTATGTCTGGATTAAAATATTTATTTTAAATTTGTTTTGTTAAAAGAAGTTATTGATTTGTAATTATCAAGAGCATTTGCAACATGTGTATAAAAAAAAGAACATTTACAACCTTTTTTTAATGAAAAAAGTGAAAGGCATTTTTAACTTCCCCTGACTTATAAAATATGTTTTCGACAATCTCATTTAGAAAAAAAAAATACAGTACTTGTTTACCTAAACTGATAAGCATGCAATTCTGCATCAGCGAGGGAAATATATTTACAGTTTTACTATGTCAATCAACTTTATTAGCTAATAACCGATCTACAAATTAAATGCTACTGAGATTTTTCTTTCTTCTTGAACTTTTTCATACAGTCCTATCCCCAGCATTCGGGGTCTTATGATTATCCCTCTTCATATGCATGTAGTTTAATAACCGAGTTTGAATTCGGTTTGCTCTTTAATATAGCTAGTCCACTATCAGATTGAGTGCCCTGTGGGTAACTGTATAAAATCTATCACAATAAGCTCACAAGAGAGCTCACGGCTTGACTTATATATATTTCTATTTTTTTTGGACTGAATATATATTTCTATTTATTAATCACATTATTGATTTTTTAACTACCTATATATTTTACACTTCATCTTCATGTATAAAAGTGTAGATTTTGTGCTCTAAAGACGGAATGCATGTTAGACAGCAAAGAGGAAACTATAGGGGTAATAAGTTTTAAGATAAAATAATTAAGACTATTTAAGGGTTTTTATTGGTTTAAAATACATATTGTGAGTGATTTGTGGATAATATGGGAGTAGCCATGGACATAGCAGTAGAAGTTCCTGCAGATGTATTAGACAATGAAAGCGAGGTGCAATGGAATTTTGCCGTTGTCAACTAAGCACAAAAAATAGCGCGCATCCTAATTCTGAGTTAGTGAATCCCCATGATAGATAGGATTTAGTTTCCCTGCTAATTGCCGTTTCATATATAAGTGTATCTAACTATTTAGATCTTATTTGAACAATTTAGATTTAATTTCAATTTGAATAACTATTAAAATATTTTGGATTAAGGTGGAAATCTAGTGCCCATTAATTATAGAGTGGTGCATATTTAGTGATTCAGTCAATTTTGGTGGAAATTTTTATGTAATTTTGAAAGGACTCACAAACTGCTCATTTTGAAATAATGAAGCTGGATTTCATTTAATTTCAAATGATTTTCCCTAAAAATGCAGTAAATGATGAGATAACTCAAAATAAGCTCTTGTATTATTTTTAGACCAAATTAATTGAAAGTCCAACCTCTTATTATAGAGACAGAAAAAACTAATAAATTTGGATGAATATTGGGACAAGTTTGTCTATTTTAGAGTGAAGTAATGGAAAGGAAATAGATTTCTTAATTCAACATTAAGAAAGTCCGAAATCAATTACTTAATCACATAAACCAATTAAATGCAAGGAAAGTAGTGACGACAAAGCAACCATTGATATTTTTCGATAATTAATGTAAAACGGAGTGCCTATTGTACTAATCACCCTTTCATTCCTCTCTTCCTAAGCATCACAATTCCTCCACCTTTAGAAAAGTCTCCTTTATCCAGAAAGCTTCAACCAACCTTTTGTTTGTTCATTATAAGAAAATAACACAACGCGCCACCCGTGAATCCACACACAATCACACATGCGCGCACGCAATGATGTGAAGTCAAGCTAAGTATATAAGTCACTTGAATGCCCCTTGTTATCTCCGATAAAAAAAATAATTTTGCCCCTTGTTATGTTATAAACCTGCCTTTTCTGGGCTCTAAAAAAGCTTGTTTTTATAACGAGCTTAAGAGAAAAAATAGAAGGCCAAAAGTGCAGAAATGATAATCCTACTAAACATGATTAAAAATTGCATTTCTAATACTAAAGTTTCACGATGTGCAAAAAGAGTATCCAACTTAGGGTTCAGGTGCAAATATAGTATTTTCACTTAAAGAAAATAAAATTTGATATGAAAAGACTTTTATGCCCACATCCCTCTCTCATTAAATAAAATTTAATGTGGGACATAAGAGTCTTTTCATATCTAAATTTTAGGGAAAATTAATTTGAGGTCCCCCACAAGGGACTTAATACTAGAAAAGTCCCAAAAGCTGAAAAAATTAATGTAGGGTCCCAAGGGACCTCACTTTAATATACTTGAAAAGTGAAAAGACAGTTTTGCCTCTCCTCCTTCTTCTTCCCCACTTCTCCTCCCCGCCGCCGCACCTGCCGCCGCCGCCTCCGCATGCCCGCCGCTGTCGCCGCATCCCGACCACCGCCTTCCCCCGGCCACACCTCGGAGGAGGCGGCGGCGGGATGCGGCGGCGGGGACGGGAGGAGGAGTGGGGAAGAAGAAGGAAGAGGGGCAAAACTATCTTTTCACTTTTCAAGTATATTAAAGTGAGGTCCCTTGGGGCCCTACATTAATTTTTTCAACTTTCGGGACTTTTCTAATATTAAGTCCCTTGTGGGGGACCTCAAATTAATTTTCCCTAAATTTTATTTCTCTCAAGTGAAAATATTATATTTACACCTGAACCCAAGTTGAGTACTATTTTTGTACATCGCGAAACTTTAGTATTAAAAATGCAATTTTAGTAAAGTTTAGTATCATTTTTGCATATTCGCTCAAAATAGAATAACATTGTTAATGAGATCAAGCATGAAAGGGATTATAGTATTGAAAGTGATTAAGCAATATAATTAGATTGGTTAAATTATAATTAAATGCAAGTAATGATTAGACGGCCTAATAAAGTAAAAAAAAAAAGAAGACGACAAACACGATTTCAAAACTTTCCAAAATGTTTTAGCCAATCACTCCTGCTCATATAGCCAATTACTCCTGCTCATATAGGGTGTATACAATAGCCTCCAACTTTTAAGTTGACAACTACTATTTAACTACTCTACTGGTCCAATATTTTTTTTCGGTTACCTACTTACCCATCATGTCCAATCCAGTGTATATTTAAGTTAATATAATTAATTTTATGGAACCTATTGATCAAATAGGAAGGATTAACTCATTAATTTTATTTTAAATTGATTTTTTACCCTACAATTAAGTGAGATTATATAAATAAGATAAAAATACAAAAAGCCTGGTTTAAGAATTAATTTTATGGAACGTATGGGTGTGGTTGAGATACAATGACTCATTCACCCTTAACCGATTGTCTGAGGTTCGATCCTTGGCGTTGAGTATGGAGAAGTATTAAATCTCTCAGGCCAATTGTCTCACCCATTGAGGTGCCTACAAATTAGCGGGGATTAGTCTCTCACTTGTCAAGTTAGGTATACCTTGATCATGAATAAAAAAAAGAATTAATTTTATGGATATATTTGATGAATAAACATTAATTATATTCTCCAAAAGTGACTTGTCTTATTGTCTAATGCAAGTCATCACTGTGCTTCTGAACTTATTATCTACTGTACCTAACAAAGTGATTACTGTAATCTTTAGGCGTGAAAATGAAATGATTTTGGAGAATGGAAGGAGAGGAAGTAATATAAGAGTTAAGGTAATATAAGAGTTAAGAGAAGGTGATTTTCTAAAGGGGACCATTACCCATTTATGGGTATACCTGTTGGGAAAGTATTGTCAAAACTGTTATCGATGGAGTTCGGCCATTTTTCTACTTTAATTTACACATTCTATTATTGAAATGCATATCACCGCAAGATTTATACCTTATCTCAACCTCATCTAAATATGATTACGAAACGTGCACACATATTCAATGCACACAGTGACCAGTTCAAAAAATGCACACGGTGACAAAATGTTAGAACATTCATTGAAATGTTTTGACCACGTCATGATGAAAGAAAAAAACCAAAAGAATAAATCATGAGATGACATTATATTGTATTCAATTATTTTCCATACACAATTCAAAACACATACATATATGAAGTGGTAAAAAAATGTATTTAAATTTTTGAATTACTCTTTTATCGATATCCCAAAATGTGTCATCAATATCTAAAAGAATAAAAACATGAGTTAACATTATATTCAATTATTGTGCATACAATTCAAAACACATACATATACGAATATTTTCTTTCAAATGGTAAAAAACATTTTATTTTATTTTTTTAGATTTCTTTGTATCCATATCATAATGTGCCATCAATCTTTCAGCTACATCAACCACATCAAACTAATTCAAATAATTGATTGTAGTCACTTCAATGGGTAAAATAATTAGCCAAAAGTTTCAAAGTATTACATGCCTAAGTTGAAATTAATGTAAAAATTAGATGAACCTATTATCACTCAATCAAATGCTCTTGGTTAAAAATTTTTATTTTATTGAGCGTGCTTTTCACCTGTTTTTTTAATACTTGTGTTAGATATAGACGTGTCATGCATAGATAAACCACGAGCTTAACTTGAAATATTGGATTTCCACTTCATCTTCAACTGTTAGAGGCTTTGACTTCTTCCCTCTTAATATGTTTCATGTTTTCTATTTATTATTGAATTTCCATATTGATCAGCTTTATGCTTGCTTTGTATCTTTTTTCCATATAAAGCTATATTATACATTTAATGATTGATACACGAATTGTTTCTTCTGCCTTGGAATGTCCCTGCATTACTTCGCTGTTTACAACGATAGCTTATTCGTATTTTATGGTTTTCCCTGTGTTCACCATTATTGCGTTGTCTCTGTGATCAATTCAATTGATAATTAATCAATGAACTGTCCTTTCAACTAACTATTCCTTTACTGTTCACAGATATAAAAGGTGATCAAATTTGATTTTTTGCCTCGAGTGAAATTTTATATCTCCCTCCCTCCCCAATCTGTATAATTAAACATTTAAATACTTCAGCATGCAGCAAACAAATGTCATATGGATGTGTGCGTGTGTATTAAATACTAGGTTATTCTCGATGTAACATTTTGTTTTCTTATAGTACTCCCTTCCGGTCCCTAATGTAAGAGCTAGCCGTAAAAAAACGCTTCTTAAGAAAACATGTGAATGTTAGTTGGGTGTCTGGAGTTAATGCTTCTTTTCCAAAATTGCCCATATTTATTATGGTACTTTAGAGAGAAATACATAAGCATTAATAAATATGAAAGAGAGTTAGGGGTAAAGTAGGAAAAAATGCATTAAATGAGGAGAGAATATGAGGTGAGCTCTTACATTAGGGACAAAAACCATTCAAATTTTGGGCTCTTACATTAGGGACCGGAGGGAGTTAGTTATAAATATATCATCTATAGGGGAAATCAAGGAAAATCCCTTCACAGAAAACTTTATTGATGGGAAGAAACTGATGAACACTTATTTTTGTTTTCTTCAATAGGATGAGAGGCAATAAAATTAAAGCGAATCTTCTTACACACGGCATGCCAACAGAACATGCGAGTACTATAAATGGAGTATATTTGAAAAAAAAAAGAACATGCGAGTACTTACGTACAACCACAAAGATTATGTTGCTAAAAGTAACGTAACAACTACGCTAATTCCAAAAACAGAACTTGTGAAATCACAGGCAGTACGAGTTTATTTTACCTCCGGTAGTATGAGCATAATAAATTGCTACTTAATAAAGTGTACGCTTGTGCTGGAGGTGAAAGCTAAAGTGCATGCTAACAGTTGCCTAACCACTTCTCGTCTATGGCATTCGTGTGTTAACTTTAAGCCATCTATTAACGCACAATATAATATCATCACAAGGGGTCCACCCTCACATAATTTCTCATTATTTGGCTTTCACCAATTGCAATTACTATATATATGGAATCCAATTTCAATTATTACAACTTGTCCACCTCTCATACAATTCAAACAGTCAAATTTTTTACTCACATTAAAAATTTATTGTTGACGCCTATTTTTGTTGGCTGAGATTTTTAATCACGATCCTCTAAAATGTATCACTGCTGAAGAATCACGTGCCCCTATATACCATATGCTTCTCTCTCTTTTGAATACAAATACCAAATGGAGGCGCAACACTAATAGTTGGAGGCTATGAACAGTATTGAACATGCAATCATAGAAAAGTTTTATGTCACCAGATTAATTAGCACTTATCATTCATTGTCTAGTTTGGTCAAAATTTACACCCTTCCATATTATAGATAACAGATCGAAAGTTTCTAATCTCTTGTACCTCGTTCCGTAACAATATTCTCCCAGAAAGAAGTTTACGACAAAAAATTACATGATGATACATGAGTTGCTAAGATAATGTTGTAATAATACTGTGATGGCAAATTTTTGGTCTGATACAGGCAGTAATCATAAACTGGTTAAGCGTCAAAAATCTAACCTCTTTTGTTATTTAATTTCAATATATTTGTTCATTTTAGAAGGTTAACATTATACAATTCACATGCGGACCTGACTGATCTTGGACGCCTTCTACAACTTATAGAAATGCCATAATAATATGCAATACATGATTTGCGCAATGAAGGATCAAAAGGAGTGATAATAGAATGGTGTTCCTTCTAGATGATCACGTACAAGTCACAACAACACAGGCACAGTGGGATTCCATTTTGTTAGCTACTATGTATCAAGAAATCTCTTTTTAATTTTAAGAAAATAAGGAAGTCAATGTTCCTGCAAGAGAAAACGGTCTGACTTGTGCCCCATCACATCACTCCCTTGAAAGTCCTCCTAATTAGAGTAGTAACCAGGTTTGTTGAAGCAATCCTTTCTAATTATTGTTAAAACGTTAGTATTATTAATTTATTTTTATTAAAAAGAAACGAAGCCAACCACACCTAATAGGGTATATCTTTGACGTTAAAAAAAAAACACAACACATCTAAACTTTTTCTATCTTCTATCGACGATATGCTTGCACCTGACAATAGAAAGATTTGACTGTCATATTTGTCACAGTCTAAAGACAGTAATCTGTTTCCAACTGCACAGCTTAAAACCCCCTGATTATATTAAGGCTAACTTAAATCGGTGGAGAGTTAAATACAAATCTGTTTCGAGATGACATAGTACCGTGGATGATTTCGTTTTGAAAGACAAGAACAAGGCCTTAGCAAGGGCATATATGCGTTTTCCTTTCAACATATAAATATTTTTTTGATTATGGGAAGGGAATCAATGATTTTTCTTAATAAATCAGGTTGGGAAATATTATGCCAGATGCCAATGCAAGAACGAAAACGTTATGCCAAATGCCTGCAGCCTTTTTATAATAAACATACACAAGACATATTAACAATCAAAGACATTGTTTTTTTTTAAAAAAAATAATACTGCTGAAGATGACTTTGATTAATGTTGATAATCTACAAAGTGAGCGCACTGGGCCATTATTACATGAACAAAGTTTGGGCAGATTCCAGATACCTTGTGCCAGAAGAAACGCATCCAGTAACATCGGCTAGAATGGAATAATTTATCGCAAGAAAACTCTTCAAGCAGACACAGGCGTGTTCATGTCAAGAAGAATGCGGTAGTATCTATTATGCTCTGAAGTGTGTTTGAACCCAGGAAGGAAGTCCGCGAGGAATCTGAGAACTGCGGCTAGATGTTGTGGGTCCTTGGAAATAAATGCTGCTTCTAGGAACAACGATGACCGAATTGTGTCCACCTGAAATTTGAAAATGATTCCGATAATTGTTACCTGTAAAGTTTCAATTTTCAACTACCCGCAAATCATGATCTACACTTGCCACTAACAAGCAGTTATGTTGATCTTTTTCAACAGTAGGTGGTGAGTGTCGCACTTCATTATGACCATAAATGTTTTCTCTATACTCTAAATACATAAGAATGAATAGTACATTCCTTTCACCGTTGTTATCATCCCCAAAACAGTTCACCGATAAAAAGCAAACAACACTACTCTTTTCCGGTATCATATCATTATAACCTCTATGCTCATTTCTTTCTTGCAAAAGAATTATCATCTGATTCTTAATGATGTAAGATATATCCTTTTATTGGAAGCAATCATCTTTGAGTAAACTGTCCCGCTAATATATCTTAAGCTGTTGGAGGCAACTCTTGGTTCATTTATGTTGTAAGGAAGTAGGTCCACCGCGAAGACCCATCCCTGTTGGTTATTTTATAACAAATTAACGCTCATGTAAGTTAAAATCTTAATAAATGCTCAGTGCAATGGATAATAAAAGGTCAGATTTATATAACCATCAAATGCACATGTCTGCTATTTCAAAAATGAATTCCTCTTTTCAATGAAACATAACAAAAATCCATTAGACCTCATTCAGCAGATTTCTCCAATCTAGCATTCTAGCACAGCTACAGTATTGCAGTAAAGCACTATCTAACTTAGAATGACAAGATCAGAGGCAAAAATGGCAGGAATTAAAAAAATTCTACAGCAAAGAAGCCAGCAAAATTATCAGATTGCTGAAGCAACAGTGTCCACAAATATCTATCATCATATCCTCCCTCTAGGCCTATGCAAGTAAGAATTAAGAACATCCAATAACTTTATAACCCAGCAATAATTGTGAAAGAAATTACCTTGTACTTCCGGGCATATCTTAAAGCTTCCAGGTAGTATCCATCTTGCACCAGCAATAATACATAATCCTGATGTAAACCAAGCTGCCTAAGCATATCCAGCCCTAGCTTCCGGATTTGGGAGCTTTGACGACCAGACTCAAGGAGTTGTAATGCAACTTCCTTAGAGGGCTCCAGAATCTGTAATGAGAAGGTCAGGCCTTAGCATCAAGTTAACCACATGTTAGATGAAGGTCATTCTCCCTCAGAGTAGACAAGAATGCAAACCTTGTTTATAACAAACAACCCAAGTTCTGCATATCGCTCATTACGGGCCAGCAGTTGAATTGTTAGAACATACATATTTGGCAGCACTCTAACTTTTTCTGCATTAGCACTGCAGTAATCGATAGATCAGCATTTGCAAGCTACTTAGCTGGAAGTAAAAGCTACAATCAAGAAAACAAAAAGAAATGCAACTTTCATCATTTCAACTCAGCTATTCCAACTGGCCAACTAGATTAGCAGCAGGTTATCCTGAATCTAATTGTTAATACAGGTTCAATGGAAAATCAGGCTAATACCTTTCAGAAATTCGTGACTTAATATAACTGATTTTAAGTCAGAAAACACAATGCTTTCTGTTCTGATAACAACATACTAACAATTTGACTTACTCAATTATTAGAAGGATTAAAGCCCTAAGAAAATTTCTGAGCATGCCAGAGTTGACGATTACTAATGAAAACCTCTATTCAAGTCTGATGCATAATTTCACATAGAAGGGTACAGATCTACTAATACGATATTAACAATATAACCAGTTGAAAATGAAATGATATTCAAAGCTAGACTACCTCTTAAACTAAGTAGTTGCATACCTGTGAAGGAACTCAACAATGATAGTTACCAAGTAAGAAGGATCTCCAACCATTTCTTCATCAACTGGAGCAAAGACAAAGCTGTAAATCTCGTCAGGTGAAATTGCTGGAGAACTAAGTTGGGTCTCTTCCTGCCCAGACTGCAAAGATGATTGTGTAACATGAGCACTGTGAGCCTGAGACTCAGGTGTATAGCGCCTTTGATTAGCAGATGTAGCCTCACCATCAGAATCTAAACCCACAACAGTAGAAGATTTATCAACATATCCACTGTCTACTCTGGCAGCAGATTCACGTATAACCGATTTTCCAAGTGCATCTGCTGCAGACACATCAGCACCAGACATAGAGCTGACCGCATGTTGTGCACCTGAAGCTTGTGTTTTATCTGATTTAGTTCCCCTTAGATGGGGATTGGCTTTAGTTGAATGGGAGTAAGAGGTGATTAATACATGTATAGCCTTGGTAACCATAGATACAGGCCTACGCTCTAGAATAAGAGTGCGTATTATACCCAAGCACAATTGTTTGGCCTGAAAGAGTACAAAATGAGGTCAAGATCTTCAAAATATTAAAGATCATTTAGTTAAACCAAATAAGTCAGCTGAATTATGAGTACTATAAAAACGTTTACAAAAGTTCAAACCCACTTAATACAAAATCAATATAACTCACTTCCCCAAGAGCCACCTTGGACAAGTAACTTCCCAAAATTGTATTCCCAAAAAAGAGCAGTAGAAATTCCAACAGACAACTAGTAGGTACACCATAAACAGTTCAAATGATGGACATCTATTCCCACACCGCAATATTGCACCCTGAAGAATTATTAAAAAAATGAAGCAAAGTAGAAAGTGAAGGGAAAAGATACCTTGCTAGCTTCCAACTTTCGCCTCTGCAAGAACTCTAATACTGATGGAACCTCTGAGCTACTGGCTGAAATTGCCTGTCACATAGGTCAACTCATTATAGAAAGCCTCCACAAATCATGATGAATCATAAATGGAAATAGACTTGCCTCTAGGTCTAAATGGATCTTCCACAGTAATTTATTTGCCACATCGCATATCAGGTCGGGAACTAGGAAAGACCATGTATCGGCATAGGTGACTGCCCCATGATTACTCAAAAGATTAGCACCTGAACTCTCGCTTTCTCTACCAGTTGATCTAGATGAAAAAGAATTGGACCTTGGGAGACCCCTTAACAATAGAGGAAGTGGTGCAGATATAGGGGCTCGAGAATCTGCAAATATATCGTATAGAATAACAACCTTTGCATCAACTTGATGAATAAGAAGTACATTGTCCACTGCACTCACAGCAATCCTGCTTGAATAAATTGGCAAAGAACCCTGCACGTACCACGAAAATCATCTGTTAAAATATTCAATACAGTGAAGAATGTTCCAAGTGGCGGCTACTGCAATCACATGAGATGTAGCGTAGAAGTGGACCTATAATCCATTATGAGTGCGCAAGTTAACAATCTTCTTACTAACATATGAACCATTAAAAGGTAGAAAGAAAATAGAATAAATCTAGCAATATGAGAAAACTACAATATGGGGATAGACATAATTACTCTGTATAGTCCTAAGTTACAAGTCTTGACAAGTGTAAAAGCTAATGACCAGATAAACTAATAAATATTATAAATAATAATACAGTGATGGGATAAAGGGCTAAAATGCCTTGGAAGTTTCCACGTAGGGGCAGTAGGTGTCTGAAAGTCTTTGATAGGGGGATTTTCATGATTATAATTCTTTGATATCTTCAGTCGGTCGGAGGCGGAGGAGATTGACCGGAAAAGAAGAAGAGAGAGATGAGATTCAGCCAAATGTACTTTAATCTGAAGTGGAGATGATGAGGATGACTTGGATGCCATAAAGCATACAACTCTGTATTTTTTTTTGACAATGCTGTTGAGCGTTATAAGTTAACAGAGTGGTTGAATTGCCCCGTTTTTATGACTTCCTACTTGATATTGCCCCATTAAAAACTTCTAGACACCCAATGCCGAAACTTCCAAGGCATTTTAGGCCTTATCCCTACAATATTTAATAGACTGCTAGTAATATTAACAAAACTGTCACAGAATGTTGCTCCTCTATAATTCTGAACAGGGATTTTGTTTTAAATTTTCTTGAAATTTTGTCTTAAATTATTAACAGAGATCTTGATGAACTAATATATGTTATGAATAATTGTCTTCTTTTATGAACCTTCTTCATAATATTTAAAACAATAAAAAAAACATTCATCAAAGAAAATTAGCATATAGTAGAAGAGATCTCTAGAGCTAAAATTATTATTTCATGTTCTTTAAGTTTCAGGATTGAGGAAGCTTAGAGAAATCTACCTGCTGTATCACAGCATCACGGTACAGCCTATACGAATGGAGGAGCATAGCAACTCTATCAAATTGCAGGCAGTATATCCTACCATAACTGTGAAGAATCATTACAAGATAAGGACAGATGTAGCTGTTAGTTATCTTAACTACGCATATCTGAACTTTAAGTTATAACCGATACCTACACAGTAACAATATAAATGTCTTCAGCTGCTAAGACAGGCTTGCTATTTGCTTCAGATTTGGCCATAACCATCTCAAACTTCGGCAAGCGAACAATGTCTGCAGATGAAATCTAAAGAAACATACTACTGCATTAGGAAAATATAAAGATCTTGTCTACATATATTACAAATGATCATGCTTGCTGGTACTGAGCAGCCTCTGCTCTATAAATTAACAAGAACGAGTAAATATAACACTACCTGAAATCCATGAAATGTCTTGCACTGCATTCCAGATGCAAGAAGAACTAAACGACTTTCATGTGTGTAAGCATACCAACTAACATTCAATTTCTTCGTCTCCACTAATTGCAGTGACTTTGAACCAGAATTATATGCATACAAGTCTAGTCCACTGTGGAAACAAATTATTAAATTTTAGGATATCTCCGTAAAAAATAACATTTTAAATATACATTCATTTATTGTTATTAAACACTATGGCATTCATCATGCCTTCTTTCCTGAAAAATCATCTATTAAGCTAAGAGAAAAATTCCAGGATTGATAACATAGTAGTTAAAAGCTTCAGATTGAGCCCACACTTCAAAAAGTTCATTGAGCAGAAAAGTGAAATTTAGTATACCTAGTCTTAACAAGAACAATATCACTGATCTGACTATCTGTCCAGAAAAATCCAAGTATGTTTTCAGACTCTGTCCTGCACGTATGAGTAAATGTTTCCCCAGTCTCTTTATTTTGAAATTGTATCTCATGATGTGACCTTTGGATAGCTATGACCTTTGCATCTAAAGAATACCGAATAGATATTACGGGACCTTCACTTATTGAATCAATGGTGGGAGCAACATGAGGGTCAAAGGGAACAACTTTCCAAGAGAAGACCTACACATAAGAAATAAAAAATCCCCATTATATGTCTCAAATCTCAAAACGTGAACAAGAAAATATATTATAAAAATCTATAAGAAACCACACTATTCCCGTTTATCATATCAAATTCCATACAAAGAAAGGGTCCATGATTTAGTTACAAATAATTTTGATTGAAAGAAGTTAAACAGCTTAATGTACAGCTTTTGCATCAATTTCCAAAAAAACCCAAATTACCTGATCAGATGTTGGGGAAAGTAGAAGTTTATTTGCATCATCATAAAACAAACCCTTTGATTCAGGATTGTTGCACTGTAGCGGTGGATACTGAATATAAGCATGTGAAAGACCACCAGATCCACTCAAATCTATGTTAGGCTTTGAACTTGATGCTTTCCCGGACATGTTTTGAAGTCCTGTTTACCTGTTAAAAGAAGCTTAGGGAGGTTAAGACAAAAACCTTGGACAGAGATTTTAAAATGTGTCACATAAGACATTAAAAATTTTTAAAACATAAAAATTGCATAAAGAACTACAAGAAATTAAGAAAAGATAAAGGACAAACCTTTACACACAAAAGTTGCTGTCCGTTCTTGCAATATTAGGTGAAAGCTTATTATCTGCAAACTCCTCTTACTAGCTTCCAAGTTTTGTTGTTTGCTTATTCAATACCCGAAAACAGGGACAAACGGCAAGTGCACTATCAAACCTTCTTTTTGAGCTGTTAAGTTCAACATTAATTGATAAGTATTATAAATTAAGCAAACTAAGATCTCATACTTCTGGAACAGACTGGAAGAAGAACACAAAATTCACAGTCATAACACAGACTCAGGAAAAACCTTCCAGTAAGATAGGATGATCCAGATCATGACTGAACATAAAAAAATCCATAAAAGTTTCTATTTAATTATTCCTACTGAGGTATTTCCTGATTCAATGATACTCCCTCAATTCCTAAATCTAAATATAATACTCCCTCCAGTTCTAAATATAAGACGTAATTGACTTTTTTAGAAATTCCTATAAAAAAGCAAAATAAGTTAATTATAAATTCATTTACCTAATTTTTCCCTTAGATTAGTTTATTTTACCTATAAACTAATGTATAATCTAAAAATATATCAAATATGTCATAATTTAATAGCCTATTTCGCAACTTTTACCTCTCCAAAAAAAAGTCAATTAGGTCTTATATTTAGGACCGGAGGCAGTATCATTTTACCTAATTTGATTAGATTAAGGATGTTAGTTAAGTTAGTTATTAGCACATAATATTACCAATTCACCCTAACCATATACATTTATCCCACTCACCCTCTCTTGTTTGTTTATTATAGATAAACATATTAGGGTTAATTTAGGAAAAAGTTGCAAACAATTAGAAAGTGATATGATATGTAGCAACAAATTGAAACTTTAAAGTGATCTTATATCTATATTTAGGAACGGAGGGAAGTATCCCTCAATGTAAGTATCAGATATTATCAATACAATTGCAGTACCACATTCTGCATGCAACTTTTCAACGTTAGAAATTCCTTGGCACACATATCACGTTCAATCTCTGGAACCCTCGCTGCAACACAGCTTCCATATTCTTTTGCCTGATTAGTGAAATTTAACGAAATTAACTTATAAACAAAAGCCTATTAAACCACCCCTCCAAATAAAAAGCCTTCTAAAATGCCTCCATCAAAATTCCACACTCCAATGTAAAGCCATTAATAATTTCTACAGGAAAATAAAAATCGAACCTGAGATGCACAATTTACTAAAATACGCTGCAAAACAGAAGTAGTTTTCTTTTCCTTCATGTCCACAATACTGCCAAAAAAAAGAAATACACAAACAATCATATTAGGTTTTTAACCATTAACGAGCTAAATATTTCATTCATCAAGCTCCTTTGAAGATTTCACAAATGCAGACGAAAGAAATTATTGAATAATTAGAGGAAAAGTAAGGCACCTCATGAATCGGGCATGGTGAGCGAAATCGCAATTATGATAATGAAGAAATCTTTCGATGATGGAATTACTAATCAGAGCTCGCTCTTTCTACTGCGACTTCCGATGCACTCAACCTAACAGTCACCGTTGGTTGATCGTTGAAGAAGAGGCGCTATTTCTTTTTCTTGTTTTATTCTGAAATTGTTCCAAAAATTGGATCTTCTTCTTATGTGGGCTGGGCCATGGGCGATAGTGTTTTATTTGGGCTGGGCTTGAGTTTGGCGCCTATGTTGTCTCGACCCCTTTTTTATTTATTCGGCCTAACTGCAATGTGCGTGTTAAATTGTAAAAAGGGAACCTGGCGGGTTGGCGTGAGTGGTAAGTACTCTCGTCCCTTAAGCAAGTGGTTGGGGGTTCGATCCCCAACTCTTGCGAATGGAGCAAATTCACAGGCCAGCTGTCTACCCCCTATATGGGACTTCAGAACAGCGAGGGATTAGTCTCACTTGACACGCGGGTGGGGATACCCTTGGGTAACAAAAAAAAATTGTAAAAAGGGCACACAGAGTCAGAAGTGATGAAAAAGACGATGGGGTGCCCCATTTTGTTTTATCTTTTTGAACCCTCAAAATTATCATGGTGTTGGCGTCCCTTTACAATTTAACATGTATGCATCATCATTACCCAATTTTTTTATTTAACTTAGAATATTCACTGTTGATTGCAACGACTAATCCCCTCTTCGAGTGTCATCCACTAAAGATAAAATGATTATATTGAATTCTTTTGTGGCATCTATCATTTTCTCTTTGCAATAGATTTGTTCCCTCATAGTGCTGTGGAGGGCAAAAATTATTGCATTTATAAATATAAAATCCAATTGCTTTTTTCATAAAATGTTTAAAAAGCTAAATAAACTCTTTAGGCATTGATTTGTCTTAACTTTATTAATAAATTAGTTTAATTTATTTGACTTATGAGCCAACATATACTATAAATAATAATATGCAAAATACTGTATTATGATTAAATTATTTAGCTCCATTGATATATATAAAAAAAAATACTTGGATCTTATATCAAGCAAGCCATGGGGATAAACCGCGGCCCAACATGCAAGGCTACTCTGAGGTTGTCCCGGTGGTACCATTAGGTGGGGGCCTTTGGAGGATCATATGTAGGCAACCCAAACCTAGTCTACAAAGTGAGTAAGCCATTTTCGATGTCCCGACTTGTGACTTCTTGGCACGACACATACCGAATACCAAATGAATAAGGTTGCTTTTCGTTAAAAGCATATCCAAACTATAGTACCCATATTTACTCGTCTAATTAACTCTTTATAATTCTAAATTTACAATAAAAACAATATGTTTGTCTGATTTGAAAAACAACTCCCAAGTTGTGACTTTCAGAGAAGCTAGACTAAAAATAACTTGCTAAAATTTGCCATATTATGTATTTGGCAATTGGCATCTAGCTAGCCATGGCCAGTAGATTTACAGTACTATATTTGCTTCCTTCGTTAATTAATTGCTGTCAATAATGTCACCAGTTAAACAGAGTCTTGGAGGACATAACTGTGGCCCAATGGCCACATAAATATACATGGTAGTTCCAATCGTTGTCTCTTAGCTAGCTAGAATCACCAAAAATAGATGTAGATACAACGCAGTACATTTGCTACACGAAATTTCTCAATAAGGTCATGAATCATTTAAGCCAGCTGTTAGTTAATTAAGATCCAGGAACGAGAGCACCCCTTTTCTGATTCCCCAAAAGTGATAGAAATTAACTAAAGCGAAAACTTGCACTCATTCTCTTTATACTCAAGTCTGAAGATGTAGGAATATAAACAATTATAGCGGTGGCAGCGGGGCAGTGCAGCGTGGAGTGATTACACATATATAGATAATCTTACAATGCTTGAAGCTGTAAGTAGTTATGTGGCTCTAAAAGCTACCAGTGATGATAAAGATTTTTTTAAATGACTATGGTCTCATATTCAAGCATTGTCATGTCTCAAAGGCATTTCTAGATTAACACATAATCAAATTCTAGACTCCGTCCTTAAATAATGGTGGAAACTCCTTCTACTAAAACTAGGCAGATATTTGTTGTTGTAAATAGTGGTAGCGATAAGATTGATCCCCACGACAGAAACCCATCAATATTAGAGAGCTAAAGCTATTGGCTTCCATAGGGTTGCAACTGAACGTGGCCGGATTAATCTGAAAGCGGTCCAAAAGGAGATGACGAATATGACAATGCAGGTTTCCAACTTGCCACTTGTTCATTAAGTTACGCCCAGTCCTTGTTGAAGCAAAAAACAATTACAGATACATGACACAAAAAAAGTTGGTCATAATCAGAAATGAGAGAGAAAGAGAGTAATGTGAATACAGAATTACATGTTTAGTCGTGTATAACGAGAGTCATGATGATTGTTTTCGTGGGTTGTACTTGGGGGTTTAGCTTTTGAAATTTGGACTATATGGAGATGTACTGGGGTGCATGTTATCTTTCTGTGGGGCAGAATATGGATGCTTTGCTTCACAATTCACACCCACTTCGCCATCAAGGGTCCTACCCTCATAAACACTAAAGCTAAAGGGTGAAGCAAGTTCTATGTATACACATATCGTGTGGACGAAACCCATTATATCAAAAACCAAAACTAAAAAAGCTAGCAAGCCTTGTTCAGGACCACTTTGAGGATAACAGGAGCTAGCTAGAAAGCACAGCACACATATATATACATACACACATTACATAAATAGCTGAGAAAGATCTCAGAGATCTCTGGTTTTCGATGAAATTAAGCTCTGTCATCGACCTATATGTGTGCCCCACCACAGAGTACTTCCACTAAATAAAAACCCAGTATCTATATATTTTTTATATAAATATATTTGACTCTAACACGCACAAAATACGTGGTACATGTACAATTCAAGTCCATATATACATCAGGGTATCTAAGTCAAGTACCATATAGAAGAAGAAGCAGATGCAGACAATTGAAAAAAGTCAGTAACCTGGCGTAAATCACTCCTTCTCTCCCAACAATCAGCCCAACCGTAAGAGAGAAACTACATAGACCCACATTTTGTTAATATATAAACACAGTATATTAAGTAGGGGTGTATAAATGACAGACATGACCGGGCTAACTATATGTCCTAGTCCTGTCCTAGATAATTGTCGGGTTGAAATTTTTGGCCCGAGGCCTGGTCATTTCTTGTTTGGCCCAACATCGAGATCACGACGGACATGGTCCGATCATGTTGGTTCCTAAGTTTTTTTCCAGCAATCAAATAAAAAAACCTACACTTTTCAACCGTGTTTAATGGAGTATTTGTATATTAAACAAATTAATTAATTATGTGGGAAAATAAAAAAGTGTAATAAACTATTTTTTTAAAAGTAAATAACTAATTAATTAATTATGAAATAGTGTGATAATTGTGTTAATTAATTAATATTAATAAAATAATCGGGTTGAGTCGCCCTATTGGTCATGGAACATATGCTCTGGTCCTGTCCTACCCGATAGCTGGGTCAATCTCTCCCTAATAGGGTTGGTCTCGTGCTGCGTTGTGACAGACCATTTTTTGTATAGGACTAGATCGGGTCATGACAGGATTATCGGGCTTTTGTGCAGCTCTAATATTAAGAAAAATTGAAAATTACATATTAATTATATTGAGTCCATCAACTAACTAAGAGAAAATAAAGATATTGCAATGCAATTCATAAAATATGAGCTCAATGAAACTTAACTTAAATATACATAAAAGAAATACGGCAAACATAAAAGGAGGAAAAATAATGCAGAATAAATCACTTTTCACTTTTTAAAAAAAAATGAATCACTTTTCACTTATTATAATTTACTTGGTATTTTATTTTTTAAAGTTATGCTATCTTTTTTTACAAAAATGGTGCTTCCTGTAATCCCCTAGCATTTTAGTCATGTTTCTTTAATATTTTAATTGAATTTTTAAGATAGATGAAAAACATTTTAATATTTGATGGTAATAAAAGGCATAAGTAGTTTATGAAATTTTGAAGAAATTATAAATTAAAGGTGTATAGTTTTCCGGGTTTTTCTATAAAAAATCATTAAAAACACAATTGCTCCATTTCATGACAATAAGATCGAAATATCTTTTTTTCGTTTAGAAATTAGCTAGCGATAAAAAAAGGTTAATATATTACAAATATAATTGGAGTGGATAACATTTGAAACGCAAGCCCCACATTGGCGGTTTTAAGGAGAAACTTAAATTAATGATGAAAAAATTTAATTTTTTCCCTCGCGACAGGGACAGGAATAATTAAGAAGGATCAGCAAATAGTTTTTTTTGACTTATAGGTCCCGATTCTATTCATCAAAAGAAAAAAGAGGAACAAGTAGTACTTTAAGGAGAAATAATTTCAAAGACATAATATACAGAAACTGTCTCCAGTGTCCACATCTTGATTTATGATTGTGGGCCCAATTCTGGTGACGTATATAGAAAGTGAATGGAGGAGAAATTGTTCATGTGAAGATCGTTAACTCTCAACTGCTACCAAAACTTAAGATCCTATCCTGTTCCTGTGTTTTTTTATATCGAACTCAAACATCATAACAAATGTGAAGGATTGTTCTCTATCTCCCTCTCACACTCACAATATGTTTGTTACCAAAAAATACAACATCAAAGTTAATTGCTATATATATATATATATATATATATATATATATATATATATATATTACTTTTTTTAAAATTAAAGGGAGAGTCACTAATGGCTTGAAGTAGGAGCGGGATCGAACCGACAACCTCCTACCCGAATGGGAGATATCATACAACTGGACTACAAGGGTCTTGGTAATCATATTATATGACTATGTAACTAATGGTAAATAAAGACAATGATTCTTTTTATCGAAATAAAGACAATGATTTGAAACAAGTTTGTGGAAGCAATGGTTCGGTTGACGTAGTGTTAATTAAAAGCTCTACCAAAATGACAATGATTAAAGCCTATCCTTGTCAAGCAATATATTGCGGATCGTTTAAAATCCAAGGTAAAATGATAAGATGATAGCAACTTCTGTGGAAGAGTATGTGAAATAGCAGTCAGCCGGACGGACAATATATCGACCAACGTACGCACAATAATGTCTTACGTGTTTTTAATGTATAATGAAGGGCAATTTTTCTTTCTACCTGTCAATAGCAATTATAATGAAACTAATATAATGTTTTTTTTCGTGTTAGTATCTGCGCATATTAATGTGATGTTTGACTGCAGAATTTTAATTGGATAATTATTTATTTTTTAATCAAAATTGGCTAATTACTTATCAATTATCTATTTTCAATCCGATTCTGTGGCTATATTTAACTGTTTTTTGGTACGTGTGTATATATTTCTTCCTTGATAAATGACATATAGATGGTCACAGAAATAGGGTTTGTTATGTAATTAAATAATAGCACGTAGTATCGGCGAGATCAATGAACAATATATATTACGATGAATTTTAATATAAGAGTTATTTGACTTAGTTGGATAGTTAAGAAAATTTGTTTGATTAGTTATTTGTAAACTATATTAGTTGATTTCCCTAAAATACCACTTTTAACATGGATGTTTTAGATAAATAATTAGAATTCGAATATGTGTGTGTGAGGCAGACTGAGGGCTTTTTCTTTAGGATTAGTAAATCAATCCTCTAGTTATAATATTTTATATCGAGGAGTATATTGACAAGAGAGATCAATAATCACCTTTTCATCATGTTATGAAATTGAGAACAAAACGGCATAATCAATAAGCTGATTTTGGCCATTTAGATCTGCATCAATATAATATACTTAATTATGTGGGAATTGAATATTGAAAAGCAGAATAATCAATGAATGAAAGAATGAATGGAAAGAAAGAATAGCGAGAGGAATTAGACATGTGCGTACGTAATTTATGGATGGTCCCCAGTAATGTTAATCGATTCAACATCTGAAAAGATGCTGCATATTTGTGGTCCAAAGCACTTAAAGGTTCCAGAAAACAATGATATCAAGTTATCAAGAGGAAGAGTTCAAGTGGACTATCTTAATATATTTTATGAGTGACAGTTAAAGGGTCTTGCGTTGTTTTATGCAGAAAACACCATTATATACTGATGGGGACTTTGTATGGGCGAAGTCTCACATCGAGTAGAATGGGATGCTTGGTGTGGTATTTAAGCCTTTGGCTCTCCCTCCCTAACAGCTAGCTTTTGGGGATGGGTTCTCCAAGGGTTTGGGTCCCATCAATGGTATCAGAGCCGTTTGTCGACCTATCGGAAAGGGCTACCTACGGAGGGTTCTGACCGGAGGGGTTGACCGGCAAAGAAGCCGAGTGAAGTACCGTAGAGTGAAGCCGCTGAGACGTCGGCTTTCCGGGGAGGGTGTATTGATGGGGACTTTGTATGGGCGAAGTCCCACATCGAGTAGAATGGGATGCTTGGTGTGGTATTTAAACCCTTGGCTCTCCCTCCCTAACAGCTAGCTTTTGGGGATGGGCTCTCCAAGGGTTTGGGTCCCATCATATACACATATCAATCAAACATCATAATCTGGTATTTAGATATCCATGTACTATCTCGTAGAATATACTTAGTTGAATTGAAGTTTTCGATAATTCTAATTAGGAAATTATATGGGTCCCTCGCTTGCCTATTTCTCCGGCCACCTTCATTAACTCGCTTCTGTTTTAATTTTGTTTTGGACTGGTAAGGGGCACTCTTATTTCATTCTCTCCTATTCTCAACTATTCCCCTCATTTATCTCATCCGTACCAAATAATTCAACGTTCCACATGGGAGAGATTTGGGGGCGATTACTAAGAAAAAAAATAGTGGGAGAAAGATAAATTAGGGGAGAGTAGGATGTGTGGGCCATTGGATTATTTTGGAGAGATGAGGTGAGTGAAATAGGAAGGAATATGAGCAGACTCTAACCAGTTTTAGACATAATTTTTTGGGAAAATGACAAAAAAATGACACTTGAATTTGAGTTGGACAAAATGGGGTCTCCAATTTCAACTTGGACAAATAAAGGATAGTCCCCAATTTGTCCTAAATGAAGTTTGTGACTTTGTGTCAAAATAGTAGTTAATAGCGATATTTGGGTAGTGAATTGCGATACATGAGTAGTTAACTACTCATGTATCGCAATTCACTACTCAAGTATCGATGTTAACTACCCTTCTCATTAACTACTCAAGTATCGCAATTCACTACTCATGTATCGCTATTAACTACTTTTTTGACACAAAATCACAAACTTCATTTAGGACAAATTGGGGACTATCCCTTATTTGTCCAAGTTGAAATTGAAGACCCCATTTTGTCCAACTCAAATTCAAGTGTCATTTTTTTGTCATTTCCCCTAATTTTTTGTGAAATATAGCTTTAAGATGTTTTGATCGTTTTTATTGTTAATTTTTAAAAGAAGTATATGTAACCACTAAGCGTTTATTAGATTAAATGGCTGTGAGTTGTTCTAACTTAACTAGAGGTCTCAAGTTCAAAACGACTAGTATATTGCTAGTAGTGTTGGATACTGAGGGATAAATAATGTATGTACAAGTTTATGATATGACAAATTAAATGTGCCACGAGATAAAGAGACTTTAATAAATAAAATACCAATTAAATTGATGTTGTCTTCGGGAACACAAAAAAATTTTGGCCAGCGCGTGTGGAGACAAATTTTAGTCTCTTATTTGAAGCAAGTACATGCTCAAATGTTATAAACATTGTTTTGCCAGACTTGTGAAACATCTTAGCGCAACTTTCCTCGAAAAATAATTGCATAACGATTTTATCAGCGCGTGGTTTATAGAGTTAATCATTGAGAATGGGGGAAAACATCTCATTTAGAATAAAATTGAACTAAAAATCCTTGATTAAGTGAAATCCACGAATATTCTTCTTAAAATATAACCAATCGTCGGTTGGATGGTTCAGCTGGAAAAAGAAGATGACTGAGCGTGGATGAGAGCCTATACGTGTGTGTACATATTTAGAATCACAAGCGTCGATGTAGTCTTGTAAATGGGTCATATATCTTTGAAAAATTATACTATAAATTGGTTACGAAAAAGGATGTATGGGGTTAGCCGCTTAATACTCTCAGATGGAACTTTAATTTTTTATCAAAATGTAGAACACTCACTCATACTTTTTGAAATTCTCTATTAGGAAGAAGACTAAATTGAAGAAATCTCCTAAACACCAGTAGAGGTACTCCCTACTCCATAAGACCTATTTAGGAATTAAGACGGTTTTTTCTCAAACATATAAGATATATTTTTAATTACTTTTATCATTTTTCTCTAAATTATTCCTATCAATACTTTTCAATGTATACTAAACAAGCAACTAAGAGAAAATGGGAGTGGTAGAGATAGAAGGTTGGGGTGTTTATCTCATATTTAGGAAGGATAAGTATTAGAGAGAGCCTTTAGTTATGTCCGGACACAATTAACAACGTAACCAAGAAAATTATGCGGGCTCTCGTGCGTTCCCAAAAAAAACTCCCATCGGAATGATTATATTACTTGATTGATATACTATGAATATAATAATGTTGGTTGGATATATATATAAGCGCTAGCTGAGCAAATAAATCAAACAAATATCAAATTCTGACTCTTGGCATCCAAACAAACCTCACTATAATTAAAAGGAACAATCTCGTCACACACTCTCTCTTGAAGCCATTATAGATTTGGCCACACAACACATACAAGAAGGCAAACATGTCACAATCAAGACACGTCGTGGGGGAAAGCCTGCAGAGAGATAGAGAACAAGTGGATAGTGACCCTTTTGTTCTTCACATAGTACACGCCAAATGTTCCTAACCAAACGCAGTTGCAATAAAGGGACGATACTTTATACTACACAAAGAGAGAGAGATAAATGGGTAAATAAAGGAATAAATATAAGCCACGATATAATCAAATTTCTTAGCCTAGCCAGAGACCAATATGCCGTGCCAGGTTAGCCACCAGCCAGGATTTTCAATATTCTTGATCAGTTCGGTGTCTTGACTCTTTTTGTTGATGGTGGTGGGCAGGCACTGAAATTGGACTTATATGGTCACATGTCTTGGGGTTTTTCACTTGAGACGTCGAGTAATTAATGAGACCTGGCAAGCCAGCTACTTGCTAGTTTCTCAACAATGCTATATATGTGTGGCTTCGTTTTGTAATGCATTATGTCAGGTATTTTTTTTATATTGTCGTTCTCTCTGTTTGCACATGAATCTTGCACTTCAAGATTTTGATTTTATATATGAGGTATTGAAAACTCACTATATTTATATTTATATGTTTTTACAATGCTAATAGTAGATTTTAAACATATAAAAGATGTAAGATTGAATCTATTTATGCTATTTTAAACATTCAGATCTGTAAGTAGAAATTAGCTTAGAAAATTGATTAATTAGCAAAACTTATGAATTGAATGTTATAATTGATTTTTTAGAGTCATTTGATCTATTTCCTTATCTTATTTCACTTTTAGGGTCATTTAAGACCAAATATGGAGGGACCTGGATGGGGAAAAAGCAAGGAAGAATGGGATGAAAGGTAAAAACAAATTTCTGGAAAAATCTAGAAAATTACAAAATATGACCCAAATTTCAAATTTCCAATTTAGTCCCAATTTCATAATTACATTTTAGTTCTCAAATTTCTGAAATTGCAATTTAGAACCCCTTGCGTCCACACTTGATTTTTCTCAGAGATTTTGTTATTTTGAGCTCCAATTTAGACCAAAAATCAAACCAAATCGTTTGGTCCAACTTTCTACTCATATTAGATAAGAAGTTAGGTTTAAAAACTTAATTTTAAATATTAGATTCTCTCCAGAACTCTAACTCTCTCTCGTCTTCTCCATTCATGTCTCAATAAAAGTCCTTCTTTGCTTTTGGACTTGATGAGAGGTGACTTGAGCTCGTGGTCTTCAAAGGGGAGTCAAATTCCTTTATCTTCTCTTTGCATTTGAGTTCTTGTGATTATTTGCGTTTGTAAGGAGGAATTTGCACTCTTCAATATAATGATGTTTTATGTATGTATGTATGATGTATCTGTATGTATGTGTGTGTGTGTATATATGTTTCTCTGCAATTCCGTTTATTTTTCTCTATTTATGTATGATTAGGATAGATAGATTAATATCATTATTTAATCACACTCTAAGGTACTTAATAATACTTAATTAATTGGCTTCATAAGGTTAGTTGTTAGATTTGTCGGTTGGTGAGGTTTGATATTTTAGGAAATTTAGAGAAATTAAACATATTGATTGTTTTAGAAACATTGGACTTAATAATACATTGGTCTTAGTTTATTATGTGGGGTTCCAATAGTGACTTAAAATCACAAGATTAGTTAAGTAGTGATTCGATGTCCAGTTATAAGATTAATAGTTCCTTATAAGAAATAAGTTCATTAGCACTAATATAAAGGGTCTAACAATACTTGATTGGATGAGATTCCAACAATTATGTAATAGATTCATCATTTGGTTCATGAGGTTTGATAGATTAGAAAATCAGTGCATTTAACTCGTCAACACCTTTAGAAAGCTACGATAGTCATTATTGAGAGTCATTTTCAAGAGCATTTCACATCCATCCCACACCTTTTATCAAAAAAGACCAAAAAATACTACTTACTCTGCATCAATCATTCCCATCTTATTTTACAAAATTTATTTTGCATTGCACTAATTAGTTTGCTAGGTAGTTAGGTTAAACAAGACTCCTTATGATTAACTCAAATTACACCTTGTTGCTATATCCTTACATCTAATTTATAAATTTCTTAACCCAAGGGCGTTACGAGGACTGTCGCCTGTCGGGTTTCTCATGTTCTCTTTTTCATGTTAATAATTTCAAAGTGATTAGTCACTCTGGTAATAAACTTACTTTATATTGACACCTGTCAGATTTAATATGATTTTATAACATGCATTTTTCATCATGTGGTATCAATTCAGTACGTATGTGATCGTCTATGTGAGAACTGTAATTGCTCGATGAAATTAATCTTCGTATATGACATAGACCAATATTGGGTCCCTACCATCGCTTTGATGGTATAGATAACGTTTTGAAAATTTTGCTGAATAATCAATTAATTAGTTATCAATTAGATATAAAGAACATACATGCTGTATATATGTATAAACAGGCGTGTTTCCTAAAGATGTGCGGATAGATCAGAGGTAGCTTGAAGTAGGTAAAAAAATTTAATAATGTACATGTGATGCTTGGCCTATTCATCATTGCATCATCACCAAGATGAAAAATTACATAACAGCTAGTAAAAACTAAAAAGCATGTATGTTCTTTTATTAAAAATAAAATTGTAGGAGTCATGAGACGTCACTAACGATGTTGCCAAATCAAGAGGCAAAGCAAATGGGAAATGCTCATGTTCACATCAGATAATTTTCTACTTTATTAGGGCACACATAAGTGGTTCAGTTGCATTGAAACCCCATATGTCACTATGGTCCCCCTCTCTGAGAGCCTTTCATGAGGGTGACCCTATTGGCAAAGAAATTACTTGCATGCTTCTTGTTAGGTTTAAGCGAAAGGGGGATCTATGGGTTCTTTAAAGAAGAATAAAGAGGCCCACATATTAGCTTACATTGCTTGTTTAGACTTTAGATGTAACTTGAAACTTGAAAGTATTGTTTTATATATTTTTGTCAAACTTTTATAATACAACACATGATCAAGTAAATTATTTCATTTTTTCTTAGTTGGATAAAATTGACAAGGACACAAGAAAATTTCAATCCTGCGAATAAGTAAGGCACAAAACCCAATAATGTCACTGAAGAACAACGAATTTGTGGGATAGGAAATCAAATGGTCTATGTAGTGCCGCTTTGGGCCAATCCTTCAAGAAAATAAGGATTACGGATTTGTGGAAGTTACTCTCGGGTTATCGTTCTCTGAAGGAGCCTAAGATACAATTGATTGTCTAATAACTAAATGCGAATTTTAGTTGAATGAGAGAAAGTCTTTTGATTGATTTAAGTGTAGAAATTACTTAAAGTGTGATATATTCAAATAACAAATTGAGATTGGACACAAAGGGAGATTTGGATTAAAATGGGGTGATCGATAAGGGAATCCTTGGCAGATAGAGACTTGACAATAATTGCTTCTAAACATTTTTTGGGAGTTCATGGGTTAATTTAGAAAACCCCTAGAGGGATTCTTCCAGACTAAACTCAGATAGGTGAGTTAGTACCTGAATTCTACTTATGAATTTCTCTAACTTTAAGTTGATTAAGTTGGCGAGGCAAAGTGGAAAACACATGATTCTGCCTTCTCTACTTTTTGCCTCATTGCTCAACTTGAGTTTTTCTAATTGGTCCTTGCGACCCTACAGCTACAAGTGAGAAAAAGAAAGAATAAGAGTCAAAATGCTCTAAAATTCACCTAGCATAATTCAAATATGATTTATGCCGATTAATCCAAGTTATAACACTAATAGTCATCATTTCAAGGATTTATATGTTTAATAAAATGTAATTGGACTAATATTTTGCACCTTTAATATGTTAAAAACGTCATATTAAACATATAAAAACCATATAAGTTATAGATTTGTCAATAATGCCATCAGGGTCATAACCCAATGATACTAAAACACCGCCTTACTTAGGTCTTAAGTCTGAATTTACGAGTTCAACATTCTATAATTTATAAGCATATATGATGAAAGTATGAGATCATATCATTCCCTGGAATAAAGTAATGTAGAAAAAGAGAGACTCCCGTGGGATGTTGGGAATGAATTCGTCAGAGGCCTAGCCCAAAAAATTAATACACATGCCTGAACTACAAGTAATTAATTTTATCCAATTACACTAGCTGTAAATTGGATACGAGGGAATTTTCTTAGTGAATTCCCATCAAGCTACATTCTTAATAATTAATTCTCTACTGTTTTGTGGTTTAATTAGAGAATGATTATACCTGACAATAAAATAATGATAACCATGGATATCCCATTATGCAAAAACTTTTAAGGCACTGAACTGAACAACCAAAATCATAAAGGCTATATAGGGTGTACATGGATGAATAATTAGAATAAAATAGAGATATTTATCGCTAGTACTTTCAATGGAAGCTGGTTATCTCAATGACACAGCCCAGAAAGTAATTATGAGAGGAAAGAAAGTATAGGGATGGTGACATGTCGATGGCCAACAAAGGTGTAGAATTATGAAAAAGTGGGAAGTAGTTGAAGAGTGAGAGAACAAGCTAAGATATATATATGGCAAAATGAGTCAAGCATGAATTAATAAAGCAGGCTATTTTTGCTGAAAAAGGGAAAATATAACTAAAAATAGGTACCATTGAATTGCTATATTGAATGAGTTTTAAGAAATATTCGCTGAAAATTATAGAGAGAACTCGCGTCGCAGACAAGTTCTTACAGTATATAACAATTAACAAGAATAGAGGTCACTTCCCTCTCTTTTTTAGTCATTTTCCTCTCTCGCCCGAATAAGAGGTAACTTTTTGAGGCAACAAAAACGATAAAGAGAGAATTGGGTAGTGTAGTAGTCATTGAAACAAGTGAAAGAGAAAAAAAAAACAAGAAGCTTGATAGATATATTCCATTACCTTTTATGTATGACGAAAGATAGATTTACTTGTTTTTAGCATTTTTTGGTAAAAATGTTGTTTCTAGTTTTTACCTATAATAGTTTTATGCGTTCTGAAACTATAAATGAATTCATTTATAGTTTCCTTAATTAATACTACCTCTGGTCCTAAATATAGGATCTAATTGACTTTTCTTTGAGATATTAAGGTTGTGAAATAGATTATTAAATGATGACATATTTGATATATTTTTAGATTATTCATTAGTTTATAGGTAAAATAAACCAGTTCAAGGAAAAAAAAATTAGGTAAATCAATTTATAATTAACTTATTTTGTTTTTTAAGGATTTTCTACAAAAAATCAATTAGGTCTTATATTTAGATCCGGAGGGAGTATAATGCTGCGCAAATATACACTTGCAAATCAAAATTGGAAGTTTAAGTTAGAGTTTTTTCTTCGACAGAAGTTGGGGGATTGATAAAATAATTACGGGGAAAACTCAATTTCAGGGAATTAATTTTTTTATTTAATTTGAACCCCAATTAAATCTTCTTTAAGATATTATTCTTTTTTTTTGTCGAACTTTAAGATATTATTCTGCCTCCATCATATGTCGTTTCACGATATAATTGGTAATTTATTACTTCAATAATTTTTCCTCTCAAAATAGGGGGAAAATAAACAAATACCTCTCAAATTATAAAGGTTAGGAAATATATTTCAAATAAACATGAGAAAGGACATAAACAGGATTGTTTCAAATTTAGGATAAATAAATTTGGGTATTGTGTTGAGAAAAAATGGGTATTACCCATTCGTCGAATAAAACATCTAATACTTCAAACAAACAAAACTTAGCATCGATTTTCTTATATATAATGGTAAATGTTATTAACCACATGAACAACTGTGCGTCAACTACTCCAATAAGGGTACCAACCAAATTACTAATATCAAGTTGAGAACAACCTCTCTCGTGTCTTTTCTCCAAGGTTCGAAAAACCGGACCGGACATCCAACCGGGCAAGCTACTGGTTCAAGGGTTATTGGTTCAACTGTGGTTGAACCGGGTCAACCCGGAAATAATAAAATTAATAATATTTAATCAAATATTATAACAGTCAAAACTAAAAATAGAAAAAATGTACAATACATCGAGAGTCTATAACATCTGCTTCATATGGACTTGCAATACTTTCAAGTTCTTTCAATAATAATACACTAATACCTAAAAAGTAATTAAATTCCATCAACACACATTTATTTTTCATCAAAATCATCATTCATATTAATATATTCATTGACATCGGCATTAACCTCTTGACTAGTGACAAAAGTATCATGATCACCAGGAACACTGTTCATAATCAAAAGAGGTGATTCATGCATGTCAAGCGGGTCAAACCGGTTTGTTCCCGGTTCAGTGGGTTTGGGCCGATTCCGACGAGTCGAACCGATCTGCTGCCGGGTTAATGGTGCATCCGAGTCAATGACTAGATCGGACCGGTTTGGACACCGGTCGGACCTCCCGGTCCGATCCGGTTCTTTAAACCTTGCTTTTCTCATATTGGAGGTAAGTTAACGGGCTTTTGAACATTGAAGGGTATTTTTTTTTAAGAAACTACAACTAGGTTCTAAGTAATTAAGGGAATTAATCGCAATAGGTCCTTGAAAATCATTATTATACTGAAGTCCCTAAGGATACTTGAGTTATATTAAACAATTGCATTTAGCTAGGTTCTAAGCAAAATGTCGCGTTGGCAATTGAAGTAGTTGTATTGAGTTGTCATTTGTCAATAATATCACTCAATCCCTAGAGATATTAATGTAATTTAAAGGCTTTTTGGGGACCTAATTGTAATTAATTTCTTTATTTGGGGTGTATAGTTCTTCCATTTTTATTTGAAAATTTATAGGGTTTTCATTTGTTTTTCTCCCTTTAATTTAGTCCATGTTAAGCAAGTTTCGAGCGTCAATTAATTTTAGCAGTCAATATTATTTCACGAGCATTGATTTCATATATCGAGTGTCATTTTTTTTTTAAAAAAAAATTGTTTTTAACTTGGCGAAAGCCATTTTCAACTATATTTTTGCCCATACGACTTGTTTTGAGGCAGACACACACATATTCATCATCATTTTCACCAACATTTCTTGTTTTTATTATCGTTAAGTAAATTGTTTTTAAGCCTGGCGAATGATGATTATTAGGATATGATTTTGAATTTTCGATAAAAGTTTCTCCCTGACTTTGGCAAATAGAAGTCTCGTCGTGTAAAAGAAAGTTGACAATTGGTTAGCTTATCACTTTTTTATTTGCTGTTTTGCCCTTGGATTATTTGACAAATTAAAGGTCTGATATCTATTATTCCAAGCCAAAAAATAGGATATTTAAGCTGAATATAATATTTAAAGTATATACTGCAAGATGCATATAAATATGTACTACTTACGGATAAATTTATCTTACAATCACTGTTATCATGCTCAATCGCTGTTATCATACTGGGTGGTTAAGGATATAACAGGCTGACGGAGAGATATTAAAATAGTGGCTCATGATGACGGTGAAGTGGTTTTTTTTTTTTTTTGCCAACGATCGAGATGAAAATAAACATACAGTTAAAGCGAGTATTCGTACAAATAATTCAAAACCCAAAACGAGAGGGGAATAAATAATTGACTGGCAAACACAGGTGAAATATAAGTAATTAATCTCTCAGACGTTCGAGGACCACTCTTTTCGAATTTTTACAGCAAGATATATACTTGGAAAGTTTCGTTCGATACAACAATTCGAAGCATATGGTCATCTAATATGTTCATCAATTACTGTAATTTATGGTGATACAATTCAGATGTGTTTTTAAGAGAAAAACAATAATGTGCTTTTGTTTGAAATACTCAGTGATTCACCATACACGTGGAGTGGAATTAATTAAAAATTTTCATCACGGGTCATATATAGCTGGGAAATTAAAAAAAAAAAAGAACTCTGGATACACAAAAAGAAAAGTAAGGAACTCAAATTTGCACAAGAAAAAGTTAGTTCATGGGAACTAAATTGCGATTATGAAATGTTGCGCAATGACTCAAATGTCTTTCTCCTCAAAAGACATCACTCATCTAACTCGTTACTCCTCTTAACTCACTTTTGATTAACACTTTCATACGAAATAACAAATTCATGATAGACATTAACAATTTCATCATAGTTATGATGATGTTGTTAATATTTTTCCTAAAATTGTTAATCTATATGAAAGTATTGTTCGTCGGAACAACAGAATTGTTAACTGCTGGGAACATATAAATGTGAAAGTTGTATAGTGTTACTACGAGTTTATTAATGGTTATGATGAAGTTGTTAATGTGTATTATGAATTTGTTAATCATAAGTGGGTTCTGATAAGGATGACATTTGAGTTATTATGCATGATTTCATAATCTCAATTCATGTCCTAGGACCTGACTTGTCATCATTATGCAAATTTGAGTTATTTTCTTATCCTTTTACATATTTAGAGTTTTTTTCCTGGAATTTTCCCTATCTCAACCTTTAGTAAAAGGATTATAGAGAATTAGAATACCAAAAGTTTTTCAAAATATGTTGATTTGTACGGGAATACTCATAGCACATCGATCCAAGATTGTACTGGAAACATTATAATGTGGTATACGGGTAAAAGTAAACTTTGTCATTATTTGAATAATTAATTATTTGAGTTTTCAAATTAAATTTGCCTGCCGGCATGAAACTTTTTTTTTTCCGTGTCCCGTGAAAAGCACGAAAACCATTTTTGCATAGGAAAACCAGTACTTTTTTGGCCCCAATGAATTAAACTATCCTGCCTCTGATCTGATCTATTCAGTGGTGCAATTGAGCTCATATATAAACATGAAAAAACCTCTCGTCCAATCCACAACGAGTACGGACTCCCATATCCTAAATCAAGGAAATAGTAGATATTTTGATGGCATAAATAATTGGATCCTCACAGTTAGTACGTAATTAATAGAAGAGTTAGCTGAGGATTTGATTTTATCTTAAATTCAACACGTAATTTTTTTCAAAGCATTCCTATTGACCAATTACATTAAGAAAATTTTATTTAAAAGCATCATTCATGAGGAAATATGGTATACTTGGTACTTCAAAAATCTACCTTCTCAGCCCAGATTAAAACTATTTTTATTATATATATAATTGGGAAATGACAAATCGACAGGAGAAAGGCAAAGAATAAACCACCATCAATTGCTCCCCTAGAAAAATTAACATATACCGTGATATATAATATTCAAAAGGCTTAGCAATTAGCAAGAACTACTATAATTTACAACAAATATCATCCTTATAATTTAATTTACCAGGATTCTGCTATGGTAGCCAGCAGAATTTCTACAAACCTCTGAATGAAGAATATTTAAGCATTCCTCAAAACCATTTTAATGGATCTGAAGCTTTAGGCAGACAAATATCAAAACTCAATGATGGCTAGCGAGATTAGGAACAGATCATGTAAATCCTAGTTCATCGCCTCACCCCATCAATAATGAAACATGAAGAGAAAGATTAAAACCCATTTAGAATTCAAAAATACACACACCATCAACCAAAAGTGAAGCTTTGATTCAATATGTGATTTTAACCCAAACTCTAATGGAAGAAATGAAACTTACCTCGTCTCCTTCATGCGCGTTTTGGATCTTCTCCGCCATACACCATCGTCTTCGAATTCCTGGGTGGCTAGAAGAAGAGAAGACGGAGTGACGGAGAAATCGAGAGATAACATAGGAATATCAAAAAGGTAATAACATAGGAATATGAAGTGATTGGAATTGGGAAGGCCACTGACGAGAACATTGAAGTTGAGCATTAAAAAGTTGCAATCAGTGTGAATGGAAGCAGTAAAGGATTGAGGTTATTAAAAATGTATATTTTCCAAAAACTTAGGTAAACCCACATTTAAATCCAGATCAGGTGTGAAAGCAAGGGTGGTTTCCCACGGGTAATTACCAAAATTTGAATGATATTGGTCCCTAATATAAGATCTCACCCCATATTCTCTCCTCATTTAATGCATTTTTTCCTACTTTACCCCTAACTCTCTTTCATATTTATTAATGCTTATGTATTTCTCTCTCTTAAAAGTACCATAATAAATATGGGCAATTTGGAAAATAAGCATTAACTCCAGACACCCAACTAACATTCACATGTTTCCTTAAGAAGCGTTTTTTTGACGGCTAACTCTTACATTAGGGACCGGAGGGAGTCTTTTAGAAGAATCAAAATTGTATTTTTTAATTTTTCCGTCATCCCAGAGCAACTCATCTTCAAGGCACATTAGCAGACCCAAAATAATCTAAATCATTGATTATGGATACCTCAATGAGCACGGGATAGTTGACTAAGAGTTTTTAATGTGATTCATGCTAAGCAATCAACTTAATATTATATGTATGTGCAAATAATAACCAACACAAGTGCATCCTTAACACATATAAGTTAATCAACTAGATCGCTCTAATATTAACTATCGGCAACTATCTAGTGGTATTGTTTTCTGTTGCATGTTCTTCATTATAAACTTTGCATTTTTTAAAAAAATAAACCTTAAATTATTGCTTTCAAAATCTTAAAGAATTTTCAGTACCATTCATTATTATACCAAGTAAATAATTTTTCGGCATTAAGTAAATAAAATAGTATAGTGAAACCCTAATATATCTTAAAGTAATTTTCCGTGCAGTGTTTATTATTAAAATATTATTTTCGCTACCATTAGAACAATACTTTATGGTACTCTGAAAAATCAACCCCAAAAAAGTTAATTTAATATTGCATTGAAAAATACGTATATGTAATATTAAGTTACAATATAATGTATTTGTCTAATAATATCTATAAGGCATTGTAATTTCAACGTGTTCATTGAAAAATACGCATATGTAATAAGGCATTACAATATATAAGTTGGAGGTTTAATTAAACCTCCAACTTTACCCATATTTATTATATATACATGACATCATATAAAATTAAAATCAACACATAATAAATAAATGTTTGAATCATACATTCACAATGAAAATTCAATGAATTAGCCTATAAATATTGGTCCAAATGAATTATTGTCACTCTATTAAATAGGAGTAGTTCTTACAACAACGAGTGAAACCAGTAAAAAAAGGAGTTCAAATTAAAATTTGAAGTGGGGGTATGAGATTAATGAGAGAGGAAGGTGGGGAGGGATGGTGGTAGTGGTGCATATATGAATGATGATGATGAGGGAAGAGTCACCCCTCCACTCCATATCCATTTTATCTACTAATTATGTATCAATTGGATCTTATTTATACAGTCTATATTTGATTTAAATTATGTTTAATATATACACAATTTGAGAAAAAGGTTGGCTTGCCATGAAGTTTAAGTCGCGGGTTTAAATCAATTTCTTTATATAAACCAGGTAATCCCATTATCTCACCTCTATGTTCCTATTTTATACTCCCTTCGGTCCTAAATATAAGACCTAATTGACTTTTTTGAAAAATCCTAATATGTCATGATTTAATAGATTATTTTGTAACCTTAACCTCTCCAAAAAAAATTTATCTAGGTCCTATATTTAGGACCGGAGGTAGTATGTTTAAATAGATTTACAATTTTTATACCATTCAAATGAAATACAATTGCTTCAATATGACTAACTCAACCACTTAGTCTTTTTAAAGTACTCCCACTAGTACCAATTGTAAGAGTCCAAAATTTGAATGACTTTGGTCTAATATATAAGAGCTCTTCTCACATTCTTTCCTCATTTAATGCATTTTTTCCTACTTTACCCCTAATTTTATTTAATATTTATTAATGTTTATGTATTTATCTCTCTTGAAAATATTATAATAAATATGAGCAATATCAGAGATAAAACATCAATTCCAAATAACCAACTAACTTTTTAGATGTTTTTTTATAAAACGTGTTTTTACTTGGAACTCTTGGATTATATATCCGACCGGAGGGACTATACTGGTTCCCCTCCCCTTCTCAATTTCATCCAACTCCCCCCCCTCTCTCTTTCTCTCTTTGGGTCCCACCTTCGTCCTCCTCCCTATTACACCTCTCCTCCTCCTCCATCCTCCCCCTCACTCGCTCTCTCTCTCTCTCTCTCTCTCTCTCTCTGTTTCTAATGGACAGTAGAGAGACTCATGACTTCATGAACGTCCACTCTTTCTCCGAGCTTCCTTTTATCCGCCCTCCTCCTCCTCCCTCTCTCAAAGACAAACCCCTCAAGCTCTTCGGCATTGAATTCCCCAACGACACCCCCGACGACTCCTCCTCCTCCGCCGCCACCAACCCCAACACCACCCCCGACGACTCCAAGGACTCCGCCGCCGACAACGCCGAAACCAGCCGCAGATTCGAATGCCACTACTGCTGTAGAAACTTCCCCACTTCTCAAGCCTTAGGTGGCCACCAAAACGCCCACAAACGAGAACGCCAGCACGCCAAGCGGGCCCACCTTCACTCCGCCATGCTCCACCACTCCCTCTCCGTCGACTCCGCCGCCCACGTCTACGGCCTCGTCAACTACCCCGCCGCCGCCGCCGCCTCCCCTTACCCCACGTGGCATCATAATACTACTTCTTCCTCCACTGGTGGAAGGTTTTATGGAGGTAGTACGACGTCGTATCCTCATGTTCAGCCCATAAATGGAAGTCCCTTGGCCTTGTGGCGGATACCAACGACCCTCCAAAACAACCCTACTACTACTACTACTACTACTTCTAGTACTGCTTTCAATCGTGACCGTTCGTTGCATCTACAGCATCATCTCTTGCCCTTGCAAGCTGGAGACGGCATTAATGTTGGTGCTTCTCATCATCGTCAGGTCGTTGGTTCGGCTTCTTCGCAGAATGGACTTGTTTATGACACCACGAGTAAACCTGGTGTTCATGACCATGTGAGTTTGGATCTTCATCTGTGACTTTTAATTTAAACCACCCTGATGAATAGTAATAACATATTGGGGCTTCTCTCTATATGATGATCAATATATGAAAATTTTCTCTCATTTTTTAATTGCAATCCTGCTGTGACCTGATCTCATCTATAAGAAGGCGGCCCATATATCATAAGCACTTCCGTTCTTAGCTTTTTTAATTTATTTTTCTCCTAAATTAGCAGAGTGAATTAGTTTTGATGAGATGAGTAATATGTACATGAATGAAGTTCCCAATTTCCCATTTTTATTCATGAAGACGTACCCTTCCACCTTCCAATTCTCTTCCTCTCCTACTTTAAAAGCATTTCTTCATTTTAGACGCAGAATATGCTTCTTTGTTTTTTTTTTGGGTTAAATGGGCATACATTAACAGCTCAAGTTTAAGACATAGTGGAACATCTAAATTAAACCTTTTGCGCACAGAAGAGTTGATGGTCTTATGTCACTAGGATGGCATTTTCTTTTTTCTAAATTGGTTAAAGTTGCATATACGTACCAAATTAGATCTTCTGGAGAAATATGTGGTATCATTTTCGTATCCTGAACAATGTATTATTATAACGTCCTTGTTGTTCTGCAAAGAGAACTGTTCACACGTGTGGCGATTAGAAAGCCTAGAAAGACATGTACAGTTGGGTTCGCATGAAGGTTTTGTACAGACACACACGTGTGCGTGAGTCCATCATAGTTTGGAGACAGATGGGGTGATGAGAAAGGACATTATTTCTGATTCAATGCAAATGCAATTGAGAGAAAAGTCATTATATAAAGGGTTTTCATGGGGTCTGCTCAAAATTAAAATTGCAGTAAAGAAAGTGATCTTTCAATGCCATTTCGCAGTTGCAACAATGCATCTTCCAAACATCAATAATACTTGTAAACCCTACCCTTCTTTCCAATTAATTTACAGATAGTGAAAGGAGTGATTAAGAAGAGAGGATATTTTCTATATACGCACACAATCATATGAATGTGAGCATATCGACTTTAGATTATGTCTCATATGTCCAGCTTTGGTACAAGGTAGAACCATCTTCAATTGAAACCTAGGACTCTCTTGCGACCATTAGGACGGAACATATCCCGCAACAATAGGTTCATGTTCACTTGCATATTTTCGTGGCAAAGTTAAGGTTTTGATTGAAGTTGACTCATATTCATATATAACAAAAGAAAGCTCCTATCGAATTTTGGAGTTCAATGTTAGGGGAGATGTACCTATCCATAAACTATCTATAGTTAGCGGTGAAGAATAATTAGTCATCCCATTGCATGGTAATGATGGTTATATTCAAAATTGAAATGACATGGCAAGAAGTAAATTACATGTACTACAACAAATAAATGACATGTTTTTAATTCATCGTCACAGCCACAGGCGCTGATAATATAAATTCATAATTGAGAGGCACTAGAGAGAGACACGCACTAAAGTGCTTGATAACTATCATCTCAAGGCTTTTTTAAAATGGCGAAACTAACCCTTCAAGAAAGGGATATATGTGTTTCTTTTTCTCTTTAGAATAGACTTTTAAGGAACATATGGACATGGTAGTTGGGAAGCCATGTTCATATACTCCCTCCGGTCCTATTTATAAGTCGTCAACCGGCCAAATTGTACATACCAAGGAATGAAGGTTAATGGAAGTTGAATCATTAAATTTGTCTTATTTTTTCTGTCTTTTCCATTTTTGCCCCTATCATCTTTATTACTATGGCCCACAACTTTTTTCATCTTTATGAGTATACATATGCCTTTTTCATCTTCTTTCTCTTCTCATATTCCAATGTTCATTTTCCAATGCTAAGGGTATATTGGGAAAATTTTAATAAATGAGTTAGTTGATGTTAGTTGGTGACTTATATTAAGGACCAAAATTTAGTGGCGGTTGGCGACTTATAATTAGGACCGGAGGGAGTATTTCGAAGTTCATAGTTGTCTGAGCAGGAGAGAAAGAGAAAGAAAGGGATGTATTAATGTTAGGTGGGTTTGGTTTTTAGGTGAGTGGAAATGTGGGACTTATTGTGGATATATATTAGATTCCTGAGGGATGGATGAGGAGTACACTGATAGTTTAGTACAGATAAAACTGTCTACTTTAATCATGCATCATTTGGTGGCAGCACCAAGGGTCAGAGATTTATATGACAATGGCACCACCCAATGTATTTTGCCTACCTATAAAATTCAGAGAAGAAAAAGGCTATCAATCACTCACTCATATGCTAAATTAAAGTTCCTCTTCTCTTCTCTAAATTGTTGGGATGTGTGATTTTGACTTCCATTATATCCCAACTTGTTCACCGCATGCTAGCTACTACAGACTATTTTTCCTTTCGTCCTCTTCGTTTTTTACCTCCCCACACATAGATTTTTGTTTCAACGCCGAATCCGAAGTTTCCTTTTGTACGGCCAGCAAATCTCACGCACTCCGTCGCCAGCGTACTTCACATAGTAGTTTCTGGACACTGTAGAGAGATTGATAAATGATATACTCCCTCTCCCGCTCCCGCTAAGTTAGGTAAAAAACTTGAGAGGTATAATTTAGCTTTAAATACTCCCTCCGATCCCTAATGTAAGAGCCTAAAATTTGAATGATTTTGGTCCCTAATGTAAGAACTCACCTCACATTCTCTCCTCATTTAATGCATTTTTTCCTACTTTACCCCTAACTCTCTTTCATATTTATTAATGTTTATGTATTTCTCTCTCTTAAAAGTACCATAATAAATATGAACAATTTTGGAAAAGAAGCATTAACTTCAGACATCCAACTAACATTCACATGTTTTCTTAAGAAGCGTTTTTTTGGCGACTAGCTCTTATATTAGGGACCGGAGGGAGTATAAGATACTAATATACTTGGTCCCCCGAGTTTATGGTTTTTATCCTAAAATGAGTAAAATCTTCCTGTGATGGGCCGATTCAGCTCGACAGTAAGCTTGCTTGCTGTGTAGGTATGAGGTCATGAGTTCGAATCAGTCATTTTACAAAAAATAGGAGTTAGTTTGTCTAATATATTCTCTTCCTCGGCTCGCACCCTCGCCAAATGGGACTAGAACTGAGTTTAACTCTTTTATCCTAAAATCTTCCTATCCAAAACTCATTTTAAGCCGGTAACATGAAGTGATAGTCGCTATCAAACCTGGTATATACTAATGAAATTAAATCATCAGCGTCAATTTTAAGTCAAACAATGACTATCTTGACTAATTTATTAAATATAGCTTTAATAATTTTTGGGAGAGAAAGTGAAACAGTCACGTAATTTATATGTAACCCGTTTTATATTTTCCTAATGTTCGGAAGAGTGATTTGAGGAGAGAAGAAGAAAAATTTGTGTGAATTGAATTTTTAAAAACAAAAAAAGTGGGGTTATACTATTTTAAAAAGATATAAATGTAAGATAAAAGAGTAAAAACTAATAATTAAAACTTTTAAGTTTTAACTACACTTTCCTAATTTTAATAAGTTCAAGTCAAAATATTTCCTTCGCCCAACTCTCCATCTTCTCAAAAGTTAAGACTTGTGGGCATGATTACAAGGATTTTAACTTCAATTTTCACAAAACTAAAATCTTGGATTTTGAATTATTAAGTAATCACGTTTCTGATAATTTCTTACGTAGAAATGATAATGTGTTACCAAAATGTTTAATTTACACAGACCCGTTAGACCAGATACACACACTAGCATACAACTTCTTTAGCTGATAAAATATCATTATTTTTAACGACACTACTATTTATGAGCTAATCTGGTAAAAAGAATTAAAGAACAATAGTTAAATAATGTTATAGTTCAGGTATTGATAATGTATTGGTTTCCACCCGGGCCAGACTTTTCTTCAAGAACAATATTCTGAAGGAACGTACAGATCCAGGTAGGATCTCATACACGTACTATAGCAAGTATTACTAGATTTCTTTATTTATTCCGCGTACAAGACATAAAGTCTTGAGTCTTGATGCATTTACATACATAATTAGTAAAATGCTCGTGTATTTTAAAGACCCTGCTTACCTTTTCTTCGAGAACAATATTATAAATGCTCGTTTATTTTATAGATCCTGCATACCTTTTTTCTGGCCCCGTTGCAGTATTTATTTGCCGCTCGAAATTAGATATCTGAACCAATATATAGTGTGTTGAGCTGGTAACTCACCTCTAACGTGTGTTTGAATCCACGAAGCATTTTTACTGGGAGAGAGACTGCCTATGTGGGCAACACTGCTACCACTCGATATCTAGTTTAAGTCAATAGGGTCGAATCACCAAGTGGTGTTTAAATAAAAGAAAAAGAAATTAGATGTCTGAGATATATTTGAAAACCTTGTTTTATTATTACATACATGTCTTTCATTAAGTACCAAGAAAATAATGTATATACACAGCAAGCACGAATAAATGAGTGCATTCTTCGACAACCTCACAGAAATTAAGAGGACTGGTAAGTACAAGTGATTTCTCAGTTGTTTGACACCAACGAAAAAAAGCTATGCGTAAGCGGATCTATGATATTATATTGCTTCTGCTTTAAATTAACTGATACTACCTCCGATCCTAAATATAAGACCTAGATAACTTTTTTTGGAAAGATTAAGGTTGTGAAATAGGTTATTAAATCATGACATATTTGATATCTTTTTAGATTATACATTAGCTTATAGGTAAAATAAACTAGTTTAAGAGAAAAAATTAGGTAAATCAATTTATAATTAACTTATTTTTTGCTTTTTTTAGGATTTTTCAAAAAAGTCATCTAGGTCCTATATTTAGGACCGGAGGGAGTACTATGTTCAATGTTCATCATGAGAATAGCATAGTACAATTATTTTCGGATTCATAGAGTTCAATTTTCATTGAAGGATTGATTGACTTAAATAGAACTCTGTACATGCATTATATTAATTATTGTTACTATCAGTTTGTTTAGTGATATGCTATTAAATTTGCTGAACGATTCAACAATATCATCACATGATATTTAACTATGAAAATCGATATTTCTCAATTCGTATAGTTACGTTAATGGAATGAAAAGACAAAAACAACGTTAGGGGAAAGTGTTTACAGCCTAATTAGACCTCAAATTCGAGTTACTGTGAATATGAACAGTACGGAAAGGAAGCATAACCACATACACAAGGCGCTTGCTGAGATGAAGAAAGTGATGAAATGGAGTGCACATAGTCAATGCCTTAATACTCTGATCTATAAGGGTATGAAAACTCTTTTCCAAGTTGGAAGTCTCGTCTTCAATCTCCCTTGTAACATTATGGTTCATAGTAGTGTATGACCTTAATAGTCATATGCAAACATAATTTATATTCATTTTCTAGCTCCAGTCATGGGATTATAATTACCTTTCTCAAAGGCATTATAAGGTTTGAAGACATGGTGATTGATGAATCGGCCTTTTTTTTACTGAAATGAATCCGCCTTTTCATTCAAATAATTCAAAAAGATAACATTTGTGTCATCAAATGTCAAAAATGCCCAACGAAAATATAATAAATCAAAGAGGGAAATAAAAGACAATCCCGAAATACTGCCACAGTGTTAACGTCAACCCAACAATAGAGGGCCCCACAAGTAAATGCAACATATAAAGCGCATGTGAAGAGCAAAGATAGTGAAGGGACATAATGACGAGGGGAAGAGAGAAATAGAGAAGGTCTAGACACGTAATAATGAGGACCACTTCTTCTCCTTCTTACTTTCACAGAGAGAGGGAAAGAACAGTGGAATTAGAGAAACATCGGCCCACACCTCAATAAAGTTTGTAAACGAGGTTGACAGTTTATACAGTAACCTTATTGAGAAAACCTACACATTTTTTGAACATAGGAGTATAACAAAACACATATCCTATATACCCCATTGCTCCCATAGGTGTGGTGTGAGACGTTGGTTGACAATGTCGTAATAAACGCCAAACCATTCTGTACACCCATATGCTTTGGTCTCGTCAAAACTATCCTTGTAAGTTCTATCGATCTATTTTTATATTTTCTCACTTCTCAGATCCATCTAGCTTTAATTTGGTGTAATATATTTTGTCTTGTCTATAATATAAGAGCAGAAATTTGAATGGTTTGATCCAAAATACACCTATTATTGGTTAAGGAAGGAGATATCTGTATTATCTCATTTATTATTGTGTAAAATCGTACTCTCAAAACAGAATATGTACCTCAATATCTTATTACAAAATTCACTTTTGAAAGACTTTTTTATAAATATATAAGTCCACTTTACTTTTGAGTTATTAAAAATTATTTTTCAACTTTAACCTTATTTAATTCCCATAGGAATGATATAAAGAGGAAAGAGAGAATTTGAACAAGAGTGGTCTTAAAAAATGTTACTAGCTTTGATTCCTGTTTTAAGAGCCCAAAAATTAAATTAGCTGTTGAAAACGATTAAAATTAGTTTAAGACAATAATTATGTTAAAAATATTTATTTCAAACATACCCTTATCAATATAATAATGAGGTGAATTTAATTTAAGACCTATTTGATATGAGGGATTTGAATGAGAGGGGGTTGGGGAATTTTTGTAAGTTGGATTTTATGAAGTTGAAGTGGGTTGAAATTAAAAAAAAATATAAGATGAATTATAGAAGAGTATGATATTATTTAAAAATTGTCAACTCCACTTCTCTAATTTTTGTAAACTCAATTAATTTTTTTCGATAAAAAAATTCATAACTTTTTTCCTCCTCCCAATTTCCCTCCGCTCTCCTCATATCTAACAAGCCTAAGAGAGAGAAATAGAATAATAATGAGAGGAAGTATGATAAAAAGAGACATATAATTAGGATATAAATATATAAGTGATATACATTATTAAATAAAGATACATCGGAACGATTATTAAATTTTAAGATTAAATTAATATTCAAAATTTTTGTCGGTTATAAATATGATGATAGGAAGAATGTCAAGCAACCACGCATGTAACCCAAGCTTCCTAGAAAAATCATATCATGAACCATCTCAGTCCAACCAAATACATGGACCACTATTGGGTCAATGTTTTTCTTATCTGCCCCAGTTGAATTGATCAGCACATAATGCTACCATGTCTAGTAGGTCAAGGCTGATTCATAATGAATGTGACTGAACAGGAAGAGAGGTCAGATTAGCATTAGCAATCTAATAGTAACAAGTCAGATGTTTTAGGCCTAATATAATCTACCCTCTCCCCTACTTTATCCTATTTTTATGTAGCCTTGCGTGGAAGAATCACTGTACCCGGAAAATAGATATTGAATAGTCTGGGCGGAATCAAGAAATCTTATTCTAAAGAGTCACTGCTCGGTTATTTTGTAGGACAAAGCAACTAGAAGGCAACCCACAGTCCCACACAATCAAATATTTCATTTATATGCAAAATATTCAGACACTATTAACTTTTCAATTCTGATTAAAAATCAAAATCTCGCAAAATTCATTGAATTGAATTACCATTATCTCAACACCATAACTTTCTACGCAAAATGAAAGCCAGCAGTAAAACCCACATTCTATAGTTTTAACAGTATCAGCTAACGTCAATTCCATCATTCAACATTAATTCCAGGATCTCAAATAAATTGAAATATCGATAGGATATAATTTGTTGTCCAGCAGACCAGCACCCTATTTCATAAATGAAGAATCGGATCACTTCAATTCTCTGATAGTACGTTAATTATTTCCAGATTTGATTAAAACCATCTAATCATGACAAAAATACTCATCAAAAGTGTCAGATCTTAAGGAATGTATTTAGATGGGAACTTAACGGTAGATTTGCCGCCTGTCCAGCTCAAGTAGTTAAATAAATCTCAAAGCATGGAAGTAAGGAATGTAGTAGCAGCTTAGCATGTAAATGTCAAACCTCCGAACCAATCTAAATTCACCCACTTTTGTATACCAGAATTGGTAATACGCATCAAATGATGCAACTATGATCGGCTTTGACCACCAGAAACCAGGCTGTCAAAAAAAAGGGGGAGGGGGGGGGGGGGGGGAAGAATTAGAAATGTTTCATATACATGCAAGGGATGGATTAAGACAACACATCAACAGTAGACCCAATGTGAGTATATTTTGTACATTAAGATTTAAAATAAAATGAAATCAATGTCAATGAGCATCATATAATTAAGTGCATTAGAGATTTAAAAACAAAAACAAACAAAGGCAACAGACCCAATTTAAATCAAAAGTCCAAAACACTATCATTTCTCAGCAATCCTGAATCACATGCTATCCAACCATGTCATGAAATTTTGGCATCTCCGCATTTTAAGTTTAAGCATCCAAATAAATCTCTTCTTGCCACATTTGTATGAAGGTATTCACACAAAGCATCAAATGATGAAGCAGCCATTAAGTAAAAGTTTCCAAAGAAGTATATGTTTATATACATGGGGGACGGCTAGCAGCAAAGTAAGTAACAGCTAAAACATAGAAATAGGCCTTTATAAGTAAAGTTCTATATATTTATATTAGGTATCCCATCCCATGATATAAATTTCTACAGGTAGAAGCTAAAACAAAGAAATAAACCCCTATAGGTAAATTTCTACATATTTAGATTAGGCATCCCATGATATAAATTTCATTGAGCCTCATAAGAGTGCACTATACATGCATGTGTAGACCAAGGAATATTTAGTCCATTTCAAAATAAATTCATATCTCCAATAGGTCACATAAACATTCTGAGGAATCTAAAGGCACGCAAGGAAGACATGCAATAGCAGAGTTACTTGTAAAGGTCAAGCCCCCATCAATCTCAATTGACCCCCACTTTTGTATGCCAGCATCAATTGACGCAACTGTCATCAGACTTTGCTCAAAAGAGCTACAGCCTAACGAGGGAAGTGTTCCAAATACAGGTAATGGGAATACAAAAGCCAAAAAGTCATGAATAATCTAAGGCAACCATCAAAACTAAAACCCCTTTTCTTTGGTGAAATCAAAACTAGACCCCTGTAAGTACTTTCCATGATAAAATAGATATAGAGAATCATACAAACAAAGCGAGATGAATCACAGTACCTGGAACAGAGGTTTTGAGTAGTCTGGGCAGCGTCATCAAGAAATCTTGTTCTAAAGAATCAATGCTCGGTTATTTTGTAGGATAAAGCCGCTAGAAGGCAACCCACACGGTCAAATACTTCATTTAGATGCTAACTTTTCAAGTCTAACTAAAAATCAGAATCTCAAAATTTTAAATCCAATAAATTCATTGAACTGAAATACTAATATCTCAACATCATAAGTTTCTTCGCGACATGAAAGCCAGCGGCATGTTAAGTTTAAGCATCCAAATGAATCTCAACTTTCCCACATTTGTATGAAGGTATTCGTAAAGCATCAAATGATGGCGTAGTCATTTAGTACTGCTTGAACTTGAATAAAAAAAGTTTTGCAAAGAAGTCTATGTGTATCATATAACCCACCACATGCAGCAATGAATGGAAGCAGAGACAAAAACACAGATATAGACCCCACAATTAAATTTCTGCACATTTAGATCATGCATCTAACGATACAAATTTCACTGAGCGTCATAAATTGTTCAAATCTCAGGGTCAAGGGACATCCATTTCATTAAAAATACAGTCATTTCTCCAATAAGCCACATATCCATTTTCAGGGATCTCAAGACATGCAAGTAAGGAATGTAATAGCAGATTTGCATGTAACGGTCAAGCATCCATCAACTTCAGTTTACCCACTTCTGTATACCAGTATCAATAATAAGCATCAATTGATGAAACTGCAATTAAAGTTTGCTTAGCCCAAACTAGGGAAGTGTTTTGCATACCTGAAAGGGGGCTACAAAAGCCAAAAGGACATGAATAGTCTAAGACAAACATCAAAACTCGGCCATTCATGAGTATATTGTCGCACATCAAGATTAGGCATCAAATGAAATCTACATTATTGAGCCTCAACGGATTGTGAAAGAGATTTTTTAAAAAAACAAACATAAAAGTCAACACATCTATCTAATTTAAATAAAAACACTACCAGTTCTCAACAATCCTGAAAGATCACAAGGCATCCATGTAATAAAAGTTATGGTATCTCCTGTTAAGTTTAACCATCCAAATAAATCTCATCTCACCCACATTTGCATGAAGGCATTCACACAAAGCATCAGATGATGGAGCACTCACTAAGTTTTGCTTGTGCTTACAAAAAATGTTTCCTAAGAGTTATGTGTTTATCATATATATGTGAGGTACTATGCATGAGGTGGCTTATTTTCATGTTCGTCAAGAAATTTAAAAAGAAAAAAAGAGAACCACAGCACATCAAAACTACTTCAATTACACATAAATAAATTTCAATAATACAATAAAATCATAAAGACAACAAATCTCATGTTGAAGAAATAATGATAATAATAGACATGATTTCATGACAGCTAAGATGCAACTTTAATTTTAGAGTATTTTGGAGAGACAAACGAGGACGCAACTAGATGAGTGACAGCTAAGATGCCGCTAACAAGTAATTTAAACGTATTTTGGAGGTCGGTGTGCTAATTATATGACCGTTGGGAAGTAGGATTAACATAAGATGCGCGGGATTTAGTGAAGGCGCGCACTCCCAAAAAAAGCTAGGGGTTTTCATTCTTTCCAACTGTAAATTTTTTTAAAAAATAACGCCTGCAATTTAAAATATTACCTATTTATATTTTAAATAATTAGTGATTAATGTTATTTTAATACCGAAAATATGTTGTTTGTCTTAAAACTTTTTAGCAATTTCTTTTTTTTTCTTAGAAAATTTGCAACTCATTTGATGAAGATATTGTAGCGTAATATTTTTGGGTGGATTTCTTTTCTCCACTGAAGTATTTTCATTTTTCATTATGGCATAATATATACACACACTTAATTTAATTAGATTAAATGTGTTAATTATGTTAAGTTAAAATCCCCATGTTATTCCCAAAACACCCTAACCAATGCCCTCCATTTTATGTGTTTATTATTGGAAAGTATTAATGGAGATAGAAATAATACGTCATATTCATGGACAAATTTACCTCTTCAATTGAGTCAAATATTTAATACATGAGGAAGTAACAATTTTTTTCTTGAAAATAATTATCTCTTGCAATATTGTACATACAGCGTTGATTTTCTCTTCTCTCAATACACACTACACAATACTAGTCCAAAAACTTCAAACACAATTACAAGTCTACAACCACTTTAATTAAGATATTTCTCATCGTTATTTCAAACATGTTCCACAATTGAACCTCATTAATTTTTTCTTCAAGTTTTTTTACCCAACTTCAAGTTCAAATTTTTTTATAATTTTATCTCTATGTAATATTATTCAATCCATACATAATAAATTAAGAGCAAAATTATAAATTATATGAAAAAAATGATAACACACCTTATGAATAGGCCAAACAACATACTCACTAACATGACAAACAACAGGAATTTAAGAACACTAGTCAAATAGTTAGAGTAAAATATACGAACAGGAAGCCAATTTTTGTATCTCCACGCCATTTTTTAATGATATGGGGCACCTACTGCCCGGTAATAAGGAGAGGTGGAAAAGGGGAATATTTTAAAGTAGATACTATACAGGTCAAACAAATGAAACAAAGATCATACCGTTATGCAGAGTTTAAACCATGAATTTCACAAAGCATTCAAATAACTACTGAGTCAACCTTAGCTTTCCAAAGGGAAATATCAGGGAAGCAGCTTGCATGTCACATATTGGAATTTCCAAAAAATAATGGTACCTTAAAATCAACAAGACTGAAGTGAAAAACTTTACCAATGTTGCTACATTTCAATCTTAGCCTCCTATACTGAACTTATGTCCAGACAGATTGTACTGCTGGTCACCGCCTAGTAGACTTCTTAGCTGATCAATAAAAAATCCTCCTTTTCACTGAGGAAGGGAAAAAACACCAATGCAAGAACTAAAGTAATCATTCCAACCATACCTAAAAGAGAGGAAATAATAACATAAAAGCATGTGACATGTATCGTGCACAAGATTATGAGGAAAGTGAAGATTAGTGACGAGATTATCAGAGATAATTACGAGTGACAGATGTCTGGAGAGAGAGGTGGAGTGGAGCGTGAAAATATGGGAGGAAAAGGCATTGGGCTTAAACAACCTTAAGGCCCAACTATAGGCCCAACTTAAAGGCATGTGATATGTATGGCCGTTATATTTATGGAGGATAAAATGACAAGTGTTATCCTAAATCAACCTCCATTTAATTTGGATGGTTTATCAAGAGCTTAGATTGTTTGGGATCCAGCAGGGCAAACTCAAAAGATGACAATCTGTGCAATCAAGTATTTAGCACAATTATATTATCAAATTTTGAAGACATCTTGATCAAAATGATGCAACTTTTTATCAATCAAATAATTAAAGTGTCTGAAGTTTCAAACCAATTCATTCAGCATTCGTTCCCTAATTTGATTAATGTCTTTTAAGTTTTACTTGTGGAATTGCTTTTCTTTTATTTGCTATATTTTTTCTTAGCTTTATTTTTCCTTTTCCCCCTTTGAGATCGAGCGAGCACAATTTAGTTAAGATATAATGTAATGATACTTTTTACCCCATTAAGTATAATATTATCCTTTACAAATGATGTCTATTTGATGAGTTAGTGATGATTGCAAATATAAAATTAATTTCTAATTTTTTTAAAATTATCCATATTATACTCTTTCCGCAATAATTAAATACAAGAATGCAACAAAATAGATGAAAATAATTGGAACACTTTGAAAAATTAGAGTACATGAAAGTATTAAGTAACTTAACTTTCATATTTAATATGATTAAATTTAACAAACATGTTAGCAATCATTAACTACATTTGTTTATTGGCATCCTTGAATATCAACAAAAGCAGGAGATTGTGATTTGTGAGGTCCCAGTCCCTACTCCCTACCCCTCATGTCCATCCTGAAATTTGAATCACACATTTAAATTTCGATTTACGAGGGCCAATAACACCATAGATTGGTACCAGGTGCGATGTGCCAACGGGGTAGCATTTCACTAAAACAACCTTTCTCTATTACGAGTACTTATCTATAAGCGGACAGTTTATTAGTACCATCGTTATTCAGTACATTGATAAAAAAAATAATTACTACTACAATAAAAGGAATATTCCGTGAACACTGAAGTGGTTTAGTGTGTGGCACGAGTTACCTTCCACCTTCATGTAGGGGTGAACATTCGGTTTTTGGTTAGGTTATTCGTTAAAATCGAAATAACCGAATTGTGTATATTATGAAAACCGAACCGAATTAACAGAAATAATTCGATTCGGTTTCGGTTTTAACCGAAAAAACCGAAATTTGTTTATTTCATAATAAATTTAAACTTTTTTTCATTTTCAATATATAAAACTCAACATTTTATATTGATATAGTGCATATCATTTTTAATTTAAAAGAAGAAATACAAAAACTATAGATTTAAAGTCTAAATTTTAAATTATCTAAAGAAAAATATGATAAAATCATATTTCTTTTTTTTTTTTATCAATTCGGTTAACTGAATTATTTTTTCAAAAGCCCAACCGAAAACCGAATACCGAAATAACTGAATTATAAAACCGAATAAGAACCGAAAACTGAATTAACCGAACCGAAATAACCGAATTCAATTATGTTCGGTTGTCGGTTTTCGGTTTGATTTGCTCACCCCTACTTTCAAGTGGTGACTGGAAAGCAAGCGATGTCACGCGCATAAGCTATCTTAGTGAGCCATTTTGTCCACTCATGGCTGACGCTTGATTCTCAATTCCTCATTCAACCAATGTCATTCGATCATCGTGCCAGCCAAACTGCCAATTCATTGAATCATCGATGACCCTATAACAAATAAACATGGAGAATGGTCTATCTTCCATGATTACCGCGGGAGACTAATTTTTAATCCCGGTAAAGGATTCTCCTTATTTCAAGAAATAACACAAGTACTACGGAGTAATTTCTCTTTCTTTCGCCCGCTCTCTCCCTCTATATATGTGTGTGTAAGTGTATATATATATATACACACACACACATTAAAATCATTACCGCTGACTACTTCCACAGTAAAATCATTATCATTAACTACCCTCACAGTAATACGACCATTCATTGCATTATGGGAGAATTTCATTGTAGGACCAAATTGGACAATCAATTACAGATTGGGACCAAAACTTTCTGAAACTTCACTGCAGGACCGTGGTCCTTAAATGAAATTAAATTACTTAACAAAAAAACTAAATAGCCCTTTATTTGTACCACCCAAAATGAAAAGGAAAAAAGCATTAAGCTTCTTCGGTCCTTCCCACTCCGCCTCTGTCAAATGCCACCGTCTCCCTCACTGATTTTTCTTAATCTCCTATCACCAAAGAATATATGCTATTCACAGAAGTAGCATCATCTCCATTAATTAATTAGTTGATGTTGATGTTTGTTGACGTGATGGTTTGGGATCAATGAGTAGAAAGAATACGGGTTCATTTTCATCATAAAACACAGGATCGTTTGATGAACAGTAGTAAAAGATCGAAGTGGATCTTTCATTAATGGTGGTTTCTTCTTCCTCCCACAGTCTATACAGGGAAGCAGCAAGTGACCTTTGAAAGTATAAAGCCGAAAAGCTCTTGCATTGTTTTGTGTGTGGAATAAATTCCACATTCGCTTTGCTAATTTTAGGGTGGTGGATGTCTCGCAAGTTCAAGAAGATAACAAACATTGTAAGATGTAGGAGGTGAAGAAGAATATGGTTTCCATGGTTGTTAGTTTTTTTTTACCGATTTGCAATGGTTAGTGAAGAAAATAGTCAAACAAAGGATTGAGGTTTGTCAAGGAGATTAGATAAACGGTGGAGGTATTAAATTGATGACATGGTGGATTGTCAACTTTTAGATTCTATGATACCTTGAAAATGTATGAACAAGTAAAATAGTCTTTTGAACAAGGAAAATTCACTTTTTAACAGGTAAAAAGTTCACTTTAACAAGTGTTAATTAATGAAAAAGATAAACATGTATATATGAGATCTTGAACAAGTAAAAGGGTTATTTGAACAAGACAAGTTTTTGTTTGAATAGGTAAAAATGTCACTTGAACAAGTGACAATTAATGCAAAATACAAACGTGTACGAGACATTGAACAAGTAAAAAGGTCATTTGAACAAAGAAATTTCTCCTTTGAAAAGGTAAAATGACATTTTCAACGAGCACATATTTTACTTGTTGAAATCCGGGTTTCAGCTATTGCAATCAGGATTTCACTTGTTGAAAACCTCATTTCAGTTGTTGAAGATCTGGTGCAAGTATTTAATGCATATTAATAAGCACTCGTTGAAATGGTCAATTCTTCTGTTGAAAACTGAGTTTTACTTGTTGAAAACAGCATCTATCTTGTTCAACGTCTAGTACAAGTATTTAGTAAACATTAACATACAGTTGTTGAAATGGTCATTTCACCTGTTGAAAACCAGATTTTAGTTGTTGAAAACCGCATTTCGCTTGGTGAAGGTTTAGTGCAAGCTAAGTATTTTAGGCTGACTCTCACTTGTTGAAATGGTCATTTCACTTGTTGAAATCCGAGTTTGACTTGTTGAAAACAACATCTATCTTTTTGAATGTCTGATACAAGTATTTATTGGACATTAACATGCACTCGTTGAAATGACCATTTCACTTGTTGACAACCACATTTCACTTGTTGGATGTTTGTCAAGTACATGAAACAAACAGACAGCCTTGTCATAAACAACATTGGCATAACCATTCCTTGTTCTTCAATCAAACCAACAAATAAACTAACACACAGACAGCCCTCAAAATGAAAAGACCTTGCATTAATTTTTAAATAAAATCCTTAACAAATGATTTAAATTATAATGAATGAGAGAGAACTAAAGTCTAAAACAACAAAAAAAATTGCATTCTGAAGGTTGACTCATTCAGGTTGACATGGGCAAAGAAACAGCAACAAGGTCGGGAGACATCTGCAGAGGAATAAGACATGTTAGTATCATGTCATTTAATAGATCAAACCAAATTGAGAATAACCAGAACACCAATACTTTTTACACAGCTTTGTGTGGAAGAAGAGATAAAAAAGAAGATGAGAATATATTATAAAAGTCAAATCAAATTGAGAATAACCACTCAAAGTTAGTCAAACTAAGGAAAAACCATAACAGATTGGAAAAGCACGCCCAAATGTTTTTTAAAACCAGTAATTTCTTTATACCACCCACATTGCTATCACTAAGAGCAGCAATGATCCACTCATAGTGCGCACACACGCACAACAAAGGGTTTTGATTCCAGAGGGAAGCTTGCTTCGGCTGAGAGTTAGGTTGAGGAATAGGTGAGTGAAGCAGATGAATTTATGGCAGACACATAAGGGCACTTTGGTCTTTAGCCTTCCTGATTTAATTTCAGTTTGCCCCCAAGGTCCTTAACTGATATTTCAGAATGTTTTGGTCCTACTTTTTAATTAAATCCCAAATTTGGTCCTTAATTGAAATTCTCCCTTGCATTATAAATCCAATAACAACAACAACAATAATCCCTCGTGTCCTAAATATAAGACCTAATTGACTTTTTCTAGAAAATCCTTAAAAAAACAAAATAAGTTAATTATAAATTGATTTACCTAATTTTTCCCCTTAAACTAGTTTATTTTACCTCTAAACTAATGGATAATCTAAAAATATATCAAATATGTCATCATTTAATAACCTATTTCGCAACCTTAATCTCTCCAAAAAAAAGTCAATTAGGTCTTATATTTAGGACAGGAGGTAGTATAATTGTTCTATCTCCAGCCATATTTCTTAATTTGAAGAGAGAACAAGGAAAGGGATGTGAGACTAAATTGTAAACTAACGTAGAGAGAGACAGAAATTTTGGATAAGGGCAATTTTTTTAAAAAAATCAATCATTCTAAGACGCATTTAATGATCTAATTAATAACTTTTGGTATGTGAGAAATAATAAAAGTGAACTTATAGTAATTAACATAGTAGTATTAAAATTACTCATGAATTTCATTTTGTGACTTCTATTCCTAATGAGTTATGACAGGTTATGTTAACGGATTGTAATGAAGTTGATGAACCCATAGGAGTTAGTTGAGGTTTCTATCATTGTTATAAAAAAAAAAATTACTCAATGCACTTTCATGAAAAGATCACTCTCATGCTATGTATTAAAAAGATAAGATCATTGTCATGCTAAAAAATTTGAAATTAATCATAATTGAACAGTGTGTGGCTGTTTTGATAAAAAACAAAAATATGGCTATTTAAATATTTTTATTTTAAATATAAATATCTATCACGGTATAAAATCCAACATGCCTATTCGAAAAATGTCAAAACACACAATCAATCTCGATACTAATATAAAAAAAATTAATCTGCACACTAGGTATTATAAAACCGTGCCATGATGTCATCTTAAGTCCTGTTCAAGCCGATGAGTAATTAAGGTATATGGAAAAATAACAAAAAAATACATCGCTGTTGATCATCACGTTGTATCATGCGAGAACCCACTAAGTTTTCTGGCCTAACAAATGATAACCCACTTAGTTAAAATATACATTCATCGATTACAAGTCTATTTCAGGGTCAAGTTCACCTTTTTCTGCAGTCTCATGAGCCTGTCTCGTCTAGAGAGAACATCCGGGGCCTTTGTATCCTTTCACACTCGAAGAGTTCATTACAAAATACAGGCGCATTTAAACTGTTTTTTTTTATTTTTTGCCAACAGGCGCATTTAAACTCTAAAGAACTCTTGGCCAATAATGTTCATTTAGCCTACTTGTAAAACATCACTTACACTTTTTCAAAATGCAAGCTTCATTTCAACGAGAATAAGTCTTTCAAGATAGGCTTCGTCTGAGCATTAATTGATTTTTTTAATTCTATCCATTGTTTATTTTTTTATTTTTATTAATATCAGAATTTTTATTTTTAATAGATGCATATCTTTTATCTTTGTTACATTTTATCACGTTATATTTCATTTTCCTTTCCACGTGCATTTTCTTTCATACTCCATCTGTTAAGAGCATAATCGACAAATAAAACATAAGTCATATAATTATTGTTTTTAACCAATTTTAGTAGTTTTCTAGATAAACGTAATAAGTTAGTTATTAGAATTTTATAATCCCTTCATATCATGCTATAAGGTCCCTTTTTTTGGATAAGACTGTCCCAAAATATAAGGCCTGTTTGAGTTTCTATGAATAATAAATATGTTATTTTAACATTACCCTTAATCAATGGATTTACATTTTATGTTAATCAATGGATTTACATTTTATGTTCTCTCACCATTTTTTCCTACGTCATTATCCACATGCATTATCTTTCCCCTTTTTCAATTATTGACCTATCTTATTCTTTCATATATACGAGCAATTTCATCAGAAAACACAATTATGTCTCCTACTTATTTATTATCATTTTATAAATCAGATTTAAAATAAATTACTTTTTGTCACGACTAATTAATCTAAACAAAAATGTGATTTAAAAAAGCGACTTTTGTTCACTATTTCATTCATCAAAGAAGCTAAACTTTTGATATATTTATGTGTTTTGATGACTCATAGACCTAAAATACAGCGATAATGCTATCGCTCAGGATAAATGCGATGAGGGTCTATATGTATGTGCTCCTTTTGATTTCTCAATTATTAAGGAAAAAAGAATTATTTATTATGTAAAATATTTAAATTAGGCTTTTTTGGAGATGTAAAATAAAATGACATTTAGATACTTAAGTCTATCTTTAAATTTCCTCAAAAATGGTTTGTACAATTCATAAAACATCCCTTTGGTCATGATTACAATATCACTAACGAATGAATCATTTTAAGTCATCTATAGTTACTTTTTAATCCTCATGACTAATTTATTTTATTAAATATATATAACTAACATGTAATCTAATAACATATAATGTGTCATATATTATAATCCAGTAATTTAATTTATTTCATCTAACTGGCAAGAACAATGTCTTTATATATTTAGTACCGGGAAAAGGGAGTGCTACATGATCTAGCGGTGCGATTAAATGGTTATTTTTCCTTATTCAATCCATGATAAATCAATGTTTTTACATTCACTTGTTGGTGTTGCATCAAGAACCACACCCATACTAGCCACACAAAAAAAAAAAAAAACACACCCATATCAAGAAACTATTGTAACCGAAAAGAGAGAAAAACACGCACAACACGTTAATTTTTTTTTTTATCAAAACACAACACGTTAATTACTAATAGTAATTCTAGAAACTTAATTAGTTGACGCGGGAGGATAGGAGAATCCTAAATCCTAATACAAGAAGAGCCCAAGGCAAGGAGCCAAGGACCACCACATCACCGAAAGGCGAAAGCTAAGAGAGAAAGCGAAAAGGGAAAGAAAAGACGAAAGACGACAAAATAAAGGAAAAAGAATGCCACTCGGAGATTGTGGTCTCTGAGCTAAAGGAAAAAGTGAAAATTAACAACAAGCCAATAATAGGTAAGGAATCATCAATAATGGAACACGTATACGTTATACTCCACGACAGCATCGCCGGTTTTTATATCAATAGTGTGGGTCTTGGCCTGAGCGTAGCCACGTGCGAACCGGAAAAGCCCACTTCCACCGACTATTGGCATCTCTCGAACCGTACTTAACGCCGAGTTCCGGCCCAAAAGGCTGAGGTTACTACCATTATACTTCCCTTCCATGAAAGCAAAGTTCATAACCATCAAAAGGCCCAACTCGTCTTGGCCCGCCGACGCGTATATTCCCTGGGCCTTGCCCACCAGCTTCGAGCCGGGCTCAGGCCCAGCAGTCAACGGGTCATCGGCCATCATCACGGTCCCGAACCCGGTCCAGAAGGTGTTGGTCATGGGGGCGTCCGCCACCTTCACGGCGGTGGGGTTGCGGCCACTAAGGATGTCGTGGAAGTAGAAGTGAAGGTGGCTCAGCTTCTCCTTACGTAGGCCCAGTGAAGATGGATGGAGAGCCCGGGAGAAGCCCGTGGGCTTGGCAGCGGAGACGGATGTGAAGAGGGAAATGAAGGCAAGGCTACTGAGGAATGTGGAGACATTTCTAGCCATTAATGTTAGGCTTGTTTGTTTAAGGAGAGAAAGAAATTGCTTGTGCTTGTCTTCTTCTTTTTTTCCCTTGAGGGTCTAGGTATATGGTGCCATTGAACATTGGGATAGTGGGGTTTAATACCAATCACTGAGAGAAGACCTCTTGGCGTAACGGGTGTGTAATGGACGACTTTGATTATTGACCAAAGATTGGTGAATAAATGAAGGGTACTACTACTACCTTATGTATCAATCAATCCCACCTCATCTGACCACGTAGTCTGAAATACCGAATGTATCTATGCTTAAGTGAGGGAAGTTTGATTTTGATTTCATTTACTCAAGGAATAATAGGCCTTTTTTGTTGATAAATAAAGAAAAATGTAAAAGTTAGTGAGGAAAGATATCAATTCTATGCCCAAAGAAACGAATCAACTTACATTCATGTAGGTGGGGGGCCAGGCATCATGTGTACAAAATAAATGGACAAATAACAACAGCCATCGGAAGGAGGCATAATGCTTCTCAGCCATTCATCCCTTATTCATTAAGATGTAAATATACCTTCTCTGAATTTTGGTATTCATTCATTGCTATTGTTTTGTAAAGAACAAAATATGCAAATGTAAGTAAAAGCAGAAAACTTGCAAATGGAAAAAAATGTGTAGTTACCGGCCGTTGCATGAACTATGTGTTTTAATTTTATTTTCTTGCACAATTCCTTTTCCTTTTTACCTAATTATATAATTGCGAGTTTGGTCTTTTGCACTATTATTTCTTCCCTATATATATAAATCGAAGGGACTTTGTTTCTATCATCTTGAACGTTTTATTATTTCTAAATAACAATATAAAAAAGTACAGTTAATTACTTCACCCCATCGTAAGGGGTAAACTTTGGTCAAGAAAATCAACCGGAGGTTGCATTGTTAATAAATGTCAAAAGAGAATCCCAAAACAAACAAAAAAAACATAGACAAATCAACCATTAGCTCGGAGTCAGTCGTACGTAGTCGTAGGCATATGGGCTAGCTCAGATAGAGCAAATAAAATAAGAGAGGGAAGATCAACTAACAAGGGACCGACCATCAGCAATAATGGAACACATAGACATTATACTCCACGACGGCATCACCAGTTTTTGGATCATACGTGTGGGTCTTGGCCTGAGCATAGCCACGTGCGAACCGAAAAAGCCCACTCCCACCCACAATGGGCATCTCTCGAACCGTACTGAACACAGTATTCCTTCCCAACAAGCTGAAACTACTCCCATTATACTTTCCTTCCAAGAACGCAAAGTTCATCACCATCAACAAGCCCACCTCATCTTGGGCCGCAGACGCATATATTCCCTGGGCCTTGCCCACAAGCTTCGACTGGAGGCCCGGCGGTCAACGGGTCGTCAACCATGGCCACTAGCCCGAACCCGGTTGGGGAGGTGTTGCTCATGGGGGCCTCAGCCACCTTCACGGCGGTGGCGTTGCGGCCACTGACGATGTCGTGGAAGTAGAAGTGAAGGTGGCTCAGCTTCTCTTTACGGAGGCCCAATGAAGTGGGAGAGAGAATTCGAGAGAATCCGGTGGGTTTGGCGGCGGCGAGGGATGTGAAGAGGGAAACGAAGGTGAGGCTACCGATGAGGAAAGTGAGGAGTTTGCTGGCCATTGTTGGAGTATTTTTTAGAGCTTTCTAAGAGATTTTTTCTAGTAGCTAGTAGTGTTTCCTTTTTCTTGGTGGTGCGAGTAAAATAGATTTGTATGGTACATAAACTACATATGATAATGGGATAGTGGGGTTTAAACGTTTAATACTAATAATTTTAGAAAGCAGGCCTTTCGCGTAAGGAGAATGTAAATAATGGACGACTTTAATTTACTGTATCGTTATTGACCAAAGATATAGATAATAAATAAATGGGTGAAGATGCAAAAATGATAATAAACTTTACCCAAAATTGCATACCCAACTTAGAGTCCGGGTGCAAATATAGTATTTTCACTTTAGGGAACTAAAATTTAGATATGAAAAGACTCTTATGCTCCTCATTATATAAAACTTTGATGAAGGAGGAATAGGGGCATAAGAGTCTTTTCATATCTAAATTTTATTTCTCTTAAGTGAAAATATTATATTTGCACCTGAACATCAAGTTGGGTACTCTTTTTGCACCTCGCGAAACTTTAGTATTATGAACGCAATTTTAGGTAAAGTTTAGTATCATTTTTGCACTTTCACCCTAAATAAATAAAGGAACTTCTTTATTTATGCTTTGCTTTAGGGTCGGGTGTCGTTTGCCTGATGTCAGATGTGCGTATCTGTCCCTTAAATTATGGGGTCATGCCCTCAACCCACAATTTTCCCTCGTCCGTAAGTATAAGACTAATTATCTAGCAAAAACAAAAAATATTAGAAAATATCTTAACAAGTCATTTATAGATTAATTTATTACACACCTAATTTTTTAAATTATTTTGTTTTACTATGTATAGTAATACTCCTTCCGTTCATAATTATGAGTCTACTTTGACTTTTTTTAAAAAAGTTAAAGTTATAGAATCGATCACTTTAAATGGTTTAAAATTATTTTTTTCCTCAAAGCTAATTTATTTTAGTTATGAACTAACATATATTGTAATTACATTTGTCATATGTTATAATTTAGTAGTTAATTTGTTTTCTTTACTCTGTCATAAGAAGCCAAAGTTGACTTATAATAAGGGACAAAGGTAGTAGTATATCATAATGATTTAATTGATTAACTGATTTTACTACTGTAATCTCTTAAAATTCAATTATGTCTTATTTTAAGTATCCTAGGAGCATTTTATTCTAAACTAAACGAGTGACATATTAATACCTTTTAGGTAAAAAATGATGATGTATTCACTTTTTTATAATTTTTCAAATATGTAACACTCTGAAATTGGGCTTCATTTCATCCCTTTACAGTTTACAGTTTCGGATCTTTCAAAATGTTAAAAAATATGGAGATTACCATTTTTTCTAATAAGATATCAAAATGTTGTTTTAAATGTATAATCTAAAAAAAGGCTCACAATAGTAATTTGTTTTAAATATATAAAATGCAGTGATTTATTTCCCCTTTTGGCAATGGTAGTAATTTGTTTTCTACCTAGGTACATAAAAAAAGTTTTACATTTTAAAAAAAGCTAAGCAAAACACAATGGTAATTGGTAAGGGGTTTCTTTTGGTGATTGTAAGTGACCTGAGCAGAAAAATTATTAACTTAAATGCATATAGGCAGGGACCCCGGTGGCAGGCAGCCAAGCATCGCACAATGTCTACATTGTGCAGTACATAGATTAAGTGGTGCACATAGCTAGAATTTTTCCAAGAAGAAGAAGAATACTCTGCAGAAGAAGGCGCCGAGGCGGCATGCATAACATAAATTTTATCCGATCCTACCATTGTCATTGTTTCGTTTTTTCTTTTGTTTCCAATTGTCGTTGTTTCCTTAAGACTAAAACTTGCAAATCAAGGCGTACACACCCACGATGAAAAAAGAAGACAACATGCAATTGGAAAAAAATTGTGATTGTGAAAAAGTTGCATGCGTGATCTGCGTACTTTTACATAATTCGTTTTCCCTTTAATTGCATATAATTAGTTAATAGTCAATTACTATATATATTAGGAAAGATTTTTTTCTCTAGTCAACATTTTATTCTTCCAAAATATTACTATAATTATATAGGTACTTCACTCTCGTAGACCGAGGGATCAAAGGAAAATCAACCACCAATGACCATCATTGGTAATGGTACACATAGACGTTATATTCCACGACGGCATCGCCGGTTTTGGGATCAAATGTATGGGTCTTAGCCTCAGCGTAGCCACGCGCAAACCGGAAAAGCCCACTCCCGCCAACGATGGGCATCTCTCGAACCGGACGTAACGCCGTGTTCCGGCCCAACAAGCTTAGAGTACTACCACTATACTCCCTTTCCATGAAAGCAAAGTTCATCACCATTAATAACCCCAGCTCGTTTTGTGAAGCCGAAGCGTATATTCCCTGGGCCCTGCCAACCAGCTTTGACCCGGGTTCAGGCCCGACCGTCAACGGGTCGTCAGCCATCATGACCAGGCCGAACTCGGTGGAGGAGTTTTTGGTCATGGCAGCATCCGCCACCTTCACAGCGGTAGGGTTCTTACCGCTGAGGGTGTCGTGGAAGAAGAAGTGAAGTTGGGTTAGCTCCTCCTTAAGGAGGACCAGTGAAGATGGATGCAGAGTGCGAGAGAAACCATTATTGGAATTGGCCATGGCATGGGATGTGAAGAGGAAAATAAGGGTGAGGCTAGTGAGGAACGTGGTGAGGTTTCTGGCCATTACTACTGCCTTTCTAAGAGCTTGTTTTTTTTTTGATTGGGGAGTGATCCTGTATGAGGTGAGAGTGAAAATAATCTGTAGTATATCTAGTAGCCAATCAAAATTTGACACATGTGTAAATTTTCCTACACCCCAACACACCATATCTCTCACTGCCTTCTTATCTTTAATTTCTCTCTCTCGCCTTCTTCCTACACCGACCGGTGAAAGAGCACGGCGGCCTCCTCCCTGCCTCTACTTCTTCAATGCTTTCACAGATCTGATAGCAAGAGTTTCCCATGGCCCCATACATGAAAAATCGATCATGTTCTCAGATCTGAAAAATCCAAAGCTTCCTCAAAGGCTTAGATCTGAACAATCAAAAGCTTACTCATATTATCTTCTCCACACCGGCGCCGTCAACGTTGCAACCAGTGGGACTCCGTCGTCCTCTATTGCTCCGGCCTCGACGACCACCTCGACGTAGCCTGCCTCCTCCTCGAATCCGGCGCCATCTGCTCCAATCGCTAATCACCCACTGAAAAAATGGGGGCTTGATTTTCTGATTTCATTTGGCAGAGTTTGGAGATGCTGAAGGGAAGGGATGATTTAATTTGATAGAATAAGTGTTTATTTAATCTAAACTAACAATCAACAATATTGGGTGTGTTAATATTTACATTTTTTCCTCCCTGAGCAAGGAAGAAGATGCGTGAATAAGTGCAGTGGAGAGGGAGAAGGAGGGCAGAGAGATATGGTGTGGTGGGTGTAGGAAAATTTACACACGTGTCAAATTTTGATTGACTACTGGATATACTATACATCAAGTATTGGATCTAAGTTTTTTCCTTTTCTAAATAAGAGATTTAATTTCAAAGTAATCACAAGGAGTTATTAATGACTACTATTAACAATTACAATATATTTCATTAACAAGTGATAACAACAAACAACTCCTTAGCGCTTCTTTGAAATTAACTATAATCTGTTTCTAAATATAAGATCACCTTCAAATTTAAATTTATTCTTAAATATAAGTAACTTTCTAATTTTTCTCAATTTTTTTCCAAATAAACTATAATAATACTTATATCCATAACTTATAAGTAAGAGTGAGAGAGTTAGAATTATAAATGTATATAGTTAAGAAAAATTGATAATATCATGTGTTAATAATTACCTTACTTACATCCTTAATGTAATCATTAGAAAAGATCTTATATTTAGAAACGAAGAAAGTATCTTATTTAGGATCTAGATGCATTATTTCTTGATTTTTTAAATAATTATTTTATTGGGGAAATTAATTTATAGTGCCTCACAAGGGACTAATAGTAGAAATGTCCCATAAACTCTACATATTAAAAGTAGGGTCCCTAGGGACCTTACTTTAATATACTTCAAATACAAAAAGACTAGACTGCCCATTCTTCCCTGCCATGAACTTGTTATACGTGCATATGACCTTGTCATTCTTGCCCATGACCTTATCAATGATTGCCTATTATAACTTGTTACAGGGTAGACCATGACCTTATTAGAATTGCCTATGATCTTGTTATACGTGCGCATCACCCCGTCATTTCTTGCCCAGTTGCCCATGACCTTGTCACAAGGAGGGACGATATGATCCTTTTGTATTCGAAGTATATTAAAAGTAAGGTCCATAGGAACCCTACTTTAATATATGAAGTTTATGGAACTTTTCTACAATTAAGTTCTTTGTGAGTGACTACAAATTAATTTTCCCTTAAAAAAAAGAAGATGACTAACAAATTTAAATAAAAAGGTCGTGCATGTGAAACCTCGTGCATTGCATGGGCAAAACACTTAGTTTAGATAAAAAGGCTGTATGTGTATATGAAACAGTTGCATCATGCATGAATTGCCCAATTTTAATTCGTTTTCCCTTTATTACATAAGTATAAGTACTATATATTTGGAAGGATTTTGTTTCTATATACTTAATGTTTTATGATTATTATTTCTTTTTTTGAACTGATATGATTATTATTTAAAAATAATACTATAATGATACAATCACACCACTGACCACTCTCGGAAGTTGGAGGGATATCAAGGGAAAATTAATCAACAATATGACCATCAATAATGGTACACATAAACGTTATATTCCACGACTGCATCTCCGGTTTTGGGATCAAATGTGTGGGTCTTAGCCTGAGCATAGCCACGCGCGAACCGGAAAAGCCCACTTCCGCCAACGATAGGCATCTCTCGAGCACGTAACGCCGTGTTCCGTCCCAACAAGCTCAGATTACTACCATTATACTTCCCTTCCATGAAGGCAAAGTTCATGACCATCAACAACGCCAGATCGTCTTGTGCAGCCGAAGCATATATTCCCTGGGCCCTGCCCACCAGCTTTGAACCGGGCTCAGGCCCAACCGTCAACGGGTCATCAGCCATCATGACCAGGCCGAACTCGGTGCGGGAGGTGTTGGTCATGGCAGCATCCGCCACCTTCACAGCGGTGGGGTTCTTACCACTGAGAGTGTCGTGGAAGAAGAAGTGAAGGTGGCTTAGCTTCTCCTGACCAAGGCCCAATGACGATGGATGTAGAGTACGAGAGAAGCCACTGGATTTGGCTGAGGCGAGGGATGTGAAGAGGAAAATAAGGCTGAGGCTAGCGAGGAATGTGAAGACGTTTCTGGCCATTACTATAGCTTAATTGAGAGTCTTTTTTAATTAATAAATCCGTATGATATATATACTACGTGAGGCTTAGGTTCTTCAGTTTGTTCTTCGGTTAAAAAAAGGAATTAAAAAAACAACTGTGCTATATCTTGAAGAACTGAATGGAAACTAATTAATTAAATTACATGAATTAAATCCAATTAACTTAAAGAGCATGGTTTGTTTTGAACTCTTGGTTAATTAATTACCTCAAAACCATATTTGAAGGTTAATGATATATATATAAAACAGATTATACATATGTCAATATCTATCAATCAACACTCATATCGGTCTTTTAGATCTTGTTCGCTTATATTTATCTGTCCAAACGTACATATAATCAAGGTCATAATGGAAGGTTATATTCTTAATTTTAAATTTCATTTCCAATAATTAATCATTACCATCATTTATATGATTATATCTGTTTTTTTGAACTGGCATTTATATCTGTTTATTTTTATCTAAAAACATTTATATCTGTTTTGGGAAGAAGTTTTTTGAAATTTTGAAAGATATTTTAAATCGAGTTAAGATTAATTACACAAATATACCAGATTTATTTTAATTTAGAAAGTCTAGTTTTCAAATATCCATCCTTGCCCAAAATGTGTAAATAATTAATGCTTTTCCACAGTGGTGGATGAGGTTTTTATGGGGCATTGAATGTGGAAACTTACCTCCTTGCCCGATAAAACCTAGGAATTGAAGGAATGCCCAATAAAACCTAAGAATTGAAGGAAGAGAAGGGTTGTGATCAGCTAATGGAATCCAAAAAATCAAGGGTCGAAGTATCATAGAAGACATGAGATCAATAACAGAAAGAAGGAGAAGAGTGGATAACTTTTTCGTCGTCTTCATCAACACGAACAAATAAAAGAAGTCGCATTAGGTTTGATCTATTTGTTCTTGTTGATGAAGGAAACGAACAATCCATTCATAATTCTCCTTTCTATTATTGATCTCGCGTCTTCCCTTCACCTTTTATTCTTGAGATTTTGTTGGCTGATCACAACAAATTTATCTATATGTTGCAGTGAATAATTAATATCACTCTGGTCTTAATTATAAGTTCATTTAAAAGATTTATCACGTATCAGATATTATTAGTTCAATATTTAAATATAACTGAAATTGATGAATTTTTTATCACTAAACTTTTTGAAACTCTCTCTTTCCTCACTAAAAGATTATTTTTATAAATTTATCCTCTTTCTTATTTCAATGGGAATTAAATAAGGTTTAAGTTGAAAAATACCCATTAATAACCTATACATAGACTTATGTATAGGAGAAGAGTGGATAACTTTTTCGTCGTCTTCATCAACACGAACAAATAAAAGAAGTCGCATTAGGTTTGATCTATTTGTTCTTGTTGATGAAGGAAACGAACAATCCATTCATAATTCTCCTTTCTATTATTGATCTCGCGTCTTCCCTTCACCTTATATTCTTGAGATTTTGTTGGCTGATCACAACAAATTTATTTATATGTTGCAGTGAATAATTAATATCACTCTGGTCTTAATTATAAGTTCATTTAAAAGATTTATCACGTATCAGATATTATTAGTTCAATATTTAAATATAACTGAAATTGATGAATTTTTTATCACTAAACTTTTTGAAACTCTCTCTTTCCTCACTAAAAGATTATTTTTATAAATTTATCCTCTTTCTTATTTCAATGGGAATTAAATAAGGTTTAAGTTGAAAAATACCCATTAATAACCTATACATAGACTTATGGTCAGGACAAAAAAATTACTGTTTACCAAAGTTAGACTAGTTAGAAGGACCAATATGGTATAGGTGAAATTAGAGAGTTGTTGAATTCCATGACAAAATTAATAAGGTTTAAGGTTGTGATTAATACATGTAAAATTGTATGTGAAATTATTAGAACTATGTGCAAGATCTGATGACACGTGGGTAAATGAGTACATTTAATTTTTAAAAACTTAAGAAAATGTATTTAAAAATACAAAGAAAAAGGAGGGTGTGGGGTTTAAAAGCGAGGGAGGGAAAAAGAGAGAAAGAAATAGGACTATCTTGTGTTGATCGTGGTGGTTTTGTAGGGGACTTTCGGGGTCAAAGGTGAAGAGGACGCTTCCCCGAATATTAGTTGGCGTGATGTGTGGGCACTGACCACTGAGCTTGTGAATTGTGTGGGCGTGCTGTGAGGTCTCTTCACAGTTCACAGCTAATACTAGCACCTAACACCACCCATTTTCATGCTAGCTACATGTACATAATCTGTTTCTTTTTTTATGAAAAGATACTTGTATTTTTTATAAATCCCTTCCAAATTCAAAACTTCTAGTTACTTTAATTTGTTGATGATTGTTAATGTCTATACTTAAATTGTCAAGTATTCAAAACTTCTACATTGAAGCTGTTATTGAAATTTTAGATTTTGAAGAGATTTATTTGTCATTTTCTTTTTTTACAAACTTTTTCTTTATTTCTTTCTTTTTTACTTGTCAGGAAAATTCATCTGAGCTACTAATATGTGCAAAATTAAAGATTTTACAAGCTACACGATCTCCTTGAATTGGTAGTATGCCCGGTGCTCTCCTGTGCAAGGGATTATTTGTCAAATGTCTAAAACGACCGTCCTAGCAAATGTCAAGTGTCCTTGCTCTCTCCCCTTTCGAACGCTTCACTGACTTATGCGGTGCCTCCAAAACATTCAATTGAAATTTTTTGGTCAACCAATTGAAAATTTGAAACCGACCATTTCAGCTCACAGGTCATGAAAGCCTATTCCACTTAGTATTTCATTATTTTGTTGATAACTACTCTGATAATTATGCACTGCTTGTTATGAGGGGAAAGCAGCATCTACGTGTGAAAGGGCTATAACTTTATTGTAGTTTTGGGTTTTGTAGTCCCAAAAGATGCTGATCGGGCTTGGGCATTTGCAACACATGATATTGGGCCCGATTTCGCAATGATCGATTGATCATCGTGACTTTGGGCCACGCATCGAGTAACCATTTTCTGAAGTGGGAGGTCATCACTTTTTTTTGAGTGGAAATGTGAAAATGAATATTATTACTCAAAGGATACATACAAGAGTATTTTAACTACACTTCCCAGCAAGTGGATGCTAGTAATCAGAAAATAAAAACTCCACACACTTATGATGATGTAAAACATGGTGCTGAAGGGCCAAAGGTTCATTTATAAGCCCTACAAGGCTAAGTGGCATTATTGGTGTACAAGCAAAGCAGCATGATGAGTCATACGAGGTGGGTTTCGACCACGTAGCATTATTAACTGTTAATGTTAATTAGTTTGCTAACCTCTTCAAGGCTACAACAGTTGGCAAGAAACCAGTTTCTTAACCATCATGGGATGGAGTGTTAAATCAAATAATATAGACTGTTTATATCTCATATAGGCAATCCATATATGATACTCCCTCTGTTCCTAAATATAAGATCACTTTAACTAATTTGAAGAGATTAAAGAAGATAATCCAATGAGTTAGGAAGACATGATCGCCCCAAAGTACCCCTCACTTAGGGAAAAAAATAAGGATGGAAGGAGTAATTTGCTTTTAAAGGAATGTAGGGATATTTTGGGCAAAACTTGACAAATTGGAGAAAATGATCTTATATTTAGGAACTTATCCAAATCCCCAAAGTGATCTTATATTTAGGAACGAAGGGAGTATTATATCTTGTATGGAATGAAATATTTTTTCTGAACAAAAATGAATGAATTGTAATTTTTTAAAAACATGGCCGGGTAAATCTAAATCTGATGTGTCTATTGACAACTAACAAACCCCAAATGATAAACTTTTAATAAAACAAATATATATACACACACAGTTCAATTCATGCGAGATAAAGACATTCTTGTAATTTTTTTTATAAAGACCTGATGACTCCCCATATTTAGTGGTTTTTAGGAAATATTTTATTGTATTTGGGTAGTCATTAATTAAGTAATTAACTGATTTTGTTGTGAATTGGAAAGAAAGTAATTTGAGGATTATATGAGTGATTCTTTTGGAAAATCTGAAATTTAATTGAAATAGGAAACTTAATATATTAAAAGAAATATTTTGATGAGAAGTTTCCTATTAATGAGATTATGTGATGGAGTCATTGTGATTATTTCTTATTTCTTTCTCTTCATGAATGCAGATTTAATGAAAAAGGAAATAAAGAGAAGGAGATGATTTGATTATGTGCAAGAAAAGGAAAGAAAAGAAACTTAACATGCAAGACAAAGAGAATATGGTGTTGAGCTAGTCTATTATAAATATACACATGCAATTGACGAGAAGGGGAGGCTTGGTCATAATTCTTCCCATTCCTAAAGCCTAAACACACACGAGTTGAAGAAAAGGAAGCAAGTGGCGCACTATTGGAAGGAACTTTTGAGTCTTGGCTTCTTGAATTATAAACACACTCACACTGACGCAGGAGGAGGCACAAAAAGACGGAAGACCAATCAATCATAAGATATACACACACGCTGGAAAGAAGAGGTTGCTATTATTGAGTCATCTTGAATATCTCTTGAGAAGCTATTTGGTTCTTTGTCTCAATTTTTCCTATGATTTCATATTGGGTTTTGATTTCTTTTGGATTGAATTAAACTCTATGTGTGACTAGTTTTCTTTTACAACCTAGAGTACTATGAACTTGTTTGTAACTTAGTATTTTATTTCCCACTATTTAGTCATGGTTAATTTGATTTAGTTTATTTAATCTTGCTATTATTGATTAACTTGTTTAGTGCTTGATCACCATTAGACATGTTTAGGGAATTTAGAATTGGACTCGGAAGAGGGAATTTTAAATAGACCATGGGATTAAATAGTGTAGGATTGTATTTTAATCTGATTTGCGACTAGGATAGGAATATACCTAGAAGCCCTACATAGTCACATTAGAGCGGTACCGAGATAAATTAGCCTAGTAAATTAGTGCAAGACATTGTGTAATTAAGCTAGGCAAGGATGTAAGTGGACCGGAAGGCATTTATAGACACTAGTACTCTAGATTAGCTAGTTGAATTAACTCATAATTAATTTAGTGGGGAATAAAATCTAAGAAGCGGATAAGGGATTAGTAGCTCTAGGTTGTTCTTTTGACTCGTGAATTTCATTTGTGTGAATATTTGTTTTGTTTTATTTTCTTAGATATTAGGTAATTAAAATAAATTTTCTTGTATTTACTCAACTTGAATGAAAATAGGAGATCTAATGCCTAGTTATTAATTGTCTGAGTCTCTGTGGGATCGACCTTGAACTACCACTTTACTAAATTTACGATCCGTACACTTGCGGAGTTTTTATCAAAATTTTGGTAGCATCAAGTTTTTGCCATAATGAATTCTTCACCTGCCATCTTACTCCCATTTATTATGTATTCTTTTTTTTTCGACAAAATTTATTATGTATTCTTAACCATTCAGGAAATGGCATAGCAAGGCAGGTTTTGAATGGTAGGTTGGGATACGATCAAGTGATATAGTGGCTTCAGTTTTTGTTAGGCCACATCAACTTTGCGTTTCTTATCGGAATACGAAAATAAAACAAAAAGTTAAGTCAAGTGTATGGTCCACCCTTCATTCCACGAAACAAGTAAGTTTACAATAGACACATATCACCATTCATTTATATTGTGAAGCAAAATTTATAACACAAACACCCATGATAATTACCAATAAGTAAACAGACTGACCAAAACATCCCAATAGTAATTAAAAGACACTGATACTCAGAGAGACCAAACCAAACACAATACAAGCTACAATATACTCGTATTATATGAGGAATAATAGAGAAGAACAAGGGTTAATTAATAATGAAAAACATAGACATTATACTCCACAATAGCAGCTCGCACTTTCAAATTGAGGGTATGAGTGTGGGCCTGAGCATACCCACGAGCAAACCGGAAAAGCCCACTTCCACCGACAATGGGCATTTCTCTAATGTCCGACATAATAGTATTGCGTCCAAGAATGCTCAAAGTGCTTCCATTGAATTTACCGTGGGTGAAAGCGAAGGTTAAGACCATTAAATAACCCACTTCACTTTGTGATGCAGAAGCAAATATTCCCTGAGCTCTTCCAACAATCGTGGAATTGAGCTCGGGCCCCACAGTTAAGGGGTCGTCCATCATGACCACAGTTCCGAAGTGTGTTTTTGAAGAGTTGGTGGTCGGAGACTCTGCCACTATGACGGCGGAGGGGTTGGGCCCACCTATGTTGTCATGGAAGTAGAAGTGTAGGTGGCTTAATTTCTCTTGCTTTAGTCCTAGTTCGGTTGGAGAAATGTTTCTTGAGAACCCGTGAGTGTTTGCAGCTCTGCCGTGCCTAACGAAGAAGAGAAAGAAACAGAAGCAGAAGCAAGGGAGGAGTTTTTCAAGTGATCTAGCCATAGTGACCTTAATTTCAGGGATTGGGAAGCTATCTAGGACTTAAGCTACCAATTACTATATGATTTGTTCTGCTGCTCCAAAACGAAAAGCGCTTTCTAGTTACTACTAAGAGAGAGAGAGACTGAGGATTTTTGGGCCAAGGTTTTGTGAGGAATGAAATGACTAATGAGGGTAAGAAATAGGATCTTAAAAGAAATCCTGGTCGGTGCTCCATTATCATGAACCACAAAGAAAAATCTTTGTAGTATGATAGCGATTGACATTTGGTCACAATGACATCTCACAAGGAGCACGGTACCGAAGGTTGTAATTGTCTTAATACTTCGGTTAAATTATGTAATTTTAAACGAGTTTGTGTTTTTAATTAATTTGACATTGTAATTATGTGTTTGATCAAAGTAATATGGCTCTGTTTTATTGTGTCTAATTTAGAGTCTGTAATAATTTGTAGCCTATTAGGTCTATTAGCGTTTGACCTATTAGTCTGAATATATTATCAAGGACCTCTTAATAGACTTATAGCAGACCAGATTTCTTAATGGACAACACTTAGACTTGAAAAAGTGGTATGTAGTAGGCCTGTTTTCTACAATACAGACCTGATCTATTATGGTCGTGGTCTAGGCTATTTCCACCCCTACTCACAGGTTTGACTTGTGATGGGCGCATGCACCATGACTCAAAATCTTTACCAATTAAAGATACATTTATTGGTTTAAACTATAATTTAAAGTTAAATATATCCTTTTCCCATTTCTTTGGAAAAAAAAACTCAAAATTTTCATGTAATCTGTTTCTAAGCAAATTAAAACTTTTAAGTGTCATACATCAAATTAAAATACTTTTGAGTGTTTATTAACTATTAATCGTTAGATCACAAATAACGTGGATACACATAATTCACCTACCTACAATTTCTCCTGACTTCCAATCCACTCAAATCTATGGCACTAAGAGAAACTCTTGCGTGAACCTGGTGCACCACGTCATCTGTTAGTTCCTATTTTATGGTGCCACATCACTTTAAAAGTTCCATGTCAAACCATATGTGTCTACTTGTGATTGGTCAGACTACAAATAACGTGGTGCACCAAGTTCACGCAATAATTTCTCTCGCACTAAATCATCAATTTTCCCGGCATTAAACAAACTTAGTTTGATTTGTTTTAAAATTTTTCAATATCAATAACCTGTCAGCAGATTAAGAAGAAGAATGTAAAAGAAAAAGGCACCTTCAAGGTTACGGGCCCGTCGTTCGGGCCTATAAAGAAGCCCATAGGGTTTTACTGCGATTGGACCCAAATACGCCCATACAGAAGCAAAAACATAACCTAGAAATTGCAACAACATATAAGCAGAGAAACACAAGACTGCGCGCAAGAAGCGAAACATAAACCCTAAGAGCAGTCTCTGAAAATGCCTGCCGGACACGGTCTTAGATCTCGAACTAGAGATTCATTCTCTAGGCCGTTCAGGAAGAAGGGCACCATCGCCCTCACCACCTACCTCAGAACCTACAAAATCGGTGACTACGTTGATATCAAAGTCAATGGCGCCGTCCACAAGGGCATGCCACACAAGTTTTATCACGGACGCACTGGCCGTGTCTGGAATGTAACAAAGCGTGCCATTGGTGTCGAAGTTAACAAGCAGGTATAAATAAATATATCTTGTTACTTAACTCTCCAATTTCTGATTCGCAATTCATGATTATGGCCATTACTAAAAGTTTTATGTGTTGCTTTACCTGTGATAGTATTTTGTTACACTGTTATATTCAATATAGGACTCAATTACCTATTTGATCAGATTAAGGTTGTTAGATAAGTTGATTTTGTTACACTGTTTTATGTCTTATATTTTTTTTTAATTCTACGACTGAGCTCATGTAAGTCCTATATTGATTTCATGGGAACCTAATGTGATGTTGAATTCCCTGGATAAAAATGTCATGTAGAATTCTCAGGCCTCCATTTTTGGTTTGCCCGTATTGCACTCTTTCGTAGTGCATGTGTTGGATTTGATTTTTGATCCATTTGAAATTGAAATTATCTACCACAAGGAGTATTCACTCTGGTCCTGAATATAGAACTTATTTGTTGAGAGATTAAGGAAGAGAAATAGGTTAGTTAACTATGACATAGTATTTGATATTTTTTGAATTATTTATTAGTTTATTGTCAAATAAGCTAGTTTATGGGAAAAAATAGGTGAATCAAATTACATTATTTGCTTTTTTAGTATTTTCCAAAAAATTCAATAAGGTCTTATTTTGCTTTCTTAGTATTTTCCAAACAAAAAGGTCTTTGGGAGCATTTTTTTTTACGGAACACTGTTTCTGAGAATTGAGATTGTTGGCATTTGCTAGAGGTTCCTTGTGGTGTTAACTTTCTTAAGCTCGTTGGTTTTGATGATTTATCAAAAATTCCATCAATAAAGTACTGAAAAATTTAGCTTGAGCAGTTTCTCTTGTCTAGTTATCCTCGGTGGTTCTATTTGTGGACTTTTAACCTGGGTGAATTGGTGGAATAATCCACAAGAGAAAGTATTTTTATTCAGTGTTTGTGTTGCTTTCCCATTTACTTCCCTTTCCTGTTGTTATTTGTTCTTTTTTTTTTTAACCTTAGTTGTTAGCTGTTCTGATACTTCAGCTGAATATGTTTCTAATTCCTGCTAGTTCCTGCCTTTCTTCTGGCTTTGTAAATCTGTGGTTCCTAGTAATTTCAATTGATAAAAATGTGCATCATCCAGGTTGGGAACAGAATAATTCGGAAGAGAATCCATGTGCGTGTAGAGCATGTGATGCCCTCAAGGTGCAATGAAGAGTTCCGTCTGAGGAAAATTCAGAACGATAAACTAAAGGCTGAAGCAAAAGCCAAGGGAGAAGTGTTAAGCACCAAGAGGCAGCCCGTGGGACCCAAATCAGGTTTCATGGTGGAAGGTGCTAAACTGGAGACTGTCACCCCCATTCCTTACGATGTTGTCAACGATCTCAAAGGCGGTTACTAAGTATAAACGTTGGTTTTCATGTTGTTCCATGGACTGCGTAGTTTTATTTGGAATTGTATCTGAGGCTTTTGTCATTAGACTCCCAATTTTGCTTTATTCTATATCCTTGAAATGCTTTCACATACTTTTGTAGTAATATTATTTTATTTGCCATAATCACCGAGTTTGAAGTATGAACACACTTTGTAGTGGCCTACGGGTCTCGCCCTGTTTCTGGACCAGCACTACAGATTTGAACTTTCTTAATCTTAACATAAATAAGGCCAGGCGTGATATGTTTAAAACAGTCTAATGTAAAAAAACTTGTGTGTAATGTGGTGGAAGCTATCATTGGTTTGAGTTATCCGGTTTAAGACCAGCTGTTGTAAGCAGATAGATATTAAAAAACTATGGGTTCTTGAAGTTTATAGCTTACGATCAGATTATGTTTTGATTTAGAAAAAAACAATAGAAATGAGCTCATGTCAAGTCTGTGGGTAGCTTAACTCAAGGTTCCCAACGTTCTGAAATAGGAGGGCGGAAAAAGTTAGAAGCAAGTTTACATATTGTACTCCAATTTAAACCGAAATGGCTTCATAGAATCACAGGTGTCGCTTTCCTATGCAAAGTGTCAACCTTTGTCGAGAATATCAAGGTGCCTTCCTTCCCACTTCAGGCATAGAAGCATCAATTTGAGAATAAAACGGGACGAGCAAGCAGAGTTTACACATTAACGATGGCAACGGCTTCCATACTCCCTCATCTATTGCTCATCCTTATTTTCTCAAGTAATCATTCTCTTACTTTCTTGTTTTAACTCCTTTACGTGTCAATATTCTAATTGAATTCATGTCAATGGCAGGTGGATTGGACTCCAATTCGTTGGTCCAAGGCGGTGCTCAGGCAGCGAGAATACCTGAACATAGTTGCCATACGCTGGTTCCCTTGGCAAACTGTGACAGTCAGAAATGTTCTCAAGAGTGCTCTCAACATCCTAATGGGGCGGGACAATGCAAGTCCACCACCACCTGCTTTTGCACCTTCTATTGCAAAGATCCTCCTTTCTAGCTCTCCTCTGGGGTTTTCATAATCTTTTATATGGATAATGAAGAGCAATCCAAAGTGTTTGTTTTGTTTTGCTTCGTGTTAATGTGAGACGAATAAATTGTATTAAGCTAAAGTTAATTAATTGAATTACAAACAATTCAAACTATAACTCAAGTTACATCGAATTAAATGCAAGGGATAAGTTACAGAAGCATCATTGATTAATTACAATATCTATGGTATAATATAACTAATCATAGACAAACACTTTGGACATATTTTGATCCGATGTGGCACCTAAACAAGGGGAAATGAATGTATACATAACTCATGGAAAAACTCTAAATTTCCATTTAGCTTGTTTTCAAACAAATCAAGACTTTTAAGTGTCACATTGTATTAAAATATTGTCTGAACATTTGTTAACTATGGTTCCTTAAATCGCAAATAAGGCCATACATCACCCCTACCTACAATTTCTCCCGACATTTAATCTACTCAAAACAATGGCTCTAAATCATTAATTTTCCCAGCATTAAACAAAATTAGTTTCATTTGTTTTAAAATTTTCAACATCAATAAAAATAAGGTAAAATTAATTTCATGTCCCACTCAAGAAACGTAATATTAGAAAGGTCTCACCAATTGGCCAAATTAAAGTAGGTACCAAAGGGTCTTACTTCAATTATGTTACAACACAATAGTCTTTATGCATTATTTGTTAAATTAAATAAGTAAAGTTAAGGAGCATAAAAGTTTTTTTTGTGTTGTAACAGAATTAAATTAACGTCCCTTGATTCCCTACTTTAATTTGACCGATTGATGTGGGCTTTCTAATATTATATGTGTTGGGTGAGATCTGAAATTAATTTTCCATAAAATAACGTGTCAGCATATTTAGAGCTTAAAAAGAAAAAGGCTTCTTCAAGGTTATGGGCCCATTATTCTGGGCCTAGAAAGAAGCCCATAAGCACACCGCACACAGAAGCAAAAACATAACCCTAGAGATTGCAACACATATAATCAGCCGAACACACGACGGCGCTCGAGAAGAGAAACATAAACCCTAAGAGCAGTCTCTGAAGATGCCTGCGGGACACGGTCTTAGATCTCGAACTAGAGATTCATTCTCTAGGCCTTTCAGGAAGAAGGGCACCATCGCCCTTACCACCTACCTCAGAACCTACAAAATCGGTGACTACGTTGATATCAAGGTTAATGGTGCCGTCCACAAGGGCATGCCCCACAAGTTCTATCATGGACGCACTGGCCGTGTTTGGAACGTAACAAAGCGTGCCATTGGTGTCGAAGTTAACAAGCAGGTATAACTTTACTCTCTCCAATTTCTGATTGGCAGTTCATGATTGTGGCCGTTACTAAAGGTTTTATCTTTTGCTTTACCTGTGACAGTATTTTTGTTACACTGTTAGTTTAACAATGTAACATGTAATTACTTATTTGATGAGATTAAGGTTGTTAGTTGAGTTCTTTAAAATTCAATCAGAAATATAGATGGCTTATTATTTTTAGGACTGAGCTTGTATATGTCCTGTATTGATTTCATGGGAACCTAATGTGATGTTGAATTCCCTGGACAAAAATGTCATATAGAATAGATTTTGATTTCATGTTTTGGATTTGATTTTTGATCCAGTTTCAAATTATCTAGCTCAAGTAGTATTATTATGTATGAGCCTGATGGTGACTTGCTGGTTATTTAAAGAATTGTCTTTGGGAGCCTTTTTTATGACCAACACTGCTTCTGAGAATTGAGACTGTTGCCATTTTCTAGGGGCTGTTTACCGTGTGTTGTTAACTTTTCTCAAGCTTGCTGGTTTTGATGATTTATCAAAAGCTTCTATCAATGGAATATTGAAAATTTCAGCTTCAACAGTTTCTCTTGTCTAGTTATCCTCGGTGTTTCTATTTGTTGACTTTTAACCTGGGTGAATTGGTGGAGTAATTCACAAGAGAAAGTATGCTCATTCAGTGTTTGTGTTGCCTTCCCATTTACATTCCTTTCCTGCTGTTAGCTGTTCTGATTATTCATTAAATCATATTTTGCCTTCTGGCTTTGTAAATCTGTGGTTCATAGTAATTTCAATTGATAAAAATGTGTTTGATCCAGGTCGGGAACAGAATAATTCGCAAGAGAATTCATGTGCGTGTAGAGCATGTGATGCCTTCAAGGTGCAATGAAGAGTTCCGTCTGAGGAAAATTCAGAACGATAAACTAAAGGCTGAAGCAAAAGCCAAGGGAGAAGTGATAAGCACCAAGAGGCAGCCCGTGGGACCCAAACCAGGTTTCATGGTGGAAGGTGCTAAACTGGAGACTGTCACCCCCATTCCTTACGATGTTGTCAACGATCTCAAAGGCGGTTACTAAGTGTCAACGTTGGTTTTCATATTGTTCCATGGACTGCGTAGTTTTATTTGGAATTGTATCTGAGGCTTTTGTCATTGGACTCCCAATTTTATCTTGCTTTATTAGTTTATTCTAAATACAAATATGCTTTCTTCTATGATCCTTGAAAAGCTTTCACATACTTTTTTGGTAATATTTTTTTATTTGCCATAGTCACCGAATTTGAAGTATGAATTAGCTTCATGGCGGCCCGAGTCTCGCATTGTTTTGGACCAGTATTACAGATTTGAACTTTCATAACATCAATAAGGGTAGGCGTGATATGTTTAAAACAGTGTAAAGTAAACAATTTACGTGGAATGTGGTGGAAGCAATCATGGGTTTGGGTTATCCGGTTTAAGACCAGCTCCTGTAAGCAGATATTCAATCTCAATCAATCAGTTTTTTGCACCTTCTATTGCAAATATCCTCCTTTCTAGTTCTCCTCTCTTCCACGGTTTTCCATAATCTCTTCCATGAATAATGAAGTGCAGTCTGATATACAGCTGAGGGTGACACATTAGACTAGTACTGCGAGGAGAATCGTTTGCGTTGTTTTGGTTTTGCTTTCTCTTCCCGTACAACTTATTTAGTCCATGTAAACGTGAGATTAATAAATTTCTAACCATGTGAAAAGAGCCTAATTCAACCCCTTTTATTTAAGTATACATGGATGATGAAAGTTCAGTTAAATAATAAAAGGCCAAAGAAGATCATCTTTGTGAATTAAAACGGTGCAGGTACTTGAGGGTAGAGCAGAGCAAACGGGGTACAGCCGTACAGGTAGCCCGTGCCCATACCTGTGCTCACCCGTTTCAAGCTCGATTTGAATGGTAGGGGTGTGTAAATTTTTTCTCAGTCCCAATCCGTCCAACTCATCACATCCCGTGCCATGACTTTTCACGTCCCCAAAATTTTAAAGGATGAGACAAAATTTATCTTCGTGATGAGATGTGACACATGACGAGGTCGATCCGATCACGCCTAGACTATATTTTTTGTCCTTTTATATATGTGTGTATTAAAAATATATGTGTTATTTGGATCATATAAAAATTGATATGAATCAAATCACCCAAGAATCCGACAACAACAATGGAAAATAGGGAGAAGAGAATATAGGGAAAGAGAAAAGAAATGTGTGATTTGATGAGACCCGAAACCCCTTTTGGGGCTGCTCCTTTCAAAAATGGCCCAAAGCACATAACCAAGGACCAGCCCAATATCTAGAAAGCAAGGCAGAAGTGGGCCCACTAGTGGCTAGGAGGTTATTTAGGGTTGTGTGTCTTGGAGAGAGGGCAGACTGGAATTTGGTTTGACTTTGGGAGAGTGTCCTAACCTCTCGAATGTTAGGAGTGGCTCTAGGAATTATTTTTCTGGAGATTTCTTTTTTTATGAGTTCTTGAGTTCATCTTTCTTTAGCTTTTCAATTTACTTTTCTTTATTTTCATTGAGAAGAGTTGTATTCTGCTGTTTCTGTGACCTCATATATACATTTTAAGAGAGTTATTTTTCATTAATATAAGTCAGTTCCTATCAATTGGTATCAGAGCAGTGAGATCCTAGGGAATTAGAGTAAGATGGAGAGTAATATGGAGAGACAAGAACAGAATGGAGCTGCTTCAGAAGGTTTCAGAGGAGTAGTGAAGGATGAACAGTGGTACGCAACACTTCCCAGATTTTATGGAGATGATCCCTTGGGATGGCTCTTTCGTGTGGAGAGATATTTCCTTGAGAACTCCATTGTAGAAGATGATGATAAGTTGGAAGTTGCTATAGCCTGTCTCTGGGGTGAAGCTATGGAATGGTGTATTTGGTTGGAATCCAGAACAACCATACAGAGCTGGAGCCACTTTAAAAGAGAGGTAATCATGCGATTCCATGATTTGCTGTTTTCTTTTGAATCCAAGTTAGATAGACGAACTGAAGAGAAGAAAACAGAAGTTGGGGGGGAAAGAGAATGATGAAGAAAACAAGTTAGGTAAAATTGGGGAAAGTGTGCAAGGAGATGAAGACGTTTCAGGTGTGCAAGTTGTAACATCCCAGCGCCTCGCTCTCGAAATTGTCCGCTTTGGGGAATCCTCACCCCTCACGGTTTTAAAACGCGTCGAGAGGGGGAGGTATCCAGGCCTATATATAGCACCTTTCGTTCTCCTCCCCAGCCGATGTGGGACTTATCAATAATTGTAACATCCCAACTTTTTAAATTAAGAATAATATGAAATTAATTGGTGTCATTTAGAAAATCTAAAGTTTTAGTGAGAATTTTAAGATATTTTGGGGAATTTAGGAATAATAAATTTTAGTTAGTTTAGAAAATTAAATAAATATAGTTAAAAGAATTAATTGGGGATAGAAACTTTCATACAAAGTAAATTAGATTCTAGATTATGTTAGGATGAAAAGAAAGAGATATGGTAATATATACAAACTTTTGGGCTAAAATATAATTCAGAATGAATGATAGGGTACTTAGTGGTAATTTTCACACACATACATATATAAATACTCAACTCCTTCTTTCTCCTTCCTCATTCGAACTCCCTCCCTGCCTCTCGATACATTCCTTCCCAAAACCCCCTCCCTTCGGCCAGCCCCTCTGAATCCGACGACGGCGACGGCGGGCTTCGGTGGTGGCGCAGCGGTGTTGTCCTCCTTCCCCAACCTTCGGCCTTCACTCTCTCTCTCTCTCTCTCACGCCCAAGTTCCTCTTTAATCTGCTCATTCTCTCTCTGTTCTTCATGCCTCTGTGAGGCTTCCACGGCGGTCCACGGCAAAGATTCACGGCGGTCAAGCCGTGGTTGACGGGTGGTAAGCATCCTCTCCTTTATTTTTCTTTCTATTCCTTTCGTTTCCATCGCTCCTCACTCCCTTCATTTCTCTTTTTCTCTTCATCTTCGGCAACTCCGGTGACGACGTCGGTGGATTTCACTGCGGCTCCGGCAATTGTAGATCCGAGATAGGTGAGTTCCTCTTTTGATTTATATTTGATTTGGACAAGATTAGAGAGAGAAACGAATTGGGGTTTTTGGGTTTTGTTTATAATTACTCAAAACCATATGTATCTTTTAATCTCCGTGAATGAGTGAAGAATTGAAGAATGATTTGGAGATTTATGGAATTCATTGGTTCCCACTTTGATTCTGAGTTGTCAAATAATTGAAAATGGATCTTTAGCCTTCTTGATTCTTGTTGCTTCAAGTTTGAAGACAGTAGCTTATGTTTGATTGTTTGATTTCATGTGGTTGTAAATTCTGGTTCATTTTCCTTGCCTGGACCGTATTGACTCTGGGGTTTTGGGTTTCAAAATTTGTGTGTTGCTATTGTAGGGGTTGTTTGAATGATATTAGGATATTTCTTGTGTGATGTTGCTGGATTTGAATCCTTCAAATTGATTTCCCCCTACTTGGTCTATGGCTAGATAATTGTTGTTGCATATTTGGAAATTCTGGAGTTGTTGCTTGATTGATTTTAAGTTTGATTGTAATGTTTTGTTAAGGATTTAAGTAAAAAGGGGACTTTATATGAAAGGATTTTACTTAGCACAAGAAATTGGTATGGATTTTCATGTGCTATCTTTTGGATTGGCTGGAAGATTACTTAATGTTTTGGTGAATTTGGTTGTTGATCAAAGGTCACTTGTGATATTGAAAGATACTTAAATATCATTAAGAACTTGTGATAGTTGTTAGTTGAATTTGGATAGTAAAAAGATGACATGGATAGAATTATTTAAAAGAGGGGAAAATGGGTAGTAATATGGAATACGAGAGAAACGTCAAAGTATTATAAAGTGAAAATGATATTAATTTATCATTTTGTATCATATCATTATAGGATTATATAATGGTGAAGATACTTGAAGGAAAATCTACAAGGAAATGGTAAAGAAAGGCAGTGGAATGCTAGAGGGCGACAGGTAATCACACTTAAACTTACTATAACATTGAGGGTGATGTTAGTGGGGATTTTTAAAATCCTTTCTCACCCTCTATTTAGATATATTATCTTTTAAAGGTTACTTTTATATAAAACAGGCTATCGGGTGCCTTTAAAACACGACTATTTTCGTATCAAAGATTTTTACACATTATATAAATGATATCCTGTCTGGCGGTGTTAAATCTCTTGGATGGTGAAACACAGATATAGATAGTGACATTGAGTGGTATATAGATCAGAGGGGGTGTGTTGGAATTTAGATTCTGGAAAGTTAAATTGAGGAATAGTGATGAGAGTTGGAAGAATGGTATAATGTGGTTGAAGAAATTAGAAAGAGGTGTTACATGAAATATTATAGGTGGTGATTGATATATTTATGGATAGTGTGAGCGTTGCATGACACTGATTTATATTTGTACCATCGCGCGATGATAACTGTCGATAGGCCAATCGACAGTTATTTGTACTGATGATCCTTTTCGGATTGATTGGATCGGAGTTCATAGGTCGACTTATTGAGAGAAGTGACCTACGGTTGTTTGGCATTGAAGAGCCCAACCGCCCCTACGGTTGTTTGGCATTGAAGAGTCCAACCGTTCCCGTTCTGTAATGGAAAACAGAATTGGGGTTCCCTCTCTGGAGATTGCCAGAGAGGGAAATTGTTCCCTCATTATGGAGAGGAACACAGTGTCAAATCATATAGTGAAGATTAGATGCTTGAATGCCCCGGGATGGCACAATGCATCTATAGGTGAGTGTGAGAGTTGTGGTGGTAGTAGCATTAGATTGGAGACTGGGGAGGTGATATTGGTTATGTGGAATTGACTGAGGAATTTGAGTGATATGTGAAATGTAGAGATGATGAATTTGAATTGATTTGGATGGAGGGAACTTGAACGATGAATGAAAGACTTGACATGTATATATGTATTATTGATTTTTAAACTGTGGTACCCTTTAGACGCCCTTACTACCGCACATCTCACTGTTATAGTGAGTTAAGCGGTGATTACTGGGACAAATTGTCTCATCCCACGATTACTGACATTTTTGCAGGTATTCATGCACAGGCGCAAGCATCAGGAAAGGGAATTAGGTAGTAGAGATTATATAATTTATTTAGAGTTGTATATTGCCAATTTGTATAGGCCTGCATCTGCTTCCGCATATTTTCTTATGGAACATAATAATAGAATTAAGATGATGATTAATATTATGGATTGTGATATAAGGAAAATACTTTTCTAACTATGATAGAGTTGTATTAATATGGAAAGTCTTTTCTATCATAGTTAGATAGGTATTAACGATTAAAATTGCTACTATTGATTAATCAGTGCTAATGACAGATTACTATATTTTAACATTAGGTTTCCCTTTCTAACCATGTTAGGAGAATCTTTTTCTAACATGGTTAGCTGTTAATTATCATGGATAAAATATAAAAGGATTAGAATAATCTTTTCTAACTATGATAGAGATATTAATATTATGAAAATTCCTTTTTCTATCATAGTTAGTAAAGAGATTAATGAATTGAAATAAATATTATTGGTTAATTAGGTAATTAGTAACTATATGTTACAACTTGGTTATCAGTATTTGGTATACGATAACCTAGGACTGTGCTGCATTGCATGTAGATTGGCAATATACATTCTTAGTATTCCCTTCCTTCTGTGTGGCCTTTTGAGAGGAATATCACTCATCCCGTGGTGGGGAGAGAGTGATAAGAACAATAGAATAGGTATTGTGGAGAGATTGAGATGAACATAGAAAGAATAACGAAATAATGTTGATATGTATAAGAATTTAGGAAGAATAACGAAATAAGGATGCTTCTCTGGGGTCTCGAATATAGTTATGTGCCGGCCATAATCATAGTCGAGGCATCATGAGATACCTTATTGGGTTTAAGGGATTAAGGAAAAATTGAAAATAATAATGTAATGAATACAACGTGAATAAGAATCGTTGATCTGGTATTGTAGTTGTTTAGCAGTTGTTGAATTGTTTGATTAGTTGATGAATTAACTTGTTTTGTTCGATTGTTTTAATTGAAATTCTATTAAAATTGTTATTTTGTTATTATTTGTATATGTAAATGTCGAAATCAATTGTATTAGTTGCTTTATCCTGGTGATAGGTGATTAGTTTGTTAACTGATGATGAAGTTATTCTATCCAAGTGATTTTAACCAAATTCTTATTAAAATTTTTATTTATTTTATTTTCCTCTTTTATGTTTTGATTATCTTTCAATTAGTAATGGTTAGAGACCCTATCATCATGGGTAGTAAGGATTGTTGTCCATTTATATTAAGCGGCCGGAGGCTTCCTCACTATATTTAGTGACTGGAAGCAGCCCCCTTAATAATAGATGTTGGTAGCCCTTACTATTTCATGAAATGTTTTCCCACCATTACTAAACGAAATAATGGTAAGTTATTTGTTTAAAAGTGATTATTGATTAAATTTTTATAGGTTATTGAAAAGGTTTTGCAAGATAATAATATGTAATTGGAAAAGTTTGGTTGTTACTATGAATATGAAACTTATAGTTGGAAAATTGGTTGGTGAAATTGTGAAATAAGAAATTGTTGACCTTGGTTCTGGTTTGTTTTGTTTGTTTGCTAAATTGATTGATATTGTAGTAAAACTTGAAATTTTCTTTAGAAATCTCCACCATGATATATATTATAGTGATTGTTGATTGTGATTCATGCTTAAATGTAAAATTATTTCTTTGCTTGAATGAAATTATTTTCGTCGAGCGGATGGTTGTTTAGTGTATCGATTATGCTGGTGTGGTTGAATGAACTATTATATGTGTTCTAAAGGTCAAATTTAAAAAAAAAAAATTTGTCTTGAGTATATATCTTTATGTTGAAGAAAAGTCCAAGTTAATTAGTGTAATGAGAGGAGCTTATCTTACTCTTTCATGATCTTTTTAGTTTCTACTCTGTTAAGTCTTAGCGTTGTGGTTATTTGTAAGTTAATTTCTTTAAATGTTCAAAGGAAACATTGAACTTTCTGTTTGTTCTGGAGTTAATAAGTATTGTGGTTTTGGAATGGTTTTATTCTTATCTGTTGTTAAATGGGATGTTGATATCATTTAGTAAAGATGTTCTGAGTTATTTTATTTGAGAGATTTATTGTGAGAGGATTTTAATTGGTGAAGTTGTAAGTGTTGAGAAACCTTGAGTTCACTATTGGATGAATATCTTCATGGTGAAGGGGAATTTAGAATGTTGGTAGTTGTTGTGAATTGCTTTTGCGTATGGGATAATGCATTAGGAGAGGAGCTGTGATCTTAATGTCTAGATTACACAATAATGACTAAGAAATGATGTTTGTTTGGAGAAGTTTAGGTTGTAGGTTAAAGATGATTAAGGGAAATAATTGGAAATTTAATCTGTAGCATGATGACTTAGAATAATATGTTGTTTATGTAGGGTAGATTAAGAAGAATTATTTGTTGAATTCGAGATTCTTAATGTGGTAGCGATGGATATACCTTGTAGATCGTGGTTGAGATAGAAGCTAGTTAAGTTGAGGATTTATGTTAAAGCTCTAGATAACCTTTTAAATGGATTATTGGAATTGAATGCAATTAGGAATGTTTGTGGTAAGGAAGTTGACATGGTTGAACAGGTATTAAATCAGAGTATGAGATAAGTAAGGAATGAAATTCTAGGGAGTTCCGATTTAATAGTTAAGATGTGAGACTTTAGGAATGACGAGGAGACAACTGAAATTGAAGAGGTGGACTGGGAAATTTGATTTGATATAGAATAGTATTTTTGAAGGGTACTTGTTTGGAAAAGCAAAGAAGGGAATAATTAGGGTGTTATTAGTATTAGAGTTACATCAAGGAAAAACAATAGTTGATTAAATTTGGGGAAAATAATCATGTAGGTGTTGCAATTTAGGATAGTGGACTTTCATACAAGTAATTTGAGGTTAGCATAGCTAGTTGATTGCACCAGACTTTTGCATATATTTTCATGGCCAAATCCATTGAATTAATGCATGTTTTGATGATAATTGCACCTAATTTGCATAGATTCTAACTATTGCACTAGTTGTTGGAATTTGTTCTAATTAAGGGCAATTTAGGCTTTTTTAGCATGCTATAATGTTTTACATGTTTTCAAGAACATTTTGATGCTACCTTTGAGACATTTGAATATGTAGGTTGGGAGGTTGAAGGTGAAGATTCAAGAAAAAGGGTCAAAATAACGTTTCTGGATGAAGTTTGCTTTAGTCCTGAGGCAGGCCAACTGGCGAGCCACTGGCGAGCCACTCGCCACTTGCTCGCCTGTTGGCGAGCCACTGGCGAGTACATTCGGGTAACTCGTCACTCGCTCGCCAGTTGGCGAGCCACTGGCGAGCCTGACGCTGTTTTCACCCCATTTCTACCACCCATATTCTCCAACCTCCATCTTCTTCCATGGCAGCACCCTTGGGCGAATTTGGGCTTTCATCTACTATGAGTGGCTAAATATTCTTGGGTATTTGGTGATGAGAAGATGGTGCAAAACTTCATGGGCTTCATAGGGGAGTTTCTCTTTTTCCATGCACTTTCATTGTATATTTGGGATATGTGGTTGCTATTCCTCATGTATTTTGGGTAGAGACATGACTTTATCTTTCTATTTGTGATGGATTGATATCATATGTATTGGATACTAAGTTTGTTTGTTGAATGGTATGGATTACATATTTCCTATGTGAATTGATTCATGATGCTTTTCATGCTTTAAGTGGTTGCTTGGTTTGAATAGCTAGTGCTTCAATTAGGTTGTTGTGGTTGCACTTCCTTAAAGAGGATTTTGATTTACAAACTTGTTTCCAATACACACCAAAGGATCTTAAATCCAATTGCAAGCAATAGTCAATTTCAAGTGGTTGCTTAATTGATTATTGATTGGAATTGGATGACCCCATAGTGGTTGCTTGGGGGTTTTTTCTATTAAACTTGGTGACCCTTTTGAACTCCCATATCTTTGAAAGAAGCATTTGCACCATAAAATCATCACCAAAGCCCTTCTTCATTAATTTGATTTTAAACCAAGCAATTTATCTCTTCATAAACTAAAAACAACCAAAAACAAGTTTTGCTTTATTTTAGTAAATTTAATCAATGTTTCAAAACACCAAAAATCATACCGCTTTTATATCAATCCTTATTTGCATTTAGCTTAATTAGGGTAGTTAAAGGACTCCACAAAGTGAAACGACTCGGGGATTGCACCCTATTTGCAATCCTTGGATTAAAATTGTGATTTTAACCCCAAAGGCGATTGGTTCACGGTTAAATCAATGGCGCCGTTGCCGGGGAGTCATTTTTGACTCCCTAAGGTAGCTAAGTGTCAATTATGTTTGACAAGGGGTAAGGAGTCTTTAGGTTGCATATAGTTCATCTAATTTGCATTTATAGTTTTAGGTCATCATAGTTTGCATGTTTGCATTGATAAAACTTGAAAAAAATATATTGTTCTTATCTTATGGTTATACTTGTAGTTTGATTTGCTTCTTGCAACATATTACTTGACCTTGCTTGTTAGATTCTGTGTTGTTGCTCTATAAATTTTGCAGGTCCATCTCACTTTGCCTTAGTCTACACTCGCTGTCTGTTCCTTGTGTATGACTAGAAACAAACCAAGAGAGGGTGAGCCAATACCAGACATTCCTGAACTTGAGAGATACCTCACCAAATTAAGGAAAGAACATAAAGCTACAACCTCTACCCCTTCTCTAGAAGTTGAGCATCATTATTCAATAGGATCTAGTTTTGAGAGTGACGTGGAAACTATTGTTGAGAGTGAACCTAGTAGAAAAATGGAACAAAATAATGAGGACGAGGAGTTTGAGAGACAAGAGGAAGAGGAATATGAGAGACAAGAGGAAGAGCAAGAAGAGGGCGGTCATGGTGGTGACCAAGGACGAGGCCAAGTTTTCAATGAGGGTGAGAGATATAGACGTAGGACCATTAGGGATGCCACTTCCACTAGGGTTGACCATAATCCCTTCATGAATGCTTTCCCCACAGTTAACACTGATTATGAGATTAAAGGTTTATTGATCCAGTCCTTACCTAAGTTTTATGGTTTGCAAGATGATGAGCCCACCGATCATTTAGATGAGATTTTCCTTCACTGTAACACAATGAAACCTGCACGAGCTCATGTTGACGATGTTATGTGGAGGGTATTCCATTTGACTTTAGAGGGCAAAGCCAAGCAATGGTATATGAGTTTGCCAATCTATGACCCTGATGCCCTAGCTTCATGGCAAAACCTCAAACAAGCATTCTTGGAGAAATTCTATCCGGCTACCAAAACCTCTGCAAGAAGGAAAGAGATCAACAATATGAATCAAGAGCCGGATGAATCACTTTATGAATATTGGACACGGTTCCAAGAGTTGCTAAAGAAGTGTCCTCATCACAGGATCCCAGATGATCAGTTGGCTCAAACATTTTATGATGGGTTGAAAGAAATGGATCAAGATAAGTTGGATGCGGCTTCTGGTGGTTCCTTCATTGACTTCACCCCGGAGGAAGCATGGCCTTTGGTTAAGAAACTTGCTTTGGCCAAACAAAAGCACACTTCAAGACGACCAACAAGGATTTTGAACAAAGTTGAGACCACTTCATCCCATATGCCTCAGTTTGATAGGTTGGAGGCCGAAATCAAAGTCATTCACTCAAGGTTGGATAGGATCTCTAGCCCTCCTTCACCATGTAGCCCTAAAGGTAATGAGTTGGTTGCCCCTTCATGTGAGATTTGTGCTTCGGTTTTGCATCTCTCTAGCAATTGCCCACATAAGACTGAAGAATGCAATGCTATGTACCAACAAAGGCAAGGGACCAATCAAAGGTGGGATCCCTACTCAAATACCTACAATGAGGGATGGAGACAACATCCTAACTTTAGATGGAGGCAAGGAGACAATCCTCCAAGGAACATGCAAGAAGATTCATCACAAAGCATGGTTCCAATGAGGAGAGACAAGGCACCAAGTGACGGTGATGATGTTAGCAAAAGTCTTGCTATAGGGTTTCGCAACATGAAGAGTTTGATCACCTCCAAAGCTAATGAGACAAGGGAGTGTATGAAATCCGAGCTTGAGAAAGTAGACAATCGGATGGCCCAATGGGAGATAAAGAATGCTAATTTGGAAGAGTATGTGATGAAGCTCTCCAACTCCTTCAATGAACTTCAAGCTAGAACAAGTGGCCCCACTCCTTCTAACACGGTGATAAATCCCAAGTCCTTGAACGCCATCAACTTGAGAAGTGGAAAGACACTCCACCCAATAATCCCACCAAAGAAGCGTGTTCAATTTGTGGTTGATGAGGAAGAAGGTGAGGAGGAACCAGTTGATGAAGAGATAGTGGTTGAGGACCCTCAAGCACCAATCATAAGCCCTCCTTTGAGCCCCATGTCATTTGATCCCTATGAAAGTGCTAAAGAAATGGAACTCTTTACTAGAAAGAAGTACACCTTGAAAGAACCGATGGATGCACAACCCCCAACACCACCCAAAGGCTTGAAAAGGGTTAAGCTCCCAAGTGTCCATGAGAAAGGAGAGGCAAGCAACACCCAAGATACCTTGGCCAAGCCTCCGGCCAAGGAGGTAACTATCTCTCAACTCCCTTTTCCTAAATCTTATTTTAGAAGTAAAAACAAGCATGATGAAAATGTTGAAAAAGAAATGCTTGATTTGTTTAGCAAGTTGCATGTGAATGTGCCTTTCTTTCAATTAGTTAAGTCTATGCCTAGTTATTGCAAATTCTTAAAAGACTTGTGCACTAATAAAAGAAAGTTTAGGCCTAATGAGAGAATTCAATTGAATCCAAGTGTGTCAGCCTTCTTTAAGCCACACCTCCCAGTCAAATGCCAAGACCCCGGATCTTTCACGGTCCCTTGCACTATTGGCAATATGACCATCACCAATGCATTGTTGGATTTAGGAGCGGCTATCAATGTGATGCCTAGTGCGATTTTCACTTCTTTGGGCATTACTGGTTTAAAAAGTACAAGTGTTGTTTTACAATTGGCCGATCGCACGCTTCGATATCCACAAGGCATTGTTGAGGACATACTTGTTAAAGTTAAAGATTTGGTCTTCCCAGCTGATTTTTATGTTTTAGACATGACTAGTGATGCTTGTGAATCCACACTCATTTTGGGTAGGCCATTCATGAGAACCGCTGGTGCTATGATTGATATGAAAGATGGGAAAATCACAATGGAGGTTGGGGACCACAAAATTAGCTTTAACATGTATGAGGCAATGAGGCACCCTTATGAGGATTATTCTCTTCTTGCTTTAAATGTGATTGATATTGCATTGGAAGATGCCATTGAGGAACATGAGCTTAGCATGCATTCATATGGATACTCTACTGACCTTGATGCTTATGATTCTTATTTCTCTTCTCTTCCCTCTATTCATTCCTTCTTTTCCATGAGTAATGATGTGCATGATCATGATCCTTTGACAATTGATTGTTTGATTTCCATCTCCATGGTTTCTTCTTGTCCACTAACCGATAGTGTAGACATTGCCTCGTCTACTCTATCCCTTTTATGTGATGATACCTTTGGAGAGGATATGTTTTCAAATGATGCAGGTCAGAAATTGATTAAGGAGTATGAATTTGATGTTGGAAGCCAAGATTTGGATGATTTGAGCTCAAAGGGGATAGCCCTCACTCCAACAAGAACCATATCCCAATTGTCCCATGTGGTACAAGGGCCACTTTCTAATCTCTATCCTCTTGATTTGCATTTGAGACCTAAGATTTCTACCCACACACTTCAGTACTTGAATGACTTGGTTTCAAGTTGTGATGTAGGTGTTGTGGATGACTGTTCCCCAAGGCAAGTTGCTGCTATAGACCAACCTAGTGTTGGTTCAGCCCTTGGGAAGACCAATGGACAAGTTACAAAGTCTACGAGACCTAGTCTACCTATTCCTAGTGGGTCTACAAAGGGGAGTGCTTCTATAACTCTTTCTCTCCCTACTCTTGTTCCCTCTATTTTGGAACACCCCACTGTGGAACTTAAGCCTTTGCCAAGCAATCTTAAATATGCTTTTCTTGCTTCCAATGACAAATTGCCGGTTATTATTTCTAATAATTTGAGTGCAATTGAGGAAGCTAGGTTGCTTGATGTTTTGAAAAGATATAGTAAGGCTATAGGTTGGACTTTAGCTGATATTCCGGGTTTAAACCTAACTATTTGCACTCACAGGATTTTATTGAAAGAGGATTCTAGACCTCTTAGGCAACCTCAAAGGAGGCTTAACCCCCTCATTCTCGAAGTGGTGCGAAAGGAGGTCACAAAACTCCTTAGTGTTGGCATTATATATCCGATATCGGATAGTGAGTGGGTTTCGCCGGTCCAAGTGGTGCCTAAGAAGTCTGGAATCACAGTTTTAAAAAATGAGAACAATGAGTTGATTCCAACAAGAGTGCAAAATAGTTGGAGGGTTTGTATAGACTATAAGAAACTGAATGATGCCACTAGAAAAGACCATTTTCCCCTTCCATTCATTGACCAAATGTTGGAACGGTTGGCGGGTCGCAGTCACTATTGTTTCTTAGATGGCTATTCCGGGTATTTTCAGATTCCTATAGCTCCCGAGGACCAAGAAAAGACTACCTTTACTTGTCCATTTGGTACTTTTGCCTATAGGCGCATGCCCTTTGGTCTATGCAATGCGCCGGGTACCTTCCAACGATGCATGATGAGCATTTTCTCTGATATGCTTGATGATTGCTTGGAAGTCTTCATGGATGATTTTACCCTTTTTGGTGATTCATTTGATACTTGTTTGCATAGTCTTGAGAGAGTCTTGGCCCGATGTGTTGAAAAGAATTTGGTCTTAAATTATGAAAAGTGTCATTTCATGGTCACACATGGTATTGTTCTAGGACACTTAGTTTCACATCGTGGCATAGAGGTAGATAAAGCTAAAACTGAGGTGATTTCGTCTTTGCCTTATCCCAGTTGCATCAAAGAGCTTCGCTCTTTCTTGGGACATGTAGGCTTTTATAGACGCTTCATCAAGGGATTTTCCCATATTGCATTACCTCTCTCTCATTTGCTTCAAAAAGATGTTGATTTTGTGTTTGATGAAAAATGCATACAAGCTTTTGAAACCTTGAAGCAAGCACTCTTGGAGCCTCCTATTCTCATTGCTCCAAATTGGTCATTGCCCTTTGAATTGGCATGTGATGCCTCCAACTATGCAGTTGGTGCCATGCTAGGTCAAAGGCACAATGGGAAACCACATGTGATTGCCTATGCATCAAAGACTTTGGATTGTGCACAAAGGAATTATACCACAACTGAAAAAGAGCTTTTTGCCATTGTCTTTGCATTAGATAAATTCAGACAATATTTGTTGCATTCTGTGGTTGTTGTCTTTACTGACCATGCAGCTCTCAAGTTCTTGTTCACCAAGCCTCACTCAAAGCCTAGGCTCCTGAGGTGGACACTTTTGTTGCAAGAGTTTGATCTACATATCACTAGTAAATGAGGATTTCTTATTTTAAACACTTTTGGTTCTTGGAGTTTGATAGGAATAGGGGTGATTGGACTGTAATGATTTAAATGGTGGTGTTAGATAGAGATATTTAAATAGATGACTTGATTCTCTTTTAAATATGGAAGGTTTTAAGTTAATCTTAAAGTGGGGTTAATCGAAATACTATGAATGCATGTGAATTTAATGATTTGGTGAAGCCGAATGACATTGTTACAGGTGTAGTTAAATGTTTTTGCACCATTTTTCTGTTATGGCTGATTGCTAAGGGAAGGAAAAAGATATTTGTTTTGCTTTGAGGACATGTGTGGTTATAAATTTCTTGTTGCTGCCATTGTCAAGATTGAACTGATTTAGGATGGAATTGTTTGTGCAATTTGTGAAGTGTTGTGAGACATTTTTAGGACTATTAGAGACCATGTATAATAAGGATTGTTGATAGTTTGTGAAGTATTAAAGATGTAGATTTTATAATAGATTCATAGAAGTTTGATAGTAATCTCATATTTCAAGAGAATTCTTGTTAAAATCTGGAGGAATTAATGGATAGCTAAGGAAAGTATCATGAGGATTGATGAATGATTTATAGGTTAAATGGAAAATGCAGAGTTGAATTGAGTATTTCTTAATGTTAGGTGATAAGGTTAGAGAATTTTGAGGTCAAAATTCCAAAAAGGTGGGAAGAATTGTAACATCCCAACTTTTTAAATTAAGAATAATATGAAATTAATTGGTGTCATTTAGAAAATCTAAAGTTTTAGTGAGAATTTTAAGATATTTTGGGGAATTTAGGAATAATAAATTTTAGTTAGTTTAGAAAATTAAATAAATATAGTTAAAAGAATTAATTGGGGATAAAAACTTTCATACAAAGTAAATTAGATTCTAGATTATGTTAGGATGAAAAGAAAGAGATATGGTAATATATACAAACTTTTGGGCTAAAATATAATTCAGAATGAATGATAGGGTACTTAGTGGTAATTTTCACACACATACATATATAAATACTCAACTCCTTCTTTCTCCTTCCTCATTCGAACTCCCTCCCTGCCTCTCGATACATTCCTTCCCAAAACCCCCTCCCTTCGGCCAGCCCCTCTGAATCCGATGACGGCGACGGCGGGCTTCGGTGGTGGCGCAGCGGTGTTGTCCTCCTTCCCCAACCTTCGGCCTTCACCCTCTCTCTCTCTCTCTCTTTCTCTCACGCCCAAGTTCCTCTTTAATCTGCTCATTCTCTCTCTGTTCTTCATGCCTCTGTGAGGCTTCCACGGCGGTCCACGGCAAAGATTCACGGCGGTCAAGCCGTGGTTGACGGGTGGTAAGCATCCTCTCCTTTATTTTTCTTTCTATTCCTTTCGTTTCCATCGCTCCTCACTCCCTTCATTTCTCTGTTTCTCTTCATCTTCGGCAACTCCGGTGACGACGTCGGTGGATTTCACTGCGGCTTCGGCAATTGTAGATCCGAGATAGGTGAGTTCCTCTTTTGATTTATATTTGATTTGGACAAGATTAGAGAGAGAAACGAATTGGGGTTTTTGGGTTTTGTTTATATTTACTCAAAACCATATGTATCTTTTAATCTCCGTGAATGAGTGAAGAATTGAAGAATGATTTGGAGATTTATGGAATTCATTGGTTCCCACTTTGATTCTGAGTTGTCAAATAATTGAAAATGGATCTTTAGCCTTCTTGATTCTTGTTGCTTCAAGTTTGAAGACAGTAGCTTATGTTTGATTGTTTGATTTCATGTGGTTGTAAATTCTGGTTCTTTTTCCTTGCCTGGACCGTATTGACTCTGGGGTTTTGGGTTTCAAAATTTGTGTGTTGCTATTGTAAGGGTTGTTTGAATGATATTAGGATATTTCTTGTGTGATGTTGCTGGATTTGAATCCTTCAAATTGATTTCCCCCTACTTGGTCTATGGCTAGATAATTGTTGTTGCATATTTGGAAATTCTGGAGTTGTTGCTTGATTGATTTTAAGTTTGATTGTACTGTTTTGTTAAGGATTTAAGTAAAAAGGGGACTTTATATGAAAGGATTTTACTTAGCACAAGAAATTGGTATGGATTTTCATGTGCTATCTTTTGGATTGGCTGGAAGATTACTTAATGTTTTGGTGAATTTGGTTGTTGATCAAAGGTCACTTGTGATATTGAAAGATACTTAAATATCATTAAGAACTTGTGATAGTTGTTAGTTGAATTTGGATAGTAAAAAGATGACATGGATAGAATTATTTAAAAGAGGGGAAAATGGGTAGTAATATGGAATACGAGAGAAACGTCAAAGTATTATAAAGTGAAAATGATATTAATTTATCATTTTGTATCATATCATTATAGGATTATATAATGGTGAAGATACTTGAAGGAAAATCTATAAGGAAATGGTAAAGAAAGGCAGTGGAATGCTAGAGGGCGACAGGTAATCACACTTAAACTTACTATAACATTGAGGGTGATGTTAGTGGGGATTTTTAAAATCCTTTCTCACCCTCTATTTAGATATATTATCTTTTAAAGGTTACTTTTATATAAAACAGGCTATCGGGTGCCTTTAAAACACGACTATTTTCGTATCAAAGATTTTTACACATTATATAAATGATAACCTGTCTGGTGGTGTTAAATCTCTTGGATGGTGAAACACAGATATAGATAGTGACATTGAGTGGTATATAGATCAGAGGGGGTGTGTTGGAATTTAGATTCTGGAAAGTTAAATTGAGGAATAGTGATGAGAGTTGGAAGAATGGTATAATGTGGTTGAAGAAATTAGAAAGAGGTGTTACATGAAATATTATAGGTGGTGATTGATATATTTATGGATAGTGTGAGCGTTGCATGACACTGATTTATATTTGTACCATCGCGCGATGATAACTGTCGATAGGCCAATCGACAGTTATTTGTACTGATGATCCTTTTCGGATTGATTGGATCGGAGTTCATAGGTCGACTTATTGAGAGAAGTGACCTACGGTTGTTTGGCATTGAAGAGCCCAACCGCCCCTACGTTTGTTTGGCATTGAAGAGTCCAACCGTTCCCGTTCTGTAATGGAAAACAGAATTGGGGTTCCCTCTCTGGAGATTGCCAGAGAGGGAAATTGTTCCCTCATTATGGAGAGGAACACAGTGTCAAATCATATAGTGAAGATTAGTTGCTTGAATGCCCCGGGATGACACAATGCATCTATAGGTGAGTGTGAGAGTTGTGGTGGTAGTAGCATTAGATTGGAGACTGGGGAGGTGATATTGGTTATGTGGAATTGACTGAGGAATTTGAGTGATATGTGAAATGTAGAGATGATGAATTTGAATTGATTTGGATGGAGGGAACTTGAACGATGAATGAAAGACTTGACATGTATATATGTATTATTGATTTTTAAACTGTGGTACCCTTTAGACGCCCTTTATAGTGAGTTAAGCGGTGATTACTGGGACAAATTGTCTCATCCCACGATTACTGACATTTTTGCAGGTATTCATGCACAGGCGCAAACATCAGGAAAGGGAATTAGGTAGTAGAGGTTATATAATTTATTTAGAGTTGTATATTGCCAATTTGTATAGGCCTGCATCTGCTTCCGCATATTTTCTTATGGAACAGAATAATAAAATTAAGATGATGATTAATATTATGGATTGTGATATAAGGAAATTACTTTTCTAACTATGATAGAGTTGTATTAATATGGAAAGTCTTTTCTATCATAGTTAGATAGGTATTAACGATTAAAATTGCTACTATTGATTAATCAGTGCTAATGACAGATTACTATATTTTAACATTAGGTTTCCCTTTCTAACCATGTTAGGAGAATCTTTTTCTAACATGGTTAGCTGTTAATTATCATGGATAAAATATAAAAGGATTAGAATAATCTTTTCTAACTATGATAGAGATATTAATATTATGGAAATTCCTTTTTCTATCATAGTTAGTAAAGAGATTAATGAATTGAAATAAATATTATTGGTTAATTAGGTAATTAGTAACTATATGTTACACAAGTCAAGGTCAAAGTAGAAGCTGCAATTGCGACTGAAATGGCCGAATCTGTTGCTGGAAGAAATTTGGTGTTGAAATTGAAGGAACAGACAAAGTTGTGTTCTGTTCAAGGAACTTCAGAAAAGGAAATAGCCGTCGAATATACGTGGGAGAAATTCTTTGAGAATGAATACGCGTCTGAAGCATGCGGTGGCAGATCCCTATTTTTCATGTTAATGAGGGCAAAGGAAGTTTTAGAGAGCTCACAAGGCAATTGGATCTTAATTAGGGCTCAGAAGGCCCATTGGGGAAGAAGCCCTATGTTTAATTGGAGAAGCAAACTATTTGGGCCTAGTTATGATGAGTTAATGGCCCAAATATTCAGCTACCTAATGCAACCCATTGTCCAACAATTGAGAAAGTTGCGTCAAAATGAAACGAAGTCTTTCTCCTTCAACCCACAGTTTATAAAGTCAGCAGCAACGGCTGGGCAAATTACTCAAGATGAAGATGCAGCAGTAGTGGTCGATTATAACTCTAGTAATGAACTCTATGGCTCTTTCTATTGGGTACTTAGTGCTACGGAGCTCAATATGTGCGGCTGTTTGGTGCCCAAAGCTATCAGATTTGAAATTTTTGGAATTGTTTCAAGCTTATACAATTCTTGGCAACCTTTTCTATTCTTTTATCAAGAATGGGTGAATCGGAAAGTCTTGCTGGAGTGTTTCGAGTATGCCCAACTATGGTCCTCTGTTCGAGTACTCAAATTGCTATGTTTATTGAGGTATGCTCGTGAAATACAATATTTTCTAGTTATTAAATGGGAAAAAAAAAGACCACCTCCCATTGAAAGGAAAGTAATTGGCATTTTTGTACTTTCTGAATTCCTGAGCATTGAATTGATGAGGAGGAAGACCCTGGATTTACTCTTACTTGTACCCTTGAGCACGTTATATAGCTCAATTGAATGGGTTTATCAGGGAGCTCAAGATGTTATTCTAATTGCAACAGCAAATACGAAGGGGTGGATTACTGCCATGATTTTTTTGATGTTGAATTGTTTCATATTGGAAATATTGATTGGTGTTGTTCCCTTATCGCGATTATGTGGGCCTCTACTCATTCATCTCCCATTGGAGCAAACAGGGAAAATCAGAAGGCTTGGGTTAGGTGTCTTGATTTAACTCATGCAGCATTATATCTTCTAGAGGTTGAACCTGAGAAAGGAGGACAACATTTCATTGAAAAGAAATTGACTGGTATCTTATTGGTCTCTGAAATTATGGAAGCACATGTTTGTTCACTTGATTTTTGTGTTTCTTGCAGCCTCCAATTTGAAGCGGTGAAGTGGTTTAAGGTTTTAACCGTTCCTAGTCAAGAAGAAAAAAATATATCCATTGGAAATGTCCATGTTGCTTCTAGTCCTTCTCTCGTTTGGATTGATAGTGGTGAGTGGGATGTGGGTGATGCAGCCATTGAAACTAGGAATTGTGAGTTTTTTGCTCTTGGTTTTCGAACTGCAATTATTGACAGTGGACTCATAGCCTCCTATTATGATTTAATTCGGGATACATTAAAGATTTTAGATAAATATTTGAGACAATTTACTCCACTGAAATATCTTGTTGACGACTTCCTTATATCATCATTATGTTTATTGGGATACAATTGCTCAAAAATGGTCACACACAGGTTGATAGAATGGGACGGTCAAGTGAAAAGTAAGAAGAGGCTCATGCTTTCTGATTTCAGGTGGTTAATGCTTTTTGAGTTCATGGGAGGTGCTCGGGAGTTTTTGTTAGCTGCAATGACAATTATAGAGAGGAGTTTATTGTTGCTTAGCATTGTTTGTGTTGAATGGCAGCACATACGATTTATCCACTATATATTGGGAGTTTATTACTTCACCAATGATGGTTGGGCATCTCTTAAGCATCCCCAGAACCAATTGGCCCCATTAAGACATTTTGGTGTTACACTTCTACTTCTCTACACCTTCCAAGTGCCTGAAAACACAGATGCAAAAATGCTGCTGATTGCAACATGTAGCACTTATGGTTGGCTTGTGGTGTGGCGATTCATGGTGACTACCATTGCAGGAATGTTTCCCTTCGTCAAGTCAGCAAGATATGTGATCATCGCCGTTCCCAATGTGGCACAGACTTGGATAAGAGTTCAGATGTCAATAAACAAAACCCTTGCTTTTACTTATCACCTTGAGGACAAGGTGAAACTTTTAGGGGGGGAGTAATGATGAGACCCGAAACCCCTTTTGGGGCTGCTCCTTTCAAAAATGGCCCAAAGCACATAACCAAGGACCAGCCCAATATCTAGAAAGCAAGGCAGAAGTGGGCCCACTAGTGGCTAGGAGGTTATTTAGGGTTGTGTGTCTTGGAGAGAGGGCAGACTTGAATTTGGTTTGACTTTGGGAGAGTGTCCTAACCTCTCGAATGTTAGGAGTGACTCTAGGAATTATTTTTCTGGAGATTTCTTTTTTTATGAGTTCTTGAGTTCATCTTTCTTTAGCTTTTCAATTTACTTTTCTTTATTTTCATTGAGAAGAGTTGTATTCTGCTGGTTCTATGACCTCATATATACATTTTAAGAGAGTTATTTTCATTAATATAAGTTAGTTCCTATCACGATTCAAGTGCAAATAAGTAGTATATGGAATGAAAATAGAATTGCCAAAAAAAATCACGAGTAGAAGAAAGAGTACAAAACAAATAAACAAATAGAAATGAAATAAAGAAACGGGTAGGGACTTATTTAGCGTTAGCAGAGGCTATTTTCAACATAATCTGTGGAACTATGGGCTGTGACTCTCAATCGCCGAGTAAGTGTGAGGGATAGAGATTTGTGTAAACTATGATTGTGAGAGAACTGAAGAGCAATATGCTACCATGGGAAGAATTTTTTAATTAATATAGCACAGATTATTCATGCCCTCACCCATACTTGTGTCCGTTAAAATACTAATAGGCACGACCGCCTGTTACACTTCCACGGTCAAAACGAAAATTTTGTAGAATGGGTGAGTGGAGCCTGTAGGTGGCGTGCCCAATGCTCACCCCTATTTAAGGGCATCAAAGACGTTGTGACTTGTGAAGTTTCATTTTGGAGTGAAACTTGTGAAGTTGATATTAACAACTTCAACACATTGGAGATTTCCTTTGAATCTCTTAATTGATATATAGATTTTAAAAAAATACATATCGAAGTTAACAAAACCGTTCTTGCAAGTGTTCAACTCTAACTACCATTTTCACAATCATTAGGGGAACATTTATTAATGTGGAGTAGTAACTAAAAATAACGCATGAACAGATCAGATTGAGTCCATATTCTTACAAGTATGCTTCTCGCGCGCTGCACTATTAAAATCAACCAAATATATTTCCTTTATCCCATATTAAATTGATTTATAAAATTAAATATAAACCATGAAAAATTATTCAATAATATTTCTTATAAAATTAACAATAACAATTCATTCCTACAGATTAACTAAACAAAATTAAAGTGGGCCAAAAAAAAAACAATCCAAAAATTGAAAATATATGAAGTTCTATCATACGAAAATTGAAAAGGTCATAACCCATCGTTCCGTGAGTTTAGTGGCGAAGGGATTGAACAATGAGCGTCAGGTTATTCATCGTTTTGTGGGTTCCGTGGGACGCATATTTGCAGCGCAGGTTGTCTACCGTAAAAAAAGTCTCAGTTCAAGCCTAGAGCGCTGGGCTGGATTGAGACAGATAGTCATACGTTGGTTTCCTCGTCGTTGAATTGTGGTGAAACCAACCCTTTCTTAAATTTTTGTTATTAAAAAAACTGAAAAGGTGATACGATATAAAAATAAGAATAATCCCTCTCTCGCTGTTAGCCTCCTGAAACAAAACTCACTCCCGCTTCTTTTATCAAGCCCTAATCACCGATCCCATCCCAATCTTTCTCCCCCCAATCCAACAAATTCCACTTCGTTACTCTCCAATCAATTCAATTCACTTCAATTACTCACCACACTGCTTACAATTGCTCCGAAAAGCCTGGCAACTGGCGAGCATGATCGTTATGTAAATGGCGGATCCACGTGGCATCTGTCTCTGCCTCTGCTTGCGTATGTGGTATTTCAGGAGTTAGTAGAATCCTAGGTTGTCTTGTTCGGTTGTCGTTGTTGTGAAGAGTGTAACGAGTGAAGTATGGTGAGCGTGGTACGTGTGCATCTCCCTTCTGATATTCCCATCGTTGGATGTGAGCTTACGCCCTACGTGCTCTTAAGGAGACCCGATAAGCATGTGTTCAATGATGATGTGCTTGAGTCTGCTCCAATAGATGGCCATTTCCTTCGTTATAGGTGGTATGTCTTGTTTTCTCTTGATTCTTCTGATGTTTGCTGGTGCTTGGTGGTTTGATTTCTGTTATTTGTTATCACCTAAGTAATAGTATAATTTATTATGAATAAAATGTGTGGAAATAGTAGCTGAGGATGAAGCCACGTTTAACACCTTGATAATTAACTGGAGTAATTGGACTCTTATTTCGTGTTTCAGTAAAAAATAAGTTTATAGAGAAGAGGGAAAAGAACGTAGCAATTAGTTTGACGTTTACTGCCTGGTGGAACTGAGATTTGATACTGTTAAACTAGTTGTTCACTTTATGTTACTCCTTTGATTGACCCTTGTGGTTTAGAACATCTCTTCTAATGTAAAATCAACTTTAAATATGAGACCATCAAGTTGGGTCTGTTTGTTGGTGGCACGCTCTCTACACCCCCTCATTTTCATTTTATGTGTATGGCTTTGTGTTTGTTTCTTAAGTGATCTTGTGCCAATGGGTACTGGCAAGAATTTAACTGCCTACTATTGCTCTCACTACTGTAGAGCCTTTTTACTACTGTAGAGCCTTTTTTTGAGACAAAGGGATAATAATTTGCTAATGAAAAGCGTTGGGATCTTGAATTTTCATTTCAAATTATTGTTTTTATATGTATTTGGTTATATGATTGGTTCAGTTTGTAATTTCTTATTATTAGATAAATCATTTGGCTTTCCATTATGGTAGGTACCGTGTGCAAAGTGACAAAAAGGTTGCTGTCTGCAGCGTTCATCCATCTGAACAGGCCATATTGCAGTGCCTTGGTTGTCTTAAAAACAAAATACCTGTTTCGAAAAGCTACCATTGCACGCCAAAGTGCTTTTTAGATGCATGGCAGCATCATCGTGTTCTCCATGATCGTGCTGCAAGTGCTGTTATTGAAAATGGGAATGAAGAAGAGGAGGTATTAGGTCGTATTAATAGTTCTGGATCTGGGGTAGTCAATAATAGCTTATCTAGTTCTATGTCAAGTCTTTCTTTGACAAATGGGTCAGCACAGGTGTATCCATCAGTTGTTACACAACGAAGTGGTGGTGAAACTTGGATTGAAGTTGGACTATCGAAAACATATACCCCAACAATTGATGACATTGGCCATGCCTTAAAATTTGAGTGTGCAATTGTCGATGCAGAGACAAAACTTCCTGTGGGGCATGTCAATACCATATTAACCTCCAGTGTCATTCCTGCACCATCGCCTACTCCGCGCCGCTTGATACCTGTTGATGGGATGAGACCTTTAGATGCTGATGGGCGTATAACATCTTCGGGAACTTTTACTGTTCTATCATACAACATTTTGTCTGACACTTATGCTACAACTGATTTATACGGTTACTGCCCTTCCTGGGCTCTTTCTTGGCCCTATCGGAGACAAAATCTGTTGAGAGAAATAGTTGGTTATCGTGCTGATATTCTGTGTCTTCAAGAGGTAATTCAACATGCTTTTGACCATTTTTCATTTAACTTAGTCTTCATGTTTTGATTGATAATGTGTTAAAAGGAGAGAAGAGATTTGGAAGAAGAAATGATTTCTCTTATTGATAGGTTGTACAATGGTGGTGAGACATTATATAGGAGAGGAGAGAATATAAAAATGGAAAATACAATCAATCAAACATAAATGCATATCAAAGAGATTATGCATATCAAACAGATTCTTCAAACAATATCAAAGAGATTCTCTAACACTCCCCCTCAAGCTGGAGAGTATATGTCAAGCATTCCCAGCTTGCTTCGGAATCTCTCAAATGTAGGTCGGTCAAGTGGTTTAGTCATCATATCACCAATCTGCTCAGAAGAACGGACATACGTCAATGTCATGATCCCCGCCTCTACTTTCTCCTTAATGTAATGTCTATCAATTTCGACATGTTTAGTTCGATCATGATAAACAGGATTCCTGGTCATTTCAATGCTGGACTTGTTATCACACCATATTTGCAGTGGGCCATCAAAAGGAATTCTCAATTCATGTAGTAATCTGATGATCCAGATTCCTTCGCATACACCAAGACATGCAGCTCTTAACTCAGCTTCACAACTACTTCGTGATACAATGGTCTGCTTCTTGCTTCTCCAAGTAACTAAGTTTCCCCAGAGATATGAGCAATAACCTGTGATAGATCTTCCAGTTTCTAGGTCTCTTGCAAGACTTGCATCAGTATAAATCTCCAAGTTCCTAGCTGTTCCTTTCTTAAAGAATATTCCTCTACCTGGATTTCCCTTCAAGTACCCAAGTATTCTCACAACCGCATCCATATGCTCCTTTTGTGGTTGGTGCATGAATTGACTTACCATTCCCACAGCAAAACTGATATCCGGACGTGTATGAGTCAAGTATATCAATTTCCCAACAAGTCTCCGATATCTCTCAGTGTTGGCAGGAACTCCCTTTTCCTTTATTTCTAGTTTGCATTGGTCATCCATAGGTGTCTCCTCCGGTTTTGCGCCTAGCATCCCGGTCTCATGTAGCAAGTCTAGTGTGTACTTGCGCTGGGACACATTAATGCCTTTCCTGCTTCTGGTTATCTCCATGCCAAGGAAGTATCTCATCTGACCAAGATCCTTCACTTGAAATTCACTTGCTAGAGCTTGTTTCAGCTGAACTATGGAGCTTTCATCGTTTCCTGTAATAACAATGTCATCAACATAAACAATTAAAATTGTCACTTTTTCACCATTATGTTTAGTGAACAAGGTGTGATCTGCTTGCCCCTGAACAAAGGTCATCTTCTTCAGCACTCTAGAGAATCTGTCAAACCAGGCTCTTGGAGACTGTTTCAATCCATACAAAGACTTCTTCAACCTGCACACAGTGTTATTAGGAGCTTTGACACCCTCTGGAACTTCCATGTACACTTCTTCCTCTAAGTCACCATTTAAAAAGGCATTTTTAATGTCTAATTGATGTAATGACCAATCCAGGTTGGCTGCAATAGAAAGAAGTATGTTGATGGTACTAAACTTGGCAACTGGAGCAAACGTCTCCTCGTAATCAATGCCATATGTCTGAGTGTACCCCTTTGCAACTAATCTGGCTTTATACTTGTCGATGCTCCCATCAGGATTAAATTTTGGAGTAAATATCCACCTGCATCCAACTGCCTTCTTCCCTCTCGGAAGATTTGTAATCTCCCATGTTTTATTCTCTTTGAGAGCCCTCAACTCCTCTTCTGTAGCTAATTTCCAATTAGGATCAGTCATAGCTTGCTGGAAAGTGTGTGGGATTTTCACCTGAGCAGTGTTAATTACAAAGCTATGCATCTTTGCAGACAGATTACCATAAGAAACAAATTTCTGAATAGGATGTTGAGTACAAGATCTTACCCCCTTTCGCAGAGCAATAGGCCAGCCCATCTCTTCAGGATCTATTCTCGAGTCAGATTCATGGTCATTCCTCGGAGCGGAAGGAACTCTACTATCAGTTGCTTCATTGCCTGATTGTAATTCCTCATCATGTTGATCTTCAGAGACCATCTCAGTATTGATTTCAGCATTGTTTTCCACTCTGGGTTGAGAATTGTGTTCACTAAGGTTGTCCTGGGTGATTTCTATTTCTGGGATGGTTATGGCTCTTTCAGAGTCTACTGGGTTGGATGACATTTCAGGGTAAACTAAGATCTCTTGTTCAAGGCTTGACTTAGGTGTGGGATTCACAATTAGCCATTCTGTACCATCACTCTCCCCCTGAATGGGTAATTTGGGATAGTATGCCTCACTCTCGTAAAACACTACATCCTTTGAGACAATGGTTTTTCGGGTGATTGGACTGTAGCATTTATAACCTTTTTGACTTGGAGAATACCCAACAAATATACATTTTTCTGCTCTAGGATCAAGTTTGCCCTCAGCCTGTTTGTGAACAAACACGACACACCCAAAAGTTTTTGGAGGTAAGGTATGAATGAGTGGAGAGTTGGGGTAGGTTTCAAGGAGTTTCTGTATAGGAGTGGAGAAGTTGAGAACTTTGGATGGCATACGATTGATAAGGTAGGCAGCGGTAAGGATGGCATCTCCCCAGAATATTTTAGGGACATTTCTTTCTATCATAATGACTCTAGTTACTTCTAGGAGGTGTCTATTCTTCCTTTCAGCCACTCCATTCTGCTGAGGGGTGTACACACAAGAGGTTTGGTGGTGAATACCTTGCTTGGTTAGAAACTCTTTCATAGAACTACTTAAGTATTCCTTAGCATTATCACTCCTTAAAATTTGGATAGAGGTGTGGAATTGGTTTTTTACATAAGAGTAGAAACTTTGGAATATTTGGTTCACTTCAGATTTTTCTTTCATTAGGTAAACCCATGTAGTTCTAGTGTGATCATCAATAAAGGTTACGAACCATCTGGCATTGGCTTGGGTTTTGGTTTTAGCAGGCCCCCAAATGTCACTATGGATTATTGTGAAGGGTGTTGTCGGCTTATAGGATAGTTGAGGATAGGTGGATCGTTTTTGCTTTGCGAGTTGGCAAGTTTCACAAGAAAATGGTACTGAATTTTTATTGAATAGACTTGGAAACAAATGCTTCATATAATCAAAACTTGGATGGCCTAACCTTTGGTGCCACAACAGAATATCTTCATTATTGGAATGCGAGCTAACAAGTGCCTTATTTGCTTCTTGTTTCCTTCGGTTAGAGCCTTCAAGATAATAGAGTCCATCCCATTCCTTAGAATTGCCAATCGTCCTCCTCGAGTTTAAATCCTGAAAAGTACACCCACTTTCATCAAAGATCACTCTACATCTCTTGCCTTTAATTAATTTACTCACAGATATCAGATTACAAGTAAGCGCAGGAACAAAGAGAACATTGTGAACTTCTAAGTGTTCTGTCAACAAAACAGAACCAATTCCTGCAACTTTTGTAACAACTCCATTTGCAACTTTAACTCTAAGATTTTCCGGACATAATCTAAGAGTTTTGAATAAACCTCTGTTTCCACTCATATGATCTGTAGCTCCTGAGTCAACGATCCATGTATCATCAGCAGTCATAGTAGTATTAAGGGCTATTATGGAATTACCTGACTGAACAAGGTTTACATTTGATTTGTAATCGATAATCATCACCTGAGGCTCTGACATAAGTTCTGGTGCTTCTTCAGGCTTCACTGAACCTTTTGAGGAGCTACCCATTAGAGCTATAGGATGAGAATCTGATTTGTCAAATTTTGAAGGAGCTAATGCGGCTGACAGTGGTGGAAAAACAGGCCGAAAACACGTTTCTGGAATTTTCGGAGCTCCGGCGGCCGTGTACGGCGGCGCGTGAATTTCACGCGCCGGAGGTGTGGTGGCGCGTGGGAGCCACGCGCCGCTGCTATGGCGGCGCGTGAAGGCCACGCGCCGCTCAGAATGACGGCAGGACAGAGGTTTTGGCCGAACTCGGCCTCGCGAACTCAGCGGTGATGGCGGTGTCGTGCGACGCGCCATGGATTGCTCCAGATCTACACCGGCCGAATATTTTCTCTCTCTCTCTCTCTCTCTCTGCGATCTCAGCGGGAACGAACCATTCTCCTCAGATTCGAACAAGGCTCTGGTACCATGTTAAAAGGAGAGAAGAGATTTGGAAGAAGAAATGATTTCTCTTATTGATAGGTTGTACAATGGTGGTGAGACATTATATAGGAGAGGAGAGAATATAAAAATGGAAAATACAATCAATCAAACATAAATGCATATCAAAGAGATTATGCATATCAAACAGATTCTTCAAACAATATCAAAGAGATTCTCTAACATAATGGAAATTCAACATGCTTTTGACCATTTATCATTTAACTTTGTCTTCATGTTTGGATTGATAATTCAAATTGAAAGAGAAGCTGATTGCTATTTTTGTTGCATTCTTAGCTCGAATGATGATTCAAAGAGGGGGGATGGGTTAGGTATGATGGCTTATCATATTCTATTACTTATGTATTATCTTATTGGCATTTTTTTTTTCAGGTCCAAAGTGATCATTATGAAGAATTTTTTTCTCCTGAACTGGACAAACATGGATATTATGGCATATATAAGAGAAAAACAACTGAGGTTGAACATAACTTTTTCCGTGCTCTCATGGTTCTGAATTTTCATTTAAATATTGATAAATTGTTCATTTGCAGGTATATGGGGGTAACATTTATACAATTGATGGCTGTGCAACCTTTTTCCGCAGGGACAAATTTTCACACGTAAAGAAATATGAGGTGGGGGAGTGCACTTTTTGATGCATGATAATTCTCTTGAGTTTGTTCACAAACTTGAATCATGTCAACTTGCTGCAGGTTGAATTTAATAAGGCTGCACAATCTTTGACCGATGCCATGATTCCAACTGCCCAGAAGAGAACTGCTTTAAGTAGGCTAGTCAAGGTGTCAGCCTATTCCGTGAAAGATTAGAATATATGTCTCTTTATCTCTAATTAAACTTGTGTTTATTTTGTTATCCTTTTGTTTTTAGGACAATGTCGCACTGATAGTGGTTCTAGAAGCAAAAGTTGCGAATCAGCCAATAGATAATCCTGGGAAAAGACAGCTTCTTTGTGTGGTAAGCTCTTTTACACTGCATAGTGTTCATTTGTTTTCTTGATTGTGTTTGATCTTCTTTTGTTGTTCACCTCTCTTTATCATTGTAGTTGCACTATTTGGAACCTTTCTTAAGTTGTTCTTTGTGGGTGCGAGTTATTAGTCTACTAATCCGTTTTTATAGGTGATTATTATCTGGGGGTTTGTATTATTGAAAACATTGGATGTTTAGCTTTAATTTTTATGAAAATTTTCAGCACCTTTGTATGTTCCTGTGAGAGATTTGTATCCTATTCATTTTTCCTCGTTCTTCTTTTGGAAGGCATCACCATTTTCATTGTTCATTGTTTAGCACTGATTTTTCCCTTGGACTGCAGGCTAATACTCATGTAAATGTCCACCAAGATTTGAAGGATGTTAAACTCTGGCAGGTAATTATTTTTCAATTATTCATTCATGATGAACATGTGTTTATTGTGAGCTCAGGAGTTATACTTTTTCATTCCCTTCTTATAGGTCTCCACTCTTTTAAAGGGGTTAGAAAAGATAGCTGCCAGTGCAGATATTCCAATGCTGGTTTGTGGAGATTTTAATGCCGTTCCTGGAAGGTTTTGGGCCTTTTCTCTTTTGTTAAGTGTGAGGTTATTTTAATTAATTACTATACCAGAATCAGTCGATCTTATAAGGGTGGTTCTGAACACTGTTGCAGTGCCCCTCATTCACTTCTCGCGATGGGGAAGGTAGAGCAATTTCATCCTGATTTAGCTGTGGATCCTCTCAATATCTTGCGTCCTCATAGCAAGTTGGTTCATCAGCTGCCATTGGTAATACTTTCATAGAACTGCAACCCTGCGAGAAATAGCTTGAGTTTTCCTTTTAAGTGGTTGATTTAGCTGTTTAACGTGAGTTGCTTTCAATTACAGGTTAGTGCATACTCTTCTTTTGCCAGAACAGCAGGTTTTGGATTGGAACAGCACAAAAGGAGAATGGACAATGCAACAAATGAGCCCTTGTTCACAAATGTCACCAGAGAATTTATTGGCACTCTAGATTACATCTTTTATACAGGTCTGCTATTTTGCTGTTTCGTATCATCCCTTATATTTTAAGACGCTATCCCCTTATTTTTGAAGTTATGCGGTTTGTGATTTCAGCGGATTCTTTGGTGGTGGAGTCATTATTGGAGCTACTGGACGAGGAGAGCTTGAGGAAAGACACGGCACTTCCTTCTCCTGAATGGTCCTCAGATCATATAGCTCTGTTAGCTGAGTTTCGGTGCTGCAAGAATAGATCTAGGCGTTGACTTGTAAAAGGTAGTTAGTCTTTTCCCTTACTGTTTTCCGATATAATTGAATTAAATTTCTGCACAGCTAGATTAGGCATCTACCGATATAAATTTCATTGAGCCTTGTAGAAGTGCGTTATCGATTATTGTTCAAATCTCACGGCCAAGAGACATCTATTTCACTTAATGCAGTCATTTCTCCAATTTGACACATCTATTTTGAGGGATCTCAAGGCATGCAATGTAACAGCAGATTTGATGTAAAGGTCAAGGCTTCAAATCAATCTCAATTTACCCACTTGTGTCCCAGCATCAACTGATGCAACTATCATCAAATTTTGCTCAAAAGAGGGAACGGCCAAAAACTAGGGATGTGTTTTTCATGCAGTAGGATTAGGCATCAAAGGAAACAAATTTTTCAAATAAGCTATTGATGTGTTTTGTATAGATGACAAGGCATCATTGAAAATGATGTCAAGGCAGCTTCATCTGTAAAGTTCAAGTGGATTTCCAAATTTTTGAATATTCACTAGCACAGGTTTCCCATTTGCCAACCGTTGGAATATAAATTGCAGATGAAAGAATGATACTGTTAATTTAACTACTGAAGGTACACAAAAGAATGAACTGTAGCCTGAAATATGCTGATCAAACGTAATATATAATTAAACACCATCATATCATTCCCACTAGAAAATAACTGCCATCAGAGCACACAATTCCAATATATAGCTTGACTATAAACTGGGTTTTGCATTCATTTTAAATCTGTCTCGGCTGTGACACCTAGAATTCAGACTAAAATAGTTGTAGTAGATAATAAACCAACTACGGTCCCTTATTTTTTCGTTCATAAAAGATAGAAATCACCATACGGGCAGACTGTGGATGGCGTAACTCACTTTCCTTAAGTTTTGAATTAGAAACGTGGAAGAACTGAGAAGTAGCAGGTAAATTTGCATATTCTACTCCAGTTTTCACCAAAATAAAGGCTTTAAAAGTAAATAGAAAGAATGAAGTAAGAAGCAAAAGGATGCTTGCTGTTAACAAGAAACATGTATCGCTTTCTACAGAACTGAAGCTCACCTTTTCGGGTACAGTCCATGTAGATTGTCAACCTTTGTTGATAATATCATATCGAGCTACCTTCCCTCCCTACCCAAATCAATGTAAGAGAAAACTGGACGAGCAAGTATAGTTTATACATTAACAATGCAATTCCACCACCTACTATTGCAAATATCCTCCTTTCTAATCATGTTCTCTTCATGCATGGATTTTCATAAACTTTTTTATGAATAATGATAATGAAGCGCAGTCAGATATACGGCTGAGGATGACACATCACGAGACACGTTTCCTTTCCAATGAAATGGGGTATTGTATTAATGACTGAAAAATTACAGATGTATTGTAACTGGGAGAAACGCTACAAAAAACGCAAACTTCTCTAATCAAAAAACTCAGTTACTTGTCTAGCTCTAATGTTGTGTTCTAACAAGACATTTACATTGAGGGCAATGCTGTCAGCATTTGGGGAGTGATCCTGAAAGATTCTCCTATTCCTATTCTCCCATAGTTTCCAACAAAGGAGGCCAAATTTCATTCGCCAGAGCTGACCATTGTTCTTTGGGTTTAAATTTTGGAAAACCCAATCAACAAAGGAGCTCTGAGGGTGAGTATGACCACATTCATCTGAATCCAGAAGAGTCCAGCAGCGGGCAGCCACCGGACAATGACGCAGGATGTGGGATAAGTCCTCTGCATCATGCCCACAAGCCAAGCACGAGGTGTCTTGCGTCATGTGCCTTCTGGCTCTCTCCACATTGGTTAACAATCTTTCCTTGACTGCCAGCCAAAGAAATGTGCGAACTCGCTGGGGCAAAGGCAATTTCCATATCCAGTCCATTCTCCGATCGGGCAAGGCCCAAGACGGCTCCTTCAGCGTTTTATACATCGAAGCAACCGTGAAGCTCCCTGTGGGTGTGAGGTCCCAATAACAGGAGGCAGCCCCATCGCTCAGGCTTGGTGGCATGATAGAACTAATTTTAAGAACGATGTGGCGTGGCAGCAAGGTGTCGAACTGAGGAAGGTCCCAGCTGCCATCCGCACGCACGAGCTCTGCAATAGGTTGTCGTAGTTGGGCCTCTGGGATGTCCTGGAAGGCAAGTAGCTTAAGGGGACCCGTTCCAGGAACCCAATTGTCACTCCAGAAACTAATGTCTTCCCCGGAACCTGGTTGCCATGCAATGTGCAAGTTGGCATCCTCCCACGCGCCTCTAATGCTCCGCCAAGTGTGGGATGTAGGTGTAGTTTTGAAAGCACCATATTTTGCAGTTCCCCAACCATATTTCGCCCTCAAAACACGGCACCACAGGGCGTCCGGTTGGGCTACCACCTGGTATGCCAGTTTCGCGAGGAAGGCCACATTTTGGTCCGCCATTTCCTTAAGCCCGCAACCGCCGTGTAAGGTAGGTTGACACATGTCTTCCCATCGAACAAGACTAGTTTTGGACCTATGCTCGTCACCGCCCCAAACAAATCGGCGTATCAATTGGTCAATTTTTGCGCAAGAGGCTTTGGCAAGCCTACTGGTTTGCATTACATAGCTGGGGATGGAACAGAGAGCACTCTGAGCAAGGGTAATGCGTCCCGCTAACGACAGAGACCCCGCTTTCCAACCAGCTAGCTTCGTTTGTAGACGGTCGAGGACATAGTTGTAAGTAGTTTGGGTCACCCGACCATGCAGGAGTGGGACACCAAGGTACTTGCCCAAGTGTGCGGTTTGTTGATACCCCAGGTCGTGGCATATACGCTGCCGATGGCCAGCAGGGACATTTTTAGAGAAGAAAACTCTAGTTTTGGCTTGACTGATCTTGTGCCCCGAAGAGTCGCAGAAGTCACCTAAAACTTGCTTAATTAGCCCAACTTGGGAAGGAGAGGTTGAGCTAAAAAGGATTAGATCATCGGCGAAGAAGAGATGGGAGAGCGGGGGCCCACGTTTCCCTAACTTGATGGTCTCCCACTGACCCTTACCAACTTCAGCAGTGATGGTTTGGGAGAGGCGTTCCATGCACAAGACGAAGATGTAGGGGCTAAGAGGGTCGCCTTGTCTAATGCCCCGCGTGGGAGTGAAGGAATCCAGCGGCTTGCCATTCCACAAAACACGGGTGACCGGCGAGGAGATGCACCGCATTATGATGCCAACGATGCTAGCTGGGAAACCAGCATCCAGGAGGGTATCTTCCACAAATTCCCATCGAAGCCAGTCAAAGGCCTTTTCCAGATCAACCTTAATAGCTAGCCAGCCTTGTTTACCGGTTTTTCTACCCATAGAGTGAATTACCTCCTGCGCTATTATGATGTTTTCAGATATATTCCGCCCTTGTATGAAACTGGTTTGACATGGGAGGATTATAGAAGGCATGATGAGTTTGAGGCGATTGGCAATGATTTTGGTTATGGTCTTATATGCAACTGTACAAAGGCTGATCGGCCGAAGCTCCTTCAGGGATTTAGGGTGATCCACTTTCGGAATGAGAGATATGAGAGTCTCATTAATCGAGGGCTCCACGTGGCCCCCACTAAAAATATCTTGCACCATGTTGTAGACCGAATCGCCGACAATGCTCCATTGGCTCTGAAAGAAGAGGGCGGGAAGACCATCCGGTCCAGGAGCCTTAAGTGGCCCCATGTCAAAAATGGCTTGCTTTGTCTCCTTTTGCTTTGTTTCCAGGAGCCTTAAGGAGCCTCGAGACACGTTTCCTTTGATTTGGTATTGCTTTCTCTTTATGTACGTACAGCTGATATAACTTATTGTGAGACCAATAAATTTGTAGCCATCTGAAAAGAGCCCGATAGATGATGCAAGTTCAGTAGGGGAAAAAAGTGGACCATCCTTGTGAATTAAACTGGTGCAGGTACTAAAGGCCATAAACGGGTTTTTGACCTGTGAAGTGGGTAATAAATTAATAATCGTTCCCTGCATCACTGCATGGGGACCGCATTGTGAGATGTGTTTCTTTTCCTAACCCCTACGTTTTCTTCCTTATGTATCATTGGTCTCTTCCCATGATTTTGGCCAAGGAAGACTCCAATTTCTTATCAGATTTGAGTAAGCGGGAAATCCTAGTTAGCATCGGGATTTGTTACATGTTAAGGAAGTTCTTGCTACGCGTTACAATAACTGAACTTTCTTACTTGATAGGCCATTATTTGAAGGGAATTATAAGGTGAATAGTTGAACCAAGCCAAGTAAACTTATTAGCTTTGAAATAGAAGTTTTAATTCACCTTACAAAATTAACTATCAAATAAAAAAATAAACACTTTCTCCTTTTCCTAAATATAATATCATTTTCCCTATTTTAATTAGATTAAACATATTAGTTAACTTAGTCATTAGAACGTAATATTACCAGTTCACCACCATACCATATACTTTTATCCCAACTCTTATTTTCTTATTTGTTTATTATAGATAATCGTCATTAAGGTTAATTTGAGAAAACATTGGGAACTATTAGAATGTACTCTTATATTCATGAACAAATTGAAGTTTAAAAGTAATTTTATACTTAGAAACGGAGGGAGCATCATGCTTTAAATTTTTTTGTTTTACAAGTTCGAATATTTCTATATGCTAATTGATGTTTTTAGTTGCAACTCACATTAGATCTAATATGTTAAGTTTTGATCACAAATAACATGATGTATACCAAATTCACCTAAAAATATATACTCATTATGGTGCTAAATATAAGAAGTTACATAATTTGATTGAATTAAAAATGTTAATTAAATTAGTTAAAATAACATGATATTACCACATCCTAACCATGTAATTCCACCCCACCCTCTATTTTTTGTCTATTATTAGAGAGTATTGATAGATTATTTGTGGGATAAATTGGTAATAATTAAAATGATATCTTATATTTAGTATTAAACTCATCTCTCCATATAGATCTTATATTTAAAATCGGAAAGAGTATTTTATTTGTTGGATCTATTGATAATATTTTTTTTTTATAAAAAACATGATCAAATAGCAAGAGTAGGCTTACTGCTTTACTTGGGAGAAATTTGGCAGTACGAGCACGAGTCATTGTAACTTGACACAAGTAAAAAATAAATTGTAAGTTGCAATACATTTGATCATATTATTCTATTTATATGCATCATAAAGTATGATTGTAAAATGATGAACAGACTAAACCCCGAACTCAGAAGAATATACCCTCACACAAACCATTCAAAATTCTTTTAGCTAAAATGTTTTCCCACAATTAAGAACCAATTATCAATTATTGCGTGTTTTATTAGGAAAAGAAGCTTGGTCATAAATCATACTAATATGTACGGGAAATTGGAAGTGGTTCATTTATAAAATAAAATCCCTTTCTCTCTGTTCGCTTCCTGAAAGGCTGAAACAAACAAAGAATAAAGACCATAACCAATTTCTCCCACTTCCTCTATAAACCCTAATTTCTCGATCCCATCCTAATTCTTCGATTCATTTAATTTCCTCAGTCGTCAATTGCTTTGTATTTAATTGAAGATCCACAATTCGTTATGGTCCAATAAGGCTTTCGAGCATGTAAATGGCGGATTCGCCTGGCGAAGTTCTTGTTCGATTATCGTATTTAGTATTATTATTAGTATTATTATTATTTCAGTTTAGTGAAGATTGTAGGGAGTGAAGTATGCTAAGCGTGTATCGTGTGCATCTGCCTTCTGATATTCCCATTGTTGGATGTGAGCTTACGCCCTACGTTCTCTTACGGCGACCGGATAAGCCTGTCTTCACCGATGATGTGCCGGAGTCCTCTCCAATAGACGGCCATTTTCTTCGTTATAGGTGGTATGTCTTCTTTTCTTTGCTCCTTTTCATTTTTGATAATTGTTGTTTGAATTTGTCTTTTAGCATTTGTATGTCTTGGTGGTTTAGTTTTAGTTATTTGTAATCATTGGAGTGCTCAGAATGAATTCTATAAATTTTTTTCTGTTTATAGCGTATGTTTCCAGTTTATGAATGTTTATCCATATTGAAGTGTATAGTTGGTATGGTTTGATGTAGTTTAGGGGAAAGCTGGGGATGAAGCTACATTTTACACCTTGCGAATTAGCTGAAGTAAATGGAATGTTATGGTCTCTGGTTCATATTATCATATGAATGGCTGGATTCCTTTGTGTTCCATTCCATCATTTGCTCCTTTGTACTTAGTTCTTTTTTTTTTTTTGGTAGTTGTCTTGCAGGACTTGATATTGCAAATGTGAGCTCATTATGATGGTTGAAATAACGCTATCTGTTTATTTGAAGTATTACACTGCAATATGTGATGTATGAGTTATCCTTAAAGTGGTTTTCCCCCAGTCTTGTCTATAGAAGTATCAACCTTTACTTATTTCTACATTGATTGAGGATCTATGTAATTTTAATTTGTCAAGTAATCATACTGCCTTTATTTGTTCATAAGCTTCCTATGCAAATTTGTGGGGTTTCATTTTCATTGTTTTCTTTGATGCGGAGGTTTAAGCGTTCACATCACTTTATGTTGTCAATTTTTTTTTAATGTACCCCCTCTGTCCTTAATATGGTATGTATTTAGAGAAAGAATGATAAAAAACTAGATAGAAAGAGAGAAGAGAGAAGGAAGAAGAGAAAAAACAGAAACTCTGATATTATTCAATCAACAAAACCCGTACAAATGGGGGCAAAAGGGGTTTTTATAGGTACTGCTTCCCTTTAGTCTTACTCGGCCAGCCTCTTATTTCCCTAGCAACTTGGGGCTGCCGAACCATAACATAAAATATAACAGAGTCTGCCGAACCATAACATAAAATATAACAGAGTCTGCCGAACCATAACAGAAAATACAACAGAGTATAGCAACAGCAATAACAACAACTACCCCAACTAACTACCCCCTACCTAGGGACTTAATATGACATAATATAAGATTAAGTTGACTTTTTTTGTGAAGATTAAGGAAGCCCAACAAACTACCTAATTTTAACACATGTTACATGTAATTAGACTATAATAAGCTTATAAATTAGGTAAATTTTTTTCAGAAAAAATGTAAATAGAAATACTTTAAACTTTGAAGTCTTTAATTTTGCATTCTTAGTCTTTTTAAAAAGTTAAGAGAATGCTTTTTGCTATGTGCATGCTTTTTGCTGATGATATAGTAATTTTGGCGGAATCAAGAGAAGATATTAATGTTAAATTAGATATATGAAGAAATAATTTAGAGTCGAAGGGTTCTCGTCTAAGTAGGAGTAAGACAAAATATATGCATTGCAATCTCGCAAATAGGCAACTTAGAGGTTATTTGGATTTTAAACTGAGAGATCAAATGATTCTTCAAGTGGCGAAATTTAAATACTTAGGATCAATTATAAGACAAGATGGTGAAATTGTTGAATATAAGTTGGCTGGTGTAAGTGGAGGAAAGCTACTGGGGTCCTTTGTGATATAACTATTATAACTGCCATTTTCATTATGTGCATGACTGTGCACTGGCAAGGATATAACTGCCTACTATTGCTCTCACTATTGTAGAACTTTTTTGATAAATATAGGAATAATAGTCATTAATTTGATTCTGGTAAGTTTTAAGATCTTGAACTTTTATTCCAAGCCCTTTATTTCATATATTGGGTTGTATGATTGGTTCAGTGTGTAATTTGTTACTCATTAACAGATATATCATTTGGCTATCCATTCTGGTAGGTATCGCGTACAAAGTGACAAAAAGGTTGCTGTCTGCAGCGTACATCCATCTGAACAGGCCACACTTCAGTGCCTTGGTTGTGTTAAAGCCAAGATACCTCTTTCGAAAAGCTACCATTGCACGCCAAAGTGCTTTTCAGATGCATGGCAACATCATCGTGTTCTCCATGATCGTGCTGCAAGTGCTGTTAATGAAAATGGGAATGAAGAAGAAGAGGTATTTGGTCGCTTTAATAGTTCTGGATCTGGGGTAGTCAACCATAGCTTATCTAGCTCTGCACCTACTGGTGCGTTGACAAATGGGTCATCACAGCTGTATCCACCAGTTGTTACACAACGAAGTGGCGGTGAAACTTGGATTGAAGTTGGACGATCAAAAACATATACCCCAACAATTGATGACATTGGCCATGTCTTAAAATTTGAGTGTGCAGTTGTCGATGCAGAGACAAAACTTCCTGTGGGGCATGTCAACACCATATTAACTTCCCGTGTCATTCCTGCACCATCGCCTACTCCGCGCCGCATGATACCAGTTGATGGGATAGGACCTTTAGATGCTGATGGGCGTATATCATCTTCGGGGACTTTTACTGTTCTATCATACAACATTCTGTCTGACACATATGCCTCAAGTGATTTATACGGTTACTGCCCTTCCTGGGCTCTTTCTTGGCCCTATCGCAGACAAAATTTGTTAAGAGAAATAGTTGGCTATCGAGCTGACATTATTTGTCTTCAAGAGGTAATTCGACTTGCTTTTGTTTTTGGTTTTTACCATTGGTCAAGTGACTTGGTAACTTGGGCTGATATTTAAGTTGATCCTGCTGAAGAATTTTGTCCAAATGATAATGCAAGTAAAAGTAGAAGCTCATTGTTATTATTGTTGTATTCTCATCTCAAATGATTATTCAAAGATGGGGATGGGCTAGGCATGTTGGCTTATTGTATCCTCTGATTGACAACTTTATTTTCAGGTCCAAAGTGATCATTATGAAGAATTTTTTTCTCCTGAATTGGACAAACATGGATATTTTGGCTTATACAAGAGAAAAACAAATGAGGTTGGACAGAACTTCTTTCCTTGTACTCATGGTTCTGAATTTTTCTTTTAATGTTGATATAAATTGTTCGTTTGCAGGTATTTGGTGTTAACAGCTATACAATTGATGGCTGTGCAACGTTTTTCCGCAGGGACAAATTTTCACAAGTGAAGAAATATGAGGTTGGTGAACACACTTTTTGCTGTATGGTAATTATCTTGAGTCTGTTCACAGATTTAAATTATTTCAATTTATGCAGGTTGAATTTAATAAAGCTGCACAATCTTTGACCGAGGCTGTGATTCCAACCACCCAGAAGAAAAATGCTTTAAATAGGCTTGTTAAGGTGGCATCCTATTCCTTGAAAGATTAGATGTCTCTTTGTTTCTTATAAAAAAAATTGCGCTTATCTTGTTATCTATTTGTTTCTAGGATAATGTTGCACTGATTGTGGTTCTAGAAGCAAAAGTTGCCAATCAGGCGATTGATAGTCCTGGGAAAAGGCAGCTTCTTTGTGTGGTAGGTGATTTTTGTTGTTCTCCATCATAGTTGTTCTATTGGGACCGTTCTTGAATTATTCTCTGTGGGTGCTTATTACTCTTACCTATTTGTTTTATAGGGTGATTATAACCAAATTTTTAGCTAAGGGGGTTCATATTTTTTAGGCAGCTTGGGTTTGGTTGTGTATGGATGCTGGTGCACAGACCTTGAGGCACTAGGCCTTCTGTGGATTAACTTTAAAGGGTCAACTCAGTTCTAATCCCCACTTGGTGAGGGTGTTGGGGAAGGGAATATACTAGGTAGCCTTCTGTGGATTAGCTCTATAAATGTTAAATTCCTAGGAAGTTGGAAAACAATGGATTTGTAGCTTTAATGTTTACGTAAATATTCTTCTGTACTGGATGTTCCCTTGAGAGGTTTATGCGACTATGTTTTCCCTCTTTCTCCTTTTGGACAGCTACACAATTTTCACTGTTCATTGTTAAACACTGATTGTTGGCTTGTACTGCAGGCTAATACACATGTAAATGTTCACCAAGATTTGAAAGATGTCAAACTCTGGCAGGTAAGAAATTTTAATCTGTTCAATAATTATGAGCATGTGTTTACTGTGAGATTAGTAGTTATACTTTTTCATTGCCTTCTTATAGGTCCACACTCTTTTAAAAGGGTTAGAAAAGATAGCTGCAAGTGCAGATATTCCAATGCTTGTTTGTGGAGATTTTAATTCCGTTCCTGGAAGGTTTTGTGGCCTTTTCTTTCTTTCAGTTTGAGCGTGTTTTAATTTATTAATATATTGGAGTCAGTAAATTTTATAAGGTTGGTGCTCAACATTCTTGCAGTGCTCCTCATGCACTTCTTGCAATGGGGAAGGTAGACCAATTTCATCCTGATTTAACTGTGGATCCTCTCAATATCTTGCGTCCTTATGTCAAGTTGGTTCATCAGCTGCCCCTGGTAATACTTCCATAGCAATGCAACCCTGAAAATAATAGCTTAAGTTTTCCTACGTCCTTATATTATCATGGGCATTTCCTTTTTAGTTGTTGATTTTAGCTTTTTAAAGTGAGTTGCTTTCAATTACAGGTTAGTGCATACTCTTCTTTTGCCAGAACAGCAGGTCTTGGTTTTGAGCAGCACAAAAGGAGACTGGACAATACAACAAATGAGCCCTTGTTCACAAATGTCACTAGAGATTTTATCGGCACTCTAGATTACATCTTTTATGCAGGTTTGCTATTTTGCTGTTTTGTATCACCCCTTATATTTTAAGACGCTATCCCCTTATTTTTGTAGTGATGCGGTTTGTGATTTCAGCGGATTCTTTGGTGGTGGAGTCACTACTGGAGCTACTGGACGAGGAGAGCTTGAGGAAAGACACGGCACTTCCTTCTCCTGAATGGTCCTCAGATCATATAGCTCTGTTAGCTGAGTTTCGGTGCTGCAAAAATAGATCTAGGCGTTGACTTGTAAAAGGTAGTTAGTCTCTTCCCTTACTGTTTACTGTGAAAGAGCTGACATTTTTGCTGCATTTCTCACCTCATCTTGCTATATTTGGTTGAATTAGGGTATGTTGGGAAGCTTTTTATGCCCCCAACCAATTATCCTCATGACATATAAGGTCTATAAGAAACTATTATGGGTTGGATCTAGTTGAATGGGTTAGCCTCTCATAACTTGGTGAATTAATGTTTGAATCCCCATTTGGATAGGTTCCCACATTAATGGTTGATATTATTTCGAATAAGATTGCTTTCAATAGGAGGATACATGTGCATTCATATGAAAAAATAGGTTCATAAGAAATTGCACTGTTTGCAAGTCATGAATAAACAGGTTCATTTTGTACTTCATGCGATGCATGAGCTTGTAGTCTGGTTTGATAATAATGGCTCTTTATGTTTGCAGGTCATTTCTGAAGACACGTCAAGAAAAAATGCCGGTGGACGCATTTGGTTGATTTTAATTGTAAAGGGGGGTAGATCACGCCTTTGGTTTTCCCAGGTATTATCGTGTGGAATCCTTTCAATGATCTGCATTGTATTATGCAACCCGTCTCATAGTAAAAGAATGAAAGAAAGCATGGTGATGCCTTATTTAAAGCGCATCTTCTTAATCCCCAATCTCTCTCCATAGTGAAAATTTTATCTTCAAATGCCCGCTGGTCTACTACGCTTTTACAATTTATTTACGTCATCTATCGAGGACCTTCAAATATTTAAATGGACTTTGCTTTTATTACTCTGAATATTTTGGGAGAATAAGAAGCACTGCTCGAGACCAAGTGGCAAACGGTGTGGAAAAGGTTTTTTCGCCAAAGCTGTGAAATTATTTGAGAGTCTACAAAACCTTTCTGAGAAGGTTGACTCTATTAAGAGATAAAACAGACAATTATGAAATAATCATGGACTTAGACTTGTTTTATTTCAAGTTGCATCAGTCCAAAATGGAGAATACCTTGCTGCTGCCATGATAACTTCGATCATATTTTCGGACTTTTTTTGTGACGGAAAAAATTGAGGGTATAAAGAGTTTTCGTTAATGGCAGAGGTATAAATCACAATGTCTCGTGTAAAGAGATCAAGAAACAATTCGTAAAAAGCTCTTTATATAGTCATATACCATAATTATAACCATTTCAGATTTCATTTAATGAAACATTGATGACATAATGTAAAAAAGCATTTCAACCATTTCATAGCTGGACAACAATTCCATTAACTTGACGTAAAGTACTTTCATGTCATAAATTTCACGATTAGCTCTATGCCTTTTTTTTTGGGTTTGCCAGCTAACTATCGAACTCAGGCTCTTGACGTTTAAAGACAGGCGATAAACCACAAAGGCAATCGATAGCTAGCATTTCACGATTAGTTATAACATTCAATATTTTTCATTAATTTTGGTTCCAGTAATTTTAACCACTTCTGAAGTAAGAAAATTGCAAAGTAACTTTCAGAATACATCCTTAAACTATTAATTCTAAATCATTAATTCCGGTAGATCAGAAAAACAAGAAAAAAAGAAAAAGGAGATGAAAAAAAAAAACTTTCACCTTACATGAAAAACTAGTCAGAACGAGTTCGAAATAAAAAAGTTTGATATGATACACTTTCCCCGGATTTAGTGACCCCATAAGCAAACAAAACAGGTCCGTTAAAATTAGAGGACAATGCTTGCGAGTGCAACATAATTAATCATCCTCTAAGTAGACACACAATATATATGTGTGTTTCAAAGAAAATAATGCTTGGGAGTATATTTGCATCTTTGGTTAGCAGGCAACATGACCTATATCTAAAGAGACTTTCGCTTTCCCTTGGAAACTTCCAAAGAGTACCACCCTGCTAGCTGTGCACTTTGAAGCATTTCAGATTTGGGAACAACTGAAGCAATTTTTCGCGGCTCCGGTTCTACAAAAGGAGTTAGCAAATATCAGACCAATTGGTTCAGTTAATGTCAGTAAACTAAATTGACACACACAGACACTTCAAGTTAGAGCATCAACTTATACAATAGAAGCATGTCCACCATCAATTTGAATTCAACTCTTCTACTTTTTGTAATGTAGACTCATTCTACTGTAGATAGTGATTTTTCAGCGGGAACTAATAAGAATTTTTTGCTGATTTCGATTATCCCATGTGCTTGCTGCAATTAATGCTCTAGAGGTCTTCATTTTTTATTATTTATCCTTGCTCGAGTTCAGACACAACACGAGGAGGCTAAAAGGTTGCTTTGTCACTGCGGCTTTCCATAGAAGCTTTGCCACATGCATATGGCCCCCAGTTATATCTATTTATTTACTGATCCTCTAAATGGTCTTTAAGCCAACTCTATTCAAATAGACTCATAACTCCTTTCAAAGGGGGTTTTACTGAGTATTTAGCCTCATAATAGAGATTATAACCTCGATTTTAGTGTCTTATGCACATGGTGCATTTAATGCATCTGAAAGATGCTCTTCCTCCATCCTCCAACCCATTCTAATTTTATTCGGACCAGACTTTTGAAGGAAGCTTTTGATTTTTTAAAAAAACATCCCACCAAAATCCCACAATACACATTTGCTTTCCTATAAAAGCAACCGCATCGCGAAGCCCATTGTCATTCATAGTCTATCCCACTCCAAATCCTTTAGACAACTCCCCCTTTGCCCATGGATTCCGAATGCTTCGCTCATCTGCCAAGCCTTGGTTAGGCTTCCAACTGAAGCCAAAAATCGTGACTGTCTTTCGTCTTGTCATCCGTCATCGCCTGCATGTCTTTCACTACTCACGCCTCACAATGGAGAGCGTGGTTGCTGTTGATATTATCCTTTTGATGAGCAAGTATGTATTTTTTTTTTCACAAGCTGCCTTCCTATCTATTATGATTTATTTTCTGTTTGCCATCTACTTATATTGCATCTCCACTTCAGGGTACACTCATGATTGGTTCCTTGCGCATTATGATTTGGCGAGTACCTTTGATGCAGTCTGCGGGAAGTGGAAGAAGTGTCTTAGTTATGCTCGAACAAAACCTTTCATTCTTATCAAAAGTTTGATGCTTGATAAGCCTCTATCTCTGGTATGATGATTTCTATGTATTATTTCTACTAATAATTACATATATGAACTGACACATAAGTTTGCTTAATTCTCAAATGCAGGTCTATTTTCAACTCTGTTTACGATACTACCAGAGTTGAGATTCATCTAGATCAGCAAGCTGTTCTAGAGCTTCGTGGGACACTCCTAGCTGATTGAAACTTTATCTTGTTGTCCTACAGCCTTATGCGTAATTATGTAACCAATGAAAGTGTGTTGAACGCATTTCTCATTCGTTCTCCAATTGGATGTATTTTCTCACATCGTTAAGATTGAAGTCATATATCAAGGCTTCATATATTCTCGAAAACCTCCTGGATTATGTAATTATGTAAAGTTTTGAACTCGATTTGTGATTATGTAACCAATGAAACAGATTTGTGATACATGAGAGCAACCAAAAACCTCGAGGCTGGATAAGCAATAAAAATGTTAGAAGTGGGGGGCTAAAAGATCCTATGACGATGAAGAAGAAATTAGTGGAAGAAGAGATGGGAAATATAGATGAAAAACCAAAAAGAATTCACTGCATGAGAGGGGGGTAGCCAGAAGGTATCAAATAGAGGGAGGATGAACATCGAAAAATGAAAACAAGTAATAAAAAGTAAAAGTGGGGTTTAAATCCATTGGATAGTTGTTTAATCCTCATGATCCATTTTAACCTTGGGTTTCGTAGAAGCTAAAGCCTTTGACATATGCTGTCAAAGTCTGAAACATTCAGATCTTAGAAAGAACTTGATAATGGGGAGAAAATGAATAATAAAAAAAATGAAAAAGTAAGAGCAAAGAAGACTATCTCTTTGAAACATTAAATGTCTCCTCAAAATCTGTCCACTTTGCACAGCATGACCTCCACGCTGACTGAGCTAGCTATTAGACAAGCAATAGATCTTATATCTAGCTGGGAAGGCTTTTGTTCTCTTATGTAAATATGATTTAGCAATATAGAGTAGCTTCTTTAAAAAAAAGGTAGAAAAGAGGTAATATTAGATTAGGTTGGAATAGGCAAAACAAAACAAAAACTGAAGCTTGATTAGTACCAAAAAAAAACTGAAGCTTGATCACTCTAAGTTAAAATCTAGAGATTGTTAACTTATATTGATCATTTTTTTAAAGCCATTGTTGAAAAATGAAGTTGAAAGTGTGTGGAAAAAGTCTCCACTACCGCAACGCGGGCGGGGAGCACATTCGAGAACTTAGAAGACTGCTTCAAAAAGATGAATGTGAATTGGTTTAACACCATTTCATTAATGGAAATTCTCCATTCCAATTTGAAAACAATCACAGTTAATAGATTATTTTTTATTTTATCCAATGAAAATAATTATGTAAATAACAAATAAAAATTAAAAATAATCATATTTAAAAGATTATTTTCATTTTGAATCTTACACTCATTGAAATAGCAACGTCCTTGAAAAATGGGTACTTAGAGAAATTAAATGTAGACAGTCTAAATATAATTGATATTACCATGTGTGTGTTTATATATTTATTTAATAAATATAGATATGTCCATAATAAGAAGTTATAATTTTTTTAATCCATTAGAATAATGATTTTAAAAGATCATTACCTTTTTTCTGAATCAAATTTAGATTTTTTAAATGTCATTAGATTTATTACCTTTCATCCTAAAATATAAAACATATTTATCTAATTTAATTAGTTTAAGAATGTTAATTAAATTAGTTATTATCATATTAAATCACCATAATCATCTACCTTTGTATCTCTCCACTCTCCCTCACATGTTTATTATTGATGTACATTATTAGGATTAATTTGGGAAAATGTTGAAAAATATTATAAAGCGTTCATATTTAGAACCAAAGTCATGTTCTTGAGAAGATCTTATATTTAGGTTAAGAGGTGATATGTTTTTAATTAGTAGAGAAACCATCTACGGATAAGATTTCGGAAATAATGCTCGCCGCGCAAAGCGCGGCGGGAGTGATTGCTAGTTGCCTTAATGCCAATACATCCATTCACATCAAGAGTTGTGATCTTGTTGGAACCGGATTTTGAGAGTGCCTCCAGAGACTTGTCAGTCACCCCGGTTATTCCAAATAAGCTGCATATATATTATTCCTTCAAAATATCAGTAAAAGGTTTGACGGAAAAAAAACAGAGAAAGGAGTCATTCTATAAGGAACAATTAAAAGAGTAGGTAAGTTCATGTTGCCATTGAACCAACAATATCTGCAGAAATGTTCATGAATTGTTGTCCGCTACTCCCTCCATTCCTTAATATAATATATAGTTGACTTTTCTGAAAAATTATAAGAAAACTCAACAATTTATTTATAAATTGATTTACTTAACTGCTTTCTACAAACTAGTCATACCCCAACAAATCTATCTATACACAACAATTGTTATGATTGCATTTAGCTTCCTTAATATTTCCAAAAAAGACAACTATGTCTTATATCAGGGAACGGGGAGGAGTATTAGGCTATTTCATGTGTCATTTGAGTCAAAGGAAATATATAAAAATCTGCACAACTTCCATATCCGAGTCTCAGCTTGGTTCAATTATTTAAAGAAAAAAAATGGACAATTAGACTCAACTTTATAAGTATCCAATTCAGTTCAATTACCAAGGATTTTTTATGCCAGATTTTATACAGATTAACTACGTTTCTATAACAGAATAATCCACAAAGAAAACTTCAAGTACGAGAACAATCGAATAAAGCAACAAACTGAACTCAGTTGGATTTTTCCTATTTTTTATTCAACGAGATGGACCAAGTTCAAGGCCAAGAACCTAACCCTAGTTTAAAAGGCATGTCATATGATAATATGAAGTTGTGTACAAGCCCAAGCACAAACCTGAACAAAGTTGGCATAGATAAATGGAAGTGCTCAAGAAAGTGAAGACCATTCATTCACTAGCAAAGGTTCATTCAGATGCTTAAACTCTAAAAAGACGCATTCAAGCACCATAAAAAAATCTCACAACGTACACACTACACACCTTAGAAATTCAATAGAGGCGCAGCTTTGTGCAATGGATATGACCCCCTCATCTGTCACACGTACGCACCTATCACATGAAGTAATGCAGATAATCCCAAAGAACTCCTTAGTTAATATGACAAGAACAGGTTGAAGCTTTAGTTACCATGTCAGATTGAGGGTTACAAGATTCTTGCATCTAGAAATGCTGGAAAGTCCTTCATCTGAAAGGTTCTATAAACCATACTAAATATTTTTAGCATTAGCAACTTTTCATCAGATAAGGTGTAGAGGAATGTTCAGAACCCCAAAGATATATTACCTGGGCACCACAGAGATCCAAAAACTTGAGATGCACCAGGAGGGACATCTCCTTGTAAACTTCATCAGTGAAACTGAACAAAAACAATACAGTGATTTGACCCTAGAGATGTAGACTCTAGACAGAGCATATCATAAAGTAACATAGAGATTTCAGAAGCTACCTAGACAGAGCATAGAGATTTAGACTCTGAAGAGAAAGACATTTCTGTAATATCTGCTTTAAGCCATAATCTGTAAGCTTCACGCACCTAACACCAATTGAGAGGTATGAGTATCAAAAGGAAAATAGAATTCATCCCAGGCTTAATTGCATCATCCATCAAGATAGATGTATGGAATGTAGATTAAAATAAAAGTCTCTAATTTCACTACATGTCATGATTCATGCACATCATAAAGTAACATGCCAATACATGATTTTCAGCTGCTAAAGCTGGAACAGCCGAGAGAAATTTTAATAACGGTCAGCATTGTTTATATATACATCAAGGTATAGAAAATAATCCGACAATAAAGGACGTCTCAGAAAATGAGAATCTGTTCTAAAATCCACTCCACTCCAAGTACCTTGTCAGGTTCAATGACTCTAATTCTGAATAATTGTCAGCAACAAATTCCAAGCTTTGGTCAGAAATATTCTGCAATCACAGAATTATAGAGTCCTCAAGATATTATTCAACAGCAATTGTTAGTTTTGTATATGTACAGCTTTACAAGGGGTATATCAAACACCTCCACACTCAAATTCTAACAGTTTACAACAGAAATATGGTACTACCTCCGGTCCTAAATATAGGACCTAATTGACTTTTTTTGGAGAGATTAAGGTTGCGAAATAGGTTATTAAATGATGACATATTTGATATATTTTTCGATTATCCATTAGTTTATAAGTAAAATAAAATCGTTTAAGGGAAAAAATTATATAATTAACCTATTTTGCTTTTTTAGGGATTTTCCAGAGAAAGTGAATTAGGTCTTATATTTAGGACCGGAGGGAGTATATAAAAAACAACTCTTGCTTGGGCAAGCTTTTGCACTCCTGAAAATCATTTTGAGCAGAATTTTTTTGAGCTACAAAGAAGGACGCATAAACACCCCATACACACGTTGCATGCATAAATCAATATATTTATTCAAGCAAATACAGTTAAAAAATTTAGATTTATTATCATCTGTTTAAGATGCATAACAATACTGTCAAATATAGACTGGAGTGTCTTAAAGACTCACATACCTTACAGCCACTAATGTTGAGATGAACTATGCTTTTGCAATTTTTCACTACACGCCTTAGTCCTGCGTCTGTTAACCTGAAATAGGTTTCATTTTGTGACAATAGTTAAAAATTGATGGAAAGTCAAAGCAAGATATTCAGCTACAAGTACAAACTTCACAATTCAAAAGACCTCATAGCACCTCACATTCCAGTAGATGGAAAAAGATGTCAGGAGTGGACAGCAGCTAGTTATGGCTTCAATTCCTTCATCAGATATTTTTTGGCAGCCATTGAGGTTTAAGAAATCCAAGCCTTTAAGAGAATCTGAACACTAGGAGATGAAGTGCAGTGTAATATAATTCAGCCTTTTTTTTTTATCACTAATGGACCTTACCCATCTTCAGAAAAATAACACAAACTTCACTTTGATCATAAAGTCGGTGCCTTTTAGCTTTAAAATTAATGGGAAATGATAAAAAAATATGGCACCTTATTCTTGAGAAGAATGAGATGTGTGTCATCAATATCTCGAGCAAATTCTAAGTCAATCAGCTTAACACTGCGATATCTAGGCTGCAAAAAAAAAAAAATCAAAGTGAACATAAAAAATAAAACTTTGTACAGAGCAATGAGAAATAAAAGATATATTTTTTTTATTTCACGAAAGTTGAAAAGAAGAAGGTAACCAGAGAAAGAGCAGCTATAAGGCGATTGCCAGCATTTTTGCACTCACGAAAGTTGAGGACCTATGAAAACGAGAAAGCATAAGGGGATATATATAAATATATATATATATAAATGGTAGAAAGATGAATGAAAGCAGAACAGAATTAGTATTAGTACGAGCCAGAGTGAGGGGGCGGAGAGAAGAGTTCGATAAATGGAAGGGCTGAGGAGTAGGAGGGAAGTGAGGTGTGGGAGAGATAATGTGGAGGAGACAAGGAGGAAGATTTGGGGGACTATTTCTCTGTTCCATGTCAAATCCTCTGCTTCTCCTCTTTCTTCCATCTTCTCGTCTTTGTGTTTGATTTGAGTGCTAATGTAATAATAGAGTATATAAAGTAAATACTCCCCCTAATTACTATCAGATTACTTTTACTCTTTTTTTAAGAAACTAATTATATGAAACTAATCACATTTTTTTGTTAATAACTGTCTGGTAATAATCCGACAACCGACTAATCGGGACTCGAGGAGTAGGGGTGTTACCCACATAGGCAACATTGTCCTCTCTCCCAATGAAGAAGCTTCTTGTTATTCGAACACGCGTTTTCATTCTTACGAGGGTTGTAGCCCACATACCGACTTAACAAACTACACATTGATTATAAAATTAATCACTTTAAATTGTATGAGTTATCTTTTTCCCTTGAAACTAATTTATTATACTTATAAAATACTTTCATGTGTTATAATATAATTTAATGGTTTGATTATCTTCCTTACTTTAAAAAATAAAACCTATATTTAAGGGCCTGCCTTGATGGAGTGAATTTTCCTCCTCGAGTTTAATCGATTGTCAATATGCCACATATTACTTAGTCGCACTAAACCTAGCCCATAATCTAATTTTTTTAAAAAATTTAAGGTTACAAAATAACTCATTAAATTATGACATATTTATATATTTTTTTATAATATTAATTAGTTTATAGGTGAAATAAAATAGTTGAATGAAAAAATTAGATAAATGATTTTGTAATTAACTTATTTTCTCTTTTTGATCAACAAAATTAGGGATAAAGGCTAAAAATACCCCGGAAGTTTTTGGTCAACTAAACGGTTGACTGTTAGTGTTTTTTACGAAAGGGTAAATTTGCCCCATTTTTATTGCTTCCAGGGTATATTTGCCCCTTAGAAAACTTCCATATACTCAGTACTCCTGAGTGGAAACTTCCAGAGTATTTTTAGCCTTTATCCCAAAAAATTAACTTATTTTCTCTTTTGATAAAAAAAATGAACTTATTTTCTCTATATAAGAAAAAAAGTCAAGTAGGTTAGGATTGGAGGAAGGGCGAAGACACAAAAATGATACATAACTATTGACCAAGGAACAAAAATAGTACATAACTATTCCAAGGTACAAAAATGATACCCAACTTTTACCATGTGATCAAAAATGATATTTTCACTAATATGACAATAATATTTATACATAAAAAGTCTAAAATGCCCTTATAAATTAATCGCTACCCGATAAAAGTTTTTTTAATAATAAGGGCATTTTCGACATTTCAGGTCTAATATCATTGTCATATTAGTGAAAATATCATTTTTGATCACATGGTAAAAGTTGGGTATCATTTTTATACCTTGAATTAGTTATGTACCATTTTTATTCCTTACCCAATAGTTATGTATCATTTTTGGGGCTTTCGCCCATTGGAGGAAGTATATTTTACGTGTGACTTATATAGGTTTGGGCAAAACCCGACGAGGTTTCTCCTTCTGAGAATCTGAGCTGACGAATATTTCCTCTCCCTCCCTCCCTCTATCTATCTCACACACACATTTATTTGTGGAACACTCTGGCGTATGACTTTTGTATTTTATATCAAAGTACCGTCCATATTATCACTTGCTTTAAATTCAGAGTCACTGTTCTTCCACTTCCCAGCTTGGCAGCTTGGGAAATTAGGCCTTTCTGAGGATATTTATTTTGGGTCCATCGTGAAACCACATTGGCAACCTTAATCTATTCACAATTATTCCAAAGGAACAAGAAGGGGATTCTCTAAGGTTCTCACTTCTAATCTCCTGCCTGGTAATGTTGTTCCCAGTTCTGTAGAATAGTGGAGTGTTCCATGTATATTACAACTTTTGTATCAACAACATAGGAAAACCATTCTCATAACATTCACTATAGCTTCAGTCCTCTACTTTTTTTCCCTATTGAAAACCCATTGTTTTTATAAATGTTATATCTTTCCCTGTAAACATGAACCATCTGAGAGATATTTCTGTGCTAAAGTTGAAATTTTTGGCTCAATATTTGCAATGCCGAGGCATAGTGAAGGTGAGGCTGAAATGGGTGAAAAACAGAAGCATTGATCACATAATTGACAAGGAAACTGATTTGAAGGCTGCTTGTCTTCTCAAGGACGCAATTAAGAGGTCCTCCACTAGTTTTCTCACAGCAAAATCTGTGGCTGACTGGCAAAAATTGCTTGGCCTCACGGTCCCGGTTCTTCGATTCATGCGTAGGTATCCCACTCTCTTTGAGGAATTCCCACATCCTCGTTGGCCTAGCTTGCCTTGCTTTCGTTTGACAGATACTGCACTATTGTTGGACTCTCAAGAACAAAGCATTTATGAGGCACGTGAGAGTGATGTTGTTGAAAGGCTTTGTAAGGTGCTTATGATGATGAAAACTCGAACTTTGCCTTTGCAGTCCCTTCATCCTTTGAAATGGGACTTGGGTTTGCCTGATTGTTTTGAGAAGACACTTGTTCCAAAGTACCCTGATCATTTTAGATTTGTCAAGGCCACAAATGGTGTCACTTGCGTGCGACTGGCGAATTGGTGCGAGGAGTTCGCGGTTTCGGCGTTACAGAAGAGCAATGAAGGTAGGACATGTGGGGATGAGTACAGGCAATTCAAGAGAGGGCAAGCAGCTTTGGTTTTTCCTATGAGTTTTCCAAGGGGGTATGGAGCACAGAAGAAAGTAAGGGCATGGATGGAAGAGTTTCAAAAGTTGCCTTACATTTCTCCTTATGAGGACTCTAGACAAATTGATCCAAATAGTGAATTAATGGAGAAGAGAGTTGTTGGGGTGCTACATGAGTTTCTAAGTTTAACCATGCACAAGAAAACAAAGAGGAACTACTTGAGAAGCTTGAGGGAGGAGTTGAATCTTCCACATAAGTTCACCCGAATCTTCACAAGATATCCTGGCATATTTTACCTCTCATTGAAATGTAAAACAACTACTGTTACTCTTAGAGAAGGATATCAACGTGGAAAACTGGTAGATCCACATCCTATTGCTCGTCTAAGAGAGAAGTTTTATCATGTCATGAGGACAGGGCTTCTTCATCGCGGAAAAGGCGCAAACTTTATAAATCAAGAAGATTTATTGGTAGATGGTGCAGTGGATGGAGCAGAGTTGGGAGAATCTGAGGAGGAAGAGTCTGGAACAGGTGATGAGTTCTATGAGGTTGAAGATTCAGACCTAGATGGAGTGTCTGATAGAGAGTAGTGTTCATATGAGTATGACAGAGGTAACATTATAAGTTTGTAATCATCTACAAGGAAGGAAGAAAATAATTTGCTCTCCTGCAGTGTATCTTCATTCCAAAATAATACTCTACAATTTTGATTATTCTCTCAACAAATACCCTACCTTGGATGAGTCTACTGGCTATATTGTTTTATTTGTCTAGCCATTGCAACCTTAAAACATTCTTTGATAGTTGCTATTTTAATTTTTACTTCCTTTCATGTTCTTGCTCCCTAAAGCAATGCTAGGACATTGAAATTCTTTGTCTGCTTGAGGTTGATGCATAATTGGATGAGAAATCTGACAAAATTGCCGCCCTGCTGAAATTTATTGTCCTGTGTTAGGACTGTTGTTAACTGTCTAGATGATGATGCTGATTAGTTTGTATGGTGAATTCTTCTCATTATTTACGTTCAAATGATTGCTTGTAGATATTGAATTTTGACTGCCTGCACTATTTTCAGTGGCCGTTTTGTCTAGACACGTAATAATCTGAGGAACACATTTACGTGATCTAATTGACTTTCTGGTGACATTTGAGCATCAAATATTGGGAACTCTACTCGGTTAAGTTGCCTATATTGACTGTTTAGATTCACTGAAGCTGAGAATGGTGAAAAATGGATGAAGTGTATCAAATTAAGCAAGAGAAAGGTAAAAGAACAATTACTGCACGTCTCATTCTTTACTATTTTGACGATTTAACTCAAATTCACCATTCTCAACTTCTAAAGTTTCTTTCCTTTTCTTTGCCCGACTTCATAAGGTTCGTTTAGAACATAAAAGTTGAAGCAAAGCCATAAGAACTAATGTCTCGTAAAAAAACCATAAGAACTAATGGAGTTAATGCCCATTTGTATGACTCGTATGTGAATGCATGAAATTCGTATAGTATCAAATATAAATGGTTCGTCCAATTCTGACGCTTTGCAAAATTCAATTAGTTTTAGAAAACTATTTAGCTAAATTTGCATCACGATTTCTTTTGCCAGACTTATGATCTTTATATATAACGTGCCGTGTTTCCCTATCTCTCATAAATAAGGAACTAGCGATATTTCTCATATCTGGATAGACTTAGAGTCTATATATCATTACCTGACAAATTGAAACAGCAAAACCGGAAAACCTATCCAATTAAAAAGAATCCAACAAATTGAAACTGCAAAACCGGAAAACTTATCCAATTTAAAAGAATCCAACAGCAAAACGATAGTGAATTAATATCACAGATTCAGTAAGCACCCTAATATTAGACACAAGATTTCCAGCACTGAGGATGCATTAATCTAGCTAGACCAAGGACTAAGAGTAAGTTATCATTCACGAAATCCAAAATTATATACAATCACCAACAGGTTGAATGAATGGGTGACAGGAGATTAATCCCAAGCGCTAGCAACCCCTGGAGGACCGTACCCTCCACCATATGTGGGAACACCGTATCCACTAGCCCCACCATAGTAATCAACTCCTTTATTATTATGATGGTTGTCCCTCCTATAATCACGGGCGCCAAAACGAGCTCCTCCTGAGCGCCGATTTCTGTTGCCACCGCCATAGGAAGCTCTAGCTGCATATCGTGTGAGCCAGGCAGGTACTTCTTGATTTGCCTCTTGCATTAGATCAGCCAATGGCTTGGCCATTGACAGATTATTGTCATTGAAGAAGGCTGTTGCTAAACCCATTTTACCGGCCCTCCCTGTTCTTCCTATCCGATGCACGTAGTCATCAATGTCATTGGGAAGATCAAAATTTACCACATGAGCCACACGGGGAATATCAAGACCACGGGCTGCAACATCGGTTGCAACTAAAATTGGTGTCCTTCCACTCTTGAACGATCTTAATGCTAGCTCCCTTTCCTGCATACAGAGACAGGACATAACAAACATTTCTAGTTACAATTAAATAGTATATGCCCATATAGTTTGATTTGTACAAAAAAAAAACATACAAGGGTTAATTAGAACCCTTTATTATTTTTTTTTTGTTTTGCCAAGAATTAGAGCCCTTCAACTTCAACAAATAAATGCTCAGGTCAGAACACACCACAACCCAACTGTTCTAATTGTACGAGGCATTATGAGAGTTGATAAGAATGAGAAGCATCTGATTTTGTTCCATAAGATTCTCAATCACTTCCCCCGCTCCTAAATATAAAATTCCTTTACTTTGTTTTGTGGAAGTTAAGGAAACAAATCAGACCACTATATTATAACACATGATAATGTATTTAGATTATAAGTTAGTTTATAAGTAGAATAATTAGTTTTGTGAAAAAAGTATAATTATAAACATTTTAAAATGATTAATTTGCATCATTAATTTCTCCAAAAAAGTCAAATCCGCCTTATAATTAGGATCAAAAGAGTATTTAGCACACTAGGAGAGCATAGAATTCAAATCCAATTCAGGTCCCTTTCTAACCCTTCCAACCAGCATGTGTTAAAAGCAGATATAGACATTTTAATGGAAACCATAATATTGAGGAATGTAAAACTTCAACATTATTTTATTTAGACAAAGACAGTTACCTGCTGCGATCGGTCACCATGGATGCTAGTTGCAGGAAACCCATTAATACACAACCAGTGTTCCAATGCATCAGCTCCTTTCTTTGTTTCCACAAAGACCAATGTCAGACCTTGCTGCAAAAGGCACCCAAAGATGTTTACAGTGGTTTATGATGATCATAAAAAAGTATATCACAAGTGGATATTCTAAAACAAGAAGCTAAAACTTATAATGAAGCATGATGTCAAAAAAAAATAGAGCAGTGTGCAGATTAAATTGATAAAATCAGTGTACTTATAGCATACAGAGACGGTTTGCAGCCTACACAAATTACCTTGCCATCAATACCATTTTCCCTCTGGGCGTGAAGAAGGTCCATGAGGTGGCTTCTTTTGTCAGATTCCAGGACAAATTCCACTCGTTGAGCAATTAGGTCAGTACTTGAACCAACCCTCCCAACAGCCAGAAACACATAGTTGCCAAGAAAATCCGATGCAAGTCTCTGCACACATATCATCATTGCAACAGGAAGGTCATATTTGCAATTTCAAAAGAGCTCTCTCAAACTTAACATAATCATACACTGTTTTGTATAAAACTGAATCTACCATTCTACTTTACTCCTTAATTACAGTGGTGTTCTAAATAATACAAGCTCTCTTAATTCACCTTCTTCATATTTAACTTTCAATGCAATATTACCCTCAGTATAAACTACAAATGACATATAACAGCAAAACCTAGACCATCTTGGCCGCAATGGCAGTTCGAGAAAGTGTCATATCTCACGTCTTAAGTGTCTCTCACAATCCCATCACTGTCACTTCACCCTCAACAATAACTATCAAAGTAAATAAACCTTTAATTACAATAGCAAAGCTATTCATCTAAAATTATCACTTTTGATTTAAAATCAACCACTCCAAATTGTGAATTATGTTCTACAAATGTCCAAACACATCTGATTTTCCATAAGTTATCCACATTTCCAGAAGTTAGCTCCTGTTTATTAAACAAAAATCATGTTTCCTTACTTCCACCCTTTATATCATTAAATTTATCCTTCTACATTACATGTGAAGCAATTGATCAGACACAGTAATTGTGAAGAAATTTCGCAAGCACAATGGCAGTGCACTACAATCTGACATTTAAAATAAAGACCAAGCAGTGAAACCACATTGGAACAGCTGCTATCGGGAATTCTTCATCTCATTCTAGCGTCATCATGACAATTATGGCAAATGACAGCAAACAAAGAATACAAGGATGAATGGAAATAATTGTTTTCAAGAATGAGAAACTTTCAAACTTGGTTAAAACCCATAATCCACCTGTATCTCTCTGGGAAAAGTAGCACTAAACAGCATTGTTTGTCTCATGCCTACAGGAGGCATATCCATTTGTTCAACTATTCTTCTTATTTGAGGCTCAAAACCCATATCCAGCATCCGATCTGCTTCATCGAGAGCTAAATATCGGATCATTTGTAGTGATACCCTAGCCCTCTCTAACAAATCTACCAGACGTCCTGGAGTTGCCACAAGAATATCAACTCCTCTCTCAAGCTCCCGCAGCTGAACAAAGCAATTATCATCTTAGTATTAAATAGGGGCAACTGTTTCACGACTTCAAACCACTTGGTAACACAGAGTGGAGAGAAAAAACTTCAAAAACTTTTGAACATAATGAGTGAAGGCATAATCATAACACATCAGCTTAACACCAACCAGACTGGAGATATATGTTACAGAAATATAAACTGTACAAGGATAATGCTACCACTTGATTTATGATGGAAACAAAATTTGACAATAAAAATAGACACATTTTTAATAATAAACTCAACCGCACTACAACGCCCAGTCCCCATGAAATTACTCTGATTAATTTATCACAAGCCCCCAACTGATAATCACCCCAAACTCAAGAAACAGCCAAACTCTTAGTCTAGACTACTCACTTTAGAGGAGTGCACATACTGCTATCAAATTTATTTTTGAGAATTATTAGTGCTGGACTACAGATGACTTTTAAGTTTTAATCCCTTTCTGCCTTAAAACTCACTAGGGTAATAGACTACTTCCTATTCAATCATCTTCTTAGCCTTATATATCGAGCATTTGGAAGCGAATACCTGATCCCAGCACCAACACCAATAGGAAACCTACACAAAGCATGACTCCGGTACCAGCCACAGGAGTGTGTTTGAATTATAGGGATTGTTTTTCTAGGCAATAATTTCACATGGCATATGCCAAACAAGACAAAAACAATACTATAGGTACGCAGAACAACAACAAATATGATTAGGTCAGTAGTTATTCCACATTCTGAATACATAAACTTTTATGTATCGGTCTCTCAATTTTCATGCCCAATATATTCCAGAATCAGACCATGTTATACATCATGTTTTTCCACCCCTCTGCCATAATATAAAATAAAAAATGATATCGTAGTATTTTATGAAGTCCTGAGATTGTGAATTTCCTTTGCATGTAAGATCTAACAATCAGACATAATCACTTCTACAAGTGCATACGCACAATGTATGCAATGGTATAAATCTGGTGTCAAGCAGGTAAAAAAAATAAAAAAGAGAAAAAAAAAATATACAGTAGCAAGAAATAAATCGAGAAATCAGCATGAGATGAACATCAGATGGTAAACAGAACCTGTTGGTTTATTGGTGCGCCTCCATAAGCAACTACCACCTTAACACCGGTTTGATAGGAAAACTTTTTAGCCTCGTCATGTATCTGCAAGGGATGTTACCAGAAATTAAAACTACATTTACACACACGCACACATATTGTGGTCTTTAAAACAATCTACATAACAGACGCAGAGGGAAATATAAAATAAAAATAGAATCTCACCTGACATGAAAGCTCCCGGGTAGGAGATAGGATAAGAGCGAGAGGGAAAGCAGTCCGCGCTATACGTGGCCTTTGAACATGTGGCATCCTCAGAATACCACTTATGATAGGAAAACAGAAAGCAGCTGTCTTACCAGATCCAGTCTGAGCGCAAGCCATCAGATCTCGCCCCGCAAGCGAAATCGGTATTGCATACCTCTGAACTGGAGTTGGTTTGACGTATTTACACCTCCTTATATTTTGATTCACTGCCTCACCTAAGTCTATCTCTGCGAAAGCATTTACAGGTGGAGGAACATTCTCCCCACTAGTCTCCACAGGGATATCATCATAAGCATCAAAGTTAATGCCTGTGTTTTCTTGCTCACTAGAAGCATTATCATTAGCATCATTCTCAAATGGGTTAATCTCACGGTCCCTTCCGCGGTCCCACCCTCCGCTTCTATTGTTCCAACCCCCACCAATTCTACCATTAGAACCATAATCCTGCCTACCATAGTCAGGTTTACTAAACGAATTTCCTCCACGGTACCCAACCGTTGGCCCACCAAAATTCACCTGATCATTGGCCGGTAACGCAGATGCGTGTGATGTCAGAGAGGGCTCTGAAGATGGTGGCTTATTACGAAGATGTGGCGGAACATATGCCGACCGAGAAGGACGCACGGCCGAGTTGTCCACAGAATCTGCCCATGAAGTTGTAGACATCTTACTTTGTTGATTACAAGAGAATGTTATAACTGGACTTTCCGATTGACAATATTACTATGCGCGCACTTAATGAATCCAAATCCAACACAACGCTGAAACCCTAATCAGTCATTATGCACACATGATAAGCCTATAATGGAGTCACAGGGAAGAAAAATCTTGAACTTAAACAAAATAAATTAAATTACGCTAAGGAAATCTATCGCACAGATCAAAATCTACAAGATTCTACGAAAAACCAGAAGATCCTAAAAAATTGAAATGTTAAAGGAAATAAATTGCTAATCGCACGCAAACAGATCAAATTAAGCGTCGAAAAAGGAAGAAAATGCGTGAAATTTCGCGAATCGGAATTGTGGAGGGAACGAATCGCGTGAAATTGAACATCAAGATGAGCGATAAAACGAAAAAGGTAGGTTTTTGATTGAAAGAGAAAGCGAAGAGATAATAAGTATAAGGGAGAGAGAGAAAGTGAAGTACCTGGATGAATTGTGAAGGGAAAGGAGGTTCGATTTGGGGAAAATTGAAAGGGAAAAGGGATTAGGATGAGCTATGAAAGAGGGTTGAATTTGAATCCCTAGGGGAGATTTCAATCGCACTCTCTATCTCTATATTTTGCTTCTCGTCAAAAGATATTACGCAGATTTTCCCAACGGCATCAGAATCAGATATCAATGCTCCTTGCACTTTGTGGCAGCAATTAGCAAATGGCAATATCAAATCCACGTCAAATTTTAATTTACCATAAAAAAACTCAACAAACTTTCAAAAACATTTTTATTTAGATAGTAAAAAGAAAGGCATTAAAATAATGGTCTTCATTCAATTTTTTTTAAGTTAGTTCCTATGTTTAGGGTGTTAGTCTAATTAAAAATTCCATGTCACACCCAGAATTTCTTTAAACTTTAATTTTGAGAAATGGTCTTCCCCAATATACTAGGAAAAATCCAACAAAAATTATATATATTTCTCAATGACAAATATCTATAATTTTTTATAGTTATTTGTTATTGAAAAATAACAAATTCAATAACAAATAATCTGAATTGAACTAAAGTAAATAAGAGAGATAAGATGACAAATATACACATATACATATGTTAATAAGGAAAAGAAGATGAATATGTATATGAAAATATATATTGATGTAGAAAAAAGTTGATATTTTAGTCCTTTATATATTAAATTTCAAATTAGTTCTCTATGTTTGGAAAGTATACTTTTAGTTCTCTTTTGTTAACACTAGGAGAAATCAAGTTGAGGGGATGCAACCAATGAGTAGTTAGTTGAGCTATAAGTAGGCTACAATGACATAACGATGAGAACACATGTTCGATTCCCGGGAAGCTCTCTTATTGGGAGATGAGACAACCTTATCTATGTGATTGGATCTCATGAGTAACTGACTCACTAAATTACCATGGTCCAGCCGAGTTCGATTCTGGACATTGAGAGAGCTTTAATTGAAGGAAGGACTCAAGTCAACAAAATGAGAAAACCAATGTGATTTTCGAAATCATGTTTCAAGAAACAAAGTGCGGCTTTTTCTTTCAAATAAGAGAAAATGCTCACTAAACCAATTTAAATGATAAATTTATGATTACATTTTGATAAAATATGCATAAATTAAAATGTTTTAGTATAATTGTTCTTAAATTTTAAAAACATAAATCATTTTTAATTCAAGTGTAATGATAAAATAATCCTTTCAATCTGATGAGTCACCCTACTTCGTAGAGGGAAAGGAATTATATTAACAAAAAAGACTAAAAGTAAACTTTTTAAATATAAATGACTAAAATGAAATTCATACAAACATAAAGAAACAAGAGTATATTGTAGGCAAAATTTTTTTTAGATAATATATTGTGTTTGGGAGGAGCTTTTGGATCCAAATAAGCAGGTTTGTACTGGATAAGCTGTTTTCAGCTTTTTTTCCATGTTTGGATCTTACTTATTTTTCACTTGACTTTTGGGCCAAACCAGCTTATCAAAAGAAGCTCCAATTTGTAGCTTATTGGGCGTTGGTGACTGGCTTATCTGTATTTGCATTAATAAAATATTTAATAACGTTTGAAAAAGTCAAGTTGAAATATTTTAATTATGTAATATTCAATAACGTTTAAAAAAGTCAAGTTAAAAAAGTCATGCAACTAGATATTTGCATTGATAAAACATTTAATAACGTTTGAAAAAGTCAAGTTGAAATATTTTAGTTGTGTAATATTCAATAACGTTTGAAAAAGTCAAGTTAAAAAAAACCAATACTGCAACTAGAGATCCAAACATAAATCAGTTCACACAAACTGACTTTTATCCAAACTAACGTTTGAAAAAGTCAAGTTGAAAAAAAGTCGTTTCTCCACCGAGTTTCCCAAACACACTCATAATCAACCTCTGCGTGGTTATTCTCTACATATAAATTGGAAAAAGAAAATAGTTAAGTGTAAAAAATAAACATGTGCTTTATTACAAAAAATACACATAAATTTCCATATTTTACTAAAACAAATATTTGAACCCAATGTAAAAAATTATGTATTTTTCACCACAAAAAATTTGGTGTTAGGCAACCTTTTGATTAAAATGCATATGTATTTTTGACAGTTAACTTAAAGAAAATAAAAACAAATATATTTGTGTGTGTATAACCTATTGTGTTTGTCCACGTGACCCCATCTTTCATTCAATAAAAATTGCCATGTTAATAATATATAGTATAATACATGTGATCACTTCAGTCCAAAAAAAATAATAATAATAAAGTCAGGGTTTATATGCCACTAGTTGAAAGATTGGTCGGTAATTCTAAATAATTTTATTGTCGATGGTGCTAGTTGCAACTATGACAATAGTCAATTGGTAAAATTGCAATTGAACCTTAAAAGCGTAAGGTATCTCACATGTTTTTCTTTTAATATAAAAGAAGAAATCTCTTTAAAATTAAATATTTTATTTGAGACTTAAGTGCAGTTGTCCCGCCTTTTTTCATTAGTGAAGTTCCACATGCTTTTATCAAATGACAGGATCTAAATTTTAAGTAAACTAACAGGATCAAATGACAAAATTTGTAAAAATAAAAACTTGGCTAAAGTATGTTTTTGGTCCCTTAACTTTGAAAAGTGTGTTTTTGGTCCCTTAATTTTGGAGAAAATGTGTTTTTGGTCCTTTAACTTTGAAAAGTGTGTTTTTTGTTCTTTAACTCTGGATAAAGTAATGTTTTTAGTCCTTTGAAAAAATGATAAAAATGTTTTTAGTCCCTTCATTTTCAAAATTAATGTTTTTAGTCCTTCTAAATTCGGTTTAAGTATGTTTTCGGTCCCTTAAGTTTGCAAAAAGTAATGTTTTTGGTTTAAGTATGTTTTCGGTCCCTTAAATTCGGTTTAAGTATGTTTTTGGTCCTTTAACTTTGAAAAATTTGTTTTTTGTTCTTTAACTCTGGATAAAGTAATGTTTTTAGTCCTTTGAAAAAAGGATAAAAATGTTTTTAGTCCCTTCCTTTTCAAAATTAAGGGACTAAAACATGACTTTTTGCAAACTTAAGGGACCAAAAACATACTTAAACTGAATTTAAAAGGACTAAAAACACACTTTTCAAAGTTAAAGGACTAAAAAGATGACTTTGTTCAAAATTAAGGGACCAAAAACATACTTTTCAAAGTTAAGGGACCAAAACATGATTTTCTCCAAAGTTAAGGGACCAAAAACATACTTTAGCCTAAAAACTTAAACTTTGTGGTCTTTTTCTATGAACGAAAAAACTTCGTGGTCTAATGTTCACATAAACATGTAATTTTATCATCAAAATCCATGTGATGTTTTTAGCGCCATCCATGACAAAAAAAGATTCTGACTTACCATAGTAATCCTTTTTTCATTCTAATCCGCGTGTCATATTGTAAGATGATATCAGGTTTTTTGTTAATGTCTTTGAAATATCAGGTTTTTCGTATATGAAAAGTAGCTTCCTATTTCACCAGAACAGGTAAGGGATTTACTTCACTCTCACACCGCCCTAAACCATATTTGGTATCCATGATTTTTGAAAATGGGGAGGGAGAGGAAATTTAAATCCAAATCTAGCTTGCGGTACCATAAAGATTATTCCTGTGTGAGTTAATTCCATCGAAATAATACAATGAATTTTTTTGACGCTTTCTCATGAGAATTTATTGGCATGCTAAAAATGAGAGTAGAAAGTAGAAACCATAAAAACTACCTAAGCCCTCAACTTTCATAATATTTCTCCACACAGATTTGAGCTCCCTCCAACCATTGGCCACGTGTCTCATGACCATTTGTCCTAGTTTGGTTCATGTTCCATAGCTACCAGGCTACCACTAGTGTAATTGCTTGTTGGTTCATCTATATGACATGCTTCTTGAGGTTAGAAGTGGGAATTTGGGCCGAGCTTTTTAGGCTGTCCCTCTTAGGCTCTAACCTTTGAAGGGCTGGACCCTTATTTTTGGTTCTTAAAAGGTAATCGGGCTTAATGGGTCGACCCTGTAGGCCTTCAGGCTTTAAAGGGTTAGTGCTTAAAGCAACACACATTGTCCGTGGTATTTTTGTGTTACTAAACAAGAAAAGAAAAGATAGTATATTAAACACACCTATCGGTCAAGAATACCTTAATTATCAATAAAAAAAGTAAAAAACTAAACATGAAAGTATTTCTACCTTCCATAGTATATAAAATTATAAATTAGTTTACTTTTTTTAAAAAAAACTAAATAAATCACGTAATTATAAAATATGTTATAATATATACTCCCTCCGGTCCTAAATATAAGACCTAATTGACTTGTTTGGAAAATCCTAAAAAAATAAAATAAGTTAATTATAAATTGATGATTTACCTAATTTTTCCCTTAGACTAGTATATTTTACCTATAAACTACTGGATAATCGAAAAATATATCAAATATGTCATAATTTAATAACCTATTTCGCAACCTTAATCTCTCCAAAAAAAAGTCATCTAGGTCTTATATTTAGGACCGGAGGTAGTATTACTTTGTAGCATATCAGTTTGTAAATATAAAATACAGTAAGTTATTTAAAAAATAACAAAATTAATTAAATTACTCATAAATAAACTTGTCTGTTTAATTAACCACTTTTTTTATGATAAAAAAACTTCCTCAATATCTAAAAAAGGTTAAGAATACTTTCCATTGAGAAACCGAGGAAGCACTGTTAGTTTATACTTTTTTCCATAATAAATATTACTTATAGGTTTCCACCAAATCAATGTATAAATAGTCCATTAAACTTTGTAATATTTTTCCAAAATTAAAACCAAACACACGGGAGTAATTTTGGTGGAAATGAATAATTGAATGTCCATCATCATCATCAAAGCTTTATTCCACTTAGTGAAGTCGGCTGAATCACACAGCGCCTAAATGCGTGTGTTCATGCTCAATAGATTCGATAAAATTTTACATTTTACGTGGGCTGTCGAAGTCTAACACAACTCTACTCCTTTATACTGCTTTGGGACCGACTATAAATATATATAGGCCGAGAAATAATTGAATGTCCAAATCCAATAATGAATCGTTTTAGCATTGGCATTATTTAATACACGCGCCCTTCTCATTGTAACTTCTCCTACATCCTCCAATTCATTCATTCACAGTCTGGCCACTGCGAGCTGCTCTAACGGGCACCGCAGATTTTCCCTTTTACCCTTACCTAGGGTTTCCCTTTTGCCCTAATTCCCATCCCTCACCATGGGCGCCGATTCTCTCTCCTCCGATCTCGACGACCAGATCTCTCAGCTCATGCAGTGCAAGCCACTCTCCGAACATCAGGTTCCATTTTTTTCTCCTACATCCTCAAGATCTGTTTCGCCTCTCGATAGAAAAAGGGCATTTATGTCAAATTAACGCCTTGCGCTTTAATTGTGCTTATATCAGCGATCTATCTTCCAACTCGCATGTGAATATTGTTGATAATCTCTATTTTGTCGATGTTTTTGTAGGACATTTCTTTATGTGTGAATTAATGGTGGTGCTTTTTTTTTGTTTTGCTTTTAGGTTAGAGTGTTGTGTGAGAAGGCTAAGGAGATTTTAATGGAAGAGAGCAACGTCCAGGTGATGCCTTTTTTGCTTGTATATAAGATTTGGTCTTTTTAATGCTGCATTTATTTTATTTTTTTTAGGGCACTGGTGATTCTGCTGTTAAAGATGCTTGCTTTGCATTTAAATTGAAAAGTTGCTCTTTTTTGAGTGAGAAATGAGTTGTTCAATTAATTCTGTTGTTTTCAATTGTGTTTTCTTATTTGGGGCATTTACTCTAGTCTCTTTTACTTTTGGGTGTTTCTGGAGTAAGAAGCCGCCTTCCAAATTTCAACCTTTTATATTTCTGTTGAATATTTGCATTCCTTGTGAGATTATATTGAAATGTTAATAACTTTATCTTCGTGTCTTTCCTGTACTACAGCCTGTGAAAAGCCCTGTGACAATATGTGGCGATATTCACGGGCAGTTTCATGATCTTGCTGAACTGTTTCGGATTGGAGGGAAGGTATAATTTCTGCCCATGTCGTAGTTGTTGTATCTAATTCTTCTGTTTCAGCTGGGGATTGTCTTAACTAACTAATTGAGACCTGCCAAAGAAAAAGCTTTTGAAGTTTGAAGTGAATCAGAGGTATCGTTAACTAAATTACATAATCAGGAAATACTCATCAAACTCACTGTAACCCTAACGACTAACGTTATCACGTCACAGTCCCTATGCTATTTGGGTCATGCAAAATTATTGTTATGGTACAACTTTTAGCTTTTCTAATGATTACATTGTGAAGAAATCTTTCACTGAGCTTAGATCTGGATTCTGAGAAAATCATGTTTCATTTGACAGTGTCCAGATACTAACTACTTGTTCATGGGAGATTATGTGGACCGGGGGTATTATTCAGTTGAAACTGTAACAGTAAGTAATACCCAGATAGATTCATCTTATTTTCCTCCTAGTTTAATTGTTTTCCTTATTTTGTTGGCTTCTTGTGAACCACGTTCAGAAAGAAATAAAATTCAGGCTGATCTTTTTTCTTAAAGAGGTAGCTTATTAAGTGTGAATGATCCTTATTTAAATTGTCTTTTACTAATTACTAATAGGGTAACGGAAGAAGTTGGACTCTCCTCAATAGGTCAATATTTTGAAAGTTTCTATAGCTTACTTAAATGTAAATTAAGAAACAGCTGTTCACCAACAAATAAATAAACAGTGCTGTGTATATTAGAATCTTCTTCCTTATCCTTTTCTTTATTCTTAGTTCACATTTGAAAGGCCTTTAGAGCTTAAAATGTCTTATTATTATTCGAACACAATAAATCAAGTATATTTCTTTTACTGTTTGTCAAATTTAAAAAGAACCCTGTTTTTCTTTTTAACAATCAACCTGTCAAATTCTGTGGCGTCTCAGAGTTAGGATTTTGGTTATATATGATTTTTTGAGTTCACCATGCAATCATTATTGTTGTTTGATTGTAAAATCTAGCTTTCATCCATTAAGAAAATCCATTATCAATACAAGAGATAAACCAAGATACTAACAGATTGTCTATCATCACTGACCACCTCCATATAAGGTGGGAATTTATCAAATATGGTAAAATCACTTTTTTATATATTGAACTAAACGACACATTCTGGTATCTATTAACTAGTCCACAAGCATTCTTGAACAGGATCTTTGTTATGCTCATTGTTGGAATAGTGAATGGTGAAGTACATAGATATTTATTACTAATGGATGTTATTACACTTTTGATTGAAATAAGTATATGGTAGAGAAACAAATACTGCGAACTAATTAGTTATTGTATGCAGCTCCTTGTGTCATTGAAAGTGCGATATCCCCAGCGCATAACTATTCTTCGTGGGAACCATGAAAGTCGCCAGGTATGTTTTGTAATTTTCTTTTGTTGAAAATAATATTATATATACATATAAATTATTATACTTCTTAAGTTCGTTTTTGGTATTTTTTCCTGTTCTTAGTGATTTTATTCTTGTGTGGCATGATCAAAAGCTAGTTTAGAAGCTTTTTTAATTGAATATATTATAGTTGCTTGGATTTGCAGATTTGTGTAATAGTTGTCTTACTGTTTCTTTATCTTCAATTATTTGTGCAGATCACTCAAGTGTATGGATTTTATGATGAATGCCTAAGAAAGTGAGTTTTTGACACCTTTTGTTTACAAGTACTAGAGAAATAAGTTCTGCATGTTTATTAATAGTTATTGTTTCTAAAAAATTTTGCATGTCAATACTAATGCACAGTTTTCACCCTTTTGCTTGTGGTTTAGTGAGAAAATTTCAATCTTTTATGCTGAAATCTTGATGGACTCCTGACATTCTCACTTGGTCATGTTACCGTTGTTTGTCTTGAATGTGTGCTGACATTAACAAAAAAAATGGTAGATTGATGTGAGGGTGCATGATCTGATGTTGTGAGGTTACGAACCACACATCAGTGATCTTTGACGTTTTGAGGGAAAAAATCTGAACTTGGATTAGATTAGTTGTTTAATGAAGGCTCAACTATTTAGATTTGAAATTTAGGATTTTTGAACTGAAACCTTATTTAATTAATATGTAATGTAGTTAGATATGGATATAGATGTGATTTGGTGTCCAGTGGGTGATCCAACTCTTAAAGGTCGAGTTCTGATGTTTTTTTGGGGAGTGGTGATAAAGTAATGGGTCAATGGTCCTGATAAGTTGACCAATGCCCTAAATTATTTGGAGCTGACCAACCCTTCTATGTATGGCTATAATCCCTCATGTGTTTAATTGTCCTCTTGACCACCAAGTTGAGTGAGTGCAGTTGCTCGGGTAGCTGAATTAGTTGATCTTATCTGTTCTGATTGCTGATTGGTTTTGATTCTTGTGCTTAAGCATTCTATTTTCTTGCCTGTCCATATAATGCTTTATCATCGATTTGCAGGTATGGCAATGCTAATATTTGGAAGATCTTCACAGACCTTTTTGATTACTTTCCATTGACGGCATTGGTTAGTACAGAGTATATTTGTTTGAGATCTTATGTTGTAGAAGGGATTATTTGTGGAAAACTAATATTTGAATGATGTTAACTGAAGGGAGTTGCAGAGCGAATAACATGTTATGCCATTAAGATTAAGTGGAAATGTGAAAAAATGGGTAGTTTTTGAGAAAGCCTTTAGTTTGTGGAGCATATGGACGGTTGTAATTTATTTCCATATAGAAGCTTGCTGTCTCTTCAAGGAAACTTTTGTACATTTTAAACCTTATGCGTTTCTTACTTCACTGAACTTCAAGGCATGTAGGATAATTTACCAATGTTTTTTGTGTCAAATTTTCGTATGCTTAGTTCAAACAAAGCCGGCTCAACAGTGACGCTCTTTTGAAAATTGAAATGCTAGATTGATTGGTGAATAACCTTATGCTCGCCACAATAGCTAGATGAGAAATTGGTCTTAGTATTTAGTTGTTGGTCTAAAAGTATTTATCTTATCTAAAACTCTTACAGGTTGAGTCTGAGATATTTTGTCTGCATGGTGGACTCTCTCCTTCCATTGAGACTCTTGATAACGTGAGGAACTTTGATCGGGTTCAGGAGGTTCCTCATGAAGGGCCCATGTGTGATCTCTTATGGTCTGACCCAGATGACAGATGTGGTTGGGGTATATCTCCTCGTGGTGCTGGATATACTTTTGGCCAGGTAACTTGAATCTGATTCTTGAATACTGCCTTCTGTTGATTTTTTTATCACTTATTAACTTAAACTCTCTTTCAGGATATATCTGAACAATTCAATCACACAAACAACCTTAAGTTGATCGCTAGGGCTCATCAGCTGGTTATGGATGGATATAACTGGGCTCACGTAATGTCCTTATCATATTTCTTGCTTTAAAATTAAGAGGATAAAGTTGTGGATATTTACAGGTTTGTTGAAACAGGAACAAAAGGTGGTTACCATATTTAGCGCTCCTAATTACTGTTATCGGTGTGGTAACATGGCTTCCATATTGGAAGTTGATGATTGCAAGGACCACACTTTCATCCAGGTCTCTCTCTCACTCACTCACACACACGCACGCAGAATCACTACTCATTCACATATGTTCACCACTCACACACACACACGCAGGATCACTACTCATTCACATATGTTCACAATAATTTGCTTTTGTTGTAATTGGCGAAGTTAAGGTTTGTTAGTCCCCTGCTTTGTACTATCCATGCATAAAGCTGAAGTTAATGTTGCAGTTTGAACCTGCTCCGAGGAGGGGAGAACCGGATGTTACCCGTAGAACACCTGATTACTTCCTTTAATGTAGCTGCTCAATGCCATGCTGATATCATGGTTTTGTCTACCTCTACTGTGGTATCTTGTAGTTGCGCATCCTTTGTCTGAATGATTTCTGTGAGCATTTAAAGCCATGATGGATACAAGACTTCTGAAGCTTTTCTGGTGGTTCTGGACATCGCATTGATGTATTATAGGCAGGTAGCATTGGACAGATTCGTTCCGCCCAAGAACTTGCTGGATATCTTGTTAAAGTTGCATTAGGTTGATGGCTTTGCCAGAATATGTATCATGCAAGCAAAATGTGGATATCTGGATTGTTCCCCTCATTTATTCTCATGTTTCACACCTGTTCTCAGGCTCTAGAAGCGACAATGAATGGGTTTTTTTTAATATATAATATATTATTGATGCTTTGCAATATTGTGCCAATTTTCAGATAAGGATACATAATTATGGTGGTACAGTTTTGCTTACTAAATATTATATTATTTAGAGCTCATTTTAAGAGTTGAAATATATTTAAGGGTCATTTATAGTCATTTATCTTCTACAGTTCAACCCCTCTCGGTATAATTCTAAAGGCAACGGATAGCTACTAAACTGGAAATATGATATTCTGTTGATTGTTGATGACGCATATGGCAAATGAGCTTGACTAAATTCTTAGCTACTCGTTACATGAGTTGAAATGTAATCATCTATCACTTTACAAAAATTAGTTTTACATAAGCCATTTTGGCAATGAGCGGATAAAATGCTCTGTATAGATAGACAGCCATTTTGGCAACGAGTTCATAAATCGCTAAGCATACTTTCGCTCATAAGCTAAGATATGAAAAAAGCGAGGGCACAAGGTCAACGACAGACCATGCAAGACCCACATACTGAAGAAATCTAATTCCGGTGTCAATATCAAAAACCTGATACCGGTAAAGCAGTTTTTGCAAATAAGCCTGTTTGAGCTTATCATCAGACTTCTTTTCCTGGAAAGATCCTTTCAATGTTGGGATATAACTTGTTGATTTGATTGGGATGCCCAAGGTGTTTGACACCACAGGAAGAGTCCATTTTGCAATAGCCTTGCTACAGAATTTTACGATCAGGATTGTAGGTATTCCAACAAGCATTCTTCCTACAAATGCAGGTATTGTGATTGCTAGTTCTGGAGAGAACACACGCGGTACAGAGTCATGGTGAAATTGATGGTATGTCTGCTGAACTCCTGCTACCTGCACAGCATAGTGAGATCCTTCAATAACTGACTTTATAAAATGCATTATTCATTATGAGATCCATCCAGAATAAGAAGGAAATAATACTAGGGATCTACAAGTAATTTGGATTCTCAAGGGTGCAAAAGACGTGAAAAAAAATCCTGCCTCATAAACGCAGATCACTATGTACCATATACCGGATTCTTCTACCATTCTCAATAAATTCTTTTACCCGACTGATTATGCATAGCACGAGTCTGCTTGATAAATCTTATGTAATTATGTCCCAGGCCAAGGAAAATTGACTCGGTTTTCATAGAACACGGCTCTAAATTTGAACTTTGTGGGTGGAAAAAATCATGTCAGCAAAGATACCACTATTTGGATGGACAAATCTAACACAGTAAGGATGAGATTAATCTTCTTAGCAAAGAATAAGGATGATGAAACAAGATGCTCCGATATTGCCAAACGATGAATAAGTACTCACAATGCCCAATGCAACACCGTTGAATGCAGTGTGAAACTCAAAGCTTGGAGTAGGAAGTTCAGGAGTTGGGTAAGCAAAGAGCAAGAGTATGCTCAAGGCAACCCAAAATGATGTGACTGCAACAAAAATGGGTGATCAATTATAAGATGGAATATCCAAATTGTTTCCAAAAAAAAAACTGCAACAGTTAAAGCTCCATTATGCTCAACATAATATAGCTAAGGATACCATTTTGTCCGGAGGTCACAAAATTGTCTAGGCCATCCTCAATGTGAAGCCAAAATGCAAGGGTTCCAAGTCCCATAAAAAGGCCACCAATGACATCGACCAAACTGTGCATGCCTAGATAAATTCTTCCTACAAAAGGGACCAGATATTTGTCAGTTGTCACACTTCTACATATTTTCCTGTTCGTTTTAGCCAACAGAAAGAAGTTGCTCATGGTGTAAAAGTAAGATTAACTTACCCAAACCAATGAAAACCACGAGTAAGCTAGCAAAGACAACTCCAAGAACACAAGCATAAAGACCTTGAATTTGAGAATGAGTCAGGACATAGTGCACAGTGTAGCTGTCAAACATCAATTCAGGGAGAAACATCATTAATGACAAGAACAAGTGCAGCGAAAAATTCTGAAACTGCTCTAGAGAATGATATGCCTTGTTGCCACCTCTATTGTATTGACCTTATAACCTAAATGAAGGAAAATGCAATAATTTTTGCAATGTACAATCATACAACTTCTTTGTTTTGGGGGCCTTTTCCGTTTTTCAAAGTCTACACCTTGGACACTACAGACAGTGCATAGAAAATAAAGAGCAAACCCCATTCTAATTTCCATTTGGTGAGGGTGCTATGGAAGGGAATATACTAGGTAGCTATACCCCTGCTTTATGCAAAGAAGCTGATTCGAATCCACGACCTCAGACTCCACGGCAATTAACTTTACTGTTGAGCCAAGTCGGCCCTTCATAGTGCATAAACTATAAAATGCCATAAAAGCAGATGAAGGAAAACTACCCAGATAAGCAGACTGTATTAAGAGTGTGAGATGAAGGCAGCCCATATTCCAACGCATTGTCTTCTTCATCTTTTGTAGCCGTTAGTCTCCTCACAGGCGGAGAAGCAGGCCTTGGAGCTGACACCACATCCTATTTAACAACAGATTAAGCATCTTGATAACACACACACACACAAAAAAAAAAACACAAACCATAGTCTGATTTAGCTTACAATACGTACACACATTACATAACACATACCTTAACACAGTTACCAACATAATCAGAGAACGCAATCAACAACGTAAGCTGCCTCGCCAATTTGCCATATCCACTCTATAAAAAGAAAAAAAAAACTAGCATCACATGAATTCTCAAAACCCATTTAGCGAAACAAGAAAATCACATGCTTTAACAGAAAAGAGGGCTTACCCAGAAAACGAGAGGAAGAAAAGCAGTGTAAAATGGAACAGAAACAATGCAAGAAAGTCCAGAGAAAAAGGCGTCCAGAATTCGCAGCCTGTAACTCTGCAAAATCCCGTAAAGTAAGAATCTTTAAGAGAATTACGAAAGAAAATAATCATTTTAAAAAAGATAGCTTTGTGGGGCACCTGGATCTGAAGAACGAAGGGGGTCCCACAATGGACACGGTGAACAACGAAGGGTTGAAGGAAAGATCGAAGCTTGGGAGTGAGATTGAGGTATGAGGAAGAGAGAATCCAAAGGAATATTCCGGCGAGCGCTGTTCCTTCCCACACTGCCGCCGAAGATTCTCTCATTTTCTCTCTCTTCTCTCTCTCCTTCGACGGTTGGAAACAGACGAACAAAGAAGAGAGAGAAATGAATTAAATAAGAACCATAAAGAATAAGAATGGCATGGTTTTGATGTAGGCATTAGGCAAAGATGTCGTTGTTTAAGCAGCATGCATGTTTAATTTTAAACACAAGATGTATTTCGCTATTAATAATTAATAATTAATTATTGACATTCTATATTTCTATATTTCGTTATTACATGACACATCATCGTTTAGACATAATAATAACCACATATTGGTCTAGATTTTACTGTGGGCGCCTTGAGAGTTTTAACATAGGATATACTCCCTCCATACCTATATTATGAGAGCAAAAAATTTGAATTGTTTTTATGAGTATTATGTGAGCTTACATATCATAGTTTGAAATATTTAATGACCTTTGGAAAAAAAAATTTAATGACCTTTTACTCATTTTGTTGGTCATCGTTTGTATATTATTTCATGTTAATTGGTATTATTATTACTTGTATTTCTTTCTCTTATACATCCTCATAAACAAGGGTAGATTTGATGGGAAAGCATATTTTAAATATTTATCTTCCTAAATTATTGCTTTCTTGGTAAGTGTAATTTTACCCTCTTAGTTCTTACGAGTATAATAGGGATGGAGGGTATATTTTATTATTCTATAATTAATTAATTTTTATATTTCTACTTGATACCTAGGTCATGGTCACATCAATACCCCAATTTAAATTAGTTCTATAGTGCTCTGTGTCATAAGGATCGAAACCTTATACTAGGTTATGGTTGGATTTATTGTTAATTGTTTTGGATTTTGGTGTGGGCCCTCAGGACTAAATTCGTTGGATCTTGCTGGCAGAGATTGCGGGGGCAAAACAAGCTGGAGAACTTTGTTTTCTACGCCTCTTGAATGCTGGTTCCCCCATGAAAACGAAAATTCACAAACACTAGAAGCAAATTGCAATTCAGGGGAATGGTATTTTTATAGCAATATATTTACTCTTGGTGCAGAAAAAATCCAAACATTTGAGCTTACCTTTTTTAAAGTAAAAAAGATGTTAATTTATTATCATCTTTTTTAAAGGTTAAGTGATGAATTGGTTCTGAAAGTTCTTTTGACGGGATGCAATTTATATTTTTAACTTTATGTTGAAGCAATGTTATATCACTCTATCAAAATTTTTTATCAATATTTATTTATCATTGTTGAACAAAATTTTAAAATAACATTGTGCCAATTGAAGGCTAAAAATACCAATCGATATTAAGAAATGACAAATTTGCCTTAATAACAAGGTATTTTTTTTTATCAGAAACCTTAATAACAAGGTATTGAAAGTGCTGCAATATTTTTCCATTCTTAACCAATCATACTTCGTACATTTAATATAAAAACTCACGCTTTTAATTCTTTTTCTTTCTTTTCTTGCCAACATGTTTTGAATACAGTGCACGTTAAGTTACTGCTTTTGGGGATGTAAGTTCATGTAACATAAAAAAATCATTGTCTGGAGATTTAAGTATATTTTTTAAAAAATTATTCTAAAAAACCAATGTAGAGGATATTTTTTTTTATTTGATGCACGCAACATGTAAATTACATACTCCTCTCACTCCATAATATAAGAGTCTAAAATTTGAATGTTTTTAATTCAAAATATAAGAGCACACCTTACATTTTCTCTCTAGTTAATACATTTTCCTCCTCTATCTATAATTCTCTTTTATTTATTAATTTCTACATATTTATTTCTTAATAATATCATAATAAATAAGGACAAGACTAAGGAAAAAGTTAATTTTAGACGCCCAACAAACTTTTACATGTTTTTTCAAGATTCATGTGTTCGAAGGTTTTTTGTTTTATTCCTTTTTTTTAGGGTGAACTTTTATATTAAAGGATAAACTACTTTAATATTTGGTAGGTAAATGAGTAGATGGGCATTTAGGGAGTAACCAATCTGCTGGCACAATAAATGGCCTACGAAATAATTGGGACCTACGTTAACGCCATGAAGGGTCCTCTCTTCAATTCTGGGCCCACGCACGCACATGTACGTCTTCAGTCCTCCCCTTTGTTTATGATCCCACAAACATGATTAGTAACGTATCATTAGGAAATGGTAACAAGGAGATTCATCATATTCTCATATTCAGAATATGTTACAAAGGTCTTCCACCACAACAATAACTTAGAAAATTGGAACTTTTATCTCTAACATGATTTGCTATGTCATGCTTTCGTTTAACACTAAATTGGATCTTTATGACAGAATTGAATGTTACAAAGGTCTTCCGCCACAACAATCACTAGCATTTTTGCTCATAGGCTGAACTTATAAATTAGGACCGCTCCAAGTTTTTCATCACTTAATTTCAACATAACCTCAACCCAAAAGGAAAGTCCATAGAAAACAAAAATTGTCAGCTCTGCCTCGAAGATGAGCATGAACAAACTAAAGGACCAATCCATTAATTATATCTTGAATTAATGACAAATTACAATATGGATAATACATATAAACTATACTCGTGAGGAGGCTATATTCATTAGGCTGAAAAGAGAAATATACGTAGTTTATTACAGATGGTTGGAGGAAACTGAGTGCTATTTTATAAGTCACAATTCAAAGAGTCACTAGCTAGCTACCCATGCCTCTTCCCTTCATCACATGTTTCCTTAAACCTGGTATATGCACATTTGTTATGTAATCTTCCCAATCTATCCCCTTCACATCAAAACCAAATTGTCTCTTCTCTTCTTCTGACATAATCTCCCTTAATCTCTCTGTATTGCTGTTATCAAACCTGCATCACAATTACACCCATTTAAAAACTTCTCAGTTAACAATAACTTGTTCCACAAGAATTGTTAATAACTATGTTTACCTTCCATCATAGAATGTGTAGGGCTCATATATGTTTGCCAAATACTTTGCTTGCTCAACTGATTTTCTGCATAAAGATTCAAGCTTGTGGGGAAGTTTATCCTTGTCTGTGAGGCCAGTTCTCTGGATAACATCTGTCCAGATGTGGGCTGAAAAATCTTCTGTGGAACAGAATAGTTTCATGAATGGGACTTCAATTGGCCTTCCATTTGAGTCAATGCAGGGAGTGCAAGTGTAGTGTTTATAGAGCAGTCTTGCTAGTTCTTGGAATACCAAAGGATTCACTACAGATGAGGCAATATGGTACACTTTTATCTCTGGCTTTTTAACCATTCCATGCTTCGCCATAGCCGCCAGGGTTGCATTAACAACCATGTCAGCTGGCACCTATACATTATTCAGTTTATGAGAGCAAATGTTACTGTGAGATCCTTTAATCAAGGGGAAGTCCTTGTGAGATTTTAAGAAAGGAGCATTGAAGCCAAATAACCCCAAAATAAAATTTGGCCAAATAGCCCAATAACAAGTGAGCAATATAGACTAATGATCCCAATAACAAGTGAGCAATATAGATTAATGATCATTATGTGTTACTTGATGTTTTGATGAATTACATTCATTTATTCATTTCCCTTGGCCTTACATGACAGTTGATAATTGAACTGGACTGTTATGAGAAATGTTTGTTACTTACCACATCCAAAACTCCATTTGGGTCTGCTAAGAAACCTGTGAGCTGCCCTTTTCCATAGCACAGAACTATAGGATCCATCATCCTGGAAGTTAAAAAGGAAGGCTTCTTATTATTAGTTCTGTAGTGTGATCTCTAGAGGGATTATCATCCAAAAAAGGAAAAAATAATCTTCATAAAAAGTTGTTTTTGTTAATTGTTATGATGGAGGTGTTGACATTACCTATTTCCTTCCATCCAACCAGGGAATGGGTCTTTGAAAGTGCTCTCTATAACACTAGGCCTAATTATAACAACTGGAATATCATCTCTCATTTCATCAATCAACATCTCTCCCATTGCTTTTGTGAACACATAGGTATCCTGCCAACCAAATAGTCTGGCCCTGTTTCAAACAGTAACTTCAATTTGAAATATGATCATGAAGTGGAAATTCTGAGAATTGAAATAAAGAGACACTCATTTACCTCTCAAGACCCAACTCCTTCATCTTTTGAGCTAATAAGTTGCCTTCAAATTTTCCCTTGTAATATGAAACCAGCTTCATTTCCTCTTCTATGTCCAATAAGGGCAAGGCTTCTGTTGGAACCTCAGACACAAACTTTTCTCTCGCTATACTATTTCCAATGGTGAATGGCCTCTCAGCGATATTACCTTGTCTTTCTCCATTAACATATGCTGCACATTATAAGCAAGGATACTCAAAAATCTATAGCTGCATCTTCCAGGAATTGCTTTTAAGGAATATCTTATTAGAGAAAATCTATGTCCTAATTCATTACATTGGTTTAAGCTTTTAAGATGGATTAACAATTTCAAACATACATATACCTTTAATCTATAGTCCAACATAGTATCAAACTCATTCGTGTCAAAGGATTAGAAAAAATCTATCTTCAAACCTGGGCTTCTAAGACTTAAAAAATGTGAATATTAGAGAAAATCAAAGTCCCACATCAAAGAGGTGAATTAAGGGTATATAATGTTAGATTGAGTCTCATCACACCAGCTTAAGTTTTTGGATGGGTTGACAATACCTAGCATATACATATGTCTTCGTCTATATTTTCACTCAAGTCTTATATTTTTTATCTTACTACTTTCTTCTCGTTTTACCTGTTGATATATGAAGAAAGAGCTTCAGCTTCTTGCACTTTTTGGCAAAGCCTATAAGGCGGCGGGGTCCTTTGGTGTTTATGTTGATTGCAGTGTCATATCTGAGATTTAAAACAACTCATATTGTTACATTTTGCAAATTACATACTAGAAAATATAGATTTTTTTAAAAAAAAAATTACAGGCCAACCTTTCATTAAATGTTGTATTAGCAGCAGAATTTAAAATCACATCTACTTCATCTGCAACAACATTATACACATCATCATCTAATCCAAGACCGGACTCACAAATATTGCCTACAACAGGAACCAGCTTGCTCAACATGAAGGATTGGTAGGATTTTCCATGAATTTGTCGAAGGCATTTGAAAAGCTCTGTATTTATGATCTAAAACCACCAAAAAAACAAAGATAAAATCATGACCAAGAAATTATAACACGAATGTACATTGAAGAAAGAAAGTATCAATGAAAAAATACTTCATTCTGGAGTCTCTCCATTGCAGCTTGCTTATTCTTTGCCTTGATCAAAAGGTATATTTTGCCCACATCAGGCTCAGTCCTTAAAATCTTCTCAATAAGAACTGGACACACCACATATGAATGTTAATCACGCAACATTTTCATGCATGAAACATCTTAAAACATGCACGTAAATAAAAAGAAGAATCTAATAACCTTTTGCTAGAAACCCAGTAGCACCAGTAATGAAAAACTTCTTTCCTTTGAGAAACTTGACAATGCCTATTCCATCAGCCAATCCTAATGAAGTGATTTGCGAAGGCATCAAATCATTTACAACAATCTCTGCTTGGCTTTTCCCATTTGGAGACAAGACCAAACTTCCTGAATCCATTACAGTTGCATTATGATCAATGCTTTTTAGTTGTGATCTCTCTGTTAAAACAGAAGACATCCCACTATATTTCATCATATTTCCACCTCCATGGCAACACACTACAATGGCCTTCCTTATACTCAAGGAGTTATTTTCAGGCATTCTAACGAGCTTGCATGGTAACACAGGAGAAGATGAACTAAGGGAAAGGATCCCCATGATTAGCTAGAAGGAATAATGAGAGTCCAGTTCAAGAGAAAAAGGTGGTGTAACTAAAGGGTGTGTGCAGTTAGAATATTGTTGACTTGAAAACTTAGCTAACTTCTGACTGAACCAAAAAAAAAGAAGGCAAGTAAACAAACACAATTCTATAAGTGAAAGGGTTTGTTTAACACTTATTTTAATAACACTTATTTTAAAAAGAGAATGAGAAGAGTATGAAAGGCAGAGAAGAGTTGGGAGGATTTAAGGAGGAAGGAGATAAGAGTTAGGTAGTTTAAATATTGGTTTGATTAAAAAAATGTGAGAACTTCTCTCATAACAGCTCTCTTTTTGCCGCACAGTCATACCTCTCACAAAGTCACCTACAGCTTATATAGCGGAAGCCCTCTTTATTTCACGTCGTTATTTAATTATTTTTGCTAGTTATTTTTGTGTTGTGATTTTCTTTCCCACAAAACTATGTAGAAAGAAAGGGTGTGGAACCACCTTGAGTTGGTCAAATGGTCAACTCACTCACCTGCTTAAGTAAGTGTTGGAGGTTCGATTCCGCCTTGTGTATGCAACAACCTATCACTGACAAGTCATTAAATGGAGCTAAGATCCATAGTGGGTTAGTCCTCGATCTAACCGGTTGGGGCATATTGTGTGAAATAAAAAAAAAACAAAGAAAGAAAGGGTGTGAGAAAGAGCAGTAAACATAGTAATCAAACTAGATTTTTCTTCTGTGCATGGCACAGAAATAAAAACTAGAAAGAAAATAAACTAAAGAATTTGTCCTTTTAAGTAACTATTTTAGGATAATGGATAAGGCATCCAAAATAATTTAAATTAGTGGCACTCCAATTCAATTCTTATGTAGGGAAATAACATATTATAAATCAATTATTTATGTGCTTTTTTTGCCTAAAACAAACAGAGACCTATTTGAACACAAGAAATAAATTTAAAAGACAAATATTGCAAATTATAAATAAAAATATATTTTTGGATTGTTGCCTAACGTAGCGATACATTTGAACATAATAATTAATTCACAAAATTTCAAAGCAAAACAAATAAACTAATTATGATCATGATTATTGTAATGAATGAGTTTATGAGTGGGATGATATGTACATGGTTCAATTGAACATGTGATCAATAATAGAAGCGACAAAAGCAAGTACTCTCTCCGGTCCTAAATCTAAGACCTAGTTGACTTTTTGTTGAAAATATTAAGGTTACAAAATGTTATTAAATTATGACATATTTGATATATTTTTAATTTAGTTATTAATTTATAGGTTACATAAAGTAGTTTAAGGAAAAAATTAGGTAAATCAATTTATAATTGACTTATTTTGTTTTTTTAGTATTCTCCAAAAAAGTCAACTAGGTACTATATTTAGGATCAGAGGGAGTATTATAGCATATACGGACCAATACAATAATTACTAGTAGATTTCAAGTATATACGGATGCCATTGGAGCAAGTCGGGTAATTGTCATTTTCTTCAAATCATTGCAGTCCTTTTAGTGTGATCAATTTCGTTTTTTGATTATGGAGCATAATACCTTGAAGGTTTTGGATATGATACAAGTTCAACCATTTTTTTTATATTCCTGAGATAAAATTTGTTACCAACTGATTTAAAATTTGTTTTATATTTCTAATCGAGTTTGTTAACAGAAATATAACCCATTTTTTTACAAGCAACGCCTATATAACGTAATATAAATTGATTGTTAAAATCAATTTTGTGTGACACATCCTTATTCATAAAGATAACGAGTAAGAGCAGAGTGGAAAAAAATAAGGGAGATAAATGTTATTGATTGGAGTAAAATTGAAAAAATAAATCACTGGTTTTTTCTTTTTCACTTTAAGATAAATTTTTAAAATGTGTTTAGAAGGAACCGAACAGAATCGTTGTTCATATTTTTTCATAAAAAAAAAAAAGAATCGTTGCTCATATTTAAGACCACGACAATAAAAAAGAATGTTGCTTATAAACGTTTATTCTCATTTTGAGCTAACACGCTGACAAAAATAAATATGTTACTTTTCAATCCGCTTGCTTGATGCTAGCGCATTTTAATATTTTCAGTTTTTCACCACCTCAACGTCCTCCTCAGCATACATAATATGTGTCATGTGTGGTCAATTGATCTTCTTTGCTCAAGAAGGAATTTGATAACACATGCAGAGAAATGGCCAGACCAATGTTGACAATTCCAGCCCAGTTCACGGCTTCACGCTTTCAGTCGAGCGAAATGTCAAAATTAGGAGGAAAATTCCACACAAACACACACACTAGTCGCCTTGTAGGCATCGATTGCAATTGCACTGAAAACCAAAACCTTGATGCAAACGTTCTTGCCGAGCATTACAGTCCAGGCTGGCGTCAATGTAGCAGATTCTTAGTTCTTCGCCTGAGACGTGTCACAAAAAAACAGAGCATACTTCATTACATAGCCATCAACAATTTCACGAAAGCAAATGGTGACTGGGATAAATGGATATTGTGGAAAAACAAAATTATTAGTGTTATAAAAAACAAGTTTATTAGAATTGCATGCATTTTCATTACAGATCATTAACTCTCCTTTTTGTTTCTTCATACCATTGTTAGATTATCATCAATCGAGTCGTATGATATAAAGGGCAACCCATTTCTAGTCTCCACTTAGTTAGGGTGTTGGAGAAGAGAATATATTACGAAGTCTTACCTCTGCTTTATGCAGTGAGACTGATTCAAACTCACGACCTCACACCCATGGTAAATGAGTCGTATGATATAAAACAGCAAAATGAGTACAGCCGTAAAGGAAAAATAAAATATCAAATGCATTAAAAAAAGGAAAGTAAACATTTAAACCTTCCAAAAGACAAACAAACAATTAATTAAATAAATTGCAATAGGAGACAAACCTTCCTCGATATTACGAAGGGCCTTCAATTTTGCATCTGCATTATCTATCCATATAATGTGTGCATTAGGATCTACAATAACAGAAGCATGGATTCTTCAATTCTCAACGCAAATCCACCCGTGTTATATGTCTATTGAGGACAGAACAAAGGGGAATAAAAGAAAAATATTAATGCAATTACCACAGTCATGATTGTAGAATGATGGAAGTATGTACACAGCATTCCCAACAGCAGCTTCGGCTTCTACAGATGCAACTGCAGATGATAGCAGATCTTCATACAAGCCTCCAACCAGTTCAACTCGAAATGCATTAATACGAATTCGGGCCAGAACACTCATATACCATTGCTTACTAAGAACTTGAAGATGTCAATATAAGGATTCTCTCAACTAATATTTGATTTGTCTTAGTGTTTTAGTGTGTGCATGTCTGGACAAAAGAATTCTAACACATAAAGGATACAGGCAATATCTTCATCAGCAATAAGTGTCTTGGTAAAGGCATTCCTTAACAAGGTGAAACCCTCTTCCAACTGAAAGTGAAACATGGATAGACAGATCATGTACTATGGCAGCAACATCTTGATTTAAAGTTGTGTAATAATTTCTAATAAATTTTTAATTTACATGTAATTAATGTTTATTAAAAGCAGCTCTAATAGTGAATAAGTAACATATACGATTTTGCATTAGCATCTTTGTAAGAAAATTGATTGAATTCATGCTAATTTAGATGGAAAGTCGATTTTCATCTCAAGAAATCTGCCGGCTACTAATCAAGTTTATATTCTTATTATAGTAAGTAAATAACAAATCTCTCACCTCTGATATCATCTCAGGAGTCAAACTGGCAGGTTGAAGTATGTCAAGACTGTCTATACTGGCAACTCCTGATATGATCATGCAAGCCAACCGTTTTACCAGAAATGGATATTTCAAATCGTGGGTCCTTTGTAAAGAGATCAAATAACTATTACATATCGATTAAGTTTGACAATAAATAAATGTAAATCTAAGATGCTAATCAATTAACATATCAATAACTAAAAAGAGGATCGTTAACATTTACATGGATTGAAGTTCTAGAATTTCTACAATTCTACTAGCCATACTAGTTTTCCCCTATCCTTTCCATTTCTATCCAGATACCTGTTAATATGTCCCTCACTACTGGTTTTGAACACTTTATTGTGCAAAGCTGATTCATTAAGATAAAAAACAGAGATGTATTAATACTTATATATAAATATCTTTTTATGTTGTTCTTCTGATGATATTGCATGTATGTGGCTATGAGTTGGATTGAACTACGTTTGAAAACTAAATCATGCTGAGCATAAGTTCTCAAACCTACTGGGATGGGAAAATAGCTCCTTTTATCAGTCTCCCATTTCAACTGTACAGTCAATTACACTCACCAATATAGCATCAAGGAAATAAAATAGTATATTGATCTTCATCCCTATGAGGAAGGTAAAACGAATTATGTAAATCTATCAACACTGAAAGTAGAAGAGTCAATCTTTCAATGCTTGAAAACAAAACTACCATACCGGCAATAGTCATCAAAAGCCATCCAATTCGCTTTCATTTCAACATCATAAAGCTCCTACCAAAAAAGAAAAATCCTCAGGAAACATTGTACCAGTGGAAGACTATGATGCAAAACCAACTGGATGCAATTATTTAAAACACAAGGATGATAAGACATGTAATAATCACCTCAAACCAAATGTTAACACAAAATCATAATCATAACATTTCTTCAGGATCACATTTTACATCATAAGTACCAAAATGTGAGAACAAACAGAACAAATACTAGATGTTGCATGCGTGCATCTACTTGTTCATTTTAAATGGCTTCAGGCCTTGTCATATTTCCACCTATACTTTATGAACTGCTTTAAGGCACTGTGCTCTAGTAAGGACAAAATAACATAGTATCAATTACTCCCTCCGGTCCTAAATATAGGACCTAGATAAAGACTTCATTTTGGTCCTAAATATAAGACCTAGATACATTTTTGGTCACCTTTTTCCTAAATTACCCTTCTTCTTCTTAACAACTCCTTAATAGGGGAGGAAGGGCTACTAAGTAATCAAACTAATTAAGGAGGGGTATTATTGGAAAAACATCTAAAATTAAGTCTTCCTTAATCTCCCCAAAAAAAGTTATCTAGGTACTATATTTAGGACCGGAGGGAGTATTAAATATTACCTCCGGTCCTAAATATAAGACCTAATTGACTTTTTTTTTGGAGATGTTAAGGTTGCGAAATAGGCTATTAAATCATGACATATTTGATATATTTTTAGATTATACATTAGTTTATAGGTAAAATAAACTAATCTAAGGAAAAATTAGGTAAATCAATTTATAATTAACTTATTTTGCTTTTTTATAGGATTTTCTAAAAAAGTCAATTAGGTCTTATATTTAGGACCGGAGGGAGTAAGCTCTATGACAATATTAAAACAAGAGGCATTTTGCATAGTTAAAGAAGAGGCAGAGAAATGACCACAACACACATAGCACACTACTCACAGTCAAAACAACAAACAAATGGTAAGCATGACTCAAAATAACTTCAAATAATGTAAAATAGGTGAAATATGTAACAGTAATGCACCTTAGAACGTTGATTGCATTGCTCACTGCAAAAAGATATGCCTACATTTTGCGGATTCTTGGAATGTGGGAGATTTCTGAGGCAAAAATAACAGACAGAGTGGATATTTGAAGGAGAAGGATGGGTGAGAAAGGGCTTGGCGGTGTGGATGACGTGTCCGGCTCCGATTGGTCGAGTGGCAAATACACCACGCCCAGCTGACTCGGTATAGCCAACTCGGATCGGAGGCGGACCGTGTTGACTCGGACCGTCATGCTCAGCAGAGGTGGTGGAAAACGCGAATGCTGAGGGTTGAAGTGTCCTTTCACAATTAATTGTTTTTCTGAATGCCGTGAACAATCGGCTCCCGCGCTTACACGGGAAATGCGACATTTACTAGCTTGAAGTTTTGAAGTTCTGAGTCACCTTCCGCCGAAATTTCAAACTCGCTGAATAATAGGACCAGGGCATACTATATGTCCACGGATTCTAAGATCACCAACAAGGCAACAATTGAATTATCCTAATAACCTTTTTAATTTCTGATAAAAAAAAATAACCTTTTTAATACCTACCTGGCTACCTATATAGTATAATTGATTGTTTCATTAAAAAAAACAGTTAAATAATTCTAATCTTGGTGGAGATTTAATTTTTTTTGTTATTTTATGGTTTATTTGATTAAATTGAGTGTGTTAGTATATTTGCCCAAAAAATATAGTAGTATTAATTTAGTTAAGTTAGTTAATATGATTTGTCTTTAAACCAATCTTAATCTTTGGGTCCTTCTTAATTTTCAGTCCTCTCTAACTTAGTCATTGTTGATGTAGTTTAATGAAAGGTAATTTGAGGAAATATTTGCAAAAACTAAGGATATGTTCTACTACCTCCGGTCCTAAATATAGGACCTAGATAACTTTTTTTTGAAGAGATTAAGGTTGCGAAATATGTTATTAAATGATGACATATTTAATATATTTTTAGATAATCCATTAGTTTATAAGTAAAATAAACTAGTTTAAGGGAAAAAATTAGGCAAATCAATTTATAATTAACTTATTTTTTGCTTTTTTACGATTTTCCAAAAAAGTCATTTAGGTCTTATATTTAGGACCGGAGGGAGTATATCATAACTAATCTATCCCCTTAACTCCTTAAGCTGGACTTATGTTAAGAACTAGAGGGGAGTTTTTTTTGGAAGAATCATTTTGAACCTAAATATATGTGACATTTTCTTTCTTTAAATTAGATTATTTAATTCTTTGATCATTTCATTAGAACCATTGATCATATAATTTTGCTCTCTTAGCGTATTTGACATATATATGTGGCATGGTCAATTGAGCTGGCAAAGTAAAAATCTAGAAATAAGGATTTAATTAAAGGAAAAACCATATGTATTGAATTTAAAAAAAGTATTGCAAAATGATATTCCCTTTTCATTTCTTTTTTTATTGAAAGATATTTTGGGATCTATGAATATTGAATAGTAAATCAATTGAAACAAGCACAACAGCACATACATAGTTTATGTTAATGTTGGGACTTCAAGAAATATTCATATAACTAAAAAGAAAGAGAGCAAGGTTAACCAACACCTTGCATACAAGGTTCAGACTTCAAAAGTTCAGGGTCTTGCATAAAGTACATGCTAAAAGGGGGACGGGGGATTGAAATCCCAGCCTAAGGGGCACATCACATCCCTTTGCTACCTGCTCTGGCCAGCCAGACATCTCTGCAAGCAGCTTCTTTAACAAGAGAAAAGGCTCACTATCATCAATCCATGGCCATTATCCCTACTCCACTCAATTCTTTTCTTTTCCTTTTGCTGAGGACCTCTCTTAAAATTTGGAGATTTCCCCCAGGAACCATAAACAATCCAACCATACATCAAGAAGCAAATCAAATGAACTAAGTATAACATATATATACACATTACACAATAAGTTACTACTCCCATCTATATATTTTGTTCCAAAATCAGTTTGACCATTTTAAGATTAATCATTAGCGTCAAAAGTGGAGTGGAGGTAAGAAACTCGATCATCCATGCAAAGGCGATCTCCAATCCAAATCCTCACCAAGAGGAAGTTCTGTCTGCAACTCCTTAGGTGGTATAAAACAATCCACGGATAATCCAGGAACGTTGAAAGCAACATCATCAATGGTCCACGATTCTTCCAAGTGCGTGATGACCGGGCCCGCTTTTAAACAGCCCCCAAATCTAGTAATCACAGCCGTTGATTTCCCCGAGTGAGCTATCATCACACCCTCCACCGTCCGATAATCTTCGATCTTGGTTGACATGGAGACTTCCCAGTAAGTAGGGTACGTTCCAGGGGATTGTACCCTCGTGAGGTAGGAATCCTCGAGGTACACAAGGAGGCCACTTTTTTGGCTGAAGTAACCGTACATAACGTGCCTGATCATCTCTGCAGTATTGTCACTTCGGTCAGTTAGGTTCTTTTGATCAGCGGACAGTTTTAACGTGAAGCAATCAACGCCTGAGATTTGTTTCTCTCCCATATACTGCGCAGCAGAGAATACGGCAGACACTGCCAACGGGTCTAGTCCCTGCATGGTACAAAACGTTAATGTCGTTTGAGCAGAGAGCAAAATCATAGCCTTTTTTTTACCTTGAGCAAAATCATAACTATGGAAGCCTCTTATTTATCATTATTCTATGGAAGCGACAACAACCACAGATGCTGATCAAGTCACTACTTATTAATTTTTCAGAGTGGACCCTTCAGCACACCCTTGAGACCTGAATCTGAACCATCTTTTTCCCTCTGAAGCACATTCCGTAATTTCGGAGACACCTTTTTTTTATTATTACTATTATTGTTCTGGGTAAATGTTGGGTTCAAAGTTTGATTTAAACCCAAATAAATTATGCAGATGATAATACACATGATTGTGTGAGTGAACAAATCTTAACAAGTGGGATGGCTCATTTTTATTATGTGAAAAGAAGACTGATAAAGAAAAGGGAAGTGTTGGTTAGAGATGGTATAATTAGATGAGTGATTGGCCAGTGAAACTTTGGTTATCCAATACGTTGGCAGTTAGCATATGGAATTTGGCGGGTGTCATTTTTATTGTAAATTGAACACGGGCGATCAGTAAATCACTTTTTGTGACTAAAAATAGATATGTCAACTCTACATCAATATGTGCGCGTTAGATTTCAGCATCCTTTTAAATCATAGTATTATACTCCCACGGTCCCACCTCCTTATAATTGACACATATAACTTATTTAGAGTGTTATTATTTGTACTAAATATAGATTTTAATTTTAATTTTTATTAGTTTTATTTTTCAAAATTGCCCTTATTGTTGTTTCCTCAACAGATCAATTAAAGGTGAGCAAGAGACTTAAGGGAAATGCTAGGGGTGTTTAGAAAAATCCATGCTATATGTCATCTATTTATGAAAAGAATGAGCATTGTTTTTGCTTCTACTTATTTGTCTTCATAAAAATTATTTAAATGAAAACAAAATTTATGTCTACACTTTTGTTTTTCAATTTTGCCCTGCCCCCTATATGGTGCTGCAATATTTTAAATTTTAACCACGGGCCTTCATTAAATGCCCTCTACCTAACAATAATACTTAAAAAATGGGTTAATAATCTTAAAATTCAAAAATGACATATTTTTATACAGGATAAAAAATTCAAATCGGTGCAAGTTATGGGAAGGGATAGAGTAATTTTTCCAGCTTCCTGACCCCATTAGCATGGGGTTCATGAGGTCATTCGTTGCATCCAACAGTAGAGAGATTGGACAAAGGAAATGGCAGCCATAAATGGAGAGCCAAATGTTAGTTAGGTACTCTATTCGGTAAAAATAAACGAGTTGGTTAGATCATAGGTGTCTGGTAAAAGAAAGGTTAGTTAGGTAGAAAACCTAATTAAAGTTCCTCGTACATTCCATTGTTTGACGTAAATAAGGCCACTAAGTAGAATTTAATAACCGAATTTAGCTCTCGCTAGACGCTAGCACTGTGGTAATTTAATTTGATACTGACGACAGGTACAAAATGAGTAAGGGCGTTGCTTAGAACCGTACGAGTCTTGAATAACACTTTGCGCAGAGCTTTGACCCATTGACTCTACCTCAGACAAATAATTAGGACTACTAATTATAAAATAGTAGACCGAAGACACAGGCTCCAATAAATATAATATCTATTAGTGAGATTATTTTAATCATAAATATAAGACTTATTTCTAATATTGTGCATATTTTCAATATTAACTCATTAATTCCCCCTCAATAGTGATCAAGTAAAAGGGGAAGTGAAAGCTAAGTTATATGATTGGGTATTTTGGGAAAACATGTCAAATCAACTAATTTAACTAATATCCTTAATAAACTCAAATTATGTAAATTACTATTATATTTAATACTCCTTCCGATCCTAAATGTAAGTCACAGTTGACCTTTTTTGGAGATGTTAAGGTTACAAAATATGTTATTAAATTATGACATATTTGATAAATTTTTAGATTAGTCATTAGTTTATAGGTTAAACAAACTAGTTTAAGGGGAAAAATTAGTTAAATCAATTTATGATTGACTTATTTTGCTTTTTTAGGATTTTCCAAAAAAGTCAAAGACGACTTATAATTAGGACCGGAGGGAGTATTTAATAAGGTTGGTTAATTTTAAATGTAAAATATCTTTGTAATCTTTTTAATATTTTTTTTTCTAAATTATGACTGTCGATCAATGCTGCTGTGTAGTAGTAAATAGTAAACAAGTAAATAAAAGAGTGTGGGCGAAATAAATTTAGATACTTCAGAAATTTAAGATGCCTTAGTTATATCATAATATTTAAATTAACCCAACATCTTAGTCTAATTAAATTAAATAAATAGCTAGGTATCATATCTAAAACTTTAGGGAGAACGTAGAAAGTTGATCTTCACCTTAAAACAAGACTTTATTATAAGTTTTGTTAATCTTATTTAAAATTACTTTTATCAATAATTCCTCCATAATGATCGAATAGAACAATAAGTAAGGAAACTAAGCAAGATGATTGGAATGTGTTAAAAAAGATTATAACACAGTGACATCATTTTTATTTTAGCCAAACCATCATTAATATTGTAGGAATAAAGAAATTAAAGGAGGGATGGGGTTACCTGAAGAGCACGACGGAGAGGGCGGACGCCACCTTTAGCGACGTGGGCGCCAAGCCAAGGAGTATGGCGCCAAGCGACGGAGCCGTCACTGCCGGCGATGACCTTGTGAGAGGCGACGACGAGCTCAATGAGCCACATTTGAGGAGGCATCTGCCACATCACAAAGCATCCTTTCTCCAACATTCCTCCTCCTCCTCCATCATCCACCACTCCCATCCCCACCTTCCCTGTCACATACACATTCTTTACTCTCCCTTCCATCTTCCTGCACCCCGTCGCCGCCGTATATTGCTCTATTATATACTCTGCCGACGATGACACCTATCACATTATCTTACTTCATCACTTCTTTACCAATTACCACAACACATTTTACTTTTTGGTCAAACATAAAAGAAACTAGTTATGCTCCTTTATTATAACATGTTTTAGATTACTTATATACTGTAACTCAGATAAACTAGTAGTTTGAAAAAAAGAACAGACAAATCAATTAATAAATACTCCAACTTGTTCTAATTATAACATCATTTTAATTTTTTTAGAAATTAATGATGTAAAATTAAACATTTTAAAGTGTCTGTGGTTTTATTCAAAAATAATTTATTTTACTTATTAAATAATAACTTAAGATATATTATAATTTAGTAATCTTATTTATTTCCTTAACTTGCAAAAAATAGTTAAAGAAATCCTATATTCCCTCCATAACAACATGTTTATGTTATTTTTTCCCTTTTTCTCCTTTTGATGTATGTCCTTACAACTACGAGGGTGGTTACTGGTTAGAGTGATTAAATTAGACTGCACATGGTAACATAGAAGGACGACTGCTGCCTTTAGCTAGGCCCAAACACGAGAAAAAAGAACCTTTGGAGTGGGGTATATGAATGACCACTTAGCCTATTGTATAATTAAAGTCTCCAAAAGAGAACCTCATCACAATACTTTCTGCTCAACTTTAAGCCAGTGATTCTTTGTTCTAAGGAAGTAGATTTTAGTATAAAATTCACCACAAACCAAATTTAACCCTCAATTAACTAACAAAATAAGGCATACAACAACATATGTGATAGGAAAAGTAATAATTAAAAGCAAACCAAATTAAAATCTAAGTCCAATAAACATAGAAACAGAACATGTTATTTGGAAATAGAATATGGCTTACCTGAAGTTGTGGGTGTGGGGGAAGAAGAGGGAGAGGAAAAAGAGGACAACCCAGAACACTGAGGAGGACATTGAGGTGTTGAGATTTCTTGGAGAAGAGAAGTGAGAAGTGGGTTTTGATCCAGTGACGCCATGCCTGGTGGCGACTTCTTCTCTTGCTGCTAGCAAAGTCTTCATCGTTGATGGGTTCTTCTGATAAGGGAGCAAGTTGACCCATCTTGCACTGAGAGACTTTAAAGCTTGAAAGAAAGTGATGAGAATTGACAAGTGCTAGTTGCAGAGAGGAATGAGTGGAATGACACTAAAGATGTAGACTTTATATATAGCTGATGTGCGTGGTTTTAGTTAACTTTAAGAACACGCAGGCACTGTGCGTGCGTGGCTCAGTCACATTGGACCTAAAGTAGGAGGGGAAATTATGGATGTAGTAATTTCTATTGCAACTTGTAAATTTTTAACTTTATTACCTCACATGTTGACTGATCATTGCTCATCTTACTAGCTGTGCGGGTTTGTGCTCATGGGCAATGACCCAGCTTTACAACAAACAGTCTTTAATTTGGAGGAAAAAAAACTTTCCTACAGAGAATATCGGATTATTATTTTTATGTACTCTTTAATTCTTTATTTATATTTTATACTCTATTAACTAATACTAAAATATTTCCCAAATATGATTGAATTAAGAAATTTGTGAAAAGTCACTCGTTAAAAAGTAAAGAGTGAAATGCTTGTCAATTCTTCAAGAATGTTAATTAAGACATTTGTGAAAAGCTTTCCAATAAAATTCAAAAAATTTGTGAAAAGTCACACACTAAAAAGTATTCATACTTGCCTAGGTTTTGTGTTCGAACCCTAGGAAGTCCAAATCAAAGGGCGACTCCAGATTAGTATGCACTCAAAGAGTGTGGGACACCAGAGACTCTAAGCAAAAGTACTCATACTTGAATTAAGATATACTCCCTCATATCCATAATATAAGAGGTAACACGTGAATTTTTTGTGCACATTATAAAACTCAAGATAATTATTGTTTGATTTCCACTTTTGTCCCTCATATTATTGAATGTAAATGCCTAAATGGGAAAGAGAGTATGAATGATAAATGATATAAGGGTAAAATTGGAAAATCACATTAATTTTACCCATTATAAATAACTCCACCTTGTTTCCTTTTTTGTGTAAAATAGTTGTCTTAATTTTATAATGTGGACTGGAGTGAGTATATCATCATTCATTAGTACATTTTTCTCCAATTTCTGTGTGAATGATAAACTATTCTATTAATTTTTGCAAATGTCTTTTAATGTATTATTGTTGTAATCAAAATTTGAAAATATTTGACTGTAGATATGCACAAGTGGTCTTTCCTCGCTTTGATTATGTATAGTTTGAATTCAATCACATATTAATTCACCATGCTTTAATCAAATAAAAAATTGATTCTAGTTTTTTTAATAACTAATGACCATTTTGATATTTCAAGTTAGTAATTAGATCCTAATTTGTAAACACTTTAATAAATATATCTATGAAATCTTAGAAAGCTTTACAAAAGTAAACATGACATCAACAAAATTAGACGGGAAAGGAAGTATGGAAGAAATTAATTAAAAGCAATAATGGAAAGGCATGAGAATCTTTTGGGGTTTGAGATTGAATCCTGGTGATGTTGGGTTAACAGCTTTTTTAGGGGTTGTTCCAAAGTTGGTCCATGCTTTTTTCGCGCTTTTTAGTTTTATTTCTTAAAAAAATATGGGAGTTAGGAGTGTGATTGAATAATGGATACCTTAGTCCTTACATATTCTCAAAACAGAGAAGAACATAACCATGTAGAACAAACTCCTCTGATTTTTATTATCATTCTTTTAAGAAAAAAATGGCCAAAACCACATGCTTTACACTTTGCCGCTCCACACACAACTTTGCATCTCACGTGCTCTGCATATTTTCTAAAAGCATCCATGCATTGCATCACAATGTGAAAAACAGTTCACATATATGAAGGGATAGAATAGTACATTTTTGTTTGAACTTGTAATTGGTGAAGGTGTTGATTAGAGTACAAATTTTAAAGCAGATCTCCTATAACTTGTTTGAAGTACAAATAATAAGCTCAAGCATCCCAGCACATGAGTTGGTTAAGTTGACAAAAAGCTGAATTCAGAATATACAAAGCTTCAAATTCATATCCTAAAATGTTAATGTGAAAACTTTGTTGACAAGCAATTCATAAAGATTTTATGGATATAGTCTGTACATCCCTCTAGTGAGCTCTCATATCCTAAATAATATAAAGTGTTCATTATACTCACACATATCACCCCCCAAAAAAATTCCTTTTTTCTGTTATTAGCCCTCTCCCAACTTACCTAACAAGTCCAAAAAAGCCCATGAATTCAGCGATATACACCGCACACAGATCAGCAAAACCGTGAACTGGTGATGTCTAGGAGCCAGGAAGGCTAAAACTGATATGTTGATGGTGAACAAGTAGTTATGATGTTTGACAGACACTGGGGCCTAAATCATCAGTGAGTGTTCCATAAAATCATGAAACGAGATCGATAGAGAATATATGAGGATAAGTTAGCGGAACTTACAAGACACCAGAAAGTAGAATGATCATAATAACTTTTGAGTAAAAAGGCACAGAGAGAGGTAAAAGAAAGTGCAAAAGTTTGAATCATATGACACTGGAAGTCCTAAAAGATCAGAGACAGTGAAGATAATAATGATGGCGATGAAGTGTGAGTGACGCTTGGCTCTGGTAATAAAATTAGCGATTTACTCTTGAATAAAATTATGAAATATATGACCCCATATTTCTCTGTTTTTTTAGGGATGGAACTTTTTATTCGATGAAGTTTATGCAGCAATAAAAGGTCACGGGCATAATCATAACGACAGGTCTAGCTTGTTGCAGCAACTTGGTCCTTAGGATACGAAATTATTTTCATGGATCTCTGTACTTTTCTTAATTTGTTTTAAATAAATATGGAACTACACACAAACGTACGAATTATATTATGAGGCTTACTAGCTTGTATGTAAAAGGTAAAAGAAGAAGAAAATAAAACCATATGACTCAACAAGCCATGTAATTATTAATTTAATAGCATATGGGACCATGTAATAGGCTTAGACACGACAAGGCAATCAAGTAACGTAACAATTTTAGTACAGAATCAAGAGGAAGATTGTTCTTATATAGGGGAGATCTATGTACGAGTGGCAATAATATGAACATTGCCGGATCACTTGGTACAAAATGCTTCTTCCGAGATATTCGTTATATGTTTGCATGGTTACTTTGGTAGGGTCGTCTGATCAAAGGAGGGCGTCGTTTGATAATCTGTAAAATAAAATAAAAATAAAAATAAAAATAAAAATAAAAATAACCTGTAACTCTTAAATAATCGTCCAAACAAGTAAAAATGAAAAATTGCGAATTGTATTATGAAAGTTTCATTAAATAAATATAATTTTCAACTCTAAAATATTTGAGCTATTTCTGATGCTACACCCTTATTCATCTAAAATCTGTGAGAGTCTATTCCCCTTTTGCATCGGCATTTTCTTACCCTCCGTGGGATTTTCTTCTGAAATTTGGAAGGTTCATTTATTTCAAGTTTGAAGCGATCGGTGATATGAATCTTAAAAAGCAATGGCAGTATAAGTTATTTATCGATCGTGAGTAATTGTGTTTGTTGACAAATTGGATGCAACATTGGTTTGGATTATTTTCCATTTATAAGGACATAATCGATTCTATTTACAGATCTTATTAGCTACGTTACACTGTGAGAAAATCTACATTATATGATGAACTGAATCTGGATAATGCACGCACCTTCTATTTTATGCTATAATTAGAAAGTCACCCTTAAAAAAGATAAAAAAAATCAACCTTATTTGATATATGTAAAATCTAATTCTATAACCAAAAAACAATCCTAATCAGCCTTATCACTGAAACAAGGAGCACCATAAATCTTTTCAACTGTTTAGATAAATATTTATAAACATTCTCAGTCAATCACACATTTTCATAAAAATAATAATTACTCAATTCTTAACAAGTTTTTATATCTGTTGGCAAAAAACAATATCTTTTTTCTATACACTAACTAAATGGCATTTTCCCTCAAACGGGAAAATGTCATTTAAATCCCACCCTTACACCCACCATTTTCAATAGGGTGGTTAGTAATTTCTGTTTTATGATTAGGACAATTTTGTCTTTTCACACAATTTTAAAATGTCAACTAGGTCTTAGTTCCTTCATGGTCCTTTTGGAAGTTTGAATTCCTGAATTGTCCTTTTGTATATTCGAAGGGATTTAAATGACATTTTCCCTCAAACTTATGTCAATAAAACTTTTGTAAAAATAAGAAAATATTAACAAATAAAACATGCATTTTATTACAAGTCATAATTCATGATTTTAGAGGCCTGCGTAATGAAAGAATGTAATAATATTATATGTCTTCACAGATGAGGGACGTTCGGAATCGAAGGGAAGCATAACGTTGGCCTCCATTGCCATTTTCATTGTCATTCAAATCCAATCTACAAATTCACAAATTCTGGGCCCCATTCATTTGAGGTTAGTATTTGTTTTCCATAATTTCTTTCAAGCTAGAAATAAAAAAAAAAATCCGATCTTGTTCCCTATTTCTTATTCTTCATGTTTGAGAAAGTGGGTTGGTCTTGATTAAATTTATTATGTAATGAGAAATCTGGAATTGGAAATACGTAGGTCTCAATACTGTAGGGTGATATTGCTGGAATTTTTTTTTTAACGAATTAAACTGAAGTGGGACAATCAGAATTTTTGTTTGTTTGTAGAAGAATATTGATCCTGCTTGAATTTGTAGAAGAATATTATGACCAAGTGCTATCACTTTAGATAACCTCAAAAGGAAGATTTTTTTATTACAATATGTAGCTACAATTTGGAAGGGCCCGGCTCGCTTGCTGTGGAATCTGAGGTGGTGGATGCGAATTAGTCTTTTTGCATATAACATAGGTAAGACTACCTAGTATTAGTATATTACCTTCCGCTGCACCCTCACCTCACCAAGTGGGGACTAGAACTGAGTTGTTTGTTTTTTATGTAGCTACAATTTGCAGGAGCTATAAAGCATGGAAGCTCCTACAGCAGAAGTGGACATTGGGCTGAAGAAGATAGAAGAAGAGAAAGAAGGAGGAGCTGTGTTTCATTGTGATCTTTTGGATACTGAGGTAGTTTACAAGGTAGCTGAAGCTCTCCTGTCTGGGTTAGCCACATCATGTGTTGATAATACAGCAGGGGGTCTCTTCAACACGCCTGGTTCTGTGGCTGCAGATATCAGAAAGGAAATGATAGAGTACCTTACCAACAGAAGTGAGTCGTTTGTTGCGGAGTTGGTTTTGTTGGAAGGGGCGCCACCGGATAGTGAACTTCTGGATGATCCTCTTGAGATTGTTTCTGTTTTTGTGGATGATTTTGCGGTTGAAAAGAGGAATCTGTTCAGTCGCTTTTCGGGTTGGCTGCTGAGTGAGAAAAGAGAGGATAGAATAGATGATATCATTCAGGAGATGGAGAAGGATGGTTTTTGGACTCTAGAGCGGAGACAGGCTGTTGCTGGACCTTTAGTTAAGAATGTTGACTACAAGAACTTGTTTCATTGTGACATGAAGTTTAAATCATTGGAAGAACTTTCTAACCACGCTCATAATTGCGGCTTTAGGCCTATCATCTGTCATAACCTAGGATGTGAGGCTAGATTCTGCGCAAGTCATTCAGAGAAGCATGATTCTGAATGTCCTTTCAAGATAATTCCGTGTGAGCAGAAGTGTCCAGAGCTCATTATGAGACGTGAGATGGACAGACATTGTATAACTAAATGTTCCATGAAGCTTGTGAATTGTCCTTTTTATGGCGTGGGGTGTCGGACCCCTATTGCACATTGTTTGGTTGAGAAACATCGTTCTGATGAACTTACCTCTCACATCCTTTATGTTCTTAAAGGCATCTACAGAAAAGCATCTGAAGAAGATCTTAAACCACGAGTGGAGCAACTTATACAGGTTAGTGTCTGTTCAATATTTGTGTCTAGTGTTTCATATGCTCTGAAGACTTATGGTAATGAAATTTAGTTATTTCTGAAAGTGATAATTAGGAAATGCTTATAGGCAGAGAAAAATGGCATTGCTGACTTCTAAGGGCGGGAAAGTATGAATTTGATATCCTCTTGCAATTAATATCATTTAATTGAGGCTTCAGATATTTATATACGAAGATATCAAATTGTATGCTTGTAATATTAGTTTTTTTACTGTAATTTGTCATATTATTTAAGGATTGAGATATGGCAATTTCCTTGTTATTTTTCTTATTTAGACCTTTGATCTCTTGCTATAGGCATCATCAAACAGCAGATTAGCAGATGCTCGAGATGTGAGATTTTTAACTTCTGTCGTCAAGGATCTTGATTCCAAGCTAGAGCCTTTGGTGATCACTGTGAAGATAGAAAAGGATGTGGAGACCAATGCAGGCAATGGAGACAATAGAATAAAGGAAGAGAACAGTCAAAAAAGCATACAAACATCAGAGAAGGAAAATTCGCCAGACAAAACGGACATCATTGTGGAGGTGAAAAATGATGCAGTGGATGAAGATGTTAACATCAATGAAAGGGACAATGGAAAAAATACACGGATATCAAGCGAGGAAAGTTCATCAAATAAAGTTGAAGTCACTGTTGAGATGAAAAATGACGCAGAGAATGATCAAAACAACAACGACAGTAGCAGCAAAGAAAAGGACAGTGAACAGAGTACACAGACGTCAGATATGAAATATTCATGTGATAAGGTAGAAGTTAGTGATGATATAAATTAAGGTAATGATTATACCGTTAAGGAAGACAGTGACATCAACAAGGGCATTGAAATAAGAACAGGGATTTTAAGGTAAGCAAATTCATCAAATGAATCAGAAATCAATAATGTGAATACTCCACATGATGGCAATAAGGACAAGGATGTTGCTGATGGTAGTTGAAAATCCGAGGGCAATGAAGACAGCACAAAAACCCCTTGAAAAGTGTGTCATAAGAAGTTGAAGCCACCATCGCAAATGAATATACTCTTGTAAGAAATATTGAGGGCACAAATACTAAACATTATAAATTAATGAAGATAAGGGCAGTTCCTAGAATACTTTAAAGAACAGAGATGTTGGTATTCGTCGGTGGAAATCCAACTGAGATCACTGCATTGTTAGAGATTAGTGCAGAAAAGTGAAGACATAGCTGAATGCCAAATTGAGAGCTCTTTTAATGAAATCATGTTAAAAATCTTTTCCTGCTTGAGAGGATTTTGATATTGCAAGTAACTTATAAACATACCAATTTCTCTCGTTCTGGTTGTCTACAATCATTCGTGTACACACACACATATTTATATATCTTTTAGTCTCTTGTATATGTACTATATACCATTTTCTGTTTGCTAGCCTTTTATCATTGACTACTATGATTGCCACATCTCTCTTTTCCTTTTTTGTTGATTATTTAGTCTTAATCTAGACATGCTTACAAACACAAAATGAGTGTTGAAGTGTTAAGAATATCTCCATTTATTTCTAGGAAAAATGTGTGAGACACCTGGCAGATGAGAGGAATGAATCTTCTGCGTGGGCTGTAGCAAACTTTTCTCTGACTGTTTTGATTGAAGTCAATCAATGTATAAGCTTTGATATGACAGAGCACCTCAAATTCAGTGAAGCTGCAAAAACTCCTCTTCCAAAATCATAGCATTGGCCACTGGATCGTAGAAGAATACTTCAAACATTAAGCTATAACTCTCGAGTTTGATGAAAAGGTCCTAACACTCTAGTTCACAATAAAGGTGCATTTATGCCATCTAAATGATTGTTGCATTGAAGGCAAGCGAAAGATTTTATGTTAGAAAATGCAGATTTTGTGCTACCTATTTCATAGAATGAATAAATGATTGAGAAGATTGCATGTGTTTTAAAATACTACATAACAAGGTCCAATATAACATGCCCCAATATTAACCTCTAGTCTGAGTTGCAACAAAAAAATAAGGGAGAATTTCATTTAAGGACCAAAGTTGAGAATTAATTAAAAAGCAGGACCAAACTAAATTGAAATATCTATTGAGGACCTTGGGGGCAAAGTGAAATTAAATGATAGAATTAAAAGACCGAATTACCCTTATATGTTTGACCTAAGCTCTCAACTCTGTTTCATCACACTCTTCTTCTCTCCCTCAACCTCAACACAGAGCACTTCATCATCTCCCTCCCCTCCCTCAACCTCAACCTCGACGGCATGGCGGTCGATTCTGTCCCCCCTCCCTCTGTCACATCTTCCACTGTATTCCTCTTTCATTGACGCCTCATGTGTCTTCTCCGACGTCGTCTCTCTAGGTATTCTCTTTCTCTTTCTCTTGTGTGTTTCCCCTCAATTTCCATCACCTTTCTTTCTTCAACATTATTCCCTTACATGAATTTCCTATAGCTTCCCATTTTTTCTTCAATTCTATGTAGTGGTGAAAGGTTTAATCTTTTTCTTGTTGGTGAAAATCCAAATTTTATTATATTATAGATACCCAGAGGATGATAAGTTTATTTTCTTATTTACTATGATTATTGTCTTTGACTATTTGTAGATTGTAGATATAGATGAACATATTATAAATACCCAAAGATATTTGATGTACTTGCCCTGAAATTCCCACTGGTCCTTCAGACATGATCTTTATTTTAACAAGTTTGAATGAATGACGTGATAAAAAATAAAACTACTGTAGTTTTTTGTGCTTGAATGAAGTGGCTCCTCGAGATGATTCTGATGCTTGAATGAAGTGATAAAAATCTGATTGCTAGTTTTTTTTTTACCAACAGAGTGCTAGTTTCGTAGCTTCTAAAATGTCTAATTTCATGGTAAAGTTAGATGTGCTTCTTGGGTATGTATTTACTATCTTGATATATATGAAGTGGCTCCTCGAAATGATTCTGCTGTGTTTTTTTCTTTTGGAAATATGCAGTTAATTGGAAGCTGAAATATTAGTTGCTTTGTTTGGGGTTTACCAAATTATAATATTGATGATTGGGTGACATGAGTTTCTTGTTTGAACAAATGTACTTTTGGTTTAAGGATTAATGTCAATTGAGAGCTTCAATGGCATTTAAGAATGACATTAAGGTTAATTATTGTTGCTATTCACTGTTATGGATACTAGCAGAGGAGGTCTTGGGAGTCTAATTGATCTCTCCATATTGATTTTTCTTTGGCACTTGTTTTAGGGCATATAGTAACATGCTCCCTGAAATTTGGATTAAGGATGGTGAAGTAGCTTAGTAAATATGTACTGAATGTTGATGGTATGAAACATGTGTTGCTAATATGTTTAGTCCCCATTGAATAGGTGTAACAATGCTAAATAGAAATTTTTGAATTTCTTTTCCTTTTCTGTTTGTAATCATTATTGGTAATAAATCAGAGTTACACACTACTTGTGTTTCTGAATCATCTCCCTTGTACCCTTATCGTAGAACCTTATGCTCTAGGTGTTGGACAATATTTACCAGAGTTCAATCTCTAATTTGTACTTTATATGCTCCAGCTTTCGTTTTATCTAATCCATTCTCAAGAGGAGATATTTGTGGTTATCCATTTGCATTGTGTATTCGTACCCTTCATATGAAGCAGTGCATCTAGCAATACTAAGTCTAATACAGTCTTTTTTTATCATGTATTATAAAGAATTTGCTTTTCTAGATTCATACACAGCTATTAAAAAAGATTTGTACAAAGATCTTTTTACACCATTAATTGTTTAGTTTCAGGGCATTCCATAAGCAAGAAAATGGAGAAAAAATACACTCCTCCCTTCAACACAAGTTATTCACTACTAGGAATGAAGGAGTTGGGGCTTTTTATCAATAACTACAAAGACCTCAAAATGAGGGTTGAAAATTTGGGGTTTGGAAGCTGTTTTACTCGACAATATTGACAAAATTGTTGTGGTGGCTAGTGAACCAGAACAAGAATTCCGCAAAGGAATAGAAATGTTTTAGATGTATTTGTTTTTGGTGAATAATTAACATTATTGCCATTGAAAATGTGTTGAGTGTATATACTGTTATTAATATGGTAATATATCAGAGATGAGAGGAAATTTATTTTTCATATTTTCGCAACGTGTTTCATGTAATGGGCAAACATCCAACATATTGATATTTCATCAATGAATAGGTCATTTGAATGAGTAACAACTAATGTCCTTAAAATGTATTAGAGCTTCAATAGGTGAAAAGTGGTTTTCAACAAGCGAGTTTTTAACAAGTAAAATGACCATTTCAACGAGTAATGGTCAATGTCCTATAAAAACATGCATCAGAGTTTCAACAAGTGAAAAACAGTTTTCAACAAGTGAAACTCAATTTTGAACAGGTGAAATAACCATTTGAACGAGTAATTGTTAATGTTCTTACAAAACATGAACTTCAACAAGTGAAAAGCAATTTCAACAAGTGAAACCCAATTTTGATAAGGTGAATTAACCATTTTAACGAGTAATGGTTAATGTCCTAAAAATGACTGCTTGTTTAAAATGTCATTTTACTCGTTCAAACACGTGGTTCAGCTGTTGAGAATGCATTTTCACTTGTCGAGGGTCTGATGCAATATTGTATGACCAATTAAATGCTTACTTGTTCAAGTATAAGTTTTTCTTGTTCAAACAAGGACTTTTATGGTTGAGAATGACTTTTCACTTGTTGAGGCTCTCATGTAACAATGTATGACCAATTAAATGTTTGCTTGTTCAAATTAAGTTTTCAACAAGATAAACCTACTTATGAACATGTAATGGTTAAGATATGGAAAAACATGCATTTCACTTGTTTAAGGTTTAATTCAAAATATGTCCATGACATTAACCATTACTCGTTCAAATTCTCATTTCACATGTTCAGAGTTGAGTATTACTCGTTGAAAATGTCATTTCACTTGTTCAAACAAGGGTTTCTGTTGTTGAAAAAGACATTGCACTTGTTCAAGGTTTGATGCAAAACAATTTCCATGACACTAATCATTACTTGTACAAATGGACATTTCACCTATTCAAACATGAGTTTCAGTTGTTTAAAAAAGCATTTCACTTGTTTAAGGTCTGATGCAAAACATGTCCATGACACTAACCGTTATTTGTTCAAATAGTCATTTCACCTGTTCAAATGTGGGTTTCTATTGTTGAAAAGAGTATTTCACTTGTTCAAGGTCTGATGTAAAACAATAAAATAAGCTACCCACATATCATTCAATATCTTCTAACTTTAACTCTGTTTATCTTCTAACTTTAACTCTGTTTATTCCATTTTTTTCATAGAAAGCATATAAAACAAAACAAAACCTATAGAGAAAACTAAACTAGAAAGCATGTGATTGTATCATGCTTACATGTGATATAGTTTTCTTCAAGTCTTACTTGAAGAAGAATGATATGCAGACATGAAAAACTTATGTACTTCCTTGGATTTTATTTGGATATGAGTAACGTTTCTTTACTGCCACACATCATGACAAAAATAGGAACATAAAATAAGTAAAAGGAACAAATTCCTTCATGTGTGTGCTTCGAGCTCAGAGGTGAGGTGTTCCAACGAGAAAGAGATTGAAAATTCCTTCATGTGTGTGCTCGTGGGTTGAGAGACCTTGCTGAAAAAGAAGAATGAGGAAGCAGTGTTTGATGAAAGCTCTTGCAATTTATTTCATTTGAGGACCAAAGTCTTCTTCACTACTAAGGGCTTTTTAGCCTTTTCAATCATACATTTTAATTCACTTAGGGACCCAGGTCCTGCAGAGAAATTTCAGAATGTTTTGGTCCTGCAGAGAAATTAATTCTCAATTTTGGTCCTAAAATGAAATTCTCCCAAAAAATAAAAATAAAATAAAAATATCATAGTCGAAACAAATTTCTTTTACTTGCCAAACAATATTAACCCAACATTGCCAAAAGAAAAATTATCCATCCAATAAAAGAAAGACAACAAAATGAGGAAACGGTGGAACCAACCGCATATCTACCTAGTTTCTTCTTCATGCAATTCCATGCGTATTTCATAATTTCAATTCGGTTAATAAAATACAGAACAAATAACCAAAGTAGCAAACATATTTATGTTAATCACCGACCAAAAAAACATATTTATGTTAAATAAAAAATAATAAAATGGTCGTACATCTGTTATGCCTTCGTGTACCTTACTGGTGTGATCAGAGCTAGATAAAAAAGACCAAATATATAATTGTGAACTCTTAACATCCGGTTTTAAAATTAATTAATTAATTATTTTACCCGTAATTATATATAGTAATTAACATGTTCCTGTGTACGCGGTTTTCACCCGTGCATGTGATATTCTCATCCTGAGAATAGCATAGAGGCCAACTAACATTGCACGATAAAAAGCCACACTGTAATTAACCTTCAAAGCCTCACATAACAAGACGTTAATTAATCTCTTCCTCTTCCTCATTGTTCGCTATTTCTCTTCATGCCTTTGGTTGTCTCTCCCTCGCCTTGAAGCATTAATATTTCTTCTTCTCCGGTGCTACAATCCCTGGCTAAAGGTTAAACTTTTCCTTTTGTTTCATTCATCTGCCAGAAAACATTGCTCAATGTTTGTTTCCTGATCGTTTTTTTATGAACCATGCTTAAGTTTCTTAATAAAGCATTGTAAACAAATATTACTTCTAGACCAATATTGCTAGCTGCATGTTTTTGCAATAATCTTGTTAAACCATATCTTACATGCACTTTGTTTTTTGGTGTTGAATTGTCTGAAGGAAAATATATTCTTTTTATATTTTTTTGAGCATTTTCCCAGTATTCTACAAATAATAACGTTACCTTGACATCCAACATAGGCTTTTGTTGATGAAGGTGCCATGTAATAATAGTAGCCATAGTGCGCAAGTTTGGTGCGTGTTCGAACATTTTTTTGTGTTGTGTGTTCATTTCTTTTTCCTTTCTTTTTTTGATAGAATTCTCGAAAATAAATATTTAGTTCATAAAACTTGTTAAGATCTTGAGTGTGTTAATATACTTCCTGTTAGATGATTTTTTTAAAAAAAAAAAATTAAGGATACAAAATAACTTTAAATTGTTTATGTATATTTTTCTCTGAAACCTACCTTATTTTACTTAAGAACTAACGTATAACCTGTTGCATATGTTAAAATCTTATCTATTTTGTTTTCTTAATTTTCCCAAGAAAAGTCAACTTGATGTTATACTTAGAATCAGAGATAATATAATTGATAAGAAATTAGACCTTTTATTTATGGTATACTAATTTAAGTAGTTGATAGTGAAACTGATCTCTAATAATCAATTCCTTAGCAGGGAGACATCAGTTAGTGTCAAATGCCATGTCTCAATAACAGCCATTGAGAAATCATGTATATAATTATGAGAAGATGATACTTGAAGGCGCATTCAACTTAAAGGGGCGGGAGTTGGAGGCTGTTTTGTCTTTCAATTCTCCCAAAGGAGATATGGAGAATGACCTTTCATGTAAGTCAATAAGCATAAAGAATAAAGACAACTATGTTAATTTGTCAATATCAACAAGTAACTTCACCGGGAGGAACCTCCAGTCACCTTTGCCACAGACATGCTATCCTTCTCCAAAAGACAACGCTGCAACTAAATTGCAGAAAGTTTACAGAAGTTTCAGAACAAGGAGGCAACTAGCAGATTGCGCAGTTCTTGCTGAGCAGAGATGGTAACTATTTATCACATTTGTTCTGTCCTATCAAATAAACATCAATACGTGTGTGTCCATTTATACACTTATTAAAGCAACACGGACTGTAGCTAATTTATTCTCCTTGATTTGAGCGTATTGTTCTAAATTCAGAGGAGTTTTATTTGATTTAAACTACAGGTGGAAGGTGTTGGATTTGGCTGAGCTGAGGCAGAGTTCCATATCATTTTTCGACATCGAGAAGCCGGAGACTGCTATTTCCCGTTGGTCAAGGGCAAGAACTAGAGCTGCCAAGGTAGCTTTTAAATCATGCCATGTACTTTACGAATATGTTTACTTCGTTGTTTGCATTTTAAAAGTTGCTGTTGTTGTTTGCTTTTTAAAAGCTGCTGAGACTGAGAGTCTCCTGTATTTGTTGGCAGGTGGGAAAGGGGCTATCAAAGGACGCGAAGGCTCGTAAACTTGCCTTACAGCACTGGCTAGAGGCAGTAAGTTTCGCAGCTAAAACTGCGCAGTAAAAATGTAGAATCATTAAAACATTAGTTTTTTTCTTTCTCTAAATACTTGCCACTCATTCAACAACAGATCGATCCTCGGCATCGTTATGGTCATAATCTTCAATTTTATTATGCCAGATGGCTCCATTGTGAGAGCGCTCAACCTTTCTTTTATTGGTAAGCTTGCACTGGTCCAGAGAGGAGTGTAAGTGATCATGGTATATGATTGATGTATATTAACTAACCTTCAAAATGCAGGCTTGATATTGGACAAGGCAAGGAAATCAACCATGAAAGATGTCCAAGGTCAAAGCTTCAACAACAGTGCATCAAATATCTGGGTCCAGTAAGTTTTCTAAGTTTTTTCGTAAGAAGGCCTAAGTTCATGAATTTAGAGTAAAATCCGAGTACTTGTGTGTAGCTTAACTGTCAAGCAACACGGTAACACGATTTTAATATCTTTCTTGTCCAGGTGGAGAGAGAAGATTATGAAGTCACAATAGAAAATGGGCGACTCTTCTATAAACAGAGCAGGAAGCTCGTTGAAACTTACGGAGACGCTAAGTGGATTTTTGTGCTCAGCACATCCCAAACTTTATATATTGGACAGAAAACTAAGGGCAAATTTCAACATTCAAGCTTCCTGGCTGGTGGAGCTACGTTGTCTGCAGGAAGATTGGTAGCAGAAGGTGGTGTGATTAAGGTATCTTGAGTGAAGATTGATTCTCTACATTGCTCTGCTTCCTCTTTGATTGTTTGCTAAACTGACACTAAATCTTTCTTCACTCCAAAGGCTGTTTGGGCTCATAGTGGCCACTATCTTCCCACAGAAGAAAACTTCCAGGCATTCTTGTCATTCCTCAAACAACACGGCGTGGATATTACAGATGTAGAGGTAAAGATGCGACATCTTGTTTTCTTTCAATATATCTTCTGCCAAAACAAATAATGCAAAGACTTTATATTTGTGGCCATGCTATTATGCTTTTAGGAGCTTGACTTAAGCATTAAAACAATTTAAGACAAGTTTTATACTTCCTTCTATTATGTTGAACCCAGGAAAACCCCAGAGAAGATGAAGAAGAAATGAACCGAGTGGAAAAGGATCTCACCTCCAGAGGCAATTCTTCGCATGCAGAGGTACCTCATGACGGTAATTCAGAAACTTCTGACACATCAGCTGAGATGGTATCTGACTTGAGAAATGAGGATTCTACTGCCGAGTCCAACTCTCATCCGCAATCTTCAAAATTGTCCAGAAGACTAAGGTCAAAATTATCCACACTTGAAATACCAAGACGAGACAATACGTCAGACATTCTTCGGAGGCATTCACATTCACATTCGTTAAGTGTGTATTTTTTGGCTCCGGATTCATTCTCTGATGGTTATGAGACAGCAGAAGAAGATGAGACAGCAGAAGGATCATATATTTATGAGTCAGAATTTATGGTTTCCAAATCGAACTTGTTTGTTGAATATCAAGGGGAAGGTCAAAACGATCCTATACCAAGAGAAAAAATAATGAAGAGAATAGATTCACACAAATCCATGAAGTCATATCAGTTGGCCAATCAGTTATCTACCAAATGGACAACAGGTGTTGGACCAAGGATTGGTTGCATGAGAGACTACCCTTCAGAATTACAGTTTCGAATTCTGGAACATCAAAATTTGTCTCCTAGGAGCAGATCTCTATCTCAATCCCCATTTTCCAAGACATCCACAATCTCTCGTTTCGCCCAAAAGCCATAGTTCGATACTTTGACTCACTCTATCAGATCATTTTATTCTGATAGGTTGTTCGTACAGCAAACCAATTAACTGACCGTATACAGTTGAAGGTCAAACTGAGAGGTCCTAAGATTCTGTTGCAGTACAAAAAAAGGAATGTAAGTTCGTAGTTTCTGTAGGTCGTGTAGTATGTGTACAAGAACCAGAGGATTTTTCAAGCTCTGGTTCCAAGTGGAGAAAGAGGAAGAAGCATCATGTAAAACATTCTAAGAGGGTCTTCCATTGCAAATTGAACGCCCTGTCACCAGATAATTAACTAAGTGTTAATTAGAAGAGCGAAAGCTTGAGTATGGTAGCCATTCCAAATATGGAGTATGTCAGGTCAGCTTAAGTGGCATGTAATGCCCTCTTTAAATGATTAGTCCCATTGTATTACACTATTACATCTTCAACAAGATGTTGTCATACATTATATCTGCCAAAAGAAGAAGAAATAGTTTACATGATACAACAAAAGTTATCTACCAATGCCAGCAAGCTCCTCTCCCATGTTATCTACAAATGATTGGCATTCGCTAGATGAATGGAAATAAGGCGTATTCGGCATAAAAAAGATTCCAGATAAAACGATAGAACCCCGAAATTGCCTCCTGCATCATAGAATTGGAAATCGAAAATTTCAAGAGAAAGGGAAAAAATTACTTTAACGTGCCAGCAAAAAAGGTCTCCAAAACTACCAAAAAGAAGATGCAAAACAAAGGTAGGGTTGCATAATATGGTTTAGATTTTGAAAATATAGAAAATATTAAAAAACAACCTACAATTATTTTCAAGGAAAACGAGGAAGAGTGTGTTACCTTGGTGTAATTAGCTTGTTCCAACACCCGCGTCTGAAATATAAGGGGAAGAAATTGATACGGTGATTTGATAATTTCATATTTTTTGCATCATGATTTTTATTGAACAAAAGACACGAAGCTTTCAGAGACATTTATGTACCAATAAGCATAAACTTGTAAAAACTGCCAAAAGTCTATGCGTTACCATAGATAATATGAAGGGGGGAAAAGAAAGATGAAAAAAGAAGCAGCAGTAACATATTTTGTTTGGACTATAGAAGTATAAAATAAAGGGGAAGAGAAAAATCAAGAACATATAATTAAAAGAAGCAACATGAATAATGCATGAAAATCCATCTGGGCAGTAAGGACAGCTACGAAAGTTATGAACCCAAAGGAACAAACCTGAAAAATCAAGCTTGATGCAAAAAATATATGAGATGGTATCAGCAACCAGCGCCTGAAAGCCTGTAAACAGATGCCAGAATTTACATATGGTTGGTTTTAGTGAAAGAAAATATAACGAACTTGATGTTAGTGACCGCCAAATAACATGACTTTGTATTTACCTGTGGAAAATAAATTGCTGCCAGTATTGAAACGATATAGTTCAACAGCAAAATTCCAGAACCAAGGAAAGCGATATTTCGAACTCCTAGTTTAGTAGCAAAGGTTGAGATCTGAAACCTAAAATAGTTATTACATTCAACTCATCATTAGATGAAAGATGAAATCACTTACAGAGGATGAATATGCATTCAATACACACATGCATGCACAACTAATAGAGTCCATAAATAATATAAAAGTTATATTAAGTCTAACTTCTCATGAGTCATGTACAATGTGGCTCATTTTCCAAACTGATGCATCGCACAGCACCTACACCCTAATTAAAAGAAAATGCTGTTTCATAGAAACAAAAAAAAAAAAGTATTGTATATACAACTCAGCAAATCAAGATAAATAGATCACAGCTCTGCAGAGTTAATCCAACTTTATCTGAAAACTTACTTGCGATCCCCCTCAACATCTGGGAGATCTTTTGTTATAGCAATTACCAGTGCAAACAATGTTACAAAGGTTGTGATGAAAACCACAGGAGAGCTGCAAAATGAGAGATACATTAATAAACACATGGCAAGTTATCAAAATATAAGTTGTCAAAATGAAAAAAAAAATGAATAAAAAACTAGTGTCTTCCTGGACTTATTGGCACATTAGTGAAGCATAGCTTTACTAAGAAAACACAAAAAACTGACTCGACCATTTCAAGGAGGAGGCTTCCAAACATGGTGTCACTCATCAAGAGATCTAACTCAACAGTTTCCTCTTTTAAATTTTAGCCTTTTTAACTAGAATAACATAAATTCATGAGTTCTGTAGTCTTCAGAGAGCCTTATGCTAGAATCAGGCACCTTCAACCTAATATACTTCACATTACCCGGTTACAAATAAGTTGCAAATGGTTAAGTCTAACGAACCTCCACTGAAAGGTAAGTCCAAGAGCAGCTCTAGTAGCATAATACACACCGAAGTTAAGAAGAAAACCCCTTACCTGCACATGCTGCTTCTGTCATTCTTTATACAATGGTATGAACTTATGAGCATACAAATCATATAAAGAAAGGATTCAACTGAAAGAGTTGAACTGAATCAATGCAGTATCCATTTTATTTTCAAGAAAAATCAATAAAACAGCACTATGCATGCAAAGTTTGAGGGGAAAGGGGAATGATTTTTACCGTGGCAATAATAAGAAATGCTGCTACAGGAAATTTTTTCATTCTAAAAGGAGGAACAGAATATATGGTTCCAAGAAGAAGGCCAAGAGTGTAAAGAGAAAAAATAAAAGGTCCAAAGTTCAGTCCAACGATCAACAGTCCTGCTGCAGCAAAAAATATCACCAAAAGCCATGCGGATTGAACTGAAAGATCTCCTGCAGCTATAGGTAAATAGGGTTTGTTTACCCTGAAGAACACAGACATAAAAGCTAACTTAGATTCATGTGGCAAGGAGATTAGTCATCTAGCAGCTTGAAAAAGTTCAAATTTAAGCAATGGAATCTTGAAATGCAACTGTTCTGGATTTGAAGCAACTTTAAAAGATTTGTAGCAACTTAGCAATAAATAAGCAATGACCAGGTAATACAAAGCTATGAGGAGGACAAACTGTATACATCTGCATCATACTTGTCAATACTAATGTCATAAATTTGATTGATGCCAACAATATAACCATTCCCACATATTAAGGCAAAAAGGCCTGAGAATGCCTTGAGCAAAAGTGACCACTTTATCAGATTTGTATTCTCGATCAATGCTCTTGACACCAAAGCACTGTAGGTACAAAAAATGAAAATGAAACTAAGTATGCTTGGCATGAAGTAGCCAAAAAAATCCAAAAAAAAAAAATGGCAGCAAAGTTTGATGTCACTCACAAAGAGCCTAATGCTGTACCACGTATAGTATGGGGTCGTAAAAATCTCCAACACGCAACCCTGAAAGCCGAAACTCTCTCTGCAATCGAATGATCAGGTTCAGCAGCTCCAGCTTGACTGCAGGCCTGGGAGAATTTGATTCCATTAAAATGATTCAACATATTCACTAAAGAATGGTGATTAAACAGACTAAAGTCAACTAAATCAAGATCAAATTTCATGAAATATCACTTCTTAGAGACCAACACAAACATTTACAGGCCTAGGGCAAGTTGAACCATATAGATATGTGTGTTTAAGATGAAGCTTATATGCTTCATTATTTTTAAATGCATCTGCAATTTCTTCAAAAACCAACTTGGCCACTTAGATTGTAATCATAATGCAATTTGCATTTAATTAGATCATATGTCATGTTAGTTAAGTCAAATAAACTATAATTTATATAAAAATATATGAAAATCAATTTTGAAGTAACTAATTTAGCTTGTTATGCTTTCTTAGGATTCTCCAAAAAAAGTCAACCAACTCTACTCTTAGAGGAGTATTATCATTACAGTCAGTGTTTGTGGCTACGTTGGTCAACTATCAATGGGCGAGTGTATTGAGGAAAGCAGAGATAGTTGAAAGAAAAGTGTAATGGATTATGGAAAGAAATACAAACCGTGATGGAATAGGTTCTCTGTTGTCTCTTGGAAAGAGGCTTAGAGCGACTTGTGTGATAAAATAGGGTAGGCGAATTGTAGTTTGTGGAGAATCGTAAGGACAAATTGGATGGGTGACATGGTAATTTAGTGGAATAGGAAGAATTTGTGGTAGGAAGAATAGAAGGAGACCGAATTGAAGTGGAAGAAGAAGAAAGCTCCATGCGGAGCATAAGGTAGCATTAGCAAATAGCAACACACAGGAAGGAAGGGAAGCAGAGGAAACGGCAGAAATAGTTGTGTATGTGTGGTGGCTTAACTACTAACAAGTAACAAGCTAGGCCATCCAATGTAGGGTCACTCTTCCCCTACGCTTCACAAAATTCATCACCCAACTTCAAAAATAGAGTCATACGATACAGTACACCTAATTTTTTAATTACACCATTAAAGTAAGTACTCCCTTCCAAAAGACTCAATTAAGGAAACAAACGTACTATACTATCTCTATCTCTCTGTTTGTAAATATAAGATCACTTTTAGATCACAAATAAAGTCTAATATATTTAACTATAAGTCTATAATGGACAAGCAAAAGAGGGAAAATGAAAATAAAGGTATATGGTTAGGGTATATTGGTAATATTATGTGCTAATAACTACATTAACTACCACCTTTAATATAATCAAATTAATAAAGCGATATTATATTTAGGAACAGGGGGAGTACTCAATTAAGAGCTGATAATTTTAATGATTTTGGTCTAAATATAATAGTGCATCTCATATTGCCTACTCAATTAATGTGTTTTTTCTACTTAACCTTACATATTTATTAATAATTACGTATTTCTCTCTTTTAAAAGTATCTTAATAAATATGGACAATATTATGATTCTATCAACGTTATGTTATAATTGAAGCTAATCTTAAATATATTACCAAGACCATTATAGTTATAAGTCAACTTAGTAAGTAGTAAGTATTCTTATTTAACTATTGCTATCAAAAAAGAGTATTCTTATTTAACTGTTTTATATCCACTTGATACGATTAAAGTTCCCCGCAAAAAGAGTTTTAATTTATTCAGATTTCCAAGCACACACTTTTCTTATAAGTGTTATTCAAGTGGTTGCAATACAGTTAAATCATTTTATATAGCAGTAAAAATACTAGTTGTTACAAAAAAAAATACTAGGTGTGTTACACTTATCTCATATTCTCTTCTCAATCTCATTTAATGTTTTTTTCTTACTTTACCCCTAATTTTCTTTCATATTTACTTAATTATTTATGTATTTCTCTTTATTAAAAAATTCATAATAAATATGAGTAATTTAGAGGGAAAAAACATTAACGCAACCAACCAACTAACTTTTGTTTTCGTGTTTTGGCGGCTTCTCTTTCGCGCTTCGAAATTTTTTTACAGTGATGGATCCAGTTGAACCGAACCCTAATTTCCCCGCCGCCGTCGACGACGATGACGACCCACCGGTTTTGAGCTCCGCCGCCCTAGCCGCGCTCAAAGAATTTCTCTCCGAACAGAACCACTCCGTCGCCGACTCCGATTCGGCAGCGGAGGAGGTTTCTCTGGTCTCCGAGGATTGGAGGTTAAGCCAATTCTGGTACACTGCTGAAACCGCAAACACCTTAGCCGAAGAAATCATCACTCTCTCCCAAGGCACCGACCATTCTCGAGTCGCTTGCATCGCTTGCCCTACTCTTTATGCCTATCTTAAGGTTCCATTCTCGACTTTCATTTCCTTGTAATACGTTCATGCACGCTTTATTTATGTTGATTCGTCGGTTTTTCTTTTTCTTGTGGCCAGAAAATGCATCCTAGTGTTTCACTGCAGCTTCTAGAGTATGACAAACGTTTTGAGCAATATGGAAGTGATTACACTTATTATGATTTTAACAAACCTCATGAGTTGCCTTTGGAATTGAAGAATGCCTTCAAGGTTGTGGTGGCCGATCCTCCTTACTTGGTGAGGATTTTGTTCCAGCTCAAAGTTTTTTTATCATAAATTGCATGCCTCTTAATTTCTTCCAGGTCTGCTATTGTAATAGTTATAAGTTATAATTATAATATAATTATATTACTTTAGGCTGGACTGTAGTTAACTAGTTATGGTCTCCTGAAACTTTGATTATTGCTTTTTAAATATAACTCTGTCATTATGCGAAGCTGATATGTAGGTAGGTATTGTAGGTTTTACGATCACTAATCAGTATTTTCTTTTGATTGAGGATGGTGTTTTACATCATAGAAAGTTTGTTTTTGTTTAGCTTAGCACAAGATGTCATGGCCTATCTACTAGCTATGTTTCATTGAGTTGAGCTGTATATGCTATTGCTATATACTTTTCTATTAGTAGATGCATCTAAGGCTGTGACATTTCCTGAGGATTTGCTGCGTGTCATTGTGAGCCATGTGATTTGTGAAGCTTTTTGCTTATTCTCATGATTGCTATTGTAGATGCGCCTTCAGTAAATGATTGAAGTTCATAGTATGACTTGTGAATATTTGTGTGGTGATAGAGCAAAGAGTGCTTGGAGAAGGTTGCTGAAACGATTTCTTTTCTCAAACAACCAGGAGAGTCACATTTGCTTCTACTCACTGGTATAAATGAAAATTCTCCTTCATAGCTATCTAATGTTTTATGTTTGATTGTGAAATGAATAATAATGCATTGCACGTGACCTGTCAATCCAATATTATTTTGACTAAAACAACACATGGGCTTTTTATAACACTGTATTCCATTTGATTGTAGGTGAAGTGCAGAAAGAAAGAGCGGCTGAGGTCCTGGGTTTGCATCCTTGTGGTTTTAGACCACAGCACTCCAGCAAACTTGGAAATGAGTTTCGGCTCTTCACAAGCTATGACCCTGGAACGAGACTAGGCGGGTGGGAAAAATAGGCAAGTTCTTTCTATTCATTGGTTTTGAATCTTCAATACTGTACTAGGAACATTTCTTGGATAATTTAGGTGTCTTAAAATTCGATTTCAGGTATGATGGTGGAGAGTGATTGGACTCTCTTGTCTGTCACTTAACTTCCACTTCGTGGTAACCTTTGTTGCCTCTGTTTCAATGTCCCAATGATAGAGCACAGTAAAAAAAATTTGTCGACGTGATATTTTTTACTTGCTCGTTTGAGCTTCTAACCCCAGTTCCTGTGATGGGATGAGTTATTTTTATTCTAGTTTGTTGATTTATTAGAAGTATTTTTTAGATTCGATTTAATTTAGGCTTAGCTTATTCTATTAATATAATTATCCGTTTACCCTGCCTGATTTTTCCCGTTTTCATGAATAGAGCTCCATGCGATTTGCTAGCACTCAGCAGCCGTTTAGAGTATTATTATCAGTAAATCTCTTTTTCCCATACAAGTAATCGACAAACATACTTTGGCTTGCAACTGACATGGACAGAGCATGCAAGAGTTTCAAATTGAGTCTTGATAATGCAAGTTCAAACTTCAAAGCAATGAAAGTTAATATCCACAACAACTATAGTTTGTCAAAGCATTCCCATCTAACCAAGGTTGAAAAATGAAGCTGGTCACGATAAAAAGTAGTGTAGTTGTTAATTGAAGTTACAAAACAAAGTGCACAGAACACAAAAAAACGCATATAAGACATAGTCTTGGTCCACAAAGGACCAAAGTGCTCTCTTATTTCCTAGCCACCCTCCTTAGACAGCAGAATGAGCAGAATATTGGTCAATATTGGTCACCACTTGTCGCCATCGTTCTCATCGGTAGCTGGTCTTACGATGAGAACCGGAGTTTTTGCATGATTAGCACAATAATCACTTACACTTCCCAGAAGTGCCCTGCAACACATGGTACAAATGATTGACTTGGTAGTCAAATGCTGGATGGATTCAAGTTCTTGGACAAGTTTATAGAATTAGAGTTATGGTAAAGACTAAAGAGCCTGAATAATTAATTTATGACCTGGAAACGGGACCAAGGCCACGGCTACCCACAACGAGGAGATCAGCATGTACTTGATCTGCAGCATCACATACCATTTCCCTCGCATCTCCTTTCATAATCATTGTCTCTGCTTTCACCTACACCCTCTTCTCATCAATATATGCTTCTTAATCATGGCCATTTAATAGTCACTTCAGCGATACTTAATTAGCTTACCATTTTATCTTTGCACATCTGTAATGCCCTGCTCAGTATGGCAGCAGAAGATTTTTTCCTTGCTTTCTCCAACGATTCAAGTGTTTCCCCCGTCGTATCAAACACTGTTCACAAAAAAATAGTTACTCTATAATTATATTAACTATTAATTAATGTTAATTAGTAACCCTCATATTTGAAAAGGAAGAGAAGGAAGGAAAGGCAAGATAATAATAGGAACCGATTCCAGTGGGTTCAACAGGATATCCATAATCGAACAGGTTGGGCTGCACGTGCACCAGAAACAGCATGCCTCCACTCTCAGGAGAGGCCATGGGGATGAAGAGGTTGTCGAGGGCCCACCTAAGTGCATAGAAGCTACCTTTACTGTCGTCCACACCAACCACCACTTTCATCCCCATCCTCCTCTCTGTCCCCTCACACACCTGATCACCGCCCACTGCTACTCCATTTACCTCCATTTCTCTCTGAAACCTTTGCCTCAAGTGATGCAGCTTTCCCGCCATTTTAAGTTCTTCAGCTCCACCGCTTTGTTTTTGACCATATTCAGCTTCACCGCTAGGAACCATTATTCGACACGTGGCAGCATGTTGGGTGTGCCAATAAACCTATAGCGAATACGTGTAAACATTGCGGTACTGCTGGCCATGGAGTAGGAGATAGTCGTATAAGCTTATATAATGTTTATATCAGTGTGTGTTAACATGATAGAACAAAATGGAAAATTTATTGCTTAGTATTCTACGCTTAATGATGAGGAAATATATTCTACACTCGTGTTCTAATTTGCACAAGGCTCAAATTTTAGGGTTAATATTTTTTTTGGTAAAGACCAAAAAATGATACATAACTATTGGCTAAGGAACAAAAAGAGTACATAATTATTCTAAGGTTCAAAAATGATACCCAACTTTTATCATGTGATAAAAATGATATTTTCACTAATATGACAATAATATTATACATGAAATGTCTAAAATGCCCTTATAATTAAATAAACTTTTACCGGGATAATTAATTTATAGGGACATTTTGGACATTTCATGTATAATATTATTGTCATATTAGTGAAAATATCATTTTTTATCACAACTTATTCCTTATGTCCAAAAATGAAATGTATCATTTTTGGGTTTTCACCCTATTTATTTTTTACCAATAAATAGTTGGGTTAAAGGTCAATTTGGCCACAAAACAATTTTCAATGTATAAATTTGGCCTATAAACAATTTTCGGTCTCAATCTGGCATATGAACAATATAAAAGGCTCATTTTGGCCTCTACTATACTGGAAAATACTAAAATACCCGTGAGACCTTTTTAATATAATTTTTAAAAATGTGGATCCCACCTTTTAAAAATAAAAAATAACCACCCCTACCCCACCCATTTCTCCTCTCTCTCCCAACCTTCACCCACCACACTCCTCTCTCTCTCCCAACCTCACCCACCGAGGTTTCACCAACAAGTGCAGCTGGCTCCTGTTGCTGCAACTTTTTGAGTCTATAGATTCAGATTTTGCTATCTCTTTTTGGGGGGTTCCAAGTAAATTCATCCATTCGCATATATAGATGATATAATAATGGTGGAGAGGAGATGGCGGGGCCATGGAAGAAGACGGCGCCAGTTAGGAGGAGAAGTGAAATAAAGAAAGATGGAGAGTGGGGAAGGAGCACAGATTCTATAATGGCATCGGACACATCTTTTAATTGGCGGGTCTCACTCTGTATGTTTATGTGTATTATGAGGTTTAGTTGAGTCTTAATATGACTAAATGTCCTCTTCCTCTTCTTTTCTTTCTCCCTTCTTATTTAGTCTGTACATTAATTGTAGGAATCAAATCTTGGAACATATACTTAATATAGTGTGTGTGTGGGGGGCATAAGTTAGTTGACGATGGAGGTGATGAATAAGAGTAGTGGAATTGTACAGAATATGAGAAACCAACAAAAACAGTAAAGAGAGGGAGGGCATGTGTGGATTTCATTTATGGTAACATTAGTGTTGTGGACTGGTCTAACATGTTGATGAAACCTCGGTGGGTGAGGTTGGGAGAGAGAGAGGAGTGTGGTGGGTGAAGGTTGGGAGAGAGAGAGAGGAGAAAGGGGTGGGGTAGGGGTGATTATTTTTTATTTTTAAAAGGTGGGACCCACATCTTTAAAAATTATATTAAATAGGTCTCAAGGGTATTTTAGTATTTTCCAGTAGAGTAGTGGCCAAAATGAGCCTTTTATATTGTTCATAAGCCAGATTGAGACTGAAATTTGTTTATAGGCCAAATTGATACATTGAAAATTGTTTGGTGGCCAAATTGACCTTTAACCCTAAATAGTTACTCAGGTATTAATTTGGTTAACGAAAAATAAAAATGGGATAATAAACAATAAAAGTTCCCATATTGACCACTACCCCAACACCATTTAGTTGGTTCTAATGGTGTTAGTGAAAGTGTCACGTCCTCAAGAAATTGAAAATATGGAATCCAAAAAAAGATTTATTTCCTTTTTATTTTTCATTAGCCAAATTGAAAATGTTTATTATCTATTAGCCAGAATAAATATTAACCCCAAATTTCAACCAAATTCTATCAAACTTAATTACATCTTCTTTTTTTTCCTGATAGTTGTATAATATTAGTTGAATGGCGCTTGCTTAAAGCGCCTATTCTATAATTCAGGAGGAAACATAAACTGCCCATGTTATGTTGTGGGAACTAGGAAGGCTTGTATTGATGATTAGTTTTAAATATGATCAATCTACACCATCATTTGGTTAGCTCTCTTTACTCAAAATTGATAAGTAGGAAAAGTCTTCATAGTGCTTAAGACCAGCTTGTTTTAGATTAGCGAAAAAGTAATTTGCTGGTTAAATATGTCAAGTAAAAGTTATTGGGAGAAATGACTTGAGCATGGAAGGAATGTGTTGAGAAAAAAGAAGTAGAGGTAATTAATTTGAGATCTAACCCAATACATTTAATATAAAAAAAGTTTCACGAAATGAAGAAATTAAAGAAGAGCCTCACAGGTCTCACTTTAATTATCATCGTAGTCAAGAAGACATTTTTGCTCCATTTTGTTATTCTAAACCCTAATGTTGTGACTAATACTCAATAACTTGTCACATGTGGTTAGAACGTTTTTATTTGCATTTCAAACACTTGCTATTAGTCAAAGTGCAAATACTTTAATTTCACCATTTTATGAGACATTTTCTATACTATGTGTGTTGAATATAACCTCTAATTAATTGAGCAAAAGAATTAATTGATCAACTCTCTTGCGTACAAAGTCAGTAACCCATGAAAACTGATTCTCACGATCGTCGCACAATCAGTGAAAAGTTACGCTATTATTGTTTACATATATTATTATAGGCATATTTATTGAAGTTGTTATTTATGAATTATGAGGAACTGGATTATGAAATTATCTTTTCAAAGCAAAATCCTGACATTTTCGACTTCATTATTGCTGTTCCAGATGAAGCATAAGATCTGGCCCCAATCGTGTTTTATTGAATCTCTTAATTTAAATTTAATAGAGACAAGGGCACAAGTTGGACAGTACATACATACATTCACGCAAAAACTAGCTTACATTCATATTTAAGATTTTTTTTTTTTTCAAAGAGAAGTGTCTCTCTGAAAGAAAAGGGCACACGTATCCACCATTGATGCAAGGAAGGTGAGCATATGATGAGTTGGGACTAATGCTTTTGGCGAAGCTCCATGTGAGGTTTCACAATGAGAATTGGTGTCTTTGCATGGTGTGCGCAATAATCGCTCACACTTCCCAAAATTGCCCTGCCATCCCCACAACATTCAATTCAAATCATTATTTAAAACCATTTATTTATCTCCTTTTCATTGTTGAATAAAATATATAACGCGAGATGACTAAGAAATACAACCTCTTGAAGGTGCCGAGGCCGCGGCTGCCAACGACAAGGAGATCAACTTGCATTTTCTCTGCAGCCTCACATATCATTTCTCTTGGATCTCCATTCATGCTTATGTCTTCTGCTCTCACCTGCTCATCATTCATTATATATCATTCTTCATCCAATAACATATTAAATTTTGGGTTAAACCAACTTTTGGTCCCTATAGTTTGTTGTAATTTGGGTTTTAGTCCCTGAAGTTTAAAAGTGGAGGTTTTGGTCCTTATAGTTTACATTCATTTTGGTTTTAGTCCCTATACTTTCAAAGAAGAGGTTTTAGTCCTTGAAGTTTTATTTTGTTCAAATAAATAGTCCCTATAGCTTGAGAAGGATTAAATTGTGATAAATAAGCTGACATGTCAGCCTTAATTATGATGATGTGGTAAGTTGACATGGAAAAATTATAAATATACAAATAAAAACCATTATTTTTTTTTAAAAAAGGAAAATCTATTTTTAAAAACGCTTATTATGTATCTTCACCCGCCGCTCCCTCTCAGCCTCTTTCGCCGCCGCCGCCGCCCATTAACTGAAGGTAGGATTTGAGGGAGCAAAGGTGTTTTTCCATGCCAAGGGTGGTGGGCTGAGATCTGGTGGGTAGACTTATGGATTAAAGATTCAATTTGCCCATAAGCTTTGGGGAGAAGAGAGCCATGTTTACCAGTAGCAGTGGTGTCTCAAGGTATGCTATGGGCCTATGGCTAATGGCTGCCTCCTACGCTATTTATTTCTGTGTATGTCAATATACAATAAAGAGTGAAAGGAAGATTTCGGTCTTTGTGGGGAGTTTGATTTGGATGCATTCTACGGATTTCAGACTTTATATATTTCATTATTTATATATAAGCTATGGAAATAGATTGAATGCCTGCGAGAGATGAAGAAGCTATCTGGAAATTTTGATTCTGTGAATTACAGTAACTTCCATAATTGACGCCGTAGAAGAAGAAGCTATCTGGAAAGCTTTTTGTTTTTTTTTAAATAGATTTTCCTTTTTTTAAAAAAATAATGGTTTTTATTTGTATATTTATAATTTTTTCCACGTCAGCTTACCACATCATCATAATTAAAGCTGACATGTCAGCTTATTTATCACCATTTAATCATTCTCAAACTATAGAGACCATTTATTTGAACAAAATGAAACTTCAAGGACTAAAACCTCTTCTTTGAAAGTATAGGGACTACAACCAAAATGAATGTAAACTACAAGGACCAAAACCTCCACTTTTAAACTTCAGGGACTAAAACCCAAATCACACCAAACTATAGGGACCAAAAGTTGGTTTAACCCTTAAATTTTAAACCTCTAATATTAAAACGATTCATCTATCTGTGTGGTATACCATATGAATTTGAGTGATTAACTTAAAGTGGTTATAGTATTACTTACATGCTTGTCTCTGCACATATGCAATGCCTTAGAGAGTATCCTGGCAGATATTTCTTCCTGACCTTTCTTCACCGCATCCATCACTGCAGGCGCTGTGTATGCCGCTGTTCATCCCTCCAACACAACATACACATCAATTAATTCATCACTTGCAAAAAATAATTAATATCACACCCTTAATTTCTCCGAAAAATTCAAAGTCACCTTATAAAATTTAGGAAAGAGAGTAATAATCAATAATAAGCCTCCCTAATTATACGGTCAAGTGATCAACGCATGCAGAATTATTTAATAGAATAGAAATATTAATAAACTGATTAGTGTGGCTTGATTAAATAAGTAGAGAGGGAGTAGAAAGGAACCGGGTCCAACTGGATAGAGTGCTGGGTGAAAGATGGGCTGCACATGAACCACAAACAGCATGCCCTCCTCCTCGTTAGCAATGGGAGCAAAGAGGTTATCAAGGGCCCACTTGAGGGCATAAAAGCTGCCCTCACTCTCATCAATGGCCACCATCGCCTTCATCTTCATCCCTCGTCCCACCGGATCACTACCCTTCTCAGCCGTCGTCATCATTTCTCACTGTATCTCAAGCTCTCACGCTGATTCATTAGCATCTTATTACTGTGGGACTTTCATTAGTATCCTGGTTTTTGTGTCTCTTTCTTCCTTGACGCGTGGCACTACCGCAGCTATTATGTGTTTTTTGGCATCACACTTGTCACCTTTCCTCCTATATGTTACCAAACGTTTCATGCACTAACCAGCCCGCACCTTCCTTATTTAATTTCACATTCACATTACTATGAACTGCCCACCCACAAGTTTTAACTACGTGACAAGAAGTCGAAGCACTGTCTTTTGTTTTTGAGTGGGGTCTCTCCAATTTTACCCTATACCGAATGTTGTGCTGACACATGGAACGACGCTCATTGGAGGATCTGTCCAATCAAGGGAAAATTGGATCATTTTAATTACTTTAATAGTGAAATAAATTGTATTCGTTACTAATTTAAGGTGTCTAACTAGTAATTCAAGGTGGTTATTAAAAGGTAAAAATAGAGTCATTGCCAATTGTTTATATGAACTTTTTTATTAATAATAAATATATAATTTCAATCACACCTCGCACGTAGGGGTGTGAATAAGTCGGTCTAGGTCAGACTTTTGCTAAATGGGTCTATGTTTGAAACAATGAAATGAAAATTGAGTATGGTTTGAGCTTAAATGCAAACTTTTTTTTCAGCCCCATACTTGAGCCTTTGAAAAGCCTATCAAAGTCTGAAACATTTTTAAGGTCTGTTTACAATGTAGACTTTTTAAAAGGCTTTACATTTGGATAGTTTGCTTTAATGTAAGTTTTTAATAGGTCTCAAAGTCTATATATTTCTACTCATAAGCTTTTGATATACCGCAAACACTTATCAAACAATATAATATGTGTATAAAATAATTTTAATAAAATTATTTATATAATACTTTTTAATACTCTCTCCGGTCCTAAATATAAGACCTAATTGATTTTTTTAGAAAATCCTATAAAAGAGTAAAATAAGTTAATTATAAATTGATTTACCTAATTTTTTCTCTTAGATTAGTTTATTTTATCTATAAACTAATGTATAATCTAAAAATATATCAAATATGTCATGATTTAATAGCCTATTTCGCAACCTTAACCTCTCCAAAAAAAAGTCAATTAGATCTTATATTTAGGACCGAAGGTAATACTAAACAAGTCATTTTTAAAGGCATGCAAGCGAGACTTTATTGAAATATAGGTCTGGTCTGTTTACATAATAAGGCTTGTAAGTGACTTTGAGCTGACTTATTTAATAAATAGGTCAGGTCAGACAATAACAATAAGCTACCTTTTTAAGGTCTAGCCTATTTATACTTGTTATATAATTATTCTAGCTAGATGCGTCTTTTCTTCAATTATGAATTTGAAACTTCTATGATTTCCGATTGTAGAAGGGTATTTTGCAACGCATAAGCCCAAAACTCGAATCATTAATCAAAACTTGTATCCAAGAAGGATGCGTCTTATATAGCTTTGGCCTGTCAGTGTGTGTGTATATAATAATATACATATAGCTATAATAATATAAATTTAACGGGCGGTTTCTGGCTTTGGTAGACTTGAGAAGCAAAGGCTAAATCTGACATATACGACAACAGTAAGTTGAGTATATTGACAGTGCTTTTCATTTTAACTTGTAAGTTTCAACGTACGATATATAAGTCTTGCTTTCAGCGTCAACATTCAAATATCATTTTTCGTCTCTTCTAATACATACAACTCATCAGTCTTCTCGATCAACATTTGCTTTTATTACCATCTAAGGTTCTTCCACACATTCGAGTGCTACTCACGTTCTGGTAGGTCCCACCGTAACAAATTAATTAGCTAGGAACATATCAATGTCTCTATCAACCACTGTCGTGGCTAATTAACCAATGGTCAATTATCATTTTTGCGCTCTATTCCGTCCATAAATTAAATGAAAGAGATGATAATTGTATGGAGGTTGTATCTGTGAAAATTCCGTGTACATGGACCTAAATCAATTACTACGCTCAAACTTACAAACATCAGACATAATTAGATTGAAATTTCTAGCCATACAGGATAATAGTAGTTGACTACTTGACTTGGAGTTATTACCTTGCTTGTACTACTACTTCATCTTCTCGGACATAATTTCCGTGTTCATTTCTTGGGTTTTGCTTTCATTTCATCAGAATCTTGGATTCCACGATCTTCCTTAGAGTAAACGAAGCCTCTCTTCATCGCCTGGCAACCTATGTCACTAAATATCCTCTTTCCGCATCTCTCCCAGTTTCAGGATTCTCTCTAGCTAGTAACTAGAGTAAGTATAAGAATATGTTCTCATAAACTAATCTATATATACATGTAACTGTCGTTTTAATTCTTTCAACATCTCAAGAACAACCTGGGACCTTGTCTTATATTTGACATAGATCGCTCTTCATTATTCACTTATTCTCTCCTTAATTAAAGTCCACTAGCAGGTTATTAACTTTTAGATTGCTCGATATTATATGATAATTATTTCAGTTATTGGGGGAGAATAGAATGATGAATCAGCAGGGGAAGAAGGATGATATTATTGTATTCGACAAATTCACATGGAAGATTGAGAACTTCTCTAAACAAAATGCCACCAGTCTGCGCTCCAAGCCCTTCAAAATCTACGGTTTTAAATGGTACGTACGTTAATCTTATTGATCAGTGAGTCCAATAAAATTGAGCTTTGTGAACATTTAAGTCAAATAGCTAGTAATAATTAAATACTGAATTATGAATGTGGTGGGTTTGGATGAAGTACAGGAAGATGCATGTGCAACCATTGAGGAGGGACGTGGATCATTTTTCTGTGTATTTAACGGTGGCGGATTCCTTACCGCCATATGGATGGAGCAGAAACACGTATTTCAAGCTGGTCCTCGTTAATCAGATCAACCCCGACAAGTCTATTATCAAAGGTACCAATTAACAAGTCTTTTTCCTATTTAGCTTTGTTAGCTGGTTCTGTTTATCTAAGTATTTACTCACAAAATGAACGGTTTTTAATTTGATGATAGATATTATTTTTTAAAATTAATTATTGAACTCTCAAACTATATTGATGGCAACACATTTTTTTTTAAAAAAAAAGAAGTACGACTACTAATAATCTAAAGTGGGCCGGTCGGGTACTATCTTGGGATATTTGCCAGCATAATACCTAAATAAATAAATTTAAGTGCACGTCCAATAATACTTCTTCCATTTATCTATCTATGATTATAATTATTTAAGTCTAAGGTTTTCATACATCAATTGATTAATTAAAAATTAGACTAAATCATACTTTTGGTCATTTTTATTTGCATCAAAATTCAATTTAGTTATTTATGTCTAGAAAGTACATTTTTGACAATTTTTCGGTAACACTGTTGTTTCACTTAACAATAGTGAACAATGAGTTAGTAAAATCTAAAGGATTTTTGAAATTAAAAAAAAAATCTAAAGGATTCTTTTATAATTAAATGTGGATAAAAATGATAAATTTTTTTAAAAATTTTCTTTAGTCTAAAAATTACTACTATTATCAATAACATTTGATTTTAAAAACTTAAGTATACTTAGTCTAAAAGTACTATTATCAATAAATTTTATTCAAATTGCATGTATGCATTAATTCCCAGAAACACAGCAGAAATTCAAGGGAGGACATCGTAGCTGGGGCTCATTCTTCGTGAACCTCAAAGACTTCTACGATACCAAACAAGGATACCTCCTCAAGAACACATGTATCATCGAAGCCCATATTTGTATTCCCGAAAATGCCCCCAAAATTCACCCAACCATTCTTACCAACCCCACCAATAATAATACCCTCCCTACAATCCCAGAATCCAATAATCACCATCAACAAAATATCACAGAAGCCACCCCACACAAGGAAGATAATCATCAAACATCACCAGAAGATTCCGATGAAACTAGTGACACATCAACTTCTTGCCTAACCAGCATGTCCAGTCACATTAATACAGAACTTGACGAAGTGACCCAATTCTCAGATTTAACCTTAAGAGACCTGATTGATGTGACTGATTTTGGACCAGGCGAAGAAGAAGCTTTTCTGCCTCTTTTGGAAGAAGCATGCACGTGGCATCCTCAACTCATATCATCTCAAATGGACAGAACTCGTGGGTTCAAACTATGGGCCTTTACTTCTCTAGGCCGAGTTTTATACTTTCTAAAGACTAAAAGAGTTAAGGACATGGACGAAGATGGGTGTAAGTATCTTCAAGGTCTATGGGATGAGATTGTGAAGTCGTCTGGGTTTGACTTGACTTGGTTGGAGCCTTATGTTCAATCGGCAATGATGAGTGCCAGGAATAATATGCTAAAAGTGGAGAAAGTTACGCAGAAAATGAATGATTTGGAGATTAAAGTGAAGAAGCTGAAGGATGAGTTGGCTATTGCAGAAATGGAACATGAATTAGCAAGAAGAGAGTTGGTCGAAAGCCAGCAATGTTTCCATGAGCTGGATTTGAACGCTGCATTAGATTATGCCATGTTTTAATTTTTTTTTGTTACCCAAGGGTATCCCCACCCGCGTGTCAAGTGAGACTAATCCCTCGCTGTTCTGAAGTCTCATAAAGGGGTAGACAGCTGGCCTGTGAATTTGCTCCATTCGCAAGAGCTGGGGAACATGTTTTAATTTATATGTGCTCCGTATCATGTATGTTACGTTTCTAATATGTGTGTGAGAGAGAGAGCTCGTGTGCTCAAATTTGTCTCCGATGAAAAAGAAGCAAGAGATGGATCGTTGAGGTGTGGAGCTCTGTATGAAAATTGTTGAAGGTTGTCTTTTATTAAAAATGCAATTGATTATATATACAGTTTCGTAAAAGTGTAAGGATGTAACTTGTAAGTAATTAGGTTTCTTTTAAAAGTGAGTACAGTCCAAGTACTTGTATTAATTGTGTTATATATTGAAGCGTAGTGTAAGATATTCTCTATCTTAGCAAATTGCCTTCGTGTTAATTTCAACTCTTTCAGGTTTTAATGTAAAAATGATATATAATAATATAAGTAAATATATGAGACACCCTCCTTAAATGTATATTTTTAATTATGCTAGAAGATATCCCTAAAAGAAGAGGTTTTAAACAATTATGCTAGAAGACCATAGGTTGTAATAATATACTCCCTCCGGTCCCTAATGTAAAAGCCCGAAATTTGAATGATTTCGGTACCTAATGTAAGAACTCACCCCACTTTGTCTGAACATTTATTGCAATTTTTCCAATTCTACCCCTAATCAATTTGGGTTGAATGGAGGAGAGATAAAAGAATAATTGAAAGCATTGAGAATGTAAACAACTTTTTTCTTTTTCTTCCAAAGTCTTCTCTCTCTTTAGTTTCTCCACTTATCACATTTATCATGCAACTCTCTCTCTCCACTTTTTCCAATATGCATTATTATCTCTCTCTCCAACTACAAAGGGTAGAAATGAGCCAACTAACAATAAGATGTTTTCTTAAGAAGCGGGTTTTTGGCGGCTGACTCTTGCATTAGGATCGGAGTGAGTATTAGTCATGTAGTTTGGAGGGAGATTCTTTTCGATGAATATATTAAAGCAATGACGAATAGTTCATGGTATTCATACTAACTATATATTTGTCAGATATTCTGTTCATACACACACATACATAGAAAACACAAGTATCCAAACTAATTATATATTATTCGAAATTCAACTGTAGCTTAATAGAATTAAAAAACAGTTGTAGTATACACAGACCATAGGGAGTTAGATCAGGCCGCGGTATTCTTACAATTGAATAATAAATTGAATCCAGTTCTTCCTCGTACCTTCGATTTTGATAAATTGTATAACTATTTAATTAACATTTCCTGACGTTGAAATTTCTTATTAGCTTCATTACAACTTACAGATACGTATGAGTTTGAGTTGACTTTTGTGATCTTTCGCACGTCTTGCTGTTTCTCTCTATCCTTTTGCTCATTTAATTTTAGTTTGACTTTTGGGATTCAACGACCTCACCATTTTCTCCGTAACCTCTCTATCATACCGCTTCTCTTTTCCAATTCCAACCTTTAAAACTATTCAATAATCTGTAACTTTTTTGAGTTCCCCGTCTTAATTCCTTCATCCATTGACTCTTCCAACCTCCACTGTAAATTTCTGGCATTCAATCACAATATCCTGATTTACATATACCACAAATACTTGTACATAACATATATAGATTTCAAGTTTTTGATGCTATCAATACTCTAACATTCTTTTTCATTTGTTTTTGTAGGTATTAGGATGGAGAACCAGCAGCAAGGATCAGATATTGTTTTCAAGAAATTCCCATGGATAATTGGAGATTTCTCAAAAAACAAAACCAAGAAACAACGTTCCAAGTCTTTTGAAGCTGGTGGTTGCAAATGGTAGGTGCTTGTTGAATGTCTGGTTTGTTAGTTAGCTAGTTTCCTGCTTCCGCATGACTAATTATCCGAAGGGACATATGAAGTTTCTAACGTAGTTGATAATTTCTGTTTAAATCAAATGACTGAATAACCAGACATGTAAGTAACTAAAAACATGTTTCTCAACCTCAGGAGAATCGTTGTGAATCCAATTGGAAAGGGTGTGGAGTATTTGTCATTGTTTTTGAAGGTTGCAAATTCTTTACCATCATATGGTTGGACCAGATATGTCTATTTCAAGCTCTCCCTCATCAATCAGATCGACAACGAGAAGTCCATAACAAAAGGTATCATTTTGTCGTTTACATTCACAAAAGGTACCATCATATAGTTACTTATTGATATGTGTTTTTCCTTTTCAGAGACTCAACAAAAGTTCAATGCAGGACATAGTAGCTTTGGGGCATCATTTTTGCCTGTCAATGACTTATTCAATACCACAAAAGGTTATTTAGTGAATGATTCACTCATTATAGAAGCTCAAGTAGCCGTCTCAGACGTTGCTTTTAAGATTCCAGACAATCCTACCAGAATCACTATTCATCAAACACAAGAGGAACAAGCAAAAAGAGATGAATTCACAGAACAGATTGATGATCTTCAAAGCACTCATTCATCAGAAGGGACACCAAGTTTCAAATCCTCTGAGGATTATTCGTGGAATCAGACATATCAAACAGAATCAGAAAAGCAAGATATTTATGGAGCACCAAATGAGACACTAAGTCCTAAACCAGAACGTTATGAACCAACAGCTCCACCTCCATATCCTTGTGTAGATGGATCTCCTCTGGAAATACCCTTAAGCCCTCTTAGTGATATTATTGATTATAACAGTTTGAAGCCAGAAGAAGTGGGTTATATTATATTACTAGAGGATGTTTGTTCAAGGTATCCTTCATTGATAGAGAGCCAAAAGAAGAGAAGTCCTAAGTTCATTCATTGGGCATTCATAGCTTTAGGTCAAGTTCTGTATTTTCTGGAGACAACCAAGGCGAAAAATATGGATGAATCTGCTTGTAAGTATTTAGAAGGTCTGTGGGAAGAAGTTCAGTTATTTGGATTTGACTTGACATGGTTGGAGACTCATGTTCAGTATGCATTGGGAATGAAAGATTATTTGGAGAGAGCAGAGAAAGTGAGAAAACTGAAGGAGGAGGTGATTGCTTTAGAGAATGAGATGAAGAAGCTGAGATCAAGTTTGGCTATTACAGAAGTTGATCTTAATATTGAAAGGAGACACTTGAGAGAGGAAGAAAAGGGATTCGTGGAGAAAGACATGGATGCTGTGTTGGGCTGGGGCATATTTTAGTTTTAGATGTAATAATGCACAATAATTATCTCTTTGGTATGTTTATTTCAAGGGTGAGTTAATTTCATGTAATGAGGGGCAAACAACTAAATCCGGTTTCCCTCATAAAAAATGGGTAAGGAGAGTTAGTCATGTTTAGATCGTTGGATCTCTCAACTACAATTTAGATTGCATATTTAAATCAAATCTAAGACCTTACAAATGAGATCCAATAATCTAGATACGGTTAGCTCTGGATATGAAAAGAATTACAGATATTAATCAACTTGTTTTTAAAAATGTCATTTTTACGTGTATAGATGGATGTGAGTGATTGCACCATATATTTGCATATTTTTCATGGCCAAATCCATTGAATTAATGCATGTTTTGATGATAATTGCACATAATTAGCATAGATTATAGCTATTGCTTAAATTGTTGGAATTTGTTCTAGTTAAGGGCAATTTTGTCATATTTAACTTGATTTATTGTTATTCATATTTTTGAGAACTTTGTGATGCTACTTCAAGTATTAATCTCTTGTAGGTTAATGGAAGAAAACACTCAAAGAGATCATGGAAGCAAAGCACAAGAATGAGGAAGTAAGGAAAGCAAAAAAAAGGGAAAAAAAAGGGGAAATGATCAGTTTGGCGCCCCGGGTGCCACCTGGGCGCCATTACAGGTTGGTGGCGCCATCTGGGCGCCACTATACGTGGGGCGCCATCTGGGCGCCATTGGCGCCCAAGGGACGCCAATTCTGCAGCAAAATTCAGCTTTCGCAAAATTAGGGTTTCTACACCCTTTATAAGCTTCCTAACACCCCCAAAGCTCTCTGGAAGCCCCATTTGCACGAAAATAAGGTGGTTATGTTAGGGTTCACTCAAAATCTCTCAAACTCACTCATTCCTCTTCCATTTCCATGACATTCCACCACAAATCTTCCATATTTTCTTCTTCATCTCCATTCCCTCTTCCATTTTCACCAACCTTCATCTCACCCCATCTCATGACAACCACTTCTTTGGTAGATTTTGGGATAAATTTCTCTTCTCTTTTTATGAGAGGCTAGTTCTTGGTCCTTTGATGGTGTGAAGATGGTCAATTGCTTCAATGAGCTTCAAAGGGGAGTTTCTCTTGTTCCATGCTCTTTCATTGTATATTTGGGATATGTGATTGCAATTCCTTGTGTATTTTGGGTAGAGACATGATTTTATCTTTCTATTTGTAATGGATTGATATCATATGTATTGGATACTATGTTTGTATGTCAAATGTTATGGATTTCCTTATTTCCTATGTGAATTGATTCATGATGCTTTACATGTTTTAAGTGGTCGCTTGACTTGAAAAGCTAGTGTTTCAATTAGGTTGTTGTGGTTGCACTTCCTTGAAGAGGATTTTGATTTACAAACTTGTTTCTAATACACATCAAGTGGAACCTAACTCTAACCCTAAGTGATGATTAGTTTTAAGTGGTTGCTTGATTAGCTATTAATTAGTGTTAGAGGACCCTTAGTGGTTGCTTTGAGATTTTTCTAATAGACTTGATGAATGATATAACTCCCACAATCTTTTTAAAGAAGCAATTGAACCATTGTATCACCACCAAAGTCCCTTTCCATTTCATTGATTTAAACATTCACAACTTTTACTTGAAAATACAAAAAACAAGCACTTACATTTTCTTATTAGTTTAATCAATTAAATTAAAAAACCAAACAAACCCTTTGCTCTTTGTCACTTTTGATTTACATTTAGTTTATCTTAGGGTAGTTAAAAGACTCCTCAAGAGAGACGACCCGGGGTTGTGCCACTGTGTTGCAATCTTTGGTTTTATAAATAATTTGCATTTAACCCAAGGCGAATAGGAAACGGTTAAATCAGTGAGACAAAAATTTGGTCATACTTAACACGTGACTTGTATAAATTATAAACTATGTAATTGCATGTTATTATTGATGTTGGGATAACACTGGTGATTAACATTTGGGTAAATTTTTTTAGCACTATTTAAAATTCAATAAGGTTTTTATGGCAACAAAGAGAAAGGAATGCAAGGCTACTACAGGTCTTGTCCATTTTGTGCACTCATCTAAATGAATTTTGACAAAAAAATAGAAAAACAAAGTCAAACTTAGCATGGAGCTATAAGTTACAATTTCTCCCAACACACAGTCGTTCGCAATGTAAGTAGCTATTTATTTGTTAGAGTGATTTTGCCGATGTTACTTTGTTAGTCGGATTTGAAATCGGAATAACAAAATTTTGGAATAAACTCTATAATGATAAACATTATGAGTGCTTTTGCTGGCAATGAGATGTAAACAATTTGAATAATTTGATGGCTCCGATTTAAAATATCCAATAAGTGATTATTTAAATAACTTTTTGTTTAAAAAATCTACTGCCCTCTATCTGTAATAAAAAAATTCTTTTCTTAAAAAATTTAGCAAATAAATCACTTTCAATATGATTTTCCTGGATTATTTCTCCAAATAATTTTGTTTGACTTATCAGTTATTATACTCATCCCATTCTTGTTTTATACATATATACTCATCCCATTCTGTTCATAACGCATTCGCTGTATTGTTAAACTTTTAAATGGGCTTTCATTAACGAAACCTTTTTCTATTTTTTTAGTGGAAATAACCCTTTTTAATTACTCTGTCCGCTCCTAAATATAAATATAATAACAAGTTGTCTTTTACAGAGAATCCTAAGAAAGGAAAATGAAATATTTAATAACATATTTTGTATATTATTATATCATATGTTAGTTTATAAGTCAAATAAATTAGAGTGTGTTTGACGGTACTATTTTTGAGAAATAAGCGAGCTTATTTTGGATGTGTAGCTTGTTTATACGTTTGACTGGACTTATTTTTCAGCCTACTTATTTTAAATAAATCAGCTTATTCATAAGCCACTTTGGGTAGCTCATTTCAGAAAAAAAAAACCAGCTTAGTTTTCTACATTACTTAAAAATAAACTAACTTAAAAATAAGTCTCTTTTAAACAAAAAGTCATCCAAACATGTTTATAAGTCAAATGGGAAAATAAGTCATTTTTTTCAAATTTCATCCAATATAAAATAAGTCAACTTAGAGCTTATTTTCTAACTGATTTAAAAATAAATCAACTTAAAAATAAGTCACTTTTCCAACCATCGAGCTAAACACACTCCTAGTTTGGAGAAAATATTTGTAAAAATCGATTTTTAATTCCTTTATTTGGATTTCTCTTTCTTAAAATTCTCAAAGTCAACTTACTATAGTATTTAGAAATGGAGGGAGTATTTTTTTGAGTGGAAACCTTGTTTAAGTCTTGAGTGTTGAACTTCCTGTTCAGCCTTGCGCAGAAACTTCCTTAGGTATGTGAATATGTCTCTTTCCTGTAACTTTCTTCTCTTTTTTTTTCTCACTCTTTCTCAGAAGCTCCCTACTTTGAAGCTCCCCTAGGTATTGTTTACTTTTTTTAAGGTTTGTGAATCATCAGTTCAACCTCTTCTTCCCTTTTCGAAATAATTAAGGAAATTTAATTAAGGGACTTGATTTGCCTTTTCAGTTCTACAAATGGATGATCAACAAGTAAGCCGTTTACCCAATGGGAAATTCACATGGAGAATTGAAAACTTCTCTAAGTTGAAGAATACTAAGAAGCTTTACTCTGCCACTTTCATTATAGGCGGTTATCCATGGTATTTATTTCCTTTGGTTGAAATTTTCTGATTATCCATTTCCTCTTTTACATCATTTGACATTTTTTAATACAGTTTTTATTGGCCTTGTCTTTAGGAGGATTCTTTTATTTCCTAAAGGGAATAATGTGGATTACTTGTCTTTATATCTGGATGTTGCTGATTCCATGACTTTACCTGATGGTTGGTCCAGATTTGCTTCTTTCAGCTTGGCTGTAGTTAATCATAAGTCTGTGAAATACACTGTCGATAAAGGTACCTCTAGTTTGGGAAATTCCTTTCTCATTTGCTATTGTCCATTTTGGTTTGGTTATTAAGGTCTTGCCTTGAAATTGTGTTTCTTAGCATGTTTATATAGCAGTATTGCATTGAATCTGTTTGTATTTCAAGTAGATGGTGTCAAATTTAACACCTGACATCCTTCTTTGCCATTTCATATAGTAAATACAATGCTATTGATAGCACCTCTCTGATGAAGTGGCACTTAAGGCCTGCCTTTGATGGGGTCAATCTGTGGCCACAAGCAATTATGTTGCCAAATCAAAATAATAACAATAATACTTCCTCTGTTTCTAAATATAAATATAGGATCACTTTCTCTAATTTGATTAGATTAAGGATGTTAGTTAAGTTAGTTATCAACACATGATATCACTAATTTATCCTAAGTCCTAACCATATACCATTATTCCCACTCTTCTTCTCTTGTTTATTCGTCATAGATAAGCATTAGGATTTATTTAGGGAAAAGTTTGAAAAAATTAGAAAATGTCTTATATTTAGGAACAAATTGAAATTTGAAAGTGATCTTATATTTAGGAACAGAGGAGGGACTATGTCATTTAAAGTTGTTTGTTTTTGTACCCTCAAATTTCCTTGTCTTGATAGTGTTGTCCTCTGTAATCTGCAATAGTTTGATGGTTGTAGTTGGGGAATATTGTAAAATGTAACATGTTTTGAGAAAATTTGTTTTCTTTTTCCTTCAATGAAATGGAAAATTGAATTTATGCGGTGAATCTATAGCCACAAGTAATGTAAATTAAACATGTGGGGTTCAGATTCTACTGACCGAATGTGTTTCATTGACCATATCTGCTAGTAGGGATCTGAAATGTTTCACCCTACTGATTGTTATGATTAAGAGTTTTTAATACAGTTAAAACGAAGGCACTCCAATTTCACTTTTTTTTTTATCCCATTATTGACACTACCACAGTGACCCAGAGTTGAGACTCTCAATCTGATAATCATAAAATGTGACTCTTGAATACTTGTATGAATTTTCAGAGACTCAACATTGTTTTAAGTCAAGGGAGAGTGACTGGGGTTTCACATCATTTATGCCTCTAAGTGAACTCTGTGACCCGTCAAGGGGATTTATTGTAGAGGATACCATTACAATTAATGCTGAGGTTTCTATTCTGGAGTCTGGAAAGGAGAATCAAGTAGATCAAGCTGGACAAATGGATGTGAAACAGCAAGAACAGGAGCAAGAAGCATGTATTTCCATGAAGCCTGCTGAGCAGACGGTGAATCCTTCATTTCCTTCTGTTCTGACCTCAAACACAATGGATGGCCTTTCGGATTTCCGAGGTCTCGGGAGAATAGAGAATGCTTTTATCCCACTCCTGGAGGAAGCATGTTCCAAGCATCCGTCACTCCTTGAATGTCAAAAGAAGAGAAGTGGACGGTTTGTTGAATGGGCATTCACAGCTTTAGGCAGAGTTTTACATTTCTTGAAGACTAAAAAGGTGAAAGACATGAATGATGAGGCTTGTGAGCATCTTCAAATCTTATGGGAGGAACTCGAGACATTTAGATTTGATTTGGCTTGGCTCGAGCCTCATGTTCAATCAGCCTTGAGCATGAAAAACTACATGGAGAAGGCTGGGCAGGTGAAAAAGTTGAAGGATAATGTGAGTGGTCTAGAGATGGAAATGAAGAGGATTAAAGCAAAACTTGTTGCTGCAGAGTTAGACCTTGATATAGCAAAAAGAGACCTGGTGCAAGCACAGGAAGGGTTCGAAGAGAGGGATTTGGAAGCTGAACTAGGATATGGGAAACCATAGGCCGTAAGATAATTCCCTCTTGGTTGTGCATCTTCCTGAATATATATGCATGAGTTTTAATGAATATTGTTATTATAAACGTATCTATTTTCTTTTGGACTATAATTATTAATGTATCTTAGTTAGATGTGTTGACTAAAATGTTTGACCGTAAGTTGTATAAGAAAAGTACGGTCTATTGATTATCTATCTAGTGATCATACTGTTGTTTTTTGTATTCGGCTTATGTATGATTGTGAGACAACGGTGTATTGGGTCTTTAACATGCATAACTCATGCAACTATTGTAATGTTAATGTTATGTGAGTTTTTTTTGTCAATCACCGCCCGATTTAATCCGTACTCGAGGGGTAGGAGTATTGTTCACATAGTCAAGATTGTCACTTCACTCAATGAGAGCGCTTCCTAGGATTCAAACACGCGTTCTCATCGGTATGAATGTATCTCGGGGTGTCAATGTGATCTCTCTGTTTTATTGAAAATTGAAAATAGGTATCTGAATGTGATCTCTGTTTTAATTGAAAATCCTAGTTTCCTCGCTTGCTCTTAATGAACAGATATGTATGATATACACCAATGATTACAAATCGGATTTCGTTATCTTATTAGAGAGAGTGTGTGTGTGTGTATATATTATGTGTGTGTGTAAAACATGGCGCCTCTCATCTTGACCTTTTAACTTTGTGGTATATCAGTGTTTCTCCTTATACCTAGAGACCAATATGGGTTATAATTCTTGCTTGTAATTTATAGTTGTAGGTAATTTGTGTTGTACTAAATATAAGATATATTGATCTAATTTGGTTAAATAAGGAATGCTAGTTTTTTTAGTTAAAATTACATGGTATTGTCAATATATTCTTATCTTCTACTATTATTCTTACTTTTCTTCTCTTGTTTATTATTAGGGAGAATTAGTAGAGATAAATTAGGGAAAAAGTTGAAAATAAGTAGAGATTTTATGTTTAGGATTGAAGTTTACCTTTCGAAATAAGTTTTATATTTTGCACAATTCATTATGATTACATGCAAGACTTCAATTATGGTGCTTGCATATAAGACTCTAGTTATGCTCCAAGGTTAAGACTGTGGGAAAATTCATCTATTTGAGGAATTGCATTTTTTTAAAAAAAATGAGGTAAATGATGACTTAGCAAATTTAAATGGTGAATATATGCTTAAATATTTATAAAATAAGTTCTAATTAAAAATTTTAGTGTGATTAATACGTGACTTGTTTTTAAAATTACAGATATTATTCAACTTGTTTTTAAAATGTCATTTTTATGTGTATAAAAGGATGTGAGTCAAAAATTTGGTCATACTTAACACGTGATTTGTATAAATTACACACTTTGTAATTGCATGTTATTATTGATGTTGGGATGACACTCGTGTTAAATATTTAGGTGAATTTTCATAAGCACTCTTTAAAATTTTATAAGGTTTTTATGGCAACACAGAGAAAGGAATGCAAGACTTCTGCAGATATTGTCCATTTCGTGTACACATCTAAATGAATTTAAAAAAAATAGAAAAAAGTCAAACTTTACATGGAGCTATAAGTTAAAATTTCAACCCAAACACAGTCGTTCCAAATGTAAGTAGCTATTCATTTGTTATTTGTTAGAGGGATTTTGCCAATGTTAATTTTTTAGTCAGCATTTGAAATTAGAATAACAAAATATTGGAATAAACTCTATAATGATAAACATTATGAGTGCTTTTGCTTGGGATGAGATGTAGACAATTTGAATTTAATAATTTGATGGCTCCGATTTAAAATATCTAATAATTGATTGTTTAAATAAATTTTTATTCAAAAAATATACCGCCCTCTATCTATCTGTAATTAAAAAAGAAATACACTTTTCTTGAAATTTAGCAAAGTGAAATAAATCACTATCAATTTGCTTGGATTATTTCTCCAAATAATTTTGTTTGACTTATCCGTTATTATACTCATTTCATTCTATTCATAAACTTATTCAATTATACTGTTTTGAAAACCTATAATTGTGGATGTCCAAGTCAAATTCCTTATATTCCTCCCATTGTTTATGATATATTTATTATTTCATATTAATGATGAAACCTAATTCTCCTCTATTCTATAAATAGAGGAGTAATCAAAATTGTATACAATGGAGATGGATAAGTGATTTGCCTTTTCAGTTCTAGTGTTTGAATCTGTGGGCTGCACAAAACTACAAATGGATAATCAACAAGCAAACAGTTTATCCAGTGGGAACTTCACATGGAGAATCAAAAACTTCTCTAAGTTGAAGAATACTAAGAAGCTTTACTCTACCACTTTCATTATAGGCGGTTATCAATGGTATTTCCTTAAGTGCAATTTTTATTGGCCTTGTCTTTACGGGTCTGTTTGGTTTGAGGGAAGGGAAGGGAAGGGGAGGGAAAATGAGCCCCTCCCCTTGCATGGTTTAAAAAATTGGAGGGGAGGGAGCCTAAAATATTCCCTCCCCTTCCCTTCCATTCCCTTATTTTGGCTCCCTCCAAATTGGGGGGTTTTGGAGGGAGGGCAAAATTTAAGACCAATTTATCCTCATATATTTTTATATTTCCATGAGATACCCTCACTTCAAATAAATTATGTCACCCTCATCAAAATAAACACTGGTCTTTCTCCTCCCTGTCTCACTGCTGCAAATATCAATTGGCTTCTATGACTATTATTGCTCACCACCAGTACATTCTGCTTAATACGAAGCATCCTTCTTCTACGCGGGTATCAAATTTTCTTTTAAAAACAATCTCTGTACTGTAGTCTGTAGGGGTTAGAACAAAACGACTAAAACCCTTCCTTCATTGTCCAGGGATATGCTTCTAAGTCTGGGAGATTCTAGCTTTTGGATTTCAATATGAGTAATGCAGAGGCATTACACGACTTTGCAAAATTTAATGAAAAACATGTGTTGGAGGAAGAAGAGGAAGATATACTTGGCAAAATAGTAAAGCCAAATAAAATATTGTAATTCGATTCTGAAAAAAAATATGATTATATATACTAGTCTTAATTTTCAAACACATTTTAACCAATTAAAAGTTCCACTAAAAAACTAAGTGAAATGAGTTTTAATAAAGTAATGCAATAAAATGATAAATCACCCTCCTTCCCTCTTTGAACCAAACAAAATATTATTAATATTAGTTTCCCTTCCTTCCTTTTTATCATAATTAAGCAACTTTACAATAGAACGTTCTTATATAAAATTTTTAAATAAGCAATCTTATCTTTACAAGATTGAAGGACCAATTCACATTATTATTAGCATATCGTCCAACAGGTTAAGCATTATTATATTGTTTTCAAAAATATCAATATTAAGTATATTTATAATACTATTATATCAATTTTTATATGACTTTTAATAAGCAACTTAATTTTGAATCAAAATGTAAATTAATTTATATGACAAACAATTATGATTAATATATAACTATGAGGATAAAATGGTAAATTAATATTTATTACCCTCCCCTTCCCTCCTTAACCAAACAAACAATCATTAAACTCTCCCCCTCCCTTCCATTCACTTCCCTCCTTCTTATCAAACCAAACAAAGGAATATTAAACCCTCCCCTTCCCTTCCATTCCCTTCCCTCCTTCCCCTCCCCTTCCCTTCCCTCAAACCAAACAGGCCCTACATCATTTGACAATTTTTATTGGCCTTGTCTTTAGGAGGATTCTTTTATTTCCTAAAGGGAATAATGTGGATTACTTGTCTTTATATCTGGATGTTGCGAATTCCGCGAGTTTACCTTATGGTTGGTCCAGATATGCAACTTTCAGGTTCGCTGTAGTTAATCAGAAGTCTGTGAATGACACTGTCTATAAAGGTACCTCTAGTTTGGGAATTTCTTTTCTCATTTGTTATTGTCCATTTTGGTTTGGTTATCAAGGTCTTGCCTTGAAATTGTGTTTATTAGCATGTCTCTTAGCAGTATTGCATTGAGTTTGTTTGTATTTCCAGTACCATATATTGAATACAATGCTATTGATAGCACCTCTGTGATGAAGTGGCACTTAAGGCCTGCCTTTGATGGGGTCAATCCGTGGCCCCAATCAATAATGTTGCCAAATCAAAATAATAACACTAATACTTCCTCTGTTCCTAAGTATAAATATAAGATCACTTTCTTTAATTCGATTAGATTAAAGATGTTAGTTATGTTAGTTATTAAGACATGATATCACTAATTTATCCTAACCATATACTACCATTATTCCCACCCCCCCCCCCTTCTCTTGTTTTTTCATCATAGATAAGCATTAGGGTTTATTTGGGAAAAGTTTGAAAAATTAGAAAGTTCTTATATTTAGGAACAAATTGAAATTTGAAAGTGATCTTATATTTAGGGAGGGAGTATGTCATTTAAAATTATTTGTTTTTGCACCATCATATTTCCTTGTCTTGATAGTGTTGTGCTCTGTAATTTGCAATAGTTTGATGGTTGCAGTTGGGGAATATTGTAATGTAACATGTTTCGAGGAAATTTGTTTTCTCTTTTCCTTTGCTGAAATGGAAAATCGAATTAATGTGGTGAATCTATAGACACAAGTAATGTAAATTAAACATGTGGGGTTGAGATTCTACTGACCGAATGTGTTTTATTGACCATATCTGCTACTAGTAGGGAGCTGAAATATTTCACACTAGTGATTGTTATGATTAAGAGTTTAATTTAGCTAAAATGAAGGCACTCCGATTTCACTTTTTTTCTACCCCATTTTCGACACTACCATAATGACCCAGAGTTGAGACTCTCAATTTGATAATCATAAAATGTGACATTTTTTCTGACACAACTACACAAGTGACTCTTGAATACTTGTATGAATTTTCAGCCACTCAACATTGCTTTGATATGAGGGAGAGTGACTGGGGTTTCACATCATTTATGCCTCTAAGTGAACTTCATGACCCGTCGAGTAGCTTTATTGTAGAGGATACAATTACAATTAGTGCCGAGGTTTCTATTCACGAGTCTGAAAAGGACAATCAAGTAGATAAAGCATCAGACACAACATCCCTGAAATCTGAACAAATGGATGTGAAACAGCAAGAACAGGAGCAAGAAGCATGTAACACAATGGATGGGCTTTCGGATTTCCAAGGTATCGGGAGAATAGAGAATGCTTTTATCCCACTTCTGGAGGAAGCATGTTCCAAGCACCCGTCACTCCTTGAATGCCAGAACAAGAGAAGTGGACGATTTGTTGAATGGGCATTCACAGCTTTAGGCAGAGTTTTACATTTCTTAAAGACTAAAAAGGTGAAAGACATGAATGATGAGGCTTGTGAGCAACTTCAAATCTTATGGGAGGAACTTGAGACGTTTAGATTTGATTTGACTTGGCTCGAGCCTCATGTTCAATCAGCCTTGAGCAGGAAAAACTACATGGAGAAGGCTGGGCAGGTGAAAAAGTTGAAGGAAAATGTGAGTGGTCTGGAGATGGAGATGAAGAGGATTAAAGCAAAACTTGTTGCTGCAGAGTTAGATCTTGATATAGCAAAAAGAGACCTGGTGCAAGCACAGGAAAGGTTCGAAGAGATGGATTTGGACGCTGAACTCGGATATGGGAAACCATAGACCATAGGATAATTCCCTCTTTGTTGTGCATCTTCATGATATGGAATTTCTCGGAAGTTATGATGACATTTGACATTTATTCTCCACGTCTACGTTGGGATTTTCTCATAATCTCCCCTCTCCTTATTCCTTATAATTTCTCCATTTTGACTATTAAAATTCATCAAAGAGCTCATAATTTGCCTTTTATAATGAGGAGAGGGGGATTATGAGAGAATCCTTACCTGTCTACCTCAGCAATAATTTCACCTCTTGAAAAGCTACCTTAAGTTATCAACCATCCTTAATTTAGTGTTTCAAATAATTCATTACTTGCTTCAAGTTGTTATGTATTGACCTGACTTAATTTTTACTAGTACAATTTATTTGCTTACTTCAATTTAATTATTTGATAATTCATCAATTCTTTTAAATTTCAATTTGTAGTTATTTATCAATTAATTTATTTTAATATTTTTAAAACGAACCTCTGCCTTGACTTTCCTTTTAGTATCCCCAAAGAATTTTATGAAAGAAAAACCCAAAGAAACAGCTATCTTAAGAGGGCTAAGCTAACTACTCGCATTTAATACTCCAATAAAGAAAAACCAAAACTTGAGGGTTAACCAATAAAGAAAGGGTCAACCCATTCATAGCTTGAAGACTTGAAGTTACCCATATTCTTGTCATGTTTTACATTAACTCTCCCCTAAGTGCTGAAGCAGCTCTTTTGATGGCTCTGGCAACCTTCCAGATCTCATGTTGAATTGCTGCTTGCCCTTCTGTTTCACCACCTCTGGCTGACCAAGCAATAGAATCAGCAACTCCAGGGAAGAAATCCATCTTACTTTCATGGTCGCTCGGAGGCCCAAACACCTTTGGACCAAAATACATCGTCAGGTTTATCAATAAAAAACTTTGAAAATGATGTCTATTGTAAACACTGATCAATGGATAAGGGGATATTATTCTCGTCCTTGAACATGTAAAGATATATTTTCCTCATTTCCAGGCCTATGTCCTACAGGTTTCATAAGTTTAAATCCTAAAAGATATATAACTATATTGGGTTTTGAGCATAAACTCATCGAGAACTTGGGATACAATTTAAAATTAAAGAAGAAAAACTAATTATACAGTAGACTGCCACTATGGACTATGATGGAAACATATGAAACTGTCCCAGTTTTCAATATGCTTCAAGAGTTTTAGTTAGTATTATGTGCTTTGACATCCGTCATATCAGTCAAGCCATCAGGCTAAGTCATATTTTCAAAGCGATCCATCCAACCAGTGTTAGTTGAAAATGAGTACTAACAGAGTTTTAGAAGGAAACACACTCACAAGATGCTTGAACCAGCTCCTTTCTCTAAGTCCTTCTGGATCCAGGAAGCCCTTTTCAGCAAGCATTAGTCTATCGTTTAATGCTCGCGTTTTCGAATGCACTAAACGATCAGCGCCTTCGTGCAATCTCAGTGCCTGCAACTCAAAACAAAGATAAATAAACAGATGGAGTCAAGAAAAAAAGGAGCAATTATAGCAGCTTTATAAAGTAATCATATCAATAGGGTATATTCCTTTTACATTTAATTCATGATCGAATTCTCTGACAGCCGATGCAAAGTCTTGTATTGAGGTAGTTAATGGTTCCAGAGAGATTGACTGGTCTAAAAGTTTTACCATTCTGTCCCTGTACACCTGGCCAAAACAGACGTAAGTTACAAAATCAACTAAAAAACTTGTGCGCCAATTTGTGAGCATCTCATCCCACCAAGAACAAGGATTCCAAGCCTTTTCTTTTTCTATTTTTGCCATACATTTGATACTTTCAGTCATCATTCACATCTGCGCACCTTAAATTTAAAAAATAATTGCTTAATTTATTTTGAGCGTAAAATTCCCTAGATGGGCTCAACAACAAAAAACCTTATCCTCCTACTATATAGATTGCACAATGGCATTGTGCTCTATACAAATTCCCTAATAACACAATTTATTCATTGACTCCTGTTCATAAGATTGGACAGATGTATTATACACAAGCTGTTAAGGCCTACCACAACTTTCCATTAATTGGCTCAAGAATACAATAATTTCTTTTCCTAAAAGCCATGACTAAGCAATAAGCATCAACTCAGAGAAGACTACGTAATGTGGGCACACCTGTAACTGATCTACATAAGAATGGTAGTTAAAAGGAAGAATGGGATCATCGGCCAGGTGAAGCGCTAGAAGTCCCCAAACTCCAGCAACTAATACAACATGGAACAAAAAGGAAAAATCATCTTATGTATAATGATGGAAAAAATTATACCATTTTGCCAGTAAGTAAAAAAAAAATCAATCTAACCAGCCACATGTCGCTGAAATAATGGATCTCCATATCGTGTCATCCAGTTATAGGAGTCAAAAGCTGTGTGATAGACAGGAAAATCTGCAGACAAAATAAATAATCAAATTCAATTAACACCCAAGACTAATAGATAGATTACTGTCATTAGCATAAACGACATATTTGAGATGGATTTTTTTTTTTTTTGCCATTTTAAATTGTTAGAGAATCTCTTTGATATTGTTTGAAGAATCTGTTTGATATGCATAATCTCTTTGATATGCATTTATGTTTGATTGATTGTATTTTCCATTTTTATATTCTCTCCTCTCCTATATAATGTCTCACCACCATTGTACAACCTATCAATAAGAGAAATCATTTCTTCTTCCAAATCTCTTCTCTCCTTTTAACATGGTACCAGAGCCTTGTTCGAATCTGAGGAGAATGGTTCGTTCCCGCTGAGATCGCAGAGAGAGAGAGAGAGAGAATATTCGGCCGGTGTAGATCTGGAGCAATCCATGGCGCGTCGCACGACACCGCCACCACCGCTGAGTTCGCGAGGCCGAGTTCGGCCAAAACCTCTGTCCTGCCGTCATTATGAGCGGCGCGTGGCCTTCACGCGCCGCCACAGCAGCGGCGCGTGGCTCCCACGCGCCACCACACCTCCGGCGCGTGAAATTCACGCGCCGCCGTACACGGCCGCCGGAGCTCCGAAAATTCCAGAAACGTGTTTTTCGGCCTGTTTTTCCACCACTGTCAGCCGCATTAGCTCCTTCAAAATTTGACAAATCAGATTCTCATCCTATAGCTCTAATGGGTAGCTCCTCAAAAGGTTCAGTGAAGCCTGAAGAAGCACCAGAACTTATGTCAGAGCCTCAGGTGATGATTATCGATTACAAATCAAATGTAAACCTTGTTCAGTCAGGTAATTCCATAATAGCCCTTAATACTACTATGACTGCTGATGATACATGGATCGTTGACTCAGGAGCTACAGATCATATGAGTGGAAACAGAGGTTTATTCAAAACTCTTAGATTATGTCCGGAAAATCTTAGAGTTAAAGTTGCAAATGGAGTTGTTACAAAAGTTGCAGGAATTGGTTCTGTTTTGTTGACAGAACACTTAGAAGTTCACAATGTTCTCTTTGTTCCTGCGCTTACTTGTAATCTGATATCTGTGAGTAAATTAATTAAAGGCAAGAGATGTAGAGTGATCTTTGATGAAAGTGGGTGTACTTTTCAGGATTTAAACTCGAGGAGGACGATTGGCAATTCTAAGGAATGGGATGGACTCTATTATCTTGAAGGCTCTAACCGAAGGAAAAAAGAAGCAAATAAGGCACTTGTTAGCTCGCATTCCAATAATGAAGATATTCTGTTGTGGCACCAAAGGTTAGGCCATCCAAGTTTTGATTATATGAAGCATTTGTTTCCAAGTCTATTCAATAAAAATTCAGTACCATTTTCTTGTGAAACTTGCCAACTCGCAAAGCAAAAACGATCCACCTATCCTCAACTATCCTATAAGCTGACAACACCCTTCACAATAATCCATAGTGACATTTGGGGGCCTGCTAAAACCAAAACCCAAGCCAATGTCAGATGGTTCGTAACCTTTATTGATGATCACACTAGAACTACATGGGTTTACCTAATGAAAGAAAAATCTGAAGTGAACCAAATATTCCAAAGTTTCTACTCTTATGTAAAAAACCAATTCCACACCTCTATCCAAATTTTAAGGAGTGATAATGCTAAGGAATACTTAAGTAGTTCTATGAAAGAGTTTCTAACCAAGCAAGGTATTCACCACCAAACCTCTTGTGTGTACACCCCTCAGCAGAATGGAGTGGCTGAAAGGAAGAATAGACACCTCCTAGAAGTAACTAGAGCCATTATGATAGAAAGAAATGTCCCTAAAATATTCTGGGGAGATGTCATCCTTACCGCTGCCTACCTTATCAATCGTATGCCATCCAAAGTTCTCAACTTCTCCACTCCTATACAGAAACTCCTTGAAACCTACCCCAACTCTCCACTCATTCATACCTTACCTCCAAAAACTTTTGGGTGTGTCGTGTTTGTTCACAAACAGGCTGAGGGCAAACTTGATCCTAGAGCAGAAAAATGTATATTTGTTGGGTATTCTCCAAGTCAAAAAGGTTATAAATGCTACAGTCCAATCACCCGAAAAACCATTGTCTCAAAGGATGTAGTGTTTTACGAGAGTGAGGCATACTATCCCAAATTACCCATTCAGGGGGAGAGTGTTGGTACAGAATGGCTAATTGTGAATCCCACACCTAAGTCAAGCCTTGAACAAGAGATCTTAGTTTACCCTGAAATGTCATCCAACCCAGTAGACTCTGAAAGAGCCATAACCATCCCAGAAATAGAAATCACCCAGGACAACCTTAGTGAACACAATTCTCAACCCAGAGTGGAAAACAATGCTGAAATCAATACTGAGATGGTCTCTGAAGATCAACATGATGAGGAATTACAATCAGGCAATGAAGCAACTGATAGTAGAGTTCCTTCCGCTCCGAGGAATGACCATGAATCTGACTCGAGAATAGATCCTGAAGAGATGGGCTGGCCTATTGCTCTGCGAAAGGGGGTAAGATCTTGTACTCAACATCCTATTCAGAAATTTGTTTCTTATGGTAATCTGTCTGCAAAGATGCAGAGCTTTGTAATTAACACTGCTCAGGTGAAAATCCCACACACTTTCCAGCAAGCTATGACTGATCCTAATTGGAAATTAGCTACAGAAGAGGAGTTGAGGGCTCTCAAAGAGAATAAAACATGGGAGATTACAAATCTTCCGAGAGGGAAGAAGGCAGTTGGATGCAGGTGGATATTTACTCCAAAATTTAATCCTGATGGGAGCATCGACAAGTATAAGGCCAGATTAGTTGCAAAGGGGTACACTCAGACATATGGCATTGATTACGAGGAGACGTTTGCTCCAGTTGCCAAGTTTAGTACCATCAACATACTTCTTTCTATTGCAGCCAACCTGGATTGGTCATTACATCAATTAGACATTAAAAATGCCTTTTTAAATGGTGACTTAGAGGAAGAAGTGTACATGGAAGTTCCAGAGGGTGTCAAAGCTCCTAATAACACTGTGTGCAGGTTGAAGAAGTCTTTGTATGGATTGAAACAGTCTCCAAGAGCCTGGTTTGACAGATTCTCTAGAGTGCTGAAGAAGATGACCTTTGTTCAGGGGCAAGCAGATCACACCTTGTTCACTAAACATAATGGTGAAAAAGTGACAATTTTAATTGTTTATGTTGATGACATTGTTATTACAGGAAACGATGAAAGCTCCATAGTTCAGCTGAAACAAGCTCTAGCAAGTGAATTTCAAGTGAAGGATCTTGGTCAGATGAGATACTTCCTTGGCATGGAGATAACCAGAAGCAGGAAAGGCATTAATGTGTCCCAGCGCAAGTACACACTAGACTTGCTACATGAGACCGGGATGCTAGGCGCAAAACCGGAGGAGACACCTATGGATGACCAATGCAAACTAGAAATAAAGGAAAAGGGAGTTCCTGCCAACACTGAGAGATATCGGAGACTTGTTGGGAAATTGATATACTTGACTCATACACGTCCGGATATCAGTTTTGCTGTGGGAATGGTAAGTCAATTCATGCACCAACCACAAAAGGAGCATATGGATGCGGTTGTGAGAATACTTGGGTACTTGAAGGGAAATCCAGGTAGAGGAATATTCTTTAAGAAAGGAACAGCTAGGAACTTGGAGATTTATACTGATGCAAGTCTTGCAAGAGACCTAGAAACTGGAAGATCTATCACAGGTTATTGCTCATATCTCTGGGGAAACTTAGTTACTTGGAGAAGCAAGAAGCAGACCATTGTATCACGAAGTAGTTGTGAAGCTGAGTTAAGAGCTGCATGTCTTGGTGTATGCGAAGGAATCTGGATCATCAGATTACTACATGAATTGAGAATTCCTTTTGATGGCCCACTGCAAATATGGTGTGATAACAAGTCCAGCATTGAAATGACCAGGAATCCTGTTTATCATGATCGAACTAAACATGTCGAAATTGATAGACATTACATTAAGGAGAAAGTAGAGGCGGGGATCATGACATTGACGTATGTCCGTTCTTCTGAGCAGATTGGTGATATGATGACTAAACCACTTGACCGACCTACATTTGAGAGATTCCGAAGCAAGCTGGGAATGTTTGACATATACTCTCCAGCTTGAGGGGGAGTGTTAGAGAATCTCTTTGATATTGTTTGAAGAATCTGTTTGATATGCATTTATGTTTGATTGATTGTATTTTCCATTTTTATATTCTCTCCTCTCCTATATAATGTCTCACCACCATTGTACAACCTATCAATAAGAGAAATCATTTCTTCTTCCAAATCTCTTCTCTCCTTTTAACATAAATTCATGCTTAAAAGGAGCAGGGGTTTATCATTACATTTCTGGCTTCAAGATCAACTTCAATTAAATACAACAACAAAGTCTAATTCCACTAGGTGGAGTCGGCTAAACTTCAATCAAATACATATATTAAAATAGAATCCAACTACAACCACTAACATTATGATTGCAATGGTTTACAGCCTACAGAAATAGAATAATCAATTTATTATATTAAACAAGAATTAATTGCCACTAATACACCATGTTGCGTTTTACTTCTGAAAAAAAATTCTGATGTCCAGACCATTAGCATGGGGCTGTAGTTAACTAATAAAACAGAATTTCATGACCTCAGAAATCCATATAACATAAAAGAAACAACCACCAGTCAATGCCAGAGTGCCTTTTAAATCCCAAACAAACCTCTAACATGGACAATAAAAAGCCAATAAGATGTTACACAGCATAACCAGAGTAAGTGCCTTTGTAAGTGATATTTCCCATTGGCTTGTCTTTCAATCACTTACACTTAAATAGCTGGTTTTCCTTTTGAAAAATCTTTGTTCATAAGAAGTAATGTACCTCGTCCATAGTACAGATCAGTAGAGGGAACACCGGCATGTTGCACAAATGGTGCAAAATCTGAGTCAAGTCCACTGAGCCTCAAAATCTACAATCAACCAAAACAGCACTAGTAAACAACAAAATTATATGGTGTCAATTGTCTCAGACCATAAATTGGCATTATTGACCAAGCAAAAGTGATAACATAATAAGCTGAATTGAGAATATTTAACTTTATGCAGTTTAAGGTGAAAAATTATATAATAGAATGTTTTAAACATGTACAAAATTAGATCACTTTAGATGTTTGTCAATAGATAGAGGTAAAAGTAGCAGTACATTAGAATTTCCATCTACGGCTGCCAAATTCTCGTAGAGTGTTGCACCCTCGGCGTCTGGATCCTTGACCTGAATTTGATACACATTGTATGGGATTTTCAGCGTTAGTAAGAAACCCAAAGTAAACACAACACATTATGGGCTACTGACCTTGCATCCAAAAAAATAATGCAACAATCATCTCTCATACCCTTCATAATAATTCGTGAATGTTATAATACATTTTTTTCCTTTTTGAGATTCATAAAATTCAAAGCAATGAATTACAAATGATGCAGAAGGAATGCTCATCTTCATTTAATAAAAAAGAAACAGAAACGTGCACAACACATTTATATACATTAATTTACCTCTTTTGTGACCTCAAGAATGAGCTCATCTAACTGAGGAGTAGAGCTAGCGAAAAGACCAGAACCTTGGACAGCACAGTCAACATTGAGGTATGCAACAGCTTTGGAACCCAGATTGACAATGTTTTGCTCCACCCACTCAGTTGATCCTATCTACGTGATTAAATAAACTTGATTAGAGAGCATATTAGATAAATTGTTGCCAAAACTGGCGTTGCGCATATTCATCATCTATCTCAGAAATGTAAGGATCTCTTCTCTGCAGGAGCAACTGACTGTGCTAGGCTAGAAAAAATAAGAAATATATATTCAGTAAGACAAACCCAAATCCCTGAGAAAAAAGTATAGACTTTCAAGAATTTGCCTTCACAAATCCATAATCACTTTTTACCAGATCATTACAACAAACGTAGAACAAAAATATTAAAAGAACTGGAATTTATTAAATCTACAGCCTGTTTATTTTCTACTAAATTTCTTGAAACCCAAAAAAAAAAAAAAAGTGTTGAGAAGTGAACAGAAAATCACAACCTACCATTCCAAACTCTTCTGCATCCCAACTGCATAGGATAATTGTCCTCCGAGGGGTCCACCCATCTTGCAATAGAAGAGAAAACCTCCGAGCAATGTCAAGAAGGGCTGCAGTCCCACTGCCAGGATCCACAGCACCATATGTCCAAGCATCACGGTGGTTCCCAAGTAGCACAAAACGATCAGGTTCTTCTGATCCCTTTATGACTGCAAAAACATTTTCAACGGTACCCACCTTCTTTTCCCCCTACGATCACAAAAGTAGGACATAATGAAACAATACATGCTAAACAATAACATCAGCATCAGCATCATGACTCGTCTCGTTTCATCTTCACAGCCATCTTTTCATTCTAACTCAACACATACTCAAACACAACCGATCTTAAATATATGCATGTAATACAGAATAAGAATGTGTATCCTTAAATTCCACATCATTGATACTATAATGATTAGACTCACGGCCACAAAAATCATACCACATACACTGATACACCTTCACACATATCACTATCACACCCAATACGTTCAATCATCAAGGGAACGCTTCCAAGCATCCACAATTTTTCACATGTAGAAAAGCTTCTAGCTCAACCATAGAATCAAAGACATGAAGCATCTTCCGGGCTAGTCATTAAAATATTTACCATTCAAAGTAAAAAAAAAAAAAAAATCAGGTTCTAAACTGTTCCCCTTATCTTCCAGTCACTCACACACACGTATATATACGTCCACCAAAGTAAAACAACAAAGGACAGTGTTGACAAATCGGTAGGGAAAAAGAACAAGATGAAGAATTAAACAAATCTTTATATTGATAGATGATGAAGAAGAATATGAAAACAAGAACAATATTCTAATCCACTTGGACTAGATCAAAACATCCCTCATAGAGGTGATGACCACTCCTTATTGAGGAAATGGATTTACAAAACAAATCCCTAACACTAGGGTAATGAGGAGAGAGACCAAGTTAACTCTCCCTCTTGGTGTAGACTCTCATAAATCTCACACACTAAAATGTTTAGGTTATGACCCTTTATATAGGCAATAGGGTCACTAACCACTTACAAGATACAACCCATTTAATATGATCCTAATATTTCTAACAGAAAGAAAGCGTCAAAAGTCAAAGACGGCCACAAATAACAATAATTCGTCCACCAAAACAAGGCAAAACTATACAGCCACACGCAGAAACACAAGGCACAAAACAAAACATGGATTCCAACATGCATGGCTCAAGTAATAAATAGGAAATCCCATGCCACCAACCTCGTACGTGAAATTGAGCATGGTGGGGCCAGGGCCAACATGAGTGACCCTGAGATTCCCAAGAGAAGCCTTCCATTCCAAGGGCACCTCAACCCCCCCAAGCGACCTCAAAATGACCTCACCACTCTCAGCCGAGAGGGGCAAAGATGGAATTTTGGGAAACCTCTTCACCACCTCACCATCCTCCAAACCCAACCTCTCTCCACCATCAACACCTCCCCACCCAGGACTCAGTGGGTCCCCTATCCCCCCTCTCATCACATGTCCCCTCTCCACCCCTTTCCCAAAATACCCCTCCCCCTCCACGTCAGCACCACCGGAATAAATCAACACCGCCACCGCACCGTACTCCTCCGCCTTCTCCACCACCGCGCCTCTGCTCAAACCACCGCCTTTCCTGGCAATCACAACACAGCCTTCAACGCTCACACCCATGTTCGCCATCACACGATAATCCATTTCCCTCCCGAGATTCACAAACACGGCCTTGGCGAAAACCGAGGCAGACGGGGAATAAGCATGGTAAGGCAAAACGACGTCGTCATCGTTTTGAGCTATTTCACGTAAGGGAATGTGGGTGTGGGTGCCGTTGGGGAAGCGGAGGGAGAGGGAGGAGTGGAGAGGGAAGGAGAGGAGGGAAGAGAAGGAGGAGGTGTGGGTTTGGAGGCTGAGGGATCGGAAGTGGTGGAGGAGGAGGTTGGTGGTTTGGGAGGAGAGCTTTGTTCCGGTGAGGTGAGGGTGCAGGGTGAGGCGGCGGAGGTAGGAGGCGACGGTGGAGTTGGAGGCGTAGGAGAGGAAGGCCTTGCGGAAGTGAGAAGGAGGAGGAGGAGGGGCATTTTGGGAAGGAGGGTTTAGGGCGTAGAAGGAGAGAATGCAGAGGATTAAAACCAGGACGAAGGTGGTGAGAGGAGACGGCTTTGAAGTGAGGAAGGTGGTTTTTGGCTTTGGGAGAGAGAGAGCCATTTTTGAGGGGGGAAATGGCGGTTACTAGTGCCAGTAGTCATGCAATGATGATTGTGATGATGCATTTTCTTGGAAAAGGGGATGTGTGCTTGCTGTTGCTTGCTTGGTAGTAGCTTTTTGGGGAGTGATTACGGTGTGGGCGAAAAGCGAGGACGGGACAAGAGAGTGACGATGCTGGCTGGCTGGCTTTCTATGTCTGCCTGCACAAAACACTTCCTTTTTCCCTCCATTTCGAGCTGCTTTGTGTGTTTTTCGGAACCTTTCGTTTATGGACCCCAATAAGCTGGTTGGAGCAATATAAACAGTTTTTTGGTTTTAGTCATGTTTAGGTCCTGTTTATTTCTGACCAGCTTATTTGGATAAACTGGTTTGAAAAATTGGTTTATGAGAAACTCCAATTTAGAGCTTCTCCAACCAGCTTATTTCTGATAAACTGATTTTTAAGATGAAAGTTTTATAGATGAAGATAATTGTCATCAAAACCAAGAGGCTTCATCATCAAATTTTTCTACATCATCATCTTCTCGCATGAGTCATATCTGTGACAGGATTCGAGATCGAATTGTAGAACATCTTTGATACAACTAATTATGGAATTGAATCATCCAAATGTAATGTGATAGACATGACCTCTAATTTATATGCATTTTAATGTATTAAATTTTTCTTATTTACAATTATTGGAAACCTTATGCAATTTAATCTATTAAATTTTTTAATTTTAAATTATTGAAAATATATGAATATTTTAATTGTGTATTATTCAATAAATTTTATGTTCCCATCTAAACTAGTTTCTCAAAATCACCATCCAAACATGTTTGTAAAAGTGGTATGAAAAAAAACATTTTTGCAACTACGGATCCAAACATAAATCGTTTCTCACAAACCAACTTTTACTCAAACCAACTTTTAAAAAACCATATTGAAAAAAAAAACATTTCTCCACCACTTTTCCCAAACACACCCTTCATCATTGATTGCAATATTGTAATTTGTAATTATAATTAGAGCATGGGTGCTGATTATTTATTCATTAGTCTTCTGATAAAAAAAAGATTATTTTATCAGCACTTTATTCATCATTCATTATTTATTCATCATTTCAACTACTATTAGATTTGTTTTTTAAGGGTCCGTTTAGTTGTGGTGTAATTGTCCTTTGTCACTCTTGTAGCGAAAATCAATCTCACCGGTCGACCTTTTATAGAATGAGGCTCGCTCAACTTTTCATTTTCATTTTCAAACCCCACATTTCCCACAACCAAACAGACCAAAGACATTTTTTATGGAACTCATTTTATCATTTTTTTTATCGAAGTGGAAGTGGAAATGGAAATCACTTCCATCACACCATAGACATAAAATGGTGATTTCCACTTCCACTTCTCAGCCTACCACTTTCATCCAACCAAATGACCCCTTAGGGTTTGGGTTAGTTTTAGAAAATGAGAAGTAAGTCATTTATTTCTATTTATAGAGGGAGGTTTCGTCCGGCTTCACTTAGTTTGGGATGCCTCCACTAACTCTACGACTAAAATGCAGCTCAGTAGTACTCTCCAAGAATTCAACATTAGCCAAAATGGTCAAATCTTCAACCATTTTGTCAATAGAACCAACGAAAGATGGATATGGATCTCCCGTATTATATTTATTGTAGTTGTTTGGGTCAAGGTACACTAAATCATGTAGTAATGCGGAATTTGGAGTGATTGATATTTTTCCAATGTCATTTCCTAAATTTTCCAATATTGCCTGAAGTCTCATGCATGAATATGAGCTAGATTACGAATTATTACCAGGATGCATGCTATAAAAAAAATCACTAAGATGCCTACGTTTTGTGATGGGATAAATGAAGAAAAAACAACCATAATTAGTTGGGTGTTACGTTATTTGGTTGAAACTTGAAGCATTGGTTTCACGAGTTAATTTTTCAAAACACATGGAATGGAAAGTCCGGGGTGGAATTCTTGAATTACAGGTCTGTGGTATATAAGGCATTTTGATGGCCATTAACGTGTCAAAGGGACTAACACCTCTGTCATTAAAACCGTGTTGATGTTGTTATTCTGAACAAATGTAACTATTTCAAAATTTCATTATAATAGTAAAATATGAATCTGAAAACAATGAATTGTCTGAACATTTTGAGAAAAGCAAATATCACTACCAAGCCTATAGCTGAGTCCGACCAAAATGTGAAACTTTTTTTAATTAAAGAAAAAAAACATTAACGACTTAATGTTACAAGTTAGATCGAAGATGTAATCTCGCACTGAAAGAGAAAATGTAGTTGTACTAGGCCACAATACCATTGGTCAAAACGTGAAACTTCAAGTTGTTGAAAAAACGTGAAACTTAAATGGTGGTCTTAATTTTCAACGTCGGAAAAATATATATAATCTCAATTTTTTAAAGCAGTTTCCAAATACGTGAAATCGTTAAATTACCTGGTATTAACTCTATTCCCAGTCAAACAAGAAAATCCCGAAACCCAAGTGAGCAAGCAATCAAACATTTATATATCGAGTAGTAGTAATATAATAAGTTGATATAACAGCCTTGACTCGAAAAAGAATACTATTTCGTCCTAAATATAGGACCTAATTGATTTTTTTTTTGAGAGATTAAGGTTGCGAAATAGGTTATTAAATGATGACATATTTGATATATTTTTAGATTATCCATTAGTTTATAGGTAAAATAAACTAATTTCAGGGGAAAAATTAGGTAAATCAATTTATAATTAATTTATTTTATTTTTTTTAAGGATTTTCTAGAAAAAAGTCATTTAGGTCCAAGGGAGTAATATAAATCACGTGAACGCATGGAGTTTCACGTTAAGAAACGAACTTGGCAACTTTCTCCAAAAAACCATGCAAGTTCGGTGGCCTTCCCTCACTTTTCAAAATGCTAAATAAAAGAGGGATATAGCGCGTATAAATAAAAAAAAAACAGTAAATAGAATTAGATTCAAAGGTGCAGTATCTAGACATTCTACATTCGATGATCGAAATGACAGAGAGCACACATTCTCTAAAGGGTCACATTAAATTACATCAGATACTGCGAATAAGCGGAAATTACAGAGAAGCTTCTAACGGAAGAAACTTTATTTCCCCCGGATCATGCGAATAAAAGGATATTATGGAGAAAGTTTTAACGGAAGAAATTAAAGTGGATTAGATCAGATACTGGGAATAAAAGGAAATTATGAAGAAAGTTGATTAGATCAGATAGTGCGAATAACAGGAAATTATGAGAAAATGTTAATGGAACAAAGGAAGTTGTATGATATATTGTTTTATACTCTCTCCAGTCCTACATATATATGATCTAATTGACTTTTTCTAGAAAATCCTTAAAAAAACAAAATAAGTTAATTATAAATTGATTTACCTAATTTTTTTCCCTTAAACTAGTTTATTTTACCTATAAACTAATGGATAATCTAAAAATATATCAAATATGTCATCATTTAATAACCTATTTCGCAACCTTAATATCTCCAAAAAAAAGTCAATTAGATCTTATATTTAAGACCGGAGTTAGTATGTAAAAGGAGATGCATTCTTTATTAAAATGTGGGAGGTGGATGACTGTAGGAGGTTTAGCTAGCTTGTGTTCATGAACGGTGGAGATTCTAAGCGTGGTAATAATTATAAATCTAAACCAGAAACACTGCCACTACTCACATGAATATCTTGTTTTTTTCCAGGAACATCATCTTTTATGGATACTAAGAATAACCTCAATTTGTGGCCACAAATTCACACTAAAGCAGCCACCTGCTAGCTAGGCTCAAGAGGCAGACGTGATAGTTTTTGCCTTTTGATTTCTTTATTCATCTGTGTCTGCTATATGAAAAAAGAATGAGAACCCATGTCTTGTTTGTGTCATCCCTTTCTTTGTCACTCCCTCATGTCCAAGCCAAAAGTAGAGTGAGTGGAGAGAGCATTAGCCTTTTGGAGCATCCAAATATGGTACTACCCATCAAGAGATAAATGCCAGCATAAATGAGCAATCATTATAATATGCTTTCATGGAGCAGAGGAACTCAAGGTAGACCCAGCTGTTCCCATAAGATCCTCAAAGTCCAAACACATGTCTCCACCTGGACATCAAATATTTCTTTTCTGCATTAAATAAAGAATTTGCTACTTGCCATCTTGTTATTGGGCAGTGTCTTGTCAATTGCATATCAATCACAGCCTGGTCTGCATTATTGATTCTTTATTGAAGTCCCTGTTATGAACATGTACGATAATAAAATGATTATACAGAGTATCCTGGGGCCTCATTCAAGGCCTACAAAAGGAGATAAGCTCGAGTTTGGACTATGTCCAGAGGCGTGATTATCACTGTGCATTCGCACGAATCAAATTTTTTCATGGAATTTCAATTCACCACATCATTTATAGATTTAATCTACAAAAGGAATGAAAACTAAGGGTTTAAAATACACACGATTTGAGCATGATGGTGATACCCCCAACAATATAAAACACTAGTATTCAAGAACAAAGTGGTGTCATGGTCTCCACAAGGATGCAGACAAGACAAAGCAAGGTGGCGGCGATAAACATGAAGGTATTGATTGTTACCTTTCACTGTATCACCTCAAGTCAGTTCTGTAGCTAGATACGCTGTGCAGAACACAAGGCCAAGACCACAAAATGAAAAGATGCAACTGTAAAGCTTGTCCGGTCCTGGACCCCTAGTGAGTGAAGTACTCTTTCTGATCAAATCTGTAACTGATAGAAAGACCAATTCTGAGAAATCAATGTTTAATGATCTCACAGAAGCAAAGAAGCAGTAAACAAGTTTTGGGCTCATGACTGGCCAGAGAAAGCTGATGTAGTCCAAATGTGAGGCTATGGAAAATCGAGGTTCTGTATAACTATGAAATTGGGGGAGCTTATACAAAAATGAAGAAAAAAATTATCACCGCTTATTGCGAGGCCTTTTATAATATATTGACAGTAAAGCTTTCTTGTGTTACACGAGAAATACAGATATATATTCCAGAAAGGCTTTTACTGAGGAGGATGCAGATCCAGAAGCTTTTAAACTCCAACTATGGTATTGTATGTGCCGTAAGCAGCAAAAAATAATCCACAAAACAGTACAATGGAATCCAAAGCTTTCTGCCAAAGATGTAGAGAAGGACCAAAAAGCTTTAGGTGAAATGTGGCTGGCAAAACAAATGAGATCAATGCACACACAGTACTCCCCACAAATGAGGCAAATACGCCAAAAGCTGGCACGCATGAAGCCAATATTGCCAACACAACCACCACAACCGCACGACTTGTGTATATCCCAATCTTTCCTAGCCTGTTCATCGAACCATTACCGTCTCCGTGGAAATCAGGCCTATAAAACCATTTGATCCTTTTCAGCTTTCCCTCCACAATTTCATTAATAGGATGTACCATGATTGGGAACGTGAACACAAGCCCCAGGCATAATCCCACCTGTCATCATAGCAATTGTGAGACCTCACAATGAATAATCAGAAATAAACAGTGTTGTAAAGATAAAGTATCAAAGTTGATGGCAAAAGTAAATTAACTTTCTCATCTGCTTCTTACAGTGCTTAAATTTTGAAACGTTTTATCTGAAGAGTGGACTCTTTTTAAGGCATGCATAAGCTCAAATCAGTCATGTGTACAAATATAATGTGAACCGAACGCCCTTACACAGGCAAAGAGAAACACATGTTGACTCACTCATGCAGATACGCATATTAAACACATTACATGGACAACACATTTATGTGACAAGAGTTACAAATATCAAACTCTAAATCATCTTCGAGAGTCAGGTACTCCCACTCATGTCCTCAAAAGGTGTAACAAATAGGACAATAATAACAGAAAACGAATTTCAATCATATCCAACCAATTATAAGAAAGAATGTATAGGCTGATTTTAGGATATTCCAATGTGAGAGTCAGTAAGCCATGTCTGGTATAGTTGGTCTGCATTCCTGGATAGTGCAAGACTGCATATAGCTAAAATATTCTCAAGATCTGAGTCATGCAATGGTACATTTGCTCAACAATTTTTGCTCATCTTTTGACTTTTATCAGATAGTATAATTTCAACATTTATGTATGTCCAAAATATGATGAGGGCAAAATCACATAAGATATGTAGCATTATGAATCCAGCACCAATCAACTAAGTGTGGGAAAACTATGATAGATTGACATGTCAAGCCAAAAAGGCAATACACTATTTCATAATTTCTTGTCATGGCCACATTACCTGCACTGCTAGAGATGACCAATTCCTAGGGAGATTGAGGGTCACAATATCTCTAGTTTCATCACCATAAGCCATGTAACCAAAAAACCCAAAAAGAGTGTACACAAGTGTTATCCCACCAAAGGTCTGAGCCAGCAACCTTGGGAATTTAGCTCTGTCCTGCATAGAATTCTCCAAGGCCAATGTCATCCCAAACCCTTCAAAACAAAAGACTGCCATGCCTCCTGCAAAAGGCAGCCCCCCTAAGTTGGACGTGATCGCGGTCCTCTGTTCAAATGAGAATTCACCCCTAACTACTTGCAATACATCTTCCTTCACCACAATTCCCATAGCTATAACATTGCAAACATCGGCAAAAATGCTAAATGGTGCTAAAGCAGATAAGCTCCCTATCCATGACAATCCAATTTCAACTGGCGCTAACAAAAATATAAAGGATGCAACTGCTAGACCAAACTCATGGAAAATGGATTGTAAGTTTTGTCCAATGAACACCAAATATGCCACTGAACCCCCACTCTGTGCCACCAAAATAAGAAATTCTGTCAAATAACGACCAAATGTTCCAAAGCTTTTATAACCTAAATCTCCATATGTTTTTGCTTCAACTGATGCCCCATCTGCTGCCAACTTATCTCTACACAAAACCTGTAAAAAAAAATTAAATTCAATACACACCTTTCACAACAAGACATCAGCTAAATCCTAAAGGTACAAAATATAAACAAACAAAAAAAAAAAAACAGTCAGTCCACTTTAATTCAGATCCTCTGATATTAAATACATTTTCCTTATGCTAACGTCATCAGTAATCAATAACTTTATAATAAATCAATTGTTTTGACTCACGAGGAGGAGCATGCAATAGTAGGTGGCTAAGCCGACGATGGCGATTCCGAGGGAGCCGGCGAGCCAACCGGCGATTCGAAAAGCGAAAGGCAATCCAAGCACGCCGGTACCAACTACAGAGACTACGATATTTCCTAGGGTTTGAAGCCTCGAAGCTGTTCCAGAAGACGACGACGACGACGATTCAAGCAAAGGAGCCACGTGGCTTTTCGCGTTTTGCTCCATCGCCTTCGTTAACCCTAACTCTGATCTAGATTCGTGTGTTATTGTTATTGGTGATATGGTTTGAATTTGAATTATAAGCTAAGAATATTCGAAATGGAATGATGGTGGTGATTGGTTGTCCCGAAATGGAAAGCGAAACATGTTATCAATCATTTGATAGTTGTTGTTGATTTTGTTGGCAGTAGGCAGGGTGATTAATTACGATTACCGCCATATGAGCCGTCGTCTTGCTAAATTACTGCTTAGCTGTTTGGATCTTGATTTTTTGATGTTGGTGGTGATATGTGTTAGATTTTGGCAGCAACGCGATGAGCGCGCGGCAAATCACAATTTTGCGCGTTTCACGTTTGGCGGCAATCGCTTTAATTTCTCAGGAGAATTTTGCGTGCGAATGAAAAAGATTCGTCCACGTTTCCTGGATTTTGGACGCTGACGAAAAATACTTATACTTGACCTATATTACATCCAGCAAATCGATAAGAATTAGACACATGTCTAACTAACCCACACCACTTTTTCCTTCTTTTCTCTCTCCTCCATGTGTTAGTTGTGTATGGGGTTAGTTGGACATGTGTCAAATTCTTATTGGGTATTGGATGTAATTGAGGTCAAGTACTTGAGGTAAGTTTTTTCCGACATTGATTTAGTAATATAGTAAAGGAAAATCCTTATATCAAGTTGCTTATATCAAGTTTGTTAAGTTCACAGATATTGTCACTTTTTGATTTTTTTCACGTCAACAAGGAGATGTTTGTTGTCTCACAAATCTCAAAACATAAAAGATTAAGAAAAAGGAAATAATTAAATAAGGTAAAAAAAAAGGAAATGGTGATGAACTAGTGGTGATGGGTGATTAATGTGACACACACTCTCTCTCTCTTTCTCTTCATTGTTCCACCATCTCATTCACGGAGACGATGATGGGTGAGGGATGAATTTTGGGTTCGGTGCATGAGGAAGAGAGAGGAGGAAGAAGAAGGTAGGAGGGAGTGATAATGGAAAGACGGAGAGGGTTTATGGTTGAGGAAAGGGAGTGGTTACGGAGGTTGAGAGGCAGCCGTGGTGGAGATTATGGGGTTTTAGTGAAGCTGAGAGAAAAGAGAAGAAGAGGCCATATTTGGTTTTTGGAGAATGAAGAAGATGGGTGGGTTAGTGTGGATGAAGGGTCAATTCCGATTCTGAGAAGCCGATGTCGATTCCTATTCTGTTATTCTTGGCTGCGGAAAACGTAGGTTTCATAATTTTTTTCTTTATTATTTGGTTTTTGGATTGAGTACTGTGAAACAACAAACACCTCCTCGTTGACGTGGAAAAACTGAACAAGTGGCAATATCTTATAGGTGAATTGAACAAACTTGATATAAGGAACTTGATATAAGTTTTTTCCTATAATAAAACATTATTTACTCATGATCACTTTGGGTAAGTGGATAAATTCCTAAATATAAGATCACTTCCTATTTTATTTCAAGTTTTGCCCGAACTACCCTTATACTCTCTCTTTTCATTGAAAACCCCTCCTACTTTTAAAGTTAAGTAATTGAGGGGATTTTGGGAAGATCATGTAATTTTATTGTCTTCCTTAATCTCCTCAAATTAACCAAAGTGATCATATATTTAGAAACGGAGAGAGTATTATCAACCAAGAATACAAAGAGTAAGATTTTTCATTAAGAAGGAAACTCATCTAGCCTCGAGTATGAATGCCAAGAGGTTGAATATTCTACATGATTTGTTAAAATCAAGCACATGAGGCGGGGTTTCTACTTATCAATTGTTAAGATAAAGAAGAGGCCATTTTTTTGGCCAACATGTATCACATGGAGATTTCATATACTTTTGAAGCAAGTGTAGGTGGACTTGTTAGGTGGTAGTGGAGTTGTTCAGTATTTTTGTTTGTTAGCTTTGTTTTTCCATCATATTTAATTCGTTTTGTATATAAGAAAAGGAAGGGGTGACACTTTGTTGTGTCTTCATCGCGGCGCTTGGGGAGACATCATGCCTCAGTGGATCATGAGTTAGGTGCACTGCCCTTGGATTGGGTTGAGCCCAAACCCCTTCCTAAAATATTGTTATAAAAAAAAAGGAATGCCAGCAGGATCCCCATGAATACCAGAAAAAAGAAAACATTTACGATTGGAAGCTTTCCAGTTTCCTCTCAGGTATTGATGATATCCGCCCATGTGCTGCACGAACCTATTCGCCTCACCATATGATTTAAAGAATTTGTTTTAAAAAAAGAAAAAGAAAAGAATGGTGAACGTTAAAAATCAATCTCATTTATCTTTCTATCTAATCTATCTTCTAATATAACACTATATTATACGCGTGTAGAATCTTTTCTATGCGTTCACACTCTATGCAGTTTTAATGCTTCTTTATTACAGTAAATGTTAACGTTTTCTCTTCGTTTTGCCATTTTGCTCCGTTATGAAATGTTAATTTATTATTCCACCTATACTTCAAACCCTTCACTCTTCAATTCGTATCCTCATACAAGAAATGAATCGACCTCATTCTCTTTGTAATCTGACCATGGTGGCCACCACCTGTCCTCGCGAAGAAAGCGTCTTCATGGCAAAGCAACTCGAGCCTTACAAAGAAATGATTGAATGCAAGTCGAGCCTTAGGAAGAAATGATTGAATTCATGGAGAAAATTTCCTCCTTCATCGACAGCGAAGAACTTTCTGTCCAAAGAGAAACCTTCTCACCGTTGCCTACAGAAACGTCATCGGTGCTCGCCGTACTTCATTTGAAGGAGAGGAGTTTATTGTCATCGGTGCTCGCCCTTTTGAGTTTTCTTCTCAGTTCATTTTCAAAGCTGAAATTTGATTAATCTTCCATTAAGGTTTGTTTGTGTTTTTTTGGCATCATTATTATTTTTTTGTTGTGTTTTGATTTTTCGGAAGTGGTTTGGTTTTGCCTTTAATTTTAGTTTGTGCTTCTGGGTTTTACAAAGACCGGTCATGGGAATGTGATTTATATATGAAGAAGATTAAAAGACGAGGCGTTCATTAAAGATCTGTAACTGATTTAAAATTTGAAAATTGCATGTCACATATTTTTCTATTTTTTTCATTTATCTGATCTTATTGTGGGAGGATGGCACATGTGTGATATGATCCAAACCCTTCAAATAAGGTTCCAAGTTAGCATTAACGAGGCAGAGGCAATACAGCTAGGTTTGTAAACTTCCCAGGTTGAACGAAGTACTGATAATAATGTTGGTGTTTTTAGTATTGATGACTTTTCAACTAATTCCCCTTTGTTAAAATTTGATTTGCCCGAATGTATATGCACTCTGTTTGGATATCAAAATCATAGGCATGAGTAACATCTTTGCACTGATGTGCTATACCTATCACTGAAATTTGGAGATCCACAATTAAATTTAAGGTGTTTTACTTTAATTGCTCATATGGCTGTGTTGGTAAAAAACAATCAAATGCACATAGTAAGTTATGAGGGATCAGACAAGGAAAAGAAGGCAATTAAATGCCAAGAGTTGAATAAAAGTCATTTGAATTATTTACATACGCATGATTTGATTCAAGATGTGGGCAGAATTATTTACATACCTTGCAAATGCAGTAGATTGAAAAGAAATACGGTGAGTTCCTCAAATATGTGCAACCCCATATTACTCATTATAGCAAGTCATTTTTTAGAAGGGATAGGGGATCTTTGTTGCAAATCATCAAAGCAAAGGAAACCACAACTGATTTACATAACTATTCTATGATGCACAAAATACTTCATGCTGCTAATTCCCTTAACCATCATGAGTTACCAACATTCCCAAGTACTCTCACTCTAAGCATAATTTACTCACAGAATACCTCTTTGCATTGACAGAGGAAGACCACCCTACACTTTCACTCTGCAACATTTATATGCTCAAGACCATTCATTAATCTACTAATTGCAATCACATACAAAGTTCTAAAACACACAGTGTGTGAGGGAAAATAGATGATATCCTTCGTTGATCATTAAATTAGCTATGTGTTTAATTGAAGGATATCCAGAATTTTTGCCTTATCCCAAAAATCGCAAATTAGTGAAAATATCTTGAGAATATCTCTCTTTTAATTTAAAGATTTTCTTTTCTTTTGTGCTGCTGATCATACATGTTTTCTGCCCTCCTATGTGGTAACTTGACATGGGCAACTAAGTTTAACATTCTGCAGCATTCTTCATTTCACATCTCGAAGTAATGCATGACTGAATTTGCACATTGATTTTGCATACTGAATGAAATATTTGCAGGATTGCCTAACACTGATTAGTCCCTGGCTGAATTTGCATTAATTAATATAACTGAATTTTTTCTGACTGAATTTCATACGAACTGATTTCATGTGAAGAAATATAACTTAGGAAAATTAATGGTTTTCATGTTCCTTTTTTCTGACCGTGAGAGAGGTTTTATGCATTGATTTCAATTTTTAATACCATGTGGGACTAAGCAATGTACCCATTCTGATTTTTCTGTTTTTTCCATTTGTTTTGAAAGCTGAACAATTTGACAGCAAGACAATGCTTATAATGAGGGTGATGGAGAAACAAGCAACACAATGCACAATAATGTGAGGTTCATATTAGATTTGACAGCATGTAGTTATGGAGTTCTCTGTTTCATTCTCTTTCACAACCCACAAATGAAACTTTCATTTTTATGATTTATTATTGTTCAATCCTATGGTGCCAAAGTACTAATAGTAATGTTTTCCTGCATCATATAACCCACATCTAAGTGACATCTTCTCAATGCATCATACAAGTTGATTCAGTTTTAACGAACAGGTATTTATTTAGTATCAATGAAATTTTGATCTTGCTTAAACATGAGGAAGAATATTGCTTTATGCAGTATCTTCTTTTTGTCACATGTAAGGTTCACTACTGAAATTGTATATTTGGTAGAGTAGAAACACTGCTCAAATATATAAGGTTAACAAATAAATAATCCTAAACACTCCTGATAAAAAAAAATAATCCTAAACACTGCACAACATATTTCTATTCAAGTGAAATAGGGGGAACATGCTTTTATATGTTTTTCTTGGCTGATTTTTGTTCTATATTGATGAATTTTTCTTATACTTTTAACAAAAATACCCTTGGAAGCTGGTGGGATAAAATATTATTGGATTGAAAGGAGCAGCCTTTTTCAAGCTTAATGAAAATGCAACCAATGTCTTATTCTTAATAGAGGTAAATTTGCTTTGTGATGTATGTGTAATTGTTTCCTTTTCTGCTTTTCATTTTATGTTTATGAAGTTTGGCTTCTAATAGTCAAATTTGATTGATTTCAATTTACCACTATGCTTGGTTTTCTTGAAAAAGGCCTTTACTGTTGATCAAATATGGGAGAGTGCCATCCAGTTTAACAATTGATTCTTGCATTTCTTTGAAGTCTGCCAAATACAGGTGACTTTGGACCATATTTGTTCTTAGGCATGTATCCCTTATGTAGTCATGTTAGTCTTCAGTGATTTAGGTGAAATCAAAGGAGAAACCAATTAATTCTACAATCACAACAGAGAAACATGAAGCTTCTTAACCAATCTATAATTCAACCATTACCGAAATGCACAAACCAAATTATTCATATATAAATATCTATATTCAAAACTGAAACTTTTAAAACCTCAGAGAAAGAGAGAGTGGCTAATGAAAGTATAAGATTATGTTTACTTTTAAGTCTATTTTCTCAAGGTTCACTTATTACTATTGTATTAAGGTGTGTGTTTTTTATTTTTTAAATGGAGTTTATAGCATATAGTCTTATGTTCATAGTTTTGACCGTGAGATTTGATTGTCAATACTTTTCATGAAGTATAAAATTGGTCTGTTCATATATAGGTTGAAGGATTGATGATGGACATTGCAGCTGTTCAAGAAGAAATTAATAGATTGAGAATAAAAGCATTGCAAGAAGACGCTACTGGGAGAACTTTGGATAAGAATTTGTTGCTCAGGTAAATTTTCTTCATCAGTGATGCTGCATCAAGATTGACCACAGCTTCCAGATGAGCCCTTTTAAATCCCTGAATACATACATTTTGTGCCTATAACTTGACAAAGGAGGTTACAGCAGGTAGTGCCAGAAATAAATCACGTATTCAAGAATTGTCTCTTGCCAATGTTGATGACTTCTTCAAATTTCCTTGGATTGTACTTATCAAAACATCAAGCATCTATATAAATTTGCTTTTTGGTGGGCTAGAGGAAGGAGTTTGACCATTCTTTTTGTTTTCATGAATGGGGGGGGGGGGATTTGATTCTCCACCAAGTTGAATATATTATATCAAATATCAGTTTATATTTTTTAAAAACAGTCATTAACAGTAATCATAAATAAGAGATTATCATGGAAACTAAATTAGGAATTGTTCCTTCAATATTAATTTTGTATCATGAATATATTCAAATTTATATGCTTTTAATACATTTAATTTTTGATGGCTAATAAATCACAGAAAAAGAAACTTTTTTATGATCAAGGAAAATTAATTATGAATAGTACAATGAAGTTGCCTATAAATTAAAGAATCCTAACAATGTTCAGAAGTATTTATAGTTATTTTCCTATCCGTACTTAAATTTACCTTAATCAAAGTTATTTATCTGAATATAAAAATCAATCTGATTATATTGAAAAACCTAATGAAAAAAAATCCAATGGGTACTTGGTTGAGTTGGTAAATGGGCTGCAACCCCGGGAAGCACTCTCATTGGAGAGAGGATAACCTTGCCTATATGGATGATACTCCTACCCCTCGACTCCGGATTATACCGGGTGGTGATTAACAAGAAAAAAGGCTTTAACTATACATTGAAGTGTTTCAACTTTTCACAAATGTTTCCTAGAATTCCCAAGAAAAAAGGCGGTGATTAACTCTTCTGTTCTGATTATAAACAGGTGAGTTTAATTCTTATGCAAGCTAAAAATATTCCATGTAATCTTTATTCAAATTATTTTGAAAGATTAACTACAAAAAAATTAGACGAAGTGAACTTTGGGATGAGGAGGTCCCAGGGGAAGTTCGATTTATTTTGTGGGGGAGGGGTTGGATGGGGGAGATTGGTGATAAAGTTTGACTCTTCTTTTAGATTTATACAAGGGTGAGTTAGATTTTTTAATAAGTGAAAAATATATTACATGTTGTCTAAATTTAAATTATTTGAAAAGATCAACTACCAACTAAATTTAGACCAAGTGAACTTTTGGATGAGAGAGGTGTCTAAAGTAATCTCGGTTTATTTCCGAACACCAGGCAAGCATTTCATTTTATGTTCCTATGTTGTTTAAAAGTTTGTCCTATAATTAAACTATTCATTCTCTATTTTTTATATACCTTATTGACTCATTATTTAGACTACCTTTTTGTTTATATACCAAGGTCTTAGATTTATAAAACAAAATGTTATATGAATTTGACATTCAATCTGAATTTGACATTGATAATTTGGATTTAATGTTATATGCCGACTTTGGATCTTGATGTTTAGAGGACAACATAATGCACATAACACTATAAAAGAGAGGTAGATGTCAAACATAGCTTTCTCCCATATTAGGTCAGAGTTAGTGAACCCTTACTCTAGAAGAGAGAAAATTAGAAGATAGATGTTATTTTACTCTTCTTTTGTTTTTTATACACGGACGAGTTTGATTCTTGATTGAGTTAAAAATATATTACATGTACTCTAAATTTAAATTTTTTGAAAAGAACAATTGCCAAACAATTTAAGACAAAGTGGAATTTTATGGGGGAGGTTGGATATAGACTTTAAGTCTTTTTTTTGTTTTTATGCATAGGTAAGTCTAATTTTTGGTCAAGTTAAAAATATCGCATGTAATATATATATTTAACTTTTTTTATAACATAGAAAACAACTCATTCTATTCAATTGGTGCCCGAAAACAAATTACCATATTGAAATTATTTTAAAATTATATTCTTCAAAAAAGAAAGCATTCATATTAATTTTAAATATCACATAGAAATGAGGATTTACATAACAATAATCAGATCATGTCAAGGATCAATTAATATACTCATTAACATTTCAACTTTAGATACCTTCATATTATGATAGTATAACATATTTAATAGAAAAAGAAAAGAAAATACCCAGTGCATCTCACGGGGTAAAACATTAGAATATTAAGACATAAAATTAATATTAAGACATTTATTTTATAGTTCCAATTTTTTAAACAATTTAATTTGTTAAGTAAATCATTTCTGCATGACATATAAGATTAACTTGAAGCATTTAATACAATAAGAACATACAATTTTCCCCGTACCACTTTTACCGACAATAAAAGTGGCACGGGGAAAATTGGATTCATATGAATTTGACAATAATCAAAATCTTATCTATAATATTGTCCCTTGTATTCAGCCTCATATTTTGTGTCAACCTGAATACAGTGCAAAAATCCCATAGGTGTGTATGTATCAAAAAAAAATCCCATAGGCGTGATGAGTTGATAGTAGCATTAATGACAATCGCGCTATCACCGCCTGGAATAACAAGCAAAATCGGCCTAAAATCCCCTTCTAATACTATAAATTTTCCTCCAAATGGAAGGTCACATTTCATTAGGTCTCAAAGTTCAGTCAAAGGATTCAAAGCACAATCTTTAGATCATTAGAGTCTCATCCCAAATAATTAGTCTTGCTATCTGCAACAACTTTGCCAATGGTGAGTTTTGTCATAAACACTAATCTCATTACCAATATAAGTAATGATTGCTAAGGTAAATGAGATTTTATTAATTATAAGTATAATTTATTTGGAAACACTACAACAAACATAGTCTATGTAGAGGCACTTCAGAACGTAGGCTTTGATAGGTTTGCTTAATGGCTTTCAAAATTGGATTACATAATATCTTATTCACAATAACAAACTCTAATAGCATTGGTATCTTCACATGTAGAAGAGACAGAAAAATGCAAGAAAAATGAACCTCAATCATCATCGTCAAGTGAGTGATCTAATTTAACTGTCAAAGACAAGATATTTTAGTGATCTGAAAAATAAAATGTAAATAAATAGTTGTTTTTCTATTAGTAAAAACATGTAAATCACTGTGCTTTATTAATTTATAACATACTCCATATTAATTCAACTGGTTATCCTCGCGCAACGCGCGGGGTCTAACACTAGTTCTTATGAATTCATGTCAGCATTAACTAGAAATCAAGTGCCCTAAGAACAGTTAGCCCGCAAGCCGAGAAAGATAATACTAGTACTCCTATAAATGGCACCCGGGCAGCATGCAAATGCCTGCTGTTCTTGTTTGGCCTTTTGCCCTATTTCTTGTAAAAGAAAAAAAGAAAATGAAATCAGCTCTTCTTTTTCACAAGGCAAGAAATAGTTTTGCGTGTGTATAAACTCTCATATTGTGTACAATTGAGCCCATAACTTGTTTGGATCAGCTTCTCATAAAGCACTTTCATGCAAGTCGAAATAAAACTTCTTTTGTACACAGTAAAATCAATTTCAGAAAGCTAATTACAAGAGCTGAAAAACTTTATGAAGCCTCGAAAATGTGACATGGTACTTAAGAGCTACCAGATACTGGGTTTTACATTTGTATATTGTCTCAGATTTTTCGCATGGTCACAAAACCTGATAAACTTCTACAATGCCTCAAAACAATAAGGTTGGCAAACACAGTCAATGGCATGGATCAATTTCCTGCGAGGCCCAACCGCATTGGCACCCATATCCTTAAGCTTCTTCATGGTTAGATTCACTAACTGATACTTGTTTATACTCTTCCCCTGAAAAATTCTTACAAACTGCCCCAGTCCAAGTGATGTCAACCACTTGCTCAACCCACCAGCTCTTACAAGCTTTCTTTCTAGATTTGATGCACGCAGACCATGATTCAGTGTTATTCCCAGGCTTGGAGATCTGATCGGTGCAAGTAATAGTCTTGGCTGCTTTATAGCTTTGGATGCCTTAGAGATCCCAAGTAATTTGAGTGACTTTAAATTGTTGACTTGTGGTTGAATTTCTAATTGTATTCTTCGATCAATCAATGCATTCTTGGCTAAAGTTGGACTAGGCAGAGGAGGAGCTTTTCTAGCTACCTGAATCTCCTTTTGGATAGCCAATGAAGTGGTATCCTCTTGTTCATTAACTGAGGAATGTACTATAGATGTCCCATTTTGAACTTGAAAGCTGCTACTTGCAAGAGTTGGTCTAGGCAGAGGAGGAACTTTTCTAGCTACCTGAATCTCCTTTTGGGCTGCCAATGAAGTGGTATCTTCTTGTTCATTGACTGAAGGAAGTACTGTAGATGTCCCCATTTGAACTTGAAAGCTGCTACTTGCTTTGTTGGACGGCCCATGGGTCGTTTTTATAGATATTTTATGGGGACGAGGAGCAGCAGGGATTAGAATGATAACTCGCTGCTTTTTTACAATAACCCAATCATCTTTGTCATCAAGGCAGGATGGAGTGCCACTTTTCTTGCCAGCAACAGATCCTGCATGTCTTAGCTTTGTTCTCACCATGTGCTTAGGACCTGTTGATCATACATTTGGTTACAGCAAAAAGCCACTAGACCAACCAAATTATCATTTGATCAGATGCTTTCAAAAATAATAATTAAAAAACAGCAAGTCGTTTAAATCCACAGTGTTGATCCTGTTTTATGTCAATCAGTGTGTTCACTACATAGCTCATATCTTTTGCCAGTCAGTGTGGAGACACTAGTTCTCTCCCAAGAAAATATGTCATTCGCTGTAGCAATTCAATCTCTTGTTCTATTCCTAAGTAGTTGAGGAACTCTAGGAGCCTACTCTTGCCAACTTATAGCTTAAGTGAATGGCAGTATCTTAAAGTTAATGGAGTCTGAGATAAGTGCAGAAGAGGGAGAGGTAAAACATTCCAACTTAGTAACATACTGATGCAAACCAATAGATAATCAAATCCAAAGGTATGCATAAGTATTTAATGGAAAAGCAACTCAGAACTATCTACAGCAGATAAGCATAATCGAGCATATTACAATTGTACTTCAATATTCTGTACTGAAAATTTTATCTAATTCTTAAAAGAATGTGAAAGTGGATCTTTATTATAGCTTATCTGAATTGGTATTTTCATACATGCGTGTGTTATTCTCAAGCCTCTGGGGGTCCCAGTGATTTTACCATCAGAATTCTTAGCTAGAACTAAATATTGACAAAAAAACATCCTACTTGGATCAAATTAAGCTTAACTAAACTAGATTAAAGACTAGATTGAAATAAAGACAAGCCTCTAGACTTAAATGAGAAAGATATAATAGAGAAAAGGTGAATTAATACCCTAATTGAAACTTTTTATTTCCTGTGATGTTCTAGAATTTCCCTACTGGTAAAAAAAAAAGAGAGTTTCCCTTGAAAGGGCCAAAGCCGTTAAGTCCAACTATAAACACAAGTCCCCTCAAATGCTGCGAGCTACAAATCAATAAATTGAAGTTAAAATTGCTTTTGCTAAGAATTCAGCCAGATAATTCATACAGCCAATTGTTTATAGAATGATTTATTTATAAAACCAAGAAATCAATTCTTTCCGAACTTCTATTCATACAGCAGGGTCACTAAATTAGAAGCAAATTAAGATGAAAACTTACGGGAAGCTGAGGGTGAGATCGAAGGGGGAGTAACCGAGAATGAACGAGATCAAGAGATCGCTTTGATAGTAGAGGAGACAGTGACGGTAAGCTTAATACGATAGAGAAACGTACAAAAACCTCTGGTTGTCGTAGTGGCGTATCCCTCTGGTTCCAACCACCTGTTGCTTTCAGAATGTCACTGGTTGTCGGAACTTCTGCATTGGTTCTATATGGTTACTTGCATGCTGGTGGTTAGAAGGAGTTTGATGTTATCTCTCTACTATTTGTTTTAATTATCTGCTTGTTTAATTTTAAGTATGTTTTAATATGCTTTGGATATTAACTTGTTGTAATAGCTAGATATTATTTAATGTCATTTTGACTTTTATCAAAAAAAAATATATAATCCTAAATAAGTCCCTCCGAATATCCAAAAGAACAAGTAAAGAACCTAAACTTCCAAAAGGACCATGAAGGAACCAGCACCTATCTGTCATTTTAAAATTTTGCGAAAAGACAAAATTGTCCCTATCCTAAAACATAAATTCCTACCCCACCCTAAACTCACCCTAATACTCACCCTCTCCTCGCAATTTGAATAATAAAACACTCTTTGGGTCAAAATAAAAATAAAACATGTCTCTAGATAACCTTCAAAAGGCTCTTTTTTCAAATGAAAGGACTAAATTAAACATTAAACAAATGTCTCTAGATTAGGAATGTACTAGGAGATAATTATTTGACGCTCCATCGGAAATTATTTGACGCTTTGCCCCACCCACTGTCTGTTCAACTGCTTTCCACTATGGCCAATTTCTTCTCCTGGTTTTCCCGCCTGCGCTCTTCGTCCAAGTGGTTCTACCAAAATGTGAGAGCCCCGAGATTCCATAAAAACGCACCCACTGCAAATGTTATGGATTTGGACAGACCAAAAATACCATGCTCCACCTCTGTGCTTCCCTTGGCTCTCGCTCTCTCTGCCGGATCACTCGCTTTTCATTCCCACTTCAATCCTTCCTTTTGTGACGCCCCTCATTCCAATACTCGGTGGGCCCTCTTTCTCCTTATCAATCCATTAAACTTTCTGTTTTTATCACATGTGACATGTGTGCATTTTTCTTTATGTATTATAGAGGTGTCAGCTTGGGGGGAAAAGGTAGCACACAGTATGTGGTCAACGGATCACTACAAGAAGTTCCACGGGATCTTCTCCACGACTTGAAAGCCATCTGTCAGGTGTGCAACAAAATCATAGACTTGTAGAAATGAAATCAATGCCTTAAATGCCTAGATGGGTTGTACTGTGCAAATAGATTTGGGTTTAAAACTTCAATCTTTGTTCCACTAATCTGCAGGATAACATGACACTTGATTACGATGAAAGACATTTCCATGGAACACCTCAGAATAGCTTTCACAGAGCTGTTAACATACCTGATGTAATTGTTTATCCAAGGTGAAGCTTACTGTTTTATTTTCGGTTGAGATTTTTAAGGTCACTGAATTTTTTTTTTTTTTGTAATATCGGTTCATGCCTTATGAGTTATGAAACAGTTTTTACTTTGCTTTTTCATTTGTTTGAAAATAGACAGAAATGATAAAGTCTAGTTGATCTCTTTGTTAAATGTTTATGTGGATAAATTGGGTACTCAAGTCATGCTTTCAGATCTATCAATTGATTTATTTACATTTCGCCTTTGAATGCCATAGAATTTTTATTTGTTTTTATTGAGAAGTGGAGTTATTGCTTCTGTAGAATACATAAAAGTTATAGAAGAGAAAAATTGTAGGGACACAGATGCTAATGTGACATTTGATTGCTTAGGTGTCATATTATTGATATCAATCATGCATGTATTTTCTCTATAATTTTATCTAAAAGATAAAAAAAATCATCCATACTATATACAATATCATGAATGGACCTGAATAAGTCCATAAAGTAGGGGAAATTATTGATTTGTTAGGGACATTCTTGGAGTTTATGGTAGGTCCGTACAATTTCTTTCTCTCATGTGATATTACTAATAATGTTTGCAGATCTGAAGAGGAAGTTTCCAAGATTGTTAAAGCATGTGACAATCATAAGGTTTGGATATCTTCAACTTAACCCATACTTTTAACCACGTTTAAGCTTATTGGTTTGCCTTCTTGAATTCATAGCATAAATTTGTAGGATCTGACCAAGCATTTATTTCTGCTCATAGCTTAGCTTTGTTCCTGTTCATTGATGTACAATGCTCATTTTGATCATGTTTCACAGAAAATGCTGACTTAGGTTTTCCTTCTATTTATATCAGGTTCCTATCGTACCTTATGGTGGTGCTACATCTATTGAGGGTCACACCTTATCCCCCAATGGAGGGGTTTGCATTGACATGTCGTTAATGAAAGTATGTACCTTTTTATTTTCTATGAAAGTGGGATATGGAGTTATTTTAATTATTAAATCCATCCATAATTTTCTATGGAATTGGTTTGACATCTTTTAGTTATGAACCTTCTTTTTTTTCGAATGAAAGGATGCATATTCATTCAAAGAGACTGTACATGGGCATAAAGCATGTCTTACAAAAGGGAAGCCACTAGATCATTACAAGAGACATTGATCAGTGGTGTCCAATCAGCAAAAATCCTTCTCTTTATATATCTCACACTACAAAAAAAACGGGTCATTCCGGCGCAACCTTACCGGCGTTTTGGTCCAAAACGCCTATATGAGACGCATACCGGCGTTTTTACCCAAAGCGCCTATATGAAAACGCCAATAAATTTGGCGCGCGCTTCCCGCCTTTTTTCCCGCGTTTTCATATCGGCGTTTTGGGTATAACAAACGCCGGTATGGTTTTTAAATTTAAAAAAGAGGGGCTGACAGTTTTTTTTTTTTTTTTTTATTCAGAAAACCGCATATAGGCGTTTCTTCAAAACGCCTATCTGCGATTAAATATTATTTTAATCGCACATAGGCGTTTTGAGAAACGCCTAGGTGCATAACGTGCATTTAATATGCACATTATGCGCATATCGGCGTTTTGAAAAACGCCTATCTGCGCCTTAAGTGCATATTAAATGCACTAAATGCATATAGGCGTTTCTCAAAACGCCTATATGCGATTAAAATAACATTTAATCGCATACAGGCGTTTTGAGGAAACGCCTATATGCATTATTTACATTAAAATAATGCATATAGGCGTTTCCCTGAAACGCCTATATGCATTAGAAAGCATATAGGCGTTTCACTGAAACGCCTATATGCATTATTTTAATGTAAATAATGCATATAGGCGTTACGCCTATATGCATTATTTAATATTAAAATGCATATGGGCGTTTTCCAAACGCCGGTACGCACCTCCGTTCCCTATAAATAGCACCTCCCTCTTTCCTCAAAGTTGCTCATTTTCTCGTTTTCTTCTATTTTTCTTCTTTTCGTCTCTCATTCAATGTTGCTGTTGCTTGGTTTTTTTGGCTAGTTTTGCTGATGTTTTTTATTTCGTGTTTTTTGGTGATATTTGATTTTATAATGTTGATATGATCTTATAGCTTTTCTTTTACATATTGCTTGTTGTTTTGATTTTATATATTTGGGTATCATGTTTTATGAATTACTCTTGTTATTGCTTATGTTTATATATATTATTCTTTATGTGTATGTAACTTTGGGATTAACATATTATTCCTTATGTTTTTGAACATTTTTCTTCCTGGTTTTAAACAATCAGGAAGAAAAATGTTTTTTATTTTTTTTTTGGAAAACACATACCGGCGTTTTGCAAAACGCCGGTATGAAATATTATTATTTAATACCGCACATAGGCGTTTTATAAAACGCTTATGTGCATAAATAAAAAATTATTTCCGCATACCGGCGTTTTGCTTCACATATAGGCGTTTTCCAAAACGCCGAGATGCCGCATTTCGACGGCAAATTTATAGGCGTTTTGCCAAAACGCCGTAGCGCTATTTCGCCGGAAAATTCCGCCGATGCGAGGCCCTATAAAACGCCGATATGGGCCCCGTTTTTTGTAGTGTCAGTAAACCTGGCATTCTATACTTCTAGGAGATTCGCATTTTCTCCTTTCATAGGATAAAGCGTGTCATGTTTTTTTGGGGAAAGGAGGCACCCTCTCATTGATTTTATAAAGGAATTTCGGTGGCTCTTTTGGAGACATGAGATGTTTTGAATGCTTTCTGGTTTTCTGGATTAATGAGGGACATCTCTAAAACGATAGAAAGGGCTCCCTTTCCATTGAAATACACTATTGGTTTTAGTATGATGAAACTGATTCCTGCATCATAAAGAGTGGAGCCGTTTTTTTACTCGCTTCCTTTCACAATGAAGTGAATTGAATAAGCTGTATGAGAGAGTCATACTAGGAAGCAGCTCCACTTTTAATGATTAGGCAGTTTCAGCAAGATAATAATTAAAATGACATTTACATGCATATATTAAATTTCGCAGCATAGGTAACATGTTAAACATAAAAAATGAAACTTTCTTGAGATGTCGTCTTTAGATTATAATGCCTATTCTCAATTGATAGCAAGTGAAAGCATTACATGTTGAAGACATGGATGTGGTTGTTGAGCCTGGAATTGGATGGATGGAGCTTAATGAGTACTTAGAACCTTATGGTCTATTTTTTCCACTTGATCCAGGTTAGTTGAATGCCACTTTAAGACAATTTGCAAGAATATTTATTTCCTATGGTTGGGGTGAAAATGGAAGAAAACAATATTTTCATTTGCGTATGTCTTGTATAGCAAAATTTTTGGCTGTTATGTGTAGGCCCTGGTGCAAGCATTGGAGGCATGTGTGCCACTCGCTGTTCTGGTTCACTGGCTGTCAGGTGGCTACTTTCTTTTGTTTCTAAGCAATTTCATTTGATGTTGATAAACATTGTTGTGGTCTATTAGTCTTTAGCCACCAATAAGTACTAGTCCTAATAGTTTTCCTTATTAATTTGTAGGTATGGAACTATGCGTGACAATGTCATCAGCCTCAAGGTCTGTCAATCTCAATCTTTGGTTTCTGATGTGTTGATGTAATGCCGTATTTATTACGCTACATGTGTTCCAGGTAGTTCTTGCCAATGGGGATATAGTTAAGACAGCATCTCGTGCTAGGAAGAGTGCTGCTGGGTTTGTTTTATTCAATTTCTTTATTAATTTACTTTTAGTTTTTTTTATTGTGTTCCTTTTGAGACATAAACAAAAGAAAGAATGTGAGTAAATGAGGATGCTAGAAAGGGGGATGTGAGCTGGTAAACTCAATAGATGAGAATATAAAGAAGGGGGGTGCCGGGGGTTGAAATGTGTATAAGTTTTTAAAAAAGGAAGTTCAAAGACAGCTATAAGATAACCCGTAAATTAGATTAGCTGTAAAATCAATAGAAGAGAATATAAACAAGAAAGGGGGCGGTGCCCAAGGGTTGAAATCTGTAAAAGTTGAACTTATTTGTAAGGATCCAGGAAGTTCAAATATGGTGATAAAATAACCTGAAAAGTAGATTAGCTTGATTAGTTGTGATTCAATCGAAAAGGTTTCATGATTGGTTTTAAATTTTTAATTTTGATATGACTTCAATGTGATATTAGTTTCGTGTTTTGTGACTCAAATATTCAATTAAGTAGTTAATGATGTTAAGTCATATATCTTAGGTATGATTTGACCCGCTTGATAATTGGAAGTGAAGGAACTCTTGGTGTAATAACAGAAGTGACACTGAGGCTTCAGAAAATTCCCCAACATTCAGTGGTATGTTGTCATAATCTGTGAATGTTTTATTTTCTCTCCAACTTTTCTCTGGTCAAGTGAATTATATTTGCGATCACTTTATTGCACATGTGTTTATTTTATTGTGATGTGATAAAGATTGAATATGAATGGCATGTTTAAGTCTTGTGAAAATGTATTTTGTCTCTTTTATGCTTGTCGGTTCATCATGTGCCTTTAGAACATCTGTACTCTTTTTCATTCAATGATTACTGTGATTGATTGAGTTTTTCTCTTAATAACTCGTGATATTTTTTTCTTGTTACCTCTTATACTGAATTAACATGTATTCATCTTCATATCCGCAATCCTTAAAATGTAATGCAGGTTGCCCTTCATCTATATATCTGTCAAATATGTGCTCCCACGTCTTATCAGGATAAAGTATAACATAACCTTCAAATTATTTGGAGGCGCATTCAACTATCAATATTCTGTAGTTTTATTTAAATTATTGTTCCATCCTTTTCTGAATTGGATTAAAAAGGTGTTATTATGTTTCATCACAAATGTCGATGCCAAGTAAGATGCAAAATTTGTTTTGAAGTACAGTTCTTCACCCTTACTGTGAATGGTATTTCCCTCAGATGAGTTGCCTGAAGCAAAGATTTCTCTGAGCACTTATTTATATGACATATACTTGCTACAAGTACTTGTTCTGAGTTGTTGTTATACCATATGGATTGCCTAAGTTTTTTTACTACAGGTTGCTATGTGCAATTTCCCTTCAGTAAAGAATGCAGCAGATGTTGCTATTGCCACTATGATGTCTGGGATACAGGTGGGAATCTGGACTTAAATTTGGTCTCTTTCCCAATTGAATCTTAATTTTAAAGTCATTGCCGGTTAGGTTTCAAGGGTAGAGCTATTGGATGAGGTTCAAGTGAAAGCAATCAATATTGCTAATGGGAAGAATTTGCCCGAATCTCCAACACTAATGTTTGAATTTATAGGAACAGGTGAAAGCTGAATTTTTTCCCCTTTTTATTTAACCAACATTTACAATGTATACTGCGCATTATGTAATTGGAGAAAATCTGTGTTGGATTAATTAGCTCATCCCAGAAGACCAAAATGAGGACAAAATAAAGAACATGAAAACAATAAATTTTCCTTTGGTAGACCATCTCATTTTTTAATAATGTATAGGCAAAAATAGAACATTTAAAATTGAATGAATGTCAGTTATAAAAAAATTAAATCGAATGGGTGTTTATTTAATGAAAAAATTAAAGAATATAAATCTTCTTTCAAAGATGGTGTTTCCGCTACTAATTAATGCTTCTCAAGTTTCAAAGTGATTACCACCTGACTAAGTGTTATATATTTTTCAGAGGCATATGCTCGTGAACAAACACAAATTGTTCAGAGAATTGTTTCTGAACACAGTGGCTCAGGTTTTGTATTTGCAGAAGAACCTGAAGCTAAAAAAGAACTCTGGAAGGTACTATATACTCCCTCTGTTTTTAAATTATATCAATTTCCTTAATTTGATTAGATTAAGGATGTTAGTTAAATTAGTTATTAGCACATGAATTACTAGTCTACCCTGACCATATATACATTTATTCCCACTTTCCCTCTCTCGGTTATTTATTATAGATAAGCATTATTAGAGTTTATTTGGGAAAAAACTTGGAAAAATTAGCAAATGTCTTATATTTAGGAACACATTGGAATTTGAAAGTGATCTTATATTTAGGAACGGAGGGAGTTTTACTTTTATAATATTTTGCAACCGGTTCATCCCAACCTGAGTTTGTTATGTGAATTTTGTTGCTGGTCAGGTTCCTTGTAACCTATTTTACTCCACCCAAGAGTCAATTAGCAAAGGAGAGTGGTGAACAACACTATAATGTAGATCATCTGTGGTTAAAAATATTAGATACTGGCCGGCTTGTGTTTTTCAAGCTACTTCATTGCAACCCCAATGTTTAGTTTTCTTTTATACTTGTAACTTCTATATCCAGGCTAATTTCCTCTTTATGTGCAGATAAGGAAGGAAGCTCTTTGGGCATGCTTTGCAATGAAGCCTGGTTTGGAGGCAATGATTTCGGTTAGTTTTGAAATTTTATATTTCAATTTATGATATGTTGATTTTGTCAGGATACTCTCAAGATGGGTGACATAATGACTTTCGAGGTTAACAAGTAAAAATTGTCACTGAATCCCAATAAATGCATTGAATCCATATTTTATAATCATTGATGTCTAACTTATTCAATGGATTTGGTAGTGCATTTACATGTTGATGATAAACAAATAGAATAAGAAAATGTATTTTTATTCAACATATTACTGTTGCCTATGAGGGAAGTTTCCAGTCTTCTTACAAAGTAAAGAATGTCTGCAAAGGCTTGAAAAAATAGCATGTGAAAGTACAACTTTTGCTTTGCCTGACTTTGATATGGGCATTCTGATGGGGTCAGACTTGCTGCGCTTTTCTTTATAATTTGAGTGTTAATTGTAACTGGTTTGCCATTGCTTTGAGTACGTCTAAGGATAGTATTCCCATTTTTTTTTCCCTTAACTTCTGCAGGACGTATGTGTACCTCTATCTCACCTCGCTGATTTAATTTCAAGGTCCAAAAAGGAACTGGATGCCTCTTCACTGGTTTGGTATGTCTAATCACGGTAAATTTTTGTTCTGCATATGGAACGTGGATTAAGTTTTAAGATCCATGTTGGTGTATGATCTTATGCTTAAAATGCATATATATTCTGTTTATTGCTGTCTTATTGCCAGCACTGTAATTGCCCATGCGGGTGACGGTAATTTCCACACGATTATTCTATTTGACCCTTCCCAAGAAAAACAACGGCAGGAGGCAGAAAGGCTGAACCAATTTATGGTTCATGCTGCCTTGTCATTAGAAGGTATGATTTATATTGACGCTCTTCATGGAACAAGTTACCACAATATTTAGTTAGTGTAATTAGTGTTAATTGAGATCTATAAATGCCTTATCAAAAGAGTTGTTTTTAGGCACAGTATAATGGATGTCATACGATCCCTGTAGATGTCACTTGGATAAATGAGGCTGTTCTTGTAATTGTTGTTTATGCTGTTAATGTGTTGTTTCTGATTCTCTGGACCGATTAGCTGCTTGATGTATATTTATGTTTCTTTGTTCTTGTGTCACTTTGTAAAAAAAAAATTTACATTGTTAACTTTCTCTATTCCTTTATCTGAATTCTCTTATACACATTGTCCTGAAAATTGGTCTTTTGCAACTTTCATTCAGGAACTTGTACTGGTGAACATGGAGTTGGCACAGGAAAAATGAAGGTACTTCATTAATATTTTTAGATTTTAGAACATCATACAATCAAACGCATAAAAAACTTAGGCATTTTAAATTTCTCATTATTCATTTTCCTTTAGAAAAGTTGCCTGTGAAGGTTGACAACAGGCTAAAATTGAATGCTTCCTGGTTTTCTTTTCTTTTTATTTTTCCAAAATTTAAAAAATACTCCCTCTTGTCTTAATTAGAAGACCACTTACTTTTGTTGTAGAAGTTAAGGATGCGAAATTTAACATTTAAAATTGTTTATAGTTGTTTTTTCCTCAACCAGTTTATTCTATTTATAAAGTAACTTATCATCTAATTTCATGTGACGTATATTATAATTTAGCGGTCAAATTTACTTTCTTAACTTCTACAAAAAAGTCAAAGTGATATTATATTTAGTACTGGTGAGAGTACCTTTTTAGATATAACATTTTACCCTTCTGGTAATTAAAAGTTTAAAATCTCATCTCGATTGCTTTGTGAAGTACCTCGAAGAAGAACTGGGAGTGGAAGCATTAAAGACTATGAAAAAAATAAAGGCAGTATTGGATCCGAATAATATCATGAATCCTGGAAAGCTCATTCCTCCCCATGTTTGTTTGTAAAAGCTCTTTCTCCCAAAAATGTTCGCCCGTGAAATGTGAGAACCATGAAGCAGAATCTTGCTTGTCATTGCGGTGTCTAACCAACTTCTCCAAAATCTGCTTTGTATTATCTGAAGGAAGTCATCAGTACCACACAGAATCAGTTCATTGAAATAACTCAGGCCATTGCAGATTTTCCGGCCTCTTCTTGCCTACAAACATAAATAAAGTGAGTTTCTTCTTGTTGTATTTATAATGTATTCATCCTTAAATTGTTGAGATTATCCTCTTCTCAAGTTTAGATAACAATCAATTGGATACAGTGTAAGGGCTATATATGTTCATTTTTTTTCTTCAGCAAAATAAGTGATGTTTGGCTCCAGGGAATTAGTAATTTTGAGAGAGATTTATCCAAAGGTCTCAAGGAACAAAATTAAATGCTAATAGAATTCTTAAATTTCATTTGATATTAATAAATCTCAAAAAGGTTTAATATTCGTAAGTCATAATTCAATATTTAAAAGTAAACTTACATCTAATATACTTTAAATTCCACGATTCAATATTTAAAGGTTAAACTTTCATGAATTTACAAGTTGAGCTGTGTCATTTATAAGCTAAACTCATGAATATTGAATACCAAAAAGAAAACTCATGAATATTTAATTTCATATGATCTATTAATATTAAAATTAAATGAATTTTGTAGGACATATGTGTATGTAATTTTTCTTGCTTGAGATAGAAAAAGTTAAGGTAAACATGAGTTGGCTACCTACTATAAACTAGCTATTGAAAAAATGTGAGGTGAGGCATTTGTTTTAAGTAAAATAAAGTGACACTAATCCTCAGTGATGACTAAGAAAGCGACCTCCATTGCTAAGTTGGGGAGTGCTATTGGAAAGTTGTAATATCCTCAAATGAAACCATGTTCAGCTCACTTCACAAACGGTCATTTTCTTCCTCTGCCCTTCTCTGCTTCTGACTATATTCCTTTTTCTGTTCCCTTTTCACATGGAATCGAGAGAGGAAAAGAAAGGGGGCATGATCACTTTTTTATTTTATCGAATCCACCATTATTTGGCGTTTTTTCGTAATATAATGTAGATTTTTGGGCAACTGACTCATTCAATTGCACTTAATAGAGGTCCGCTGAAAGAAATAATTGTAGTATAATACAAGTCATTCAAATATGATGGAGAGACACAAGGCAGAGAGCATGAGAGTAGAATTCTAGAAGACAAAACCAAAAGGGTCCGTTTCACATGATTTAAGATGGTATATTCAAAACGAAGAGGATAATACTTTTCAATCAGTGAGAATAGGAAGATAATGAGATGCATGTTTGGATGGAAGGAAAAATAATACGAAAATATACTTAACAGGAAAACTGCCAGAATAAATAGTAAAAAAATTAATGTATTTGGGAGTTTTTCTTTTGGGATTATTTCCTCTTTAATATTCTTCATGCCCAAACATGAGGTAAATATGAAAAGGGGGGATGAGAAATTGAGAAATGAGAATCTCTATTTTATTTATATTCCCCTCTAACTTTATCCCTTTGAAATAATTAGGAATCCAATATCATAAAGCAGACCTTGAAAAGGAATAATGAGTTGGCTAATAATGAAACATTTGACCACTGACTTGGGGAAGGGGACTGAGACCATGTATTTGTCGTTATAGCCATATAGGTGACAACATTATATACAAGAGATAAACATAAGACTATATGAGTTTCGTTAGGTATATTCTCCATCAACCGTCTTCCAATTTCATTAGAAACTTTGGTTATTTTATCTTTTCATCCCTCTTTTGCTGACTCCGATTCAACTTAATACCCACATTTTTCATATCTCCATAAATTCCTATCTTCTTCCGTCGAGAATCTGTGTTGCTCTTTTGTATATATTTTTTTCCAATAAAACTAATAACGCATTTTTCATTGTTTTCAATCCAAGTAGCTTTTGGCTTTTTTAAGTTCCAACTAACTCCTTATGCTTTCAAACGTCATCCCAAATTAAGCAACCCTTAAGTATGTCCAAATATCAATTTTTCAAAATTTATCTTAGTCAATTTCAAATAAATTTCCCTGAATTCAATGGGGCTATCCACTCACTCTTTACTTTACAGATATAAGCCGGTTACTTCTAATAACTCCATTTTGTATGGACATATATCGATGAACAAATTAAATCAACAAACCATGCAACGAGATGAATGTACAAAAGAAGATAAACAGTAAAAAGTACGAGAGAACTAAAAAAATAAGCGTGTGTGTGTGTGTGCATGCTACACTAGTCATTTCATAAAATGCTTTTATTGCTTGTCTAACCAGGCATATGCCAACAAATGACAAGATGAAATTGGCCCCTATCACATGGAATTCAGATAAACGATTAGCCATGCACGATTCTCCACTCACGGTCATAAACTTTGTCACCGCATGCTCATGAACATGATCCCTATTTAGATTATGATAAGCCTCGTCACCAAAAGAGCAACAAAAAATCCTCTACTTGTCTGATCTCAGATTTACACCCTGGATAGATTAATGATATTCATTAATCTATTCATACAGGTAGCAAACAATACTGCGATTAAATGTAGTCCACGTGTGTATATCGATTACAGTAGTCCTACTTAATAATTTCGACAGCATTAATCCATTCTCATTATAAATATATGATAGTATTTGGTACACGTTAACATCGTTCAAAAGTTATACACTTATACCTGCAGCGATAATGTTATCCATTCCTTTTAATTTTTATTTGTCTGTTCAAAAGCTGGAAAAGGTGGTAGTTGATTTTATTTTAGAAACATGTTAGTAGTATATTAAGAATATACACACAACAGCTTTTTCTTTTTTACCAGATATTATTTGTACCTATTCGAACTCATCTAATGCGACGTGGCATGAGATTAGTGGCTTAACACATCAGCAAGGGCCTAATACATAATCAACAAACTATTCGTGGCACCACCACTATTACCAGTAGGACCAAGTGACCAGCACATGAAACTGACGTTCATCTAGAAAGAAGAAGAGAAAATTCATTCAGAGTTTTGAACCCAAGATATTTCTGATTGAAAAATTAGCTTCTTCAATTCTTGTTTTTTTTTATCTGTGACTGGAATTAATCGCTGACTAAATTTATGTTTACATCAACGCACTATCTTAGAACATTATCCCAGCCGTGTGTCTTCTCTTCTCTCGAAAACATTGAATCGGTCATCCAACACTATCTTAAATAACCACAAAAAAACCAGTGATTATCGTGATTCGGGAGTGTCAATATCTGATGATATGTAAAGATGAGGCGTCAATTGTTCATTGGACGAGTTGCATGTGGTCAAACATGCGACACTAAAAATATTCTAAAGTATTCTGATAGATATGAATATCATTAATTGATTGCGATGTAGATCTGAAAATCAATATTCACCAGGATACGACTGAATTATCCTACAGTGTTGAATTTTAAACTAAAGATATAATACATACGACGTTGGTTCTTGCATTGTCAAAAATTTACCACAAAAGGTTAAACTAAGCTGTAACTCAAGTACTCAACCTCTACTATATACTCTTAATCCAACCGTGATCCGATCCTATTTTCTTTTTCTTTCTTTCTTTTCTTTTTTATTTAATTCTTCTTATATCTTTTTCTTTTTCACTTGGGCTTGAACTTCTTTTTTGTTATAGAATTCTTTTTGAGTCTTAGAGAGACCTCAAGTCTTCTTGTACTTCTTATGAGTCGGAGATTCTAGGTTGAATCTTCATTTTTTCTGACTTTTTTTTTCTTTCTTTCTTTCCTTCTTCTTTTGTCCCCTTTTCCATCCCACTTGTCCCCTTTTCCATCCCACTTGATGTAATGACTCTGATACTATGTTAAATTTTAAATTAAAGACATACATACGAACATATGCCGGTGAATTGGCATGATGTGTTTGTTGGTGAATAATTTATAATTATAAATATTTCTATAATTAATGATAGGTTGTGTATTGTTTACTTTTCCATGGAATTAAAATATTTTTCAAGTCACTTTAAATTTTAACTAGAAAATTAAAGTATAAATGATTTTCATCCTCTTAAAATTAAATGTGTTACTTGATCGGAATAGATCATATCAAAAGTTATATTCTACTTATTATGGGAGGTGAGATCATGTTACTACGTACTCCCTCTTGTCTGTAAAATAAGATTGGATGACAAAATTTGAATCATTTTTGTCCAAAATGTAGAAGTTCATCTTACATTCTCTCCTTATTTAATGATTTTTTCCTATTTTACCTCTAACTCCATTTCATATTTATTAATGCTTATGCATTTCTCTCTTTAAAAAAAATTATAATAAATATGAGAAATATTAGAAAAAACATTAACTCTAGGCACTCAACTAACTTTTACATGTTTTTTTTTGCAGTTGACTCTTATATTAAAGATCGAGGAGAGTATTAACCAATAGTAGTTTAATTTGTTGGTTGTAAGATATTTATTATTGTAGAACCGACATGTTATTGAAATTAAGCTAAAAATACTGGCAAAAAATTAAGCTAATAAATTTTTTTTGGCATACCTGAAAACTAAAAGAACCAAGAAAAAGGAGAAAATCTAAAACGTCTGTGTATTTTTTTAATTTGCTGTGGTTTATTGGTGAAACTATGTTTAAGTGAGTACCGGTGGACGACCTTCTCTTTTCCTAAATTCCGGCATATTCCAGAAAATTAAACTAATTAACTGCTAAGGAAAATTCAGTTAAGAGTTACGCCCAATAAATGTCAATTATTCACCCGTCTCTATTTTAATATAACAACACAGTATCGCATATCACTACAAAACACGCGGCCCTTTTCAGCGTTTTTTTTCCTCTCTTCGGCGTTTCTTTCTGGCTAAACAACGCTACGGCGTTGGGATAAATCGCCGAAAAAAAACTGTGAAAAAGTTACACATCGGCGTTTTCCGAAGCGCCGGTGTGTTTACCTGAAACGCCGGAACGTGGGTCGCAAAAACTAATTTTATATTCAGGCACACCGGCGATTTATGAAACGCTGATGTGTCAAATATTTTAATAATTAACACACCGGCGTTTCTGGAAACGCCGGTGAGATATTATTTTAATAATTCACACACCGACGTTGCGGGAAACACCGGTTTGCCACTTATTTAAAAAAATGAAACCATTTAAAATGTACCGGCGTTTGGGTCGAAACGCCGAAAAGCTTATTAAAATATAATAAACATACCGGCGTTAATAGGCAACGCCGGTATGTTTTATTATATTTTAATACATACACTGCGGTGTTTCCCTAAATGCCGGAAAGCTTTTAAAAAATTTAAAAAAAAATTTCGTCCCAATTTAACATTTAATGGGGACGAAAATTTAATATTATAGATATATGAATAAAACATATTAATAAATCATAATATAGACAAAATAAAACGCTGAAACCAGAGAGAATTTTGGTGGGACCCTCCTTTGCCTTTTTAAAAACGTCAAAATGAATTCCGTCGGACGTATATATAGAGTTTCGCATTTCGGCGTTTCCAAGGCATATCGGCTTTTTTAGAAAACGCCGATGTGATTTATTATTTTTTAATCACATATCGGCGTTTTAGGGAAACGCCGATATGCTTTAAAATATTTTTAAAAAAATATTAAATACATATCGGCGTTTGCAGAAACGCCGATATGCATTATTTTAAAAAAAATTAAAAAAACCAGCCAAATTTTTTTAAAATACAATTTACATACCAGCGTTAGTTTGTCCAGAAACACTGGTATGCAAGCGCAGGAAACAAGGCGGGAAGCGCGCGCCAAATTTTACGGCGTTTCTTTTAGGCGTTTTTTGGAAAACGCTGGAAGGCATGCCGTTACCGGCGTTTTTACTGCACCGGAAAGGGCCTTTTTTTTGTAGTGTATTCTACTCAAGAAAGTATATATTTCCATTTTTATTAATTAGGTGTGAGATCAGTACGGTGTTAATTATTATAACTTTTGATCACTCCTAATTAATTAATACAATTAATTTTTTCATAGCGGAATCAAACCCATTGAACACGCATACATTTTGCCAACCTTGATTTTATTTATATCTATCAACTTGATCTTTATATGTAATTTTTATTTTGTTATCCTAACTTTGATATGATGGCTATATTATCAGCTAAATGCGCAGAAATTCAAATTTAAACAGATTGTGTTCAGGGAAAGAAAAAAAAACAATAGTAGCCAAACCTTATCTTATTATTAGATGAGACTGATTTTAAGAAAAGAAAAAAGGGAACAAAAAAGAAATGGGAGTAGAAACAATAGTGATAAATCTGCCAAGACTAAATCAGAAACCAAGGAAAAAATACTTACTATTTTGCTAAAAAAAACATAGTTGACTTTAAAAAAACATGAAGAACTCTGAATATAAGATACTCCCTCCAGTCTTAAATATAAGACCTAATTGACTTTTTCTAGAAAATCCTTAAAAAAACAAAATAAGTTAATTATAAATTGATTTACCTAATTTTTTCCCTTAAACTAGTTTATTTTACCTATAAACTAATGAATAATTTCAAAATATATCAAATATGTTATCATTTAATAACCTATTTCGCAACCTTAATCTCTCCAAAAAAAAGTCAATTAGGTCCTATATTTAGGACCGGAGGTAGTACTTCAAAAATTTATAAACTCTAAACTGTTTTGTTTGAGTTGTAAATTAACATATAACTTAATAGTGCACAAAATAAATTATGATTAAGTGTCTTATTTCACTCTCTCTTAAGCTCTAATAAAAAGTCAAATATATTTATATTTATTGACAAATATGAATATATACACTACTATTACTATCTCGCGTGCTAAATAAATGAGCATGTTTCCTAAGAAATGGACAGAGAGAGGTAATTAAACCCGTCTAAACTATTTAGGTCTCATATTAATGAACGAAGTACGTTATATAATTTTATAAAAATATTTTAAAAAGTCTAAGTTTTCAAATCAAGATCCTCGCTAAAGTCCCATATAGAGGTAAACAGTTGTCATGTGAATTTGCTTCATTCGCAAGAGTTAATGATATCCTTACCGTGCGTCTTTGCTCAATGAGACAATGACCTCACCGGCAATATTGCACCACCACATGCTTAACTTCTCCGTTTTATCCTCCCTGTTGGAGAACTAATTAACCCTCATTTTTTAAGACTGTTGTGGATGGTCAAATTGACAGTCTCTTTGTAATTAATAATTAGCTGAGGTAATCACGGCGGCTTCTTTGCTTGGTCGCCTGAGAGAGTCATATGAATTGTTTGCATATAAATATTTAAGCATCACATAAGTACACGACATACACCGTACCATATACTACCTCCGGTCCTAAATATAGGGCATAAATAACTTTTTTTTGGAGAGGTTAAGGTTGCAAAATAGTCTATTAAATCATGACATATTTGATATATTTTTAGATTATCCATTAGTTTATAAGTAAAATAAACTGGTTTAAGGGAAAAAATTAGGTAAATCAATTTATAATTAACTTATTTTATTTCTTTTTAGGATTTTTTCAAAAAGTCAATTATGTCTTATATTTAGGACCCGAGGGAGTATATATTAACCTTTTTTTACTTTTATGTACCCGCACGGCACGCACGCAGTGTGACAAACTAAATCACATAAAGAACTGAGGAATAAAGAACTGAGGAACTGGTTTAAGGCTCATCTTCTTTTCTCGATAAACACCCAGAGCTAGTCGCATCTAAGCCTTCTAATCTAGTATGGGCAATTAAATTCAATTTTTTTTTTTTGCCAATGGGCAATTAAATTCAATAAGTGTACGTAATATAAAATTTAAGCTAGACTGTCCAAATGAGTTTTAAATGGCCCAGAGACTTTGTCAACTCAGAAACCAGTTCACATAAATAAAAATAATGAATACAGTTTTAATTTACACGCTAATTACTTTACCTTAAAAATTTTAAACCTCAGAGAGTCAGCGGGTTTTAAATTTCAGGGGTTAAAGCACACCTTGAACACAACAATGAGGATTAGATTAAAAAAAATTGGTTAAAATTAGGAACAACTATGAGATCATTCATATTAATTTTCTCTGTATTTACCCACCGACTTTCTGTGCTCGACTATGAGATCATTCAAATTGGTTTATAAATCAGGAACAATCGTGAAGATCTCGTCCGGACTATGATTAAGGAAAAAAATCCCTTAATTAAGGCTAATTGGAGATCTTAATAAATTTGCTTGCTTGCGTTAGTGATGTGAAATACTACCTCCGGTCCTAAATATAAGATCTAGGTGACTTTTTTTTGGAGAGGTTAAGGTTGCAAAATAGTCTATTAAATCATGACATGTTTGATATATTTTTAGATTATCCATTAGTTTATTATAAGTAAAATAAACTAGTTTAAGGGAAAAAATTAGGTAAATCAATTAATAATTAACATATTTTACTTTTTTTTAAGATTTTTCAAAAAAGTCAATTAGGTCTTATATTTAGGACCGGAGGGAGTATATCATATTTTTTAAAGTATCCGAACTTTTCAAAATTCATGACCATACATAACATTCACACAAATAAATATACAGAAACAGCCTTAATTATAAACATGTGTCAACGTATAGTAGTGGGGGGAAGAAATTAAGTAGATATGGCCAATACTTCTCCAAAATAACAAGAACTACGATACGTACGATCGAGAGCCACCCATTCCCAAAGCTCATCTGCGAATGTTCACGTTCAAAGAACAAGATTAAAAAAATGAAAAAAGCGAACCAATAAACATGAAGCAATTATAAAGCGATGTAGAACCCTCCATTTCTTTTTTCGTTCTTTTTACCTCATTTTCTATAATCTTAATTAGTCATCCATTAAATACCCGATGGCTAAGAAATTAGAAAATATTGTCCATAAATCTCTCCAACTATCTCTCGTATCTTTATTTTCTAGCTCACAATATCTTCTATTATCACCTCTTTTTTCTTTTATAATTTGATTGATGACTAAGATCAGTGAAATGGGAAAAATGACCCAAAAAATGAGTTGCAGATCTATTATAAAAAGGACAAAGCAATTGGTCCGCATGCATGTGCCCCTCCCACCACATTCAGTATAACCGTGAAATTACACAAACCACCCTCTCAATTTCCCTCACTCGATTCTCTATATATACACACTCAAACGAATCATCTCTTCTCAGATCAAACTGATCAAATTCATCACTACTCACTCATCAAAACAAAAACACATTACACCTATGGGTTCTCTTCCTCACATAGTCGAAGACTGTATGGGTTTTCTCCAACTATACAGTGATGGCTCCATTTATCGCAACAATGACATAAAATTCAAGGACTCCATCGTTGAAGACCACTCAGTTATCTTCAAAGACTCTCTCTATAACAAAAGTCACGATCTTTATCTTCGAATTTACAAACCCAAATCACCACCTTCTGATTCTAATCTCACCACCAAAATGCCTCTAGTAATGTTTTTCCATGGAGGAGGCTTTTGCTTTGGCTCTCGTACGTGGCCCCACATGCATAACTGTTGTGTCCGCCTAGCTTCCGGTCTCCAGGCGGTGGTGGCGGCGCCGGACTACCGGCTGGCACCGGAGCACCGGCTTCCAGCGGCGTTGGAGGACGCGGTGGAGGCGGTGAGGTGGGTTCAGAGGGTGGCGGCGGCGGAGGAGGACGAGGATGCATGGGTGAACAATGGTTGCGTTGACTTTGACCGAGTGTTCATTGTAGGAGACTCGTCGGGGGGTAATATTGCTCATCATTTGGCGGTTCAGTTTGGACCCGTATCAAGAGATTTGGATCCGATTCGTGTACGAGGTTATGTCTTGTTGGCGCCATTTTTTGGTGGGGAGGTTAGAACCAACTCTGAGGCTGGTCCCCGGGAAGAGGTTTTGACCCTTGAAATACTTGACAGGTAATAGTAATACTCATCACTTTGTCCATGAATATTTAACATAGTACTTATTAATTTCATTGAATTAAAAATGTTAGTTTTTTAAACAACATGTTTTTCTTACATAATTATTCACGAGAAGGCATATCAATATGGTAAATTCGACAAAACATTAATGAAAATCATAAATAAATCTTATATTTATAACTATAATTAATAATTTAATATCAACCCATCATATATGTCTGATATTAATTTTTTTTACCCAACATATGATAAAATTGCTACCAATTTTATCTTTTGGAGGAAGTTTAAGTAATTACATGGATTTCCTCCAAAAGTTTTCTATACCAGTATCTTATCGTCCACTTTGTGATAATCTGCGTATTAGTCGCCCACTGCATGAGTCTACGGTCTACATACAGTCCAGTCTCCTTTTTTAATTATTTTTCATAGATTGCGAGGCAGGTGATGAATAATTTTCACTGCACCATAGATGTAATCAATTTATATAATTTAAATTTTGCTACTCAATCTGTGTGTTGCATGCGTGTGGAATTTTAATGATTTGCTTAAAATATATATAAAGGCTCTCCGAATTCCCGGAAAAATATATACACAAAATAGAGAGTAGTTAATTAAAACCTGTATTCTAATTATACGTGACATATGTTATAATTTAGTGATATGAAAGTTAAAGGATCTTATATTAAAGATTAGAGGGAGTAGTTTATGATTCAAATAAATTACACTAGCTTTGAGAAATAATCTTGGTACATTATTTTATAAGTTATTTATTTAATTTTTTAGATTTTTTTTTAAATAAGTCGAACTATGTCCTAGAAACTAGGAGAACATATACACCCACTAGATTAAATAAGGCACACACATAAGCATGAAATTAATTCAGTCCTTAATAGCAATAACATAGAGAAACTAGCTATGTAGTAGTCCATATATATCTTGCAAAGAGGGGAGAAAAATATGCCTACATAATTCTCATATTACCTTGAATTTTTCCATTGCATGCAACTCCTTCGAATAAATATGGACCACTTTATATTTAGGAAAGGAGCATCATGGAATTCAAAATAAAATGATTGGAAGGAGTGGTTACGTAGGCGAGGAAAGGGATACGAAGGAGGTGGTGGAGGTGGTAGATAGTGGAGTGGCCCCTATCACACTAAATGTATGAAAATACCTACACATAATCTTGTGTCACTCGTCACTTCACTTGTTTTCGTCCATATACACTCATCTCACACTATGCGATGAATACATGACACTACCACAATTTGCCTTCCCTTACATTTGTCCTCTCTAGAAAAAGATAGAAAAGATCCCTCCACTATATAAACTCGCTCTAAAGCTCCTAAAACCTTGTAAAAAGGTAACATTTCCATGTAGCCAATAAATTAATCTCCTTGCATCATGCATGTTAGGCGTATTTACTTTGGATAGGATCACTACCAAACACCTCACATAGGCAAGCCTTTTACACGTATTGTTCTGCGTGATCCTTGTATTTAATCCTTAAATATCTCAACGTCTCTAAATAGAAAACGAGCACTACTATATTTTGAAGAAAAAAAGGCACAATCTTTTTTGTGGCAATATAGAACACTAATACTATAAATCTCCAACCCCCATGTGATACTCTATAAGATCACTTTGGGGAAGTGGATAAGTTCTTAAATATAAGATTACTTTCTATTTTGTGTTAATTTTGGTCCAAATTACCCCTATATTTCTTAGCTCCCTCACTTATCTCTCAAATCTATATTTGTCTTTTAAATTTAAGTGAGGGGCATTTTGGGAAAATCATGTAATCCCAATTCATTGGAAAGCCTTCCTAAATCTCTCCAAATTAGCCAAAGTGATCTTATATTTAGGAACGGAGGGAGTATTAAATTAAACAATATCTACATGATCAAACGAAAAAACATTCGGGTCTATTATATGAAGACTTGAGTGAAGATGTGATTATGTTGAATTCACACTTATATAGTAGTATACTCACGCTTTGTCTGAAATATTGATTCTTCCTTTATTTAATCGTCTGTTCTGATTTTATTTTAGCGACCAGCTATATAAAAACATTATTTTTCTAACTAAATAACGTTGTTATTTAAGTAATAAATTGCTGGGGTAATTTTGAAATAACCACGGAAAAGCATACTATTACCCTCATCGATCAACACTACAATCCTAACAAACCCTTTTCTTTTTAACTTAATCAAACCTAACTCTTCGAGCCAATAATTAGATTTTTAGATCGATACACATCTAATATATAGAATAACACTTTTCAGTTCCATTGTGAACCTCTGTATTATCTCACGCTCCTGGAGCCACAGCAGTTTCCACGTCAACAAATCTCAACCAATTAATTATGGAGATGGGTAAACGTACCTATCACAAGCTTTTTTGCCGGTTGTTTTTAAAAGGAATTTTGCTTTTTGGGATTCCTATTCCTTTCCAGTTTCCACATCAATTGCTTTCTCAATTATTTCATTTCCCATTTTAATGGGTCACAGGTCCTTAGCTTCTATTCAGCAAGTGGCCCTCCTGCATGCTATATATTCTTCACATGCTTTAGCTTTATCTCAGTATATATATGCACTATTGCTAGATTACGGATCTCTTAATTTAATGGCATGATTATTTATTGAATCTAGAGCAAAAATGATAGCGCCACTTAACTTAAACCTGACTAATTCACACTACGTGGCAGATAAACAATTGAATAGAAGAATTTAATTAAATTCAATTTAATTTGCGTCACTTCTCATCACTATCAAAAAGAAAAAAGTGGGTGCACCCTCTCGCACATGAAAAATTCTAGAGGAATAATTGAACCTTCCAATATCAACCCACTTATTATTATTATTTCAAATTAAAAGATAATCTGATGTATATTCTTTTGCTCAAGTGAGGACACGCCTAATCCAATCTAATAGCATAGTTGATTCCTTTCTCTTTTATATGTGGTCGAGACATTTTCTCTTTTCTCTATCCATAGTTTCACGCAGAGAAATCCCACTAGCTAGCACATGGGAATGGATATAAATAGATACAGCGAAACAGGATTTGTGATATTGATACCATGTTATGTGTGTATTTGCAGTGTTAATAATGTTAGTAGTAATATTATTGTCGATATATAATGGAACAGATTTTGGAGGCTTTCTATTCCTGTTGGAGAAAACAGAGATCATTCATTGGCTAATCCATTTGGACCCGAGAGTCCAAATCTGGGACAAGTAAAGCTGAACCCTCTGTTGGTGATAGTAGGGGAAAAGGAATTACTAAAGGATAGGGCAAAAGATTATGCGGCAAGGCTAAAAGAACTCGGCAAGAATATTGAGTACGTTGAGTTTGAGGGAAGACAACATGGTTTTTTCTCGCATAATTCTCACTCAGATGTTGCACAAGAGGTCATGCAAATCATTCAACGATTCCTGCTTCAAAATTCTACTTAAGATTGATCTGAGTTTCTAGGATTCTCGGCTCGGTTTGTAGTAGTTTGTGAGAGAGTAAAATTAATGGAGTGATATGCTAATTATAGCGTTATTTAGTTTGTGGGGGTAACAGTATATGTAAATTTTTTATGGTGGTGTCATTATTTTCCGGTTTGATTGAGGTCAATATAGGTAATGTCATGTGTCCGTAAGAACCAGTGAGATAGAGAGAGATAGACAAGACAGGAATTAAGGTTCTTGATCAGTTATCCGCTATGTCCAATCAACGCTGTGTATGATTGAAGGGAAGCTCGTGGAAATTATGTTTCCAAAATCTTGTTTGCGTTGAGTGTGGAATATATATTATTAAAATGATCTTAAAGATCTTGTGATAATCATCGTCATTATCTTATATAGTTGGTTTATTTAATTAATCACAGCTTAACCACTACTATTGTCAGCTTGTGACATAAATTAATTATCGTCTTCGGTGTTGATTATTGCGTTATGCATGCATATGCGACTCTACCTTATATATAGTCCTCGACATATGATGATATATTCATGCATTAAAAGTAATTACTTTATTTCATAACAAAGTGATTGCCTTCATAGGGATAGACTATTTTTATCATTGATATAATAAATTTTTCTTATTGCAAAATAAAAAAGGAGAAAATTCCCGTTTGATTAGATATATAATTTGATCCGAGAAAAATAATCTTTTATTTGTATCTAGAGCAGTTACAAAAATTATTTTTCATTAGAATGATGATGTTTTCCCCATGCATGGGCAGTCTATTTACTTCCTTCATTATTTGATATAGAAATTAGTTAATATTTAAAAAAATATTAAGAAAGTTAAATATATAGTAAAATTGAATAGGTCTTGTATAAAAAAAACCAGGGAGTATAACCTAACAAACATGCTTTGACAAGTTAAAATTAAATTTCTATAATCATGAGAATATCCAAGACTGTGAAGGTTTTGTTTTGGTCTGAAAGAAAGACAGGAGATTGTTTTGAAACATGCCAAATTACACTTGAGTGTATATTTGTGTGTTAAATACTTAATGTAAAATATTATACCATACCGCTCTTATAATTAAATGGTACGGTCATGTTATTACAAGCAATGGATTAATATTTAGACCCTTCGTGCTAAATATAAATCTTGACTTTTTTTAAAAAAAGTTAATGAAACAAATTAAAACACTAAATTTTAACATTTGTTACGTGTAATTAGAATATTAGTCAGTTTATAAGTAGAATAAATTAATTTTGAAGGAAAAATTAACTATAAGCAATTAAAAATGATTACTTTGCATCCTTAATTTTTTTAAAAATATTTTTTTACAATTAATTAGGACCAAAGGAAGTGTTTATTAAAGCTTGTGAGGACATCTTATCAAAAAAAAAAAAAAAGCTTGTGAGGACACGGGATCAGATATCGATATAGCCAGTTATAACATAGTTTACCTTAACATAAGATTTCTCGATTGGTATGGACATCTGACATTCATTTTTAGAATAATTTAAGTTTTAATTTAACAATTTGTATCTCATCAGTGATACGAGATTTGCAGATGCATTCCCTTGAGACCTGGTCTGGTGGAGTGAGCTAGGACATAACTCGACATCTATAGGGCTTTAATTGGGAATATATAGTTGGCCTCTATATATAAAAACAGACAAACAACACTGACGAAGCAGTCACCTTTTTATATGTTATCTTAAATTCAGGTGAATAAAGCGATTTTCTCTCGTATCATAATCTTTTTATGACGATTTGGTGGTTCCGTCCGCATCCATGATCTCCTCCTCCTCCGCATGATGGAATCTATAGATGAGCTAATTAATAACTACCTTCACTTCGTTTCGATTGGGTTATATAGTCTATCTATCACTGATATACTTAAGCATCATTCTATTTTTATAAAAAAATTTTAAGAGTGAGTTTAGGTCAACTAAAGGTCATGACAAACAAACCCTTTTATTTCTGTCCACACAAGTAGGTTTCAATTAATTTCATTTATATGGAGATATCCAAAGCATCGACAAAGTGGTACTCCCCACAAATCAAATAGTCGTCAAGATGGTCAAATATCCAACTCTTTAAGACAATGGGTCATACTTAAGCATTATAATTTGTATGCTCTTTTTTTTTTACATGCACTCATCACTTTACAAATAATTTTGAACTATAAAAGTAGGGAAAATTCTAAAGATGAAGAACAAATTACCATTCTGATTTTCTTTCAAACAAAAATCTTACTTGGGTATACTCTAAACATCCTTAATTAACTATTGGCTGCTGGCCCAAGTTCTTCATTATTTTCAGCACTATACAAGAACCACGGCAATGACTGAAATGAAAGATGCGTTCGTGACAAAATGTGACAGAATAAGCTTTCAAAATACTTATGATGCCACTCCAAAAGTCGTGCATTTTATATCCCAAAATAGAACAAGTTTGTTCTGGGCAAGGTTTCCGTATTCGAAACGTAACAATCCAAATTTGGACGGAGTAGAAAGATCTAGCCGACAACCCCTATTGTTCAATAGATTGCCCAGGATTCTGGTACTGAAAAAGATTCGATACTGGGGTCAGCGAGTCAGTCAGATCAGTGAAGAACATACATTAAATATATGCGTGACCATTGACACAACATTCCATTGAATTTGTTGTTATTGCCTTATATATATATATATATTATTGAAGATCAAGAAGAATCTTGGGTGAAATCATTTCGTGGCCACCCGAACGATGAACACAGACGAAAATCTTAGATTCTGCTCTAACAAATACTGAAGACCTCGGAATTGTCGTGTCTCCTCTAGAGCCTACGGCGAAATAAAAGTCTAAGTGATCTTAATTGATAAATAAGAGAACTTTATATATATTATAGTATGATCAAGCTGCAAATATAGCCTAGGTGCTTTCGGCCAAAAAAAAATATAGCCTAGGTACTCTATACTAACAAGTGGACATAAATAATACACACTGCCAAACTAGGTTACGATAAATATGTTATAACACATTGCAAAGACATTTGTAATAAAAAAAATAAATAATACACACTAACAGAAGCAGGTGTGTCATTCCATATCAGCGTTAGCGTCTTGAAAAGAGCTATAGATTCTTGTCTCGTAAAAGTTCTTAAAAGAAAAGATTTTCGCCTTGTTTGAATTTATATGGAAAAATGACTTATTTTCATCGTGACTTATTTTTAAATCAGCTTGAAAATAAATTATGAGTTGACTTATTTTAATATTTGGATGCACTTTGAAAATGACTTATTTTTGCACTTAACTTAAAAATATGTTTGGATGATTTTTGAAATACGCTACTTATGTTTTGATATTACCCCACCTATCAATCACTCCTGAGAAAGTAAGCTGTTTTTTTAAATAGACTAAAAAAATTGACTTATGAAATAAACAACTTATTTAAAATAAGTTAGGTGAATAAAAGTCCAGCTAAGCATAATAAATAAATCAGATCCTCAAAATATCCTCAAAATAAGTCAAATCCTCAAAATAAACTAATTATTTTGCTTGAAAAATTCCAGCCTGACACACTCTTAGTGGGTCATAATAAAGGTGAATTAAGATACTACTACTACCTTTATTTCAGTCCTCAATATCTACTCCAGTGAAGAAACTGAATCATCAAGTGGATCCTCTAGTTATAGCCATAACCCATAACCACGAAGGAAATTGAAGTGAATCTAATTTTCTCCATTGAAGTGAATCTTACATTAAGGACCCCAGGCGATATTCATAGCCATAAAAGAAATTAGATCACATAATGCATAATGCATTCCTAAATTTGTGGAGGTTTATCAGCCTTACACCAGAATTTCAAAAATAAAAAAGGAAGGTTCTTAAACACTCCTAAATCCCAAGATTTTTGCCCAAAATTCAAAGCATCGATCTTAACAAATAACGCTAATAATTTTTTCTACACGGGTGCACTTTCCTTACTATAAGCGATCATGTTTCAGTGGTTGTTTGACACTAAATATATTTATGCACCACTTGTAGCAAGAATTGGAACTCTATTTCGAAATGTTTAGATATAGATAATTAGGATTCAAACTTTGATAAAATCCTGACTTTATTGTTAAATTTGAGAGTTGACTTTCCGATTTTTTTTGTATTCATGGTTCTACCTAATAAAAATATATCATGAGTAAATCAAATTCATACTAATTGTAAATCTGGTTAAACTTACCAATTTACACACTGAGATTATCGTTTTTACAGATTTACCTAACAGAATATTCTTATTAACTTACTCCGAGTTTGTATTAACTATTTTTATCTGACCATATTCAATAAATTTATATACAGAATTCATAGAAATTTTTGTATGAGTTCAGAAAGTATAAATGTTGATATTATATCAAACATTCATGTTTAAAATATATCTAGTTCAAATTATTATTGTTTTATATTTTTTATTTAACTATATATTTATTAATAAAATAAAAAGGGAAAATGTCATTTAAATCCCTCCGAATATACAAAAGGACAATTCAGGAACTCAAACTTCAAAAAGGACCATGAAGGAACTAGGACCTAGTTGGCATTTTAAAATTGTGTGAAAAGACAAAATTGCCCTAATCATAAAACAGAAATTACTAACCACCCTATTGAAAATGGTGGTTGTAAGGGTGGTTAGTAATTTCTGTTTTATGATTAGGGCAATTTTTTCTTTTCACACAGTTTTAAAATGTCAACTAGGTCCTAGTTTCTTCATGGTCATTTTGAAAGTTTGAGTTCCTGAATTGTCCTTTTGTATATTCGGAGGGATTTAAATGAAATTTTCCTAAATAAAAATCTATCAAGTTTGTAATTTAAGTTTACACTTTACAATATGATTTTACAGTCTTATTACGAGTTTATTTAAACTCATCGCGGGCCACGATCCTGAGGACTTTTCTCAACCATTTGTAATTATATTTTGGCAAAACAATATAGATCCTCCCCTGTGTATGTTTTTTAAAATGTAAAGATCTTGGACTGTCATATAGCTTTGTAAATGGGCTTCTTTGGTCACATTTGGTTTGGAGTAGCTCGGTCTTTTTTGTTTTTGCCGGGATAGTACCGCGGGTCGTGGGCTTTTACCCGTTGAAAATTCAACTACCCATAGCTTCGGGCCCAACACCTATATTCTTGGGGGTATTAATGGTCAACTTTACATAACGAATTGATATACCAACGCTAAGACACTCACGGGTCATTAACACTCACGGGTCATTACCAGATCTAAGCTAGAATTCAGTTGCATGATACTGCTAATTAACAAAGCTAGCTTCATGAGGCAATGCAAACTCCTTTTTTTCTTATGCTTACTCTTTTTGCCTTCCAGAAAAAAGGAAAGAAAAATAAAGTCACAGTTCAGTAGGCAATTCTTTTTTCCTCTTGAGCCTTGTCTGCTTTAATCTGAATTAAAGCCACTTGTATCAAACACTTTCATGAACTTAAAGCCAATATCCAGAAAAAAACAGGAAATAAAAAAATATTTCAATCATATAGTTGCCAACTATTACATCTTTGTGGAAAGGGGTTAATGGGCCGTGCTTGGCTTGCTTACTTTTCATAAGAAAGCGAGATTTGGATGGATTACAATGACTTATTTAGGGATGCAAGTGATGTTTAATTATTATTATTAATTATATGAAATGAAACCACTAGTACCAGCTCGTTTAGATGAAGTTAAAGATTGAATGACTTGTTAACCTGCCCTTATCTCAAACCCCAAAGTAAACACTTCCGGGCCCATCTATATATCAATAAAGACATTACACTCCTATAACCCACTGTTGGGTTACTGTTCATTACAGGCAATCAACGTGTGACACGTGGCCGTGGACCCATCATCCTACAAACTATAAGCTTCTCCCAAAAGTTTCTCTTACAAAAAGAAAACCCCCTTAACTAACACATGTGACCCACGTTCTCCCAGAAGCTTCTCCCATAAGCTTCCTTTTTATATTTCAAACTTCAGCTTCAAATGCACCTTGAATTCAAATTTTAAATGAACATGGGACCCACATTTTGTGGGTATATATCTCCCAAAACACTGTTTTTTATTAAAACACACACAAACACATGGTGGGTCCGGCTCTCTCTCCTCTCTTCCACCGACCACCAGCTTCTCCCTCACTGTCTCTCTCTCCACAGCCACCCAACCTCTGCCTAAACCACCTCCTCCACTCCCCTCACCTCTCCTCCAACCTCCACGCCCTTATCCTCACTTCCGCCGAGGTCTCCTCACTGGAGCCTCCGACGTCTCCACGGCAGACTCCATATTCCATAACATGCATGTGAGCCGCCGACGTCCACGACATACTCCATAACACGTGAAAAGCCGACGTCTTCACAGAAGTGACAGCGTGGAGGTTGGAGTGGCCGCGCTTGTAGAGTTGATGTTTATGGTGGTGGAGGGGCAGGTGGAGGGCGGAGACGAGGTGAGAGCGGTCGGAGGAGATGGAGGTAAGGTGGAGGGTGGGATATGGAAGATTTTTGGGGAGGGAGACTCTGAGGTGGTGGGCCAGTCACATATGGCTTTTTTAATTTTTTTTATCTAAAACATGGCTTTTTAGTGGGTGTATTAGATAATTTAGTGGGTGTATTAGATTCTTGTAGAAAACTCTTGAGCACTAGGAAGATGACCGTGTGTAAACACAAGTATTCTGGGGGAGGGACCATTCTTGTAGCCCTTCTCTTAGCCACACATGTTCTGCAAACATCTCAGGTACGTTAATCAAACTCTCCGAAACTACCCCTGCTATAGTTGATTCATTAGTGGGTGTATTAGATTCTTCCCTGTTCTTATATACATGTTTGGTTGTAGAGGAAAGACTCCATTTTTTCGCATAACAAGCTTGAAAGATTAAAAGTATGTTTGGGGAAGGAGAAGAGAGAGAAAGCGAAGAACCCCATTCAACTTTTTTTTTTTTTGTTTTTTGGTAATCAATGATTTTGATTGAGGTTGAGAAAGGATTGTAATCAACAATTTTGATGTTTGATGTAAAGAAATTTTTACCGTTGGGATTGTGCTTGGAGGTTACTTGGCTTTAATGACTGTCATATTTTTCTTTTTTTGCTCAGAAACTGTCATATTTTTCTGGGCAATAAAAGAAAATGACTTCTTCCATGTAAGGAAAAGAAAAAAAGATGTTCACATTATTATTCAACAGGAAACTAAACTTTTTTACTTCTCTAGACTGAAAAATCTTTAACATAACACCACCTTCTAATTTATCTTGCAGAGCAAATTCAAAGTGAGGCCTCTGAATGACAGTTCACATGAAATGATTTGATCTTTGTACCTACAAGTTAGTATAGTGAGCCAGGCTCTTATATTCGTGACCCGTTCTCTAAGTTGGTCTTACATGGAACGTCCTGGATTGCTTTTAATGAGTGCCTTCATCATTTCTCAACTGGTAAGGATTTTGTGCATGAAGTGATTACTATTAGCTTCCATGTTTCTTTTGTTGCTCAAAGAAGAGAAGAATATAATAAATTTTTGGACCTTAATGGACTTGCAGATTGCTACTTTCTTAGCAGTATATGCCAACTGGGGATTTGCAAAAATCAAAGGAATTGGATGGGGTTGGGTTGGTGTTGTCTGGCTCTACAGTGTTGTCTTCTATATTTCTCTTGACTTCTTAGAGAACCCCATTCAGCTTATTTCTTTGTTTTTTGGTAATCAATGATTTTGATTGAGGTTGAGAAAGGATTGTTATTTGGCCAGTTCTGTATAACACATCAAGTATATTTGATGTTTGATATAAAGACATCAAGTGTATAACACATCAAGCATAAACAGTTGAACACAGTTCTCTTTATCACACTCTTATACTTACTATACTATACTGATAATCATGTCTAATTTCACAAAATGGGTAGTAGCATAAACTTCTGTGGTTGCATAAATGGAACTTAAATATGTTAATTATGTTAATTCCTTTGGAGAATGCTCTAATATGTCAATAATATGACTATTTAATATTTTGAAGATACAAAAATGATTCAAATTATTTTCTAATTTTTATGAGTCAATTATCAAGTGAAATGCCACTAAAAAAATATTTATACAAAGCTTAATCTTCAGTTTTAATAGTTATTTTATATAATACTCCATATATTATATAAAAACCTTTTTCATGGATATTAACATCTAAATTCTTTATGAGAAAAGTTTAGGTTAAATTATACTATTGCCTATTGGTATTGTATAATTGTATCAAGTTTTGATTTATATGGATTGCAAGTTAGTTATAATTGTATTATATTTTGAATTAAAACTACACAAATTCAATGTATGTTAATTATAATGCTAACTATTGATAACTATTACATTTGTAATTTACACTAGCAGATTTATGTGGATATTGAAAGGATGATAGATTGCTTCAATGATATATCTCATAAAATTCGATTTCAATAATGTTATGTTGGTGGATTAGCAATAATTATAAATAGATCGCGCGAAGCGCGAGAAACATGGATATAATATCTCTCTAATGTTTTGCATGTTATATTGTGTGGAGTATGTCTTACTAAAAATTTACATGGTTAAGGTTGTACATTAGTGACAATTATAATCATATTTTTGAATCAGTAAATTATCAGATATGCAGTTTGAATTATATTTATTCCTGCATTTCTTCATTGATTGCTCTACTTAAAGTTCAATTTTACTTAATTATCTCTTGCATTTGCAAGGTCTTATATCATTGCATTGCAATAATTTTTTGTTTTAGTTCATTGAGAATTGAAGTTAAATATCACGCGCAACGCGCGGGAGTTCTATCTCGTTCTACAAAAGGGATAAACTTAGATAATAAAGACAAAATGGGGCCAGCCCGGGGGCGTAGCTTGATGGTTTGAAGAGGATCCCCAAGGTGTGGATTCCGCCATTTAGCCCAAGGGTGCCAAGTTCGAACCCCCGGGAAGTCAGTCACCCCGTTTACGGGAATCCCGACTGGCGACTCCGGATTAGTCTGCACTCGAAGGGTGTGGGACACCGGGGGAAGCAATTCAAAAAAAAAAAAAAAGACAAAATGGGGCCTCGACAAATACTTGATACCTAATTGAAACGACATGTTGAAGTGGCCTTCATATGCTTTAACATACTTAAAAGCACATAGATCAACAGTGATAGTAAAAAGTTATGCGTTGTTGGAACTCATTGGTTCTTTCAATACTCACAAACTAAGTTATATATATGCCTTTTGAACACACATACGCACACACACTCACACATACACACAGACATATCACAAAAGATCGCAGATACAAATTTGAATTCTTCAGCAAGAAAAAAACAGAATCAATAGAACTCGTATTCGAATTTAATGAATTATGACAGGGTATATAAATAAGTGCGTATGGAAAAGGGAAAATATTTATGTATCTTTGGTATCGCATTCAATAAAGGACGTATTCCGCATCGCAACGGCAACTCTGTATTTGTGATTCAATAGTCAATACACAGATAGCCGTTGAGGAGCATCACAGAAAATATCCTTCACTTTCTTATTTTTTTTTGGCGGGCAAATATATCCTTCGCTTGAAAATCCAGGTTAAGCGTGGTTTTGAAGCTGAGTAGGCTGTGCGTTTTTTTTTTTTGACCAACAGTAGGCTGTGCGTTTTTTTTTACCAACAGTAGGCTTTGCGTTGTAACATTTGGATTTGGGAATCTTCAATTTATAAAATATCTTTATGTAAAATCAACCACCCTACCTTACTCATCAAATCATAAATAGTGACATATTTTTGTTTAATACTGCCATACAAAGGAAAATGTAAGCGTCTTTAATTGTCATTTCTTATATTTGCCTTGAAGTGGGCCCCAAGGCCAAAATTTTCCTACTTTATGGGCTAGGATCTTTTTTATTCTCTACCTGAAATTTTAAGTAATTAAGTGGCAAATTTTTTATTATGCAGGGACGAGTGACATAGATATCACCCGTATGAAGTATGAACGTTACTACGTGTTCCCAACGTTTATTGTGTTCAGAATCAGGCTTCAGAGTTTTTTTTGTAGAATATTTGTTAAGAGTAATATTTAGGTTTTCATAAATAAAAGAGTAATATTTAGGTGCAAATTGTGGTCAATCTTCATTTTGTGGTTTGTGGTGAATCTTCTATGATTGTAATAAAAAAAATGTGCAGGATGAACACTATCCATATCCATCCATTTTTTCTTAATACCAGTGCTACTATTTCTCATGGAATTAAATGTTATTTATTGCTGTATAAATTATGATATGTGTCAATCAAGACCCCATCATGAATTAGGAGTGGATTGAAAAGGAATCAAGAAACTGTACAATTTTCAGTTGAGAAATCATTGTAAATAATTGCCTTTACAGTTCATGTTATAAAGTATATCTTCTTATTTCTCTCCTTTCCTTTACGCAGCAGCCAAATAATGTTTTTTTTCTCCTCACCAGCAGAGGAAAATCTTCTTTGGAAGCGATTGAACTTTCATGAACAATTTTCTGTTCTGACTTCAGACAAGCTGAACTAAATTGACCATTTCAATTTTCAGCTTAACAATTTTTTACAATTTTTTTAAAAATAGAACATCAGCCACCCAAATTAAGTTTTCTTTTTTTAAAAGGTTTGACGTCAGCTAAAATTTCTGCCCACAATCCTCCATTGTAATTATAATAGAATATTCGGATTATTATTCAAAAATCAAAGCATGACAATTTAAAATGCAGTTATTACATTACATTACACTGTAATAATAATTTTTTTTTTCTGGTCTGAAAATTGAAAAACGCTGCAAGAATCATAAGCTTCACACAATCGACCCTTCATCTACAGACAAATTGTGATTTCCAAGAAGTGTTAAGCCAAGACGAACATATACAAACAAATAAACAAACCCTCACACTCACATGGATACAATTAGAGACAAATTTCAATTCTAGGGTTTCCAAATTATCTCTCTCTTTCAATTTTCCCTCCTTCCAGCTCCAAACATCGTTCCCGCTTCGTTTCTCAATTCTTTCATCACAAGAAAGCGGGCACGAATGTTTCGCCCTTTTTTTATTCCTTCTTCTCTCTCTAACTCTCACTGGCTGTTATTGTTGTTGGTGGTGGTGGTGGCTTCTTCTTAATCTTCCTTCGGATCTTAAATCAGAGGCGAAGTTTCCACGAAATTCTCCTTCACTTTCTTTTTCGCCGGCCGGCCACTCTTGAATCTTGATTTATCACTGCTACTTCTTAAAGGTTCATTTTCTAATTCAACTTTTCTTATTTCTGACTTCTTTCATTGTTTTCGCAATACTTTCCTTTAGGACTGTTTACATTTGGCTAATTCATTTCTCGTTGAGGTTTGAGCTTATTTTCTTTTCTTTCTTTTAGGTTTGCCTGAGATTTTTTGGTCTGAGAGTAAGATAATGCCTAATGGTTACATGAAGAGAGATGTTATATATAGTTCTTATAAAATGGAAAATTCTCCAATTATTGATCTGTGAGGCCTTTGGTGATATTTTATCTGTTGAGGTGTGAAAGTGATTTGTATTGATGGATTCAGGAGCAGTTGTTGTGTGTTCCACGAGTTCAGTAAAATGTTGTGAGTGTGAGTGTAGTTGTTTGTTGGCAGCTGATTCTTCAGCTCTTTGGCTTCGTAGTGTTAAGCGGAAGCTTGATGAGTTTGAAGAGGATCATAAATTCTGTGTGCCTGGATTGGACGGTTTTTCAGTTGCTAGGGTGCAAATAGAAAATGAGTGTGAGGCACTACGTGAGACAGTTGCTAGGCAGCAACAAACAATTGAAGATTTATGTGCTGAATTGGAGGAGGAAAGAAATGCTTCGTCGACGGCTGCCAGTGAGGCTATGTCCATGATATTGAGATTGCAGAGGGAGAAATCGGAGATTCAAATGGAAGCCCGGCAGTTTAAGCGTTTTGCAGAGGAGAAAACGTCACATGACCAGGAGGAGCTTTTAGCATTGGAGGACTTTTTGTATAAAAGAGAGCAGACAATACATGCGCTTACATGTGAAGTTCAGGCTTATAAGCACAGGATGATGAGTTATGGCATCACGGAGTCAGAGGCAGCAGGGGAAGGGAGCCTGAACTCCGGGGAATTCGGTGATCATTATGAACTCCCTGCCACTTATGATTACCCTCCTTTAAAATGCATCCGACATACTGCCATGGATGCTGAGAATGATGACACAGATATTGATAAATATGCATTTGGTGAAACTCCTTCTGATCGATTGAGAAACTTGGAAAATAGAATCTCTCAAATGGAGAGAAGTTCTATTCATAACCAGATGGATGGGGATTATCTGGGAAAGACTATTCTAGAGAAGGAGGTAGTTGGCCAATCTCCAAAGCGGACTATACATTCAAGGAAGATATCCAATGAATCAAGTTCATTTATAGTGGATTCTCCCAAGAGCTCGAGGAAGACGGATTATGTCTCACAACCTGATGACCAATCTAATTTGAGAAGGGTAGATCACGCATCAGAAGTTGCTGATGATATGAGCGATAGAGTTTATACTATCGACTCTGTTCATAAGGCGACGCCATACAAAGGGTTTTCGAAGTCCCAAGATGGATATGAAGATTATGCTGCCTCTCCAATGGGTTCACTGAATCATGCTGAATTTGAAGATCCAGAAATAAAGAAGCTTTACATGAGACTTCAAGCTCTTGAGGCTGATAGGGAATCAATGAGGCAGGCGATCATTTCAATGCGCACTGATAAAGCACATGTTTTGCTACTTAAGGAAATAGCTCAACAGTTGTGCAAAGGGGTGCCACCACAAAGAACGACAGTGAGGAAGCCAATTGTTACCGGTTTTTCATTCTTGTCAATTTTTAAGGTAAAAAGTAGCAACATTATGCATGGGTTTTTACCATATTTTAGGTTGGATTTGATTTTCTCATGTCTGCTCATTGTTTATTCATTTTATTTATTCAAACTTTTTGTGTTTATTTATTTCATTCGTTACTCATCATTTGTTTGCCTTTAATTTGAAGTTTGAAAATTTTTTGCTGTATGTTTACCTAAAATGAGATTTCAGTTTTCCAAATAGTTGCAAATTTCTCAGGGTACAAGCAAATACATTAGTCTTCTTGTTTATTTCCTAATATTGGTGTGGCTAACTTAACAAGTTAGTACATGAAACATGACAATGAATGCTTTCATGGCAAATGTTCCCCTAAGCCCCAAAAAATGCTCCCTACTGCAAATGATAGTTGTGCTATCGTTTTTACTTGGACCGTATTCTGCCATGTTTCTTATGCTCTTTTCATCTCATTTTGTATTCAGTGGATGATATCATTGGTTTGGTGGAGAAATAAAGCTGATCAAAGCAAGTAAGTAGATATCATCATAACAGCTCAAACATGTAGTTTTGCCTCACCTAAATTTATTTATATTTTTGTCTATACTCTGTAGTGACTGAATAGTCTACTGAAGGTTGCTTGAAATCAGGAATGCATGGCAACCATCTTAGCACAAGTACTTATTTGGAAGAGAATACAATTTTAGAATTTACATAGCCAATGCTCATAAAACGTATGATTCACTGTAGAATTCCCTCCATTGCCCTTATGAGATATATATATATATATATATATATATATATATATATATATATATATATATATATATATATATATAAGCTTAGTTTTGGATATTTTGTAAATTATAGGAAAATATTGTTTCATAACTGTATAGAAGGTGTTAAAATAATTCTGTGCTAGAACTTTTCAGATTCTCTTTAAATTTTTTATTTTATATTGGTACAGTTATCTCAGGCCACAACCTTACACACACACACACACACACACACAGGCACACTTATATAAATTGGATTTAGATGGAGTCTGCTATTTATGCAATTAGCCAATTATCACCACTATTATTACAACTATATATCTTGCAACTATTTTCTAGGTGCCCTTGAATAATTCATTGACCAGTGATTATGTATCTTCCAAAATTTCTTTGACAATAGGTTTATGTTTGGGCTACCAGCCAATGGTGCGGGCTTACTAATGCTTTTGGACAACAGCCCCCGTAGAAGGCCATGGAGATGCATCTCAGTCACTCAGCTGGGAGATTAGTTCTTGAATCTCTGTACTGGCCAAGAGATGGTAAGCTCGGATGTGGAAATACCAACTGCGAATTGAATTTAATCGCATACTACCACTTTGAGATTTTTCTCTCCTTTTCTTCCTGCCTGGATCTTTTTCATGCCGAGAAAATGTTCCGTGCAGTTTTCTATTATTTCTTCTCTATGGAGTTGAATATGATTTGTAGGGTGATTGGTAGAATTTGCAACATGAGCATACGTGCTCATATGGTTTGTTTGAGTTGAGAACGTCATGTTATTTGACAGTTATCCTGTACATCACATTGTTTCAAGATTCCATTATTGGACTGTGCAGTTCTACTTCATTTCTCCTTTTCACCACTTATCATCAGTTTGATGGTGGGTTCTTGCCCATCTCGTTTTTGTGTATTAATCATGTAAATTTGTTTGATATTCATGTTGTATATGTTATCAAGTATCAATGACAAGTGGTTTACCGAAGATCTACCATTTTTGTCTCAATTGAATTGGTGAATGGGGTTTTGCAACTAAGCATATCAAGGGGAACTTGAAGTTGATCAAGTCAAATGAATTCACAGCTGCGTGCTGGCCTCATGCGTGAAGTCGAAAGTTGACAACGCGCTCTGAATTTTTAAGATTGCCATGTTTAAGAAGAGGCATACTTGACGTGATTCGTTGGCTAATTTCAAAACTAAAAAGGAGGGAGAAAGGCAATAGGTCGACTGCATTTAAGAAAAGGGAATTTTTTTTTCATTGTTCTATTACAATTCAATTGTAGTAGTAATGCATTTGATTGATCATTTTATAACTTTTCTGGCCTTGCAGGATGTGTTCTTAAATCTTATGTTGTCCATAGGCTTGGAATGGGGTGGATAGGTGCGATTGGGTTGATGAGAATGTGATTTGCCTGAACATATTAGTTAGCATGTCAATGTTAATATGTCAATTCAATGAATACGTATTGTTAGTTGCATTGTTTACCAATCGTGAGTGTCATTGTTAAATTTTCGTATTTTCTTTAAATAAATAGAGGAAACAGTGGAATACGCGGTTTGATTCAACGGTAAGATTGCTTATTATGGGGTCTGAGGTTGTAGGTTCGAATCAGTCACTTTGCAAAATGTAGAGGTTACCTAGTATATTCCCTTCCGTAATGCCCTCACCAACGAAAAAACTGTACTTTTTCTGAATTAAAAAAGGATAACTAATTAGAATATACATCTCTTATATTTCCATGAGAAATCTAATTAATACTCTTTAAAAAAATCAATCTCACGCAAGACCATGGTTTTGAAACTAATTACTCAAACACAAAAAAATGCTTAATAAATCGCTTTTTGAGGAGTATTTTATAAAGTTTGGTGTTAATAAACTATAAAAATCCGTGCGACCTTACACTACTGTTTTCTCCCAACATATTAACATTTGTCCTATTTGGTAATTTATTTAGACACAAATAATAGAAAATGTAATCGATTCTATTCTATGGTCTATTATGTAAAATCATATTCTACAATTTTTTCTTGAAAATTAGCAAAGAGTTAATGTAAATATAGTCTCTAAAATGATATAAACACGTGGAAACAAAATGGAGGAATGACGGCCAGATAGCAATCACGTGTCAGGCAATGCGCGGTGCTAGTCTCTGGCCTCCATCAGGCCATAAAAGATCTAAACGGTCCACAACAGATTCTGGAAATGTACACGTGGCGAGGAAGCACGACTCAACTCGGCATCAAGTTCTGGTGTTCCCAATCATGAATAATTTTTTCATAACATCTTATATTTAATGGTTACTCCCTCCCATTCTTATTATTAATCACCAATAGTACTTAATTTTTAGTTCTTAATATAAGTCTCTAACTGCCACTAACTGATTCATTTATTTAATTTCTCAATTTACCCTCATTATCCATGGGAAAAGGATAACTCTTTAGTTGCATGGACTTTTCCTCCTACTCTTGTTTTCAATATAAAAGATCATTTGAAAGATGAAAAGAGAGAGAGATATGAAGAAAAGAAATAGAAAAAACAAATAAAATATGACTCATTTAATGATATAAACTCTCATTCCTTGATATACATTCCTTATCATGTGAGATTTGAACAGTTAGTGACTTATAATAAAGATAGGAGGGAGTATAAAGAGACAAATATTTAATTGTAATTCATATATAGACACGGATTTTCATAATTATTATGGCCAGATATTGGGCTTCTTGCCAGAAGCATAAAAAACATGTCCTTTTGTACACTAAACTATGATAAAAAAACACATGCATACCTAAAACATTTCATATCAATAATTTTTTAAAATGATCATATTTAATACTATGCTGGAAATTAGTCGTCCACATGGTGATTAATTATATTGGAAAATAATTAATGATTAGTGATGATGAGGTAATCACTATAAGGCCCAAAAAATGAGTTCCATTCACTTAAATGTCAAATGAAAACAGAGTAGTGTGTAGTGCAAGTGCAAGAATAACAAGATTTAGTGTAAGAAATGAAACCAAATTTATAATGATCACTTGTCATTAAATCTTTATAGCTGGATCTTAGCTTACAGTAATTCTTCCTTGTATTATGTGTGGACGTAGCAATAGCATGGGTAGTCCATAAGTCACAATCACGTCTTGGTCACGTGACTTTCCCTCCCGCACAGGGCACCGCCCATTCGGCCCATCTATCCCTCCATTTTTTGTTGTTGCAGAGAGGAAAAGGGGGCCCTTTGATGGATTTATTGTCGACTCTGCCTTTTGATCATTGATCGCTCCATCCTATGCTATGCTTCATCATATATTCCATATAATAACTATCCTCATACCGCTTATAATCATCATCGAATTTTCATAAACGACACCTTAGAAAAATAATGTACTGAAATTTCTCTGAAAACTACCACGCGCGAGCGCGCGCGAGATTCCTCGTTTTAATCCTTATGTCAAATTGAGCTAAGATCATAAATAAAGGTTTAAAACCCTGATTTAGAAATATCAGTTCCTTTTGAGTTAATCTTTAGCTAGAAATTCCATTTGTCCAAGAAACCTGTAGCATAACTAGGAGATTTTTTTTTTGGACAAACAAAGCAAGGAGATTACTTGACCCTCATTACATTATGAAGCAACAATAATAATTATTTATATATAATAAGATTTTCATCGAGAGCCTATATATATTCTCGTGAATTAAACTTACTAATATCACCAGATATTGACAGACTAATCCAAACAAAAAAGATGATTCCTACTCCACCTAGCTAAATTTAGTTAAGTGAATCAAATGATCATAATAACTAGCTAGCTTCCATCTCTCAAAATATGAGCGTGGAAGTTGAGGTTAATTAATCCAGTGCTACTCTCTTTAAATTGGACATGTTGAACGATAGATATAGTTGGGGTTTATAGCTGCTTTACCTCTCATGCATGCGCATGTGAGAGCTAATTTAATAATTAAAGGATGAGAGGTTACTTATGGATGAAAGGTAGAATATACTAATCAATTAAAGGATGTAATTTAAATAAAAATTAAGACACATTTATTATAAATTGGATAGAAATGAGTTACAAGATGTGAGCATGTGTCGTGTGGAAGAAGAAGGACCAGGCACCCACGAGCGAGAGAAAACTTTGACCAAAATTCATCCAACTCAGTTGTCGTTATTCAGTATCTTCCAAATGTCCCCTCGCTTCTTCTACACCACAAAACACCTTCCTTCGTCAAAAGTACTCTTTTGTCCTCTTATTTCCCTTCAAATTACCATTTCTTGCTAAAAAGTACTCCCTCCGGTCTTAATTATAAGTCTTCTTTGACTTTTTTTGGAGATGTTAAAGTTACAAAATATGTTATTAAATTATGACATATTTGATAAATTTTTATATTAGTCATTAGTTTATAGGTTAAACAAACTAGTTGAAGGATAAAAATTAGTTAAATCAATTTATGATTGACTTATTTTTCTTTTTTAGGATTTTCCAAAAAAATCAAAGGCGACTTATAATTAGGACCGGAGGGAGTATTACTCTTCCCTGTTATTGCACCAGATAGCTAGGCATATACACTAATTGCAACTAGCCATAATTTAAGAAAAAGTGTTATTAGTAGTGGTCCATTTTCTTTCCAGTCATACAAACTTCTATGTGTCCCGCCAGCACAAATTTTGTACATAATTAATTTTTCCCTTGTACTTCTTCAGTATGATGATATATATATGTGAATATATATATGTACACGCAGCTGAAGTATTTGTCCTCTTCACCTCGCCAGCAAACTAATTCTTATGTGTACGCACCATGTGGCCTGGCAACTATTAAGAGTTAAATTAGTTTTTCCATAAAGCATGTGTATTTCATCGGCACCTAGCTATCCGTAATGCCATGCACTTATTATAACATGAAACTCTAGTGATGCATCATATATTACGAGGATATATAGAATTTAATTAGAATTATACCTTTCATGAAGGTTTCAAAGAAAATAATTTCTCGTAACAACAGAAGAGCTTAATTAAATGATGTAAAAGAGACACGTAGAAAGGACAAATAAATTAAAGGAAGTTGACACATCTAGCAAGCTTATAATATATATATACATGAGTTCAATTTGTCCTTTTGCAATAACAATAACAACAATATATATAACTGAGTTCAAAGAAATTTTACAAATTGTACGGTATAGGAAAGACGAATTGTGAGAGATCTAAGTCGTTAAGGAGAGAGATGGGCCCAAATTTTTTGATGCAAAAATCCAAGAATAACCCTAGCTTGCCTCTCGCACAGGGAAGAGTTGGATGAAAACAAACTCAAAGAGTCAAAACTTGCAGGCCCCTCCAAAGTTCCAACACAGCAAGGTCGTGATCTTCTTCATGGTTTTTGTCTGCATCTGAACTACATGAAAACAACAAGCCGGCAAAATCACCACCCCCATGCATGCACATATGGTTAAAACCTAGCTAGTAGAAGTAACTCATTCACTAGCACCGAAGGTACTTCCCGTGCATGATCCGTGTACGCCAGTAACATCATCATCAATTAAGCATATTATTCAAATCCTTCACTGTACATCACATTAAGCTTCACCCGCAAAATTACTTGTTTTAGTGCTCATATCTTCTTATGATTTTAAAACAAGTCAAAATGAAACGAATATGTACCATTTATAAGACATTATTCATTTCCCTTCCTAATCTCAATTAAACAATGTGGGGCTTCATGATACTAGTGTGAACAATAGTAATTATAAGGGAAATGATAAATGAGGAACACGTTAAATCTCATACACGTGTACGGCAAAGACGTGATGTGGAATGAATGAGGGTGAGAGCGATTAATATGTATCTATCTCTGCTTATATATAATTGAGAGGTATGGTACTTATCAAGAATTGAATTATATGGGGTTCATATTGGTTAGCTGTGACATGGAACAAGGGGTATTCTGGTAACAAATAAATATGTATGTATCTGGCCTCTTGATTGGTTTTATATATAAGAGGGAGGGTATGTGATGGTGAGTCATGAGCTCATGATGGAGCAACTGACTCATTTAATTTGCTATTAACTTGTTATGAAGCAACGTTCCTAAAAATTAAAGCAGATATCTCTCTCTGTCGTCCAAAGCATCTTCTTCTATATCTTCTCAACTTTACATTTTTCGCCAGAAAAGGTATGGCTCAACTCAACTATCCTCTTGTACTACTCCCTGTTCTTCCATTTTTGTATACATATAAATTTTCAAAATTATCGTTACCATCTTTCTCTCTCATCATGTCCGCCACCACCAATAATAATTTCAGAAGCAGAGAGACTGTTACATCATTGTGTATGGGAGATACATCTCTCTGGCACCCACTTTGTCGGAAATATATTATCTTCTACAGTTCTACTGATTATTATTATTTCTTGCTATTATATATAGAACCTCTATCCTGTTCACTCTAGCTCCTTTTCCCCCCCTCGTTTTTTAAAAACTTCTCGCGAGAAAGCCCCGTCCGGAAAACATATTATATGGCATATACAGTTTCCGGTATGTCATGCATGGTCTTACAAGCTTTTTTTTATTACAAGGTCTTACAAGTTAGTTGCAATAAATTAAACGTTTGCTTAATCAAGCTAAGTCAGATTAAAGTACTTACTTCCACATACTATGATCTGAAAAGAAAATTAATTAAAATGATTCATGCCAGAGAATAGTATGAAAGATTTAAACAGTACAAATGCACTACTTCCTTGCAAGTTATACGTCATATGCATGATGAAGTGCTTAGCATGCTAAAATCAATACATTATTATTTCGTATTAAAAATTAAAACAGTCAATTAGCATGGAATTAGTGACCAAAATATAATAAAACAGTTCGTCTCTTTAACCTATATATATATATATATATGTATGTATAGAATTAGTCATTTTAGTGCTAATTATAAGATCAATTTGACTTATTCAAAGAAATCAAGGATACAAACTTAATACTTTAAATTATTATAGTAGTCATCTTTTTTTCTCAAACCTCGTATATTCAATATACTCGCTAATGTATAATATGTGACATATACTATAGTTTAATGGTTACTAAGGATTGGAGGAAGAATATAATGTCACTAATTTCCGTGGTTAATTCACAGTCTCTTCTCTTTTTCATTAAAGATGGTGGGAGTCAATATGGTGTGATGATATAGCGATCATAAATCATCAGGAGGGGCAATATATATAACAATATAATGGAGAAGATAAATATGATGAGTGGGTTGGGGAGGACAAAGTCGGAGCAGCTGGTGGAGCCGTCGAACGAGTCGGTGATGGACAGCGGGGGAAGCGGAGGAGGAGGAGGGTCGAGGAAGTCAAGTAGGAGGATGTCGCCGGGAGGGAAGAGCAACAGCCACATAAGGAAGAGTAGGAGTGCTCAGATAAAGGTGGTTGACTTGGATGACGTTGGCAGTGGCGCCGCCCTTAGCCGAGCCTCCAGCGCCAGCTTGGGCCTCTCCTTCTCCTTCACTGGCTTCACTCTCACTCCTGATTATGACTCCTCTGATTCCAAGCCCTTCAGAGACCAAGACATTCGTAAGTTCAATTCCTTCCAACTTTAATTTTTTACTATATGAATATGTATGTACGAATCTCTGATCTGCCCATCAGTGTAACTTGTGTAGAAGGTAATCTTTGAGAAAGACATTAATCATTAACGTAACTGAGAAATATATTATGTAGTATATGATGGGAAACAAACACCTCGGTCTTGATTTTGAAAATTTTACAAGTAGTGGCGCTATAAAACTTTGTTTGTTTAGGTAAATGAGATTTGTTTTCTTGTTTCATCTTACGTAAACGTCGCGTCATATTGAAATTTTCCATGCTCAATCAAAATATATTTAAGTTGAAGCGTTTATATGTAAATGGTGAGACAACATACAAAGTTCAGACAAAAAAAGACTGCATATAAATAAAGTTACATGTATGTTGATACAAGAATTTTTCATAGTGAAGGGATGTGTGCATTTGAAGTTTTTTTTACTTCCCAAGATCCCTTCCAAGGTGTTATAAAAAAGAGTAACTAACATCTCTCAGCTCGGTTAATAACATATTGAACTGAGGTATTATTTTTAACTCAGAACAGTTTTGATGTGATGTACATCAAGTTAAAAAACCGCTTTTTACCCATAATTCTTCGGACAATCATCCCATAGCAAACATAACCGTTTATTAGGTTTTAGCTTTATGTGTTGTGTTAACTTCATATTCTTGAGGTTGGCTTCAAAACTTGGAAAAAGGTAATGAAAAATAAAGCTACCTTAGAGAATATCCATAAAAGATAGCGGCAGTTTAGCACCATGTTTGCAGAACAGTTTTTCTGTTTTCCAGAACAAAAACAGAAAACCCTGTATGAGAACTTGTTTTTGAAAAATTGTTTTTAAAAACAAAAAAAATATAAGCTTTTCTTAAAATGCATAACCAAAAACAATTCTGATATCATTCCTAAAGTTGTCTTTTTATCTCACTTACCAACTTTTCAAAATAAAAAAACTCAAGACAAAACCAAATTGCAAAATAGCTAGCTTTAGTCATTTTTTTGCTAGTTCCTTGATTATAATGCGTGATCCAAATACTACTATAAGTTATATTCAGGATAGTTTATATTCAATCTCATTGTACAAATTAATTTACATTATTATCAATACGGGAAAGCCCCCCCAAATGTCCCTGCCCGTACGGGGCAGTGCTTACTGCTTACTCATTAGTCTCCATGCAAATTAAAAAGAAACGTTTTAATAAATACTCCTTCCGGTCCTAAATATAGGACCTAGTTGACTTTTTTGAAAAATTCTAAAAAAAAGTAAAATAAGTTAAGTATAAATTGATTTACCTAATTTTTTCTCTTACACTAGTTTATTTTACCTATAAGCTAATGGATAATCTAAAAAGATATCAAATATGTCATGATTTAATAACCTATTTTGCAACCTTAATCTCTCCAAAAAAAGTCAATTAGGTCTTATATTTAGGACCACAGGTAGTAATTTGCATCACGGAATTACTATTTGTCTTCCGTATATAACATGGGTACGGATTTGTGTATGGTATAGGCTCTTCAAGTCATTATCATATTGAGCACAACTTAGGACTCTTTCTTTAATTTCTTTTTCATGATAATGATATGTATGTATATGCATGTCGGCCATGTTATTTTATCCCTCTAAATCTTAATATATGGTCTATTATTTGGTCTATTTAAAAATCTTTAAAAATTAAATAAATTACTTATAAATTAATTGATCTAATTTTTTCTCAAAAACTAATTATTTAAGTTATAAACTAACATATATAATATAATATTATATAACACATGATATGTTTAAGTGATATATCCTGTTTCTTCAAATAAGGCAGTAAAGTGTAAAGGGAGTGCTAAATATAATTCAAACTATATTGTTCATGAAATTGTTTTACTATTTTATATTGTGAGCTCTGTACACATGTAAGAACAATTCGATAATAATGACGCAAAACCATTTCCAGCCCACCCATTATACATTCAACAAAAATAAATATCAAAGGGATGTGGGTTGTAGCCTCTAGGTGAATTCTTCCCTACCAGGCCAACACATTATCTATTCAAATTTTCCAATGCTGTGATATGCAAGGTTGTTTTTCTATCAAAACCAGCTTAAAATGATTGGATAGACTTTCAATGCCATGTTATCTACCCCTATTTTTAAATAACGTTGGACCTTTTTATTCTTTGGTATTATCCACTTTTATTTTCTGTGAATGAAGATGCAAGAGTCCACGCGGGTCTAAGGACCAATTAAAAAACATGATTGGGGTGTCAAAAAGCGAGTGATCCAGGTAGTTCCCTGCACAACAAGAAGATCATTCACTCATTCGTATTTAATAATGTTTGCCGTTGCTTCAGAACTAAAGTTTTGGAAAGCAATAAAAGCTAGGCGTGATTGTCTTGACTCTTTGCCTGTGTGATAAAAGGGAACTACAAAGACTTATCTCCCCTTCTACTTGTTTTCCCTCTTCGGATTGTGCAGCTCCAGTCTCTGTCAAATGGACCCTAACCACCTTTTATCATCATCTCATAATTTCCATTCCACCTATATTTTCCCTCTCATATAACCCACAAGTTGCAATATGGACCAACAAAACAAAAGCCCACCAACTTGCACTCCTTGTCTTCTCTGACTATTGCCTCACTTGACTATTCATACTTTTAATTTCATCACCAAAAGGCCCCTCTTGTCACACCCTCCATCAATTCATATATAGAGGAAACTATTTCAAAAGTCTGTTCACATGTTTGAAAATAATCTAGTTGTCTAACTATTATAATTTCAAACATATGATCTGTAACTGATTACTCCACTTGGCAGTAGAAATTAGAGAAGTTGCCCTTGCTGCCAATAGCTTAGTGATCTAGTACTGAAGGATAGCTCCCTACCTAGGCACAAGTTTGTTACCTTCAGCAGTTGATGACTGCTCATCTAATTTAAATAAAGAAACAACAAAAAGATGCCCCCGCTCGAAAAAAAATGAAGGGCAGTGTATCAAGTCCTCTTGTTTGGTACAACATTATTATTGGAGCTGTCCACCTATATTTTCCTGTATTCCTATTTTGTGGGAGAGCATTTTGCCTTGCTGTCGGGTTCATAATTAAAAATTAAAACTCTCTTTCTCCACGCATTTGTAAGCTGGACTTACTGTGTCTTTTTGTCTTGACCCTTGGTCAGTGTCTCACTTCATCAGACTTTTCATTAGCCCATATGCATAGAGTATATTATTGGACTTTAGGTAATCAATCACACAGCACATTGATGTTATTATGCGAAATGGGAGAAATCCATGATGAATCTCCTTCACGAGCCGCTTTCATTGTCTCACTGATATTTTTTTCCTTGATAAATATGGACATCATCACTACATATGGTTGTACTTACAATGCATGATATGTGTACACTTACACTGAACTGAGCAAAACTTGTATAGCTGCCTGTAATAGAATTCAAGGCTTCTGCTGAAGGATCTTCCTTTTCCCTCCTTTGTGTTGTTTAAAAAGGATTGCATATGTATATTGCAGCGGAGGATATTGAAGCTGGAAGTTGCCGCTTCAAGTTTCAAACTGAACCCACTCTGCCTGTTTTTCTCAAGGTAAGCTTCTCTCATCCTCCATCAATTACCATGTCTGCACCTATTTACCTCCCTTCCAGGTGTTAAAGACTTCTATAGCATGCAAGATTTGATGGTGTTATCTGTTAGCTATGTACACGACTAACTTTCTTTCCGGATAACCGTGATTAGCTAGCATATTAGCAAGATAGAGAATCACATAGTAAACACATTAATACATTAGTCTCTTGCATATCTCATAGATCTATGTTTGGATGGAACCTATCTGGTTTTGGATCTGCAAAACATGGTTTTGCTAATACCTTTGTGCATTGAGCTCAACTTGGATGCTGAATTAAACAAACTGAATTTTGCTTTGTAATGTGCAGTTCAAGGATGTGAGCTACAAGGTGGTGATCAAGGGCATGACTACAAGTGAAGAGAAGGATATCTTAAATGGGATTACTGGTTCAGTCAATCCAGGTGAAGTTTTGGCACTGATGGGACCCTCAGGAAGTGGAAAAACTACCCTTTTGAATCTCCTAGGAGGCCGGTTGGTTCAGTCCTCTGGTGATGGTTCTATCACTTATAATGACCAGCCATATAGCAAATATCTCAAAAGCAAGATAGGATTTGTGACTCAAGATGATGTTCTTTTTCCACACCTTACTGTGAAAGAAACACTTACGTATGCAGCCCGTCTTCGTCTCCCTGATACATTCACAAAGGACCAGAAAGAAAAACGAGCCTTAGATGTCATCTATGAGCTTGGCTTAGACAGGTAATATTTCCTATCTTTTGCATAGTAAAATGCATATGTCTTCACGAATAAGTTATTACAAGTTGTGATGGATGGTGCTCTTGCTTCATGTAACTTAGGTGCAAAGACACTATGATCGGTGGCTCCTTTGTTCGTGGTGTATCTGGAGGAGAGAGGAAAAGAGTTTGCATCGGTAATGAGATTATAATCAATCCTTCACTTCTCTTTTTGGATGAGCCAACTTCAGGTTTGGATTCTACAACAGCCTTGAAGATCGTTCAGATGCTACAAGACATAGCAGAGGTACTCATAATTATTCTACTTCTTCCCCTTCATGATCAAAGAAATTTCTTTTCATGGCAGCCTATCAATAACATACTTTCACTTGATGACAGGCTGGTAAAACAGTGGTGACAACAATTCACCAACCATCAAGCAGACTATTTCACAAATTCGATAAGTTGATCCTACTGGGAATAGGCAGTTTGATGTACTTTGGCAAAGCATCTGAAGCAATACCCTATTTCCAATCTATAGGTTGCTCCCCTCTTATTGCCATGAACCCAGCAGAGTTTTTGCTAGACCTCGCAAATGGAAACATAAATGATGTTTCTGTACCATCAGAGTTAGAAGATAAAGTGCAGATGGGAAATGCAGAAGTTAGAACAAAGAATGGGAAGCCATCACCAGCAACGGTACAAGAGGTAAGTTATCATTTTGCTAGAAAAGAAAACTTGAGCCAACAGATTATTCATTTGATTCTAAACAAATCAATTATGTGAAGCAGTATCTAGTAGGAGCATACGAGACTAGAGTTTCTGAAACAGAAAAAAGAAAGCTAATGGTTCCCATCCCACTTGATGAATCACTGAAGTCTAAGGTTTGTTCACATAAAAGACAATGGGGTGCAAGTTGGTGTGAGCAGTATTCCATACTGTTCTGCAGAGGAATAAAAGAAAGGAGGCACGACTATTTCAGCTGGTTAAGAATCACCCAAGTTCTTTCCACTGCAGTCATATTAGGATTACTTTGGTGGCAATCAGATGCTAACAATCCAAAAGGTCTTCAAGACCAGGTAAACAAACACATACATGAATCTTCTTACCTTACAGCACAAGAAAATGAGAAATATCATTCTTGTTCCTCTCTATAACCCCGGCTTCCCTTTCCTACATTTACAGGCTGGATTACTTTTCTTCATAGCAGTATTCTGGGGATTCTTTCCAGTGTTCACAGCAATATTCACATTTCCTCAAGAGAGGGCAATGTTAGCAAAGGAGAGAGCAGTTGATATGTACAGGCTAAGTGCATACTTTGTTGCTAGGACTACAAGTGATATTCCATTGGACTTGATCCTACCAGTATTGTTCTTACTGGTTGTTTATTTCATGGCCGGTCTGAGACTCAGTGCTGACTCCTTCCTCTACAGCATTATCACTGTCTTCCTCTGCATATTAGCAGCTCAGGTAAGCATTCATTCAAACATATAAGTGTTTGACTCGACTTATTATGGAAAGTCACTTATGTTTAGGTCAATTTGAAAATAAATCAGATTATAATGTAATGAGATTTATGTTTGGATCAACTGTGAAAAAAATAACTTATAAGTAACTTATTTCCCATAAGTCAAATTGTGTGTGTTTGTATTTGTTGTGATGTGGAGCTGTAAAATGCTTAAGAATTTACAGGGTCCACATCATAAACTACTTATAAGTTGAAAATAAGATACTTTATTCTACTTACAAAATAAGTCACCTATTTCAAATAAGACAGTTGAAAAATAATTTCAGCTAAATATACCAAAAACACAATTTGCTTAAAATAAATTACATTTTTAAAAGAAGTAGCTTATTTGAGCAAAATGAATCCAGTCGAACATACATAAAACATAGGAGACAACATTGCATAAAAAAACTGAATCAAATTTTTAACCATGGTTTGTGGCAAAGCAGGGACTTGGACTAGCAATTGGGGCCACATTAATGGACTTGAAAAAAGCAACTACTCTAGCTTCAGTGACTGTGATGACCTTCATGTTGGCAGGAGGGTTTTTCGTAAAGGTAAGAAAGATAGAAACCTTTCTGTTTCATTTATGTGGGGTTGCAAAGTATTCAACCCATTTGCGTGCTTTTTAAAAATTTGGCAGGAAGTACCTAAATTTATATCATGGATTCGTTACATTTCGTTCAACTACCACACGTACAAACTTTTGCTGAAAGTGCAATACGGAGGAGGGCTCTCGAGAAAAATAAATGGGATGAGAATTGATGATGGTTGGACTGAGGTTGGTGCTCTCATAGCTATGGTTTTTGGATATCGTTTATTGGCTTATCTTTCGTTGCGGAGGATGAAACTTCCATGCGGAGCTTAGGCTGTTAAGTTTTCATCACAATAAAATGAAATGGAATGCCAGGAGTCAATGAAGCTTCTCCTGTTTGACTTTGTAGTGATATTTCTGAATGATGCTAGAGGGTGCGAAATTAAAGATAAGCTTTTGTTTCGTCCATGCCTCTTTGTCTTTGTATATGTCTGTACCCCCATCACTCCTAAATTCTAATTTAGCCTTTACTTGGTTAATTATCTGCTTTTTCTTTCCGCTTTGCCCAGTGATTTTTTATAATTGAAAAGGAAAAAATCACTAATTTTTTAAATATATGAATAATTACACCAATTTTATATGCAAAAGTAGTTGATGAATGGTAGGGGTGGGTGTAAATTATAATAACTCAACCACATATCGAAATCATTTGATTACGTCCAGAAAATTGTTGGAAGAAAAGGAACAGGATCAATTTGGAATAGATAAAACAATTTCAAAATGTAAAACAAAAGGCAAAACATAACAAACAGAATAGAAAGGTTCTTTGAAGTATGTTTATATATTGCGCTAGTGGTGTTCATTCAAATTACAGAGATTAATCACATTGAAAGTTTGAAACCAAAGAGTCATGTTATTATCTACCACAAAAAAAAAAGAAGAAATGCACATTTTATATCACAACTAACCTCTTTGAGCATAATGAGTAATGACCACAAAAAAAGAAGAAATGCACATTTTATATCACGACTTTGGCAATTCAATTTTTTTTATGGATTGAAGACTTAAGTTTGGGTAAGATGGGCTCAAACTATGTGTTGAGTCCACCATAGCATGGGTAAGGTGGAGTTAGAGTTGAAGACTTCTCAAGTTCTCATCCTAATTAATGTCCGATTGCCAGCCTAACCCATCTACCTCGTGGGTTTTGGTGGGATAGTCCGCGGTAAAAGTCTAAAGCCTAGACCCAATAGCTCATCTACACAGGCACAACACTTTGCTTTTGTTAATGTAGAAAGATATGCATGTGTGTGTGTGTGTCTCATTGATGGAGAAGTGGTTTGACACTCTAAGTGGTCACTGGCCTTTCTATAAAGAGCAGTAGATTAAGACTTTTTGAAATTGGAATGTGTGTTATTAATGAATGGCGCTAAATTACTAATTACTACAAGTACTAAAGTAAACTTTATTTGGTATATTATTAATCCACATTTGATTAATTTGATAGATGTATTATATATGCTCTTTCAATTATTCTTCTTAGAGCTCTCATATTTAAAGAAAAAGAAAAACGGCGGGTTGGCATACCAACCCACTATTCTGCACTAGCCCTTTTAATGTTGGGCTACATAGCCCGACCCAATGGGCTCATAGGCTGTAGCAGAGTTTTTCCACCTTTAGGCCTGACCTTAAGATTTAAAAAGCGCCATTTTTTTCAAGTGGATTAAAGTGCACCAGCACACAATAAACAATTACAGTAAGTGCACCCAACACGATCGACTATAAAAAGGTGCAAATATACCAACCAAATATTTCATACAGGTGCACTCAACACAACACCGTCTATTTGTAGGTAACTGCTGTTAGTTTTCACGACACATAAACTATAGATGACGACCTGACAATCAATGTAGCTTGAAAGTTTGACTCTTATTTTTAAACCTAAACACATGCAGTCCTCACCATTCTCACACTACAACACTGATTGGTCCCCATCTCAACACACTACAACTCAATTATTAATGTGTGTATTCACATCAACCATGTGTACAACAAATTAAAACCCTCCATGTCATTTAAAATGTCTAACTGGTGAGTCTATGTTCATCACATGCACAAAAAAAGGTCAACTCTCCAAGTAATTTAAATTTTAATGGTCAACAGGGTTAAAATAGATGACATTGTCCTAGGTGCATATGCATGAATTGTTAATTAGTATATTTGCACATTTTAATAGTCGATTGTACTTAATGCACTATTGTTATAGTCCATTGTGCTAGATGACTTTAACTCTTTTCCAAATCCACCGCATAAAAAATTCCACCGCGTAAAGTTGGCCCAACAAATTGAAGTGACTACGAACTTTTTTGTTTTTGGTCAAGTAAGTGATTGCGGCCTAACGTTAACGGATATGCTCTTGCCAGACGCCAAACTCCCAGGAATATGCCACATTGCCACTCACGAGTCATGACTCATTCAGGAATATGCCACATTGCCACTCACGAGTCATGACTCATGAGTCATGACAGTTGCCTGATTTTTTTTAATTCTCCTTATTCTTAATTGTTGATTCACCTTATAAGATTTTAAAATACAAGGATTAGTTGGTCGTCTTTGTTCCAAGAATACCATTTTAATTTTATGCTTAGATTTATTATTTTTGAAACCTAATTTACTTAACTAGTGAATGAATTTGAAGGAGGGATTTACACGGATAATTCTAGATATTAAACCATGCTTGTAACAATTATCTAACTTGTCTAATTTTGTTTGTTCAGGTAAATAAATTGGAAACAAAAGTAGTTAAATACTCCACTGATCTTTTTTATAAGGTAGAGTAGAGAGAGAAAGTTTGTTTAGTCCTACAAGTCATTTCAACATAAATGTATAGTTTATTATTCATTTGTTATATGTTAACTTTTTTATGTAAGACACTAGCTATTAAATATGGGTATAATAGAAAACTTGTTAGATTTTAGCAGGAAGTTAATGGTGTATAATATTATCGTTAATTTGAGTGAAATATATATATATATATATATATATATATATATATATATATATATATATATATATATATATATTTGCTATGTAATTCCATATTACTGGAATTCTCATATAACTTGTTTTTCCTGCTAAATAATTTAATATTGTTGTTGGTTTTTTCATTTGTTTACTTAATCATCTTAAATTACTTTTAGACATTGAATTTATATTATAATGTTTGTTATTTGGTTTCATTATTTCCATTAAATAGTCTAATTCTGAACCTGTTTGATATAATATTTCTGCTATTTTATTAGCCTCATCTAATTCTAACTTTTCATCACTTTTTTCTTTATTCTTTTCTTCATTTCTTATACCATATTTTTCTTGATATTTTTTCATATCAAATTTCTCTATTTCTTTATATATTTCCCATATATTTCTATTTATGACTTCTTGTCCTTTCTTTATCTCTTCCGATAATATTCTAGTTTGTTTTATATTTTCATCCATAGATTGTTTTAATATATTATTTTTACTTACTTCTTTTATCTCTATTTCTTCTAAAGCTTGCAACATATTTGTCATATTCATCATATTTATTTGGGGATTCTCAATTATAGGTTCAATCTTCCTTTCTATTCCTAAAGCTAAGTATTCCTTCTGTTAATGTTGATTCTATAGGATGTTTTTTCTCTAAGACTACGCATGCCTTCTTTTCATTTTTATTCTTTTTTATTATTTTACTCACCCTGCTTATAAATCCTTTTTCACCATTAAATTCCTCTGGTTTCAAATCTAATTTTATATCCTTTATTTTATTATATTGTTTTTCATTAAATGTGATCTTTCGTTCACATATTCCTTCTTTACTACTTATTTGTTCATTGTATTCTTCATATTCTATCTCATTATTACTACTTTGCCCTTCTTCACTAACATTCATCATATATAATATACTATCTTCTTCTTCTGATATTTCAGAAATTTCTAATTCTGATTCTTCTACTATTTCCTTTAACTTATATATTTCTACATCAGACTGTTCTAATTCACTATAAATTGGTTCATTAATTTCTAAAGGTTCTAATTCCCAATTAAAAGCTTGTTCTAATATCTTCATAAATTTCTTTTCTTTTGGTTCTGGACAATTAGTACTTATATGTCCTATTTTTCCACAATTATAACATTTACATTTTTTAGGTTTCTTACTATAATTAATCTTAAGTAAACAAATGAAAAAACCAACAACAATATTAAATTATTTAGCAGGAAAAACAAGTTATATGAGAATTCCATTAATATGGAATTACATAGCAAAGCAAAGAGTTTTACTAAAAACAGAAAAAGGATTGAGAATTTTAAGCGGAGCATAAATGAATAATAGAAAATTGTTTTTCATATTAGTAAAATTCAATTATAAAAAATATAGATCAAGAAAATATCATGCACTTGTAGATACCGGAGCAAATTTAACACTAGCAAAATATAATGTTTTACCACCAGAACTATGGAAAAGAAAACAAAAAATGTTAAGAATGGAAAGTGCAGGAAAAGAAATACATATGATAGAACTAGAATCCAGAAATGTTAGTATACAAATAGGAGAATATGAATTAGTTATACAAGAGTTAAATCAATATAATGAACCTTCTTGTGATGTAATACTAGGATTAGACTTTTTAAGTCAATATTATCCTCTACATTTAATAGAAAAAGCTATTATATTAACTACACCATGTAAACATGAAGCATGGGGAATAAAAATAACCAATCCATATAGAAGAAAGGATGAAAAATTTCAAAAGAAATATAATGAAAATGAAGTACAGTTTTTAGAAAATAATAAGCCTATAGAAATAAATCATATGTTATCAACATTAATAATAAGAGAAGTAGGGTCTGAAGAAATTATAAGACTTAATATAATAGAGGGAAAAATAAAAAAGGAAATAGAACAAAGATTAATAGAAAATTATAGTGAAAATCCTTTAATTCATTGGGAAAAATCAAAACCATTAGCTAAAATAGAGCTAAAAGATTATAGTAAAGAAATTAATTGTAAACCTTACTCATGGACAGAACAGGATAAAAAAGAATTTGAAATGCATATAAATGAAATGAAAAAATATGCCTTAATTAAAGAAAGTAAATGTGAATATTCTTCACCTGCCATGATTGTGATAAAACACAGTGAAGAGAAAAGAGGAAAATCAAGAATGGTAATAAATTATAAAAAATTAAATGATTTAGCCATAAGAAATAGATATCCTATACCTAAAATAGAATTATTATTTAATTTAATAAGAGGAAAAAGAATCTTTAGCAAATTTGATTGTAAATCAGGATTTTTCCAAATAAGGTTAGAAGAAGAAAGTAAAAAATATACTGTTTTTAGTACATCAGAAGGATTATATGAATGGAATGTATTACCTATGGGATTCCATAATAGTCCAAGTATATTTCAAGAGTATGTAACTAAATTATTATTACCAATAAGAAATTTTGCTGTTATTTATATTGATGATATTTTAATTTTTTCAGAAAATGAAGAAAAACATGAAGATCATTTAGAAAAATTTATTGAATTAATAGAAAATAAAGGATTAAATATATCACCACACAAGGCAGATTTAAGGAAAAATAGAATAGAATTTTTAGGGCAATATATTTCACCTGAAGGAATAGAATTACAAGAACATATAAGTAAAAAAGTATTAGAATTTTCAGAAATAAGGAATAAGAAGGAATTACAATCATTTTTAGGATTAGTAAATCAAGCTAGAAATTATATACCCAATTTATCAAAATTAACTGCTAAAATATCTAGGTTAGCAGGAGAAAAAAGTACATGGACATGGAATGACCAAACAAAAAGAATTATAGAACAAATTAAGAAATTATGTCAAAACTTGCCAAAATTAACTATTTCTATAGATAATAATGTAAAATGGATAATTTATATAGATGCTTCAGAAAATTATTGGGGAGCGACTTTATATCATGAAAATAATGAAGGAAAGGAACTAATTACTAAATACTCAAGTGGAAAATTTAATGATTCTCAATCAAGATATCATTCAAATTGGAAGGAGTTCTTAGCAATTGTTAAAGCAGTAGAAAAATTTGAATTATTTATAGTAAATAAAAGGTTTGTTATAAAAACTGATAATACCCAAGTAAAACATTGGCTAGATAACGGAATTAAAACTAATAAACTAAGTAATAAGATGTTGATTAAATGGCAAAGTGATATGGCATATTATGATTATAAAATTGAATATATTAAAGGACAAAATAATTTAATTGCTGATTTTCTAAGCAGATGGAACAAGGAAGATCTGTAACTCCGACAAGTAATGAAACTTCCGAGGAAGTGAGAAGTTTAATAGAGCAAATTAATATGAGGTTCCAAGTGGTGGAACTGAATATGTATTTGATGTTCAGTCCAATAAATGCAAATTTTACCAAGATCTTTAACCAGTTGGATACACTCGTTAATAGAGTGGGAAAACTGGAAGAAAGAGTAAATAAACATGTAAATACAGGTATGGAGGAAAAGGAAGACCCAAACAAAGATGGAAAAGAGTTAACGCAAAAAATAACTCCTTTACTTCAGATCATGAGAAGTCAAACCCAAGAAAAAGAAAAAGAAGCCCACAAAGAACCATCATTAAGCCTGATATCTGATCAGCCATCAACCTCTAACCAGCTAGTAAATTCTAAAAAGACCACAGCCCACAGCCGAATTACCAGCCAATAACCCAGTCTTTAAATTATCAGAATATTTTGCATATTTCAAGAAACTTATTTATAATCTTAACCATTTTACCTTTAAATCACCAAAAATCAAATATATCTCTCATTATGCCTTTAATAAAGCAATTATTCACCAAGGAACACCCTCCAATGTTGTAAAAGCCTTATACCAACATGGTTTAGTTCAATCCATTTATCCATCAGCAAGTTTAGAGGAAATAGTAGAATTACCAGAACCTCTAAAGAAAGCTGTAAAAACTTATTTTGGTATTGTAACTCAACATATGGTGTTTATAAGATATTATTCCACAATAGCAGAAATAACTCCAGACAAATTTTATCATCCCATTAATCTTATTAGACTTGGAACAACAAGAAAACCTTTTGAGCACACAGTTGAGCCAAAGGAAGATATTAATAATGATGAAGAATTTATGGAGACAGTATCCAGAATAAGATCCCAAGATTATCATATAATTTTTCAAGAAATGAACAGAATCTTGGCAACCGAGGATGAAGTCGCTTGGGTTTACTTCTTAGGTCCAACAACCCTAATTTACTCCTCAGGAAGGAATGCAAGGAATCTCAACCAATTTAATCAATTTTATGATAAAATAAAAAATAATAAGTTCGAAAATAGTACAGATACTAAGAAGAGGATATGCCAGTTGTTAGCTGAATATGCCACCCATAAGTGTAAGTATTGTGACGAGAGAAGTCCAGAAAGAAGAGATTTTGAAGATCCAATAATGGACATGAGTGTAATTTGACGAAAGAAGAAAAGACAAGAGAAGTGGCAGACAAGATAAAAAGAAAAAGTAAATGGCAGACAAGGAAAAGAAAGAAAGAAAGGATAAGATAAGAAGGAGAGGATCAATCATAGAACATGACGCAAGGGATGATGTAAAATGAGAGGAATGCCTCTCTATATAAGTCATGTAATTAGAATAGGAGGGATCATCGAAGCCAATGCTATCGAATCCCAAACATATCTTGTAATCTCTTACCTCAAATAAAAGTTCCTTTTGCAAATTAGCTATTCCTTCTTCATTTACAATTCAGAAACAACTCAGGAAGCTGTCTGAAAATTAAGGTATGGGTAACTAAACTCTAAGCAAGGGTTAAGGGTAGTAGTATTATTTAACTTGGGACTATGATTTCATAAAACATACTGTTATGAATACTTAAGAGAATTATCCAGTTACGTCTCCAGTAGGAAACGAAGGAAGACTGTGCTGGGGTGATCTGAAGGGAGAAGATCTGTTGATGACTTCCTCTGTGAGAAGTTTTGTTATCCCTTGTATGAAAAAGGACAAGGATTGATCTTCTATAACCCGGATCATTTCTGGTCATCCCTGGATGATCTTCTTAAGTATTGATAGCAGGCTGTCCATTATAAACAGAAGGAATACTTAGAATACCACTAGTAAGTAAAACATTAATTGAACATGAGATTTCAAGATTATCATTTAAAGATAAAGTAACAGAGAGATTTCAAGATTATCATTTAAAGATGAAGTAACAGAGATTTATATAGCAGGAGTACAATTATTAGTAAAAGCATATTTTAGAGAAGGAATAAACTCACCAATAGAGTTACTAATAACAAATGGAAGAATAATAAGTAATGTGCAGGATAATGTACTAGGAATATTAACAGGAAATCTAATATACCAAAAATTAAAATATATATGAAATTCCTTGTAAATAAAACTAGAGGAGTGGTTTCCACGTCAAGAAACTGGCTCTTTTTTTTATCAGAAAGAAAAGCCTACATGAACGAAAATTGGTTTATGATATCATGACAGATCGATTGGCACACCTTTCATGGTTCAAAAAATGTGATAGGCTTCTTCCTAGTAGACAAAATTGCCCACCTTTTTTTTTTTGAACTGAAGACAAAATTGCCCACCTTACTCCTCGTTTCATGTTTCAAATCTAACTAAAATACTCCTTCCATTACTAAATATATAAGATCATTTTGGGGAAGTGGATAAGTTCATAAATATAAGATCACTTTCTGTTTTTTCTCAATTTTGGTCCAAATTACCCCTATACTTCTTAGCTCCCTCACTTCTCTATCAAATCCCTATTTGTTTTTTAAATTTAAGTGAGGGGTATTTTGGGAAGATCATGTAATCCTAATTCATTTGGAAATTTTTCCTTAATCTCTCAAATTAGCCAAAGTGATCTTATATTTAGGAACAGAGGTACTCCCTCCGATCCCTAATGTAAGAGCCCGAAATTTGAATGATTTCGGTCTCTAATGTAAGAGCTCACCCACTTTGTCTGAACATTTATTGCAATTTTTCCAATTCTACTCCTAATCAATTTGTGTTGAATGGAGGAGAGAGAAAAGAATAAATGAAAGCATTGAGAATATAAACAACTTTTTTCTTCTTCCAAAGTCTTCTCTCTACTTAGTTTCTCCAGTTATCACATTTATTATGCAATTCTCTCTCTCCACTTTTTCCAATATGCATTATTATCTCTCTCTCTCTCCTAGTACACAGGGTAGAAATGGAAAAAAAGTATTAATTACAGACGGCCAACTAACAATCAGATGCTTTCTTAAGAAGCGGGTTTTTGGCGGCTTGCTCTTACATTAGGACCGAAGGAAGTAGTAATTAATTCCACCTATTATTTCATTTACTCTCCACTCTTTTGTTTATAAAAACCGCCTTACCTTTTTCATATAAATAGAACATCTATCGCGGTTTTTTAAAAAGGGATAATTAATTAGAGGTCCCCCACAAGGGAGTTAATACTGGAAAAATCCCAAAAGTTGAAAATATTAATGAAGGGTCCCAAGGGACCTCACATTAATATATTTGAAAAGTGAAAAGACAGTTTTACCCCTAACCTAAAAAAAAATTACCCCTCCCTCCTCCCCTACCCCCACCCCTTCCTCCTCCCTCCTCTCCCCCCCACCCTCCGCCCCCCCCACCCTCAGCCTCCTCCCTCCTCTCTCCTCCCTCCTCTCCCCACCCTACCCTCCTCCCTCCTCTCCCCCCACCCCCAGCCTCCTCCCCTGCCCCCCCACCCTCAGCTTCCCTCCTTCGGCCCCCCCCTCGGCACCCCACAGCCCCCACCCCACCCCCCTCGGCCCCCCACAGCCCCCCCACCCCCCACCCCCTCCCCCTCCCTCCTCGGCCCCCCACCCCCACCCCTCCCCCTCCTTCCTCCTCGCACCCCCACCCCCAGCCCTCCTCCCTCTCGCGGAGAGGGAGGAGGGCTGGGGGTGGGGGTGCGAGGAGGAAGGAGGGGGAGGGGTGGGGGTGGGGGGCCGAGGAGGGAGGGGGAGGGGGTGGGGGGTGGGGGGGCTGTGGGGGGCCGAGGGGGGTGGGGTGGGGGTGGGGGGCTGTGGGGTGCCGAAGGAGGGAAGCTGAGGGTGGGGGGGCAGGGGAGGAGGCTGGGGGTGGGGGGAGAGGAGGGAGGAGGGTGGGGTGGGGGGGCGGAGGGTGGGGAGAGGAGGGAGGAGAGAGGAGGGAGGAGGCTGGGGGTGGGGGGAGAGGAGGGAGGAGGAAGGGGTGGGGGTAGGGGAGGAGGGAGGGGTAATTTTTTTTAGGCTAGGGGTAAAACTGTCTTTTCATTTTCAAATATATTAATGTGAGGTCCCTTGGGACCCTACATTAATATTTTCAACTTTTGGGATTTTTCCAGTATTAACTCCCTTGTGGGGGACCTCTAATTAATTACCCCTTTTAAAAAAACAGCTACTAAATTCTTGTTTTTTCTCTGCCAGAAAAATCATCCATATTCTTGTTACAATTAAATACTGTTGTAATTAGTTTTGGCCTGAATAAATTGAATATTTTAATTTTTTTAATGTGCGCTTGTCTGTTCTTACACAAAAGAATTAGCGCCAACGAATTTGGATCCGATTCTTCATTGTCGATTGATCACTTCTCATTTCTCATCCTTCTCCCAATCCTTCTCTTCTTCCCAAACACCTCAACCACGTGCAGGTAATCTTATCATTATCTCTGTAAATACCTTTTCTATCAATTTGCTTTAGAATTTGCATTTTGTGTTCTGGGGATTTTATTTCGCTTTCAGTTTCTCTTCACATGCACAATTAGGTAAAATACTATAATGGGGTGTCTTTGAACTGAATTTCGCTCCTGAAAGTCGATTACTTTCTCCTGCACAATTACAAGGCGAGCCAATTTACTTTCATAGGTTTTACTGGATTCTGTGCTGTTTATGAGATTGCTTATCCGTACATAGAATTGAGTTCTTTCAACCTTATTAGTGACTTAGCAACGCTCTTTTGTTTTTGTGTAGAGAAAATTCTGACATTTTTTCTTATATTGATGAACATGTAACACTCCCTTTTATGTTATCCACTGCTAGGATATAAACATTGTAGGATGCCTATAAAATTTTGCATGCAGTTACTTTGTTGCTTATGTTCAGATGAATACTGAAGCAGTGTGTACTTACAGGATTGAATTGGGGATTGAGTGATTAATATGGATAGACTAAAGTCTTCTGCTCGTCTCATGATTGTCTCGGATCTTGATCATACCATGGTATGCTTTATATTTGTCTGTCTCTGCGGCCCTGGTGCTTTATTATGTTTTTAACATGATTTCATTGGAGAATATGATCTGCTTGTAGGTTGATCATCATGATGCTGAGAACCTTTCCCTCCTCCGCTTTAATGCACTTTGGGAAGCCTGTTACCGTCATGATTCGTTGCTGGTTTTCTCAACGGGAAGGTCACCTACGCTTTACAAAGAATTAAGGAAGGAGAAACCCATGATAACTCCTGATATTACGATAATGTCCGTGGGAACTGAGATAACTTATGGTAAATCAATGGTTCCGGATGATGGATGGGAAGAATTTTTGAATAAAAAATGGGACAGGAATATTGTCATTGAGGAAGCAAGCAAATTTTCTGAACTTACTCCTCAGGTATAATATATATTTGATCGCAATGACTGATTCGTTGTTGTGTGTGGACTGTGGTTTGGCTGTTGATATTTGGTATGACTTGTTAGATTACCCTGCAAAACTGCTATGAATAGTAGCATTAAAGGAATGTATAATTCATGGAGGTCTTATCTGAAATAATTGATTTTACAGGCAGAATCAGAGCAGCGATCCCACAAAGTAAGCTTTTATATCAAGAAAGAGGAGGCTCAAAATGTGATGCAAGCTCTTTCGGAGACATTTCAAAAGCGTGGGGTAAAGATATAACTCCTTTCTTACCATTGTTTTCATAACAAGTACAAGAATGCTCTTTTTTCATCAACTAATTTTTCTATGTATTGTATTCGCACTAAACTAGTAACTAATTTTTTTTTATTTTATTAATTAAATAGATTTGTAATGGTGCTTCATGTTTTGGCAGTTGGATGTTAAAATAATATATAGTGGCGGAATCGATTTGGACATATTACCACAAGGCGCTGGCAAGGGTCAAGCTCTTGCATATCTACTAAAAAAATTTGAGGCTGAGGGAAAGCGTCCTGCTAATACTCTTGTCTGTGGGGACTCTGGAAATGATGCCGAGTTATTCAGCATTCCGGGAGTCTTTGGTGTCATGGTTGGTGGTTCGATTTGTTTATTCCCATTATTTTCCTGATAATATTGGCTTGGATTGTCAGTGACACTATCTGTGGCTAATCCATTTTCATTCGTTATACAGGTGAGCAATGCCCAAGAAGAGCTATTGCAATGGTATGCCAAAAATGTCAAAGACAACCCCAAGATTATCCATGCCACAGAGCGATGTGCATCTGGAATTATACAAGCCATTGGTCACTTCAAGCTAGGCACAAACTTGACTCCAAGAGATGCTCCAGACGTTGTGAAAGATATTGAAAATGCATCTCCAGGATATGAAATCGTAAAACTTAATTTGTTAAGTGAAAAGTGGAGGCGTGCTGAAGTTGAGAAGTCTGAGCAGTTCCTTGCAGGTCTTGAAGCAGATTGTGTATGTATGCTATCCCACCTCGCAAAAAATATTTGTTTCTTGTTTCTACCCAAGAATTTGTCCATTGTTATGATTATCTGATTTTAATTGAACAAGCATAGCTGTTTTTCTTCCATGCCACGAGATGTTGTCCATAAACACGTCTTGTCCATTATATTTACTTCTCAATCGCCTTTTCATTTTATTGCTTAGTGTTATAATAATCTTTTAATTTATTTGGACGTGATATTTACATTTATAGTAGAATACAACTTATGATTTGTCTTTCTTGAAATCTGTCTCAACCATTCTCTTAAAATATGCAGGATCCATCTGGTACTTTCATTCACCCCTCTGGTTCTGAGCATCATATCGGAGAGCTTATAAAATTTCTCAGGGAATCCTATGGGGACAAGCAGGGAAAACAATTTAGGATTTGGGTGGATGGGGTATTAACTACTCAACTTAGTTCAGATGCTTGGCTGGTGAAGTTTGATGCGTGGGAGTCATGCGGTAAGCCTTTTTATTTCCTCTCACGTTGCTAAATTACTTGGTCCTTGATTGCCCACCTGCTTCTTACCTCAGAAAAAGATAAAGTGTTTATGTTTTGTGATTATTTATCATGTGATATGTGCGATAATATGCAATGCCTGGAAATATTCTAGATTTTCGTGTTGAATTTGATGTGTGTATTGTCTTCAACTACTAATTTGCTATCCTTGCAGGTGAGACACGGCAAGGATGTGTAAACACTGTTATATTAAAGAAAAAGGTGAGTTAGTGAAGTTTGATGCATCAAATAATTTTCATGAGGTCACTTCGTTGTTTACTGATAAGAATGAAATTACTTTCAGGATTCGGGCCGGTTCACCTGGGTGCATTTTCATCAGACCATGTTGGAACTGCCAGGAAAAGATGCGTAATCGCTTTGGCAGGATCCTGAGGCATAAATTTAAGTTCTAGAGTGTCTTGTGGTTCCTTTTGTGATAAATGTGTTTCCAAATGATAATTTCTGAATATCAACTGTATCAATACCCATCATGTGAAGATGCCTTCCATTGTATGTAATTTCAGGCACTCACTTTAGATATGATTTTGATGATTTTATCCAACTTTATAATAAGATCGTTTTAATTTGTGGTAATAATATCTCTGTTTTTCACCTTCTTTATTCTCGGGGGAGGGGGATTGCCGCATGCTTAATTCATCGAATGTGATATAGTAAGACCCTGGTGGGCATATTGAAACAGAAAAGGAAATGTATGAGTAAAAACAAGAAAGAGAATAGAGTTGGACTTCAAAATACGTTTGATATGTCAAAAAAGAATAAATGCAACACGCATGACTTTTGTTTTGAAAGGTATATTTGAAATCTGGAGTATATAGGATTAGAAAATCAATAAATATATGGTGTCCATAGAGAATAAGAATTCAACGAAGAAGGGCGACTTTGAGTATGCAATTATGCTTGAAGCGACATTCGCAATTATAGTTAGCAGCTAGAATGGATTGAAGATGGTAATAATAATCAAAGGCTAAAGTATACATTTGGTCCCTTATGTTTGCATCAAGTTTCAATTTAGTCCTTTATGTTTGGAAAGTGCAGTTTTAGTCCTTTTTTGTTAACACCGTTAGTTTGACTTAACGGAAAATGTTAACTTAACAATTTTAAATGATTATTAAATACTGAAAAAATGTTCAAATTAAAATATTTGAGTGTAAATATTCTTATATTTTCAAAATTTATTTTTTTTGGTCCAATTTCATTATAAAATAATCATTTAAAATTGTTAAGTTAGCATTTTCCGTTAAGTTAAACTAACAGTGTTAACAAAAAAGGACTAAAAGTGTACTTTCCAAATATAAAGGACTAAATTGAAACTTAATGCAAACATAAGGGACCAAAATAAACAGCTTTCTCTTTCTCTTTCTCTTTCTGACTTTCCAAAATCTAAAAAATCTTTCACACCTAAAGACCTCAAGCTAGAGATAGTGTAAATTTTTCTTCTCTCAAAAGAGCGGGGTAATTAAAACAGAGTGTTTGTGTATTAGGGAGGGTCAGAGGGAGTAGAGCTGAGAATATGAATTGAACTCATGGGTAGAGGCGTAGAGCCCATCAACTCATGGATTTGACGGGGTTAGAGTTGGCAAAATTTCAACCAACACAGATTCACAACAATTAACATAATAGATTTTAGACCAAAAAATATATATATTAGAATATGATGCATGAGGTCTCAAATTCAAATTTGAGCAAATGAAAATATTGTTTTATAGAATAACTACTCTCAATTGGCTCTCACATTGTTTACATACAATCCAATAGTAACTCACTTCTTCCCTCCCAAATATATTACATATTTAACTAATTTGATAATATTAAGAATGTTTGTTAGATTAGCAAAAAGACATCATATTGTCAAACACCCCAAAGGCCTAAACATCTATCTTCATCCCCACCTACCCTCTTATATTTATTTATTATTAAGAAATATCAATAACTTTAGTTTGTGAAAATGTTTGGAAAAGTTAAAGAGAGATTCTATTAGGAGTAAAAGAACATTTATTTGACACAGACAAACGCCTCAACAGCATCCAACCTTGCTATCATGAATTGCCAATGGACTTTAGCTATACATGTAAATTGCAGAAAACAAATGCTCTCACCTGAACTTCGCACATCATAGCCTCTTCTCTTTTATTGTCCTGAGATCTGACTTTCTTTCCCACCAAAAAAAACCTGAAACTATTTCACTACAAGTGCTTGCTGTAACTACAAGTATGAACAATGGGACCTCGAAAAAAGGTTGTCCAATTAGAATCATGTTTTATATGGGCACAAGAAAAAAAAGGATGTTCAAGGCCCCAACTAGAGGAAGAACCAGTAATCAAACATGTTACTTCACAAATCATCATATTTTAATTAAGAAAAAAAAAATTCATACAAATAGGGCCCAACCGGGTTCGAACCGGTGACCTCTTGATCTGCAGTCAAATGCTCTACCACTGAGCTATGGACCCTTTGATATTAGTTTCTCTCTTTATTATTAATTACTCCCTCCTGTCCTAAATATAAGACCTAGATGACTTTTTTAGAAAATCCTAAAAAAGCAAAAAATAAGTTAATTATAAATTGATTTACCTAATTTTTTTCCTTAAACTAGTTTATTTTACCTATAAACTAATGGATTATCTAACAATATATTAAATATGTCATCGTTTAATAACATATTTCGCAACCTTAATCTCTCCAAAAAAAAGTTATCTAGGTCCTATATTTAGGACCGGAGGTAGTACTATATAACTTGCCATTGATTGTACTAATCTAAATTGGATTTCCTTCCCACTCTCAGCTTGACGTCCCGTCACCTCTCCTATATTTGATAAATTGATGGCATGGTCTTAAGACTCTAACTATAAGACTCTAACTATAATAAATAACGAAAATGATTTTCTTTTTATTTTTTTATTAATAACGATACTAATTTTATAATTACCAACAAAATAAATAAATGAGAACAATGGGATTGACTTGTATGTAGCTTTTTTATTTTTTTTTTGGAAAGTTACATTGGATAGGGGAATATCATGGCAGGGGTGTGTCAAAAACAGAGAAATAAATGAGATACATACACAAAATAAAACGATTCAAAGGACATAAATGAATAATATGACACACATTTTGATGTGGATCCCTAAAATAAGGAAGCTTCGCTATTGATTTGAGGGCTTCTCCAAACAATGTGTGTACGTGAATCCCACGGTTACATATATAGAATATAATCTGGATTGTTAAATAAAACAGGTAACCAAAAGCGAGCGTTTGACTTACAAGGGAAAAAAGGCCTACTCCGTTTCCACATGTTCCATAAATATATAAAAGTATCAATTATGTTATAAAGACTCCAACAACCACATTCACTTTTTTCTTCCATGTTCTTCCCTGATATTTTTCTTCCCCCAGAAATTACAATGATTCTTCTTCCCTTCCTTAGATCATGTTTAATATCTGACTTGAATATTCCTCCTCTCTAATCCAAATATATACCATTTAACACATATTCAGAAACAAAGCAAAACAAAGATGATGACGATGGAGAGCCCTTCCGGGTATGGATTGGTGGCCGTTGTTTCTGTATCGACGAGTGTAGCTGTTTTGCTTCTTCATTTACATAAACGCATGGCGTCTGATTTCATCAACAAGTTTGAGTTCCAAATATTATCTAGTACTACCATTAATTCTCTATCTTTATTTTCAGCTTTGATGAATCTTTTTCTTGAAACATGGCGTTTTTTTATATATTGCCTGTTGATGGTGAACTTTGTGGATACATTAAGGTAACTGTGAGAAGAGACAGGGGAGGAAGAAGAAGGTGCGATTTGCAGAGAAAGTGATAGAGGTTCCTTTGGAGGAACAAGATGTGGAGGATTGCGATAGTCATCCTGAATTAGAGGACAAAACATTATCAAGCATAAGACCTTTAACGCCACACTTTGTTCCTCGTAGCTCAAGATCGAAGAAGAAGGTTAGATCATGTAGTATGAATTCTGTTTCAAATAAGTAGAGGAAGGAAGGAAATGAACTTGAGGTTTTGAATAGTTTGTTTTTGTAAATAATTTATTAAATTGGTTGTTGTTAAGTCGCAATGATAATACTCTCTACTTCAAATTTTACATAAGCCGCACATTTCATTTGCGGTGTTTACAATTTTCGTCTTCCCTTTGTTATCAATCTAGTCTTGGCTTTTATGTTGTTACCTCCTCGTATTTCACGTATGACTTTTTCATAGATATGTTATTTTTTTGGGCCAGTTTTCATAGATATGTTATTAAATGATTTGTTGTTGGTAATAATTTATGGAATGAATTGGTTGTTGGCGAGCTACATTTTTGTTGGCGAGCTACATGGACACTAGCTATATCACTTATATAGTTATATATGTAATTGACCCACGTAGGCTCGTCGTTTTATGGTGTACCGTGTACGTTCTACTTCATTTATACCACCATATACATGCGCACCTTTGCTTTTTTGTTTTCTTCTATCATTTGATTAATCTGCAATTTTTCGCCTCTCTCTTTCCCTGAATACTACCTTGGTTATTTCACAAATGGCTTTTATAGAAAGTAGTCTGTCTGTTACAATAGCTAGATGAATGTATTCCCTCCATTCCATAAATATTAGACAAATTTAGGAAGGTAATTTTGTTCCTTAACTATAAGATATCTTGTTAATTTTTCACAACTTTTCCTTAAACTATTCTTATCAATGCTCTTCAATGAAAAATGAAAATAGAAAAGAGAGAAAATATAGAGATATAATAAAAGTAATAAGTAGATATTGTGTTTTGGTAATATCATATTATTTGATCCCAACTGATACACTTAATTTAATTAAATTAGATAATTATGTAGTACTCCCTCCGGTCCTAAATATAGGACCTAGATAGAGACTTCATTTTGGTCCTAAATATAAGACCTAGATACATTTTTTGTCACCTTTTTCCTAAATTACCCTTATTCTTCTTAACAACTCCTTAATAATAGGGGAGGAAGGGCTACTAAGTAATCAAACTAATTAAGGAAGGGTATTATTGGAAAGACATCTAAAATTAACCTTTCCTTAATCTTCCCAAAAAGAGTTATCTATGTCCTATATTTAGGACCGGAGGGAGTATTATATTAAGGGACTTTTAGAATGCGACAATTAATTTGTACGGCCAACGCTAGGTTGAAAGGAGTAGGAATTATAAGACAAGTCAAATCCAAATCATGATTTTATTTTTTCATGGGCAATCTCTTCTCACTGTACATGTACAGAGTTTTTTTTTTCTCTCGCTTTCTTTGTGTTTTTTATGGCCAATCAAACCGTCGTGGTCCCCCTCCATTACCGTTGACCATCCTATTAGCAACAAATACAAGCAAGCAAGATCATTGTTTGGTTTGTTTATTTGGACTTGGTTAGGGGGTGCTGGCGTGTTTTTCTTTTCTTTTCTGTCTTAAAAGGATGCCGTGCTCCTTACTTGACTCCTTCATATACGTCTATTTATTTAATTACATTTTGGTCATTTAACAGTTTTTGTGCTGGTGTGATTATAATTTATTTGACTTCTATAATCTTAATCACAAAGGCAGTCATTTTGGAGTTTTTTCTTATGCTTTGTTTGGTTGCAAGAATCCAAAGAAAGTATGTTGTGAATAATTGAAAAGTTAAGGGGTAATATGGTCATTTACATATATCTCGGGGCCCACAAGTTTTCTCTCTCCATCTCACACTTATCGTGGGGCCCACAAACTTTATTCTCTCATCATCATTACCCCTACTTTCCATCTTACCCTTTCCATTTCTAATTCGTTGACAAACTTTCCTACAACCAAACAAGCTCGGGGTTTTCTTTGAATAGGCGAGCGGGGTTTTCTTTGGAGTTTGGACTACAGGGAGGGTTTCAATTCCATTGATTTATTGTTGGTGAAAAAAGTTCCATTCATTTCATCACCATCCTTTATCTGGAGTCGTTTCTTAATTTTTTTTTTCTTTTGGAAATAATTATCTTTGGATTTAATTATTTTATGATGCTTCGAACAGTGGAATAATCTAATATGGTCGATTGAACCTTGCCTCTTTTTTTTATTTTTTGGGGAGTGTCTCCGTTGAATGTCGCATTTAATTCAGGTGCGCAGATCCATTCTCTTGAGCTGGTTTCCATAAACTCGATACTCGCAATGATGGCAGTGTAAGGCATTACAGTAAGCGATAAAAACAATTAATGTGCTACACGAAAATAAATAAAAAGGAGTTATAAATGCAAGCGACTCATGGAAACTTCATATGACTAGTCCAAATCTCACATATGTGCTCCGCATTTTTCATAAAAAGGAGCACATTTTTTTTTAACTAAACATATGTATGTTTTTCCCTCCGCATTATTCATGAAACTGTGCAGTTTTTCTTAAAAATGTATGAGACGTCTAATAAAGAATTGAAAAGAGGAAAATAGATTTTTGCTCTCCACACGTATAGTATATACTCAAGCGACATTATGAGTATAATTAATAAAACAGGTTTTTTGTGTTAATTAATAAAAATAAATAAGAACGAGATTTATTGAACCCATAAAATGGCAAATTGAGCGCTAAGAGGGATCGGTCAACAACGAGCGTGGCTTTCTCGTTCTCTCGTCCATATTAAAGTTGCGCCCTACCACATTGCCTAAAACGCTGATACTCCCTCCGGTCCTAAATATAAGTTCTAATTGACTTTTTTGAAAAATCCTAAAAAAAAGCAAAATAAGTTAATTATAAATTGATTTACCTAATTTTTACCCTTAAATTAGTTTATTTTACTTATAAACTAATGGATAATCTAAAAATATATCAAATATGTTATGATTTAATATACTATTTTGCAACCTTAACCTCTCAAAAAAAAAGTTATCTAGGTCCTATATTTAGGACCGGAGGTAGTATTAAATAAACTCCTATAGGCTATAGTATTACTCCTATATTTATCCACGCTTTCTTCTAGAAATAGATAATGTTTGATTGAATATATGTTCACATAATAGAACGGAAAGCGTTTTGTTGGGAGAATGTACTGTGTAGTTTCATCAAGACTGTAACGTCAGGTCTGTATAATACTACCTCCGGTCCTAAATATAAGACCTAGATGACTTTTTTTTTGGAGAGATTAAGGTTGCGAAATATGTTATTAAATGATGACATATTTAATATATTTTTAGATAATCCACTAGTTTATAGGTAAAATAAACTAGTTTAAGGGAAAAAATTAGGTAAATCAATTTATAATTAACTTATTTTTTGTTTCTTTAGGATTTTTCAAAAAAGTCATCTAGGTCTTATATTTAGGACCGGAGGGAGTAAGTAAAATGATTACAGGAAGACGTCACGGTAACAAGTGACGAGAAATTTTTGTGTGAACCTGGTGCACCAGCTCATTTTTGGTCTGACCAATTATAATTTGACACATCATTTAAAATAAATCCTACTAACCATGCTGATGTGGCATAGTATCAAATTAAAAAAATATTTCCCAATCAATTTATAAATATTTTTTATAAATATTTCCCAATCAATTTCCCAATCAATTCCTTCCTTTTTTATGCTCTAATCTCCTCCTTCCCTTGGTTGAAACTCAACTGCCAGATAGGATGATTGGGAAATATTTTTTAATTTGATACTATGCCACATCAGTATGATTAGTAGGATTTATTTTAATTGACGTGTCCAATTATAATTGGTTAGACCACAAATGAGCTGGTGCACCGGTTCACACAAGAATTTCTCAACAAGTGACAGTAGCAAGCGAGATTATTTGACCACTAACTACGCATTTATAGTGCTATCTTCCACGCTGCTCCTAAATGAGTTCCATGGCAGGTCAAAAATAAAGAGTTTCCATATAGTGTATTAATATTCCTCATTATTGACTCATTCTTCCCACTTGGTTCATTTTAATTTTTACGTGCCAAGTATATTGTGACAACTATCAGCTACTCCAATTATTTAAGTGAATAAACATGGATGACATGAACCGACGTCATTTTAAAAATGCAATACGTGTATGCTTATGTGTCCAACAATGATGTGATAGCCCCCCAATCACACAAAGTCTCTTTCAGTGGATGGATATACGCATAAAGCTAAGGGAGAGATGCCTGGGCTTACTGTTTAGTATAAAAGCGCTGGGTCGGGTCAATTACATAACTTTATAGGCCCCACACCCTCTTTGGCATCTTCTTATATATGCGGGGTGAATATAATTATTAAAAAAAAGATTTATATATGCCGGTGAATACTCCCCTCCATTTCTATCTAATTTAATTAAATTAAATATGGACTAAATTAGTTAAATTCATATATTATCAAAAGGACCTTACTTAGGTCAAGTTCATCCATCCAGGTTCTCCATTTCTTCAATTACTGGCCATTAGATTGAATGGATGGTTGTTATAAAAGGACACATGTCACTCCTATATTAAAAGAACTTGAGAACCTGGAGAAAGTAACTTGATGTAAGTTTTTCCCTTATCAAAACAACTTGGCATCAATCTCATTGAGAAGAGCAAATAAGAATAACTTTAAGATAAAAAATAAAAAAAAGAAGTCTTATTTCTACAAATTTTCAGGTGAACACTAATTCAACCAAATCATTTATAGTTTAATCAATCATAAATAAATATGTTAAAATTGACATGAAAATTTCAATTTTATTCACCATATAAGCACCTACAACAGCTAGTTAAAAAGAAACTTTTTTTTTCCAATTTGTGAAACAAGAAAATGTATGTAAAAAACAACATAAATAAAACATTTCTCCTACTTCAAAAGAGTGTTTGCCTATAAATTAATTACTACTAAAGCGAGACACAAATTAATTCACCTAATAATTTACACATCCATTCTCACTCATAAGTTTACTTTAATTTTTTTAGAGAAATTAAAGAAAAAAACCAATCACTTTGAAATATCTATGTTTATTACTTTATCCTTTTTCAATAAAACTAATTTCTTATAATTATATAAACTAACATATAGCCTAATTCCACGTGATATATGTTATATTTTAATTATCTTATTTATTGTTTAAAATAAAAAAATAGAAGCAAGCTTTTATTTAGGATAGGACAGAGTTTTTAGAAAATATATATATATATATATATATATATATATATATATATATATATATATATATATATATATATATATATATTTATACAAACACACAAAAACAAACAAGGGTGTCGGAGAAGAAGTTGCCTTAACAAAAGACTGTTGACTATTGACTGTTGCAATGGTTACCATTTATAGCACTCAAAATCAAAACTCAAAAGAGTTATCCTCTAACTTATAAGTTATTACAAGTACAACCCCTTCCTTCACTAACCAACACACCAACATATATTCATTTCTCATTTCTTCATCCAAATCAATTCTCACTTCCCATCCATCCATACATACATTATACATACATACATCATGTCCAATGCCATGCACATCAACCTCCACCCCTCCTCCTCCGGCCGCCGCCAGCACCTCCTCCGATCCCACTCCTCCGCCGCCGCCTCCTCCGGCACTTTCCGCCTCGGCGAGGTCATCGGAGCCACCGTGGCGGAGTGCGCCGTCGTCTGCTGCTGCTGCCCCTGCGGCCTCATCAACCTCCTCCTCCTCGCCTTCTACAAGCTCCCGGCGGCTCTCTGCCGCCGAGCCCTCAAGAACAGTCGCCGCCGGAAGCTCATCCACAAGGGCCTCCTCCGGCGGAGGCGCCGCCGCCGCTGTAAATGCGGCTGTGATGACGTGGACTTCCCGGTTCACCCGATCGAAAGTGACGACGGAGTCTCCGATGTGGTAGATTGGGGAAAATCGAAGGAATTAGACGAGGAGGGTTTGGAATTGGAGAAGGAGATGTGGGATATGTTTTATGGAACTGGATTTTGGAGAAGTTCTTCTATGAGAGAATCCAATAATAATAATAATAGTGATAGTAATAATAGTAATAATAATATTTGTAATTTCAATTCTTCTTCTGTTTCCTCCGCCGATTCTCTTTCTCATCTTACTTCTCCCCAGCCCTATTGTCGGTGACGTCATCTTTTTTTTTTTTTTAATTTTATTTAGGAGCTGTGTGTTTGTTATGGATTGAGTTTTGGGGACCATGAGGGGTTGTTGTGGAATGTGATGCATTGAGTGTTTGGAGGGGCAATTTGAATGTCATGAATCTTCTGTTGATTCGAGAGGGAGAATTGTGATTTATGATGAGGGCCTGATTGAAATGTAAATATGTTGAAATTTTTTTCTCTTAGTGAGGTGGTTTTGTTGATTTGTTTACCTAAGAGCCGATTATTGATTTGGTGTTTCACAGTAGATTTCCTGCTCTATGTATTTCGTGAAGCATCTAGATCTTAGGCATTCCTTAAATTGATATTTCCTTTTTGACGCTTTTGATGTATTGGTTGCGAAAGATGCACTGCTGGATTTTGATTTCTGGGAATGACGTGAAATATTCTATATCCAATCATGTCTTCACTCAAAACAAAATGGCATTTGCGTATGTGTTTTTTTTTACCAAACTTGGATCTAAACCTTCACATTAGCTGGAATTTTTATTAGCTAAAAACCAATTTTTGTGATTGGAATTCTTATGTGTGGAGGAAATATTTACACGCCTTAGGAGCGTCATATAATCTGAAATTCTGAATTGTCTAGTTAAAACACAACTCTCCCTGTGCTTCCCGCAATTTTTGTGATGGATAAATTGGACATTGGAGGGTTTGAAAGGGCATGTATGTGGGAGTGAAGTGAGACATGTATGAATGTTTGGTAAAGGGAGGAGTTGTGAAAACAGTCGCTGTTGGATTTGGTAATCATAAGGGGACGGCAATGCATGAAAGTGAAAGTGGGCATCCAAGTTAGAGGATTCTTCAATTATGCTAAGGTTCCAATCCTAGTACTTATGTGGTCCCTTTCCCCTCTTCACGTCTAATTATGATCCTTTTTCCCCTTTGAAAAATGAAAAGGCAAAAACATTCTTGCATATGCCTGGCGTGCCAACTAACATTATTTTAATCTAAATGTCAACCTACTTATTTTCAGTATAACCACACTGTTGGTATCAAAAGTTTAAGGCTCTTTAACGATTTGAAGAGTCTTGGCCCATTACGTTCCTGGAAGTTATTAGGTCTTCGTCAAAATGGCCCCTTATTGGACCGGTGGGCTCAAGGATTCGGGAGCAGATTCATCGTCCAGGTTTCAATGAAATAGTTAGTACTTAGTAGCTACACTTGCACCTACCTACGTCCTACTTCTTGGTTCTTTTGGGAATAAATCGTACGTATCTTGTTGCTTACTATCCCTCATATAAGATTCAAAATTTTGAGTTGTCCTGTGTGTTTCTGTTTAAAAATCACTCTGTGGCTAGCCCTTTACTCTTTAATGGAGGACTAGTGATCAAGGGATTAGTTATTATTATCGGTAATAACCCCCATGTTAAATAAAAAAAAACTAAATTGTGTTTGTTCAGGTATTAGATGCACTTTTCTTGGAAAAAATGGCATTAATGCATTGTTACTCACTAATTTCGTAACTAGCACACCTTCACTCGCTTCCATATAAATTTCCTCCTCTTTTAACTATTGAATCAAATAATTATTTTACTTATCCTCATATTTTTTTAGAACTCTCATCATACTTGTACTATAACATGTTTCCTAATTATAAAAGAAAAGGAAATATTCCAAGTTTAATAATAAATATCTGAATTTTTTATATGAATTTTGTAAAGAGTTGCGTATCAAAAGATAAGTATACTGATAAATTGTAGCAGCGAGGATGCATTCAAAATACCAGGGTCTTTACAACGGGCTCAAGTTAAAGCCTACAATATCTAAGCAGTACACCACCATGGAAATGTTCCTTACTTGAGGCGAGGGACTAGTCTTTTGAACGGGTTTCCCTGTACCAAAGCCACATACTAACTCCGGTCCTAAATATAGGACCTAGATAACTTTTTTTTGGAGAGGTTAAGGTTGCAAAATAGTCTATTAAATAATGACATATTTGATATATTTTTAAATTATCCATTAGTTTATAAGTAAAATAAACTAGTTTAAGGGAAAAAATTAGGTAAATCAATTTATAATTAACTTATTTTTGCTTTTTTTAGGATTTTTCAAAAAAGTCAATTAGGTCTTATATTTAGGACCGGAGGGAGTACTATGTAGAAACTATCAATTCTAGCCACATTAACTTTCAAATTAATTTAATTTTTTTGGTAAGGTAAAGCCTTTTAAATTAATCTAAAACTAAAATTAACTTGCTTGTAAACATTTGAGTTTGTGTAAAATAATTATAGGTGCTATCTTCAGATCCTGATTGGTACCTTGATTCAGGTCCTAATTGGTACCAATCAGGATCTGAAGATAGCACCTATAATTATTTCAACATCTGATTGGTACCTTGATTCAGGTCCTGATTGGTACCAATCAAGTCCTGATGGAACTCTAGCTAAACATAAAGCCCGTTTAGTTGCAAAAGGATTTCATCAACGTGAAGGATTTGATTTCACTGAAACCTTTAGTCCTGTTATAAAACCAGTCACTATTCGACTTATTCTTTCTATAGCAGTTTCTCAAAGGTGGTGCATTCGTCAAATTGACGTAAATAATGCTTTTCTTAATGGCATTCTTCATGAGGAGGTTTATATGCAGCAGCCTCCTGGTTATGAGCATCGTGATAAGAGCTTGGTTTGTAGACTAGATAAGGCTCTTTATGGCCTTAAACAGGCGCCTAGAGCTTGGTTTGAAAGACTCGGTTCAGTTCTTGGCAAAATGGGCTTTTGTAGTAGTAAATGTGATCAGTCTCTTTTTACTCGAGTTCATGGCAATGAAATTATTTACATACTTGTGTATGTTGATGATATAATCATCACTGGTAATTCTTCTACTCAGATTGCGAAGGTTATTATGACCCTGAATGGTATTTTTGCATTAAAAGATCTTGGTAATCTCAATTATTTCTTAGGCATTGAGGTTAAAGTGAGGTCTGATGGTGGTTTATTTTTATCACAAACCAAGTATATTCAAGACTTATTGCAGAAGGCAGGCATGGTCATTGCAAAGGGGGTTAAAACTCCTATGACTTCAGGATTAAAATTCTTTAAGGAGGGCACTAATCATTTTCAGGATGTACACAGATACAGGTCAATTGTAGGGGCTCTTCAATATGCTACTATCACTAGACCTGAGATATGCTTTGCTGTGAACAAAGTGTGTCAGTTCATGCAAGCTCCATTAGAAGAGCATTGGAAAGCTGTCAAACGTATTCTGAGGTATTTAGCAGGTACACATTCTCTTGGTCTTACTCTTAGACCCTCTAGAAGCAGAGCTCTTGTTGCATATTGTGATGCAGATTGGGCATCAGATGTTAATGATCGAAGAAGTATATCGGGATTCTGCATATTTTTTGGTCCTAATCTTATTTCTTGGTCTTCCAAGAAACAACTTACAGTATCTCTCTCAAGTACTGAAGCTGAATATAGAAGTATGGCATCTGTAGTAGCAGAACTTTTGTGGATTAAGTCATTACTCAGTGAACTTCATGTCAAGTTAATATCAGTCCCTCGTATATTTTGTGATAATCAAGGAGCTGTTTATATTACAGCTAATCCTGTGTTACATGCCTGGACCAAGCACTTGGAGTTAGATCTGTTAGAATCTTAAGTTTTGATGAAGACTAAAATATGAAAGAAAGATGCAAACACTTAGAGAATATTAGGTTAATATAGAACCCAAGTATGAGTACAACCGGATGTGGATTTACTTCCGGATAGACTAGGACTAGCCCTCGCGGATGAATGTCTCATCCCCCAGCGACAGCAAGCACTTCACTTAGTCATAACTCAGTCTAGGAGCATTAGATGTACAAAACCCTTGAGACTAAGTTAAGATGCAATCAGATGTAGAGTTGCTTCCGATTGCTTAGTGACTAGCGCTGGGTGTTGGTATAGATAACACTGAGCGCCAGTGAACATAATCCAACGTCCAGTAGATTTGCTTCCGATTGCTTAGTGACTAGCGTTGGCTGTTGGTATGGATAACACTGAGCGTCAGTGAGTAAAATATGAACATAACCCATCGTCCAGTGGAAGTGCTTCCGGATGTGGAATTGCTTTCGAATGTAAGAAAGCTTCCTTAGACTAAGTGAACTCCCACTGCATGTGACTATGTGTTTATATTGCTAGACTAACGTTCAAAGTGCAGCACACTAAGTAAAGTTGCTTCCGGATGTGAATCCGCTTCCGCAAGCAATCAGAATGTCAGAACATTCAGAGCAGTGCAGTGTCAGAATGCTTTTGGCAGAGCAGAGTTGTCAGAACTACTTTTCAGAGATAAAGCAAGTCAACCCTGCTAAGCATTAATGAAACATTAAATGGGCAAACGGTAACATGGGGAAAACGGTCATATTCAAACGGCTAACCCACCTACCAAGAGTGAGAATACTTGAAGACTATATAAAGAAGCTCACCTTCATTTATGAAGGTAACTAATATCTTTGACATCTTGAAGAAAGCTAGAGTGAGAAACTAAGAAATCCTTCAAGCATTCAAAGCTGCCCAGAAAAGAGAAAGAGCATTTAACGCATTGAGAGTTCTTTTCATCTACTTATCTTGTACTCTTTGTTGTTAAGTCTCTTCTTGTATTAAGAGCATTAATTGTACTTAAGTGTGTAACATTATCCGTTCTTTAAGAGAACTAAGTTTAGAAAATCCTTTATTTGTAAAGGTTGAACCCTTGCTGGAAGTAAGGGGAAGTTAGTTAGCAAGGTTGCAAGTGTGCCTTGAGAAAAACTTGTGGTTGTAAGGTTGCAAGTGATCCCGTCCAAAACTTGCGGTTGTAAAGGTTCCAGGTGAACCCGTTGTAAAACCTGGGGATAGTGGAACTCAACCTGGGTGGTTGAGAACTGGACGTAGGTCAGGAAGACCGAACCAGTATAAACCCTTGTGTTGTTATTGTTTGATTTTTATTAGGTAGCACAATTCACCCCCCCTCTTGTGCATCCATTACTTTCAAGATCTGCACTTTGTTCGAGAAAAGGCAATCAGAGGAGAAATTGTGGTTAGGCACATACCAGCAGATAGTCAAGTAGCTGATGGTTTTACCAAGGCTGTTTCAAGTACCATGTTTGATAATTTTAGACATAATCTAGGCATTCGGGGGTACATTGGATTGAAGGGGAATATTAGAGATAGTTAAATAAATAACTACTTATATGTTAGTTAGAGAATTGTTAGAGTGCCAGCTGTACATTCAGTTAGGAAGTTGTTAGAGTGCCAACTGTATATTTTCACTATATATACTTTTGTACTGTGAAGAAAAGTTAAGGAGAATACATTTCACTTTTCTCCTTCTTTCTAGTTTTTCATTTTCTATCTAAACCTTTTACTTCGTTTTACTTCTAATGTTTTGTTATTAAACGCCATCGCACCACTTGCTTAGTAGCTGGCTGATATAGACAGGAAAAGTAAATCAATGAGCATTTTGACCCTTCACCCCCAACTTGTGGAAAAAGACTCTTGCTCACTGGTTCGTCGTCGCCTTAAAAATATGCTACTATTTCTTTCCATTTACCTCACCCTTTTTCTTACTCTATTTTTTTAAAGAAAAAATGCCGGCGTAGGTACACCTTACGCTTTTCTCCCTTTGAGTTCCGACTCGTGCCTACACTATTCCATTAATTAATTCCTTCTCTTGAAGGCAATGCTGAATGATCTGATGCTTAATATTCAGTAAAATATTAAGCACGGGAAAAAGAAAGTAAAATATTGTGCCTTAAAAAAAACGTTCAGACAAAATTGTGGCCCAATCTGTCTTAAAGGTTAATTTTTTGTTTATATTTTCCTTCTTTCTATAAAAAAAAATTGTGGCCCAAAAGTTAACGAGCACAAAAAGTCACGGAAAAAAAAAATTAAAAAGCATCAGTACGACTACGAGCTCTCTAATCTTTTGAAAAAGTACAACAAATCTATTTTAACTTCTACATTTATTCACAGCTCTCTCATCTTGATAATTTTATTTACCCTGTATATGCAAATAACTCAAATTTGATTTAAGAAATTCATATACAAATAACTCAGTTAAGGAGGGTAGAATCGGTAATCTAAGAGTAATGACTAATTTCATAGACAAACTTTTAATTGAATTTATTCTAAAACTTTAAACTTCATGAATATTAGTAGAGGCAAACTTATATAATTCAGAATGACCTTGTTTGTTTTTTGGTTTTCTATTTATGAAGGAGGGGAAAATAGAAAAAGAAAAAAGAGAGAATAATGTATGATGGTGCGTGAGGGGTTTAAAGGCGAAGAAAGACAATACAGCTTAGCTTCCTGATGATGTGGGGACGATGGGTTTGTTACTTTGTTTCATTTTTCCAACGAATTTTGGAAAAATCAACCCTTCATTCAACCTTTACTGAAATCAACACTCTTTCTTTTTCCTTCCCCATTATCTATCGCCTTCCTTTCCCATTATTCCCATTATTCACTCCTTGAGTTTTCCTTTCATTTTCCCTTCCATCTCTACCTTCATGTCTCCTCTCTTCCTTTCCTGATCTCTTTTCTCCAGCTTTCCAATTATCAATGGAGGTAAACCCATTTCATACTTTTCTTTTTGCCTTCGAAATTTCAAGGCTTTATGTCTTTTCTGCTTTTGATTTCAATCCCAAAAGTCATTTTTTTTCTCATAACAGCTATCGGTTTATGTAATGGTGCTTTCTAGCCGGCTAGCTATAGGTTGTATTAAGAACTTGCATCTGGGAAAAGATATAAATTTTAATGCTAAGGTGAAGAATTTGTGAAATCTTATTGAGGGGCATTTCATAACTGTGTTACTGGGACTTTTTTAAAACGGAAGTTGCACCAAATATTTTGGAAAAAGATGGTATTTTTTGTGTTGGGGATTGGGGAATAGTGATATAGGAGAATATGCATTGGGGTTATAAGCTGATTGGGAGCCTTGTGTTTGATTTGGACAATGACTGGGAATGCATTTATTTTGGTTTATGTTGACAATATGGTTTACTAAATGGTTACAAAAGGTTAGATTTTGTGGATCTGATGTTTGGGTTGATATGTTGAAGGTTCTGAATATGGAAGAGAAGAACAATGAGAGTCATCTGACATCAGCTGCAGCCTTTGTGGAAGGGGGCATTCAAGAAGCATGTGATGACTCTTGCAGCATATGCCTTGAGGATTTTAGTGAAAGCAATCCTTCCACGGTAATTTTGAGTTGTGTACTGTTGTACAAATTCAATTACTTGGCAAGCATGAGTCTATTTCAAAAAACATTTGTTCACTACTTCATTCTTGTTTTTCAGGTTACTACTTGCAAGCATGATTTTCACCTGCAGTGCATTCTTGAATGGTACATATGTCAGATTTATGTACTATGTTGGTTATATATTCCTATTGTATTTTGCTGTGTATGAATGAGAATGATGTGACATAACTCATTATTCATGACTTGATGATAGTGCCTTTGTGTGGATTTAATTTGTTATATTCGAGTCCGAGTATTGACCGGATTTGGAGGGGTGAGAATGGTGGTATAACGGTTTGCCATCAAAACCGAGCCATATTTGACTTCCTTGAATGTTTCATTCAATAATTTTGCCAACTATTTAATTCCCAATTGTATTTTCCTCTGATGCAAAATGCCTTGGTCTCATCCTAGTGAGCGAACCAGTAAATTTATTACTGCCAGTACCCATTTATAAGTAATTGGTCACTAATATTGTAAGATACATGTGAACCATAGAACAATAGCCCTGACTTATTAATCTGGTTTGATTGGTGAGTATGAATTTGTTGCCACTTCTTTGAAATACTCATACATGTCATTCATTTATGAAGTAAGTACTGCCTACAAACTGTTGTAACCTATACATAGAAAAGGAACTATATACTTAGACACAACATTCTGAATAGTTTGACTTTTGATGATTAATTGTTTGTTTATCTCTGTTAGTAGCTTGTTGTTTAGATTCCTGTGTAATTTTCATGAACACGAATTTATCATGTTTTCAATTCTTAAAACTTGCTATTTTGAGCTGCTGGTCATTGTGAATTATTTAGATGTTTATGGTTCTGAAAATGGAAGAGGATGCGTGTAGGTGCCAGAGGAGTTCCCAGTGCCCCATGTGTTGGCAGTTTCTTGGTTTCAAGGATTCAACCAGGTTTGTTCTTGTCTTGTCTTTAGTGATTTACCTTGTGCATGCATGCCTATATTTGGCGGGTTTTCAAACTTGGATGTCTATTGTTGCAGTCAAGAATTGTTTGAGGCAGTGGTTCAGGAAAGGAATTTTAGAGCTACTTCTCAAAGAAATGCAGCTGTTTTCCGCAATCTGGGTTTTGGTGATTTTGACTTACAGCACGTCAGTTATTTACGAGCATCCGAGTGAATTTGATCGTCTCTTACCTTTTGTACTACTCAATTACATCATTATTTATTTCATGTGATCTTTCTCTTTCTGTAGTTATCCATGGGAGCAAGTGAAGCAGATATTGAGGCGAGGATACTTCAACATTTAGCTGCTGCCACAGTCATGGGAAGAGCCCGCCACCTTGGTCGGAGAGAAGGAAATAGGACTAGGCCATATCCTCATGGTCGTCATCCCTTCATAGTGTCCTCAATTCCTTCGGCTGCTGAAGGGGGCGCTGAACCAACTGCAATTCCTGCAGGAAATCCATCTAGCCCACTTACATCTGATGGCAATGAACAACCACAGCAGATCCCAAGCCGCCAAACACAGAGTTCTTTACCTTCTGGATCCACTGTCATGGCGAGAAATCAGCAAGGAATTGTTTTTAATGACCGGTAGCTATAACCTTATATTCCTTGATGGTCTCTAATAGTTGTTCTCATCAGTGAAGTTACAAACTTTCATACACTCTACGTATGTTTACTTGTAGAAGCTCTTCCATCCAACCTGTACAAACTGACCAGGGCGGAGCAGGGCCATCGGAGCTTCAGTCATTTTCTGAGTCTCTGAGATCCAGACTTGGTTCAGTGTCTATGAGGTATGAGTACTTCGGAAGCCAGGTTATGGCTGTTGTGTGTGATATAATAGTATACTATGTGTGGGTAAGCTACTTTTGTTTTCGGCCAAATTAACATACAACTTATGTTAACTTGCTGTTAAAAGATACAAAGAGACTATTTCAAAGGGCGCAAGGGGATGGAAAGAAAAGCTGTTCTCCCGTAGTACTTCTGTGTCTGACATTGGTTCAGAAGTTAGGAGAGAGTTGAGTGCTGGACTTGCTAGTGTATCCCGATTGATGGAGCGCCTTGAAACGAGAGAAATTAATGACAGACCGGTGGATAGTTCATTGTCCAATCATTTGGCTGCAGCCGAAACAAGCAACTCGAATAATGCCGAAGCTCGTGAGGTCAACAATCTGCGTGACAACATTCCAGCTGCTTGTTCTGCTGGTCCAAGTTCAGGCTGAGATTTGTTATGTTTCTTCTGTCGTTGCGTCTTTCCTCAGCATCTCATATTTGAAGGTAAGGTTCAGTCTTGGTCTTCTTTTCATGTTTCAGCCAGAATCAATATCATATCCATGAATTAATTAGCACTCGTGTTTTGATAATACTGTTTTCTGTATTTGATATTTCTGGTCATTGTCATTCACCAGAGGATGCAGTTTGCATTCTAGTAGAGTATAAACACTATTATTTTTTTTTCCCGAAATGAAAAGTGTCTAATTTTTCAAGAAGTAATTACAAATGCCTTATCAGTCTCTACAGGAGTAGGACACACTACTATTAATGGAGTGATATTAGGAGTTTCTAGGATTCACTTTTTGTTTCCATCTCTTTTGATTCGGTTGCAATGAAACATCAAACAAGGTTTGAACATTGTTATCTGAAGCCTATATGGTGTTGTTGCAGGCTAATCAATACTCCAGAAATGACATACTGAGGGGCAGATGATCGGGGAATAGCCATTGCCATCATATGCTCTAAATTTGCCATAAATTTTAGTATGTGAAAGACACTTGTGCTTCAAGTAACATGTATGATTGTTTATTTTCAAATGTAAATATGTTATACAAGATAATGGCGACGGCCGGCAGCAACATTGATGATTCCTGCGTATAAAAGGAATTGGCGTCTACTCTTAACATATTATAAGATCCTAAGGAGTGTGTCCCAATTCGTTGTGACGTTATGCACACAATATGTACTCTTCTACTTGATATCTTATTGCCATTGCGTCATATTTATGCATGTTATTTCCTACGCTTATTCTTAGATTCAGTTAATCTCGTCTTCCTCCCCATAATTTGGGATTAGTCGGGATATTGAGCTATAAACTTTTAATTCAAGAGTGAAAAAGTTTTTGAATGGATTCAAGTGTGAAATCAATGCCACCACCATGTTGTGAAACAACACATGGATAGAGTTCCTGTTTTAAGAATGAAGGCTATCTATCATATACTCCCTCTAGTCCTAAATATAAGACATAGTTGACTTTTTTGGAGATGTTAAGGTTACAAAATGTGTTATTAAATTATGAGATATTTGATATATTTTTAGATTAGTCATTAGTTTATAGGTTAAATAAAGTAGTTTAAAGGAAAAAATTAGGTAAATTAATTTATAATTGACTTATTTTGTTTTTTTAGGATTTTCCAATAAAGTCAACTAGGTCCTATATTTAAAACCGGACTATAAAACATCACGAATGTGAAAGTAGGAAGTGAAAGAAGATCCTTGAAGGAGGAACTCTATTACCCATCAAAGTGTGACCTTTTTGCATGGTTACTGTTGGTGAAAGTAATAGAGGTGAGAAGTCAGGAAGGAGGTAGGTTGGGTGTGGAACTGAGGATATAAAATAGTGACATTTGACATTAGGTGGTGCTTTTGGGAAGTATGTGAAATAGAGTAAAAATATAATGAAAGAAGTATAAAAAATGGTGAGAGGAGAAATAAAGCAAATAAAGAAAAGGGAAAGGGCAGTTGTGGGGATGGAGACCAAGGAGCCACCGACGGATGAGACGTCGCCGTTTTGATACTATATGATCTCATAAACGCGTAGTATTATAACATGGAGGCTCATTAAAGAAAGGAAGATGGAGGGAACTAATCATAGGGTAGGTGAAAGATACGCGCGGGAAGGGCGATTGAAGGAGGGCGCGCCAAGACATTGATTTGTAGCTTAGCGTAGAAATGAGGCCATTTTTATTCATTCCCCTCAACACCGACACTCTGCCTTCCATTTTTTATTACTATTCCAGTATTTGTACTCCTATTATATTCCCCCACGTTTCATTTCAACCGCTTTCCCTTGCCAATTAGTTTATCATCATTAGTGTAATAATTATTTGATAAAAAAAATTAGTGTAATAATTATTTTTCATTCTCATAATACAAAAGAAATTAAAGCGATTTTAATAATACTATTATTTTATTAAGCACACTGAGCTTGAAAAATCATCTCAATTTCTATCATTTCTCACTAAGGGCTTTATTTATATACAGTAGCACACTTCTACTATGCTTGTTCATAAGGTTATTTTTTAATAAACTTATCTCCCCAACTACCAAATATTCCTCTCGTCCTATTTATTTATAAGTTATTTGTAGCATATTTCAAAACATCATATATCATTAACTTCCCACTAAAATATCACTAATTTCTTAAATCACTCATATTTAATATCCACCATCTCATATAAAAACAAAGTTAACATAAAATAAATGGATGGTAAACTTGTACATTCACATTTGGATGAAATGATTAATACATATTCCTTCTGATCCTATTTATAAGTCATCAACCGCCCAAAATAAATTTCTTCTCCACACATAAATAAGAGTAGAGGAGTAGACTTATCCGTTTTTCATCTTTTCATTGAATCTCCCCTGCTCATTGAGTAAAAGCATTTTCTTGAAAAATAAATATATTTTTCTATATTTGCATTTTTATTTAACATAAACAAATTAGGGTGGATTACAATACGTATGAAATTCTCCAAAATGAAGCAATAGTGTACCAAAAAGGACCAAAGAAAAGAAAGTATTCCCACGAGGAGATAAGCAGTATGATTTGTGTCACGAAGCTGATAACAAAGCATAAATCAGCATTCATTCATTCACCTTTGAGTGTGTATTGGTGTCTCTCTCTAACAGCCTGTCCTCCCAACATCATTGCTTTTTTAAGACTGAGCAATAACTCACTCCCAAGTCTTCCCTTGCTCACCAAACAAATAAAAGCTTCACTTTCCACTTTCTAGTCCCCCCCCCCCCCACCCCCCCCCCCCCCCCCCCATTATTCACACCATGGCCTCCCTCCGTGGTGTTCTCTTCTTCCTCTTCCTCCTCCCATTTTTGTCTTCCTCCACCAACACAACAACCACCACTCAGATCAACTCCAACTCCGTCCTGGTGGCCCTCCTGGACTCGCACTACACCGAGCTCGCCGAGCTCGTCGAAAAGGCCCTCCTTTTACAAACCCTCGAACAAACAGTCTCCTCCCACAACCTCACCATCTTCGCTCCTCACAACGAAGCCCTCCAACACAACCTCGACCCCGAATTCAAACGCTTCCTCCTCCAGCCCGCCAACCTCAAGTCCCTCCAAACCCTCCTCCTCTACCACATTGTCCCCTCCCACCTCCACTTCCCCAATCACACTTCGCCACCTGTCCCCCACACCACCCTCTCCCACCACCCCCTCCACTTATCCACCACAAACAACCTTAAAGTTGTAAACTTGGCTGAGATTATCCGCCCAAACGACGTCGTACGACCTGACGGAGTTATCCACGGCATTGAACGCCTCTTAGTACCTCGCTCAGTCATAGAGGATTTCAACCGCCGGCGAAACTTGCGGGACATATCGGCGGTGATCCCGGAGGGTGCACCGGAGGTTGATCCACGGACACACAGGCTAAAAAAGCCGGCGCCGGTGCCAGCTGGCGCGCCGCCGGTGCTGCCTATCTACGACGCGATGGCTCCCGGGCCGTCGCTGGCGCCGGCGCCGGGGCCCGGCGGGCCGCACGGGCACTTCAACGGAATGCGGCAAGTGAAGGACTTTATACATACTCTGTTGCATTACGGAGGGTATAATGAGATGGCGGATATTTTGGTGAATTTGACGTCGTTGGCGACGGAGATGGGGAGGCTGGTGTCGGAGGGGTATGTGTTGACGGTGCTGGCGCCGAATGATGAGGCGATGGCGAAGCTGACGACGGAGCAGTTGAGTGAGCCGGGGGCGCCGGAGCAGATTATATATTATCATGTGATTCCGGAGTATCAGACGGAGGAGAGTATGTATAATGCGGTGAGGAGGTTTGGGAAGGTGAGGTATGATACGTTGAGGTTGCCGCATAAGGTGGTGGCCCAGGAGGCTGATGGGTCGGTCAAGTTTGGGCAGGGTGATGGGTCGGCTTATTTGTTTGACCCGGATATTTATACGGATGGGAGGATTTCGGTTCAGGGGATTGATGGGGTGCTTTTTCCGCTTGATGAGGAGCCTAAGACTGAGAAGAAAACTGTTCCTGTTGTCAAAGTTGCCGCCAAACCAAGGAGAGGTATGCTTTTGTTTCATATATTACATTACAATTTTTAATTATTTATGCTATGTTATTTATTTGTTTTTTTTGTTACGGTATCCCACCCACATGTCTTAAGTGTCAAGTAGGACTAATCCTTCGCTGTTTTGAAGTCACATATATGGTAGACAGTTGACCTTTGAATTTGTTATTTATTGGTTTTTGCTTAGTGAATGCTGTGGAGAGTTTTACTGTTTTAGTACTATGCTGTGTGTTGAGATTAGAGAGTGGGGGGAAATGGGGATCTAGCAACTTGTGGGATAGTATGATCGATTGAAACTGGATGGGGAAGGTTATTTGGGTCATAGAATTTGGCGACTTTTATGTTGACCATTTGCGTGTGGCAAGGAAAAAGGGATCTTGGTACCTTATTTGGATGCCACTGGATTTTACTTTTAGTTTTAGATTTGGCAAGCTTTTAGTGTCTACATATAGTAGTTTCTGGGGCGATGCATTGCTCATATTGGAATAGTATGTGGTGGTTGACTGCTTGACTTTACTATTTACCCTATGAAAATTGCGCCGTATAGTTAAAAAGAAGTCATTTTAGTCCAAGGAGGCGTAGACCAGCTGGTAAGAAAGGGGAAGATAAGGCACCGCGTACTCAACAGGTCATGGGTTCGAACCCTTGGGAAGTCGTCACCCCCAAAATGGGGATCTCGGCGGCGACTTCGGATTAGTCGGTTCCCTAAAGTGGGGCCGAACACCGAAGGCTCTAAGAAAAAAAAAAGTTATTTTATTTCTGTTGAATTCTCCACTGTAGGCTAGCTCTTCATAATATAAATGGAAATGTTCTGCTTAGTGGAAAGTAAAAAACTTGGAACAGCTGTTATGGGAGTTTGATGGCTTAATCAGGGGTTTAAGACCTGATGCGGTGTGTGTGGGAAGCTGGGCAAAATCATGAGATTGAGAAGAGAGTTTGGGGTTATGAATCCGTAAATAATCATTAAATTCCTCGATGATTCTGTTCCCTTGTCTCAACTTGTCCGTTTGTAAAAATAAATAATTCAACCTGCCAAGCTGTGAGCCATATTCCATGTCTGCACCCACCTCAATTTAGCTGCCGACACAGTCTGTCAAGACAGTCATACACCCCCCTTGTTTTTGTTGTTTCGTATCTTTCATGTATTTTATTTATGGTCAACTGGCATGTTTCGTATTTTATCTAACTTCCATGTTTTGAGTGCCTAATTTTGTTTCTACACGATTAGTTATTTTTTTTTATCACAATACACGATTATTTATTTGATTCATCCTGTAGTGGCATGTTAAAAATTAACCTGCTTCTATTCTCTCTTATTCTTTACATTTGGAGCTGTCCAATATATTTGTTTTCAGCTGACTTAGAGTCTCGTTCACCTAATGTCATGTGCAGGGAAGTTGCTCGAAGCAGCTTGTAGCATGTTTGGAGTTTTCGGACGAGCCTGCTAATCGAATCGTTTTCTCAACTACTATCCATAAAACAAAAAAAGAATTAAAATTTTTAAAAAATAATAATAAAGGGGTAAATTTATGTAAACAATTGTTATGTGGTAAGCTCGCCCATCTTTCATTTCATGGTTTTACTTATTGCACCATTCATTATTTTAGCTTAAGTAACAATGTGTGTTTGGTTTGCAGTTGTAGGAGTAATCAGTTCAATACAAACGGATGCATGTTGGATTTACAATGGGAGGGAGCGATGAAGTTGGCAGGATTTCCGTGGGAGACTCACAGAAGATAAAATTTTTCTGTCATTTTGCGTTACATACTGTAATTACATACCATTTTTTTATTACTCTTCTTATTTTCCTTTTTGTGTTGATTCTGTCTCTGCCTCTGTCCCTATGTATGCATAAATAACCTTGAAACACGGTACGTCTCTTCATCCCATATTTCAAAATTTTTTCACTGCCTGTGTGAATTTTAATTCTACACTTACTCTACTCTCTCTGCCTATTGTTACATAAAACTACTCTCCATGGTCTCGATTTTAGTGGCTTGTTGCTATTATTATTATTATTATTATTATTATTATTATTATTATTATTATTATTAGGAGTAGGCACATTTGGTTGAGAATGATTTGCTGGCTAATTGTAAAACTGACTTCTGAGCAGAAAAGGAGGCCAAAACAATTTTTTTCCATAAAAAATGAACTTGCGTTTATAAGGGTTCAAGGGTAGACTTATGAGTCTGAAAGGGTACTTAACTGAAAGCAATGTATATTTATGGTGAGGGAAGTTGTTGAGAGGTTCATATTCTTGAACAAGACAGCATAGCTAATCCTAATACCTTGCATGGCGGGTAAGAAAAGCCAGGTTAGGAATGTGAAGCCGACTTTTGGCCGCTTCCTTTTAACTAAAGGTCTACATTACTGTATAGCTATTTCCTTATACATAATTTATAGTCTATGATAAACCATATTATTCACAAATTATGTATACTATATTATTTAAGCTAAATATTTATTACACGATAAATAAAAGCCCATTGAATCCTGCATGTATGTTAATATGTCTTAGTCAGATGATCATTGAGTGCTAAATTCAACAATAGTTTCATTTTTTTATTAAAGAAAGATACTCCCTCCGTTCCTAAATATAAGATCACTTTGGTTAATTTGGGGAGATTAAGGAAGACAATAAAATTACATGATCTTCCCAAAATCCCCTCAATTATTTAACTTTAAAAGGAGGAGGGGTTTTCAATGAAAAGAGGGAGTATAAGGGTAGTTTGGGCAAAACTTGAGATAAAATAGGGAGTGATCTTATATTTAGGAACTTATCCACTTCCCCAAAGTGATCTTATATTTAGGAACGGAGGGAGTAAAATTTTAACTTAAAGTCTAATATTAGTATTATAATTGAATTTTAATGAATTTTCTTGCCCGTGACCTTTTTTTTCCTGGTTGTCTTTTATTGAATATATAGTTGTCATTAATTATCTTGGTTTCAATGCGTTGTGACATCGACCTCAATAAAATTCCGGTTAATTATTTCTGCAAAATATGGCGTCAAGTCAAACTGCACAATCCTTGTCTGTTATATACAATTAAAAAAAATTCTGAACAAAAAAAGGGGAAAATTAAGCTCTACAGATGTCATGTTTGTTCTTTTGTAGGGAAGAATTTACTAATAAAGCTGGCGGCCTCCAACTGCAGTATTCCTTCCTTGATCACCTAACAAATCACTCTCTTCTCTCCCAACTTTCCCTCATTCATAACATTGTACAAGGAATGAGACTGTCAAAAGTAGAAAACCTGTTTGTGAAAATATCTTCCTTCATAATGAACAATAGTATAATATTAGGACCACAATGCCCATGAGCGAAGCAACCTACCCACAAGTATACAGAACAATCCAACAGCCTTAAACATTGGATAATATGGTAAATTATTAACAAAAGAAAAAACTCAACCCCACTTCTGTTAACACACTGATAGAGCCTCTCTATATCCAATCTTAAATCTTTTGCTACCCATTTGACCCTTTTTCCCCATCTCTGTATTACCTCTCTGCATCATTGCCACAAATTCCTTGTAATCTATTTGTCCATCCTGCAATACAAGCATACCATTCACATGTTTAATTTACAGTGCCAGAGGTCAGCAAGAGAGACAAGTTTTGTCTTAGTTTGCGTGGAAGTACTTATGAGAAGTTAATTGTTTTTTGGCCGAAGTACTTATGAGAAGTTAATTAAAACAAGCTTTAATCATATGAAATCTATTCTTGTCTATAAAAATCACCACACATCTTTCATTTTTTATTCAGTTAGTGCAAAATAAATATACTCACGTTATCTTGATCTGCTTCTCTGATAATTTCTTCTAAGTGGAAATCTTCAATGCCGAATTCTCGACAAGCTTGTTGAAGCTCATCTGGAGTGATATAGCCGCTTCCATCTTTATCAAAGTATGAGAAAGCTGCAACTAAGTGGTCTTCTCTCTCAACTTTATTTAAATGCAATGTGGCTGCTATAAATTCTTTGTAGTCTATTGTTCCACTGTTATCAACATCTGCCTGCATTCCCAGAACAAGTTTCATAAGATGGAGTTAGAACTTGAAATATTGTTAAATATCCAATCCTATCTATCATTATGTTGGAAATGTGAATGTGAAGAATCATTCATCTTGTTTGTGAATTGAAATATTCAAACAGATTGAAAAGAAAAAAAAATCATCTGCGGATTAATACTTACGGCTTGCATTAGATCATGTATTTCTGATTCATTCAGATCAGCACCAAATCTTTTTAGTCCATTCTTTAGTTCTTCGAATGTAATTTGACCACTATTGTCCGTATCTATCATCTTAAAGATTTCTTTCAATCCGGCAATTTCTTCTTCAGAGAGCTTCTCTGCAATCACCTGCAAAGAATAGCCAAAATATGGTTTTAGAGTTATGCTATTCAGTAAGCAAGTTGGCAAATTTAAATACTACCTCCGGTCCTAAAGGACCTAATTGACTTTTTTTTGGAGAGATTAAGGTTGCGAAATAGGTTATTAAATGATGACATATTTGATATATTTTTAGATTATCCATTAGTTTATAAGTAAAATAAACTAGTTTAAGGGGAAAAATAGATAAATCAATTTATAATTAACTTATTTTGCTTTTTTAAGGATTTTCCAAAAAAAAACCAATTAGGTCTTATATTTAGGACCGGAAGGAGTATTTTTTTTAGCAAAAACAGTGGTAATCATCATTCCCAAAATAGAAGAAAATAACATACTCTTATGGCCATTTTCTTGAGCTTGTTCATGGCAGAAAACTGCTTCAGGCGACTCAATACTGCTGAATCAAGAGGCTTGTCTGGAGCCTCTCCATCAACTCGTATCCAAGGATGACCTGCAGTAGTGAATAGTTTATATCATTAGCCTCAACTTGGCTTCCTTTCTCCAATATTTTAGTTAAACAGTAAGTGGTTTTACAAAAAGCACACTGCTTAAGTGTACATTCTGTGGCGTTTTGCAAATATGTATATCATATTAATAGTGACCTATAATATAGCCCACAACAATTCTTATTTGAATTATCTAAAAAACAAGACGAGAAAAGAAAAACTCACAAAGAACTTCATGAGCAGTTATCCGTTTTCTTGGATCTCTAGTAAGCATCTTCCTCACCAAGTCTTTAGCACTGTCTGAGATTTTAGGCCAAGGATCGGATGAGAAGTCAAGATTTCCATCCAAAACCTCCTTAAATATATCTTCCTCTGATTCTGTTACCAATCAATAAAAAGTGTTCATAAATTAACGAGCCTGGCAGAAAAATATAACATAAGCATACATGTACATATTAAGCGGACTATTTGGATCCATCATCATCATATGGTAAATATTTTAGATTTTACAATTACCAGCCCAAAATGGAGGCACCCCACATAGAAGAATATAAATAATTACACCAGCGCTCCACACATCTGCTTCTGGACCATAACACTTGCACAGAACTTCTGGTGCAACATAATAAGGACTTCCTACAACGTCTGAGAAAGTTTGTCCTGCATCATTGAGACGATATACACAAGAAAACAAATATGAACCTATATATCTTCATTAACATACCAACTTTTTATATTTTGCAAAACTTATCAATAATATTAACTACCAAGTTTTCGGCTAGAGAAGCTTTAAAATTGACACTAAAATGTTAAGGACAAGACTTGGTTTTAGTGCAAACTGAGGGGGAAAAGATATCTGACCAAATAATACCTGGCTTGAAAAATGTAGACAATCCAAAATCGATGGCTTTAAGGGGGGAGTCTTCATCCTTACTAACAAAAAGAAAATTCTCAGGCTTAAGATCACGATGCATGACTCCAAGGGAATGACAAGCTTCTATAACACTAACTACGGTCCTGGCAAGTTTTGCTGCTTTTCTTTCAGTGTAATGTCCTCTTTCCACAATCCTATCAAAAAGCTCACCACCTGCACATAGTTCCATCACAACATGAACTGCCACAGGATCCTCATAAGCCCCTTTTATGGATATCACATTTGAACTTCCCGCTAAATGATGCATTATCTGAATCTCCCTCCTCACATCCTCCACATCCTCACGTGCCAGCAATTTCCTCTTAGCAATAGACTTGCATGCATATTCCTTACCTGTACCTTTCTCCACACAAAGAAAACTAGTACCAAACTGCCCATGTCCAAGCTTTCTCCCCAGCTTATAAAACTCCTTAAGATGACCAGTTTTTGTCTGCAAAACAGAATCTGCTCGCAGCCCAGCAGATGATATCCTCTTCACATGGTTTGACTTCTTTGGTTTTGTAGGCTCCACTTGTTGAATTGTCTCTTCCTTTTGTACATTCATCGAAATCGGTCCATCATCGTCGTTATGACTCACCTCCACCTTCAAGGGTAATCTTGATTCCTCCATTGGTGCCTTGAAAGATATATTATCTTCATCATGTTTTTGAGGTTGAGGTGGTTTTATCTCCTGTATTGGTATCATCTCCACCTTGTGAATTCTCAATACCTGAGGTGGCATATTTTGAACAGTCTCTGAAACATTTGTACCTTCACTTCTAGATGATGATTTACTTGTAGGAGAAACTGTATCCCCAGTTGGTCGTGACCACCAAGATGAACTGGAAATAGAAGGAAATAATGTATCCCTCGAGATTCTTGATCCAACACAATTATTACCCATTATACAAGACTGATTTTTTTTGTTCTAGGAACTCAAAGAATGCTAAATGCTGATAAGCCTATAGGCTATTTAAAGTGGAAAAACAAGCAAGTGAATATCCGTGAGTGTTGTAAGAACTTCCATGGAAGTTGACAAAGAAAAGCATGGAATAGAGAATACATATAAATAGGCTTTGTTAGTGATTATTTCGCGGAAGAGGGGGGATTTTGAAGGGGTAAAAGAGGAAACTTTGTTATGATGATTGAAGGTGGGAGATAATTAGAATTAAAGAGTGTTGTTTAATGTTTAGGAGAGGAGTGAGTCAGAATGGGAAAAGTCACATAATAAGGTATGAAATCTTTGATTGTGAAAGAGAAAAGGAAAGAGGAGGGAAAGAGGGAATAACAGAATAACGCGCGACCAGTTTAACTGTTGCGTAGAATGTTTCAAAAAAACGCGTGCCAAAGACTTCAGCTGATCCGACGGTTCTCAGAGATTCACTAGTTTGAGTGAACGGCTGAGATTTCTTTGTTATTTTCTTGTTTTTTTAATGAAACTTAGCTTCATGCTTCTTAGTTGTTGAATTGGTTCTTACAAAGTTTGGTGTGTCACTCAGTCATATGTGAGGGCTCGGCGCCACTGGCATGCGCCAAACCGCCGGCGGCCGGCCGCCGTTTGCACCTGTTCAATGTGATTATTTATTTACTTTTTAGTTTTTAACTTTTAACATTGTGTGTGTTTGACTGTTTTCATTGCTTGACCATCTCATGTATATTATCGTTGATGCTAAAGTCCAAACACTTATTTTGACTTTTTTAGTACGGTGTGACAATTAGTTTTATTCTTTCAGATTAAGGTTTGCTATGTTAGAGATTAACAAAAAGGATGAGAACATTACCTGCCTAGTACTCCATATAAGATTGTCCCCGTTAAGCTCAGATAAGCAAGGGAGCAAGTGAGCCATACTGAGGTAGTAATGAACTGGTGTATGTTCTGCGGTCAAACACGGTTGGAACTCGTAAAAGGATATGGTTTAGTTTATATATATTCTTTAAGCACCGGCAAAAAAAAGGTTTATATCCTTTAAAATTGCAATTTTAATAGTCTCTCCTTTCCTAAATATAAAATCACTTTGGTTAATTTGGGAAGATTAAGGAAGACAATAAAATTACATGATCTTCCCAAAATCCCCTCAATTACTTAACTTTAAAAGGAAGAGGGGTTTTCAATGAAAAGAGGGAGTATAAGGGTAGTTTAGGCAAAACCTGAGATAAAATAGGAAGTGAACTTATTTTTAGGAACTTATCCACTTCCCCAAAGTGATCTTATATTTAGGAACGGAGGTAGTATCTTTATTAATAAGTCAACTAGGATTAATAAACTTAACGGATATTGGTTGATCATTTCCATTTAGAAAATAATATTGGCCGCTCATTCAATTCAATATCACAACACAACTTTTTTTTTTGGTCGAGAATATCACAACACAACTTGATATCTTTTATTTCCATACTCAGTTTCAACACTGCAATAATGGGTAGAAGGAAAGGCTTTACATTCTCAACCTGGATATAAAACAACGCGTTAAGATACCAACAAGAATTCACATAAAAAATGAGATTGTAATAACCACAAGTTTTCGGATGAATTATATTGCATAAACTGATTCCTTTTATAGAAAAACTTCCTTAACGTGGGACTTGTGACAATGAGTCCTGTTACGAGCCAACATTCTAAATGTTCCACTATTTAACACTTCAACGTGTATCTCCTCGATTTTTTTGTCAGTCAACATCTTTTGTCAAATCTAGGTAGTCATCTCTGAGCTAAGACGACATCCTAGTGGCTTCACTAGACACTGTATGACAATTCTCTCGATCTTTTATTAATTAACCCTTCATATTTAACCTTTCCCATTTGGCTGTCTCTCAATTGAAGTATTATTACAATGATTATAAATTCTTATGAGAATGGCACCCCAATAAGTAGTTTTTGGGTGGAGAGATTAATGACATAAGTTGCATTAGAAATTGTCAGAAATGACATGGAGCTTATGCGTGGGAACAATAAAATATAGTAACATGAGATGAAAGAAGACTTGTCTGAACGCAATTATTTCTTGTGCGATCGAATTCCCACCAAATGAAGTGGCAGTTTACCACAACAATTAGATCAAGTTCATCAGATAAAAGCTCCCATCATCATGAGTCATGACCACCACTTCCTGTCACCACCCAAAAACGTGTTAATCAACGTGTTAATCAGTACCCCAATTTTATAAATTTATAATCTTGCACGTCTTCACCTTCCCCTTAAATCTCAATGAAAGCTCCTGTTCAAACTTCTTGAGCACCCACCATATTTAACTTAACCTAATCTTTTTTCCCCACCTTCAAGAAAAGTGCATAAACAATCCATATTCGAGTGTGTAATTTATCATTCCCTCCTTGTTAATTATAAAATTAAGTTGAATTTTTTAGAAAAAATTAAGGATACAACATTAATCATTTTAAATGTTTTTGTTTGCTATTTTCTCAAAGCTAATCTATTTTACTTATGAAGTGATATATAATCTAATAAAATACATCGCATGTTAAAATTTAATTGACTATTTTACATTCTTGATCTCCACAAAAATATCTAATTAATCCTATAATTAATTATGGATGGAGTACTTATTAAGCAATCCAAGGTAAAAGAAAGGAACTTGGTAGCTACTCACTCGGACAACCCGTGGCCAGACAGGTACAGAAAATGTAAAAAATCAACACAGAAGAAACATGTAATTGTAATTTGTAAGTCATTCTCGAATAGTCCAGCGGTTTCACAATTCACTGTCAAAACACTATATATAACATATTCAAAAAGGCAGACATATATTCATAATAAGTCAATAGCTCTTTTAGTCTTCAAACGTCTCTAGCTAATCCAGAAAGATTATCATCTATTGATCCGTATCCTTTGGGTTGGGACTTAGAAGAGGCTTCCTGTCGAGGAAATTCTTCAATAGGAACCCCCCTCCTCATGGAGGAAGAGCCACCATCAAATATTCGTGGAGCCCTTGCAAACGCATCAGATAATTCTTTTTTCATCATTTCTTGAGCTGCATCAAAGATACGACTGAAACCTCCAAAGAAGTTACGTTCAAAGGCTTCAAAGTCATTTTGCAGCCCTGATGTGTCAAAAATGGATGACCCTCCCCTCTGAACCTCATCCGTGACATCCTCTTCAGTATACACCTTGTTTGACCGAATCACTTCAGCTGGCCTGGTAAGAGAGTAAAGGGAGAGGCAGTAAGAACACAGATACATTAAGACCTTTCAAGAAAAGAGTAAACACCAAGAGAAAAGACCAGACAAAAAGAAATGAAGGATAAGACACAGGCTTCATTTTCAAGCTGTTAATTCTTGTTTTCCTAAGGTAGCACATAAACTAATGCAAGCGACTAAAAATCAATCCTTTGAAACATCCAAGCAGACTTAAACTAGAGCAGTAAGATCCAAAAGCTTCGGCTGCTCAGCTCAGCCATCACACATGGTTTTTGGACTAATTCATCGCCTGCAAAACTAATGCATACCATTTACAATATTTTGTGTATTATGCCTAAAAGTTCAAGGTCACATGATAAAAGACAAGTGGTCTCAATATAGACATGCAACTCAAAACATGAATACGAGCCAAGGGCTTATTTTAATGAGAACTAATATGTAATTATATTGAAAATTGACTCTGAACAATGCCAATAAATGGTCTTTTAATTTTTTTTAATTTAAAGATATCTTATGACTTTATATATTTTGAAATAATTATCATGCAAATAAATGGTCTTTTATATTGTAACTTTTGGTAAGTAGTTGGCGCAAATTAAACAAGTACAATCATCCCCTCACACCCACTAACAAGACTAAAAACAAAAATGCTACACTTTGTAGAACATCTTCACATGCAATAGACCTCTCCTTATCTAACCTACAGGATGGTGTAGCTCGCATGAGAAATCAATATTTATCAAAAGACAATGTGAAGCTAGCCTTTCTTATCCGTAAGTAAGGAGCGTAAGATTTAACCTCACATTCCTTCACTTTCAGTTCCTCAATACTTATCAATACGTTGCTATTATGGTCTCTGATAGCCATCCATGATGCTCATAACATCACTTCCTACTTCAACTTTCATGAGTGCCATATCTTAGCACAAAATCTTAACCCCACATTTCTGTGACTGCTGTATCAGCAGTTCAGCACCACACACCCATTGCCTTTTTCATCTCACCCAACAACTAGCCCCCTTATCTTTCTTCTAATTTATTCCTTTAATGTAAAGTTAAAATCTTTACCTCCCGAATTGCTCCTTCAATGTCCAGCTAAATCACTTTCTCCAATTACTTCTGCTACGCTACTACACACCCGAGCTACATCTCTCCAATGTAACAAAGACGAAGACAACTAATTTGATCCCCAACAACTTAGAGCAACAGTTGTCTATGATCTACTTACTAAGATTTAGCTTTTTAAGGAAAAAAAGAATTTTTCAGTTTCTCACGTGCTTAAAGATAGCCTTAAAATCTACAGCACACCAAAACTAACCCGCTTCCATAATTTCGTGCTAGTTATAGAGAGAGATGGAAGAAAGAAATTTACATTTTTTCCCCTAAGATGTATATCAGCACACAGGCTTCTCACAACTAGGTCAATATTAACATTGTTCTGTTGATAAAACCAAAATGGAAATCAGTCAAAATTGCCATCTCTTGGCCAATCACAAGAAGCACAGGACACAATGGAACAGTGACCAAAACACAGAGTCTCACTACTCCTATTTGTTAAGGGAAGACATTATTAGACCTCATTTCTACACAACTCTTTTCTCACACAGTATTTATCCTAACTTGAATTCAGAGTTTCTTAATCTTGAATGTCAAGACAATTTGTTTCATCAGTTTCTGACCTACTTATTCTTTTTGCAAAACAAACAGAAGGTACAAAAAATGTGAAGGGGCCCATATGATGAATAGAATTGCATCAATTTGTACTTTATACCCTGCCTAGAAGAAAAGTAATAAAAACAGATACGATTGCTATAAATCATTACACAGAAATTGGCAAGAAACACCAACTCAAATGAAAATTTAGGGAAATAGAGAAAACCTAAGGAGAAAGAAAAAAAAAAAGGATTTTTTTGTAAAGAAAAAAGAAAAAACTTACTTTCCAATACAATCCCTGAGGAACTCCTCTGTTTTCTCACACTTCTTGACGAATTTGCCAGGCTCCACCTCCTCAGTTTTGCACTCTGTTTTGTACACTTTTGTGGTGACACAAGTATTCAGTGAAGGAGGCTCGTATCTCCCAGAATCACGCGAAGTCATTTGACGGCCCTTCTCCTCGCCCTCGCCGTCGCCGTCGTCTCTCCAAACCCATCCCATTTTGGAATCCCTCAAATCCAAGCTCAAACAAAACAACACCTGAGGATTGAGGATTGTGATTGTGAACCCTAATTTCCCTCAAAATTATTGTTTGGGATTTTGGATTTTATATGATGGGAATGGGAATGAGAATCTGTTTATATAGAGGCCTTCTTGGATTTCTCTTCAAGGAAGAAGTCCACGTGGCTCTATCATCCTTCCTTAGTCCCTTTCTTTGCCATCTTCCAGAAATCGCGCTTAATTCATAACATTACCCTTATAAAATAGTAGTATAGCAAAGTTTGCTATAAAAAAAAAAAAAAAAAAAAACTTACATAAAATTCCTTTATCCAGGTTCTCAAGTTCTTTTAATATAGGAGTGACACGTGTCCTTTTATAACAATCATTCATTCAATGGTCCAAAAAAATAGTATAGCAAAACAAAAAAGATAAATAAATATATTTTTGAAGACTTTTAAATAGTTTGATTTGAGGAGGTTGGTTCGAATGAATAGCATTCCCTAATTTCTTTATAAATAGGAAAGTTAAATAAGTTAATTGGCTATACCTAATAAAACCCATAACATCCTACTATTTAAAACAGTAATGTTACCAAAGAAGATTAAGGTATTTAAAATTAGTGGGGTGAGAGGTATGATGATATCCCGAGATGTTTTAGTAATGACCTATATTTATTAAGAAAATTAGTAACAATATTTTGCACTCTTTTAAACATGACATAGTTCAATCTCATAATCTTGACCTCCAAAATTTCACCTCAATAATCATTTTTAAACTTGAATGTTGGCTCCAAGCATCTCTACTAGTCTACTCATAAATTTAAACACCTCTAGTGCATCAATTCAGCAATAGTTTTTCTTTCACCCTTCTCCCAAGTTAATTTAAACCTACACAAAAGACCTCATAATTTGGCAACCAAACAATCACTTTTGAGTACTCCCTAATTTTATCCATGTTCTTGTGTTTTTAGGACACAGATTATAAGGGGGAAAGCCCATGAATTAAAAGAGAGATAATAACTATAAGGAATATGTTACACCTATCGTCTCAGATATAAGACTCTTTTAACTTTTTCCAAAAGTTTAGTAAACAATTTAGATCACTAAATTACAATATAATATATATCACATGTAAATTAGATTATAGGTTAATTTATCAATAGAATAAGTTAGCTTTGAAAAAAAAATAATTATAAACAATTTAAAGTGATTAAAAATTTACATCCTTAATATTTCAAAAAATATATATAAAAAGAAGTATAATTCGAACCGGAGCGAGTAATAGTTAAGAATACTACTACTTTTAGTTGCACCATCACCACCACTAGTAACTAATCCCATGCCTGCCTGAACCAAACAATTTACTCCTCTCTTTTTTCAGCTGAAAACCTTTTCTATATTCCGCCAATAGACTTTCTAACTCCAGAGAATATCCTAACAATATCAGAGAAGGTCTATTTGGAACTCCAGATATCAAACCTGCAGGAGCTTTGTAGACTTAATGAATTAACCCATAGTTACTTGTAAGGAATGTAAAGGAATAACTACAACAATAAAATAAATATATAACTACTAACATAGTAACTAAAGAAAAAGTTACAACAATGTTATTGCCCATTTTATATAATCAGTTTGATTGCAATGCATCTTCTAATTCTTCTGAACAGCATCCATGTATATTACAGATATGAGTTGATCCGCAAAAGAATAGGCTAATGTTACATATATGGCAAATGACATTTTGAACGGAAAGTATTATTCAAGGAAAGCAATGGGAAGAACCTCAATGGCATATTTAACCACCGCCATGATGTCACAATTTCTGCATTAAATAATTGCTCAAAAAGCAATGGGAAATTACCATATTTTCATATCATCTGCTCTTGGTAACCAAACTTTTCCTACTTAATGAGGGCATAAAACAACAGTATTGATGTTTTCTTAGCCTGCTTGACTTCTTTGGTTGATTAGAAGACACATTTTGGATTACATCAACGTGTGATTGCTTGTTACTATCCAGTGCTTTTTGGTTCAAATTTAGAATCTCAGTTGCCCCATTTTCTGAGGAATGTGTAGGCACTGAAACATTTTGCTCTGGAGAAGCTGGCACTACTTTGTTGTAGTTTACTTCCTTCAAATTAGAACCTGTACTTGTACGCCTGTAGCAGAAAAAGCAGAATCAGATTGGTGAGCGTTATTTATCATTAACAGCATTCTGGCTATTTAACTCAAAAGAACACAATCATTAATAATCAATCACCTTAAGCTGTGAATGTTAGGGTTATTCCCAAGTGCTTCATGAGAATTTTCCTCCAGTATCTCTTTGTTTAATGCTTTGACAATACTAACTTCATTTTTGGAATCCAATTGGCCAAGTTTTGAAGAATTTATACCAATTATGTCATCTTTTTCTTTGGAAGTAGTCTCTTCACGAATGAAGTTGCTGCTAGGAGAAGGGTGGAGTGAATGATATCCATTTTCTCGAACAGATGAAATGACCTTCTCTAACGTTTCGAGAGCCTGCTCTACCTCTGCTCTGATACGTACATTCCTTTTGCCGTTTAACTGCCTCACATTAACTTCCTTAATTGGAATATGCTTTACCTTCTCGACGTCCTTTTCAATGTGCTTGGTTTCTTCACAGTCTTCCTCCACAATTTCACAACATGAATTGCTATTATATAGTTCTACTCTATTCATTGATGTGATGTCATCTGCAAGAGAGTTGTTGCATGCGTCCTCCTGAGACAGATTATGTGTTTCATCTTGCTTACTTTCCATAACATCTTCGGATGAGAGAAGGTCTACACCTTGGGCATCAATAGCCTTCTCTGACCCACTCATTGCATACAGAGCTTTACGAAGCCTCGAATACAATGGCTCCTCCAAAGTCTTAATAAAATCTTCATCATGGTCCATCATTGAAGCCACTGACTGCAGCAAAATGATGAATTGGATAATGTGATATGATTAAAAAATAAACAGAAGGGAGTGTTTGGATTATTTATATGCATGAGCAAGCGGAAAATGACTAATCACTTAACCCCGATATTCAGATTAACCATTGCATTTGAAATCCTATACTATAGAGGCCGTGAACTCAGCAGGCATATGGAAAATCCAACAATCCAATTAATATAATAAAACAACTCATGGGATTCATAAGTAGATTTCATTTCTGAATCAAAGAATAAGTTGGCTCATTGTTGTATGAAAAGAAGTAAAAACTATTCATTTTGACTTTTTGAGGGCCTTAGAAAGGACACAACTAGAGAAAATCTCATACCTTCTTATAAAGTTTGAAGCCACTGCCAATGAGCTGTCTTGAGATGAAGTTGATAAGTGATGGAGGAACAATATCCAACTTAATATCCATGTTTGCTATCGTCCTACAAAATTTGATGCACTCTGAATCAGTTTTACTAATCAACATCCTTTTCTGTGTCATTGTTTTTGCTTTTCCCCACGTTAAAAAATAGTGCCCATGACTAGTCTAATTCCTTTGAATATAAAGCCAATTTGATAGCCATATAAAGGCAAGATAAGAAAATTTACCGTTGAAATCAAGTAAAGTCAGATAGAAAAATCAATCAAAAAAGGTAACCATATTGAACAAGCAACCAAAATAAATTGTCAGAGTGAGAACAGTTCAAATTCCCCAATTGATCTCCATACCCAAGCCGAACATACTAAAAATTCAGAAGCTTCAAATAGCTCAAATTATATTACTACCAATGAGTGACAACTAACAAATAATTTTAAACCCATGAAAAACTAAAGATCAATAAAGGACCTCACTGTTGAAAACAACTTTATACTCATCTTATCTCACCCTATTTCAAAAATATTTTAACTTTATTATAATAACAACATAAACTGTTATAGAATTGATATTCTATAATTAAGAAATTTAGATTATAGGGGAAGAAAAAAAAATGATTTTAGAGGGTTGAAGACAAGAAATAGAGAACAGAGGGGTCAAAGAGAGAAGAGGCCGTCGGCCATAAGAGACAAAGAGAAACACCGGCCGTCGGCCGTCAAACACAAATCAACTCATATTCAAAAGACAAGACTACAATAAACTCTAATGTCAAGTTATATAATTCTTGACCTAATTAGAATTGGGCCTCACTAAACCCTAAGCCCAAAATACTAGCAATAATAATTAAAATAATAAAACATCATAATAATAATCTTAAACCCTAATTACCTAATCAATCTAATTAATTGACCCAATCAATTAATAATTGACTAAATCAATCAACTAAATCAACTATTTTATTCTAAATATTAATGACATAACAATACTTCCCCCTTAACGATCCTTGCCCTCAAGGATCATGTAAGAACAAAGAGTAAATTGCAAAATCCTCCAACAAGCATAGAAATTAGCGCTCCCTTAAACCATATTTGCAGTAAAATTCTGGTTGGGAAAATATCAATAGGTGAAACCCATATGAAAGGCATATTTAAAGGCTTGATATTAATGACCCATTGCAGCAACACACGTGGGCCATCTTCTTGAGCAACAAAGCCTATATGTTGATGTGCTTGTGCCAAACTTGACTTGGATTTTGAAAACTCTTGACCCTTGGTAAAAATGGTAGCCAGCTGTGAACTATACGAAAGAGTAGAGCTTGGGGCAGGTTGTACCGCACTTTGAACAGTGTCAGCTAAGGTAAATATTTCCCAAATCCTCAGCTGGGACCCAAACGGTGCAGAGACTTTATTTCTTACTTTCGATGACAGTAGAAGAGGGCAACTTTTTAACCATTGGATATTGTACTCAAACCCATATATAAAACATGTCACCAAGTTAGACCCAATGAGCATTCCAATTAGACTCCCTTTGAACCAAGTCCGATTCAAGCATAGTGTAGGGAGTTGATGACAGATTAAAGTTCTATTAATTGACCAAAGGATCCTTTGTACCTTCTTCAAAGTAAAGCCTTTGTTTTCAGAATGCAAGGCACCACCATATTTCTTGATTGCTGCCAGCTGCAAAGATGAGTTTGAGTTTTCAAAAGCCTCACTATCCAGCCACGTGACCATGCCCAAAGTGTTAATTTCTGAAATTGGCTCAGCTGCATCAAAGGTAACATCTTCATTCATCTTTGTTTCCAAGGGGCAGCTGATTTTTTTGGTACCCACAGCAACCAATATCTTCGATGCTTCTTGTTTTTCCATCAGCGACGGTGCTGACAAGGCTCTAACAGGGTTGATAGTGAAAGGCCCACTATTTCCTTCAATAGCATATGTGGAAGTCAGGGGCTGTTCACTCTCACCTTCATCGAATTCTGTGATTTCTTCAAATTCTTTCTGAGGCACTGAATCAACTTCAACGAAATAGAGCTGGAATTTGCGGCTTTGAGGACAATTATGCTCAGGGTAAAGCTTCTCATGGCAATAGAAACATAAGTTCTTTTCTCGGTGGTCAGCTTCCTCCACATGAGTAAGTTGTCTAGTGCCTCTATTCTGCTTTTGACATCCAAAACTTACATTCTTTGGAGGGCCAGCTTTTGAATTGTTGACCAAGGAAGATGAAGACATGTGAGCAAATACATGAGCATTATCAAAACAGTGGTGTTGCTTCTCAAGAATTCTTTCTTGCATTTTTGCTAGCTTTTGAGCATCAACTAAGTTACGAGGATTAAACATGCGCACGGGTCGTTCAATTTCCGGCTTCAAAGCGCGAAGATAAATGTCCACCATATAGTCCTCACATAGATCCACCTTTGCAGTAAGTAAATCCCATGTAAAGTGAAAATCTTCTAGTGAGCCTGTTTGGCGGATGTAGGTAAAATCGTACCCATGCCGTTTTTTTTCTATTCTCAAGCCGATCAAAGAAGGCATCAAGTTTCCCATATGACATTTTTTTCAAACATGCAGCGGGAAGACCAAGGAAAGAAAAGCTCTGATACCACTGTTATAGAATTGATATTCTATAATTAAGAAATTTAGATTATAGGGGAAGAAAAAAGAATGATTTTAGAGGGTTGAAGACAAGAAATAGAGAACAGAGGGGTCAAAGAGAGAAGAGGCCGTCGGCCATAAGAAACAAAGAGAGACACCGGCCGCCGGCCGTCGGCCGTCAAACACAAATCAACTCATATTCAAAAGACAAGACTACAATAAACTCTAATGTCAAGTTATATAATTCTTGACCTAATTAGAATTGGGCCTCACTAAACCCTAAGCCCAACATACTAGCAATAATAATTAAAATAATAAAACATCATAATAATAATCTTAAACCCTAATTACCTAATCAATCTAATTAATTGACCCAATCAATTAATAATTGACTAAATCAATCAACTAAATGAACTATTTTATTCTAAATATTAATGACATAACAAACCTTATCCCACTTAAGTGGGGTCGGCTACATGGATCACACGACGTCATTTTGCTATGTCCCTAGTCATTCCTGGAGAATAAACCTTTCACTAACATATCACTTTGAATAACTTCATCAAGAATTCTCTTTGGTCTCCTCTATTTCTTATATACGGCTCCCTTACCATCTGCTCCACTATTTTTACTGGCTCATCTAATTCTTGAACATGTCCATACCACCTTAAACGATAATCTCTCATTTTCTCTGAAATTGGTGCTACCTCAACTCTTTCACGAATGTGATCATTACGAATCCTATCTTTTAGTGTATACCCACTCATCCCTCTCAACATTTTCATCTCTATCACATTCATCTTATGTTCTTGTTGTTTTTTTCTTATTTGCCCATCATTCACGTTTTACATTAATTGTTTCCTCCTCAATTACCATCTTTATCGATAATAATTTGTCTCCACTTCTATAAACTTTCAACCACCTTCTTCTTCCATACTTCATCCAAAATTATACCTACACCATTCCTACGACTCACTTTATCAGTGTACCAAAGTTTATAACCATCAATATCCTTAGCCTTTTCACCTACCCATTTAGTCTCTTGTAGACATAAAATGTTTATCTTTCTATCTCTCATCACACCTATTACCTCCCAAGCTTTGCCTTTTAACTTTAACAACGAAATTACCCAGTTCAGTGAAGTTGTGAATACAGCAATAAAACCAAGTATAAACAAGTAGTTACCTAAAGAAAGCAATTAAACCAATTATATATGTCATACATATAAAACTGTTATTTATTTTGCCTCTTTTAAATCAAGCAGATCCTGTAGGATCTAGTGATCTATCATGCATTGAAATCGACTCTGCCAAGTGACTGTTTTGCACATTTGTTCCACATCCAATATATTAGACTCACCGAAAATAACTTCTTTCTGACGTCACCTTTTGCAAAGCAAAGCCTCCCACCACTTCAATTCTAACCACGCCATTTGATTCAGGAATTGCTTCATTGTTGATACCGAAAAGGTGGCCATCGAAGCTCATTGAATCAGGAATCTGAAATAGTATCCATCAGGGACATTAGAGCTTAGATCTAGATTTGAATTAATTAAAAATAAAAAAAGAAAGAATTTCCAAGCAAGTACCGTATTTATAATGACAATGATTAAGTCATCCTGGAAGTACTCAAACATATAATAGTGCATGACAGCCTCCCTTGTGGAAAGTGGCCATGAAAGCTTCACCCTTTCTTCCAAAATTTCAAGTAAAATAAGCATTAGAAAAGTATCTATAGTATAATAGAGGAATGATGACTTTTCAGAGTGGAAATCAACCTTACTAGAGATAATTGTTCCCCAATCCGAACTCTCTGCAAAGTGTCACTCGACAGGATTTTGAAAGCGGGAACAGTAAACTGAGGCCACCTGAGAAATGAAAAATGTGACTATGATGTCAACCTTTTAGTTACTGGGAATTTTCCATAACTCATTATTATTTAAAAAGGTATAAAAGGAACCAATTATTGTCATTAAGTGGTATAACTTTCACCCTTGCACAAAAAATCGTTAAACGCATAAATTGACAAAGCCTGATACCCACCATTTCTTGTAAAGGGGTGTCTCCCATGATATACATAAACCTGCAATAAGGAATAGAACTCATTAAATTTTATACACTGCACTCAAAGTAGCTTCTGTCGAAAGGGTGATGCTAAAATTTTGGTTGTAATGTGACTCACAAACATCTACAGGCCCATCAACATAGCCTTCAGCTAGCAATGTATGAAAAGGAGTTCCCTCTGGTCCTTCACGATACATAACACGAAACTCTTCATTATCTTGTTTCAACTGAAGGGAGAAGAATGACAATAAGTGTCAAGGATTTCATTGGAAAATTCATGAATCTACCATCAAAACATATTCAGAGTTCATAAAATAAATTTCATAGAAATGGGATGCATTCGTTGGATTATCATCAATTGAGTACTTCTGGACCAGAACCAATTAGGTCAGGTCCCTCATCAGTTATGAAGTCTTTAATTCTCACGAAAAAGAAGATTGAGCTTGGGTGCATTTTCGGCAACAGGTAAAAGGTTTAATCAAGCAAAAAATAAAACTTTGAAGAGAATTGCACGGTCCACATAACATACTTTCCATTCCGGCTGTAATGGTTTAGATCTGTCACTGCCATCTGAAGAAACACTCCTCAACATATCAAGAAACTTGGACACTTCTGCAGCCCTGGTTTCCACTGCTTTCTCCTCATAGTCATATCCTGCAAAAACCAAATATGATTGAAGAAAAGTTAAATAAACCGACATAATATCTGCAATTCACTTCAATCATTGCCAATGCAGCCTGGATCATTTGAAAGGCAATAAGAGAATATAGTAACCTATTTCTTGTCCTGAAGAATGTAGTTGCCTTTTGACAAGGGCTTTCAGCTCTTCCTCATTCCTCAAATCAGGTGAGGAAAGTGTCTTGTCTAGCCTCTCTCTATACTGCACAATCTTTCGTTTACTTTCCATTTTCACATCAACAATGGGAGTTGAAAGAGCCTTGTCTCAAAAATCATGTATGAAACTCAAGGGTAGAGTAATTCGTTGCTTTTTGATTCACCAACTAAGCCTACGACCATAAAAAGTTCAATGGAAGGATAAGAATAGAATTCCAGAATTATGAATAGACATCAAGGGTTCAAGGCACAAAGCATTGCAAAGATAGCATTTTTTGGCTATTGATTATCCTTTGAATGATTCTCTTAATTACCATAATGAAATCCTTGATTTTATGGGTTAGTGCATCACCAAGTGAACCGTGAAAATCAAGAAAGCTAGTAAATGATCAGATTAACACTTCCCATGAATCTTATAGTCTAACTACAGCTCCACCATATTGATCTGAACAAAATTTAAATCCAAAGACACGCTCTCAACCATCAACAAAATTAACAGAATACCTCTATACAAAAAACAGATTCCCATAAATAAAAATCACAATCCAAAAATAGTAAACCAGCATGAACTTTCCAGTAAAATCCAAGACCAAAAACCAAATCAATGATCTCAACTCAGCCCATACTATTTCCCAAGGCAGACAGATAATAAAGGAGATCATCTAAACTAAATCCAAAAGCTTATCAGAGCTAAAGATATCATGGTACTCACGTGAAGCTGCCTCAAAAATGAATGGAACCCACTAACATAAATGCTCCAATAGGTGTCCTCTTAGTTGCTGACAAGAGATTACAGAGCCCAAAATTCAGATATCTAAAATCTCTATACTACAGTAAATCAACACCACTGTGAGGAGACAGCTAGATTTCCCAGACGGAAGGGAACGTGGGTATTCAACAAAAATCAAAATCAGAATGAATAATAGCGGAAGACACGGGTATTAAATTACGATAGATAAGCTTAAGTAACAGTAAACTTTGAAATTGTCTGAGCTGATAAAAATTAGATTTTGAAGAGTCAGAGTTGGAGGGACCACGCGAGATTAACGAAGGAAGGCGCGTAGGATTAATAAATACGAGAATCGAGAAGGAAGGAAGGAAGGAAGGAATTAAGGTTAGGGGTTAGGCAAAAGAATGGTCTTTTTTTTTATACATAGGCAAAAGAATGGTCTTTTTTTGATACATAGGCAAAAGAATGGTCTTTTATTTTATGTGCAAGCAGAAAAATAAGAATATTAGAAGATTGAGTTGTTTTATTCGTTCCCTCCTAAATGTAGTCGCGGGAGATTTTAACTGGGGAAGGGACAGGGCACGTGGATTGTGTTCGTTGAAAATCACGAAAAGGGTTTATGTGATGGAGCAGATTCGAAGCGATGTCACAAAATTCAAGCAAGTATAATCTTAAAATAGGCCGTTTTTGGTTTTCCGGTGAATTTACCATATCAAGCTCATTCTGCTACCATAACAAAGTGCTGTTAATATGCCTCAACAAATCTTTCGGTTTCAATTCGGACAGTATGGTAGTACATAGTAAAATTATTTTTTTACCTTGATTCCTAGTATAAGATCACTTTTATTATATTAAGGATGTAAGTTAATGTAGTTATTAATACATGATATTACGAATTGATCCTAACTATATACTTTATCCTCAATTTCTCACTCTTGTTTGTTTATTATAGATATAGATAAGTATTATTAGGCTTCATAGGGAAAAAAGAGAAAAATCATAAAGTTACTTATATTTAGGAACAAATTGAAATTTGAAAGTGATCTTATATTTAGAAAGGGAGAGTAAAACAAAAAAGAAAACTACCTACTCCAGTACTCCATCTTGTAGGTGATGTGGAATTCAGCTTATAAATGCAAACATTGGGCTCTTAATTTATTGGCGCTAGTTTATTTTAATGTATACCCCTCCTAAGAATATTTTAGAAGGTAATTTTATATTGTTGAAGATTCCAATGAAAACACGTGAGTGTGTCAAATAGAAATGTCACACATTGCTTGAGACTTGAGAGTGAGAGGATATAGGGGTATATAATACACTTATATCTTAGCTCCAATTAAAGTGTCAATGGAAGGGTACATCTCATTTGCACAAGTTGGGGTATCGTGAGGCAAATGCAGTGGAAATCCAGCAATTCCCCTACACATTTTTACTTATTAGTTCTGCAAAAAATACAAGTAAATGGGTTACAGGAAATAATACACCGATTAAATGCTTAATCTTAGGGTGAGTCATGTCCTATCTTGTCGATTGTCGTGAAATACCTTTAAATAAAAGAGTTCAAACTCCAATGAGGGAACGATTTCGATAATTGTTTTTTGTATGTGCACCGCAATATATATTTAGGAATGAATTGAATCATATACTTAATAACGGATAGAGTATTATTAAGAATGTATATTAGTTTTATTTATAATTTTGTTTGACGCGGTTTCACAACTCACCTATTGGTTTGGTTTCAAAATTTTGGGATTGAGCTTTCTCTCACGTTGGTAAGCAATTTTTTTAAAAAAAACGGTATAATCTTAAACTATCAATAGAACAATAACAGGGATCAATGCCTATTTGTTTCAATAACCGCGTTACTTAGTGTCCGTTTGGTTGAATGGAATTGAAAAATGGAATTGGAGATGAGAATTGAGGGTAAGGAGGTAAAGATGGAGAATAGAGATAAATTAGGTAATGATGAGATGTAAGAGTTTGTGGGCCCAGAAAAAGTGTTCTATTACATTTTGCAATTCCTTTATACATTTCCATTTTCCAATTTCTTCCATACAAATATAGTGTTTGAATGAGATTTTAAATTTGTACCCTAGTATGGATAAAGTATTCTATTTTTTTTATCAGTATTCTATTTGTTTTCGTGAAGCATTTAAAATAGCTAACATCATTAATAAATTTATCACGCCATTGTAGTTTTTCTGTGTATCAATCAGTCACTAACACAAGCACTAGTAGCGAAAGAGTATATGGTAATACAGGCCTGCAATAGCCAATACTAGGACTTGAAAGTAATTATCATAACTTACATTCATAGAATTCGCATATAAAATTATCTGTTGGATTGTGGTGAGACAATTTATAAGCAGTTGATGATTGAAACACTCACTAGATAAACTACACAAAAACCGATAAATTTGTCAACTTCTAGGCATTATAAAATTATGGCTCGATGAATCGTGATATTGGCACTGTCGAGTGTCGAGTAGTAATCCCTTCGATCCTTATTATAAGTCACCTAACTAACTTTCTCACATACCAATAAAATTTGTTAAATACATTTAATTTGTCTTACAATTCAAGTGCTTTCCAATATTACCCCTAATAATTACACTTATTTCCTAAACTATTAACTATCACTCTCTCCTACTACCCCTATTAAATATGAGTATATGTGGAAAAAATAATTAATTCACGTTGGAAACCGTGAAGTGACTTATAAAAAGGACCAAGAAAAAATTAATAGTTAGTGACTTATAATAAAGATTGGAGGGAGTATACAATAAGTAGGTATTAATTGTTGACAATGGAATGAGGTGCACTGCTTACTGGTAATGAGTGACAGATGGCGAGAAATGGGAAGAAAAATGACACCAAAACACGAAATGTGTGGATATAATATGGTTGACGCTTAAATTGGTTGCACTGCCACACATACATAATCCAAAGCGTACGCCCTCCCATCTTGTCATCTCTAATGTCTTTTTTCCTTCTTCATTAATACGTCTTTTTTTTTCTTTTGAGTAAAATCTGGGAAAATCACATTGTTATCAAAAGAGCAGTGCAAAACAGAGCAATCAGGGAGTTCCAATCCCTTCATCATCCACCAGCTCTTAATTTAGAGTTGGAGGTTGATCAAGGGACAAATTACATCAAGCATGTTGTGCGAGCATTTGGAACACCCCCACCCTCAAATGAATGCGCATGTTAGTGCTACCAATGAAAAAGGGCGCCCATAAAAATGAGGGTTAAAGTATCAAATTCATCCCACATAAATATACTTAAAATATCAACTCCACTCTAAAAGCTTTTTCAATCGCAATTAAACTCCAAAGGTTCTAAATTAGAGTAATGTTGCATTGATCTGTTAACACTATTAATTTTCCTTTGAATCTCATGTGGCACCATTAACATGTTAGTCAAATGATCAAAATTAACACTAAAAATTAGTAGCATAAACTGCAAACTAAGACAACATTTTCCATTTAATGAGACCAACAAGCTTTTAGGTTGGTGTTATATTTTGTGTATACTTCCGAGGCAGATGATAGAATGAAAATAATTGCAAAATGCAAAACAAGAAAACATCCACTCACATACAAGCACATCTCTGCCCTCAAAAGCTTAGACCAAACTTCAAAGGAAGCTTATAATTAATAATAAAACAAGGTTAATGTTTTGAAAACTAATACTCCCTCCAGTCCTATTTATAAGTCGCCAACCGCCCAAATTGTACATACCAAGAAATGGGGATTAATGGAAGTTGCATCATTAAATTGGTCTTATTTTTTTTGTCTTTTCCATTTTTGCCCCTTCCACCTTTATTGCTATGGCCCACTACCTCTTTCACCTTTATGAGTATACATGTGTCTTTTTCATATTCTCTCTTTTCTCATATTCCAATGTTCATTTTCCAATGATAGGGGTATATTGGGAAAAACTTAATAAATGAGTTAGTTAATGTTAGTTGGTGACTTATATTAAGGATCAAAATTTAGTGGCGGTTGGCGACTTATAAATAGGACCGGAGGGAGTATCTAATTGTTCATAAATATAAGATTTACTTAACTGTTTGGAGGGACTAAAGAAGGTATATACCACTTAATCATACTATATTTTATCCATCAACAAATTAATTATTAGTTTATTACTGCAAATCAAATCAACTAAAAAAAGCACGTTTTGTACAACTTATGAAACCATGATTTAAAATACAAACCTTGGGTTTTAAAATTCTAGATCCAAACCATGGTTTTATAAATTGTACCAAATAAGCCCTTAATTTACAGAAAAAAGATAAGGCATATCAATTTATAAATACATTATCTATCTTTATTAGATTTTGCAAAAACAATCAACTAATTTCTATTATTTAAAATGAAATATGGATATTAACCATCTCAAAGCAATTCATGGTGCTTAATAGGAACCGTGCACGCATTGTCTCAACTGAAACAAGGTGTTAGAATACTAATCTGTTTTATGATCTGGAAATCATGTTAGAGTAGCGTGTTAATACTAATCATGGTTATTGGTTAGTTACCTGATTATTCTGTTTTATGATCTGGAAATCATGTTAAATAGAGTAGCAAGTTAATATTAATCATGGTTATTGGTTAGTTACTTAATTATTCTGTTTTATGATCTGGAAATCATGTTAAATAGAGTAGTGTATTAATATTAATCATGGTTATTGGTTAGTTACTTAACTTGATTCAACAATAATTCATTCGATAAAACATATATTAACATCTATACAGTTTTTAAAGAATAATTAAGGGGGCAACCTCAGACCTCTCTGTCAACGTGGACATTGGATTATTATTTTCAGTTCTCTATTTAACTTGGTTCTATAAATCATATTTCCATACCATCAAAGTAATATATGCAAGCAACTCATTTTAACTGCATTTGACTATACATAAATCTGTCACAGTTTTAGCCACTGTTGTTTGTGCGAGTTCTGTCAAGATAACCATTACATCCTGTATTAAATACAAGAAATATTTGATTAATTAAAGAAATTATATCATCAAAATAAATTATTTAATCATAACCTATTACATGACATCCCTAGAAAACCTTCTAATATACCATTTGATTATATAAAAGCTAATAAGTTTATATAAAAATTAATAAACATAAGAAAGAAAATGAAAATATATTACATTTAAAACCAACGTCACTTTATTTCCCATGGGATGTGATACTGGGCAACTACGAGCGCTATTTCTCCTTCAGTCTTTCTCTTCAAAAACTAAGAAGGTCGATTTATCAATAGTGTTAGCTAATAACTATAAAAAAGCACATAACTTTTTTGTCATAAAAAAACGCACAATTATAGGATGGCAAAAACCCACTTAGTATGTATTGACAAAAATCGAAGAATTTGAAAACCACGTCAATACATACATTTTGAACGATACATGAAAGGGAGACGTATCATCGAAAATCAGAGCACGGGATACTGTGGACTCCCTTTTCATTAATACAGTATGTTATACTTATATCCCAACCATATCTTTTTTTTTTATCATAATATCCCAACCATATTATTCAACACCATTAATAAAGCAGCGGAGCACAAGAAGGACAACACAATTTCAAAGCAAGATATTCATTAGCTCTGGCAGTTAGTAGTTGAACAACAACACAAAACGGATGAAATATCCTATCAAAATAGGAGTACTAGTTAAGAGCTGAGTCTAAAATCTCAATCCCCATCTACCATCCAAAACAGACAGCAAAGCTAAATAAAGTAAGTGGGGATGTGAAGGTAATTAATTACTCCCTCTTGTTGTCTGTAATATAAGATCCAAAATTTGAATAATTTTGATCAAAATATAAGATTTCATCTCACATTTTCTCCTCATTTAATCTGTTTTTTCTACCTCTAACTCTCTTTTATATTTATAAGTGCTTATGTATTTCTCTTTTTTCAAAGTATCCTAATAAATGTAGACAATATTGGGAGAAAAAACATTAACTTTAGATGTTCAACTAATTTTCTTATGTTTTCTTAAAAAACGTATTTTGACTGCTGGACTTTTATATTACATATAGGATGAGTATCTAAATTAACAGGCCAACAGGCTCGGCTTGGAGGGGTTTTATACTTGTCCTATTTATTTCCTTATTTTAGACTTGACCGGAAACAAGCCCAAATACAGGAATTTCAAAAAACTTATTTTACTAAATAAGATGGGCCCAGATCTATTAAATAACTTAGTGAGCCAGCTTAACAGGAGTTTGAGGTTTAGGAGTGCCTTAGTTACTTATATATATTTTTAAAAAAATTTCTAAATTTATTAATTGTATATGTATCATCATGTCAAAATATATATATCCTGATTGGAAAGAGAAGTGTGCTTTTGGACTAATTTAAGGCCTGGTCCTTTTTATGTTTAACCATGATTTAACAAGCAATTGCTAAAAAAAGTATATTGGCATGTTTTGATAGATCAAGCCTAGGTTTTAAGCCGAACTCAAATCTCAAAATGGACCTAATACTGCTGTAGGCCTAACTCATATTACTTGACCATAAAACAGGCCATGTCTGTTAAAAGGCGAAGCGTAGCTGCCGCCCTTAAATAGTATGAGTCCATCCTTATAGATTTCCATAGAATGGATAATTAACTTAAATCAAAGAAAAATTCCACGTTAAATTTGTATTGATATACTTCCTCTTACCCCTCGGTAGTCAACATTTTTACACATACTAATAAAAACTTGAACGTTTCTAAGAAGCCAAGACATTGTAATGGGGGAGTGCAAGATGTACTGAAACGTAGGTTGGCTTCAACGAAGAAAACAAAAAAAGAGGACAAATTTTCTATAGCTAATGTAATCAGGGTGCTTCAGACTATACCAGACATGGATGATGATCTTATATAGTTATATTGGATGCTCGTGACTTCTTGGAAGATGAATTAAGAGTGAGAATGTTTCTAGCTTTGAATACTAATCTTAGGAAAAAATGGCTGATGAGAAAACTCCGTCCAGATTAATTGATGAGCTTGTGCATTTGTCATCTTCTTCTGTTTTTTTGTTTTTTAAAAACTCTTATATTTTGTTGCATGATAGTGGGAACAAAGATGTACTCAGTACTCCATATATAATCAATCCATTCGCGCTCACTGACTGAACACGGTGCTATGACTGCTTTGCCTAACTAGGATTAATATAGGACATGAAAAAATTGTACTTGAAATTACTTTTGATTGATAACCACGTAGATTGACCAATTAAAAAAAATTACAACTCCACCAATTATCATCATGCATTCTCATATATCATTCACTTTTTATTGTAACTTTTAATCAAAATAAACTATATGTTTGATTTCGTCTTCACAGGTAGATTGTGTAGGTTGTTTGTTGGCCAAACAAAGGGTAGATTGTGTAGGCGATTTTCACATGGCTCCCGGAATAATGTATTCTTCCACGTTTCAATCAAAAGAATTACATGACTATGTATAAACCTTATAAACCTCACATCAGAAATATGGTATAGCTCAATCCCAACGGTATGAAATATCTAACACATCTGAAGCTAAACACCCACTAAATCAATGTAATGACAGTTTTTCTCACCTGAAAGGGTCGAAGAGAGACCGGTGTAGGAGACCCAAAAAAAAAAGTTTAGAACCTAAGTACAGCCAAAGAATAATTTTGCCCCTTTTTTGTGTGTTTTGGGGGGGGGGGGGGGGGGGGGGGCTGTTACTCTTACTCTTTTAGAATCTGGTCCAAGAAAAATTGATTCACATTTCAAAAAGATTTGCTTATATACATGGTAGCAAAAAGATGTAATAACTAAATGATCACTCCTATAACAATAAATGGGAAAACTCCTTAAGAACTGCTAGTCAGTCCCCTGTAGCTGCAAAAGTATTTATCGAAACTTGTATCCTTCTATCTTCCCTGTACACTCGGTGAATCACAAACCCGTCGGGCTCTAAACTTTTCTATAGAAAAGAACATAAGCAGCGGAAGTCTTTACCATGTCCTCGCTGACAGGGACAACCCTGCTATCGTCAAACTCGTACCATTTATCATGTCCATACTGCATTCAAGCAAATTACAAGTTAGATATGACTAATCAGATAATAAAATGAAAACACATACTGTTTTTAACTTATTAAAGGCCATCTCCTACAAAGAGGATACTTACACGAACAAATGCGGTATAATGACCTCCTCCCAAGCCTCCATAATGACAACTGATTGCATACAACTGATAATGGGGGTAAGATTGGCTATTATTGCTTGCAACATACATTGACAGGTCCAAATCATAGATCGGGAAATCAACAAATGTTTCCAGCTTATTCTTGAAGTATCGGTTGAATGAAAACCTCTTTAAATGAACGACAAGAATTTCAGGTAATCTCCAAAGATCTAATTTTTTGGTCGCTTGCTGAGGCTCTTTGCATTTAGGACAGAACCTAATAGCACACCAAATTGCAAACATTAGACAAGATTAAATATGCCAATTAATCAAATATGATAAATAAAACTAAAAGTTCAGCACAGCAATTGTCAGATTATGTCAAATATATAACAAAGCAACATATAAAAGACAACAAAAAAAGGGCATGAACCCCTCTGATACAATAGACATAGCAAGTTTAAAAAATATATTCATAAATAGAATGGCAGAAACGGTTTATCTGTACTAACCACATGTCATCTGGCCCAAGAGGCTCCTCTTTTAAGAATGCTTCAAGGCACTCGTAAACAGAAACAGATTCTTGTGTTCTCTTAGCTAAAATCTCTGGTTTGTAAACCTCAGGCAATGAGCTGAGTAACCATGTGTCATATTTTTCTATCATCTTGTCTGACCATAAGACTGAAACCTCCAGCTTTTTGGGTAGAAGTGTGAATGGTAATGGTTCATTCATTTTTATCTCCACATTCTCTAATCCTAATGTTGTAGTTGAGTAGAATTTAAAGTCAGCCTCCAAATCTGAATCTGAATCACCTTCCAAGCACACAGAACTAGTGGCATCACTCAACTCATTATCCTTACTAACTTCGATTTCATTATCGCACTCATCTAAGAAATATTCAGATGGCATCAGAAATGGGTGAATTAACTTCAGAAACTCCCTACGTATGTCATATCCACAGGAAATATTGGACAACCTTGCCACAATAGGAAAGCCAAACAAACTTTCTACCAACGTGTCCCTGGATAAAAAAATTGAACAGCAAACAAAGCAAATCCCAAGATCAGCGAGGATCAAGTAGATGACTAACATTACAAAAACCACACTCATTTGCAAGATAAAGACACCAATAGTTATGAAGATTTATACAAAATATTCCCCCAATATCTTATTCTGTTTCACTTCATTCTATTTGAAATTCAAGCAGCACACATTAGCTCTCAAAAAGTTTGTAATAGCATATAGGAGTAGGTACACTCAACTTTTCATAGGAGAAGTTGAGTGTCAAAAGTAAAATGTCAAATCAGCTATATTTTTAGGAGTATCATATTAAGGTTTTGAAGTAACTAATTGAAATTGTGAGTAATGCATGCATTACTCCTCTCTTGAAAGTTCCATACTTCTTAAGTTCATAATGATCAGAATGAAGAAAATTAAGACGCAATTCCTTTAGTAATTATTATAAAACTCTAACTTTGCATTAACCATTCGTATTACCATCCTAGTGAAATTTGTTTGATTCTTCAATCAACTACAATAGTAAAATCCACAGATGAAACAGAGTGGAACTTAAGTTATTAACAAAACTAACATATTTAATTAAAGCAACATTATCATAATCAAAAACCTTACTTTGCCACCTGCTGATGCATGAAAACAACCAAGGGGCCAGTCTCATCTTTTGGCAATCGATAGACAACTAATCTGTCATCATTTCTTATCAAATCTAATGAATCATGTGGATCCTCCAACATGCGAAAAATGCGATTCCTGTATATCTACAATAAGCACGTCCCTTACAATTGTTAGCACTTGTCCAGTGAACTGAAGCCAACAATCTCAAATATGCTTCATTTCATCAGTGAGTTAATGATCCCCTAAAATACAACTTACCTCAGCTACCAAGAGCGTCTCATCGTCTCTAAGGGAACATGCATCACCTAAAGCCTCGATCAGGTCCTTCAATAATCCACTCTTGGGTAATGTAATAGTAAATGTGGCTGGAAGGGCAGTTCCATCGGTGCTCAGGACAGTCAAAGTAATTGTCCGCGTTGTTGTAGAAGGTAATGGCAAAGATAGATGCATAAAAGGGTCAAAAGTTATAGAGACCTTCTTGCAAACAGGGCATACCAATGTTGAACGGAACTGACCCTATAAAAAAAGAACAAAATAAGATCAATTTTAAGGCAGATAATTATATCATGCCAAGTAGTGGGGCTCGATTTTGAAATTATCAAATCAACCCTGGGATAAATAAAATGAACCTCAACCAACACCAGATATATTTCTGAAATTATCAAATCTTGATAGAAATCACAGGTAATTATAAATTTTTAAATACATCACTTTTATTCCACAAAAAATTCAAGACTTAATATTGAACCTACAAAAAGGAAAGTGGGGCTTGATGTCAGATGATTGTCATATTTACAATCCTCCACAACACCCACCATGTGAGATGTCAGTGAGTAGTAACACAACATATGGAATTTTCTACAAGGACTCTCAGTTTTCTCTCTGCATAGATAGAGAAAGCAACAGGCCATTGTATGATAATGGACACATGAAAGCCAAGAGACAATCACAGATCACATGGATTTTCTGAATAACATACACACATAAATTAATGAACACTCACTTGGCACATATCAACTATGATAGAGTCATTGCGAGCAAGGTGATTATGCCAATATTCTTCTGCTACTTCTTCATGTGCACGGCCATCCTCATCCTTAACTTCATGATATGGTTTGCGCTTTACACGATTAAGGTCTTCATGGAGTCCATCCAACAGAAAAGCAAGAAGTTCCTGCACAACAGACACCACATCATACAAAATTATTCAACCTCAAAAAATATTCCAAAAATCATTGACCGTATGGATAGTGGGAAAGTAAAATAGCTTTAATTTGCAAATCACGGAGCAAACAAAAGGTACTAACTTGAGAATCATGCTGGTTATAACCGCTAAATTGGGGAGCAAAATTAGCAAGCTTCATCTTGAACATTCTTGGTGCCACAGGCCTTGCTCCAGGAAACCACAACTTTCTCAGTAAATCCCCAAAAGCTAAAGCAAGTTCACCCTGAAGAATTTATCAAAAGAGGAAAAAAGAAATCAGGAATGCCAAAGGGCAGATAGAGATAAGGGGTAGAAATGGCCATGTAACACCAAGAAAGAAAATTTATATAACATACATTCATTCCCAAGGGATTTTCATAATTTATTTCTTTACGGTAATCTCCTAGAAAGTAGTCAACGAGCTTGGGGGTGTGAACCAGACATTGAATGGCACTATTCATAAAACAAGTGTTTCCAAGATTCTGTAATCCTGTCAATCCCAAAGAACCAATTGTTTTATAGCTACTCTTTTGGAAGGAGTTGATAGCTGTTACATTGGAATTTACATCGTGAGTAGTCCCATTTGTCATAACAGAGCCACTGTAAGACGAACATCCCACCGTAGGTCCATTTAAAAACATCCCATTGCTTCCATTAACCTTAATAGAATCTGAAAGTCCATAAACTTGCAGATCCAGGAGAACCTGCATGGACAAGGCAGAACAAGAATGCTGTCAAAAGACTGAATAAACACACGTTTAGCAAATCTATCATATATCAATAAATCAATAACAGAAATCTGACATCAGCATTAAAAATACACCAAAAAATTACTAGAGTCCATTTGAGTTCACAATCAAAAGCCTTAAAGCATCATCGGGAAAACATGGACCCAACAATTTTTTCATATCAATTTAAAAATTTGAGGTGCGTTACAAGTTAAATAGCTGATTGAGAATTCAATTAACTTACAAATTGTTCAATCCATGCCAAAGTAAAATATAAAATCAAATTTATCAACTGCAGCATACTCGTCCAATTTAAAGTTCTCAATTGAGAAATCCTAATTCTCAATGAACAGTCATTTACACCATAAATTATCTTGATTCAGCTAGAAGGTTTTTTGGTTGAAAGGGTGGTCCATGGTGTGCTATCAAAGCCCTTAAAGATCAAATGGTCAATAGATACATCATTGCCACCCCAATTGCTCTTATTAAAAGTAAGTTTCAACACAAAGTTCATTACACTATGCTTTGTTCACAGTCTAACCTACAGAGTTTGACATTGACATCCTAAAATTCAAAACATTCAGACAACTGTCTTGGCATTTTGGTCTTAATTGCTATATAATATACAGAACGAATCACCTCAAACTCTCTGTAAAGCACAAACCCATGATAAAGTTATGGAACCCCCCAAGGGAGGGGGAATAAGTCCGCAACTCACCCCCTTTTCAAGTTGCCCAGAATACCCATTATCCTCTATGAAAAATTGCTTTGTCTGGCCTGAGAAATCCAAAATGTGTACCTGCAAGTTCCATATTATTATAAATAAAAACAGGACATGAACAACATCTCTAAAAAAATTAATTGCGAAATATCTCACTGGATTATATCCAGAGCTGAAAATATTGTGAGCTTTCATGTAGACATCAACCCCATTTTCCTGAAACCATGCTGTCTATAATTAGCGATTGGTAACATTAAGCTAATCATAAATCATAAATAAATAGAAAATCGAATGCCATCTGGGTAAAAAGAAACCAAGAACATCACTAAAATCAAACCTTTTGGCTTATATTTACTTCCAATGAATTTGTTTCCCATGAAACAAATATCCTAACTTGTAAAGAAAACAAATCTGGCAGACAATCATCTGCATTTAAAAAGCTCCCAAAATCTTTCACTGCATCATTATTCTCACTACACCTACATGAATAGAAAAATGAATCCAGACTCGTGTTATAAATATGAGTGGGTCATCGTGAAGAATAATTCAGAAAAATAGAACAACTGATATGAAAAGAAATCCATCATAAAATCCTCAGCTGATATATTCTAATAATATACGTCATGAGAGAATTCAAATTAATATATAGATAGTGTCTGACGAGGAACACATCCATAAAACAATAGTGTGGTTGGTGGGGGGGGGATATAAACGGAAAAGAATTATAGCCTCCTATTCTGCTGCGCCCGATGGCTGATGCATCCAACCCAGCACTAAATTCTTCAATGGGATGAGCACCAAATGAGCTAAGTCCTAAAAAGAAATCAACCTGTGGTTGAGTAATTCACTTTCTTCATTACCTAAGTTCTGAATGATGGTTATCCTTATATTTTTTGGATTTTCCAGGCTGATTAAACGGCAACTCAGCATTGATTAGAATAGCAACTGCAAAGCACATTTGCTTTTAAAAACTTTTACTATTTCTTTTGGAAAGAAACTAAACAAACAATTCAAAAATTATAACAGGTGACAACAACAGCCTCCTCCTTTTTACAGGTGCCGAGCCGTACTCAGTATATGCAACATGTTCACCAATCAAATTTGCAAGTCAGCCAGGTAAACATAGAAGAAGATGCATTGCTAACTACGGATAAGATATCGTTATTCCCCAAGTAAAACAATGTTGCTTATATGTGATCATGTCGAAATCAGAAAACAGCGCAGAGTCTAGCATAGTGGCATCAAATCAAAAACCATCGTCTAGGAACACAGAAAGATTACCACATTACCACAATACCACAATGAAGTCATTCAATAAGTCGCCAACATTATGCTTCTCAGCAAACAACAAACTATAATTGAGTTCAAAGGGAAAGAGTAGATGTAGATTGACCAAGCGTATAGGCTCACCTTTTAAGAGCACGCAGCCACAAACCTTCAGGAACCAATGCATAATCACGGCCTGAAGATCCCACATCACTATTTACCCTTTCATTCTTTTCATCTTCCTTTCTTAACTGAAGTACAATATTTGAGTCACGCTCAAAATCAGAGTTCATTGACACACTATACAACACATGCTCTACTTCATCACCCTCCCCATGTGCTTCCTTCCACCACCTACAAAAAAAAGCTCATTTACAATTTAAAAAAAAATCCAATCTTTAAAATAACCTAATTAGGGCACAATTTCACAATCCATCATTTTCAACAGCAACAGTTATCTCAGTCACTTAATGCACAATAATCCACGCTAACCAAGTCTCGATCAATAATACAGAGACAAAATCAAAATTTAAGCCTCCCTCCAAAATTTAAAAAAAAAAAAATCAAAATAACGAATTCATTTGAAAGCGATAATCACCTATAGGAAACCAAATAGAGAGGCTCATTATCCAATTGAGGATTTTCGTCTCGTGAAAAGCGACGTTGGGGACGAGAATCGAGGTCCCAAAAGAGGTCATCGCGATCGTTGAAGAAGGTATCCATGGTGAAGAAGGAGAGGGTTTTGGAGAGAAGGGAGCGAGCGAAGGAGTTGCAGAGGCGGAAGGTGGAGAGAGAGAGAAGAGAGAGAAAGCGGGTCGGTTTTACGACCAGAGAAGAAAAACGGATCTTCCCTGAGAAACGGGTCATAGCCTGTGAACTTCCCAGCCTTCTCACATCCCACGTTTTATCATCTCTCTCTCAATCATATGCTGAAAGTGACACGGAGGAGTGCGTGCAAGTGCACGCGCTTGAAGGTGAGGTGGGAGAAATTTTTGTGTGAACCTAGTGCACCAAGTCGAGACATTGTGAACCCGATGCACCACGTCATTTGTGGTATAATCAGATCAGTCATAATTAGACACATAACGTGTGACGTGTAATTTTTAATTTGATGTGGCACACTGAAAAAATTCAACTAACCTTAAAAAATATTTTTATTTACACTATAAAATAAAACACATTTTTTTTATGAAAACATTAGATTTGAATTTTTTAGTAGTTATTTCCTATTTTTAGAGTGTGATGTCAAATTAAAAATTATACGTCATACCAGATGTGTCTACTTGTGATTGGTTAGACCATAAATGACGTCATGCACCTGGTTCACGCAAGAAATTCTCTACCAAGTCATTTGTGGACTAAGCAATCACAAGTAGACACATCCGGTATGATGTGTAATTTTTAATTTGATATGACACCCTAAAAATAAGAACTAACCACTAAAAAATAAATTTCATGTTTTCAATGTTTTTTATTTTATAGCCCGGGGGGCGTAGCTTGATGGTTTGAAGAGGATCCCCAAGGTGTGGATTCCGCCATTTAGCCCAAAAGTGCCAAGTTCGAACCCCCGGGAAGTCAGTCACCCCGTTTACGGGAATCCCGGCTGGCGACTCCGGATTAGTCTGCACTCGAAGGGTGTGGGACACCGGGGGAAGCAATTAAAAAAAAATGTTTTTTATTTTATAGTGTAAATAAAAATATTTTTCAAGGTTAGTTGAGTTTTTTTTAAGGTGTCATATCAAATTAAAAAAATTATACTCCCTCCGGTCCTAAATATAAGACCTAGTTTACTTTTTTGAAAAATCCTAAAAAAGCAAAATATAAGTCAATTATTAATTGATTTACCTAATTTTTCCTCTTAAACTAGTTTATTTAACCTATAAACTAATGACTAATCTAAAAATATATCAAATATGTCATAATTTAATAACACATTTTGTAACCTTAAGTCCTTAACATCTCCAAAAAAAGTCATCTAGGTCTTATATTTAGAATCGGAGGGAGTACTTCAGACCGTATGTGTCTACTTGTGATTTGATAGATCACAAATTACTTGGTGCATTGGGTTCACGCAAGAATGTATCTAGAGGTGGTGACCGGTGAGGAGTGGGATTGTGGTGTTGTACACGCGCAAAAAGAGAGAGTGGGTGTGGGAGTGACTGATGGGATCTTATCTGGATGGTTCCAGGGGGCATCTCCGTCCAGACTGGTCTCACTTTTTCACACATGTCTTGGTGGGCCATGCGTTTTTGGATTGGGCTAATGGGCTTTGTGCTTACTTACCTAAAACAGAAAAGGGGGGGTGGCGGCCTTTAGCGTTAGGGCCTATGCCTAAAGAAGGAAAGTTGAATAATGCCTTGCTTTGGGAAAAATAATGATAACTAAAAATAAATAAACTGACTTATCAATCAATCAAATATCAAATGATCAATAAATAGTCAACGAATTCCCTGTCGATGTAATAGTGTGCCATGTTTTGTTGTTCTATCTTATTCATTATACGCAACTCATAACTTAAGAGATGTTTTTAACTTCAATGGCATTGAGATTTTGGAGCGGATCTCCTGCGTATTTTTTTCTCTCGCATCCACAAACAAATCTGAACCATTGATTATAATAAAAATGTTAAGCTTTTTTCTGGACCATTGATTATAATAAAAGGTTGTTTGTATGTGTACTTTTATAACTATTTAAGTTGGTTAAACGGATAAGTGCCCGTTTGGTTGTGTGAAAGAAAGTTAAGAATTAGAAATGGAAAGGGTAGAAGATGGAAAGTAGGGGTAATGATGAGAGAGTAAAGTTTGTGGGCCCCACAATAAATGTGAGATGAAGAGAGAAAACTTGTGGGTCCGGGATATATGTAAATGACCATATTACCCTTAACTTTTCAATTATTTTCACTCAACTTTCTTTCGATGCTAACAACCAAACAAGCCATAAGATAGTTGCTGAGATAAACGCTTCTAACTGGATCCATGCACGTACCATCGGTTTAAGTAAAATGGGTGGACAATATCAAGCATTTATTCCATTCTAAAAGTTCCTTTTCAAACAAAGTTACCATGAAATTAAACACATTGTAGCATGATGTTTGGTTGCACATCGGGTATAAAATTTGCCTAACAAAAAGGGCTAGTAGTAACATCGGGCTTTCTGGCAAAAAAAACATCGGGCTTTCGTGTTTTTAGTAGAAAAGCCCAAATCGATGGTGGAGATCCAGGAAAGGTAAGAGAGTTCCGTATTGCCTTTCGTATTGTATAGTCCATTTTAATATCCTTTTTTTCTTTTTTTGATACAAATATCCTTTTTTCTTAAAACTGAAATTGCAATATCCTTTTACTGTTGACTTTGAGCCTAGGCTTGACTCCCCAAGTCCGTGTCAAAGGTGGTAGTAATATACAGGTTCGATTTGTCCAGCCTCAAAAAACGCTGCGCACAAAAGAATAAATAAAACATGGGGAAACCGCGTGATAGATTATCCATATCCTAAGCTATTCTTTCGTGTTAGTTTTAAAGAGAGAATGACATAAGATCATATATACCACATATCTATTTGAACAGTTCATGGTCTTAGCTGAACCTATATATGAGAATCACTTAACAGCTCTCCTCCTCAGTAGAACAAATCAAACCAAACTAATAATAACGTCAGCATACATCCGACATACATGGACATGAAAGTAAAAGGATATATATACTTTATTTCAGACTTCAGTTTGTCATATTATAAGAACGATAGTATTCCGTTCCACTAGATTCAACCAAATTGATTAAACTGGAGAAATCAGTGTACGTGGTGGAGCAAATGATAGAAGCATATATATGACAATGATATTCGGTCCTTTTAATTTGTAATATTCAGATCCAATTTGTTAGCAATTCTCTGTGGAAGCATGACAAAACAACAAATGAAAAGGAGAATGAAAATTAAAGTAAGCATGCTGGATAGTTGAGATTGAGACGTTGCATGTGGTGTGTTTGTGGAACATGGGAGGTGATGTATTTTTTTTTTTTTTTGCCAGAAAGGTGATGTATTATTCCAAGTGGTGTGTGCGTGCCACTTTATCATATAACGTGTTCTGAAACTCCTTCACTGCCAATCATGACACCTAGGAAGACAAATCAAAGTTTATCGTAAACATTATCATTCATGGCCTCCCTTCGTTTCTTTGCCTAGTGCCTTCTTTATCGTATAAAGTTAAATCTCGCATGTGTCACACAAAAAAACCATATATTGTTCTTCAAGCTAGACAAAGCCCAATTGACATATAATTTTCTTGGTCCCTAATTCTCCAAAGAATCCAACCGCACATGCTAAAAGCATATTCCTGCCCCTCACAGTGAAAAGCTATATAAGGACAGCTATTACCATACATAAGCCTGTGTTCAAGCTAAGCAATCTCATTGAGTATTGCGTAGACTAATGATACAGATAGAGCATATGAAAAAGAATTTGATTTGTCCTTGCATAGGAAAGGCATATAACCTGTGGGATTCCCTCCCAGAGTTGCTAATTAGAGGGGCAGAAGTGTCAGTTAATAAAACAAACTAAGGATATAGACGTCTAAGAATCCTCCTCTGTGGAACCAATGAGTCTCCTACAGGTCTTCCTATAAGGAAGTCTATCCCACCAATTTTGATGGAACTTGACTTCAATAGAAAGCTAATAACTTGCATTAAACCAAACATGCCAAAATCTGACTTCCATCTTCATCTTCACTACCATGTGCTCACTTTCCGGCCATCATGCCAACTGTGGTCTCAAAGTGAAACTTGTGGACCTGATCATGCCTTCTCCTTGTCCATCACACTTAATTACGTCTATAATCATGTCCCCATTTTGAATTTTGAATGTCCAAATATTCACAACCTCACATAACAAGTCCTCTGATCTCCATTCTTAATTCGCTTCATTTAATTACTTTCACTAGGTATTTTGACTGTCTCGCTTCTGATCTCTCCAATGTCCACTCTTCACACTACTCATCCAAAAACTATTGCCCACGAAAATAATCCGATACAGTCTCGTTTTTTAATTAAGAGAAACTTTTACTATGAATTCAGCTTATTGTCATATTACTCCATTCGGTCCTAAATATAAGACCTAATTGACTTTTTCTGGAAAATCCTTAAAAAAACAAAATAAGTTAATTATAAATTGATTTACCTAATTATTTCCCTTAAACTAGTTTATTTTACCTATAAACTAATGGATAATCTAAAAATATACTACCTCCAGTCCTAAATATAAGACCTATATGACTTTTTTTGGAGAGATTAAGGTTGCAAAATAGGTTATTAAATTATGACATATTTGATATATTTTTAGATTATCCATTAGTTTATAGGTAAAATATATTAGTCTAAGGGAAAAATTAGGTAAATCATCAATTTATAATTAACTTATTTTCCTTTTTTAGGATTTTTCAAAAAAGTCAATTGGGTCTTATATTTAGGACCGGAGGGAGTATCAAATGTCATCATTTAATAACCTATTTCACAACCTTAATATCTCAAAAAAAAAAGTCAATTGGGTCATATATTATGGACCGGAGGTAGTATCATTTTTGATATCACAATTTACAAGCAAAAGTCTTAGATCTGATGTCGAACTTTTAATTGACTGGATACACACAAAAATATAATTAACTGAGAAAAAATTAAATGTCGTATTTTATATGGTTTTTTATTTAACAAGTTGGAAAAAAAATTATCAGCCAGATACAAATGACACAGGGTACCAAATTAAACTCGCCTAAATATTTCTCGTAGTTTTATTAATCTAGTTAAAACTCAAACATAACTGATGCGTTTCGATAAAATAAAAACATAACTGATGTGCGTGAGTGCTCTCTTGTATTACCACTACAAGAAAATTAGTCACGTGAGGTATGTCGCGCATGGAGTCAGAGTGACAAAACAAAACCTTTTGTCGCTCATGGTATCCCCAAACGTGACACAAACTGTGGGGAAATAATATTTGTTTATCTTTGTCGCGTATGGGAGATGTTTGAGCGCGACAAACGAATATATTTATTTATTTTTTCATTTCTTTCATTGTTTTAATAGTTTGTCACGTACTAAAGAACGCAGCAAAACAAAATTTATGCGCGACACATGCATATAAACACTTTTTTTTAATATAAGTGTTGTACAATAATTCATAAATGAGACACATAATTATACATATCTAATAATAACACTACAAAAAAAGCGTCTATTAGCCGCGCGCGCGTTCCGGCGGAAAGGTAAAACCCGCCCCGGAGCATTGCGCGTTTCGGCGGCCACACTCATCCGAGGGCGAGTTGCGAGGAAACATTATTTTTGCTTATTTGTGCGTGCGTGGCGGCGGTCAAAAAAATCATCACCGCCCCCACGCAGCACAAAATTTTTTTTTAAAAAAATAAACTGCGTTGGGGCGGGCGCGTAGGGGCGGGCCACCGCCCCCACGCAAAAAGCAAATAATTTAAAAAAAAAACAAACACGTTGGGGCGGGCGACCGCCCCCACGCAAAAAATAATTTTTTAAAAAAAAACGCGTTGGGGCGGGCGACCGCCCCAACGCAAAACTAAATTTTAACAAAAAGTATTAAATGCATGGGGGCGGTGCGCCCCCATGCCTAATATTATATTAAACACATGGGGGCGGTGGGTATCCGCCCCCATGTATTTAATATTTATTAATATATATAAAAACTTGGGGGCGGTTGCTGACCGCCCCCATGCAATTAACATTTATTTGAACCATGGGGGTGGTGGACAACCGCCCCCATGTATTTTGTTAGTTACAAACACGTGGGGGCGGTTACCTGCCGCCCCTACGTTGTGAGCTCTCCTTATAAATAGCTTCCCCCCTCCTCACTATCGCGCGCACTTTCTTTTTTTCTTTCTCCTTTTCTTTCCTTTCTCCTTTCCTTTTATGAGTTTCCTGATGCTTTTGTTGTTGATCTACGAATAATGTGTTCCTAAAAGCTTGTCTTGTAAGGGTATTGTTTAGATTTTCGTTTTCCTTAGATTATGTTATTATTTAATGTTTGTAGTATGTCTTTTTTTTCATTTTTATTTTATTATATCTTACTTTTTCTTGTTTTTATTCCTTTTTTTGGCCGTCTCTTTTTTCATTCAGAGCTTTTACAAGTGAATTATTTTAAAAAAAAATATTCTCAGGGCGTAAGCGACAGCCGCCGATGGACATTTTTTTTTAAAAAAATAATGCCACATGGGGGCTGTTGACATTATTTTTTTAGAAAAAACATTCGCATGGGGGCGGTGGCGACCGCCCCCACGTGACATTTTTTTCAAAAAAAAAAATTCGCATGGGGGCGGTCGCCACCCGCCCCCATGTGTCATTTTTTTTAAAAAAACCGCCCCTAATGCAGCGTTCCCACGGTAAAATTGGCCGCGGTAAATATCACCGCCGTAGCGCCATAGGGGCGGTTCTAACCGCCGCAACGAGAGAAAAATGTCCGCCGCACCCGGCCCCTTTTTTTGTAGTGTAACATCTAATAATCCTTATCAAAGATTGAAAACCGAGTTTTCATGATCATCCACCTTATTTGCTTTTCTTCCTCAGACAAGTCCTCAAATGTAGGCCCATTTAAATAGCCATTATATGGTAACATGTTCAAGTCAATATCATAACGATCAGAGCGTAGTGACACCTTGCCGCCTGAATGATCCCCAACTTGCCCACTCTCTCTCAATATTGTGGTCCACAAATGGAACTGGCCGCGTTTACATATATATATATATATATATATATATATATATATATATATATATATATATATATATATATATATATATATATATATACTCCCTCCGTTCCTAAATATAAGACTTAGATAACTTTTTTTTTGGAAAGATTAAGGTTGCGAAATAGGTTATTAAATGATGACATATTTGATATCTTTTTAGATTATCCATTAGCTTATAGGTAAAATAAACTAGTTTAAGAGAAAAAATTAGGTAAATCAATTTATAATTAACTTATTTTTTGCTTTTTTTAGGATTTTTCAAAAAAGTCATCTAAGTCCTATATTTAGGAACGGAGGGAGTATATATATATAGCAATACGGCTACTGCCTTTCAGAATAATTTTTCATATGCGTCACTACATGTCGCATATGGCTCATACGCGACATACTAGACATAACATTATGTCTACACGCGTGACATATTGTTTCATGCGTGACATATTTCATACTCGACAAGTTGTTCATGCGCCACATTGTTTCATGGGCCAAATGTGTTCATACGCCACATGTCTTCATGTGTGACATATTTCATACGCGACATGTAGTTCATGCGCCACATTGTGTCATGGGCCAAATGTCTTCATACGCCACATGTCTTCATGCGTGACATGATTTCATACGCGACAAGTACATGAAATTCAAAGTTTCCCGCCAACAATTCCCCTATATAAACTCACTTCTAAAATCTCCATATTCACCTCACTTCATTTATTTCCTTTACCATCTCCATCTTTCTTCCTACCCATTATCATTATTTCTTCACCTAAGGTAATGGCCAACTTGCATTTACATATTTTCTACAATTATTTCATCTACTATTCTTTAACTTTCTTTACTCTACTAACTAGTGTTCTTAGTCTATTATATGAATTATGCTAATTTTGTTCTTTCGTTTTGTACGTTGCTTTCAACATTTGGCTAGCTAAATTTGGGACAAAAGACTCATTTACTATTTAGTAACACAATAAAGTGCCAAATTGCAAAAAAGGACCCCTACAAAATTATACATATTACAATAAAAACATTTTAGAAGCAGAAAAATAAAATTAAAATTTGATTTGGGTAAAAATTTAAATTTCCCGCCAGTGCATAAAAAAATTTGAACACATTTTATTAAAATATAATATATCATGTCACGAATATGTGTGTCACGCATGGGCACCAACTTTGAAAAATAATTATAAACGCGACATAAACAACTAATTTTATATTCCCCAACCTCTTCATTCTGTGTCGCGTTTGGATCTGTTTGTCACGTGTATTTCATCTTGCTACGACAGGATTTGTCGTGTTTGCTTCACACGTGACATACCTATATTGTCTCGAATTTCAACGTGACTAACTCCTGATTTCATACGCGACTAGCCTATATTTTTCTTGTAGTGTACGAACCCACACAAGGGTAAGTCATCTGTCAATTTTTTTTATAAATAGTCCCTTGTGAGATACAAGGTAAGCTAATTAAATTAAAGTGCTAAACCATGAGTCTAGCTGGCAAAAAAACAATAATTAACCATGAGTCTAAGACTATGAATACTAATTCAATTCAAGGCTTCTAAATGAAACCACGAGCAGTACAGTCTTAGCTTACAAAAGTGATCTTTGAGACATTCAAACTTCGGTGCAAACCCCATGGCCATGTAAAAGAAATTGTTTTCCTTTAGAAGTTCGTTTATATTATACATGAAAGATACGGTTCTACATGAAATTAAATATTATCGCCATTATCATTTTTAGCATGTAAACTGAGGATGATGAACAAATAATAATGGACAAATATCGTAAGGTTATTCAACATATGGTGGGAGATATCAATTGGTCGATGAAATGGGATGAATCGGGACCAATAAATTTAGTCCGTTCATAAATATAAGATTTAGTTGATTATTTATTTTTTTGAAAAATATTAAGAAAACTAAATAATTTTTTTATAAATTGATTTGCATTTATTTTTCTTTAAACTAATTTATTTGACTCATGATCTATCATATAATCTAACAGTACATAAAATATGTTATGATTTAGTAACACATCTAGCTTCATTTATTTCTAAAGAAAATGGTCAATTAGGTATTATGTTTATTAAGAAATGGAGAAAGCAATTTTTTTTATTACGCAAGGAATGATGCTCCACACACACACACTCTTCTGTTCAAGATATATGAGACCTATTTGGAGGATGAGTGTAATCCTAAACATAAGACATTTTCCCAATCGATCTCAACATTTTCTCAAATTATCCATATGGATGTTCCTTAATAATAAAAAAGTGAGAAGGTGAGAGTGGAGATTAAGGTATATGATAGAGTGGAGATTATCTTGTGCTTTTTTTTTTAGAAATATATATATCATTAAGGTTTTAGTCCCTAAGTGCTAGAAGCATTTTTTTTACCTGCGAAAATTATAGTTTTACCCCTTTTGAGTTTCTGGAATTATGTTTTAGTCTTTTTTTTTCAATTTTGAAATTGTTAAATTGTTTTTTTCAGAAAGATGTATATGGCTAAAATTTTGACTTTATGATTGATTTGATTAACTTATGTCATGGATTTTAGCATGTTTAGTTATTTAGTATCATTCCTTAATTGTTTATTTTTAAGAAAATTGTTTATACTTTTACGTTGTGCTACTTGCGGTTTAATTTGTTTTTGCAGGGATTCTTCAATTTCTACACTTCTTCCCTATCTTTTTGATTTATCTCTTCTTTCTTTAGTCCATTCTTTTTTTTATTATTATCATTATTTTTTTGTTTTGTTTTTTGTTTTTGTTTTTGTTTTTTTTTGGTGAATTATGGATGCAGGGATAGGTTCTCTTAATTCTTCTTCCGCGAAAATGATCGAAGATACAATCTTGTTGCCCTCTTCAGGAACAGTATATTCAGAGAAAGAATTCTCGAGAAAATTACAAGAAAAAAGTCTGTGACGTTTGGAATACTCCGCCTATATTTATAGCCGGTCCCAAGCCCGGATAAATGAGTAGGGTTATGTTAGGCTTCGGCAACCAACGTAAAAGTATGTCGAATCTAGTGAGCATGGACACACGCATGCACAATGGCGGAGTGTGATTCATGTAGCAGACCTCACTTAGTTGGGATAAGACTTTGATGATGATGATGATGATGATAGAGTGGATTGATAAAATGGTGTTAATTATTTTAATTAACCTAGATATCACCCTTAATTTAATTAAATTAAAGAATTAATTTTTATTTAGGAGTTAGGACAGACAAAAGGGGTATTGATTTGCAGTATAACCGAATTCTGGGTTTGATGCATGGCAAAGTTTGGTATAATGGTCGGGGTAAGCAGGCAGACGGCCTGTGCCAGAAGATGTAATATGATATATTTATGCGCAGAATATTTGTTTATTATTGTTAAATTAAGCGAGAAGCTTTTATTATATATTATACTGAAGAGATTGATTAAGCGACTTATTTGTTTATTGTTTTATTGCTCTTCAGCCAGCCCTTCATTCTTCGTCCCTTTCTTTGGCTATTGGGTTCTCAACCAAAGTTATTGTATTTTCCGTTGCTTTCATTATATCTCTCGCCTTCAGTTCAAAAAAAATTATATCTCTCGCCTTTCAGTTCAAAAAACAAAAATGTACCTCTCGCCCTCACAATATTAATATATATTATTCCTATTGAATACCTTTACTTTTTGCCATGCCTTGGCCTAACTATGGATAATGATTTGTCTTTGCATTCGAATCATCGGATCTCTTATCCTATAATAACTGGGAAAGCGAAAAAAAGATTGAATAAAATATAAGAGCATCTTACTCAATCTAATTGTGATCATTTTTATCTCTAGGCTTTCACCCCTGTGCGAGATTTTTTGGGCACTTTATCATTATCATTATATTGAGAATAAGAATATGACGTTGTTTTTTGGGGAATGAGAGAATATTAGCACGCTTTTAGCTAGATGCAATATCTCATAGCGAAGAGTTAAGCAGCCGTATGCAAAAAAAACTGTTGTAATAGGCTGTGCATCGAAAAATAAAAAACTAAAGAATGTGATGATTAACATTTAAACATGGCCCACCACAACAAATGTGATGATTAACATTTAAACATGGCCCACCACAACAATAATGTAGTATTCGCCTCTGGCATGTATTTAAATGATAATTTATCGAACAACAGTTTAAACTATCTAATATTCTGAATAATTAATAAATTTTGCAGTGTTAATAACACTATTAGTCGAAATTTAATTTGTTGTTTATTATCCAGTCAATATTAATGATTACGGAATATTGCATTGAAATTGTAAATAAGAGAATCAATACATGTTTGGTTGGAGGGGATAATGGAGCTGATAAAAAAAAAGAGGGGATAATGGAGGGGAGATAACGGAGGAAGGGAGGTCTTCTCCAGTGTGTGTGTGTATACACATATCTGTGTGTGTGAGTAAATCTAAGCCTAAAGTAACTCATGAACTTTGTGTTACGTATAATATTTTTTAATTAAAAAAGTTTTTAAATAATTTATATCTTTAAAGAATGTTCCTATACCACTGATATTGATTCTCTTGATTGTTTACTTATAAACACATGCAAATAGGTGTTGCTTATTAAGCAGTTTGTGTGTTGAGAGAAAACATCATTTCTTTCGATTATTCCAACATGAGATTTAATCGTCCAGTTTAAAGAATTCCAAAAATAAAATAGTTTAGTTAATCATAATATATATGTAAATACTAGTAAATTATGTATTAGTTTGTAAACCAAATTAATTAATTAGAAAAAAAAAATCCAGGTAAATTAATTCATAAGTAACTAATTTAATATTTAAGATATTAAAATTGTTAATTTTTTATAAAATAAGAATGTTAATTAAATATTAGGGAAAAGGACAAAGAATGTCCTCTAAATATGTAAAAGGACAATCATGTTTACTAAATTTCCAAAAGGATAACTAAGGTCACAAACACTAAATTAACCATTGCAGCATCCACATTAACGACATGCATATATAACTATTGCATCATCCATATCAACAATTAGAGCGTAACAAGTAATCACAGCAGCATCATCATTAACCACAACAACATCCGAATTCCAATTAACAACTAGCACTACAAGAAAAATAGAGGCTACTCACGCATGAAATAGGGAGCTAGTCACGTGGAAATTCGTGACAAAATAGGTTTGTCACGTGTAATGCATACGCGAGAAACCGTGTCGTAGCAAGAAGAAAAAAACGTGACAAGTTGATTCAGACGCGAAACAAATTAAGAGGTGGGGAAATAAAACGTGACAAAATGTGTTGTTTTGTCACTCTTACTCCATGCGCGATACTCCTCACGTGACTAGCTACCAATTTTCTTGTAGTGTAGAGTGTTGTTAATTAACCTTGGTTGTTCTTTTGAAAATTTAGTGGCATTGATTATCCTTTTACATATTTAGAAGATTTTATTTGTCTTTTCTTCCTAAATATTATATTAAAAATAGAAAGAAATCAACATATAGGAAGTTAATATATAGAGCACATGCACATTGCTTGGATTCGGAGGACAAGGGAAAAAAATTAGGTGCTCTTACCAGCTGTTCAGTTCCTGCAAAGAATATTACTTTCCTAATTTCCTTCACTCCAAGTCCCTTTCCTCTCCCTCGTTCTTCTCACGAAACTTCTTCTCACGAAACTCCTGATCGGACCCCTCCCCAACTCGTAATCCATCTCTCTTACCTAATAAGCTATTAATTTGACTGCAATTTTTAAAAGTGAGATTACTTTATTATCATATTCAAACTTTGTGCTTTCTTGTTTTCAGTCCAAATGTACTGACGTGGAATCTTGAGACCAAGACACAGTGAAGATGATTCAGCAATAATAATTAGTTATACATGCGATTGTGAGTCATTTTAAAAAACGTAAACCCCACTGTGTTACAAAGTACAAAATGACAAGGCCTTCCCTTTTTTTGACGGAAGCAACAAACATTCATGGACAAGGCAATTGGTGAAGTGAATGTGTGTAATTGGCGATTTGTTTATGGATTAAGATTGTTAATTGTTAATTACTAAAAGTAAAGCTGCGTCCATAAAGCTCCATATGTACTGTAACTCTGTAAACCTTTAAGCCCTGTGCTGTGATTTCTGAGTTGTGAGTTGTGACCCATAAACTCATTGGCCAGCTGGACTTTGGTGTCATTTTGCTTGCAAGCACGTTCCTCAAAAGACGGATTTGCCCTTCCCTCGCCTGACGTTTTGAAATGGTGAATTGTAACGCCAACTGTTTAATCAATTTAACACAGTTATAGCTCAAGGGGCGTAGACCAGCTGGTAAGAAAGGGGAAGGTAAGACACTGCGTACCTACCAGGTCATGGGTTCGAACCCTTAGGAAGTCGTCACCCCCAAAATGGGGAATCCCGGCGGCGACTTCGGATTAGTCGGTTCCCCGAAGGGGCTGGACACCAAAGGCTCTAAGCAAAAAGAAATTTAACACATTTATAAAATTGTCAAAAGTTTATCAAGAACCCTTTTAAAAAAAATGTTTTAATCAATTTATTAATATGCCTTAATGATAAAATCTACCCATATAAAATTTTTAAAAGTTTACCAAGCACATTTTTTAAAAATAATTTAAAACTTTGATAAAAAAAATTTAAAACTGCCCTTACGAAATTGTCAAAAAATTCACCAGACACCTTTTTAAAAAATGATTCAAAATTACTCTCAACATTTCAAAAAATTTGTTTTAAAGTGCCATACTGTCACGTTAGCTCACGTTAAATCTCATTAACTGTGTCAAATTTAAACTATGGGCCCCACAAAATATTACACGTCTACAAGCTAACCAACATTTTATTTGTTGTTCGAACACTTATTTTTTTAAAAAATATAATCGGGAACATGTTGTCTTTGAAAAAAAAAGAAACCATAGATAAATTAGATTGAGGTAGAAAGTTCTATAGGAATGATTGAGCGAGCATGAAAAGAAAATTGGAGAGAAGAGAGTTGAAGGCAAACTGATTATTTCTCCCTTATTCATTTCCATGGTAGCTTATATCAGTCAAAGAATCAAAAGAAGACACATCAATGGGTAAAATACTTGGTCAACTTATTCACATTATATTGTTTTATTGGGTTCATAGTATTTGAAACAGTTATAGGGATTTAACGGAGGTGACACTTTTGAAATCTTATTGAGAATAATTTTGAACAAATTCTTTTTAAAAAATGTCTGATAAACTTTTGACAATCTAAGGTAGTTTTGAACCATTTTTTATAAAGGTTTATAGTGAACCTTTTGATAAATTTATAAAGGTGGATTTAACTGTAACCATATAACATTCTCCATGAGTTTCCTTAAATCAAATCTCCAGCCGTCTACTGAAAAAATGAGATCAATTTATACTAATTGATAAAGAGTTGACTCATAAATATAGTTGTGAGTTCAAATTTTTTGATGTTGTTACGGATAATCTATAAATATTTTGGTTAGTGTTTTTTCATGTTTTGAAGTCAAACCCATAGACACCACCCCGTAAACATGAGATGAGACCCACTCGTCCAAATTGAAACTTCTATAAGGAGAAAAAAGAATGTGACACCCTCTCAAGTCTCAACTTTTATTCTTCTGAAAGGGATGGTAATGAGCTTGTTTGGTCGGACAGAAAGTGGATAATGGAAATGGAAATGAGTGTAAAGGGTAAAGATGGAAAATAGAGGTAAATTAAGTAATAATGGGAAAATAAAGTTTGTGGAGACAAGAAAAATATGAGATGGAGAGAGAAAACTTGTGAATAGGGGAATATGAAAATTACCAATTTATTTCCCATGTTTATTTCCAATTCTCAATTCCATCACACCCAAGGGGCCGTGGAAACTCTATCTTGTGAGATATGTAAGGGCCCGTTTGGAAGCAGGAAACTAAGGCTCAGAATCTGAAAGTGAAAGTAATTCACATTCACACGCCGTTTGGAAGCCAGAAACCTTTGCTCTGAATTAGAAAGTTTCTATTTTCAGTTTCCCTCCAAAATTAAAAATAGAAATACAAATTTGGCTTCCCACCAAAATTGAGTATGGGCCCATGTCCTAAGTACCAAATTGCCCTTCAATTAAGCTCAAGGATTACATCAAAAACACAACTGGGAGCTTGGGATCATATACGGGCAAGGAAAAAACGAGTGAGAAGCTTTGGGTTGTCATTGGCGAAAGTGTGAGTGGGGTTGATGGCACATTTGTGAGCTGCACAGTGTACCGAGTAAGAAGACGAAAGTAAAAGTGGTCAACGTAGTTGCATATTGGTGGAGTCTTTTTTGTTTCTCTAGGTATTGATGGTGATGCTCAAACATGATTGCATTCCTCTCCTACATTTGTGACCCTGTTTTTGTGTTCAATTTGAAGTGTTGAGTGCTTGTGATGTGTGAGTTTTGATTAAATGAATGAGTTTTCACTTTAAAAGTTGTTGGGTTAACAATAATTGCTTTCCAAACTATACATACATAGTTAAAATCTACATGGGTCTTGTGTGAAGTTCTTGCCCAGGTCCTTCTGTTTAACTGCAATAATGTTGGAAAAAGTTTGGGGATGACGTGAGTTGAAAAGGTTAAACATATGTACACTTTATTTGTAGCTGTCATTGTTGATGCTAAACTCGATTTTACAATGGCAAACTCGATTTTAAGATGGCAAAATCGATTTTAAGCTGACAAAATCGATTTTACCATGACTGTTATGGGAAAGATGGAGGTTGTTCCAGGTAAACTCCATTTGACATAAATTACATCCAACAACTCCATATCACCACCACTATCGCTAGATGTTGGAAAAATGTTGGAAAAGGTTTGGGGATGACGTGAGTTGAAAAGGTTAAACATGAGTACACTTTATTTGTAGCTGTCATTGTTGATGCTAAACTCGATTTTACAATGGCAAACTCGATTTTAAGATGGCAAAATCGATTTTAAGCTGACAAAATCGATTTTACCATGACTGTTATGGGAAAGATGGAGGTTGTTCCAGGTAAACTCCATTTGACATAAATTACATCCAACAACTCCATATCACCACCACTATCGCTAGATGTTGGAAAAATGTTGGAAAAGGTTTGGGGATGACGTGAGTTGAAAAGGTTAAACATGAGTACACTTTATTTGTAACTGTCATTGTTGATGCTAAACTCGATTTTACAATGGCAAACTCGATTTTAAGATGGCAAAATCGATTTTAAGCTGACAAAATCGATTTTACCATGACAGCTATGGGAAAAGATGGAGGTCGTTCCACGTAAACTCCATTTGACATAAATTACATCCAACAACTACATATCACCACCGCCATTGCTAGAAAATTGTTTGGGCAAGAACAATCTGAGAAGATCTGAGAACACCCAATAAAAATTTCTCCTTTAGAGTTTCTAGAGTTTCAACCCAACACCCAAATCTCTTCCACAAATGAACCCCAAACCTGTAAACCTCCCCAACTTCGTCTTCCAGAATTTGGTCTCCAAGTTTCTATCTTCTATTCTCCAGTTGGCCGCCTTGTTCCTCACTACGCCACCTCCTTTGCCGGAGACAACTTTCGTAGCAAAAGAGATGTGTTGCACTTGGGGTTTCTTTTTTCAATAAGGGGTTTTTTGGGAATGTTACAATAGGAAGGGGCATTACTGTCATTTATGTGCTTCACTTTCATATTCTTCCATTAGCCAACCAAACAGCCGCCCCTGAAATGCTTTCTTGGTAAACTGAAATCATTTCACTACTTTCAGATTCAGAGCAAAACTTCCCTACTTCCAAACGGGCCCTAAACGATGCGGGTCCAGCTAGTGCTCTGCTTTGAGTTTAACTGCCTCAAACGACGCCAACCGTGATGATTCGTCCCAAAACGCAGACGTTTATTAGTTATGGTGTGTAATCGTAGTTACTACTAGTTTTTTTTTTTTTTGCCAATCGTAGTTACTACTAGTTACCCGAAGTCTTTATCATCCTGCGGGTCCCACAACAACTTTTCTGACATCATCCACTCTACTATACTTGTGGCCACCTCTTCCCCAGTTGCTTTCATGCGGGTTTTAATTTTCAACAGAGATTGCTTGGTCCTCCAATCTCCAACTCTCCATTCAGATTTTTTTTTTAAAAAAAACAAAATACACCAGGCATTAATAACATAAAAAAATCTCATGCAGGTGTTCGTGTGAACATAACATACATAACGTTAAAAAAATTATGCAACATGTATATAATTGCTATATTTTCTTAGTTAGATTAATTTGTAAAATAAAATTGTAGAGATAGGAGAGATGTTATCTTTTGAAAACGGATCGGCGTCAACATCCTCAGGATAAAAGAGTTTATCCTTCTTTCCTTCAAAGACTAGTCTTATTAATTGTTGTTGGCTATGATTGAAAACAGCAACATCAACCACCGCATCGTGTAATTTATCTTAGTATATATCTGCTGATGAAATTATAGCTACACGTACTCCAATTGTTTTAAGTTATATATCCGCATTTGGTGAATAATACTAATACTAATATTGCAATTATTGGAATTAAAAATCAAACAGGCTGTGACAGAAAAAACGGGACTGTGCGATATATCGCATATCCTATCAGGAGGTCGATCGTGACCGCGCGCGCGTGTGAATTGAACGAGAGAGATTATCAAACTTCGCTTTCAAAATGTTGGACTTGGGGCAGGTATGATGTAAAATGAACAAATGAGAAAGATCCATGAGCAATTACGTTGTTTATTTAATCAATTTAATTCATTGACTTCTAATAAGGCCACATAAATTAAAAGTACCCACCATTTGACAAAAGGGGGGCTCGCTTATGAAAGCTTCCCGTCTATTTCAATTCACATGCATGCACGCCAAGACAATATGTGTATGATTATATATACGCGAGTGTATGTGTATATATATAATTCTAACTTGTGATGTTCAAATTAGACTATTTCTTCATATCCACATCCTCCTCCAGGAATCTAGTTTCCATCGCTCTTAGCCTCTCCCATTTGCTTACTAAGAATTAAAAGTAAAAATCTCAATTATTCTCAATCTTACTTTCCTTACCAATTTTTCCTGTGGGACACAAAACACACCAAGCACCTGTATATCTTCGAGTGAAGGAAAACAAAGCAGATGCTTATACAATAGAAACAAAAGATAATAAGTGTTGTAGATATTTGTAACGAAAAATCTGAGCATACAAGTTAATGTGAGAATCATACACAAAAAGTTAGTTGGTAAAATTTGGAAATTATACCTCATATACCAATTAAGCTCTTTAGTGTTACCCTGATTTAAGAAATTAAATAATGAGATATGGTATTGACATCTAGTATTAGTGAGTATATATTTAGAAACACAGGAATATAATTGAAACAGAGTTATTTGGATCGAAGGGTTAATAAAAAAACCTCTTCAAGTTGTGTGCATGGGCTACTTGGACTGGAGATGACAGAATACAGATTAATATTCAAGGGGGAGTTAGTTATGATTAACACGTGTTTGATTGAAATTGTGGGTGGCTTACAACATAGGCTAGTAGAAGACGTATATCGATGGTTATTGAATTCAAGGGAAAACAAAATAGAAAGGGATACTTTTAGGAGCCACTAGGGTATGTGGGCATGTGTCTACGCAATGCATCATCATGCAACGCCCCTAACGTAACTAGGCGAGGGGCTTTCCCTACACGTTTTCTGTATGCTTGTCTAGTAAGAGTTGTTATTTGCCATGATTGAAAAATGATAATCATGCTACAAGATTTACACTCTTGAAAAAGTAAGGCTTGAAAAAAAAAATCAGACATTTTTAAAACATTAAATAACTTGATCACGCCTCGCATGTTGATATATGGTATGATGCCAATACACAAAGTCCAAATCGCAATTCAAATCATGCTTGTATAACATTCTTTTCAATTTATGTCATTATTTATAATATCACGTTATTAACTACCTTTCACACTTACTCCTCTAATCCTATTTGTAAAGTTAAGTCATAAAATTAAACTTCATCTAATCCTATTTAGAAGACATCTCATTAATATTTTACGTGAAATTACAATTTTATATCCTCATTCATTATCTGTTAAGTTTATTAATATAAGGTGTGATGGATATTAGATAGTATGTAGTTCGAAATTTATTAAATTTTAAGGCATAATGTTTAGGAGTATAAAATATATATTCTCCTTAAATCTAATAAGGTTTAAAGATTTACTCTATCTATATATAACATGCTGGAAATGTCTTATAAAAAGGAATAAGAAAAGTATATACTACCTCCGGTCCTAAATATAGGACTTAATTGATTTTTTTTGGAGAGATTAAAGTTGCGAAATAGGTTATTAAATGATGACCTATTTGATATATTTTTAGATAATCCATTAGTTTATAGGTAAAATAAACTAGTTTAAGGGAAAAAATTAGGTAAATCAATTTATAATTAACTTATTTTGTTTTTTTAAGGATTTTATAGAAAAAGTCAATTAGGTCTTATATTTAGGACCGAAGGGAGTATTTTATATCCATTATCGTTTTCCTCTAGTTGGATTGATAAATAAACTCCTTTTTTTAAAGTAAAGCATTATATTTTATATTCACGTGCTGTCTTTAACTCATTTCTACAAGTTTTCATCAACATAATATAGTGATAGTGGATAGTTGAGGGGCGATATTGTAGGCACGCGCTTTGTTATGATGCGTGTTTTCGGCTTTCGCCTAGCAGAGACGAATAGTTCGTAGACTAATGGCTAAAGGTGTGATAAATTGGGGGAGGTTGATGAATCAAAATCAAAGCTAGCTAGGTTAATTAGCCTTCTACAATTAGTTGTAACTGAACCCCATCATGTCAATATATATTTGGGGTGCTATTAGTCAGTGATCATGCGTATACATGGAGCCTCCGTGTTTGCTTGTAATTAAGAACTCAAAACACCTATCTTTTGCTCCTTCGATTGGTATATAATTTTCTTGTCTGAAATTGATTGATATATATAGTCATAACAATAGAAATAATATAGCTATATATACACAGAGAGGGAGAAAGATAATGAAGAAAAATAAGAGGTTGAGGAATGGCTAGGACAAGCAGAGGAGATATAATATGATGGAAAGATGTAAAGGTAAGTGGAAGCGTTATGGAGCGAAGGAACGACGACGAAGTCCTTTCAAAAGGAATGTATGTGCAGGAGAAGAAGATCCCAACTTTACAAGCCAAAATTTAAATATATATTCACCCATCTGGAGCACATGAAGCTAATAAGTTAAATAAACCGGGAGGGAAGAAAAACAAGCAAATAATGAATCTAAATATCTAATGCAAGTTTTTATATTTGCTTAAGTACTTTTTTTCCTTTATATTTTGATCAGGCTAATAATCATTTCAATTGTTTTTTGTCTTTTTTGGGTCTAACGATGGTTTCACGCTACATCTGGCATTATGTTATGGTTTGTATTTTCCACAGTACTTTATTTTTTGTTTTGTTTGTGTTTTATTTGTACCTTGTAGCTAGGGCCTTTTTATATATTATAGAAGGCTTTATCTGTACATATAATATCTTTTTATCTATGTGAATTTGACTTTATATATATAAAAAGTAGTCAATAAAGTTTTGAAGGTTGTACTTTAAAGCCATTTTCTATTAACATGATCAAGGAATATTTTGACTCAACAAATTTAAATAGTGATTACATATGGTTACATGTACACAAGTGACACTCAAATATTAATTCTTATTAAGAATAGTCATTTTATGGTTTAAAATTTCTGAATATGTTATCAACATTTAATAGAATTATTATAATTAGATATGTTGATTCAAAGTATACTTTCTAAATTAAGCGACAAAATCTCAATCACCTGAACAAACCATCAAAACTATAAAAAAATATCAATCCAATTTTAGTCTCTCACTTAAGAAAATATACTAAGCAATTTTACATTTCTTTTATGCAAAGAAGTTGATTCGAACCTCACCTCAAACCCCACGGCAGATGAGTTTATCGTTGATTCAAACCACCTCTTCAAACCATCAAAACTATATTTTAACTACTCCCACCGTTCCTAAATATAAGATCACTTTGGTTAATTTGGGGAGATTAAGGAAGACAATAAAATTACATGTCTTCCCAAAATCTCCTCAATAACTTAACTTTAAGGGCTCGTTTGGTTGGAGGTAATGATTTTGAGGGAATGAGAACGTGATTGGGAATGAGAGTGAGAGTGGGTTTGAGATATAATTCAATTTTTAAAATTAAGTTTGGTATGAGGGAATATTTTGAGGGATTAGCTAAATTAATTTTTTTTTAAATTAGTTATAAATTATAAAGTGACATTAATGACCTTCGCAATAAATAAAAAGATATATCATTATCTATTTAAATTAATCCTTCCATTTCAGTTCAAAAATTAATATAAAGAAACCCATGAAAAACTAATTGTTAAAATTGTGGGGAATAGAATCTTTTTCTGTTGTAGATCAAGAATCAGTTACCAAAAAAACTCAAAGAAAAGACCAATTCCATTTATAACTAATCAAGATGTTTCCATTTATACTATGCACTACTTTCTTAACCCTCACCCATTTTCTTATTTTTGAAAATTTAGGAACGAGTTTCATATGTTTCATATGTAAGCGAAAAATAATTCCATGAATGTATCTTATATTTATAAACTTTACTATTTTTTGAAATACACTTAGTTATAATTCCATGAATAGTTGATTTTACTATTGTGTTTGGTCCAAAAATGTGTTCCAAAAAAAATACACCTAGTTATAAAAAAGAGAAGAATCATCATCTATATAAACAACAGTCATATAATAGTTTATAACTGTGAATATATGAAACCCTAATTTCACAACCGTTAAGTTTTATAATCAAATAAGAATTGAATTTCGATAAAAAAATATCAAATAAGAATAAAAGATGAGATTTTGATGTGTGGGCATGAAGAAAGATGACATTTTTTAATGAGAAGAACTAGAGAGGAGAGAAAATCATGCCTGGAGATTAGGGTTGAGAAGAGAAAGAGATGAGAGACTTGAGATAGAAGAGATTTTTTCACCTATATGTGAGAAGAGATGAGAATGTAAAATATATATACTGTTTTAATTTTAATAGATATGGTTAATAGGTCGATAAAAAATAAATATGATTAATAGGTGTACTAAAAAAAGATATAAAAAAGGTATGAATAGAGTTATTTTCGTAATTTAAGTAATCATTCCCACTAATGGATAACCAATACCAGGGTGAGGTGAGATTGGGTCATTCCCACTTAAGTAGGATTGGGAATCCCACTTAAGTGGAATACCACCAACCAAACCATGGATTGAGATTGAATCTCAATCCCAATCCCATTCCCTCACCCTCATTCCCACCAACCAAACGGGCCCTAAAAGGAGGACAGGTTTTCAATGAAAAAAGGAGTATAAGGGTAGTTTGGACAAAATTTGAGATAAAATATGAAGTAATATTATATTTAGGAATTTATCCACTTCCCCAAAGTGATCTCATATTTAGGAACGGAGGGAGTATTTATATTAATATTCACGCACTTAGTAATTACTACATTCCAATCAACGAGTGATGCTATATATATATATATATATATATATATATATATATATATATATACTCCCTCCGTTCCTAAATATAAGATCACTTTGGGGAAGTGGATAAGTTCCTAAATATAAGATCACTTCCTATTTTATCTCAAGTTTTGCCCAAACTACCCTCATACTCCCTCTTTTCATTGAAAACCCCTCCTCCTTTTGAAGTTAAGTGAATGAGGGGATTTTGGGAAGATCATGTAATTTTATTGTCTTCCTTAATCTCCCCAAATTAACAAAAGTGATCTTATATTTAGGAACGGAGGGAGTATATCATCACTACAATATTTTATTTGAATACAGTAAGATCGATGTAAGAAGCTGTGTACACGGATTTTAATTTTTGACCCACTATCGGGAGGCTAAAGAGTCCTCTTCGCGACGACTTAACAGCAGAGAAGTAAAATGAGGAATACATAAGAAGCGACAATAAAAAAAACCAATTTAGTGCTGTGATTAGCACATCATAAACAATAAGGCTCTTTCAAATCTCTTTTTGATGGATGGGGAATTAGGAACCGGTTTCTTTGTTGATAAAAAAAGACGAGGAGACAGAGAAAGAGAGGTGAACATATTTAGACCATCTAAATCTCATTTAAATGATTTAGATTTCGATTTTTTAAAATAATATAAAAATATTTAATTTTAATGTATACGTACATAATCCAAAATCCAATCCATAGTGATGTGGGCAGCCTATATTTTTTAACGAGTGAATATACCACATTAAAAAGACAGAGGTTAAGGAAAGATAAAAATGTCCAGATGTTGGGATTGGAGGGGTTCTATTAAAACTTAAAAGTGGAAGCACGCGCGTAAGTGAGACACATTGCAAATGTTGGAGGTCAATAATAATCGAAGTCCTATTGATTTGATTTACATTATGCCTTCATCTTCTCCCCAGTCATTACCACCACTTATATATGGAAAGTGATGATTCATGAATACCACCACCACAGACTAAGCTCAACGTCAGCCCCATTTGCTTTCACACACGCACGCATACTCACTGCTGTAAGTCTCCTCAATATTCTATCTACCTATTTCATAATTTTTGTTGTTGACCTTGTTCTGTTTTAATTTGTTTATATCATTTTTGTTTTGCCATAAGTTTTGTTTATATCAAACAACAGTTTCCTCCACATCTATGTGTGACTGACTGCGTATTGTGTTGGCCACAATTCCCTGATATTTTCTAGCTTTGAACCTAACTTGTCATCTTTTTTCGTGGTGTACTTAAAGTATATATCATTAAGTAACATAATTTTCTTTTCTTTCATGATTTTGATCGTCATATCACTGTCCTGCCAATAGTCGTTCTTAAAGCGGATGCAGTGACTAATTTGGTTGTTTGTTGACATTGCCAAAAGTCTTGCTACACCTGGATTGGACTCCTAATCTGCTTTTTATGCTGCCTTATATTCCAATTTCTCGTTTCTCTTAGACAGATATGTTTTTTTAACGATCCAGATAAAAGGTACTGCTATCATATTTTCAACATAAAAGTGTTCACTGTTCTATGAAATGTAAAAATACTCCTAATGCTTACGGTAGCTTAGAAGTTTGACACAGTATTATTTCCCCCTAGTGCTTGTTTTATTTGACTGATTATCCTAATGCTTGTTATATCAACAAAAAGTTGATGGAAAAGGTTGGTTAGTGAATATATGCGGTGTACATATTTGTCAAACTCTCGTGAATTTAATCAAACTAATGAAAAGTATGTAAAATCAGATTGTATACTCGTAAAAGTTTAAGTTCATTCATAAATTAAACATATTTTTTCATTATATAATTAAATAAAATACAAAAATAGTAATAATTATTTGACTTGAATATATTTTAGTATAAATAGTTGATGTTTTTTTTTGATCAAAAATAAATAGTTGATGTTGATTATATCAATATTTTGTACTTGATTAACCTCAATTAAGAAATTTCTATAAAATTTATAAATAATTTTATTAAATGAGGTCAAATTAAATAAAATAATTAAAATGAGTTTTATATCAAGTTAACACAATTTTGTGTAGGGTAAAACTTAAAAATTTCAATGACTCGTGAGACATTTTTGGTAGGTAGAGCTGTGAAAACAATAAAATCAGAGTAAACTTAAATAAAATTATTAAGTAAACTTAAATCACATCCACCGTTTTGAATTAAAATTGTTAAGTAAACAATTTTTTTTACTTTCAAAATAAACTTAAATAAAACAATATATTTTGCAGATGATATTATTCTCTTTGTAGAAGCTTCCTTGTGTCAGGCTGAGGAGATTGATAATTGCTTAGAGGAATTTTGCCGTAGTTCAAGGCTAAAAGTTAATACTTCCAAAACTAGAGTCTTCTTTTCGAAGAATGTTAACCACAACCGTAGACAAGAGCTGAGTGGATCCCTGAGATTTCAAACTGCTGCAGACTTGGGGAAATATTTAGGAGTTGCCCTCCATCATAATAAAGTCAAAACTGAGAGCTTTCACACTGTGATAGATAAAATCAAGTCTAAACTCCAAGGGTGGAAGATGAACTCTCTTTCTTTGGCTGGTAGAACTACTCTGATATCTGCTGTAACTTCTGCTATACCGGAGTATACGTTGCAGACTTCTTACCTTCCTCAGGAAACATGTAACAGGATGGAGAAATGCAATCGTGATTTTCTTTGGGGCTCATCACAAGATAAGAGGAAACCTCATCTAGTGGCCTGAGATTCGGTTTGTAAACCCAAATCAGAGGGAGGTCTCTGCCTGAGGAAGATGAAAGTGCAGAATAAAGCCTACATGATGAAACTTGGTTGGAAACAGATGAATAGAAGAGATGATGTTTGGGTGAAGGTGATCAGGTCGAAATACAAATGCGGGAATGACTTGGTCCCGGTCATTGATCACAAAAGACCAGGGTCTAATACTTGACTTGACATTCGTAATAACTGGAATGAGGTTATGAATGACACCTCCATTGATTATGTTAATCAAACAGTTTCTTGGAATCATGAGAATTCTGGAGAGCTCACAGTTAAATCAACATATGGGATTTTAACGAAGAATCAGACCAGAAATGACCCTATTTGGCAAAGAATATGGAAGCTGAATATAATGCAAAGGTGCAAAACATTTGCTTGACTTGCTATTCAGGAGAAGTTATTAACAAATGCTGAGAGGTAGCGCAGAAACTTATGCCTTGAAGATCACTGCCACTGCTGTTTAGATACTACTGAGGACTTACTTCATGTTCTTAGGGATTGCAAAGACTCTACATTGCTGTGGAAAAGTCTTATCGATAGGAATGGACAGAATAATTTTTTCTGTATGAACCTACCCCAATGACTAAGAACTAATATTTTTAATTCGGGTACTTGGGAGAGAGATGAATGGAGTGAGCTATTCATAACGATATGTTGGTTACTTTGAAAGAGAAGAAACCTCAAGATATTTGAACAAAAGGAAGAAACTAATGAGAGTCTCCTCATTAGAGTTAGAGCAATCTTGAACAATATGGATAGAGTGAATATTATGATTAAAGGAACTTGTATGAATGCAGTGTGCGTCCAGTCACAAAATGAGGCTTGGAAGAACCCAAAACAAGGATACCTTAAACTTAATGTGGATGGAGCTTTTAGCTTAAAATTTGGTGGTGGTTGTGGTGGAGTTCTTAGGGATGAGAATGATTGTAATATGCCTATTGATGTAGGCTAGTAGCTGTTTAAGGTTTCCCTTCTTTTATAATAAAAAAATAATATATTTTACGCGTATTTCTGTGATTGGTCAAATCGCATGCATACTATTTTATTTGTTTGATTTTCCTAATATATTTTACGCGTATTTTACTATTTTTTGATCACAAATATTTTACGCATTTTTTAATTTTCCTTATTTTGAAATAAAGACAAACCATTACAAAATTGAAATGGTCTTCAAGATTCTCGCATCAAGAATAAAAAGAACGAATATAGATCGGATAAAACCATTAATCAATAACAAATAAAAATCCTGACCTTCCCTCTTTCACGGAAAAGGAATGTATCTCAGAAAGGGAGAGGTAGTATCTTTTTTTTTTTTTTATCAGAAGAGGTAGTATCTTTATTCCTAACAAAAAATGAAAAATATAACATCCCCAAAGAAAAACGAAAATAAAAAGCAAAACTGTTAAAAATCGAAAATTTATTTGACTATGAAGAATTATTGTAAGCAAATCCGAACCATTAAATTCTGGCAAGAAAAAAATCCGACACATTAAATCAATTCATACATAACCATATATACTTTTTTTAACAAATAACCATATTCATGGAAATTCATGGAAAACAAATAATAAAAATTACTCGGCGATCAGAAATCAAATCTTTTTTTTATATAATAAAAGAAGGGAAAAAACAGTACTAGCCTTACATCAGCAGACATATTACAATCATTCTCATCCCTAAGAACTCCACACAGCCACCACCAAATTTTAAGCTAAAAGCTTCATCCACGTCAGAAATCAAATCTATCCAAATCAACTTTCTATATTAAAAAAATATAAACTCTTATAAGCCCAAGAAACCTTTGTTGTGTTCAGAACAATGTGGGGGCAATATGAATATAAATAAACGGGTAAACAAACACCAAAGACCAAACAACCCCTGAACAAGACAACAACCCATCGTAGATTCCACAACTAAGCAGGTTTTGTTTAAGGTCTCCTATTTAAGTTTAACCCCTTTGCCCTTACCTACTTATAACAACACTTCTCTCTTCTCTCTCTCTCTCTCTCTCTAGTCTCTATTTCACACTCTTCTCTAACTTCTCTCTTTTCTTTACTCCTAACGGCATCTTCTTCTTCTTCTTCATCTCCTTCTTCAAGCCCTTTTCCTTCCATTCTCTTCTTCTCTCTTATAATTCCTCAAGATCCGATCATCTTTCACAGATCCCTCTGTTTTGAATGATATAAACCCTTAACCCCTTTGAGAAATTTCGCTTTTTTCGTCTCACCCAGAAGAAATCTCGCAAAAGGGTATTCAGTAATGGTGGTGAAGATGATGAAGTGGAGGCCGTGGCCTCCTATTGTTTCGAGGAAGTACGAGGTTACGTTGGTTGTCAAGAGATTGGAGGGCTGCGATCTGCTGAGGGATTCTCCTGAGAAATTGACCGTTGAGATTCGATGGAAGGGCCCCAAATTGACGTTGAGCTCTTTGCGCCGAAACGCCGTCGTTAGAAACTTCACCAGGGAGGTCGGCGTTAACGCCGTTAATTCTGACGCCGTTACCTCTGACGCCGTCGTTGTGTGGGACGAGGAGTTTCGTAGTTTGTGTAACCTATCGGCGTATAAGGACAATGTGTTTCATCCATGGGAGATCGCTTTCACTGTTTTTAATGTTAGTCTCTTTCTTTTTGTTATTATTTTTCCCATTTTCTCCTCTTTTTAATTTCCACTAATTTTATCTGTTTTTATTTTTTTCCCTGGGTTCTGGTGAAGGGTTTTATTGCTTAAACCGAAATTGAGGGTTGTTTTTTTGTGTTATTAATATTTTTTGTTTGGCCGGTGTTCAATTTTGGTTTGGTTTTGACTGTTGTCACCGTCTCTTTTTGGTTGGGAAATCTGTGTTGATTGGGTCCGTGTTGATTTTTGATACTATGCTACTTATGACATAGCTTTTGTTATCCTTTTAGATATCCAATAGATGATCGGTGGTGGCTTCATGATTCTCTGTAGAACTTTTATTTTGGAATTTAGTTGAATGTTTGGTCATGATAGGATTCCTGTATAGAAATTTTCAATTGAAGTTGTTTGTCTGATATGATTGTTTAATTTGATAGGTTTAGGGGGCAGAGGTTCTGTTTGATTTTGATTTCTCAAAATGGGATTTGGATGTGTTTGGTATTGCAGGGATTGAATCAGAAGCCAAAGAGCAAGGTCCCCGTCATTGGAACAGCTTTAGTGAATGTTGCTGAATATGCTTCTTTAATTGATCAGAAGGATTTTGATTTGAACATCCCTCTCACACCTCCAGGAGGTTCTTCTGAGTCTTCTCCCACACTTTGTGTATGCCCCTCTCTCTTTTCACCTGATTATCATGCCACTTGAGTTTGTAATCTTTTAGTGTAGGCTGCAAGGGTTATTCAGTTCTTGTGATTTTCAGTTCTGTGCTTCCTTGTAATTCTCATTGATCCTGCAGATATCAATGGGCTTGGTTGAGTTAAGAGCAGCTCTAGAAAATCCAGAGATGGTTCAAAGATCTGTAGTGCCTGTGCAATCGCCGATCCAGTCAGGAGAAGCTACACTGTCCGAAAAAGATGATCTTTCTGCAATCAAAGCTGGACTTAGGAAAGTAAAGATTTTGACAGATTATGTGTCTATTAGGAAAACGAAAAAGGCATACCGTGAGGAAGAGTGCAGTGAAGGCAGGTGCTCTGTCCGTAGTGAGGATGGTGAGTACAATTATCCTTTTGACTCTGACTCTCTTGATGATTTTGAGGAAGGAGAGTCGGACGAGGCAAAAGATGGTTCCAGTTCCAGTGTCAGGAAGTCATTTAGTTATGGAAAACTGGCCAGTGCAAATGTTGAAGGATTATTTTATTCAAGCCTTAGGGCGAATGGCGATGATGAGGGTTGGGTTTACTACAGCCATCGCAAATCAGATGTTGGGAGTTCGCAGATGCAAGATTCAACTGTGCCAGCCGCTGAAATTTCTTCATTTCAAAGTTCAAAGCGCAGCATACTTCCTTGGAGGAAAAGGAAGCTAAGTTTCAGGTCTCCTAAAGCAAAGGGAGAACCCTTGTTAAAGAAGGCTAACGGAGAAGAGGGTGGTGATGATATAGATTTTGATCGTAGGCAACTTAGCTCTGATGAATCCCTTTCTCTTGGGGTGAGAATCTGCTTTGAACTTGTTTCCTTTTTACTATCTCCACTACCTATCTATTTTACTGTCACAAAATCATGCCTTTGAGGGTGATACTGAGGACTTTGCAATTAATAATTAGTGAATAGATATCACATTTGTCAGTTTTTACTTGATAGGGGTTGAGGTTTTTCCTTTGTTTATGTGGGATGGGAATTAAGTTTTGACACCCCCCCCCTTTCATTCACACTTTTGTGAGCTTCAGCTGCAACTCTGTCCATCTTATTCTTTAGAATATTGACATTGTTTTCTCCATTAGTCCAGGTAGTGATTCAAATGATAAAAATAATGAAGATTTTCATTCTTCATTTTTTTATGTTGAATATGCTAGATACATGTGCATCTTTTGAAAAATTAGTAGTTTTTTTTAACTAAATCTTTCTGCCTTGCATACTGTTGTTGATTCTTGATTAGCTTATTAATGACCATTGCTTCACATTTTCTACAGTGGTACAAGACTGAAGATGACTCATGTGCGAATCGGTCATCGGTCTCCGAGTTTGGGGATGACAATTTCGCTATTGGCAGTTGGGAGCAAAAAGAAGTGACAAGCCGAGATGGTCATATGAAGCTTCAGACCCAGGTCTTCTTTGCCTCAATCGATCAGCGTAGTGAACGGGCTGCTGGTGAGAGTGCATGTACAGCTCTTGTTGCTGTTATTGCAGATTGGTTCCAGAACAATCGGGACCTCATGCCCATAAAGTCCCAATTTGATAGTCTAATTCGTGAAGGCTCTTTAGAGTGGAGGAATCTATGTGAAAATGAGATCTACAGGGAGCGATTCCCTGACAAGCATTTCGATCTTGACACAGTTGTTGAAGCTAGAATTCGTCCACTTTCTGTGGTTTCTGAAAGGACCTTCATTGGTTTTTTCCATCCTGAAGGGGTTGATGAGGAAAGATTCGACTTTCTCCATGGTGCTATGTCTTTTGACAACATTTGGGATGAGATTTGCCGGGCCAGACTGGAGAGCCCCGATAATGGCGAGCCCCATGTTTACATTGTTAGTTGGAATGACCATTTTTTCATCCTCAAAGTTGAAGCAGATGCTTATTACATAATTGACACATTGGGTGAGAGACTATACGAAGGTTGCAACCAGGCATATATTCTGAAATTTGACAGCAGCACTGTGATATACAAAGTACAAGACACTGCCCAGACATCCGAAGAGAAACCGGGTGGTGAACGGCAAACTGTGGCAGCAGTATTGGAGTGGGACAATAATGAACAGGTCCAGCAAGTTAATGGAAAAGAGGTGGTTCCTGTCGTGGAGGCTGGAGAGACGGTGAAGAGCGAGGAGGAAGAGGAGGTTGCATGCCGAGGGAAGGAAGCTTGCAAAGAGTACATCAAAAGTTTTTTGGCTGCAATTCCTATTAGGGAACTACAAGCAGATGTGAAAAAAGGTTTAGCATCATCAGCCCCACTTCATCAGAGACTGCAAATTGAGTTTAGCTACACGCAACTGTTAAAGCCGGCTTTTGCAACTCCGGTGACCGCAGCAGCAGCGGACTCCCTTGCACTTGCAGTGACTGAAGTCTCTAGATAAGCTGACTGTTGACTCCAAATGTGGGTGTGTGACTGTTCTAACACGTTCTCAAGCAATGAGTGTTGCCTGATTTGAGGTGAAATTAACAAAAGGGAGTTTGAGCTTTTTGGTTGTATAGGCTTGGAAAGCCCTTGCCTTTGATTTGGCTAATGTTCTTTTTTATTTTTCTTGGGAAGGTTAATTTATCCTTGTAACTTGTAAGTGTAAATGACTCTAATTTCCTTTTCCTTTTCAAGTGGGCTCAAACTTTTTGGCATCTAACAAGTAATGGAAAGATTCTACTCGTGACTGGCTTACAGCTTTTAGCTTTTGGTGTACTCTTACACATGTTTTCTCTGTTTTGTGATTTGCCCTTTTTAATTTTCAATCTTTTGGTCGGACTTTTTATTTTAATATCTCGATTTTCTACAATTGATAGAGCAAGGATTTAGTTTAGTGCTTTCTCCTCCATACTTTCCGACTTTTTCCCATTCAAAGGTGTCTTTTGCCCCTCGTGATGGAAGACTGGCTTTAGACAATTGGTTTTTTTATGTTTCTTTTACCACTCTTTTTACTTTGACGAGTATATTAATAATTTTTTTTTTTAAAAAAAATTATTAAATCAGTATTAGTATTTTTTTTTTATTTCAAGGATATCCCCACCTACAAGTCAAGTGTATTTTAAAACATGTGTGGTTTAATCTGGCATAGGAAAATATTTCACGAATTGTTTCAATTGAATTTTGTTTAAAATGAAAATCAATTAATATTCATCTCATTTCTAAATATAAGACTTAATTAACTAATTTGATTATATTACAAAATTAGATAAAACTTAAAATCACATTATATACGAAAACACACTAAAAATTTGCTCTTATCCCCACTCTTTTTTTGGCCAATTATCCCGACTCTCACTTGTTTACATGTTTAACATTGAGATTGAAAAGCATCAATAGGGATGCATAGGACCGATAGAATGGGAAATTTTTTTTAAAACATTTAGAAAAAGATTTTAAATTTAAGAACAAATTTACCTATCTAAATAGGTTATATATTTAACAAGGGGGAGTATAAGAAACAACAAAGAGATATTGTTCACGTATTGTTCACAAGCTGAGTTCATTGTGACCACTCTAGTTATAGTCATGTAATATTTACAATCATGTGTGTAATATCATAATTTTAAATGATATAAAGTAAATAAATATTATAAACACCGTGATAAATATCTGTACAATGAATTATTATATAACAGCTAGAGAAATTATGCACAAAAACTTGGGATACTTTGATTTAAAAAAGCTTAGAATGCAGAGATCATTGGATAAAACATGCTAGCTGCTCTTATTAGAGGTACACAATTGTCCCTCCCCAACCCAAGCAATTATTCCTCAATGAAACATAATAATTTCTTAAAATTCAAACTGTGTCTCATGGGCTGATTTTTGGGGTCTTCTTTCAAATCTTTATCTTTGTGGGCTTTGCTAGATATGTTGACCGAATGGGTTTGGACATATCTTTTAAAACCTATTTTTTGGTAAAATTAATTTGAGGTCCCCCACAAGGGAGTTAATACTAGAAAAGTCCTAAAAGTTGAAAATATTAATGTAGGGTCCCAAGGGACCTCACATTAATATATTTGAAAAGTGAAAAGACAATTTTGCCCCTAACCTTAATAAAAAATTACCCCACCCCACCCCCTCCTCCTCCCTCTCATCCTCCCCCCCACCTCCTCCCTCCTCAGCCCCCCACCCCCACCCCCACCCTCCTCCCTCCTCAACTCGCCCCCCCACCACCACCCTCCTCAGCCCCTCCACCCCAACCCTCACCCGCCCCCCCACCCCAACCCCACCCCCTCCTCCATCTACGCCCCCCACCCCCACTCCTCCTCGCGAGTTGGGGGGGAGGATGAGAGGGAGGAGGAGGGGGTGGGGTGGGGTAATTTTTTATTAAGGTTAGGGGCAAAATTGTCTTTTCACTTTTCAAATATATTAATGTGAGGTCCCTTGGGACCCTACATTAATATTTTCAACTTTTGGGACTTTTCTAGTATTAACTCCCTTGTGGGGGACCTCAAATTAATTTTCCCTTTATTTTTTCTTTTCGATGTAACAAAAGTGGAAACTGTTATGTTATTGCACAAATTAGTGAAATAAGTTGTTCAAGAAATTCAAATACATTTCTTATAGCTACAATTTAATTAGTACAAATAGGCTAGGAGGGAGTGATGAAATATGAATAATAACAGATATTAAAAGGTAATGATAGATGGATAATTGATATTTAAAAAGTATGGTCATAAAACATCATTTTCAGTAAAGAACCAACACAATTAAGATTTGGACAACGACAACAAAATTACACACTGCTATTCGATCCTTGAATAGTGTTCTGGACAAAGGATACAAAATTTTCATTCATGGATACTCCCTCCGGTCCTAATTATAAGTCGCCTTTGACTTTTTTTTTGGAGATATTAAGGTTACAAAATATGTTATTAAATTATGACATATTTGATAAATTTTTATATTGATCATTAGTTTATAGGTTAAACAAACTAGTTTAAGGGTAAAAATTAGTTAAATCAATTTATGATTGACTTATTTTTCTTTTTTAGGATTTTCCAAAAAAGTCAAAGGCGACTTATAATTAGGATCGAAGGGAGTATTATTTAGGACATCAATGATATGAACTATCATCATCACTGTTAAGCGAACTTAGTGTTGAGCATCTAAAAAGCAGTCAACTCATGTGTGCTCACCGTTGTGACACGAACAAGGTTGCTCGGAGCGAATACACTGTAATTTGTGTGAGCAGTATTTCCCTCCCCCCCCCCCCCCACATTTTTAAAACTTCATAAATAATTTTGCATTATTTTTTTATCAACACAATCAAACAATATTGTTTGTTAGTTAAAAGTCATGCATGACATGTTTACACCACCTTAAAAACCTTATGATGCATTTTTTGCTTTGGCAAAACACAAATAAATAAAATCATACACATTGGTGCACTCAAGTAAAAATGCATCTTAGTCTTGGAAAGAAACATATGTAACTTGGTTAACTGAGCTGTTATTCCCCAATTTTTACCGGATTAAATCTCTTTTTTTTTTTCTGTCATCCACATCTTTACTTTTCTTTCTCCGCAAATCAGCAATTGCATCGACATTTATTTTTCCTTTTAATAGTTTAAAGTTAGAATTATACTCATTCTACTTTTCAGAACATAGCTAGCTAGCGTGATGATTGACAAGATTAGATTCATCACCTTTAGTTAGTTGAAACATCAACCATCACTTTTTCCAGCAGAACTTCCTATACGAACCATTTGAAAATAACACCTCACAAATGATATCATAAACCACTTATTCTTTGCTAATAATTTTATCCCGTGCAACCCAAAACGACAATTTTGAGAGTGAGGGTGTGGGACTGATAATGATAGACCAAACATGTTTACAAAGAAAAAATAAGGCGCCACAGATTCATTTATTTAGGTACAAGTTGCTATTAGTTGGTCATTCTATTCAATCTTTGGCAATAGCGTGTGTACCATGTAAAGGCTGAAGAATTAATGTCTTGTAGCATCTTTTCGATAGCAATCATATGAGTTAGCCATTAATTATGTGCACTTTGTCGTATGCCCATACCATCATCTTTTAGGCATATGGCCTTTTTCTACACAAAGCATTAACTTTCTTCAAACTTCTATGAGCAGGGGTACTGCCCATGAATCAATTATTATCCAAAACTAATGAGTTAGATCAAACTTAGCTTGGTTGCATTTATCAGAAAGAAAAAACAATAATATTGCCCTACTTTTATCGTCAATATCAGTTTCTGTTCTTTCCATTTCCTTTGTGATGGACAAGTACATAAACAATTATACCTTTATTATTAGCCAGGTTCTGTCCAGTTCTTAGTAAAGACACTATCTTTGAGTGCAGATAACAAAACCAACAACTCATTTAACCAACGATGAGAACTAACTTCTCTAAGAATTATGTTTATTTAAATATTTAGGATCAGCTTATAGCCAATCCATACAAATAAGTTCAGTACATTACCATTCTAAGAACTGCCAGATCACATATATTACACATAGAAAACAAAAAGATGCAGAACGAGACAATTATATAATACAAAGATCAAGACCAAGATGATCTTAGTTAGAACAAGGTTATTGTAGCTAGCTGCAAAAGGGGCATTTTACAAGCCCATTCTCATTGCATTCTGGACATCTGATGCACAGTTCATCGTTTTCGCCATTGTTGGTGAAGACTTTGCAACTTCCAGAGCAGTTAGTGCAGATAGAAAATCCCATGTTAGCACAACCAGTGCAAGGGATATCGGCTGAGTCAGTTGGTATTCCTTCCAGAAGCTTACTGAGCCATCCCATCTCATGCAATCCTACTACTTCATCGGCTCCACCAATGTACCTACCTTTGATGAATAACTTGGGAGGGATCACTTTGGAGCCCAATATCTTCCATAACTCCTCTCTGTACTCTAAATGCAGAGATACATCCCTTTCAGAATATAATACTTTAAAGCTTCTCAGCAAGAAATTGACTGTCTTGCACTCCTGATATGTTTTCCTTATGCCACTCAGACTTGTAGTGTAGAGAATTACTGATTGGCTTCCCCCTGGTGGGCATACCTCCTTAAAATCTGTCAAAGATGGGTATAATAACTTGATGTCTTGAGTGATATTACTCTCCATTTGGTCTCTGGCAAGGTAGGAGCCACTAGATTTTGCTTTTCAAGCTGTGTCGTCTCCTTGGACCCTATGGTGGATGTGACCTTGTTTTTGCTGCTAGGACTGAATTCCAATCCCATTTCTTCTTTGTCAGCATTCTTATCATCTTCACTTCCATTGAGTGTAACATCCAACTCAATCAGGTGGTTTCCCTTGAGATCTTGGTCATCATAAAAAGATGATGGGGTCACATATTTTTGAGAGAAGAATATCTCTGGAGTATTGCACTGATAGGCTAGGCCTTGTTTCAAGTTGCTGAAGCTAGGTGTGAGCTTCAACTTCCTAAACAATCTGCCTCTCATTGTTTTCATATCTTCTAGCTCTCTGAACTAAGATGGCATGTGTTGTTGCCTACTAAAAGGAAAGAGGAAAAGAAGATGTGAGAATGACTTGTCCTATGAACACTATATAGAGGACATCGTGGGTTGACGATAAACCCTCCTTTAAGCCTTCCAATGGCTGTGATTTAAAGTGGAGACTGAAAAGCTATTTAGTGTTGGGTAGCTTTACGAAGTAATGAATTATCGCTGCATGGTGTGAGGGCAAAGCTGATTTATCTCTCTCCAACTTTTATCTGATTAGAATGCAATGACATATTACCTACCATTTGGTGCCTCAATCATAATATGATCCATGAAGGATACTTGTCAACTAGAAACAAATTATGTGGTTAAAATTCCGTTTATATGATTTTAAATTTTGATGATGAGGGAGAGCTCAATGACTATCTATATAGCACATGGTTGTGTGAGTTAAGTACCTAGTAATCCATAGTGAGCCCGTGGCTGGACCACAGGGTCCACAAGTTATTCCACAATATTCAAAGGAGACAAAGATGTCCCAGTGCCATAATTCTGTTAAATGGCCTCACCCTTTATCAAACTAGAATCCTCGAGATACGCATTCAAGAAACTAGACTGAACCTTCTTTCTCAAAGAATCACCGGGTTTCTAATCCTACAATCCGCAATCACATGCAACCATCACGCAAAAAAGTGGAACTACCTAAGGATAAGTTTGCAAGAAAAATTAAAAAACCAATCAATTTTTTAAACATGAAACAAAATTGTGACTAGGAATAGACATTAATAACATGTATGGATGTAGATACGCTTAATGATTATATAATAGAATGCATTGCATATAGCGACAACTTCTCTTTGTTTCCACTTGAGCAGAGTACAATAATTGGGCCACCAACACTCCAAATGTGTGAATCAAGGGAAGGATATATATCATTACACCAAGACTACATCATCTGAGCATGTTCAGGCCTCAGTAACTCACAAGGATCCAAGTATTGCAACGGTTGTCTTTACAAACAGTTCATATATATGTAACCGACAACATATTTCAGGACCAGTACACTGTAGTTCTCTCAGATATCTGCCACGGAGGAAGCAAATCCAATAAAAAATCCGAACTGGATGCAAGTCAGCTCATTATTGTCTCCATCGTACATCTTCATGTTCAAAGTGTAAGAACCCTGCAATGAGAAAATGTGAAACTACATTAAAAGCCATGGTGTAGCAAATTAAAGTGACACTTAAGCGCTTGATAGAACATATGGTAAAGATGTTGGAATAAAATTTTATAATTCAAAAGCACTCCAAACAACAAAATCTATTATTTTTTCTTGTTACAACAACAAAATCTACTCTTTTACCAAAATAATGTAGCTAAAAAGTCTAGAAATGTAGACATCTTGAAGAACGCCCTTTAGATATTAGACAAGTGAAAAATATAAATCCGCTATGATAGGAAAAGATGGAGGAACATCTAGAAATTTAGGCACCATGAAGCAAGCATGCCCTTTCGATATTAGACAATTGGAAAATATCAATCCGCAATGAGAGGACAAGACAGAGGAAACAAAAAAATGAACAGTGTGACCTAATTGATTGAAAGTTACATCTATATTCAAACATCAGCTTCAAACCACCATCGTGCATGGCCAAAGCAAAGGACAACCACAAGCCAACAAACTCGTTACTCCTGTAGAAGGGCTCTAAATTTATGCACTTTCATCACAATGGTTATTTTCAGGATAAATGACAAAAGACCAGAAATAACAGTACTTGGTATTGACAAAAGTCCAATGACCCCTGGGTAGAGCTTAGAATCAATATGCAAGCCATGGTTAAATCCGACTTTTTATCTAACAGTCATAATAAGAGATGAGCATAAATGGGGCACATGCTCCACAACCACAAGAGATGGAAGAAAAAAGAGCTTAAGGAATTACTTTGTCTTGACACAACGAGTCTGATAGTTACTTCACAGAGTTTCAGTAGAAAAATATGGTGAGAGTGAAACAATTAAATATATTGCAACTTAATAGTTAAATTTCAAGCTAATACCATTCAACAAGAGTGAGATGAAATTAAGTTTCATCAGGGTTCAGCTGTGTTCCAGCCAAAGAAATTACTCAGCCAATGCTTTTCTGAGATGTAAACAAGTTATTATAAAATCTGAATTGCTAAATGAGGTTAATGCTGTCTTACAGTGTATATAAAAGAAGCCAGCAAACCAAGAAAATATCGTTCCTGCTAATTGACTAATTTCTATTGACTAAACGAAAATTCATATTTTGTACTCCAAAAAACACATGCATCTAAAAAACGATGACTTACAGGTGGAGTGAATCCAGGTAAATCTTGTGTGTGAGCGACCACAAAGTCACCAACTGAAACAGGACAAGTTGTCTCACCACAGAGATCATGGGTCTCACTGTATACTTGCCACCCAAAATATGCAACATCGATCACCATTTTCCCTCCAGATATAGCTTTCTCTGAGACAGGACATGAGTTTTGATATGAAATTCGTAACTCAAGGCTTCATCTATCTATAGTTACCTAAAGAAATATTAGCTAGAAATTAATTCTATCCATTTATTAATAACAAAGTCTTAGCCTGTCACGTAGGAGTAGTTCTCTATATAAACACGGGACATAAAGTAAAGGAACAAAATTACTAAACAAGGTCGCCAACAAATTGTAAGACACAGCATTTTCCCTCCTGAACTGAATCTCAATAAACAGGAAATTAAATAATGAGAAAATAAACAAGAGAATAAGATGTGATAATGTCATTGCATAATACCAGTGGTAGCAGCTATGCTGAATGTGGCAGGGTGGCCTCTTGCAATGGGATTGGGAGATATATCAACTTTCTTGACTTTAACACCATAATCGGTTTTCTTATCTGCATTATAGATAAATACTACCAAGTTAATCAGGATCTAAACTTGTTTTAAAAAGTAGCTATAGAAAAGTTTAATTTAGCTAACATTGATATTATCAGACAACAAAGAAAGAGATCATGGTACTGAAATAATGGACAATGAAGAAGAATGTTTAATTTAAATTAAAGGGTGTGATGAGGAGAAGGGTGGAGGAGAGAGACCGCAGTAGTTGACGTCAGCAGCGTGAGAGAAGGGTGAAATGATGAGAGAGAGGAAGAAAAAGAAGGGAAGCATGTACTTCATCTCCATGGATTGAAGTGTGATGGGCACAATGAAGGAAGGGAAGATGAGATATAGATGGGAAGAGACAATGCATGCAGAAGCAGAGCTTAAGAGAGTGAGTTAGTTGATTGGTAGTTGGGGGAAGAATGTTTGGTATCTTCTTCATGGCCTTCCTTGCTTTTGGCCAAAATGCGCGGTTTGTTGTTCAGGTCTTCAGTTGAATGTGTTTGGTCAGTGACTTTTTTAATTGGATTGTTTTTCATAAGATTGGAAAAAGTCAAAATTGTGTATGGTAATTATGTTTGAATGTGTGATGGTCAAAGTTATTTTTTTAATATGAGTTTTTAAAATATGTTTAGGAGATTTTTTTAAAAGCGAGTTTAGAAAAAAAAATTACTTAAAATGACATAATAATACCCAAAAAATTTACATATAAATAAAATTATGATGCTAATTATTAAACACCTCAACTAATACAGTGGCAAAAAACTCTAGTTGAAGTCTTGAAGAGGAATTGAAGAACAAGGTTGGCAGAGATATTATAAAATCTTGCCACACTTCTTGTTTCCATGTATAAGATTTAAATGTCTTTTTAAAAAATTTTAAGAAAAGTAGACAAACTACTTATATATTAATTTGCTTAGATTTTCCATTATACTAGTATACTTGACTAATAAGTTAACATAATCTAATTTTCATTTTTTTATACAAACATATTCTAATACCTACTCATTTCTTAAATATAAGGTCTCTTTAATTTTTTAAAGTTGAAAGTTAAATTTGCCTAGGAAATTTTCCTTCCAGAATATTTTTGCTCTAAAAATTTATTGAGATCAATTTTGCACGTAAGTTTACAAACAATTTTGGCCGGTAGTATCTCAAAGTTAATTTATTGTTAAGATAAGTTCGCATAAAAACCTCACACACATTATGTATCATAAAAAAAACTAGACTACTATAAGGAAACCTTATTAAAGGAAAGTGTTATGAAAATCTCTATTTGTGGATGTTCAATCCCCTATATTCCTCCTATCATTTAGCTCTATTATTGATTCATATTAATGATGATGTAACCTAATTCTCCTCTATAAATAGAGGACTCAATATTGTATACAATACACAAGTGAATACAACTTTCTACTCTCTTCTTGTCTCTCTTCTCTACTCTTCTCATCTTTATATTCATAACACGTTATCAGCACGAAGCTCTAACCGAGTATGAATCTAACCGAGCATGAGGTAGTATTATGGTAATAATATAATTTATTTTCATTTTGTTATTATCTCTTATATTTTGTAATTTGTGGAACCTGTTGTTCTATTATAATGATGACCTGGAGTCATCTCTTTGGAATCTGTAATTCCAATTTATCTTTACGGCCTGAAGCCGTATTTGGTTTTGATGGAACGTGAAGTTTCATCAATTAAATATGTCATTTTTTAATGGCCTGAAGCCATGTTTGATGGACCAAAAGTTTCATCAAGTAAAGATTTGGCTTGAAGTCATATTTGATGGACCTGAAGTTCCATCTAGTAAAAATTTGTTTTGAAATATCTTTATTTGTGAAATAAAGTTTGAAATTTTGTAATTTTATCATAAATGATATTATATAGGAAGATATTTCAATTGGAATTGTGATTGCTAAATATAATTGAGATATTTAGTATTATTATGTGCCTAAAATATAGTTGTAATCTGAAAAAAAATTATTATTTTTAATTACGGTGTGAAGTTGGATTTGAATTTGTTGGAACCCGAAGTTCCATCTACTAAATAATTTCATTTTTTTATGGCCTGAAGTCATATTTGATGGAACCTACAGTTCCACCGGTTCAAGATTTCGTTTTTATGGTGAGAGCCTAACGGCCTAAAACCATATTTGATGAAACCTCAAGTTTCATCACATATATAATTCATTTTATGTCCGAAGTCTTATTTGATGGAACTTGAAATTTTATCACATAACTGCCTGAAGAAAACTTGATGGAACCTGGAGTTCCATTACATAAATATATCAATTTTATGTTTAGAGCTCACGACCCAAAACAATAAATATTATATTTGTATGACCTGTAGTCATATAACATTTTTGTTTAAAATGGCTAGAGCACCATGACCTGAAGCCATGAAGATCTTATTTTTATGACCTGTAGTCATAAAAGTTAAGTTTTGTATTTAATTATTAAATACTCATAGTCTAACCACTATAAAGATTGTATTATTATGACCTGTAGTCATAAAAAGTAAGTTTTTACATGATCGAGTGGTCAAATCCTCACGGCATGAAACTATAAAAGTTCGATTTTATGACCAGAAGTCATATAAATTTTATAAATGTTATGCTTAATTGTTAAATGTGCAAAGCTCAATAGGTCGAAGCAATAAAGATTTTATTTTTACGACCAGAAGTCACATAAAATAATTTTCTAATTATGTATTAAGTGTTCAGAGCTCAATGATCTATAGTCATCATATCTTGACCTGAAGCAATGACACTTCTATTTTTTGTGACCAAAAGTCATATAAAGTGGCAAGAAGCCAAATACAGAATTTAATTTTATGGCCTGAAGCCATAAAAACTTTATTTTTATGACTAATAGTTATAAACACTTATATTCTACTCTAGCATTCAATGACATAAAGCCACATAAATTTATGTGCATAGCAAGTAATGAAATTGGTTCTTGAAGAACTACATACATTAGATACAACGATATTAGTTCCTGAAGAACTATAGGCATTAGATACAATGATATTAATTCCTGAAGAACTAATAATTTAATTGCGAGTGGAAAGTATTTTGCATGAATCAATTGAGGAGAAATTATTGGAATACATGTATGAGTCTCATTGGATGAAATTTCACTTTTATAATTTCCTAAATCTCGTATAATCTCCCTATTAAGGTCAAATTAATAATTTGGCACGATAACCAGAAGTTATCGATGATGAATTAATATTACAATAAACCTGAAGTTTATAAATGTAATGTTTGGCAATGACCGGTTGGATCATCTCGGATCATAATAATGCAAAATAACATCAATACTCACTAATGAACTAGAAGATTCAATTACTTGTTCTCAAAAGAATGAAATATGAAATATAAAATATGAAACATCACTAGTTTTGATTAAAATTTACACATGTAGATGTGTATTGTATGAATTATATATGGGCCCATACAGATATCATATGGACTAAATTATACTTTATAAATATTAGATGCATCTATGAAATGGTCACATTGACTGTCCATGTTACATGATCACCTTGCAACCTGAAGTTTGCAAATTTGTTCAGTTATAAGTACATTAGTCATATGATTATCACTGAAATCACTAGTGATTGTTAATTATGTTTTTTTATGTTTATATGCCATGTGAGAGCATATCCAGATCTAACAAAGCCTCCATAAATAGTAAATAGTTAGATCAATATTTGTGAGAACAAAATTTTTTCAATCTTAGAGTTGGGTAAAATGTACTACAAATATAATTGCATCATGCCAAAAAAAGAGAAAGAATTCTCCCATTGGCTCTTGGTCAGTAGCCAAATATTTTCTATCTGATGTTTTGAAATATGTATTCATATTGTTCCACCACAATAATGCACATAGATGGATATCAAATGAAATTTGGAGATAAATATTGGTGTTCCCAATATGAGGGGGAGAAATGAATAACTGGAAGAGATATATGTTGTATGCAACAAGTGTGGCCTCACATATTAGTAATGTGAACTGGAAGTTCATCAAATGTTGCAAAATATTTGCCAGACACTATCACTGACCAAATAAGAATTTTTATATCTCATGATCCAGTTGAAGAATGCTCCAATAATTATATATGAGAATGAAACATGTCTGAAGCATGAGAAATGATTGGTTCCAAAAGAAAATGAAAATGGAGCAAATAATTATGATGATCATTTTGAGGAGACTTTACTTGAGACATAACTATTTGTAAGACCCCAAAAGTGGCTCAGGTACCTGAAAGAAATAAAAGAGAGCTCAATATGTTATGTCATAAGAAAAAGGAACCGTAAAAGGATAAATTTCTCGACAATAATATATCAGATCCTGATAAATGAGGATCTGATATATAAATGTCATGATTAGACATAAAATGACTAGCTAGTAGAAAACAAAAGACGCTATATGAAATGTGACAACATGAATCTATGCACCTGAAGTGCTATTTGAATTATAAAAATGAGAACACTTATGCGAAAAAGGGGGAGAAGTATGGTTAGAATGATTTTCGCAGTAGTTCAATATAATAATGAAAGATGTTATCTCGTGGTGGAATGAGCATTCATATTTTGATTTGGTAGTCCGGCCATATATGAAATTTTGATGTGAGTCTAGAGAATATGATTATAAACCATGGATAGATATTGTGAGTTGAATCCTAGAAGGATTTCAAATGCTAGAAGTATTATGAAAAATGATTACATATATGTATAGATTTATATATAAACATATGAAAATCCCTGAATGATTCCAGCTGCCAGAAGCATGCACTTTGAATTCACGAGAACGATACTCGATAAGGCTAAAGTCCTTGTATAGATTAAAGCAATCTGGGCGTATGTGGTACAATTGGCTTAATGAATATCTCCTGAAAGAAGGATATAAAAATGATCCAATATGCCCATGTATATTCATGAAAAGATATGGAAATGAGTTTGTTATAATTTCTGTATATGTTGATGATATAAATATCATCGAAACTCCTGAAGAGTTAGATAAGAAAATAAATTGTCTGAAGAAAGAATTTGAAATGAAATGAAATGAAGGAAGCTAAGAGTGTTTCTGGTTGAGATCATTGATACATCATGTACGATGTACTTGTGGTTTATCTTCTAGTAAAATAAGCCCCACTGGTCATATATGAGGATAATTACATATATCTTCCAACTCAAAGAATGCTACATCAACGAAGACAAAACTAAGCACATTTCACAAAAGTTCTATCTTCACTCAAGATCTCCAGAAAGATGGTGAAATTGATAGCCACTAAATCCGGTCAAATGGAAATCTAACAGATATGTTCACAATGTTATTTCCCGCTGCCACATTTGAAGAAGCTTACTTATGGCATTGGATTTCGCCGACTTAGAGATATCAACTGAAGTGGTCAAGAGGGGGAGATGATACACGCTGTACTCTTTTTCCCTTGTCTATGGTTTTTCCCCACTGGGTTTTCCTAGCAAGGTTTTTAATGAGGCAGCACCAATAAGTGTATCACTAGGCATTGTACTCTTTTTTCTTCCATTAAGTTTTTGTCCCATTGGGTTTTACTTAGTTGAAGTTTTTTTAATGAGACATATGTTTAGTCTTGGACATCCAAGGGGGAGTGTTATGAAAATCTCTATTTGTGGATGTCCAATCCCCTATATTCCTCCTATCATTTAGCTCTATTATTGATTCATATTAATGATGATGTAACCTAATTCTCTTCTATAAATAGAGGACTCAATATTGTATACAATACACAAGTGAATACAACTTTCTACTCTCTTCTTGTCTCTCTTCTCTACTCTTCTCATCTTTATATTCATAACAGAAAGAGATTTTTAGACTTTTTTTTTCCAGATGTTTTTAGACTTACTATAGCACGAGCTTCAAGATTCTATCGCATGAGGACTGTGGTAAAATAAAAAAATAACCAATTTATCTAGCTTATTTAATACTCCCTCCGGTCCCTAATGTAAGAGATAGCCGTCAAAAAAACGCATCTTAAGAAAACATGTAAATGTTAGTTGGTTGTCTGGAGTTAATGCTTCTTTTCCAAAATTGCCCATATTTATTATGGTACTTTTAAGAGAGAGAAATACATAAGCATTAATAAATATGAAAGAGAGTTAGGGGTAAAGTAGGAAAAAATGCATTAAATGAGGAGAGAATATGGGGTGAGCTCTTACATTAGGGACCAAAACCATTCAAATTTTGGGCTCTTACATTAGGGACCGGAGGGAGTACAAAACTAGTTTTTTTTAAAAAAAACAAGTATTGACAATTTAAATAATTAATTTTGTTATTCTAATTTCTAGGAAATCAATTAATAAATTAGATAGAAGGGTGCAATACCAATTACCAAAATACAGTATGATCAACTAATCCATTTAGTTTCTTTAATTTTTGAAAAAAAAGTTCAATCTCATCAAAAAGAAAAAGAATAAACTAAAATTAAACTCATAAATTTACTGCTCAAAACGCACGCATAAGTGCCTAAAACGAAAAAACGACACTGATAGTAATTCCGACCGAATTACGCGGAAATAAAAGAAAATAAAAAATCTCTCAAAAAGACAACGCCTCTCGCACTCGCGTATTGATTCAGACACACCATGGCGGTAATCAGAACCCTAGCGACGGCGTTAACGATCGTGATAACGGCGGCGTCAGTTCTCGTTGACGCCGGCGACACCAACGAAGTGTATTCTCCGTGCATGGACTCCAAGGTGAAGCTCTCCGATGGATTCACCTTCGGAATTGCCTTCGCTTCGAGGGACAAATTCTTCTACAACAACACTCAGTTATCTCCCTGTGATTCTCGCCTTTCTCTCTCCTCTTCCAACTCTCAGATCTCTCTCTTCAGGCCCAAGCTCGACGAGATCTCTCTCCTCACTATTAATTCCTCCAATTTCTCTCCGGTACGTTCCTTGTCTCAATTTCTGGATGTGTTGCTCGTTTCTATGAATTTTTGTGTTGAATATTACGAGGTTTACTTGATAGAATTCGATTGAGGAAAATAATTGCGGTATTTTATTACTTAGGCTTTTGTAATTTAGTTTTGATTTATTGTTAATACTCTCTCCGTTCTTAAAATCACTTTACATATAACTTAAGGATATTAAGTTAGTCATAAACACATGATATTATCAATTTATCCTAATCATACCACATTCTTACTCTCTTGCTTGTTACTATAGTTAAACATCATCATCATTATTATGGTTAATTTAGGAAAAATTAGAAAATGATCCTATATTTAGGAACAAATTGAAATTTAAAAATGTGCTTATATTTAGGAATGGATGGAGTAGTACATTTTGAGATGCATTGCTTTGTAGAGAGTTTGAATTTTTGTGGTTTTGTGTGGCCTTTAACAGAAGGAAGACAAATAATGATGCTATAACTTTTCGAAATCGAGTTTAAGTTGATCAGAGTAAAATCTTACGGCATTGATCCAGCTGCTAATATTTTTCCAAGTGAACATTATTGATTGATTATTTATATTTGATGAACTCCTCGAACTGTTTACTTGTATATGTATGTGGGCGTTCATTTGAGTTTTTGACTTGGCCAGGATACCTATGGTTATATGGTTGCATTTGCTGGTAGAAGATATGCGGCAAGGTCTTCTCTTGCATTTGTTGCAAACAGCACGTATACTGTTACTAGTTTTACTCTTGTAAGGAGATAATGGAATCTTTTTCAATATAGTTTTTGGTTTTCCATTCTATTTTTGGAGTCCTTTAGCCCTTGTTGAGAATATATTGAAATTTGGCATTGCAGGTCCTTGAGTTTCAGAAGGGCAGGCTGCAAAATTTATACTGGAAGAGAGATGGTTGTGCTAAATGTTCAGGAAGCTCCAACTTTGTCTGCCTTAACAATCAAGACTGTGCGTTAAAGACTTCCAGCTGCAAGAGCCATGGGGGATCGGTGGATTGCAGTATTGGGATACAAACGGCGTTTTCTGGTACAGATAAACATCTCTCTGTTCTCAACTCTTGGTATGAAGTAGAAAACCTCCGCCAGTATTCACTTTATGGCCTATATTCCAATCTGAGGGATTCCCTCACTAGTCAGTTTAACAACTTTTTCTGATGACTTTTAAGCTATATGTATATTTCATTCACTCTGTTATGTTGCTGAGTCTTGTGTTTGCTTATGCCATCCATTTTCGGGTTTTATAATCATCCGCTAATTTCTGTTTCCCCTTCCCAATCGAAATATAGCTGATACTGAGAACTGAATGCCATGGTGTGTAAATTTGTATATTAAAATATGTATCCATTTTGAACAGTAGATTATATATGAATTTGGTGTTCATCGTTTCTTGCCTCCAAGATGGATCAGGATCACTAGTCCTTGACCTTGTTTGTTACACAAATATGGGTTCCACATAGTCTGTGTTTTTTTTTTGCAACAGGTTCATTAAAAATTATATATCATGTAAATGATAAGACAGACAAGTAACAAACACTAACTATTGACTGTCTTAAAGATTCTGTGCATGTTTGGCTAACAAGCTAGGCAGCATCAGTGTCATCTTCACCACCATATTTCTCATAGTCATGTTCCTGCAGCTGGCAACCTAATGTCACTTCCTTTTTATGATACATCTTAAGATTTCAGTTATCAAGTTCACACAAGCACGAAAGAAGTAAGAAATAAACCTCTCGCGAGCCTCCCTCACATTTTTCATCAACTAACCATCCAAAGTCATTTCAGTAACATCGAAATGAATCAAGTATTTACTGTCACTAAAGTATGGTGCATGAGGACTTAGGGATTTACTTGGCCTTTAAATGTGATGCTTTGGAGTTTTTGTTTGCGAGCGCCTCTGTACAAAATTCTCTTGATTTGCCGCCCTTCTGCATTGTCGTTTCATTTCAGATCAAATTTTGCACTGTCACAAGTATTTCTATGGCTCTTCCATAGAGGCCTGATCAATTTTTTTCCCTTTACAGTTGACTGACTTTCACACTAATTATTATTTTTAAAATAATTTTTTAGCATACGATAAATATCCATATATATTCACCCACACAAAACAGGTGCATGTTAGAATACACAGCTTCGCTCTCTTAGTGAGAGGATTTGTTGGTGCCACTATACTCAAGAATATTTGGCATGCTAAATAAATTGTTTTGAAGTAGAAAGTGGCAAACTATGTATGCATTGACAGGTCGCCTTGCTGTGAAGATAAATTAACTAACGGATCGTGGAAAATTTTTTCTGTTCAACGTTTCCATTTAACTTGGTCAACCCATCCCCTGTCACACACACACACACACACAATAACATTAGATTCAAAGCTCCTCATTCCTATTGAATCCGACCAATCTGAGTTTCTTTTGAATGGTTTTTACTTGTGCAATGTAGTTTTCCCTCACATGAATATTGCTGGGATATAAAAAAAAGTTGTCTATCAAGCATGTCACTATATATCAGTTAATTAAGATATAACTTCATATATTAAACTTTATAGACTCAGACATTCTATTATCTTTCTAACGAGAAGCTTTTTTTGGCCAGTATAACGAGAAGCTTTTAAGTCTAATTAGTTTAACAACATTTAATAAATTACGGCAATAAATAAAAAAAATAAGAATGTGGGGGAACTAATTAAGGAGGAAAGATATCAAGAAAGCAAGAAGAAAAATTAAGTGCCGCTTTGCGGGAAAAAGGAAAAAAGAAAAACAATAACGACAGAGCTTATACACCAGTATCAAAATGTGGTCCTACTCCTACGCATCAAGATCAAGATTTCACCTCTTTGTTTATGCATGTCCTTAATATAGTGGTTTTTAAAATAATTAAGGTATATATATAGGGTGTGTTTGGCTCGACTTGTGAAAAAGTGGTTTATTTTTAAGCTGACTTATTTTTAAGTCAGTTAGAAAAAAAATTTAGGTTGACTTATTTTTATGTTTGGGTGAACTTTAAAAAAAGTGGCTTATTTTCCAATTTGACTTATAAACATGTTTGGATGACTTTTTGTTTAAAAAGGGCTTATTTTTAAGCTAGCTTATTTTTAAGTCATGTAGAAAAATAAACTGGTTTATTTTCTGAAATAAGCTACCTTGAGTAGCTTATAAATAAGTTGGCTTATTTCAAATAAGCTGAGTGAAAAATAAGTCCAACCAAACATAGAAAAAAAGTCACACACCCAAAATAAGCTGACTTATTCAAAATAAACTGAGCCAAACACACTCATATATATAGAAAAAAAGTTATAATTCGAATTCAATTGTTGATTAGCATAATGCCTCTCTCTCTCACGCCAAAAACCTACTTAATTTAGGAACACTTAGGGTCTGTTTGGATACATTTCCAAAAGCTATTCTGTATCTCAAACCTATGTATCACACAAAGACATCCAAACACTCAATTCTTTTTGTATAAACTATTTTAAGAAGAAAAGTTAGGTTTGAGTTCCAAAAGCTATTTCAAGAAAAACTACATTTTTCTCCTTTTTCAGCTGAAAAGTTCAATATCTCATTTAGTAAAAACACTTATTTCAAATAAAAAAAATATGAAAAACTATTCATCATAACTATTTTTTAGAAAAACTATATTCTACTCAAAAATTATTCTTAAAAACTATTCTAAAAAAATTTAATTCAAACACTCACATTTCATCGAAAGCTATTTCTCATAAAAGCTACTATTTTACTCAAAAATTATTCTCAAAAATTTATTTTCACAAAAGCTATTCTCTAGAAGCTGAATCCAAACAGGTCCTTAATCTTATTTATTGCTCATCACATCACATGCAATCAGTTAGCTGGGTAATTAGTGACGCGGATTGACCTTCATCTGAGCGACAGCATCAACACCGTCTAATTCAAATTCACTGGTTGATTAGCTTAATCCCTCTCTCTCTCTCTCTCCCCCTCTCCCGCCAAAAGCCTACTTAGCTTGCGCCTCACGCACTTATCATCTTATGTTAGTATAAGTAGGATTAGTATTTGCTTAAGTTTCCTTCTTAAGCTCACTAATCTAATCACCGCCTCTTCCTCTCTCTTCCCTTCTTCTCTTCTCTTCTCTTCCTCATCAGTTCCATGAAACCCTTCCATTATTTCCTGCTTTCTCCTTCGTATTATTTCCGAAAGCCCTTTCCTTTCCCTACTTTCTACCCTCTCATCGTCTCTTCAATCCTATTTCTAGTCTTCTAATTCCATGAAACCCTTCCTTTTTACTCTATCAATGCCTACTTCCTTCTTCTCTCTCTCTCCTTTCCATTATTATTATTATTGTCATTATTATTTTTATGTGCGCTTTTTTTTGTCACTTATGGGTTCGTTGTTTTATGTGCAGGTCTTTACATGCTCTATGGAATTGGGTGTTTAATCTTAGGTTTTTCATGCTATCTTTCCGCTAAACTCGTTTCTGTGTGTGTATTTTGCCTATTATTTTTTTTATATATGTTCATTCTCTGTTTTCTTTTATTTTAGGGTTTTGTATTATTTGCAGGCACTTGATTGGGTTTGTGTTGTTTTGGGCAGACTATGACGAATTAGATGCAACCTCAAGTGGCGGATCTTTTAGGTATTTTTACGAGGTTTCTATAATTGCCTTCTATTTTTTTTTCCACCCAAAAATCAACTTTTTCCCTTCCATGTCTGTTCATGGTGTTTATACTAGTAATGCTGTTCAGGGAAATTTTGACTTGATAAGGCACCGGAACATATATATACATATGTATGCATATCTGTGTGTGTGTGTGTGTGTGTGTGTTTAAGCAAGAGGAAGATTAGAAATCATTTTACTACAAGCTAATTTTCACAAAATTTGAACTTTTGAATCAAAATCAAAGGTAAAATAAATTGGCATCCTTAGCAGGTTTAACATCTAATGATTTTTCCAGTGCTATTCATTCATAATTAGGCTATGATATCTTAATTTGTTGTGGCGTATTTGTTCTGCATGCATCCATGAAAATAAAATATATAACCAAGTTTAACAGTTTCTTGTTTACTCTTGCAAGTGCTTTTTCTTAACCCTGGTTTTTGTCCTATAATGACTCTAGGAGCCTCTGAAACCAATTAAAGGTACCGTGTCTCTCTTTTTTCTAATTGATTTTTTCAGCTTTCTTTGGAAATTCCCCTTTTCTATTCAGTCCAACTAAAGCTGACATTTCCTTTGTCTTGTTTTGTGTTAATGAGACAGATTTTGTAGAGGAACACCATGAAAAGAAAGCCACCCATGTATCCTACTTGGGTACTGGATGTTTATCAGCCAAACTTTTATTTAACATTGTTTCTCTAGAATGCTATAGCCTGCAAATCTTCAACATAGTTTTAAGCATTTATCTAATGGTTCTCATGTTTTGTTGTGGCATTTTTCCCTATCAATTGTTCTTGGCCATTGAAAGAGCAAGTAGATAATGATGCAAGTGTGAGCTCAAATGAATGGAACTCCAAAACTGTAGGAGCTGCCTGAACCAATGAAAGTTGCTTCTGTCCTTATTTCTGTTGCTCTTTTTTCCAATGGGTTTTTTAGCTTTCTTTTGTAAATCTCTTTTTTGCAAGTCCAACAAAATGAAACTTGACATTTTCTCCGTTTCGTTTTGTAAATTCCCCCCTTTTGAGCTCAAATGAATGGAAGACCAAAAGTTTTTGACTCTTTTGTGAGGTTTCGTTATTTACCCTAATGGACTTTTTGTCCATGCTTGTTTTCTTGACTCTTTTGTGAGACTTGGTTATTTACCCTTATGGACTTTGTGTCCATGTTTATGTTCATGACTTTGTGTCACGCTTGTTATTTGCCCTCATGGATTTTGTGTCCATGTTTGTTTGGTTGACTCTTTTGTGAGGTTTGATTATTTACCCTAATGGACTTTGTGTCCATATTTATTTTCGTGACTTTGTGTCAGGCTTGTTATTTGCCCTCAAGGACTTTGTGTCCACGCTTATTTTCTTGACACTTTTGGTTATTTACCTTAATGGACTTTGTGTCCATATTTGTTTTCGTGACTTTATGTCACGATTGTTATTTACCCTCATGGACTTTGTGTCCATGCTTGTTTTCTTGATTCTTTTGTGAGGTTTGGTTATTTACCCAAATGGACTTTGTGTCTATGCTTGTATTCTTGACTATTTTGTGAGGTTTGGTTATTTACCCTAATGGACTTTGTGTCATGCTTGTTTTTTTGACTCTTTTGTGAGGTTTAGTTATTTACCCTAATGAACTTTGTGTCCATGTGAGGCTTAGTTATTTACTCTAATGGACTTTGTGTTCATGCTTGCTTTCTTGACTATTTTGTGAGGCTTGGTTATTTACCCTAATAGACTTTGTGTCCATGTGAGGCTTGATTATTTATCCTAATGGACTTTGTGTCCATGCTTGCTTTCTTGACTCTTTTGTGAGACTTGGTTATTTACCCTAATGGACTTTGTGTCCATGTGAGGCTTTCTTGATTCTTTTGTGAGGCTTGGTTATTTACCCTAATGGACTTTGTGTCCATGTGAGGCTTTCTTGACTCTTTTGTGTGGCTTGGTTATTTACCCAAATGAACTTTGAGTCCATGTGATACTTTCTTGACTCTTTTGTGAGACTTGGTGATTTACCCTAATGAACTTTGCGTCCATGTGAGGTTTTCTTGACTCTTTTGTGAGGCTTGGTTATTTACCCTAATGGACTTTGTGTCCATGTGAGATTTTCTTGACTCTTTTGTGAGGCTTGGTTATTTACCCTAATGGACTTTGTGTTCATGTGAGGCTTTCTTGGCTCTTTTGTGAGGCTTGGTTATTTACCCTAATGGACTTTGTGTCCATGTGAGGCTTGGTGATTTATCCTAATGGACTTTGTGTCCTTGTGAGGATTTCTTGACTCTTTTGTGAGTCTTGAACCAATTGGACTTTGTGCCCATGTGAAGCTTTCTTGACTCTTTTGTGAGGCTTAGTTATTTACCCAAATGGACTTTGTGTCCATGTGAGGCTTTCTTGACACTTTTGTGAGACTTGGTTATTTACTCAAATGGACTTTGTGTCCATGTGAGGCTTTCTTGACTCTTTTGTGAGGCTTGGTTATTTACCCTAATGGACTTTGTGTCCTTGTGAGGCTTTCTTGACTCTTTTGTGAGGCTTAGTTATTTACCCAAATGGACTTTGTGTCCATGTGAGGCTTTCTTGACACTTTTGTGAGACTTGGTTATTTACTCAAATGGACTTTGTGTCCATGTGAGGCTTTCTTGACACTTTTGTGAGGCTTGGTTATTTACCCAAATGGACTTTGTGTTCATGTGAGGCTTTCTTGACACTTTTGTGAGACTTGGTTATTTACCCAAATGGACTTTGTGTCCATGTGAGACTTTCTTGACACTTTTGTGAGACTTGGTTATTTACCCAAATGGACTTTGTGTCCATGTGAGGCTTTCTTGACTCTTTTGTGAGGCTTGGTTATTTACCCAAATGGACTTTGTGTCCTTGTGAGGCTTTCTTTGCTCTTTTTTTAGGCTTGGTTATTTACCCAAATGTAATTTGTGTCCATGTGAGGCTTTCTTTCCTCTTTCGTGAGGCTTGTTTATTTACCTTAATGGACTTTGTGTCCTTGTGAGGCTTTCTTGACTCTTTTGTGAGACTTGGTTATTTACCCAAATGGACTTTGTGTTCATGTGAGGCTTGGTGATTTACCCAAATGGACTTTGTGTCCATGTGAGGCTTGGTTATTTACCCAAATGGACTTTGTGTCCATGTGAGGCTTTCTTGACTCTTTTGTGAGGCTCGGTTATTTACCCAAATGGACTTTGTGTCCTTGTGAGGCTTTCTTGGCTCTTTTGTGAGGCTTGGTTTTTTACCCAAATGGACTTTGTGTCCATGTGAGGCTTTCTTGCCTCTTTTGTGAGGCTTGGTTATTTACCCTAATGGACTTTGTGTCCTTGTGAAGCTTTCTTGACTCTTTTGTGAGGCTTGGTTATTTACCTAAATGGACTGTGTCCATGTGAGGCTTGGTTATTTACCCAAATGGACTTTGTGTCCATGTGAGGCTTTCTTGAATCTTTTGTGAGACTTGGTTATTTACCCAAATGGACTTTGTGTCCTTGTGAGGCTTTCTTGGCTCTTTTGTGAGGCTAGGTTATTTACACAAATGGACTTTGTGTCCATCATGTGAGGCTTTCTTGACTCTTTTGTGAGGCTTGGTTATTTACCCTAATGGACTTTGTGTCCTTGTGAGGCTTTCTTGACTCTTTTGTGAGGCTCGGTTATTTACCCAATTGGACTTTGTGTCCATGTGAAGACAAAATGAAACTTTACATTTTCTCCATAATTCCCCCTTTTTGAGCTCAAATGAATCGAAGATTAAAACTTTTGGAGCCCCTGAAATCAATGACAGGTACAAATTTTTTCTTAGTTCTGTTGCTCTTTTTTCAAAATGGTATTTTAGCCTTTTTTGCAAATTCCCTTGTCTGTTTAGTCCAATGAAACCTTACATTTTCTTGGTCTTCTTTTATGCATATGAGACTAAGATTTTGCAAAAGATCTCAAAAAAAGGAAGCTATCCATGTCTCCTACTTCAATACTACTAGATGATGTTGCTGTCAACCTTTTATTGAATGATGTTTCTCGAAAATATTATAGCATGGAAATTTTCAACACACTTTCATGCATTTAGCTAATGGTTCTTGTGTTGTGGCATTTTTCCCAATGGTCTTGGCCATCAAAAGGGTAAGTGGATAATAGTGTAAGAGGTATGAGCTCAAATGAATGGAAGACCAAAACTTTAGTTGCTCCTGAAGCCAATGAAAGGTACTGCTGTTCTTAGCTCTACTGTTTTTTCCAATTGGCTTTCTAGCTTTCTTTTGTAAATTCCCATTTTCTGTATTGTTTAACAAAACCTGACATCTTCTTGGTATTGTTTTGTGCTGATGGGACCAATTCTTTCCAGAGGATCATTCAGAATAGCAAGCTACCAATGCATTGTACTACAATACGTGGTGCTGTTCATACTGTGCTACTGTCGTAAGGTATAAGTGCAGTCTAACTATTTTGATGAAAATGCTACAATGCTCTAAATGCATGGTTATTTCAAGATTTAACAGAGCAAATAGATACTTCATTCATTGCCAATGTGACATTAAATTCTCCTTTTTCCTAACCATGAAAAAATAGACACGTCTAATTTCTAAACTGATGAATTGATATAAACTGTCAAGTAAAGTTGATTTGACTTGCTTCAAAACAAGTATGGTTGAGTACAAGTTGGTGTTGCCTTTGTAATTATATTGCACTATAAAGTCTTAGCCTTGCCTTTCGATAGCTAATTTGTGTCTTGACATATTAAACTTGTGATGCCAGCCTATATATGTTTGAATTGCTTTATGCTATTAAGTTGAAAATCTCTTCGTGAAGCTTTATATTGTTTAGATTGCTTGCTCTCAAGGTCTTGGTGACATGTTCTGAAAAAAAAGGTCTTGGTAACATGCTCTTAAATATTATGGCCCCCTCCGTTGGTCAAGTATATGTTCCAAACTCTATAGCCATAAGAAGCATGAACCATATTGTTGGATTTTGTTCTTATTAAATCACTTTAAGAAGGACCATTGCATTGCTCACCCTCTTGAAGGACTTAATTTGTGTGTCTTAGATTGCTTATATAAAAATCATGGTTCAATTATCATTAACTTGGATCTCCTATTGACAGGGTACTTTCATCTGTGCCATTGTTATAGCCTTGTGCCTTTTATTTTAGAATTGTGGGTATTTTCATGTTTCTTAGAACCAATAGATGATTCCGTATTTTGAAAATAAACATAGCACCTTTTTGTTGCCTTGAGTACGTACTTTCTTAGTTAATACTCCCTCCGTTCCTAAATATAAGATCACTTTGGGGAAGTGGATAAGTTCCTAAATATAAAATCACTTCCTATTTTATCTCAAGTTTTGCCCCAAACTACCCTTATACTCCCTCTTTTCATTGAAAACCCCTCCTCCTTTTAAAATTAAGTAATTGAGGGGATTTTGGGAAGATCATGTAATTTTATTGTCTTTCTTAATCTCCCCAAACTAACCAAAGTGATCTTATATTTAGGAACGGAGGAAGTACTTAGATTTATTCCTTTGACAGATTACTGAACCCATTCTTATATGTTGTTTTATTGCTAGTTCAGGATCTTTTTTGAAAATTATGTATTGACTAGTTCAGCTTAGTTTGCCAACTCTTATTTTCTAAATTTAATATGATTTCGGATTATTACTCAAAAGTGAACATATTCCTTGTCATTTCATGAAAAAGTTCTTTTTTGTATCTTGCTTTGGAATTCAGTCCTGTACTATTCTGCCTCACTCTTTATTGCATGTTGCAGTAAAAGAGAAATAAGTAATATATTGCTGAAGGTTTCTTGGGTAGAACATAAGGTGGGTATTTTATTCTTTTGATGTTCTAACTGCATTGAACACCAATTACAATGATAAGACAAGTCTATTATTTTGGGAAGTTAGGCTGCTTCTAAAAACAAAGTGATTGAATTTGAGTGGCTATTGATTAGGTAAAAAATGATTAAAATGGTGTAACCGTCTCCTGAAAAATAAAACAAAAAGTTGATGATGGAGGCATATTAATAATAATGAGGCTGATTATCCAATAATTCTTCTTCTTCTTGCTTTTCTTACTTTATTTTGACTATTTCTTTTTATACATGTTCATTCTTATTGTAGGGTTTTGTATCATTAGCAGGCACTTGATTGGGTTTGTGTTGTTTATTTGTAGACTGCGAATTTGATGCAGTGTCAATTGTCGATTCTTTTAAGCATATTCACCAGGTATTTATAATACCCTTCTATTTTTTTCATCCAAAATATATAATTTTCCCTTCTATATGTTAGTAAAAAAAATGTCGTGGCTCAATCTAATTTGAATAAATTGTAACATTTGATTAAATAGATTCATGTTTCTATCACTTTCCATAAGCCCATCACATATCCTATATTCTAGTTTTGCTTTATACTACCTCCAGTCCTAAATCTAAATATAGGACCTAGATAACTTTTTTTTGGAGAGGTTAAGGTTGCAAAATAGTCTATTAAATGATGACATATTTGATATATTTTTAGATTATCCATTAGTTTACAAGTAAAATAAATTAGTTTAAGAGAAAAAATTAGATAAATCAATTTATAATTAACTTATTTTGCTGTTTTTTAGGATTTTTCAAAAAAGTCAATTAGGTCTTATATTTAGGACCGGAGGGAGTAAAATTTAATGGTCAATCTAAAAATAAAGTGATTGAAGTTGAGTGGAGGTAAAAATGATTAGGTAATTGAATAAAATGATTATTTCAGCCTAAGAACAAAAAGTCAATGATGATTGAGTCACAGTAATGATAAGGAGGCTTATATATTGACATTTTATTTTATAAAGATAGCTCAATATATAATAACAACGTAAACTTTATCCCATTCAAATGGGGTCGGTTACATGAATCACACGACGCCATTTAGCTCGGTCCCTAGTCATTCCTGAAGATAAATTTTTCACTAACATATCTCTTTGAATAACTTCATCCAGAGTTCTTTTTGGTCTCCCTCTATTTCCTATATACGGCTCCCTTTCCATCTGTTCCACTATTCTTACTGGCTCATCTAATTCTCTTCTTTAAACATGCACATACCACCTTAAACGATATTCTCTCATTTTCTCTGAAATTGGTGCTACCCCAACTCTTTCACGAATGTGATCATTACGAATCCTATCTTTTAGTGTATGCCCACTCATCCATCTCAACATTTTCATCTCTGTCACATCCATCTTATGTTCCTGTTGTTTTTTAATTGCCCAACATTCACTATCATATGACAATGCTGGTCTAATAGTTGTTCGATAGAATTCTCCTTTTACTCTAGTTTGAACCATTCGATCACAAATAACCCCAGAAGCTTTTCTCCATTTGCACCAACCAGCCTGAATTCTATTATTGACATCTCCATCTACCTCACAATCTTCTTGAATAATTGATCCTAAATACTTAAACTTATCCACCTGATGTATAACATGCTCTCCTAATTTAATTTCTATGTGCTCATGATTTTGTCTATTGCCAAAACTACAGCACATATATTTCGTTTTACTCCTACTTATTCTAAAACCTTTCGACTCTAAAGTCGTCCTCCATATCTCTAATTTCCAATTAATTTCATCTTTTGAATCCCCTAAAATGACTATATCATCCGCAAAAAGCATGCACTTAGGCTAATTTGTTTGAATAAATTTTGATTAAACATAGATCACAAGTCTATTATTTTTCCCTTTTTAAATCTTTATATCTCTTTTTTTTCCAGAAAAGAAAACAAAAAATATCTATCTTTTTTTGAGTGAAAAATAGACAAAACAAAAGTTTGAAATCATCTTTAAAAAAATGAAATGATCAAAGCTAATCATTTTTCAAGTGAAAATTATTAAAGAAAAATGGAATTTGTAATATCCTATACTATAGTTTTTCTTTACATATTTAATATCTATTCAATTTCATTATTTATTTGAAAAGTCTAATTTTAAAATTTGAGTCTGCATTAAAATAATCAATGAATTCTTATGAAAGTAATTAATCAAGCCACTCTTATTAAAAAAACATTCAGCTCACAAAACGTTTTAAATTACATTGGGAAAATTTTGGAAATAAAATGATGATAAAGGGGAGCGCCTAACAGATTGTCTGATTTAGTTTCAAAAAATTATTATTAAATGTTGCTTAAGATGCAAGCAATCAATGACTATTCGGTTGACTGGCACCTCTCCCCTTCCCGCCAAAAAGCCCATAAAGCCCACTCGCCGTTTCAAATTCTTTGTCTGTCTTCGCGTAAATTCCACGCCCAGACAGACACTATAAAAGCACACCCACTCATACCTCTTCTCTTATTCTCTCTTCCACTTCTACGCTTTCCTCCTTACTTCACTTCGCTTCCTTCTTCTCAATCAAACCAAACCATCGCTACTTCTCCATTCGATTATTGAAATTGAAATTAGGGTTTCCTATTTTGTTTCCTCTCTGCCAAGCATGTTATGTTAGGGTTTGTTGCACAAGCCACTCTCCTCTCCTCTCCTTCTCTCTTCTTCTAGGGTTTTCTCACTGTTAGATCACTCTTCTCGTTTATCTCCTTGTTTCTGTAGATCGAGACTGTACTCTTTTAGGGTTTCATACCTTTTTTTCACTTCTTTTTCTTACGCAACTTTTTCCCCTTGTGCAGGTCTTACTTCCATTAATTTTTTGGCAAGTGCTGGAGCTCAACAACAAATAAATACTCCTTTTACCTCCACCCTTTTATTCCTTCCTTCCTTTTAATAATTCGATTTCACGTCTATTTATAATCATTAGGATGAAGATATAAATTATACTCACTGAGTCCTAAATATAAGAACTAATTCACTTTTTTAGAAAATCCCGTAAAAAGGCAAAATAAGTTAATTATAAATTGATTTACCTAATTTTTTCCCTTAGATTAGTTTATTTTACCTATAAACTAATGTATAATCTAAAAATATATCAAATATGTCATGATTAATAGCCTATTTCGCAACCTTAACCTCTCAAAAAAAAGTTAATTAGGTCTTTTATATTTATGACCGGAGGTAGTATTAATTATTTTGTGCAGCTGACTGTTCCATGCAACTTATTTGACATGGTGACGGTTCGATGTGGACGGACAGTGCAGGAAGATATCTGTTGTGGTCAGTTTCAGTCAATGATGTGGTCTTCAGGTTTAGCTAATTATTTTCATCAACACCTTACAATACAATAGTTGTTACTACTATACTGCTACCTGGCCTCTTTTGTGAGTTCTGAATACATCCTTTTTTTTTAATTTTTTTGAGGAATTGGAGGCTCTTGGCTTGACCTTCCCACTTCTCTCAGGTATACACTCTGTGTGTGTTTCTGAACCTGCCTTTGTTTATTTCATTCATTCTCTTATGAATTGTGCAGTTACTAGAAGAGCCTCTCATGGCTCCAGGAAAGATGCTACATAGAAGCCGCACCATACTTGCTCATCTATCTTATTCGCATGTTGCCACTCAGATATAACAACCGAACTGAATCACATAATATAATGCACACATATTTGGTCATATGCTATCTGATTGGTTCCTTTTCAGGTCTGACCGATCCTCCCTTTTGCTTCTTTTCTGCATGTGTGTAGCTATTCGGCGGTATCTGGTAGCATATCTGAATTTAATAGCTGCTTGGCTTTTAGTTTGATTTTACTTATGTTGGTCACATGTACTCATATTTGATGACTTTGTACAAGTGTATGTTTACAACTAGAAAACACTTTTCTGCATGTTTGAGATGATGTTCTTTTAAGATTTGTGCAACAAATCCCAATCATTTTCAAAACTACTTTTCTGAAGTCAACATATTTTCCGTTTACTGTTTTTGTTTTTTCATAAAGAATCAAGCGGTGTATTTGTTACGTCATGTTTCATCTATGATTATTTTGTCATTCTCAACTTGAAATCTGATTTAATCGTGAATTGATTATCCCACAATTAGTAATGGGTGGAGGTCACATCACCATTGGTAGTGAAAGGTTGTTGCCCGTTAATATTGGCGGTTGGTGGTTTCCTCACTATACTTAGTGATTGGAGACTGCCCCTCAATATTAATTGTTGAAAGGTTGTTGCCCGTTAATATTGGCGGTTGGTGGTTTCCTCACTATATTTAGTGATTGGAGACTGCTTTTCAATATTAATTGTTGAGTAGCCCTTACTACTTCATGAGTGAATGTTTTATGGGTAAATAATCAATTCACAACATTTTCATTAGTTGTTGGGAAGTCAACTTTTCCGATTATTTTCCTTTCATAAAGATTCATTCCATGTATTTTTTTATATCATATTTCATTTATTTATTATGTTGATCATGTCTTTTTTCCCACATATTTTATGCAACTCTTAATAATATATATATGATGTCTATTAAGCCTTTTTTATCATGCATGTACTTTTTACTCTATTTTTAATAGTTTTGTATCGATACTACTTTTTACTCATATTGAAAATACAAGTTTATGTTTGCGACTAGAAAACACTGTTATGCATGTTTGAGATGACGTTCTTTTAATATTTGTGCAACAAATGACAATTGATTTCAATACTATTTTGAAGTCAGTACGATTATTCCTGTTTTCTAACAATTTCTGCATTACCAAGTTTTCTGTTTCTTCAAGTGGTGGGCACTATATCATATATTTTTTTTTGCAAGCTTTGTGTTAATTTTGAAAGCCCACACTTGTGAATTCGTTCTTGTTATATCTTATGTCTTAGTTTTCTGATTCACTCACGTGTTGCTACTCAGATATAACAACCGAAATGTATCACATAATATAATGCACACATATTTGGTCATATGCTATCTGATTGGTTCCTTTTCAGGTCTGACTGATCCTCCCTTTTGCTTCTTTTCTGCAGGTGTGTAGCTATTTGCCGGTATCTGGTTAGAATATCTGATTTCCGTAGTAGCTTGGCTTTTAGTTTGATTTTACTTGTGTTGGTCACATGTACTCATATATGATGACTTTGTACAAGTGTATGTTTACAACTAGAAAACACTTTTCTGCATGTTTGAGATGATGTTCTTTTAAGATTTGTGCAACAATTCCCAATCAATTTCAAAACTACTTTTCTGAAGTCAACATCTTTTCCGTTTACTGTTTTTGGTTTTTTCATAGAATCAAGCGGTGTATTTGTTACGTCATGTTTCATCTATGATTATTTTGTGATTCTCAACTTGAAATCTGATTTAATCGTGAATTGATTATCCCACAATTAGTAATGGGTGGAGGTCACATCACCATTGTTAATGAAAGGTTGTTGCCTGTTAATATCGGCGGCTGGTGGTTTTCTCACTATATTTAGTGATTGGAGACTGCCCCTCAATATTAATTGTTGAAAGGTTGTTGCCTGTTAATATTGGCGGTTGGTGGTTTCCTCACTATATTTAGTGATTGGAGACTGCCCCTCAATATGAATTGTTGAAAGGTTGTTACCCGTTAATATTGGTGGTTGGTGGTTTCCTCACTATATTTAGTGATTGGAGACTGCCCCTCAATATTAATTGTTGAAAGGTTGTTGCCCATTAATATTGGCGGTTGGTGGTTTCCTCACTATATTTAGTGATTGGAGACTGCCCCTCAATATTAATTGTTGAGTAGCCCTTACTACTTCATGAGTGAATGTTTTATGGGTAAATAATCAATTTACAACATTTTCATTAGTTGTGAAGTCAACTTTTCCGTTTATTTTTCTTTCATAAAGATTTATTCTGTGTATTTTTTTACTTCATATTTCATTTATTTATTATGTTGATTGTGTCTTTTTCCCACATATTTTATGCAACTTAATAATATATAATGTCTATTAAGCCTTCTTTATCATGCATGTACTTTTTACTCTATTTTTAATAGTTTTTTATCCATGCTACTTTTTACTCATTGAAAATACAAGTGTATGTTTACTACTAGAATTGTTCTTTTAAGATTTGTGCAACAAATATCAATTGATTTCAATACTACTTTTTTGAAGTCAACATATTTTTCGATTATTCCTGTTTTCTAACAATTTCTGCATTGCCAAGTTTTCTGTTTCTTCAAGTTGTGCGCACTTTATCATTTTTGTTGCAAGCGTTGTGTTAATTTTGAAAGCCCATACTTATATTTAGTTAATTTCAGTTCATAATTATGTATTCATATAGTTTGTCAGCTTTTATTTTTCTAATTGTTTTATGATTTCAGGTTATTATTATTATTAATGTTATTATTATTGTGTTCTTCTCATATTTCTTGTCTATTAATGATTATGCTTTGGAATTCAGTTCTATATTATTCTGCCTCACTCTTTATTGCATGTTACAGTAAAAATGAGGTAAATAAGAAAGTGCTGAAGGTTTCTGGGATATAACATAAGGTGAGTATAATATTCTTTTGATGTTCCAACTACAATCATTAGACAAGTCTATTCTGTTTATTATAGCATAGTTGAAAATTGACATGGATCTTATAGCTATTTTCACTTGCTCAAATGTATGTATTCATATAGTTTGCCAACTCTAATTTTCGATTGTTACTGCACACTGATAAATTCTGAAAGGATTGCGTGAAGGCTGAGTTCCGGAAAGTGGTTAGACTTAGACTTATCTTGTCGTGTCTTAGTCCGTCGAATGACATTGTTCAGGGAACTGAATCTTTATTTGATTAATTGTAGATTGCGGATAAAAGAAGAATGAAAAGATTGCAGTTTTGCATTTGGCATATGCGGGATGACTTGCAATTTTTGGTAATTTTTTGGTAAGCTCTTAATACTGGGCTATTGTTGAGGAAAAAAGTGATTAAATGTGGATAATCTTAATAGTTAAATTCCAGTGACATGGCTGCATGTCCTAAACATACCCTTAATTAATACTAAGATATATTCCTTTGACAGATTTCTGAAACTGTCCTTATATGTTGTTGTATTGCTAGTTCAGGATCTTCTTTGGAAATTAATTATGTATTGATAGTTTTGCATAGTTTGCCAACAGCGATTTTCTAGATTTAATATGATTTCGGATTATTACTGCGAAGTGAGCATATTCCTTGTATATTCGTGATAAAGTTCTATTTTTGTATCTTTTGAATGCAGTCCTATATTATTCTGCCTCACTCTTTATTGTATGCTGCTGTAACAGAACAGAGGGTGAGTATTTTATTCTTTTGAGGTTGTAACCACATTGAACAACTACAATGGATACACAAGTCTTTTGTTTATCATTGCATAGTTTGAAATTGACATGGATTTATAGCTATTTCCAGTTGTTTATTCATAGGTTGTATGTATTCATATAGTTTGTTGACTCTTATTTTCTATCTTTGATATGGTTCTGGATTCTTATTTAGAAGTAAGCATGTTCCTTATCTATTCATGATTAGGTTCTATTTTTGTATCTTGCTCTGGAATTCAGTCCTATTTTATCATGCCTCACTCTTTATTGCATGTTGCAGTAAAAGAGAAGTGAATAAGAAATTGCGGAAGGTTTATCATAGATGATGAGTATTTTATCCTTTTTATATTCAACTTCAATGAACACCAACCGGCAATGAATAGAAAAGTCTATTGTTTATCATTGCATAGTTAAAAATTGAGAAGTGAATAAGAAAGGGCTGAATGTTCCTTGTCTATTCATGATTAAGATCTAATTTTGTATCTTGCTTTGGAATTCAGTCCTATACTATTATGCATTGTTAGAGAATAGAAAATAAATAATTATTAGGAGATCTTTGATATTTAAGTATTAGGAAATATTGTTGATTTTCAATCAATTAGGATCTCTTTAAATTAGGCATATCAGGTTAGTAGGAAGTCTAGAATCTTCTTTGTTATTTGTGTGTGTGTGTGTGTTTTTTTATATCAATAAAGTTGAACCTTTTTGAGATAATTCATCCTATGGTTCTCATCCTATGGTTCTAACAAGCCTCACTCTTTATTGCATGTTGCAGTGAAAGAGAAGTTAATAACAAAGTGCTGAAGGTTTCTGGGATAGAATTGATCTTGAATTATTTTTTTTTCTTTTGATGTTTAACTTCATTGGACATCAACTGCAATGAATAGAAAATTCTATTGTTTATTATTGCATTGTTAAAAATTGACATGAATCTTATAGCTTTTTGTAGTTGGTCAAATTCATTTTCCAACTTTTATATCCTAAAGTTTAACTTGATTTCGGATTATTACTGAGAAGTAAGCATGCCCCTCTTCTATTGATGATTAAAGTGATCAACCACAATGAATAGACAAGTTTATTGTTTATGATCACATAGTTAGAAAGTGACACGGATTTTATAGCTCTTTTCAGTTGCTCATATGTTTTTATTCATATTGTTTGCCAACTTTTATGTTCTAAATGTAAAATGATTTTGGATTATTACTGAGAAGTTCCTTGTCTATTCATGATTTAGTTCCTTTATTGTATGTTTTTTTGCGATTCAGTCCTATAATATGCTGACTCACTCTATTTCATTGTTGCAGTAAAAGAGAAGTAAATAAGAATGTGCTGAAGCTTCCTTGGATAGAACTGAAGGTGAGTATTTTATTGTTTTGATATTATATTAGCTACCTTGGATGCTCATACTTATTATCAATGGGAAGTTTCTATAACTATTATAAATTCATCTCAACCAATGAATGATGTTGTGCATAACGAAGTTAGAGAATGATGTTAACCCCATGCTATGAAGAGTTGTATGCGGTTTTTTAATTGAAAATTGATGGATCTTTGTTCTTGTATGAATTTAATGGGTGATGACATGATGTGACTACACTTTATTTAATTGAGTTAGGAGGACATAGATTGTTTGTTCTAAATTTTTCCAATTGCTTATGTTGTCTCTGAATACAAATTCTTATTCAACATTTTAGATTCTTCATCTATATTTTTCCAATTGCTTAAGCCGAGACTACTGACATTTATTTCAAGGACTAAAGTGTAAAAATGACAATGTAAAATTTTTTGGAGCAAAACTACCCGTCGAATTTTTAAAGTGGGGTAAAAATGGTCAGCACAATTATGTTTTAACTTTTTACGCGTCATCTTCTGCCGATTCATATCTCACTAAAATATGTGGCAAACTTTTGTATTTATTTGCACTTGTGTGATGATGATGCGACATAGGATGATGAGTGAAAAAAATAAAATAATTAACTGTGATGGTCATTTCTGCCCCAATTTTGAAATTGCATTGGCAGTTTTGCTCCAAAAAATTTTACATGGTCATTTTTGCACATGAACCCTTATTTCAATTATTTCAATGGCATGAAGGCTTCACGGATTCATAAAAAATAGATGATAGCTTTTTTCAATATAGTTTGAATTAAAGTCTTAGCTAGGAAAAAGACTTTGTTATTTGTGTTGTAGTTCTAATTGCCATGATTATGGATTATGTGCATACTATGATTGGTATAATTGGGTTACCATGTGGGAATGTGTATTGTCTTCTTGATTCTATGGAACTCAATTTTGATGTAACTCAATTTTTATTCTGTGTTGATTACTAAGACATGCTCAAGTAACTCAATTTCGATTGCTAGAAGTCATTCTGAAAATTTGATGTGTTGATACTGCTAGGTGTCCTAGTATAGTTCAATCATGTGTTTGTAGAAACTTGATTTTTTCTGTTTGTACTCTTGACTATGAATTTAAAAGTTTTGACAATTTCTTGCTTTCAAGGTGTTTATGCTTTGTTCCAATTGAAAATTATGTTAGTGGGAGAATATATTGGATATATTAATTGGAAACTTTGTTATGTTACTAGTCTTGACTGTGCTTTTATCATAGCTGCTTTGCTTCTTTGAAACCAGATTATTGTTCTATTGCTATGTTTCTAAACCAGAATTTGATGTCACTTTGCTATGGGTGAATTTGTTGTCATCTAAGTCTTTTTGTGACAAATTTTGGAATTGCAAATAGTTTTTTTGAATGTTTTGGGCTCTTTACATTGGGGTAACCCAATACCTTGAGCCACCACAAAAGATGGTAAAGGTGGTCTCTTCAAGAGAAGAGACACTTGAGAAGGTCATTCTTTTCATGAAAGGATGAGAAATACAGTTTCAACACCTTTCATCAATGTAAACCCACCAGGCTTATTCCTTCCTTTCTTGCTCCTTTATTTTTGGAGAGATTGTTAGTGGTTATAAGTCTTCCTTTTATATTCGTACTTTTGTTTTCGATCCTCTATAGAATGTTTTCTTGCGTGCTCGATACCCCCTTGTTTCAATTTTAAAAAATTATCTAAAATCATCGCAAGTTAGAAAGGAAAAAAGTTTGCTTCAAATTTTAAACCATCTTCAATGCGTTTTCAAATATGAAAAAAGAAAATGATATGATAAAAAGTAATCGAGGACTTTAAATCAACTGCCAACAAATCATAGAATTTTCACTTTATTGGATATTGGCAATGTGACATGTCATATCAATGCATTGAGGGTGTTGTGTGTAATACACTAATACTTCATTCGGTCTTAATTATAAGAGTTGATCTTTTAAAAATTTCAAGGATTCGAAATACACAAATTCAAGTTGTACAAAGCTCTTTTGTTAAAGAGAATAACAACTTGTGTAGTTCATACTTCTCAATGGGAATGGAAAATTTAGTTTTTTGATCTTTCATGGGTTGCCAACTTAGTCGACTATTTATTAATCATGAGGGCCTTTACTTATTTTTATTTTTTTAAAAGAGTATTTGTGGATGGATTATTAGTGGTAACTAGCAGTTTCTCCCGTGCATTGTACAGGGGTTTCCCGCGCTCCGCTCGGTTTTGTTTAAAAATTAGCATTAACAAAAAAAACTATTATCTAATCTTAACCTTAGAAGGAAGAAAATTTCAACGACAACTTCTAGTTTACATTAACAAATGACCATTTTCCTGTAAGTTATAATGAAAATTGAAATTAAATCTAACTGAACACATCTTCCCTATGTGAAGAAATTTGTGTTCTATATCTACATGGAACAACTTCTAGTTTGCACGGGAGAGATAGACAAATAAAAAGACACAATAAAACATTTAAAGATATATGTTAAGTAAAAAACAACTCTTCTTTATATAACTTTTTTTTATTTTTTTTTAACAAATTTGCACTAAAAAAATATATGACAAATTTTTTTAACTAAAATATCGGTGAAAAAAATCATATAATAACTAATTTTTTTAGAAAAAAAGGAAAAAAATAATATACTATATTATTTTCAAGGCAAATTCACAAAAAAAAATATTTGACCAAAATAAATTAGTCCAAGAAAGTAAAGAATACGTAGCCCAAATAGGGAAATAAAAAGACACAATAAAATATTTGCAGATATATATTAGGTCAAAAAGATCATCATAATGGCAACACTAAAGATATAAATCTTTAAGGCAAATTGAGACAAAAAAAATATGTGACCCAAATAAATTAGCCCAATAAAGTAAAGAATACGTTGCCCAAATAAATTCGCACAAGAAAGCAATCACATACAATAGTAATAGAGAATGTCAATCAATGCACCAAAATTTGCTCATGAACAAATTTTTTAACAAATTTGCACTAAAAAAATATATGACAAATTTTTTTAACTAAAATATCGAGTGAAAAAAATCATATAATAACTAAATTTTTTTAATAAAAAAGCAAAATTTAAAAAAAAAACAAAAAAAATATTAATAAAACATTTTTTAAAAAAAACAACTTTTTTTTAAAAAAATTAATAATAAATTTTAAAAATAATAATAATAATATATAATATTCCACCAAAATCACTGTTCATGAACAGTGCTTATGAACAGTGATTTTGGTGAATCACTTTTATGCTATATATTGATGATAGCTTATTAATCTTTTTTGAGTCATTTTATTTGGTTTCTTTAGTTGGAATATTGTCTTGTTTTAACCCTTGTTTTATTTACACATAGCTAAGGATGAAGGTGCAATTATTTTGGCAATATTTGTTGCGGGAATACATTAAGGCAGCTCTTGTTCTTTCTCATACAGTAATCATGAGAGGTTTTCACTTGCTATTTTTTATGGGAAAATAGGAGGTGTGAAGGGTTTTTTTTCAGAGGTGAAGTGATTATTAGTAGTATGACTTGGTGTTATTTGCAACAACGAATCTTTCTTATGTTTTGTTATTTCTATGGACTATGTTTTACTCTTCAAGTAACCATTCTAAATCACTAGGTACTCTATACTAATACCGGGTACAATTTTTACCCTTGAAGTAACCAAAGTGGTTCAATTTTATCCTCTGACGAATGTAATGTTGACACGTATCGTCCATGTGTCAACATTACATTCCACGTGTCAACATCGCATTCGCTAGTGAGTAAAATTGGATGACTTTAGTTTTTAAGGGACCGGAGGTAATACACCAAAGTGGTCCAATGTTAGTTTAGGGTGTCTAGTGGTGTACATAATGCTTACTTGAGGGTAAAATAGGATCATTACCCTATTTTTATTCATGTTCCTTTAACTAGAATGTTTTCTTGTGTTTTTCATATTTTCTCCTTGTTTCATTTTTTGAAGAAATCATTGTTAGTTAGAATTTTGATTGAAAATAAATACCCTAACTATTAATGTGTTTTTGATACATTAAAACACAATGTGACATGGCCTATTAATGTGTTTTTGACATATTAAAACACACTCACATGACAGAAGCAATAATGACAGTAAAACCAAGTAAAACCAATTGTGTACAATCCATGAATATTTCAAACTACTAGATCTCGTGTTGAGATGCTTGTCTTATCACTAATATGAAAAAAAGACATGTATTGTATCAAAAGAGTGTTGTTCTCGTTTGGTTGCAATTTGACTTTTTCAAGTCTCGTTTGTTTTTAAAGATTAAATGTTTTATTAACCATATAATAATCGGTATGTTTTCGCATTAGATCATTCTCAACTACATGGATTAAAGATAATTGTGTCGTGCATAGTTGATGGCGTTTATTTAGAAAAGCGGTGCTATATGTTAGTGCCGGCGCATCCTGAAACAAACGCTAGCATATACTTATATACTTTATTGCGTCGCTTTTCTTAGTAAAAGTTATTATAGGTGCAATTTTATAAAAACTTTGAAGTTAGTGTCTATCCCAACACGCATTGGTTGCTTCTTTCTTCATTTCTTATCTCTCTTTCATTCTCCCACATGAATCACGTTCTTTGACATTTTTTGGAGACAGAGTACTATATGGATATGGTTTGTATAGATATTAACAATCACTTAGCTTTTTTCAATATTCTTAAAAGAAGTTAAGTTAATGTTTTACCATTAAACTCTATTGGTCTTTACTATGAATTTGATGGTTTTTACATGGAATATAGTTTTTTTAGATATGATGCGAAAACACATAATTTTTGGTGTTCATAATACCAAATGAGTATGACTCCACTATTATACAATCCTTTCTGGATGAGAAGTACTTTGTTTTATTCTTTGTTACTCCTTTAGGTCTGTAATTTTTTTTTTCACCTTCTATGTATTATGATACTATTAAAAGAAATATTCAAGAATTAATAAATATGAAATAGAATTAACGGCAAAATAGGAAGAAATATGTTAAATGACGAGATAATGTAAGAGTGAATTTTTATATGTTAGACAAAGTAGCTGGTTGATAAAAAATACTACCTTCGGTCCTAAATATAGGACCTAGATAACTTTTTTTTGGAGAGGTTAAGGTTGCAAAATAGTCTATTAAATGATGACATATTTGATATATTTTTAGATTATCCATTAGTTTACAAGTAAAATAAACTAGTTTAAGAGAACAAATTAGATAAATCAATTTATAATTAACTTATTTTGCTGTTTTTTAGGATTTTTCAAAAAAGTCAATTAGGTCTTATATTTAGGACCGGAGGGAGTAAACTATATATAAAAGCCTCTTAATTGAACTTTTGGCAACAATTTCATCTCTATTTTCACACTAAGAAATAATTATAGAATCATGATGCCAATTTGCTTCCGTTGGTGACTTAAGATAAAAGATGTTGCTACTGATAATGACAAGTCTTTAACATCATTATGTTGTGTCACTCTATTTCTTCCAGGTCACTCATGTTTTGTTAACATACACATTGTAATATCATATGGTATGATTACTTTTACAATTATAATGTATACATAAAGTTTTAGCTCAATACAATAATTTAGGCCTCAAATTTAACTATTTGTTTTCGCCTTAATTAGTATGTATATCACATTGTTATTTTCTATATCAGATTCATTTGTATAGAATTCATGACCATAACAAAATGTATATGTATAAACCAACGAAGCTACCAACATCTTTCTTCCTTGTAAGAGGATTTATCACGTGGGTAGCTACCAACAAAATAGTTTATGTGATGCTTAGGAGTTTTTGTCGGCGAGCACCTCTGTACAATTCTCTCTACAATGTCGTTTCATTTCATATCAAATTTTGAACTGTTACAAGTATTTCTATGGCTCTTTCATAGATGGCCATGCCTCTGCTTTCCCCTCTCCTTCACTTTCTTCCGCATTCCTACCTTCCTTCCCTTGAAGTTGGTTTTTTAAAAAAAAAAATGCAGCATTTTGAGTCATGTCAGGTTCTCCTTATCATCTTGGTTGTCTTGTTTTTCATGGATAAGCGGTTTCATCTTCTCTCCCTTTAATTTGAATCATGGTTTTGACCAAAAAAATTGAGTCGTGTTTTTCCTATATCGCACCTAATTGTGGATATATGCTCGTGTGAGGCCCAATTGTTTTTGGTCACTTTCTTTTTCATTATGGGTTGAAAGGCTAAAGTACAGACTCGATTCTTACTTCAAATTTGAAGTGATCATGACTCGTGATTAATGAAACGATGCTCTAAAGGTATCACCACTGAATTAGAATCCCACCCTTATGATGGTCTCTTTGCTTGTTATTCTTTGGTCCCTGAACCCCAATAGGCTCGTCGATGAACAAAGTCTAAAAGCGGGCTCATTCTAGATTTCATTTTCTTAAAAAGTTTCCTCCAAGCGATTAATAAAATATTTTGGGTAAAAATTTAATTTAATGGGTTCTTTAGATGGTGTTAACATTTTTGAAGACTTCCTTCACACTTTAGATCCTTTGTTTCACCTCAAAATTGTTGTTTTGTTTTCAAGCTTGGTATTCAGATGTTTGCAAATTTGGTATTAGTATCTCCACTTTTTTTGGACGAAATAGTATCTCCACTTTAATATGAAATTAAAATGAAGTTGCCTAACCCACAATAAATGTGCATTGATATTAAATACTCTATTGCTTAGTGATTAACTATAACAATGTTTTGTTTTATTTAGTTCGTGAACGCGCAATGCCAAAACGCTCCACTTTTGCTTCTTCGGTGCCCCCATCACAAAGAATTAAGAAAGTTATGAAGACACAGTTGCAGGATTTTCCAATTTGCAATGATCCAAAAGAAGATTTAAAAGAATAATTGTTAATAATAAATTGACAACCAGATTGTCTAAAATTCAGACCTAGACGGAAATGACATAGATATAGAATCGATAGCTAATCCGCTTGTTTAAAGTTTGGTGGTGACCCCACTTCTAAACCTATCAAACTTTTTATCATTCACCCGTTTTTTTGGCTAATTTATCATATTCACAAATAAGGGGAAACAACTGAAAAGAGCAAAGCATGATTAACGTCATTTGGTCTATGCTAGTTTACAATCATTAAGGCTCTCCACTCCTTTTGATTGGGGACTAATAGTTTAATTACTGATGTAGCTTTTATGAAATTTTAAGCATTTCTTTACTCTTAAAATGTTAAATTAATAGTTGGACAAAGGTCCTTAAATACCCATCAACTTACATAAGAGAAGCTCCCATAGCCATGCATGAACTTATTTTGGGATCCTAAATAGCCATAAACTATTATTTAGGAGTGGTCTTGAGCGAAATTGACGGTCAAAGTTTAACATCGTCAATTTTGACTGTCAATTTTTTTTAAGGGTGTGTGACAGTGTTAAGGTTAATTAGACAGTCAATTTTGCTCAAGACCGCTCCTAAATCCCAGTTGATGGCTATATAAGGTCCTAAAATAAGTTAATGAGTATAGGAACTCCTATATATATGATATAAGTTTATTGGTATTTAAGGACCATCACCCTTAATAGTTTAGTTGTTTTTAAGTAGATGTAAAATTGTATAGCTATTTAAATGCAATAAATGTGTTCCTTTTCATTTTTTACTAGAATATTCTTATGGAACAAGTTGCAACAAAAAGACCCAAAAAAATAAGCACAAAAACTGAAATACCATACAACCAAACTGAAAAAAAATTGGTTTTCAGTTTTGTTCTAGTTCTTCATGGCTTTCAGTTTGGCTTCTCGTTTACTCACCTCTACTTTTGATAATTGATACTCCTATATTGCAATTAACTACTTTAAATGAATTATGACAATCAACTAAAACCAGTTGTTTATCTCTCAAAGGTAAGGATATTAGATAGGGAAAACATTTTTTATACAAAGCATGTTATATTATATGCAACATTAGGGAATAATAAGGAGCGAGGGACTAATTAACTTTGATCATGATGTAATTATTTGATCACATGCATATGGGGTGCTCTAAGCGCAGTTTGAAAGGTCACAAACGATAATGGAACAGTTAAGTAGTTAACGAAAGAGTTAGGTCTCATTTAAAAGCTCCATTGAAACTGACAAATAAGAGAATCTATGACTTGAATTTCATTCTCAGACGCACAAAAGATTAATTTATATTAATTAATAAATTGTGTTCGTTTTCAATTCATTGTGGTGTCATACGTGAATTCATAAAATATGATAGTAATAAAAAATTTTGATTTCCAGTTATATGTACCCTCATTTATTTTTGCTAATTTACAACAGTGAGAAGTTAAATAATGCATTTTCTCCTTCACCATATTTATCCCAAGAACCAGAGAGTATTTGAAAAATGAATTCCGGTCACATTATAAACCAATGCAGACATAATTATTTTTATTGCTCCCCTTTTCCTTTATGTGTGCGTGTTGTGTGTGTGCGTGCATGTATGCACGTGGAAAATATCAGAATGTAATGCTTTTATCATAATAGATCGTGTAAAGGTGATTTAATCAAAACCATGTTTCAATCGGAGCAAAATATAAAGTGGAGAACCAAAAATGTATGTGAAATATTCCTTATATGATTAATTACCACATCAAGCTCCGTTAACACATGAGAATCGATCCAAAAAACCTTCAAAAACCCACAAGAAGCCGTACTGAGTCTCAAGCATATTGATTAATTTTCAAATTGTTTTTGTTTAAACTTTAAACCCTAACAATTGATCTTGATATATAGTGAGTTGTTGCATCATAAACCCTGATAATTAATTATAATTTCAAAGAGATGGTGTGGTCCGTACGCTTATTAATCTAACTGATGTAGCGTCAAAAGCGTTTTGTCTGAACTCTGAAGTTTATATTTGTTGAAGCGAGAGTAGTGAGATGTTGATTTGTCATAATGTCCACCACCTTTTCTTGTGAATAAAGATGTGATTTTGGAAGCATGCTCTTCCCTTTTCCTCGTTTGTGATCATCGCTTGTGTCCCCAGTCATGACCTTGACCTTTCCTGGATCAATTTGCATTCATTGCTCTCTCTATTAATTACTAATTTACTATATGTACATTCAATACTCAAAACGCCACACTGTGGTTTTTAAACACAATCATTACTTCATGATTATTATTAATTGATTTGCATTGCATGTATCTTTTCATTCTCATACTTGCATTCATAAAGTTCAGTACTGTTTTTAATATATATCTTGTCTATTAATATTTAAATTAAACTGATATGAAGTAATTCTACCTTGAGATGAATTGTTGGTGAGTCAACTTCCTTCTTCCCTATAATTTATTCACAGAGAAATATATGCTCTAATATACTAAATATGAGACTTGTTTTGGACAAGTAAGGTCTGTCAAAATATAATACCTTTTTCTAATATTACCTCCGGTCCTAAATTTAAGACCTAGTTGACTTTTTTGGAGATATTAAGGTTGCGAAATAGACTATTAAATCATGACACATTTGATATATTTTTAGATTATACATTAGTTTATAGGTAAAATAAACTAGTCTTAGAGAAAAAATCAGGTAAATCAATTTATAATTAACTTATTTTGTTTTTTAGGATTTTCCAAAAAAGTCATCTAGGTGTTGTAGTTAGGACCAGAGAGAGTATTAATTATTTTTTCCTAGATTATCCATATTGATGATCCTCAATAATATGTGTGACACTTTCGTAATATTATGTGATTCTAACTAAGTTAATTAATGCTTTTAATTTGATCAGATATGGTAAACATATCTTATTATTTGTTTGTTAATGTCCATATTTAATTTGTTGCTTAGTGTAAGAGAAAATTAATGAATTCTTCACGCACAACTTTGTCCCCATGTCATTTAGTTTCCAGTGCGTTGGTTATGACTTATGCGTACTTAATTTGGTTTCTAGCTTCCACTAGTTATTATAACATTTTCCTGTGATCAAATTAAAAGTTGATTTAACCTTTTTGTTGATTTCATTAATTGAACCTTAATTAAGTAGGGCCATTCCAAACTTCGCATTATTACTACAGTCGCGCTGGTACTAGCATGGCGATAACCAATTATCTAATTTTAAAAGCCACACTCTGATCTGAAAAAAGGAAATTATTCTGCAAGTTAGACTCGATTTGCAGTTTGAATGTTGGATTAATCTAGAGACTGATAAATATTCCAGAATTTTATATAGTTTACTTGTGAAAGGAAATATTTGTGTCGTTCTCACCAACTAAATCATCGATGGCAGACTTTGCGTTTGGCGAAAGGTTAATTATGCCAATATTATTATAATATAATCTTCTAGTTTATGTAACAGCCGGGAAGCTTTTTTCTGAGCAAGAAAACAGGCATAGGGTAAAATTTTAAGGTCGCTACTCGGTGCAAACCGACAGCTTGCTTATGTGAAAGAAAAAATCACATAAGCCAACCGATCTAAATAAGCCAACCGATCTATTCCGTAGTTCCCCATATTTGATTTTTTTGTTATAACTTTTATGGTTTTATATTTGATATGAATATATAATTATATATATGGACATACTATGACTATATATGTAGAGTAACAATGCTATATGGGAGAACCAACATATATAGAGTTGGTTCGGTTTAAAAATGTAAGGCTCTGCGGATCATTCTATTTTTAAGATAATTTGAGTCTTATATGAAGGTAGCCACAAATCTCATATTAGATTATTGGTCAATTCTTCGGATATATTTAGTACTCTTTTCTTAAAATTAAGATATGGTTGATTTTTTTTCAAATCATATAAAAATTAAATAAATTACTTATAAATTGATTTTCATGATTTTTTCTATACACAACTTTATTAAATTTATAAAACATATATAAAATATAATAATGAACAAAATACAATGATTAAGTCTTGTTTGTCCACCTTAATTTCTCTAAGAAAAGGGGAGTAATAGGATTAAAAAAACGCCTAATAAATACCGAATATATAGTGCGAGAATGAGAGTGAGAGAGTTGATAAAGGGTCATAATCACTTGGGTTGACTTGCTTGGGTTATACACATCACCTCCAAAAGCGATGTGAATGTGTACTTTTTTTTTTTTTTGAGGATAAATGTGTATTTTAAACATAGATAAATTTATAGCTAGGGCTAGCTTGCTTTTAGAAATGGTTCGACAATCAAACACTAATTCCTTTTCACATGATATATATCATCATCAATAGTTCCCTTATCATCGCCGTAATATATGATTGCTGATTGCGCTGTAAAGTCATGTGTGTTTTAAGTAAAAAAGTTATTATCATGCTCCTGTGAGTTTTACTTTTACCAGCACAGCACGTCATGTCCTGCTGTTAGTTCTACACGGTATACTACTACATAGCTTGGCATCTTTAATTAGATAGCGACCTCCTTTATTAATTGATTATTCTGAAAACTTCGAACAAACAACGTCGTTATACATATAAGTAGCCATAGGATGACACTTGTTTGGAGATGCAAGTGAAACGCATCACATACACACAAAGGCAAGAAAAAGGGAAGGATCTAAAAGACGATAATAAGTTTTTTTTTTTGGTAATCAAAAGACGATAATAAGTTGTTGACTCATATTTGCATCTCATTTGGTGGAGGAGACATGAAAAGAATTCTTGTTTGGGATATAAATAGAAAGGAACATATGGTGGGTTAATTAGAGCGAACAAGGAAGCACGCACGCACACACATATAGTGTGTGTGTGTGTGTGTCCAAACAAAAGTATTGAATATATCTACTTTATACCAACGCCGTGCATGTCTCTTTCCCCCACTATCCCCCACCCACACACCTCTTTACATATATATTATCTATGTGTTGTTGTGGGGGTGGTGGTTCCTACAAATTAATTAATTGATATTTAATGGTAGTATTTATTATTTAGTGAGAAAAGCTTAGTAGAGCTTAATTATTCTCAATCTATGTGGAATGCAAATGGGACTGGTTTCGGTACGTGCCCCTACACTAGATTTTCCACTTGGACCGGCGGCCTCCACCCTTTAGCTCTCCACGCGTCACCAAATAATAATCCCACCTTCACCAATTCATTGATCATTACTTTCATTTTAATTCACGATATTGTCCTGGGTTATGTATATGAATAGATATATACTGAAATACCCATAATTCATGATTATTTAACCAAAAATACATTCACACGGTGAGATGCATGCATTATGTCATCAGCATGTTAATAGTATCAGTGAACAACAAGCTAGAACTAGGGTATGAATTTTTTTTTTTTCATTCCACGACGTCTCTTCATTTCTCAGGACTAAGAGCTAATCAATCATCATGTTAACACTGTAGATTTCATGTTTTATATGTATCTTCATTAATATATAGAAAAACGATTAGATAAGATATATCTGGAAAATCAACGTATATTTGTTACAAATAACTTATTTAACTCGTTTATAAAAATATTTATGAATTAATTTTCTAAATCGCGTTGAATTGGTATTATATTGGATGAGAAATCCTAGAAAGCTTAGACCTTGGCCAAAGGGAAACAGGGTATGTGAACTTTAATGATTGTCTTTACTAGTATACTGGATTGTTACTTTGTGAGGTTTCTTAAAGAGGAAGGAGTGAGTGATTGTCCATAACGGGTCCCATTATACCACAACATATAATATGACACAGTTTCAGAAACCACTACACTGCTCAAAGTTGTCTTTTTTTTTTTCCGAGATGGGACACCAAAATCTCAAGACCAGGTTATCCACACAGGATAACTATAATAAAGTTGCTGATTTGTTGAGACTTGGTAAAATTAGAAAGAAGAATCACTTGGGATATTCTTGCCTGTTTATCTGCAAAGTTGAATTTTTAATAAAACGAAAAACTTTGCCGTCTTTATAACCTTAGTGAGGAAGCAAGATTCTGAGGAATCTAATCATGAATATTCGCATTCCTCTCACATGCAAGCTAAGCTTGTCACCTAGTCCTGTCATAATTATTATTAAATTCTCTGTGAGAAAAAAATTCAGATAAAAATTGTTGATTAGTTTAAGTAATCTATAATTGGTAAGCTTCCAAACCTCCCGGAAGTTGGATCAAAGAGATAATTAACATTAGTCAACAAGGTCGAACATTCTCTAAAGTAATTAGCTAGCAAGTAACCATATACTTAATTAGCTTACCTTTTTTTATTAGCAATATACGTACGTAGCTTACATTAAACTGCAAAAAAAATCATATTTTGATATGACTGACTTGATTTGTAATTTAATAGCGTGAGTGAGCTACCTACATGCATGAGACCATTGATCAATCACGCCAATATATACTAACTTTTAACCTCAAACCTAAACTTCCAAACTCTCCTCCCTCCCTCCCTCCCTCCCTCACTATCCAATAAATTACGCCAATAAAAAAAAAATAAGAACTTGGGGGAACTAAGGATCGGAGGAAAGATATCAATGGAGACGGTCTTCGGTCGGACTAACCCTAAGAGCTAATAGCTTAATACCAAGAAAGCCAGAAGAAAAAAATAGTGCCGCTTTGAGGGAAAAAGGAAAAAAGAAAAACAATAACGACAGAGCCTATACACTAGTATCAAAATGTGGTCCTACTCCTACGCATCAAGATTTCACCTTTTGGTTTTATGTCATGTCATTGATCTAGTGGTTTTCAAAATAATTAAGGTGTACACACACATGGACAGTTAGTTATATAATAGGGAAAAAGACAAATAAAGTCAACTAAATATGCAAAAGGATAATCAATGTGCCTAAATTTCTAAAAGGACAGCAAAGGTCATAGAGACTAAATTAACCACTACAGTATTCCCAGAAGTGCACTTGTGTAGTTAATGAGAATATTGTTGGGGTTAACTGATATGCTCTATTTACTAACTTGAATGAAACAGTGGTTAATATGCATGTGGTTAATGAGAATTAGAGGTGTAAGTGAGCCGGACCGAACCAGACTTTGCCTAAATCAACGTGAGCTTGTAATGCAATTAGAAAATATAGGCATGAGCCTAGATGTATGCTTTTTTCAGAAAAAGTCTAGGCATGCGAAACATATTAAAGGACTGAAAGGTAAGCTTTTTTAAAGGTATAGTTACAATGTAGGCCTTTTAAAAACCTACTATGAATTTAGGCCTCTAAAATGATTTAACCCTTTTAAAGGATTTAAGTCTTTTAAAGGCCTATATATCAAGTTTAAAAAGGTCATAAATATGACACATTAGTCACAAACTTAACACAATCATCATTAACACCATTCTTACTATGCACCATAAATATGATGTGGGTTTTACTAATATTATTATTTTATTATTAATAGTACTATTAAATGGGTTAGGCCTGAAGGCTTTTAGGCTTGACTTTACTGAAATAGATCTGACATTTTTACATAAAAAGACTTGTAAGTAGGTCTGAGCCTAAACTTTTTATTTAAAAGGTCAGACCGAGCCAGACCCTAAATAGGCCGGGTCATAGGCCGCCTGTTTACGGCCTGACTCATTTCCACCCCTAATGAGAATGCTGCAATGGTAAATTAGTGGTAGTGTCTTTAGTTGTTCTTTTGGAAATTTATGCATCTTTATTGTCCTTTTACATATTCATACAACTTTATTTGTCTTTTTCCCTATATAATATGTCGAATATAATAATAAAAGCTCAAATAGAAGACATTAATTTCCAATTAGAGGATCCAGCTAAACCCCAATTAGCTTATCTATATATCTATTATGTTAAAACAGTGAAGCTCAAAGTGGTACCGTGGACAAGACATGCAACTACAAAGTATTATAATGGATTATAATCTGCTTAGGTGTTCCAGTGGATCATGATGGAGAGAGCCAACTACAAAGTCCCATTGATAAAAACATAAAATTTCGCAGTTACTTTCTCCTTTAAGTTTCATTTACCAAATATAGGACTAAATGAAATTAAGATTGTTGATCAATCTAAAACAAAAAACAACTATTTAGTTTGCAACTTACATTGGGAGTTCAGTAATTATTTTGTTTCCTCTGATAATGTTCCATCATGCAAGATTGAGAATGGTTTCTCCAACATACACACGCACACGCACACACAAAGAACTCGCTCGTTTAAAATAAAATAATTATTTTAGTTAAACTTCACGAAAAACATTATCTGGGAAATCTTGACCTCAATATATACGAGGTTTTTACTGAAAGAAAATTTTAAATTTCCTCTTTGGCTTATTTTAATAAGTTGAGTAATTTGAAATAGCTTATTAAAACAAACTAAGAGGTATTTGGGTCATTTTCTTTTAATTTGACTTTGAACAGGACAGATAGGTCATTTGCATTGGGTGATCAATTTCTACTTTTGGTGATCAAAATGTCATTTTGCTAATCGGGTTTCCAGGATTTTTCCTAATTTTTATTTTCGCCATTAATTTGTTAATACCATGCTAGTACTTCTCCAATATACATAATGTCCCATGATCAGATTCTCCACACACACACACACCCTCCTACCTCCATGGTATACTTTTGGTGGTACTCTCTTCCTCGACCGCACGGACTAGTTAAGGATTAGATAAACAGTATGTTTATTTGACACAGCAGCATATATGTTTACAGGGGCGTGATGAGAATGGTGGGCGAGGGACATGGACAATTTTCCATGTATTTGATAATTAGAAGAAATTATGTATTCACTCCGGTCCTAAATATAAGACCTAATTGACTTTTTTGAAAAATACTAAAAAAAAACAAAATAAGTTAATTATAAATTGATTTACCTAATTTTTTCCCTTAAACTAGTTTGTTTTACTTATAAACTAATGGATAATCTAAAAATATATCAAATATGTCATGATTTAATAGACTATTTTGCAACCTTAACCTCTCCAAAAAAAGTCATCTAGGTCCTATATTTAGGACCGGAAGTAGTATTAAATAATGTTCATTCTTACTAATGCTATTAAGCGCGATATATTTCTTTTTTTTTATTACAAAACGCCATATATTTCTAAGGTCAAGACACCCGATTGTTTTTGTGGTCAGTAAGCATTTAGGCTTTTAGAATATTTCCTATGTTACATTCTGCGTCTTAAAATATTTTACCATACATCGATGTGGATGTACCATTTAAAGTATTTCTTATGTTACACCCTGCGCATTAAAAATATTTTGATATATTAATTAAAAGATATCTGAAGATGCTGGACATATTTTTTAAAAAATCACATAATACTTTAAGATATTAGATGTAAGCTAAAAAAAATTTAAGACTGCTCGAACTTCAATCCTAAATCACATCCATCTTTAACACTTTATCATATCCATTCGATTCATATTGATCTCAATTTTCAGGGCGAGGTTTAATGGAAAGATAAACCAAGCAAAAGAACATGTCATGCATTAAAATAAAAATAGTAAATGATGAACACTTGATTCAAAAAGGTAGGAGGTTGTATCCTCTTACCTATAGGTTTTGATGAGTTCAAACTTCAGCAATGCAACAATGTTAAATACTGTAAAACATTCTTATGGTTTTGTCTGAATCGATATATATGCTGGACCCATGAATGTTCAACATTAAAAAAAAAGGAAAATAAAAATCAGCCACATGAGAATTAAGTTTGACAATTTATCGTTATTGCTTGACAAATAATTGGGAAAAACTACATCACCCTTTAATCAAGTTACATTTGAGTATTGTTGTGCTTAATTAAGAATATTTTTTTAAAATTATTTTATACATTCATACATATATCCGAACTTAAAAAACCTTATGGGTAAAGTAATCAAAACTCCTCGAACCAATCATTTGGGTGAAAATCAAGTAAAATCACCGAGAAAGTATGTGGCGCGGTAAAATATAATGATAAAGAAATCCCAGGGTCGGGCAATCGATAAGAGTGATAGGTGGTATCTAAAAAAATTCCAGATGAATACAGTAGCCGGGATAATAGGTTACGTCAAGTGGATAATTATCCAAATAAAAAAGTTAAAAGAGAAGATGGGAACAAGTGCTTTTCTTTAATGGTGGAAAAGCAGCATTAGGCAAATTGCTCATATTTAAAAAAAACAGATGGATCATCACAGAACGGATTAGCTACAGTGGGAATGGAAATATCATTTTATCACTATACTAATGTCTGATTACTTTTTTTGTATGAAAAGAAAGGGCGGCACTGATTATGTATGAGGAGCAACAATATGTTATTTTGCACTAGGTTCGATCAAATCCACTAGCCCACTTTGATCATGCTCCTTTCTCGTTTTTTGCCAGGATCATACTCCTTTCGTGTCATAATTAAAGATGAAACTAATCGAATAACTAGACACAGAAATTGGATAAAATTAGTTGAAAAACAATGACAATGTAGGTCAACAATTTGTTTTAAAAAATGTCTCTATTTAAAAAGTTTGAAAGAGAATATGTAAGAACAAATGATATGAGGAAGAAGAGAGTCAATATCAAACAAATATATTATAATTGGGTAGTTTATATAAAAATTAATCACCAGGCCTTATGTTATGTACTCTTTACGGTCTAAAATATAAGAGCCAAAATTTGAATGATTTTTGTCCAAAATATAAGAGCTCATCTCACATTATCTCTTTATTTGATACATTTTTCCTATTTTACCTCTAATTCTCTTTCATATTCATTAATGTTTATACATTTCTCTCTTTTAAAAGTATCATAAAAAACATGTGCAATATTGGGAAAAAAGACATTAACTTCAGACATTTACCTAACTTTTACATGTTTTCTTTAAGAAACGTGTTCTGGTGGTTAAACTCTTATATTACGGATTGTAGGAAGTAGTACTATTAGTAAGAGGAGATAATACTACTAGATTAGATTTAGAAAAAAGGGATGGGGTGGGGGAGCTCTGTTATCCATCTCATTAATAGACGAGTCTTTTGTGTGATCTCTGGATCCGCTTCCTAAAGAGCAAGTACTGTAACATATCTCATGCTTCATGGCAGAAAAAATATCTTATGCCATTATACATTACTCAATTAGTTGTTCAGATCAAACTCAGGCCATTTTCCATAATCATCCTATACAACATAAAATGATTTTTCACATGTAATTGAAAGGATGCTATTGATCCGATGTATTTAAATTTTAAACACACTTTACGTTGGTGTGACCAGTTACTCCCTCCTTTTTTTTTGTTAAGGTGTGATCGCTTATTTTCGCATAATACTCACAAGCGTTTATTTAAAGGAAAAAACTTACCTCTAGTACTTGACCTCAAGTACATCCAATTACCCAATAAAAATTTGACACATATCCAACTAACCCACACCACTTTCTCCTTATTTTCTCTCTCCTCCATGTGTTAGTTGTGCATGGGGCTAGTGGGACATGTGTCAAATTCTTATTGGGTATTGGATGTATTGGAGGTCAAGTACTCGAGGTAAGTTTTTCCCTTATTTAAATGAGTAAGGCGCAAAGAGACATATTGCCCACAACATACAAATATATACCATTTCGCTGTTCTTCATGATTTTGTAGCTTTCTAAGGGTCCGTTTGGTTGTAGAAAGGAAAATGAAGAAATGGAAAGTGAAATGGGTAAAAATGGAAAGTAAAGGTAAATTAAGTAATGTTTAAAAATAAAGTGTGTGGGGCCCAGAAAACCTGTGAGATAGAGAGAGAAAACTTGTGGGCCCCGAGATATATGTAAATTACACAAAAACTTATACTTTCTATACTTTCTAATTCTTTGACATTTTTTCTAGCAACCAAACAAGCCCTAATTGTAGTTTCCAAACATTGGTAAATGTATTTTTTAACCATCCAATATATCATCGACACGCTTCGAAAACGCACAAACTCGCATCACGTCTCACTAAGCTTTATACACAGAAATATGTATACACAGATTCACCTGACTTGGGGCCACTCACACCAAAAAAGAAAAAAATAATAAGATTGATGGAGAATTCCCCCCAAATGTTCCATTATTTTACCATTATACTCCCCAGTCTTGAATATAAGATCTATTAGTTCTAAATATAAGACATATTTCTAATTCTTAAAACTTTTCCCCAAAGTATATTTATTAATGCTCACTAATAATAGACAAATACGATAAGGAAGTTGAGGTAAAGGTAGATAGTTAAAATATAGGAGTATTGTTAATATGATTTTATTTTAACTAACATATTCAATTTAATTAATTTAGGTAAATAAGTCTTATATTATATTTATGATAGGAAGAAATAATTTAGCAATAATTAAAAAAAATAATGTCTGAATATTAAAATTTGTTTAGGTGAATCAAGTAGTCTGACCAATTAGAAGCAAATACATAATTTTTTGTCACGAGATTTTAATTTTAAGATAACCAACTTAAGAAAAAGTATTTGAAACATACACGTTTCTCTTCTATTTTCTATCTTAATTTTTCAAGTTAAAAAATTAAATTTATCCACAAGATACCTTTTTACCGTCAAAGTAACCTCTCCTCATCATGCATCAATTGTTTGTTTACGGTTAATTGGACCATAAATAACATATTGAAACGAGTACATTAAAAATTACTCTTGATTTAATCGCTGTATAACAAAGCTATAATAAAAATCTGTCATGCATAATACTCCTATACTTAATTCTTTTAATCCTTGAGTAAAACACGAAATTGCAAAGAATAAAAAAGTTAGTTTTCTACTTTTCCTACAATCAAAAATCAGCCAGAAACATATTCTGCGCAGAGGATAAAGAATGAGGAAATTTTGGATTTTTTGAGAATATGAGCTAAAAACGAAGTGGGAAAAAGTTGGGAGTGACGACTCAGAAATAATAATAATAAATCTGAAAAAAGAAAAAAGAAAGAAAGAAGGAGAATAAGATAAAATAAAAAATAAAAGAGTGGGAAAGAGAAGAGAAGAGAAGAGACGGGTGGGACAGTAATAAAGGAGAGAGTTCATTGAAGAAGAAGAAGAAGAAGAGCATTGGTAGTTGACTAGTTGGCATCTAACATAACAACATCTACTTCCATTTCATTACATTACACTTGGACCCTTTTTCTCTCCTCCCTTTCCTCTCTTTTTCGGAGCTCGTGTGCTTCTGCTTCTCATTCAACCGACATACTTCCAACCTAACGGGCTTCCTCTTCTCTTCACTCCCATGTGATATGTGATGTGAGTCTTTTTTCTTATTCTTCTCACCTTTTCTCTTCTTCTCTCTATTTTCCCACCTCTGATTTATGGTCCCCTTGTGGCTTGTGCTGTGGCACCATATGCTGTTTCTCTTCCTACCTTCTTTTAACTCTTGTTTCTTGCTGGGGTTTTCCATGACAACCATTCTTTGCATCAATAAACTCTCCAGATTTTACAGAGAAAAAAAAGTTCAGTTTTTTGTGTTCTGATTTGCTCTTTTCCTCTTGTTTATTCAGCTAGGCTTGAACTAAAGCTTCTGGGGAACAAAAGGAGTTACAAAGGTATAACCTTTTGCCCTTTTCTCATTTTTTTGAAGTTCACCCCACAAAGTTTCCTTGCATATTTTTCACTTGTTAAATTAATACCAGTGTTGTTTTTATACTCGAATCTTTTCTTACAGGTAGTTAGTAGTTTAAGGGAATCAGATAAATCATCAGTTGAATCAAATATGGCCATGCAAGCCGTTTACTTTAAAGAAGGTGAAGGTACTACTCATAATACCACAGGTCATATGTCTTCTGTAGCTTCAGCCCCATGGTGGAGCACTTTAGGGTCCCAATCAATTTTTGGCGACTCTTGTGGCCAAATGAAACCTTTTCCACCTGAGATTCCTAACTATGTAGACCAACTTGCTTCCAATAAGCCTGCAGGTAGGGGATGTGAACAAGTTTTTAATAAAGGACACACCACTCAGTTCCCTATCTTTTCTGGTAACTTTCTACTTTTATTTAGAATTTGGATCTATCTCCTAGTTTATGTGAGGTGGCCTATGATAGATGAGGACATGTACAGTATATTTTGTTTGTATTGAGATTTTAAATAGAGAGAAAGTTGTACTTGTCTTCCCTTTCCAGTTTCTCAGTAGATCTCATTTTTTGTTCATATTAATTCCCATTGCTTAAAGTCTCACCTTCCCTCTTTGAATACTTCTGGAAATATTGCAATAATAGGAGACTTGATTTAAGTACTTCTGGAAATATTCTTCCTGTTACCTTCGATTTCGTTTTGCCATATCATGGTTTTTACTTTTTAGTTGCTGATATGCTTTGTAAGGAAGCAGATGCATTCACTAGTGACAGTTAAACTAGGAAAGTATATTTTTTTAGATCTTTCTCTTCCTTAGAGATTCCTTTTTAGGCCAATAAATTTTGTTATTTAACACACTGGCAGGGCATTAGGTAGAATTAATTTGACGCATAAGTGGATCTATATTGGTTCAAATGGGCTGATACAGGGTAATGATTGAGAGTTTTTGGAAAGAGGCTTGTATCAATTGGATACTTTCACTGACTTAAACTCGTCCAGATGAGAGATATTAAATATTGTAATATCATCCTTCCTTCCACTCTGCCTCTTTTCTTATATATAGCTATCAGGAAGTTCTATTTATTAGGTCTTAGTGACCAGATAAAACAGTATTATTCTTTTATTTCCATATGCTATTTGCAAACACAGCTGATAAGATCTTTCATAATGAATATGGGGGTAGGGTTGGAATCTAAAATTTTGTTCAAATGAAGTTTTAGTTTTTTCAATATATTTCAGAGAGATATATTTATTTTTAGAAATTTTCATGCAAGAATTCTTGCCTTGTCTCTTAAATCCACCTGTGATTAACTATTAAAATATTTTTTTCCTTCAGATGATTGCAAAATGTCATGTAATCAGAAGCCTCAAACTGGCATATCACTTCAGCCATCAGTTCCTGATCCTCACACTCGTGTTGAGCTGGGAATTAATCAGCCTGTGGTAAAATTCCTACAAAATGATCCCTTTGTCACTTCGTTATTTTCATTTCTGGCTGAACTTCCCATTTCTTTGTTCCTTTTTATGCCGTAGATCTGCGCAAAATATCCTTATATGGATCAATTTTATGGGCTCTTCTCACCTTATGGACCTCAAATTCCGGTCAGTCCATACTGCATCAGCATCTAATTTGCATAAACCATGCTATTATTTTAACATACTTGCATGGTAGAATTGTTTTTATCAATTCATAGTAACATAGTGTAGCCACATGTAAGAGAGCCAATTTTGATGTAGCTCTCTAAAGTATGATATACTCCCCCAGTTACTAAATATAAGATCACTTTGGCTAATTTGGGAAGATTAAGAAAGACAATAAAATTACATGATCTTCCCAAAATACCTCTCAATTACTTAACTTGAAAAGGAGGAGGGTTTTCAATGAAAAGAGGGAGTATAAGGGTAGTATGGGTAAAACTTGAGATAAAATAGGAAGTGATCTTATATTTAGGAACTTATCCACTTCCCCAAAGTGATCTTATATTTAGGAACGGAGGGAGTAATTTAATTTGGCACATTCAACATACAAATCTCAAATTCCATTCGGTCCTTTTTCTATCATCACCTTAGTTTACATAAACCATGTTATTCTTTTTAAGTTTGCTAACATGGGAATTCGGAAATTTGATCTGTCTATTCATAGTCATGTAGGCAGTAGGAGATAGCCACTTTGCGTATAACCATAAATGAGCAAGCTGATTCTCGTTTGATTCCCTGAAGTTTGTCTAGTTCGACTGAGGCGAAAAAGTGTAGTTGATTGTATGCTTCTAATATATAGCTCCTAATGCCCCAACTTTCAGCCTTGAGTGGCATTCATAGGGATGATCATGGGCAGGCGATCTAGTTCCCATCCCTGGACCCATTTACCAAAAGTTTTCCCTAGCCTTTGAAGTCCCTAAAATCCTACTCATCTAGCATTTACACAAAATAAAATCATAACAATCAAGTTTCTAAGTTTGATAATCGCTGCAACAAATAAATACATTTATACTATTCAAAATTTTATAAGGTCAATAGAATGTTGTTTTTATTTTTTTTTAAAAATATTATATTGGTTAATGGAAGGACTGACTGATTCAGCAGTAAGCTTACTTAAGGTTGTGGGTTCGAATCAGCCACTCTACATAAAAGTATGGATAAGGCTGCCTAATATACACCCTTCCTCAACACCCTTACCTAGTGGGACTCAAACTGAGTTGACCCTTTATATTATATTGGTTAATGGTTAATCTAGTCAGTGTATCAATTAATATGTTCTTGGATTCTTTCTGTATTGGGGCCAGTGCAGGGAGTATTATACCATCTAGATGTGAACCTATCAATGCCCTATATCCCACCAAAAAGTGGGTAAATTGTTATAAATATATATCATATCATAGAATATGATTATCCTCATACAAACTGTAATTTATGTCGCATTATTTTTCTGTTTTTAATTTCCTCTCAGTAACGTGCTATTTACATTTTCAGCTAAGTTCTGAATTCTGACTCAGTTTCGTCATATATTTCTAATAAAATCAGGGCCGTATGATGCTGCCACTTAACATGGCATCTGATGATGGACCAATTTATGTTAATGCTAAGCAGTACCATGGAATCATCCGACGTCGGCAATCCCGAGCAAAGGCTGTGATGGAGAATAAACTGACCAAACGTCGCAAGGTATAATAATCTCTTGTATTATCATTACTTGACCTTGAAACACCAGCCGTGGTGATACCAAATTAGTGTGAAGTCGTGGCTAGGGGCACATAATGATTGTTGCTTGTGAGGTTGCTGAGCAATAATAAGTTGATATGTTCTTTTTATATAATGACTTAACTCCTTGATCTTAAGAAAAGGCTAAGATAACCAAGATATTTATGGTGATTTAGATTTGCTTGACATTACAATCAAGTGCATTCATCTTCATCAATGGCCACTAACTCTTTATTTACAGCCTTATATGCATGAATCACGCCATCTCCACGCGATGCGTCGCCCAAGAGGATGTGGTGGTAGGTTCCTGAACGCGAAAAGCATGAATGCGAAAAGTGGAAGTGAAGGGAACAAAACTGGTGACGGTCAACTGCGGTCCCCTGGTTCTCAGAGCTCTGAAGTGCTGCAATCATCAAAGGAAACAAGTGGCAGCAGCCCACACATGTGTGGGTCAGAGGTCACTAGCATGTACACAAGAGGAAGTCTTGATCATCATCATCATGGCTTCACATTCAACCATCTCGGACCATCTGTCCATCACTCTCTTGCAGGCATGATGGATGGTCATAGCGGAAGCGGTGGCAGCATGGCTATGGCCACCAAATGGGCTGCAGCATCAGGCAAATGCTGCAGCCTTGAAGTCTGATCTTGGCAAGTGAACACGGGATTGGTGCGCCAACATCGTACCAAATCCGTGTCCTTGCCCCAACTAGATGAAGAGGCTTTGTTTGTACGACAAAGTTTCGTGTGTGAGGGTGTCTCCGACATCTGGTTGATGGCAAATCATTCTTGGCTCATGAAAATTTCCTGGCAACTCGTCCTTGGCTCATGTTTACTTTCTACTGTCTATGGAACTTATATTATGTGCCTTCCCCCTCAGGCTTGTCTGTCTTTGGCGTGTTACACCACTTGCTAATGACTTGATATTCTGAGATGGGGTGGTCTTTGTGAAAAATAAGTGTGTTGGAACTTGTACTCTAGTTTGGATGTGCGATTTGGAACTTAACTTTGTGAGGTGTGGTGGCGTTTTATTTCGGTCATGGCTTTGTGCATTTATGTACCATAAACTCGTTTGTTTGAAGAATAAAACATTTGTCTAGACTCCCTACATTTAAAGACGAATTATGCTACTACAGCTCCATCTATCACAAGAGTGAGTTTAATTGATTTAATTGCCCCCCTTTAAGTAATTACACATAAATAAACAGATATAGAAAGATAACTTTCTGGGGAAAAATGTAGCGTGTGAAATTTGATGACCATCATTGAAGAAAACGATGGTTTGAAAAAATAGTTTTTAGGGACGAAAATTGTAGCCGTTGCTTTCCATTTAAATTGAGGCAGAAGCTTGGCCTATTTATTGTGTGTTCAACTACTTTATTGATATGTTAAAGTCTAGAATTTTTGATTAAATTATCAACTGGTTCCTGTATTAAAATCATTGGCAAATTGTTTTTCATAGCATGTCTTAGAGAAAAATTATCGCTAATATTTAAGGGATTTAATATTTTTGAAATGGCTGAAGCGAAATTTAAGATAAATAACATGATTTATCTCCTTTATTTTATTCATGAATCTAATTACTCAGAAAGAGATTGAGATTGAAATATAGGCCCGGTCCGCATTATCAGACGGAAAAACGAATTCTCCTTATATGCAAACAAACAAACAAAAATTATAATACTCCATCCACTATTCGTAAATATAATATTATTTAAATCGTAAAGAAATTAATGATATAAAATTAAAAACTTTGAATTGTTTACAATTATTTTTTAAAATTGTATAATACTCCCTCTGTCCCCTAATATAAGGCTAAATGAATTGCATAGTGGCTTCCCATAAATTGATTAAAGTTCGTTAAAAAGTAATGATAATGTGGGAAACAAAATTTTGTTTCTAGAAATGCCCTTACTTAAATAGGAATAAAAATATGTTGGAGAATAAATGATATACTTTAGTTAAAGTGTCATCTCCCCTCCTCTCTCCCAAAATGAAGATGACACAACTCTTTGAATATATAATAACAATATACATTATCAAAGACAATATGGGAAAATAACATTTATTTTGATAACAAACTAACACATCACCTTATATTTTTTGGATAAAACTATTCAAAAAACTTTATGTTATATTTTGGGACCAAGGAAGTAACTTATAATTCAAATAAATTACTCTTTTCTGTTCTAAATATAGGATCTATTTAACAATTTGATCTTAATCTTAAAAATATAAGATAATTCTAATTTATATAAGCATATCATTTTAAGTAATAGCTGTTCATGAACGGATGATATATTGTTAGTTAAAGGAGAGATGACAACATTATTAGAAAAAGTACATCTTTCTCACGGCTATAACTAACATCTTTAATTCAACTACACTAATTAAATACTATATTATATATTTAGAAGTTGTGGGGGTAATTCAAGAAAAACAAATTCGGGAAAAAATCATGTAAGTTCAAATTTTTTTAAAGGAAAATTAAAGTAAATTACTACTTCCCCCATCATAAATATAAGATCTAATTGACTTTTTTGGAAAATTCTAAAAAAGCAAAATAAGTTAATTATAAATTGATTTACCTAATTTTTTTCCGTTAAACTAGTTTATTTTAAACTGATGAATAATCTAAAAATATATATCAAATAGTAGTATGTCATAATTTAATAACTTATTTCGCAACCTTAATCTCTAAAAAAAAGTCAACTAGATCTTATAATTTAGGACTGAGCTAGTATTGAGTTAGTACTAAATTTGATACTCTCTCCGTTCCTAAATATAAGATCACTTTAACTAATTTGGAGAGATTAAGGAAGACTTTCCAATGAATTAGGATTACATGATCTTCCCAAAATACCTCTCACTTAAATTTAAAAGACAAATAGGGATTTGAGAGAGAAGTGAAGGAGTATAGGGGTAATTTGGACCAAAATTGAGACAAAATAGAAAGTGATCTTATATTTAAGAACTTATCCACTTCCTCAAAGTGATCTTATATTTAGGAACCGAGGGAGTACTAGAAAGGAGAGTACAACTACAAAGTGCGGGAATGAGGGAGGAAAAAATGTGAAAGCGAGCTAACCTTATCCTTTTGCCCGCTCAAATGTTCAGCTCCAACGTTGCTTCTCTTCCTTCACCTTAATCTCCACGAACTCTCCAACATTCTTCACTTCTCTGTAACCATGGCAATGGCTGCTTCAACCTCTCCTTCCTCTTCCCTCTGCAATCGACTCCACACTCTCTCCTCCTCTTCCTTCTCCATCACCCTCAAGTTCCCTCCCTCTCTTCCCATCTCTCTCAAGCCTCCCACCCTCAATCTCACTCTCAAATCCCACTTCACCACTTCCTTTCCCATCTCTCGCCTGTCTTCGGCCGCCTTCGAAGCCGCTCACTATGCCTCAACCCCTGACCAGCTACCACCAGAAGAAGAACCCCCACAAGAACAGCCAGAACTTCAAGAGGATGACCAAAACGAAACTGATTTAAATGAAGCAGGGAGGATCTATGTCGGGAATTTGCCATTCTCTTTGACTTCTGCCCACTTGTCTGACATTTTTCAAGAAGCTGGCACTGTCCTCTCTGTTGAGGTTTCCATTTCCATTTCTATATCTGTTTCATTTTAACAGTTGCAGGGTCTTTGTTGTAACTAAATTAATGCATGGATTACACTACCCTTCCCTTATTTGTGTGATTGTACAGATAGTATACGATCGGGTCACGGATAGAAGCAGAGGATTTGCATTTGTGACTATGGCAAGTGTTGAGGAAGCTGAAGAGGCCATTCGCATGTTTGATGGCTCCGTAAGTTTCACACTCACTTATTCCTATCCAATTTTATTCCTACACATCTTCAATCATGAACTACCATATTTTCATCCAATACAATCAGCTCACCCACACCTCACAACTCTTCATCAATGGCTTATAATGAAACAATGCTTTCTAACTTACCCCTCATGTGTTAAATATAAGACTTAAGAAACTAGCTATACAAAATAAATCACTTTAGGTATTTATATTTATATTTTTCCCTCAAAAATAATCTACATTTCTTAGAAACTAACAGATAATTTAATTACATGTAATATATGTTAAGATTTCATGGCCTGTTTTGCTTCTTTAATCTAAAAAAAGGACAATTTGATCATGTGTATTTAGGACATGGGGCTTATGTTTGTAAGAATGCTGAGTTTACACATCTGCGAAGTTTAAGGCAAATCTGATTGATTGGTTGTGTGATTATGGTTATGTGCAGCAAGTTGGAGGTAGGACGGTGAAGGTAAACTTCCCAGAAGTGCCAAGAGGAGGTGAAAGGCTAGTGATGGGGCCAAGAGTGAAGAACAACTACAGAGGCTTCGTGGACAGTCCTCACAAGATATATGCTGGCAACCTTGGATGGGGATTGACTTCACAGGGTCTGAGAGATGCTTTTGCTGGCCAGCCTGGCTTTTTGAGTGCCAAGGTCATCTATGAAAGGGACACCGGAAGATCTCGAGGCTTCGGCTTTGTCTCCTTTGAGACTGCTGAGGATGTTGAGGCTGCTTTGAGTGCTATGAATGGTGTGGTAAGAACTACGAACAATTTTGTTGATAGCTCCGTTTGCTTTTACTGTAAAATGTTGTCTTGATGTCGTGATCATAGTGTAATAACTTTGTTTGGATATTTGATGTGTTTCAGGAGGTTCAGGGCAGGGCTCTGAGACTGAATTTGGCTGCAGAGAGGACAACTGCTTCTCCTTCAACAGTGGATGAGACTGCACAGGATAGTGTTGATAGCTCCGAGTTGGTGTCTAGTGTAAGCACATGAGGAATTTTGCCCTTTCTGGTCCTCCATTTCCACTTATTTATCAGTCAAATTGGTATAGACTAACTACACGTCTTGGCGTTTGTGGTATGTATGTGATAGCAGATGCTCAATATATTATTCATGAAATTCATGTACGATGCAATGCATAATTTTGTAGTTATTGAAAGAAAACAGGCTTTTCATTAAGGGTCCTATTTGTTGCGACTTTTGTTGGTTTTTTTCCTTTTCCTTCATTTAATTGGATAAGATGTTGAGGTTCTTAAACAACACGGGCTAATGACTCCTCTAGTACCATTTATAGGGCAATGAGAGGTTTTCTTTCTCTGTATACAAGTCACTTCACTATGAATGTACAAGTTCACCCTTTATTTATGATATGTTGACTTTGTTTTCATGTGATATAGCGAATATTAAATATGGGTAGAATATGAAATTTGTTTAATTTTAGTGGAAAGAACAATGTTTAAAATTTTCACTGATAGGTGTGAAATATATATGAAATGCTCCCTAAATAGGACCAGAGGAGTAGCACTTGATTTCCGTGCATTATCATGAGTAATTCAATATTTCACCATATTCGAACATACTCAACCTGAAAATTATCATAGAATTGGACATCTTTGGACTTGTTTGGTTCATGCTCAGAAACATTATGCTTTTGACCAAAACAAAACATGCAAAGCACAGAAAGAAGCGAGGTTTATTATGGGGGAAAACAGGTAATGACCTTAAACATTGAATAAAAATCTGTCGTTCATGAGACAGCTTTCTGGGTAATCGCTTTGTAGGGTAACACTTTTGACATAAGGAACAATACTTGAAGACCACTCGCCCTCGAAGAACACTAACTCAAAAAGTGTTCTCAACAAAACAGTAATATGAAATCTGTTTACGAGGTCTCACCACTGGCTAAAAGAGCATCGGCCGCAGAGTCCAGGTCATGCGGGAAAAAGACCCTGCAAATAGGGAACGGATTAAAAAAGATCAGCTGAAACGGCAAAAATCTAAAGCTGATCCGACTGCAATCTCAGAACATGAACATGAGTACGGAAAGAAAAAATAAAACAGAGTACATGTTACTCCCCCTGTTCTTAAATGTAGGAGCTAATACATTTCTTACATAAAAGAACGTGCTCAGACATTAGAATAATATTACTTAAAGATCCGTTTTTCACAATTGAACATCGAAGGTATCCTTAACAATGGAAAATCTCTGAAACTTGGATGGGAAGGAACCACATTACCTGCAAGTGTTGTGGTACAGTGTTTCACTGAGTTTACCCAAGTCGTTGGTGCCTTTACAGCCAGCAACCACCTCAAGGACTTGCCTGGTATCAACCACATGGTTCAAAGAAAGAGGCATCTTGGCATCACAATGATATACGCCAATTGATCGATTTAGAAGTTGAAAAAACCCAGTATAAACAAAATTATTTCAATTACCTTACCGAACAAGGTTCATTCCGGCCTTTGACAATGCACTCTTGATCATACTTCTCTTTCTTTTTAGAAGGCCATGTAGATTTAACAAATCCAATCCCAGCATGAGTGTTCTTGATTTCACAGTATGGTGAATCTGTTTCAATCATCATTCTCTCAACTGGAATACCCTTCACTACATCAAGGTTCTCAGTTGTCTTCAACGAGCAGCCATTTAAGCCTGCCATGACCATCAGTGAGTCAACAAGACTGTTAGCGCATTACGTTATGTTAGCCCTAAAATTGAAGTGACAAGTTCAGGCGAGTACATTAGCTGCTTTCAGAGAGCCTATGCAAAACCAGCCAAGATGCCACAAAGAGTTTATATCTTCATGGTCTAATTTATGTGTATATATACTATATCTATTTTATTTGATTTTTCCCGCTTAAAATCTACAATATGATTCTTAAAACATTATAGTGGATTCACCATGATGGTTTGGCTCGTTTTTGCTTATAACTATACCCTTACAAATAATATATATATTTTTGAAATAACTAATCTTTTGGTAACCTGATAAAACAGAGCCAATGATATTGAACGGTGTGATTTACCTATGTACATATTATCAAATGATAGAAGCTTAATACAATCTTCTGCACTGCCTGTAAATGAATGAGTAACTCCACCAGTGAACCTGTCATATAAATGGAAAATGATGAAGTCCATTTAAATTCCTCAGGCAATGATTCTAGCAACTACTAACAGTTGAAAAGCATTCAGTTTTCATGTTAATATTTCAGGTATGGACTTTTACAATAAGGGGTAAGTGATGAAAATGAGCTTGATGATGTTTTTATATATGCAGGTAATGCAATTCTTATGTACTTCTCCATCAATTTCTTTTGTAATATACATTAAATCATTATTGCTTGATTATCTGACAATAAATTAGTGTAGCTTGGCGACCACACCTGTCCCTATTTCTCTCAACCAATTCGCAAAAATCTGCAGCAGCTGCTCGCATGTGCAAAAACATTGGTAGTTTTGTGATGTGTGCTAATTCAAATTGCTTCTCAAAATACCTGGTTTTCACAATAAAGCAAATTATCAATTAGATGATTTTTGTAAGTGAATGACATGAAGATAAGGGCAAATGTACTGAAAGACTTAGGCTACAACTGCATACTTCTTTTGTATCTCAACAGGGCAAAAGTGAAGCCTATCGTAGTCTAATCCACATTCTCCAACTGCAACTACCTTGCATGTGAAACTATTATTACTACCTTGGTAAAAACTAGTGACAGGAAATAACCCGTTCTATCATTCGATTACACGCATACCTTTCCCTTTTGAATTCCTTCTTTAGCCAATGACAAAAGAGCCTGAAAATGCTTTTCTGGATCTCCACTGTCCTCAAATTCCTGAACCAAAACAACAAGGTAATAAAAAACACCCCAACTGAAAGCACCCTTTCAGAGAACTTTTCTGAAGGAGGAAAGCAACCTTACAACGTGTTGGATGCACACCAACTGTGCAGAAAAGACGTCCTATATTAAACAAATTAGTCATGAAATAGCTCAAGAGGCAAACATTGCATTTTAGGGTCTATATGGACAAGGCAATTTACACAAACCATCTGTTTCTGCAATTGCAAGAGCTTCCCTTGATTCCTCCAGGGACCCACCAGTTACCTACAACAAATCAACCACAAATTATAACCCATTACATTTCGTGAGATCAAATTTAAGTCCATCAAACATATTATATGCAATAATAAAATAAGCAGTGTTCACATTCTTCTTACTCCCTCCCGTCCTAAATATAAAAACAAGTTGACTTTTTTGGAGAATCCTAAGAAAGCAAAATGAACTACTTAATCATAACATATTTTCTATATTATTAATAATATGTTAGTTTATAAGTCAAATAAACTACTTTAGAGAAAAAATTTTGGAAAATCAATTTTTAATTACCTTATTTGTCTTTCTAAGATTCTCCAAAAAAGTCAACTTAGCTCTTATATTTAGGAATGGATGGAGTACTTTCTAAAGTCAATTGAGGCTGATAGTGAATTAATCAAAGATTAACATGTGAAATTAAAGGTAATAGTGAATTAATTGATATAAAACGGAGAAAAGGGAAAAGAATGAGGCGTACAATAATACGGTGGACGCCAGCACTCCAAGCTCTGCTCAAAACCGTTGGAATATCTGACACGTGGCATTGCTTGCCGTTGTAGATTCCTTTGAACATTCCATCTGTGGGAAAATGTTGGAGCTTAGATTCCAAAGAAGAGAATAAAAAAGAAAGGCGAGAGGTGTTTGATAAAATGACTGACCTGTGAAGTTGACGGCGATATCTGGATCGATTGCGAGAGAGAAGAGAGAGGATGAGTAAATTAAGGCTGAGAAGAAAAATGAATGTGCAAATTAATTACTCCAACTATATGAAGTAGTTTACCTATCATTCGAATAGTTGCCATGTCTCACGAGACACAATACGATTTCCTCCAATTGTATTTATTGACGAAATATGAACTTTGTTTCGCGGCCCACTTACCGCCATTTACCGGTAACGCGCTCACTGTAGCGCAAACCTAAATTCTTCCTTGTTTGCCGTATTTAGTTAGTTAATACTACCTCGGGTCCTAAATATAAGACCTATTTGACTTTTTTTGGAGAGATTAAGGTTACGAAATAGGCTATTAAATCATGTCATGTTTGATATATTTTTAGATTATACATTAGTTCATAGGTAGAATAAACTAGTTTAAAGGAAAGATTAGGTAAATCAATTTATAATTAACTTATTTTTCTTTTTTATAGGATTTTTTAAAAAGTCAATTAAGTTTTATATTTAGGACCGGAGGGAGTATTTACACAAAAAAATTGTCCTCACTCAAAGATTTAGGTGAAGACTGATGACTTTTAAAGTCTTGAGACATTTGTATGTTATATTAAAATTAAACCCTTTATTTATTTGATGTAGATATATATATTTGCATTACATTCCCCATTAGAATACGATAACCTTCACCTACTTTTTTTTACCCCTCTCTCAATTGATATGCGTAATCCAATTAATTAATGATAATTTACTAATGTTAGATAATTGTAATCATGCCCTAATTGGACATACTGCCTCGGTCCCTAAGTATAAATTCACTTTGGAGATTAAATTTATCCTTAATTATAAGACACTTATCTATTTTGTTGTCTCGTATATTTGTCCATATTTTACCAAAATACCCCTATTTATACTTTTGCAAATAAATTGTATCAGCCACATTTCTAATTTTGAAAGAGTGACATTATTGAAAAAGTACATAAAATTATCTAACTTAACTATTTTCTTTGATCTCTTTAAATTAACTAAAATGTTCTTATAATTAGGATTAGAGAGAGTACTTTTTTTCATTACCAAGCAACAAGCATAAACAGAATAACAATATGTTTCTAAAAATATGGCAAAATGACGGTATGTTTTTATCGTGTTCATATCTTTAATTATGTTTCAGATAATACATATACTTTGGGTCTTAAATTTGTAGGGACCATCAGTTTAGCAGAATTGTAAAAAAAAAATATGTTAAAACTTAAAACACTATAACCATGACTCATTTTAATTTACAAACTTGGTTTGAGTCTCATATCAAAATTAAAAAATCTAAGGGGTCTTCAAATTTGTATCGGAGGGAGTATTTTGCATTGTCCCCGGATCAATCAATTAAGTTTTTTTTACTCCGATGGAAGCATAGGGAGAATGTTTTTGGTTATAATGGTGAAGGGGAAGGAATAGTAAGAAACTAGAAAAAAAGAAAAAAAAATTATGTAGTCTCTGATATATTGTATTGCTTGTCTGCACCAATAATATGAATCAGTTTTTCTTTTCCTGCCCAGGGAAGAACGACTTTCTTTCTATGCATGTAGGTGTGTCAGTTTCTTCTAAGAAGAATGGGGAGAAGTATAATCAAGACGACGATGAGAAGCAGTAAGATTGCAACACAGGTGCATTTGCGACTACTTTTCTGGTGCTTCTTGGCAACATGGAGTTGCTGGACCCCACGACTTACAAAGGAGTTAGCTCGAGCCAAGTGGCTCTCTATGTCATCCAATTGTTCCCCTTGAGATTGCACCAACACGGCCATGTCCATGAACACTTGATGCAACTCATTCAGATTCCTCTCCATCTCCCTCACTGCCTCATTCCTCTCCTGTATCTCCTTTATCGTCTCCACTATACTCGCCCTCCCCTGCTCTTGTATGGCCTTCTTCAACAATGTCTCGCTTTCACCTTCACAAACACATCATGTCATCAGAATTACAATAGTTTCAAGATTTGTTATGGTTTGATATAGACATATCTTATATCTCTTGGGTATAAATTTGAGACTAATTAAAACTATATTCTAGGAAGGGTAATTTTTTTTATGGCTGTTTTTTAGAAAAGAAAGTTTGGATAAGTTGGGCCAGACTAACTATCTCACCATTTTTAGAGGTATTTATGGGATCATCAACCAATAAAATTTCTGAACTAGATATTTTGTTATGAGTCAATCTATTTATCAGTTGTTAGTAAAAAAATCTATTTACCCATTGTACCAACTGTCAATAAAGGTATTTTTATTTCCTTATATTCTCGACCCTTTGACTTTTTCCATGTGGAAGTTAAGGAAGTAAATTTAACCACAAAATTATATAACACATATGTCACGTGTAATTAGACTATGAGTTAGTTTAGAAGCATAATAAATTGATTTTAAGAAAAAAAATTATTACAAACGTTTTAAAGTGATTAATTCAATTTCTCAAAAAGGTTCAAAGTTATTTCATAATTAGGATGGGATGATATAATGAGTATTCCACTACTTCAATTTCTCACACTTAGATCAATAGATTGTCATTTTAGAATCAAAGGACAGATATTAAGAGCTTAAGGTTACAAATGTAAAGCATGCCACTGATGGTACTAGGCTACAAGCCTTTATTATTGCAGCTAGAATTAGAATGTTTAAGAAATGGTAGTGACCTGTGGAGATGAGGAGGTCTAAGGTGTTGTCATCAGGATTCTCGCCGGTGACAGTGAAGTATCTACGTTGCACAGTTTCCCTATACTCCGACGATATCTTTTGGCGCAGATTGTTGAAGCCGTCCATCGAGTCTTTCAGCTTTTTCCTTAGGCCACTCACCACCGAGGTCCGTGTCCGGTCCGACGATGAGCCTGGCCCACAACCTGGAAGAACCCGGTTCTCTTCGTTGGACCGGTCCAGTGCTTCCAACCGAACCTTGATGCCCTTGGCTTTCTTGAGAGAGAGTGCCACGTCGGCGTCCATGCGAGAACGAAGCTCCTTCACGGACTCTGCAGTGTGAAGTGTCTTGCTTTGTTCGTGGGACCCACGCAGGCTTTTGTTGAGCTTCTCTATCTCTTTTAGCTCATCCTTGATGGACTCCACTTCGGAGAAGAAACTGTCAAGGTTGACGCCGTCTTTTGACGGCGACGTTGCCGTCATTTGGATGACGTGGTGGTGGTTGTCCGGTGAGACTTGCTCGCCGCGGAAGCGTGAGAAGGAGCCGGAGAAAAGGTCGTTCATTTAAGAGAGGCTAGACTCAAAATAGGAAAGATTTTTTTTTTGGAGGGAATGAGTTTGAGAAGTTTAAAGTTTAAAGTTTGAAGAGTGGTGTATGTAGGGAGGGTTTGTGGTTTTTAAAAGGGTAAAGAGATAGTGGAGACTGGTCAAATGGAAGGCTAGTTCAAGTTCAATAGCTGGAAGAGACAAGGGTGATTGGGAGAACAGATACGGGACAAATGGGTACATGCGAAATTTCCTTCTTTTTTTAATGTTGTTTTCTGGGAAAACGGTTCCCTCAGAAATGGTCAAATATAGAGAGAAGGAGAGACCATGAAGAAGAGTGTGGTGAGGGGTACTTTAGTTTGGTTTGGTTGTACTGGCTGAAGAAGCTTCCCATTGTTAATTAATTATATGGAATAATGAAGAGTGTGATTCTTGGTTGATAATTAAGATTAGTAGTGATGGAGCAGCTGTCAAAAGGGAGGATTATTAAAGTGCGGGTTGCATGAGACTGGGTCGTTAAAAAATTGGTGCTTATATGTTAGTCCCATTGACCATCATTTTCCATGCATCCCGCCTATTTGGTTACTTGAATGAGAAAGAGAGAGATCAACCAAAGTCTGAAACTTGTGTTTGCAGGGTCCTTGTCAGCTGAACTCGACTTTGTCTTTCCTCGCGCCATGGATTGGTCATTACGTTACGTGCTTTGTTAATTCTTGAACTTTTCTCAATCATCATTAATTGTTTTTTTTTCATTCATCATCATCAATTCACCATCACTCCATCCTTGTTTATAAACATTTTTTTTAATGCAACTATAGACATTTGACTATATCAGATAGATCATTAAAATGTTAGTTAAAAGTAACAAATTTTGTAAAATTTTGAAACTTTTTCAAGAAATACTCTTGTTTAAGTAGGGGAAATGAATTATGGTAAAAAAAAAGTAGGGGAAATGAATGTATGAAAACTGAATACAATGATATGGGTAACATTAGCAGTTACATGAAAAAAATGAGAAATTTAAAAATATCTTTGAAACAACTTTTATTTATCTCTTGTATTAAAGAGTAGGGCGAAGTCGTGTCTTCCAAGAATAATGTTTGAAAGTTACAAATCGTATTACTTTTCCACATGAATTAGTCATTCTAAAAGAGACTTTCTTCAAGGATATCTATCACATTGCGCGTGAAATTTGCTTTCCAAATATTTAATTTGCTTTAGTTCTGGCCATCCATATTATTAATTACAAGTATACATATACTCCAACCATGTGAAAAACAACAATTTTTTTTGTTCTCGTCGCCTTTGGGCAAAACCCCGTCTTTGATCAATATATCACGTTCCATCAAAGGAATTATTACACTTGAACTAACAAAAAACCACAATGTCACTTTTACTTGAGTAGCCATTATGTCATAGCTGAGATTAAATAGATTTAATACTTTCAAGGGGTTTAAACTTTTTCCAGCTGCGTAGATGGAATTTTATTTTAATTATTCAAAACCTTTTACCTAAACTTGGTGCGCCAAAACACGTGTTGTGTCACTGTCTTAAGGTCATTTGAAAATGTGCAGTCTAAAAATCCTCATATACATAAGTACCCAAAGTTCATTAATTAGAAGATACAATAATTTGAAATGTGAGAGTTAACAAATTTTCACTAGTTCCTTTCTCATGTTGCCCTGCCAAATTTTAACCCGCATCCATTACATTGTTGTATGCCCTGCTCTATGTGGTTAATGGAATGGAAGCTCCCAATGTTTGAAAAGAGGCACTATGCCAAAGAAACATTTATTTATCTCATACTCAATCGAGATAATAAACAGACATCTGATCATCTAACACTACCTTAATTACAGAAAAAGAATGTAGTACCCAAATCCATAAACTCCCTCAACAGACAACTGTGCCATCAACTCAGCCAGATCCTAGATCTATAGCATAGAATCTCTAGTTTCATGGTGAAATAAATGAATCCACAATCATAAACCAATCTATATTAGTTTAATCTACTATTGATCTCTAAGTTTAAGCCAAAGGAGGGGGAGGAGGTGGTGGTGGTGTAGCAGCTGTTTGTGGTGGTGATGAAGATGAACCACTACCAAGTTTTTCCCATGGTTTCAAAATGAAGAGCACAACGAACAAGATAATCACAAGAAGAAGTATGATTGCATAACAGGTCCATTTCCTGGAGTTTCTCTGGTGCTTCCTTGCTGTCTGAAGCCTCGTGGTTCCTCTCTTCACGTACGAATTCGCCCTTGCCACGTGGCTCTCAATATCATTCAATTGCTCACCTTGTGATTGAACCAGCACTGCCATGTCTAGGAATACCTGGTGCAACTCCTGCAAATTCTTCTCCATATCTTTCACCGCATCGTGCCTCTCTTGAATTTCATTGATAGTGTCCAGTATTCTTCCCCTCCCTTGCTCTTGGATAGCTTTCCTAAGGAACGTCTCACTCTCACCTGCATACAATAATTACAATTTCAACTCTCCACTCTTTCGAGTATCTAAAGTTTGTGTTGAATTAAAGATATATAATTAGATGGTACACCTATAGAAGATTTTCTTCTTGAATAAGTAAGCTCATGGAATTTGTCGTATGAATATATACTTTTATCTTTCATTCATTGTTTTGCAGACTCTCTTCTTCTGGATATAACGTATAGTTGTTGCATACTTTTAGAACAGAAAGTCATTGAATTTTAAGGCAATGGTTAATGAAGTTAAAGTTTTCAGGTATGTACAACATGCCAGAGCTGATCGAAGCTTAATTCTAATGCACATTAACCCTTTAGCTAAATTTTTTTAGTCACTATAATGTTGTGGTAGATAACTTCTCCAATAACAAAGCAATTAATTATTAATTATTGCATGAAAAATAGAGTTCCCATCTAAACCATGTTGCATGCATAAATAACTACAGTAACTTTTCCATTCTTAAAAATACTTCATCTCTTTCCTAGATATAAGATCACTTTTAAATTTCAATTTGTTCCCAAATCTAAACAACTTTTTAATTTTTCCAAACTTTTTCCTAAACCCTAAATAGCTGCTTATAATAAATAAGCAAGAGAGAGATAATAGAGGTATATGATTAGAGTATATCCTTAATATCATGTGCTAATAAATAACTTAACTAGTATCCTTAATATGATCAAATTAGTGAAAATTGTCTACTAATGGAGAGAGCATGAAAATTAGCAAGTTATTTATGAATTTATTTTCAGAATAATAAATTAAGAATAGAAGAGTGACCTGTAGAGATGAGGACATCGATGGTATTCTCGTCGGGATTCTCGCCGGTGACAGTATAATACCTCCGTTGTACGGTCTCCCTATACTCAGCAGAGATCCTCTGCCTCAGTTCATTAAAACTATCCATCGAATCCTTCAGATTCTTCGTCAACCCACCCACCACAACGGTCCGAGTCCGGTCCGACGACGAACCGGGCCCACACTCAGGCAAACTCCGGCTCGCCACGTTAGACCGCTCAAGCGCCTCCAATTTCGCCTTCACCAGCTTCGCCTTCGTCAGAGCCACCGCCACGTCAGCGTCCATTCGAGACCGAAGGTCCTTCACGGCCTTCGCATTATGTAAGGTTTTGCTCTGCTCGTGAGAATTCCGCAAATTCTGGTTTAATTTTTCGAGACTTTTCAGCTCGCCTTTTATGGCATCTACGTCTCGGAAAAACTCGTCGAGGTTTTCGCCGGCGGCGGAGGAGTCGACGGCGCCCATTTCGACGACGTGGTGGTGGCGGTGATTGCCCGGCGACGATAACAAGTTGTTCATGTTTGGAAACAAAAGAAAAATAGGATGTTAGAGAGGAAGCTTAAGGAAATTGATTATTTATGAATGGTTAGAGGTGGAAGGTAATTAGTTTTGGACGTGTGGTAATCGGAGATCGCTAATGAGAGATTAGGGTGAAGGAGAAGAAAGCGCGTGAGACGTTGAAGCTTATAGGCTAAATCATAATTTGAAAGCGCGCATTTTTGGGATGTTTACCTAACTCTACTTTCTTTACGCGGCTTCTGTTGTATCCTACAGATTTCAAATTCTGAATTGCAAACTTATTTGCATTATTAAATCATTGAATTAATTATGTTTTTAGTAAAAAAACGATAATATTTATTTTTTTTATCAGGTTAGGTTATATTGTTGATTAATCTTTCCATGAGTATTACTAGTATTGTTTTAAAAGAAATAATTGGATATTATTATGAGACATGTCACACTCCATTGAGTGGTGTTTCAATTTCTCTATTTCTTTTTTTTTATACAATCCACTTGAAGGTTTTTCTTGCTGGCTAAGTTTTCTATTTATATTCCACTTTTGTAGCTTTAGGGATAATGTTCATACTCAAACCATTTTTAGTAGGGCTTTGTACAATTATTGTGTAGATTTTTTTTGTAAGCAAGTTAGATCCAATATGATTAGTTACAAACAATATACTTCTTCCGGTATATAATATCTAGTTGACTTTTTTGGAAAATTCTAAGAAAACTAAATTAATGCAAATTAATTTCATTCCATAATTCTATTCCATAGAATGTAATGAAATCTCAACAAAGGTTGATCCAATTGATAAAAGAGTTTGACTCATAATCATGTGGTTGTGGGTTCGAATCTTGTTCGTGGGCGATCTAGCGCTCTTTGAGCCTGGAGGCTTGCCCTAACCCTAGTGAGCCACCAGGACCTAACTCACCAAAACTGTTGTAAGACTTGTTCAATCAAACTGGGTGGATAAATAAAAACTGGGTGGATATATTTCCGCAATTATTCTGTGAACAAAGAATGAATATTTTATCCCTCTCCTCTCCCTACGTATTATAGTTCTCTGATTCTATTCATATTTAACAAAACATCAAAACATAATATACAATTCACAGTGACAAATCAGATTAAAAAAATCAAGCCTGTGAGTGACAACTTTTTTGCCAACTTCTCATGTGGATTGGAGCACAGTTAGGTGATATGTATATCCCGGGCACTTTCCTGATTTTTGCCTCGTTTCATCTTGATCTCCCTGACCTGCAGCCGGGAGAAGATTCCAATGTAACACGTAACTTGACAGATCATATATCCCAGGAGAGAACACACAGATCTGAAGAGGAATTTCAGCACAGGACAAGGACTCCAGGTGGACATTGGTCGAAGTTGATCCAGACCAAATGTATGGGGAGACACTACCCAAAGACACAGGAATTTCTGGCTGCGTCCCGCTAATGTTTGATGCCACTTTTACTTCATTCACTGGCGTGACATAACGCCACCCTCCTTGATCTTCAGAGGAAGATTCTGATAGAGACATGTTTGCATTGTTCAGCTGCCCACCTTTGATGGCAGAGTCCGAGGTGGTAAGGCGCACAAAAGCAGTACAATCAGAGGAATTGTGAAGATGCAACTTCAGATTTATTTCACAAAATGATGCAGAGAAATTATGATGTAAGGTTCGAGGACCATCCAATAACCATGAAATAGGGCCTGTGCTTGCAGTACTATCATGAGAGAAAACAAAAGATCAATATAAACCCAGAAAAAACAAGTAAACAAGGAATATATGAATGACTAACATCTTTTAGAATGTCAGTTAGAAGCCTTAGCTTTGGAATTGAACTTGCCTGCAATGGCATACGTAATGAGACATAACAAGAGAAGGGCCAACAAACTCAGCATTACTGTTACTATGCAGTGGTCGAGAGATCAATACAAAATCAACAGTATTCAAGTCTCCCTTTGCCTGCAACAAAATGAAGCTCTCAAACTTGCAAGGATAATAGAACATTGCAATAGAGAAAAAAATCCAAAATGTAAGGACTAAGAAATAGCCAATCCTACACAATTCAAACCTACTAACGTTAACGTAAGCCTAAGTTTTCGTTTTCATTCACTGTTGTCTTTAAAACCTATTGTTGCTGGAACAATCTATATGTGGCATTCATTAATGAATGAACAAAATAATTTTTACCATTGACTTGCCAGTTACCCAGCAACATATAACAAGATAATCCCAAGTCCGAAAAGTAGTATTGATAATAATGATGGAATTACAAGCCTCCGCTATGTCAAATTATAGAAACAAAAATTATGTTAGGTTATATTGGGATTAATTACACCATTATCCCCATCGTTTCATAAAAACTTCAATTTGGTAACACTACTCATATTCCTATTCTTTTATGACAATGCCAGTGTTTTTACCTTCATATAATTTCTTGAAAAAATTGATGTCAATTTTATTATTTGCTGACTAGGACAATATTTATTTATCTGGCACCATTAGCAAACTCAAAGTTGGACTCCAAGTCAGTAGACTAAAAGATTTTAGATGGAGTTGACACTTGACAGATCAGTAATGGGCTTGGTACAAAAGATGTGTGTGTTGATGCCTACCTCAAGTGGTAATTCTTGCTGCAATCTTTCGTAATGGTGGAAATTGACCAAAGGCTCGCTACTCACATCGTAAACTAAATCCTCATTACCTTGAGGAACCAACTTGATATCATTTTTGACAGGCTTAGGAACCAAAGATATATTGTCTTTAGCGTCAGGTAGGCTCCTGCAATTCTGATGGCAAACGTAATCCAATTCAACCAACGGAAAGAATCACACGAAAACATAACTGGTAGTATGTCATAGACAAAAACAAACAGAGAAATAGACATAAGAACAAAATGGGTACCAGAAGTCCTGGGTAAGCACATTAGTTCTAATAATTAAGCACATTAAATCCTCCAATACAAACCTTTAACGTTAAGAAACATGATATAGCTTGACCAGCCTTCAACAATTGCGAAGGAAAAATGGTATCAGCAGGCTGAAGTAAAGATATTTCCCAGTTGCTCCCAATAGAGGACAGCTGATTAACTTGGAAATCTTTTGTGGCTGTCTTGTTAACGACATTCATTCGAACAAGGAACTCTTGTAATCTCAATGAAGAAGGACTAATTTGAAAAGACACATCCAATGATGGCAACACCTATCGAAGTAAACATAAGTATTAAAAACTAACAAGATTACAACTGGTAAACTGAACCTCTGCAAAAGCATAATAAATCTATGAACTTCCTTTATTGTAACATCAAAGACACGCGTACAATGTGAAGAAAAGAAAACAAAGCAAATTAAGCCATATATTTTCTCTTTAAATATCTATCGCATCAACCTGTATATTATATTGTAACCGAAGAATACGGTATTTGATGGCACTTGATATATCTCCTATTTCGTAATATATGCTTATATATAGAGAAATATCGCCAGGAAAAGCTGCCCTAAACCAAAGAGGCCACGTGAAAGGGGTCACGCCCTGAACTAAAGTGCCCTGAAAGAGTAGTGCATGAAACCATTAAGTGAGTAGGAGCCATTTCAGATCAGAAATATATTACAGAACTTGAATGAAAAGCACTCCACACTAACCTCTGGAAACATAAAGACAGTGTCAGACCTGTTAAATGGATTAGCATTGAGACCATTTGAAACAGAATCTACCGTCTTCATTAAGCAAGCAGGAAGTTCTGACTTCATGCTTTCCTGATTTCCAATACTCAGAAATCTAGGATGACTTATCTTCATCTTCAAATTCTGCCAAAATCCATAATGGATAAGCATGGAGATAAAGTATACATGAAAGAACAGGAGAAAAGCCAATTTAGGAATGACATAGGGAAGCCATGGCTACATCTGCCTTTTGGTGATTGTAAGCAGGCCTAAAGATTCAAAGGATTAAAAAAAATTCTATGAACCTAAAGTGATAAATATTTAAGGAAATCAAATTCAAACAGTTACCTTAACTGGAAACTCTGATGGGTTTCTCAACTCCAAAACAAGGCGCCATAAATCTCCCACATTCGCCTTGTCAGGGAAAGCAAGAATAGAACCTTGAAGCTTGGGTATGTTCTGTGATTGTAGGAGAGACATGATGTTCATTAAACTAATTTTGAGCTTACAATAATAAGACTAGGTTGAGAAAAGAGCAATGAAGAAAAGGGCAGTACACTAACAAATACCTTAATCACTAAAAACTTTAGATTCTCATTAGTTGAGCGCTTCCCTTTCCTCTTTCCTTTTACAGTGTTCTTCTTTACATGATTAAAGTCAAAGTCATGAAAGCCAACTATAGAACCCAACAATTTCCACCTAACACCAAGAACTTCCAGAGTACCTTCTTCTACCGGAGTAACTGATAGTTGCACCTGAATTGTTTTGTAGAGTTGGCAACAAGAATGGAAAAATAGAGATACGAAACATTTTATTGTATCTCAATGAGAATATATATCTATAAGTAATTAGTATAGAAAAATCGATTCAGACATTGTCATTCCAAATCAAAAGCACAAAACCAGATACATAATCCTAACTCAAACCAGGTGAAAAGAGAGAGTTGCTTTAAAACGTTAGAAATTATCTGCAGTGGTAGCCCAAAAGTTCCCAGGATCATTCCAGCATTCCAAGTAAATAAGTCAACGACTCATCTTCACCAGACCAAAAAATGAGAAGCAACCCAGAAGGGGGAAAAAACATCTTTTAACAAACATTAATTAACCTTACCAACTAATGATGCTTTGAAAACACAAGAAAATAGGAGCTATAACTGCCGAGTTCAATTTTCATATTAGAGTCAGTCTTGTTCAAAGAAGTAAAAGGCCAAGACAAAGGAGATATCATATCTGAACCTTTATTTAAATGACATTTTTCCGGAAAGACCAATTATTCAAAACTTTCAGAACTGAAGTCTTGTGCCATTTTGCATGATATTTACTTTAATAAAAAAGCACATAAATAAGAAAAAAATAGACATCTTATTCAAGACAATGGAACATTCATATGGTTTCTGTCAAAGCTATATACATACACCTAAATGCAGCCGTTTTTATAACCAAGATAACCCCGAAGAGAAGGACCTGAGCTGAGAAAGGAATTCAGAATGTTATAAACTCACCATGGTAGTTTCACCACCTCTTAATAAGAAGTCAACCTCTGACGCCAAAAAAGAATTCTCAGAGTTCATGTCCCTGCAGCAATGCAATAAAGAAAAATTTTTCGTTCATACTTGAATAAAAAACAATGCAAACATGAAACTAATAGAGTAAAATACATACCTGCAGACTGGCACCTCATCACGTTCACTGGCACTATCATTTTCCCCCCTTGAAATATTTTCATCTGTACAACAATTGATTAACAATAAGCATAAAAAAGAAAGGCTAAAAATGCGAATTTTTATAAAATTTTAAAACGACGAAGGATCCTAACACATAAATGAAAATGCCAATGAAAACTCAAGCTTACCAGGTCTTACTTCAACATTACTAGGAAAATGCTTGCATACAAGGGTAACTCCAGACACAGAAAGTGGTATTTGAAGAGGGTTTTTGAATTCAACGTTGACTTTCACAGCTTCTGTAGTAGGTTAGTAAAATAATGCATGAGCTTCATAAGAACAAGCAAAAACAGTTGCTTGATGAGATTAAAATTAGCCCAATTACAGTTCAAGTTTGGTGTTTATGAATATTAACAAATTAGAATGAGACTTCATACCTCCTGCAACACAAACATTTGATTCTCTGTATTTTTTTGGGATAAGCTTAGATTGCAACTCCAACCAATTACTCTTAGCACTAGCGAGGGATGGCATTATTTCTTCCTCCAAGGAGTGCCACAGGCTTTCTCTAGTGTTAGCCTGAAAATTTTATTATGAGCAACACCTTAAGTTATGAGACTATATCTATAAACTCCTGAGCGCTTAAATACAAATATGAGGAGAATAAACATATATATAGACGTAATTTGATTTTTCACCATGAAAAGTTTCTCCAACAACGTATAAAGTTAACAAATTTATCTGGAGCTTGAAGGAATGGAGATTCAAGTGTTCAGTTACAAATGGATATTTATAAGGGTCAAGGAACAAGATACATTAAGCCTTTCAATCCCCTTTGCAAGTGGTCAGGCTTGATTGCTGGCCGACTTGTAATATTTTGATGCTTTGCAGCCAGTATAACAAGAAAACTGAATAAATAGAAGTTCAGTTGGTTGTGAATGATTTAACAGTAAGAGAATCTCATATATCTACTCTTTCATTGCATGATGAAAAGATTCAGGAACACAACCAAGTATCCATTAATGCACTCTAGGGATAATAAGCATTTTCAAGGTTAAATAGAAATCTAAACTAAATGGTAACGTTGACAGGCTTTCCAGGAAAAAAGACTGAAATTAAGGGTGAAAAGAATAAGATCAACCAAGATAACATGCCACCACGATGTCATTGTACATTGCGTTTATTCATTGTACATTGCATTTATTCATAAAATAATCGTTCCTATCTTCTAACAAACTATAAATTTTCTAAAACAATAATCAGGAACAAGAACTAAATAAAAAGGGAGGGGAGAACATTTTGAGAATTAAAACGTGACAATTTATGTTTTCTAGATCCAGAAAAAATTGAAGCAAAGAAAGTAATTCAACTTACAGCTGAAGGTGATCCAAAAGTTCGGTGGTCTTCAAAGACGACCTTGAGTGTAGAAATGTTTATTACAGGCAACTGAAGTTTTGTTACTTCATATGTTCGTCCTGTTTTCTATAATGAAAAATAAAAATTAAGACAGTTGTAAAATTAATTAGATCTTGTCTAACTCAGCATCTAAAAGAAATTTCAGAACCAAAACAAGAGGCCACAAAATGATGAGAAAAACTCACCAATATCATATATATATTGCTACAAACCTAATTTACTGTAAATTAAATTATCTGATATGTTATTACATATGGTTATCAATCTTAGGAGCCCATTAAAATTCTATTTAACACAAAATTGATATACAATACTCCAAACAAATAAAATTGAAAAGAACAAACTAGAAGGTTGTAAAAATTTAAAAATCCACTGTCACCTGAACTATTTGAAGAAAGTCGCCCAGAAATAACTCCTGTGTTGTCTTGGACTGGTGACCACAAGCCAAAATTTCCAACATATGCTTGACAGCAACATCACACATCTCAAGAGAAGCATACCATCTAAAACAATCACCCTTGGTTAAGAACAACAAAAAGTTTGCAGAATGTAGATACAGTTGTTTCTGATGAAAAATCATGTACTACAGCAGAATAGGGTCTAACTTACTGTCCTATATGGAAATGAACATGATCTTTGATATAACTCCATGTAGTTCCACTAAAAACAGAAAGAGCACTTCTGTATGTTCGAATTGCATGTTTGATCTGCTCAAGACCAGGCATAAAAGTTAGCATGAGAAATGACCACATCACAAGGATTAATGTTTGCAAAACTTTGACAAAGCAATACCTGATCACACTTGTTATAACGATCCCCAGAAAACACAAGATGAAATCCAAATTTACGTAACAACGAAGGTTTGGACAATGAGTAGCAGTAGGATGCTTGTTCAAGCATCACAGCAGAATGTAGGATATCCTAAAAGAAGAGAATTATGTAAGCAGCAGAAGAAATGTTTGCCAAATACTCTTCTTAGAGGCCAAAAAATGCAATACCTCACCACAAATCCGGAGATATATTGGAGCTGCCTCCTTATATAGATCGCGTGCCTTCAACATTTCTATCCACCAGAGGCCACATCGGGTGGCGTTTTGTAGCCCAGATGAACCGAGTCTCTGGACATTAAGATCTTGTAAACCAACATGAGGAATAAAGCAGTAATAAAGCAACACCCAAGGAAAAGGTTATCATCTGAAAATTAAACCATACATAATAAGTGCTAAAGGCATTTTCCATGCAATATTCAGCTTCCTTTCTTGATTGGTCCAACATGAAATACGTAAGTCCCATCATTTCCTGAAACAGCAGGGCATTCAAACCAAAAATGACCGTATTAATCATTCCACAATCATGTCGCATAAAATGATAATATAGATCTTAAATAAGGAAGAGAATAGTAACACAGGGATCTAACTGCAAACTAGCTGCATTTGAATCATGCATTTCAGAGTCTGAGGCATGAGTCATGGATTTTATGGTACCTATTGATATATTAATGATCAAGGAGAGTAAGGCAAAAAATTCCAATTATCTCTGTTTCAGAAAATAAATAAAAATATAGTGCAGTATCCTTCCACCATTTCTACACCCAAAAAAATGCCAAGTCTTACAAAAGCATATGGAACAAAAACCATGCAACATCCAAGAACCCTTTCCACATGGAAACTCAAAATTGATAAAACATGAAATTACCTGTACACCAGCATAGCGTTTCCAAGCTTTATCAAGTTTGAAATCTGTGGAAATTAAGCGATAATTTGACAAGGCAAGTTCATAATCCCGTAACATGAACGCGTAATCACCCAAAACTCGAATTTGGGATTCGGTGGAGCTAAAGGCATACCTATAACCAAGAAAACAAAGACTTACTAAAGAACAAGAGGATGGAAATAAAAATCACTGGTGATAAGATTCATGCATGGCATACATAGGACCATTGACAGAATCCGTATCATCTTCTTTCCCTTTTCTCCACCATAGATTTTTAATTTGGTTTTTAAAGCCTTTCCGAGTTGCAGAAACCTAAATATAGGAAATTTTACATAAAAGGAAACAGTAATGAGAATCTTGCAAATCATAGAAGATGTTAAAAAACTGTTCTCTTTAGAAACGGGGGGAAATATTAATATAGATACTTGTTGGTTGAGCACACGAATCTTTTGCTCCATGCTTGGAATGATGTGCTTGGATGACAGATCTTGCATTAGATCTTTAATCTGTACTCAAGCCAAATAATAGAATGGTAAAATGCACCTACAGAGAACCAATTTTATGAAAGAAATTTGTCTGTGATGACACAAGGAACTTACCATAGTGATATCATCAGAGTTAAGAAAGAAACCAAGATCTTGACCAGGAGAGACATCATAATTCTGCCATGAATTACAGCAAAAACACCACATAAAACAGAGGCCAAAATATTACATATATAAACTGAACCAAAATTTAGGAATTCTTTCTAATCAAATGACAAAGGGCAGTATTAGCAAAAAAAAAAAAACTTACAAACAAAGCCCAAGGGTTCTCATCATGTTTGATAGCATCAGTTGAAGAATTGATACATAGCAATGAACAGTCACTAGTACCAAATGTGCTCTTCATTTCTGTCAAAATTTTAGTTGCCCTACAAAAAAAATGGATGGCATGTAAAACTCTCATCAAAACAATTCCTATGTCAGCAAGTGGGCCCCTGATTGAAACCATTTTGCGGAAGAAAGATGTACTTTGAGAAAAAAATCTCGGAAAACTATAATTTTGAGGCAGTCCATTCATAAATCATTTCTTCAGTGGATTACTTGAAAATGTTTAGGGTGAGATAACTCCTAAAATCTATCCTCTTAAAGTTATATATAAATATATTTATTGTTAGTTTATTTTTTCTTCCTTATATTTTCTGCAGCTTGGTTGGTAACAATATGCCACCTGTGCCTTCTTTCATTCGAATGCTACTTAAAAAGATAGAATGGTTCAGTTCCACAGCTACTCTGAACCAAAAAAAGATCGTCTAAATTTCAAGAAATACTTAATAAAGAAAAAGAGGTAAATCAACTGGGTGGCACAAAATCAAAAGTTCCTCTATGTGAATACCAAAGTATGATCCACTTCCTGAAACATACATATCCAATAAGCATCCCAGAGCTCCACTTCAAACAATTCATCATCCCAATCATGACAAAGAATAATCCAAAAACACTAACAATTTTTTTTCGCATGAAGAAGGAATTTATGGTTGTGTCAAAAGCAATGACAGAGAGTATAATATTACAATTACAAGTCTTTATGAATAAGAAGCTATAAATGGAATAGCATATATACCTGTCAACAGGACCATCTTGATTATCATGTACTAATAAATAATGCTTCAAAATCTTTGGATCCATCACGCCATCATTAAGAAGAGAAGGTAGCTTGTTGGTGTTGAATAGGTCAATGAATCTGTTAATCGGTTGTTCATCCTTAGAAGAAACAGCCAAAAGACCTGCAAGTTGCTCTTACAGGTGAGAGGAAAGGGAGAATTCAATCAATAAAATAGCTTAGGATGAGGAAACTTAATGGGGGTTTATGTGTAAAAAATTCACTATACTTTTCGAGGCATAAACGCGATGTAAGAATGGCGACTAAATCGAAAAACTTACATGCCACTGGATGATCAAAAGCTTCATGGTCCGAAAAGGAGACCACACGAATAAGTTCTTTGTTAAAAAACTGAAGCCAGGGTGGTGCATTCCCGGATTGATAATCTATAAAAGCAATTGTGAGTCATTTTCATATTAAGATAACTACAGAATCTCAAATATCCAATGAAATGAAAATCTTAAAAATCATCAAAAATAAAACACACAAGTGCGCACACAAACTCGCTAAATTAGACACTCGACAGCTAACGTCAAAACAGTAGCAGCAGCAGCAGCAGGAAGCAAGACAAATAATGACTGACACAAATTTTACGGGGGGGACCACTTACTCTCAAGTACATGACTGATTTCTGGTGTCTCCAAACTCAGCTCACTGAACTCTCTCTCCCCTGCCTCAGTGATAACTTCCTTTAAGTGCTCTTTAGCCACCTAGTTAAATATGAAGGCACACAAACAGAACCAGATGATAAATTCGCAAATCATAATTACAGATAAGCACTTTGTAGCGTAAACCAGAATTCAATCATTCTCAATTTGCCACCACAAAATGTGGCTAAAAATCAACTTCAAAAATATAAGCAAGAAAAGTTGTTCAAGCTGAAATACTACATTCTAATCCAGTTTTCAGCTGATTGTCCACCTAGAAGTCCACTAATTAAACAGTCACAAATTAATCAGAGCAACATTACAAACCAAAGCCATAGCTAAGTAACGCAATTACCTCCAAATCGGGCGTCCTGATATCAGAAGCATAATACAATCGGAATTTAAACTTGTGAAGCCTATAAGGCTGGTCACTAACGGTCCTAACAGGCACTGAAACACAAAACAAGTCACGACCATTCAAAAACTCGTGAGGCACAAAAATACGAGTCGCATTGCGAGAAAGTGAACGATTATTACCGTCGATGTTGTTGAAGGAGGAGAATGGAGAGAGCAATTGAAGGAAGGAGAGGTTGTTGTTTTTGAGGGAAGCTTGTTCGACGGAAGGAGTGGAGAGAAGCATGACGACTGGAGTGATGTCGTCCAGCAACATCTGCCCCAAAGGCGTCTTCTCCGGATCCATCGTGGTGTGGTTTCAGTGATTCGCCTCCGATTCGTAATGGTGAGTAGTGAGCGAGTCAGATGCGACTCGTTGAGGAGGAATGAGATGGTTTGGCAGGGATTTTGGCCTCTCACTTGGATCGTAACGGAGAGGAGGATTGGGGAGGACGGAACGGTAGCGGCTTTACAACGACGTCGTCTTTACAAATCTCTGCCTCCCATGTTTTTATTAATCATAATTACTTTTTTGTCTGAATTTTAATTAATCATAATTATCCAACTTATTAATTTATGCTCGGGAATCTAGTCTTCACCACTCCACATAGACAAGGTTATAAATATGCACTTTCATCACCTCAATTAATTACACATTTATACAGTGGCTCCCATATTTGTGTAGTTTTGTTGTTTGTCTAGTTTCTTTTTTCATGGCCTAAGGGAAAAATTGGGGCCTTTTTTAGTATAACTAGGGTGTTAGGGGAACCAAAACAAATGTCTTGTTTAACACTTGAAATTTGTAATTATAAATGATCTAACAAGGCTTTAAAATTTGAAATTACTATATATAGTTGTGTTGGGAGAGAGGTGATTTTTTTCAATTTGACTTTTTACAAGAGTCTTATTCGATAAATGTTAAATTATGTTATGTGATTTGTGTTTTGATTTGTGATGTTAGAAATGACTTTTTATTAATCTGACTTTTGAAAATTTGTTTGGATAATTAATTTGAAAAGTAAGTTTAAATAGAAAATTACTAAGAAGGGCATGGTTCTTATTAGAAATATGCATATATTTTTACTTATAATTTGGAGAAATTAATGGATAATAAGTTATATATTAAAAATAGCATTTTGAAAATTTTATTGCCAAACACACACTTATGTGTTGGACTGTTGGTAAAGGCTTTTGTTTGAAAAATATGTATGAGTAATTTTACGTCATTGTTTCATAAAAGCCATGAATAAAATTTGAATACTGAGAATTTGACATCCTAAACCAACTTTTTAGTGTGGACTAGATTGTAACTTCGATTTTTTTTTAAAAAAAAAAGAATAATGAGTTGAGAACCCCAATGCTCTTAGTGCGTTTAGCTCCACCATTTGTCCATCTCTTAGACCTTAAGCTTGGCTATAATGGGATCATATTTATCCCATAAACCCTCTTAGTCACTTTCACATGATTTAATGGATCATTACCAGGAACTCATGAAGACAGGGGTAAAAATTAATAGACATAAATTAACCGAAACAAGAATAAAAAATCTTTTTTTTTTCTCATGTCACTGTCTTCTCAACAATTACACCTAAATTCATTGACAACTTTTTTTTATTTGTTAATCAAATTATTTTTTTTATAACAATTTGTTAATCAAATTATTTCACATTTCACGTGTCAATAATTGTCATAACAACTATTTAGAATATCTTTAAAATTAAATCTCACTTACTTTTGAGATGAGTTTAACTGTGAATACATGCATGACCGTTTATTTTTTTTTTTTTTTGGGCCAACATGTATGACCGTTTATTACATAAATAGAGTAATAGTAGTAGTAAACTAGTAATAATGGACAGATTAAAATTAAAATTAATTAAAATTAAAAAATAACCCAATATGAATGAACAATAGTGCGGGTGAGTTGTCCAAGGGTCAGCATTACACTCACCCGCCACTGTAGGGCAGTATCATAAATGTCCACCTGCTTTAAGCCTTTGTTATTCTTCACAGCACACCCTCGCTTTGCTAAACATTTCAGTGGCCGTCTACGAATCTCAACTTCCCTCATGTCTTACCGCCCTAATTACCGAGGTGGACGAAGGGGCGGCGGCTCCCGTGGTGGCCGCGGCAGCAGAGGCGGCGGCGCCGGCGGAGGAGGAGGGCAAAGGTGGTGGGACCCTGCATGGCGCGCCGAGCGCCTCAGACAAATGCAGGGCGAGGTAATATCACTTAACAAATTAAATTGTAGTATTATGTTCCTTATTTGTTAAACAAGTAATATTAAGATGGATTAGGCTCTGAGATGGTTTGTAGAACTAAAATTTCAGATTTTTAGTTGGATTATTTGAGGGCACAGGCATGTTAGATTATTTGTAGTTACTGCTCAATGTTGTTTTAACGTAGACTGTGTTGAAATTCAAGTGTGCCTTTGTTAAGTGTTTTGTTTTTTTGTTTTTTGTTTTTTTATTGGGATGCAGAAGGAAGTGCTTGATGAGAATGAATGGTGGGATAAGATTGAGAGGATGAAAGGAGGAGGAGAGCAAGAGATGATCATTAAGCGTAATTTTAGTCGTGAAGATCAGCAAACCATAGCTGACATGGCTTATCAACTTGGCCTGCACTTGTGAGTACATTAGAACTTGCTTTTATATGCAGCACTTATTATGTTCTTTTCATTCCACATAAAATTGAAGTGGGAACTGGGAAGGCATGTCTTATGGTATCACCTTGGATTGGAGTAAGGGATGTTGTACTGCATGCTCAATGCTTGGATGTGATTGAACTTTCTGGGATATCCATGTTTTTTATATACACTCAGCTAAAGCCTAAAGTTGTCTTTTTTCTTTTCTTTTTTGGAAATTGAAATATTTATTATATAGTTTGACAATTCTGATGTTTTTATTCTGCCTGACATTTTCTTCATCAATTCTGTGCTTGGGCAAAGAAAGCCATGCATATAACAAAGGGAAAACTCTTGTCGTTAGCAAAGTACCATTGCCTGATTATCGTGCAGATCTTGATGAACGTCATGGATCCACACAGAAGGAGGTTTAGTTTATCACTATTTATATGCTGAATACTCAATTTTTTAGTCAGAAAAATTTTGTGAGTCCATTCATGATTCTGAAATATCTGCAGATTCGAATGTCCTCGGACATTGAGAGGAGGGTAGGATCTCTCTTGAATAACACACAACCCAATGGGGCAGGATCAGTTAATGCGCCTTCCACATCAACCAGTGACAAGCTTAAGCAAACAATAACTACTACAAAACATGGTTCTTCTGAGCAGCAGACTGATCCTTCCAATGAGAAACTTAGTGTTGAACTCAAAGAAAGACAGGAGACAATGCAGGTATTTAGCCTTTTTTGACATATAAATGTCAGCACAAATACCGTTTTTCTTAACTGACACAAATATCGTTTTCTAAGTTTAGTTTTGGAGTAATTTACTTTTTTATGTTGCCATTGTAAATTTTTTGGCAGAGTTAAATTTTATGTATTGTTTTGCAGAAAAGCGATAGTTTGAGGACAATGAAGTCATTTAGGGAAAATCTTCCTGCATTTAAAATGAAGTCTGAGTTTCTGAAAACAGTTAAAGGAAACCAGGTGGGCGAGTTGTCTATCAATAACTCCATATAATGCCTGATTTAACATAGTTTATTCATTAACCAGCCTTGGTGTGTGTAGCCCTCATTTTTCATTACCTCATTAGATATTATATGATCAAAAGAAGGGAGTTCCAAATTTCAATTAATTGCATGCTATTCTTGACTTCCTATTTCTTGGTATGAAATAGAGGGTAGATTATATAGATATCAGTAACTTAGGGTTTGATATGTTTAGCATTTGTAGATCCTTGAGAAAATGAAAAAGGAGGTGAAAGCTTAACTTGGCACTTCTCCCTGGTCCGATAGGTTTTCATTTAAATTTTTTCTTTTAGTGTAAAGGTTAGAATGATGGCTCCATATCAAAAGTAAATTCTGTGTTGCATAAAGTGCAGGTATTGGTAGTTTCAGGAGAGACAGGCTGTGGCAAAACTACTCAACTGCCACAATTCATTCTAGAAGAGGAGATATCGTGTCTACGTGGAGCTAGTTGCAACATCATTTGTACCCAACCTCGTCGTATATCTGCAATTTCTGTTGCAGCTCGAGTATCAGCTGAAAGAGGGGAAAGTCTTGGTGAAACAGTTGGTTACCAAATACGTCTTGAAGCGAAACGTTCTGATCAAACTCGCCTCTTATTTTGCACCACTGGTGTATTGCTTCGTCGTCTGGTAATTCTTTTTCATCTTAAACAATTTCTTTTCTTTTTATACTCTAGAACATTGTGTGAATTTTAGTGTCATCATTCCCTTCCATCTGTTTGTCTTCCCCCGAATGTAATTTACATATACAATAGTTTTTTCAATTTCGTTTCCAAGGAAACATTTTATCTTTTCCGTGACTATAGAGGGTCATCACTTGAGTTATAAGGTGTGCTCATGCAGATATATGTAATTCTACCTTGTTAGGAGAAAGGTGATATAATTTTTTAAGTCGTAAGATTTGTCTTATCGCTGAATATATTGTGTATTTTATCTTTAATTCAGGAAAGGAAAGCTATTTTATTAAAATAGAAAAGATCTCTGACTAGTACCTGTTCCTAGGATATTCATAATTCTTGCCTTCAACTTGAAGAATGTTATTTTATTTTCTGTTCATTCAGGTTCAAGATCCTGAGTTAACTGGGATTAGCCATTTGATGGTGGACGAAATCCATGAAAGGGGAATGAATGAAGACTTTTTAATCATAATTTTGCGTGACCTTCTGCCTCGCCGTCCAGATCTGCGTCTTATTCTAATGAGTGCCACCATTAATGCTGACTTATTCTCTAAGTACTTTGCAAATGCCCCAACAATACACATACCGGTATTGCATGTTCTGTAGATTTCAGTTCTCCTTTTCCTACATGTGTAGTAACTGGTTGTCTGTATTTGTGCCAGGGATTTACTTTCCCTGTGGCAGAGTTCTTCCTAGAAGATGTACTGGAGAAGACTCGATACAACATCAAGTCAGAGTTTGACAATTTTGAGGGGAACTCAAGGAGAAGAAGAAAACAAGAAGCCCCTAAGAAGGATCCTCTAATTGAATTGTTTGAGGCATGTATACTTGAGTTATCATAAAGTGTAGGCATTTAAATGATGTTTAATGATGCCATGAATTCTTCTTTTGTCTTCTGGAGTTGCATTTATGTTGGAAAGAAATTTTAGTGTCATGATTCTACTTGGGGGGGGGGGGGGGTCAAGGGGGCATCAACATGGATCAACGACATTGGTGTCGTATAATCCATGTAGTCGACCTCACCTAATGAAATAAGGGTTTGTTATCGTTATTGTATTTGTATAACTAGAGTCTTTGAAATACACGATCTATGGCTATAGATACTAGATATTTCTAATTCTAATGTTATCCTTGAAAATGGACCTATGGGCAGCTAAATTTTAGTCAATGAAGATACACCTTGCTAATCAAGTGATTTTCTTTTAAAAAAAGTCAAACGTTTATAAAAGATTATATTAGATTGTTTCTTGGAGGATCTAGTTGCAACTGCCTAATGAAAGGAATTTTAACTTTTTGTTGAAAGTCGTATAACAATATGTTAGATGTATGCAATATGTTTATTTATTGCTGTGTCTTATTATTACAGGATATTGATATAGATAATCATTACAAAAATTACAGTTTACATGCTAGAAAGTCTCTCGACGCTTGGTCTGGTTTGAAGGTTGATTTGGGTTTGGTATGTGCTCTATGCTTTTGTTCAAAATATTGATTTGGGTTTGGTGATTTCTTTTTCAAGCAGATGGTCTGCTTCTCTTATTCAATTTGTTTTAATATATTGTTTCAGGTAGAGGCAACAATTGAATATATATGTCGAAATGAAGGCGATGGAGCAATTCTTGTATTTCTTACTGGTTGGGATGATATTTCCAAATTATTTGACAAACTTAAAGGAAATAACTTTCTTGGAGATCCTAGCAAGTTCTTACTTCTTCCTTTACATGGTTCAATGCCTACCATCAACCAACGTGAAATATTTGACCGACCTCCTCCTAACAAAAGGTAAGCCCTTCTCTTTTGCTGATTTTGTTTGACAGATTCTGCTTAGGTAGTAGACTAAGAAAAGTTGGAGGAGTTTTTATGTCTTTATAGGTACCCGCAAATGGTTTTCTGTAGATCTTCAAAGGGATTGAATAGAACTTTTGAGTTAAAACCAAAATTTCCCCTTTTGGTTCTAATTTTGATGAAGGTCTTTTTCCTTTGTTTTTATTTCTCATCTCGCTCGTAAATTCTTTTTTACATGCAAAAATAATGTAAAGATTGTACCTATGCTTTGCATGTGATGTAAGGCATTTCCTAATTTTGATGAAGGGTCAGTTTGGCTCAACATAAGCTCGCTACCGTGGGTTCTTAGGTCATGGGCTCGACCTAGCCTTTCTACACAATAGTATGGGTAAGGTTGTCTAATACATCCATTTCCCTAGTACCCCCACCAAGTGGAGGCTCGAACTAGTTTGGCCCTTTTGTGTAATTAGCAAAAACATAAACATGTATCAAGGAGAATGGCGTCATGCGATTTATATAGCCGACCTCACCCAGTGGGATAAGGCTTTGTTGTTGTTGTGTGATTGGCAAAAACATGATGGTATGGTTTTTATTAAAGAAAGCTGCCATTTTCAGTTTATTTAGTATTTATCTATGTACTTATGGACCAAAAGAAGTTTTTATGTGTACATCTTATTGTTCATATTAGTTTATATGTATGGTTTAACCTTTGATCCAAGAACTATACAAGAGCTCACGGAAGCTTTCTGAAAGCTGTCGCAGAAGGCTCATCGTTGTAGTCATTTGAGATAATCATGGCATTCGGCCAATTATTAGATGATTGGATGACCATAGATTGATTGGTTCAACCAATTGTGTGCTATTCTTATGGCACTTAATTAAAACCTGGCACGTTTAGCTCACTAGAGCATCATCATATTCCATAAGCACGATTTGACCCTCTTTCCTTCTTTATTTCACCAGATAATAGATATGTCCTGGGCATAATATTTGCTGTCCTGGTCAATAAAAAATGTCGGTTTATCTACCTTTATTATTGGGCTGGCACAGTCCTTTGTTGCTATTTATAGTTATGCAGTTGCTGGTACTTAAAGGATTTCATGAAATGATTTGATATGTTTTTTCTTAAAATTTAGACTTTTATCCTATTAGTAGTGTTACCATGCATCAACCTTGTCAGTCTACTCTCTGTGGTGCTGTTTAGATTAACATCTTAATTCTTCTGCTTTCATGCATCTTAATTCCTTGCCTTCTTACCTAGTTTTAATTAATGTTATTCTGCCACTGTAGAAAAATTGTGATAGCTACAAATATTGCTGAGAGTAGCATCACCATAGACGATGTTGTTTATGTCATAGACTGTGGAAAAGCTAAGGAGACTAGCTATGATGCTTTAAACAAGCTTGCCTGTCTGTTACCTTCATGGATTTCAAAGGCTTCAGCTCATCAGGTATTGAAATTGTAAAACTTCATTTTTAATTTTAATGACATGTGTTTTTAATATTTGGGAACATCTTACACTTTTGTGGCCGAGTTATCAAGCTTGTGGTGGTTGTTGATTTCTTAGTAACTTTGTTGTTTTCAATTTACTAACGGGGGAGAATATGTCAGAGACGAGGGCGTGCTGGTCGTGTACAGCCTGGAGTTTGTTTTCGGTTGTATCCGAAAGTGATCCATGATGCAATGCCTCCATATCAGTTGCCTGAAATTCTTCGGACACCTTTGCAAGAGTTGTGCCTGCACATCAAAAGTTTGCAGCTTGGAACTGTGGGATCATTTCTAGCAAAAGCACTTCAACCACCAGATTCTCTTGCTGTTCAGAATGCCATTGATCTTTTGAAAACAATTGGGGCATTAGATCATAAGGAGGAGCTTACACCACTGGGTGTGTTATGCTTGTATATGTTTTTTCTCTCCGTTTGAGTATCAGCCGTGGATGGTATCTGAATTGATTTTCATTGTACAGGTCGGCATCTTTGCACCATTCCCTTGGACCCAAATATAGGGAAGATGCTTCTGATGGGTTCTATTTTTCAATGTCTCAATCCTGCCTTGACTATAGCTGCTGCTCTTGCATATCGTGACCCATTTGTCTTGCCAATAAACAGAAAGGAGGAAGCTGACGAGGCAAAGCGATCTTTTGCTGGTGATTCTTGCAGGTCAGTTATGTAACCAGGCTTTGTGCTTCTCTCTGCTAGTGTTATAATTGATTTTATAATTTTGACTTGTCTTTGAATATTGAAATTCTTAATGTATAATTGATTCAGTGATCACATAGCTCTTCTGAAAGCTTTTGAAGAATGGAAGGATGTAAAACGTAAAGGACAGGACAGGCAATTCTGTTGGGATAATTTTTTATCTTCGGCAACCTTGCAGATGATTGATGATATGAGAATGCAGTTTCTCAATCTATTATCAGACATTGGATTTGTTGACAAATCCAAGGGTCCTAGTGTAAGACTTTGGTCTCAGTTTTTTATACTGATGAAATATATTTTTCCACACCTTCCTCGAAAAATTTTCTTCTCTCAAAAATGTTTTGATCTAAAGATTGCCAATTGACTCATCTTCCACGGGTATTGGTGCTCTACCCATTTTCTGTTGACGTCTGAAAATTTAACCTTTTTTATGTCTCTACAGGCTTACAATCAATACAGTCATGATTTGGAGATGGTATGTGCAATTCTTTGTGCCGGGCTCTACCCAAATGTTGTGCAATGCAAAAGAAGAGGAAAACGGACAGCTTTCTACACTAAAGAAGTTGGTAAAGTCGATATCCATCCAGCATCTGTCAATGCAGGGATTCATCTCTTCCCTCTGCCTTACATGGTTTATAGTGAAAAGGTTAAAACGACCGGCATTTATATAAGGGACTCAACAAACATATCAGATTATGCTCTACTTCTGTTTGGTGGTAATCTTACCCCTAGTAAAACTGGGGAGGGCATTGAGATGCTGGGAGGCTACCTTCATTTTTCTGCTTCAAAGAGTGTCATTGAGCTCATAAGGGTAATCTCTCTCAAATTTTCTGGAAATTATTTTTTGTACCCCCCCCCCCAAAAAAAAGAAAAACTAAAACCTTAAATATGTTTGGAGCCATGCATACACAACATCTCATAATATTGCGATTTGCAGAAGTTGCGCGGAGAGCTTGACAGACTACTAAACAGAAAGATTGAAGAACCAGGATTGGACATTTCTGCTGAAGGTAAAGGAGTGGTTGCTGCCGCTACTGAACTGCTGCATAGCCAGAATGTAAGATGAAATTTTTCCCAGGAATGATGGCATCCAATTTGACTTCTTTAATCCGCGCACCATATTGCTTGTTCAAACGAAATTGGGATTGCATCTGTGTGGAGGCCTCACGTGGCCTCCCTCTCTCTAAGAAAGCGATTCTATGTTTTGCTTGTGTAAACTATAAGGTGCTCTGTGCCCAAGAATGGCTCCGGTTCAATAATCTTCCCCGATATTAATTAAGATTTAAGACCATAGAAATATAAACAGTAGTCTTGGTAGCAATGTCGTCTCACTATAATACATGCTCGATTTGTCCCTACTTGATTATACGTGTTGTAATTGACTAAGAGTATTCAATAGAAACCATTTTAAGCTAGATTTAAATCAGATGTGACTCTTGCAAGACCATGCTGGTTCCACCTTGCCCTGCTTCTAAATTTCCAGCCCACAAGTGTTGCACGTTTTAGACTGGCTTAGTGCCTTTGCTAGTTATATTACTTTCTTGTAACCTTTAATGACCCTATACTGGTTGGTTGTTGAATAAAGGAGACTTTATTTGAGAAGTTCGCGTGTGATTTTCTTAATGCTCATGGTGAATTTCAGTTTACAAGATCTTTCAATCGCAGTATTGCATATCTGCTGGTTGCTTGGTTTCTTATATTTTGTATTGTACACAACGAATTATGGGAAAGATAGCATGGGAAAGTTTAATTATTCTCCTTTATTGGTGCCTAAGCAAAGATCGTTAGATCCACGTGCAACGTCCTATCTGCAGCAATTTAGAAGTTAGCTTTTGACTGACTCTCAAAATAATGTCATCTCTATTTCAAGCATGGTCTACTGTTTTACTTAATTTGGCAATATTTTTCAGCTGTATCTAGGAAAAGCATCTTAGTGAGCGAGGGTAGTGAGGGGTTAAGCTATTACCCTTGGGCATCGGTTTTCACTTTTCATACGTTTCATCAGCATTTTGCCTCAAAACTAAGTGACTTTGAATGAGAAATCCGAGAGGCCCATGATCCAAGAAATAGGGGTCAACGATGGAAAGTTTGTATGATCGCCGTGAGAGAGACATTCCTTCCTAAAATGCTTGCTCTTCCCACGTGAATCTTCGGCACACAATTACACCAATAATTTGCGTACCAAAATCGCTACGTGCTTCAAGACTATAACTTCACCTTTTGGGTTTTAACAGTCTGACCAATTGGTTAACAAATTTCAAAAGATAGATGGCCAATATCCAATGCATAACTAACTATTAGTAAAGTTATATAAAGTACACAGTAAAGTACATAACTCGTCTTGATAAAAAAAAAGTACATAACTCGTTCTTCTGATCCTATTGTTACGAAATATGTGGCAATCGATCAGGAAAAGAGGAACAAGAACATGATGCCACTGCTACAAAATCTGCATGGCTTGTAGTAAAACTTCATTGTTCTCCTGCCATAATATTCTTATAACCAGAGATCTCAGAGCAAGATATGGAAAACAATGAGGCAACTAGAAATACTGTAGCTAAAGCTTGGAAAGTTAACTTTACTTTAAAGTACAGAGATTTTGTTAAAGATACAGATTATGTTGCTAAATAGGCTCACAAGATAAAACAAGAAAGATTGGTAGGATAGTAACTCATGTCATAAACACTTTTTGAATCACTTTTTTATCCAACAATAAAGAGAAAAGAAATGTGGTTAGTTAGTTGGAGGCGTGTGAAATGGTAGTACCAAGAAATTTGCTTCCTCAAGAAGACTCACACCATGAAGCCACGTAATAGAAAACACCGACACCATATAATTAGCCTACGGAACCTGTGAAGCACTTCCTCTTCTCCCTACACCCATGCATGCCTCTTCATGTGCTCACGCACGCCTCCATACGCATCTCCCAATCAATCACTTGTATATATATATAATACCCTAGCCTATATATGCGCACACACACACACACAATTATATAACCACTCCATACTTATATATAACCCTAGTGTTTAGTGATGTTGATGACGGATGGAGAGAGTACAAGAGATTATGGAGAGAGGGTGGAAGCATAATTCGGAGATGTCATCACCTAATTGTCCTAGGTGTGGCTCTTGCAACACCAAGTTTTGCTATTACAATAACTATAGCTTAACTCAGCCTCGCTACTTTTGCAAAGCCTGCAGGAGGTACTGGACCAAAGGAGGATCCCTTCGCAATGTCCCCGTCGGAGGTGGCTGCCGGAAAACTCGCCGTCATGCTGGCAAAACTTTAAGAGTATTACACTCATCATCAGCCTTCCCTGCACCTAATAATAATATTGCTGCTCATAATAATTACCATGCTCATCCCTCTACTAATAACGTTTCTGATTATAACAATCATTCTCCACATATTGATCTTGCGCTTATTTATTCCAATTTTCTCAACCAAAACCCAGATTCATCTAGTGATGAGGAGCCACGTCAACATCACTTCATGAAAACACTAGGTTTTGATCCTTGTGTAGAGTATCCAAGTCTATCCGACATAGTTTTTGGTCTTTCTGAGACGTCCACAATGGAATCAGAATCACATTTCAATATGGTTGGCGATCATCATGATCTTCTGGGTGGGTTCTTCAACTCCATGCAGGATCATCATAAGGTAGAAAGAATAACTGGTAGTGGCGATTTTGAGCTGCCACCATTACCAGGTGAAGAGTTAACCTCACAATATGATGTGATGACGTGGTCCGAATCTCATGATGAGATTTTGGTCGTCAATCAGCCACCACTAGGAACTCAATCTCATGTCAATGGTAATTACTCAACCAATGTTTCTTTTCCCAGCCTTTGATTATATTCGTGTCTCTTCAATTTTTTTTTCCTTTGTATCAAGCCATTAAGGGAGAACCAATGTTACTCAATAACTATATATAGTACACATGTAAACAATTTTACTCTCGTGGAATGGATATCATTTATAATGATTACACTGGAGTTTCAGTTATATTCAAGCCACCAAGACTTCATAATATATTATTGGAATTTTTAGTCCAGCAATTTGCACCGAAACTAAAAGGCGATTTGGAAAAAATGGGGAAAGTATTACCAAAGGGGAAATGATTGCAAAAGAGTTGGGGAATAAATTTTTGCAGAAGTGTTTAGTCCAGCCCTATGTATGGCTTGTAAATAGTCCTTTGTTTTGAAGAAGCTCACTGTGGGTGCTCTAAAATTATTCTTTTTGAAATATACTTCTGTAAATTAAAGAAAATAGACAAGCTCTCTACCCACATCCCCTCACGCACGCCCACAATACTCGTACGTTCCTAGATAATGCGTGGCTCATATTTATGTGCATCTTCCTATCAACCTGACAAAAAATATTACTAGAAGTAGAAGCTTACCAAAATCCATACGCCTTATGGTTCCAAAGAATATTCATCAGCAGCTGACGTGGAACAATAACGTTAATAGTGTATATTAAAGGAGACTACTAAACAAAGGGAATGGAGCTAAAATGACTACATTCATGACCGGTAATAAATAATGCATGTCATCACTTTATACTATGGACAGGTTTCGATAATTTTATAATACATCACTTGATACCGGGGAATGGATATGATTCAATAGTTATATGATGGGATGATATTGTTTCTGATAAAACAACAGTTTACCTTATATAAACAAGAGGCTAATGGCACAGAAAAATTAAAAAGTTACCATTACTTAGTAGAAGAAAAACATTATTGCTCCCGCCGTACGTCGGTCCTAAATTATATATTAGACCTATATTTTGGTAAACGAGTTTGTTCCTATGTATAAGATATTATTCTAATTATTTCCAACTTTTCCCAAAATCACTCATACTAATGCTTTTCAATAATGAACAAGTCAGCAGGGAGGAATAGAAGGGATAGAGGTAGATGATTGTAGGATGCCTTTGTAATATCATGTGATATTAACTAATTTAGTTAGCATCTTTAATTTAATCAAATTAGATAAATATGTCTTATATTTAGGATTGAAAGAAATATCTCCTTAACACATCTTGCCATAAATTAAAATAATATAAATATATCATTACTCAGTCCTAATTATAATTTATATTCCTCCGATCCTTTGACTTTTTTTAAGAGAAATTAATGATGCAAAATTAATCACTTTAAAATGTAAACTTATAATCCTCAGAATTAATTTATTTTACTTATAAACTAACTTATAATATAGTACTACCTTCGGTCCTAAATATAGGACCTAATTGACTTTTTTGGAAAGATTAAGGTTGCGAAATAAGTTATTAAATGATGACATATTTGATATATTTTTAGATTATCCATTAGTTTAAAGGTAAAATAAACTAGTTTAAGAGAAAAATTAGGTAAATCAATTTATAATTAACTTATTTTGCTTTTTAAAGATTTTCCAGAAAAAGTCAATTAGATCTTATATTTAGGACTGGAGGGAGTATTATTTATATATTTCGAAACAAAAAAATAATATGATTATATATATATGCGACATATATTGTAATTTTGTGGTTTAATTTACTTCCTTAACTTCCAAAAGAAACCAAAAGAGTTTATATTGAAGGGTGGAGTACTATTTATAAGGAAATATGATATTTTTCCGCAGCTTAAAAGATACCATGCATGACTATGGGTTAATTCCTTTCTCTTAAAAAAATTTTCATCGTCGAACATATTTAATGGAAATGATGAGACTCGAACCCATGTAGACTCTAACACCAAATCTTATTTCTAATTATTTCTTTCACTTCTACTCTCTATAATACACGTTCTGCAAAATGCAGTGTACCTTCTCAAATCATCTTCGATCATATCTGTTATTCAATTTCTTATTTTTGTCCTACCCTATAGCAATCTAACAAAACATAAGGAACATTTCTGTACTGAGTTGTATACGCTCTCAAACTGTTCATTCAAGCCAATTTAATTCATCATCCTCCCCTAGCAATAAATTCAGACCATGACACTTATTGATCAAGGCAGTGAGCTACAACAGCTACAAATGTCCTTTAAATTGAATTATTGATACATATTTCAAAGGAGGTAGGTTTCGATTTTTAGGGATCTAAACACAAGAACATTAATGATCAAATATATATTACTGCAATTATTCATGAATTGTGATTTATTTTATACAAAAGTTGTATGAAATGTAAAGTCATATGTGATCATAGCTCAAAATCTCTATAGGCTAAATTCTTAACAAACTAACATTTATGACGACGAGGCGAATTTTCTCATGATGAAAATATTGACTTGATTAACTTGAAGCCTTTGACAAGTATAAGGGTCAGAAGGGTCCTCCTGCATGTATCATAACCACTTGATTGGTGGCCCTCAATAACTCGATCTACGAATCAACTCTTTATATTGTCCATGTGAATTAACACTCTTCATGCCAATTGCGGCTTCTGGAATTTCACCACCGACGAGCCCAACTTGGACACATTAATTTCTCATATTTGGTCAGACCATGTAACCAAAGTCAAACATGTTCAAATACATGTTTGAATCGTCGATGGGTGCATGTTGGGGTAGTTCTACAGTAATTTTCAGGTAGACGTTGCCAAGAAAACTGCAAACAAAACTTTGTGCATCACATGATCCCATATAAACCCCATGATCCAAGAAACATCAAATACTACTTTTTTTACTGGACAAAACAAGATAATGTAATTTACCATCTAAAATCATCACACATCACGGCGTACAATTAATTGATAAATCAATAAATTTATAAATCAATTCAATAACTTTTTTTAAAGAATGCCGAAAATATTATCTATAGTTTATTAATTGCAAGTATGTGATTTCTCACATATATTGTCAACTTTTGATTTAATATTTTAGTTATACATCTTTCGAAATCGCTGGCTCATCGAGGACGCTGTTCATGCCGCAAATGGTCGTTGACGTCGGAATGGGTAAGGTGGCATTAACGTGTGCGAGATGTGCCTTTCCCTATACATCAGCCATTATTATTTATTCTATAAAAATTATTTGAATAATTCACAGTTTATATTGCCTTTATATTTTTTTTTTTTTTGATTGATTTTGATTCGATAGGTGAGACTTTGTAGACCGATTTAATTAGGTGGTTCCATTTCAAACGAAATAGATAGCTCTTGAAATTTAAACATATAATGCTGTTCAGGCTGCTATTTTTTTTTCTCATATATTTCGGCCTCATCGATCCATCACTATTATGAAGTCTCATAAAAAGACATTAATAACCTCTAAATTTGCTCCACTTACAACGAGTAAAAATTGTTCATGCTGCTGGATGGAGACATGGAGTCTTATTTTCCAGAGAGTATTAAAATGAAAATGGCATCTTGCTAGAAAAATACTCCCTCTGGTCCCTAATGTAAGAGCCCAAAATTTGAATGGTTTTGGTCCCTAATGTAAGAGATCACCCCATATTCTCTCCTCATTTAATGCATTTTTTCCTACTTTACCCCTAACTCTCTTTCATATTTATTAATGCTTATGTATTTCTCTCTCTTAAAAGTACCATAATAAATATGGGCAATTTTGGAAAAGAAGCATTAACTTCAGACACCAACTAACATTCACATGTTTTATTAAGAAGCGTTTTTTTGACGGCTAGCTCTTACATTAGGGACCGGAGGGAGTATAATGATTCTCTGCAATGGTGCTTAATTAACTAACAATGGTTGTTCTTCGACCTCGTGAAGGTCAATTTATTCTTGATTGTATACACAAGTTTTTGTGCGCTCATAAAACAGAAGCTTACAATGTCTGACCAATTAATTACCTATCGATAAGGAAACAATATTGATTGGAAAGTGATCGAAGTAATTACCAGATAAATACGTGATATTGTGCAGTTGAGGCTAAGAGACTAATTCCGCCGGATTTAGAAGTATTGAGAAAAGAAACGGTTAATAAGTCAAAGACGCTGTTACAAGACTGCTCAACAAATTATTATTGCTTGCTTCGATGAATTCAAACAGTTTGTTAAGAGGCCATTAAACAAATTATTGGTAATACTAAATGGACTCGAGGTTTAACTTCTGATCTGATCCATGTGTACATGGTTAATTTCCTTCACACGTCTTTGTTCGTCATGATCTAGCAATAGCAGATGGCGATCACCAATTCCCAGTTTATCATATCTTGAAGCAACACACAGGTTAACACACTCACACACACATATATATGGCCCGTCGTCGAGGAGATGAAATCAAAGGTTAAGGTCCCTGAAAACCACTCATTGTCACTATAAATATTTTCATTGATATTTCTTCATAAAGTTTCCCAAAAAAATCTAAGTTTCATGTAGTAACATGAATCGAGTTTAATTTCAGTACTTGTTCCAACATGTGTAGTTTATTTCCATTTCCAGTTTAATAATAGCTAGCTAGATATTATTCAACATGAACTGTGTTGCATCATAACTGATGCCGATCAATATTTAATGGATCGCCATCTAGCCATCCTATATTTTTCATTACTACTTTGAGAAATATCAAGAAAATTAATTGAGAAGGGAATCGAAGAGAGGACAAGAGCAAATTGTTCATTGACACCTTTTTGTGTCAGTAATCTATTAAAAGCACATTACACAATCCATATATGGATCAACCAATATTTCATACCCTGCATGGGCTGTAATTGATGCCCATGCTGGCATTTATTCTTCATTTCTCCCAAAATAATAATAATTCTGTACACGAAACTTAAACAACAGATGATCGAGAGAGAGGAAAAATGTACAAAGAAAAAAGAAAGATGTCAAAATTCTGAACATATCCATCAATTGGGATAAGAAGAAAGCAAATTGTTTGGTATGCAAGGAGAATTCTTCCAAGCCCGAGCATGCAACTTAAGAATCTCTCTAGCTTTATCCTGAGCCTTTCTTCCACTCTCAACTTGAAGAACCAAGCACAACTTTGCCACCACCCCAACTTGCAACATTTCCTGCAAAACACTATGAGTCGCAGAGAACTTCGCAATAGACAACAATATCCTCGCCGCCCTATCATTAGCCATCGTTGAAACCCTCAAAATCTTCTTTGAAACAATGGCTATTCCAGCCCCATGACTTAGTAACTCAGCTCTTCCCTCTGCACAACCACACAACATCTCCAACAATACCATCATCATCTCACATGGCTTCCTCTCCTTACAATCCAAAAGAAGCTCTATTAACACAGTCACACCACCTGCTTCTACAGCTCTTACTCTATTCCTCCCCCATTGACATATTTGTATCAGTGATCTCAAAGCTGCCTTTGATGCCTGCTGTGATATCTGGTCTTTCAAAAGCTGAACCAACTCAACAAACATCTCAGGTTTTAAATGGGATAAAACCGATGGATCTGCCACTTCAAACATGGATTTTAACAATAACACTGCGTAAGCCCGTGACTCATAGAATCCTTTCTGCATGATTGTGGTCAAGCATTCTATGAAAGATCCATTTTCGAAGGTTACTAGTCTCTTGAATCCAGCCTCAGAGAGATGGAGGCTATGCAAAAGGCTTAAAGCTTCATCTCCACCGTTGGCTTTCAACTCAAAGCCATCATCACCTTCAGTGCTGAGATAATCTCCACCGTTGGTGTGTGAGAAATTTGAGTGGCGGGTAACAATGGATGCCAAGAAATCAACGGCGCCAGCTGCTTCTATGTTTCTTTTATTTGCATCACTCTCTGAAGCTATGGTTTTAAGAGTTTGGAGTGATTTGAGGGGTGAATGAGAAGCATCTTTGATGATTTTGGAGATTTGGGTTTTGGTGGTTGGAGGCTTAGGGGTTGGGATTCTCTGGATTCCATGGGAAGCATTTATGGTACACCAGGATTGGATGAGACGACGGAGAGTGTGGTTGGGAAGGAGATCTGAGGAGTCAGAAATAGAGAGAGCGATTTTGGTGACAGGACACGTGTTGTTCTTGGAGGAGAACAGCCATTTCTCGATGCTCTCTCTGTCGTAGGTGATGCCAGAGGAGACTGTGATTGGATCTTTCATTATTTCCAATGAGATTGGGCACAAGAAAAAGGGTGGCACTTCAATGTTGTCGTCCATGTCTATCGACAGCTAAAGAACCTAAGAGAACGTTATAGAAGAGTAATCACGGATGAAGACTTGTAGAAGTGGGAGTAGCAGCTAGAAGGTTGAAGATTGAAGATTGGTGCAATAATAATGATGAGAAGATGGATGGGAAAAGGAGGGAGGGAAGGGGGTTATTATATATAGGAGGAAGCGTGTTGTTTTAAAGTCAAACACGGAAAAGAGTGAAGAGGGAGGGATGAATGGTAGGGAAGAGAAGGGCTCAAAAATGCCAACTTTACTTTGTCAGACTCTTGGAAATAATCAATAATAATATTAATTAATAAGGCCGGAGAGGAGTGGAAAAGGCTATATAATAACACATGTCCTTTTGACTTTCTCTATTTCTCTTGTGGGATTGTTATGTTATGATTATGTTAGTTGGTTCCTTCCAAGAGGGTCCAAATCGGAGTTCCGAGTTTGACCGCCACTTGCCCACAGACACATATTGCCTACGCCCTCTCCTATTCTTGCCCAATATTTGAATTGTATTTTCATGCTTTTAATAATAATACTACTCGTTATAGATTTTCTAAATATTAAATAGTTATTCCATTTTTATCGTTGTTGCCTCTAATTAATTACTATACTATATTACTCTCTTTTTTCTATTTTTCTAATACTCCTATTATCCCCTTTCTTTCATTATCAGTCTATTTATCTCCTAATTTATAAGGGTTTATTATGGTTAGGAAAAAACATTTCTTTCACGTCTACTACTTTTAATTAGTTTTTTTCAATCACAAAATTTATTTTGGTAAAATTCAATTACAAAGTTTAGTTGTTGAGTATATAATACAGATCGAATGTAAATATTTCAATATTCATATTTAAATTCATCCATTCCTATCTCCACACTCATTTCCATCGCACCTCCTGACTTAAATCCTCCTTGCCTCGCCGACATCTTTTCTTACGCATATCTTCTTTTATATACTACTATGTCGATGTATTTGTAAACTTTAACTAACCAGGTTCAATGTATATTACTGTCCCAACCCGTATCCGTACCATATCCCCCCCCCCCAAAAAAAATTTAAAGCACAGATATATGCATGCTAATTAACAACTTTAACTCATGAGTGGCATCAAAGTACTTTCATAGCAGCACACTACAAATACATATATAGCATCAACAATATTTTTGTGTCGTTTTGTTTTCACATTTCATACATTTTTTATTTTTTTTAAATTATTCTCTATTCAATATTTGTACTATATAGAAAAATGTCTAGGTTGAAATGATGAGGTGTATCCCCTCCAATCCATATATAATGTTGGCTTAATTGGGGAGATGATTTAGGTCTTAAATATATTTATTTATTTATATTTTTTATTCATTTTTTCCATTTACTTCATATATAATTCGCCAAAATATAATAGCCAAGTGAAAGATATGAGGAGAGAATTATGTAAAATGATCATTATGGTCATAAAAAATATAAGCGACTAATTTAATTAACTAACGTCTTTAATTTAACTAAATTGGAAAAATAGATCGTGTATTTATATCGGAGAGGGCATTCTTATCAACATTAACGTGAATATATGAATATATAATGCGATTGATATCAAATATGATTATTTGTGGTACCATAAATAAGTTGGTTTATTTTGAATTTCCATTCAAAATACGGAGACCTTGTCTGGCTGATTTCTTGCAATGTATGCAATATGCATACAATACATAATGTGAAATAGTAAAATTTCTTATCCACGAGAATTTAAATCAAATAATATAAAATTATGTTTTGCTAAAGTTGACTTTATGTTTGTTAATGTCTTTTCAAATGGTTTGTGTATACTTAAGTTGGGGATGAGAGACTTCTATACTTATTTAATATATACCGAACATGGTCAGAGCATCTTGCAAGCTTGATTAAGTGATTCCTTGTTTTATAAGTAGGAGTACTATTTTTGTTCCCATCAGATGACTGAGATATTATCTCTGTTTGAAATATAAAATTCTAAATATTCGATCCCGAAACTCAAGATAAGAACAGCCAATAATGACTGAGCTGGAATATTTTTTTTATCAGAGATCTGAAATATAAATATATGTATTTATATAGTAATACTATGAGATGTGTCTTAGACAATTAAACTATACCCCCGCGATTATTGAACGCTTCATCGCTTCATAAAAAAATGAACGAGCGGCGATAACTCAGATTTAGAAAATGAAACTCATTTATGATATTGAAATCGTCCTGGGTTCCTCGAAGCCAAGATTACAATTTATGATTTTATTGTTTATTGTTTATTTAAGCAAAAAAAGAAGAAGAAGAAGAAGAAGAAGGAAAAGGTATGCACGTCGGATATAAAATGTTACTATCTTGAATAGACAGCTTGATCAGGAGCACATTGATTCAAGTGCTGGAAAATTTTATCCCGTCCCCTTTTAATTTACTCTTTATTTACCAAAATAATGGCATGTCTCACATTGCAATAATTATATCGAGCATAGTCATATTAGTAATTACTATCTTTCGGCGCTTAGTCATATAATATTCATTTTACTAATTAGGCCTTATTAGATAAGCCAAATAAATCGTTACCATCTGTCCTTAATTAATATAAGGATTAGATGTGTTTATGTGGGATTATCAAGAAAACTAAATACTAAATCATTTGATTGATACGAATACTACTCACTACTCCAGTCTCCAATATATGAAACATTTACTTAACTTTCTTGAATAGATCAACCAACTTCGTTATGTTATTTTAGAGTGTTATTTTAGAGTGTGTTTAGTTGTGTGAAAGTAAGTAAAGAATTAGAAATGGAAAGGGTAAGAGATGGAAAGTAGGGGTAGTGATGAGAGAGTAAAGTCTGTGGGCCCCATGATAAGTGTGAGATGGAGAGAGAAAACTTGTGGGCCCCAGGATATATGTATATGACCATATTACCCCTTAACTTTTTAATTATTTACAAGACACTTTCTTCCCTTTCTTGCAAACAAACAAGCCCTTATATTACTTCTTCTGGTCTTATATAGAATACTTATATGGGAGTAGGGCTAATCCTAAATATAAAATATATTTTCAATGTTTTCAACTTTCTAAATTATTGTCCTTATTTGACATATACTCCTCAATAATCAATAAGTAAAAGTTGTGAAAGTTGTGAATATATATATATATATATATATATATATATAAATAATGTTTTGATAACATCATGTAATTTTTGTAGGACTAGATAGAAAATAGAATTTTAAAAAAAAAACACCGTAGCACCATCTTCCCCAACTACCCTCGTTCCCTCACTTATTATTGAGATGATGAAGCCTCAATAAGGGTAGCTTTAAAAATTATTGTTGTTAGTTAAAATTATATCTTATATTTAATTAAGATCAACTTTTCAATATGTTTCATATTATTGAGTCAAAATGGAGAAATTAGTTTCGAAAATATAACTACTATAAATAATTTAAAGTAACAAGTTGTTTACCCTCTATATTTTTTTTATATAAAGTCAACTGAAATTATAGTATTACATACTACCATTAGTATATAATTTGGATTGGATTGCGTGAACCCGGTAGATCTCATTATTTGTGATCTGATCAATTACAAGTAGATACATAATATCAGTAATTTTTAATTTGATTTGTCACCCTAAAAATAGCAACAAACTCATAAAAAAATTAAATTTCATGTTTGTAATGCATGTTTTTATATATTACAAGTCAGATAAAAATGTTTTTTATGGTTAGTTGAGTTTCTAAGGTACCAATTCAGATAAAAAATTTCACATTAGACATTATATGTCTATTTCTAATTGATCATACTACAAATTGCGTGTTACACACTCTCTACAATCAGAGCATATGTGTTGTACGATATCTAAAACACATACATGTATCGTTAAATTATGTGTTAATTTATGAACTAAGCTAATTAGTTACAAGAAGTGACAACTAAAAATACTTTAAGAAATTTCATTTTATTTCGTTTATGCATCTCAAATTAAATAATTGATGATCAAATTTTATATTAATATTTGGGAGGTGCCTTATATTTATTTTATTTTTTTACCTTTTAATTTGGCTGGATTTTTTTTTTTTTATATAAAATTTGGCTGGATTGAATGTTACGTTTTCCGCTCAAAGAAGATGGCATGCAATTAAATCACATAGTTAACACAGTCCTCATGTAGATAATTGTTGATAAATCGGTAGGGAAAGAGAACAAGATGAAGAATTAAACAAATCTTTATATTAATAGATGATGAAGAATAATACAAAAAGTCAAAAACAACAACAATATTCTAATCCACTTGGACTACATCAAAACATCCCTCATAGAGGTGATGAGTGATGACCACTCCTCATTGAGGAAATGAATTTACAAAACAAATCCCTAACACTAGGGTAATGAAGAGAGAGACCAAGTTAACTCTCCCTCTTGGTGTAGACTCTCATAAATCTCACGCACTAAAATGTTTAGGTTAGGACCCTTTATATAGGCAATAGGACCACTGACCACTTACAAGATACAACCTATTTAATATGATCCTAATATTTCTAACACGCCCCCTCAAGTGTCCGTTGACACTATTTAAACTTATGAAAGTGTCAACTTGTCAATACAAACAATAGGGTTTAGTGAATTAATTAGATCGAGTTCTTTTGATCTTGTAAAAAAACAAAAATGGAAGACTTCCTCCTTTTGTCTTCAAAAAGACATTCATATTTCTAATCTTTCTCTTCGTCATCTTCTCCTTAAACTAATCTTATTCATCAACTTAGTCTTCACATTATCTGCATATCACCACGAACTCTCAAAACCAAGTGCAATGTGGACTCCATTATTAATCTCCTAAATCCAGCTCCAACAGATCAAGACAAAATTATATTTCTTGATATAACTGGTCTCTGAAAGTGACATACATAATTCCTCATATGCCATTTTTTTTATGAATTTGCAATCTACCATGACATCAATCCATCTAAGTAGAGCAATTTATATCATGCATCCCGCTTGTCTGCTCAATCATTTGCATTTGGTTGACCAACATAGGCACTAGCTTAAAAATGATTCAAACAGAACTGAACATGTTGAATTCCAGTAAAACTAGCAATGACAAAGAAAACCATCTACCACCAATTAGGCAAACATGAAACCAAAAGAGGATACGAAATCCAGAAAACAAGTAGCCCAAGAAACTTCTGACACCTATTAGGAACTTTCCAAGAATCTCAACATAGCATCAAAATTCATCTTCCTTTCATAAATTTTGGATGTGAGGGAATTATTGAATAGAGGAGATATGAGAACTGGATAAAGAATCATCACACTCACCAAACTCATTGGTAGAAGACAAAGATTTCTCTCCAATTGTAATTGTAATTAGATTCTCTCGTACGGACTCCGGAAGCTGAAGATCGATACACTCTATCAATCTGCTTGAAGCACTATCAATGTATAGTCTTGAAGTGTTCCTCAATTTGAAGTGGGCCCTCTTGAACATTAATCATTCCTTTGGCAATGCATATTATTACCAGAATCAGAAAAATCATTATGATCTTAGAAGCCTTCACCTTCTTCGTCTCTTAGTTTTTGGGAAATGTAATCTTGCTCACTTTCTTGAATAATGTCTTCAAGTAATTTGCGAAGGATTGCACCACAAATTTGAGCACTACAAGCCAAGTTTTGATTTGGAGGTTCTTGAATGAATTCTTGATTATCCATCTTAGGATTTTTGAAACACGTGAATCACTATCTCAGATTCTTGGTGATAATGACATGAATTAATCTCATAAAAGATCATCTATGACTCTGGTACCATGTTGATAAATCGGTAGAGAAAGAGAACAAGATGAAGAATTAAACAAATTTTTATATTAATAGATGATGAAGAAAAATACAAAAACAACAACAATATTCTAATCCACTTGGACTAGATCAAAACATCTCTTATAGAGGTGATGACCACTCCTCATTGAGGAAATGGATTTACAAAACAAATCCCTAACACTAGGGTAATGAGGAGAGAGACCAAGTTAACTCTCCCTCTTGGTGTAGACTCTCATAAATCTCACGCACTAAAATGTTTAGGTTAGGACCCTTTATATAGACAATAGGGCCACTAACCACTTACAAGATACAACTCATTTAATATGATCCTAATATTTCTAACAATAATAATAAAATCATAGGAGACCATTAATAATGTGTGCAAATCAGATCAGGAGTTAGCTGGCTGGTTAGTTGTATATGTGGATATATCGCGTAACGACGACCCCGCCCAGAATATGAGAGATTAAGCAACAATGACAGAAGGTTTTTTTGAACATATGAGCAATAGAAGCATAGGAACGAGAGAGGAAGGAGATATATAGAGGAAGCAGAGGAACGAGTGAGGAAGGAGATATATATAGGAGAAAATAATACTACACGGAAAGGAAGAGAGAAGGATAATGATAGGAGTAGTAACTCAATGTCGGCCGTGATTAGAATCACGTGGCTGACCCCACATGCAGTCAACCCTCCGCATCCTATATTTTTTTTGTTTGATAAATCCGCATCCTATATTTAACGTGTTTATTTGACCTTGCATCACCACATCGAATTATAGTACTACCTACGGTCCTAAATATAGGACCTAATTGACTTTTTTTTGAGAGATTAAGGTTGCGAAATAGGTTATTAAATTATAACATATTTGATACATTTTTAGATTATCCATTAGTTTATAGTTAAAATAAACTAGTTTAAGGGAAAAAATTAGGTAAATCAATTTATAATTAACTTATTTTGTTTTTTTTAGGATTTTCCAGAAAAAGTCAATTAGGTCTTATATTTAAGACCGGAGGGAGTAGTATTAATTAATTATTAAAGCTAAAGTGAATATTATAAAAAAAAACTATAATGAAAGCATTCAAAATTATAAGAGATCATCTCACATTCTCTCCCCATTTAATACATTTTTCTTACTTTACCCCTAACTTTCTTTCATATTTATTAATGCTTATATTTTTTCTATTTTAAAAGCATAATACTCAATATGGGCAACACTGAAAAATAAAAATTATATTAAGGGGTAATTAATTAGAGGTCCCCCACAAGGGAGTTAATACTGGAAAAATCCCAAAAGTTGAAAATATTAATGTAGGGTCCCAAGGGACCTCACATTAATATATTTGAAAAGTGAAAAGACAGTTTTACCCCTAGCCTTAATAAAAAATTACCCCCCAGGGGTAATTTTTTATTAAGGCTAGGGGTAAAACTGTCTTTTCACTTTTCAAATATATTAATGTGAGGTCCCTTGGGACCCTACATTAATATTTTCAACTTTTGGGATTTTTCCAGTATTAACTCCCTTGTGAGGGACCTCTAATTAAATTTCCCTTATATTAACGTGGGGCTATTTATGTACTTGAATGATAGTGCCCAAAATATAGTGGAAAAGGATTCCATAAAGGAAAAAGAAAGTGTATTCACGATTCTCATAGAAATGATATAGCGCAATTTCTTAACTACTTTTCCTACAATGTAACCGTCATCAATGAGTGTATTTGGCTCGACTTGTGGAAAAGTGACGTATTTTTAAGTTGACTAACTTTCAAGTCAGTTAAAAAATAAGCTATAGGTTAGCTTATTTTTATATTTGGATGAACTTTGAAAAAGTGGTTTACTTTCCTATTTGACTTAAAAACATGTTTGAATGACTTTTTATTTAAAAAGAACTTATTTTTAATCATGTAGAAAAATAAGCTAGCTTTTTTTCTGAAATAAGCTACCCAAAGTGGCTTATGAATAAGCTGACTTATTTAAAATAAGCTGAGTGAAAAATAAGTCTAACCAACATAGGAAAAAGTCACACACCCAAAACAAGCTAGCTTATTCAAAATAAGGTGGTTTATTTCTAAAAAAAAAAGTTCAGTCAAACACACTCAATAGTGGCTTTTTTTGCCGAATGGGGAAAGATTGTAGGCAATTTTTTATGAGAGAAAAAAGATATACCATGATATATAAATTTAGAAGCTAGTGAAACGTCAAGCGCAACTAAAAGCTTTCAATTAATTCATGATGTCTAACAACTTATGTCACCATTTAAAAAAAATCACAATTAAAGGTCAGAGAGGAGACATTGCGAAAAGCTGCTGGAAAAAATGTTATATATTTATAAATTTTTGTGAGAAAAAATAATGGTAAAATAAATAATTAAATTGATGAGGATCTGTGGAATTAATTACTAGTTTTGAATTTTGAAAGTGACGCTTCTAGGCTTTTTATTTCATTGACAATTTAAAATTAAAAAGCGATAAGATTTTTTTAAACATAAGAAATTTACTGCTATGGAGAGGGGCACTTGTATTTTTTTGTTTGACTATTAATGGAAATGTCGCAGTGATGATTGATGATGTGTCGCTGGAGAAATGAGGGAGGGAGTAGGACATTTTCTTTCTTTCTTTTTTATTTATTGATATCCAGCTTAATCAATTAACAACGGACTAATTTCAAGTAATTATTGTGACTTTATATTTAGATTCAAATAAAATGGGGGTGACTCACAACCAACTGATCCAAGCATTTGGTTATAAGAAGTTTTCTTTTATTTGTTGCAATCTGAATCGATCCATTTATAAAAATCTTCAGGATGTTTTGTGTGAAAATCAGTAAACACCAAGTGTTCTTATTTACTAGTACTATTTTTAAAGCTTAGAGTTCTAAATTGTTAATATTTTAAATAAAAAATTTCAGAGTGCAAATTCAAATTTCATAACGCCGAGTGCTTGTCAAATATGATTCCACGTTTTTACCAAGAAATATAATTCCATTTGTCATGCACTTCATATTGTGCATGATATAAAATGTCTTCTATAAGAAATTGAAAGGATAATGAATTATTTTTTATATTTATTACAAGTATATTGAATAATAAATACAAGGAGATGAATGAAAAGATATATAAGTAGTCTTTATCGTCTATACAATTATTGGATTATATTAAATTATCATTTATTTGTTTAGTTAAAGGGTAACTAATTATAGGTACTCATAAGTTAGTTATAATAAGCCTTCAATCCACCATCCTTATACATAATACTCCCTCCATCCTCATACATAAATTCTAGTTAATCAAATTATAGGTTCGTAAAAAGTAAGTTAAAATTAGTTAAAATCAATTAATATCTATTAAATATATATTTTAAAAGTGTCTTTGTTTGAGAAAGATTAAGATAGTGTAATTATAAAAAAAATGTGAAAGAGAATATGTGGGAGAAACTAATGCATTAACAAAAACATGAAAAAAAAAACACATTTATTTGTTAAACAAATTCAAATAAAACCTTGTCAGACGGACAAACCATTTTTAAAAATTACCATATACAGGTCCACTGTCCACAGGAAGTAGGTGGTTTTGGTCCATTTCCACTTATAACCTCTGATCATGGGTTTTCAAGTTTTATGAATTTTCAAGGGCCAATCTTTATAAATGACACAAAATTGAATTAAATCACTAAACTTTAAATTAAAGGATACAAAATTGACTAATATATAGTTTAAGAGCCAAAATCACCAATTTTAACATTCAAGACTAAAACCAAAATATAGAAAAAAATTCAACCAGTAAAAGTTGTATTAAACCCGCACACACGCGCACACCCCCAACTAAAGAATGAATTCATTTTGACGGTATCATAGTATTAACCAAATTTGCTATTCCTAAAATTTAGAAATTTTGTTGCTACAATACAACTTGTCTTCAAGCGGCCATGGACTTCAACAGAGAACGAAGTAGCGCTCAAAGATGACAAATTTTGAATGAGTCAATCGCGATCGTATAATTATATTCTCCATGCGCAAGGTTAATGCCTTTGATAATTTTATTGCTGATAGATTAATCAAATGCACATTCAAGATCTCAATGTCATTTAAATTTCGTTTAGATTGTTTTAGTTTCGATGTCTTTAGACTTTCTCTCAGACAAAATGTATAAACAGAATCCACCTCATACTTAAATATTTCTTTTTGAGTCAATGGTCAGTGTTTTTATAAAACAAATCCTCGACGTTCTTACTATAAGACAACTCTCAATTTCTTATTTGCAGAATCTAACTCAATTTCTTATTACTATAAGACAGTACCTCTTTTTTGCCCATTTTGAATTAAATCCTTGTGGGAATCAATACTTACCATTTTATTATTTGACACCACTTGTACACTTGTGGTATGAACATTTACTTCCTAATCTGTTATTCGGTTAGTTCTACTGAGATTTGGTTAGTACGAGAGACTATTAAATCAAAGAACGAAAGGGCTTTATATTAATGACAAAAAAGAAGAAATAAAAATGGTGATTTTCATTGCTTAAACCTATATATACACTCTCGTCCTAATTATAATTACCCTTTGACTTTTTTAAATAAACTAAGAATACAAGTTGAATCATTTCAAAATGTCTATAGTTATTTTTCCTTAAAACTAATCTATTCTATTTATAAATTAACATATAATATTCTAATTACATGTGAGTATAGTGGTCAAATTCATTTCTTTAACTTCCACAAAAGGTTAAAGGAATCTTATATTTAATATTAGGGAGAGTATATAATACTCCTTCCCCACAGTAATGTAAGAGTCCAATAATTAAAACACATTTATTAAGAAAACGTGTAAAAGTTAGTTAAGTGTTTGGATTTATTTATTTTTTTTCAATTTTACCTCATTTATCATGACATTATTAAGGGAGATAAATATGTCAAATAATAATAAATATGAAATAGATCGGCTAAGTGGCAAATTAGGAAAAATATATTAAATTATAAGAGAATGTAAGAAATCCCTTGGATTTTGGACTAAAACCGTTCAAATTTTGAGCTTTTATATTAGGGATAGGAAGGTTTATAGTGAATAATAAGGAAAAGTAAAGGCTAAAAATTGAAACAGGTAAACAAGTCGAAAATAGGATGTTTTTTTTTTTATCGAAAGAAAATAGGAGGTTCAAGGGCAAAGTAGCTCTTTTTTATTTAACAGAACTAACGAGCTCTTGACGACTCTAATTCTAGTTTCTTCACCAGCTAGCAATTAATCCTATTATTATTACGATAACTGAACTTTCCCGACATTAACAAATTAACTATGGTATAAATAATGATATGTCGTGATTTTTGGACTAGATCGAAAAATCAATGTTACTGTTTAACTTTTTACGAAGCCATGTATTTCTCTCTGTATATATAATATTATTGAAAGTTAGTTTGAAACTTTGAATCGCGCTTAGTAGTGGCATATGGAGCGCCCATAGTGGGCTTACCTAGTCAATCGTCTTCCCAACGGAAACATGAAAAGCATGTGACAATTACGTCAGAAATTAATGAAATTAAAATATATTTACTTACTTTAGCTGTGATTTGATTATGCACACATCTTTTTGATTTTTTGATAAAAAAGATTATGCACACATCAACTTGCATTAGGCTGCCTCCAACAATGTAAATTAGATGATGTGCATTGCATTATGTAAATATAAATATGATTATTGACTGATTTTTATCGCCAAAAAATAAATCTCACAGTCACAGATGCATGAACCAGATAGTTTTTTCGAACCTTTTGTTTTCAAATACAACAAGCGTAACTAACGGTGCCCATAAGCTTCAAAACGGTTCCTTTATTTTATTTTTTTTATAGCGCCATTCCCTTAATTTTACATAGCATTCCATGGAAAAAAAAAAGAACATTATACTTTTTTATGCCAAAATAAAAGAGCCATTTACGGTAAACCAACCAAGTCAAAAAGGGCTTTCCAATGAAATATTTATAAAAATAATGTTAATATATGTACTGATGATTTATAACAATTAACAAAGGTCCTTGATGAGAATTATTAAGAAATCCGAGTATCGGGATGTTTTGCTCAATTATTTCAGACTCAAAATTACAATTTAAAATTTTAATAGATGAATTTTTTTTAAAGAAAGTTGACATACTACCTACCAGCTTCATGAAGAGAACAATGAGGGAGAGGTCTGGAAGCGGACCATATGGATCGATTCAAAATTGTTTGAACAAGATATCGAGGACCCATTAAAACTCATGAAATTAAATTGTTTTACTTTAGCCCGGGGGCGTAGCTTGATGGTTTGAAGTGGATCCCGAAGGTGTGGATCCCGCCATTTAACCCAAAGGTGTCAAGTTCGAACCCCTAGAAAGTCAATCACCCCGTTTACTGGAATCCCGGTTGGCGACTCCGGATTAGTCTGCACCCAAAGGGTGTGGGACACCGGGGGCTCTAAGCAAAATTGTTTTACTTTAAACAAAACGACAACCTATACAAAAAGACTATGACGAGAACAACTGCTGGTGGTAACAGAAGAAATAAGCCACATTATAAAAAACACTTTGGGGAAGTTATTTTACTTTTATCGCAAAGTATTTTATTCATATATCTTAACCGTTTAATTTGAGAAAGCCACACAAAAAGACCACAACAACTTTAATTTTTGTTTACTACGATGATTGGTGATAAAGAATTCGGGTGACCTTGTAAAGGAATTTTATTTGATCGACTTCATCGCTGGAAATGGTAGTTTGAATTTTTCAGTATTAAAATAATCCAGTAAGTTCATAGGAGTATTTCATAGCATAGAAACTAAATTAATTAGATACAGATCAATGTCTCACAACAATAAAAATAATGTCGTCTCAAGTTTCTTGAATACTTAAATAGAATAAATTAAAATATTTATATCATATACTAAGCATTATTATATTGACATATTGAAAAATAGATCATTTATAGAATATATGCATTACAGACTTGACCGCTATCAAGTAGAAGAAGTTATATATCAGCTTTAAACGTTCCAGAAGGCAAACTTAGAATAGATGTTGGGAATTTGAACATCGTCAGTTTGGTATGATGGAATTGGATGCATGGAAATGGGAATGGAGCTAGGTGGATTCCACCGTTAAGAAGAATGTCAATTGTGTGTGTATAATCAATAATGTATGGTTTGTTACTTGAGCTAATTAATTTGAGGTCCCAATCAACACAGATAATACAGAATAGGTCCCATGAAATTACAAAATCGAAGTAGGGTCCCAAAGTACCTTACTTTAATTATATTCTAAGTCAATAAGACATTTATGCCCCTCAGTTATTATTCACAAGATAACAAGCGTTTGAGCCGTGAATAACAACATTTTGAACACATGTAATAAGTTGTTGGAGCATCAATCACAAAAGTTTATATTTTAACTAATAACAAGTGTTTGAGTTGTGAATAACAACATTCTGATGGCACATAACAAGTTATTATTGGGCAATCATCACAACATCCATCTCAAAACAATAAGGAGGGTAAAATGTCTTCTTGACTTAGAAGATAGTTAAAGAAAGACACCACGGGACCATACTTTAATTTCGTCATTTCGTGTGGACTTTTTCTATATTATGTGTGTTGGGCGGGACCTCATTAATTACCCCTACTTCATTTTGAAGAGTATATTTTAGGTGGTTCATTATCTATTTGAATTATCTAATTTTGAATTTCAAGAAATAAGATCATAATATTTTAAAGGATAAATAATCTAAAATCAAATCAATATCATTTATATGAGATTTAATCAGTTTAGATACACTATATCCCCTTACTCATTTTTTTTATATGCAGGGAAATTCAGTTTCTGTGGCTTTGTACGTGTATGCGTTCGTTGGGCACAGTGTAAGCATCTCTGTAGACTGTAGTCCAGAAGTAAACACTGACCCGGTGACTTTGTAAAATAAAGTAATAAACAAATATGAAATAACCAGCCCATTAGTAAATTAGCCCAACCATAAAGCCCATTAAGCGTAAACAGTGGCCTGTTCGAACTTATTCGACATCTTTCATTGAAAAAGTAACACTATTATCTTTTAAATTCTCAATAAATATTTTTTATCTTTGATGCATTTCAATAATCTTTTTGTTCAACATGCATTTGATTAAGTAAGTACCCCATAACACACAGTAAACCTAAAAAAAAGTAAAAAACACTATTAGCTAACTATTTTACGGGATACTCCTATATCGTTTTTAAAATATGATATATTAGTATCTTGCAATTGAAATATAATGAAGGTGCATGCTAATTAGTGCTATGAAAAACCATATAATTTACCAAACTCTGGTGCTTTTTATAAAAGTTATTATTGTGACTTATAAGTGTCACAACCTTACCTTTTTTAAATAAATGTAGAGAGTGAAGGAAGAGATCAAATACTACGTATAAAAATTGTTTACATCCTTAATTGCAACTCGCAAGTGAGGGTGAAATTAAAAGACTTACTATGATTTAAATCACCTTTCATTGGTATGTGAGTATTATGCAATATGGAACTATAAAAAGTACTAGAGATAACTAACAAAAGTAAACTTAGTACATTGTAGGGTAAAAGTGCATTTATAATACTCAACAATGATGCATAACTACTATTTTGAGGTTTAACAATAGTACACCATTATTACCTTGTATTATTCTTGAATGAATTCTATTAAATTGATATTTGAGAACAATAAAATTGAACGTGAAAATTCCAGAATGTCTTTACGAATAAAAAATAATCAAACTTCTCCCCCATTATCCATGATCTTCTTCCTCACCAAATTACAGGTATAATTATAATAAATAAATAAAATAATTTAAAAAAAATCCATAATCCCTCTCATCTCTCATTCACGATCACTCACACTTACACCTTCCATCACCGTTTTTCATCTCCTCCCCAAAACCAAACTTCAACTCCACCATGACCACCAACTATTTCCTCTTCACACGATCTCTCGCACTCTATTCTTCGAAAATGAGTACAAAAGATGCCCCTTTGCCCTATAATATTATACTCCCCCCGTTTCTAAATATAAGAGCACTTTGACTTTTTTGGAGAATCCTAAGAAAACTGTTGGAAATATTTAATCAGATCCGCCCTCGATGGACCGGATCGTCCGATTACTAAATCCGACAGCCTTTAGGAAAGCAGACTAATCAGCATTAATATGTGATTGATGCTGATTGATTTGATTAGAATCAAATCAATTAATAAATCAACATTAATATGTGATTGATTTGATTAGTGAATCAAATCAGTTATTATTATTGATTGGTGTCATAATGACTGCAATAATGACGGTGATATTTCTACCTTTCTTAGTGACACTCTTGTCACTATAAATAGAGGTATCCCGCTCATTTGTCAGTAACGAAGAGTGTGCACCTCAGCCACTCTGCTTTCCTTCTCACGGTTTTTCCTGAGAGGGTGATTCGCTGTGCGAATCAAACCCGGGTTCTAGTAACCCGGTTCTGCGTGAGCTGAATCCTTCGGGATTCTTGGCTCCGAGTTCAATTTTGTTATCACGGCTTTTGTTTGTTCTTGTTGTTGTTACAGGAACTCTGTCCGAGTTCGGGTTCGGGTCGAAGCTCCGGGATCCGGGAAAGCTCGTGGGCCGGGTAATCCAAAATTTCCTTCATTGGCATCAGAGCCATAATGATTCTGAGGCTGGAGTTGAGGTAGGGCCTCGAATTATTTTTTCTTCCGCTGCGTTGCTTCATGAAATAACATAAATATTTTATTTTATTTCTATGTGATTAAATAAAAATTATATGTTTTAATTCATGAACAATAACATGCTTATGCCTCTTTAAATATGAATATATGCCTAGTATTCATGTATTTGCGTGGCTTTTGTTTATATATAAATAAGAAAGCATGTATATTTTCATATCCTTGTATGTATTCAATACTGTGATTGAATTAAAAGTATGAATGAACCTATGAATCTGTAATTTTGATTCTGGTATGAGAATGAACAATTTTTGTATTGTGTATATAATTAGATTGTTATCTCGTTCTTAGCATAATATCCCATAGGCTTCGGATCTAGTTTATTCCTTGAGTTTAATAACATGTGTGGTCAATAAAACATCAAAGTATAACGAATCTGAAACCATCATAAGATTTAAACACAAATCGGAGGTCGGACGCGAATCTTTCTCCCTCGGCCGAATGCGTTTTTGGGTGAAAATTGGATCTGTGTTTTTCGATTTTCTCGAATACCCATAGGCCTAGGCTTGTAGAGCTCGTCGAGACGAATCCAACGGCGCAAATATCGCGTCAAACGGAGGTCGGATGAGGGAGATATGGCTCCCCGAAGTTTCGGGTGTCGCCGGAAATGGCGGCGGGCTCACCGGAGCTCGGCCGCCGGCGAGCTGAGGTTGAAGAAGGGGGAAGGGCATTTTTGTAATTCCACACCGTTTAAGTGAAACGCCGCGTCTTGGGGGGGCTAGGTTCTGTTAGCGAACCGGACCGGACCGGTTCGACCCAAAACGGTCCGGTTGAAAATAAAGCAAACAAAAAAACTGTTTGGGCCGTGGCCCAAATAGAATTAAAAAAAGGGGAAACTGTTTGGGCCGTGGCCCAAACAGAATAAAAAAACATATGTTTATTGGGCCGTGGCCCAATTGCGAAAAAAAAGGGGGATTAAACAGATTGGGCCTCTGTGTTCGGCCCGGCTGTTTGTTTTTGTGAACTGGGCCACTGTGTGTGGGCCCAGCCGAAAAAAAAAATTAATAATTTAATTATTAAATTAATTAATAATTATTTAATTATTTAATTATTTTTTTTTATATAAAAAAATCCTTATTTTTTTCCCTTTATTTTTTTAAGGTATATAGGTCCAATTTTTTTTAACACATTAAAATTGATTATGTATCAATTAAAAATAAGGATAAGTGATCCTTATTTAACTAAATTGATTGTGTATCAATTAAATCAATTATGCACCAATTAAAATAGAAATAAGTGATTTCTATTTGACATTAATTGGTTATATATATCAATTGAATAAGGATATCTGATCCTCATTGGTTGTGCATCAATTAAAATTAATTATGCATAAATCAAAATAGAAATAAGTGATTTCTATTAGACTTTCATTGATTATATATCCAATTATATAAGGATAAGTGATCCTTATTTGACCAAATTGATTGTGTATCAATTAAAATCAATTGTGCATCAATTAAATTAATTGTGTATTAATTAAAATAAAAATAAATGATTTTTATTTTGAAAATTAATTGATTGTGTATCAATTAAATAGAAATTAAGTGATTTCTATTTTACATATATGTGAATAATCATGATTAAACTTACATAAGTGATGTAAGTGTCTTTAAAATTATTGAGATTCTTTGTGAATCCTTTAAATTTTTTGATTCATGATTAGTATATATATGGAAAATGTGTTTAATATAAAATAGTTTTTTTGGACCAATTTATTTTTAAACTTAATCATGTGTTGATTAATAACTCCGGTGGCAACGTGATCCAGAAAATACCCCTGCATCAATTTGTTTGATGCTATGAGCACTAAACTAAAGGTCACAACCAACTTCATAAAATGAATAAAACATTCCATGAGGGAACAGGTATATGTGACTGAGGATTCTAAAGATGAAGTAAAAAGTCCAAACACACCAAACATTTCATGAAAGCGAGGAATGTAGAATACTGTGTGGATCTATTTCCTTTATCATGATCTAAGTCAAATAAAGTAAAAACCCCATCTTCCTAAGACGCTTTCGACCACGGGATATAAACTTAATTTATTATTTGAATTACATGTGTTGTTTTTCTATTTAATAAATTTAATACTCAATTTGAGTGGGAGTTAAATTTATTGAATTACATGTGTTGTTTTTCTGTTAATAAATTTAATACTCAAAATTCAGTGAGTTTAATTTAATGAATTTCATGTGTTGTTATTCTTAAATTTAATGCTCCAATTGAGTGGGAGTTGTTTACATTGATTGAATTACATGTGTTGTTATTCTCTTAATGTATTACAATTTAATAACAAATAACTTATTAAATTACACATCCTCATAAAATTTAATAAGATTTAATTGAGTGGGAGTTTATTAATAATATGCATGTGTTGCTATTATTAATTTAAACTATATAGTTCAGAGAATATAAGAAAAGTTCAATGATGAATAGCGAACTAGAATGAGTTGGATGGGGGTCAACCTAGTTGATTCCTGAAAACAAAACTAGAATGCTACCATTGTTGGTTTTTCTGAGGATTCATAGAACTATTAATCTCATGCGGAGATTATGTGTGCATACTTTATAGAAAAATATCAAATTAGATGTCTATATAGGTCAAAACATAATCATCACTGTCCTTATGAGAAGTGACAAGATGAATAGAGAAAAATTATGACATATGTCGTCATAAGAAGTCACTAAGTCCTAAAAAGTGTTCTTTCATGACACAATGCAAAATGTTCTATAGAGGGAGTAACATGCATAATATGTCTAGAAGAGGAAAGACATTATCGTTTAAGTCAGAATGCGTGCGGCTATGACTAACGATGTAGTATGTCTAATTGAGAGACATGTTACCTCTTTCCGATGCACATTAGGTGCAAATTGTCTCAAGAACGCTCCCATCTGTTGGGACCACATGAGGCATATGAACACTCATAATGATGAGATTAAGACTTTTGCTGACGTGGCTCACCAAAACCCGCTTAAGATGACAATGGATCATGTGGAACCAAAAGGTCGTACAATTTAAATTAAAGAAATAACTATTCATTAGTTGAAAAGTAAGTCCATGAATGACAATGGATTCCAAAAGATGAAAGAGGATCCTAAAGGCTTAAAAAGGAAACAAGTCCTTTAAGAAAGGGAAGAAACAAGTTAAGAAACATGATCTTTTGTAGATTAAGTGTTATGCTTGTAGATATCCCGGTCACTATGCCAAAGGGCTACCCTTAGAAAAGGGTATACAGACCATATGATTAGAGATTGTCAGAATTTACGGATTTTTGCCATGTTACCAACAAAGAGCATGTGGCTTTACGTTGGAAACATTCCGAGTTGATGTTAAAGAGATTGGTACCTACAAATTAGATTTGCAAGGAGGCCACACTTTGACATTTATGTGAAGTTCTCGACATGCCGGATATCCGGTGAAATCTAGGTCTGTTATTTCTTTAGTTAAAATTTGGGTTTAATGTCAATAAAGTTGACATTAACAATGAGACCAATCTTTTCTGTTTTGGTTAAATTTCAGAATGTTTCCTTGTTTTAATGAAATTGTGATTTCATTTCTTGCTACTCAACATTTTTGTTAATGTTGATTACGATACATATCATGCTATAATTAAGATATATTTTTTCATAATCGTATGACTAAATTATCCAAATAAGGGCAGGTTGAGTGATGTATCGAAAAGGGAATAGTCCCTTTGCGAGAATAGTCTTGCATACAAGAAAATAAGGAAACCTTTCAGAAACGAAACCAATGCACAGTACCCCTCTTAAACTTATTCATTTGAATATTTGCGGATAGACACATCATGGAGAATGATACTTCGTTACAATTATCGATGATTTTTCATTGAAATGTATACTTGATATCTATCAAGACTGAAACATTGGGATGTTTCGGGAAGAATTTAAGTTTGGTAGAGAACAAACTTAACTTTAAGGTGAAACCCTTAAGGACTGATAGAGACTAAGTGTACCTCTATGAACAGTTCAAGATACTCTGTGATAAAAAGAGAATCGTTATATAGATAACAATTCTCGGCACACTACAAGATGATGTCGCTAAAAGGAGGAATAAAGTCCTTCTTGTTGTGGTTAAGTGAATGCTGTCTATGATAGAGGTGTCTATCAGCTAAAGAGTGATACACTCTCAGCTAAGACATTCATCCTTAATCATGTGTCTTCAAAATCAGTCACTAAAACACCATATAGGTTATGGACAGGATGTAAACTGAACTTAGTAGTCTTGCGACCATGAGGGTCAGCGTCCTATTTCCAGAATTTGTCTTACAAGTATGGAAATGTTGGGTTTAGAGGCTTGAAGTATCTTCGTAAGATATTTTATAAGCTCTAAATGATATGTCTTCATTAGTGAAAATGAGGACGGATCAGTGACTGAGGTTGAGTCTAGAAACGCAATATTCATTGAAAAAGATTTCCCTAGCAGAGGAAGCCTTTATTCCAAAACTCTCCGTGAGAATTAGGAAGAAGGCAATACTCAGTGAACTGCTCCGAGTGGGAGGATTTAACCATTTTCACTAGATGACAGTGGTGACCACAATCCAACACAGGAAAGTGAGCCTGTTGTCGGAAAAGCCAAAGGGTTTTCCCGTTGAGAAAGCAGTACTTAATCCTCAGTTTGTAGACATTGAGGAGGATCGTAGAAGTATTAAAGATACACTTTCGGATCCGGCTAAGGAAAATTGGCAAAAGGCCAAATAAGAGGATATGGATTACATGAGAGCTAATAAAGTGTGTGATTTGATTGATCTCTATTTGGAATAAGTGAATTTTCAAATACAAGTAAAAGGCTGATGGATCAATCGATAAGCCAAAAAGCTCGATTGGTAACCAAAGGATATACCTAGTGTGAAAAGGTAAATCATGAGGATATCTTCTCTCCAGTGGTATGTTTTAACTCAGTTAGGTTTATATTGGTTTTTGTAGCCAACCTAGACTCAGAATTACATCAAGTGGATGTGAAAATCATTTTCTCAATGAAGGACTAGATGGAAAGTTTCTTACATGAAACAACCTAAAGCTTTGTGCAATAGGAAAGCGAACAAAATGTTTGCAAGCTTCTAAAGTCAATTTGTTGGCTGAAAAAAAATCATCTAGTCAATGATATTTGAAGTTTCATGTAACTTCATTCAACTTCAAGATGAACGAAGACCATTGTTAAAACGGTTGCGAGATAATTTGTGAAATCATCTCTTTATTTTTCCTCCCTAGGACTAGACCTAAGATGTTAAAGCAATCAAAGACATTTTGTCTTTGAATTTCTATGTGAAATACATGGGTAGAGCAGAAAATATCTTGTGTGTCAAGATATAAAAGGATTGTTCGAATAGGATGCAGTTATTGTCCCAAAAGACATACACAGCAAAGATCCTGGAACAATTCAATATTGAGAGACTGCGAACCTATGCATACCCTTATGGTGAGAGAACATTATCTTAGAGGAGATATGTGTCTCGAGAAACAATCCGAGGTACAACGCATGAAAAGAGTCTCATACTTAAAGGTGATTAAAAGTCTAGCATAATGTGTTGCATGCTAGACTGGACATATGTTTTGTCGTTGGCTTTATAAGCCGTTTTCAGTTTGTGACGCTGAAAAGCAAAAGTGATATGATACCAAAAGGGTAATGAAGTAAAAGTTGTGCTAAGTAGGAGAAAGTTTCCATCCTGAAAGATTCTCTAATGCCAATTGGGTAAGAGATCTGGATGGAAGACACTCAACTTAACAAACTTCATGACACCATCTTCTATGGAATCTGAATTTGTGGCATGTGCGGCTACTATTCAAAAAGCTGTGAGGCTTAAGAGATTCCTAAAGCGTTTAGGCATAAATGTTATGGATATCCATTGTGACAGTGAAGTCGCGATAGCCTACGCTGTGGACCCTAAGTATCACAATAGACTAAATATATAGACATCAAATATCATTTTATAAGAGATGTGTTCCCTTAGAAATAAGTAATTGTTCAGTACTATTTCCACTCACTAAATGTTTGCTGATCCACTCGCTAGCTTAAAAAGGGTTTAAGCGTAAGCAACATTTGATGTATTGAACAACTTAGTTTCTGGAATAAAATGATGAAATTTTCAATTCGGAATTGTTTTTCGCACACATATACACAATACTGTGTGTTTGTATATATATAAAACATGAATGTAAAGTATGCAATATGTCGTACAGATCCAATAAAGGTTGGTCCACTCACACGGACAACCGTCTTCCATACATGCTGAGGGTATGGGAAGGTAAGACGTGCAAGAAATCATCATGTGTTGATGAATACTTCACATAAGTCGACCCAATAAGTTTGGGAAATGACAGTTCAAGTCATGATAAGGAATACACATGTATTCCGCCGGGTCTGTAGCCAGACATGAAATTCTCCCGTGGGAGTTTAGGGGTCCGTTGAGGGACTAATGCCTGTACGGTGATTTTTTATTTTAAAAATCGACATACGACAATTGGTCGATCACCGTAACATGTAAATCGTATTACATGTGCTTAATTAACCGCAATCGGGACGTAGGTGGAAAATCCCTGATCCATAACGGTGTGAGTCCAAATAAAAGGAGAATGGATATTATCCTCTCTATTGATACCCTTGTGACTTAGGCGGCATCAGGGATACTTGTTTTTGTGACCGCTACTCTAGCCGAAACTCCATGGTCATGAGAGATCCGGCCTAATGAGTGATAGCTGGGCAAGCGGCAAATGCAAGTAGAATTGATGATTAGTCAGAAAGGAATGGTCTTAACTCGAAACACACATGTAACGCTAGATTTCCATGACCGGTCCCTTACTAGAAGTGCTAGTAAGTGTGGAATATCTAGGAATACGTGAAGACATCTGAGTTAATGCGTCCACATTAACTCGTGAGGGATTAAGAATGTCACTTGTGTGTGAGTTAGCCTGGGGAATCAGAGACAACCGGACTGAGAATCCATATGCATTGATGTCCTTGCATTCTGATCTTGTTCCAAGGATTACTAGTTTGCAAGCATCTGAATTGCATAGATTGTGCTCGCGCGGTCACTGCGGACGCCCATACGAATGCTCAAGAAAAACGAATCGCAAGATGGTGTGTCCATCAAGTGCGAGTGAGAGATGTTGGAAATATTTAATCAGATCCGCCCTCGATGGACCGGATCGTCCGATTACTAAATCCGACAGCCTTTAGGAAAGCAGACTAATCAGCATTAATATGTGATTGATGCTGATTGATTTGATTAGAATCAAATCAATTAATAAATCAACATTAATATGTGATTGATTTGATTAGTGAATCAAATCAGTTATTATTATTGATTGGTGTCATAATGACTGCAATAATGGCAGTGATATTTCTACCTTTCTTAGTGACACTCTTGTCACTATAAATAGAGGTGTCCCGCTCATTTGTCAGTAACGAAGAGTGTGCACCTCAGCCACTCTGCTTTCCTTCTCACGGTTTTTCCTGAGAGGGTGATTCGCTGTGCAAATCGAACCCGGGTTCTAGTAACCCGGTTCTGCGTGAGCTGAATCCTTCGGGATTCTTGGCTCCGAGTTCAATTTTGTTATCACGGCTTGTGTTTGTTCTTGTTGTTGTTACAGGAACTCTGTCTGAGTTCGGGTTCGGGTCGAAGCTCCGGGATCCGGGAAAGCTCGTGGGCCGGGTAATCCAAAATTTCCTTCAAAAACTAAATAGGGTAATTAAAAATTGATTTTCCCAAATTTTTTCACTAAACTAGTTTTTTGACTTATGAACTTACATATGTTCTAATAATATTTAAAATATGTTATGATTAAATTGTTTATTTTAGTTTCTTAGGATTCTCCAAAAAGTCAAAGTGCTCTTATATTTAAGAACGGAGGGAGTAAGAGAGTTCAAATTCTTATTTTATATATAACCATAGGTCATCATCTCCCCTTGAAAAATCGTCAGTCACCTAAGTTTTTCCACCCAACTAAATTTAGTTTACAATTTAATAAAAGACACACACACACACATCTATCTACGCATTAGTTATGATCTTGTTCTTCATTTTGAAATTTATAATTATATACTTATGATCTATTTCTGGAGGAAGATGACAATCAAGAAAGTTATGCAATTCAAATCGATCTGCATTATTGAATACTGATATCAGTTGATCTCTCCATTTTCTGTAGTCACACGTAACCAACCCACAATTTAATTTATATATAATAATATACCAACCAAAAATATTCAAGTCAATATATGACTATCTAATAATATAATTAATAAACTAGTAATATGGATGATGCTACATTACTCCATCAGGTACAAAAAATATAACGTGGGTCTTATTTTGAAAGCATCGTCGGGCTTATACGGATAAAGATCTCCCGCCGGCTACAGTGTCATCGGTGGCAAAAATACAGAGGAAACAAAAAAATCACGGCAACTTATGTCATGACCTTAAATTTATGTTTGGATCTTAAAGAAAAAAATTCTTTATTAGCCATTATAGGTATATAACTACATGCACACCCATGATTTGAATAACATAACATGATCTGATATCAACATTGATTGATTAACTTGAAGCCGATCGAAGGACATGCATGATACAAATTCTCACTTCGTGAGTCTCGCAGTTTAATTAATTTGAAGAGGTCTTGACCTCATACAAACGTTAACAAGAGCATTGTATGTAGTCATGCTATACTTATGTGACAATTACATTATACCGAGTTGCCAGCAAGAGAATAAATATGAGACAATTTCTAATGAGTTGTTATTGACAGCATTTATAAGTGATAATGTCACTCTTGATAAATGCTACTCCCTCCGGTCCTATTTATAAGTCACCAACCGTCCAAATTGTACATACCAAGGAGTGGAGGTTAATGAAAGTTGCGTCATTAAATTTGTCTTATTTTTTTGTCTTTTCCATCTTTGTCCCTCCCACCTTTATCACCATGTCCCACTTCTTTTTCTCTCTCTCCATTAATCATCTATCTTTATGAGTATGCATGTGTCTTTTTCATCTTCTCTCTCTTCTCATATTCCAATGTTCATTTTCCAATGATAAGGGTATATTGGGAAAATTTTAATAAATGAGTTAGTTAATGGTAGTTGGTGACTTATATTAAGGACCAAAATTTAGAGGCGGTTGGTGACTTATAATAAGGACCGGAGGGAGTACTACAAAACACTGTATGTTAACACCAACTCATTGATACTTGTTTTAGTTTTAAATTTTTATTTGAGACTTCACTGAAATTTTCCCATACTTAATTTACATAGTATAGTGGCTCAAAGAAGTTGGAGGTATTAACTAATTTCAATACAAATAATAGTAATTAATTAATCATCTGTGAAAACTTGCCTTAAAAGAAGCGGGAAAGCAAGGAGAGCTCTTCCAAACCTCAGAATGGGATTTGAGAATCTCCATTGCTTTGTCTTTTAGATAAGAAGGATGATCAGCCTGAAGAAGCATACAAAGCTTTGACAAAGTCCCAAGCTCAACCATCTCCTGTATCACTACTTGTGAAGCAGATGACTTTGTTACCAATGACATAACAAATATGATTCTCTCATCGGCCACCGGCGACACCTTCAACATCCTCTCCGTCAACACCGCGATGCCTCCACGATGACTCACAAACTGTGCTCTCCCATTAGCACAAGAACACAAATGAAACTGTATCCCTAATATCATCTCCGTTGTCCTCTTCTCCGGCGAGCCTAGTTCAATCTCAATCAACTCATGAACTGCACCAGATTTCACCATTAACTCACGATTTCTCCCCCCAAGGACAAGCTGCCAAAAGCACCTTCAGCCCAGCGTTCATGCCTTGTAGGGTTATTCCACTTCTTAGTACTTTCACTACTGCTTCAAAGAACTCAGATTTTAATCTCTCCATGACACCAGAGCTTGCTTTTTGTATGATATTTTTAAGGACTATGATGGCGTGGGATTTGAGAGTCAATGAGTTTTCCATTATGTCACAGCCTAATACCCACGTGAGTGAATCCAATACCTGATGATCGTTTTGTTGAAGAAGGAGACCGATTTCCTCTTTTGGTACCTTTAAAAACTGTAACAAACTAAGAGCCTCTTCGAGTCCCTCACGAATGTGTCGCCTCTTATAACAATCCAAAACAAACATGATCATGGCCTTAGGGACACCTGCCTCAGCCAAACACTTTCGGTTTCTCTCATTTTCCGCGGCGAGAAATTCTAGATGCATAAGAGCTTTGAGGTATAAGTCGTGGCTGCGAAGATGGGAGAGTATTTTGATGACTTGAAGCTTGTCAAGTGGTGGTTTTGGTGTGGGGATCCGATCAACGCCGAGGGCGGCGTTTTGAGTGCACCATGCCTGAATGAGGCGGCGTAAGGTGTGATTTGGGGTGAGGTCAGAGTCTAAAGGAAGGGTCTGTTTGGTTACGGGGCATGTTGTGTTTTTGGCTGTGTAGAGCCAACGTTCAATGCTTTCACGATCATAGGTAATGCCTGTGACGGCTGTGACTGGATCTTTCATGATTTGGAGGGATATGGGGCATATGAAGTACTCAGGAATATCAACTTGATCCATTGATAATCAGGTGTGTGAGAGATGAAAAGAACAAACAACAAAAGAATTGGCAATTTGGTGGGCAGAGGGAGAATGGGAGTATATGAAAATTAAAGATAGGGAAGAAGGGTTGGCGTGAATGGAAGGAAGAAAAGTAATGGTAAGAGAATGCGGCTATATGGTTGGTCATACAATGAATATAATAGGAGTATGTAACTAAAAGGTGACGTGTAATATGTTGAGAGTGCTTTACGTTCCAAGGAGGGACCGTTCGGCGGTCAAAGGAAGAAAAAAAGCGGTGAAGATTACCAAAAGCCTATATGTGTAATGAGGCACACGGAATTGTAGGGTAGTCTTGGTTAATTATGTCGACGCATACATATGTATAGCCTAATATATATAGGGCGAAGGCCCAAAAATGATACATAACTATTGGTCAAGGAACAGAAATAGTACATAACTATTTCGAGGTACAAAAATGATACCCAACTTTTCCATGTGATCAAAAATGATATTTTCACTAATATAACAATAATATTAGATATGAAATGTCCAAAATGCCCTTATAATTAAATAAACTTTTACCGGTCGGCGATTAATTTAGGGCGAAGGCCCAAAAATGATACATAACTATTGGCCAAGGAACAAAAATGATACATAACTATTGCAAGGTACACCAATGGTACCCAACTTTTAATATGGGATCAAAAATGATATTTTCACTAATATGACATTTAGATTACACATGAAAAGTCCAAAATGCGCTTATAAATTAAATAAATTTTCTTCCTCATCTAACTTCTCCGTTTTCATGTTTTTGCAGCCTGATCGCCCTAACGAGTTGCTGAGAGTTGAAGCCGCCGGTGGACGAGTTATTTATTGAAGGAAGTGTTGGTAGAAGAAAGAAGCTAAGGAAGAAGACGGTGAGGAAGAAAATTTATTTAATTATTAGTGAAAATATCATTTTTGATCTCATGTTAAAAGTTGGGTACCATTAGTGTACCTTGCAATAGTTATGTATCATTTTTGTTCCTTGGCCAATAGTTATGTATCATTTTTGGGCCTTCGCCCTAAATTAATCGCCGGCCGGTAAAAGTTTATTTAATTATAAGGGCATTTTGGACATTTCATGTCTAATATTATTGTCATATTAGTGAAAATATCATTTTTGATCACATGGAAAAGTTGGGTATCATTTTTGTACCTCGAAATAGTTATGTACTATTTCTGTTCCTTGACCAATAGTTATGTATCATTTTTGGGCCTTCGCCCATATATATATATATTGACGCTTCCGATGGGACAACTGAACTTCTGGAGTGGTGCCCATGAACTAATTAACTATTCGAATTAACTATCTTTGTTTAGGCTACTCCATAATTGTAGTTGATCAAATTGTGACTTCGGGGTTGTACTGTGTTGAATGTTTTGATCGATCTGTAGTTTATTTATCTGTGTAGGACGTGTTTTTGGAGAATCTGGTCACTCACATTTTTTGATTCAGATGCATCCATGCGAGACATATCTTGTCGTGTCATTATTTTGATGAACAGATTAAAATACCTGTTTTCACATTATGGGGATATTTGTTATAAATAAATTCCCATTTGTTTGACGCGCTATGCAGTATACACAAATTTTCTCCCTTTTCCCCTTTCTGTGATTAATTAATTCCTTATTCCTCTGTTGTTACAATCGTTCATAGAAAAAAAATATTTATTATTTTTTGCAAATAATAATAATAATAAAAAAATAGTAATAATATTAATAATAATCGCAAATCTCGATAGCAGGGAGCCAAGCAAGATCGCCCCCCCCAACCCCCCCAGGCGGCCAGGCCCCCAGGCCACCTAAAAAAATTATATACTCCTGCCCTTTTTTGCATAGATACATTAAAATGAATTAGTGTTCAACGCATGCATTCTTACAGTTTAGATTTCTTTGGACTGAACATTTTAACCATTTACCAATCTCACATTATTCGAAAAAAAATCACAATATAAAACATGTTGACATACCAGTATATATTTGATCCAATGCAATTCTATTATGTGGTTTAATTTATGCTACATGTTAAAATATAAAATAAATTCATGCATGTGTTATGTTCACCTTTTTAACAAAAAAGCTGAAGAGAGTGTTTGGATGATTGTTATAAGGATGTGTTTTCTGTGTAAATTACTAAAAAGGACATAATAAGTTTAATATGTGTCGGGAAAGAATTAAGAGGATAAGATATTTTTGGTACATTAACGTGTCATACTCATATATAATGATGACACATTTCTACCCATATTTCGCCTAAAAGTGGAAAATATTTATAGAAGAAAAAAGTGCTTTTTTGGATTCTATTTCTCGCAAGTTTAGTTCTTTTTTCTTCAAACCGAGGTATGTAGTCTTTACCTAGGTTTTAAAACCTGCACCAAACGAGCCAACAAAAGTCATTTTCAATTTTTTAGATATTCTCTAAAATATAATTTAAATAGTATCTTAATCTATATGATTAGATTCACTTCAAAATTATTTATCTTTACTTTATTTCCTAATTTTTTAATGTGACTTATAACTATAATTACCTCAAATGCTAGCTAAGTAGCTAGTGTGAAGATGCAAAGTCTATCTGATCTAAATAGCTAGCTGTGAAGATGCAACTTCAAATTACTATATATATTATAAGGCATTAACTAAAAAAGTTGAAATTAAAAAAGTTACTAGGGGGCATTTCAATTAATATTTAATTATGGAGCGAGGGGTAATTACCCCCCTAGTCCTTATTATTATAATTTTTTTTGAACTGATGGTCCTTATTATTATAATTCATTAAGTAACAATATAATGTGGTCCTCATTACAAGACACTAAGAGACTCATTAATTATGTTTTCACTACTACTTTGCAATTAGTAATTAATAAATGTCAAAATTAGAAAAGGTTATGTTATACTCCCTCCGGTCCCTAATGTAAGAGTTAGCCGCAAAAAAAAACGCTTCTTAAGAAAACATGTGAATGTTAGTTGGATGTCTGGAGTTAATGCTTCTTTTCCAAAATTGCCCATATTTATTATGGTACTTTTAAGAGAGAGAAATACATAAACATTAATAAATATGAAAGAGAGTTAGGGGTAAAGTAGGAAAAAATGCATTAAATGAGGAGAGAATGTGGGGTGAGCTCTTACATTGGGGACCAAAACCATTCAAATTTTGGGCTCTTACATTAGGGACCGGAGGGAGTATCATTAATTGAGGGGTGTAATTAGAGAAAAGGGTCAATTAAGCCTATATATAAGGACGCAACCACTATTCACTGGTCTGTAGAATTGGTAATTTGTATCTCGTAATAAGGACTAGAGTGAGTATTTAACTATTTATAGGTGGACATGGAAGAAGGCAATAATATGTTTTAACTTAAATAGCGAACAAGACAAGCAGAGCTATGATGATTTGGAAAAAGAGAAACTATAGAAATGGAGACGAATTTGAAAGATTGAGACAGTGTGAATGGTATTTACTTTTTTCTTTTTTATGGGGATTTTGATTTATTTATCACGTGAGGCCATAAGGTATGAAATTCCACTCTGCCAGTCAAAAGGAAAGACCCAAGTAAACGGGGCAAGTTTACCGAGGTCGATTATACGCGTAATCCAACGGTTTTTGATAGTGTCATTGAATTTTCTTCTCTACCCAGGCCGATATGGTTAGTTAGTTAATACGACTATACGAGTACCTCTTGAGTTGATTAATCTCCCCCGGCCCTCCTCCTTATTGAGTTTGAAATAATTATTAGAGCCAATCCACGTAAATAATTAATACTCTCTCTAGACCGTGTTATATACTCCCTCCGGTCCCTAATATAAGAGTCAGCCGCCAAAATTACGCTTCTTAAGAAAACATGTGAATGTTAGTTGAGTGTCTGAAATTAATGCTACTTTTCCAATATTGCCCATATTTATTGTGATACTTTAAGAGAAAGAGATATATAAGCATTAATAAATATGAGAGAGAGTTAGGGGCAAAGTTGGAAAAAACGTATTAAATGAGGAGAGAATGTGGGGTGAGCTCTTATATTAGGGACCAAAACCATTCAAATTTTGGGTTCTTACATTAGGGACCGGAGGGAGTATAATTTATAAGCTAGGGTCATTTGACAATTATTGATCCATTTTTCTATACTATAATTAAGATACTCTTATAGTATGTGCTGGTTTTTCAAAAGCTAAGAATGAAACTTTTTTTCATGTATATTTATATTTAATAAGGATATATAGGTAGAGTGTTTAACAATTGATCCATATGATGTTAGAGTGCTATGTAGCCAGAGTGAACTGACTCTCCCTCTAATTTTTAGAAGGGAAAACATAGCTAGCATATGTTATGAATATTATGATTCCTTTTCTTCATCAATGACAATTATTTCTAAATGTTACTCCCTCCAGTCCCTAATGTAAGAGCCCAAAATTTGAATGGATTTGGTCCCTAATGTAAGAGCTCATCCCACATTCTCTCCTCATTTAATGCATTTTTTCCTACTTTACCCCTAACTCTCTTTCATATTTATTAATGCTTATGTATTTCTCTCTCTTAAAAGTACCATAATAAATATGGGCAATTTTAGAAAAGAAACATTAACTTCAGACACCCAACTAACATTCACATGTTTTCTTAAGAAGCGTTTTTTTTGCGGCTGGCTCTTACATTAGGGACCGGAGGGAGTACATCTTATGCTATAATGTAGATCAACTCTTATTTTTATGACATTGTAGTTCTTGCTTGGATATTAGCCTATAAATAGAAGCATACTACAAATGGTTAAATGTATCAAAAAATGCTATATGTGAATGAGAATATTTCCTCTACTATTCATCTTTCCTTTCTCTCTTCTTTCTCCACCTTCTTTTTCTTTATTTTATAACAACATATCTATATTATTGTCTATGTCTAATAATTAATTATTCATGTAAATGAAACGGGATGATGAGTACGGAGAGCTCTACATATTTATACCATTTATATCTCATTTGAACATTCTATATTCTATTTTTAAAATTCAATATATATATAAAATATTTTTATAAACATATATATAATAATTTAAAATAAAATTTAGAACTGCTCTAGATATATAAGAGACACAACAGATGATCTACATATGATTAACTGTCCCAATTTATCCTTTTATGAGTAGAAAAATGGTTTTATTTTGAATGGTCTATATTTGATTTTATGTTTTATACCCATGTAAAAATTACTTTTAAAAATAAAATCTAAAAATCGTTCCGTAGTAATGAGAGGGGGTGAAGATTAATAGGTGACTCCCATCAACCTTTTTCCCGTGCATTTACATGTATGTGCGTGATTGTGTTTGACGAAAGGTATTATCTTTTCGTGTATATATATTGTTTATAATTTTCAATTTCCATAATGAAATAAATTAGAAAATAAAATAAATTTGGAAAAATAAATAATAAAATTTTTATATGGTGTATTAAATATTACTCCCTCCGGTCCCTAATGTAAGAGCCCAAAATTTGAATGGTTTTGGTCCCTAATGTAAGAGCTCATCCAATATTCTCTCCTCATTTAATGCATTTTTTCCTACTTTACCCCTAACTCTCTTTCATATTTATTAATGCTTATGTATTTCTCTCTCTTAAAAGTACCATAATAAATATGGGCAATATTGGAAAAGTAGCATTAACTCCAGACACCCAACTAACATTCACATGTTTTCTTAAGAAGCGTTTTTTTGGCGGCTAACTCTTACATTAGGGACCGGAGGTAGTATTTGTCTATAAAAATAAAATATTTCTAGCTTGTTATAAAAAAAATACTGCTAGCTCGGGCCGACCGGGTCATTGGTTTTAAAGATAATATCCTTGACACATGTCCTACCTAATGGTCGAATATAATCTTATCGTGATTGTTATGGCTCTAGAACAATTTATCCAAGAACAAATTAATTCAAGGGAACCTGACGGATTTTTGTGCAACCCAATGAAAGATAGAATTTTAAATGTATTGAATACCCATTCGAGCTAAAGTGCCAGTAATACCATTCAAATTTCAAACTTTAAACATCATATTAACGAAAATGAGCGATTTAAATAATTTTCAGAAATATATAAGAAATAATCAATGGGGGAGTGGAAAGTATTTGCAAATTGAAGGACGAAGAAAATGGCGTGCACGGAGGGATTAGAAGATGGATCTAGATGGGCCAAAAAAGCCGGTTGGTCATTTGAATCCCATGTATTCTTCACCTTCATTTGTGTCTGTTATTCCAAGTCAACGTTGATGTCTGTTTGCAACTTCTGCTCATTAATTTGAAGTCCCCATCCGTCCACAGCAAACCCACTTCAAACATTTCTCATTTTCAATCATGACCTTTCCATTACCGGCGACTTCTCTACTCTTACTTTGCTTTAAATATAAATCTCAGTCACCAATGGATAGTTGGTTGAGCTGGTAAGTGGGCTACAACCCCCGTAAGGATGAGAACGCGTGTTCGAATCCCGGGAAGCGCTCTCATTGGGAGAGGGACAACCTTGTCTATGTGGGCAACACTCCTACCCCTCGAGTCCGGATTAAACCGGGCGGTGATTAACCAAAAAAAAAATATAAATCTCAGTCAACTCCAAAACATTGAACTATTGAATTAAGTGTATATGGTTCTCTGTAATTGTGCAATCAAAAAGAAATGTGTTTGGCATTTTAGTGGTTGTATCGTTTTTAATTGTCACTTTTCTCCCTCATTCAACTCTGCATCTGTCGTATAATAACAATCCATTATTTTGGGTTGGTTCTAATCCGATTTCATGCATGGATCTACACTACACCCTCTAGGTGTTTATGTTGTGGGTGTTTTTTTTTTGTATATATGGTGTTACACGCGCGCGCCCAGAGTATCTCAGTCTCATGTTTGATATTTGGTGCAAGCTACCTTGATATATGCTAGTTATACGTCTCGTTCCTTAAAAGTTGTGCGTACTTTCTCTCTATATATTTTATATATCTTGAAATTGGAGGTTTAACGCATTTTTTTGCCAGAGTTTAACGCATTTTTTTGCCAGAGTTTAACGCATATACTTGCCCAATATTTCTTCTAATATATTTTCATAAATAATATGTTGGAGGCTTCCATGTTTAACGAGACTGTCATCACCTCAGGGAGTTGAAGAATCGAATCTTCCTTTAATTTGGAGATAGACAACGGTACCATTGAATTGTAATCACGAATATTTGACCTTGGATAAAGAAAGCTCTAATACCGACACATATGGCAAAATAAAATTTCGTCAAAGGCAAAGACTTAGACATACTAATTAAAAAAAACCATTCAACCCAAAAATAAACAAAAAGAGCGAAATTTCAAGAGCATGGAGTTAAGATTAAGACATTTATATATATATAAACAAAACTAAAACAAATTTATTATTTTCAACTCTAATTAGATTCAAATGTTTCATTAGATTTGTGGAGTTCGAACCCTCTTGTGAAGGGAATATTGTTCGCGCGATGGTTATTGGAAAAAATACTGTTTCATTGAACTCTTTAATGTTGTCACTTTTTTTTTTACCAAATTAATGTTATCACTTAGAAGTTATAAACGAGACAATTAATATTGTATTTTCGGGTTATCATTTTAGTCATAAAACTAACGAATAATAAAAGGTCTCGTTCTGAACAATAAACAATAAAAATGACTCATTTTGGCCAATAAACTAATGGAAAATACTAAAATACCCTTGATTTTTAAATAGAGTCACACCTTTAAAAATAAAAAATTGTCCTACCCCACATCACCCTACCCCTCCCTCTCTCTTCCCTAGTATCGTCCTCAACCCCACCAACCCAACCACACTCCTCAGCCTACAATGAAAGCTCCTCCTGTCCCTCACCAAATTCACCATCCCCAATTCCCCATGCATTCATCCCTCCCCCACCGTGTCAAGTGTCAACGCCACCATCCCCATGCTTTTTTATTGAGCCTCAATACACTTAAAATAACACGCAGCTTTCGTTTTATTGTCTTCTTAGATAAACGGCCTGACAAAAGAACTACTTAATGGGCCTTGATTACTTAGGCCCACTAAATAGGCCGGGCAAAGCATTTTTACGGGCCCTAGTATTACTTATATCCACACTGCTTTCCTGTTAGAGCATCCATTTATGGGCGTCCATTGGCATTGTTCACGTGGGAGGAGGCGAGGCGCATTCTCCAGTAAAATACGTTTTTGCCCCTAAAAATATTCTTCTTTTTAGTTTAATATCTTTTTTAAAAAATAAGTTTCTAAAAATTAGTTCTTATATCATAGCAAGGATTTTCTTCATTTTCATCCATAATTTTGTTGGAATCTTAAAATATTTAATTTAATATTTTGAAATGGGTGAAATCACTAATATGATAATTAATTATTTCAGTTTGGACAAAACTAATAAATGATTATTTCGCAGTGCATAAATAATATCTAACTTTGTGACTTGGTGCAAAAATGATAAAACCGATGCTGAATGTTAATTTATAGTTATGTGGAACTTTCTTGATATTATTTTTAAAGTGAAAATATCTTTTTGCCCCTCTCAATTAAAATCTTGTTGATATTAGCTAGCATGGGAAGAGGAAGAGGAGAAGAAAAAAGGGTTGAAATTTATACTCTAACCATTTTCCTTTAATTTCAAAAGAAATATAAGCTTTAAAATTTCTAAAAATGCATCTATTCTTATAATATTAAAATATAGGGTTAAGGGTCAAATCTAGCACTCTACTATTGTCAAAAGTTCACCCAACATAAACAAGAATTCGATGGCTCAAATGTAGCACGCATCTTTTCAAAAATGACTCAAATCTAGCATTTCCTTCAACTTTAACGGGTTTGACCGTTAAGTTTGGCTCGAACATGTCACGTCACTCAGTTTTGCCACGTGGCATGCCACGTCACCCAATGGGCCCACTCACTAGCCGTTATTGGGTGACGTGGCGGGTGACGTGCCAGGCCGCATGGCAAAACTAGTTGACGTGGCAGTGACATGACATGGTCAAGTCAAACTTAGCGGTCAAACCAGTTAGAGTTGACGGAAATGCTAGATTTGAGCCATTTTTGAAAAGATGCGTGCTACATTTGAGCCATCGAATTCTTGTTTATGTTGGGTGAACTTTTGGCAATAGTAGAGTGCTAAATTTGACCCTTAACCCTAAAATATAATGCTAATTAATTTATCATTGACACCCCAAGACCAATAGATAATTCCTTCTTATCTAAGATCCAAATTTTGGGGCGTTACATTATTAAAATTGCACACAGTTGTGGTTAAATTTTTGCAACTCAAATTTATTAATGTGTTTTCATACTAAATTATTGACAGAGCTCTTAACATGATCAAATGGAGGTGATCCATGTGATATGTCATTTATGCAATTTCAATTTATTGATGTACTTTCATATAAATTGTTGACAACTCCTAGGTCATGATCGGCCGGAAAACTTGTGTCCCTGTGCACTGCAGCGAAGGTCTATAGTTGTAAGTTGTTCAGCTAAAATTTGAACAGTGTACATTTAATGTAAATTTCCCTTATTATCTCTAAATAACAAAAACCTTTCCTGGCAAAAAAAACAAAAACCTTTAAATTTGGGGTTTTTTACCATTAAAAATAGAAGAAGAAGACAAAAAAGAAAAAGTAAAGAAGGCTAAAAATGCTTATCCTCTGCCGTCCATCTGCACTGCAGTGGAGAGAAGCCGTGTAATAAGTAATAACACTACAAAGAAAGTTTTATATTCTTTCCAAGTTTCAATGATTGGTTTCACACATCAAGCATAATGACCCGTTGGATCAAGCAACTGTAGTACTGTACTAAGTCTGTTTGTTCTACTGGGCTGTATTGTTTTTTTGAGACAACATGAATGGCACACTAATGGCCCGTTAACAAGTAAAGCAAGATATCTGAACTCGGTTCTGTTATTACTTACTACCTCCGGTCGACCTAATTGACTTTTTTTTTTGAGAGATTAAGGTTGCGAAATATGTTATTAAATGATGACATATTTAATATATTTTTAGATTATCCATTAGTTTAGAGGTAAAATAGACTAGTTTAAGGGGAAAAATTAGGCAATTTATAATTAACCTATTTTGTTTTTTAAGGAATTTTTAGAAAAATTCAATTAGGTCTTAAATTTAGGACTGGGGGAGTATTAAATTAAATGAATAGAATGAAATTATCAATGCATATTAGGACGGCAAAGTCAATAAAGTCGTAAAAAAGAGGCACGTGGTTTGACTTAAATCATTAAGTCACCACATTTATGTAGTACTCTAGAAGATAACTATGATATTTTATATGTTAAGTTGCAGCATTATCCTACCATTAAACCCGCACATGCTTAGCTGAAGCAGAAATGTTTGAACAAGTGGAGCTAATTGCTTGTGCTTATCCTTTATCCAACATCATTATCCCTTACATTATTAGTTAACCACAATATGAACTTTGTCCTTTTCTGTCCTTCCCCCGTATCAGAATCTGAAGCAGCATATGCACATCAAAGAACTATATCTACGTAGGATCTTAGATATCTAAGCGTGCTTGCTTGCATTGGCGTTTTGTTTTTTTTTCCTACATAAAAGTATATGTATGCACATTGCATTAGGACTAGTTATATACTCATACATACATACATGCGTTACTTCTCATTAGTACAGTGAGTGATTCTTTGAAAAGAAGAGTCTTCGTATAATTGGCAATTTGGTTGTTTATATTTAATTTAGAAGGCTTTTGTTCAAGGAATTACGCCTTAGATAAGGGAACAATCAAAGTGATCTTGGACTTTGACTTTTTAAGGGTTGTTTTTGACTAAGTTACTAGCAGTAGTGTACAGGCAATAATTAATGACGACCGAAAATAGTGGTACGAGTTCTTACAACTACTTACTAATGGAGTGCGTCAGTTGAACTCTGTAATTTTGTTAGCAGATTTAATTATTTATTCAGTTCTATATAAAAACTAAAAATAAAAATAAAGGACACTGTCCTTCTGAGGAATCAATCATGATTATAATCTTTTACATGTGCATGTACTAACTATATTCTATCCTTGAAATGGTTTCAACTTTCGTCTAATAATAATCACGATCATCTTACAAAAAAGATTCTTCCCATGTTTTTCTTTTTCTTTTTATCAGCAGTTCTTCCCATGTTTTTCATGATGGTTTCGCCTACATTTCAATAGCTTCCTTTTCTGTACGATAAGGAGTTCATTTAAAAACTGTTTTGGGTGATGATGAGTTCATTTTGACAGAATGATTTTACTATGGCAGGCCAGTTTAATTTTATAGTTCTCTTTAAGAATTCCTCTACGCAATAAACGGAAAGAGGTTTTGTTTTCTTCCATGGACGATAGGCACAATGTAATCAGTAATCATCACATGACTTCCATTCATGCACCACCAATCAAAATATATTCATGTAATTTGTCCCAAATAATAAAAACTTTATGACATGATCAACCCATCTATCCCATATCTTCAAATATTACAAAAATAATATACAATCCTCAACCATATAATCTCAAATCCTAAGCTAGCCTAGCCATCTTAGAACTCAAATGGTTTTTTTGCAGGGTATAAAACATTAAAACTATAAACCTATACTAATAAATTTCCCTCTTTCTTTACAATACCATGGATTCCTCACTATCCCCCCCACCCTAACCATATACTATGAGAGACCTAGTCTCTTTTTGTTTAATCAATGTCTTCTTATTCAAGCCACAAAGTCTGGCAACAACTGTGCAGCAAATTTCTTTGGATTCTGCATATTGATATTCTCAAATGCAGCTGAAGAGAGTGCATTTGAAGTGTTTATGCCACCAAATTCATTTGGTTCACCCAGCTCCATCCTCCTCCCAAGTTGTATGCTCTGGTTTGGAAGAAATGTTTGATGTGTAGCTGCTGATAATGAGTCACAGTGTGGAAGACCAAGAGTGAGAGAAACCCCATTATTACCTGAAAACCTTGGTGTGAATTGCTCTGCCTCAAACCTATCAATTTCTGCAATTGGGTACTGCCCAAATCCCCCAATGAAGTTTGTCTGATTTCCCATGAAACAATACCCATCTCTGCTCTGCCTCTCATCTCCAAATTTCATGGACATTTGACCATTCCCTGCATCATCAGACTTCATATCAACATTAATGTGTGACTGGAGAATCTCATGGTTCCTTGGTTTCTTGGGACTAGGCTGTGCAATCCCATCAAGCTCTGAGGTGCCCATGAAGCAAAAACCAGTGTGGTTTCTAGCATTATGTCCTCCAACTGGTGATGTTGATGGTGGAGATACTGAAACTGTTGGAGTATTGGGGTTTGTAGAACCGTCTTGTTTGAAACTCAAGCTTTTGTGTTCAGTGGCAGAGGCAGGGGATATATCTTGTGGTGATGCCATAGCAGAAAGATCATCACCACTCTTGCTTGATTTCTCATCCCCTCCTCCTCCATTCTGCTCATGCTCCTTCATTTCCTCCATATACATTTCCTCCACCATCGGCTTCCACAATCGGACCCTCGCATTTATGAACCAATTCGACACCTGCATCATTATTGCAAAACTTGGTTAACATAATCAACCCCATAATTAAGTCACACAATTGATCAAAACAAAAAAACTCAATTGACAACTTTTTCACTTGTTAACAACAACTATTTCAATTGTTAATAGTTAATAGCAGTCATTAGCAACTACTCAGAACCTCTATGAAATTAAGTCTGTTACTTAAAAGTTAAAACTAGTGTGTAGTTGTCCTAAACAGAATAAGCTATTACTAAGTACTTGGCTCCTGGTGAGTCCTGTTTGTTTTGCAAGCATGATTTTATCCGAGTCCTTGGGGTAGCTGAAATGAAACCAAGAAACTCAGTCATCAATTGACGAAAACAGAATCTTTTGATATAGATGAGGATAAAAATTGAGATGATGCTTACGGGTGAAGGAAGTGTTCGAAGAGCCAAGCGCGAAGAACAGAAACAGATCTTTCAGGCAAACCTCTTTGAGGTCTCCAAGCATTATGCTGGATCATTCCCAATTGTTGAAGAGCTCGTTGTTGACGAAGATGATGATCCACATACTTAAGCCTAGACCCTTCCATTTTTGTACCAAACCCATCTTCCTCTCCTAAACTCTTATTAGCAGCCCTAATCTGTCCCATTATTGCATCCTTCAAACACCTAAACTGCTTCGATATCGTCTGTAGTGCCAGCGCAGTGTATGTCCTCGCTGACCCAATCCCTGCCGCTTGCTCAAACGATGAACTCACTATCTGCATCTGATGATGATACTGCCTATACCTCTGTTCCACCTTCAATCATCAACAACAACAAAAAAAAAATCAACTTTAAACATCCAAATAAAAAAGAAAAACTTCGACTCACATATTATAAGACCCAACATATATACATGTAAGGCTTTGATGCATATTTTAGTATATAGTTATATACCTCGTCAAGCATGCTGATTAACTTGGCCTTCTTCATCTGAATATCTTGTTTCTCAGCGGTGGATAGCTCTGAGGTGGCCTTGGCGGCGGTTTCTCCGGCAGGTGAACCGTCACCACTTACCGCCATGGGAGACTCTTTAGTGGTCTTTGAAAGGCCGTTACTTTTCTTTGCAATTTCATTCTTAATCCCATCATTGACGTTAACAACCTCATCAAGGAGTTCCTGAGCAGCCTTCAAGTACTTAGAGCCCAGAAGAACGCTCTGAATGCCACCAGAAACTCCATTATTATTATTATTATTATTATTATTAGTAGTAGTAACAGCAGAAGCAGAAGCAGAAGAAGACGACCCACGCACATCATCCCCTGACATAGCCGGCGCGTGAAGAGCCTGCGAAGAAGACCCCATCCCTGCTTGTGCTTGCTGAGAATTAGAGAGGCTCAAAGAGAGGCCTTGCTGGGCGCGTGGGGTGTCACTCGCGGGAGGGGTAGTACTAGTGTTATTCCAAAGGTTGTACTGCATACGTGGCATGAAGCCGTGGAGGGCAGAGACGTCATGGTGGTGGGGATGCATGGGGTGGTCGGAGGAGGAGGGGAGGGGTATGCCGACGAATTGTTGCGTGTGAGGTGGCGGCGCGTGGTGGAGCGTCTGGGGGGAGATGGAGTTGTTGAGGAAGACGAGGTTGTTTGGATGATGAGGTGGCGGAGGTGTGTCAGAGTATTGGATGTAGCTTGGGTTCATGAGGACTAGTGTTTGTAGGCCGCCATCTGGTGCTTGCATTTCTGAATTCCCATGGAAGTATGTCGCCATCTATTGATCTATCTCTTTACTTCTTCTTACTTAACTGCAAACAGAGGTCATATACATATATATACATGTATGTTAGGTTCATGGAACCATGGATAGTCTCCATCATCTCATGCACATAATCTAAAATAAAATATAATATATAGTATGAGTAATTTACCTTATTATAACTTTGTGAATATTACTACTCCATCACACAGAGGGGTGGAATTATTGGTGATTGATTTCACTGTGATGGCAGAGTCGGTCTTCTCAATTATTGGTTCCTGAGGAGAAATAAACTAAACAGTTAATGAAGAGTCAAGAACAATAAATGATATATGGATCATCCAATAGAGCATGTAAGGATCCAAAGGTTGTGTGTGTAGAGGCTCATGAACAAACGAAATCAGAATATTCTTATTTAGGTGGTGTTACAAAGTTTCTAATAGTTCTATGGTGGTGTTAAGAATGAACAAGGTGGAGAAAAGGGAGGGATCGAGAAAAAAGACAGGAGGAGGGGAGAGAGAGAGGAGAAATTAATAATTTATACGAGTTGTTAATGATGATGAGGAAGATGGAAGTGAGTAAAGTAGGAAGTAGTACCTGTGAGGGAAATAAGGGCAAGGGGGCGCACGTGCTTCATATTCATTCATCATCGTCTCTGCACTGCAAGGGGAAACAAGAATTTCAATTACAATGACCCCGAACCTAATACAATACAATAGAAATGAGAGAAAGAGAGACACAAGCACATAGAGTGGCCACTAAAAGTAATACAGTTATGGCAAACATACACATGAAATTAGAGAAGCAGAAATAGACGGATCAGATGTGTGTGTATCTATGTGTGTGTTGGGATTATTGTATGGGTGTGTTGAAAGAGGAAAGCTGAGTGTCAGACTCAAATCTCTGCAACTCCAACCCCAGCTTATGAAAAGGGGAAAAAAGAGTTGAAGAGAGAGATGTGCTTAAAAAGACTTGGCGAAAAAGATACCCATCTTTATTATTCACCTCCTTATCCACTTACCCTCCTCATCACCCAACATTTACATATTTCTTTTTTACCAAAGTCTTCTATGACTTAGCAACTGGGCATTTTTAACATGTAGTTCTACGTATTTACTCTTTTTTGGTGGTATTTCTCTCTGCTCTTTTATTGCTTTCTGAGGGAGAAGTACCTGCAAATGGATGAAAGCAGAGGAACACTTTCTGATTTGACTCTCTCATTTCAAAATCACTTGATGCAGCCCTTGGATGAATCAGAATAAATCAATAAGATACATAGGGAGAGAGAGAGAGAGGGGTGTGTGAGCTGAGAGAAGCAATATTTAAAAGAGAAAAGAAAATAATGAAGAAAATGATAAGGTGTGTCAGAAGATCCAAACAGCTGAAAAACGAAGAAACGTCTTCTTCCACAAAGTTTATTTAATTATTTAAAAAAAGGGATAGGGGAAAAAGATAAAGGAGGAGGGGATTATGAAGCAGCAGAAGAGGGTGGTGGGTTGGAAGGATCTCATAGCTCTTTTTCTCTACATTAAATATCTCCTTGTCGTTTTCGTATTTTCCCTTTCTTTTTTTTTCTTTCCATTTATTTCGCTATTTTTTTGTGGTTGGATGCCTCACTTCAAAGATAACGCAATTAATTAGAATCGCCAAGAAACACAGAACCAACTGCCCTATAACCCCATCTTTAATTCCCACGATATCAATTATGCTAATTTCTCCCCCATGAATAGTATTCCTCAGCCTTTAATTATAGGTAATACTCCTATTTCAATATGCTCACAGATTTAGCAGTGTTATGGTAATGAACTTGTGGTAATTGGGGAAAAGAAGAGGGACCCATCAAGGACATCTAGATGGGTATATGAACCCTGACTGGCTTCATGCATCAAATCTACCATACCAAGCATGATGCCTCAGGACATCATCAGCAATTGAATTAATTAAAAACAGCAACTCTTAACTTTGATATTTATATATTAATTTTTTTAAAAAAAGGTGAACTTCTTTAATCAGTACTATGTGTAAGATAAACAGAATTTTTGTTTTATGGTATTTACAGCTCTTATATATCATTAATTTTTTTTCACAGAAATATTTATTTACCATCAATACTGTGTATATTTAGTATTTTTCAAATAATGTTTGAATATATAGGTGAAACTGTAAAATTATTCCATTTTAAGACATACTCCCTCCGTTCCTAAATATAAGATCACTTTGGGGAAGTGGATAAGTTCCTAAATATAAGATCACTTCCTATTTCATCTCAAGTTTTGCCCAAACTACCCTTATACTCTCTCTTTTCATTGAAAACTCCTACTCCTTTTAAAGTTAAGTAATTGAGGAGATTTTAGGAAGATCATGTAATTTTATTGACTTCCTTAATCTCCCCAGATTAACCAAAGTGATCTTATATTTAAGAACGGAGGGAGTAGCATATTAGCTAGCCAAGAAGGGTATGATGGATCCATTGGGACTTCATGTAATAACTCAAGCACGCACCTATAGAGCTTGAGCGTCTCATGAGATGAAATCGAGGTTGATTGTGTGATTGTAATGGCCCCTACTTGTTATATGTGTATAAAAGATTACAAGGTAGTAATTCTGTTAACATGTTATTTTTTTTATATATAATACTCCCTCCGATCCTAAATATAAGACCTAATTGACTTTTTTGGAGAGATTTAGGTTGTGAAATAAGTTATTAAATTATGACATATTAGATATATTTTTAGATTATCCATTAGTTTATAAGTCATATAAACTAATATAAGGGAAAAAATTATGTAAATCAATTTATAATTAAGTACTCCCTCCGTTCCTAAATATAAGATCACTTTTGGGAAGTGGATAAGTTCCTAAATATAAGATTACTTCCTATTTTATCTCAAGTTTTGCCTAAACTACCCTTATACTCCCTCTTTTCATTGAAAACCCCCTCCTTTTAAAGTTAAGTAATTGAGGGGATTTTGGGAAGATCATGTAATTTTATTGTCTTCCTTAATCTCCCCAAATTAACCAAAGTGATCTTATATTTAGGAACGGAGGGAGTAGTTAATAAAAGTTAAGCCGTCTCTTAATCTTGGGTTAATGTTTTAAAGTTACTTTTAATAAATAGGGCCATATCAATGTACTTTGTATACGGAATATATTCTATGTATCTATTAAAAAGTCCTCTTATTTTCAAACTGCCTCAGTTTTCAGCAATACTGCATGTTTGATGGCGTCCAAAGGATCACTAAATGGAATAACCAAAGAGCAGAATAAAAACATCATTTTCCTTGTGATTATTAATGGATTAATAATATATAAAATACAATTGACAATGAAAGAAAACGAACGACCAAATATATAAACTCATATAACTCGGTGAGGTAATCCCATCATTGGAATGGAAAGACACATAATAACTATTAATTAATTAATTTATATTCTGAGTATTATAATTGGATATGTAAGCGAATAATATAGCCACTATTATACCACTAATTATAATTATTGCTTGGATTCATTGATTGGTTGTGGATTATTATTTTAGCTTAACTAAGTGTTTTGTGCTCAAGAAGCAACGAGAATATATATATATATATATATATATATATATATATATATATATATACACACACACACACACACACAAATATATCTATACACACACATATATATATATATATATGCACCGGGGTTATTCACTCGACGTTAACAAAGTGTCTTATTGTAGGTCTACAAGAATCAATTAATCATTTGTTAATAGCAACAAATAACATTGAATTGATAAAAGTTAATGATATATACTACTTTTAAAAACTAAATATAAAACTTAATCACTTTAATATATTTACTTATCTTCTCCCAAAAATAATTAATCTCACTTATAAACTACAGTATTATACAATCCCATGCATATATAAGATAAGTTAAAATTAAGTTTTTCATTTAGCTTCATTAATCTCTAAAAAAAAGTCAAAGTTATATCATATTTAAGACTAAAAAGGGGTATTATTATAGGACTACATTAATTATTTTTCCGCACACCATGCAGCCTGATGTGCAGTCGCCCACATCGCCATCAGTAACTATTTCGGCGTGAGAAGGGGCCGTCATTAATGGATCGGCCGATGATGTAATAGGACTAATATTTTCGAATGAAGTTTGGAACATTGTTTTCACGAGGAATTGAAATATTTACCCAGAAAACAGCTCAGGGGGGTGGGTAGGTACTTAGGTGCTGCTGATATATCCTATATAGAGGTTGTTACCATGAATGCGTTTTTTTCTCTTTTGTAATGAAGCTGTCATTCTCGTAGAGATCAATGTTGAATGTTGTCAATAATGGGTTATATTTATTATTTCACGCGTTTCTCTTTCACGAAAACTCACAATTGAGAACTTTTTGTTGTCACTGAAGTAGACATTATTAACAAATCGATCGATGCTGGTTTTTCACGGCCAGAGTGAAAGCAAATATATTGGATCTGCCATGCACCGACACTTGTAAAAAAGAGAGAAAAAGATCGTTGCTTATGTGTTATGGATATTATTCAATTTGTCAGAATATATGTACTTGAATGTACTCAAAGAAATGATCTAAGAGACGTTGCTAGCTGCATAAGGGTATCTTTCTCCCTCTCCCTTTTTTTCATTGCCCACAAAAGGTATCGCCCTCATTATTTTAATGTCTTGTAAGATTTCATGAAGTTGACCTGTTCTCGGTTTTAATTATATAGAGTACAATACTTTAATTAATGGATAAATAGAAATATGCACAACACCGAATTGATGGGGAATATCTAGCATTTGACTAATTCCTATTATTTAATTTTATCAATGTTATATATATATATATATATATATATATATATATATATATATATATATATATATATATATATGCGTGTTGCTTATGAACCTTCCTTTAATCCAACGGGTGCATGAAGCCCCCTTTTTAATTATTATTGTCTTCATAAAAATGAAACAAGGCTCCGCATAATGGGAAAGATAATAAATTAAAGATGGAAGGTCACACATATACATCATGATGAACATTTTTTTTTTTTATCATGATCAAGGTATCCCCTCACTCGACAAGTGAGAGACTAATTCTCCGCTGATTTGTAGGCACCTCAAAGGGTGAGACAGCTGGTCTAGGAGATTTAATGTTTCTCCATACCCAACGTCAGGGATCGAACCCCAGACAATTGGTTAAGGGTGAATGAGTCTTTGCCACTCAACCACACACCTCAGGTTATGATAAACATCTTTCTGAATTATTGGAATAAGGGCATAGAAATAAATATAAATCTAGAAAAAACTGATATTATGTGTATTCATGTACATTCGTACTGTTCAAACAAAAAAAAAATGCACATTCGAACTGCGGGAGAAACTCCAAAAAGAAAAGTTTAAAATGTCCACTTTGGTTTTAGCAATTGAGGCTAGCTTATATGTGCTCTTATATTAAATGCATGCCCCTGAGAATGCAATCCTTTGAAAAGTAGTACATAATGGAATCCTAGAATCTCAGGTGGTAGAGTTATCATCGTGATTGCGACACGGAATTAATCAATTGTTCTCGATCATGTCTTTAAACAAAAGCATTTCATAAGTCTGACAATATGAGTTATTAATAAATTAAAAAAAAAATCCCATTGCACGAATTTTATTAGTTATCGGGTCATTGGATTTTTTTTTGGCCGAAAGGGTCATTGGATATTTGACCCAAGGCTAGCAATGCAAGTATAAATGATTATTAACAGAACTTGCTGAAAATTACAACTTTTTTGTACATGGCCGTACTTTGTCCCTTGAAATGGAACTTGATTCTGTTGATTTGAACTTAAACCACAAGTGGCTCACATCACATCATAGTAATTATTCTTAGAGGCATATTACCCCATTATACTATTCATCCCGCTTATTCCGTTTCATGTGGGCGTGACAAATTTAATTATATATATACCCAGTATGTAATGTATAAAAAGGGAATTTTGTGAGTGGGCATGGTCCCTAGTGTCGTTGCTGTTGTGTGCGTGATTGCTGCACGCACACATAGATGTCATGGAAGCTCTCTTTGCTTGTTGATGCTTGTCTCGCGCGCGCACTTAACATATATTTTAGTTTGACTTTCTTTTATGGAGATGATGACTCGAGAGGAAGATAACAGTGGGAAAGATATGGGATTTCTTACTTAAACAACATATATTATACCATGTAGTTACAATGTGTCAAAAGAGGCCAGGAATAAAAAGGATTTCAAAGTAGAGAGTACGTCGTCGTCGGTGTACTGTGAAAGTAGCTTAAGTTCGTCTACATCACTCATGTTATGTTTGCGCTCGATTACATTCAATCATCAGATAAAAAACCTACCAGTATACATCTTCATCGCATATTTTAACCAAGAACTATGTACACACACAAAACAAAATCACATTCAGATTCACGTACGATATCCACTGAAAGCTGAAAATTTTCAAACTTTAATATTCAAATTGAAAATCAGTACAAGAAATTAAATGAGCCGAAAATAATTGAGAGTGTATAGCGCGCGAGAGGGGGGGGGGGGTTTAAGTCATAAGTGCGACAAAGATGTGGCCCCCTATGTTTGAATAGAAACAAAAGAGTGTTTGGTGATATCTACAATGTGGTGATTCTTTCTTTTCTTTATTTATTTTTTTCTTGGAGGGAATACCCGTCTGAAGACGCAACTAATGTGATTGGGTTTAATTTGGTGAGAGAGGGATAAGAAGTAAAGACCAAACAGTATAAAGAGCCATAATCAATATTGCCCCAAAAGTTATGGGTCCACTCATTCATCACGTACCTACTTAACTACGACCTTGTTTGCCTCTTCTTCCACTCTCACCATCACGTGTGAGTGTGCGCGCGCACCGACTTAATTACATCGATACGTAACACCTATTTTGAACATATAATGACCCCCTCTCCAAAATAATCAAGTCATTATATTATAGTATGTGTATGTATATAATAAATTATATGATGAAGGTCACATGAGGTATTCAGATAATGCTTCTATATGTATCTCTGAAATACTTCTACTACCTATAAAATCTTTTCTTCATGTTTTTTCCCGGCATTACCTAAATATTAAATTGTCATGTTGCTCTTAGTTGTGTCCCTTCAAGTTAATTTCTTGTGTCATGTTACAATTGTTTTCAATTTCATCCAAGTCGATCAATCTCCCCGTGCAACACACAGGAGAAAAAGCTAGTTCAGATGATACTTCTATTTGTGAATATGGCTATTGGATTGTAATTTTGAATCAGACATCTTTATTTCTGCTCCCAACTTCTACCAACCTATCCGCCTATGTTATGCTTTATGGTAACTTAATTGGTCTCATATCAGTCACTTATTTTTTTTCTGCCATGGATATATTTTTTTATTATGGTTTAGTAGTCAAGTTCATTGAATTACACGTCCATATGTGATGCATCCTCTTGTCACTTTCCCCTTTTTCCCCACCTTCTCCTTATCTTGTCCTTTGCCCCAAGCCAAACTTTCTCAATTCCCATTCAAATTGTCTATTCACCCCCAGCTTTTGTATTACTTTAAATTATTGTTTTTTTTGGGAGATTTCTAAATTAGTTCGTTCGTGTTGGGATTCCTAGGTTGATTTGCTACGTTCTATCAAGTAATCAACAATCACACACACCTGATGTGAAATAGACACAAACACACACACTAATAAATCCTAATGCCTCTATTGGATCATTATTCAACTTTGCATCCTTAATGAGATTTTCAATATGTCGTGTGAAAACTTTATATATAACACGTCTTAATTTGGCCTAGGAAACAAGAATATAAGAAGGAGAAAAATAAGTAAATAATATCATAGAAAATTTTCTTTCAAATCAGTTTATAAGCCACAGCTTTGTCAATTTGTAATTAAGTTTGGCGGCGGTGAGTTGTACGTATGTGTAACTTGTCGATTATATCTGTATGTATCAATAGGCCTTGCTTAAATTTCCGTCAATTGTCCCACATACATGTATTCAGTTCCCCTTTGTCCCGTTTATGTTAATTAACATATAATGAACTCTATACTCTAATAATTTCAAATTTATCAACCTGTTTTGTTTATGCACGTTAAACTTTAAAGAGCGATTTTTGTAACAGGATCATCATAATCGAATGAGAATCAAAAATATTTTTAATTGTGTGGAGCATTTTTGGGTCTTACACTTGGTCCGATCCTACCCATAACATGACTACATTTATCATTAGATAGTTTAACACATAACATGACTACATTTATGCATGGGCTCAAATTTGAGACAAGTTAGTAAACTCCTTAGTTGAAGCAAATTATTGGTGGGACTAAGAATACAACCACTACAAAAGAAGCGGCGATTAGCCGCGCACGCGTCCCGGCGGAACGCCAAAAACCGCCCCCGCGAAAACGCGTTCCGGCGGTCTAAACCATCCGAGGGCGAGTTGTGAGGGAAATTTTTTTTTTTGTTTGTGGTGCATTCGTTGCGGCGGTCACAAAAATAATACCCGCCCCAACGCAGCATAAAAAAATACTTAAAAAAAAAATTCATTGGCGCGGTGCGTTGGGGCGGTCGACCGCCCCAACGCGAATAAAAAAAATTAAAAAATAAAATAAAATCACGTTGGGGCGGTCACCCGCCCCCACGGAGCACAGAGATTTGTGCGCATTTAATGTCGCGTGGGGGCGGTCGACCGCCCCAACGCGAATAAAAAACATTTTAAAAAAAATAAAATCACGTTGGGGCGGTCACCCGCCCCCACGGCGCACAGAGATTTGTGCGCATTTCATGTCGCGTGGGGGCGGTCGACCGCCCCAACGCGAATAAAAAAAAATTTAAAAAAAATAAAATCACGTTGGGGCGGGCAACCGCCCCCAAGGCGCACAGAGGTTTGTGTGCATTTACTGTCGCGTGGGGGCGGTCGCCCGCCCCCACGTTGCTATCTCTACCTATAAATAACCTCCCCCCCCATTTCTACCACGCGCACAATCTCTTCTTTCTCACTTTCTCCCTTTTGTGTTTCTTGCTGTTTTCATTGTTGGTGCACACATGATGTCTAAAAGTTTGTCTTGCTTTTGGTATAGGTATTGTTTATTTTTTCTTTTTTATTTTATTATATCTGATTGTTTTTATTTCTTATTATTTTGTTTTCGTAATATATCTTATTTATTTTTCAGATATTTTCTCTTATTCTTTGTTTCGTTAGAATTTATCTTATGGATTTTGAACATGATTTTTTTGTGTTTGATGGTTTAGTATATATTTATTTCATATATATTACAATAAAATTAATTTTTGCTGCATTTGGTTTGTTTTTTTTCTCTTGTTTTTATTCTTTTTTCGGTCTTCAATTTAAGTCATTATCATTAAATTGTTCGCATGAAGCAATTTTTTTTTAGTCAATATAACAGCATGCCGGCTGTTCGATACGCCGACACTATTTGATTTTTTTAAAAAAAAAAATCACATGGCGGCGGTCGTAACCGCCCCCATGCCTTTTTTTTAAAAAATAAAAAATTTTGGGGACGGGTAGGTCCGCCCCTACGTCCGCCCCAACGTGTAGCGGCGGTTCCAAGGGAGCTACAGCGTAAATCGTTCCGCCCCCACGCAGCATTCCCTCGTTAAAATCGCCGGCGGTAAATTTGACCGCCGGAGCGCCATGGGGGCGGTTAGAACAGCCCCTACGCTGGGAAAATACCCGCCGCAGATCTGCCCTTTTTTTTAGTGAACTTAGCATGTTGTTGTTTGGCTTTTATTTGTATATTTTAGCTGCTATGTGAATTATAATTAGCTAAGGTTTTCGTATACCAGGCTATACAGGCCAAACAGCCTTAGACAATAGATAATTAAATGAATGAATGAATAAAGTAAAAAACGGAAGTAAAATACAAGTGGAGGTGTCCCGAGCAATTGAAGTGGATGAGACATATGGATGGGAAGAAGCAAAAACCCTAAAAGCATTTAGTTTGATACTAGTATATAGCAATAGAAACTTTGAAGAAGGCGAGACACTAGAGACAGCTTCCGCTTATCTTGGCTACCATAGGGCACGCAATCATGCACCTCCATGTGCTTCTATCTGCTCTCACACATGTGCTACCTTACATTTAACTGTTTCTCCATTTATATCCCGTCCCTTTCTTATAATTCCCACTACCCTAATTAATACTCCCTCCGGTCCCTAATGTAAGAGCCCAAAATTTGAATGGTTTTGGTCCCTAATGTAAGAGCTCACCCCATATTCTCTCCTCATTTAATGCATTTTCCTACTTTACCCCCAACTCTCTTTCATATTTATTAATGGTTATATATTTCTCTCTCTTAGAAGTACCATAATAAATATGGGCAATTTTGGAAAAGAAGCATTAACTACAGACATCCAACTAACATTCACATGTTTTCTTAAGAAGCGTTTTTTTGGCGGCTAGCTCTTACATTAGGGACCGGAGGGAGTATATCCATACATACACTATTTAGCATCGTTCTCTTTATTTAGGAGAAACGATAGGAAACCAATCGCCTTGTAAGATCTCATTATATATATGTATGAAACCTTAACTTAGCTCAGTAATGATACTAACTTTGGCTCTCTTAATAAAAGCCAGTTCACTTTGTTTTGGGAAATCAAAGAAATGAATCAGACCTATAAATCTTAATATATGCAACATATATAATTATTAGAGTATGTGATACTTTATAAGTAAAATAACTTAGTTTTAAGAGACAAATTCAAATATATATGAATGTGATATGTTATATTTTTTTCCATCTTTAATTTTTCAAATTACAAAAAAAAGTCAATTGGTTTAGATAACTAGGACCCGGGAGTATTACCAACTACGTACAAACTAATTATCCGATATTTTAAATTTTGGAATATTTTTATGTCATTTTTTCCATTATTTACTCGATCTACTCCTACTCTAATTAAAATTTCATAATTATATTCAGATTTCACCATTAACCAGGAAAAGAGAGAGACCGATACATTGTGTGGTCTATTTTGGAAATTAATATGGCTTTCAATGGCGACTCATCACGCGTGCTTATGCTTGCTTTTGTTTTTTTCCAGGTTATGATCCTGCTTTAATCACCTTTGTGTTTGCGTTGTTTTTTACTCTCTCCAATCCATGATATAAAATCTCAAAATTTGAATAGTTTAGTCCAAAATATAAGATATTAACTTACATTTTTTTATTTAATGGCAGCTTTTCATACTTTGTCCATATTTCTCTTTCCTATTTTTTAATATTTATGTATTTATCTCTTAACAGTATGATAATAAATATGAGTAATATTAAAGAAAAATATTTAACTACACAACCAACTAATTTTTAATTTACATGTTTTATTAAGAAGTGGACTGAGCTCTTATATGGAGATAAAGGAGTAATTTTGTTCCCCCTATATTTTGCTTTTTATTTAAATAGTTTAATGTATTTCCATTGCCAACAAACTTTTAAGTTTTAACACATACCTATATTCATGTGGTCCTAATAGAGTAATAATTTTGTTCCCTACATACTACTGGAGATTGAAGGCGTCAGCCGCGGGAATTTAAATCAAATTTGGACAGGCCTGCCTAAACTAAGTAGAGTATTAACCTCTAAAATAGATAATTTAGCTAGCTTGACAAACATGCATTCTGACAGAGTAGTTAAGGTCAACGACGATCGTTTGAAACTATTAATTGTTAATTAATTACCGCAACAGTTATTTCTCCAGTTGATCTCATGATCATTGTATGTACTCAAGAGTTAAGACAGCCAACTTCATTAAATTTTTCAGCCATGGACCGCAAATGACCCCTCGCCCAAAAGTGAATGTTCACTTCTGACAGAATAGTTGTTGGTTTAGCCCCTCATTATCATTTTGTAAAGTGAAACTTGCATCACGTATCATTTCTTTTTTCCTTAGAGCCTTCGATATCCGGTAATCTAAGTATCGATTAATCCGGAGTTTGCCCGGGAAGAGCCGCCAAGGATTGAACTCAAGATCTTGAAAGGAGGGAGATACCTTATTTCACTTTTTTTAATAATCAGGTCACTAATCCCTTGACTAGAATATACTTGGGTCATATCATATTTATAATTATATCTTTTCTAATGTATCATATTTATATTACTGGGGTCGCATTACTTGACCAGAATAAAAGAGGCGGTTTTGTTTCTTTATAGTCAATGTTTTAAGAACTAACTAGCTACGCTCTCTTGTCTTTAAATATAATACTCCCTCCTATACTTATCTAACAGATTTGATTAAATTAAAGATATTAATTTAAAACGCCCTTTTGTTTCTTTATTGTGCTTTTAAGATGCCCAAATTATTTTTCCTCATTCACTACACTATCTCTTATTCGATTATTGTTGGAGCACCACCAATGTGGATAATTTAGTAAAAAGTCGACAAAATTAAAATGGGGACATATATTTAGATTAAGACTAACTTTTTGAATAAGTCGTATATTTAGAATTGAAGAGTATCTAAATGTCTATTTATCGATAGATCAATAAATCCATATAAGTTACTTATTATCGCTATATTCCTTTCCATAAGTCCATTAATTTGCTGGAAATAAAATTATCCTGCCAACTTTTAAATTTATTAATGATTGGCTTCTAACTTCAACTCTACTTAATTCTTATTGGAAATCAAAGAAAGAGAAAGTAGAATGATGTCGAATGATTTATGAATGTGGAGAGAGATAAAATTTGAATAGGAGTAATGTTGGAACACTATTTTATCAATTTATATAAAACATATACAATGACACAGTAAACAATCTTTGTTATGTGATAAATTAGTGAAAATGAACTTAATTACAGTCATTAGGGCCATATTAAAATAAATTTATTTTTCAATTTTTGTTCCTTTTAAAATTAAATATTTTGTTTGATTTATAAGATGTCATATACTACTCCCTCCGGTCCCTAATGTAAGAGCCCAAAATTTGAATGGTTTTGGTCCCTAATGTAAGAGTTCACCCCACATTCTCTCCTCATTTAATGCATTTTTTCCTACTTTACCCCCAACTTTCTTTCATATTTATTAATGGTTATGTATTTCTCTCTCTTAAAAGTACCATAATAAATATGGGCAATTTTGGAAAAGAAGCATTAACTCCAGACATCCAACTAACATTTACATGTTTTCTTAAGAAGCGTTTTTTTGGCGGCTGACTCTTACATTAGGGACTGGAGGTAGTATTACACAACATATACACATCTAGTCCATATTACATAAGAAACTACGACTTGAATTTCCTCGGTAGTTATTATATACGAGGCGATAACTAATGGTTTTGTGAGCATTTACTACATTTTACTATTTTTTCTCATAATTAATTCTATTGGTTCTCTTCGTATTTCTTCAATATTACATTCTCTTTCTTATTACTATTGCTTGCCCTTTTCACTAAATGTATGATTGGGAAAATGTTTATTTCTCCATTACTCATTACTATACACCAATTTTAACTGTATTTCTGAAATCACGTAATTTAGATATTGACCTCTTGTAATAAAGATTAGAGGTAGCATTAGGGAGTTCAGAGAAAACAAGAGGTAATTTAATTTAAAGAAATTATCTCTAAAAAAATGTCAAATATATGTTGGCCACTTGTTATGTAACCCACGAATCGAGACCCTCCAACAGTTGATTGAAGTTCTGTAAAATTTCAGCGATGCTGTCAAAGGATATCAAAGGATATTTGGTTTGGCGTGGGAGAAATGAGAATTTGCCAATTTGGAGTGTTGTGAGTTGTGAGTTGTGAGTTAGAGGAGGTGGGCCCCACTCCAACTGTAGGCGCGTTATCTCCACGCAGCCTCCTCCTCTACTCTCCTCCGGGAGATTCGGTTTTTCTTTAATGAGGACCCCACTGCTTTTTAATTAAGGAGCGTAATGCCACGAATAAAGAGGGTCCCACTATCCTGCAAAGGTCAACAAAGCAACCAATAGGAAAGAGAGATGACTCTGTAGGCAACCAACCTTTTTCTTTAATTGCGGATTTATCTATGGGTTTCTCCTTGTCGGCTTCCTTTGTATGTTCCACGTGTCTCTTCCCTATTGGTGCCCACTTTCTTTCCTCTTTTTTCAAATTTTATTTCCCACTTTTCAAACTTATTGTACCCTCCATTGAAGTGAAGCTCAAGCAACTTTTCTGAACCTCTCCTTCTTCGTGTTGCCTCCACATCCGTCCGATCTTTATTTTAACGGTTGTGATGTGTCTATGTGTTTGCCATGTCCAATGTCACCACGTAGGCTATCTTGTTTGCCATCCCGTGTCTGTGTTTACATGGTCGATCCACTGACGTAAGACCTACGCAACTGTTCCAAACGACAAAGACATACTACTATAATTTAATCAATCTTATTTTGCATATAAAATTTGTCCACTTTCTTGTCTTTATTTTGTGATCAATTTAATTATGAAAATTACACACGCACATATATTGGCTTGGTCAAATAATTAATCAACATCTACTTTTCAATCCTTATGTATTTTTGTCTAATCATCACAATTTTTCATATCATACAAAATAAAAAATTCTAGCTCTTTACGTTTTGAATATAAAATGATGTAATTCATTAATTTATCATGAGCTATCTAGCTAGCTAGTGTAGCCCATGTATATGTACTGTATGTTTCGCTCTTGGAAAAAAATTCTGTAGATTTACTTTTGTTAATATTGAAATTGAAATTAACATTATGTCCTCCTAATCTTTTCCTGCGCTTTATCCGTCAACTATTCACCAATCCCAATTTTGTCTCAACGCTGTATTGAACTGCACTTTTAAAAATTTTGTGCGTGAAGTATATATAATTGATTGTTCAACCTTTTCAATGTGTTGATTATAATTCACGTGATATGATCTTGAAAATCTACTGAATATTCCCCTATTTCCATCATGGGTGAGTTTTATTTTATTTTACCTACCAAATGTTAAAAAATACATAATAATTCACTTTAGATATGGAACTTAGATCTATTAATGTCCATTAAAAAATAATAATTTTGTGGCCGGACCAAAATGTGTATGTTCTTTTGTTAGAAACTAAACAAGACTTTAATTCTGAAAATTCATATATAAGAAGCATACGTTTGCCAGTGTTCAAAATAAAAGCTAATTACTTATGGTAAATCACTGAAGTGAAAACCTCATCTGCATGGGTGCGTCATTTGAGTTGCAAAGTCCAAAACACATATATACATTATGAAACTTTAATTATTTATGACGATTGATCTTGTAATTTCTGTAATTTGACCTTCTGATTGTACACATTATTATTATACCTATGATCACTGAGTAGGGCCATGTGGCCACAACTTAAGTGTTTTTTCTTTTTAAACCGGGATATGATCTTGATGCATGAATGTCATTTTCAAGAATGAAAGTGGTAAGTACTGTTTGGGTTGATAGGAAGTCCTAAAGGGTCATTTTCGGAGGAAAGATAGATAAGCGCAGGGAAGAAAGAATGGCAACCTTTTGGGAGATGACGAGGAAAAGCCAAGCGAATTTGAATAGCCACTATCCTTTTCTATGTTTCCGGTTTAGGACAGTTGTATCTAAACGAAGGGTACCTGCGCCCTTCGCAAATTAACGCACACAGGGGACACAGACACTATATATATATATATATATATATATATATATATATATATATATATATATATATATATATATATATATCCACCCTATCCACTATATATAGAGAGAGAAGGCAAGTGCATAAGCAAGATCTAAGATCTAACCTCTCACATTTAAAAAGCAGGAGAGAATGTGTTTTGGGATTTGGTCTCGTCGTTTATTTAGTTTTATATTTTTTTTTTGGCCAACCGTTTATTTAGTTTTATATGTACCTTTTATTTCTTCGTGGAGAGATTTTGATTAATTAATAGGCAGACCCACTCGAACGACGTTGCTAACTAATACCAACTGCAGCTTGCCAGCTACCTTTCATATCTTGAACCTTTTTTCCAGTTTCCCGCATCTGCTAATTAACTTAATCTTCTGTCTCTCTTCCTCCTTAATTTCTAGTGATGTCCTATTTTTTTTATCGAAATGATGTCCTATTTTTTCGCTACTTAACAATTGATGATATACTATATTCTCTCTCACTAATAGTCTGAAGTTACAATTGAAATTTGATCCGAATCGGGATCAAATTCACAACATATTTAAAAAATGTCCAAGGATAAAAGTTATTTTTGGTTTATCTCACTAACATAAATATAAAACATGATAAGGACCTTTTTGGTCAAATGAGACCTATATACCCTTAACATCATAAACTATTGGTTACTGCACCACGCATTTCCCATTTGATGTAGCAGGCTAAGAGCGGTCAACAACCACACACATAGATCGACCCTACTTTTTAAATTTTAGCCATATACTCCATATGTCTAGAAATGTTTTGTGGGATAAAAAGTTGAAGGGGGGCAGGCAATTACCAAAATTGAACGGTAATAGACACTTAATTACGAATAATAATCATAATAACAAGGAAAGTATAATTTGGTTGTTGAAATCTGCAATTGCGTCAACAAACATCACATTAATTATAGCATCTAATAGAGCAATTATTTGGCTTGAGGCTGGAATAGTGGTTGAAAGATTCCTCTTAATCTTGGCCTTCCTTTTCTCCTCAGTCTTTGCCTGCAGGCTGCAGGCTATAAAGGTACCTATAGGAGGGCCACACGTCACTCAAATTCCAAGCCTTGGCTGAAATATTGGATTATTATCGTTATAATTAAATTACTTACTTTGTATAAAAAAAATTACTTACTTTTCCTTATTTTTAACGTCAAACGTGGCTTCTTCGCATCCGCGGATGACCACCAAACTTGTCTCCAGTTAGGCTCAATTCGGACCAGTCTACACGTTTGACCCTTCATTTTCTTTTCCCGTTTTCCCGCTTAGTGATATAAGATAAGGACGCATGTTTCATGTTTGGCAATTTTCAAAGGAATTCTACAAACCGATTTGGTGTACACAGACCCTCTAAGTTTAGACTATTCACGTATTATAAAATAATGGGCTTTTAGCAAAAGGGGTTTTAAAGGAAAAGGAATAAAACAGTGAAATGAAAGGACCTGACTATTCTTGCTAGAGATCCCACACACACTCTTTAGAGCAATGCGTTTGTTTCCACAAATATTTAATCGTTATGACAGAGAAAGACAGGGATAGTAGATTACCAAGTTATAAAGGGATAAGATGGCGACGTTGGATATGTTATTCTAGGAAGAAACTTAATTACAAGGAAGACTGAAATGTTTCTCTTTATGAAAAGATAAAAAGGACTATCCACCAATTTTTCAAATTGTATATTATAGTTAATATATTACAGATTATAGTGCAGCAAACAGTTTCCTTGATAAAGATACTTGGGGTACTAAAATACTTTTGTATGTGAGAGGGTCATTGTTGAAACAGACCTCTCTCCAAGTATCAAAAACTGATTAAACAAATTAAAAGGCTCGTGACTGTTGCCGACACTATGATCAATCAACCAAACTGTTGGGAAAGCCCGAATAATGAAAACAAACACACTAATATTAAAATGGAATTTGCTCTCTTATGCTTTTGGTGCTTTTATTTGATTCATGAGGTCCTATATAGAATCTTGTATATGAGATAGAATACAAATCGAACTAACTAAGCTTCGAAAAGTATGGACGACTCAGCAAAGGCCCTGAATTCATTTGTCTTCTCTACATAACCCCTTCGTTCCCCTGGCTATCACGACCTAGAAAGTTTTACTATCTCTTTCCAAATAATTTATTTTCCCAAATTTTGTCCACGATCTTAGTTGTTCAGTATATTGATAATAAATCGACGACGACTGGCACTATTTGCATGCAGGTCGTACGTATACACAATTAATTATTAGTTTATTATTCTTCTAAGTTTCGTATAATACTAGGTGAAATAATATTTCATTAAACTGGATTATGATGTGGAAAAGAACGGGGTAGGATAATATATCTTGGGTGAGAAAGCATTGTTAGTTTACTTTATTGAGTGTTTGGTCTGTTTTTTGAACTTTTTTTATGGGCGGAAGGAGTTTGGTACAAGGGCAATAGAAAAGAAGAGAATGTGGGTGATTGAGAAAGACGATAAATTTTTGAGAGAAGTGGTTGGGGCCAATGGTGAAGTTACTGAAATGCTAATAATAATGGAGATTAAAGGAGAAATGGGTCCTGTCTATTAGCTGCTTTTATGCTCCATTGTTTGTGTTGTTTGTTCAATCATGAGATTCCCATATTCATATATATCAACACTAGTGCTGTCCTACATGTCCTATTCACACTATCTCTCTGCTTTCCGAACCCCATTTACACCAAAATCGAAAGAATTGTGCGCATTCCAAGTTCATCTCAGGTCCTTTATTTCACTTGATGCGGTACTTCCCCTCTCAGTTCCTTAGCTTTTATGTGATCAAAACCAAAAGCACAAGAACTTGTGGACGTGGACCATACCATTGTGTGTGTGTGTACACATGTATGAGTGTATATTTGAGTTCAATAGCCACAAAATGTTCTATCAAATGTTACTATTAGGAGAGATACAAGTGCACTAAATGTTTTATAAGTTCAAGGTTTTACTTTTTTTTTGAGTTTTTAATCCGGTATCCTGGGCCAGCCCTAATGTCACGGGGAACTCAACGGGCTCAGACTAATCCAGATCCGCATCGGGGCCTCCACTTAAGGGTAAAGTGCTGGCCAAGAGGCAGGCTGCATTCCCAGAGCTCGAACTCGAGACCTCTGGTTAAGCGGTGAAGTGAGGTAACCACTACACCAACCACACTTGGTTGTTCAAGGTTTTACTTTTAATTGTAAACTCTTGTATTTTAAATTTGAGAATATCTTTTGAACTTGCGTTCATTACAAATATGCCTTTGTTAACAGATCGATCTTCATGAACAAGATCACCCACGGGGAATTATATATGACTAGGCTGTAGTGCAGAGGGGACCTATTCTTCAGCTTTTTTTCTTTTTGGATTGAGCCCTCTTTTAAAATTAGTGTTCATCTCATAACAAAGTCTTTCATGTATAGTATCATCTTTTTGGACATAGAAATAGAGATGGTACGTGGCTAGCTGCTGCGACTCCTTTGAAACTTGACGCGTATAATTATACCATCTCTAATAGCATCCATTAAAATATACCCATTTTTCACCGCGTTCTAAAAAGAGAGTGACTTTGGCAAGAATTTCATCTCCTAAAGCGATATCCAACTTAGAGAGGGACACAGGCTAGGTTGAGTTCATATCTTTTGTGCTTTTGGGAATATGGGGGTGCAATGATGAAAAATCATTACAGGCCCTATCTCTTTACTATAATTACTGCGTCTTTCTTCAATGCTGACTAAACGCAGTTTTCTTCCAACAAGGAAAGGATCAACCCTCTATTTATCATGCTTTACTTAGAAAGAAACCATTATAAATTTCCCCGCCAAAATTATCAACCCAAAATATTATGTACACACTCTCTCTGATCCTAAATATAAAACACATTTAGTCAGATGAATTTTATCGTCTAAAGTTATGATGAAAGAATATAAAAAAATGAATCGTATAATCATCATCAATGAACTACATTTTGAGATAAAACATTTTTACACGCAGGGCAATTAAACAGCCGAAGTAGCTAAAGTATACATTTGGTCACTTATGTTTGCATCAAGTTTCAATTTCATCCTTTATGTTTTGAAAGTACACTTTTAGTCCTTTTTTGTTAACACCGTTAATTTAACTTAACGGAAAATGCTAAGTTAACAATTTTAAATAGTTATTAAATACTGAAAAAATGTTTAGATTAAAATATTTGAGTGTAAATATTCTTATATTATCAAAATTTATCATTTTTGGTCCAATTTCATTATAAAATAATCATTTAAAATTGTTAAGTTAGCATATTCCGTTAAGCTACACTAACGGTGTTAAAAAAAAGGACTAAAAGTGTACTTTCCAAACATAAAGGACTAAATTGAAACTTGATGCAAACATAAGGGACCAAATGTATACTTTAGCCTAATATTAAATGATACTTCAGCGATACTACATTTTTAATCGAGCAAAGCCCGTTAAAGTGGCAACAGGTTTCCACTGGCGACTGTTTGAGATAAATACGGGCTTCTTGGCCCATTATCATTCCTGTCAAGAAAAAGTCAGCCTAGTTCTTTTTTGGGCTTTTGTCAAGGGCTTCAAATTGCTCGTATATCGAACCCTTCTTTCTTTCTTTTCTTCAAATTTACGTTCTGCTTCGATATGAATATTAATATTAATGGTAAGCCCAAAAATAATTTTAATCTTTTTTATAAAAACATTGAGAAAAATTACTCGTCAATAAATAATTCCAATTAGAATGTCAACGTTGATGGTGGGAGTTAAGATGCAAAAGCAAGATCCGATGCAAATTTACTCGTCATTTCATTGCTCTTTTACAATGTAAGGTTATTTTTTTTCACCTTCCAGTGTAAGGTTATTGACCCAATGCCACTTCATTATTCTTGAAAATAAGTGATCTACAAGACTACAACACACGATCGACGGATCAATGGGCCGGGTTATCAAATCATCAGCCTGCCTTTACACACACACACAGGTCATTCAAAAAGCTTAAGTATCGCTGATTGTGATATAATAAACTGTACGGAACTTTTGGCTTCCAATACTGATTTCTTATGTAACATCATATTTCATAACATGTCCTTTCAAACATACCGAACACGCGCGCGCGCGCGCACACAATTTTCTTGGATTTCAAATAAAGCCGACTGCATTATTTTTATGAGACAATCCTTCTATTTTGCTGAATCCTGGACAATTATGTTTATTTGCTATGTATGGTAGTGATAACTGGTGCGCAAGACAGACATCACTATCATACTTCACATCAAACAAGTTATGAAAAACCTTTTAATGGTGACCAACCTGCTTTAATCAGAGATAGCAATTAATAATGACTGATACGCACGTTAATAGTGATAGGAATCCCTTTGGAACTACAACAAGTCGACAACTCCTTATTTGATCTATGGATACAGGGCATTAATAAATTTCAGGAGATAATAATATTAGGTAAGGCATTAATAATGTGACTGATACTATTGTGACACGCTTACATAAAGATACAAGGCATATTAATATAGAAGCGTCAATTTTAGGACACGATCAAATAACAACACGGTATTGGATGAAACCAGATCATAATAGTAAATTATTTTTCGAAAACATTTTATATTTGCTCAATGGAAGTACCATTACTTGGGTACTATATTTATCGTAACGACTGACAATCACCGTAGAGTTTGAGACTCCTTTTGTTTTGTGCTGAATTAGGTAAGTGGCGTACAAGCTGTAAAGTGAAGCTCCTATATGCGCTAGTTTTTTTTTTTTGGACAAATCCTACTATATGCGCTAGTTAGTGCCTATACAGCAGAAAGCACCCCGTCAATATAATATTATTTCTAAGTTAAAGTTAAAATCACGCTGACATCCTTATTTAGTTATAATTATATATTAATGAATTCCTGGTGTACAAGTAAGCTCAAAGATTGAGTGACTGTTCAATAAATTATTCATGATAAGTGCTAGTTAGTTCAGTCCAAAAAAAAAAGTGCTAGTCAGTATACGTGAAGTATTTCTATAGTTGAATTTCATATTTTTAAGAAGATACTTTGCGTATTAAATATAAGATCTATTTATCTAATTTGATTATATTAAATATGTTAGTTCAGTTAATTACAATCACATGTTATTACCAATATATTGTAAATATCTACCTTACTCCCTCTTTTATTTGTCTATTATTGGGGAACATTCATAGTTATACATTGGGGGGAAAGTTGGTAAGCATTAAAAATAAGTCTTATATTTAGTATCAAGTTCATCTCCTTAAATAGGTTTTATATTTAAAAACAGAGAGATTAACTTTACATAAACTAAGACATAAAGAAAAATTTATACCATCAATTAGCCGCCTCTGATAAAGTTTTTTTTTTCCTGTCAAAAGATAACTAGGCTATGTTTGGTTGCATGAAAATTTGACAAAGAATTGGAAAGATGAGAAAGTTGAGAGCATTTTTGTAATATACATATATCCCGGGGCCCACAAGTTTTCTCTCTCTATCTCTCATATTTTCTGGGTCCCACACACTTTATTTTTCATCATTACTTAATTTATCTCTACTTTCCATCTTTACCCCTCTCACTTTCCATTTCTCCACTTTCCTTCTTGCAACCAAACAGACCATGAGTGTTTCGTTGAGAGAGAAAAGGGAGTCTGATATGAGAAATTAGATTTATATTTTAAGTTTTAACAGGGAGAAAGACGAATGAAGTGTATCTCATTTCAACTTGTCACTTACTCACATGATGATATCTGTAGACTATAGCTAATGAAATTATGAAATACGGTAAGTACACTCGACAATTTTTTCCATTTCATGATGGGCCACGCGTTATGGCCGGTGAGCCCGTATGCATGTCCCACACAAATTTTTTCTTTAGAACAAATAATAAAATAAAGAAAGTCCTTATTACATTATTACAGGATTATACAACATGCATCTCGTGGAGTTTAGTTTCAGAGAATAATTAACTTATCTTAAAATAATTGACACAAAAGGACCCCTAAAATTCCCTTATAGAAACACGTGATATATATATATACTACCTCCGGTCCTAAATATAAGACCTAATTGACTTTTTTTTGGAGAGATTAAGGTTGCAAAATAGGTTATTAATTCATGACATATTTGATATCTTTTTAGATTATCCATTAGCTTATAGGTAAAATAAACTAGTGTAAGAGAAAAAATTAGGTAAATCAATTTATAATTAACTTATTTTGCTTTTTTTTAGAATTTTCAAAAAAGTCAACTAGGTCCTATATTTAGGACCGGAGGGAGTATATATATATATATGTGTGTGTGTGTGTATGGATTTGTAACAACTGATCATAATAAACACTTTAGGAATTTTAATAATTTTCTGATTTCTGAGTTCTAGTTTTATCAAATTAATTATTTCTATGTACAAATTATCCATTCAGTTAAAAAATGTACAAATTATCCAAGCATAATGTGGATACAATACGGTAGACTTTGTTAGGACAATTAGGGATGGGGCCAGGCTTTAACCAGGGTAAGGCTTACGACCTAGTTTATAATATGCCTAATATTCGGGTATATCATTATTAGACCCATTTAGCTAAACTATCATGTCATTTTTCGTTAGTACTAGCCTACAGATTTGCCATATATTTGATCGTTTTGTAATGTATATCATAATATATAATAGAAAATAAATAAAATATATATTTATTATAACATTTTCTGACCAAAAAAATTATAACATCTTGAACTTATTTATGAGTTTCACATTTCATAATTCCCGTAGAAACTTCATCATTTTCACTCATTTTTCGTTCATCTCTTTGACATGTTTCAAATATTTAAACATATTTATTCTATTTGTGCCTATATCATATATGAAATATTATATTTATATCTTCAAAAAGAATGATGTATCCATAATTTTAAAGATAAAAAGAAAACATTTACTTTTACAGCCATAGAATCTTTTTAGACAGATACGCGTTTGTTATACTTAAAGAGTAATATACTTTTTTTTACCTAAAGAGTAATATATTGAAATAATATGGTGTGCTTAGGGTTTCAGAATGGTGGGAGAATAATATAGTACTTGAAATAATGTATAGAGTAATTTAATTGCTAATTCATCAAAAATTGTTGACTGTATATCACGGCCATTTCTATACATTTACTAGGCCGGTGAATATATATATATATATATATATATATATATATATATATATATATATATATATATATATATATATATATATATATATGAAGTTACATTTTCTTTTTGATTTCTTACCCTCTTCAAACTCAGAAGTTAAATATGAAAAGATGACCAGCCACGACGAGGGACTGCATGTTATAAGCCACTCCAAAAGCAAACAACATGATATCAATCAATTAATTCTAATTGGTAAAAAAAAATTAATTAATTCTACTTTTATTCCACTAGTGTTTGAACTGATTAATTCTACGAACGAAGTTACGTTCACTTAATTAGAGTATTTTATGTTGGTAATTAGAGAGGATTCCATTTTTGAAATTAAAGAACACACTACTCCACTTTGTATAATACCAAGTTGGTTTTTATTTGAGAAGATTAAATAAACTAAATAGACTATATAATTATAATGTCACATGTCATCAAATTATATTAATTTATAAATCATGTTAATTATTTTGAAGAAAGGTTGATAAATATAAGTACTTAAAAATAATTCTTTACTCCTTTGATTCTCTCACGTAACTCACCTCAATATCAATTATTTGTACTTCATGTCCTTAATTTATAATATAATTGGAATTTATTTTATTCTAAACATGGGACGACATATTTATAATTTTTGTCAATTTTCTCAAATGATTTTTATTGTTGCTCACTCAATAATAATTGAGAGAGAGAGAGAGAGAGAGAGAATTCATGAAGATGATTAATTTGGGTGTTTAAAAAAAATATAACGATCATATTATCTAATTTAAGTAAAATCTCTAATATATAAATCTTACATTTAGAATTGTAGCAATTGTTATTCGGGATCATTAAGTGGGTGGCATGCATGTAGAGGCGTTCACTGATGATCTTTTGCTGCTGAGCCCAAGAAATGAACTGTGATTCACTGTCTTGTTCATTTTCTCTTTCTCATATGCAGGTAATGGTGTGCTGAACAATTTTGTTAGAACTATTATTTTATTTATCATTGCTCTAAAAGCCGACGGATCTGACATCTGGTGCATATATTTTTAGAGTCCGGGATTCCCAAATATAATTATAATAATATATTATCTCATGTTCAACACTAGAAAGCAAGAAGCAGCAACTGACGCGCACCTGATAAAAGAATTAACAAATAGGAATATTCTTAAGAGTAGCACCAGATGACCGAACTTTTATATCCTATATATGTCCTTGGGAAGTAAATTTTCACCCCACACTCAAGCCTCTCCATCAACTCTCCTTGCAAAGCTAGCTACCTAACTCTTTATTTTACTGGTTTAGTTAATAAGCCTTATTATTAGAGCCAGATATGGCAATTGAGTCAGGCACAGTAGCACAAGTGAAAGAAGGAGGTTGGTGGAGCCGCCTCAAGAATTTGTCTCACAAGTCCAAGTCCAGTATTATTAGATTCTTGGAGGGCATAAAGAAAATAGCAAAAGATGATCCAAGGAGAATCATTCACTCCCTAAAAGTAGGATTGGCTCTCACACTTGTCTCTCTCATATATTACTGGAGGCCTCTCTATGATGGCTTTGGTGTTGCAGGAATGTGGGCTGTTCTCACTGTCGTTGTTGTGTTCGAGTTCACCGTAGGTATGTAAATTCAAACGTATGATCACAAAATCCATGTATTTGTATCATATCACAGACAAATTAAATATATCTAAATTTTATGTTCTATCTATGCTTTGTATATATTGTTGATGTATATGTTCATCAGGTGGAACCCTCTCTAAATGCATAAATAGAGGGTGTGCAACTTTAGTAGCAGGAGCTCTAGGATTTGGGAGTCAACACTTGGCTATTTTATTTGGAGAAAGAGGAGAGCCTGTGGTACTCGGGGCCCTTGTCTTCATTATGGGTAAATATATAATAAAAAAAGAAATGAATGGTGAATGTTCGTTTGGAACACATTATAATTTGTGTTTGTGTTTTTGTGAACAATGCAGCGGCAATATCTACATTTTCGAGATTTTTCCCGAGGATAAAGGCAAGATATGATTATGGGATGGTGGTATTTATATTGACATTTAGTATGGTGGCAGTATCAGGGTACAGGATAGATGAACTCTTCACCCTTGCTCATCAAAGGTTCTCAACCATTCTGATTGGAGCAGCTTCTTGCATGACAATTTCCTTGTGCATTTACCCAGTTTGGGCAGGCCAAGACCTTCACAAATTGGTGGCTTCCAACATTGAAAAGCTTGCTAATTACCTCCAAGGTGTGTGTGAGTGTGTCAACATAGAAATAGATTAGATACCGTTAACTCGTTAAATCTGCAGCTACCGTTCATCAGATGAGAGTCTGGACTTTGCATATTTAACTTTATACTACTAAATTTATTTACTTGATGATATTGCATGTGGACAGCTACATGCATGTTTTTTGTTTTGGTTTAAACTCTTGGTGTCATTAATTTTCAGGTTTCGAAGGTGCATATTTGCAGTGCTCAGATGATAAAGCAAAACCTGAAAAATCAAAGCTTGAAGGATACAAGAGTGTTTTGAATTCTAAAGCAACTGAAGAGTCATTGGTGAGCATTAAAAAAGTGTATCTTCTCCACATTTTCATCACTTACCATCAGTATCTTATTTTCCACAATACTTCTATATATGAACACAGGCAAATCTAGCGAGGTGGGAACCAAGACATGGACGATTTCGCTTTCGTCACCCTTGGAAACAATACCTCAAGATTGGAGCACTTTCTCGGAAATGTGCTTACAAGATGGAAGCTCTCACTGGTTACCTTAGCTCTGAAATCCAAGTAATTAATCCATCAATTCTCATATTTCATATAGCAAATATAAATCTCATGTTGAATAAATTTAACGTTTTTTTAATACCATATATATTGATTATATTTTGCATTGCTGTACATGCAGGTGTCCTTAGAATTTAATAGGAAAGTTAAAGAATCATGCAAGAAAATGACTTCTGAATCAATCATTGCACTAAAAGCCCTATCTTTGTCCATCGAAAAAATGGAAGAGCCTTCTGAAGTAAAAGCCTACTTGGAGAATTGTAAGAATGCAATTGAAGACCTTGAAATAGCAGTACAAGGTGCTTCATTAAAGGACATAGATGTCTTGGCAATAGTTCCAATTGCCACGGTGGCATCCATTCTGGTAGAGATCACAAAGACAGTGGAGGAAATCTATGAAGCTGTCTATGAACTCTCCAACTTAGCTCATTTCCACAAAGTGGTGGAGTTCAATGTCTCGCCGGAAAAGCCACACTTACTTCATCGTGGTATTATAAATCCCGCCGTGGATAGTGGTGGTGAAGATCATATTGAAATTATTACCATCCAAGATGCTAACGTTGGGAAGGAAATGATTGAGGCTCAAAAAATCGAAACCAAAGTGTGCATCTCTTGTAAATAAACTGATTTTAGTTATATTTGCATATTGTAAAAGCCTGATAGGAAAGCGAGCCGGGTAGGTTTTCGATTCACGGTTCGCGTGGTCAGATCAGTAAAATTGTTAGTCAAACGTATAATGTAATAAGCATTATTAGAAACTTATGAAGATTAAAAATATTTTCCTTTTAAATATAAGTTACATATAAATATTTAAGCAACTTGTGGTCCTTTCTCCTCTTAATTTTTAATGAACGATTACTAAGTAAGAAAATATATAGGCATTAGAAACTTAAAAAACAAATCAGCTTTTTATATTTAGCTAAGGAAAACAAAGAAGGCGCATGAGACCCTCTAAGCATAACAGTTGAAGAAATTTTTATCGAGATAGAGGAGTTATAATATATATCTTTTTCTTTCTTTCTCTCTGGTTTGTGGAAGTAACTATCCTCTAATTTTCCCCTTTTACTTGCAGTGTAAATCTGCTGCTCCTATTTTTCTCCTTCTGTTCTCTTTTGCTTTCAGGTAAATTTATAATGAGAAATCATATCTCTAGAAATACATTGAGGAAGCAATTTCTCTTATGCAAAAAAAAAAAGATAAAATATGTAACTGATAAAAAATCTAAACGAAATACAAAATGGAGAAAGGCAGTAAGTAGTAAATATAAAATAAAAGCTCGGAAAGAGACGTTGACCATCAATAAGAAATGAACTGTGATTAGGCATGAATGTTTGGTTTTCTGTAAAACCAAAACTGAATTGCTCAAATTATGGAAAATGAATAGAAAAAAATTGTTTCGGAAACCAAACCGAATTAACCAAAATAATTCGGTTCAATTAAAGTTTTTATCCAAAAAACCAATTTTACTCTATAATAAATTGTTTACTCAATACAATTATTGACATATTGCATATCAATTTTAAATTAAAATAATAATCACAAAAGTTATATCTTCAATCTTTAAAATTTAACTTATTCAAAGAAAATATGGTAATAATAATAATTTTTAATTTTATTTTAATATTTCAATTATTCAGTTTTAACCGAATTAGTTTTTTAAAAACTGAACCAAAAATTGAATATATAAAAAGCGAATTTTCAAAACCGAAAGAAAAACTAAAACTGAAATAACCAAATTAAAAAATGAAGGGAAAATGACAATAAAATGCCACTTGAATTTCATTTGGACAATTAAGGGTTTTCAATTACAACTTGGACAAATAAGGGTCACTCCCCTATTTGTCCAAATGAAATTGAAGCAAAATTTCCTTTATGCCCTTAATGAAAAAACACATCAAACAAAATGAACCCAAAATTGAAGGCTTCTCATTCTTCTTAAACACAAAATACAAAACCCACTCATCTTCTTCCTTCTCAACTAATGAACCCTAACAACCATTGTTCCCTTCTTGCCTTCTTCATCAACCAATCAACCAAACCAAACTCTTCTCTCCTTACCCAAACTCGTTCATCTTACCCAAACTCCTTACCCAAAGGAAACCCACTCATTTTGTTCCCCTTTCTCAGCCACCCAAACGAAACCCAAACTCGTTCTTACCTTTCTGATTCTTCACCACCGAATTCATAGAGGAAACTTTCGAACTGTTCTCCTTCTCCATCGTTGAATTTGACCTGAGAAAAAAAGGTATGCTTGATTTCCTCTCATCTTTCTCTTTTTCGTTCCATTTTACTTGTTTGTTGTGATTCTGAGTAAGTTGAGTGGATTTAAGGCTAATTATTCAAGTGACAACAACTTCGGTTTATGGGTTGATTTTCAAAACAAAATGGGTGCTTAGGTATTTGGATAATCATATATCAATTAGTGTGCATACCATTACTAAGTCTAGGGATAGTTGGACTGAGCAAGAACATGATAAATTTCTTGATTATTGTGTAGTTTTTTTTTTGTGTTTTTAATGTCAAGCTGTGATTTTTATTTATGGATGAATTTTGGATTGTTAGAATTGACTATATGTTTCCCTATCTTGATCTGTGAGTAGTTGGAAATTTGTTGACTTGTGGACTAGGTTGTTACATCCTTAATCTTTTATGTGACTGAAGTGGTTTTGTTTGTAATGTCCCGGGGGTCTTGAAATTTATGACATTTTTCTCTTTTATTTACATTGTTATTATCAAGTGATGCTCCTCTTACTGATTTGAACTAAAATGCTTCTTGGCTTTGGTGCATATGCAGACTGAATATGAGTTTTGTGTTTTGTGTTCATTTTAGTGCCAAATCTTGTTGTGAGATCTTACTTTTTCTGGTTTAAGTCTTGTTTCACTTGTTGCATAATATTGAGGATTTGTTGTGTTCATTTCAGATGGAAGATCAAGAGCAGAATGACTATTTGCTATTTAAAAAAGAACAAGCCAATTAGTTAAAGGAGAAGGGAATTAAAGTGACAAATATCGATGACCATAAAGTCGAAATGTCAATAACATGGAATGCTCTTAGTGAGGAAGAGCAAAGTTATGTAAAGCAAACAAGTAGATTAGAAATGCAAGTGAGAAAGAGCAAGTGTCGATGACAAGTAGCGATCACTTCAAAGTTATGTAAAGCAAAAAAGTATATTAGAAATGCAAGTTATGAAGTTAGCTGTAATTTATTCACTGCCCAAGAATCGCTATTCACTACCATGCCTAACGCTATTAACTACCACATTATCGCCATTAACTGACTCTTTTCCCCTGGTTAGCACCTTTCACTAACTACTTGCCCGAAAAATAGAAGGGTTATTCACTGCCCAAGAATCACAATTTACTACCATGCATAACGCGATTTACTATCACAGTATCGCAATTAACTGCCACGTTTTACTAAGGGTGCCCCTTTCACTAACTTCTTGCCCGAAAAACATAAGGGTTATTCACTGTCCAAGAATCGGCATTCACTACCACGCATAACGCGGTTTACTACCAAAATATCGCAATTAACTGCCACATTTTATAAGGGTGCCTCTTTCACTAACTACTTGCCCGAAAAACATAAGGGTTATTCACTGCCCAAGAATTATTATTCACTACCACGCATAACGCGGTTTACTACCACAGTATCGCCATTAACTACCACTTTTTCCCTTAGTTAGCACCTTTCACTAACTACTTGCCTGAAAAATAAAAGGGTTATTCACTGCCCAAGAATCGTCATTCACTACCACGCATAACGCGGTTTACTACCAAAGTATCGTCATTAACTGTCACGTTTTCCCTTGGTTAGCACTTTTCAATAATTACTTGCCCGAAAAACATAAGGGTTATTCACTGCCCCAGAATCGTCATTCACTACCATGCATAACGCGGTTTACTACCAAAATATCGCAATTAAATGTCACGTTTTACTAAGGGTGCCCCTTTCAGTAACTACTTGCCTGAAAAACAAAATGGTTATTCACTGCCCATGAATCGCAATTCACTACCATGTATAACGCGATTTACTATCAAAGTATCACAATTAACTACCACGCATAAGGTATGACATCATATAGTGGTTATCAACATTAAGAACTTGATATGACATTCACACAACTAAATACATTACATATATATATTCATGTGACAAGTGACAAGCCTTAATGGCTGCACATAAGGGTTTGAGAAGAAAGTTTGAAGAAGTCATCTACATAATCATACACATTCAAGTGACAAGCCTTAATGGCTGCACATACATGTCGACATGAAATTCTAAACATTTGTCATGCTTTACACGTGCACTCATGTCTAACAATGTCAACACTTAGGGTACCACGAATGGTATGGACAGCCTCCACGGGGTACACCCCTGCAACCTCTAGCATTCTCAATGTTTTCAATCACTTCGCGTTCTATGTTTGGCCCAACACCATTTTTCCACTCTTTCATTGCCATGGCGGCTGCATACATCTTGTGCTATCCTGCATGCTAACCTACACAAGAAAATAACACATGAGTGATTTTGAATGTGCCATCCTGCATGCTAACCTACACAAGAACAATCAAACTTTAATCAAAATGTGTGTTCTTAAACACTCATATTTGTGCAACTTCAATTATGATCCAACAGATTCACATGTTTCGTTAACTACTATGGTACATGTATTAACTGTCCAAGTATCAATATTAACTATAATGTGTGGCGTGTTCTGTTAACTACTCCAGAATCACGATTCACTACCTTCGTTAACGTTATTTACTACCACATTCGAGTCCACCTACTGTGATGCATTTTCAGCGGGAACTCAATTGTCAAATGACGAAAACAACAGAGTCATCATCTTTCCCATGCGACAGAGACCATTCCTACTCCCTTGAATGAGTCATCTCATCTACCATCATCCAAAGGAGTTCAAACTAAAAGAGATATATAATTTTTATCTATATTATTCACATAAATCAACTATCCAACTTTATATTATCATCACTCTTTAACCCATGATCAAGGAAAAAAGCAAACTTGAAACCATTTAGCAACATTGAAGAAGACCCAACAAAATAATGAACCAAAGTATCATTTTTCACCACATACTTAAAGGGAGAATACCATCTTGATCAAATAATATGTAAAGTTCCTACCTTTTTCTCCTTCACAAGCTTCACCTTGGGTAAAATGGCTTCATTCCTCCCTCTGACATGCAAGGAATGCAGAAAAACTTCCAACTTGTGTTTAAGTGTGTTATCTTGATCACAATAATACACAAAGTTCCCACCTTTTTCACATTCCAAGCTTCAACTTGGCAAGCAACAAGAAGAAGATGAAGCCTTGGTGTCTCAGCCACGCAAGAACAAAAGGAGACGAAGAATATGTTAATGAAATGGGTAGCTTCATTTTGTTTTATGTAAGGGAAGGGTGATTTTGTCATTTGACTTGAATTTCATTTGGACAAATAGGGGACTGACCCTTATTTGTCCAAGTTGCACCCTTATTTGTCCAAGTTGCAATTGGAGACCCTTAATTGTCCAAATTTAATTCAAGTGGCATTTTATTGTCATTTTCCCAAAAATGAATATAATTCAGTTCTTTTCGCTTTTTAGTTTGATTTGTTCACCTCTAACAGTGAAAGAGACTATGTTCACCACTGGATTGAGGTCATGGAGATTGATTCTCATAGCCCTATGTTCGAATCCCGGGAATTGCTCTCATTGAGAGAGAAGACAACCATACCTATGTGGGCAGCAATCCTACCCTTCTCGAGTCTGGATTAGTTGGTTGTCAATATATATGTGAGAGATTGTCGAGCATGATGTTTAACCAAGAAAATGTATGACTTATTTCTTTCTTTTTTTTCGATAGCAATATATATTTGCTCCTTAACTTAAGTAAGAGAGAAAAGAATGGAAAAGATATAAATGGCAGATGATTAAGGTGTTAAAAAACATATTATATTAATCGATTTAATTAACACCCTTAATTTAATTAAATCAAATTAAGTAAATATGTGTATATTTATATTAGGATGAAAGGGAGCACTTAAGGAATTGAAGAATACAACCATTCAGTGATGACTTAACAGCTACAGTCCATATTCATGATCTATAACTTCATATATGTGGCATTCATATTCATAAATGACCAAGAAAAACAGTTGTATGTCTGCAATATATAATATATATTTGAGACAAATTTAATATGTCAAGAAACCATATATATGATTTGTGTATATCCACCACAGTAAGAATGGAAAATTCACCCAAAGCATTTGAGACTTGTGAAGCAACTTTGACTTTTTCTTAATATATTCCATAGAAGTCCAATCCCGAAAAGCAGCAGTAAGCACATATTTACAAGAAAATCTTAAAAGTTGAAGCCAAAGATAGTGGCATTCATATGCATTCAAATGCACCTAAAGGACATAAGTTATTTTACGTATATGTGGTGCATAAAATGACAATTTTTTTTATCAATTTATGTGTATGCTGACAAAAAAGTGATGGAGAACAAGAATTTGAATCACGTAGGAGAAGAGAATCTGATAAAAATATTCTTACAAGAGGCCTAGCGGCTTCATAAAATATATATAATAATAAACACAAAGTAATACCAAAAAAAAGGGTAAAGGAGCAAATCTGGCCCCCAAGTAACCATCAAGGAGCGCTGAGTACCCTAAACTAACCACAGGCCCGGATCTGTACCCCAAGTAATCAAGATGTTAAAAAACTACCCCGGTTGGACGGTCAACAACGTTTGACCGTTAATTTGCCTGTGTGGATGCCACGTGAGACCGGTTTTGCCACTTGGCGCCGCGTCATCGCCACGTATGATAAGTTAATGTGGGTCCCACATTTAATAAAAAAAATTCTCCCCCCCTCTTCATCACCAACATCCGTCCGCCCCCACCCCCCACTCACCTCCCTCCCCAGCCCCAACACCCACAGCCCCGCCGCCACGCCCCCCCCACCACGCCTCTTCATCACCAAAATCCGTCCGCCCCCACCCCCCCTCCACCCACTCACCTCCCTCCCCAGCCTCCCATCCCCACCACCACAGCTCCGCCGCCACGCCCCCCCACCACCACGCCCTCGCTGCCCCAGATCTGGTGTTGATCTGGTGTTGGCCGATGCAGCAGGCGCCCCCGAGGTGGGGGGCTTTGGGTACACCTCCATGTACCCACTTCTCTTCTTCTTCTTCTCTTTCTTTAAACTGGTGTGGAGGGCGGCGGAGCTGTGGAGGTGGGGGGCGTGGTGGTGGGGGTGTGGAGACGCGTCGACGGACGAGGTGTTAGGGGTGTGGAGGCGCGGCGGCGGGGCGTGGTGTTGGAGGTGGGAGGCGCGGTGGCGGATGTGGTGTTGAGGTGTTGGTGGTGTTGGGGGTGTGGCGGGCGTGGTGTGGGGTTGCAGTGGTGGAGGTGAGTGGGTGGGGCCGTGGGGGCTGGGGAGGGAGGTAGTGGGGTGTGTGGTGGGGGGAGGTGGAGGGGTGGGGCTGGTGGTGGGTGTTGGGGGGGGGTTGGTGGTGGGTGTTGGGGGGGGTTTGGCGGGTTGTTTTGTTGATGAAGAGGGAGGTTTTAGTTTTTTTTTTATTTAATGTGGGACCCACACACTTATCCTACGCGGCGCCAAGTGGCAAAACCGGTCTCACGTGGCATCCACACAGGCAAAGTTACGGTCAAACGTTGTTTTGGCGGGTTGTTTTGTTGATGAAGAGGGAGGTTTTAGTTTTTTTTTATTTAATGTGGGACCCACACACTTATCCTACGCGGCGCCAAGTGGCAAAACCGGTCTCACGTGGCATCCACACAGGCAAAGTTACGGTCAAACGTTGTTGACCGCCCAACCGGAGTAGTTTTTTAACATCTTGGTTACTTGGGGTACAGATCCGGGCCTGTGGTTAGTTTAGGGTACTCAGCGCTCCTTGGTGGTTACTTGGGGGCCAGATTTGCTCCTTTACCCAAAAAAAAAACAGAAAAGTAGTTTCTTACTTCTCTGTTTTCTTTTCTTTCTTTTCTTTTGTTTTTAAAAGGTATGCTTTCTGTATTCTGTCTTCCAATAACTGAGACAAGCAGTAAATGGCTACTATCCATAAGCTCAAGGCAAAACCTTGTACTTAAAGCTGAACATTCGACAGCCACAAATCACTAGGATCTCTATTTAAAAAATGGTGCACATGATCTTGTATGCATCAAGAGCTATCATAATTCAAAAATCTCTGGTAAAATATGCACTCATTGTTTGCATAAGCTTGGCTGCCTCAGGGTCTAAATACAATGTTCCTTTGGCTGCCTCTAATGAAAAGTCCAAAATGGGGAAAGCTTCACATACATATATATGTGAAACAGACAAAATTCCTTATCCCTTCACCCTCGATTCAGGATTAATTTAGATAAAAAACTATTTCATCTTAAATTTTATAATTCAACCAATACCTAAAGGCAACGAAATATATAAATATGGTGTTTATGGTACAAAGAGGAACAGAAGTAAGCATGGGCCATAGTTATATTAATAACAAGTTGCAAGTAAAAATAATTCCAGTATGTACTTACACACTGAGCGCCATGTTTTCCATCTTCGTCTTCATACATTTACTTAATTAGAGGGTTACCACTTACCAGACTTTCATGGGAATCACATGACTATTAATTAAACCGCACGCACCAAATGGAAAGCAGGATGAGATGTATGGTCACAGTTTATTAGGTGGGAACAGATGATATCCCAGTCTGATATAAAAAACTCTACTAACATCACTGAGATTGAGATAGAGATAGAGAGTGAGAATAAATGTATATAATTAGGATAAATTGGTAATATCATGTGTTAATAACTAACTTAACTAACATCTTTAATCTATTCAAATTGAGAAAATGATTTTATATTTAGGAACAGAGGTGGTAGCATTTAAGCTCCTATGGACTATAATATGATGATTTTTTGGGACTTAATCATGATTAATCCCCTTATTTGGGATCTAGATGCAATTTTACCTTAAAATTTCATCTAAATGATTATATAAATTAGTTCTATGTTTGACTAATTTTTCTTATCCCTTTTTTTTTGGTAAATCACAAGCTCTTTAAAATGCCCTTCATTCTTTAAATAAACCTAACTAACTTTTATTGTGAAGATCAAGAAAATTAAACAAGTTTATTTTTTTACCAGAATTAAATAAGTTATTTGAAAACTCATTTGTCTGAATTTTTTAAACTAATTTGTTTAATTTATCAGCTATCATATGATATAATAATATACAATATGATAGGAATATATGACTTATTTAATTTATAAAAAATCACCTAGATTTTATTTTAAAATGAAGTCCTTTTCAAATAACTATTCACCGAGCTCTCATTGGAATTATCAAAGGCCTAAAATTGTGTTGGAACAGAGGTCATAAAAACATTGTTGTTCTGATATTGATGCTCTCAACTTATGCATCCTACCTGACCATTTAGCTTAACTCTCTCATACCTTAGATATAAGTTTTAGTTGGTTTGACTCACATTATAATATAGTGTGTTGGGCGGGGGATCATCTCCCCAAGCAACAAAGCGTTTGTAAATATTTGATGTTATTTGGTTCATAGCATACAGTTTCTATTAAAAATTGCAAACACACCCACGCACACGCACACGCACACGCACTAATGCCGTCCAATTTTCTTGAATTAATTTAACGATTGAAGAGATTGGCTCTGACAAATTAGTCGGTTCTAATTAGTTTAATTCAATCTTAAACAACCTCACTACATTTTGTGCTGGCTTCATTCTGTCAAACCTATGCTTCCTTATAAATAGAATTTTACTTTCACTATACAAAGGGGGAAAACGTGTTACAAGGAAAATTGAAATTTCGGGATTCTAAACGTGTTTGAAAAATAAGCTACAAAAACTTAGGAGTGATGACATGAAAGGCTCCTAATTGCAACTAATTACAACCAATAACTATTATTTAAGCTAACACTACGAATTCAAACTGGTAAATCTATTTGCTATTCTATTTAGTATTCACTGAGGAAAAAGATTATCCTTGCAGTGCTGATAATCATAGTTGTACCGTATGGTCCCAGAAATTGCTCCACTGCATGCTAATTCTGATTACCAACCATAGATAGGATTTTCTACCTGAGGGGGCAAGAGGTGAAGGTCTTTGCAGTGCTGCTTATCATAGTCACGAGTGCCAGGTATTGCTCCAGTGCATAGCCTCAGGAATTCATTACCAGTGAGGCAATAGTGAGCAAAAGCCAAGCCTCCATCTACTACTTCCGTCAGATTAGGCATTGATGTGGACCTCGCAACACCCTTTCTACCACCCTTTTCTCCTTTCAACAGTTTCTCAAGCTCAGAATGTTCCATGAACCTTTGAGTGGCAGCTTCCCACGAAAGTTGATATATTTGCTCAGGGGTAAGAGGATGGGGCTCATTGGCCAAAGCTTCTTTTACTTTTGCCACAAAGTCTTCAGACGTCTTGTAAGTCAAACAATTCGGGAATGACATAAAGAACTGATTTGATGGATGCTCAGCACACACTACAAATTTTCCCATGGCAAGCGCCTCAGCTGTAGCCGTGCAGAGCACATCACTAATACTAGGATTTATAAAGACTTTGTACCTTCAAGAAAGGAGGAAAATGGTGTCAACATGCTAACCAAATTAAATAAAATGCAAGACCCTGGTATCTGGTTAATTACAACAGGGACCTGCAAGTGGAAGTCCAAGCATGGAGGCATGAAAGGAAGATAAAAAGTGTCAATGCTGCAGTCTCTATACCATGTAGTTAACTATATGATGCAACTAAAAGCAGTTACTTTTCCCTTTTAGCTTGCGTATAGTTTATGATAATGCAACTGATTCTATCTTGTAAATATAACCTAACATTATAAAAGAAAAAAGAAGAGCTCATTTCAACTTTTCCATACCCATGAAGAGAATCGTCTGCATGATCTCTTCCTTTCTGAAAGTTGAGATTTAAATCCAATCTTCTAGCTGCACTCTGGACTTCATGAGAGTCCTCTCCACTTCCAAATACATCCAACTTGAATCCATCAAGGTCACTCTTATGTTTTGCTAATAAATCTATCAATTCCTTATATCCCTTCGCCCATACCATCTTTCCCAAGAAATATGCTCCTTTGGTAAAGGCTTTCTGCCCAACCTCCCTCTCTGCAGCAATCTTCTCTCCAATTTTCAAAAACTTGGGATTCACACCATGAACATTACAGATTTCTGACTTGGGTAAATCCTGGGTGGCAGCCGAAAGACGGAGAACCTGGATAAAGATGAACAACTTAAGTCCTTTTATCTTGTTGACTTATATGTTAACAAAATAATTCCAGAGTGCATTTATAAAGGAAAAAAAAAAATTAACTATCACATGTGCCAGCTTACATACTCAGGATAAAATCATACCTTGTGGCAGTATGCTCTTGTCACCCAATTATTTATGTGTTTCACAAAGAATGCTTGGAGGGCCCCATTTCTCTCTCTCTTGATGTATTCCAAGTAATTTGTGTGGACAATACCAACAACATGGTTGAATTTGTCGGTCCAACGCTTACCATGATGGTACCAATTCAAGTGTTCAGGTTCTTCCAGTATAGCAATGTCAGCTTCCTTAGATGGTATGAACTGAGAAGTGTCTCCAGCAGGTATAATACTACGTCTTTCTTTTGAAAACTAAACAAAAGAAGGATAAATACCTCAGAATTGATTTTAATTGAATTTGATACAAGGCCGCATATTGCTAACTTCCTAAAAGAATTACCTTCCCAGGATAAAAGGAAACTTTAAAGTCTGCCTTGAAACCAATCCTTTCCTCAAGCCAACTCCGTATATAAACTTCCTGCTCTTCCGGTGAACTAAAAGTGAGATTGCTAGGATAAACTAGTTCTTGATCAGACTTACAAAGCCATGGAACCAGTAAAGTAACTTTTTGCTTTGCAGATTGTGATAGATAAGCAGCTCGAAATAGTGGATTCACAGCTGTTCCTGTCATCCAAGGAAGACTGGCAGTTGTAACTATAGCAATGTGTCTTTCAGTGTCTGCTGACTCATGCTTTGCATGTTCTGTCCAGAGTCCACCCCCATATCGATGCCCTGTGCTCTGAAGGACACTTGCTATTCGTATATCCAATTCATCATTTACATTTCCATTCCCAAGAGCAGAAAATTCTTCTCCAGATAGAGACTGCAGAAAAAGATGATTTTTCCGTCTGCTATACAAACTTTCCACTATCTTCTCACATGTCTCTGCAGTCACATTTGAACAAACCATCAACATTCACAAAAGGATAAAGCTAACTCTACAATACATGAAAGAAACAGGGGACAGCTGACAATTACATGGTTAAGGAATACAACGTTCATTACACGTGTATAAAGCTGGATAAAACATCACAAATTGTGCTTAGGTAAATTCTGTACCTCTTCTGACTCCAAGCTGATCCAAAAATGGTTCAGATTGCCTAACAAAACTGGCCAAAAGTTCAGGCACATCCAATGGTGGCACTTCCTGCAACAAATGTTAATGGGAAAAATATTAAACACAGTCCTTGATTATCAAGCATGAGCTCAGGTGCAGAAATACAAAAATCAATATACAGGAAAGCAAATGAAGCATGTGAGATTTTGTTTAAACAAGATGAAATATTCATTTCATATTTTTAATAATGATCGAAAGACTCACAATACACAGTGGTCTAACTTACGAAAACTGACATATACTTTTATTTCTTTACACTGATGAAGCGGATAATATGAAGCAAGCGAGTTTACAGAAACAAGGGTAACTAAAGAAATTTGACACAAACCTTTGAATCTTGAGGCTCCATGCACATTGATTTCTGCAAGAAACAAAGATATGATATCTTAGAATCCAAAAGTATTTATAAAAATTTATGCTCTAATGTGAGGCGTGCATGTAGACACTTTAAAATTATCACCACAAATATGTAGATTAATAAAAGATTGCCACACACATGAGATCAACACTTATTTCCTCCATGAAATGCAAACAATGATGCAGCACATTGAAAAAGAAAGTAATTAGATCATTGGTTGCAACTTAAATAATTACTTAATTAATAGGAACTCCATCGAAAAGAATGTAAAAGCAGATAGTAATAGTCTAAATAAGGGAGATACTGTATAGTAGCTGGGTTGCAAAATTATATCATACTTTCAGGGACAACATCAGATGTTAACATTTTCTAACGCAGGAAGGGTATAATGGAGCCCCTAGCATGGTTTTAGTTCCTAATGTTCTGAATGGATAACTGGGCATGTTTGTGGAGGATAAGCAACATTTTGCTAATATGTTAGGTCCTTAAGACAAGTCTGCCCCTTTGTTTTATTATCTCAAGCAAACTTGCCTTTGAATTTCAATATTAAAAAAAGGGATGCTAATAGTCTGTCATTGCATTCTATAAATAAGCTTAGTCACAGAATTAGAACACAAGTGAGCACCAAAATTGACTTAATGTAAAAATCGAGAAAGAGCAAAGCTAAAAGAGGTCATGTAGTGCTAATTTGCTTGAGTAAGGCTTGATGAAAGCATAGCATACCCATCCATCCTAACAACCTAGTAAGTCTGGTCAACAGACAACTCCATGCAAAATGTTGGAATTAAACTTTATCATTATGGACAACAAACAAAAACATGCATATATATCCCACCAAAATAAATGTGTGCTTGTCTATGCATACGTAGCAATATAATATACTGAACACACGTCAAATTGGGAGAATAAAAGCCATATAATTGATTGTAGAAAGCTTTAATTTACTTTACCATAAAGGTGTACGCATAAAAATACACTGAACCACTTACTTTCACCACAACCTAATAACAATGTGAAAACAATAAATTATAAAGCAAGAAGAAACATACCAAGCCTGACTTCAATTTCTCCACAAATTCACTATTCTTAAATCCATCAAAAATCTCCACAGAAGATCGCCGTTTCTCAAACTCCTTCAACTTGGTCTTAAATTTCCGAATTGGCTCCCAATCTCCATCCACGTCACCCTCTCGCTTCCACTCCCCCCAAAACTCCTTAAAATTCAGCGGTTTTCCTCTTTTACCCCTATCAAAATCAACAATTCCATCCCCGTCCTCAACCTCCGCCACAATCGCGTTCTTTATCGCCGACAAGTCGATCCGAATGCGCGACCTAGGGCGCCACTTCTCGAGAACCTTCTTACTGAAGTCAGGCGACGAATACGCCCTTCGAATTTCAGACAGCTTAGGCTGAAGCTTCTTCACGAAATCAATCTCCGCCTGCGGCTGCGGCGGCGAGGCTCGTATGGCCGGCACGGCGAAGGGAGAGGCGGAATTGAAGAAATTCTCGAGCTCGCGGTCGAAGGAATTGGCTAGGTTTTTGAAGGAATTAGCTCGGTCTCGCATTAATCGGAGATCGGCGTCTGCAGAATCTCGAACTTCACGCCAGCCCTTGGATATGAAGGAAAACGCGTTTGACGATGATGACGTCTGACTAGGGGCCGCCATGGAACGAGAATTGAGAATAACGAGGGTTTGTTGATTTTGCAACAAGGGAACAAGTATTGTGTTATTGCTAGAGGAAGAAGAAGAAGTAACAAGTGGAAGGAAGAAACGAGACACAACACACAAGTATCAACGGCTTAGAATTTCCATTCATGCTTGACGTGGATGAGAATCACGTGAGTGCTGATGTGGCGGTTTTGTATTGGCGGCTGTGGTTTCGCGCGAAAGGGTAGGAGAGTATATATTCAGGGGAATATGCTAGAATATAAATAAATACTACTCGATCCTGTGCTAAATATAATACCTAATTGACTTTTTCTAGAAAATCCTTAAGAAAGCAAAATAAGTTAATTATAAATAGATTTACCTAATTTTTTCCCTTAAACTAGTTTATTTTACCTATAAACTAATGGATAATCTAAAAATATATCAAATATGTCATCATTTAATAACCTATTTCGCAACCTTAACCTCTCAGAAAAAAGTCAATTAGGTCCTATATTTAGGACTGGAGGTAGTACTACTTGTCCTAAATATAAAACTTAATTGACTTTTTTTTTGGAGAGGTTAAGGTTGCGAAATAGGCTATTAAATCGTGACATATTTGATATCTTTTTAGATTATACATTAGTTCATAGGTAAAATAAATTAGTTTAAGGGAAAAAATTAGGTAATTCAATTTATAATTAACTTATTTTGCTTTTTTATATGATTTTCTAAAAAAGTCAATTAGTTCTTATGGAGTATTTAGGACCGGAGGGAGTATTTTGTTTTTTTTAATTAGATAGGGTATGTACTATTTTTTAAAATAGAGAAATTACTCAAATTAGGCAGGACTTAAGTTCAACTTCGACTTTGAATTTTTGTGTTTTATACGCATTTAGGTTGGTTCTTGTGAGACTACCGCATTTGGTTGATCATCTGTTCAGTCAACCTTTTTTGAGACGCGTGATTGATAAAATTTGGCTTTCCAACTTTATATATTTGACTGGGGCTATATAGCCAGCCATATAGGTACATATGATACTGCTATTATCTACTCGTATTATCTATGATACAATATATGATGCAAAATTTATAAAGATATAACCGACTCATGCCATGTATTCAAATCCGAAAATTTATTTACTTCGGGAATTTGATGTTATATTTGATATATTGCATATTGGGGAGGCCACCACTGGGTTTTTATTGGTCAAATCCACCATTGAGTTGGATAGACAGAATGTTGAGAGAAAAAAAGGTTGGTTCAACAAATTAATCATTTCTCTCATCACCTCCTTTTAATAAAATGGGGTTTAGGGCGGCCTGGGGGTTACGCGTGTGAATATATGAGAGTCACCAGTGGGCAACTTTAATTTAGCACCATGTACTAAGGCATCCAAACAAGAGATCCATAGGTGGAAGTGAAATGAGCATGACACTTCAAAACGAACGAGAACCAAGTAAGTTCCCCTTCCACATTCATCTAGACATGTCACCTGCTCACTGGAAGCTAGTGAAGATATTTGAGGGACCAACCAACTCACTCTCTCTCTCTCTCTATATATATACACTATACACACGTATATATGTATATATATGCTTCCATGGCATGGACTAGTGGTTTGGTGCCATTGTTGCCCCATTCACTCTCAGAGTGGAATACTGCCAATGCGAACCCATCATTCTGCAATCCCACGCACCTGTCCCCGTCTTCTTTTGTTTTCACCCCAAACTTCAACTTTAGCCTTGAGGTAAGCATCTTATCAATAATTCGGGGCCCATTTTAATTAGAAGAACCAAAATGAATTATTTATACACACCGGCCATTGAAAGACTTTCACCCTTCGGATTAATTACACAGGCCCATGCAATTAGATCCCACGCACCATTAACATTAACAAGTACTCCTATTTGATTCATACACCTAATAAAACAGAACTTCATTTAACTTCATTACATTTACCCACAAAATAAAATCTCTTTGTTCCATTTCATTCAAGTCACAATGAAGGAAGGTTTGGCAGAGGGTAGAAGAGAAAAACCACATTCAGTCATGAAATAAATAACACTATGGGATTGAATTTCTTTTGGTTTAACCCTTCAATTCACTGGGCTTTTTCAAAATATGAGAGCCCATTAAAGACTAGGCTTAATAATTTAGCCAATCAAATTTGGGCCTTATTTTGATGGTCTCAATTCAGCCCACATTGATTGAGACCGAGATTTGAAGTGGGTGGAAGCGAATGGATGTGTGATTTTTGGGCCCTTTTCACTATTAATAGGCAGTGCCTCTCTGCTTGGAAGAGGGCTTATTAATGTGAGGATTTTTTTTTTTTGACCATATATTAATGTGAGGATTGGAGGGACTAAGTTATACAGTTCCCATGAGAGAGGTGCAGATTATAGATAAAAAATGTTTTATTTTTAATAAGTTTCATACAAATGATACCGGAAAAGCTGGTTTTATGTAAAGTAATAGTATAGCTCATAAAATGATCAAATGATGTGAGCTTAGACGAAGATGTGTTGTAGGTTTCAGATATTTGTAGGGCACGGAGTTAGTAGAAAGGTAGTGGGAAGGGGAAAGGACAAGGAAAAGGAAATTGCAAAATCCACAGTGGTACTGTAGTGATGTACTTGTGTTGGTATGATGAGAGCGTGACAGCCTAGCTTTGCCTGCTGATAATTGGCATGAAAGCTAAGTGGCACCATATCACCAATCATGCAAAGGGCATTAGGCATCCCTGCTCATGCATTCAATAATTCCTCATCTGGCGTCCCATTGCTTCACCCTTGTTTCTTCCATTTCCGTTATCCGTTACCTCTCCTTTTATCCATTCTACTCGGGAGGGGCCTAATGTTAACCAACTCACAATTTTACAAAACATAACCACATATTGAATATTCATAATGTGTCATTTTCAAAGGGCTACGAGTTATTGACGGTGCATATAAATGAGTGCCATTGATGGCAAAACGAAATAACATGGCCCTTTTCCATCCATGGTAATAAAAGTAATAACCTACCATTTTCAAAGGCCCTTTTGACTTGGGAAGGTAGGCACTACCGATGACAGAAGACCAAGACTTTCGGCTCCATATAGCGCATTACAGTATCATAAAGCTAGTAAAAAACGTTGAAAAAGTTGTGCTTGTTGGGGGATGGCGAGGTAATCTAGATTTTTATGAGGACATCCCTTTCAAGATGGGGCCAAGTGGGGACAACGTACGTCCATTACTCATCAACGAACGAACCGGACGTTCTCTAATTATTATTACTCGCCCGCTTTCGGTTTATGTTTCAATGTTGTATTTAACTATAAATATCTAATATGATCACTCATTTAATGATCCAGGCATCAATAAACCATTATATGCGTATGGTACTTCGGTGCTTGCTTGATCCTTGATTCCGTAATGGTGGCGGTAACCCACATTATATATATAATGCATATATTCTAAAAGCTCTTTTGCGAGATTGCAATCTATATACCGGGTATCTTGTTATTTCTTTTAGTCTCTCCGAGATTAAAGCTAAAAGTTGGAATGGTAATTAAAAAATAACTGAAAGTCATGAGAAAATCATAAAATGGGCCTACAACTTTTGACTAATTAATCAGGAAAAAACTTTTTTTTCTCAATTAGGGTGGTGATGTTTCATTCATCAGACATCAGACACGAGAAACAAAAAGCATAGCACAAGAGTTGGGGCCCAGCTTTGTCTCCAAGACTAGCTTTTGCAACATGGCGTGGCCTCCCTTCCCATACTTTTGAATTATTTCACTGTTCATCTCTCATGACTGGTCTCTTTGCAATCCCTACTCTTTCCTCTTTATTTAATTATAAAACTATCAAATTTTGTGGGAAAATAAAAAAAAAAACGCTTATGCCCTGGAAATGGACTCAAAGATAGACCTATACCCCACGGCTTTTTGTATGTTTGTTTGTTGAGGCCTAATGATTGGCTCTATCCGATACGCCATGTGGATGATTATACCATGGAATGAATGCCATGTAGTAATTTGAAAACATCAAATATTTTTTTCTGGGTAAAAATATCGGAGGATTTATTCATAAGTTATCTCAATTTTCAAAATGATAAGATTAATGGCACAACAACTTAATTATTACATCTATGGTTTTCTTTTTGATGGTGACATCAACATTCTATTCTTTTAGAAACACAGATTTCTTCTCTGGCAAAAAAAAAAAAGAAACACAGATTTCTTCTTCTTTTGCGCTGCTGGTTGAATAATGTTGATTACATTTCATTATTAGAATAGGAGCCGTTCTTATGGCCAAAAAAAAAACGGAGCCGTTCTCCACCAACTTTCCTGCTACCTACTATATGTATGGTCATTTAAAAAATTATATAAAATTCAATGTTGTTGAGACAATATAATCACACAAACATACATATTGGTCAATCAGTTAACTATTGTATTGGTCTATCCAATCAAAAGTTTTAGAAGGTTGGTTGGATTGAATATTTTTTCTTTCTCTATGAAGCTTAACTTCACATTATATTGTTTTGAGGTAAAAATTATTATATTTAACATTTGATTGTATATAAGTTATTTTAATCATGACCAAAGAAATTTCGAGTTGATCTCCATTATAAACAATTGCCCTTGGAATGACTCATTTGCTTTATTACTAGTTAATCCAAACATAAATTTCTTACATAATCTAACTCATTTTCAAGATGACTTATAGTTTTGTTTGTTGAACAGAAGACTAGTATAGTTACGTTTTTGGCATATACTTCCTTATTAAAAAGGCATGGCCAAATTAAATTAGTGGTGTTATATTATTATGGGTCTATATTATATATAGGCCGAAACCACTATAATAAAAATATGATGCCGCCCATAGCTAATTTTCTATGGAGTACTGTATATTGTTTTTGTTTGCAAAGAAAAAAATTAGATGCATGCACGGAGTTGTAGGTGTTAGGCCAATTCAGCCTCCGACATAAATATATATTCGCGTTTGACTATGGAGTTGTATGAGGAGTGGGTGAAAACTAATCCCATGTCAAGGATAAAATAAATATTTTATTATTTTGTATTAAGTTTAAGTTGTTAGTATTTCTATTATATATTAATTAGGGTTAGATACTAATTAACTATAGTTACTTTTCTCTCTCATGTATATAAGCAACTTTATACCCTAATAATAATTAGAGATTGTTTTTATTGTTCAGTCACATGGTATCAGAGCCGCCATGGCTTTTCTCTGAATCTCTCTGACTCATCTTCATCTTTCTTCATCTAAAACTCCAATTGGATTTTTGTCATCTTTTCCATTCAAGATTGTGATCAGAGGCTTTGTTATCATCTCATATTTGTCTCTTCTTTTCTGATTTCTTCAATTGATCATGGCAAGTGATTTGACCAAAGATGTTTTGGACCAAAGCAGCCATTATTACATTCATCCCAATGAAAACCCAGCCTTGATTTTGGTTTCTCCACCTCTTGATGGCACAAACTATCATAGTTGGGCAAGAGCCATGCGTATGGCTTTGCTTTCCAAGAACAAAATGAAGTTTGTTGATGGGTCTCTCACTCCACCGAAAGAGACTGATTCTTTGTATCCGACTTGGGAACGCTGCAATAATCTTGTACAAGGTTGGATCACAAAATCTTTATCTCCTTCTATTGCCAAAAGTATTTTGTGGTTTGATAAGGCATCAGAAATTTGGAATGACTTAAAAACAAGATATGCACAAACAGATATTTTTAGAATTGCAGAATTACAAGAGGAAATTTACAGTTTGCAGCAAGGAAGTATGAATGTAAGTGAATATTATACTCATCTTAAGACTTTGTGGGATGAGTTGTACAATCTTCGTCCATTGAAGGCTTGTTCTTGTGGATCTATTGAGAGTGCTATTCACCACCGTGAGGAGGATCAGGTTATTCGTTTTTTAAAGGGATTAGATGAACGTTTTATCACTGTTAAATCTCAAATTATGTTGTTGGAACCTTTACCTTCTATTAATAAAGTTTTTTCTCTCATCCTCCAACAAGAACGAGAAATGTCTACTAATCTTGATTCTAAGATTTTGCTGGCTAAGAGTAATCGTAATGGTGGAAATTTTTCGGGCTCTTCACATTTGTTTCCAAGTTCTGGCATTGGGTCCAAGTCTAGTAATGGAAAACATTGTACTTATTGCAATAAGCCACGCCATACTGAAGATACATGCTATAGGAAACATGGGTTTCCTCCTGGTTTCAAGTTTAGATCCTCTGGTTCATCTTCTTCTACGGTAAATCAAGTTTCAACCCAAGTTTCTGGTCCTGCTCAACATAATCCTCACGCTCCGCATCCTTTTTCTGGTCACCCAACTACAGCCTCTGTGCTTCCACAATTATCCTCTACCCAATATCAACGTCTTCTTGCTTTGTTAGATTCTTCTTCAGCTTCATCAAGTGTCAATCATTTGTCCGCATCAGTGCCAAATTCCACCTCTTCCTCTATAACAGGTTTTTGTAATTTGTTTTCTTCTCAAAACTCTACTTCTTGGATCATCGATTCTGGTGCTACTGATCATGTTTGTTGCTCATTAGATTTGTTTTCGTCATATCACACTATATCTCCCATTGCCGTCCGTTTACCTACAGGTTCTCATGTTATTGCATCTCATTCTGGGACTGTGATGTTGTCATCCACATTAGTTCTTAATAATGTTCTTTTCATTCCTCATTTTAGTTTCAACATTTTGTCTGTTTCTCGAGTTACAACTTCATCAAATTGTTCTCTCACTTTTTATTCAACTTTTTGTCAGATACACTCACTCCGTCCTTTGCAGATGATTGGTTCAGCTAGATTGTTTAAGGGGCTCTATATTTTGAAAGCAGATATGCACTCTCCTCGACCCTCTATGGTCAATTTGACTTCAACTAAAAGTGATCCTTCCTTTACTCTATGGCATCTCAGATTGGGGCATCTTTCTCATTCTACTTTTTCTAGATTACATAAGACTGTTCCTGCTATTTCTTGTACTCCATGTTTCCTTACTTGTGATACTTGTCATTTTGCAAAACAAAAACGCCTTGCGTTTCCTGTAAGCACTAGTTCATGCAATAAAATATTTGAATTGATTCATGTTGATATTTGGGGTCCTTTTTCCATTCCTTCTATTCAAGGTTATCGTTATTTTCTAACAATTGTTGATGATTATTCTCGTTACACTTGGTTGTTTTTGATGACATCTAAATCAGATACTCGCTCACATCTTTGCAATTTTATTGCTCTTGTGGAAACACAATTTTCTACATGCATTAAAACAATTCGGTCAGATAATGGTTTAGAATTTTCTATGTCTCAATTTTATGCTTCTAAAGGTATTATACATCAAACATCTTGTGTTGCAACCCCTCAACAAAATGGTCTTGTTGAACGAAAACACCAACATATTCTTAATGTTGCAAGAGCTTTACTATTTCAATCTAATATTCCCCTCTCCTACTGGTCATTTGCTGTCAAACATGCTGTATATATTATTAATCGTCTTCCTTCTCCAATTATTCAGAATTTTACACCTTTTGAGCGCTTGAACGGTTCTGCTCCGTCTTATTCTGATTTCAAAGTGTTTGGTTCTTTATGTTTTGCATCCTCTTTACAAGCTCATCGTACCAAGTTTGACCCTCGTGCTTATAAATGTGTTTTCCTAGGTTATCCTTCTGAGTCTAAAGCTTATATTTTGCTCAATTTGCAATCAAATCAAATTTTCCTTTCTCGGGATGTTGTTTTTCATGAACTGGTGTTTCCCTTTAAAATTGGCAGTATCACTTCTCCTTCTGTTACATCATCTGATCCTACCATTCAATCATTTCCTACATTTTTAGATGATATACCTTCCTCCACTGTTTTACCTAGTTCATCTCCGCCTCCCTCTGTTTCATCACCTTCCTCTCCGATTTCTGATATTTCCTTTTCTTCTTCCACACATTCATCCCCTGCACCCGTTCGTCGTTCTACTCGTTCACATCATCCACCTTCTTATCTGCATGATTATCATTGTGCCCTTATGACTTCTACTGAACCATCATCAAGCAAATCTCTTCCTAGGTATCCTTTGTCATCGGTTCTTTCATACTCATCTCTTTCTTCTTCTTATAAATCATTTGTCTTGAATGTTACCTCTGCACCCGATCCTATATCTTATACACAGGCTGTCAAACACTCCATTTGGAGGGATGCAATGGAAGCAGAAATTAAAGCACTTGAGCAAAATCAGACTTGGGTTCTAACTTCTTTACCTCCTGGGAAGAAAACAGTGGGTTGCAAATGGGTTTATAAAACCAAGTTCAAAGCTAATGGTGATGTTGAACGCTATAAAGCCAGACTTGTTGCAAAGGGTTACACTCAAACTGAAGGTCTTGACTACTTTGATACTTTTTCACCTGTTGCTAAAATGACTACTTTGCGTTTGTTATTGTCTATTGCAGCAACTAAGAACTGGCATTTACATCAATTGGATGTTAACAATGCTTTTCTTCATGGTGATTTACATGAAGAGGTCTATATGGAACTTCCTAAAGGTTTTACTCCTCCTCAACCTAACATGGTTTGTAGGTTACAAAAGTCTCTTTATGGCCTTAAACAAGCAAGTCGTCAATGGTATTCCAAGTTATCTTCTACCTTGGCTTCTTATGGATATATCCAATCTGCATCTGATCATTCTTTATTTTTTAAAGCTGCTGCATCTTCATTCACAGCTATTTTGGTTTATGTTGATGATTTAGTGATTACCGGAAATGATATGGCTGAAATTAACATTATTAAACAAAGGCTTGATGCTGCCTTTTCTATTAAAGATCTTGGTGAATTGAGATATTTTCTTGGCTTGGAGTTAGCTCGCTCAAAAGAGGGTATTTTTCTTTCTCAAAGGAAATTTGCTCTTGAATTACTTGAGGATGCAGGTTATTTGGCATGCAGGCCAGCCTCTTCTCCAATGGATCCTCATTTAAAGCTCTCCATGCATAAAGGGACTCTTCTTTCAGATCCTCAACTTTACCGCAAGTTAATTGGTCGACTGCAATATCTCACTAATACTAGACCAGATTTGAGTTATGCAACTCAACAATTAAGTCAATTCATGTTAGCTCCACGTGATATACATCTACAAGCTGCTCATCGTGTCTTGCGATATATCAAGTCCTCTCCTGGAGCTGGTATCTTCTTTTCAGCTAATTCTGATTTGCATCTTCGTTGTTTTAGTGATTCTGATTGGGCTAGCTGTGTAGACTCTCGTCGTTCAGTTACTGGTTTTGCTATCTTTCTTGGTTCCTCTCTTATTTCCTGGAAAGCTAAGAAACAAGCAATTGTTTCTAAATCATCTTCCGAGGCAGAATATCGTGCCCTCGCTTCTTGTACATGTGAAGTCCAATGACTCATTTACTTGCTCAATGATTTTGACATTTCCCATCTAGATCCGGCCCTATTATACTGTGACAACCAATCTGCAATTCAGATTGCCAATAATCCCACTTTTCATGAAAGAACAAAACATATTGAGATAGACTGTCATTTGGTTCGTGAGAAAGTTCAAGATAAAACAATTCATCTTCTACCAATCCGATCTGCAGACCAACTTGCTGATGTTTTTACTAAACCTCTTCATCCAACCAGATTTCATGATCTCATTTCCAAGCTTGGCATGAAGAATATCCATGCTCCAGCTTGCGGGGGGGTGTCAAGGATAAAATAAATATTTTATTATTTTGTATTAAGTTTAAGTTGTTAGTATTTCTATTATATATTAATTAGGGTTAGATACTAATTAACTATAGTTACTTTTCTCTCTCATGTATATAAGCAACTTTATACCCTAATAATAATTAGAGATTGTTTTTATTGTTCAGTCACATCCCATGCATGTTAGTACTCCCTCTGGTCCCTAATATAAGAGTTAACCGTAAAAAAAACGCTTCTTAAAAAAACATGTGAATATTAGTTTGGTGTCTAGAGTTAATGTTTCTTTTCCAGTATTGTTCATATTTATTATGATACTTTTAAAAGAGAAAAATGTATAAGCATTAATAAATATGAAAGAGAGCTAGAGGCAAAATAGGAAAAAACACATCAAATGAGGAGAGAATGTGATATGAGCTCTTATATTATGGACCAAAATCATTCAAATTTTGAGCTCTTATATTAGGGACAAGAGGGAGTATTAATTATTTGGGTCATGCATTAGAACTTTGTAAAACGTACGTGCTTCGCATTTATTCAGTGGGTCGTGTTTCTTCGCCATGACCCTTGACTATTAATTAGATTAAACAAACATATAAATAATGAAAACAGCTGGATTGCAACTAATGATCTTATTATTATTGCCTTGCTTCAACTGCGGAAAATGACAGCTTCAACTCATAGAAATAATTCCCAGCATTAAATCTCGCATATGTTCTCTCTATATTACGATTCGCCATGGCCAGTGCTTCATCAAGAATAAAAGTAATCCTTTAATTTTTTCTTTAATCTGTCAAACAAAAAAATTAATCTTAAATGTCAATCCAAAACATTACATTTCTCGATCGTATGCTTTACTCATGCTTTAACTTTATAAAGTCTTTCGAGATATGGTAATTGTTAAAGCATAATAGCCCTTCTTAAGTGGTGAATATGTGAATCATCCACATACACATTTACTCCCAATAATATACTCCATCCGGTCCTAAATATAAGACCTAGTTTACTTTTTTGAAAAATCTTAAAAAATCAAAATATAAGTTAATTATAAATTGATTTACCTAATTTTTCCACTTGAACTAGTTTATTTAACCTATAAATTAACGACTAATCTAAAAATATATCAAATATGTCATAATTTAGTAATATATTTTGTAACCTTAACATATCCAAAAAAAGTCAATTAGGTCTTATATTTAGGACCGGAAGGAGTAGTACTAAATTTTAAGAGATTGATGAAATCAAATAAATTACTTTAAAGTACCTTTTTTTTGGACTGAAACTTAAAATTACCTTTGTCAATTATCATTTTATTCAAACTAGTTTTCTTGACTTTTAAACTATACTACATACGTAGTTGTATTATACTCCCTCTGGTCCCTAATATAAGAGCGAACCGCAAAAAAAATGTTTCTTAAGAAAATATGTGAATGTTAGTTGAGTGTCTGAAGTTAATGTTTCTTTTCCAATATTACTCATATTTATTATGATACTTTTAAAAGAGAGAAATACATAAGCATTCATAAATATAAAAGAGAATTAAGGGCAAAGTAGGAAAAATGCATCAAATGGGGAGAGAGTGTGTGAGATAAGCTCTTATATTAAGGACCAAAAGTATTCAAATTTTGGCTCTTATATTAGGGACCGGAGGGAGTATTAATTATAAAGTCAACTACTCTATTTCAAAAAGATCGTATATATAACTATAATTATGATTAAGAAAATTATTTAATTTTCTGATCTTGATGTTCCCAAATTAGTAGTCAGCTCTTAGCTTGTATTAGTAAATTAATAAGAGGCAACATATGTGCCTGCAGGCTGCAGCTAATACATATATGTCAATTAATTATCAATATTACAGGGATTAAATTAAATAATTATTAATGCTGAAAAAGCATCTCATTTAATATGATGATCCCTTTTAATAAGGAGCATTATTTTACTATTTGTGGCTTGAAATAATTTAATAAATCCCGAACCATACAGTCGCATATTTTATTTTACCAAAAAAATGTATTTTATTTATCATATACAGTCAAATAAAAGCATCAAAAAAGTATCCTCTCCTGCGACTATACCATGAAAACAACTAAACTAGCCTAACTTTGATGTTAATCAAAAAATAATGAGAGGTAATGTGGAAAAACATTTGAGGAACGAGATAAAGAAGAATTTGGTCTTATCTTATGTTTAAGTCCTCAACAGATGGAGAAATCAAAAACAAAGGTCCGATCCCTCGAATTGATTATATGCGAGTCTTAAATTAAATTCATCACCGGCTTTCTGGAATTATTGTTTTATGAAAAGCATATATACAGTATCATATAAAATCAGATCTAATTAAGCTCATCTGGAATTCCATCTCGTCGCTTGCGTTCAATAATCACAATAATGGGTGAATGGAATGAAAAGTCGATGGAAACAATCATTATGCATGCTGCTGTATGAGATTTAAGAAAGTATTGTTTGGTGGATACTAGCTAAGTGGCTTAAAAGAGTTTAAAAAACTAATACGAACTGATCAAAATCAGTTGTTGCACTTGTAGAAAAAAAAAATCACTGAATTTTATTTGTTGATTAGATTACATTTTCAGAAAACAAATGAAAACCACTTTCAAAATGCTCTTAATAATAATATGAAGTTTATAAAACTTGAGTCGAATTATTCTTACCGGACAAAACAAGTCAAGACGGAGCTTTCAACATAGCTAGCTGGAACACATGATATAACTTATAAGCCTTAAAAAAATCTCAAACTTATTTATGCGTGGCTTCATATATACAATATTCCTTCATTTGGTTCATAAATACTTGCTCCTGTCCGTAATATAAGAGACAAAATTTGAATGATTTTGGTCCAAAATATAAGAGTTCATCTCACATTCTCTCATAATTTAATATATTTTTCTTACTTTACCCCTATATATAACTCTCTTTCATATTTATTAATAATTATATATTTTTTTCTATTAAAAGTATCATAATAAATATAAACAATATTAGAAAAAAAGACATTAATTCCAAACACCAATCTAACTTCTAAGTGTTTTCTTAAAAAGCGTTATTTGGAGGTTGAGTTCCTATATTATTTGTTTACTATAGAGAAATAATATTTGGATAATTTGAAAAAAAGGTGGGAAAAATTTAAAAGTAATCTTATTTTAAGGACGTAACAAATTGAAATTTACAAGTTAACCTAATAATAATTAATTTTCAGGACGTCTTTACACGAGTCTCTATACGCAAGTACGAAGGGCCTAGTCGGTGTTCTGTGCCTGTGGCAATACTCCATCCGTTCTTAAATATAAGATCACTTTGGGGATGTGGATAAGTTCCTAAATATAAGATCACTTTCTATTTTGTCATAAGTTTTGCCCAAATTACCCTTATACCACTTTTACAAGCCTATCACTTTCTCAAACCCATGTTTCACTCCAACAGCCCACACATTGTTGACTGCCACCGACTCAATCTCACTCGGCAGTAAATCTAACATCTCAGCGTCCAAATCAGCCAAACTATTAGCAACAAAGCCTCTATATTTAAACTCAGCATGAATGGTTTCAACGAATTGAGCTAATCTCAAGCCTACTTCTTGTAATTAACTGATCGGAATTATCCGGCGCCGGCGGACCAATTCCGGTTTGCCGGAAAGCCGTTGAGCCGTCAGGCTATAATGCACAAGAGCTTGCATGAGCGCCGATCACCTCCATCCTCAAAGGAAGTCTTCGTCTTCGTCCATTGATCTGAGGCCACCACACCATCATATAACGCAAGTGCTTTCTTGAAGAGATCACCGAGGAAGCGAGGATGGGCGAGTGAGAGGTGTTCAGATGAAGGAGTTTGTGAATGAAGGAGTTTGTGTTTGGTCCCTTTTTGTATTTTCACTTTAAGTGAGAGATATTTTGGGAAGATCATGTAATTTATATGGCTTCCTTAATCTCTCCAAATTAGCTAAAGTGATCTTATATTTAGGAACGGAGGGAGTAGTATATAACAGAAATTTGACTTTTGAATTTTGACTATGATTTTTTTTATACAAAAAATTGGACCATGATTTACTGGTGCCATGCATCCGAGATACGGCTACTTAATTATAAACAGTAGAACGCGCGGGGATCATGATCTTATAATCTTTAACGTGTAAAAGTCTAGGGAAAATTATCATAAAAAAGAAGTATAGGGAAAATTAATTTCAGATCCCACCCAAGACACATCATATTGGAAAGGTTTCACCAATTAGTTAAATTAAAGTAGAGTTTTAAGAGATCCCCAGCCCTTGCGAATGGAGCAAATTCACAGGCCAGCTGTCTACCCCCTACATGGGACTTCAGAACAGCGAAGGATTCGTCCCACTTGACACGCGGGTGGGATACCCTTGAGAAATAAAAAAAAAAGAGTTTTAAGAGACCTTACTTTCATTATGTACAACACAAAAGACTCTTACACCCTCTTTATTAGACTAAAAAAGTAAAGTCAAAGGACATAAACATTTTTTTGATGTTGTAACATAATTAGAGTAGGATATCTATTGGGACTCTACTCAAATTTGACCAATTAGTGAGACTTTTTAAATGTTATGTGTCTTGATCAGTGACACCTAAAATTAATTTTCCTAAAAATCTATTTACGTGACTACTGATATTCTATATACTTTTTTTGCGAGTATTGAGAATTTATCTGCATACAGTCTTTTTTTTGCCAACTCAATATATATACAGTCTACATGTGTGTTGTGTGCATATACATTACCTTGTTTGAGCCAATTTATTTTAAGCAACAAGCTTCAGAAATCAGGCCGAGTATATAACCAACCGAGATATTGGATCAAGGATATGGTTAACGTTTCAATTAGGGTCAACTTGGGGTCAAACCGATTGTATTAATGATATGATTTTATTGAAAAAGCATTAATAATCACTTATATCAAAATATAAATATAGATAATTAAGCATGCATAATTCATTGAAAATAAAAATGTTTTAATACTTTATTTAGGGAAAAAAAGTAAATGATCATTTACTCATGAGTACACATGAAAGTAAATACTACATCTTAAAGACTAAATTACACTCGTTATTACTTAAAACTACTACTCCTCGTGTCTGGCTCCCAATAACTTGTTACATGTGGTCAAAATGTTGTTATTCACTGCTCAAACACGTGTATCTTGTGAATAACAAAAAGAGGGAAAAAATGTCTTCTTTACTTTGAAATAATTGATGTAAGATCTCAGTCCCTTCGGAGTTAGGACTCTACTTTAATTCTGCCATTTTGTGAGACATTTTCTTTATTATGTGTATGTTGGGTAAAAACCTCAAATTAATTATCCAAAAAAAAGTAAGAGGCCAGCCTAACTTAATCCTTCGACAATAGCCATAATATTTTTACACATGTAGATGCATATGCATGTGAGTAATTGGAATTTGGACAAATGCATGCTTGGCTGTTCACACAGAGATTACACGTGATCATGTGGCTGTGATCATTTGACTCATCGTCAATAAAATCCAAATTATTTAGAAAAATGAAAACGATAATATTGGTTTTATATATGTGGACGATGAGTGAATTCTGTCGTACATGTGAGGTGCGTTGGTGTGTCACGATTTCATTATTCAGTACTTAAAAAGTTTTGAATAACTAATAATATAACGGTGTCATCTACTTGGAGTACTTAATTAATGGTACACTATATGCAAAAACAAATTTTTGTTGAACTTGGTTAGATAAGAAAAACACGCTAAAAGGGCAAACTCACGGGTTATTGGTAGTTCCATCCAAAATCGCGAGATACCAACGCTTGGTTCTTAATTACTTGGAGTATCTAATTTGCATTACTAGGCAATCCCTCACGTCTGGAATAATTAATCACCGCATCTAACGTACACCTTCCGATGAAAAATTCATTACGAGCATGTTGTGAGGCTTTATTTAATTTGAGTACGCATTTGCGTTTCATCGATCAATATTGGTTGCAAACTAAAGCGCCACACTGTCATAACTCTAAAAAGATAGTGTAATGCCCTAAAAATCTTATCAAAGCAATACTTAATAAACAATACTAGATCACACTTAAAATAATCTGGAAATTGCTTCTTGATATTAAACAAGCAGAGTTCTTTACAAGGCGTTTCTCTTAGTCAGAGATTACAACATGAACCTATTTTTAATACAAGACATCATATTTAAACTAAACTGCGTCCGGGATAACCGCCACAACACGTCCTGGGATCATGTGTTGTGGTCCAAGATAGGAACTGTTCACGTGTCGTAATGAGCACTCCCCACGTTTGGTAACTTTATCTCTAACTGCCCAACCATGATCTATTACCAAGTCAGTGATAGTCTCCAGTGCCCACGAATGATCTTGGATCCCATTTCTTGGGTTGCAACGGGTCGGGTCTGGTCTCGGTATGGATTCTAGCAATGATCCGGACAGGTGGCCATACGGGTTGCAAGAGAGCAATCTGGTTCAACATTTAAATTGGCCACGTGTCATCATTTAAATTTTGAATTAGCAGGAGAGAGAAAGAATGAGGGTAACGGGTTACCACAGATAGTATTGGATAAGTGACGTTAAGCCGTTATTAAAAATAATAACATTAACTCAACATCAAAGCTCTTTAACTCTGTACAAGAGGAAGAAGAATAACAAATCTCAGGCCATTAGCAAATTTTGACGGGACGTGGCTTCAATGACCACATATATATCCTGCGGGTTTTTTTGTGTTCTTTATTGTAAGAAAAGAGATTATTGTCGAAAATTAAGGTTGATCCCCTAATAATATGCATGGTATGCCGTAAAATTCAGTGCAGTGTTTTGTTATAATTTCATTAAGTTATTTATCTATTTGTATCCATAAGACATTTCCAACATATTTTACATGTACTATAAAAAACAAACTTAAAACTCATTAATTCTATTTTAAAACTTGACAACTTTCCACATGCACCTCTATTTAATATACATTACGAGTTATGAAAATAAAGTCAATGAAGAGTAAAATTGTACATTCACTACTAAATTTAATGTCATACCCTACAAATATGACTAAATAAGACATTATCTCTGTACTTTATAAATAGAACCAAGGGAGTGACATATTACACACCCTAAACATAAATATACATGAGTGATATATCTCGTTGTAATCAAAGTGTTTATACCCAAATTAACTTTATATTTCCAGTCTCAAATATGAGTTTTAAATAATTACTATGTTTTTACTTTTTATTTGGAAAAACTATTTAGTTAGTCAAAATAATTATGTGAGGAATGTAATTTATTTTCTGGTTTCCTTTATTATTGAATATGAAAGATAATGTATGCGAAATAGGCAAACATGCAATAAATATTTGAACAATTGTAAAATGAAACTTATATTCTGGGATAAATTCATTTACAAATATGAAGTTTATTTATATTTAGCTTGGGATATAGGGTAATACCAACACTCACAATCCATAAAACGCAAATAGTGAATATATACCCAAATTAATTTTTGTTACGCCTTTTATAATTGAAGATTTAGATTGGCAGTTATATTGATAAATTTGTAAATTTATGGATAGATTTGTAAGTTTTTCCATTATTCTATCCTGTATCTTTTGAGTCTAGCTATATATACTGTCTAGATAGGATTTCTGAGGTTTATATCAATTAAAACTGGTCCTTAGTTTTCCCGGCCAATATTTTTATTATCTTACACACAAATCGACGAAATGTTTGAAAGTACGCGGTAACATATTCTTTCCTCTCAAATCATTTTGACCAATCATAAAAAAAGCAACCAAACTAGTAAAATTAAGTGAGAAAAAACATACGTACAAGTTTTTTTAAAAAATACTCCCTCCGGTCCTAAATATAAGACCTAATTGACTTTTTCTGAAAAATCCTTAAAAAAGCAATACAAGGTAATTTATAAATTGATTTACCTAAATTTTTCCCTTAAACTAGTTTATTTTACCTATAAATTAATGGATAATCTAAAAATCTATTAAATATGTCATCATTTAATAACCTATTTCGTAACCTTAATCTCTAAAAAAAAAGTCAATTTACTATCTGAAAACGCAAATACGCGATTAAACAAGAAGTCGTGCAAAAGAGGGATGCTATTACTACTTTTACAACCCAGAGTTTATCTCCCCACGCCTAAACCCCACGAGAAAATGCGATTTCTCTGGCCATGACGTATATAGAAAAGAATGAATGCAAAATCTACTAGATTAGTCAACTAATGAATTGGTTTTATTTTATTACCATGCAACAAGCCAACAACCATATGTTAATTTTCTAGTGATAAATTCAATGTTGTAAAAGCCGGACCGACAGGCGAACCGGAAAAGGCTTCGGGTCATGGTTCAATGCGGTCTAACCGCTTAAACCGATGGTTGGACCGGATAACTGTCGATTTAAAATGTGTAACGGTCGATGGTTGGACCGGTCCAACCGTCTGGTCCTATCCGATTCTTACAACACAGATGGTAATGATTCATAAAACAAAAGAAAGTATATTACTCTCTCTGTTCCTAAATATAAGATCACTTTGGGGAAGTGAATAAGTTCCTAAATATAAGATCACTTTCTATTTTATATCAAGTTTTGCTCAAACTACCCTTATACTCCCTTTTTCATTGAAAACCCCTCCTCCTTTTTTTTTATTCAAAGGGGCAAGCACTAACGGCTTGAGGTTACAAGCGGGATCGAACCCGCAACCTCCCACCTAAAGGGGAGATATCATACCACTGGGCTACAAGGCCCTAACCCCTCCTCCTTTTAAAGTTAAGTAATTGAGGGGATTTTGGGAAGATCATATAATTTTATTATCTCCTTTAATGTCCTCAAATTAACTAAAGTGATCTTATATTTAGGAATGTAGGAATGGAGGGAGTAGCAGCTATCAGCTATCATTAGCAGCATGCCCCTTTGGGGACATGTGGTAAAACAAGGCAGCGTTTGGCAATCCCCAAATCACGTGGCACTTGAGCAGTCACTGATAACACCAAAACAAAAAAAAAGGTAAAGCGTGATTTGGGGTGAAAATAGACAAGAGAATCCACAAATATGGATAAACGGATCTGACCTTCCTCTTCTCTCTGATGAAGAAGAAGAAGAACCTAAAAAGATTAAAACTTGACCACACCCCACATTTCTTCTTCACATATTCTTCATCCCCTTCATGTATTATTTCATTTCTCCACCACTTTCCACAGATGCTTTTATAGTTGAATGAAGCAATATAATGCAGTGTTTGGAGCATTTCCTGAAGCTTGTTTTAGTGTTCATTCTATCTTTTGCTGTATTATCTTTCTGTGACACTGATCCAAATGATGCTAAGATTTTGAATGAGTTCAAGAGGGGTTTGGACAATCCTGAGCTTCTTCCATGGCCTGAAGATGGCACAGACCCTTGTGGGACCCCTACATGGAAGTATATATTCTGTAAGGGGAATAGGGTGTCTCAGATTCAAGCTAAAAATTTGAACTTGAGTGGTCCTTTGCCTCAGAATTTCAACCAGCTCTCTATGTTAGAGAACATTGGCCTTCAGAATAATAAGCTGAATGGGCCTTTGCCTTCTTTCAGTGGTTTGTCCAATTTGAGATTTGCTTATTTGGATTATAATGAGTTTGATTCCATTCCTAGTGATTTCTTTGATGGGCTTACGAGTTTGGAGGCTTTGGCATTGGATTATAATAATTTTAATGCTAGTTCTGGATGGCAATTTCCTTCTGGCTTGCAAGATTCATTGCAGTTGACTAATCTTAGTTGTATGAATTGCAATTTAGCTGGGCCTTTGCCTAGTTTTATGGGGAATTTGTCTTCTTTGTCTGTTTTGAAACTTTCAAGGAATAGTTTGAGTGGTGAAATTCCTGGTTCTTTGAGTGGCTCCATTTTGCAGGTGCTTTGGTTGAATGATCAGCTGAATGGTGGTCTTACTGGTACTATTGATGTGGTGGCTACCATGACTTCACTTACTAGTCTGTGGCTTCATGGGAATCACTTCACTGGGAGGATTCCTGAGAACATTGGAGATCTAACTTCTCTCAAGGATTTCAATCTCAATTTTAACGAGCTTGTTGGGCAAATCCCAGATGCTTTGGCTAAAATGAAACTTGATAGCCTTAATTTGAACAATAACCACCTTATGGGAATGATTCCAAATTTTGCAGCTGGCAAGGTTTCATGTGATTTTAATTATTTTTGTCAGTCCACACCTGGGGTTCCTTGTCCCTTCGAAGTCATGTCACTTCTGGACTTTCTGGATGGGGTGAATTATCCTCTAAATCTAGTTGAATCTTGGAATGGTAATGACTCTTGTAAAGGTCCTTGGCTGGGAATAACATGTGATGCCTCTGGAAAGGTGTCAATGATTAATTTGCCCAAGTTTAAGCTCAATGGTACTCTGAGCTCTTCCCTTGCAAATTTAGGCTCTCTCGTTGAAATCAGATTGGAGGGCAACAATCTGACTGGTCAAGTACCCAGTAATTGGACCAGTTTGAGTTCTCTGACACTGTTGGATATCAGTGACAATAACATATCCCCTCCACTGCCTCATTTTAGCAGCAAGTTGAAGCTTGTCTATGCTGGGAACACCCTATTGAATGGAAATCCAGATGCCCCTTCGACTAAGAATGGCTCGTCTTCTGGGAATTCTACTCCAACTGATACTCCATCCCCATCAACAAACACAAAATCCAATCCCAACACTAGTCCTAGATCACAAAATTCCAGCAGGAAAATTTTGGTTGCCATTGTAGCCCCTGTTGCTGGTGTTGTGGTGGCAGCTTTTCTGCTCATTCCCCTGATATATTGTTACAAGAGGAGAAAAGATGACTCAATGGCTCCAAGTTCACTAGTAATCCATCCTAGAGATCCATCTGATTCGGACAATACGGTGAAGATTGCTGTGGCTGGCAATACTTATGGAAGTGTGTCCACACTAACCGGGAGTGGATCAGGAAGTAGAAACAGCAGTGCAAATGGGGAGTCTCATGTCATTGAAGCTGGAAATCTTAGGATATCAGTTCAGGTTCTTCGCGATGTGACTAAGAAATTCGCCCCTGAGAATGAACTTGGTCGAGGTGGATTTGGTGTCGTGTATAAGGGAGAGTTGGATGATGGGACTAAAATAGCAGTGAAAAGAATGGAAGCTGGCATAATTAGTAACAAAGCGTTGGATGAATTTCAATCTGAAATTGCAGTTTTATCAAAAGTCAGACACCGGCATCTAGTGTCTCTCCTGGGTTATTCTGTTGAAGGTAATGAGAGAATTCTAGTTTATGAGTATATGTCCCAAGGGGCTCTTAGCAAACATCTTTTCCAATGGAAGAGCCTGAAGTTGGAACCTCTTTCTTGGAAAAGGAGGCTCAATATTGCACTGGATGTTGCTAGAGGAATGGAGTATCTTCATACCTTGGCTCATCAGAGCTTCATTCACAGAGATCTTAAGCCATCCAATATTTTGCTTGGGGATGATTTTAGAGCCAAAGTCTCAGACTTTGGATTGGTTAAACTTGCTCCTGATGGTGAAAAACATTCTGTGGTAACTCAGCTTGCTGGGACCTTTGGCTACTTAGCCCCAGAATATGCAGGTAATCCATGAGCTGTTAAGATTATATATATTTATTTCCTGAACCAGTACATGTGTTTATGGATTCTAATTGTGTAAGACAATTTATAGCTTGTGGAAATATTTACCATTCAAATTGTCTTGAAATTGAATTGGATTTGACACTGATAATGAAGTGACAGAGTTTGTTCGAATCAAACATCAATGCTTGATCGCCATCTAGAATATGTTCATATCACTATATGTGGACTAAGTGAGGAAAATATGGTTTGGTTGATTTTCAAGAGTTTAATCATGAAATAAGTAATTACATCTTTTCAAACATTTTAGCTCAGTTTGATTAATCTTGAATGTTTAGATACCCATATACACAAACACTGGGCATTCAGGAATGCTTTGCGGATAACATGCACTATAATGCTTTCAATCTGAAATAGTAGTTCATTATAGTTGCATATTTCTAGCACAACATACTCAAACCCATAAAACACATAATTCACTAGGTTCTGGGGTATATATGGGTATTTCACTGATTTAACTTGCATCTTTTGAAATATTTCAGTGACGGGAAAAATCACAACCAAAGCAGATGTCTTTAGTTTTGGAGTTGTGCTAATGGAGTTGTTGACTGGATTGATGGCACTTGATGAGGATAGACCTGAGGAAAGGCAATACTTGCCATCATGGTTCTGGCATGTAAAATCTGATAAGGAGAAGCTTATGGCTGCTATTGATCCATCCCTTGACAAAAAAGAAGAAACTTTTGAGAGTATTACTGTCATTGCTGAGCTAGCTGGTCACTGCACTGCAAGAGAACCAAGCCAACGACCAGATATGGGCCATGCCGTTAATGTTCTTGCTCCGCTCGTTGAAAAATGGAAACCCTTTGACGATGACACCGAGGAGTATTCAGGAATTGATTATAGCCTTCCCCTTAATCAGATGGTGAAGGGTTGGCAAGAGGCAGAAGGGAAGGACTTGAGTTACATGGACCTGGAAGACAGCAAAGGTAGTATCCCTGCAAGGCCAACTGGATTTGCTGATTCTTTCACTTCTACTGATGGTCGCTAAAATAAGTGGTTTGTTGATTTTTTCTTCTTTTGGTCTCTACTCTCTAGTATGTAGTTGTAGATAGCACGTTTTTCTGTGTCTAGAAACGCTCTGTGTCAACTGTTTTCGTACCATGTACCCACAGTTTCAATGGTCAACATTAGCATGAGATTTCACATGCTTTAGAAATCTCACGTGTATGCTTTGTATGTCAAACTACGAGACTTTAAGTGTTAATGCTTGTAGATAGTCAGCCGTAATCAACGAGTGTTTGTCATTTGTTCATTCATTAACGTTCAGTGTTTCAATGTCATGTGAATTGGTTTTTGTACGATGCAAATTTTATTTCTTTTTTGGTACAAATTCTCTTTGCATGTCTAGCTTAATCGCTTGTCTATGAAAATTTGAGTGTATTGGTGCCTCATAAGCACGATCGGGGCACAAACAAAATTTGATGTCTCGTTTGTTGGTTTACGGACTTTTCATTAGACATTTTAATCGGCATGCTAGCTATTTTCCCATTCCCCTTGTTGGGAAAACAATGGCTATGTTGTTTTTATAAATTGGAGGTTCACACACTTACAAGCAATATTGATTACAAACAAGATTGAAGCCGCCACCTCTCATAAATACTAGTAGACTACAAAAACATCAATATTGCATGCTCTTGTTTCTTACGTGTGCAATGCCTTACCCTACTAATTGATTTGGTGTTGTATGAGATCATGTCATGTTAGTTGGTGCTTGGAAGTATATAATTGAAAGATTGTGAAGTATGCAAAATTTGGTGTAATACGAAATTATGTCATGTTAGTTGGAGTTTGAAAGTTTATTGTCGAATGATTATAAAAGGTGCAAATTTGGAACAAATGAAATATGAATTATCCGATTGACTTTCTCTTCTAATTTTAATTTGTATGTATTTAAAAAATATAACGAGGGTGGATATTAAAGAAAAAAAATTGTGTTTTGATTAAACAAAATCGTTCACATCACATGCATATAAAATGCAAAAGCATATAACATCTCTACACATTACACACAAAAACTAGAAATTTGTCATGAGCGCCAAGCAGTATCTATAAGATGCGAATGATATAACTTACATAAAGTTTGGTATAGTATTCGAAGGAAAAATGATTTCAAACATTTATTTGTATTTAAATTTGAATATAACCCTTGTATGGTGGTACCGCAAGAAATGAAGTGCCTAGGGAAATGAAATTATGGTTCGTTGTCAATTTGAAAACGATTCGACACACATTATGAACCCAATCTTCTTGGAGTGACACATTATCGAGGGCAGGGAGTTAGGTAAGGGTGTTAAGGGAAGTAGACCCCCGAATTGAAAGCACCTTGATTATCGTGTCAATAATGTTGTAATGTGGGTATAAGCCTAAGAGAATCACCATATCTCGTCACCATGAAATATTCATCTCACCGTACCACCAAATGATGGTTGCCTCCCCTGTTAATTATGATATCATAATAAGCCAAAAGCAAAAATGAAGCGTGTTAAATCATGTCACAGCCAAACTTCCATGTGCCATCCATTGTAACTTTTAGGACAAGTAACCTCGAAAATTAAATCATACATCATCCTACACATAAAAAAAGTCAACTTAAGCAAACCGATTCAGAGTCCTCAACATCTTCAACGGCCGTGCTAGTTACTTCTTCTCTAGTCATGGTAATGCTAGACACAGATGACCCCATGGCTTCATCATGATCACCCTGCGTAAGTATCTCTTTTCTTTTGCTTTGGCTTTGTCGCAATTTTCTCAACAACTCTGAAACTTCATTTTCATCACTTTCCCACATTGGTGATTCTTCAGCTTCTGTGCTCTTCAGTTCTTTCGGTCTGCTATACTCCCTAAAGTACTCTGGTATCACCCTAAGAGCAAGTGTCCTACAACAACATAGCAGAATCATAAGCAGCATCATGTAGATAAACAAGGACACCCAAACATAAAATGTCCACTTCCAAGTGTGAACCAATTGTTTGGCTCGAGGCAGTTGAGACTTCATTACGATCTCAGCTTCATATATCTGTGGCACAGATGACGTCCCTGCTCTAGGAGACACAGTGGCTTTGATTGTTTTGGTTCTTCGACTGTCCTCCTTGTGCTTCAATATGTTTATGGTGATCTTTTGGGATTCCTCAAATATTCCTAATAATATAGGAATGCCCATAATCAATGTCCGTGCAAGTCTGACTGGGAAGCTTCTATATCGTAACATGATGGGCTGGCTAGATTTCGTGATAACCTTTCCATTTGCTGATAGCAGTTCTGCACTCACCTGCAACATGACTCTTTGAGTAATAGAAACATGCCGATAGCATAGATGAGACGCTTTTATCCGCGTCAATAATGTTTTAATCCCTATAATTTTCATAAATAATTGACGTATATGTACCTTAGCTCTAGCCTGTAGGCACACATTGCCTCTTATTTACCAATAGAAGAGCTGACTGCTAATTTCGGAACATTAAGAAAATTAAATAATTTGATTAATCGTAAATATATATAGTTATACGAGCTTTTCGAAATATTTATCTATATAATATAATACAACTACAAATGTATCAGTTTAAAAAGTGAAGAAAGTAATTGATAAAAGTACATTGAGTAAATCAAATTTATTTTATTTACTCAATCTCCTAAAATTTAGTATATTTTTGGGAGTAAAAGTGTGAGTGGATAGTTCATATCTTCACCACTTAAAAGGGAAATTATGCTTAAACAATTACCATATCCGATAAAGTTAATACCATGATATAAAGTAATAATGCACACGATCGAGAATGTGATGTTTTGGGATAACATCTAAGATTAATTTTTTGTTCGACAGATTAAAGGAAAAAGGATTAATTTTATTCTTGAAGCACTGGCAAATCGTGATAGAGAAAACACATGCGAGATTTAATATTGGAAATCATATGAACTTGAAGTTACCATTTCTCAGAGTTAAAGCAAGGCAAAAATAATAAGATCATTAGTTGCAATCCGTGCAGCTGTTTTCGTTTATATGTTTGCTTAATCAAATTAATTGTCAAGGGTCATGGGAGGAAACACGGCCCACATAGCACATAATGCAAGTTAAGTGATAAAAGCATACCATTATGCAAGGGAGGATGTGCATGTAATGATACCTGAAATACGCCAACGTGGCGATTAAAGGTAGATTCAGGCATGAGAAGGACCAAGGATACATCAAAAGTACGGCCAACGGGAACAACATTAACATTGCGCTTGTTGTTGGCATCTAAAGGGAAGAGAGCGGTGGGGTGAGGAAGGGTATAATCAAAATACACCTTGTGGGTGACAGAGAGAGGCTCCTCCGCCCACAGATGAACCAACCCAACGCCCAGCAAAGCAGACACAAGGAGAAGCGACAACAGAAGCATGCACACAAAAGCTGCAGTAAGAAAGCCCAGGCCCAACCTCTTAAGTAAAAGGGACCCCTCCCTCTCCGAATTGTAGTGGGACATAAGTTTTGTAATCCACTTAGGTGGTTGTGGTGCTTGTGGTGGTGGTGGTGTTGGGGAAACTAGAAGAGGCGAGCGAAGCTCTTCGTGGTCGTCCATGTGGTGGGTAGCACGAGAGAAAGAATTGTAGCTAAGCTAGCTCAGGTGGGAGGCATGCATATATATGCATAATGCATGCATGCGAGTTCCGGCGACAACATAGTAATAAGACAGCTGCTGCCTCGAGCAGCTAGCCAGAGACACACGTGTCCTCCGCATGCCATGCATATGCTGTCGTGTCGCGGCAATGCCACATCAACGGTTCTTACGTGTCATGTCACTCCTTCTTGCATCACATTATCCTGTTTCTTACTTTCTTTCTTTCCTTTTCTTTGATACTCCTATAATAATTTACATGAATGAAAAAGGACACTGTTCTCCTATAAACTCCCCAAACACATACGCGCAAGTGACATTAAATCAAAATTAATTATGTAAGGAACGGTTAATATAACTCGCTGAAATTTAATTCTATGGAGCGTGGAAGGTATAAAATTAAACACTGTGATGCCAGCTATCCAACTTGAACTATTGTTCAGATGGCACATAAAAATGTATCAAATAAAAAAAAATCTTAACTTCGCTAAAAATAACAAAAATGTTATTCATTAACAATGAAACAATAAAATCAAATCAATGTTAAATCAAAAAAAAAAAAAAAATCAAATCAATGTTACATAAATAAAATAGTCCTTCTTGCACCTTTTACTATTCATTCATGATTGTTCCTCACTCGGTTTCAAATGTTGAACAAGAGAGATCAATTGATCAGTTTAAAGAGGCACATAACAATAAAAAATTTACCACAAAATTCAAGCGGAATAAGAAAATTTATAGTGACCATGAACAAGAATTGCCACTACACTCCTAAACCTCTTCTTTCTTGCCTAACCTATCACTGATTTCAAATAACTCGACTATTGCACTGACATTAAAAAACTACATACATGCATTAATGCCAGCAGGAGAGAAGCCTAGAGATTGAACGACTTAGACTGTAAATCTAGATGATGGTACCGCAAAATTCATACAGAAGTGGAAATATCTACATAACCCTTGCAATCACAACTCCATAATTATACAAGAAAATCCATCTGCTTCAAACTTTTCCTGTTAAATTTAGATGAAGCTATATACCTGCCAGGTTCCTCTCAGCACCTTTACTTTCATGATACATTCTAAAGAATCTAAACTATGTGGCACTGAGCTTACTAATATCGTTGGCAAATATAGTTACGTCTCTGGGGAGAAGCAGCCAACATGATAAGCTTGAGTAGTATCTGTATTTTGGTCTTTTGAGGTGATGGTTGACAACAATTTCGTAAAACAAAACTGCCAGTAGGGACGGTGGACGGGAGGTAACAGTAAAGCTGACTGTTTATCCATAGCAAGTAGCAGAGAACACTTACTGCAGAAACAGAAAAGTGCGATTCATAATTCTGATGACCACCGATACAGAAGCCCAAACAAAATGAAAACTGATACATACCCGCAAGACCGTGTAAAAAGGGTCTGGTAGCTGCAAATCCAGTGCTACAAGAAGAGAACCAAAAAGGTGAGAAAACGCTGGAGACATAGGTACAGCCACTGACCAGACCAAACTAAGTACTATCGTAACGCTGGAAACTTTGAAAAGGATAGTTTCAGTACCAATAAACAATAAAGAGATGTTTCAGCTTGGTTTCCCCGAAAATATTGTAGGGCTGTAGCTGCATATTCCTATGACAGAACCAAAAAGAAGCAATCATCAGAAAGACTGCATTAGAATTGCACAATAATTAAGTTTAAAACAAAATCTGTTACCGTGATATGTCTATACACATGATGAACTGAATAACCCCTAGCATGCACATAGCTTCCACCCTGTTAAAGATTATAGACAGTTAAATATAATGGAGCAAGGGACCAAGCGGCATAAGATGTTAGAATATATGTGGATGCGGCTTTAATACAGTACGGATTTTATTTGAAAACCAATAAACACAGAAAGTTTCACAGTTAAAAGCAGACATGCATATTTGAAATAGAGGATATAATATACCAGAAACATGACAAGTGGATTAACAAATGGGGATCTTTTATTTGGGCTCAAGAAACAACTATTATAGCTGTAACGAAGAACCACAAAAAGTCATGTATGTATCAAAAAAAGAACCACAAGTCCACATAAACAATGTCAATTATCATGAAAACCATCTCAGAAGTGAATATTTCAAAAATTCTGGAAGGTGCTTATAGACAACCAAGGTTTCAGTCTGAATATGAAGTTGTGACTAAAGAATTTGATAGAGTTGATTTTATCCAGGATAGCTTCAACAAAGATGTGATGGTAAATATTCAAAGTAAGGCAGAGGTCAGCGGCCTAACTCCTGTAGTATTCTAATCTCTAAACCTTCAATTAAAGTCATCAATGAAGTAAATACAGGATATGCAAAAGAAGAACTTTGAAAGCTAGACTTCATAAAAAGAATAGCAGCCTATTGGTTCTTTCCCAGCAATTATAGCTTAGGAGTGAAAAATTACATAGTCTCCAAATATAGCAGACATCAATAGTTGGTTGGTCAAATCATGCAAAGTAATCAAACAAAAATTGTGTACACGTATTCTCCAATGATAATAAAACAAGGACAAATCTCATAATAATAATCTCATGTGTACCTCATCTGGAGAAAAGAAAGCTACTGCGTCAGGATCTATGGAACCAGCAGGGTGTAAAGATACAACAGCTCTAAAGACAGATGGAATAAGCAACTCTATGACAGAAATTTTGTCTGCAGCACAAGCTCCAAATGATCCTGGCCTCAGGTTGTTTGATCCATGGAAATTATGTTCTAGAGAATTCTCATTCCGTGAAGAGGACAGTGAAGGAGCTCTTTCTAACCAGTCCAATCGTTCAAAAGTTAAAATTTCCAGATTTGACACTTCATTTTCCAAACGCTTTAAAACATCAGGTAATGTACTAACATTACTAACTTCATCTTTACAGTCCAACAAATTTTCCTCAGAGCCACAATGTTTCTTTGAAGGCGTTTCATTATTTAGAAGTCCATCATCAAGATGAGGGAAAAATCGCCTTTTTTGATCAGTAAAGGCTTTGAGAGCCAACCTGAAATCATCCAGAACTCTAAGTGTGCAACCAATGTAGCATAATTCAATAACACTAGACTAGAGGCCCTATTCATGAATCACATAGGCAAAAGAGTAGCACAAATAGGATGCCACACAACCTTCCTAAATAGCCAACAGTTTAAACATTTCAATGCTAGTTTTCGGAACCACCACCTAATATAAATGAGCTTCAGTGAGCAAGTGATCTGTCACTATTTGCCACCATTTCTAGGACAAAATCACCAAAGATTTTTCAAGAACTAAGCTTAAATTTATAGTATTCCAGACAGCTTAGGTATGAAACATATGTTCTAGTTCCCTCCTCCTTAACTCACCAAAAATCTATAATTTTCGAATATAGCATTCTGAATGGCATTACAAAAATTAAAAACCTACAATGTTCAATCAATTCCTTAATATTCCTGATATACAAGCCCTGCCAATGACTTGGATAGTTTCTCAGTTAATAACTAAGCAAAATTTCATAAATTCAGGTAATATAATTGCAGAACCAAAATTTGAAAAAAACAAGAAACCAAGTTCTGTCAACGGCAGAAGCGCCAGCTTGGCCAGCCAGCTGGCGTTTCCAAGCATAAGCAACTACAGCACCATCTGGACAAACCAAAGGCATATGTAGGCCCCACGAATTGCTTCTCGACCGAAGCGATTCATTCAGAACACCAGACTCCTCTAGCTGCCTTCCTACCAACACAAAACGAAACCCTAATTTTACAATCAACGCAAAAAAAAAACAAAAGAATCAGTAAGCGCGAGTTAGCAGCATACCGAGGGAGCGAAGGTCTTGGAGATGGCGGCGCACGGAATCATCCTCCTTTTGTAACTGGAGAGCCTTGGAGGACTGATGAGAGTGATTGGCGGCGAAGATAGCTTCGAGGAGACGGTCGCCGCCGATTCTAATGTCGGCGATGATTCTGGCGGCTTGGCGTAGCCGATCCATGGCTAGAGCCACCTGCTTCGGCGGAGCCTCCTCCGTGGAGGTTGGGCTGGCCGTTGGCGTCGGCGCCGCAGGCTGAGGTTGCTGCATTTGCATTGTTAGCCAGAGAGAGTGAAGAAATGAGAGATCGATCTTGCGATCTCAAAGGCTCTGGAGTTGGAATAGTGGAGACTGTGGAGCAGTGAAGTTTTATTGATTTCAGTCATCGAGGCCTATAGCTCCCTACTTTGCCTCCCATTACTGGGCCCAGCTGTTATAGGCCCATCTAAATACTTTTTTTTTCTGAGCAAGGCCCAGCTAAATACTACTGTACTCAATAGTCAATAGTACCTGTTTGTGTTTGGTATGCAGTGCTGATTTGGATGGACAGGGATGAGGATCATAGGAAAAAGGTGAGAATAGCCCAGCTTGGCTATAAGGGCCCATGTACTGTGTATCGTTAAAGTCTAGGAGTGACCTCTTTATTTTTAGGTTGGGCTCAAGCTTGGACTTACTTTCAACCTGTTTTGCTTAACAAGTCTAGTTTAGATTTGAAAACGAATGTCTATTCTTCATTTAAAAAAAAGAATGCCTATTTACCTGACCTATTAAATATTTTAGTATTATTGTATTTCCCTGGGCTCGCGGAACACTGGTTTGGGCCGACCCAATACGCAGAGAAGATGGACAAGCACCAGCGGTCACTTAGCAACGTGCAAGAGACAAAACATGAAAGCGGGTGTACGTGGAAGCAAGAGATGCGGGAGGTGGAAGACTGGACTGACATTATAAGATTGAGATGAGCTAACTGCCCGAGATCTCATGAGGGGATCTTGGGCTGAAGACCTGACCAAGATAACGACCTGATGATCAAACGGTTGTGAGAGGAAGACACCTGGCATAACCAAAGGAAAAATAAGTGGAAGCTGCGTAGACTATATAAGGGAGGTGGATTTATAGTGAGAGTCATCGAAAGAATTATAGAGAAAGAGAGTATTTACTTATTTTCTTGTATTGAGAGATTCCCCATTGTTTTACAACAGATATTCTTGAATAAAGCTTGCAGGTTCTATCAGTTCAATTAAGCTTATTCCTTATAATCCATCTTTTATTTCATAGTATCTTAATTATTCCATAGTATTTATTTTACCAAATTTCAGTTACACATTTACTAAACCTTGTTAGATTCATATCATATTAATTTTATTTAAGTTATTTAGATTACGCGAAATCTAGGTAACACAATTATATTATTATAATTAGTTGATTATGATTACTGAATGTTATTGGTTAGTAATTTTTAATATAAAATTACAATTATATCTAAATTTTATATTAAAGGAGAAAAGGGTTCATAAAAAAAAAAGAGGAGAAAAGAGAGATAGTGGAAAGTGACACTAACAATATACTCCATCCGGTCCTATTTATAAGTTGTCAACCGCCTAAATTGCACATACCAAGGAATGGAGGTTAATGGAAGTTGAGTCATTAAATTGGTCTTATTTTTTTTGTCTTTTCCATTTTTGCCCCTATCACCTTCATTACTATGACTCACTATCTCTTTCATCTTTATAAGTATACATGTGACTTTTTCATCTTCTCTCTCTTCTCATCTTCCAATATCCATTTTCCAATGTTAAGAGTATATTAGGAAAGTTATAATAAATGAGTTAGTTAATATTAGTTGGTAACTTATATTAAGGACCAAAATTTAGTGGTCGTTGGCGATTTATAAATAGGATCGGAGTACTAATATAGATTCGCGCCCCAAGTCCCCGAACTCAGCCTTCCAAACATATATATACACCATCGTCTTCCATTCTTCTCCTTTTACCGTCCTTCACTCTACTTCTAGACTAATCTTCTACCCCTCATCATAGATACGTCCTAGACTTGTGTAGGTCGCAATTCCGCGAATCCCAAAACCGAAACGGCCCAATACGAACCGCATCAGTTTTCCCGAGCCGGTCCGGTCCGGATTAAATAACCCTGAACCCTAGTTCCCGCGCTAGTTGTCACGGACTTGGTATTTTCAACCAACTGTCACGTGCGGCACTAGCAAATTTCCCTCTCTTGAATGCTAGTCAGCCTCTCTCTTAACTTACACAAGAAGTTAAGTACTAAGAAGGAACTTGGATCTCAAAGAAAAGAACTTGTATTGATCTTTCTCTTAATGATCTTACAAAGCTCTCAAACTTTGGATGATACAAATGAGGGGTGAGGAGGGGTATTTATAGTAGTTCCACCTCCTCAATGGATGGCTAGGATCTATTTGATCCAATGGCTACAATTAAGTCTCTAGAGTATTCTACTACTTTCTCTAAATATGTATAATATTCTAAGATATTCTAGAATAATCCTGAATACTCCAAGATTCTCCATAAAGCTCCACAAGCTTCTATAGAGTGCCACAAGCTTCCAGGATCTTCCAGATGCTTCCATAACCTTCTAGAGAATTCTAGATTATTCCACAGTGTTCTAGAGCATTCCAGAGGGTTCTAGAATGATCTAGAATATTCCGGACTGTTCCGGATAATTCTGGGCATCTCCGGAAATAATTTTGAGTGGTTCGTGACATTCTCCCCCACTCAATGTGGCGACGTCCTCGGCGCATCACTCCGGTATGCATCTTCTTTGCATCGGCCCATTTCTTCCTCTTCTTGGCTTCCTTGACCAAGTAAGCTTTTGCCAAGTTAGTCTTCTCATACCGTCCTTTAGCAAACTTGAATGTTGTAGGTGTCGGGCCTTTGTAACCACTGGCTAAGGTATATGGGGTCATTGGCTGTTTCCTTGTAGCCAACTTCCCAAAATTTGGAGGCGCCATGTGGTATGGTACCGCCGTTGGCGAGGTTGCATGAATTACCGACTTGATCTTAGGATCCACCTTTCTCTTAGGTGGTAACCTCTTTGGTAACTTTCGTGGCATCGCATCCTTGAACTCTTCAAGGATATGTCCAACATTTTTGGGGATATCCTCCATGTATGGGACATCTGTTACTTCCTTCAAGGCTGTGAGGTAGGTTGGCTGCTTCCCTGTGGTTCCCTTGGAGAGTTTCATCGCTGATATATGATTCTCTTGAAGTCGGGCTTCACGCTCTAAAGGTACTACACAGATGTTGCCTTCCTCCAAGATGCACATTGTATTTGCAAATGGGATGGGAACCGCTTTGACTTTATCGATGAATTCCATACCCAAGATAATTGGATGGTCATCCATAGTGACAACCGAGAAATCCATGAGACCGATCCAATCTCCTAGGTTCACCTTCACTTCTCTTGCAACTCCAAAGGTGGCCTTCGGCTCCGAGTTGACAGCCTTCAGCCATCCTTGCTTCTTCTCATAAGGGATCCCCATCTTCTTTGCCTCTTCTACTCGCAGAAAATTGTTGGAAGCTCCCGTGTCCACAAGTGCTTTCACGGTATGTCCTCTAATCTTAGTCTCCACAAACAAGCGCCCCTTTTCTCCGGATTTGGGCACCTCAACTTTAGCCTTGATGGCGTTAAGAAGTTGTAAGGATCCCACCCTCCTTTCTTCTTGCTCTTGCTCCTCTCTCTCAATGAGGGCAGAGAGCTTGGCCTTCTTTGGGCAATCCCTTGCCCTATGTGGTCCTTCGCAAAGGAAACACTTAAGTGGTGGGTGTTCCCCACTCTTGTACTCCTTAGCACCCTTGGGCTTATAGTTTGATTCCTTGCCTCGGTGGTACTCTCCCCCACTCTTTCCTTTGCCGCTCTTATCTTTTGGCTTAGACTTCTCCGGCTTCTTGAATTCGATAAGAGACTCGGCAATGGAAATAGCGGTGGTTAAATCTTGAGCACCACGTCTTTGTATCTCCAATTTTGCCCAAGTTTGTAAACCATCCATAAAACTAAAGAAAGCTTCTTTATCTGGATAGTCAGGGATTTCAAGGAGTACCTCTGTGAATTCCTTCACGTATTCCCGTATACATCCCTTATGTTGAAGACGTCGTAGCTTCGTTCTAGCCTCCTCTTCAACATTATTAGGATAGAACATCCTCTTGATTTCTCTCTTGAAATCATCCCATGTATCCATGGTGCATGTACCCTTCTCTATATCTCCTTGTCTCCTCCTCCACCATACCATTGCGGTGTCCTCGAGGTAGAGACTTGTCATATCTATCTTCAAGGCATCATCATTGATGACAAGCGCTCTGAAGTATTGTTCCATGCTCCATAGGAAATTATCAAGTTCCTTCGCACTCCTCGATCCTTTAAAGGATTTAGGTCGTGGAACCTCAACTCTAGAGGGAGTAGTCCTTACCTCGGACATTGATGGAACATCATGTGCAAGTGCCTTCTTGCACAATGTGAGCTCTTCCTCGGTCCTCTCCAACTTGAGTAAGACACCATTGAGCTCTTCTCGAAGCGAAGAAACTTCCGCCCTGTGAGACTTCTCCATGGAATTCCTTTGATCCTGACACTGGGCGAGAACTCTGTTGATGGCGGTTAGAACCTCCTCGCGGAACTCCTCCATGTTCCGTCCAACCTCCTCAAACTTTTCCTCCCCATCGACTATAGCCAACTCCACCTTGGCTAGCCGCGCCTCGAATCCTTCCATGGGTTCCCTCGAACGAGATCTCTGGCTCTTCTGTTTCTTCCCCACTTGAGAAATGTTGTTCCCGGTTTCCATTTCCCTCTTTGTTCCGACGAACCTTCAACCTTGTGCTCTGATACCAACTGTCACGGACTTGGTATTTTCAACCAACTGTCACGTGCGGCACTAGCAAATTTCCCTCTCTTGAATGCTAGTCAGCCTCTCTCTTAACTTACACAAGAAGTTAAGTACTAAGAAGGAACTTGGATCTCAAAGAAAAGAACTTGTATTGATCTTTCTCTTAATGATCTTACAAAGCTCTCAAACTTTGGATGATACAAATGAGGGGTGAGGAGGGGTATTTATAGTAGTTCCACCTCCTCAATGGATGGCTAGGATCTATTTGATCCAATGGCTACAATTAAGTCTCTAGAGTATTCTACTACTTTCTCTAAATATGTATAATATTCTAAGATATTCTAGAATAATCCTGAATACTCCAAGATTCTCCATAAAGCTCCACAAGCTTCTATAGAGTGCCACAAGCTTCCAGGATCTTCCAGATGCTTCCATAACCTTCTAGAGAATTCTAGATTATTCCACAGTGTTCTAGAGCATTCCAGAGGGTTCTAGAATGATCTAGAATATTCCGGACTGTTCCGGATAATTCTGGGCATCTCCGGAAATAATTTTGAGTGGTTCGTGACATAGTGTTCGCCGCCTAAAACAGACGTCACATCTTTTCGCCGCTTCACTTTCATGTTTCATCTTCTCCTAGTTGTCTTCTACGCTTCCCTCACAATCACACAGGTACTTACTTCCTCTTTCCTCTTATCATCTCTCTCACGATCACCTTATTCTACTTATTTTCGTTTCACTCTCTTGAAAGCCTCATTAGTTGAAGGCTTCAGCTATTTTAATCGGTTCGTTTGGATATTTTCAGCGCAGAGTTTGGCCCCAAAATATGACTAAAAAGCATGGACTCGACTGGAAGGCAAAGAAAAAGCATGGACTCGACTGGAAGGTTACTTAAACGCATTATTAGTATTCCTCTCTTTCTAAATATATGATTAATTTCCTAATTTGATTAGAATAAATATGCTAGTTAAGCTAGTTATTAGCACATAATACTCCTTCTCTTGTTTATTTATTATGCTTATTTATTATAGATAAGCATTATTAAGCTTTATTTGTGAAAAATTAGAAAGTTGCCTATATTTTGGAACAAATTGAAATTGGAAAGTGATGTTATATTAGGGACGGAGGGAGTAGTATTTAGTTAAACTTACTCTCAGTATGAAAATTCTTTGATTTCTCATTGACTGTACAATTTCAGAAAATTAAGCACAAGATAGGGAAGAAACTGCCACCACCTCAGAATTCTACAAATACTGAAATTAAATCCAAAGGTACTGCATTTTTCAGCTCCAATTTCTCTTTCTAGGTCTCATTGTTGGTATCACTGTTCAGTTTTAGGTATGCTTGTTAATAATAGGTGTCTTTGAATTTGGAAAGTTACGCCTTTGGCTGATGCTTCTAGTTCTAAGTGACTTTACATGAACTAGTTTTGTGCTTACAAACGTTTCTGGCAGCCATTATTTTGCCTGAGCAGAGTGTGGCATCAGAGAAGGCAGGCTTAGCAGTAAACAAGAAAGGTTTGACATTGAAAGAGCTTCTTCATCAAACATCCCATCACAACCATAAAGTTCGAAGAGGTATGTCCTACCAGTGTCGGCGAACCTAAAAAGAATACTAGTATTGCGTTTGAAGCTGAGTTAATGTAGAAAAGAAAAGAAGACGTTAATGATTCAACTGCACCAAATTAAGCTGAAATTAATACTACCTCCGGTCCTAAATATAAGACCTAATTGACTTTTTTTTGGAGAGGTTAAGGTTGCGAAATAGGCTATTAAATCATGACATATTTGATATATTTTTAGAGTATACATTAGTTTATAGGTAAAATAAACTAATCTAGGGGAAAAATTAGGTAAATCAATTTATAATTAACTTATTTTGCTTTTTTATAGGATTTTCTAAAAAAGTCAATTAGGTCTTATATTTAGGACCGGAAGGAGTATATGGGAAATGATAATGAATTTGATGTCGCTAGTTAATTGTTCACTTGATGTGTAAATTGATGGCACATTATGATTGTTGCATGTATATGAATGACCTTAGCTCTTTTGAATCATCTGATTGAAGCGTTCAGCTTTTATTATTTTTATTTTACTTACAAGCCAATCAATGCTAATATATGCTAATTCTTCCCCCTAACCTTCCCAAAATTCAAAGATGCATTGACGGGTATCAAGGAACTGTTCATCAAACATCCAGAAGAACTGAAGTTGCACGCGCATGCTGTTGTAGAAAAACTTCGTGAGCGCATTAGTGATGATGTTAAAGTGGTCCGAGATTTACTTTACGATCTATTTAAGCTAGTTATCTTGCCTGGCTGTGAAAAGGTATTTGTGACGTAATTCTCTTCACTATCTTTTCTTTATTTTTGGGATTCTAAAAACTTACATAGTTGCATATCCTATACCTGTTTGTAGCAGTCTTTTTTACTGCTCTTCTCAATCTTGGTTCTAGATATATAATATGTTTAACCTTTTTGAATCTTGCAGTCATTGTATTAATACCACTGCGCACCTTCCCTCTCCATGATTGATTTACTTTTTGTATTTATTTCTCTGTGTTTTGTAGGATAACCCAGAGGTGCTTGTTTCCCTGATGATGGCTTACATTTTTAAAGCAATGACACATTTATCGATTGACATACGGCTCAAAGCTTTTGAATTCTTGGATCTTGTTCTTGAGTTTTATCCACCTTCCTTATCTTTATATGCAGAGAAGGTGACACCATTTTTCTTTAAAAGATATATGGGAAATTTGAGGTCCATCTGCATGTACTCTTTGTTGGACTTGGGAATGTTAAAGTGCTTTTTCTAGTGCTGCATTGGCAGTGGGCTCCTTTAACTTTTTTGATATTCCTGCATTGAGATATTGATTTCTGCATCTGTTGGTGCCAATATTAATCTGTTTGCTCTTTGTGTAAATTGAAATAGTTCTTTTGGGGCTTTGTATTTATTATTTTGTTGGTTGCATGAACAGATTTTCCAAAACTATGATGATATTCTTAGGAAGAGCCAGTGCTATTTACATGACAAAGGGAAACTGAAGGTTGCTCTTCTTGGGTTGGTTCGCTGCTTGTCACTCCTGCCATGGAATAAACAAGAAACTGACGTGCATGATAAGGTATCTTGTTTTCAATTAAAACAATGCACTCTATGTTTTGCTAATTCTATTTGTAAAGTTGATTGTTGTTGGCAATGTAACAACATGCTTGATTGTCTATTTGCACATTGAAAAGTGTATATGAAGTGTATTATTTGTTTATCATTGTACATATAAGTTAGACCCCTTGTATGGATGCGTGCGCATACTTATTTCATCATATCATGCAGATTTGTAATGTTGGCGTGTAGAGAATTTGGTACTTGGTGCTACGCAAAATTCATTGAAATAATATATTATTTTGCACAATGAATATTATTTTAGTAAATGATTGGTGTTGTTCAAAATCCAATGAAATTAAATATTGTTTTGTACAATGCATATTATTTAAGTAAATGATGTATATGAATTTTTTTTTTTTGCACTCAGCTTCTGAGATTACATTTGGTTACTGTTTTTGACCAAGTCAACTATTGCTTGCTTTTGTTCCTCAATAATTTCTATGGAACTTTTGTTGATTTATCTGCTGCTTCTGGCTTCACTAACTTGTCTCTGATGATTTCTGTAATTTCAATAGAATGATACTGGACAAAGGGTATTGCATGCTTTTGAGGATGACATGCTTGAAAGATCCACTGGTAAGGCGTAATAAATTTTAAAACAGATAATTTATACACTGATGTTGTTGAGTTTGAATGGTTTTTATAGTATAGTAGTTATTCAATTTGTAGATTCTGTATACTTTATATTCATTTGAGATACTTATGTCTGAATGTCCTGCTTTATGCTTCCTCTGTTTATAGGATTTCCTCAGGTGATAAATAAACTGAAGGATCTTGTGCCTGTATTACTAAATAGTTTCCAGGGATTTATTACTCAAGCTCGTGCTTCCCCAAAACTTGATGGGACGTCTTCTTCTTGTATGGTGCTTATACTCAATTGCATAGATATGATTATCAGGTCCTTCATTCATGGGAGCAGCGAGGAGCTGGCAGAATCCCAAAGCTCTCTCGGTGACCATGGCGTGATGTTATGGGAAAAATCTATCTCATCCTTAATGCTGATGAAGTTATATTCATTGTTTCCCCTCTATCCTGTGCATGGTCATTCAGAAAAGGTACTTATTTTGTGGGTTTGTTTTCTAAATCTTTTCCTTGGGAGGGGAGGTTTGTTGATCTAACTTAAGGTGCGGAAGATAAAATAAAATTATTAGGAATGACTTGTTTTGTTCTTTTGCTCAGCTAAGATTTAATGAATGATGATTGTGTTGTGTTGCTCTACTACAAAAGGTTTTTGATGGATGCATTTTTGTGTTTCTTTTAGATTTCTGGTTGGCCTCCCAACAATTTGCCGAGTTAGTTATTTATTATTTAGTTATGTACAAATTGAATTGCTATATTCATGTTATAAATATAATACATACTTGTTTGGAGTTTTTTTTTATGTATAATATGCCTTTGTACATCTATCACTCTCATGAGTGGTTAACTCAATTGTATTGTATTTTTCCAAACTCAGTAAGAAAATGATACATAGATCATAACATGATTTAGCTCTTTTATTTTGCAATCAACACTTTCATACTAATTCTTCCCATACCCATTGTCGTATTGAAATATATTTACTATAGTATTTTGCCTAGCTTATCCTTCGGATTTAATGGATGTGACCTTTTCAAATTGAATCAAATTCATATGGTGTTAGATCTTTTTCTTTTTGATAAAAAAGAAACAAAACAAAATAACTAAAAAACTAACTAACCAATTACATCCACAACTTGTTTTCATATGGTGTTAGATCTTGTGACTGTGTGGATCTGATTTATTTTACATTCCGTTTGCAGGAATATGATGGATACCTTGAACTTAATATGGTCATTGCGAAGATTTTTTTTCAGCTTAATGAATGGATATGTATTCCTCTTGATTTGTTTAAGTTTCTAGAATTTCTGGAAAATGCACTGCTCAAGAAGGTTTGAAAGATGGATCAATAACATTTTTGAAATTTGAGCTATTGAATCATATAATTTGAAATTGGTTAAATTTGTTCCTATGTAGGTTTGTGTAACTTCACAGTCAGGTCATCCTGTCTGGGAAAAGTGTTTGATCCAACTCCTTCCTTTTATTCCTAAACTTATTACGTGTGAGTCAAGTGATTGGACACCTCGTCTTCTTCAGGTTTGGCACGTGATTATAAATATTCCTGTTATTTTTCCTTCTTTATGTAACCTGTATGTTTTGATAACACTTATTGAATGTAGGCATTCACTCAAACATTCAGGGAAAGCAAGCCAGCTTCTTCATTGAAAATTGCTTGCCTTTCTGCAATTCATGATATGTTAACTTCTGTGAGTTTGTCTTCCTTTTGTACATAATAAATACTTTAAGTTGGTTATTTATGGATAATCAAATGAAAGCATTTTTCATAAAAAAAATGAAAGCAATTAATACCTTTAGTTTAAGTGATTTTTTTGTTTTTTTTTTTTTTGGTAAAAATTGTAGATGGAAAATAAACTTTATCCACATGCAAGCATTCCGGAACTTCTTGAATTTGAAGATGCTTTGGGTGCATGGATGAGAGAGCTCCCTTTGCTGCTTATCCAGGTTGGTGACAAACACCCAGCATTCTCACAGGTAATCTCTGTTCTCTAAATAAGTGAAGTTTTCAAATGCAGCTTGTTCTTAAATCTCCAGTTTACTATCTATATTTAGCCTTTAAACACTATGTCCATTCAGGCTGTGGTACGTCTTCTACATCGTTTTGGACAGAGTCCTTTGAACTCATCACTTCGTTCTGTATATAACAACATGGGGAACTCGTTGCAGGAGTTTTACTGTACATATCGGGAAGGTAAAAAAATTAACTAGGTATGTTTGGTATATTGCCTATACTCTTATTTTCTAACTTCTCATCACATTGCCTTTCCTTGTTTCAGGAAATATATGTTATGGTCCCTTCATCAACCTTCCAAAAGAAGTTCAAGAGCTCTCTTTGTGTTGTGTTTACTATTTCTCTCACTTGTATCCAAATCTCTTAACGTCAATAACTCATTGCTGCCTATGTATGTATTTTTTGTCCTTGGTAATATTATAACTGGCTTTCCTTTTTGAAAAATATTTTTTCCATTGTTTGATCTCTAATCAAGTGGGGACTAAAATTGGGTTGACCCTTTTTTATCTCTAATCACAAGCATAACAATTAGTGTTTTTAGTGCTGTCCATTAGTAGATTAGAATTCCAAAGTTATACGGCACTGTTCTCTCAATGCTGCACTGTTGTGTCTAACTACCTGTGTTATCTATGCCTGTGGCCCTTTTTTTGGTTACATATGCCTGTGGCCTTTTTCTGCTGGGTACTTGTGTATTTGTGAATTTTCATGTGTTTGTTGCTTGTTGAAAACTTGAATATATGCTGTGAAGCACTTGTATTTTTTTTAAAGATCAGTTCCATCAAGTAAAAGTATTTAGGCCTTTTCCAATCTTCGCACTGCAGATGTGGTTTGAATTATTTGAAATGCACTATTTTAGCATGAAATCAAATGTGGGAGATATATAATATTTAGCAAGTTAATGTGCCGACTAGAATTATTTTTCAAATTGATAAGTTATGACAATTAGTCTTACCGTTGTACAGTAATTACGCTAGCTATTGGCGGTCTACAATATGCCCAATGCCATTAAACTATGATGATTAGGAACAAACGCTTTGACACCTATGCATTCATTTGTCTCTCTTGTTGCAGGTCCTAATCTAGATCCTCATATGTTATTTCGGACAATTGATGTTATTGATTTAGCATACAAAGCGGGGCATATTCATATAGGCGATCACTTGAGTTTCTTCATTACCTTGCTAGCAAGGTTTAAAGTCTCTCATGGTAAGCTAGTGACTTATATTGTGATTGGCACCCAAGTGGAGTTATATGGTAAACTCTTTTGGGCTTATGGTTTATTTGGGGGATAATCTAATGTAAATTTCATCTCCTTAGTAATTACTAGATAATAACAACTTTGGCATAACATGCTTTATATATGTTAATATGGAGCTTGTGAAATCATGAAGATGAAGAAAATGTAGCTTGTTACTGGTCATGTATGTTTGAATTGGTAGGCAGGTAATACTGCCCCACTGGTGTTTTAGGGTAGTAATCTAGGATTGTTGAATTAAGGAATATCATCTTTTCAACATATCTTGTATAGTTCTCCAATGTCAAATTTTAATCTGGCGCTGTTGTTGATTGAATTTTGTAGAAGTTGTTCTTCCTGGTTTAGCTAATGATCTGACTTTCGAAACGTTCAAGAAAATTACAAGTGTAGTTTGTTCACGTTTAACCATGATGGGCGATAACTCTCTTCTTCTACAAATAATAGAGGATGTGATAGTTAATCAGATAGTAAGTTGATTTAATTTTTTTCCACAAGCTTTCTTTTGTATGAGTCCTCCTTTTTATATTTGAAGTACTTATCTCCATTCATGGATATTCCATGAATAACAATCTCTCACGCTTTAATTTTGTGCCACAGCTGCTAAAGCCCCCACTGGTTAACAGATGTTCTCTCCTAAGAATGCTGGTAACAGTGGATGTTAAGCCTACGATGCTCTCTGAGAAAAGTATTGACATTTTGGGAGGTTGTCTTTCAGAATATTTGATTGATGTTGTACAAGTGAGTGTAATATTTAAATTTGACAGCTGGTCAACCTTATATGCCAGAACTAAGTGGGCTTTTAATTATCATTACTTATTGATTATAGATTTCAAAATCATGCCTCTCATTGTAAGTTATAATATTTATTATTTTTTTGGAAAAAAAATAAGAGTCTCCTTAAAATGAGCAGAAAGTCAATCAAGATATGCAGGGTTTGATGAAGTATTTTCTATCTAACCTTTCATTTTTCTTTGGTTCAGGTCACTTCTCTGTTTTAGTAATTTTTATTTGTAATTATAGCAAGTAAATTATAGATCACAGTTGGAACCAGAGAGACAATTTCATCTGAGATTATAGTTATTTCTGATCTGTGCTTATTTTCCACGTCTCTGCCAGTATTGTCTTCACTCGTTTTTCATCCCCAGTTATCTTCTTTGTTCCTTGATTGATTATGATTTAACTGTGTTGCAGTGCATTTCAGAAGATGATGACAAGCACACCCTGTCCAATCAATTAAGCATGCTGCGCTTCTATGTGATTCCTTGTTTTCTCTTGTTTGATCGGTGCCACATGATTATGGGTCTTGTGTTGAAGAGCATGAGATTCACTTTAGTAGGAAGTTTTTCAGGAATTTCTGATACATGTCTTCAGTCTAGAAAGGCTTTCTACAACAGAGTAAATGCGGCTGCTTCTCTACTTTCCTTGATGCTCAAAGATCGTAAATTGCAGCAGATATTGTCTTCATTCAAGGAAGATATGGATAACATATTGCAGGTTTATTTGCAGGTTGGTTTGTGCATGATATTACAATAACTTATCCCATTTTGGCTCAAGATGTTCAGTTTTGTTGACTGCTACTTCGAATATGTCATTTTTGAATATTAAATATGTGATGATAACTTATAAATGATAGGGTACCGTTTGTATTTTATATGGGTAACATAATTTCTATGATGTTAAATTTTGACTCTTTTGAGGAGGTGTAAATGAAACCTCCAAGCATCTTGGGTGAGTGTGTATAAGTGTGTATAACTTACCATAGATACCCTAGCATTCCAGATGCTTGGATACAGATAATGGTGCCACAGCCCCTTAAGACAGTTGATGTCGAAACCTGTGCTTTTCTACAAGCTTTCTTTTTTTCTACTTACTTTCTTACTTTCTTTTTTAGTATGCAGTTTAAGATAATGTCTTTATCTTTTTATATGATATTTTAGTCTTCTATCTACTCATTCTTTGTTTTGGCGCAGTTATTAGAAAATGTCAATGTGGGAATTGAAGGAATAGATAGATTACGTCGCTCATTTGATCAACTTAAACGTTTAAAAATCTCATTGCCGTAAGAGACACCGACAGTATGGCAAAAAGTGTTTAGTGCTAAACAATCAACTTGTCCATGTGAGTATTCATACAGTTGGACATATTTTTCTTGAGACGTCTCAGTCATCCATATTTTGGATTTCAGAAATGATGTGCATGCATGTATGCAAGTAAAATGCTTCTATTTCATATTGAAATGGGTGGAATTTCTTGTTCTTTTTTCTCAGTTGTTTGTTTAAAGGAGTCACATAACATCTACACTTACTTTGCTGAAATTGAAATCATGACGCCCCTCAAAAGAAAAATCTTAAAATGTTGTATTGTTTGTGCAATACTATAATTTAGTCACTGCAACTTCCCCATCAAAGTTTTGCACTTAGCTCATCAGATGTTATGCTTTGACGATCATTGTCTCTAAATATGAATTCCATTATATGTCTAAAATTGGTATGTATTTTTTTGGGGTTCGGGGAATAGCTGCGCATATAGTAGTTATGATTTCCTATGACCTATTCTTTCAGAGATGGTGGGCATGGAAATCTGCTTAAATCCGCAGAAGGATGATGAGCACTGAAGATTGTGAGATAATGCTGTATTCATTCTTTCATTATTAAACGTGGCAAAACTTCCATGTTTTCCTCTCAAATGGTAGTTTTGCTGACTAGTTTTATAATCTGCTTTACTTGCATGGAATACTGGATGACAAATGTGGAAAGGGCAATGCGGGATGTGTTCATTTTGAGTGATGATGCATTTTATCCTATTAGGGATACAACAACGTGGGTTGATGGCTTATTTTTTTTTTTTGAGTTTATAATCCGGTATCCTGGGCCAGCTCCAATGTCACGGGGAACTCAACGGGCTCAGACTAATCCAGATCCGCACCGGGACCTCCACTTAAGGGTAAAGTGCTGGCCAAGGGGCAGACTGCATTCCCAGAGCTCGAACTCGAGACCTCTGGTTAAGCGGTGAAGTGAGGTAACCACTACACCAACCACGCTTGGTTTGGGTTGATAGTTTATTGAATGCACTTGACTGCGTCTGCCCAAACATCAACAGGAATTAATGTAGACGGCGAAATGACGAGTGAATGAACGGATTTCAATCTCCAATTGGAGAATCTACACAATAGATGTACTCTTCGATGAATGAATGCTTTTAATATTTATAGGGATTACTGACAGATAGCGTTAGTCGATGTCCATTTTTTATGGTGAGGTTATCTTGTATGATGTAATATTTGATATAATTTAATATGAGTTCATTATCTATTTATAGAAATATATATGTCCAATATATTGATTGAGCCTATGAGCTACCAGAATTTAAAGTGTCATAGCCGGACCATTATGAACAATAGAAAAAGCCCACCGAGGAACTGCTTATTGAAGGAAAGTTCTATCAGTATTCACGTTGTGGGTAGAATGATAGTTGATTACTTGATACTTTCCCGAACCAATAGTGAACACAACAACTTATGAAACCCAAAATGAACTATTAGATACATGATATTTGAAACACAGGCTGATGTACGGCATAAACGGAAAAAACTGCAAGTGCTTGTCTCCAATTTTACCCAATGCATTATCGTTAAAAAAAATATGTGAATGCAAAAAATTCAATTTAACACAAATGTTGAGATTTGCGAGCACTAGTTTCGCTGAACAATACATTTCCAATACAAACTTAATAAGGTAGCTCAATATCAATATCACTAGTGTTTGAATGGGTCACTCCAATACACTGCCAACTCATTATATTGCTTAATTCTGTGTGGTAATTCAAACATTTTTTTGTTCAAAGTGTGGTAATTCAAACATTACTGTTTGTCATAACAGTTTTCTAATGCCAAGTATAACTTTTGAGGCTAAAATCCTTGTATACTATCTTGCTGTACAGTATACATATTTTGATTCTTTTTTACAAAAACAAAAAAAAAACAAGTTGAAATCATTTATTATTGATAAGATCAATAAAATTTTCCATTTTATCTTTACTCATTTATTATACATATTTTCTCTCCCACCTTTACATATACTAATATATATGAGGGCATAAATAAAAAGCATTCATTTATTATTTTGGTTCTTGCATGATACCTCTTATATTTTAGACAAAAAAAAAATCATATTATCTCTTAACATAGATAAGGACTTAACCTCACAATATTATTAAAACAAATTAACCACGCACCTTTATTTCCACAGTCTCTTTTTTGCTTATTTTTTGCCACATCCCTCTCTTATTTATTATGAATGTTAGCTAAATAGTTAAAATCACACAATATTATTAAAACAACTTAACCACACACCTTTATTTTCACGGACTCTTTTTTACTTATTTTTTGCCACATCCCTCTCTTATTTATTATTGACGAGCATTAAAATGTGAATAATTTAGGGACACGTGAGGAAAAAAATAGAAAGATTAACAAACTCATCTCTCCAAATAGATTTTATATTTAAAAATGGAGTGGGTAATTTGATTAATGTCACACACTTCTTATATAAATTCATTTCTATCCTAAATGCCATTATTATTAAATTTAATGCTACAATAATAGCATTGATGTATTTTAGCCATAGATTCATTCATGTCTATGCATGCATGCACATCAATTTATTATAAACATATTGTTTGATACTGGAAAAAAAAATATATAAGAGTTCAAAAATTCTGGCAAAAAAATATAAGAGTTCGAAAATTAAATGACATAGTTTCAAAAATAGTTAAAAAAAATCATGTAAGGATCACTGTTTTTCAGCCATGTCATTGTTTTAAGGGAATGAGTAAGAGAAAAGTTTGAAGTGTTACATCAACATTGGAGGGTAACAAATAACGCCTTATACGAATTTGATTAAATGTAAATTGAAAGAAAAATAAAATATAAAAATTGAATTAATTGATTGAGGAAAAAAAAGGTGAAAAAACATTTTAAATGGGAGGTAGTATATAACTAGTTATAACTTCACTTGCCCAAGGCACACACATATATTTATTTGACCCTAATAATCATGAATATGTTTTTGGAATAGTATATAGTTGAACATGTCTGTAGAGTTGTCACTTACTCACTTGCATTAACAACAAAACCACTTACTATATAAAAGCGTATGACACTATGACCTCACATCAAGCGATTAATATTGTGTAATGAGTTATACTCCCTCTAGTCTTAAATATAAGATATAGTTAACTTTTTTTAAAAGATTAAGGAAGTAAAATAGGCTAGTTAACTATAACATATTTGATATTTTTTTAGATTACCTATTAGTTTATAAATTAAATAAACTAGTTTAAAGAAAAAAAATTCGATTAATTAATTTACAAGTGACTTATTTTACCTTTTTAGTATTTTCCAAAAAAGTGAACTCATAAGTAATATATTTATGACTAGAGGAATTGTTTCAAATTCATTTTTCACCACATTCTGTAGCGAGTTTATGGTTTGTAGCATATTCATATTTGAAAGATATCCAGGAGAAAAAAAGCAATTATCAAATACTCCTATATATAAATAATTAATGGGTAATATTAATGTTGTTTCCATAATTATCATAATATAATGTTGTTTCCATAAGAGTAGATCAAGTATCCATATATATCAAAGTTCGGGAGAATGTCGAAATCCAGATTAATTAAGAACACTTATGGTAATACTTTATATTACTGCTTTCCATTATTACTATTCCCCTTATAGAACACCATTTTGATCGAACCATAGTTTACTAATATTAAAATGAATATAAGCTTCTCACCAAAAATAATGAATATAAGCAATATGTAGTAAATGTATATTTTTTCTTCTGTTAAAGTGCCCTTATTCGAGTAAGTAAAAGTGCTGGTAATGATGAAAGAGAATGTATGTATTGTGAAAAATAATGAATGAACAAAATGGATGATAACACATTAATTACTTAAACTAAATCTTATATGACATTTTATATTGAAAAATGGTAAATTAAACCAATTAAAAGAAGAAGCTTACCACCAATCCCTTATATCAATTAGTTATGGGATGATATTGATGAGTTTAACTACTTAGAGGTAGTGAGGTTTCTCCCTCTCTCATTGTGGGATACATTCTCACCACAATATGGATTAATCACTTAATTATTACTGAGGGCGGATTTAATAAATTTTTAAAAAAGAGGACCTTATATTTAGTCCGGGAGTATTTTTAAGAGTTAATTCCACACATTAATATATACCTTAGCTTTTACCATTGGAAGTTTTATCCTTATGAATGAAATGTAAGTTTTGCACTTGTAATATATAAGCTTGTTGATTTTTTCTTATTTAAAAAAATATTGAAGGAGATTGTAGAGTGTACTGAGGAATGGATGGGTGAGTTACTTCCTCCATCCCAAAATTTCCAGTAGTATGAGGTCCTCTTGTAATGACTTTCTTTCATGATACTCCGATCCCTCCGGTCCTAAATATAAGACCTAGTTGACTTTTTTGAAAAATCCTAAAAAAGCAAAATTAGTCAATTATAAATTGATTTACCTAATTTTTTTCCCTTAAACTAGTTTATTTAGCCTATAAACTAATGATTAATCTAAAAATATATCAAATATGTCATAATTTAATAACATATTTTGTAACCTTAACATCTCCAAAAAAAGTCAACTAGGTCTTGTATTTAAGACCAGAGGGAGTACAAGGTTTATTTGACTTTGTTTAAATATTAAATACATTTTCTTCTATTTTATTCGTGAATTAATTTCTTTTACACATTCTCTTTCATTTTTTTCGTAATTATATCACATCTATTACTTATCCATGAAAAAGGACCCTATTAAAAAATGATATATTTTCTATATGGTTATTGTTTTTAACAACGTGATTTGATTAAAAAATCTCATATTATAAGACTAAGAGTATAATGTTGCCAAATTTTTTCCATGAGTACATAGTAAAAGGTGAGTTACTATAACACTCCTTCCAGTCCAGTCCAATCCAGAATATAAAAGCAAAAATTTGAATGGTTTTGGTCTAATCTCACATTTTTTCCTCATTTAATGTGTGTTTTTCTACTTTGTCCCTAACTTTCTTTATTAATGCTTATGTATCTCTATTTCTTAAATTTGAATGGTTTTGGTCTATTTATTAATGCTTATGTATCTCTATTTCTTAAAAATATCATAATAAATGTGGGTAATATTGGGGAAAAAAATATTCACGCAAGACACCCAATTAAGAAGCCTGTTTTGACAACTAAATTAAAATTTTATATGCCTATAAGGGAGTAAAAAATATGAAAATATATATATATATATAGAAAGTAAAGAAATAATAAATGATTTTGTCCAAAAAGAAATAAAGAGTAATGAATGCTGTGTATTTATTATAGGGTTAATTAATTAATAATGATATTGGGTTACACGTTGGGAGATATACTATCAATTACACACTGCCTTTTCTTTTGTAAAGACAATATTATGAATATTTTCCCCCATTTTTGCAAGTGGATTTTCCTTATAAAAGGCAGCATTGCTAAACATTGCTCACATCACATTGCCCTACTGTCTCATTGATCATCAGTGCCTCTTTTCTTGAGCTCGTAACCGCATAGTCGTCTCTTCCCCCTCGTCTTAGTCAAAGAAGTCACTCTTCACTTCACTTCACTTCACTTCAAATCCTTCTCTTCTAACTCTGAAATTATAATTATAATGGCGGATAACTACTGGTACCCTCCTTATTATCCCCGCGGCTACTACTGCTATCCTAGCGAATTCGACCCCTCCGTCCATGTCTATTATCCCGATCCATATTTCCCATACTACCCCCCAGTTCCTCCCCCTGGCTATACTTTTTATCCATTCCCACAGGTATATATGTTTCGACTTAAATATAACATACAGATTTCGATCCTTTTCTAGCTACCTTTTAACTTCAATCTTGCTTTTCTGTTTCTTTTGTTTCTTGTTTTAGTGCTAACACTTATAAACTTCTCCTTACAGCCAGCATATCCATATCAATATCCACCATTTCCAGCTCCTCCTCCGCCGCAACAGGTGACCTGCTCGGTCTCTTCCTACTTAGCCCCAATCTGGAACCAAGCCTTTTATTTTCTGAGTTTTGTCAATTATTTTAATAATGTATGTACTGTGCATGCTCTATATATGGTTTGGTGCTTCTTGCACAACACTGTATAATTTTGTCAGTGTACATGAAATGACTTCTTTAATTACTCTCTAGCTAGCTATAAAATTAATGGTTTGATAATTGATAAGAATAATGGTTTATATATATGTGTGTATGCATATATATGTGTGTATACTTTATTCTTGAACTAAGTAATGGAAAGCCTTATATCAAAAAAAAAAGTTATGGAAAGCCTTGTGATTTAATTTGATGTTATAGCAAGCGCATGAAATGGCGGCCATCCCTATGGGTATGCCAGTACCCGCTGGTCCGGTACCGATGCCAATGCTGGTGGGGCAGCCACCACACTCTCAGCCACCACCAGTTCAGATGGATGTGGACCCATGTGAAGGAACCGGTGTGTTTCACCCGCACGCTAACCGGTCATATAGGGCTAGAAGAAGACGGGGTTAGTAGTGTTGTTACGTATCATTTCAGAATTTTATATACTTAGGAGTATTATTTTTATTTGGTTAATTGTCTCACTCTCACAAACTAAATCTCATTTGTACTGAATGAACAATAATGTATGTATGGTGTGCAGAGCTTGCGGCTTCGTTAGAAAGAGGAGGGAGAAGAAACAGACAGCAGCGTAAAAAGGACGCGGAAAGAGCTTCCACTAACAATAACACGACAAATGGGACGACGTCGTCGTCTTCACAAAATCAAAGTAAAAACGCTCAGAATAACACAACTTCTGAGACGACGTCGTCTTCCTCACACCGAAGGAAAAGACGTTAATATACTAGTCAAGCCTGTCATCTTTAAAATGCCTCTGTTTATTAAGTGACCGAACAGCAATTTTGATTCGTCTCTCTTTTGTTTCATGTTCAGTTTAAGTCCTGGAATGTATGTATAATTCTGTATTTGGGAAATTTATGTCTGTTCTTATCTTTTCTTCACCTCTTGTTTTATCTTTCGTTTCTACAATTTCTGTTCGTACGCGCGTTATGACAACTTTTTTTTTTATTTCTTAGGAAGATTCTTCCTTAACATGAAACGATGAAACAAGTAATTAACTCGGCGCCAGCCAATTCTTGGGTAGCCAGTTGTTTACATGGCTGATTGAAACCAACTGCTTCATTTCGGAAAGCCATCCAGAAATAAAAAGCATGGAAGCTAAGCTAAGCTACGGTTTATATATCCTTTAATTTCTTGCCTTCGTTTGCCACTTCCATGAATAGAATTCCCACACCATATGCATTAACTGGATTTTATGCATTAACCGGATTATTTTGTTGTTGGTCCATTTTGGTAAAAATTATTACGGATATTCATTGCTCAAACAAGATTTGAAGTACTGGTTGGAGGAAAGGAGCCTCTCCGTCTAGGAAAGAATCAAAATGTGTGAAAACAGATACGAGATATATATGTACCAATGGGCCCTGTACGCAGATAGATTTCATTGAATCTCACGTGTTGTTTTGTCGTTTTTTTATTTTAATAGGGAGGGGATCTGTTTGCATTTATGCTTAATTATCCCTATTTTTAAGGGTTCATTGTATTTCATCATAAAAAATGAAGTAAATATAATGTAATTTTGTTTATCACAAAATCATCGTTTTGTATATTTGGAAAAAAATTTAGAAGATATATTTTTCTATATTTAGATATATCAATTATTATTTAACAAAGTACGAGCTTCATTATTGATGTTAAATTCAAGGTTATAATGATCGAGCAAAGTATGAGTAATAGGGCTCGTTATATAGATGTGTTGACTGAACGCAAACTAAATTTTAGGAATGTTTTCCCATCTTTTTAACAGAGAAAGACTTTATTTACTGTTTCACTCAGTTATCTTTTTGACTGATATCTTGACGTTAATCATTATTTTAATACAAATTACCATTTCAAGTTTTAAAAAAATGAAGGTTGTAAGGATCCAATGAGCTCGACCATTCGCCAAGAAAACTCGCCATTAAAAAAACTTGTCAAGATGTTAGTTAAGTTAGTTTAAATAATATTATACTCCCTCCAGTCCTTATTATAAGTCAACAACTACCTATTTCTCAGATACCAAGGAATGATAGTTGAATCTTAAAATTCATGTTAATTTTCCCACTTTTTCCAACTTCACCCTTGATTAAATGGTGTATTTCACATTTTCAATTTTGAATCTTCATTAATTATAGGGTAAAGTGGGAAAAAGTATTCAATGTGGTGATTAATAACTTATATTAATTAAGGATCAAACATTAGTGGTAGTTAGTGACTTATAATAAGGACTGGAGAGAGTATTATTAAAATATTTTATCATCTACCTTTACTCTCACTCTCTCTCTTTTATTTGTCTATTATTGTGGATCAATGATATTGATAAGGATAATTTGGGGAAAATCTAGTAACAATTAGAAATATATAGTTCTTATATTTAGGACCAAATTTATCTCCACAAATAGGTCTTATATTTATGACCAAAGGGAGTATATAATTAAAATGTATATGTCGGATTCATAAAAGATCTGCTTACATATTATGATTAATTAAAGTAAATGACTATTTCCATTAAAAAATAAATTACATATATATTAAATTCACATTTTTATATTTAAATTCATGAATATATATTTATGACAATTCTAAAAAACCTTAACACAGTATTAAATTTAAAAAAAATGAACAATGGAGCTTATTTGCGTGATTAAAAAAAGTTTATAGTCTTAAATTTATGTGTGTATTGGCCAAAAGTGTGTGTGTGGAGAGAGAGAGATATTAAACTAAATGACATTATATTGCTTGCCTATACATATTAAATGAGTCTTCTCATGAGAAAAACATAACATATTTAGGCAAAATTAGTCATGCTTTTTTAGGGCAAGGGATCCCTCCTATTCCCTTCCCCCCTATTCCCTCCTATTTCCTCAATCTCCACCGTCCATATGATCTAACGGTCAACACCTCACATACCCCCTACACTCCACCACACCATATCACTCGCCCAAACTTCTCTGATCTCTCAATCTCCCCATGCTCTCTCTCTCGTCTTCTTCCCCCACAGGCCCACACCATCAGCCTGGCTCCAATCCGCTCCGACCACTTCTTCCCCAACACCATTGATCTTGACTCCAATCGCCGAAAAAGCCTAACGGCCGCCACCGATTTCGGATCGGACTGCACCACGGCGGCGGAGATCGGATTTCGCAGGAGGATTTCGGACAAGGGCGAGGTTGTTGTTGTTATGCGTCGCCGTTGCGCCTTCTCCGGCGGCCGTCGGTGACCAGCGATGGTGGTGAGGTTGGGGAAAAAAGAGAATGGATCTGAAACGGCAGTGTGGAGAATTGAAGAGAGAGGAGAGAAATAGCATCGAGAGGGAGAGGGAGAAGGAGAGTGAGAGGGATAGAGTGGAGTAGGGTGCATTGGAGTTTGTTGATTCTGAACCGTTAGATCATATGGACGGTGGAGATTGGGGGAATAGGAGGGAATAGGGGGAAGGGAATAGGAGGGATAACTCACCCGCTTTTTTAAGCGATAGAGGCAATTTTTTGTGAGAAAAAATGGCAGCTTTTCTGGGGAGGTTGGTTAGATTGGGCCATTAAATAAAGGGTAAAGGTGCAAAAATATGACTAAATTTTACCCCAAGTTGCATTTCTATGACTAAAGTTTCGCAAGGAGCAAAAATACCACCAAACTTGGGATTGAGGTGCAAAACTATGATTTCCGTCAAATATGACGGTGTTGACCGTTAGTCTTCGACATGTAGGATGCTGAGTGTGCAATAATGACCATGTGGCATGCTGAATAGATTTATGTGGGGCCCACGATGGGGTTCCTTCTGTTATTGAAATCAATTCCTGATCTGATGGGGGGTAAGGGTGTGTTTGGAAGGGATGAAGAGGGAGGGAGGAAATTGTTTTTTATTATATGTGGGCCCCACATAAATCTATTCAGCATGCCACATGGTCATTATTGCACACTCAGCATCCTACATGTCGAAGACTAACGGTCAACACCGTCATATTTGACGGAAATCATAGTTTTGCACCTCGATCCCAAGTTTGGTGGTATGTTTGCTCCTTGCGAAACTTTAGTCATAGAAATGCAACTTAGGCTAAAGTTTAGTCATATTTTTGCACCTTTGCCCTTAAATAAAATGATGGGTTTTGATTTAAGAAATGAAGGGAAAATGAGGGCAGTGAAATGCAGTAATTCCACCTTACCCCTCCGAAGGTCGACCTGAAAAACAAATCATGCATATATAAATGTAAAAATAATTTATAGAAAACTTAATTGTTTACAAGTTTGTCGTCGTCAACATTAATTATAACAAAGAATAGCACCGTCGTAGATGTTGCATTCTTAAACTTGTTACCTTCCAAGCTATATTTGGAAGAGCAAATTAAAATCCACATCACAATTGCTGGTAAAACCACATCCTCCCACGCTATTTTTCACCAGCCAACGAATTGGGTCTAGCTCTTTGCTGCAAGAGTGCTCAATGATGACCCATGAATCATTAATCAGAAATCGTTTAAACAACAGAACAAATAAATAAAATCAAGTAAAGAATAAGTGGATGTAATCCTGATATATAAAACTAGCCACAAAAATTGGCATATTCCAGCAATTACTTTATTTCCTCCATCGCAAAAATATGTCTCCAACGCAAAATGATCAGAAAAGTCACCACTATTCACCTCTGCCTCAATCCGAGTTAGATAATCAACCTGAGACTCGTCCTAATCACGAGAATGACCAAGGTCAACCTTCGGCAACGTCGTCCACATCCACCCAAAGCGATTCTTCATCAGATAACCAAACAGGGAATTTCGAAAACGGCGACCACGATGTGAGGTTAACACTTTTGCCTGAAGCAGACCAAAGTCATTCTAATGAAAACCAACAACAAATTCCTCTGTCCATTTCCATGGAATACCCGGGTCCCACCACTGATTACTATTATTTCAACGAAATGCAGAATGATGAGGTCAACAAAGAAGAGTCTCAAGACATTCTAGGCCTCACCGTATTGATAATGCTAATATTATCTCCTTTCTATAGGCTCATGGAATCGCCCACAGGGAATCCTGTTCCTCCTTTGTTCACCCTCAATTCCATGTACGTTTCCAACTTCACCACCTTCAATGAAACCCTCAGCGCCACGTGGGACGCCAAGCTGGCGGTAGAGAATGCCAACGTGTCATCCATTTATTTCAGATATATGGAGATGGCGATATTCTATAATGACAATCCAGAAGATGTTGTTTCAGGCGTGTTGGTGAAGCCGTTTTACTTGGAGGAGGGGGAGGCGGTGAAGCTGCACGTGAAGTTTGCCACGAGTGGGGGCGCGTGGGAGGGGAGTGGGCTGCGCGTGGAGAGGAGGGTGGCGGAGGAGATAGGGAGGGAGAGGGAGAGGGAAGGGGCGGTGAAATTTGGGATGGAGATGAAGGTGGAGGCGGTGTACAATGTTGGGACGTGGGTGGGTGACGTGGAGATGAGTCCTTATTGTGAAGGATTGAGGGTTCAGTTTTTGGAAAACCAGGGTTCTGGAAGGTTGACTTTGACTGATAGGAACTTCTCTGTTCCTATAGCGTGGAAGCCTTTCTCTATGTTTTGACTTTTGATTGATTATTGCGCAGCCATGTAATAAGCTGCAAATTGATCTATGTAGCTAGCTAGGCCGGGTGTGTGTAATGGGTAATGGCTGATTGGGGGTAAGTGTACATAAATATTCTATAAAATATGTGTTCTTCAGGAGGATGATAACATGACACGAACTTGCATGCTACTACTTTGTATATATGGTCAAATGTTTGGCATAATTGAGATTCATCTGTTCCAGTTGAGAGTCAGCTCTGCAAAGCTCCAATTCTAATTTACCTTGTGCGCAATAGTAGAGTATATATAATACATACTCCCTTCCCTCCGGTCCTAAATATAGGACCTAATTGATTTTTTTGAAAAATCTTAAAAAAAAGAAAAATAAGTTAATTATAAATTGTTTTAACTAATTTTTTCTCTTACACTATTTTATTTTACCTATAAGCTAATGGATAATCTAAAAAGATATCAAACATGTCATGATTTAATAACCTATTTTGCAACCTTAATCTCTCCAAAAAAAGTCAATTAGGTCTTATATTTAGGATCGAAGGTAGTATATTTGATGGACATTTATAATTTTTTTTTTTTTGGTAATACAGGATGAACTACGCTTGTGTACTAATTTCATGAGAATTGTTGGTTTTCTAACACTCTCAATAATACTCCTATAATGCGATGGAGTAAAAACAAGACCCCTGAAAAAGAATTGAAGCTGCAGTAATAATTTGAAGTCAAAACACATTATCTACATGAGTGGATTTTCTTTTTTCTTTTTGGCCAATACATGATCGAGTGGATTTTCTGCACCTACTCATCTAATTTTTTGGTATTTGGCATTATTTAGTCCCATCCTGTTATCACAAATAACACCTGAGAAAACAAATATTCACGAGTAGTCAGCGATAACTTTCAAATTAGTGGTGTGGTCAGGTCTGATCTTTGTTGAGAAGAAGCTTAGATTCGGTTATATATGAAAATGAACTAATAAGCAAAGTACGTACCAAATACTCGTAAGTCCATAACTAACTACGTACTTACACATAACACAGCTTATTCAGAATAAGCCGCATTGGAAAAATTGATTTAGATATAAATAACCTGTTAAAAAAAGTGTTCACGAAATCTTTCCATCATATCTTGTAATCTAATAAAGTAAACTGTTGATAAAAAAATCTAATAAACCAAAAACGTGACCTCGTTAATAGCCTAAACCTAAAATTAGGAAAGCCTTTCATGATCTGTATCTTATTCGTCCTAGCCATATATATTTCATGAACTAGTGTATCTTATATATAAAAGGAGGACTAAAAGCAAGAATTCTAAGAAGCCACGTAAGTACACACTCTCTCTCTCTATCTATTTACATAATTACATTAACGTAACCACTCACTCACTCCATCTATTTTTAGAAAAAAAACTGCACATAACCAACCACATTCTCTCTTCATCTATTTTTAGAAAAAACAAACTGACATATAATTCTTTATTAAATCATTTTTTATTTCTCTCTAACTTATAATCTCCTTAATTATCTCCTATATATTCTTTTATAAAAATATGCATATAAGCACATTCCCTCTCCATATATATTAAGATAGAAAAAATTACATTTGATTCTTTAGTGCGTTGTTAAGATTTCTCCCTAATTTATAATCTTTCCTTAATTATCTCCTATAAATTCTCTCCTTTTTTCCTTAAAAAATAATCAAAATTAATCTTTTTTCATGACCTTTTAAATTATTTTTCTATCTTACTTCTCATGGTTTTCCTTATTTATTTTTAATCATATACTATTTGGACAACCTACTATTTTTCCTACTATTCGTACTTTTGACACCAATTGAACGTAACTTATGAAACTACCCACACATCCACTAACACTTTACCCACAAATAACTACCCACAAAGACCACCTCTACATTTGGTTACTCAATATTTTTTTTTCAATTAATATAATAAATTAACTAAATAAATAACGTGGAATGTACACTTTCTATCAAAACATTCTGATTAAAAAATCATACTCTCAACAAAACATATGAAAAAAACTATGAAAATGTGATTAAAAAAGCATTGTGCAATGTATTCATTCATTAGTATTTGTTATATTTTGATTGTATAATATGTTCAATAATTAGATGATCACATACTTGACGATAGTGGTTTGTACTATTGTCCCTTAAACAAGTGATTGAGAGTCATAGTGAATGGAGCAAAAGTAGGATATTAATTACATGATAAATAAGTGAACCCGCGCATATGTGCGGGTCCTGTACTAGTGAATAGAAATTTTGGAGACCCGCGAGAATGAGTGAGTTCGAGTCACATGTCCACTTTTCTCTCTATTTTTTTAACTTCCATCGTGTTTTTTTTGCCGTTTTTTTATAAAAGTCAACACAAAAGTTACATAGTACAAACACCAGAGGATGTAGATTGTAGCATCCTCCTCTACCAGTATAGAAACAAAATCTGGAACATGACTAAAAAACAATACATCTGGTCTTCCTAAAACTGCACGAGAAGCTTGAGCATCCGCCACACGCTTACTCCCACGCACACACCAATCTACATGCACTTCCCATTCCCTCTTCAACATACTCTCAATTTCCTGTACAACTTACAATTGCTCATCATCTTGCATCCTTGAATTCCCCCACCAAATTCACGAATTGCTCATCATCTTGCATCCCTTAATCTCCTTATCTTAAGGAAATTAATTAAATTTTAAGGATTTTTAATCAGAACTATAGGAATTTTATTTAGGTATTTGATAGAATATTTTAGAAATTATATCTACTAAATAGGAATTTGAGATTTGTTAGAGATTTTTATTTGCCTAGAATCAGATAATTAGTTTTCTTTCAACTGATGATAATTAAGTTTGTAATTTGGATTTTATTATTTAATATTAATTAATTTGAGGATTTAATTGATTTGATGTTTGATTTGGATTGTAATTGTTTGAAAATTTTATGTTATTTGTTGGAGCAGTAATTTGATAGTGATGTTAACAATTTAAATGAAGGAAGAAAAAAACTGAATAATGTTATTAAGAACAATGGTATTCAATATTTTGACATTTGTCTCACCTAACTTAGTGTCAAATGTCTCTTTTCTATTGTTCTTTTCTTCCTTTCTTATCTTCCTTTTCTACAACCTTTCTCTCTTTATTCTTTCTCTATAATTATTAATTTCATTTATTAATTTTTTTATGTTTGCCTTATAGATGGGAAAAAATAGTTTGAGGTTTCTCTCTAATAAGAAAAAACTATGAACCATTTTTTTTTTGAATTGCTTAGTGTTTCACCGATATTTTCGAGACTATTGAAACATGTTTCTTAGTATTCATAAAAAAAAGAAACAGTGATCTTAGTTTAATTTTATTTGAACACAAAAAACATTAATTCTTCTCCTTTTTCTCAATTTAATTTTAATAGTAATCTTAACTTTATATATATTATAAAATATATAACATAAATTTCTATCTTCCCTTTATTGTTCACAATAATTTTTCCCTCTACAATTTCACATTTTCTTTTCAAATTTTACAAGTTTTTTTTTTTTGATAAAAAAAAATTATATATTTTACAAGTTTTTTTAATTGAACAATTTTACAAGTTTATACCTTAAATTATATATTTTATTTGGATTAACTTCATTTACTATTGTTGCTATTATCCCTTAATTTTTCCATCGAATTTCGTTTTCCAAAGTATTCCCTTATTATATTTTGATTTTAAATTATTTTTATAAGGACCTTACTTAGGTCAAGTTACTTTCTCCAGGTTCTCAAGTTCTTTTAATATAGGAGTGACACGTGTCCTTTTATAACAAATTGTTTGTTACAAAAGGACACGTGTCACTCCTATATTAAAAGAACTTGAGAACCTGGAGAAAGTAACTTGATGTAAGTTTTTCCCTTTTTATAAAGTAACATTGCACGTTTGCCCTTTTTCCATTTAAAATACCTATTAACACATATTCTTTTACCATTTTTCTCATTCTTTTTATTTGCATATTTTTCTCCTTCTTTTCTTTTGTGATCTCTCTCAAATAATTGCTCATTCCTTTTCTCATTCTCTTTTACCATGAGAAACTTTCTCATTATCTTTTCTACCCAAATCTCTCTTTTTTATGAGAATTTGATTTTCTATTTTTTATCAGACAAAATTGATTTCTATGAAAAATAAATTGGAAAAAACTTACCTTCATTACCTTACCTCCATTACATTCATTTACCAATCAAAATTGGACACATGTACAATTTTTCATACACCCACCACACCATATTACTCTCCCTAGCTTCTCTCTTTTTCTTCCCCACTCTCCTCCAAACATGCCGATCCTTTCTCTTCCCTCTCTCTCCTCTATGGTGTGGTGGGTGTATGGAAAAATGGTATATATGTCCAATTTTAATTGGTAACTGGATGTAATGGAGGTAAAGTAATGAAGGTAAGTTTTTTACAAATAAATTTTAGTGAAATTTATTAAATTTTGACTAATATTATTATATTTTATAGTATATTTTTTATCAAAATAAAATGGTATCAGAGTTATGTAGTTTTGCATAATATACTCCGCGTATCACGCGGGTTTATACTAATTTAGAAAGTCCATCAAAGGATCTATTCACAGCACAGATAGAACAAACATGTAAATCGATCGCCAGCTATTGGTCAAAAAAAAATTGATCCCAGCCAATTATGTAAAATCAATTAAAATCTACACCCTCAATTTTTCTAATCTTGCCTCATTGCTATTATTATTAATTTCCTTTTTTCGCCTTCTTCATTATTCCACCATTAAAAACCTGTAAAACTCAATCACACCTCTCTCATGGCTCCCCCAAGCCATGAAGGAGAAGAAAATCCCACAAACTCAAACACCAGATACTCTCACCCGCCGGCAAATTTTCCGGCGCCGGCGTACGGCCCACAATCCACGGCGTATTACCCACCCCCAATGAGTTACCCCACCCCTATGCATTTCCCCTACGACGGCTACCCTCCGCCGTACGCCGGCCAACCACCAATATACAACACTCCAGCGAACGGCGGTGCCTCCGCCTGCCTCCGCTTCTTAGTCATGATAATGTTAATTTTCGCCATGTGGTATTTCATTCTCCTCATGATCGCCTCCTCCAATTACAAAACTGAATCGTTTTACACCGTTGACTCCTTCTCAGTCTCCAATTTCACCACCGTGAATTCCACATTAACGTGCGTTTGGGACGCTAAGATCAACATCACAAACCCTAGCTCTAACACCAACGTCACTTTCAATGATTTTGTAGTTCACGTGCTTTATAATGACGAGGAGATTATTGAGAGCACAGGGAATTATTTGGCCATGGGAAAAAGACAGGTGGGACAATTGGAAATGATCGCGTCCGTTAATCATGGGGACCATGTTGGGCTATCAAAATCAACGGTGGATTCGATGGCCAAGGATAGAGCGAGTGGGGGACTTACTTTTTCTTTGGTGTTGACTGGGAAGGCTAATTATAATTATGATTCAGCTTTATTTGATTGGACTATGAGGCAGAGGGTTTTTGCGGAATGTAAAGATTTGAGGGTTCATTTTGGGGATAATACTACTCATAGTGCTACATTTGTTGGTGGAGGATTTAATTCTCGATGCCTATCTGTGATGCGTTATTGATATATCTCTGTTTGATTTATTTTTTGACTCACTTTCTCCTTTTTGTATTAGTTTAATTTAATTCTTTCATTTATTTATTCGTTTTTATGCTACCTTTTCCTGTCTTAATGTTCATGCTTGTAGCTAGACAGGATTGTAGATAACATCTAAATATATATTTCTAACTTTCCCAATTCACCCGCCTACCGGTCTCATTAGAATTGAATTTGAAATTTGTAGAACAATAACATGTGACTTTAGTCACATGTGTCATTTGTTAAGTTCTTCTTGAATTAAACAAATGAAATAATAAATTATGAACTTCAATTTGCGTGATTCTTTTTCCTACTGCCAACCATTAATCTGAATTAAATTCTTGATCCATTAAATAAATATCATTTTAAAACAATAGAAGTAATATTAAGGATATACCCCGTGTGAATGCCAAAGAATTTGAAAAGGGGAGTGAGATTTGGGTAAAAGAAACAATTACACTCATATAAAGAGGGTAGCCCAAGCGGGCGTAGATCAGCTGGTAAGAGAGGGGAAGGTAAGACATCGCGTACCCACCAGGTCATGGGCTCGAACCCTTGGGAAGTCGTCACCCCCAAAATGGAAAACCCGGCGGCGACTTCAGATTAGTCGGTTCCCCGAAGGGGCCCAGACACCAAAGGCTCTAAGCAAAAAAAAAAAAAGAGGGTATTGAGAAAAACAAACCGAGGGGTAGAGAGAAAAAATGAAACTGTTTTTCAAATTTCCCTCGTGTTCTCTAACGGTCGAAATTGTTTTCCCGCTTGTCACCTCACTAACGCTGAATGGGAAATCAATTTATCCGTCAGAAGCTATAACCGATCTCTTACAATTTGGTTCGGAGGTTTGTAATTTATACTGAGTATTGCACACAAGCACGTTGGAGGACTGCATTGTTCATCCTTTTTAGTTAATCTGATCTAAGGGATCAAATGTATCCTTTCAAATGCTAATTTTATGTCCACATTTTGTGACGTGCTCAGCTTCAGCCAAGTGCTCTTCCCCTTGCTTTTGCCGCTTGCCTGAGTGAGGAACTTGCATTCTCAGCTCAAGTTTGCTGTTTTTGTGAACCATGGACTTGTTCTTAATCATTCATGCTGCTACTTTTGTAATCGTGGTAAGAAGCAGCATTTGAAGATTACTCCCTCCTTTCTTATGTATAACATCGAACTTGAGACTTCTAATTAGACTGGTACAACCCCTTACCAATTTTATTTCCACCTTAGACAAGACAATATGGCCATTTTTTGTGCGCATACGAGATAAACTACTTTGTGTTTCTAGTTTTATACAAGTTCAGCACCGAGCCATTAAGACTTTCATATGGAACTGTCTGACTGTCACTTAAAAGCACATTTTATAGGTCCGAAGATGAAGTAATTTATAGCTCTCTATTCTAGAGATGATGTCATAGCATGGCTCTTTACTACTAAATTGTGCATTCTTTGTCCATAATCTTGAGAAATCCTAGCCTGGATTAAAGTTTTGCTGTATTGTGAACAAAAGAAGGGGGGATATAGTGTAGTTGGCCAGGGAACGATAATGCAAGAGATCTTCGCACATTATCTTTAAATCTGTATATGGATGAATGAATTGAAAATTTTGGTTGCGGGAATAAAGAAACTTCTTGTATCTGGGTGAATCATTTATATACTCCCTCCGTTCCTAAATATAAGATCACTTTGGCTAATTTGGGGAGATTAAGGAAGACAATAAAATTACATGATCTACCCGAAATACCCCTCAATTGCTAAACTTTAAAGGGAGGAGGGTTTTCAATGAAAATAGAGAATGTAAGGGTAGTTTGGGCAAAACTTGAGATAAAATAGGAAGTGATCTTATATTTAGGAACTTATCCACTTCCCCAAAGTGATCTTATATTTAGGAACGGAGGGAGTATTTCCTTTCGTTTTCCCCTGTTGGTGGAGTTTGTAATTTTGATAATCATTATGCTCTGTTTTTAATGGTATATTATCTAGGGCTATATATGAAAATGAAAATGTTTCTGTCATTTCCGATTATCTCAACTTTAATTCTATAGACTGTCTTTTTCACTTCATGTATTAAGGTTTTCTCAACACACTACCTCTTAATTGCTTCAAGGAGTCACTCTCATTAACACGCATGAATAGCATAGTATGTGACTGTGTAGTTTCCATCTTATAACTGCTTCAATTCATCAGACTAGAAAGATGATGTTACAGGAGAACTTAAGAAAATCAAATCCAGGGAAAGACAGGATAAACACTATTATTGGCATTATCACCACACCGTTGTATGATTCGTACAGAACACATGAAATTATTCCTTAGTATGCGTATTTCCTTCCGCATAGTGAGGCGTGCATTGAGGAGTTAATACGACATTCAATGTATCAGCCCTCTGGGCTGTGGGCTCTCCTTTTCCTTTATATTCTCTCCTCTTCTCGTGTCTAAATCAATTTACTTAGCTTGAAAATTTTAGTAATTTTCCTAGAAAAAGCTTCCATCGACATTCCGAATAACTCTTGCACATGAAGATGAATAAAGAAGGTTCGTGCTAATTCTATGTTGACATATGATGACACATGCTATATATGATTAATTTCTCACGATGTGAAGTTGATGTGCCATGAGGCCAGGGTGATGACTGATGAGCACCTCGATGCTCAATTGCATTACTTTTGAGGCCCATGATTTGCTTGTAAGTGAATACACCTTGTTGATTAGTGATTACTTTATTTAAAAAAAAAAAATTGTTTGGTGATAGGAAGAGAACCACGACTTAAGTAACCAGAGGCAGCAAATTAGGACATTGAGTAGTTATTCCTTGGTTATGAATCTAACCTAAGATTATAATGAATTTGATCCTATTAGTTTTCAAGCTTACGATTAGTTCTGATCAAATGGTTGTTGATTATGAGATTAAGATTGTCGGTTGTTAATTTCTGCACCGTGATATTGTGATTTGCTAGTGATGAATATGCCTAAATCAATATTAGGAAGGCGTCCATCCTGCTAATTAATAATGTTAGGTTCAGTAGGTAGAGCTGTTCTGCCTGACCTCAGTGGTTTTTATTTTTTCCCCTCAAAGTTCGTTTTAGTTATGTGTTTAGCTCAATTTGATTAACATACATTATAAATCCGTGAAAGCCCTGTCTGCATCGCATGCGTATGTATGTTTGACATTTCCTTCTAATTAATCATCTTTATGCGAGAAGCAATAGGAAGCCAGAAATGGGGGGACCCAGAGAGTCAATTTAGTACTTATTAATGCATTTGTTTGCTATACGTCACTTCTATCTCTAGATAATATCCGGTGTCATTTCTTGAAGTCCAAAATATTCGAGTATTTTTATTATGTATCTAAATCAGAACAGTTCATATTTGGATGGTTTTATGTATGTAATTAATTTCCATGCAATATTCTTAGAGCGGACAAATTTAAATCTAAAATTAAGGATAAATTACATTTTTAATTGCATTAAATTAAAGTTTTTTAGTATTATTTGATTGATTGTTTTGACATATGATGAGGTGTGTGTTGGGGGTGTAGTCTAAAACTATATAATTTATTTTTCGAGTGTATATAAAATCAACTAGGGTAAAAGTGCAAATCTACCTGGAAAATTTCCAAGAAATTGTAGGTCCCTCTATAATTTTATTTTCTGGGCAACATTTCACCTAAAAAAACTTGAGGGGATATGCAACTTCTTGGAAATTTTCAGAGTAGATTTTCACTTTTACCATTTTAAATATTTACGGTACCTTTTAAAAAGAAGTGAAATCAATTTATTATTTCATTGGCAGAACTGAAACAGAACAAAATTGAGATATATTTGAATCATCAAAGTCAAATCATAAAACAAGAGAAGTATATGAAGTACTATAATATAATTGATAAAATCGAAAATGATAAATGCTACTCAAAATTTTAAAACAACAAAAACATGAAAAAATAATGTTGATGATGTATTTTGGCCTTTGGTTAATGTATATGTATATTACTTCGGCTCCTTTATATATAATGCTGTGCTTTACTTTTATTATATTAGTACACTTTTTATCTGAATTTGGTGGGTTATATCATGATGGATTGTTTTCTTTTGTTTGGATTAAAATTAATCATTTTTGTCTGATGTTAGTTGGTCAAGATGCTCTCGAAGATTGCTTATGCTGCATCTTTAATTTTGTATAATAAAAATCATTGATGTATTGAATAATGAGGACAATCCAATTATTGGAGAGAAATTCCCCTTCCCCTTTTTTTATCGGCCGCTTGATTGTTCTCATCTTTTGGTTTTGAGCAGAGCTTCTCTGCACCTTCTGAATCTTGGAATTTTCTTCCCTTATATATCTATAACAATAACAGAATACTACCTCTGGTCCTTAAAATAGGACCTAGATAACTTTTTTTTGGAGAGGTTAAGGTTGCAAAATAATCTATTAAATCATGACATATTTGATATATTTTTAGATTATCCATTAGTTTATAAGTAAAATAAACTAGTTTAAGGGAAAAATTAGGTAAATCAATTTATAATTAACTTATTTTGCTTTTTTTAGGATTTTTCAAAAAAGTCAATTAGGTCTTATATTTAGGACCGGAGGGAGTATATCCTCAATATTTTATTCTTGCATATAAAAAAGAAAGAATCTATTTATTATCTCAATGCAACTAAACAGACTTATCTCTTGAGCCTTAAAGCCTTATTTGTTTCTACCTTTTCATTTCTTTTCATTTTGGCATCCTGTGCAAAGAAAACTAACCAGCATAAAGAAACCCAGTCTTTTACCTCACACACCCCACGCACAAAGCTTAAGGATATATACGAAAAGGAAGAAGGATAAAACTACTTTGTGTGGATGTGTCTGTGGTTATCGTCATCATATGGTATTTGATACTCAAAAGTTTCCTCCGTTTGATATTACTTCCAAGTGGTTAAGAAATGACATATGCTTAACAAGGTAATATTAAAAAATCTCATTAGTTTATCAAAAAAAAAAATCTCATTAGTTTCACCATGAAATCGATGGGTCAGTTTTCCTATAGTACACATAAATCTAGTACCCATCAAAGAAAATGAGACGGCAAAAAAACTTATAAAAATGTAAACTAAAATAAAAATGGTAGGTGAGTGAATGAAGTGGGAGTGTGGGTGAAGTTGGGGAATTTTGGGTGGTTCGAGGTGGATCTTGTAGGGACCCTTGTGAGTCAGAAATGATGAAACCAATCACCTCAAAAAGTAGGAAACCCCTTGGAATAAGAATCATCCTCAATGTCAGTGCAAGTGCAAGGGCATGAGCCCACACCCCTCTCCTCTACCCTACATTATTGGTGGCATAATGGCGAATTAAGAAAGATTTATTGGGCATTGGCTATAATATTTTTATTAGTTTAAGTGAATAGGTATTATATGTATTCAGTACAAAAAAGGTTCAAATAGATTAGATGTTTTATGTATTGAGGCTTTAATAATATCGTGGCCTACTTAAATATTGGACCCTCTCCTTCCCACCATCTAAAATAATGCCTTGTGGACCAAAATGTCAAATCAATCTTTTGTTTGTTTGCATTGTTTAGAGGAATTGAATTATGTGGTCATAATATCATCATCTCCAATATGCTTACAGTATATAGCCACCACAAGATTTTTCTACCTGTGAAGTAATCTGCTGCATGTGTTTGGCTTGACTTACTATTTGTCGGCCGGCAATTTTTGACAGCAGAGCAAACCAAATTCAGGCCGCTTAGACTTATTAGGGTTAAGTAATGATGAGAAAGTAAAGTTTGTGGGGCCCATAAAAGTGAGATAGAGAGAGAAAACTTGTGGGCCCCGAGATATATGTAAATTACAAAAAAACCTCAACTTTCTTTACTTTCACTTTCCTTCCAACTTTCTTTGTGTAACCAAACGGACCCTTGGAGAATTTAGACTTTCTTGCTAGGCACCTATCCTCAAGAAATACTTGGAGGCCCCCTTTCCCCGGATTTTGATTCCATGCTCACCTCATTACCTTCTCATCATCATAAATACACACAAATAAATAAGTATATGGTGGGCTCCACTAGGAGAGAAGTTATGAGACCCACCATGTGCTTATATTTTTGTGTGTATTTGTGGTGATGAGAAGATGATGAGTAACATGGATGCTGAGCATGAAATTACAACCCCCATTTCCCCTAATATCAAACCATATATGTCACTCTTTATTGAATATATATATACAATTTCCCCTTCTCAATTATTCCTCTCCGATCTCATGCCTCTTAACAGCCAAGGACGTTGCTTACATTTTAATCTAGAATATAAATTTTCAACTAAAGAAGAGGCAAGAGAAAGAGCCGTTGAGAGTGGGGGAAGTGAGATAGAGAGAGGTTAGGTGGGGAGTCGAGTGTCAAGAAATCAAGAAATGAAAGCAATATGGAAAACGGGCTAATAAAATATAAAGATAAGATGCTTCACGAGCCTTAGTGCTTCATTGCGTATACTAGGTCACTTTTGGATCAAATTTCCTGTGTAATTGAGACTTGCATAGCACTCAACTTCACTTGCTTTTCACACCGACTATGCGTCAATTTAAATAAACAAAAGAAAAGAAACTTCATTTTCACACCAGTTCCCCATCTGAATGTTGTGAAATTCTGCATAAAGGAGCAATCATACTACCGTTCTCTTCAAACACACATTATTGTTGAACTAAAAAATAAAATATAAATCCTCACACCTTTTCAAATGTCCAAATCCTAATTTTTTCCCCTTTTTAGGCTTTCTGATTCAATCTCTCACTTTCTGTTCCCTCTGATCTTCCAAGCAGGTGTCATTGTTCTTTTAAAATCCGGAACCATCTAGCACACTTTCTGCCTTAATCATAGCCCAGGAAAAAAATTGATCTTCATGATGTATAATAATATAGAAGCTTAAGGGATTGTCCCTTCTTCAGGTCATGTGTTATCCCAACAATAGTATTATAGAGGATCATCTCATGTGGTGGTAATTTATTATGTGTGGATGTGAAAGTTCTGAGATAATATGGTCCCAACATCATCTGTCAAATTTGGAACGGACGAAGAAGCGATGGACAATTGATTTATTAGTACCGTGACATGCTTGGGGATTTTTGTTTTACGTACGTACCTCAAACAACATTAATATTCGCTAATCAATGGAACTCACAAGTATATATAGATCCTTTTCGAAAAAAAAATCCCAAATCATTAAAACTTTCTATCTGTCTGTCTGATCTGTAAGCACAGTTATAAACGCAAGCCAAAATAATATCTCTCAACCGATAAGTTCATGAATCATATGCATTTCCATTCCCTTGAAATATAACACTTTAACTTTGATAAAAAAAAGAAATATAATAATTTAACTAATTAACTGAAAATGAAATCAATCACTCTTCCAATTATAAATTAACGTCAACTTTCTGAAGGGCTTTAATTGTAACACACATGAGCATATGTATCTAAGAACAGGGGAGATAGTGATTCATCATTGATTCTCTTCCATCTCTCATCACACTAAACTTTAGCTGGTGAGAGCAATTATATTCTACCATGTCTTTAAGATAATGAAAGGGGAAGCAAGAAACAAGAATTGGGTCGGCGTGGCTGAGCTGGAAGGTTCTCTGCCATGATAAGAGGGGCCCATGTCTAACGTGTTGCAACCACCTTATTTCCCTCATTTAACATCTAATGCCTATGCCCATGATTGAACCCATCCGTATTACTCATATGGAAATGAATGTTAATCCAACTTTCATCTTTGGAGAAACAGCTCTGAAATCATGAATGGGAGGGACTAATAATTTATTAATCTTCTTCTCTGTTAATATTATGACCCAAGTCTATTGTATAACAAAAATAGGGTGAAAGTCCAAAAATGATACATAACTATTGGCTAAGGAACAAAAATAGTACATAACTATTCCAAGGTACAAAAATGATACCCAACTTTTACCATGTGATCAAAAATGATATTTTCACTAATATGACAATAATATTGGACATGAAAAGTCTAAAATACCCCTATAAATTAATTGTCGCCCGGTAACAGTTTATTCAATTATAAGGGCATTTTGGACATTTCATGTCCAATATTATTGTCATATTAGTGAAAATATCATTTTTGATTACATAGTAAAAGTTGGGTATCATTTTTGTACCTTGGAATAGTTATATACTATTTTTGTTCCTTGACCAATAGTTATGTATCATTTTTGGGTCTTCGCCCAAAAAAATATTATGACACAACTCTTTCACTCCACACATGCATGCATTGTAATTAAGATGCAGGTGTGCACATTATTATATTATTCAGGAAGTTCATATTTTCCCCTTTTCGCATCCCAAAGATTGAAGTCACCTTTGTTGACTTGGCAAGCTAGCTAAAACCATGTGTAGATGCTGAATCGAGCGTGCGTCACCAGCTTTCTTCGATTTGCAACGGTATCTTAATCAAGTATTTCAACATGTTTCCGTAGAATATGCACTATATTATATATATAGAGTATATACAAATCATTAATTATTAGCAAATGCCCTTCTATCAACATCATCAACTATTGCACATATATGAATTTTCAGACATGTCATGTATGTATCTAGCTGGATCTTGAAAACGTTGAAATTGATTGATAACAATCGATCAAACACTCACCGCCATCACATATAAATACTTTGCAAGTATATGTACTCAATTGGTTAATATCATTCACTTCACATAAATTAATCAAAGCTGCATAAATATACATGCCAATACAGCCTCCACTATTTTATTTATTTATAGTATATAATTGTAAACTACGTACAAGTCCACAAGTAAATATAATGATCAGTGTATGAGTGTGTATACATTATAATTATAGCATGATCATATATACATCATTTTCGAAAAGAAGACCACTTGTTTAATTATATATAAACACCAAAAACACCCCACAAACGCGTCCAATTCACGACACCTCCCTTTCCTCATCACTATATCATACAAAGTCCAGTGATTCCCTCCCTCACTTCTACCCTCATCCCCTTTCACTATATACTTTTCTCACTAGCTTTTAATATCATTCCCACCACCACCATATATCACTTCACCATCTCTCTCTTCTCAACTCTCTCACTCTCTCTCCACCATCCACCACCACCAGCATGGGCGAAAAAGTATGCGATCACCACAAGGACAAGCGAAGGAAGATATACCGGCGAATATGCGCCGGAATCCTCATCTTCCTATTCATAGTTCTCGTAGTCATACTCTTAGTATGGGCTATCCTCCGTCCTTCAAAACCTTCCTTCGTCCTTCAAGACGTCACCGTTTATGCCTTTAACGCCTCCGTTCCCAACTTCCTAACGTCCAACTTCCAAGTCACCCTCTCTTCCCGTAACCCTAACGACAACATAGGTGTCTACTACGACCGTCTCGATGCTTACGTCAGCTACCAGAATCAACAGATCACCTACCGCACGTCAATCCCGCCGTCATATCAGGGCCACAATGAAGTTGACGTCTGGTCGCCGTTTGTTTACGGCACTAACGTCCCCGTTGCACCGTTTAACTTCGTGTCCCTCAGTCAGGATCAGTCTAACGGAAACGTCCTCGTTATTATTAAGATTGATGGGCGCGTGAGATGGAAGGTTGGCGCCTTCATTTCTGGTCGGTACCATATTTATGTACGGTGCCCGGCGTTTATTACGTTTGGAGCTAGGAGTAACGGAATTGTGGTTGGAAATAACGCCGTTAAGTATCAGTTGGTCCAGCGATGCACCGTGAGTGTGTGAAGATAGGTGCTGGGACCCACACGTTTGGCGGAGGAAAGTCAACGTCAACGTCCATATGTAAGAACGTAATCACAAAGTATCATCCTCCATCTCTCTCCATCTCTCTCTGCTCGTGGCTACTTAATTAATAAAATATCTAGTTATTTTAATTACGCTTTTCTGTTTTCGATTTTTTAATAGCCTTTTTTATTTCTTTATATCAGTCCTCTATTGATCCACTTGAATCTGTATTTGATTACTGTATCAACATTTTAGATAAACGTATGGCGTAAGGTCTTGATGAGAAATTGTACATTTTGCTACGAATAAAGAGGAAACTATATTTGTGCATGTGGTGAGAAAATCACAGTCATAGCAGAATTACAATTTGTATGGAAGGGATCATTTATTGACTTAAAAGTTTCTTTATTTTTTATTTTTCAGAATAAAATAAAGTATTATATCTGTTTGAATGGGATAACAAATGGGTGTTAAAGGGAGCATCCGGTGTCACTTTCTTCCATCCTTGAATATTTTATGCATGATGCATGTTTTGGCCTCTTGTTCAATGGCTTCGTTGGCTTTTCTTTTTTCAATTTGATTAGTGTTGATTACTTGTAGGTATGTATATCCACCAAAATCCATACCATATGTGCCTATTTTATATTTGTATTTTTAATAATAAGTTAATATTAAAATCTGAAGATATTGGACCACTCGAGTAGGTTCTCATTTTTTTCATTTTGAGTATACCTGCCACGGGATTATATTCCAAATGGATATTTTAAAATGTTTTTATTGTAAAAGTTATACCCCCAAAAAACAAAAAGTTTACATAACCTTTTTCTTTTGTATATATTAGCAAAGGTTTTAAAGTGTGCTAGAAGGGAACGAAAAGGGTGATTAGATGGGATATCAAATACGGGTGGGGTATCCAGTTAAAAAAGAAAATAGAGTTTGGAGGGGATATATATAAGTAGGAGGTGAATTATTGATAGGGGCCGGGGTATAGTAGAAGGTGGGAGAGGGATTGATCATGAGTGTTTTGTTTATAGGGTTTGGTAAATAGAGCACATGAAGTGGGGTGATGACCCTTTTCTAAAGGCAAGCGGCTACTAATACAGCTAATTAATGGGAGAATGAATAATGGAGAGGAGACACATGGTTAGCGGAAATGAAGGGGTGGTTCCTAACTCTTAAGAAAATGAAAATGAAAGGTCCCAAATTTAGGAACCTTCCTTTATGCTACAAATCAAATCATACCCCATGTGCCTCCTTCACTTTCATCACCTCCCATTGCTAATTCAGCACCCTTCCCCTTGAACATTTTCCCATTCTTTTGCTTCTTATCTATACATCCTCATTGAAAGGCGTTCCCACTGCCGCGTTTCATCCACGCTGGGTTCGGGCCGCATGAATGTGGGTTTATGGTCAACACGACTTGAATCGCGTTCTTTGGTCCAGTGCTTGTCTAAATATTTTTGACACTCTCATTTTGGGCTATTTCGGCCCAGTAACTTTCCTTATATTGCAGTTACCCTAAGATTTTCATTTTGATTTACTCTATCTATTCTTAAATATAAGACCTATTATGAGATATGAGTCTAGCTATATGTAAGGCATTTTATCTTTTCTTTTTCTCGATTTTTACTTAAGTTATTGACGTTTCTTAATAATAAACAAACAAAAGAGGGAAGATTCCATCCAATTTTCTAGCACCTAACATTCTAAACGAGAGATACATGAGGTTAGATATAGTACATGGTTCAGTGGCAGTGTAATCATGACTTCCATTAACATGCGATACATGTTCTTTAAATAGTCATATGAAGAAATTGAAATTTAAAAGGGATCATTTGATTGAAAACTTGAAGTTGTGCTCATCGTCGAATCAACATTGCCACTGACCTTCTGCCTGCTCCATGTCGTAGAGTCCATTCTTCACTTGAGAGGCATGAAAAGAGACCCATGTCACTCGCGTCGGATCTCTAAAACCTGGGTGAGGTTACCTGATATATTCCGAGTTGATTCTAAAGGTAAGTGACACCCCTTTCATCCCCTTTCTCTTACCAGGTCCAAGGTTTCCTAACCCAACTAGTCTAACTATGGTTAAAACCGCCACTTTCAAAACTAATAAGCTAAAACCAAATTGTTGTACTTAATACACAAGATACTATCACCGACCTAATGTTATTGCTATCACACAAAGTTAAAATCTCCTATTTTCAATACCAATTTGGTGAAAACCAATACCAAAACAAATTTAAAGTTTATGGATTATTGATTATTATGTATATATACAAGGTTAAAATTACCAAAATCATCCGATTTGAAGTTATTGGGTTAAAATAAAAATTTGAATCAAGGATTATAAGCAAAAAAGAGGTTTTTTACTGATAACAGAAAAGAGGTATTGATTAACTCTATTCAAAACAAGCAGACGCTCTTCCCATCCATCAGACATCTCATGGCCCGAGATTTCCCGGTGCCGCCTGTGGTTTTCCCCTCCGCCGGAAACCCCGCCGCCGGCGGATCCAACATGGCCCAGAGACGCCTCCCAACGGCGCCGTTTCAGCCTCCTCGCCCATCCAACTCCGGCATTCCCTTCATGTCCTTCGACATGGGCCCCACCGCCCCAACCGCCTCCTCCGGCCCCATCTACGGCCCTCCCTCCGCCGCCTTCGGCGCCTCCGCCAATTTCGACGAAGAAGAACCCTTGCTCGACGAGCTAGGCATCCACCCCGATCAAATCTGGAAGAAAATCAAAACAATACTGAATCCCTATCGTGTAAATTACGTTGTTCACAGGGATTCAGATCTATCAGGGCCCATTCTTCTTTACATGTCGTTTTGCCTGTTTCAGCTACTTGGTGGAAAGATTCAATTTGGTGTCATTTTGGGTTGGATTGTGGTCTCCTCTATATTCTTATATGTGGTGTTTAACATGTTGGCTGGGCGATCTGGGAATTTAAATGTGCACACGTGTACGAGTGTGGTTGGCTATTGTATGTTGCCTATTGTGATATTATCGGCTGCGTCTCTCTTTTTACCGTACAGTGGGATTTTGAGGTTTGTTTTTGCTTTGGTGTTTGTGTTATGGGCAACGAGGTCTTCTACTGGCCTTATTGTTTCGCTTGCTGATGGTGGCGATCAACATCGTGGCCTTGTAGCTTATGCTTGTTTCTTGATTTACACACTCTTTTCATTGCTCGTTGTATTTTAGATGTGATTTTGCAATGGAGTTTTGAGTGGCAGTGAGTGTTTGATTTAGTGGGCAGGTTTGTAGCTTTTTGGCCATTCTGATTCATGTTGTAGTCATACTAGTATAATGTAATGTGATGGAAAGTTGAGATGTAGAGAAAGGAAATATTTTTGTTATGATAAATATTTGCTGTGCATTGCTTTAGTTGCAGAATTGTTCTATGAAATTGTTTACTTCATATTGAATTCTGTTTCTCTTGGATTCTCATTTCTGAAGCTTTGCAGCATATAAACCAGCTGAGCCAAATTAAAATTGTGGTTTTGTGTGTGTGCAATTGTGCATGTGCAAGGGCTCATTATAATAGTAACAGGCAGCCCCATAACATGAAAAGTATAATTAGTTGATTATTAGAGGCTGCTGAATTTCCCATCTTTAGAGTGAAATTTGCTATTTATGGTTGTTGGTTATTGAATCGTAAAGGTTTCATGTTTGTTGGCTTAGACAAGTGGACTTAATCTGGGGACAGCATGCCGAATTTGATTGTGTATGAAAATTAAGACTTGAGAGTTATAACTTCAATGCGTGGAACTATGGAAGAACAAGAGGAAGTTAAGATGGGTGAAAGAGTATGCGGCAAACTCATTTTTGTCAGTTTACTTAATAGAATACTTATTCCTTGGTCAAGGAGCATACCATCAAATTCTAAGCTTTTTTATGTGATTGATATTATTATCTCTGCTCAGAGTGGAAAGATAATCTCTTGCTTCAAGTACACTATTGTTCGTTCTGGCAATTTTTCCTGTCATCTGATTTTGTGATTTTGATCAATAATGAAGTATAAACTCTTCAGATGCAGAATTTCTCATCTTAAAACAAGATATGGAACTGCAAAATGAGAATTTGTAGTCAAGTTTTCTTAGATGACCAGAGATTTCGTCTGGTGAATGGAATTTCTGTTTCTTATACATAGCCCCCAAAAAGAAATCTCATCTAGATGCTTAGAACTGGTTTAGTTTTGAACCATGTGGGTTGTGCTTTTCACATTAGAACATGTACTGGCTTTCTGTGGAACTGCAGTTGCAAGAAGATCTGCTCAAATTATTTTTGGTGACCGCCGTGTAGCTTGGACTGTTTTCCTTTTCATCAATGACCATTTATCTCTCCTTTACTTGTAACTTGGAGCAAGTTTAAATTTTAATTTTGAATGTGAATTGGAAAAAAGAGGAAAGGAAAATATTATGGGAGAAAATTGAATAAGTTTAATGGATAAGTAACATGTTTATCTTTTCTTCCTTTGTTGCCTAGTAAGGAATTGTTAAATATTGAGTAAGGAATTGTTAAATATTGATAATACTCTTAATTTTAGGTTACACACTTACACTTACGTTATGCTACTAGATTTTTTGTGGGATCTTACATGCAATAATTTACCATAGTTGCTCATAAATCTATAATCTTAAATCTATCACTGGTTCTTGCAAAGCCTGATGAAGCTTGTTGTATTGACATCTTTTGTTCACCATGGCGGGGCTTGCTCATAATCCATTATGGAATCTATCCAATTCTACAATTTTAATATCATGTGTTAATTATTAACTCAACTAATATATTTAATCTAATTGAATTTGGAAAAATTGTCTTATGTTAAAAAACGGGGGTGTATTTAGAAATAGAGGGAGCATATACTTAAATTCCATCTTCGAAAGCCTTTCTTATTGAAGAAAATTTCAAGCACCAACAATTGCTTAGATCATTTTAGAATGGGTTGTTCTATCTTAATTGACCATATCATATTCTTTCTTTGAATGTATATATATTGGCTAAAATTGTAAATTGTGGACTTACATTTATACGAAATTACGAATAGACTAATGGATAGATTGTGGACTTTCATGTGAATTGACTAATGGATAAATAAACAAAAATATCCACTTTTCATTTTGATTTACTCCGTTCCTAAATTCGGAATCTATTTCTATTTCCGGTATTTTGGTGATATCATATTTCTTTGTATAACCTATTCAACATTATTGATATAAATGAAATTAAATAAATATGTTTTATGTTCAGCCTATTTTTATATGAACTAGTGTTGATCTGACCCAATCTATTGCACCTAAAAGTCTGAACAAGAGAGACGCGGCTGGATGTCGTCCATGATTCAGTGGCACTGTACATTGGCATCAAAGTCATTAACATGCTGCGCCCGTGTTCATTCAATCACGATTACGTTGTTGGCAAAAAAATGTCCCAACTATGGTTTTTGAGAGATATTTATCTTCTCTTGTGACATCGTTTGAAACTTTTATTAAGGTAAATAGTCATATGAAGATTGAAGAGTAAAGTAGGTTCAATTTTTTCCCCACTTTTTTGCTGAGCTATAAAATCAGTTGCGCAACGTCGGAGATTTTGTTCCTTTTTTTTTCTTAAAAAAATGTAAGATTACTTAAAAATTAATTTACCGCAATTTCTAGACCCTGTTCGTGTTATGAAGTATGAACAATACTTCGCACAAGCCAGCACTTATTTGATTAATTTTCTATTATATTTTTTAAAAAATTGAACATTTTAGTTAATTGCAATAAACAATCAAACGATGGAATTGGAAAAAGAAATCAAGAGCGAAGAAGTCGTTGGAAAGGGATCTTCAATCATGAGTCATCGATATTTTATATGTGTGTGTGTGTGTATAATAGGCATGAAAATTCATTCTCATCGTTGGCAAAAAAAGGCACGTAGGTTTAGATAAGTATGGGTGCCTCTTCGCATCGTAACTGCACAACTTGTATCAAGTAATAAAGTGATAAAACATCATTCTCAAGAGTATTGAAATATAAATTCAGTCAAGTAACAAACTTAGTAATTAAATTATTTGAGCTACCCATAAAAGTAATTTGTGATTAAATAAGTTAAAAACTATTTTCTATACTTGAAAATGGAAAATAGTACTAAATGTTTTTTCTACTTCAAGAATCAATTGAAACCTAGGATTACTTGTAAATGTTCTCTCAAGTCATAAGACAATGTGTTATAAGACAATGTTTAATTCTATTAATTATATAATCCCCTGCCAAAATTAATTAAACTCAACTTCTAAGTTTCAACCCTACTGAGACTATGTAATAAGATTAATAAGTATTTTTCTATCTTATTAAGAAAACCTTCCATTTGTCATGCAAACTTTAAATTCTTACACTATTTTAATCAAGTTAAACACTTAATCTAACTCTTCCAAGCATTAGTAAAATGAACAAATGAACTAAAGAGTGATCAAACATCTAGAAGTATTAGGGGCTAGAAAAAAATAAACACATATATAAATATGTGTGTGTGCAAGCAATTTAAACTCACAAATTGGCTCACATTTGTATTTTGCATTTGTGTTCATTCCTATGAGTATTGTATTTCTATCTATTTATTTACTAAAAACATGTAAAATATCATATATTCAAGATGAAATGTATGTGAAATTTTGGAGTTTATATATCGAAAATTTTGGTGTGTATGGATGTTTCCAGGCAATTGACTGGTTCCCATTTAGTGTTCATCGCATTGATGTAAAAACACCTTCTCATCATTTTATGTGTAATATGCATTCAAAATTTGATATGGATGATCTAAATTTAAACTTTTGAAATGATTATTTTTTAAAGATAAAATTAATTTTTTTAACAAATGGCAGTTATAAGATATACTTTATTTTTAATTTTGTATATATTAAAATAAAAATTTGTTTAAAATATTAAAATTATTAAAAAATTGAATGAACCTTTAAAAAAAAAAATTGAATGATACAAATTGAGATGAGAAGGCTGCTCATCTTTTTCATGAACACGGTAATCTCTTGGATAATTGAAGGCGAGTCAAATCGGGTTTTGATTCCAGACTCATCCCTTCAACTTCTCATCACTTTCTCATCTCCAATATTTGATCTGAGCCATTGATGGAAAAATGATCTTGACTATTGAATCTAATAAACCCATTAATTTACAAATCAGCCCCAACACTCACATCCTCCTCCTCCTACCCCAACCCTCCTTCCTCACTTCCCCAACCCAGCCCTCGCCGCCGTTGTCGACAGTGACCATGGCGGCGCCGCCGCAAATTTTCGGAGCGTCCTTCCCTTTTCCATAAGTCTTCCCAAGCCACAACATACTACACACATAGACCAAAACATACTACAAAGGTGGCTTCTTTGATGAGTTTTGGGTGCTTTCTTGGTAGTGGCGGCGGAGCCAGAATAGCCGTCGATATTCCGCCGCCGTTTCTGTGACCCACACGTGAAACCCAGAAAAGGAAGCATTTTGGCCTGTGGAAGTGAAGGGACCGAGTTGATGAAGGAAAAGTTTGGAACTTTGGGAGGAAAGTTGGGAACTTAGTAAAAGCTTTGTGGGGTTGAAAGAAATGTTGTTATTATCATGGGAGAATTTTTTGAATGGTGGTGTTCACTGCATCATTGGACATAAGGGTTGGGAATGTGGGGAAGGAGGGTTGGGTGGAAGAGGAGATGGTGGGTTGGGGGCTTATTTGTAATTTAATGGGTTTATTAGATTCAATGGTCAAGATCATTTTTCCACCAATGGCTCAGATCAAATCTTGGAGATGAGAAAGTGATGAGAAGTTGAAGGGATGAGCCTGTAATCAAAACCCGAGTCAAATCTCATCATCTATTTGGTTTGGTCTCATACAGCGTTGACTGCCCATCGTGTCTGACTCTGACCTCCTCAGCCGCGTTATTACATCCCATCCAAATCCAATATATACACACCAATTCCATCTCCCTCCCCTTCGTACACCTGCTTCAATATACAAATCCATTAATATACTACCCACCTCCTTCACATAACTCTCTCCTCTTTGTTTCATTCTCAAACCAATATGGCTGGTAACAAGTCTAACCGTGCCAGAGGCTGCTGCTGCTGCCTCTTCAGCTGCCTATGGAAGTTGCTAGTAGCCATAATTGTGATAGTGGGCCTATTCCTTCTAATATGCTGGCTCATTCTTCAGCCTCGCTCATTCAAGTTCTATGCATCTGAAGCTTCTCTCACCCAATTCGACTACGCCAACAATACTCTTCGTTACAACCTCGTCCTCAACTTCACTGCTCGTAACCCCAACAAAAAGCTCGGCATCTACTACGATGACGTCCAAGCAACGGCGTTATACCAGGATGAGAGATTCTCCAACGTCCACGTCATCAACTTCATGAACTCTTTCCGTCAGGACAAGAAGAGGACGGACCCCATGAGTGGTGTCTTCTCTGGCCAGCAAGTGATACCTCTGAATGTAGCTCAAGTGTCTCTGTACAATGATGACAAGTTGGCTGGGGCTTTTGACATTGATGTGAAGCTCAAATTTGAGATTAGATTCAGGCTTGGTAATTTCATTACCGGTAGCTACCGTCCAAGGGTCTGGTGTGGACTTCGGATTCCCTTGACCTCTTCTAATGGAACAACGGTCGCCAATGGGTTGAAGTTTCAGCCCACTAAATGCAGAGTCGACTTTTAATGCCTTGTTTCGTGCGCTTTTATGTGATTTCTTTGGTTTAACTGTTTTTTCTTTTCTTTTCTTTTTTGAATTGTTTCCCCCGGTGTCCCACACCCTTCGGGTGCAGATTAATCCAGAGTCGCCAGCCGGGATTCCCATAAACGGGGTGACTGATTCCCGGGGGTTCGAACTTGGCACCTTTGGGCTAAATGGCGGGATCCACACCTTGGGGATCCTCTTCAAACCATCAAGCTACGCCCCGGCACTGTTTTTTCTTTCTTTTATAGTATGTGACGCTTCTGTGATTGTTTCATTCTTTCATTGTTCATGGAATAATGCCATATATGTAACCGTTGACCGTATACTCATTTTAATATAAGGTCACATTAATCATTATTGACTTTTTCTTGTGAGTTAAGAAAACAAATTATTAGACCACTAAACTATAGCATATATATGTCACATGTAATCAAATTATGTGTTAATTTTTAAGTTGAATTAATTAGTTTTAAGGAAAAGAGAATTAATTTGACGTCGGGGGAATAACTATAAACAATTTAAAATGATTAGTTTTGTATGTTTAAATTTATTTTAAAAAAATCAATGTAAACTTATAATTAAGACTGGGGGAGTAAATTCTTTTATTTGCTGCCTGAGAGCCAAGCATGCTGAAAACCTGATGTTATCATATTCAGGCTTTGAATATAGAGAGAATTAATTTGAGATCACGTGGAAGAAAAATGATTAATTAAGATATGATCTCACGAGTTGTAATTACAACTTCTTGGCTTTATAGTAACAACTTTTGACTGGGTGATTACAACTCGTGGGACTTCATCTTAATTATGTTTCTTCCACGGGACCTCTAATTAATTCTTCCAATATATAGTCGACTATATAATCATACTATTTGACTGATCGTTAAATTAAAAAAATGTCCAACATCTGATGAAATAAAAAAAAATACAAGAATTGTGATGAAAATTAAGAGAGCGAGAGAGGATGCATGTAACTAGCTATCATTTTTTTGTCAAAGATGTAACTCTCGTTCACTCCAACTTTATGATCACTCCACACATAGCCAGTCTAATCTTCCTTTTTTTTTTAACTAAACTCTAATCTTCCTTCAAGAGTTAAAAGTTAAAACAAACATTTTTTTGGTAAAAGAATTCAAACAAACTATGAATATGCATAATTGCGCAATGTATAACATCTAGGTTATTATGTGCACTAATTACGGAAAACTTCCCAAGTCATTGATCTTGTTGGTAGGTTACATACGTTATTTAAATGTTAACCTCCAAGAGACGCACATGGACTTCCATACTTCATATATATTGCATTATTTACAATCGACAACGTATGATTTAAAAAAATTCCTTCTAACGTTTGATTTCTTTATTACCTCATGAGAACACAGTTCATGACCTCTTCACTTGCTTGACTAATTAATAAACTATACTTTTTTTTTTCAAAATTAACTCTTTCTGTTATTTAGAGGTAAAATGATTATTTCACTTAACAATGAAACGATTTGGTTTTATTCAAGTGGAGGGGAAATTATCAATGGAGAGTTTTCGGGCCGACAAGCCCATGTAAGAAATCAATGGATAAATAGAAGGCATAAAAATCTAAATCCCATATTTCCTTTTCTTACCTAGCTGAAACTTCATTTGTTATCGCTACTCTTTATTGATTCAATGAATAAATTTCTTTTTTATTTTTCATCTATAAAAAGAGAAAAATAAATTATATATATATATATATATATATATATATATATATATATATATATATATAACATCAAGAAAAGGAAAACTATTATGCCATCAAGAAAGACGCGCCTTCCACCTCACATAGTTGATATGCATTGGCTTACCCAAGTTGATTCATTTAACTTGTTATTATCTTAATTCTTAAATTCTTAATCCTAATATGTTTATAGTACTATTAAACTAATCCATATAAGCCGACGATTGTCGTTGGCCCATTCCACTTCCCTTCTCACATCATCTCTCCCAATATACATAGCACCATCAACTCCTTGTCTCTTTCTCTAGCACGTAGGTCCCCTTTACGTATTACTCCCTCTCCTTTGAACACCATGCCTCCAAAACATTCCCAACTTAACGGTTCCTACTACGGGCCTTCCATCCCACCAACCACCACCTACCACCGCCCGGGCCGCGGCCCAGACTGCTGTGACTCATGCTGTTGTGGGCTCTTCACATGTCTCTTCAATCTCATCCTCACCATCATCATCATCCTTGGCATCGCCGTTTTCTTAATCTGGCTCCTCGTTCGCCCTAACGCCGTCAAGTTCCACGTCACAGATGCCTCCCTCACTCAGTTCAACTACACCTCCAATACCAACACCCTCTTTTACCATCTTGCCCTCAACATCACCGTCCGTAATCCCAACCGTAAGCTAGGCCTTTACTATGACAAAATCGAAGCCTCCGCTTCGTACCAGGATGCTTGGTTTGACTCTCAGACGTTGACTCCCTTCTATCAGGGACATAAGAGTACGAATGTTTTGAGCCCCGTGTTTGATGGTCAACGCTTTTTGCTCCTTGACTCCACACAGGCTTCCGAGTTTAATAAAGACAAGAGCTCTGGGGTTTATAATATTGATGTCACTCTGCATCTCAAGGTTAGGTTCAAGTTAGGGGCATTGAAGACATTCAGGTTGAAGCCTAAGGTTAAATGTGACATTTCAGTTCCTCTTACTCTCGCCGGTTCACTTGGCACCAGTCTGTTTCAGACCAAACGCTGCAGTATCGATCGCTGATATGAAGGCTTCATCTGGATTGAAGCCCATCTATCCCGGCGGGTAGATCCATTCAGCTACCTTTGTTGCGTTATCTCCGTTTCTTTCATATACATTTTTTTCCTTTCTTTTTTTTATTGGTTTTGATGTCTACTGATGGATGGATATGACTTTCACGATTGTCTCTCTTTTTAATTTATCATTACCATTATTATGTGCTATATGTCTGTATTGGAGTTTTTGTTTTTATTGTCTGTCACTCTGTCTTAGCTTGCTTTGTATATAAATAAAATTCCTCTTTTTTTGTTTATTGCGTTTTTGGAGTTTATTATTAATTAGTTTGTTAGGCATTTGCATTTGTTCAAAGCCAGGTATAGCTTGACTTGGGCATGCATGGTTGCAAACTAGGATCGTTCTTTTTTTTTTCCTGGCCCGCGAGGACTTTTTGGTTTCGAAATTGGAAAAATTAGAATTGTACTTAATCGCAGGTTTAGCTGTTAGTTATAATGTACCTACTACTTTGTTGTTTATTGTTTGGGTTAACATCTGAGTTAGTAGCTTTCCATATGTCTGCGTCAAGACGAGTGAAGCATGAGAGAAAAGAACTTGTAGAATGAGAAATTTTCCAACCACCGGCCTCCGTTTGCTTGGCTGACCTTTTTATTTGAGAGGTAAATTTAAACTAATTGCTTCAGTTGAGAGTTCATGTTTACTTAATACTTAGCTTGAATCGATCTGTAGCTAGCATCTTTTTGTGAATGGTTATTATGGTACATGTATGGCCTTAAACTTTATGTTATTAGCTCGGCTTTATTTCTTTTTTGGCAAAAAAATTTGGAAAAGAGTTTGGTTCATTCACGATTTAAGGGTAATAATCTAAGGGCAGAGTCCCTTACTCTAGGGAGACCGTTTGTAGCAAATTGCTTATTTTCAGTTGATAAGGCTTTAATGTATGTGGATTATCGAAAGTAATTTTGTCTAACAACTAAAAAGTGTTAACGGCGGCAAATCTCTAGAGGTTCAAAGACGAGAATGATGCAAACAAATAAACGTAATACTCCCTCCACTAAGAGGGGAAATGATTCCAGGCTCATCCTAATTTTGCTCATCCATTTCTCATCTTCAAAAACGGTGCCGTTTACATTAGTTGAGTCATCTGAATGGAAATAAAAAAAAGCACATGCTAGCTTGTGATTTTGAAGTTTCTGGTCTCTCCGCCTTCTCAAGCTTTGTCTTAAAATAACATGAACGTGCTAATTTCTTCATTCATTTTCTCTCCCTCTCTCATTTTCCCTCAACGCCGCCGTGTCCTGAGGTTGGGATGATGAAACCATTAAAGTGTTTGAAGGAGAAGGCAAAGTTCTGAAAAAAAAAAGAGGAAGAAGGCAGAGGGAAAGCCTGGGTCATGTGAGTGGGTGTTCACCTCGACGCCGTCGTGTCCTGAGGTTGGGATGATGAAGCCATTGAAGTGTTTGAAGGAGAAGACAAAGTTTTGGGGGAAAAAAGGCACAGGCAAAGCATGGGGCATGTCACATGTGAGTGGGTGTTCACTTTTTCGGTTTTTCCCCTCACGTGACCAACTAATGCAAACAGCACCGTTTATGGAGATGAGAAATGGATGAGCAAAATTACGATGAGCCTGGAATCATTTCCCAGAAATGGATGACATAATAGTAACATGCAAGAGTGAATCTAAAAGTTGTTTGATTTATTTTATTTTGTCCTCCGTAATTACATTTAAAATGCAAAGATATGAGAGTGTGTGCGTGCAGTATTTTCTCCTTATAAATGTAAGATTTAATTGACCTTTTTATAGAGATTCATAAGCAAATTAATTAAACGAGTCACTTAATTATAATATATTTTTAATTTATATTATAAGATTATGTGCTGTGCTAGATTAGTGGTGAAATAAATGAGTTTAGGGGGAAATTTCAGCAAATCTATTAAAAAGATTTTATTTAGTTTTCATAGAATTTTCCAAAAAAACAACTTATGTCTTATATTTAGGAATCGAGATAGTAAATGATGCAAGAATAAAATTAAAAAAATCACATTGATTTTACCCATATAAACAACTCCATTATATATTTTATTGGTTTTTATACAATGATTGATTATGAAAACTTATTGGCATGAATGAATAGTGATTAGAGAAGAAGACAGCAACGTTAAGGAATTTAGAATATGAAGTATTTAACGAACACGAATTGAAATAGACATGGAAGTATGGAACTATGGAACTGTCCAACTCTGGATAATATAAACTGAAATAATCAATCAATACTTTTAATCTAATGAATCAGCTCAACTGACCAACTCAACAGCCCGTCCCAGCGAAATCCAAGAGCCAACAACTTTAAAGACTCTTTTATATAAAATCCCTACATGTAGATGCAACTTATTCAACGCTTCAGATATCATAACTTAATCAACAAGTTTCTTAATTTGTTTCCTTTCTAGATAAACCTGGCTGTAAGCGTTGTCTTTATGACACATCGAGGAATAATGTGAAATACAGCACAGAAATCACGCCAATGAAAATGAGAACACCGAAAAATTAAAAATGCTCCTGCTTAAAGATTTACACATATTTTTGGTCAACTGGTTATAATAATAAAGTGTTTGGATTATTGTGCTTGAGAATAACTTTTTTTGATATAAGTAAATTAGTGTGGACATGTTTAGATATAACTTTTGAAGAATAGTTTATGGGAAACAAAGCCAAAAATTTTTTTTTATGAAATAGATTTTTGATAATATCTTTCGAAAAAACTGAAAAAATAGCTTATAGGAAAACATAGGTTTTCTACCACAAACCTAAGTTTTCAAGTAAAAAAGCTACTATGAAAAAAGTTGTACGTTTTTGTTTGACTTAACTGAAGCATATGCTTTAAAAGAAAAAGGTTATTCTGATAAAGGTGAGAGTGTTTGTTATGGAGTGTTTTGCTACTTTGCCTAAAAATTAGGTTTGATTTAGAAAAGTGTTTTTAATGGGTTTCCACATAGGCGCCAAGCCCTTAACGATGGTGATATGGCTCCTATTGCTTCTTTTTCTTTTCTTTTCTAATCAAAGGGGTAAGTAACAATGACTCAATGTTATAAGCGTGATCAAATCTGCAACATCCACTAAATAGGGAGATATCATATCAATCATTAGAATACCTCTAGTTTGTTAATACTTCTCCTAGTCATAAATATATGACTTATATACCTTATTTAATTGAATTTAAATGTTAGTTAAACTAGATTATCCGATGTGTTTTCCCTAAAATAGCGTAATTACTTCCTTATATTTTCCACCCTCCTCCTTTAATTATTTTTACTTATCAATGGCTTTGCTTTTTTTTATCTTTAAGGTCAATTATGCAATGCAACCGATCTCTTAGAAAATAAAAGGCGGGCTGAATGGATTTTATGGAACAGGGCCCATCATGTAACGCACTTACTGGGCCTTCAACCATAATTAGTATACATACTGCATACAGTCTAACTTGAACTGCTCATATATCATCTACTTAAACATCAGTCCAAGCACTTTGTCCAAAAAAAAACATCAGTCCAAGCCCAATGTCGATCACAAGGAAGTGCATGTTTAATACTCTCCCTTTTTGTAATTATTATAACACTTATTTACTTAATGTGATTAGATTGAGGATGATAGTTAAGTTAATTAAAATTATATATGATATTACCAAAATACTTTAACCATATTCCTTTATCCACACCCTTAGTCTCTTTTTTTTGTTTATTATTGAGTAGCATTAATAAAGATAATTTAAAGAAAATATAAAAAAATAGAAAAATGTTGTATATTTATAAACAAGTTCACCCCAACAAATATGTTTTATATTCAGGAATGATGAATGATGTGAGAGTGGGAGTAGTAGAACTCCACTAAAATTGATGGAATGTTGGTGAAACCAATCATATAATAAAATTGAAGTCCACTTATAAAATATAGAAAATTAAGGATACCACTGGAATAATTGTAAATTTTTTTTATTAAACACCGCCTGGTTTAATCCATACTCGAGGAATAGGAGTGTTGCCTACATAAACAAGGTTGTCCTCTCTTCCAATGAAAGCACTTTCCGGGATTCGAATACGCATTCTCATCCTTACAGGGGTTGTAGTCCACCTACCAACTCAACCAACTATCAATTGGTACTGTTATTCTTTTTTTATAGATCAAAGATTGTTCTTTCAAGCTTAAAACGAAGAGATTTTTCTTATCGATTTCAACAAATGTGTTCATCAAAATTTGAATTTGTTTGAATTTTTGTTATCTTTTTCAAAAGCAGGTTACCATTTTAATCAACTTCTTACTGTCTGACTGTCTGGAAAAATATGTAGTACTCCTTCTGATCCATAATATAAGAGCCCAAAATTTGAATTGATTTAACGCAAAATATAAAAGTTCACCTTGCACTCTCTCATCATTTGATGTGTTTTTTCCCTCTTTACCTCTAATTCTCTTTCATTTTCATTAATACTTATTCATATTTCCCTCTTAAAAGATTCATAACAATTGTAATGTGTTTTCTTAACAATTGTGTTTTGACGGCTGAGTTCTTATAATATATGGACATTGATGAGTACGGTAGAATCAAAACATTTTTTCATTTCCAAAAATTATTTTTTTCATCAGAATCTCCAGAAATATTATGCCATACAATAATGACGATAAATAATTAAATATAGTTTTACACAGACCCAAGCCCACATGCAGAGAGATATGGCGGTGAATGGGTGAGAGCCCCACCACACACAGAGCGGGAGGACTTCATGAAACCAGGCTCCCACATGATAATTAGGGAGGGAATATTCTCATCATTTCCCCCCTCCTTTTTCGCTTAGAGTATCATCTCCATCAAGGAATGAATGATTCATATCTACTCCCTCGAGTCCTATTTATAAGTCGCCAACCGCCTCTAAATTTTGGTCCTTAATATAAGTCACCAACTACCACTAACTAACTTATTTATTAAAATTTTCCTAATATACCCTTACATTGGAAAATGAACATTGGAAGATGAGAAGAGAGAGAAGATGAAAAAACACTATAGAGGATTAATGAAGAGAGAGAAAAGGTAGCGGGCCATAGTGATAAAGGTGGGAGGGGCAAAAATGGAAAAGACAAAAAAATAAGATCAATCTAATGATTCAACTTCTATTAAGCTCTATTCCTTGGTGTGTACAATTTAGGCGGTTGGCGACTTATAAATATGACCGGAGGGAGTAATATTTTGTAGAAATATGATTACAATATTTCATAAATCAAAATTGATTTAATTTTCATTTCTCACATTTATGAATTCTATATATAGATATGATTTTAAGAGCTTAAGTTTATTTATTTTTGTGTATAGTAATGATTTTACAAAATAACAAATCTAAACCATTCATTATTTTAATCTAACCAGTGAATTAACAAGTCCAAGAGAAAAAGAGAGAGGCCAAAATGAGAGAAATCCACCTCCAGAAAGTTACTCTGAAACTGAGGCAGAAACTGGAGCAATTGAAATTAAAAGTACAGTACCTTGCAATATTGGACCCCTCAATCTCATCACTTTCGTATGATAAGCATCCCAAGAAAGAATACCAATGAAGACAAGGAATCAGAATATATATATATGTATGTATGTATGTATGTATGTATGTGTGTGTGTGCCTGTCTTCCACACATTAAACACAACTTGACGCTTCTGATCATTAACTCCCACCTTCGAAAGTCCTTCAACGTAACGTCATTGTAATCGACATTGGATCCAACACTTCTTCCCTTACTTTCATGCGCAACTATCTGCTCCGGTAACGAAGAAAAAGAACAAGGTTAAAACTCTCTCCGGTCCTTATTATAAGTCACCAACTACCTCTAATTTTTTGTCCTTAATATAAGTCACTAACCGCCGCATTAAATGTTTTTTCCTTCCCATCTTACCCCTGTCATTAATGAAAATTCAAAATTGAAAATGTGAAACATATCGTTTAATGAAGGGTGAAGTTGGAAAAAGTGGAAAAGTAAACCTGAATTTTAAGACTCAACTATCATTCCTTGGTATGTGAGAAATAGGTAGTTGGTGACTTATAATTAGGATCGGAGAGAGTACATATATATTTGTGTATGCGCGCCCACACCAGGACACTCACCTTAACTAAAACAACCTTATGTTTATCGATCTTCTGTCTCTCTTTTTATTAAAGCCTGCCAAAGTCTCAAATTCCTTCATTCACTGAAACTTTGTCTCCGTTCTAAATCCTTGTTTTGTGTATATGGAGACCGTTAATTACCCTTTTTCTTTTCAGAGGTCTTGACTTTGTCTTTGGAGAATTATTTCTTGGCTTTATCTGGGCTCAGCCCAATCTTTACCATCATTTTTGTTTTAAATTTCTTTTTTGCGGGTGAGGGGTAGTGTTTTACAATTGACTGCGGGAACAGGCATGATAAGAAGGAAATTGGCATCTGCTGACATGTACAGCATGCTGAACTTTGAACGGAAGACTAGATCAAATGCATTCATCACTTTTAAAATCAATACTATTCATTCTTCTCTTACACTTCATTATTTTGTTTCGTTAGCTCGTGTGCATGCGTAAAATCATATACACAGTTGGGTTAATATATTGTTTAAATATAAAGTTCCGCTTCCTATTTTTGATTAGGCCAAAGCTATTTAACTATTAAAACTCGGTCTCTAAATTTTGACGTCATACAAATTATAAACTCTATAATTTAATTTTAATTATTAAATATTTTGGTAGTTGTATTTAAAAAATAAAACTGCAAGAGCAAGAATTAAAAAATTTGGAGATTTAATTTCAACATCAAACGTGTCATTAAGTCATATAGAATCTAATACAGCTGCATTGATTCGAAATTAACCACTGTATGTGTTTCAATTGATTAAGTTTTAATTGTCTCAAAAATAATATTTTTGTTATTTTTCACACGTAATAAATATTTGCAGAAGACTCCACCTAATAGGATAAAATTTTGTTGTTGTACATATAAATTTTGAGTGTGCCACGTAAACTATTACTATTTAAACAGAGGATATATAATGCGATTATATATGATGTAGCTAGGAATTCTATATGGGCATTTTTTAAATGTTCGTTACTAATGTTGGTGGTGTATGATTTTAAAACAACGTATGACCAGAGTCAAATGAATTCAAAGGCAATGGCAAACCGACCCAGAACTTATGGGTTAAGTTGAAAAAAGAACAAGAGAAGTGGGGTGATTAATACGAGATAAAAAAAAGTAATAAGATGCATATCTTGAAGAGAAAGATGGATCCGATAATAAAAAAGAGCTTCTTTTTTTTTTTGATAAAATATAGAAGAGCTTCTGAAAAGGTGATTAAGAAGTTTCAATTTATATAATGTGGTTATAAAAAGGCTCGCAAAGCAAAGCGAAGCACAATTAACATGTATGACCCTCAAAAGGCAGGAAAAGAAAGAAGTGATTGGTCATAGGAAAGAAAGGAGAATGAATTGAGGGTCCGATTCTATTGTAGTTGCCCTAATAATAATGAGTATGTCTAATATGCCACAAAGCTTACGACTCAAGTCAGCCCATGCAGGTAGGTCCAAGGTGACGCAGCCACCTCCTCTACCATCATCTATCCTCCATTATATTGCACACATAATTTGGTAGTACTATAGCATTTCCTGCTTCTAGGGCTCCATCAAAAAGAGCAAACCGCCATTTATTGGGATCCATTCCCCTTTTTTGACTGTTACACACACACACACTCTATATTATCGTCTCACGATGAGGCTATTATTATCACAAACAATCAAATTAAACATGTCCCACCAACACTTGTTAATCACTTGTCTCAAATCAGACCCCACACTTGATAAAGACTACAACATTCCTCCGTTAGAAAAAGAAACGAATCAGTGTAGAGACTGCGATAATTAATTGGAAATGGAGCCTACTTTTAATTAATTAAATAATATCTTAAGATTGAAATGCGAAGCACGCAAGGCGCGAGGAAGAACAGAAATTGGGCCTGGGCCCAGATATATCGGGGAATACGGTCCCCACACCATTTGGGTCGTGACTATGCTCCTTCACAAAGCTTCCCTATCCCCACCATATCAAACAGAGTACAACATGAAATATCAAAGCCGGATCGGTCACCACATAAAGTAAATTGGTTAAATATGACAGTGAAATTTCAGCACTACATAATCATTGTAATTTTTATTAAAGAAATTATTAAGGTTTACAATTCAATGTCCACGGAAAATTTTGGATGGAACTTTGAGACGCTCATGTTTCATTCGAATATTCCGTTTCTATATACTTTTATCTAACTTCTGTGATCGGTTTTATCCATAACATCGTATTTTAGTTGTTGGTGGCGTGGTTCCCTCTATTGGCCTAGTTTTAACTGTTTACATTATTTGAGAAAAGTAAGATATGCCGGCAGCTAAATCTTGAGTAGATATAGTTTCAACTTTCACCGTCATGGCCTACGTATTTTTTAAGATTAGTATAAGATAAAACAACTTGGTGACGATCGAGAGAAAAATATATTAGCGGTGATATTGACAGAATGAGAGAATCGGCACAAAGTCTGTGCCTATGTCTACACAGAGACAAATCTATCTTCAACGATAAAAAAGTTTAGGAACTTTACTTCCCAAACGTTTAAACAATTGCATTTCTACATAATTTAGATTTCATTTTAATCAGTGATAATATATATCATCCAAACTAACCCCACTACAATGAACCACCCAAATGTTAATGTTTTGTTAATTTAAGTCTCGTGGGAAGAAGCAAGTTGTATTCGTAAAAATTACCGAAATAAGAACTAATCATTCCTTTAACACTCATGCAATTTCATCGTTGCTCCCAAAAAGAAAAAAGAGAATGAACGTGTTATCATCAATCAAGAACGGCAAGATGATGACAGTTTCATCCTCTTTTGAAGCCTAATTAGAGCAGGTCATTATCTTCTGCACTCCTAATTAATGAGAGAATAATTTTTAGTTGGCAGATTTCAAAGTCACCTCTCCTAATTAAAATAAAACTCTCTTTAATTGTGTTATAGCTAAGTTGTGAGAGTGGAACTGGAACCTAGCAGGGTTCAATGGTAAAGATGTATTTCTAGCCAAAAAATGACTATATTATGCTCTTGCATACTTATCCATATTATCATTGTCTTGATTTATGTTTCCAAAGTAGTTTTTACATTTGGGAATGAAGGGAGTACGAAATTAATAACTTAGCTCACTCAATTTAGAAAAACTATAACAAATATAAATACTTTGAAGTAGATTATTTTACTTCTTTGATATTCCTAAATAATTGGTTATTTTATGTTAATGACAAGAGGTGTTATTATACTGAGCTAAGGCCTGATCAAGCTAATTAAGTAACTTATTATGTGTGAGAATAATCTCAGGGCATTCATAAAAATATGCTGATATGTGAATGAGATCATTAATGGCGGATTAAAACCTTAATTATATTAAGAGAGATGGACCTAAATAAGCCATAACGCAGGGAAAATAATTAAGCGAATGAAGTAGAAGGTGATAATCATCTAAAGACGCTAAGAATTCAAAGCTTAAGCGACATCATCCACACAAACAACATAAGAAGCAATCACGAAACATAAATTTTGAAATTGAATGTCTATATACTATTATTTACTTAAAATATTCACCATACACATTAATTGCTTCCTTAATTTTAAATATTCGTCCTAATCAACATGAGCATGGCTTTGCGATATACTCCCTCCGTTCCTAAATATAAGAACTAGATAACTTTTTTTTGGAAAGATTAAGGTTGCGAAATAGGTTATTAAATGATGACATATTTGATATCTTTTTAGATTATCCATTAGCTTATAGGTAAAATAAACTAGTTTAAGAGAAAAAATTAGGTAAATCAATTTATAATTAACTTATTTTTTGCTTTTTTTAGGATTTTTCAAAAAAGTCATCTAGGTCCTATATTTAGGAACGGAGGGAGTATATAATAAACTTTTGTGACGGAACTTCATTTTTCATTTATTTGCAAATGGGTTAAAGGTCAATTTGGCCACCAAACAATTTCCAATGTATCAATTTGACCACCAAACAATTTTCGGTCTCAATCTAGCCTACAAACAATATAAAAGGCCCATTTTAGCCACTACTCTACTGGAAAATACTAAAATACCCTTGACACATATATATTTAATATAGTTTCTGAAGATGTGGGTCCCACATTTAAAAATAAAAAATTATCACCCTACCCCACCCCTCTCTCTCAACCTCACCCACCGTCGATGACCACCCACATGGATTTATATACTTTCTCTTTTACTTGCACATGCAACAGAATTAGTAATAAGAAAGGACCAGGATAGATGTCAACCATCTGTTATTGTTATGTTTTGTAACAAAAGAACATGGCTACCGCCATAACACCGAGCTTAGAGATAGTTAGAGAGATACAGAGTGTCTTCGTTGAATTGAGGCAATGGAGTTACTAGAAAGATCAAGAAGCTGCAAACTTTGAATTTGGCAAAGAGAGGCCAGAAATGTTGAGGACGAGACAGAACATCGAGATAGCATAAGCTTGATTATAGAGGAATTTGTGTTATCACAATAAACTCCCTTCCAATGGCATGGATTTGGATTTGTGGTAAAGTTTCATGAAGCAGATAATTCTGTTCCATGCAGAAGCTGGGAGAGTTTTGGTGGGTTTAGCTTTAGTTTTTCTTGTATTCATTGATCATTGATGGGATACAAAGAGTAGTAAAAGGTAGGGGACTTTGACTCGGAAGTAACACTGACATAGAAGAGAAGGGGAGTGCAGTGCAGAACAAGAAGGGAATGAATGGGATTGAGTGGGAAACGCGGAAAGCAGAGATTGAATATTCAAAGACGCGTAGGTAGGAGGAAAGGTCATCGACGGTGGGTGAGGTTGAGAGAGGAGTGTGGTGGTCATTTGGGTGAAGGAGGGAGGAGAGAGAGAGGGGTGGGGTAGGGTGATAATTTTTTATTTTTAAATGTGGGACTCACATCTTCAAAATTTATATTAAATATGTGTCAAGGGTATTTTAGTATTTTCTAGTAGAGTAGTGGCCAAAATGAGCCTTTTATATTGTTTATAGGCTAGATTGAGACCGAAAATTGTTTGGTGGCCAAATTGATACGTTGGAAATTGTTTGGTGGCCAAATTGACCTTTAACCCTTTGCAAATTGACCATAAGAATTATTTCGCATAAAGTGCTTTTATAGATGCTTATTAAATTCCTCGAAAATTTAGACCACGAGGAGAAACAATTGTACAACCACTGAATAAAATAAAAGAACAAAATGATCCCCCAGATGCGCCCCATAAATGTTTGTTTCTTGGTCAGTGGCAATATCAGAACAAATTGGGCATATATTTGCAAATCCATGTCAACCTTTTTTCCATTATATCCCTACCGCTTTAAGCCTTTAACCTAACATAGATGCATTTCTTTCTTTCTTTTTTTGTTATTGATAATCACGTCTAACTTTACCCAGAAGAAAACGGAGATGGCCGATGAACCATCCAAATTGTCACAAAAGATACGCATTATAAGAGTAATCTGTGCAAGGAGTAAATATCCACCACGAAAAAGAGAGGAGCTTTATCTGATGTAAAAGGGACAACCACTTTCCACAATTATTACGTTTTTCTTAATATTAATTTTTTTTTGCCTTTCTTCTTTTTTTTCTTTTTATATTATGTTCACCACTTCACCAGAATATATCTATTATTAGGTGCCCCTTTATCTTCCTGCTTTTAAGGCAAAATAGATTCCATTTCTCCATGTCTCGTATCACTTTTATTAATGTAGCAATATAGTTAATCGAGACCGTGTGTCTGGCAAATAAGCTAGCGGGTTGCTGCAACGTTGCGCATATGATTCATCAAACCCAAATATTTCTAATAATAACTGTAATTCTGTAAATCCTTGTTAGATATAGTTTAATTACATGAATATTTTTTCAAAAAAAAAAAAATCAAATCGTTTCTTTCGACCTGAACAAATTCAAATCTTTTCTCTTGTTAACAAGGAAGATATAAGTTAACTTCGATGGATGTCCCAAAAATTTCCGTTGAAAAATTAAACAATGATCGTGGCCGTTTTATTAAATTCTCTCATGTTAATACTTTCCCCTGTCGTATTCATATATTCTCTCAATATTTCCGTGTGTTTTGGCTTTATTATAGGACACGAATATTATATAGCAAAAGCCTTGTTTCACAGGTACAACATATATACATCCAATGCACACACTTGTAGATGGAGGAAGAATTAGATACGACACACTGTTCTGACGACAGAGAACAAATTGTGAAATGTTGCCAACTAATCAAGAAAAAGTAAACCGCGGAGAAAAAAGCTGAATAACATACTGGAGAAAAATAAATGAGGGACAATTAAAGAGAGACAGCCCAAGATGGAGGTTTCCCCTTTCACAGATAGCCAAAAAGAAAGGGATCTGAGATAGACAAGTAAAAGGTAGGAGATCAGAGCATATAAGCATATAATGCGGTTTTAGAGAGAGCGAAAGAAAGAAGTCATCGAACTCCACCTTGGTTCACCACTGATATGGTGATTAATTTTTCTTGAAGACCCTTTCTTTTTGAAAAGCCAATAAGCGACAAATTCTCGACTTATGCTAGGGGGTTTTAAATAAAGTTGAGAAGATAATCATCTTTTAGCAACTCCCTAAAGCAGTTACATCAATCTTTAAGGTTTTAAAGAAGAGATGCTTATCTATCTTCCTTTCTTTAAGTAATACTTTTCTCTTTTCATGTTTTGTGCTTTCTGATTTTATATTTATTTTTAATCCATATACCGCAACCTTTTCTAGCTTTCCAAAGAGGAGAATGTTGGGTTATGAAAATCAACGATTCTTTTGGAAAATGCAATGCACAAAAGCATAAAAAGTAGTGCTCTTTTGATGCACCTTAGTGAACATTTTACTTTTTCCCTTCAGAAGTAGAAAAAGTTGCTTCTCCAATTTGCACAAATCTTACGTTATGGATCATTGTTTTAACTAATAATTCGTGCAGTCCAATATCAAATATCAAATGTATAAGCATGGATTAAAGATGCACTGTGCACTTGGCTCCACCAAGTTTTTTCTTTCATTTTTTTAATTTAAGGGGCAAAACACATGCTAATGACTTGAGGTTACAAATGGAATAGAACCCGCAACCTCCCGGGAGATGTCATACCACTAGGCTACAAAGCCTTGGTACACACTTCTAGTTTTTCTCTTAAAACATTGTGCAGCCTCTGTTCATTCAAATTTTTTAATTTAACTAGAAACATCATAACTATCTAGATGGTTTATACTTTAAATTTCTCTTTTACTTTTAATTATCTAGCCACCCTTGATTTTATTAAGATAATAAGTCCAACGTCCAAAGATTGAGAATTGAATAAACGGTATGCATAGTATTGAGGTAATTAAGTCCTATTGGATTTGCTTAACTTCTTATGTTGATAGAAAAATCAACCTGACACATACATATTAATTCGTATTTCAACACGGTTTTACATTGATTAATGACTTCACCATAATCAGAATATTTTATTTATTGAATTGTATTTAATTCAGGCGATCAAACTCCTGATCATCCATTCAAAACAAGATGATTAGCAAAACCCAAAGTTCATCTATCATAAATAAAAATATAATTAGATTTTATTATGCTATTATGAGTATGTACGTGCTTGGTGGGTTCAATTAATGAGCTGGTTAGTAAATAATACTAATAATTATTATAAAGTTTAATTGCTGAATGCGAGATATTTAAAAGCAACAATTGGGAATAAAGTGAAAAGGCGTTAGGCATGATTAGCCCTTCACCATATGAACTCTTAATTATTACTTAATGCAGACACAGAGCTGCCGGGTAGATTCCTGATTATAGACTTAACAGCATTTTGGATGGCAGGTTTAAGATGAGAATGCCTGAGTATAAATTATTTCTAGCCATTTCCCTGACAGATGACATTAATAATTTCATAAATAATACTCCTGGGAGATTAAGGAAGACTTAATTTTAGATGTCTTTCCAATAGTACCCCTCCTTAGTTAGTTTAATTACATAGTAGCCCTCCTCCCTATCAAATTTCTCAATAGTCAAGAAACGTAGTTCCACTCCTTGCCGTCTGCTTTCACCTTTGTTCTCTTGCTTCATTCGCCCTTCTGTTTTTTTTTATCGTTTTGGTTATTATCCTTAGTTGGATAGAAAAAAGATGACTGGATCGGAGACAGGAACGCCGATGGCGGCGTCGGCACCGGCGACGCCGGGAACTCCGGCAACGCTGTTCACGTCGCTGCATGTGGACTCACTGTCCTATGAGAGGAACTCAATGCCACGGTGTAAGTGTCTTCCCACCAAAGGCCACACTTGCTTCACTGACTTCCCTACAGTCCCCATTTCTTCCTCCTCCTTCTTCATCTCTAAAATGGTGAAGCATGGGGTTCTGGAAATAAGCAGACCTCTAAAATGGTGGTTTGAATGCTAAAGGAAGTCAAGATTTTAGTCTTTGGTGAAGGAGATCTCGGCAGAGCTTGAGTTCTCAGCGAAGGGGAAAAGGAAGTCGGTGAGGATGAGAGGTTTGAGGAGAGAGGGGGAGGAAGAGAGATAGTGTGAGATGGGGAAGGATCTATTGCCGGAGGTGGTGGCGGTGCAGCGGCGGCGCAGGTGGGGAGACGACGGTGGTGGTTGTGGTGGAGCTGAGGAGGGTAAGAATGAAGAGTAAGAAAGTGAGAAGTGTGAGGAAGAATTAGGGGTGATATTAAGGAGTTGTTAAGAAGAAGAAGGGTAATTTAGGAAAAAGGTGACCAAAAATCTATCTAGGTCTTATATTTAGGACCAAAATGAAGTCTCTATCTAGGTCCTATATTTAGGACCGGAGGGAGTACTACACAGTAAACTGATGAGCATAGCCAGTGATGTGATTTAGTCCTCCATTTGACTAATCCCATTTACTAGCTAGTAGTACTTCAAATTACCTAGTAAGGAACTTTAGAGAAGACATGGGCCATCTGTTAATATAAGTAAATGGATAGTGCGGTCTTAGAAACTAAATTTATTAAAGTACCAAATGTGTGTGTACTACTGTACTATTAATATCTTTTGTTTTGAGAATGCATGAGATCGAGTATAATTGATGATTTGGCATTCTTCCTATACAACGCATTTATACGTGTTTGTTGACGCATTTGGTCACCTTGCTTTTGGATTAAGTGAGCAAAATCATATCCACAAAAGAATTAAAGTAGATATATGTTAACTCCAAGATATTCATGACATTTCAGCAAGTTTACTTCCATTATGAGCCTTAATTTGCATATTTGTGCATGTTTTGGGCTGTGAGTGAATAATTTGTGCATTTGATTTTGGATTGCATTTTCTTGCTCAAATATATATTTTGATTACATTTTAGTGTTAGAAACATTTTGTGAAAGAGCAGGAAAACATCAAGTGAAAATAAGATGCATTGAAATGAATTTCAAAGAAAGCTTCTTGGAGCTTGGGCTAAATTCGGAAGCCTAGGCTGAGTCGCATCCAAGAATCAGAACAAGAACCAGAACAAGTCACATGGCCTGGGCTAAATTCTGAAGCCCAGGCGAAATCACTTCCAGGAGCAGAAGAGCAGTTCACGAACATCACAAGGCCTAGGCTAAATATTTGGGCCTAGGCGAAACTACTCTCACTGATCAGCAAACCAAGTTACAGAATGTCACAGAGCCTAGGCCAAGTTTTAAGGCCTGGGCGAAATCACCATCAGATTGCAAAACGCAAAGTTTTGTTAAAATGAAGGGTTTGAGGTATATAATGTGAAAAATGGAACATTGAAGGGATCTTTTCGACCTGGACTCTCATGGGGGACTCTTGGAGGCAACTCTTTGCTAGGGTTTGGTGGTTTTGAAGGAGATTCAAGTGGATATTGAAGATTTTGAAGAGATTCAACCTCATTTCCCTTGGTTTTTCTTCTTCCCCTTTCTTCCCTCTTGAACTTCATGTTATGGTTTCCTCTACTTTTGGGATTTGTAATTTTCTTCCATTTATGAGTAGCTAAACTCTCATTCTAGGATTATTTTGAACCTTTGTATGGATTAACATTATATTCTTCCTCTTATTTTGTGATTAATGACATATGTGTTTATTTTGCCCTTTATCTAATGCTTCTAAGTGCTTGATCACCATTTAGATGTTGAGTTCACTTGATTGATGCTTGAGAGGGCTAGGTTGAGTGTAGAACTTGGGTAAAATAGTGCAAGAACTTGAAGTTTGCTTGATGAATGGATGGTTTTGTTGATAAGATAGAGATATACTTATTGACCTTGCATAGTCACATTAGGGTTGGAGCTTAGAAATTGAGTTTTATTAATTGTAACAAGAGATTGAGCAATTAAATAGAAATAAACACTTGTTCTTGACTCGACGGAGCTTTTACAAGTACCTTTTGAACCCTAGATTAGCACATATGTTAATTAATAGCATCTATAAGGGGAGGTGAATCTAAAGTTGAGAAATACAAGGGGAATAAATAATCCTAGACCCCATTTGATTGTTTAAGTCAAAAGATCAATTGTTTATATTAGTTTTAGAAATAGATTTCTTTTATTTCACTTAAACAACTACCATTGTTTTCTTGGTTCAACTTGATTGAATTCACTTAGTCTTTTGCTTGGTTGGGATTTTAGTCCAAATCCTCGTGGGAACGATATTTTTCTTATCACTTTATTACTTGACGCGACCCGTGCACTTGCGGTGCGAACAATATAAATCTTAGTACGTCATTATTTCCAATGGAATGTAACGATGAATGCATTGAAATATTTTTTTGACAAAAATATAATTAAGAAAATTTTCTATCGGTTATTGAATCGGAAAATATGTGAAGAATTAAAAATACTTTTACTTGAATGCTATGAGACATAATGATGATGTTAGTTAGTGATATATACTGATATTTTATGCAAACAATAACGAAGATCGATTTGTAATATATGTACACATATTAGTAATAAGTAGAAGAAATTAACTTTATTGAAGCGAAAATTGATAAGTTAATTACATCATACCCATAAATAATTTCAATCTTACCAAAAAAAAAAAATCGATCAATGCAAAATATGCAAATCGATAGCAATTACAAAAGTATATATATCATGATGCGCGGCTAAATTATTTTTCCATTACTATATATATACATATATTCTAAAAAAGAACTTACATATCCATATTCATAAGCAGTGATTTATGTGGTTTAACTCATTTATATACAGAAGGGGAAGTTCTATCTAGTTTTATACTTTTATAGAACTATTCAAAATAACTTTATCATTAATTAAATATTAAGATTTTCTTTTTTATAAAAAAGATGATGAATACAAAAAAGCTTTCAGTAAGTATAACTTCCTTTTAGAAAAAAGAAAATTTTCAATAAAACGAACAAAGTCGTGGGAAGAAATACCAAATATCTTTTTACCAGCTTCATATATAAGAATTTTGAATTGTGTATGCAATATTGCAATTTAAGATCTTCGTTCAGTGCTGCTTACTAAAGCGGAAACTATCTTTTCATGTACTCTTACTCTCTTTAACTTTCTGAAGCAAGAATTGTCCCTGGTTATCCGAACTTGGAAGCATTCTCTCCCAGCTAGCTAGTGCTTTTCTTATCTCACTATATAATTAAATTATCTCGTTCACCATCACACCCAGAAAAACCATAATAAGTTGTAGGCCCTTAGCTTCGCGTTGAAAAGATTGTTAGATATATTATAAAAAAGTAAATTTTAAATGTTTTCTGTGCAAGGAAGCCAATAACACGTATATCATGATGGTGCAATCCCCAAATTCGCATTACATGAGGAAATAGAAAAATAAAGGCTAAAGTATACTTTTAGTCCCTTATGTATGCATCAAGTTTCAATTTAGTCCTTTATGTTTGGAAAGTACACTTTTAGTCCTTTTTTGTTAACACCGTTAGTTTAACTTAACGGAAAATGTTACTTAACAATTTTAAATGGTTATTAAATACTGAAAAAATGTTCAGATTAAAATATTTGAGTGTAAATATTCTTATATTTTCAAAATTTATCATTTTTGGTCCAATTACATTACAAAATAATCATTTAAAATTGTTAAATTTTCATTTTCCGTTAAGTTGAACTAACGGTGTTAACAAAAAAGGACTAAAAGTGTACTTTCCAAACATAAAGGACTAAATTGAAACTTGATGCAAACATAAGGGACCAAAAGTATACTTTAGCCAAAAATAAATTCTAGTTATAATGTACATCATTTATTGAAGCTCAGAGTATTAATCATGATATAATAATTGCCGATCACGGTATATTTTTTAGGAAATTAAGCTTCAACTGAAAAGTTTTCCTTCGCAGTATCACTGTCACAGCTAAATGCTGCTGGTCCATTTTTTCCCATGCTACCTTTTTTTTGCCAACATATTGTACGGATTAATGGAATGAAAACAAAAAATCCGCCCAAGGGTACTTGGAAATTCATTAATTATTTATAAGCAAACAGTTTTCCCAATAATGTATTATGTGCGCCTGTGTTCCTTTTTTTATACATAAGGAAGTAAATATACAAAATTAAAAGTAAAATAAAACAAAACTAAAGTTTAACTGCATCCTGCATGAGCCTGAACCTGCATCCATACTCGATGATAGAAAGTGCAGCACACTTCTTGGACCCTCTAACAACTCTCTGGCCCTTAACATGCAATGAACTACGCCTCTTATCTCAGCCACGCCTTCATCAAAATAAGGACAAGAATTATTGTGAAAAACTTTATTCTTACGCCTTCAAATCAACCAACAAGTCACACAAAACAAAGACTTTCAATTCTCTATCTCATTTCTGTGAGATAACTTAATGTTGCTAACTAGCCATTGTCTTTCATCACTTGACCAAAAATCTATATCAAACCTATGTGCGCCCGATTAATGTCAAATATAGTCTCTTAAGATTTAAATATAAGACCAATTTTCTAATTTAATTAAATTAAAGATATTAATTAGTTAGATTAGTTTAGATCTGTTGAATTCTGGATCTAATAAAGTCATACATATGTTAGGTTTTATCATTTCACCATAACAATTAAAGTTAATGTGGTGAAACTCAACCCAAATTGTATACCTTAATCCACTTTTAATACTTTCGTTGTAGCACTTTAGGTTTTTTTTTCCTTTTTCTTACTTGGGTTTGAACTTATTTTTGAGTTACAAATGTAAGTCTGTCTAGACCTAAACTTTTTGAGACTTAGAAGCCTCAAAGATGCATGTTCTGTACTTCTTTTTAAGTTAGAGACTTTAAGTTGAATCATCATAATTTCTTTATCCTTTTTTTCTTTTTCTTGAGTTGCATAGGCCGGTTTGCCTGATCAAATGGTTATGATACCACATTGAGTTTTGAATCAAAGGTACACATATGTTGTAGTGTTTTGTCATTCCACCACAAAAACTTAAACCAATATGGTGGGACTCAATGAAAAGACCGATCATATGTGTGACATTGAACCATAAATCCAGCATGATATTGGAGCCATTATTCAATTAGTGGGATGAGAATAGCAAAAAAAAAGGAAGGAAATAAAACAAAGAAAGAAAGAGGTATGAATAAATGAAGATTCGACTAAGCTTCTGACTCAAAAAGAAGTACAAGTAAGACAGATCTGAGGTCTCTGAGACTTAAAAAAGAAGTACTAGGTCAAGGAGACCGGACCTCTATAACTTAAAAAAAGTTCAAGTTTACGCGGAAAAGGAAAAAAGAAGAATTAAAAAAGAAGAAAATAAAATATAAAAGAAAAGAAAGTAGGTTAAATGTTGGAGAAATTCTAAGACCCAACATACGCATGCCTTTATCTAAAATTCATGAAACTCATATATGATGTTACAAAGTACTCTGATCTCTAACCATCTATCAACATTAATAAAGAAAATTTAAGAAAAAGTTAAGAACAATTTAAGAAGGTCTTCTAATAATTATAAGGTCCACTTTTGCCTTAAGTCTTGTATTTAGATCGGAGGCGATTATTGATGTTAGTATTTTTGTAAAACATGTATATATCGCGTTGAATGACTCTCCGATTTGCTTTTGTTGGGTTGTTCCGTGTGAACTAACGAATAAGCAAGGTAACGCACGAAGGAAATAGAACGTGAAAAGGGGGGATATAATGAATTATCAAGCACGTAATGAAATCTGAACTGATCATCACCATATATATAACAAACAGTCTAACTTCTTTATCTCTGCAAATCAGGTAATCCACGTGCAGATTTCAAAGTGGGATAATTAGATTATTAAATTATCACACTACTGTTGTTTATGCTAGATTACTAGTTTAGATGCACAGTCACACGGTAGATCGGCAGATAATTTGTTCGGTAAAGAAGCCCAAAAAGTAGCTCAAGAAAAGGTAAAAGAAATTTGATGGAATCTCCCTAATTTAAACTCGGTACTGTACAAGTAGTAAATCTACATAATTAATTTGAAGTAGCCCTAGGAAATCGAAGGATATAGATGAAAACAAAGTGAATTTAGAAAAGGAGAAGAAGCCTAAAAACAAACAGAAAAAGGAGGAAGAAGAATGATTTCAATTTTTTTTTTATTTTCTTGGCCTCATAATTCCTGAATATTGAATATTATACGTCTATCGACTGACTCAAGAAGGCCAACGTCATCCACAGACTCATCCTTTTCACAGTCTTCATCATCATCATCATCGATGGAAATATTCAAATCAAGAGCCACACGAGGTCTTGTTCTCTCCTCCAAACTAGCCACATCATTCTTCTCTTCTTCTTCACATGACTTTTGCTTCACATTTGGAGAACACGCTCTTGACCTTGAGCTAAAACTCTCACAGCTCAGAATTATAATAGCATCACTAAGCCTAACTTGTTCACCATTCGAGTCCCTTATTGTTCCTCTTTCAATAATCCTTTTAAATCCCAATTGAGAACAATAATCGACTTGCTCTATATCCTCAACTAGAAATACTCTATGAGGGTTACTAGACACAGCTTCCGCGAATCTTTCAACATAACTACAACTTTGTTCGTCTCTTGATCTCTTGTTCCTGCAATAATCCTCCGTTGAATCCGCTCTTGTTGAGGAAAAGCTGCTCAAGGCTAATGATACGAGGTTCCTATGGGACCCACCAAACACAAGCCTCGCGAGTTCCCTGGCTATTTTCTCTTTAGCCTCCACGTCAACTCCTTGGAATAACAACCACGTGTCTTCTTTTATTTCATCACAAGTGTTTTTCACCTTGCCCTTTCGTTTTAACATGCCCGAACGGCATTGGAGAATAGTGCTCACTATTTCTGGGATTATATGTTTCTGCCATGGAACTTTTCTCTCAAGACCATCACAAAGGGTTCTGAGATTCTCCGAGCTTAGCTCTCTGAATCTGTTCACGTACTCCTCCGTTTCCATGATGTCACTGGATGAGGTGGAGTTTGGAGTGGATGATGGAAATGGTTGTTTCTCGTCCCTGTGCTCTGGGATGTATATTTTCAAAGTGGGTTCGTTGTAGTTATTAGGACTTGGAGAGAGCCAGAAATTACTAGGGTGTGGCTGGTCATAGGAAGTAGATGAAGAAGGTGATACGGAGGAGAATGTGTAGGTTTTCTCTGTAGGAAATGGTGGCATTTGTATTGAATTGTAAGCCGAGCTCCACTTTTGGCCAACCACCACACAATCCTGTTACAAAAATAGAGATAATAAGAATTTCATATATATGTTTAATTATAACATACGATATATATCAAAAGAATTAAAGTAGAAAGTCTCAAACTCTTCTCCTGTTAAATTAAGATATTAAAGAAGTAAAATAATTGCTTAATTAGAAGATGTCTTTATGTTTTTTTAAATGAGAATTGAAATAGTACTCTCTTTCCTAAATATATGATCATCTGATTTTTATTGAAAATCCTTAGAAAGATAAATTAGTTATTTATAAATTGATTTAATTTACTTGAATTAAGCTAACAAATAATCTATTAACAGACAAAACAATAGTATTATGAGACAGACTAGTTTAAAAAAATTATAAGTATTTAAAAGATAATTTATTTGTCTACTTTTAATCTCTCAAAAATAGTTGATTGAGAGCTAGCTAGTAAGTTGCATTGTTTTTAAGAATATTAGTGGGTTGAATTTGAGGAATAATTGAAGACCTGGTCATTGGAAGAAGAAACTCCTTTAGCCTCATTTTTGCACTGTTGGAGCCATGCTGGAAGGCTTGAAGTGGTGGAATCACTGTTGCAAGTGCTGCCTGGCAGGCTTCTGACTTGGATATCGAACACAGCAGACGGCTCAGCCGAACAATCCGGGCTCTTCTCCTTATCCCCTGCTGTTAATAATGGCCACCCAGCTCCGTTTTCGGCTTTCTTGGTAGACTCATTTTGTAGACCACTGGAAAAGGGAAAAAGTAAAATTCAATATATATGCTCATTATATATGTACTTCTTCTTAATCCGAAACCCCCTTAACATTGCATACATACAGTAACAGCACAATGAAAATATTGAACGGAGAAAACAAAAGGCGAAATTTCTTTCTTTGTTTGTTATATCTCATATGCGCCAAACGCAAAACTCTGTATATAATAATGGCAGACACGTTACTCTACTTAAGAGGAAAACGCTTCCCCCCATCTCTGCTTAATTAAGCAAACTTCAAAAGAAAAGTACGGTTCCATTGTTTTGTAGAGAATCCACTTGGAATTGAAATTAAGAGCAACTAAGTCTCATATCGAAAGATTGAGAGATGAGTGAAGACTGAAGAGTATATAATGTTGAGTGAATACTCTCACATTGGTTTAATCTTATTATGTGAGAAAAAGACAAGTATATATAAATTTTATACATATTTCTATAGTAGATCATGAATAAAAGCTGCACTTCTAAGTTACTTTCATAACCTATCCTATCATACTATAATGTAAATAACGTACCTGTCCGCGATGAGGCTGAAGCTCAAGCTTCCCACAGGTATAGTGAAAGGATGAAGTCCCCAAACAGTCTGCAGGGAAGGACACCCATTTCTGCATCTCATGTATGTCTGAAAATTGGCAACCCCCATCACTGAAAATCTTCCGTTATCATTATTATTATTATCATTCTCCCCAGTCCCACTAATTAGCTTCCCTATTTCCATAATCATGTGCTCCACGGGACAGTAGTTATTATACCCTTTCCCTTGCAGGTGGGCGGAGCCACCCCTATACTCAAACACCCAATTAATATCTCCCACATACAACATAACAAACCCTCTTCTACTATCACAACTACTTCTCCTAAGCTCCTCAATCTTGTTCTCAACCTGTGCTCGAGACACATGAACAAAAGAAGAAAGAGAAAGAGAAACAAACCTAACACCTTTCATTCCCTCATCCTCAACTTCCCCTCTCTCAACTCTATCCCTCACTCTCCTCACCACGCCCTCCAAGCTTTCCACACACTCCCCCACCAGCACACAACTCCTCATTCTTTGATCCCTCAGATTATCCAAAACACTCTTTACATCCTCCTCTCTAACCAACCCCGATACTTTCCTAGGATTCGACGTAGGGGCATTATGGGAAGAAACATCCAAAGACACGGCCTGTTCTACATTGGTTTTGACCTGTGTGCTAGAGAACCCGGCCTCCCTCATGACCCGGCTCACACTAGGGTCATCCAGAATAGATATAATGAGCTGCTCAAGCTCTATCTTAACGGCTAAGATAGGCTGCTGCTGGTTGTCGATGGAGCCGCGGCGCTGGTGGGCCTGGGCCCGCTTGAAGGCGGCGAGGAGGGCGTTGGAGATGGAGGGGGAGTGGGCCGGAGGGCCCAACATGGAGGCGGAGGCCGAGGAAGCGGGAAGGCGGTTGAGGGCGACGTTGAAGCAAAGCTCTAGGGCCTTACACTGGAGAGGATGAGAGTGTGATTGGAGGCAGGCCGTACGGAGGAGGCCGTTGGGAGATGATAGCATGGTGTTTGCCACGTGGAGGGGTGTCACCTGAGCATGGCCACGTCGCTTGGCCAGTGTCACTGACTGCTTCACTACGTTGGCCGCCTCTGTAGTTAGCCCTTGTTGCACACCACTGCTTCCTGTTCTCATATTTCTTTAGCAACAATTAACTACAATAGTTGTGAGTGGAAGTGAAGGAGAGGGGAGGGTCAAAGAAGTGGAGTATGCATTTATTGATGTGGGAAGAAATTCTCAGGTTTGGGGTTAGGGATGTTATATAGAGAAAACAGGATGTGCATATATATATAATATGTATTTACTATTTAATTTGATGGCATGCATAGCTACTTTAGATAGAAGCCTATAACCCTATCATGAAGAGACTAATTACTAAACACAAGAAACTCTGGCTGTCTTTGTATCTCTCATTATGGAGAGGGAGAGAGAGAAGGGATGAGTGGTGAAACTTATGGAAGGAGGATAGATGAGAGGGGTGCTTTTCTTGAGGGGGAGGTAAAAATGGGGGGTCCAAAGTTGATTTTGTTATGGAAAGTGGATTGCATGTGCTGACGAGCAGGACTAATGTAATGCACCAGTATCAAAGGCAACTCAGCTTTGCCACTCAGTACTCTCTTACTCTCATTTACCAAATTTTCTGAAATATTAAAGAAAAAAGGCAAGGGATTGGCAAGTGGGGCACTTTCTTTTTATATATACGCGTATCCGATTGTACTATTCTTTTTTAATTGCATGAAGGGGACAATTAAGTTACGCAATGCGCTTATAATTATCTTGAATCCAACATTTAGCTCGTACAATCTCCTTACTTCAGTATCCATTATTCATATCCTTAGTGTGGTCGTCTTCCAATAGTGCACTACTGTTGCAATCAAACTCGGTTAAGGAACGTAACTCCATTATAAATATAAATTTACTTTTTTTAGTCATTCCAAATGACTTCATTCCTTAAGATAAATAAGATAAATATATAATGGATGAATAAAAGTAACATTAAATTATACCTCCTTTGAGGTAGAATCAGTGCTTAATTTTACACCCTCAAAATCTAAGTACCAAGTAGATCAGCAAGCGAGCTGGAAATAAAATGAATGACGCTCCTATTTTACAATATATGTATATGTGTGTGTGTGTAATAGATTGAGAGAGAGCATTTTTTCACAGTCGTCTGCCAAAAAAACGAGGACCTGATGAAAAGAAGAAGGGAGGTTAAGATTTAAGGAGCGGGGAACTATGTACGGTTTTCTTCCGGACCCAAAGACACGGGAATAAAGCGTCCTACTTTGCCATTCTCATTTTATTATATGGAAATTTCGAACATGAAAGCCACAAACTTACACGCCTTTATGTGCCTCATATGCATGGGGATTAAGACCAACATTGCCCCCCCCCCCCCCCCATCTGCCCCATTTATTTCATAAAGTTGCTCCTTTTCTTTCATCCCGAATAATTCATCAAGACTTACAAAAGAAAAAAAAAATAAGTAAGGACTACACATATTCCTAATTATTTTCTGTCTCAATACTGGCTTCGTGACCAATTCGGGGTCGAAAAACATAGCCTATTATTTGTGATGCCACTAGGAGGACAATGGCAAATACTGGTACACTCCTGTGTTGGATTTATAAATAACTAATTAAGTATGTCACATCAGGAAAACCGTAAGTCTCATTAGTTTTGCTTCAAAATATTAGAACTTCCCAGCCTTATCCATATCTATTATTCACTGTAAAAATTTAAGCTAACGCAGATTCTAGCTTATGAAAGTTATCTAAAATGTAAAATGTAGCGAAAGGAACGGATTTCCAGGAATTGAGTTTCATTAACTCAACTCATCAGCAGCCTCGTCCTATCTACAAGAGGGCCGGAGTTCTTGTCTTAAAATTTTAAGTTAATTTTACTTGGAAAAAAAGTCAAATTAAATATGCCCATTTTTACGTGACCTTCACTTTTGATCGCGACCCCATGTATATGATTAGCTCTGGTCCTATATCTAGTTTGGTTGATCGTGTCATTCGTGGCTGCAATCTCTTAACATCGATCGACGTGCATTTCTCAATCTTAGTTGAAGAGTTTGCTTGTATTTGTGAGAACTTTTCGCACCCAATGATATCTTTGCATGAAATAGCTATCGACAAATATTTTTGGTGGTCGCCATTAGAGTCTAGGACCCCCAAAATATAAAATGAAAGCGCAGAAAATATTTCTACACCTGTGGTCCAGTCCACACTTTCATTTCAAGATTGATTATTGATTCTAACATGAATGACTTTAATTTCCTGAGCTTCATATTATTGTTTTACGCAGTAGTTTGGTCCTATATGTACAGAAGGACCACTATGTAAAGCTCAGCTAGCTCACTTGCTGACTTTCTAATTTACAGACATATAATAAGACACCACCAAACAAATCTTACACATGTCTGTTTCTACAACAAAACTATATATGCATGTCAAGCATCATCCACGGAGAGCAAAAAAAAAGCGCCATTCTATATATGAGACGATATGAAATTAAGAGCACAAGGGGTTTACAAATATATAATATATAAGGGAAATTTTATCAATTATAGATTTGATTTTTTATGGTCCATCTGAGCTGTGAGTAAGATTTTAGTGAGTACAGTGTATATAAGTATCTTAGATAGTTGTGTCCATTTAAGGGTTTTGGGTGGAACACTTCAAAATATTGTAATGAGGAAAGACTTTTGCATAGAAAGCAGAGCAGAGTTAGCATCACACTCTGCCCTTACATCAAGGCGTTCACCCACCAAAAAAGAAAGCTTAAAAATTCTATAAAGAAATGAGACCATATTTTCCTACATAGTGCATATCACTCTTTTATTCCTCAATCATCTTCCGCTTTTACTTGTTTTTACACTGTGATCCATGACCTATCATGAATGCGTGCTTTTGTCAATTCTAATTTCAGTCCCTGTATCTCTCTGCGTGTCATTTCGCAAGAAAAAGCTGGGAATCCAATATAACTTCAGTGCATGTGCAACATAACAAGAAAGAAAAAAGAGCATATGATCGAACAATCATGTGTAACCAGCGAGTCATATATATAATGGGTAAATAATGGACGATTCTTCATCAAATGAAAAAACCATTTCTTTTAGCATCTCACTTCACACGTTTACAAAATAGATACACCTCATATTGGCATTTCATTATGCAACACGAACCCATGCAGTTGGAATATCGTCAACGTGCAAGTAATTCGCTTACACGTGACAGGCACGAGACTATACAATGAATGTTTTCTCTCCCTTGTAAAACAATGTCATTAAAAAAAGGAGAGAAAGAGAAAGAATAGGTAATCCAAATCTCGCGTCCGATTATTCCTTGTGGGTGGGCGAGGATGGAATAGTGGAGGTAGCCAAAGGGCGTCCAGTCAAAAAGTCTCTTGTATCTTTGTTTGGCATAAAAAGACTTACAAAGAGCACCAAATTATTTGAACGCACAAAGCACACATTGCTATGCTAGAGGAAAAAGCAGTGTTTGAATGAAAGAGAGAGGAATATGTTCAATTACTTACAACACACCCTAACTCAATCAACACTTCTCTCTCCCCCACCAATAACGGTTAACTTTTTTAATTTAAGGAAAATATTAAAGGATAAGTGTTTAAAACCAGCAAAAATGAAGTGGAAAAGCCATCCTAACTGTTAAGAAGTATATCTTTGTTTAGACACCATGAGATTTGTAGCAAAGTGAAAGGTAGGACAGTCTCTTTTCTCTCCTTTCGCTATCAACAGACTCTTGAATTTGCGGGAAACGCATTTCATTTGAGCTCAAATATTTAAAATGTATATATGCATCATCTTTAGGCTAAAGTAAAGCGCTGTATCATAAAGCAATATTAAAAGTAAAATATGGCATTATCTACTCAAAAGGGACGCTCATTTTTATGCTTTTGAGCCTTCAAATAAGCATCTTCGGCCTCTACGTGGCCATGTGGCTGAAAGCAATATCCAGCAGAGGCAAATGAAATTGAAGGCAAAGAGTGAGAATGCAAGAAAAAGATTAGTTAAATAGTACATTGGGCAGGATGGGCAGCTTTAAACTTTAAAGCTAGAATGGCTTGTAAAAGTTACCCTAATTTTGACATGGCAGCCTTGTTCGTGTAAAAGCCATGGAATTACGTCCTCTTTTCCAAAAAGTTCCTCATTATATAATGCTCCATATCTTCGGTGCACTAAACAAATTTGTATTTCACTTATAACTTGAAAAGCCAACATCATTGGAAGCAAAAATGATTACACTGCCTCATGCCCCTCTGCTAAAAACTGCACAAATGAAGGATTTTTAGGCATTCCATGGCCGCATTATTAAGGGGAGTTATATATGATAAACCATGAACATTGGTAAAGGACACACCAAATCTGATAATTATTAATCTCTAAAACCTTAAACAATAATGATGGCAGGCGGCCAACATATCTAAAAACAAAAATACTATGCGAACATATGTAAGATCTCCATCCATTTGGCAGAATTCATCCATGTTATGAATTTTGGAAAATCTTAAAAACACACACATACGTATGAAATCTAACAAGGTAACTTCAAATAGGCCATCCATTCCATAATAATAACCCAGCATAGCAATCTTGTACATGTGAAAAGATAGAGTTTTAGGTAAAACATACACAAACAACAAATGTGTTAAATAAAAGTTTGAGCAAACTAACCAATGACAATATGACATAATGAACCGATCCCCACTCTTCAGCATTTTGTTCAATACTTTTATAGTTTAATCTGTTCAAGGCCCATTGAATTCCCCACGCTAACTTCCCTCGTGGAATATTAAATTCTTCAATTTAATTATTTTCAAAGCCCAGAAAACGAAAAAAAAATGAAAAGGTGAAAAGCTGCCAAGAATATTTAGCTTAAATGAATGCAGAAAATTGTAATGTTTATTTTTTATTTTTCTCCATTCCCTTTTCAGTCAACTGCAGACTTCATCAAGGAAAGCCGCCTTCTTCCGTCCACACAACTTCGGCGAAATTATTTCCATATACCTTAATCTGAAGCCAGAACTCTGCATTTTTACTTGGAGATACACACAGAAATGGTGAGAATAGAAAACTAAAACTAAATGAATGAGGGCAAAGTAAACGTGACCGCAAAAAATGGTTCCATTAACAAACATCACAAAGACAGGGAAAAAATAAATTTTTTACATGAGATCAATACTAAAATCTGTTGGGAATCTATGAATATGTATGCCAAGAATATAACAGTATTTTCAACAATAAAAAAAGAACTATATTACAGAGCGCACTTGTTATATACTCTTACATGCTTCACTATCCCCCAGCTATTTTGCTGGTAGTGCACACAAACTACCTGGTCTACGCTAATGTCATGCAAAGTCTCCAAAAAAATGTGACAAGATTATGCAAACGTAAAATCACTCACAGCATTAATCAGCTCAGCTTTCACCAATTCCAGAATTGTTCTGAAGCAGCGGGGTAAAGTCTAAAACAGATCTCTGTATGCTGATTTCATTACGAATTGTTCATAAAGCAACTTCACAAGATTTTGAATTACAGAAACCAAAGAGTTCATCTGTCACTTGATCCAACAGATTGCAGAGGCATCCTCCTTTCCGAAGGGATGCTCAAATTCTAAAATTTTACAGATTGCTTAACATCTTGACAGAAAACACCTGCACATAAAAAGCTTTATTACTATAAATTAGATGACGTTTTCTCATATTAAAACCGAGTCCATCTCAGAGTGCCATATGTGAACTTAGACATTAAGAATACAAAAATACCAACATTACAATTGATGTCATTTGGAAAATAAATAGATGATAATAACTTCACCGTATTAATCATCCTTTGCCAAGAGAAAAGGCAGATGTCTCACCTTTATATCTTTCTCCTAAAAAGTAATAGGGGAAACGGCTTCAACTACAAAATAGATCATGTAACAGATACCTCACGAACAAAGAAAAAGTATCCACTTTACAATGAAATTCGCTCTTTTGTACACAAAAGAAGCAAACTAAAAATGGGAAAATATCATCCTTTCAAAACAATTAACACAACAGCAATGAAGCAACCAATATTTGAACTGCACCCACAATCATCTAAACAAAAGCAACTCCTATAATGCCCTCCGCTCCTTTGGACTTAAGCACACCATATGGTCAATTTTAATTCCACATCAATTAAATGTCAAGAAAAAGTTTTGCATCATCAATGACCATCGGACACATTCCCTTCACTGAGATAATGATCCAACATCAGGAAGGACATTAGACAAAACCAGAGCTTTGTTTATCACGCATCATCATCAGCAATTTGAAGATAACAACATAAGACATACAGTTAAGTGACTTGGATATAAAGACCCAAAGCTGGGATAAAAAAATGTTTTGTTTAAGTGAGAACATCTTCTGGGGAAAAGAAACCTTCGTGAATAGAAGTTGCAACTGTGATGCAAAAATCCCTGACAAAAAAAAAATTCCAATTTTCTATCCTTTTCTGCTGATATTCTAACAAAATTAGTTACTTCATTCAAGAGAACGTGCCTTCTGTCAGAGACTCAGTAGTATGTAAGGGAAAGGTCACAACCACAGTGTTCTGCAGTTAGACATATGAAGAAATCGTGTGGGGCTTTGGTTGAATACTGTGGTAAAGACAAGACATGGAAGTCTTTGCAAATCATTCACAAACTAATATATAACTAAACACTGGGGATACTAAATCTCTGTGACATAACAATCATACATGGAAAGTTGCTTCCTCATATAGGTGAAGAAACCTGGGAAACCATGTCAACAAATTTTAACTTAATATTGCTAGAAACCAAGATAACATAAGTGCCAAAAAACAAGGTAGACCCAGTACATACAATACAAGGCTATGTCCCATTCAAGATAAAAGAACAACATAAATTTATGAAATGTTGAAAACAACAGCTATTATAGAAAAAAATCATAGTGAAAACAAATAAAAAGAATGAAAACAAATGAAAGATTTACCAGAGACAAAAATTTATATTAAAAATCATCCTGAAGAAACAGTGCCTCCATCTTATAAATTATATTGTTTTTAGATATGATAAAACCTGTCTAGTACTAAGTTATATGAAAGGTGGCAACACAAATAGCAGAAAATTCTCCATTCCCCCCAATCTCTATGATCATGTGCTCCACAGGAAAGTGGCCATACCCTCTCCCTTGCTGGCTTGAACAAGCCCTACACCCAAACAACCTAATATCTCCTACATACAATATAAATCCTTTGCTATCACAGCTGCTTTTCTAGGAGTTCCTAAGCTCCATTATCTGGTTCTACACCTATACTCGAGACACTTGCCCGAAAGAAAAAAGAGAAAGAGAAATGAACTTCACATCTTTCATACCCTCATCGTCTCGTCAACATCCCCTTTCTCAACTTTCTCCATCACTCTTATTACCATACACTCCCTCATGAGCACACAAATCCTTACCCGTTGACTTCACATTTTCCAAAACAATAGTAAAGTCCTCCTCCCTGACTACTGAACCTGATCTCAGGGTTTTCCCGGCATTTGAGATTGTTATAACTACTATTATTAATTTTCTTTGACTTGAAACTCACAGAAGGTGAAGGGGTATTCTAGGAACAAACATTCAAAGGAACTGCTTGTTCTACCTTGTTTTTCACTTGGGTGATAGAGAAACCGGCCTCCCTCATGGCTAGGCTTACACTAGGATCATCCAGAATTGAAACTATGAGTTGCTCCAACTCAATCTTCACCAGCACCCAGAGAGGTTGCTGCTGATAGTCTATGGATCCTCCACACTGGTGGGCCTGGGCTCGAGCCCGTTCAAAAGATGCAATGAGGGCATTGGAGAAAGAAGGAGATTGATCTGGAGAGTGAGCTGGTGGGCCCAACAGTGGAACTGATGGATTGGAAGCCAGTAACCGGTTCAGGGCAACACTGAAGCAAAGCTCCAAGGCCTTGCACTGCAGAGGATGAGAGCCAGATTGTAAGCACGCTATACGGAGGAGACTGTTGGAAGCAGCGAGCATGGTGTGTGCCACGTGGAGCGGAGTAACCTGGGCATGGCCCCGGCGCTTTGCTAGAGTCACTGCTTGCTCAACTACGGTGGCTGACTCTGCAATTAGCCCCTGATGAATGCGCAGATTTCTGTTCCCATGTCTTCAGCTTAAGCAGCAGCTACAGTACACAAAGAATGAGCCCAAAAATGAGAAAATGTGGGGATATAATCTCCTTTCAAAACAAAAATCACAGCAGAATTAAAGGATCTAATATCAGAACTACATCCGCAATCAGCCAAACAAAAACACAAGTAGCTCCTATAAATATAATGCTCTCAAAAAAAATGTTTTGGCATCTTCCATGACCGTCAAATGCATACCCTTCACTAAGATAGTTATCATCCAAGATCAAGAAGGATATTGGATAAAATCATAAAACCAGCGCTATGTTCATCTTATATCAGCAATTGGATGATGACAGCACAAGACATTCAAATAAGGGATTTGTGCATGTGTGTATGTGTAAATTCAATGCAGGGACAAAGAAGTAAGAACATTTCGTTCTAGTGAGAACATAATCTGGGGAAAAAGAGTTATTTTAACATTGAAACTGTGAATAGCAGTTGCAACTGGCAAGCAAAATTCCCAACAAATTTATTTTTCAATCATCCTTTCCTTTTCTGCTGATATGCTGACAAGATTAGCCACTAGATACAAGTGAACGTACTCTCTAGCACAGAGAAAGGTATCTAATGCATAACAGATAGAGTATTTTAGAATTTGAACCACATAATCAGCATTCAGAATTTATCAAGCGAAATGCATGAAATTTTTCAATCTATCACCATAGTTGTTCATTAAAGTGGACTATCAGTGTAAGTGGACTACTTGCCCAGTAGCCTCAGCTGAAATTCAAGATCATAAAGATAAAGATTCACGAACACAACAATTTTTTTTTTTTGTTTTCAGACCTAGGAACTTAAATCTGTAGTACCAAATAATGAGTTTTGGAGGGATAAAAAGAAATCGCAATTTGCACTAAACCCTAATTTGAAGGAAAAATAAAATAAGAATGGAAATATTACTTGAGTGGTGAATGTAGAAGGAAAGCGATGAAGGGATCGCCGGAAAGACGGAGGAGAATGAAGCCATCTCTTTCTTTTTTGTGGCGCCTGCGGCGGAGCTAGTAATCGAGCCAACCATTTTGATTTAAATATTTTTAACAACCAATTTTTATCGATAGACTAAAAAAGGCGGGAAAATTAATTGTGCATAGTTAAAGTAAAGGGTTAAAGATCACCAATGACCCGGAAGTTTTGTCTGTGGTTCACCGTAGACCCGGAAGTATTTTTAGGATCATAGCAGCCCCTGGAGTTATAAAAAGGGATCAAGATGACCCTTTTTGGATGGACTACTAACAGTCCGTTATACACGTCAGCAACATCTTACACGTGGAATTTATTGCTGAATTGGGATGTTAAGTGACATCTTTTATGTATTTTTTTTAGCCTCTTCTCTCTTTCTTCTTTTATGTCTGAAGTCTGAACCCTCTTCATCTCACTCACACGCGCTATGGAAACCTGAAGTGACCACTGACCAAGAGAGGCGAGAAATCACAGAGCTAGAAAAACCCACGGGTCGCCATCGCCATCGGCTTCTTCCGTAGTGGTGACTCGTCGTTCGTTCACGGTGCAGAGCTTGAAAACGATGGGTTGAGAGTGGTGTGTCACTGTGCAGATCTTTCACCCTGAAATTAACCGTTGTAGGAGGTGCAGGAGTTATAAGAATGTAAGGTTTCTTTTCTTTCTTGATTTGTTTTTCTCTTTTTTTTTTATACATTTGGTGCTCTCTGGTTCTTCACTTCTCTGGTTGTAAAAGTGAAAGTGGAGCATAATTAAATATCTAAATATTTTTTGATACATCTAGTACTCTAACTTAAATGGTTTTTTTTTTCTATTGGTCCAAAAGAAGCATGCTTTACTGCTTGAATATACTACGATTGGGCTATGGCATTAGTGAACATGGCTTAAATGAAATGAATTTGCTTACTTCTTAAATAGCCTATGGCTTGTATTTATGTCTTTGTTTTTCCAGACCCGTGAAAATGTGTGCACATGTATATATTTTTCCCATACATGCATGCTGCAGTAGGAATTACTTAGGGTGATGTAAGTAAAAGTTATAGTTACCACCTCATATAATTAATCAGGGTAGATGAATATGGGATATTTGTAGGACATAGCATTTAAAGAGGAAAATCAGAACAACAAAGTTGACAAATTTACTTTTGGGAGGACAGATTGGCAATATTATGTCAATATTGAATTGCATATCGTAAAAAACTCAGCTTACATGAGTGCAGAGAGAAACCGAGAGAGTGTTAGAGAGAGTTCACTGCATCTGCTTAGTACTCAGTTGTCCTCCTCCCCATAGGGGACCCGATTAACAGAGGTGTTCCCTCCCCGGTGGAGGACATGCATCTCCTACTCAAAAACATACAAAAAACAACAAGCCTTAGCTGCAAAACTGAGAGATAAGAAAGAGAGTGAGAGTGTAGAGAAGGGTGAGAGGAGAGAAAGTGCAAGCACTGATCCTTCGGCTAACAAACTGAGGAGTGTGGAGTTAGCAGCAAACTTGCATATCTCAGCTACCACTAGCCTCAACTCCAACGTAGAACTGACTGACAACACTTCTCCCATGGAAACAACATCTACCTCCAATACTAAGGGAATGACCAACGGGGATGATACACCCATGGGTGAGGCAGGGGACTCTAACCACGAGCATGAGAGGAAGGAAGAGCTGAAGACCCCACCTGTGGTGAGACTGTTTCAACAGAAAGAACAGACTACTGCCACCACACGAAGCCAGATATCCTATAAGTCTAAACTAATGGGAGATGCTGAAAAAGCTTTTGATCAGGAGTTTGATGATTTGGTGAAAGAGTGGCTTAGAGAGGAGCAAGAGCTAGCCCCAACACTGACTGAGGATCAACAGAAACTCCTTGCCACTATCCCCAAAGTGAGCATTTCAGATGAAAAACTCAAGGAATTGTGTCGGCCCTGGAAAGATGCTCTGGTGATTTCACTACTGGGAAGGAATACGAACATTAACATGATGAGAGATAGACTTTCTTGGCTCCTAAAAAATGAGAACTTTGAGTTAGTTGATTTACCAAACAACTACTATGTCTTTAAATCAGGGGACAAGTATTTGTGCAAAAGGCTCATTTTTGATTATCCATGGGTCATACAGGGGCATTACTTGGCAGTTCAGAGATGGAGCCCCAAATTTCAACCCTTATTGCAACAAAGTTAGAAAGGTGGCCATATGGATTCGAATCCCTACCCTCCCTGTTCACATGTACTCAGAAGACTTTATGATGGAGCTAGGAAACTTAGTTGGTAAAGCTTTGAAAGTTGACATCAACACACTAGCACAACGTGACAACAAAAGTAATGAAGTAGCTAGAGCAATATTTGCTAGAGTTAGTGTGGAGGTGGACCTAAATAAGAAGTTGCAGTCAAGATTTCAAGTTAGATCAAAGGTGTATCCGGTGGAATATGAAGGTTTGAATGTTATTTGTTTCAAATGTGGGCTTTATGGACATAACCAAGACACATGTCCAAGTACCTCTCCGGCCAACACCTCCCCACCGGAATCAATGGCCGAATAACACAGACCGCTGGAGACAAACCCAGCAGCGGAAGACAAACAACCATTAATGACTACCCCGGGCATAAACATCGAGGAAGAGTATGGTGATTGGATGAAGGTCAAACCTTTTCCTAAAAAGAGAAACCCCAGATCTGACAATGATAAAACACAGCTCAGGAATGCTCACAACCCACCCACAAAGCTTAATACTGGAACCCGATTTGATGCACTAAGTTTAGATGAGACAAATTTTGTCTTTAATGCTAGTATGGAGGAAAATAAGAAGAGAGGGTCTGAGAAACAGTGGAAAAAGAAAGAGGTGAGAGAGTCTTACCTTAACAAAGTTGGAAGCTCAACGTTCCAAAATATGGCAGAGGTGGGGTCAGAGTTTGTTTTCAGCCAGAAGACAACAGAGAAAGCTAATTCCTCGGACTCTCGAAAATCAACGCTGCAAAGGAAGGTTACAAAGGAACCGATGATGACAAGAGGAATAAGGGAGGAAAGAGAAAGCAATTTGTTGAGGAAGGGGAGTGGCAAACCTAAATGGAAAAAGGCAGCTGATGGGGATAAAATAGATACACAAAAAAATATGGGCCTAAACACACTAAGCCCATCTCGTGGAATTGGCTTAGGTAGGAAAAGAAGGGCCCCCCTCACAAAACTCAAAATGACGTCTCCACTTGTTAAAAAAAGGCACAGTGGCCGTGCCCACCAACTGGTATTTGGATCCGTGTCTAGCAGTGAGTCTTTAGATTTTAGTGGGATTAAAGTGGACCAAGTGGCTCAAGCAGATGAAGATGGACTGGTTTTAAATGGACAAAACGCAAGACACCACACAGAGGTAGAGTCAGCCAACAAGAATGATAGTGAGCAAAACATAGGGGATACTACTTACCCACCTGAGCCACCTGACCCCCACGGTCCTCCAGAAACTATCACCATGGGCTCAGAAACCCGTGAAGGAGGTGACAAATGGTATGACTTTCAAGAGGAAGCTAAAGAAGAGAATATGATTAATGTGGAAGGAGTGGAGCTTTCTGACTCGGGCCAATAGTTGTTGGTACCCAGTCTCTTCCCTTTCTAGTTTTTAGTTATGTCAATAAATATTATGGCATGGAATTGCAGAGGGGCAGCTGCTAGAAACTTCCCAGGCCGGATTAGAGATGTTTTGAGAAATAATTCTGTTTATATCATGTTTCTTTGTGAGACTAGAGTTAGTGGTAGAAGAGCAGATTTAATTATGCCTAGATTGGGTTTTAATAGGTGGATCAGAATTGAGGCTACTGGGTATGCAGGGGGTCTCTGGGTTTTGTGGAATTATGAGGAAACGACAATCACATACTTTACCTCCTCTACTCAAGCCCTTCATGTTAAGGTAGAATTAGGTAGGAATAATAGAGCTTTCTTCCTGTCTTGTGTTTATGCTGAGCCCAATCCAGCGCTTAGAAATGCTCTTTGGGAGGAACTTCTGCATGAGTAACACTGCCAACTTACCTTGGGTGGTTGTAGGTGATTTCAATGCTTACCTATCTTGCAATGATAAAAGAGGAGGGGACCAACCTAACCTCCAGTCAATGCGAAGCTTTGAAGAGTGCATTAGTAGGTCTGGGCTGATTGATTTAGATGTGGTGGGTGACCCTTTTACCTGGGAGCGAGACCTCCTTAAGGAAAGAATTGATTGGGCTTTTACCAACCTTGATTGGAGCAATGCCTTCCCGCTGTCTAAGGTCCATCACCTCAACAAGTTTGGTTCTGACCATAGACCGATCCTCCTTCAGTCGGAGTCGCAGTCCGCTATTCACAGAGTTAAGCCGCCTTTCCGTTGCCAAGCTGCGTGGTTTCTTGAGCCGGAATTTGCTGATATTGTTGGAAAATGTTGGGGGTAAGGCAATTGGAATGATATGATCAGTACTTTCACTAAAGAAGGAGGACTTTGGAATGCAAACAAAACTGGGACTTTCTCTGTTAGGAGAAATGCAATTCTTCGCCGGATTGAAGGTGTTGAGAGAACTAGGAGAAGGCGAGATAGCCAGTATTTAGTTCAACTTGAGAAACACTTGTGGCAGCAGTACAATAAACTCTTAGCTCAAGAAGAACTTGATTGGTTTTAGAAGTCTAGATGTCTATGGCTTAAATAGGGGGACACAAACAGTAGATTTTTCCACACCTCTGCTACCATTAGGAGGAGGAAAAACCGTATTGAGGGATTGAAGAATGATGAGGGGGAATGGATTTTCAACGAAGAGGGACTCAAAAACCTTGCTTGGTCCTACTACAAAGACCTGTTTAAAGGAGCTGATAATCCCCCCGACTGCCTACACACAAGATCATCCTTCCCTCCATTGGATGATACCGCCAAGATGCACTTATCTGCGAATATTAGTGATGAGGAAATTCATGGTGCCCTCTTTGGTATGGGGGGCTTCAAGGCTCCGGGACCGGATGGTATTCACGCTATCTTCTATCAGGAATATTGGGAAACTGTTGGTCCTGCCATTAGGAAGGTTGTCCGGGACTTTGAGATGGATCCCTCAACGGTGAACCAGATCAACAACACCAACCTTGTGCTCATTCCCAAGATTGAGAGGCCTGAACATATTAGAGATTTTAGACCGATTTCATTGTGCAATGTTAGCTACAAAATTATCACCAAAGTTCTAAGCAACCGTCTTCGGGTGGTCATGGATAAAGTTGTGGGCTCCCATCAATGCAGTTTCATAGCGGGCAGACAAAGCAGCGACAACATAATCATAGCCCAAGAGGTTATCCACTCCATGAGAACAAAAAGAAAAGGCAGTCAAGGTTGGATGATGCTTAAGGTGGATCTTGAGAAAGCTTATGACAGCTTGGAATGGCCCTTTATTGAAGCAATCTTATATGACCTTGGAATTGAGGTTTGGATGGTGAGAGCAATAATGGCTTGTATTACCACTTCCTCCTTTCAAGTACTTTGGAACGGAGATGCTACTAATACTTTCCACCCAACTAGGGGCATTCGCCAAGGGGACCCCATCTCCCCCTACATCTTCACTTTGTGTATGGAGAGACTGAACCATATTATTCAGGATGCGGTTACTGATCACAATGGACTCCCATTCGGTTAAGCCATAGAGGTCCACCCTTAACTACTTATTCTTTGCTGATGACTTAGTCCTTTTTGGGGAAGCTTCTGAGAGCCAAGCGGATACCATCATGAGTTGCATTCAAGCCTTTGCTGAGGCTTCGGGTCAGAAGATGAATAGGATGAAGACTAGGGTCTACTTCTCCAGGGATGTTCACATATCTAGAGGCATGACTCTTAGTCAGTATATGGGAGTTCAGCTGACCGGGGATTTGGGGAAGTACCTTGGCATCCCCCTCATCCACTACAGACCATCTTATGTGACGTTTGCTCCTTTAATTGAGAAGATGAACAAACGACTTGCCAACTGGAAGACAAATTTCCTTAGTATGGCGGGTCGTAGAACTCTCATAAATGCTGTCCTCTCTGCCCTCCCTTCATATCACATGCAAACCATGTTGCTGCCCAAAAGAATCTTAAGGGATCTTGAAAAGCGCAGTAGAGGCTTCATGTGGGGTGAAAGTGAAAATGAGAGGAAGCTTCACCTTGTCTCTTGGAATCTTGTTACAACTGACAAAAAGGATGGGGGTCTTGGAGTTAAAGATCTTATGAAACATAATGAGGCCTTCATTATGAAGCTTTGTTGGAAGCTCCTCAACGACCCTAGTAGCTTGTGGGCCTCGGTGCTTAAAAGTAAATATCGATGTCAATCAAGGCCCACACCTAACATTAGGAAGGGGAGATTGACCTCCCTTACTTGGAGAAGCATTTGTGCGGTGTGGGAGAAATTCTCCCTTGGGCTTGGTACGAAAGTTAGGAATGGCAAAAGAACCTCTTTCTGGTTTGATAACTGGTCTCAACTCAATACCCCCCTTGTCCAACTGATCCCGGGGTATGAGGGATTTGCAGATACGGAGGAGCGGGTTATCGATTACATTACACCTAGGGGCGAGTGGGACACTGAGAAGCTAGGCAGATGGTTTCATCCTCATATTGTTTCCCGGATCATGAGTGCTTGCCCACCCCGTGAGGAGAGAGGCGAGGATAAATACATCTGGAAACCATCTTCGGATGGGTGTTTTTCTGTTAACTCCGCCTATCACTTTTTGTTTGCAGGTATTCACCGCACCCTGGAGCCAATATGGAGGGCAATCTGGAGATGGCAGGTCCTGGAGAAGATTAAGACTTTCATGTGGTTGTTTGCTCATGGTCGCTGCCACACACAACAACTCAGGCACAGAAGAGGAATCGCACAATCGAACCTCTGTCCTTTTGGTTGCGGGCAAGAAGAAAGCCCTATGCATTTTATGAGAGATTGTGTTAATGCCAGGGATCGGTGGGGCCAAGTTGTGGATCAGGATCACTTTGACCGCTTCTTTACCTTAGAAGGGCTGGAGTGGCTCATGTGGAACCTTAAGAAGGAGGCCGGGAGGACCTATACCCGTCGGGTAGCTTGGCCAACCCTCTTTGGTTACATATGCTGGGATATTTGGACATCGAGATGCAAGAGAGTCTTCGACACCACCCCAACGAGAGATCCGATTAGCGCCAGAGACAGCTTCCTTAGAGCCGTTTGGGATGCGGACCTCCAGAGGAGATGCAGGTTCTACAAGCTGAGCCAGGATACAGGGACGATTCTCCAGGAACCGAGATCGGATTTTGTGACACTTGCTACGGATGGCTCAGTTCTCAACTCTGGATCTAGTAGTTGTGGAGGGCTGATTAGGGACCAACATGGTGGTTGGGTTAGGGGATTTACCTGTAAGTTGACTACCGTTCCCCCATCCATTGCGGAGCTGTTAGCTATCATCCTTGGGCTGAACATTTGCTGGCAAGCCAACCAGAGAAAAGTGGAGATTGACACCGACTCTGTTGAGGCTATCGACTTTCTGGTTAGGGGATGCCATGGAGAGTGCCTTTACCGTGACCTTGTTGAAGAAGCTCGAGAGCTGATCAGTAGAGATTGGGATGTTGCTATCCGACATATTCCGAGGGAAGCCAACTCACAGGCGGACCAAATGGCAAGACTAGGACATACTATGAATGGAAATCTCCATTTCTTTGAAGAACCACCTGATTTTGTTACATGAGGGCTGATAACATTTTGATAGCTTTAGGCTTTATATGGATTGTATTTTATCATTAAGTTAGACTCCAGTTTACTTCAAAAAAAAAACAGAATTGCATATCCTAAAAAAACTGTACCACAACATAAATTCAATTAACATGAATTGCCTGTCAATATTGAATTGGTTTGCATGCCTAACAGCTTAAACAAAAATTCCATTCATTTATCAGTTGGATGTGACTGAAACATTTCTAGTAAGTTAATATTGAATTTTATATCTTGAATGCAGGTTGGATGTGACTTTTACAAATGGTTTGATTCACCAATGGCCAAAAGATCCAAGGATTTCATAAATGGTACACAAGTGCAATTGAAGAAAATATAGAGGAAGATTAAGCTCACATCTCACATTGGCTGCTTTAATGTTATCTAGGCTATTTGGTGTTGCTATTGTTTTAATGCAACTCTGTAATCAAATGTGGTCTGTTATGTTAGTAATGCTTGAATGTGTATGTAATGGTTGAAACTCGCTCTCAGCCTCTTTCAAAATCCCATCTGTCTCAGCAAGAGTCGCTTCTTCGCTGCAGAGTTTTCACATGGCAGCATCTACGTTTTCTACATGGCGCCTCTTCCTTCTACACCTAAACCTAGCATGTGAGAGTGAGATGAAGAAGGTTCAGATGAAAAAAAAAGAGAGAGGGTTCAGATGTAAAAGAGATAGAGGGTTCAGACATAAAAAAAGAGAGAAGAGGGTAAAATATAAAAATATATATATATATATAGATGTCACTTAACATCCCAATTCAACAATATATTCCACGTGTAAGATGACTTTTATCATACATGGCAAGGTTGCTGATGTGTATAACGGACTGTTAGTAGTCCATCCAACAAGGGCCATCTTGATCCCTTTTTATAACTTCAGGGGCTCTTATGATCCTAAAAATACTTCCGGGTCTACGGTGAACCACAGTCAAAATTTCCGGGTCATTGGTGATCTTTAACCGTAAAGTAAATGGTGGGAACTTTTCACCTAGGGTTTCATGTTTGTCTATGTTTGTATTGTTTTTATCAAAATTCTATGAATCTATGTTTGTATATACTCCTTACCGCCTCTAATTTCTTGTCCTTAATATAAGTCATCAATCACAATTAACTAATTTGTTTATTAAATTTTTAAATTTTTCCGAATATACTCTCATCATCTATGGGAAAAAGAGAGCTCTTTAATTACATTGACATTTTTTCCTACTCTTGTTTCCAATATAAAAGAGTAATGGAAAGATTAAAAAAAATTGAAAAGATGAAAGGAGATAGAGAGAAAGATGAGATTAGTAGAAATGAAAAAGACAAATAAAATATGACTCATTTAATAATGTTACTTGCATTCCTTGGTATGAGAGATTTGAGAGGTTAGTGGCTTATAATAAAGACAGGAGGAATTATAGGGTATGTTGGAAGTGCCCTTATGACTGAGATTGACAAATCCTTGGATTTGTATGTTTTTATTGTGTTAACTTGAGGTTATTAACATTTCAAAGATGCAATATTGGTTCATTTATGCCTAATTGAATATCTAGACCTTAAAGTAAAAATTAGTTTAGGAAGTGAATTAATTGGCCTAGCTTATGAATTTAATTTGTTAATTAATTTTGAGAGCCAATTGATCTATTTCTTTCCCTTATTTCACTTTAGGGTCGTTCAAAGACCAAACATGGAGGAGGCTAGATGGGAAAAAACAAGGAAAAATGGGGGAAAATCTGGAAAATCAAGCTGCTGGACGAATTTGGAAAACTACAGAAAAGGACCTCGAATTTCAGAAATTTCAGTTTAGTCCCAGAAACATAATTACAGTTTAGTCCACGAATTTCAGAAATTACACCGAGGTCCCTCCTGCGAACTGCTGCATAACAGACCCGATTTTACTGGTTTTTTGACTATTTTGAGCTCAATTTGGACCAAAACTCAAACCCAAACATTAAGCCCAACTTACCATTGATATTAGATGTGAAAATTAGGTTAGAAACTGAAGTTTTGGGGATTGGGTGCTCCCCAAAACCCTAGCTCTCTCCATCTCTTCCTCCATCCCACTCTCATTTCCTCACATTTCCCTTCCACCTTCCACCTTTCTTCCATGTCTCAATAAAGTTCCTCCTTGCTCTTGGAGTTGATGGAAGTGGCTTGAGCTTTGATTCTTCAAAGGGGAGTCTCAATTCCTTTCCTTTCTCTTTATATTTTTGATTGACTAGGTTTAGGTTAGCATTTATGTTTTGAGATTGGACTGGATTTGGTTGTTATTGTGGGTATTTGTGATTTTGGTTTGTAATGAGGGATTTAAACTCGTCAATATACATGGTTATGTATATGTTCTTTATAGTTTATTTGATATCATTCTATTTATTCATGGTATTGATAGATAGTTTGATTGAATTAAATTATAATTGAACCTAATGCATTACAAAGCACTAATCACACTCTAGGGTAATTAATAATGCCTATTTGAATGGGTTCATGAGACTAGGCATTAGACTTACCGGTTGGTGAGGTTTGGTACTTTAGGAAACCTAGAGAAAACTCAAGGGTGCTAAAGGACTTAACAATTTCTAGTTAGTTGGGGTTCCACTAATTAGGCAATTGGACTCATGGGTTCATGAGGTTTGGTAAATTAGGAAATTAATACATTAAACTCCCTAAAAATCCTTAGAAAGCTATGATAGCCATTGAAATTCATTTCCAAGAGCACTTCACTTCCACTACACCCTTTTATTAAAAATACCAAAAATATTTATTTGTTTTGCATCCTTCATTAAAAAAATCAACAAAATATATTTTCTTCACCCAAATCCATCTTGCATTGCATTTAGTTTACTAGGATAGTTAAATTAAACAAGGCTCCTTGAGAACGATACTCGGGGTAACTTCCGCTTACCTTAAGGTCTCAAAATTTCTTGAAGGACTAGGCCCAAGGCACACTACACCGACCGTAAATCCGGTGTCCTTCAGAGATCATAAATTATTTTATGTTAAATATTTATTTCTGAAATAAAAGGGAAAAAAGACAGATAAAGACTCCCGAATATCCAAAAGGACAAATAGGGTGCCTAAACTTCCAAAAGGACAAGGAATGTCACATGCACCTAATTGACAGTAGCAAATGTGGGCAAATGAATCAAAATGTCCTTAAAAACTTTGTCTTCTTCATATCAGTTAAGTTATGAACAGTTATAATTTATAATCCTGCTTGATTGTTTAACTAGTTTTTAGGGCATTTTGAGTTATTTGCCCACATTTGCTTATGTCAATTAGTTGCATGTGACCTTTATTTGGGAATTTAGGCACTATATCTGTGCTTTTGAGCATTCGAGAGTCTTTATATCTGTCTTTTTCCCAATAAAAAAATGAAATTTGAGATTTGAGAAGTGGGTGAAATTTTAAGAAAATTAGAATTGTTTTTAATACATTTAGAATTTTAATGGTGATATTTAAAAAGAAAAAATAAAGGAGAGCTATGTCCTCATTCATTCTTTTTTTTTGGACACATATGTCCTCATTCAGTCGAACAGTCAAAATGAAGACTGGGGGATGCAAACCAAAATGGGCTGGCCCAACAAAGAGTGAAGGAACAAACATCTCCGGAGCATTTCGTGCGAACATTTCCGGGAGAGGGGTTTCTCCTTTTCTTTCCCTCTCCTTTTCCCTCCTTTTCCTTTTTAACAAAATAATCTGGTATTATTTTGCCCATTGAGATTCATCTAATAGTTCATAATTTGTCACTTGTACCATTAAAAATAAAACTAAAATGTATTATAATATAAAAAAATTTTAGCACAAAAAATTCAACTATCTAGACATATTTCATTTCAATATAAGATCTATAAGAGATACAGACTAGTCCAGTTAACTGTGAAATAATTTTACAGTTAACTGTAAAATTATTTCACAGTTAACTGGACTAGTCTGTATCTCTTATAGATCTTATATTGAAATGAAATAGGTCTAGATAGTTGAATTTTTTTAATACCAAAAAGTGTTGAAAAATAAAAAAAATTAAAATTTTTTCATTTATTTTATATTATAATACATTTTTTTAATTTTTAATGGTACAAGTGACAAATTATGAGCTCTTAAATGAATCTCAATAGGCAAAATAATACCCCAAAGAGGGGATTATGAGGGAATAGAGGGCTCGGATTCTGAGAGAATCCGAACCTAACATTTCCATTGATGGAAAGAATGGGCATAGGGATATAGGTACTTTAAAGTTGTTGATTTAGAAACACAGGTTTACTGAGTTTGAATCCGAATTCCACCAAAGTGATAAATTTTGTGATCACTTGGCATTTTTATAAGTGATGCAAGTTCATAGATGTGGTCTAATCCTGATGTATTCCGTTATTATTAATTTATTATTATTATTGTCAAAACTTTTTGTGCACCAGTGCAAAAAAGAATGAGTGTATGTGTACAACTAGATCAATGGTTTGATTTGAATGAATTGGACAAGTGTAAGCAACGCTTAAGCGGTCAACTTCAAGTGTTTCACGAAAAACATATTCGCTGGTCCCCATTGTCTTTCCCAGTCTTACAAGAGCTATTAACTTTTACATTGTTCAATATGTATTCGTAACATCACTAACTCTTAAGAATTACTTCATATCAAGCCTTTTTAATAAACTCATGCTATAAAAAAGATCAAGTCAACTGATGGTAATTGCAGTAATACTTTTTCAAAAAACAATCATAACCTCAATGCTGGAAATTTAATCTGCAAAAAATAAAATGTCCCAACAAATATATAGGTATTGACATTATTGGAAAGAGAGAGAAACATGATATGCTAGCAACACACTGCTCAGGGCTCAAGTGGACTCATTCATTTAGACGAGCGAGAAAACACAGAGGATAATAATACTGAAACCCAAACCCTATCTTATGTGTGTAATGGCGCCACTACAGTAGTGTATGGTTCCCTCCCCAACCCAGTAGTTCTGCTGACTTGATGATAATAATAATATGTACTTGAAGGATAAATTAGAGTTACTGATAAAAAAAAAAGATAAATTAGAGTTATGATGATCAAGCAGGTGAAGCAAGTCATGTGAGATGTCAAGAGGCTATTGACAAAGTGAAGCTCGTGGAGGAAATTTAAGGGATGTTATGTTATTTTTTTGTTTAAAAAACCAGTTTATGAAACAGTTTTTAGAATAAATTTTGGAAACAAGAAAACAAAAAAATGTTGGCTTATTGTCTCTCAAAACTAGTTTTTGGGGAAAATAGTTATCACCGACAGTCATCATCTATCATATTAGGTGTAAAATGTTTATCCAATGTAATGCTATAAGATTAAGAACAACTTTTATTCCAAACAATTTTTACTTTTTTTGTTTTCAATTCTTGTTTTAACTAACAAATAATTTTTTTTCCAGGACTTGTTTAATTAAGAGAAATAATTAGCTAAACATGTTTTCCTTATTTCCAAAACTTGTTTCCAAAAATTATTTTGAAAATAAAAACAATGACATAAACCAATAAGCCCCTGATATTCTCATACTAATAATATAATCTTATGTTCGAGGGAGACAAATAACATTTTTCATTTCAAAGAAAGATTGCTAAAAATATGTGGAAATTGTGAATAGAGGTAAATTCGATCAGGATCCTGCAGCGAAATTTTTTAGACATTTACGTGCCTGAAATTTGTTATGACGTATTTAATGCTATCGCTATAGGTATTAACAAAAAGTTAATTCTGATGAGTTAACAGGTCACTAACTTATCATTTTAAAGTATTAGGGAATCAAACGAATCCATCAATATATATGCCTATGACACTAAAGATAAAGAGCGACGAGAGAAAAGGATGAAAAATTAAAGCACGCAGAAAAGGTGAAGCACAACACGAGACGTAATGGTTAAGAAACCATGGTTCAACGCTTTGACTGATAAATAACAATCACTCTATTACCTGCAGCATCAACGACAACAAAATATAAAAATCAAAGCGAAAAAATAGAGAAGAAACATTCCGACTGAAATGTACAGAATAGGGCCGTGGTAGTATTTGAATTGATCTAGTAATTGGCACGATGTATGAAGTTACCGGGGCGAGAAATCTTTCCACACCATCCAATCCGTAGCGTTGGTGTATGGAGATCATTGAAGTTTACAATTTTATGTTCAAATTATGGACCTATTTACCTAACCACATGTCAATTAGTTACCTAATTTAATTTAATTGACTGAGACTAAGCTATTAATTAAATTAGTTCATGTGATTCTATAAGACACATTAACACTCTTCTTATTTCTTACCCCTACTTGATTGTTATTAAGATTGAAAATATGAGTGGTTTTAGAAAATTATCGAAAAAAATTAGAAATATATCTTACATGTAACTATATAAGCAAGTAGGTCATATATATATATATATCAATTATTTATTAATCCTTTAAAATGTTCATTTAATTTGTATACCAGTTTTTTATACATTGGTTTTAAAACCAGTGCAAGAATAATTTAAACCTGATTAGCTTAAAAAAATTGTGTATACCACATATATTTACGTTGGTTCATATATAAATCGGATAATTAAATAAGGATCGGGATCGGGATGATGAAGAACTGTGGACTAAATAAATAACGAGTACCCCCTTCCTTTCATTCGTTAATATATACATAACCTCTTTAAAACTGTGAATGTAGATTATTAAGATGTAAATTTGTTCCTTAATCTAGAACATTTTTATATTTTTCGCAAATTAATCTCTCGCTATACGTACTTCTAAGTTCTAAATTATAAACAAATAAGATATGTAAGGTGGACATAAAAATATGTGATTATAATTGATAATGGAGCTCAGTATTTAAATGTCCCCCCCCCCCACAAGAACTTGGTTAAGTTCAATATATTAAATGAGTTTTATCACACTTTATCCGTCATCATTCTCCCTATTCACATTTTCTTTCATACTCAATATAATATATTAGACTTTTCTTTCTTATATTCTTGATCATAAATAAAGGCAAATTTAAGGAAAAAAATATTTTAGATGATATAATTATCTTTTTCAACCACTTTCCTAGTCTGGGTGATTTAGTTCGTTGGTCTCTTAGATTGGGATAGAGAGAGTTATCAATCTAATTTTTTTGGTCGAGAATTTTATTAATCTAATTGCCTACTTAGATAAATATGTTTTGTATTTAACCAAACATAGTATATTACTAATTTATATGGCTGGAGATAGGATCAATTAATTAAGGTTCCGATGGAGTTATCGGGGGCAGTTGGTTCTGGTCTTCTGGATCAGTTTTCTTGATCATTAATTTACATTATAATTACTATGAGACTCCCATGCATGCATGTGCTTCACGTGACTGCTAATGTTTGGTCAAATATTAAAGCAAATCATATGCACACACGACTAAGCTATCTTCGGTTACCAATTAAATACATGCTCGTCTTGCAATAATATATCAGTGGTTCTTTAGATGATATGCGTGTAGCATATAAATGTTGAGTCATGTGCTATGAAGTTGACTTAGATATGGGATCTTTATAATAGAGGGTCGAGCTCAATAGTGTGTGCCACTCTGTTTATAACTCCAATTTGGGCAAAATAAAGTGCATCAAATAAAATAAATGTGACTATTTACCCCATTAAATAAAGAAACAATTAATAATTCTGCCAGTGTAGACCTCTTCCAACCCATTCTTAAATGAGGGAAATATATATATTAAACGTATTTATCAACAAAATAATATATTTAACACTATAATTTCTATCCATTGCTACAAGAGAACCAGTTAAAGTGAACTTATAATACATAGGAATAGACTAATATATCACAATCCTATGATATAACGATGACTTATAAACTTCAAACCGCCGCTTTAAGGTCAAACAGATTTGAGGTTCTGTATAGAAAATGTGACATACAGTACAATAATCTGATATTTTGTTTTTTTGCCAGACAATACTCTGATATTAATCGAACTAGGCAAGAATGTGGGAAAACGGAATTCATAGCACCACTGTGAAGAAGGGCGGGTATTGAGAAATGCCCTTAATTTTAAAGTGCGGTGAGGGCGTGAGGGGAGGGTAGGGTAATTTCTATGCCACCCACTTTTTTCAAGTGGCAAATTAGGAGTGGAGATTCCAATTCCAAAGTAACAACCACTCCACGTGTCCATTAATGTCTGCCTCACACTTTATATGGATTTCACAAGTTTCCAATCTTCATCATCTCTTATTCCAAGTCTCTCCCTTCAATTCAAAGTCTTTATTTCAAGTCATTTTTTTTCCCCTTTCTCCGATCCCCTGGGCTTTCTACTAGATACTCCCTCCTCCGGTCCCTAATGTAAGAGCTAGCCGTAAAAAAAATGCTTCTTAAGAAAACATGTGAATGTTAGTTGGGTGTCTGGAGTTAATGCTTCTTTTCCAAAATTGCCCATATTTATTATGATACTTTTAAGAGAGAGAAATACATAAGCATTAATAAATATGAAAGAGAGTTAGGGGTAAAGTAGGAAAAAATGCATTAAATGAGGAGAGAATATGGGGTGAGCTCTTACATTAGGGACCAAAACCATTCAAATTTTGGGCTCTTACATTAGGGACCGGAGGGAGTATATTAGTAGGAGTATTCGAGTTATTGGCGCAATTAATATAAGAAATCCATATCACTGTGTACTTAATGCGGTACAGAGAATGGTCTCTTATTTGCCAACACTTTAGCGGTGGTGATGACGTCCCCATGCCACGTGGCTGTAATAAATAAACTCCAAGAAGAATTGACGGCTATGGAATTCCGATCCTTTATCCTCTTTCCCAATCTCTCAAGTCTCAGTTACTGCGTCAAACCACTCTTGGTATCACTAGACGTGAAACCGAGTGAGGACGTATATCAGCATGTAGGAGCTGAGTAACATTCTTCGTCACCTTTCGAGAAATTAAACTCGGGTGGTCCTGCATTCTATAATTCATTCTTATTTACCATTTTGTTGTTTTGTTTGTCTTATCATTTCAATAATGCCTGCCCCAAATTCCAAGTAGTGCATGTAAAAAGTCAACAACATCATATGGGTGGTTAAACTCTATAATTCTTTTACTATCTATGTGTCGGTGATTTTGTACTCACCCAGCTGTTTGTATACGACAACACAATGGTATAGAGATTAAGGAAGGGTCCTTCACTAAAAACAACAAGACAAACTGACAACGCAGATAGCACACCCTTGACGCCGAAAAACAAACAAATAAACAAAAAAGCATAAAATATATAAAAGTTTTTTAAATGCCGAATATAATGCGCCATCTTTTACTTACCTTACCCACCACTGAAAGAGAACTTTCCGAAAGAACATGGAAAAAGGAATTGATCCTATATGGAAAGAAGGCTCTTTTTCGTTCACATCAGAAAAGGAGTACGCAATAAAGGTTTAGGAATACATCCTCCCTTGTGTGCCAGGAAAATCAATTAAACACTCCATGAATCCTTTTCCCGAAAAACCACGTCCAAAGGCAACGATATAGCACTACCTTTCCGCCCACCATATATAAAAATAGCAACCTACCAATACCATCGTTATTCGACGAAATCAACAATAAGTAACAGACACACTAAATAAGTATCAGAATTCTTTATATACCGCATCTTTATTCCAATCTCGACATTTAATTTGGTGATACAATTATTGAAACATAATAATAAACTAAAATCAATAAGCTGTACTTGCGCCTTGTATTCCGTGTTACTCCAATCATTATTATTATTCAACCATAATCAAAATAAAATAAAAAAATAAATCATATCGGCGCCCGCGGCAACACCTTCCTACACCGTACGTCATTTCCAACGGGCAGTATCCAACGGTCATCATCTCCACCGTACACGCTGACACAAAAAGTCAATGAGATGTCCCCTGGCTCACCAATCTCCTAAGTCTCCTTATTGCAACTTCGAGCTCCAAATCCAAATCTCTCATTTTCCAAATCATATTCCACATAGAAATTCTGCTGCTGATAATTTCCAAGAATCACCGCCGGGCCTTTGGACAGCCCCGTAGTGGAACCATTATCCGTAACAATGGTCAAACATGCGACCTGCGAATCACCAATCAACGAGAAATAATTCTCTATTGGCAATGTCATGTTGGCACCACCTTTAAATTTAATGATAAATTCCGGGAAAGCAATCGACTTTATCCCCGTAAAATCAAAACAAGGACTTAAACCAGATTCCATTTCAACACTCTTAGCTCTTGTATAATTAGCCATCTGTTTCTCAAACTCCCGTGCCACCCCATCAAAAATAGCCTTCTCCATGAAAGTAAATGTACTTCCTGAGTCCACAATAACACCCCCATCACCCTCCGAGTCTATCTCAAAAAGCATAGAAGAAACCTTCACTTGTTCACCACCAATGATTATTTTCCTGATGGTCAAGTAATAATACTCCTGAAATGCTGTGTTATTCACAGCCGGGTTTCTCTGAAAAGGAGTGTAGCTAAGACCTTGGGTTTTAGTATCCCCAGAGGACTCACTCTGCAAGAAAAGATCACTACTTTGTGAAGTGTCATCATCAAACTTATGAGATAGCAAACAGTAAGAGAATTTCTTGAGACCCAACTGAGAAGGAAGCGATTCAGATCCCCGACCAAAGCCAGCAATCCCGGCGGGTTGTCGGATAGACATAATGGAGCAACCAACAAGAAAATCCGGGACTATATTCCCATCAAGATCAAGATTATCCGAAAGTAAAAGTCCAGCCGTTGATCCTGAACCGTACTGGATGATATAAGTGGGGCAAATTTGAGAGCAGCTTTTTTGAGAAGTGGGTTGGCATTGTTGGCAAGGGAGGTCAGGGCCGAAGATCCAGGTGCATTTGGGGTTTTTGCAGCCTATGAACTTGGCGGTGGAGGAGATTTTGGGGATGAACTTGGGGAGGGAGGAGGAGTCGATGTTGGGGAAGGAGCAACGGGAGCAAAGGTAGTGAGAGGAGCAAGGGAACCAGACGAGGCTGCTTCCTGTGTCGAGGACAAAGGGGGAGGTTTGAGGAGGTGTGCCGAAGCTGAGGTTGATGGAGTAGCCGCCGTAGCTTTTGGGGGAGTCTTGGGTTTTGAGAATGGAGGGGTTGTTGGGTTTGGATTTGGGGTGTTTTATGTGGTGGGCCCTGGAGAGGGAAGAAGAGGCTGTGAGTTTGAGAGCTTGGAAGGGGTCTGGGTGTTTGGAGTGTATGGGAGAGATGGGGAGAGAGATGGGGGAGAGTGAGGAAGTGAAGGAGATGAGAGAGAGAAGGGAGAGGAGGAGGAGAATGGTGGGAGGAGCCATGTTTGTGAGGATAAGAGGGATGGAGGGTGGTGTAATGTGTTGGGATTTGGGTATATAAAAGCCACGAGGTGTTGTCTCCAACGGGAAAGATAGATGAAATAATGCTGCAGACTGGGATACTCTATTTAATTCCTTGTGGTAGTTTTGTATGCTTAAATTTTGTTGATTTCGAGAAAGAAAATAAAAGGGGGAAAGGTCAAAAGGTGAGCATAGGGAGAAAGATTTTCCCCCTTTGAATAAGAATTTTAGAACGACTACTTTTGAAAAAGAAGCAATTCTATGGGGAGTTTCAATTTTTTGTATTTTGCACAATGAAAGATAGTTATAGAGTGTGTTTGGCTCAGCTTAGGGCCTGCTTGTTTGAGAGGAAAATGGGAGAGGAAGGAAAATAGGGAGGGAAAATGGGGCAAGGGAGAACATTTTCCCCTGCTTGTTAGGAGAGAAAATGGGAGAGGAAAGAAAATGGGGAAGGAAAATAGTGTGGGCCCCATGCCCCATTTTCCCCCAACTTTTCCTCCCAAAATGGGGGATTTTGGGACAAATTTTTTTTCTCACTCTCTCCCCTTCAGTCTCTCGTGCTTCTTCTTCTTCTTCTCTTGGCTCACATTCACAAACCATTCCTCTCCTGCGAACTATTCCTCTCCTGCGAACCATTCACAAACTATTCTTCTTGGCTCACATTCACAAATCATTCCTCGCCTTGGGGGGAATAGTAATTAAGCAATTGTCAGGGGGGATTTTCACCTGTACTTACATGAGAACCACTCAACATCTGCCGCTTGAGCAATCAATGATAAACCAATTTTACCATAGACACATAGAAAGACAATGTCTTTTGCATTTAATAAAATTATTTTTAAATTGAATAATAAATTATTATATTTATTCTCTTTGTTTAATTTAATTTCAAGAGATGTCTCACTTATTGATTTATTAAAAAATAATTTTCTTTATTAAAATATATAATTTTCTTATTAAATTGTTTGCAATGAGGGTATTTTAGTCATTCTAATGTATACCCATTTTCTTTCCACCCTGTTTTCCCCCCTCCATCCAAGCATCAGAGGGGATTATATTTTCTTCCCTATTTTCTTTCCTCCCTATTTTCTTTCCTCTCACTTTCTTTCCTCTCCCATTTTCCTCTCATCCAAGCAGGGTCTTATGGAAAAGTGGCTTATTTTTAAGGTGACTTATTTTTAAGTCTATTGGAAAATAAGCTCTAAGCTGGCTTATTTTTATGTTTGGATGAACTTTGAAAAAATGACTTATTTTCCCATTTGACTTATAAACATGTTTGGATGACTTTTTGTTTAAAAGGGGCTTATTTTTAAGCTAGCTTATTTTTATGTCATATAGATAAATAAGCTGGCTTATTTTCAGAAATAAGCTACCTTGTGTAGCTATAAATAAGGTGACTTATTTCAAATAAGCTGGGTGAAAAATAAGTTCAACCAAACATGAAAAAAGCCACCCACTCAAAATAAGCCGGCTTATTCAAAATAAGCCAGCTTATTTTGAAAAATAAGCCCCAACCAAACACATTCATAGTCTATCTGAGTGACATTTACCATTTAGGGCTTGTTTGGTTGCTAGAAAAAAGCCAAAGAATTAGAAAGTATAGAAAGTATAGGTTTTTGTGTAACTTACATATATCCCTGGGTCCACAAGTTTTCTCTCTCTATCTCACACTTTTTCTGGTCCCCACACACTTTATTTTTCATCATTACTTAATTTACCCCTACTTTCCATTTTTACCCCTTTCACTTTCCATTTCTTCACTTTCTTTCCTACAACCAAACGGACCCTTAGCTATATTTGTTTGGCAATATTATTGTAGAGGTATTCTAGCTATAAATATATGATTTATTTAAATAACTGATGGTCTTGATGTTATATATAGGATATAATTCTAATTTATCCATTTCTTTTCAAATTATTTTAATTTGTGCTCATTCAACAAAAATCAAACTAGATATGAGGAATTTGATAAAAAAAACAAAGATGTGGAAGGAAATAAAAAAAGATAAATGGGTTGTTTTAGAAAAAGCACAACACATTAGCATCTCTAATTCAATTAAAGTAGTTGAAAAAGTTTTGTATTTAAGATTATAGCGGACTATTATTTTCCATCCTATTGTTGTTTTATTCAAGTGGCTTACTTCAAACATTTTAAGTCATAGTAGACTCGTAAATTTCAACAGCATGGTCCTGAGGAAATGATAATGTAACAGAGTTGGGCCTGCGTTACATGTTCAATAGCCCTAAGTAACGATATAAGAAGGACCTGATTCGCTTCCAAAATATGATACATTTTGAAAGTATTAAAACTTGGATTATAAAATTGATCTAATGTTTAAGATGGGATGAAACAATAATTAGCTCCGTTTGGTTCAGTGAAAATGGCGTGAAGGAAAAGGAAACCGGCTATTTTCCATCGCCAAAGCATATTTGATTGGCTTTAGAAAATCATTGTTCATTTGTTCAAGGAATTCGTCTTCATTTATGTAGGGGAAATGAGGATTTGGAGGTGGCAAATGGGGAAGACGGGGAAGAGACTTAAAAAAAAATAAAAGCAAAATTTAATTTAGGATGAGGAGATTGCAATGTGGTAGAGGTGGAAGATGGTGACGTCGCAAGTACGGGAGGGGACAATCAGGCAACCAGGCTTGCTGTTTAACAACTGTCCATGTGGACAACCCCCCCACCAAAGAAAAAGCAACTGTTTTCATATTTGTTCATTGTTATTTATTTTTTTGTTCAAATGTTTGTTGTTTTATTTAAGGGAGCGATGGGGTGTTTGGTTTGGGGCATTCGGTTGTGTTTGATGTTTATTCACTCAGGCTTTCTCTTTTCCGAACAGCCCAAATATCGTGTAACTCAGCCTGTTTAGTACTCCACAATCACATGACAAACTAATAATTTAATCTTAAAGTAGTGTACAATGTGTTATTCATAATACCTCAAATATGATTGTTTTTCGTATAGGAGAATAAATGTGCATAAAAAATTTTGTTCCACGCATTGTGGTCGTGAGCTTGTGATAGCTTCTCCGAATTGTGAACTTATAGCTATGTGTAATTGCTTAGGAGCTGAGATACTTTAGGGCTTGTTTGTCAGGCAAGAATTGAGAAAGGGAATTGGAGCAGAGAATTGAAAATGATAATTTCCATATATCCCGGGGCCCACAAACTTTCTCTTCTCACATTTTTCCTGGGCCCACAAACTTTTACATCTCATCATTACCTAATTTAACTATACTTTCCATCTTTACCCCTTTACCCTCAATTCCCACCTCCAATTCCATTTCTCAATTCCAACCATCCAAACAGAGTCTTACTCTTCCTCTGCTTCCTTTTGCTGGGTTTATGCTTTTAACAAAAAAGAAATGATAACCTGGAATGCGTGGGCTAATTTTTAATTCGTCACCAAGAAAGCCAATAATCATTAACTGCACCGCTGGAAAGTGTGGACTAAAAGGAAAGTAGCATGCAACTCCTCATGAGACAAGGAAGCCTACGATACTACTCTTGAAATTAAACCATACTACAAAAAATTCACTCGAAGTTCATTAATATTTTATTGCTTGGGTTAGTAACAAATCTTTTTTTTTTTGCCAGGGTTACTAACAAATTAATCAAATTTAAATACGACAGACTAAACCCCTGAAGAAACTTATTGTGAAATAAATAAAGAAAAAGCAAAGATACGGTGGAATGTCCCCCAAATGATTTGGATGGTTAGAAGTTAGTAGTTACTTATTCTGCATTTCCTTTTTTAATTCCACTGTAAACAGACCATTTTTTAAGCACATCAATAATCCTAAACAAATCCAAATAACTAATTACTGATACATCGATATGTAAAACAAGGCCAGGAATTTTGACATACTACATGACCTTGATTAAGTTAGATGAACCCTTCACCACTCAAACAAAACTTCCTGTTACTTATTTTACATCTCTGCAATTGAAGTGCTCCTACATGCTATCATTATTTATCACCAGCCACCACTTTAATCAAACTGAAAACACAAATAGTCTTCAATCCAAAAATGTCCCCGTTTGGATTTTCTTGTGACACAATATGCACAAGACATTTCTTGTAAGCAAGTGGGAGGGGAAATAACACAACAAGTAGAAACAAAAAAGGAAAGAAAGAGAGAAAGAGCGAAGCACTAACTCAAAAATTCTCAGGACTATCATCCAACTGTTTCTCATCTTCAATATCAACCTCCAAAATCTCCTAAAACAAACAACAAACAAAACAAATTAACAAACCGCAAGCCTCACAATCTAGGATAAAACAAACAAGAAACTCACGGGAATCCTCTGCTTGAGATAATTTCCAACTCTAGCAAGTACAGTGGAACGCTTGTGCCAAAACCGACCCTTAAGACTAATCTTCACAAAAGGTCCATCCAGTTCAGCCAGCTCAACCTTCCCTGAATAAACCCACCCAACTCTTAATTCTACGTTCAACCCATAAACACAAACACAAACACAAACACAAAAACAAAAACAAAAACAAGCTCTATCATAAATAAATTACCGGTCATGCCGACGTTAGTGTCAAAGATCATACCAAGATCTGTACGGGCGTCAGTCAAGACCTGTCGGATGTTGTCCTCGGTAAGGTCAAGTGGTGGCGGGACAGAAAGTGAGGCACATAAAGGTTTCAACTTTGGTCGTCGTTGAAGTGAAGAAAGGTGGAACTGGTGATTCTCTATGGCCTGCGTTTGGTGAATGGACTTGGGAACATCATAGTGATTGCATTTGATGTGTTGAGCAACCGGAAGTGGCGACTCTCTAATGCATCTCGCATTAAGGATGTGATAGCTCCAGTAATGCAATGACATGCTCTTTGTTTGCGAATATCTGAAGACTATCCAAAACAAACATGAGGATCGGATATAGATAAGGGAAAACCTTCTTCTCACCAACGCTTCAGGGGAAAGGCCTAACTTTTTTTGCTTGGTCGGAAATGTAAAATAAAAAAAATATTACTACTTTGTTGAAATATTTATTTATTACTCCTGTTCTAATCCTATTTACAAGAATTTTTTATTTTAATTCAGACATATTATGGAAAACAATAAACCTTTATTTTAATTTTACCTTTAAATTTGATAACTTTCTAACCGTACATACATGAAAATAAAGTACATTGCAATAAATCTCCTTTTCAATTTCCACAATCACAATTTTTCTCTTTACTCCTGGATAAGTTTAACTCGTACTTTGAAAATTGAGTAAATTTTGATGGTTTCAGCATCCACGTCCTACGTTTACAACGAGCACAATGTAGACGGAAAGCAAAAGAGTCAACCACATTAAGTTATGCTTACTACTAAGCTATGACTCAGTTTATTCAGAGGGCTAGTTGATTCAATCTGACAACGAAATCATAACAGCTTGGAGTTCCAACCTCGAAGGAATGTACTAGGAACTCGAACTTAAAATAGCATACTGAATCCAGTGGCAATGAAATGTGAATTTGCAACATAGTTTGCTCAAAAAAATTCAGGTACACCACAACATGCATTTATTGTCATAATTCACAATCCGCAGCACAAATTTCAAGACTTGAGAAAATGTTACAGGATAAACAAAACAAAACCCTTCTACACGGCATTACAAATTCATAAATACTACTCTTAAGTTTTGTCTTGACTATCATCCAGCTTAAACAGCCGCGAAATAATCCTTGCTAAGTTTAGGGTCTGGTTTCATTGACTTCTCACCGGGCTTCCACCCAGCAGGGCAAACTTCATCTGGGTTCTCCTGAACATATTGCAGAGCCTGCAACAAAAATACAGCGTGGGCAATGAGCATATTAAATAATGGAGAAATAGGGAGAAATGACCAGAAAATAGGCTATATATGACAAATATTGTTCAATCTTGGCGTTGCCTTAATTGAGTGCATATTTACCTGCAATGTTCTCTTTGTCTCATCAACACTTCTACCAATTGCAAGGTTGTTAATGGTAGAATGCTGGATAACTCCTTCCTTGTCGATAATAAACAATCCTCTGAGTGCAATCCCCTGATCATTGGAAACATAAGGCAGAGACAAGTGGCACAAAAGCTATTCACAATATTTAAGCACTGGATGCTTTCTATGCATATATTTTTGAATTTACCTAAGCAGCATCTTATATTTCATGCCATAGGGCATCCAAGAAAATGATGCCCATGGTACAAGTTCTTTAAGAACACAAGCACTTAAAAAGGTCTAAAAATAACAATTATAAAAACCTAGATTCGTGCATCTTAAAAAACTTGCAAGAAGCTATAAAAAGCAAATAGCTCTCTAAAATTTCAGCAATTGTTAGTATTAACAATTCCAAAATGACTAAACATACCTGGTCAGGAATCAGCACACCATAAGATTTTGAAATTGATTTGGTGACATCAGAAATCAGAGGATATTTCAAGTCCCCAAGACCACCGGCCTTTCTATCTGTTTGAACCCATGCAAGATGCGAGAACTACAATAGTAGAAGTAAAGCCACTAATCAGGCAGAAAGAGATAGAGAAACTAAAATTAAATATGCTATAGAATTATACATGCAAGCTTCAAGCATGAGCACATGGGTGCAACATATATTATTTAACTTTATGGAAGTTATTTTTGTTTTCCTTTGTTTATGGAGGCAGTAAGTTGGCATAGACTTCTCTCTTCCCTTGCTACATATGATAGCTAACATAATATGAACAAAGGTATTTTCACCTTTTTTGATAAATAATACAATAGCCAGTAGCACAAGACAATAAAACACTATACAAGATGATTTAACTTACCACACTGTCAACTGAAACGCCCAATATCTCAGTATTAAGTGCCTCAAACTCCCCATGCCGATCACTAAAAGCAGTGATTTCTGTGAAAAAGAAGTAGAGATCAGAGAGGAATTAAAGAAGCTATGTCATTAAGTACTATCTCAATATTCTCATTCTAGTCTAGAGACAAACCTGTTGGGCAAACGAATGTGAAGTCCAAGGGGTAGAAGAAAAGGATGACATATTTCTTTCCAATGTAATCAGAAAGTTTGACCTGCAGTGAAACAACATATTTTAAGCATAACGCTCTTCATAAGTTGCAATACAGTAATAAATTGAATAAAAGGAAATGAACTTCACAAGCAGAGAATCTACTGGAGAATAAAGTACACAAGGAGAATTGTGTCATCTACCTTGATAAACTCTTGGTCAAAAACAGCCTCCGCTTCAAAATCAGGTGCTACATTTCCAACAAGTGGGAGTTCATCCTATAAAATGAGAAGAAGAAAAAGCACATGCTTTAAAAGTTAGGCCAGAGAAAAAATTTGTAGAAAACATGAGATCCACTTTTAGCAATGAAGTTATTGGCTAAAGTTGGTTCTCTCTGCACATTAAAGAAACATCCAAGACAATTTTGCAATACTAGATGCTCTGTCACGCATCTGACTCATCTCTTGCTTGTCATAGTGTTTCACTAAATGCTTCAAATACTTGCTTCCTTTCAAGCACATTATATCCCACTCCCCCTTCAATTTTATACTTTTTAATGTAAAAAAAAACATTTAAAATGCTTTTACATAAAAGAAAGATTGAGAGAAAAGAGAATAAGGCCAAGAGGATAGATAGATAGGGAAATGACCCCATCCCATGTTTCTCAATTCAAAGACGTTTGAAAACATCAAAATTCCTTATTGTAATGACTCACAACTGATTAATAGTTCATTAAAACTAGATCTGAATTTTCCCAACAAGTTTTTTAACATTCTGCGAACAGGAAAAACAAAAACTTTAATTTGCATATGTTCCACAACGATACAATAGAAACCAGTTTAATGAAACAGGGCAAATAAGCATCAGAAAAAAAAAACCAAGAAAAAAACCCATTTTGATTTCAGGTTGAAGAGTAATTGGTGAAGCAATGTAGCAATCAAGTATGCAACATTTCTGAAATAAACAGCAAAGGAGGATAAGAGAAAGAGGCACTTACAGAAGAGGCCTTAACGAGGAAGCTGCGCTTGGAAAGGGATGGGTTTTTGGAGGAGAAGGAATGGGAGCGAGCAGAGAGGGAGGGTTTAGTGAGGGGAAGGAAGGAGTTGGGGAAGGAGAGAGAGGGAGAAGATAATTTGGGAGAGAAGAAGGAAGGGTTTGAAAAGAGGATAGCGGCGGAGGCAGCAGAGGAAGCCATTTGGTAGGGATGATATCACTTCACGATTTCTGGGTCCTTCCTTCTTCTTCTCTGCCTCTCAGTCACTCACTGTGAGCTAATAGCTTTAGCTTTAGCTTCTCCCAAAGTCTGAGGTTGAAATGGTGGGTGAGAAGATAAAGGATGGGTCAAGCTTTGGACTTTGGTTGGTTGGTTGGTGTGACGAGATATGGACTCTACTGTTCTAGTATTCTAGTACTTTCTAATTTCTAATTTCTCAACCATTTAATAATAACTTGGTTTTGAATTGATTATTCTCTTAATGCCTAAAAGGATAAATAGGGTGTCTAAATCCCAAAAGGACAAGGAAAGTCAGAGACACCTAATTGACATTAGCAAATGTGGGCAAATGATTCAAAATGCCCTTAAAAACATGTCTACTTCATAACAGTTATGATTTATAATCCTGCTTGATTATTTAACTAGTTTTTTAAGGGTATTTTGAGTCATTTGTCCACATTTACTAATGTCATTTAGGTGCCTGTGACCTTCCTTGTCCTTTTGGGAATTTATGCACCCTATTTGTCCTTTCAGGCATTCGAGAGTCTTTATCTGCCTTTTTCCCTTATTTTTTATGATGAATTTTTGAAATTTTATTACCTTACTGTAGATTGTATAAAACTTAAGTTGCATTTTCTTTTCTTTTGACGAAAATTTCTTTCACCTTTTATTTCCCAGCAAAATCCAATTAACATATTGATTTGAGATTATAAGCTTATTTCAATTTTAAGCATATAGAATATAGTTGATTTTTTAATGAATCTTAAAATGCTATATAAGTTACTCATAAATTAATTTGTCATTATTTTGATAAAAAAATTAATTTGTCTTTATTTGATTTGCCCACTGTCCATGCCTTCCACTAGCCCAACCTAGATTGAAACTGGTCTACCGTTTGAATCGACCCGTTCGATCTGTACTTTTGAATTACGACCCGTTCGATCGATCTGTACTTTTGAACTATGATTTTGTAGTTCACCTTAACATTGCCCCTTCTATGACTAATTTGGTACTCCCCTGCCAGCAAGTAAACATTCATAACCATAGTGTAAATAGTTGCAGTCATTGTCATAGAGTTAGATGTAAGGTAAAAATTAAAATGTAAGGAAAGTGTAATAAAAAAAAGGGAAAATGCCATTTAAATCCCTCCGAATATACAAAAGGACAATTCAGGAACTCAAACTTCCAAAAGGACCATGAAGGAACTAGGACCTAGTTGACATTTTAAAATTGTGTGAAAAGACAAAATTGCCCTAATCATAAAACAGAAATTACTAACCACCCTATTGAAAATGGTGGGTGTAAGGGTGGTTAGCAATTTCTGTTTTATGATTAGGGCAATTTTGTCTTTTCACACAATTTTAAAATGTCAACTAGGTCCTAGTTCCTTCATGGTCCTTTTGGAAGTTTGAGTTCCTGAATTGTCCTTTTGTATATTCGGAGGGATTTAAATGACATTTTCCCTAAAAAAAATGTAAGGAAAGTGGGCGACTAGTAAGGAAAAATTCCGACTAAGAGCAAAATTAAAATGGTAACAAGGTAAAAAAGAAAAAAGTTACAACTTTCCATAATCAATTTTTATAATTACAAAATTGTCCTCATTCCTCAATATATATATAGGTGATAATATATATTATATATAAATAAATAAATAAAGTAAGTAAGGACACTTGTAGTCCCCCATTTGTCATATGCCCAGTCTTAATGTCAAATGTCTTTTTTTTCTTTCATATCATTTCCCTCGTTTTCAACCTCCTATTCTATGTTTCACTCTTTCTCCTTAATTTTTTTCAACTGCCAACTTCCTAATCTATGTTCCCCTCCCATGATTCTTGTGCACTGTTTTTTTATATTTGAATGCATGAAAGTTGGAATCATAATAAATTTTGGTTTCCTATGTTTACGTGCATTCAGATATTTTGTATTTGGCTAAAGTATACTTTTGATCCCTTATGTTTGCATCAAGTTTCAATTTAGTCCTTTATGTTTGGAAAGTACACTTTTAGTCCTTTTTTGTTAACACCGTTAGTTTAACTTAACGGAAAATGCTAACTTAACAATTTTAAATGGTTATTAAATACTGAAAAAATGTTCAAAATAAAATATTTGAGTGTAAATATTCTTATATTTTCAAATTTATCATTTTTGGTCCAATTCCATTATAAAATAATCATTTAAAATGGTTAAGTTAGCATTTTCCGTTAAGTTAAACTAACGGTGTTAACAAAAAAGGACTAAAAGTGTACTTTCCAAACATAAAGGACTAAATTGAAATTTGATGCAAACATAAGAGACCAAAAGTATACTTTAGCCTTTGTATTTTACTAATACATATATTTTTCTATAATCATCCATTCATAAGATTCATATTTAACTACTCTCTTAGAATAATGTAAATTACCTTATATTCAATTTATTTATTTATTCCTTCAGTTTGTTTATATTTAATTTTTCCTCTCTAAATATTTCTATACTTACTAGTCTCTTGATACCCGCATATTATGCGGATTCTATACTTATTTCAATAAAAAAGTCCTTAATCAGGCAAAATGACACAGAGCCACCTCATATTAATAACGATAAAGACTAAACATGTCCAAAGAAAAATGATAATTCTCGTTGGAAAAACATAAATATATAGATGGAGCCTGCCTAATAACTCCACGATTTTCATTTACACATTTAATATTACAATTTTGTTCCTTAGAAATTCTGATTCCTAAGAGATCCAATCATGGAGGACTCTCTCACCACCACTCTCACACTAGAACCTTCCACAACAACACTTCGTCGCCGGAACTCCATAGCCACATCTGTAGTCCTACCTAAGAAAACTACAACCACCACCACCGACACACATATCAAGCGTTTAAGCTTCACCACTATCCCAAACGACGTCGTTCACGTGCCACAACTCTCTCATGAATCAGAATCATCTTCTTCTTTGGTGTCCTACATTTCTCTCAGAGACTTACTCCCTTCTGTCACTCCACCATCTTCGCTTGCCGCCTCTGGCTATGACATCTCCATACGTAATCGCCTTGTAAAGCAAGCTGCTTGGGCTTATCTTCAGCCCATGTCTTCTTCTCCAACTAGCTCATCATCCTCTTCATGTTTTTTCCGTCTCTTCTTGCCTTATATTGGTTTCTTTTGTCGCCGTTTGACTTCTGGGTTTTCGTGGATTTTCAATTGCATATCTTGTGCAATCTGGCCTCAATAGCAATGATGTCACTATCATGGGGGGTATTGGTTTAATTTCGTTTCATTCAGTTTTAAGAAAATTGAATGTTTATTGTTACTGTCATTTCTAGATTCATAATTCAATTCACATCATAAGTTGTCTATACTCTTTTCTATGCTGAATGAACTGATAATTCATAATCATAAGTTGCTGTAATTGTTCCAAAATGAAGGCAAAAGAAGATATATAGCAATTGAAGCTAATGACTTTGATCAAAGAAAGAATAAGAATGATGGTACAATTAATGTGATATGTACAAAATACAATTTTTTTTTATGTTCTTCCTAAACGGTTCTCAATTATGTGGGGCTGTTTTATGTCACTCAGACCATGATGGTGGCTTCTTCTGCTTCCTGTTGGCAAAAAATGTGGATCGTTTTGGAGGATATTGCGCCTCACTTTCACCATGTTTATCATTTTTCTGCAATTACAAAAAGCACATGAGAAACCCAATTCAAAGATTTCATAAAAAGGGCAGTGTAATCAATTTGAGGTTGAACTGAAAAGTGAAGGGAATAATTCACCTTAGTGTTGCTTTGGCCTTTAAATTTCTTAGACTGACCAGCAAAGTACTCGAGAACTTGTAAAAATGCTGACTGCCCGAAGTCAGAGCAGTTTTGCAAGTAAAATACTGCCAAATCCCAAATCCTAACTCTCCACTCTAGCAACTTATTTTCAATTTCAGTCTCATGACTTGATACATAAGGTCGCAACACTGCATCATAAATAACTCCCGTTCCCTGCAATTTGCAACAATATAATTATACCCTTATCAATTGTGTGACTGACTTCTCAGCTTTCCTTGTCTATGAAAGCCAATGGGGAGCTAAAAAGTGCGTGAAAGTAAAGTGGCAAATCTCTATGTCTCTGTCACATACTGTTTCTGTTATTTTCTTACCTTGGTTTTTGGATACCACATGTAAATGAAAAGAGCCAACTTCAGCTCCCCGTACATCGGCAACCTTTTATAAAGAGTTGAGCGTTAGTTTACTCAACAAACTAGACAACTGATTTCTAACAATATGCCAGTCATTTCATCCTACAGTTTATATTAAGAAAAAAGAAAAAGGCAAAGAGCTGAATCCTATGCATACCAGGAAATAAATATGTCGGCAACGTTTTCCACAACTGTAAGAAATGCCACAAGAACCCTGTGAATCCATTTACACATGCGTTAAGACTTCACATCAAACTCGCTGATCACAACTAACAACACCATTGCATCTTTCTCTTCCCCATTTCCAGGTAAATTAAGTCCTCTTAAAATTAAAATTGTGATGACAGGAGGGTCCAGTTTTATTGACCGCACCCCATAAGGAACAAAGGGTCCAATTGAACAAGTATTTGCTCTGCATCGCAGGGCATTGACTCCTGATTGGTCATGGCCAAAAGGTTGACCCTTCCCGTAAACCAATTCATCAATGAAATTTCTAATTCATTACAAAAAGGGTCCAGGAATTCCTTGTTTATCCTAACTAATCCAGCTATGATCTATCAACTCAAACCTTTAAATACAGACTAAAAACCATAAATTTGACATAAAAATGATGTATTACCAGTATTGACACCAGAACCGAAGCTCCTCATTCTGAACTTTGTTTCTCTCTATGGTCTGGTAGCATTTAAAGCCAGGGTAAGCATACCCAAGAAGCAATCTGGAATCCAAACAATTCACGAATCTAAGAATAAAAGCTCACATATAAAAATAACTGAAAGTAATCATGCCTACAGAAAGCATACGTACATGAGACTTCTAGTAATGAATTCACCCAACATTTTCAACACCAAACGTTGTAACTCTGAAAGTAAAAAAATACAACTAATTATGAAACTGCTAGATCGATAACAAACTTTCTCCAGAAGAACAAGGAAAAGGAAGAGACTTCTCCAGCAATACCTGTTCAACTATGACGATTCTGCAATCAAATGTTTAGTGGTGGAATTCCAAGGTGGTAAGATACAGAGTTACCCAAAGGCTAATGAATAAAGTAATGAAGGAAAAACGAATATAAAAATGGGTGGAGATTATCCGGAGATGGAAAAGATTAATACTTGAAGCAAGATGAAACAAATATTTAAGCAAGGAGCATGTGATCCCAAGCAACCAAAAGTTGGATATATATTTAAAGGGGGGTGCAATTATACTGGGACAGAAACAGAGGATGATTCTTCTTTACTTTATAAAAATTATTTAAAGGGAAATGAAAGTAGAAAGAAGACGAGGGATTTCTTGGCGCGGACGCTTCTCTTTATTTTTCGACGCAACTCACTGTCTCGTTTTAAGGGGGTGGTTCAAAAACGTTCTTCCATTTTCCATATGGCGGTTTAGATTATTATTGTTAAGGTTATTTCCGTCATTTTGACCCCTGCAAATAGCAAATTTATAAATTCTTTTATTTCCTTTCAGCAATTAAATAATTTTCGGAAGTTTGAACTAATATGAGTAGGTCAAATATATTGGGGTTTAATTGTATGCACAGTCTTCTCTAGGTTGGTTGGATCAACTACTTTCTTTCACAAATAATTGGTCGCCTCTCACTCTGACATACTTCCATGAAGGCGCTTCCAACATTAAATCATAAACAAATCCATGCCTACTTGTTTCCGTGAAGAAATTTTAATTGTATTCTTATTTTCTAAATTTACAAAGTCAAGGTCCTGTTTTTTTAAATTTTTTTGTCTAAGTATACTTTTTGTCCCTTATTTTTGCATCAAGGAGAATGTTAACTTCTCAATTTAAATGGTTGATCTAAGAATAAATATAAAAAGATGCTTAAATTAAAATACTTTAGTGTAATTATTCTTATATTTTTAAAATGTGTTAGTTTTTACTCTTCATTTAATTATGAAATGATTTTTTAAAATTTAAGTGAAACTAATGATGTTAACATAAAAAGACTGTGTATATTTTTTAAACATAAATGACTAAAATGAAATTTGATGAAAACATAGGGACTAAAAGTATACTTTAACCTTTTTTTTAAGCTATGGTGGATAATAATAGATAGCTGAATGGGTTTTTTTGACCATATGCGTTCAGGCTAAGATAAGTTGCTGGAACATTTGCCCGTGAAGGTGAAGAAATGATTGTTTAGATAACTTATGGGAGTCGTGGATGAAAAGGTTGACGAGGCCATCGATTTCAATGGATTGAAAAGTTTGGGGCGTGAATCTTTTCGAATTATATGACCCTTTCTACTCAATTTAATGAAATGATGGGTGTTGAACACGTAAACTGAAAGTATTGTAATGGCAAAATGGATTGACGTTGGGGGTATTCTATCATTGACCAGACACTGGTGGTTTTATTTATTACCATTGTTATTAGTATTTAATAAGAATAATCTGGTTGTTTTGCGTCGTGGGCTTCATGTCTTTATCTGTGGGATCTAGAACAAGCGACCTCTTTCTTTTTAGCCTTTTTTGATGTACCGAGGGGGAGGGAATGAGCAAGAGAGAGATTAAAAGGGTAAAATGGGCATTTTGACACGTGTTGACCTGGCTTTTGATATATGAAATTATAGAGGTAGAGTATGATTTAAAAAGTGGCATTGACTGGGACGAGGCATATTGTGTGTGTGCCGGCGGGGGATTAAAGGTAAAGAGCTGAAAGCAGAGAAACCCGGTGAGGCGTGATTTGTGATCAGAAAAGGTTTTAATGTTCGTAAGTAGTGTGGATGAACAAACGACCTCGAAATTGAGTTTTAATAATCATAAAAACGCAGTTGATGGAGTAGTTTAAATGTATCTCATGCACTTAACTAACTTCATTGTTTCATTCACCTTTCCCCTATATATTTATGGTCATCTCATTACCAAAACTCATATATATGTACGCATTTACCTCTTTATTATCACTCCCTATACTCATTACAGCTCTTTTTGTTCTCACATGCCAACCTTGTTATTCCATTGTCCGGCCAATTAATAAACTGTGCCACTACATACCAAGTGCTTGCATCACTATTATTGCTTTATTATTACTTCTACTAGTTTTAGATTTCGAACTTCCTCGGACCCCCACCGGCCACCAGCAAAGATAATTTTGAAATTTGGAGATTCTATGTGTAACTGTATCCGAAATCTGAAGCTGACAGGACGGTAGCTCAGCAACGGTTTGTTTCATACCTTTTTAAAGAGATATAACTACAAAGATATATGATTAACCTAGCATTTTAATTCATGTTTTTATATTTTTTGTGACTTATATTTTGCCTTTCCGCTCGCTGTGTACACAGCTTATTTCACATATTTTTAACATACTAAAAGGTCTGTTAAAATTAACTAAGTTGTTAGACTTTTCAAGATTGGAGACAAATATTAAACCTTTTTAATCTCCATGTTGATAACAAATAAATTGTCATAAAAGAGAGGCAGTTTTTAAAGGGGATCAATACTGAGTAGATTAAGTAAATTGACCTGAATATTTTGAACACTCAAAATCTTCTACAGTGTGTCATCCTTACAAAAACAGGGAGTAAGTTTTAGTTTATTTGAGTATTTATATAGTACTGCCTTGTACCTATAAAAATGGTCAATATAAGGATATAGTTGAAAAAACGATGATTAATGTTTTATTAAATTTTCACGACAGGACAAATATTTACATATATTCTCCAGATTCGCTAAAAGATAATTGCATAATTTTCTTATTCGTATATCAACTAACTTAAGGATATGTGCGGGATCAATAAAAACCAAACAAGTCTTGCTGATTTTACCTTTCAATTTTCAGCGAACAATTAGGAAGGTCAATAATGGTAAGATCTCCAATTTGACACGACCGATCTCACAACAGCAACTTCTTTTATCCCAAGTAATCAAATTTTCGCTGAGCATGGTAATTGGGTTGCATTGCTCGATTGATTCGTTAATATTTCCAATCAACCGCACGCAATTGGTTTAGTACGTCAGAAAACCTCGATTGTCTTTTCCTAAAAGTTAAAAGATAAAACGTCATAGATTATTTCATGCTAGGAATCAGTATGAAACTTTTATCCGATGCAGAATCAATTTTTTTCTATTTCTTATAAATAGTGTAACATACTGAACTCTAATAATTAGGACATATCGAATGGTTCAGAACCTCTTCGCTCATGTAGCTTTCCTTCCATTCCCTCCATTTTGGCAAAAAATATGTTGTTTTATTAAAAAAATTAAGTAGATAATCATTTTACCTTAAAAACATAAAGCGTTAATATTGAAAAATTTGTTGGAATATAAAGGAAGAGAAGCTAACTGGAGACGTGTTTGGATAGAGGGAAAATAAAAAAAAATAAAGATAAAAATGCTAATATAAATAAACTCTGAAAAATAATAAATTCCTAAAACTAAGGTATATCGGTCTAAAAAAACCACTATGGTCTAAGGCAGACGCTAATATGCTATACTCATATTGAGTCAACCTCGGGCAACTAACGTGCAGATGGTGAATTAGTGAACCAAATACTCTTCCAGCTTACAATAATTACACATACACATGCATATAAAAAATCCGCCAGTTAATTGAAGATGAAGACTTTTTTTTTTCATCGAAAATACTGTTTTCATTATAGCAAATGGCAAAGTGTTTCAACAATACAACCAAACTCACAAAGGAGTAAATTGAAGATGAAGACTTACATTATATAAAATAATAAAAATTAATTACCCAAAAAAATAATAATAAAAATTAAGCATATTATGTCACACTTATTATAAGCGTTATATATATAAATCAAACACATGGCCCAAATTATAGAAACTCTAAGTCAGAAACTCAGAATAATATATACGAGAAGGTGACGATAGTTAGTTTGGATGTTTGATTGTTTGGTATTGCGATATCATTCGATCCAATACAGATTTGAGTGATTAAATAAAAGAAAATCCGTGGAAATTCCGGTAGAACATGACTGGGTCAGAATCTTATTTATGTAGTGGCCACTTATCTCATGAAACAAGATGACCATGTGTTTATTTTTGCTAGAAATCGCGAAGAAGGTACGATGAAGGTGCTTCCTTCTATCGATCACCAAAAGTCCAAAACATCACCCATGAAGAGATTAATTGATTGTCATACTCGTTCAAAATTACGTAAATTCGTTAATATGACTTGTATCTGTTTCGGCGTCAGTTGAAACTTCCATCTCACAATCTTCCGCTCCAATCGGATGATAATCGCTGATTGATATTTGCAGCCCATTACCTACGTGCTCTCCGGTGCAAAATGTTTTTAACACAATTGAAAAAATATTGATGTTATATTATTCGATGTGTGCCATAATTTTATTCTTATTTCTTTTGGTAGAAAATAATCTTAATCTTATTGAAGATCATGAATTTTAAGCATGCACTTATATTTAGAGAGTATAAGCACAATCTTAATCTTATTGAAGATCATGAATTTTCAAATTGACCATTAAATTGAGAAAGCGAATTTTCCATCCCCATGAAAAAGTTCAAACTATAGTAATGTGTAATGACTATTCCTTACAAAATGATTTTTTCTTTTAACCATAAGATGTTGAGTTATCTACTTACCTAATTCAAGTTATCTAAGTTAAATTAGTTTATTTGATATGATTTTACTAAGACATCTTAATCATATAATTTAACTCAGCCACCTCTCACTTAATTACTATTAGGGGACATTAATAAGGGTAGTTTTGGAAAATATACACACAAATTAAAAATAAGTCTTATATTTATTATCAAAATCATCTTTTTTCATGTTTTATATTTTATGTTAAAAAAATAAATTTTATATTTAGAAACAGAGTGAATATATGTAAAATACTCTATAAATATAATATTACTTTAACTCTTTTTTTGGAAATTGGGAAATTAAATTAGACAACAAAATTATTATATAATATATATATATATATTAAATATAATATATATAATATATATATATTACATATTACATGTTACAACAAAATTATTATAATATATATATATATATATATATAAATTAGACAACAAAATTATATTATATATATATAATATGCAAAATACTCTATAAATATAATACTACATATTACATGTAATCAGATTATAAGTTAGTTTATAAAGAGAACAAATTAATTTTGAGGGGAAAATAACTAATGATAATTTAAAGTGATTAGTTTACATATTTAATTAATTAATTTCTCTAAATAAGTCAAAATAATCTTATACTCCCTCCGGTCCCTAATATAAGAGTACAAAATTTGAATGATTTTGGTCCCTAATATAAGAGATCACCTCACAATCTCTCCTCATTTAATGCGTTTTTTCCTACTTTGCCCATAACTCGCTTTCATATTTATTAATGCTTTTGTATCTCTCTCTTAAAAGTATCATAATAAATATGGACAATATTGGAAAAGGAGCATTAACTTCAGACACCCAACTAACATTCACATGTTTTCTTAAGAAGCCTTTTTTTGGCGGCTAGCCCTTATATTAGGGACCGGAGGGAGTAATTAATATGAGACTTACTCCATAAATCAATTCATTTTGTGCGGATACATGCACCTCCTATGATACGTGTCGATAATGTGCATTTTTTTTTTATCAGCGTCTATAATATGCATATCAAGATGCACGTGGAAGGAGGTATTATTAGGTTTTACTTGATGAGCGAGACCCATGAACCTCCTTCCCCCAAGGCTTAAACTCCATCAGCTTCTTCATTCTCTTTATTTTAATTTTCTTATTACATCCATTGAGACTCTATATTTGTTTTTTCTTTTTATAAAATATAATCACATTTACACTCTATATATATTTAAATATGCATGTTTAATCAGAGAGAAAGAGAGAGATGGCATGGGGCATGGGGCATTGGGCCAGTGTTGTGTGTATTTGGGCCAAGACATGAGAGAAGATGGGCCTCAGCAAGCCCAATAAAAATGCCACAGTGCATGTCGTGAACGTGGAGTGGGTAAAGACTTTAGCGTGACTTTGAAGAATTAATGATCGGGATTCAGTAGCTTCATTGTTTCAGGGGGTAAAGCCTATAAGGCATGATTGGAGGCGATATCATATGAAAGTGTCACTCACGTTTGCTTTTTACATGAATCTCCCAAAATTAGTTACCATCCTCTCTATGCATTCCCAAATATTTAAGCTATCCTCCTTTCCTTTACTTTCCCCCACGCAACCCCCTCCCCTCACTTTCTCCCCCTTTTCTCTCATCATTTCCCTCCTTCTTCATTCACGCTTGTCTTCCACATCTAATTAATTACTTGATTTTAAGGATGTATATATATTCTAGCATTTTACGTTAAGCCCATTGAAGTTTAATTGTCAATGGCGTGTTTACACGGATGGTCCACTTTAACACTGCATTAGCTTGTTTGCTAATCCTTCCAAATGAATATACAACTAGGTAAGACATTGATTCTTTATGTCTAATCTTGGTTTAGGAGCAGCCAACATGCCCGATTTAAATTCGAGAAAGGACATGTTTTTTAGTTATTTTCTGACAGACACGCACTGCATAGCTAATTATACACTTCATTCACAAACAACTAAAATTCCAATTCAAAATTGAATAAAAGGACAAATGCTTTCCATACGCATCTACTCGTCATTTCCAAGCTAAGTCTTATTCACCATTTTTCTTAAAAAAAGGTTCCGAAGCTTATCTGTTGAAAAAGTCGTGAAATCTAGCTTCACGCTTCTTTAATTTGCATGTCATGAACAAACAAAAAACTAAAGAAAGCGAAAAATACTCGAAAGAATCACAGATTATAAGAAGCGTTCATGTCAAAGTGCTTAAACAGTTAAACCATAACATTTTGGGAGAAAATAAAAATCCATGTCATCGGCTCATGCATACAGGCAGGCCAAATCTTATGTCGCAAGCAAAATAGTTGAAAAATGGGCACAAAATCAAGTAGTACATTTTTAAAATTTCGCATGCTCCATCCGTATTATGATTCCCCCTCCCTGTCATGTCAGCTAGAAGCCCGTGTGTGGGATCTTCCCAATCTTATAATATTTAAAATTAAATTGTTAATGCACACCCGATTAACAAAATAAACTTTAAACTTAAACGTCTCATTCTCATAATGCCCCAAGTTACCCCCATGATTATCCACGTGGCGCTCCTCATAAGTACTACAAATAACTTTGACTCTCCAATCGACGGCCCTGATCAGTCTACATAGGCACATATTAATACAATCTTCGCCCCACATCAAATCATATTACCATTCTTCATTTTCTCTCATTTTAACTCCATACTCTGTTTTTCTCACGGTCAAAAACAGAGCAATGTCTAGTTCCAAAAAGAAGCTTATTTTCAACACTGTGGCCATCGATATAGGCTGCAGCAATTGCCGAAAACCAAAGATTTCTCACATATTCTATCCAAAACCCAAACCTCGTAAGCTCCAAACACAAAACTATTCTTCTTCAGGCTCATGGGACAACGATGACACCACCACCACCACATTCTCTTCCTACGCCGGCAGCTCATCTCAGTTCTCCGGCGACGTGACGGCGGCGAAGAAAGTGAAGGGTTTAGGCAGGGTAGGCGGCGAAGGCGTGGCGGTGGAGAAAGATTCTGATGACCCTTATTTGGACTTCCGGCAATCCATGTTGCAAATGATAGTAGAGAATGAGATTTACACAAAGGAAGATCTTAGAGAGCTTTTGAGATGCTTTCTTCTTCTGAATTCGCCGTACCATCATGGGGTCATTGTCAGAGCCTTCACTGAAATCTGGAATGGGATGTATTCCTTGAAGCCCAACAACTCACCTAAGTTTCACTTGTCTCTCAAGTCACGTGAGTCCTAAGCTTCCTACAAAGTCAATGGTTACCATCAAGAGACTTCCATAGTTACATCATATACGCATGTTTGTATCATGATATGATATCACGCCTTGATATTCTTCACTTCTTGTAATGTTTAGCTATGAAGGGCCTCTTTGACTCAACGGGAGTTCGAATCAGCCACTTTGCAAAAAGCAGTGATTAGGCTGCCTGGTATATCCTCTCCCCAAGCATCCTCACCAAGTGGGACTAGAACTTGGTTGACCCTTTCTTGTAATGTTTAGCTGTAGTGACTTTGTACGTCATTTCTAGCAAACATTGTGTTGAAATATGATTGATTGTATGTTAGTATATGATGAGTTTATCTTTCTATCATATAAGTTAGAGGATTCTCCTCAATATTTTGTGATATTTTAATGTGGGGTTTGATAGGTCATAGTACATTTTTTTCAGTGAAATATGGGGTTACATTATAAGTTCATTCTCAGAATTAGTGTTGCAGGGAAAATGAAGAATCTTGGTCCCATGATATACCAGAAGGCTTTGCACTATCAGCATTGGGGTCTGTTGGACTTGCGATTAGCAGAATAGCCTGATCAGTGTGTAGGGACAGAATATAATTGGTTTAATGTTGTTCAAGAGGAAATTAGAATTGGAAGTTTGTAAAGACGTGGTGCATTTTCCAGTGTCGGCATTAAACGTTGGCATATACTATTATGTATCCACTTGCTAGCTTACTGCTAAAATAGTACACATACATTTATTTCGTTTCATCAGTATTCATTTACTGTAATGCATGCACTGATGCCATATATACAACGAGGATGCAGGCATGCTGTTTTATTTGTAATTAAACCATTCAAGAGAGGTAGGTCGCGATGAATCAATAAGGCCATTAAACATTTTCAGAAAGGAATAACTCTATTGCCTTCATCTTGATGTTCAGATTTACTATATACTTATGTCCAAGTTTAGAGATCTTTTGACAAAAAAAATGCCCTACAATAATAATGATCTTTTGAAGGATTTGGAATCCACGAATGGATGAGTTGAACTAAATCATGTTTTAAGAATAATTGAAGAAATTGGAGAGAGAGCAACTCATTAAGTGGTTTTTACATTCCGCTACCATATCTTGAGCGTAATGGCAAGTGAGTCAACCCAAACATTGGTTTCTTTCAACATTTGGGCATAGATGAGCATCCATGAAGGGTGGGCATATTCAATTCTTGATTGTGGAGGGAAACAGGAAGAGTCATCATTCAAGGCCAGGAGAAGAGGCAGATCTTTATGGCAACTCAATATTTGACATAGCCCATGTCGCAATGGATCCGGTTTCCTACTCAAAAAAAAAAGAGAAAAATGAGTATGGAGAGCTAGTCGAATCTAAAATATTGGAATCTAATAAAGACGGTCTAAATTTTTTATATGTTAAAAATATTTCAATAGATACATAATCTAAATTAAATCTAGACAAAGACCGTCTATATATGGCATACATCAACAAAGACGCCAACCAACTTTATCCAGCCTCTCAAATTCTCTTTAATTTTTGTCATCCAGAGTTTCTTTTCTTTTCTTTTTCTTTTTTTGAACTGAATTGTCATCCAGAGTTTTTTTTTATCAGAAATTGTCATCCAGAGTTGAATATCTACTTATTGAATGAACCACGCAAAATGTTAGTCCCAGTTATGAGCACACTCCATTCACCTGTAATTACAATTTTAATTAGGCCATTTAATTCGAAGTCAATTGAAGTTGGACCGAAGACTTGAAAGGAGTTTGTCTAAGGACATGTATAGTCTCATCTGTTTTGTTTCTACCAAGTGCGTGAAAATTTTTGTACTTGCATCCAGAAAGTTGAACGGAGCATCAGCAAAGAGGACTTTATTGCTTGTATAAAAAAGAGGGTTCTTATTGTGATAACAGAAAAGATATGTCAGCATGTCCTAGCTGACTAGATGAGCCAGTGACAACATTAAACTCAGGAGGCATATTTAACTGCCAATGTAGATATATGCATTTTGGTCAAGGAATCTTGACTGCCTGACTGGAGGATTCATTCAACAAGTTAAATAAGAGGTGAAGCTACAAACTACCAAACCTATACTCCCCAAACGTTATAGAATCATTGAAAACTAAAACACAAACACTTAAAATAAAATTTTATTCATTCATTTATGATAATATACTTTACAATAGGTCTATAAATAATGACTGATAGCTGACGCAATGATTCAAATACCATAACTGACATACAATTTCAAATGCAAACACAATAACTAACAAACTGATAAAGAAACTACCACAAGAAACCATAACCAGATCCTAATCCTATTCCTAAACTGTAACTATAAGTGGGATTCTATCATTAGTACAATACAATTATTCTAACCAAACAAAAATTATGTCAACAGAGATACTTATTTTTCATTACCAACAACACAACAGAAAAAAAATAAAGTGCAAAGTAGAAAAAATTGAGATATCCAATCAGAGGCTATATAATATATCTACCAACATTCTGGAAGTAAGATAATAGTGTTGAGCATCTCTTTAATCAAATGAATGTCCAACCTTTCAGATCTAGAAAGAAAACACCATGGATTGTATGGAGATGCCGTTTTTACAAAAAGAAAAACAATTTAAAAAAGAAATTAAAACGCTCTATTGCAGGGGTACTATTCAAATTTTTTGAAGCAGTACTGTGGATGGGGATTACTATTGACCAAGTTCATAAACCAAAGAATTAAATAATGATTAAAGAATATCATGGGACTTGTGGCTTAGTGATATGAAAACTCCCCATTGGGTGGGAGGTTACGAGTTCAATCCTTTTCATAATTTTAAGTGTTCATGCTTGTCCTTTTAATTACAAAAAAGATTAAATAACCAACTAGGGACAAATAGTAACTTTAGTTACCTTCCACGAGACTGGGCCTCTTGGTAGGCCTCTTTGAGGATACCGTATCTGTTAAAAGAACAAGCTTAATAATGTAGGCTGGTGTGGAGGTCCATTGAGAGTGCAACAAATGAGACAAAAATATGGAATAAAGAACAAAACCGTAGAAAAAACAAGGGAAGATAACTGAAAATATATCTCATATTTACAATTACAATTTAGGATACCCAATGTAGTTTAATTTGGGAATGGCAGTCATTTTAAGAAAAGTGAGAACACAGAAGGGGGCAACGTGTGGGATTGGGAAATACTAACCCTCACAGTGCAATTAATGCGGGGCCACAAAAATGCAGTAACACCCAGCTAAGTAGGGACTAAGGAAGATTATTGGTCCCTCTTTTCATTAACATCCAACTTTAATTAATGTTGTCGTAAGGCGAATTATAGGGTTTCTCGCATTTTGGTCACTATCTATTACTCCCTTCGGTCCCTAACGTAAGAGTCCAAAATTTGAATGGTTTTGGTCCCTAATGTAAGAGCTCACCCCATATTCTCTCCTCATTTAATGCATTTTTTCCTACTTTACCCCTAACTCTGTTTCATATTTATTAATGCTTATGTATTTCTCTCTCTTAAAAGTACCATAATAAATATGGGCAATTTTGGAAAAGAAGCATTAACTCCAGACACCCAACTAACATTCACATGTTTTCTTAAGAAGCGTTTTTTTGACGGCTAACTCTTACATTAGGGACCGGAGGGAGTATTTACTACTCCCTCCGGTCCCTAATGTAAGAGCTCAAAATTTGAATGGTTTTGGTCCCTAATGTAAGAGCTCACCCCACATTCTCTCCTCATTTAATGCATTTTTCCTACTTTACCCCTAACTCTCTTTCATATTTATTATTGATTTTGTATTTCTCTCTCTTAAAAGTATCATAATAAATATGGGCAATTTTGGAAAAGAAGCATTAACTCCAGACATCCAACTAACATTCACATGTTTTCTTAAGAAGCGTTTTTTTGGCGGCTAGCTCTTATATTAGAGACCGGAGGGAGTACTACTATCTCACGAAGTCACGAGTAAAAAAAATAATATACTACGATTTTATTGAAAAAATCGATCGATTGTCGTCTCAAAGTGAGCATACCGGATTGGTTTCCCCCAAGTCCTTGACAAGTGAGCACAAACATGCAGTTTGTCTGTCTCTCTGTCTTAGTTGAAAAACATATGACCACAATACATGAGTGTCTTGTCAACAGCGTTGATATATGTCATCATATATTGGAACGATGATTATTGTTATTGGTTGTGAAAATAGTAGTACCATATGATGTGGTTTTAGGTCGCTTTATATATATTTGAGCAACTCTGAGAAGCTGAATCAAGATTCATCTGAGTTTTTATTTTAAAGTTTAAAGAAAAACAAAGCACTGAAACCCGTGTCTGCCTTTCTGGATATACTAGAAACTGCTATAGTATACTCCCTCCGGTCCCTAACGTAAGAGCTAGCCGTAAAAAAAACGCTTCTTAAGAAAACATGTGAATGTTAGTTGGGTGTCTGGAGTTAATGCTTCTTTTCCAAAATTGCCGATATTTATTATGGTACTTTTAAGAGAGAGAAATGCATAAGCATTAATAAATATGAAAGAGAGTTAGGGGTAAAGTAGAAAAAAATTCATTAAATGAGGAGAGAATATGGGGTGAGCTCTTACATTAGGGACCAAAACCATTCAAATTTTGGGCTCTTACATTAGGGACCGGAGGGAGTATTAGTATGTCGGGTCGTCCTGAAACCAGTGAAAATGGTTATATTTTATAGACATAAATAAAATTATTTAGACACATTTGACAGTGATGATAGTTAAAAATTAAAATAATTTTAGGGTTTGTTTGGATTCAACTCCTGAGAATAACTTATGGGAAAATAGCTTTTGGAGAATAACTTTTAAGTAGAATAACTTTTCTGAAAAATAGTTTTTGATGAAATGAGAGTGTTTGGATTAAATTTTTTGAGAATAGCTTTTAAGAATAACTTTTGAGTAGAATATAACTTTTCTAAAAAATAGTTAGGATGAATAGCTTTTCATATTTCTTTTATTTGAAATAAGTGTGTTCCTAAACGAGAGATCAAAGCTTTCAGCTGGAAAATGAGAAAAATGTAGTTCTCAAAATAGCTTTTGGAACCCCAAACTAGCTTTTCTTCTCAAAATAGCTTATCCAAAAAAATTGAGTGTTTGGATGTCTTTGTGTGAAACCTAGGTTAGGTTTGGGAGCCAAAATAGCTTTTGGAATGTATACAAACAGGCACTTAATGAAAATTGGCAGAGCCCATAGGTTTAGAAGCTTCCGCGCTAGGAGGGAAAGCCTTGACTTGAGACTAGAATCTTTGCACATAGGCAGGGCGTGCTCCTGCAGTCCTGCTTCTCATGTCTGTAAAAATGCCGTCCACGTTGGTGATCGCAACCTGGTCTCCTCTTACAAGTTTAAGATTATTATGGGTAAGCCCTGTAATTTGCCTCATTTCACCCACTTTTTCCTCTTACAAGTTAATGTTTCTTTTCCAATATTGTTCATATTTATTATGATACTTTTAAAGAAAAATACATAAGTATTAATAAATGTAAAAAAGAGTTGAGAGTAGAGTAGGAAAAAATGCATTAAATGAGGAGAGAATGTGAGATGACCTCTTATATTAGGGACAAAAAAACATTCAAATTTTGGCTCTTATATTAGGGATTGGAGGGAATATTATTATACACTACCTTCTCTATTCTAAGTCATCACTTCTAACACATTACTAATTACTAAGTAATACATAGAATTGATAAATTTAAGTTGTTCTAACCCATATCTTGGTTTAATTCTTGGATATACAATAGTGATAATTATTCGGAGGTAGTGAATTTCTCCTTAAGGTCTATCTTCCTGTCATTCGAAATAGTTTGTTATTAGTAGTTGTAGCAGATATATAACAAAATTATCATCATCATTTTGTTCTATCTCTTATCCATATAGGGACTATCCTCCCTTCTCTCATTTTTCTCTCTTTCCAGAAGAACAATAAAATTAGAAATGATCATATTGACTTACAACAAGAACAAGCAGCACCTCCTATACCACAATCACAATTTTTTTTTTTTAAAAAAAGTACGTTTTCGTGTTCACTCTTCATTCTAAGTGAGTAGTGTTTCAGTTGTATATATTCACAGTGGGCCTCAAGTGATTTGAATTTTCTTTCTGAAAATAAGTGAAGTCTTTAACATGACCATATGTGGATCGGAGTTGTGGGAGAGAAGGAATTACTTGGCATTTATTCCTCGCCCTCGAAAGCATGCATGTCCCCCAGCTTTTATTGTACTCTCTCTCTACTTATAATATAAGGTGAGGTTTTGTGAAGGTGCTTGTTTTTAAATATAAGGTGAAGTTTGGTTTGTCCCTTCATGTCATTTATTATTGTGTTTTTTACCTTTTTACCCTTTATGGACTTGTGTATTGCAAGGGTTAATTAAACCAACTTTTAGTCCCTATAGTTTGCGTTGATTTGGGTTTTGGTCCCTGAAGTTTCAAAAGCATGGTTTTAGTCCCTGTAGTTTACTCGGTTTGAGGTGTTAGTCCCTGTAGTTTGAAAAGGACCTGACGGTGTTAAGTTTTTGCTTATTTGTCACTAACACCTTTAAATTTGTAGACATGGCCATCATGACATGGTAATAATGGAATAAATAATAATTTTCTTTTTCTTTTTCTTTAAAAAAAACTTTGAAACCCATATCAAATCTCTATTCGTCTTCTTCTGCAAATATGCGTCTTCTTCTGCAAATATGGATGGAATAAATATATCCTGGATTCGTCTTTATCATCCTCCATTTGCAATCAACATGATGAATTCAGTTCAAAAAGTGAAAAAACAATTCAGTTCAAAAGACATGATGGATTTAATAGAATAAAGCTTCTTTTGGTGGTGTTGATTATTTTGCAGATTTTGTGTTTTGTTTATATGAACGAACTGATGAAGCCTTTCTTCTTCCTCTTTTCTAATCACCTTCTCTTATCTCTTCTAAATTAAATTAAACCAAAAGATCAAAAACTAATTAATAAACTTCTGCATAAATAAAAATAAAAATAGGTGGTGAAAAGATTCTCATCACCAATAAGACATGAGCGAGAGAAATCATCGCCGGTGACGCGTGACGGCATTGACAACTCTCAGGCAGCTGCCGGCGTGCACGGCGGTGGTTATGAACTTATGTGTCTACCTCTAGATTGCTCTATTTTCGATCTTAAAGATGGATTCGAGATCAATGATTCTTCAATCCAAAAAGAAAAAAAGAAAATCTACAGTTCCTTCTCTCAGATCTTCATCTACCGTACGCTGGTGGCTAGATGACACCCCATGGAGTTCCTCTTCTGGGTTCTGGGTTCCTTTTTTTTACCGATATCTGGGTTCTGGACTTCTGGGTTCCAAACCTTTTTAAAAAAAAAATAAAAAATGTATTATTTGGTCCAATATTACCATGTCATCTTGCCAAGAGAGCCAAGTTTTAATGCCAAATAAGCACTGGTTTCTTAGGGACTAACACCTCAAATAAACTATAGGGACTAAAACCACGCTTTTGAAACTTCAGGGACCAAAACCCAAATCAACGCAAACTATAGAGACTAAAAGTTGGTTTAACCCGTATTGCAATTTAATTATTTATTCTCTTTCTTCCTTACTACACACTTTCACCTTATTTTCTTCATGCACTCTCTATTATCAATGGAGGTAAAGTTAGAAAATAAAATATTTTTTAGACACACTTATTGTTTTTAGCCACTTTAAACCGTTTTTTTTTTCGTATACAACAAAGCAACATTTTCATCTTATATTTAAAGACGAAGAGAGTAGTATTTATTATTTGTTATTGCTTTTTGTTTCAGCCTGAAAGTGGGTGGCAATGATTTAATATATTATCTATTGTGCCACTGGCATGGCCACGGAGTATGCGACCAAATGAATGAAACCAAAGACCTAAATGATAAAAGGAAAGACTTGAAAGTTGAAATGAAGATATATATATTAATCCGGCCAAAAAAATGAAGATATATTAAGCTAATAATCGCGCATGTAAGATCTCTACAGCGATTGTGAAGAATATCAGTCTTCTGTGTTGTTGGTGTGTGATATGTTGAAACGGCCAATAGATTCTCTAATTCTACAATGTACATACATACATACAAACATATACTAACTGTAAATGATTGTTGCATGTAAAGACGATGCTGAATTTCCCAGCAGAAAAGCAAATACACCCAATCCAATGTATTTATTTGTATTCTAAGCCAACACATATAATGCCTATCGCTGCAGACGATGATTATCATCACGAGCTTAGAAATATGGACCACCTTCAATATTCTGCACTGGATTTGTTCCCATCATTTGACAACGACTTCCCATTTCAAAATCGACGTACGCCTATAATATCTCTTCCTCCTCATTGATCTCACCAGGCTGTCCCTCATCCTCTGTCCTATGAAATAATCTAAACATGTTTAATTCAAAACTAAAACCCTCAATAATTTCTTCTTAGTTATTAGAGAAATATATAGGATGATCGAAAACTCTTGGTTTCTGTAATGCATAACGCACCATAAACGACTTCTCAACTTTTCCTCGTACACTCTCTAATCCTAAATATAGAGCTATTTCAGGATATGAGTTTAGTCCTAACTATGAGAACTCGTTCTAAATTCTAATTAATTGTTTTCATCTTTTCCGTAAATTACCCTTAATAATGAATATAAATAATAAACACACAAGAGAAAGTTGGGTGTGGATGGATAATAGATAGATGGTTAGAGTGAATTAATAATATTGTATGATAATATCTAAATAATTAATTAACATTCTTAGTATAATCAAAATAGATAAAAAATAGATAAAAAGGTCTTACATTTTACGACTGGAGGGAGTATCTAAGATGAATAGTCTAAATTTGTTCTTTTTTAAAAAAGTATGATATATATAAAAATGGATACATATCCTAAAATTAAATCTAAACAAATCAAATGGTATTCAGACGAACTTTCCCCCACTCTGCTTTTTATAAGTTAAACATCTCAAATTGTGTTTTATTAATTTAGTGTCATTTTGGGGTGGGAGAAATTATTTCAGGCATACATGATTAATCATGTCCAGAAAGGAAAAAAAACAGTTTGCCGTCTGAGGAAACCACTGCGTACCCTGCAGCTATATTCTCGGTTTCTTCTCCTATTCATATGATAGTACATATATTTTATGATAAAAGAAGTAATTTTCCTATTACAAAAAAAAAAAAAGAAGTCATTTTTCCAGGATAGAATTAACCTTGTCCATGTCGAGAATGAGAGCGATATCTTTTAATGCATCGGATGCAACTTGGGGGTTTTCCTACATCACTTGGCCAAGTTAGTCGCTAAGCAATTTTCCATTTTTATGCAAAAATGGTGGCCACACACAATATTAATTTAGCTCTTAAAAGGGAGTTCCAAAAGAAGGACCAGAAAATGACTGTGTCACACACCTCACATGCCTGGGCATTTTTCAAACGTCACCAACGCTTCAGGGGAAAGGCCTAACTTTTTTTGCTTGGTCGGAAATGTAAAATAAAAAAAATATTACTACTTTGTTGAAATATTTATTTATTACTCCTGTTCTAATCCTATTTACAAGAATTTTTTATTTTAATTCAGACATATTATGGAAAACAATAAACCTTTATTTTAATTTTACCTTTAAATTTGATAACTTTCTAACCGTACATACATGAAAATAAAGTACATTGCAATAAATCTCCTTTTCAATTTCCACAATCACAATTTTTCTCTTTACTCCTGGATAAGTTTAACTCGTACTTTGAAAATTGAGTAAATTTTGATGGTTTCAGCATCCACGTCCTACGTTTACAACGAGCACAATGTAGACGGAAAGCAAAAGAGTCAACCACATTAAGTTATGCTTACTACTAAGCTATGACTCAGTTTATTCAGAGGGCTAGTTGATTCAATCTGACAACGAAATCATAACAGCTTGGAGTTCCAACCTCGAAGGAATGTACTAGGAACTCGAACTTAAAATAGCATACTGAATCCAGTGGCAATGAAATGTGAATTTGCAACATAGTTTGCTCAAAAAAATTCAGGTACACCACAACATGCATTTATTGTCATAATTCACAATCCGCAGCACAAATTTCAAGACTTGAGAAAATGTTACAGGATAAACAAAACAAAACCCTTCTACACGGCATTACAAATTCATAAATACTACTCTTAAGTTTTGTCTTGACTATCATCCAGCTTAAACAGCCGCGAAATAATCCTTGCTAAGTTTAGGGTCTGGTTTCATTGACTTCTCACCGGGCTTCCACCCAGCAGGGCAAACTTCATCTGGGTTCTCCTGAACATATTGCAGAGCCTGCAACAAAAATACAGCGTGGGCAATGAGCATATTAAATAATGGAGAAATAGGGAGAAATGACCAGAAAATAGGCTATATATGACAAATATTGTTCAATCTTGGCGTTGCCTTAATTGAGTGCATATTTACCTGCAATGTTCTCTTTGTCTCATCAACACTTCTACCAATTGCAAGGTTGTTAATGGTAGAATGCTGGATAACTCCTTCCTTGTCGATAATAAACAATCCTCTGAGTGCAATCCCCTGATCATTGGAAACATAAGGCAGAGACAAGTGGCACAAAAGCTATTCACAATATTTAAGCACTGGATGCTTTCTATGCATATATTTTTGAATTTACCTAAGCAGCATCTTATATTTCATGCCATAGGGCATCCAAGAAAATGATGCCCATGGTACAAGTTCTTTAAGAACACAAGCACTTAAAAAGGTCTAAAAATAACAATTATAAAAACCTAGATTCGTGCATCTTAAAAAACTTGCAAGAAGCTATAAAAAGCAAATAGCTCTCTAAAATTTCAGCAATTGTTAGTATTAACAATTCCAAAATGACTAAACATACCTGGTCAGGAATCAGCACACCATAAGATTTTGAAATTGATTTGGTGACATCAGAAATCAGAGGATATTTCAAGTCCCCAAGACCACCGGCCTTTCTATCTGTTTGAACCCATGCAAGATGCGAGAACTACAATAGTAGAAGTAAAGCCACTAATCAGGCAGAAAGAGATAGAGAAACTAAAATTAAATATGCTATAGAATTATACATGCAAGCTTCAAGCATGAGCACATGGGTGCAACATATATTATTTAACTTTATGGAAGTTATTTTTGTTTTCCTTTGTTTATGGAGGCAGTAAGTTGGCATAGACTTCTCTCTTCCCTTGCTACATATGATAGCTAACATAATATGAACAAAGGTATTTTCACCTTTTTTGATAAATAATACAATAGCCAGTAGCACAAGACAATAAAACACTATACAAGATGATTTAACTTACCACACTGTCAACTGAAACGCCCAATATCTCAGTATTAAGTGCCTCAAACTCCCCATGCCGATCACTAAAAGCAGTGATTTCTGTGAAAAAGAAGTAGAGATCAGAGAGGAATTAAAGAAGCTATGTCATTAAGTACTATCTCAATATTCTCATTCTAGTCTAGAGACAAACCTGTTGGGCAAACGAATGTGAAGTCCAAGGGGTAGAAGAAAAGGATGACATATTTCTTTCCAATGTAATCAGAAAGTTTGACCTGCAGTGAAACAACATATTTTAAGCATAACGCTCTTCATAAGTTGCAATACAGTAATAAATTGAATAAAAGGAAATGAACTTCACAAGCAGAGAATCTACTGGAGAATAAAGTACACAAGGAGAATTGTGTCATCTACCTTGATAAACTCTTGGTCAAAAACAGCCTCCGCTTCAAAATCAGGTGCTACATTTCCAACAAGTGGGAGTTCATCCTATAAAATGAGAAGAAGAAAAAGCACATGCTTTAAAAGTTAGGCCAGAGAAAAAATTTGTAGAAAACATGAGATCCACTTTTAGCAATGAAGTTATTGGCTAAAGTTGGTTCTCTCTGCACATTAAAGAAACATCCAAGACAATTTTGCAATACTAGATGCTCTGTCACGCATCTGACTCATCTCTTGCTTGTCATAGTGTTTCACTAAATGCTTCAAATACTTGCTTCCTTTCAAGCACATTATATCCCACTCCCCCTTCAATTTTATACTTTTTAATGTAAAAAAAAACATTTAAAATGCTTTTACATAAAAGAAAGATTGAGAGAAAAGAGAATAAGGCCAAGAGGATAGATAGATAGGGAAATGACCCCATCCCATGTTTCTCAATTCAAAGACGTTTGAAAACATCAAAATTCCTTATTGTAATGACTCACAACTGATTAATAGTTCATTAAAACTAGATCTGAATTTTCCCAACAAGTTTTTTAACATTCTGCGAACAGGAAAAACAAAAACTTTAATTTGCATATGTTCCACAACGATACAATAGAAACCAGTTTAATGAAACAGGGCAAATAAGCATCAGAAAAAAAAAACCAAGAAAAAAACCCATTTTGATTTCAGGTTGAAGAGTAATTGGTGAAGCAATGTAGCAATCAAGTATGCAACATTTCTGAAATAAACAGCAAAGGAGGATAAGAGAAAGAGGCACTTACAGAAGAGGCCTTAACGAGGAAGCTGCGCTTGGAAAGGGATGGGTTTTTGGAGGAGAAGGAATGGGAGCGAGCAGAGAGGGAGGGTTTAGTGAGGGGAAGGAAGGAGTTGGGGAAGGAGAGAGAGGGAGAAGATAATTTGGGAGAGAAGAAGGAAGGGTTTGAAAAGAGGATAGCGGCGGAGGCAGCAGAGGAAGCCATTTGGTAGGGATGATATCACTTCACGATTTCTGGGTCCTTCCTTCTTCTTCTCTGCCTCTCAGTCACTCACTGTGAGCTAATAGCTTTAGCTTTAGCTTCTCCCAAAGTCTGAGGTTGAAATGGTGGGTGAGAAGATAAAGGATGGGTCAAGCTTTGGACTTTGGTTGGTTGGTTGGTGTGACGAGATATGGACTCTACTGTTCTAGTATTCTAGTACTTTCTAATTTCTAATTTCTCAACCATTTAATAATAACTTGGTTTTGAATTGATTATTCTCTTAATGCCTAAAAGGATAAATAGGGTGTCTAAATCCCAAAAGGACAAGGAAAGTCAGAGACACCTAATTGACATTAGCAAATGTGGGCAAATGATTCAAAATGCCCTTAAAAACATGTCTACTTCATAACAGTTATGATTTATAATCCTGCTTGATTATTTAACTAGTTTTTTAAGGGTATTTTGAGTCATTTGTCCACATTTACTAATGTCATTTAGGTGCCTGTGACCTTCCTTGTCCTTTTGGGAATTTATGCACCCTATTTGTCCTTTCAGGCATTCGAGAGTCTTTATCTGCCTTTTTCCCTTATTTTTTATGATGAATTTTTGAAATTTTATTACCTTACTGTAGATTGTATAAAACTTAAGTTGCATTTTCTTTTCTTTTGACGAAAATTTCTTTCACCTTTTATTTCCCAGCAAAATCCAATTAACATATTGATTTGAGATTATAAGCTTATTTCAATTTTAAGCATATAGAATATAGTTGATTTTTTAATGAATCTTAAAATGCTATATAAGTTACTCATAAATTAATTTGTCATTATTTTGATAAAAAAATTAATTTGTCTTTATTTGATTTGCCCACTGTCCATGCCTTCCACTAGCCCAACCTAGATTGAAACTGGTCTACCGTTTGAATCGACCCGTTCGATCTGTACTTTTGAATTACGACCCGTTCGATCGATCTGTACTTTTGAACTATGATTTTGTAGTTCACCTTAACATTGCCCCTTCTATGACTAATTTGGTACTCCCCTGCCAGCAAGTAAACATTCATAACCATAGTGTAAATAGTTGCAGTCATTGTCATAGAGTTAGATGTAAGGTAAAAATTAAAATGTAAGGAAAGTGTAATAAAAAAAGGGAAAATGCCATTTAAATCCCTCCGAATATACAAAAGGACAATTCAGGAACTCAAACTTCCAAAAGGACCATGAAGGAACTAGGACCTAGTTGACATTTTAAAATTGTGTGAAAAGACAAAATTGCCCTAATCATAAAACAGAAATTACTAACCACCCTATTGAAAATGGTGGGTGTAAGGGTGGTTAGCAATTTCTGTTTTATGATTAGGGCAATTTTGTCTTTTCACACAATTTTAAAATGTCAACTAGGTCCTAGTTCCTTCATGGTCCTTTTGGAAGTTTGAGTTCCTGAATTGTCCTTTTGTATATTCGGAGGGATTTAAATGACATTTTCCCTAAAAAAAATGTAAGGAAAGTGGGCGACTAGTAAGGAAAAATTCCGACTAAGAGCAAAATTAAAATGGTAACAAGGTAAAAAAGAAAAAAGTTACAACTTTCCATAATCAATTTTTATAATTACAAAATTGTCCTCATTCCTCAATATATATATAGGTGATAATATATATTATATATAAATAAATAAATAAAGTAAGTAAGGACACTTGTAGTCCCCCATTTGTCATATGCCCAGTCTTAATGTCAAATGTCTTTTTTTTCTTTCATATCATTTCCCTCGTTTTCAACCTCCTATTCTATGTTTCACTCTTTCTCCTTAATTTTTTTCAACTGCCAACTTCCTAATCTATGTTCCCCTCCCATGATTCTTGTGCACTGTTTTTTTATATTTGAATGCATGAAAGTTGGAATCATAATAAATTTTGGTTTCCTATGTTTACGTGCATTCAGATATTTTGTATTTGGCTAAAGTATACTTTTGATCCCTTATGTTTGCATCAAGTTTCAATTTAGTCCTTTATGTTTGGAAAGTACACTTTTAGTCCTTTTTTGTTAACACCGTTAGTTTAACTTAACGGAAAATGCTAACTTAACAATTTTAAATGGTTATTAAATACTGAAAAAATGTTCAAAATAAAATATTTGAGTGTAAATATTCTTATATTTTCAAATTTATCATTTTTGGTCCAATTCCATTATAAAATAATCATTTAAAATGGTTAAGTTAGCATTTTCCGTTAAGTTAAACTAACGGTGTTAACAAAAAAGGACTAAAAGTGTACTTTCCAAACATAAAGGACTAAATTGAAATTTGATGCAAACATAAGAGACCAAAAGTATACTTTAGCCTTTGTATTTTACTAATACATATATTTTTCTATAATCATCCATTCATAAGATTCATATTTAACTACTCTCTTAGAATAATGTAAATTACCTTATATTCAATTTATTTATTTATTCCTTCAGTTTGTTTATATTTAATTTTTCCTCTCTAAATATTTCTATACTTACTAGTCTCTTGATACCCGCATATTATGCGGATTCTATACTTATTTCAATAAAAAAGTCCTTAATCAGGCAAAATGACACAGAGCCACCTCATATTAATAACGATAAAGACTAAACATGTCCAAAGAAAAATGATAATTCTCGTTGGAAAAACATAAATATATAGATGGAGCCTGCCTAATAACTCCACGATTTTCATTTACACATTTAATATTACAATTTTGTTCCTTAGAAATTCTGATTCCTAAGAGATCCAATCATGGAGGACTCTCTCACCACCACTCTCACACTAGAACCTTCCACAACAACACTTCGTCGCCGGAACTCCATAGCCACATCTGTAGTCCTACCTAAGAAAACTACAACCACCACCACCGACACACATATCAAGCGTTTAAGCTTCACCACTATCCCAAACGACGTCGTTCACGTGCCACAACTCTCTCATGAATCAGAATCATCTTCTTCTTTGGTGTCCTACATTTCTCTCAGAGACTTACTCCCTTCTGTCACTCCACCATCTTCGCTTGCCGCCTCTGGCTATGACATCTCCATACGTAATCGCCTTGTAAAGCAAGCTGCTTGGGCTTATCTTCAGCCCATGTCTTCTTCTCCAACTAGCTCATCATCCTCTTCATGTTTTTTCCGTCTCTTCTTGCCTTATATTGGTTTCTTTTGTCGCCGTTTGACTTCTGGGTTTTCGTGGATTTTCAATTGCATATCTTGTGCAATCTGGCCTCAATAGCAATGATGTCACTATCATGGGGGGTATTGGTTTAATTTCGTTTCATTCAGTTTTAAGAAAATTGAATGTTTATTGTTACTGTCATTTCTAGATTCATAATTCAATTCACATCATAAGTTGTCTATACTCTTTTCTATGCTGAATGAACTGATAATTCATAATCATAAGTTGCTGTAATTGTTCCAAAATGAAGGCAAAAGAAGATATATAGCAATTGAAGCTAATGACTTTGATCAAAGAAAGAATAAGAATGATGGTACAATTAATGTGATATGTACAAAATACAATTTTTTTTTATGTTCTTCCTAAACGGTTCTCAATTATGTGGGGCTGTTTTATGTCACTCAGACCATGATGGTGGCTTCTTCTGCTTCCTGTTGGCAAAAAATGTGGATCGTTTTGGAGGATATTGCGCCTCACTTTCACCATGTTTATCATTTTTCTGCAATTACAAAAAGCACATGAGAAACCCAATTCAAAGATTTCATAAAAAGGGCAGTGTAATCAATTTGAGGTTGAACTGAAAAGTGAAGGGAATAATTCACCTTAGTGTTGCTTTGGCCTTTAAATTTCTTAGACTGACCAGCAAAGTACTCGAGAACTTGTAAAAATGCTGACTGCCCGAAGTCAGAGCAGTTTTGCAAGTAAAATACTGCCAAATCCCAAATCCTAACTCTCCACTCTAGCAACTTATTTTCAATTTCAGTCTCATGACTTGATACATAAGGTCGCAACACTGCATCATAAATAACTCCCGTTCCCTGCAATTTGCAACAATATAATTATACCCTTATCAATTGTGTGACTGACTTCTCAGCTTTCCTTGTCTATGAAAGCCAATGGGGAGCTAAAAAGTGCGTGAAAGTAAAGTGGCAAATCTCTATGTCTCTGTCACATACTGTTTCTGTTATTTTCTTACCTTGGTTTTTGGATACCACATGTAAATGAAAAGAGCCAACTTCAGCTCCCCGTACATCGGCAACCTTTTATAAAGAGTTGAGCGTTAGTTTACTCAACAAACTAGACAACTGATTTCTAACAATATGCCAGTCATTTCATCCTACAGTTTATATTAAGAAAAAAGAAAAAGGCAAAGAGCTGAATCCTATGCATACCAGGAAATAAATATGTCGGCAACGTTTTCCACAACTGTAAGAAATGCCACAAGAACCCTGTGAATCCATTTACACATGCGTTAAGACTTCACATCAAACTCGCTGATCACAACTAACAACACCATTGCATCTTTCTCTTCCCCATTTCCAGGTAAATTAAGTCCTCTTAAAATTAAAATTGTGATGACAGGAGGGTCCAGTTTTATTGACCGCACCCCATAAGGAACAAAGGGTCCAATTGAACAAGTATTTGCTCTGCATCGCAGGGCATTGACTCCTGATTGGTCATGGCCAAAAGGTTGACCCTTCCCGTAAACCAATTCATCAATGAAATTTCTAATTCATTACAAAAAGGGTCCAGGAATTCCTTGTTTATCCTAACTAATCCAGCTATGATCTATCAACTCAAACCTTTAAATACAGACTAAAAACCATAAATTTGACATAAAAATGATGTATTACCAGTATTGACACCAGAACCGAAGCTCCTCATTCTGAACTTTGTTTCTCTCTATGGTCTGGTAGCATTTAAAGCCAGGGTAAGCATACCCAAGAAGCAATCTGGAATCCAAACAATTCACGAATCTAAGAATAAAAGCTCACATATAAAAATAACTGAAAGTAATCATGCCTACAGAAAGCATACGTACATGAGACTTCTAGTAATGAATTCACCCAACATTTTCAACACCAAACGTTGTAACTCTGAAAGTAAAAAAATACAACTAATTATGAAACTGCTAGATCGATAACAAACTTTCTCCAGAAGAACAAGGAAAAGGAAGAGACTTCTCCAGCAATACCTGTTCAACTATGACGATTCTGCAATCAAATGTTTAGTGGTGGAATTCCAAGGTGGTAAGATACAGAGTTACCCAAAGGCTAATGAATAAAGTAATGAAGGAAAAACGAATATAAAAATGGGTGGAGATTATCCGGAGATGGAAAAGATTAATACTTGAAGCAAGATGAAACAAATATTTAAGCAAGGAGCATGTGATCCCAAGCAACCAAAAGTTGGATATATATTTAAAGGGGGGTGCAATTATACTGGGACAGAAACAGAGGATGATTCTTCTTTACTTTATAAAAATTATTTAAAGGGAAATGAAAGTAGAAAGAAGACGAGGGATTTCTTGGCGCGGACGCTTCTCTTTATTTTTCGACGCAACTCACTGTCTCGTTTTAAGGGGGTGGTTCAAAAACGTTCTTCCATTTTCCATATGGCGGTTTAGATTATTATTGTTAAGGTTATTTCCGTCATTTTGACCCCTGCAAATAGCAAATTTATAAATTCTTTTATTTCCTTTCAGCAATTAAATAATTTTCGGAAGTTTGAACTAATATGAGTAGGTCAAATATATTGGGGTTTAATTGTATGCACAGTCTTCTCTAGGTTGGTTGGATCAACTACTTTCTTTCACAAATAATTGGTCGCCTCTCACTCTGACATACTTCCATGAAGGCGCTTCCAACATTAAATCATAAACAAATCCATGCCTACTTGTTTCCGTGAAGAAATTTTAATTGTATTCTTATTTTCTAAATTTACAAAGTCAAGGTCCTGTTTTTTTAAATTTTTTTGTCTAAGTATACTTTTTGTCCCTTATTTTTGCATCAAGGAGAATGTTAACTTCTCAATTTAAATGGTTGATCTAAGAATAAATATAAAAAGATGCTTAAATTAAAATACTTTAGTGTAATTATTCTTATATTTTTAAAATGTGTTAGTTTTTACTCTTCATTTAATTATGAAATGATTTTTTAAAATTTAAGTGAAACTAATGATGTTAACATAAAAAGACTGTGTATATTTTTTAAACATAAATGACTAAAATGAAATTTGATGAAAACATAGGGACTAAAAGTATACTTTAACCTTTTTTTTAAGCTATGGTGGATAATAATAGATAGCTGAATGGGTTTTTTTGACCATATGCGTTCAGGCTAAGATAAGTTGCTGGAACATTTGCCCGTGAAGGTGAAGAAATGATTGTTTAGATAACTTATGGGAGTCGTGGATGAAAAGGTTGACGAGGCCATCGATTTCAATGGATTGAAAAGTTTGGGGCGTGAATCTTTTCGAATTATATGACCCTTTCTACTCAATTTAATGAAATGATGGGTGTTGAACACGTAAACTGAAAGTATTGTAATGGCAAAATGGATTGACGTTGGGGGTATTCTATCATTGACCAGACACTGGTGGTTTTATTTATTACCATTGTTATTAGTATTTAATAAGAATAATCTGGTTGTTTTGCGTCGTGGGCTTCATGTCTTTATCTGTGGGATCTAGAACAAGCGACCTCTTTCTTTTTAGCCTTTTTTGATGTACCGAGGGGGAGGGAATGAGCAAGAGAGAGATTAAAAGGGTAAAATGGGCATTTTGACACGTGTTGACCTGGCTTTTGATATATGAAATTATAGAGGTAGAGTATGATTTAAAAAGTGGCATTGACTGGGACGAGGCATATTGTGTGTGTGCCGGCGGGGGATTAAAGGTAAAGAGCTGAAAGCAGAGAAACCCGGTGAGGCGTGATTTGTGATCAGAAAAGGTTTTAATGTTCGTAAGTAGTGTGGATGAACAAACGACCTCGAAATTGAGTTTTAATAATCATAAAAACGCAGTTGATGGAGTAGTTTAAATGTATCTCATGCACTTAACTAACTTCATTGTTTCATTCACCTTTCCCCTATATATTTATGGTCATCTCATTACCAAAACTCATATATATGTACGCATTTACCTCTTTATTATCACTCCCTATACTCATTACAGCTCTTTTTGTTCTCACATGCCAACCTTGTTATTCCATTGTCCGGCCAATTAATAAACTGTGCCACTACATACCAAGTGCTTGCATCACTATTATTGCTTTATTATTACTTCTACTAGTTTTAGATTTCGAACTTCCTCGGACCCCCACCGGCCACCAGCAAAGATAATTTTGAAATTTGGAGATTCTATGTGTAACTGTATCCGAAATCTGAAGCTGACAGGACGGTAGCTCAGCAACGGTTTGTTTCATACCTTTTTAAAGAGATATAACTACAAAGATATATGATTAACCTAGCATTTTAATTCATGTTTTTATATTTTTTGTGACTTATATTTTGCCTTTCCGCTCGCTGTGTACACAGCTTATTTCACATATTTTTAACATACTAAAAGGTCTGTTAAAATTAACTAAGTTGTTAGACTTTTCAAGATTGGAGACAAATATTAAACCTTTTTAATCTCCATGTTGATAACAAATAAATTGTCATAAAAGAGAGGCAGTTTTTAAAGGGGATCAATACTGAGTAGATTAAGTAAATTGACCTGAATATTTTGAACACTCAAAATCTTCTACAGTGTGTCATCCTTACAAAAACAGGGAGTAAGTTTTAGTTTATTTGAGTATTTATATAGTACTGCCTTGTACCTATAAAAATGGTCAATATAAGGATATAGTTGAAAAAACGATGATTAATGTTTTATTAAATTTTCACGACAGGACAAATATTTACATATATTCTCCAGATTCGCTAAAAGATAATTGCATAATTTTCTTATTCGTATATCAACTAACTTAAGGATATGTGCGGGATCAATAAAAACCAAACAAGTCTTGCTGATTTTACCTTTCAATTTTCAGCGAACAATTAGGAAGGTCAATAATGGTAAGATCTCCAATTTGACACGACCGATCTCACAACAGCAACTTCTTTTATCCCAAGTAATCAAATTTTCGCTGAGCATGGTAATTGGGTTGCATTGCTCGATTGATTCGTTAATATTTCCAATCAACCGCACGCAATTGGTTTAGTACGTCAGAAAACCTCGATTGTCTTTTCCTAAAAGTTAAAAGATAAAACGTCATAGATTATTTCATGCTAGGAATCAGTATGAAACTTTTATCCGATGCAGAATCAATTTTTTTCTATTTCTTATAAATAGTGTAACATACTGAACTCTAATAATTAGGACATATCGAATGGTTCAGAACCTCTTCGCTCATGTAGCTTTCCTTCCATTCCCTCCATTTTGGCAAAAAATATGTTGTTTTATTAAAAAAATTAAGTAGATAATCATTTTACCTTAAAAACATAAAGCGTTAATATTGAAAAATTTGTTGGAATATAAAGGAAGAGAAGCTAACTGGAGACGTGTTTGGATAGAGGGAAAATAAAAAAAAATAAAGATAAAAATGCTAATATAAATAAACTCTGAAAAATAATAAATTCCTAAAACTAAGGTATATCGGTCTAAAAAAACCACTATGGTCTAAGGCAGACGCTAATATGCTATACTCATATTGAGTCAACCTCGGGCAACTAACGTGCAGATGGTGAATTAGTGAACCAAATACTCTTCCAGCTTACAATAATTACACATACACATGCATATAAAAAATCCGCCAGTTAATTGAAGATGAAGACTTTTTTTTTTCATCGAAAATACTGTTTTCATTATAGCAAATGGCAAAGTGTTTCAACAATACAACCAAACTCACAAAGGAGTAAATTGAAGATGAAGACTTACATTATATAAAATAATAAAAATTAATTACCCAAAAAATAATAATAAAAATTAAGCATATTATGTCACACTTATTATAAGCGTTATATATATAAATCAAACACATGGCCCAAATTATAGAAACTCTAAGTCAGAAACTCAGAATAATATATACGAGAAGGTGACGATAGTTAGTTTGGATGTTTGATTGTTTGGTATTGCGATATCATTCGATCCAATACAGATTTGAGTGATTAAATAAAAGAAAATCCGTGGAAATTCCGGTAGAACATGACTGGGTCAGAATCTTATTTATGTAGTGGCCACTTATCTCATGAAACAAGATGACCATGTGTTTATTTTTGCTAGAAATCGCGAAGAAGGTACGATGAAGGTGCTTCCTTCTATCGATCACCAAAAGTCCAAAACATCACCCATGAAGAGATTAATTGATTGTCATACTCGTTCAAAATTACGTAAATTCGTTAATATGACTTGTATCTGTTTCGGCGTCAGTTGAAACTTCCATCTCACAATCTTCCGCTCCAATCGGATGATAATCGCTGATTGATATTTGCAGCCCATTACCTACGTGCTCTCCGGTGCAAAATGTTTTTAACACAATTGAAAAAATATTGATGTTATATTATTCGATGTGTGCCATAATTTTATTCTTATTTCTTTTGGTAGAAAATAATCTTAATCTTATTGAAGATCATGAATTTTAAGCATGCACTTATATTTAGAGAGTATAAGCACAATCTTAATCTTATTGAAGATCATGAATTTTCAAATTGACCATTAAATTGAGAAAGCGAATTTTCCATCCCCATGAAAAAGTTCAAACTATAGTAATGTGTAATGACTATTCCTTACAAAATGATTTTTTCTTTTAACCATAAGATGTTGAGTTATCTACTTACCTAATTCAAGTTATCTAAGTTAAATTAGTTTATTTGATATGATTTTACTAAGACATCTTAATCATATAATTTAACTCAGCCACCTCTCACTTAATTACTATTAGGGGACATTAATAAGGGTAGTTTTGGAAAATATACACACAAATTAAAAATAAGTCTTATATTTATTATCAAAATCATCTTTTTTCATGTTTTATATTTTATGTTAAAAAATAAATTTTATATTTAGAAACAGAGTGAATATATGTAAAATACTCTATAAATATAATATTACTTTAACTCTTTTTTTGGAAATTGGGAAATTAAATTAGACAACAAAATTATTATATAATATATATATATATATATTAAATATAATATATATAATATATATATATTACATATTACATGTTACAACAAAATTATTATAATATATATATATATATATATATATAAATTAGACAACAAAATTATATTATATATATATAATATGCAAAATACTCTATAAATATAATACTACATATTACATGTAATCAGATTATAAGTTAGTTTATAAAGAGAACAAATTAATTTTGAGGGGAAAATAACTAATGATAATTTAAAGTGATTAGTTTACATATTTAATTAATTAATTTCTCTAAATAAGTCAAAATAATCTTATACTCCCTCCGGTCCCTAATATAAGAGTACAAAATTTGAATGATTTTGGTCCCTAATATAAGAGATCACCTCACAATCTCTCCTCATTTAATGCGTTTTTTCCTACTTTGCCCATAACTCGCTTTCATATTTATTAATGCTTTTGTATCTCTCTCTTAAAAGTATCATAATAAATATGGACAATATTGGAAAAGGAGCATTAACTTCAGACACCCAACTAACATTCACATGTTTTCTTAAGAAGCCTTTTTTTGGCGGCTAGCCCTTATATTAGGGACCGGAGGGAGTAATTAATATGAGACTTACTCCATAAATCAATTCATTTTGTGCGGATACATGCACCTCCTATGATACGTGTCGATAATGTGCATTTTTTTTTTATCAGCGTCTATAATATGCATATCAAGATGCACGTGGAAGGAGGTATTATTAGGTTTTACTTGATGAGCGAGACCCATGAACCTCCTTCCCCCAAGGCTTAAACTCCATCAGCTTCTTCATTCTCTTTATTTTAATTTTCTTATTACATCCATTGAGACTCTATATTTGTTTTTTCTTTTTATAAAATATAATCACATTTACACTCTATATATATTTAAATATGCATGTTTAATCAGAGAGAAAGAGAGAGATGGCATGGGGCATGGGGCATTGGGCCAGTGTTGTGTGTATTTGGGCCAAGACATGAGAGAAGATGGGCCTCAGCAAGCCCAATAAAAATGCCACAGTGCATGTCGTGAACGTGGAGTGGGTAAAGACTTTAGCGTGACTTTGAAGAATTAATGATCGGGATTCAGTAGCTTCATTGTTTCAGGGGGTAAAGCCTATAAGGCATGATTGGAGGCGATATCATATGAAAGTGTCACTCACGTTTGCTTTTTACATGAATCTCCCAAAATTAGTTACCATCCTCTCTATGCATTCCCAAATATTTAAGCTATCCTCCTTTCCTTTACTTTCCCCCACGCAACCCCCTCCCCTCACTTTCTCCCCCTTTTCTCTCATCATTTCCCTCCTTCTTCATTCACGCTTGTCTTCCACATCTAATTAATTACTTGATTTTAAGGATGTATATATATTCTAGCATTTTACGTTAAGCCCATTGAAGTTTAATTGTCAATGGCGTGTTTACACGGATGGTCCACTTTAACACTGCATTAGCTTGTTTGCTAATCCTTCCAAATGAATATACAACTAGGTAAGACATTGATTCTTTATGTCTAATCTTGGTTTAGGAGCAGCCAACATGCCCGATTTAAATTCGAGAAAGGACATGTTTTTTAGTTATTTTCTGACAGACACGCACTGCATAGCTAATTATACACTTCATTCACAAACAACTAAAATTCCAATTCAAAATTGAATAAAAGGACAAATGCTTTCCATACGCATCTACTCGTCATTTCCAAGCTAAGTCTTATTCACCATTTTTCTTAAAAAAAGGTTCCGAAGCTTATCTGTTGAAAAAGTCGTGAAATCTAGCTTCACGCTTCTTTAATTTGCATGTCATGAACAAACAAAAAACTAAAGAAAGCGAAAAATACTCGAAAGAATCACAGATTATAAGAAGCGTTCATGTCAAAGTGCTTAAACAGTTAAACCATAACATTTTGGGAGAAAATAAAAATCCATGTCATCGGCTCATGCATACAGGCAGGCCAAATCTTATGTCGCAAGCAAAATAGTTGAAAAATGGGCACAAAATCAAGTAGTACATTTTTAAAATTTCGCATGCTCCATCCGTATTATGATTCCCCCTCCCTGTCATGTCAGCTAGAAGCCCGTGTGTGGGATCTTCCCAATCTTATAATATTTAAAATTAAATTGTTAATGCACACCCGATTAACAAAATAAACTTTAAACTTAAACGTCTCATTCTCATAATGCCCCAAGTTACCCCCATGATTATCCACGTGGCGCTCCTCATAAGTACTACAAATAACTTTGACTCTCCAATCGACGGCCCTGATCAGTCTACATAGGCACATATTAATACAATCTTCGCCCCACATCAAATCATATTACCATTCTTCATTTTCTCTCATTTTAACTCCATACTCTGTTTTTCTCACGGTCAAAAACAGAGCAATGTCTAGTTCCAAAAAGAAGCTTATTTTCAACACTGTGGCCATCGATATAGGCTGCAGCAATTGCCGAAAACCAAAGATTTCTCACATATTCTATCCAAAACCCAAACCTCGTAAGCTCCAAACACAAAACTATTCTTCTTCAGGCTCATGGGACAACGATGACACCACCACCACCACATTCTCTTCCTACGCCGGCAGCTCATCTCAGTTCTCCGGCGACGTGACGGCGGCGAAGAAAGTGAAGGGTTTAGGCAGGGTAGGCGGCGAAGGCGTGGCGGTGGAGAAAGATTCTGATGACCCTTATTTGGACTTCCGGCAATCCATGTTGCAAATGATAGTAGAGAATGAGATTTACACAAAGGAAGATCTTAGAGAGCTTTTGAGATGCTTTCTTCTTCTGAATTCGCCGTACCATCATGGGGTCATTGTCAGAGCCTTCACTGAAATCTGGAATGGGATGTATTCCTTGAAGCCCAACAACTCACCTAAGTTTCACTTGTCTCTCAAGTCACGTGAGTCCTAAGCTTCCTACAAAGTCAATGGTTACCATCAAGAGACTTCCATAGTTACATCATATACGCATGTTTGTATCATGATATGATATCACGCCTTGATATTCTTCACTTCTTGTAATGTTTAGCTATGAAGGGCCTCTTTGACTCAACGGGAGTTCGAATCAGCCACTTTGCAAAAAGCAGTGATTAGGCTGCCTGGTATATCCTCTCCCCAAGCATCCTCACCAAGTGGGACTAGAACTTGGTTGACCCTTTCTTGTAATGTTTAGCTGTAGTGACTTTGTACGTCATTTCTAGCAAACATTGTGTTGAAATATGATTGATTGTATGTTAGTATATGATGAGTTTATCTTTCTATCATATAAGTTAGAGGATTCTCCTCAATATTTTGTGATATTTTAATGTGGGGTTTGATAGGTCATAGTACATTTTTTTCAGTGAAATATGGGGTTACATTATAAGTTCATTCTCAGAATTAGTGTTGCAGGGAAAATGAAGAATCTTGGTCCCATGATATACCAGAAGGCTTTGCACTATCAGCATTGGGGTCTGTTGGACTTGCGATTAGCAGAATAGCCTGATCAGTGTGTAGGGACAGAATATAATTGGTTTAATGTTGTTCAAGAGGAAATTAGAATTGGAAGTTTGTAAAGACGTGGTGCATTTTCCAGTGTCGGCATTAAACGTTGGCATATACTATTATGTATCCACTTGCTAGCTTACTGCTAAAATAGTACACATACATTTATTTCGTTTCATCAGTATTCATTTACTGTAATGCATGCACTGATGCCATATATACAACGAGGATGCAGGCATGCTGTTTTATTTGTAATTAAACCATTCAAGAGAGGTAGGTCGCGATGAATCAATAAGGCCATTAAACATTTTCAGAAAGGAATAACTCTATTGCCTTCATCTTGATGTTCAGATTTACTATATACTTATGTCCAAGTTTAGAGATCTTTTGACAAAAAAAATGCCCTACAATAATAATGATCTTTTGAAGGATTTGGAATCCACGAATGGATGAGTTGAACTAAATCATGTTTTAAGAATAATTGAAGAAATTGGAGAGAGAGCAACTCATTAAGTGGTTTTTACATTCCGCTACCATATCTTGAGCGTAATGGCAAGTGAGTCAACCCAAACATTGGTTTCTTTCAACATTTGGGCATAGATGAGCATCCATGAAGGGTGGGCATATTCAATTCTTGATTGTGGAGGGAAACAGGAAGAGTCATCATTCAAGGCCAGGAGAAGAGGCAGATCTTTATGGCAACTCAATATTTGACATAGCCCATGTCGCAATGGATCCGGTTTCCTACTCAAAAAAAAAAGAGAAAAATGAGTATGGAGAGCTAGTCGAATCTAAAATATTGGAATCTAATAAAGACGGTCTAAATTTTTTATATGTTAAAAATATTTCAATAGATACATAATCTAAATTAAATCTAGACAAAGACCGTCTATATATGGCATACATCAACAAAGACGCCAACCAACTTTATCCAGCCTCTCAAATTCTCTTTAATTTTTGTCATCCAGAGTTTCTTTTCTTTTCTTTTTCTTTTTTTGAACTGAATTGTCATCCAGAGTTTTTTTTTATCAGAAATTGTCATCCAGAGTTGAATATCTACTTATTGAATGAACCACGCAAAATGTTAGTCCCAGTTATGAGCACACTCCATTCACCTGTAATTACAATTTTAATTAGGCCATTTAATTCGAAGTCAATTGAAGTTGGACCGAAGACTTGAAAGGAGTTTGTCTAAGGACATGTATAGTCTCATCTGTTTTGTTTCTACCAAGTGCGTGAAAATTTTTGTACTTGCATCCAGAAAGTTGAACGGAGCATCAGCAAAGAGGACTTTATTGCTTGTATAAAAAAGAGGGTTCTTATTGTGATAACAGAAAAGATATGTCAGCATGTCCTAGCTGACTAGATGAGCCAGTGACAACATTAAACTCAGGAGGCATATTTAACTGCCAATGTAGATATATGCATTTTGGTCAAGGAATCTTGACTGCCTGACTGGAGGATTCATTCAACAAGTTAAATAAGAGGTGAAGCTACAAACTACCAAACCTATACTCCCCAAACGTTATAGAATCATTGAAAACTAAAACACAAACACTTAAAATAAAATTTTATTCATTCATTTATGATAATATACTTTACAATAGGTCTATAAATAATGACTGATAGCTGACGCAATGATTCAAATACCATAACTGACATACAATTTCAAATGCAAACACAATAACTAACAAACTGATAAAGAAACTACCACAAGAAACCATAACCAGATCCTAATCCTATTCCTAAACTGTAACTATAAGTGGGATTCTATCATTAGTACAATACAATTATTCTAACCAAACAAAAATTATGTCAACAGAGATACTTATTTTTCATTACCAACAACACAACAGAAAAAAAATAAAGTGCAAAGTAGAAAAAATTGAGATATCCAATCAGAGGCTATATAATATATCTACCAACATTCTGGAAGTAAGATAATAGTGTTGAGCATCTCTTTAATCAAATGAATGTCCAACCTTTCAGATCTAGAAAGAAAACACCATGGATTGTATGGAGATGCCGTTTTTACAAAAAGAAAAACAATTTAAAAAAGAAATTAAAACGCTCTATTGCAGGGGAACTATTCAAATTTTTTGAAGCAGTACTGTGGATGGGGATTACTATTGACCAAGTTCATAAACCAAAGAATTAAATAATGATTAAAGAATATCATGGGACTTGTGGCTTAGTGATATGAAAACTCCCCATTGGGTGGGAGGTTACGAGTTCAATCCTTTTCATAATTTTAAGTGTTCATGCTTGTCCTTTTAATTACAAAAAAGATTAAATAACCAACTAGGGACAAATAGTAACTTTAGTTACCTTCCACGAGACTGGGCCTCTTGGTAGGCCTCTTTGAGGATACCGTATCTGTTAAAAGAACAAGCTTAATAATGTAGGCTGGTGTGGAGGTCCATTGAGAGTGCAACAAATGAGACAAAAATATGGAATAAAGAACAAAACCGTAGAAAAAACAAGGGAAGATAACTGAAAATATATTTCATATTTACAATTACAATTTAGGATACCCAATGTAGTTTAATTTGGGAATGGCAGTCATTTTAAGAAAAGTGAGAACACAGAAGGGGGCAACGTGTGGGATTGGGAAATACTAACCCTCACAGTGCAATTAATGCGGGGCCACAAAAATGCAGTAACACCCAGCTAAGTAGGGACTAAGGAAGATTATTGGTCCCTCTTTTCATTAACATCCAACTTTAATTAATGTTGTCGTACGGCGAATTATAGGGTTTCTCGCATTTTGGTCACTATCTATTACTCCCTTCGGTCCCTAACGTAAGAGTCCAAAATTTGAATGGTTTTGGTCCCTAATGTAAGAGCTCACCCCATATTCTCTCCTCATTTAATGCATTTTTTCCTACTTTACCCCTAACTCTGTTTCATATTTATTAATGCTTATGTATTTCTCTCTCTTAAAAGTACCATAATAAATATGGGCAATTTTGGAAAAGAAGCATTAACTCCAGACACCCAACTAACATTCACATGTTTTCTTAAGAAGCGTTTTTTTGACGGCTAACTCTTACATTAGGGACCGGAGGGAGTATTTACTACTCCCTCCGGTCCCTAATGTAAGAGCTCAAAATTTGAATGGTTTTGGTCCCTAATGTAAGAGCTCACCCCACATTCTCTCCTCATTTAATGCATTTTTCCTACTTTACCCCTAACTCTCTTTCATATTTATTATTGATTTTGTATTTCTCTCTCTTAAAAGTATCATAATAAATATGGGCAATTTTGGAAAAGAAGCATTAACTCCAGACATCCAACTAACATTCACATGTTTTCTTAAGAAGCGTTTTTTTGGCGGCTAGCTCTTACATTAGAGACCGGAGGGAGTACTACTATCTCACGAAGTCACGAGTAAAAAAAATAATATACTACGATTTTATTGAAAAAATCGATCGATTGTCGTCTCAAAGTGAGCATACCGGATTGGTTTCCCCCAAGTCCTTGACAAGTGAGCACAAACATGCAGTTTGTCTGTCTCTCTGTCTTAGTTGAAAAACATATGACCACAATACATGAGTGTCTTGTCAACAGCGTTGATATATGTCATCATATATTGGAACGATGATTATTGTTATTGGTTGTGAAAATAGTAGTACCATATGATGTGGTTTTAGGTCGCTTTATATATATTTGAGCAACTCTGAGAAGCTGAATCAAGATTCATCTGAGTTTTTATTTTAAAGTTTAAAGAAAAACAAAGCACTGAAACCCGTGTCTGCCTTTCTGGATATACTAGAAACTGCTATAGTATACTCCCTCCGGTCCCTAACTTAAGAGCTAGCCGTAAAAAAAACGCTTCTTAAGAAAACATGTGAATGTTAGTTGGGTGTCTGGAGTTAATGCTTCTTTTCCAAAATTGCCGATATTTATTATGGTACTTTTAAGAGAGAGAAATGCATAAGCATTAATAAATATGAAAGAGAGTTAGGGGTAAAGTAGAAAAAAATTCATTAAATGAGGAGAGAATATGGGGTGAGCTCTTACATTAGGGACCAAAACCATTCAAATTTTGGGCTCTTACATTAGGGACCGGAGGGAGTATTAGTATGTCGGGTCGTCCTGAAACCGGTGAAAATGGTTATATTTTATAGACATAAATAAAATTATTTAGACACATTTGACAGTGATGATAGTTAAAAATTAAAATAATTTTAGGGTTTGTTTGGATTCAGCTCCTGAGAATAACTTATGGGAAAATAGCTTTTGGAGAATAACTTTTAAGTAGAATAACTTTTCTGAAAAATAGTTTTTGATGAAATGAGAGTGTTTGGATTAAATTTTTTGAGAATAGCTTTTAAGAATAACTTTTGAGTAGAATATAACTTTTCTAAAAAATAGTTAGGATGAATAGCTTTTCATATTTCTTTTATTTGAAATAAGTGTGTTCCTAAACGAGAGATCAAAGCTTTCAGCTGGAAAATGAGAAAAATGTAGTTCTCAAAATAGCTTTTGGAACCCCAAACTAGCTTTTCTTCTCAAAATAGCTTATCCAAAAAAATTGAGTGTTTGGATGTCTTTGTGTGAAACCTAGGTTAGGTTTGGGAGCCAAAATAGCTTTTGGAATGTATACAAACAGGCACTTAATGAAAATTGGCAGAGCCCATAGGTTTAGAAGCTTCCGCGCTAGGAGGGAAAGCCTTGACTTGAGACTAGAATCTTTGCACATAGGCAGGGCGTGCTCCTGCAGTCCTGCTTCTCATGTCTGTAAAAATGCCGTCCACGTTGGTGATCGCAACCTGGTCTCCTCTTACAAGTTTAAGATTATTATGGGTAAGCCTTATAATTTGCCTCATTTCACCCACTTTTTCCTCTTACAAGTTAATGTTTCTTTTCCAATATTGTTCATATTTATTATGATACTTTTAAAGAAAAATACATAAGTATTAATAAATGTAAAAAAGAGTTGAGAGTAGAGTAGGAAAAAATGCATTAAATGAGGAGAGAATGTGAGATGACCTCTTATATTAGGGACAAAAAAACATTCAAATTTTGGCTCTTATATTAGGGATTGGAGGGAATATTATTATACACTACCTTCTCTATTCTAAGTCATCACTTCTAACACATTACTAATTACTAAGTAATACATAGAATTGATAAATTTAAGTTGTTCTAACCCATATCTTGGTTTAATTCTTGGATATACAATAGTGATAATTATTCGGAGGTAGTGAATTTCTCCTTAAGGTCTATCTTCCTGTCATTCGAAATAGTTTGTTATTAGTAGTTGTAGCAGATATATAACAAAATTATCATCATCATTTTGTTCTATCTCTTATCCATATAGGGACTATCCTCCCTTCTCTCATTTTTCTCTCTTTCCAGAAGAACAATAAAATTAGAAATGATCATATTGACTTACAACAAGAACAAGCAGCACCTCCTATACCACAATCACAATTTTTTTTTTTTTAAAAAAGTACGTTTTCGTGTTCACTCTTCATTCTAAGTGAGTAGTGTTTCAGTTGTATATATTCACAGTGGGCCTCAAGTGATTTGAATTTTCTTTCTGAAAATAAGTGAAGTCTTTAACATGACCATATGTGGATCGGAGTTGTGGGAGAGAAGGAATTACTTGGCATTTATTCCTCGCCCTCGAAAGCATGCATGTCCCCCAGCTTTTATTGTACTCTCTCTCTACTTATAATATAAGGTGAGGTTTTGTGAAGGTGCTTGTTTTTAAATATAAGGTGAAGTTTGGTTTGTCCCTTCATGTCATTTATTATTGTGTTTTTTACCTTTTTACCCTTTATGGACTTGTGTATTGCAAGGGTTAATTAAACCAACTTTTAGTCCCTATAGTTTGCGTTGATTTGGGTTTTGGTCCCTGAAGTTTCAAAAGCATGGTTTTAGTCCCTGTAGTTTACTCGGTTTGAGGTGTTAGTCCCTGTAGTTTGAAAAGGACCTGACGGTGTTAAGTTTTTGCTTATTTGTCACTAACACCTTTAAATTTGTAGACATGGCCATCATGACATGGTAATAATGGAATAAATAATAATTTTCTTTTTCTTTTTCTTTTAAAAAAAACTTTGAAACCCATATCAAATCTCTATTCGTCTTCTTCTGCAAATATGCGTCTTCTTCTGCAAATATGGATGGAACAAATATATCCTGGATTCGTCTTTATCATCCTCCATTTGCAATCAACATGATGAATTCAGTTCAAAAAGTGAAAAAACAATTCAGTTCAAAAGACATGATGGATTTAATAGAATAAAGCTTCTTTTGGTGGTGTTGATTATTTTGCAGATTTTGTGTTTTGTTTATATGAACGAACTGATGAAGCCTTTCTTCTTCCTCTTTTCTAATCACCTTCTCTTATCTCTTCTAAATTAAATTAAACCAAAAGATCAAAAACTAATTAATAAACTTCTGCATAAATAAAAATAAAAATAGGTGGTGAAAAGATTCTCATCACCAATAAGACATGAGCGAGAGAAATCATCGCCGGTGACGCGTGACGGCATTGACAACTCTCAGGCAGCTGCCGGCGTGCACGGCGGTGGTTATGAACTTATGTGTCTACCTCTAGATTGCTCTATTTTCGATCTTAAAGATGGATTCGAGATCAATGATTCTTCAATCCAAAAAGAAAAAAAGAAAATCTACAGTTCCTTCTCTCAGATCTTCATCTACCGTACGCTGGTGGCTAGATGACACCCCATGGAGTTCCTCTTCTGGGTTCTGGGTTCCTTATTTTTACCGATATCTGGGTTCTGGACTTCTGGGTTCCAAACCTTTTTAAAAAAAAAATAAAAAATGTATTATTTGGTCCAATATTACCATGTCATCTTGCCAAGAGAGCCAAGTTTTAATGCCAAATAAGCACTGGTTTCTTAGGGACTAACACCTCAAACAGAATAAACTATAGGGACTAAAACCACGCTTTTGAAACTTCAGGGACCAAAACCCAAATCAACGCAAACTATAGAGACTAAAAGTTGGTTTAACCCGTATTGCAATTTAATTATTTATTCTCTTTCTTCCTTACTACACACTTTCACCTTATTTTCTTCATGCACTCTCTATTATCAATGGAGGTAAAGTTAGAAAATAAAATATTTTTTAGACACACTTATTGTTTTTAGCCACTTTAAACCGTTTTTTTTTCGTATACAACAAAGCAACATTTTCATCTTATATTTAAAGACGAAGAGAGTAGTATTTATTATTTGTTATTGCTTTTTGTTTCAGCCTGAAAGTGGGTGGCAATGATTTAATATATTATCTATTGTGCCACTGGCATGGCCACGGAGTATGCGACCAAATGAATGAAACCAAAGACCTAAATGATAAAAGGAAAGACTTGAAAGTTGAAATGAAGATATATATATTAATCCGGCCAAAAAAAATGAAGATATATTAAGCTAATAATCGCGCATGTAAGATCTCTACAGCGATTGTGAAGAATATCAGTCTTCTGTGTTGTTGGTGTGTGATATGTTGAAACGGCCAATAGATTCTCTAATTCTACAATGTACATACATACATACAAACATATACTAACTGTAAATGATTGTTGCATGTAAAGACGATGCTGAATTTCCCAGCAGAAAAGCAAATACACCCAATCCAATGTATTTATTTGTATTCTAAGCCAACACATATAATGCCTATCGCTGCAGACGATGATTATCATCACGAGCTTAGAAATATGGACCACCTTCAATATTCTGCACTGGATTTGTTCCCATCATTTGACAACGACTTCCCATTTCAAAATCGACGTACGCCTATAATATCTCTTCCTCCTCATTGATCTCACCAGGCTGTCCCTCATCCTCTGTCCTATGAAATAATCTAAACATGTTTAATTCAAAACTAAAACCCTCAATAATTTCTTCTTAGTTATTAGAGAAATATATAGGATGATCGAAAACTCTTGGTTTCTGTAATGCATAACGCACCATAAACGACTTCTCAACTTTTCCTCGTACACTCTCTAATCCTAAATATAGAGCTATTTCAGGATATGAGTTTAGTCCTAACTATGAGAACTCGTTCTAAATTCTAATTAATTGTTTTCATCTTTTCCGTAAATTACCCTTAATAATGAATATAAATAATAAACACACAAGAGAAAGTTGGGTGTGGATGGATAATAGATAGATGGTTAGAGTGAATTAATAATATTGTATGATAATATCTAAATAATTAATTAACATTCTTAGTATAATCAAAATAGATAAAAAATAGATAAAAAGGTCTTACATTTTACGACTGGAGGGAGTATCTAAGATGAATAGTCTAAATTTGTTCTTTTTTAAAAAAGTATGATATATATAAAAATGGATACATATCCTAAAATTAAATCTAAACAAATCAAATGGTATTCAGACGAACTTTCCCCCACTCTGCTTTTTATAAGTTAAACATCTCAAATTGTGTTTTATTAATTTAGTGTCATTTTGGGGTGGGAGAAATTATTTCATGCATACATGATTAATCATGTCCAGAAAGGAAAAAAAACAGTTTGCCGTCTGAGGAAACCACTGCGTACCCTGCAGCTATATTCTCGGTTTCTTCTCCTATTCATATGATAGTACATATATTTTATGATAAAAGAAGTAATTTTCCTATTACCAAAAAAAAAAAGAAGTCATTTTTCCAGGATAGAATTAACCTTGTCCATGTCGAGAATGAGAGCGATATCTTTTAATGCATCGGATGCAACTTGGGGGTTTTCCTACATCACTTGGCCAAGTTAGTCGCTAAGCAATTTTCCATTTTTATGCAAAAATGGTGGCCACACACAATATTAATTTAGCTCTTAAAAGGGAGTTCCAAAAGAAGGACCAGAAAATGACTGTGTCACACACCTCACATGCCTGGGCATTTTTCAAACGTGACATCCACCCAATGAAAAAGAGAAAAAGGTTGAAATATACAATTTATGGTCTTTTAAGTTAGCTTTTATGAGTCAAAAATCATTCTGTCTAATAAATATTTTGTAAGTATCATGGGGCACAACTGCACAATTATTGAGAAATGGTATCATTTTGGCCAAATAAATTTTAATATTGAGTGAAAGGACAAGTTAATAAATGACATCATATTATTTTGATCTTAATGTCTCAAGTTTCATTGGGAATAAAACGTTAGTAATTGCACTTTTAAAAAATTGGATACATTATTGCCGAGTTCGTTGAGAGTCTAAAACTAAAACAAATGTAAATTTAAGATATCAAAGATGTTTGTAAATTAAGAGAGAATTGAAAGACGGGCAAGTTAAAAATTGGGGAGTGTAATTAATAAGTTAAGAACTGATGCAACATTTACATTACAAAATAAGAAGCTAGAATATATATTATCAAGCATTGAGAGAAGAAGAAGCCTCGTTGTCATGAAGGTCAGTATCCTCATCAATAACTTGCTGTGACAAGGAAGCGTAAGTTGAAGGGCGATGATCATGGTCAGTTACACAACGAAGACAATGCTTAGTAGTAAAGGAAGAAGCAAGAGAGGAAGAAGAGGAAGAGAAAGATGAAGTGGTAGGGGGAGAAAGGTCAAGTAATAAGTCAACAAAAGCAGCAAGAATAGAGACATGGTTGCTCTTAGCATTGAGCCTCAAATAGCAACATAGAAGCTGTTGAAGAGCCTCTGAATGCCTCAAGTCATGAGCCTCTACCATTTCCTCCATGGACCTTCGGAAGTCCAAATAAGGATCTCGAGAATCCATACATAACCCAAAACTATCTTTGAATGGCACGCCTCCTTCACAACAATAACAACTACTACTAGCTTTGGTCGTGGACTCTAATATGGAGCTTGTCTCATCCGGCTCGAAGAAAAGCCTCCTCCGGTCTGTCCGCAAACCGCGAACAACGGTCTCAACCGGGTCGAGAGCGCTATCAAGTGAGGTGGGATCCAAGTTGGTGGCGTTAGTGTCTCTGAAAGAGATGGTTCTGGGTTGGTGACATGAAGGCCATGGCCAAGAAGATGAAGGTGAAGAAGAAGAAGAAGAAGAAGAAGACGACCTGAGAAAGGGTAACTTCATTTTCTTCACCATGTGAGATATTGTATGTTGAGAATGAATGTGACAAAACAAGATGTGGGATGGTGTCTCTTATTTTAAAGGAGTGGCGAGTGATGATGGGAATGGGACGAGGGTTTGAAGGCCAGCTGTATGGGAACCTGTAGGGACCACTTTACGTAAGATGTTTTTCATTCATCATTCATTATAATCCTATTTCCTTTTCATTCACTATATATGTATGTGGCGTGGGACTTCTATATTTCCCCCCCATTATTCTCCACATTGTCCTTCTTCTTTTAATTGTGCCCCTTTTTGTTTAATCTCGGGCCCTTTTTTTGTCGACTAGTATTGGTGGCATGTATCACAACTGCGTTTTCTCACACACAGGTAATTATTTCCCCTTGGGACGGAATATGGCCAAGAATAGGCATTTTTCCTATGTTAACATTTAATATATATTCTGGGGCTTTTAATTTTTTTTAATATTCAGAAAGTTCTTATTATTTTTCTTGGAATAGGAAAAGTGGAGGTGACCTTAATTTAAGGAGCTCACAAGTCACAATGGCTATAGTATAGTATCTCCACGCTCAAGTTGATTAGAGAGGTATTTATAGATTGTTTATCAACAAGCCAAGTTTCCAGCGAGCATGAACTTACAATCTTATTTATAGTTATAATAATATGTTAACCAATAAACCCTTGACCAACCGGCCACCTTTCTTGAAAAAAATATCAATGTGTAATTTAAACTTTTTGGCATACACTTCAAATAATCAATTTTTGGCACAAATCAAACCATCAAACACACATTTGCATAAAACAATCAAGGTTGATTAAGTAAGTAAAGAGTTTGACTCATGACTATTTGGTTATGGATTTGAATTTCACTGATTTAAGGATTTTGTTGGTCGGTGATTGGTAACTATTTCTCCCTATGACCCAATTCACACCTCAACTTTTTATAAAAAAAGTAACAATCCACACAAAAAAGTCCAACAACTAGAGCTAAAGAATCGGCAACATTTGATAAGCAATCCACAACTTGAAAAAGAAAAAAAAAACTGATTTAGGATTGTACAATTTGTTAGGTTTTTTCCTTGTCACTTTCCCAAATCTGAAGCTACATTTTTTTGTACATGCAGACACATTTTCCATATTTTTTTTATCAATTAGATACTCTATTATATAACAGGAACAAGATTAACATTTGTAAGACAAAATAATATAATTAAATTAGCCTTTTTTACTTATAAAAATACGCTAATATTTGGGGGGGAAAAAGAGTGGGAAGTTTTGGAGGATCAAATGTCGACCAATTTAAATATTTTGGACATAAAGGCATATCATGGCATTAAATAATGCATTTATTAATCAAGAGTATGCATGCATATTGTGGCGGAGGAATTCTAACCCAACTCTAATTTCCTTCACTCTGATCTCATTCTCAAACATAGCTAAGCTTCCATTGTTTGGCCTCAATCAGTGGTGATGTAATGGTGTTTAGCCTTTTATATGTTCTTAATTTAATTTACGCCCTTGATCCTCCGACAAAGAAACATACACGTAAGCCATCGCAAATAGTACCTTTAATTGGAATGAAATTAAAGTAGTTTCATCCACCTGGCCAGCTCTAAATTATTAGTTTATTGCTTTCATGTTTTACAAGATGCTTATTGAAATGGAAATTGGATATTGGCTTTGGTTGAGAAAGCACTAATATAATTAACATAGGTCTTACATTGAACTCAGTGGATTAGTTGCGAACACAGCTCAAAAGTCAAAGAGTAAGTAATAGTGATTCTGGGCTAAAACTAACAGATCAACACATCATCACCCAAATAATAAAGACAATCACGTATTTTTTGCAACGATGTTGGTTAAACAAGAAAAAACAAAGAATTATAAGTGTGTCGAAGGACAGAGTGTAGGTGATCTAGTTGCATAGAAATGATGCATGTATTGGCTTAAGCTCTGGCACAGTGCATGGCATATATGCAAGAGAGACAAATCAAAAGGACATTTTTAGTTGGCTTTGATTATCCTAGTACATCTAAGCATTTATTTCTTCAGTTTATGATTTAAACATCTCAGGACCGGTCGGAATCTTCAGAGGTCCCACCTTAGGAGCTCACGTGGTTCTGTGAACAACTGATCCAATTGCTTCATCAATGGACGTGGGGCCTTAAACCTTCAAAACCATTTGGAGTCTTTTCTTTTAGTTTTAACCCCCTTATTATTTCCGACAAAAAACAATAAGAGTAATAATAACCAATGGGTAGTTAGTTGAGCTTGTAAGTGGGCTACAACCCCGTAAAGATGATAATGCGTGTTTGAATACCAGGAAACACATTTATTGGGAGAGAGGACAACCTTATCCATGTGTGCAACACTCCTACCCCTCAAGTCTGGATTAGTCGATCGTCAACAGGCGCCAGATTACCGAGCGATGTTTAACAAAAAAAAACAATAAGAGTCATAATAACAAGGCAGATACTGGGGGAGTAAACCAACTAATTAAAATGATGCCAATCGTTCATGAGTCACGAGACTGAAAGAAGGAACCAAGAAAGATGAAGCTCTTGATATTTATGATGGAGACGCCTAGCTGTAAGAGAGACACAGAAATTGATCGTTTGTGTAGCAGTGGCGATCATATGTGTGTTTGTATAAATATAAAGTTGGGTTCTTCCATATTTTTATTTACTATTCTCCGTGTCTATAGTTTGGTGGTATAGTGTTTTCACATTCAATATGGGGTTGCAAAAGCTACAAGAGAAGGTCACATTCATACTAGTTCAGTTTATACATCAAGTCAATTCGAGAGGGTTAATTTTGAGATGATGAAGGATAAGGTTGACCGTGGGATTCCAATGTGCATGTGAGGATGAAACAAGTCGATAGAATGGGAATCAAAGGGCCCCAATGAGCAACCATCACTACAAGTAGCAGCAATTGAAGTAGATGGCGGTGGTCCTTTTTAGTTTTTAGGGTATGGAACATGAGGGAGGGACCTTATATGTTATCTCCAAAACTGGACCATGACATCCAAATGCTTAATTACCACTCCACCAACTGAATCTGATTTTTTTACCAACTCTGCAATCAGACAGAACAGTGACAGAGGGCTCAAAGAGGTTCACTTACAGGATTAGAAGAAAAAACTCACAAGTTAATGAGACATTTTAATTAAGAAAAATAATTGTGTGGAGCCATGTGGGGGTAAGTAAGACAATAATGCGGGGGGAAATAGTGAATGGTCACATGCATAAGGAACCAAAGGAGCAGATGGCCGTAGCCTTGTGAAGGGAAGGGTGCTTGAAACAGTAGAAAGAGAGGTCATTCATATCAGAGGAGTGATGGGTCCCGCAGCCATTTTTTTTTTGAACAGAGGAGTCCAACAGCAAGAGCCAAGATCACAAAACATTCTACCAAGCCAATTCCTCCCTGAGCGCTTCCAAGCATTGTCAAATGTATGCAAGTATGAATGAATGAGTAGATATCAATAGAGAGAAGCAAAGAATAAAAAACCACCCCTCAGATTGTCACCATCAAGGACAGCCTTGACCCACCTATCCATTTGACTCAGATTAATTTTAGTACCTCAAACATGCACATCTCTGTTTCCCTCAGTCCATTATTGACTCAAAGTTTACCACCTCTGAGCTTACAATAGATTCTCTTGTACTGCAGACACTCCTTTGTTTCTATGGGGCTGTACCTTTTACACACTTCTATGATTGAAGGGTGAAATTTTACATCGTTTTACTCCAACAAAGGTTATAACCTATCCCTCAGCTTCCACGCTTCGTTGCCTACAAATATTGCTAATATATAACTCAATTATATTCGCATGTTATGAGGGATCAATATTAAAATGTAATTTTATATAAATTTTATAATGTCTACATATATATTGATGATATATCCCAACAAACAACCCACAACCCCCAGGCCGAACTTTAGGATAATCCTCGTATACTCATGGGCCCATGGGCCATAAGATAAACTGTGGCCTACAAGTCATACCGAGTACTAACTCATCCCATGGAACTTAATTTTAGAATACCAATAACCCCAAGCATGTTATTATTGACAGAAAATCTAGATTAAAATCATATGCGAACCGCCTGCTGCTGTAGCTATTGATTAATTTAAAACTCGATTTACTCATTACATAATGTCTCCTACATAGTATGCGCAAAATATTAGAAAGCATAAGTATAAAAAAAATATATTAGAAAGCACAAGATCCAGCGCGTCGGGTCATCAACGAGCATCACCATAATAAAAGTCGCTGGTTCATCAAGATCCAGCTTATTTACAAGGCAGAATAAGCATGAAAAAAGACGAAAGAACTCATGTTTAGTATAACATACACGCACATTTTTGTGTGCTGTATATAATCTGGACTGAATTGTTAAGTTAATGGCATATGAATCCGATGTAATATGAATTATATATCTTGAATCAACTGAAATGCTGCTTTTAAAGAGTTAAATTCGAATATTTGACACGCTGATACATCCAGTCAAACAGTATCCCTTCAACACAGATGACAAAGTCTGATTGCAAAACAACTTTGAAGCCATGGGGAAGGAAGGATGAAACCATTTGGGGCATTCCCCTCATATGTTCTTTAATTTAAGATCCACAAGCCATTACAAACTATATTGCATTGTAGGAATGCAATACAATATCACCTATAAGTCCTTGGACCCTAAAAGTAGGTACCTTCTGGAGGCTGGACGAGCTTCCGATTATGTGCAGCAGCCATTTCCTTCTTCAGCTGGGTCAATATATCCTCCATGGTATACTCTCGTTGCCAATTTGCAAGAACACCAAACTTCTTCGGTTCAACCTGTTTCAATTGCACATCTTAAATCCTGGATTATAGACTGACTAGTTTTAAAAATTGCAAACAAGAAAAGAAGATTATTTTCATCCTATGAGAATGATGATCGAAGTGAATTCAGATGTTGTTCAAGCAATCATCGTTATTGGTCCCAACAGCCTAGATCACTGGAGTATAACTCTCACATATCGTTTCCGAACTTAAACTCAGTTGCTACTATAAATAGTACCAGTAACAATCTTGTGAAAGCTAACTGCATCGGTATCACTATATTCCAACAGAGTGTGCCCAAAGCACTGACCAAACATAAATGAATGCTCAAAGAATTTAATGAAAGTTAAGAACTTATACCACTCCAGTTTCATGATTAACACAGGTCATATTGACCCGGGAATGAAATCGAACACTTGGAGGCTTCTCTGGGTAATCTTTATCACAAAACAGCTTCAACTGATAAATTCTTCCTTCATGTACAGTCTGACAGGGAAAGAGAAAGATGAAATTAATTGAACCTTGAAGCAGTTTTTACACTACAAATAAATTTAAGACAATTATGCCATCCCGAAGGTATATACAAGCTCAAATTTTCAAATTTGACGACATATGAATCATTCTTAATTCATATTTACTCAAAGTTAAAGCAAAGAGGCTACTCAATCACACAATGCAATAACATACAGACTCTTTCAAAGCATTAAACAAGTCATATACTTCCTGTATCATTCTACATGGGAGCCAAGAGCTAACCCCATAACCTCATCATTACTCACATAATGAGTACAGAATTGTTATAACGCTTCAATCTATAATTATCTTTAGTCAATATCATGCAAATCAAATTTGTATAATGATAGCCATGAAGGTCATCCGCATTCATTAACACATGCACACACATGCAAAGATATAAAGAGCAGACATCAGTGCATGATCTAGACAAGTACAAAAAGTATTTGAAACATGCGCACAGAAGATATTAGCTAGCAACTACTAATCTTACGAAACAGACACCAAAACCCCCAAAAGTAGAGTGTGAGTGAGATTAAGATATTTACATTATGAGGACCAATTATGGTGCCAGTCCACGAGCGCATGTATATGTCATCACCATCGTCCATTCCATAGCTAACTGTGCCATCTCCAATGCCTTTTTCTCCGCGTTCAAGTTCCTCCAGCAATCTGAAGTTCCTTGGAACTGCATTTACAAGTAATTACATTTAACAGGACACGCTTTAAAAATCAAAACTCAGTCCGCTAATCAAATTTTTCCAACATAAACAGTATCCAACTTGTCATAGTATGTGAGCTAATTTGTCTCAACAGTAAACATAGATAATTCTTGCAAACAATCATTCCTTATAATTTTAATAGAAATGTTGTTGTGCAGTCCAAAATAAGGATGTCCCTTTATCTAATTCTCACGCTCAATGATTAGAAACTCTGAACAAGTATGAGATATATACATGAGCACATGATATCATATCCCTTGTATGTTTTAATAAATTTTTACAACATGTAAAATGGGATCATCAACCTCATCAAGGTATGTTCAAATTAACAGTCTTTAGGGGAAAAGCAAGCCATTATTTAATGATCAAAGCATCAGCAGCCCACACAAACGACGTGGAGGTAATAAGGTATTCCGATTACAAACAATTAATGGATCCAATTTTTTCTCATAAAAGCGTCATTCATAAGGAATAAACATATACTACTCATAAAAGGGTTTAAGCCAAGAAAAAGAACAGCATGAATTAAAGAATCAAGAAACAAGAAAATATAGGGAAGTAAGGAAAATCGGGTGTTAAGGAATAGGTAAAGCTATGAAGGATTTAAATTCAGGTTTTAAAAGGAAAGAAAAGAAAAGGAGATGGGTGTGAAACTGACCCACGACACTGGATCCTGCTGAGCCAAGCGTCATGGAAGATAGCTTCTTCTCGTCGATGTGATTGTGATGGATCTGATGAAAAATATGGGATTTTTCCGATGTAGGAATATAACGGGAGGAAGGTGAGGGGCAATGAAAGGGGTATTTTGGGTATTCAATTTCAGAATAAAGGCAAGGGCCAAGGGGACTCTCTCATTTGTTTCTTGGGTATCTTCTCAAAGTGAAACCAACCCGGCCCGTATTCATCTTTGGCCCGTTACTTTACTTTTGTCTTTCCTAATTTAGTTAGGGCCCGTTTGCTTGCCATGGGAAAGTGAGAAGGAAAAGGAAAGTGGAGAAAGTAAGGGTCATTTTTGTAATTTATATATATTTTGGGCCCACAAATTTTCTCTCTCTATCTCACACTTTTCTGTGCCCCACAAATTTTATTTCTCATCATTACTTAATTTACCTCTACTTTCCATCTTCTCTCTTTCACTTTCCATTTCTCCAATTTCTTTCCTACAACCAAAACGGATTGTATTAAGTTGCTTTTTAAAAATACTCCTATGTTCCTACTACTGTACATTTTAACTTAATATTTCATCTGGTCCTAAATATATGACCTAGTTGACTTTTTTTGGAGATGTTAAGGTTACAAAATACTACCTCATTTCCTAAATATCAGATCTAGTTGACTTTTTTTGGAGAGATTAAAGTTGCAAAATACTCCCTCCGTTCCTAAATATAAGATCACTTTGGGGAAGTGGATAAGTTCCTAAATATAAGATCACTTCCTATTTTATCTCAAGTTTTGCCCAAACTACCCTTATACTCTCTCTTTTCATTGAAAACCCCTCCTCCTTTTAAAGTTAAGTAATTGAGGGGATTTTGGGAAGATCATATAATTTTATTGTCTTCTTTAATCTCCTCAAATTAACCAAACTGATTTTATATTTAGGAACGGAGGGAGTATGTTATTAAATCATGACATATTTGATATCTTTTTAGATTATCCATTAGTTTATAGATAAAATAAACTAGTTTAAGGGAAAAATTTGGGTAAATCAATTTATAATTAACTTATCTTGTTTTTTTTAGGATTTTCCAAAAAATTCAATTATATTTTATATTTAGGACCGGAGGGAGTATGTTATTATATTATGACATATTTGATATATTTTTATATTAGTCATTAGTTTATAGGTTAAATAAATTAGTTTAAGAAAAAAAATTAGGCAAATCAATTTATAATTGACTTAATTTGTTTTTTAGGATTTTCCAAAAAAGTCAACTAAGTCTTATATTTAAGACCGGAGGGAGTAATAGATTATATATCTTTGTCACGGTTGGGTTAAAAGACTGATTGATGGGATCATGATAATTCATCCTAGTACTCAACCCATCAATTTCTCATTTCTACTGTTGATACACAAATTATATGATATCAAAGAGAAGAATAATATCTTTATTTAGAGTAAGTGGAAAGACCACCTGAACAGTACAAGAGGCTAGTCGCCTAGACTTTGGTCGACTAGCGAAAGAGAGAAACAGAGATTACAAGATTCAGAGGATATTGGATGCCCTTCCTACATGGTTGACACTTCTATATATAGATTACAAATCTCCTTTCCCGTTGGAATAATTAACTTCCTCATTTACAACCTTTTCTGTTTTGATCCTCATAAATGTGGCGGTTACAAATAATTGATTTGCAGTTACAAAATATTTTTGACCGGTGGAGTTATGTTTTTGACTTTCTTTGATGCGCCAGGCCTTGCTAAATTTGCTTTCTTTTTGGGCTTGATGGGCCTCCCTCATTCAGTTGAATAACGTCGCAACATCTACCTTGATAAAAAATCTCATTCTACCCAAGAATTATGATAGTTTATGTTATCCTATTACTTCTATAGAACACGCATATGCAAAAAGAAAAAAAAAAGCACAAGCAATTTATATTTGATATTAAATTCTAAAGGCGACTATCGATCTTCTCTTCACTTTCTTTCACATTTTTGAAATTGCGAGAGATTTTCTTTTATTATAATGCGAGTTTATTTCACAGCATCCCCAAGTCTAGCTTAAGAAGGAGACGCTCGTTGTCTGCAACATGTTGCTTTTATCTTCATGTTTTTTTAATTTTATGGCCGCGTTATTTTTTCTCTATAGAAATAAATTAGTCTGGAGGCTTAGACGACAATAAGGTTTTTCTACTCAATCTTCGGTTCACCTATATTAAGCTATGTTATTTGGGTTTCCTTTTTATTGATATTTTATTTTATGCTTTATATATCTCACTTGATTTGTCCTAATTTAATATAAAAGAGATTTGATACTATATATTTTTATCAATAGGCTAGGTTTGATAGAATGGTTGGAATTAATGTTCAAATTCTTTTGGAAGAGTTGGAAGAGTTTTTCACACATGTCTTTGATATAAAACCTATATGACCTTTTTTTGTGAGATAAAGGAAACGAAATAAGTTAGTTGATCCTAACACATATGATATATGATTTGATTATGTATTAGGTTATAATTCAAACAAATCATTCTGTGCAAAAAAGGTAAATAAATCAACCTATGAGTGGCTTATTGAGAAACTCATAAGTCCCACATTGAATAAATCATAGATAGGCTAAGGGTATATATATGAGTTGAGTCTCCACCACATTGACTTAAGCTTTTGTGGTGAAATGACAAGACTCATACTATATGTCCTTAGACTCTAAATTCTCACATGGCTCATTTAATTTTCTTATGATTTTATTAAAATAGTCAACTAAGTCTTTATTATATCTTAATATGTATGGTTAAAGTAAATATCTAGTAATATTGTCCGTATCTGAGTGTCATATTGGTTATGAAGTAAGTATTGCTCTCATGTGATTACACGTTCAAATCGAATTGAGAGAGGATAAGAATGAAGAAGTATGCTATGGAATATAGTCTTTTTCCATTAAGGAAAAGCATGTAAGTTGAAAATTTTGACATTATTTTATTTTGATTCCTTTTGTTTTCTTGAATTAGAATAGCTTTCAAGATTTAAAATTTTAACAAGTTCTTTGTACCCACTAGCTATATGCTTGGCTTTAGTACTTTCAAGCTAAGATTCAAGTTGCCAACTTGGTGGTTTGGTGGGGGAAATGGGAGGCAGGTGCTTGAAGGACCACAAGCATCGGAATCTTATTGCTTGAAAGGTTTGTTACCATTGGTTTAGATTTCCAAGGCTAGATTTTCCTGCATCTATATTTCTATGAAGTAACTCATTATCTGTACGTCGTGACCACGTCATGTTGTTCACTATCACAGGTTGAAGAAGCCATTGACTTCATCTGATAGATATGCTAGCCGATCTGCCCTATTATATATTCGCTCAAGTCCGAAATGCAAGGCACAATTTGATATACAAAAAAGGGAAATTAAAAAAAATGCAAGGCACAATTGAGGTTTATTGGTTTAATTCGGTTTCAAACGGACGGCTTCAAACTTTTCCTCTCATTTTTACTTTTTTCTTTTTACATACTGCCCTTACAAGTGGGTTTTTGTGTGTGTGTATTACTCCTTGATATCTAGCTACAACATATCCTAGCTAGGGAAAATTTTACTCAAACCCCTAGGGAAAATTTCTTATATCAAACACCATTGCACTCGCTAAAGAGAAACAGAACAAATTTTTGAGGGTCAAATATCTTTATTACTCTTGTATTATCACTTGCAAGACAAATATAAGAAATTTTTATCATATAATTAATAATATGACTTAGTGTATGCTAAGTGGGTAAACCTAAATTATGTGGCCTCCTAAGGTCTTGCAATAATTTATCTATTTTTCACTATTTTATTGGATGGGTTGTTTGAAATAGTTTCAAACAACTAATATATATGTGTGCAAGTATGGGAACTTGGGAAAGATTTTTTTCAAACAGTATTCATACGTTGTTGTAATAAAAAAAAGTATTCATACGTTGTTAGCCCCCATCTGCATGTATGCTAAACTTGAATTGGGTACCTATAGAACAGATCTGTATCAGTAGTAGTTATATGAAATGGAATCACAAAATTCAGGAATAATCACGCCTCTGCTTCAGAACGATCAGGGGAAATTTAACTTGCTGACAAGATTATAAAGTCCACTTAATATTCCCTTTTAGCTACCGTCCTTGTGTTGCTTCCAGGCACAATCAGGTACCGAAAGGCCTAGTCCTGATGCAGTCCTGATGCTTGGATCGATATATTCTTAGGCTATCTGTAGAAAAATAGCTAGAAAAAAAATAGCTTGATTATAAAGTCCACTTAATATTCCCTTTTATATTAATGATGATCTCTCATATTTATAGTAATATGAGGAGAGAGAAATACAAATAGAAGAATAAGTCAAACTAGCAACAATCTAGCTAGATAAACTAAACAAATAAATAAATAATATAAAAATCAATAACAAACTCTAGAAAAATTAGATAACCTAAATTGACTAATTCAAATTATTCAGTGTTGAATTATTTCCAACACTCCCCCATAATTCAAAACTGAATTATGCTTGAAAACGCAACACTTCATCATTAGTTCTTCACCTTCCGCGATACTCACAGAGACAATAGTGTTTTCAATAACTGGAGCCTAAATCACCATTCTTGGATCAGATTTGAACTCCCCCTGAACATTAAAACTATGCACTTGACCTAAAATCGGAACTGACATTTGAACGCTTAACACAGAGAACAATCAAATAAGGCACAGAGGCACCAACATAGAGCTTGTCGTATCCCAACACAAAACCCGAATGCAATCACCACTAGGATCCACCAGAAACAGGATGACAACTCCAAAACACCTCATCATACCATTATGAAACAGATCTGAAACAACCAAAATCAATCCCAAAGATTGAACAAACCAGGCCAAAACATCAAAATCAGTCCAAAGCTGAACAAATGAGATCCAAATAGATGTCCAAAGGACCAACGAAAACACAGCAACAAACTCGCCAAAAATTTGGCCACACTTGCAACTCGTAGGATTTATTGGTTCTCCTACAACCAACGGTTTTACGGGTTAACCGACAACCTTACAAAAGCTTTTACAGGCTTAAATTCAACCTACAGGATTTACTAGCTCTCCTGCGACCACCGGTTTTACAGGCTAACCGACAACCATAAAATGTTTTTACAGGATTAACTTCAACCTACAGGATTTACTGGCTCTCCTGCAACCACCGGTTTTACAGGCTAATCGACAACCTTAAAAAGTTTTTACAGGATTTACCGGCTCTCCTGCAACCACAGGTTTTACGGGCTAACCTTAAACCTTACGGAGCTTCAAAGACAACTATCGGGAAACACATTGAAACTCCAAAAAACTGGACGACCCACATAACACAACTGCCACAAAAAGACCGGAAATCAGTACACCCGCTTCACGCACCGGCAAGTGGATGAACAGCGACGACGCGTGAACGCCACGCGCTTACCTCCCGCTGTCATAAGTTGATCGGACCACCAGGAATATACCGATGGGTCCCCTATGAACCCATATATGTGGTGTGTGTCTTCAAAAAAGTGCCCAGAAACAAAACCCCTAAATTCGACGCTCTTCCCCTTAAAAAAAAGTAGCCTCCACGAACAATGACAAAGAAGACTATAAAGGATATGGGAAAAATTTCGACTCTTTTGGAGTTTATGATTACAAAGGCAACTTAGATTAATTGCCTAGGGATCGGACTATTCATTCTTTAACCTAGCTCTGATACCATGTAGAAAAATAGAAACGGCAGAATAGTCCGACGATTTTATTAATGATGATCTCCCATATTTATAATATGAGGAGAGAGAAATACAAATAGAAGAATAAGTCAAACTAGCAACAATCTAGCTAGATAAACTAAACAAATAAATAAATAATATAAAAATCAATAACAAACTCTAGAAAAACTGGATCAACTGACTAATTCAAATTATTCAGTGTTGAATTATTTCCAACACTATCCACTTATAAATGTCATTTGTTCAATGAATCGATCATAAAAATCTAACATGCACCATCTTCCTGTTGGACGTTGGTGGTACTTTATCTGTCACGTGGTAAATTACCGCCGGCAACGTGAGATTACTTTCTTCGGCCCAAGATCTGCCATAAAAATAATTAGAAAGAATTGTGCATAAGTAACACATGTATACAATGAATTTGGGAGGTCTGACCAATACGTCAAATTCATTGTACAGCATACACCAATGCAACTTTAAGGATCGGACCATCAACATTTGGAGTTTTTTTATTTGGCAAAAAAAAAAAATTTGGAGTTTTTTTCCTAGGCTTTTTCGCTTATTTGATCCTTATTTACGATTTCATGAAATAGTTGTGCCTGTATGTGGTGTCTGATATGAGCCAAGAACATCAACTATCTCTCTCTGGATCGGAAACTATGAAATTAAGCAACTTTTCTCTATAATTAAAATAAGATCGAGTAATTACTCAATTTTTCAAGATTGTTTAGTTTTTTATTTACCAATTCAAGATTGTTTAGTTGAAGATATATAAATCTAATTCAACAATTTATAACAATATGACATTATTTCTTTATGTACATTAATTATTTCAGTTCGAAAAAGTACAATCAATATAATAAGTTTTTGCTAACAATTAAAGTAAGTATTTAATTTAATTCATTATAAAACACGCTATTTTGACTTTTGATAGGAGGCCACTAGGAAGTAGTTGCTGTTATAAAAAAAAGGAAAACTATTACAAATTTTCAACATGTTTAATTTAATAATGTTAGTTACTTCTAATTGCTCCTTGACTCCTTCCCTACCTAAATATAGTATAATATATTAAGCAATTCCATACCCCATCCATAAGTTACTTTAAATATATTTCACTCTTAATATCATTAAAGGTGACCACTGCCCCACAATTTAAGCAAATTTACAACAAAATTGTGTATTTCGCATGGCTAATTTTTTTTTTTAAAAAAAGTCAATTATTTCATTCTCCCCTTACCCTAAATATAAGAAATAATATGACAATTTTTAGTCCAATAAATAAGAGGTGATATGCAAAATTCAAAATAATTAATGTTTGTTTTCGTTTGTGCCCTTGAATATTAATTAATGTAGGGGGAAGTATGTATGTATATAATAGATGAATAAGGGCAAAAGTGGATCACTATGTTAAACATATCAATAATAAATGCTTCTAACATATTTTTTTATTCCTTACATTTCTCCCAGCCTGATAGGCCAATGACTAATATTGATGCATGTAAATAAGTTTTATGCATCGATCTTATAATAGGGATTAGAGGGAATATAATTGGAACCAAACTGGTATGCATTAGAACAAAGTCTATATAATAATAACTATATAATGAAATCTCATATTCATATGAAAAATTGATAATGTGACTTAACTTTTCCCTCTCATGTAAATAAGCTATAAAAGTACTATTATTACAGCCAAACTATGCTACTATATGTATGTTGTAGCATATAATAGGGGCCTTTCATAATCGGATAAGATTATGGGCTCTTTCCAAAGCAACAAAAAAAGTAGTAATTATTAAAAAGAACACAAGCCAGTAGTGCATTCCCATAAATTTTTTTATTTTATTCAGATCTTCCCCTTATTAAATATTTTGTAGCAATAAACGCATTTATTAAGGGTGAAGGACAAATCATCATAGAAGGGTGATTTTAAAAAACAGATTTTTTTTTTAATTATCATGAAATTTTGAGGCCCCTATTATATTCAGGGATGGGAGGAATATTTCTTTTTAGTTCATTGTAGCTGTTAAACTGGACAAATGATATTTATATGATAAACTCACGTCCTTGTTATAAAAATTATCTGGGAATTGATTCCAATCTTCTCTAAAATTATTTGTAGCCATGATGCATCAACAATGATGAAATGAATGTGATTATCATATAATCAAATAAAATGGTTATGATGAGTACTCCCTCCGTTCCTAAATATAAGATCACTTTGGTTAATTTGGAGAGATTAAGAAAGACAATAAAATTACATGATTTTCCCAAAATCCCCTCAATTACTTAACTTTAAAAGGAGGAGGGGTTTTCAATGAAAAGAGGGAGTATAAGGGTAGTTTGGGCAAAACTTGAGATAAAATAGGAAGTGATCTTATATTTAGGAATTTATCTACTTCCCCAAAGTGATCTTATATTTAGGAACGGAGGGAGTATTTTAGAATACTTTTGTCATGTTAACTAATCTAACAATTATATCTCATCACACAATATATTAGCTATCAGAAGGATTTTTTTATGTGCCACCAGCAGAGCATACTATAATGACATTGACACCTACTAGTAAAATAAATCACACGTGTAACCATGTAAGTGTGGCTTAGTACTAGTAGTTCCTCACTCAGTCCCTCAATCAACTGATTAAGAGTTCGGATTCTACCTTAAGCATGGAGAACATTTCGCGACTATATACCATTAAGTAGAAAACCTAAGACAATGAGATCGGTCGCTAATAGATGCTTAAATAACTCATCACTGATCAATGGCTTGCAATTCCAGAGAGCATTAAGCTGATTGATTGCAGGATTGGCATCATTCAATTCCCTGTAGTCTTTCAGTTCAAAAAAAAAAAAATTCCCTGTAGTCAAACCTTAAGATAGTGGTAATCCCCCCCCCCCCCCCCCCCAATGGCTTGCAATTCCAGAGAGCATTAAGCTGATTGATTGCAGGATTGGCATCATTCAATTCCCTGTAGTCTTTCAGTTCAAAAAAAAAAATTCCCTGTAGTCAAACCTTAAGATAGTGGTAATCCCCCCCCCCCCCCACACACACACACACACACGACGATGTTATTAACCCAATGAAATATTAACTAGAACTACCACCACTATATCTTTCATCTCTTATTTTAACTCCATTCTCTATAAATGTACTCTGTCACCACTACGAGCTGGCACTTTATTTTACTACACAGTGATGGAAGGACGTCCAATTAAAAGCACCATTTAATGGTGCCCCGGAGATCTTAATGCGTGGTTTTTCCCTCAACGGAGGCTTCTTCTCCGACGACTATGTGGCCCCAAATACAGGTGTTCTTGCTCATCTTGAATGTATAGAGTTATTTTTCTGAAACCAACCCCCAACCTCCCCTATTTTTGAAGCAACTATCACCACCACCACCTCCCCTTAAGCTCAATGTCATCGTCCTTTGCTTGCTTATTAATTCTGTTGACTATTAGCTGTGCATTCATTCTTATTTTTTATGTGAATTAATAATTAATACATTAATCATACAGGTAGCTATGAGCCACCCAAGAGAATTTATTTTGATTGTCACTCCCACTGTTCTGCTTTATTCATTCATATGATTTTTGAATGTCTCATAATAAAGGTTGAATCGCATCAACTCAAACTCATCAGCCTTACTATACACTGACACTGACATGTGAGCCTCGCTTGAGGAATTGATGGTGCATGAATACCTGTTAAGGAAGGACAAGTAGTAAAAGCACCCATCAAATATAACATTCCAATCCATGTCACAATAAAATATATGGATCTCTGTATTGGAGGACCAAGCTCAACACAAAGCTATAAATTTTGGTTGATATTTTTTCCCTTTTAAAATAGTGAAAGATATGAGGAAATATACTAGATTATGATATGATATGAAGGGAAGAGGCAGGGAAATTTCGGAATTGATAAAAAGGTGGGCATTTATCGTCTGACGTAATACCTCCCTCATTATTCTCAACTGTCTCAATTACTCTTGCATTGATGTGTTTTAAATGGCCTTTAAATGGTCTTAATAGAATGGTCTTTTTTTTCAATGCTCGGAACTACCCAACCCACCTTCTATCATCCTTAATTCTCCTTGATTACGTTTCTTTTTCTTCCTACCCCCAAAACTAAATTTCTCTCACACACACTATTTTCAACATCCAATTCCCCACTCAACATTTCTTAGTTATGATTTCCTTTGCCTACTCTTGGCAAATTTTTCTATTTCTTACCTACTCACTTTGGATCATGCCAGGGGATACAAGTAAAACAATAACCTTATCTTGCTCAGTGTAAAATTGTTAGCTACTTAGCTTGTAATTAGAAATAAATTCAACTGACAAAGCCATCTTGCCACCGTTATACTAGATTTTGAGTCATAGGTAATCAGCTCATATTGGTCCACCCATTGTGCTGCATCTTGAGTAAATGACATGCTTGAGTGGGCCTAAGCTCGCAAACATTTCTTGTGGTGATCAAGTACGAAGGATTCAATTACTGATACAATAATTTGATGTTATCAATATACTAGTTTCTCCGTCATAAATATAAGACTTAAGTTAATTTTGTTTGGAAAATTCTAACAAAACAAAATAAGTGAATTATAATTGATTTATATAATTTTTCCATTAAACTTGTTTATTTGACCTATAAACTAATGGATAATATAACATTATATCAAATATATCATAATTTATTACTCTATTTGGCTACCATGATCTCTTCCAACTAGGTCTTATATTTAGGACCGGAGGGAGTATCTTTTTTCTCTCTACTTCTCTTTCACTTTGGCCCATGACTTACGTGCTTGCTTGAATGAAACAGTAAGATAACATACGAAATAGAGTGAACAACAAAAAGAAAAAAGAAAAAAAAAGGGAAAAAGAAAAGAAAAGGGAGATCATGGAACAAGAAGGGCGATTCACTGATTCTACCTTACAGTAGGGCACCTGAGAGTCTAAGCCCTACCTCTATTACATTGTCAGCTGCTAAGATTCGAATATATCAGTTCTTTGATACCCGTAAGCATGCTCAAGTTTTACCATTAGCTAGTTTTTTTTTTCTTTTTTGAGCTTTTTCTATATATGATCAGGATAATGCATATTACAATAAACTCTCTCTCATACCCTCTGTACAACTCTTAGTTTGACAAAACCCTGCAGGATTTGGTCACGGGAAAATAGAGGAAAGAGGGTAAAAATCAAGTGAGCCCGTAACAGCAATCATAAACCCAAAAAATATAGAAAAAAAAGAGGGCCAAAAAGGAGATTCCTAGGATTCAAAAGCTAACACGTCCTACTAAAAGCAGAAAAATGCAGAACATAATATTAAAAAAAGAAAGAACAGAAGAAGCCTTCTACTAATAAGTCTTCTAGCTCCCCCTAATAGTGGGGTTGTTTCCATCTTGAACAAAATCAAGAAGAACAGTGCTTTTACACTTTGGACACTTGGGGTCTTCCTCAGAAAGCATGACATACATGAGACATCTTGGACAGCCTACTAACACCATTGATGTTGCTTCAGGGCTGTGAGAGTATCTCTGATTCCCATCTTCTTGGTTCAGCTCCGACGACAGGCAAGACGTCGGCGTCGACATCGGCGACACCGTCGCCGATCGGTTCGGCGACTCCACTCTCCGGTCAGCTCTTGGCGGCGACAAGTTCAGCTTCAAGTCCAGCTTTGGCCCGCTTCCATTTCTGCGACTCATACTGATATTTTCCCTGATAAAACTCTATAAAACACGTCACAAAAAAATAACAAACCGAAAGGCAAAATAAAAAAGGAACTTTTCCACTAATATAACGTTGCACCACACATATGCAACATAATATAATAGCTACATATGGTTCATGTAAATAACATAAAACAATAAACTTATGATGACGTGTTACCTTGAGGGGCTTGTGAAAAGCAGAAGATGGAGGGGATAGGGGAAGAAGAAGAAGGTCCGGTGACGGAAAAGGAGGAGGGTGGTGAGGGGAGGAGGAGGTTGGGGACTAGATTTATATAAGGAAAATGAAGGGAGGGGGTGATTTAAAGCTTTATTAAATTGAGAGGAGAGAGAAAGAGAATTGAATAGAATTGAATGGAATTGAATTGAATTGATGTATTGGGTAGAAGAAGAGTGTAAATTGAGGCCAGGAAAGGTATTAATGGTTGTATAAAAATCCACAGAAATATACTACTAGTAGCATAGAGGAAGGGAGGGAAGTTTGCAGTAAATATTGCAATTACAAAGTGCAGGAAGAGGGCCTTTCTTCATTCATTGCTTTCAAGGTGGAGTCGGTGTTTTAATATGAATCTATCGGAACCAGCCATATATGATCATTATAGTCATACCACTACTGAACAACGGCTTTTAAACCTAATAAACCCTCTCATTTTTTCAATAAAAAAAATTAGAGGAATTTATATTGTGTATATCAACCCCACCAACGAATTTAATGGCCTGCACCAAATTCCTTCGGATTATAGTCATGGAAAACTAAGTATAACAGCCACACTTACGATATGTTTTAATATACTCAACAGTGCCGCAACAAAACATGGAAACAAACAACACCTTCTTTATACGGAATAAATTAGCGCTTCCACTTGGTTGTGCCATATTTATATACTTGTTCTAATTAAGTACTCATTATAGTGTTTCTTGAATTCAGTCGTTTTCTCTGTCTCCACATTTCAAATGAACAACTTGGTAGCACGAAGACTACTCTCCCTGATTGAGGTGTTTAGAAACAGAGGATCTTCAATACTACTCTTGAATTGCTCTAGGAAATTAACAAGTATTAAATAGTATTTTTAATTCATTATCACCTCAATTTTATTTAAAAAGGGTACATTTTCAAAATGTCAAAACAGGGCAAGGGAGAACACGTTGTTCTACAACATTTACTACTATAATGGATCTCTAAACCTCTGTTGCCAAGTTTCTATTATTATGATACTCCTTATAAACAATCACCAAAACACATTTCTTAAAAAATCATATGAAAATTAGTTTGGTGTCTGAAGTTAATTTTTTTTAATACTGTCCACATTTATCATGATACTTACAAGAGAGAAAGATGCATTAGAATTAATAAATATGGAAGAGAGTTAAGGGTAAAATAGGAAAAATAACATTAAATAAGAAGAGAATGTGAGATAAACTCATATATTTTATATCAAAATCATTCAAATTTTAGACTCTTATATTACCAGAGGGAGTACTAATCTTTTAAAAGTCGCTGTTTTCCCACAGAATTACTACTGCTTATTGATTAACTTTGTGATTAGTACTGATTACCAAAAATAATTTGTTTTAATGTGTCAAAAAAATTTTATGCGCGAGCCAGTTACGTTGGTCAACAATTAACCCAAAAAATTAGTAGGAGAGAGAAGTGCATGAGCAAAGAAGCAGGTGCATTTTCCAAAAGAAGAACTTGCGGGTAAACGTGGAAGATTTTGAAGAAACATGTGTACAAAATGGATTACGGCTTTCCATAATTAGAAACTCACATTTTCCTCGACAGAGGCTCCCTAGCTAGTCCACGCTTCGTCTTCGTCTGTTCCGTGAGACAAAATGGACCACTTAACAAGTAGTAAAGCCTAGTATATTATAATCTTAAAATAAACTTTAGTATACTTGTAAATCAAAACTCAAAAGGCTAGCCCTACCATTTTCGGTTCTGTCTAGTAACTTTTTGCGATTAGATCGATTAAGATGGATCTACCAATTTTATTCCTCTCCTTTCTTGAATTTGCCGCGTCAATTATTTGCGTTGTTTTTCCTGTTTATAGGATTGTTCTTCTATCGTCGAGATTAAATGAGCGGCAATATACGTGTGTGTTAGTTTTTGTCCAATTGAAATTGTTTGTTTGCTATTTTAATTTCTGAACCACATAAGGTAGCTAAGGACATTCCTATTGTAAGCCTATCCCACGTGGTGCTTTAACATAACGCGAGAGTATTAGGTTTTTCTCTTTTTCTTAGTACTGTATCTAGTTTTAACCATTCCTTGATATGCCTCTCATCCCTCGTATTAAGAATTGTGGCTAATAGGAAAATGGACGGCTTCTTCTACTGTGCATTTTCCTCAGTAGCTTAACCCCCAATTAATTGCACTCTTCCAACAATGATGTTACACAACCCCAGAGTATTACCCCAGATGTAATACTCGAAAACCTTGAAAAAAATATAATACTCTTTCAAAAATATATGATATGATTGACTTTTTTTTAAGAAATTAAGGAAGTTAAATAAGACGTTTAATAATAACTTAGTAATGTGTATTATAAGATTCTGTGCCAAATAAATTAATTTAAAGAAAAAATTCAAGAAAATCAATTTATTATAAGCAACTCACATTTGGCTTTATTAGAATTCTAAAACAAAATTGATTAGTTTTTATATTTAGGAATGGAGGGGTACTAGTTGAAAATTATGCAGGCTTTCTTTAACATTTTCTACATAAAAACTCCATCAAATCATACTAACTATCAAGATTATTGTGTAGTGTCAACTCAACTTAATCATTATGAAGAAACAAAATCATCAAGCACAAGGCTATCACTATTAATAAAGAAGGTAAAATCCCAGATAAGGAATAGTTAAATTTCAAAGTCATTTTAATAAGTTGAATAAAAAGATTTATCAATTGAATAAAATTCAAATGTCATTTATCTAGGATTTCTCTAATAAAAAATTGGTTTTTACCGCGAAAAAATTGTAATTAAATTTGCTTCAGGTCACATATATAAAACCAAGTGAACTTCCCAATAGCACTTTAGTAAAAGTTGTACGTATTACTAGAATAACATAAATAACCTACCTTTGTCAAACATTAATTTTTAAATGAAATCCATTCACATTTATAATCATATTCTCATGTGCGTCTTGATTGATCTTATTGAGTGCTCCCATCCTTTATAAAATAATTTTTTTTCAATTATTCTACCTTATTGAACAATGAAATTAAAAGTAGGCATGAATCTTAAATTCTTATTGATAAGAAATATTCTATTTTATTAATTTATACAAATGAATGCTTATCGCTTCAAAATCTTTTACTGCTCGAGATTTTCACATTGATTTGAAGGGGCCAGGTGCAGAAAACATACTAGGTGCATGCATATTTATAATCAATACTTTTTTTTTTATTACAATAATCAATACTTCTCTTGTCCTGTTTATATAACGTTTTTTCAACAAGTTCCACACAATCCATTAAAAACCTTAAACCTCCCATTGATTATACTTTGAAAGTTGAAAACCTTTTAACTATGCTCCTATTTTAGGGCCTGTTTGGAAGCATGAAAGTACAACTCAGAATTAGAAAGTGAATTTATTTCAGATTCTTAGGCTGTTTGGTCTGCTGAAAGTGTGCATTTCAGTTTCCCTCCAATTGAAGTCTGAAAATGCAAATTTGGCTTCCCACCAAAATTGAGTGTGGGCCCAGGTGCTAAATACCACATTGCCCTTCATTTACTCTCAACAAATACATAAAAAAACTGAACTCATATTAGCTAGCTGTGGGTTGGGAGCTTCAGGCAACACACGAGTTTACTAGTGAGGAGGTGTGAGTTGGCTCTGTTGAGTGCGTGGGTGACATTGAACTCATATTAGCTAGCTGGACATTGTGCCAAGTAAGGAGACAAAGCTAAGGGTGATCAATGTAGTCTCATATTGGTGGAGTAGTTTTATTTTTGTCTAGGCACTGGTGGTGAACCCAAACATGATTGCATTTCTTCTTCATAACTCTGTTTGTGTTTAATTTGAAGTATTTTGTGTGTGTGAAGTGTGCTGTTTGCTTAAATGAATTGGTTTTCACTGTAAAATTGATGGGTTAGCAATGATTGCTTTCCAAATTATAGTTACATAGTAAAAATCTGTCTGGGTGTTGTTTGATGTTGTAAATGATGTTATCTTTGTCATATTGTAGGTTTGCATTTGTAAAGTGCAGCGTTTACTAGTTGTCTTCCCGTTTTGGGGTTTAAAATCAATTCACCTAGGAAATTCGAGTTTACCCAGGAAAACTCGATTTCACTTAGGAAAATCGAGTTTGCCCAGGAAAACTCGATTTCATTTCGGCACAATCTAGTTTACCCAAGAAGTGCAACAGTCTTCCTTTTTTGCATAAGCCCTTCTCTTCTTCGTTTTAACTTTCACCACACCCACTTTCATCACTTGAAACCACACCCTTCTCTTCTCGAAAAAACTCTCCATTCCTGTTCGTATTCATTCTTCCTTTCATTCACCCACACCAAAATCGGACTTAAGGCACAAGCTTTTTTTTTTGTGGTTTAAAGCTAGAGACAATCAAGCTTCGCAGAAAAAAAGAGATGACTCCTAGTGGGGGTTTCTTTTTCAATCAGGGGCTTTTTGGGAATGTTACAATAAGAAAGGGCATTACTGTCATTTAAGGTCCATGTGCTTTTAATAAAAATTCACTTTCAAATTCTTCCATTAGCAAACCAAACAGCCACCCCTGATTTGCTTTCTTGGTAAACTGAAACACTTTCCTCACTTTCAGATTCATCACAAAACTTTCCTGCTTCCAAACGGGCCCTTATATCCACTACACCACACACAAAAGTAAATTTAATATGTACTCCCTCCTGTCCCTAATGTAAGAGCTAGATGTAAAAAAACGCTTCTTAAGAAAACATGTGAATGTTAGTTGAGTGTCTGGAGTTAATGCTTCTTTTTCAAAATTGTCCATATTTATTATGGTACTTTTAAGAGAGAGAAATGCATAAGCATTAATAAATATGAAAGAGAGTTAGGGGTAAAGTAGGAAAAAATGCATTAAATGAGGAGAGAATATGGGGTGAGCTCTTACATTATGGACCAAAACCATTCAAATTTTGGGCTCTTACATTAGGGACCAGAGGGAGTAACAACATGAAAGATAAAATTGTGGATTCAGATGAAAAAATTGATGAGAAATCCCATAAAATATGACTAAATAAAATCTTTTTTTTATCCTATAGTAGGATTAGAGGAGTACTACTCTTAAAGGCAATCATTGTTATACGTACATATTTTAAAAAGGGTACAGTATAGATATTTTTTTGGCCAACGGTTATAGATTTTGAAAAGTCAAAATATAGACACACAGAATAAAGATCAGCAACAACCTCTCTTTTATGTGTAATCAGATTGATTTGATCATCATTGTTATTTCCTAGTTGTCTTGAGACAGATTTCTATCTTATGCTAAAAAACAAAAAATGTCCTTATGATCGAGGGGGCGAATTTTCGCCGAGCCCATTTGGTGTTATGCGTGGTACTAAACATGGGGCAATGGCATGATGGTTTCTTGAGCTCAATACTGCTGCCTTTTATTATTATTTTAATAAATACAAAGGTGTTTTCTAAATAATAGGCGCTTTAACCAATGGGATGGAGCTTTGATGAGAGCCAGCCAAAACTAGTTGAAACAGGGGAAATGATTCAAGGCTCATCCTAATTTTGCTCATCTAATTCTCATCTACAAAAACGGCACCGTTTGGATTAGTTGAGTCATCTGAATAGAAATGGAAAAAAAGCCACGTTCTTCAATCCCTTTGCAATATTTTGTGGGTCTATCATCGGTCCCTTACTTGGGTCAAGAACTTCTTCATTGTCCTCTGAAACTTCATTGTTTAAATCAGTGATAATTTTGTCAATATGTTCAAATTTTTTTTTATCCTGAGATGCTTTTGCTGCCAACTTTATCATCTTTTGCAATAAGTGTCTATGTCTTCGAGTGATTTCTTGTTTAGGATCCACTTGTATCTCACTCCCACCAACATCAAACACAACATCACTCCTTGCTTCTCTCGTCCATCGCTTCATAATGTATTGCTCAGGCACAATTCTCACACACTTTGACTCATACACTTTCAATGCATGACAACATAATATCCCAATGGACTCAAACATTTTACAGGTACAAGATATTTCATGAGTGTCAGGATAGAACTCAACCTTCCATTCCCCTTCTTCATCAATCATTTGAACAATGTATAGATGTAAAGGCCCTTTTTCATCTACTTGAGAAAATGTCACAGCAAATTGGAGGTCCCATTGTGCTTGAAACATGTCAAATGCTTTAGGGGTATAAGTAAGAACAAGCTGGCGCAATATAGGTGCACTTTGATTGACCATCCTGGGAATTTTTTCTCGAGAATTGAACTCGAGAATCAATTCTTTGTCTCGCTTCTCAGAAACAACTTTGTCAAATGTGATAAAAAACTCATTGATGTTTAAACTTGGATTTGTACATTTTTTCACATAAGCATTCACACTTTCACTGAGTTGTGTACTTCTCATACCTAGTGTGCAGAAATTCTTTACATAACACCAAGCCCATTTCTCCTTGATGTTGTACATGGATGTCAACCACGTGTTTTCCCCAACATTATAAGAGTCAATCAGTTTGGTCCACGCTTCTTCAAATTCTTCTTCCCCTGAAATTTTATACATACACTTACAGAAGTCAGTCAAAAAATGTGAGTCATTTTTCATCATATTTCCAAGGTGTTTAATGCCATTTTGCTTTAAATGCCAAGTGCACAAGCAATGCTTTGTATCAGGAAGAACTTCACTCAGAGCTCTTGCCATAGCTTGATCTTGATCAGTAAACACGGTCTTAGGCTTCTTTTGCATGTGAGCTTCCAAGAAAGTATCTAATAGCCACTTGAAGGAAATAATGGTCTCATCATATAATAAAGCCGCTCCAAAAATTACCGCACTTCTGTGATGATTAAAACCAGAAAAAATTGCTAGAGGTCGATGATCACGATTTGTACAATATGTTGTGTCAAGAGATACAACTTCACCAAAAAGTGCATAGTCTATCAACATTCCAGCATCCGCCCAGAACACATTAGTAATATGTTCTTCTTCATCCACATGATATTTATGGAAGAATGCCGGATTGGCCATAACTTGCTTTTGGAAATATTCAAACATACATCTTACCTCTCCATACTTCATACTTTTTTTCCTTCTAGATTGCACATAGTTTCGCATGTCCCTTTCAGTATACCCTAGATTTGCTTTTCCACCAGCATATGTACTCATCAAATCAAAGGTAGCCTTTTGTTGAAGTCCAGAATTTCTCGCTAAGTCAATTTCATAGGCATCAACTTCAGATACATTTCTTTGAGATGATAACAAGTGTACTGTCTCTTGTGTATGAAGCGGATGGTTGTGTTCTTCATTAAATCCTGTGATTTTAAGCTTTTGATCAACAAGAGATACCACCATTCTTACCGGACACTTGGTCCTTGTTTTTGCACGAATCTTCGAAGAATAAGTTGGCTGCTCACTTTCTTCCCAAACACCCTCCTTAGAACATACATATCTATATGTAATAAGTGCACCATCTTTTTTACTTTTAGTGCCATTATATTTTCTAGCACCGAATCCACTCCTCTTAGCATAATTTTTCCAATAATTCCATGCTTCTTCCCAGCTTCCAAACTCCCTCCTTATTTTGGGCTTCAATTCATCCTCAATTGTAAAGTACCTAAATTCAATAAAAATATTATATATTTAACAAATGGTAATGAATTTCTTAAAAGTCAATGTTAGCATGATAGTCTCCCCTATAATTTAGGATATTAGTATTTATTAGCAAAATTAATTTAAGATATTAGTATTTAGGGAAAAACTTACATCAAGTTCATTTCTCTAGGTTCTCAAGTTCTTTTAATATAGGAGTGACACGTGTCCTTTTATAACAATCATCCATTCAATTGGTTGTTATAAAAGGACACATGTCACTCCTATATTAAAACAACTTGAGAACCTGGAGAAATGAACTTGATCTAAGTAAGGTCCTAGTATTTATTATCCCAACATAATACAATATTCACTCCAAAATTATAGCATATTTGGTGTATCATTCATTTATTATATGAGTCCTTATTTCAAAGCTAATTAACATGGGATATTATAAGAATGAATTTTAAGAATGAATTTTAAGAATTTCTTTTATAATCTAGGATATTATAAATGACTCCTTATTTATAGGAGTCATTTATTATAGTAGTTCATATTTTTAGGAAGTTTTATAATTTGTCTAATTTCTAATCCCTATTCTTGTGGAAAAAGAAGAAACTAGAAATCTATTCTTATCACACTTTCGATAAAAAAAAAGATTGTTTAGACATGCTTTCAGTTTTGAGTAATATATACATCATTTTCAGTCATATAAAAAGACAACTAGAAAGTACATCTGCACAAACAACACCCAAAAAAGATATGGGTCATATTTAACCAAAGAGAAGAAGAAAATACCCATTCATTTCTTTTTCCATTGTTTCACCCACTTCTGCTCCTACTGTTCCTTTTCGTCTTCCTTCTTCTTCGTCCATCTGCAAGATGGATTCTGATTTTGGGCGGGAAAATGAGAGAGGGAGAGAAGATGAATGAAGAAATAAGCACGTGCATGTTATTTTAAGAAGAGCTTGAGAAGGCGGAAAGACGTGAGACTTCAATGTCACATGCGAAGACAAACAGCATGTGGCTTTTTTTCCATTTCTATTCAGATGACTCAACTAATCCAAACGGTGCCGTTTTTGTAGATGAGAATTGGATGAGCAAAATTAGGATGAGCCTTGAATCATTTCCCGTTGAAACAGTTTTAACACAAAGCCGACTTTAGATAAAATATTCCCTAAATTTCATATCAAGAAGTTTGATATTAATTAAGTTAATTGTAAGTTGATTGAGATATTACATTCACAACCAAGAATAAATCTCTCTTTCCATCAAAAAAAAAAATCTCTCTACTAACCCTTTCATTTATAATCGATAGCAGTATAGGGCATTGAAGTGGAGTGTTAGTGATATTTATATCAACGAACCCAATAATGGTGACTAATAAGGTTTTTAAAGACGGAAAAGAAACGAGGGCTAATAAGGTTTCTAAAGATCCATGTGAAAGAGAGTAGTGTGATATTGATGAGAATTTTCGTTTCACAAATCATGTGAAGAGCGCTTTCTTCAAACCCAAGAGTTTGGGGGGCTTCATTTCAAAGGAAGGCATGCATATAGCGGCACCCATTTTCTGTTTGAAACGAGGGAACAATAGTTTCAGAATTCAGAGACTAAATGTGTGGCTTTAATTGAAGAGTGAAGATCACTACTATTCACAAGAAGACTGGTGATAGGCAATGATGTGTATAGTTGTGGGCTTTTAAGTCTTGGCTTGAAAAAGTAAACCAGTGTGCGGTACTTTGAAGATGGACAGAGATAATTCAACTCTCAATTCATTTCGCTTTTGAAGAAAAGGGCTTGTCCTTGTTTGTTTATACTATTATATGTAGTGCATGCGTGACCTCTTACTGTGCGTTATTTCTTCTCCTTCCCACCACCAAACCCCGATTTGTTTGAAAATCATCGCTATTTTTGCTCAACTTCATGACAATTGGCAAGAGTTCCATTTCTTGACGCTTCCAACCGCTACATTTGGACTGCACATTTAATCATTAAGGTTGACCCCAGATTAAATTTCTCCATCTAAATATTTCTTCTCCTTCTTCTCTAATTCCATTCTTCATCTTACAGCTGACTTTGTCATTCCGTATAATTTTGACACTGGGCATTAATGCCAAATCTAATCTTGAAATTGGAAGGCAAGAAGGGCAGATCCTACCTACAAAATAATACTCCCTCTGATCCATAATGTAAGAGCCCAAAATTTGAATGATTTTGGTCCCTAATATAAGAGCTCATCTCACATTCTCTCCTCATTTAATGTGTTTTTTCCTACTTTACCCCTAACTCTCTTTCATATTTACTAATGTTTGTGTTTCTCTCTCTTAAAAGTATCATAATAAATATGGGCAATATTGTAAAAGAAGCATTAACTTCATACACTCAACTAACATTCACATGTTTTCTTAAGAAGCGTTTTTTTGACGGCTAACTCTTATATTAGGGACCGGAGGGAATGCTAGTAAAATTTCAAAACGTTGAATTCTGTCACGCTTGGCTCATGGCTTTAGTAGTATAGGGGGAAAGAATCTATGCTTTGATTATTCCGAATTTAAAGTGAGGTTACCACCAGTTAGGCATTTTCCAAGTATATAGGTGTATGTGTTGATGATGAATAAAGTGATAGACAAGTGTGGATTTAGAACAATCCCTATGATTTAAAAAAAACAAGTCTGAAAAGTACAGATTGATTCTATTTTTACAGTGGAAAATTTAAACTATCTGTTGAGAATAAGAATGACGAGATTTTTGTTAGTTAGATCATTTTTAGATTAGTACTCCCACCTCCTCCATTTTTAAATATAAAGTCACTTTTGAGATTCAATTTATCCATAATTATAAGACTCTTATCTACTTTGTCTCATATATTTGTCAATCTTTTCCCAAAAACCCTGATATATACGTTTACAAACAAATTATTGTATCCTCCACACTCTCACCCATTTCTAATTTTGAAAGAGGAACATTACTGAAAAAACACATAAAATTATCTAACTTAACTTGTTTCCTTAATTTCTATAAATTATGTAAAGTGACTTATAATTAGGACTGGAGGGAGTAATATATAAGATATAAAAGATGTACGTAGCACTGTTCTACTTATTACTCGCTCTTTGTTCTAAAGATAATATCACTTTGCTTTTTTGTGAAGGATAAATTTTAGAATACTAAATTACAATAATATATGTCATATTTAATTAAATTATAAATAGAATGAATTACTTTTGAGAAGAAAAAGAAAACTATACATAATTTAATATGGTTAATTTTGCATCATTAATTTTTTTTTAAAAAAATAAAAACAATCATATCAATAAGTCCCGAGGATGGCGGATATATATATAAAAAATAAAGTCAAACTGCGAGGTAAAATGATACTATTATACCTAACTGAACTTCATTCGGAAGCTGTACAGCACTTAATATGTGAAAGTGAATCCATTCACTTGCACATTGAAAGCTCAGCTGAGCCAAAGATAAGGATGATGAGTTCATTCCATAGAACTACCAGTTGTTAGCTTTTAAATACGGATGTACTGCCAAATGCATCCACATGGAAATTAAAAGTGGGATAGCATGCGCTCAATTATTTGAATTTGCTACTTGATCAGACCAAAGTTCAAATTTCCCCATTATCTCCGTCATGTACCTTCTGATCTCCGTTTGAGAGTCTTTTGGTATCTCTCACGTTGTTTTTCCCAGTGCAACTTGCTAAGATTAGTGGTGTGTCGTTTGGTGTTGCAAATGATGACCAGTGTGGTATTATTATTCGCGTTATTAGTGCTCTTTGTCTCACGGCAGTGGTCGTGTGATTCTTTAAAATATATTCTGAGGATAACAATCATGTTACTAAAACGGACAGTACCAATAGGATTTTTCAATAAAACACCTATTTCTTGTTTACGGTGTCTTCTAGCGTATTTGTATTTGTTTTAAAGCTTAGGCAACGCGACTGACTTTTCTACCTTGTAATTTGATTTAGGATTATGTTGCTATATGTTTTGTGTTATTTGGATTCTGCCTTTTTCCATGTTTTATTAGTTTCTTGTGGTCTTGTTCATTTACTAAGGGCCCGCTGGGTTGTGGGAAATGGGGGATGGAAATGGAAATAGAAAGTTAAGTGGGCCGAAAGTGTAAAAAGTTTTCTGGTGGAATCCATTTCTGTTGCAACAATGACAGAAAATAATGACACTACTAACCTCGTCTAAAATCAATGTTACAGTGGTGAGGATAATGACGCCGTTGTTCCCTATAGCAGAATGAATGCCACCACCAGGAATCTTTTTACATTCCAAACTCATTCAACTTTCTATTTACATTTCCATGCCCCATTTCCCACAACCAAATGGCCCTAAACTATCATAGTTCAAGGCAAATAAATTTTTTGGTCAAGGAAAATTTAAAATATATTTTATGTTCAAAAGAAATGAATTGTTATTTCAAAGAAATTGAAAGAGCCATTAAAAATTAGAGAGTGATTGGCTACTGTTGTAAGCCTAGCTATTACTACATGGTCAAGTAACACTTTTACGTGGAAGACTGTATAAATCATAAATGTATGTACCAATATGTCTAAATCAAAGTACACCCTTCCATTAAGTCCCATCTCCTGTTAGTTCTCTGCCTCAAATTAGTATTCACTAGTTTCATTTCTAACACCGTTCATTCAGAAGCCAACTTCTTTGCCAACTGGTTTTTAGTACAGTAGAGTAAACTATAAATATGTAGTGCCTTTGTTTTTTACTGTTAAATATATACCTCATGAGTTCACGGTAATTGAGCTAGTGACATAAAATTCAATATCAGTCGGAAATAAGTTAATAACTGTGCGAAAAATCTTGTAAAAATAAATTGAGTTTATATCTTTTCATATTCCATCATTAAAAGACCAGTTTTATTCTCTTTAAATGGGTGTGGATCGGAAAGAAATAAGAATAGTCCCGTGCACTTAATCAAGATATTTGAGGCAAACATAAGAAAATGACGATAATGCCATCATATGTTGGACCACCAAAGTCAAAGCATGTTATAAATATGTTTTGAAAGCCCAATAATTTTTGTACAGGATGTTCGCTTTCTTTATTTCCTTTAAGAAAACGGAGGAGAGTTGTGAGATAGAGAATTTTTCATGTTTGAAGCTTGAATTTGGTAGATAAAGAATTTAAGTTAGAACTTGCCACATAAGAGTCTCTTAGTTTATAATAACGCAGCAGAGAACGATCTGCCTGTAGGCCATAGTTAATGATATAGTAAATGAGAATGAACAATTTGGTGGATGCAATTTTGAAACAAATATTGAGTTGTCATTGCTGTTTCCCTTGCGAGAAAGTTGAATCTTCAATTTCAATAATGCCATTGAACCAAAACATATAAAACTTGTTCTTTTTTTTCGTTTGGAGTGACAAATTCTAAAATACATTTAAGAGTAGTCAAAACAAAAATAAAGAATTGGAACCAGAAAAGTACTGGTGGCATTTACCTAATGTTATAAACAAGCAAGCAGATATAAGCCATAAATTGGAATACCCTACCAATAAACTTTAGAATTGAATTTTCTCAACCCCCCCTCATTGAAACGCATGCAAAGCATTCAGTTGCATAGCCACAGCCCACAGATTAGCCTCTAAATATGGGTGTCACTGGGGAGAGAGAAATAAAGGGGCTATCAATATAATGATGCTTCTGCTTTGATTACCCATAACGGATCAGAGGCTGCAAGCATTCAAACCCCATTAACGAGTTCATTAACTCTTCAGAGGCACTTCTCAGCAAAAATCAAATGCCTCTCCGCAGTGAATTCAATTAACGCACCATTCAACTTCTTTCTGCTCTACTTATAGTAATTTTTAAATATAGCACCCATTTCTTGTTTGTAATTTCTGCTGCAGAATCAAACCACAGCAGAAAATCGGTGATCCGTAATGAGGGGCTGTGGTTTTACCATTATCATTATTATAGCCAGCTCAACTAAAACCAATTGCACTTCTCAATGAGAGATCTTTCAATGGTTCCATTAAAAACGCTGTATAGTACATGAATGACCTCAAAGATGCAGAATATATGGCCCGGGTGGGCGTAGCTTGATGGTTTGAAGTGGACCCCCAAGGTGTGGATCCCGCCATTTAGCCCAAAGGTGCCAAGTTCGAACCCCCGGGAAGTCAGTCACCCCGTTTACGGGAATCCCGGCTGGCGACTCCGGATTAGTCTGCATCCGAAGGCTGTAGGACACCGGGGGAAGCAATTCAAAAAAAAGATGCAGAATATATATTAAGCAATAATCAATATATCTATAATGAATAAAGAGTATAAATTAATTGTGTATAGGTTATAACTGTGATTATATTGAAATGATTTGAGCCAAATTGATAGGACGTGCCTCAAAATTATATACCATTAACCAACGTTTGAATAATATTTCAGTGGGACTTTGAGGGAATTCTTTTTTTTTTTGTTTCCAAAGGATATTCCCACTCGCGTGTCAAGTGAGACTAATCTCTCACTGTTCTGAAGTCCCATATAGGGGTAGACAGCTGACCTGTGAATTTGGTCCATTCACAAGGGCTGGAGATCGAACCCCCAACCCCTTGCTTAAGGAACGAGAGTACTTATCACTCACGCAAACAAGTCAGGTTTTAATTTTCATGGTATTCTTTTTATGCAAACACATACATATGAGACTTTCATGGTATTCTAATATACTAGCAGATTAAGCTATTTATATGAGTCCTGATTAACAAGAAACATACTAAATTTAAACAAAACACAGAGATCCCATCATGTATTTTACTCCCCTGCTCCTAAATATATAACTTATTTGAGATGGTTGGCTTGAGACACATTTCTAATTTTTTACAACAGCTCTCTATATTACCCACATTGATACTCTTCAATAATAAATAAGTAACAGAAGAATGTGGGAATAATGCTAGGCGTGATTAAGGTGTTTTAGTAATATCATGAGATTTTAACTAATTAAACTAACCTATTTTATCTAATTTAACTAGATAATAAGTCTTTTGATTATATGAAGGGAGTATATTACCACTGCAACTCCCGTATGGCCTAACTATGCCTATAGTTTATCAAACTCATCCTAAAATTGTCATCCTATCCTGTTTAGTCATTTTGGCATGCAATTGTTCTGTTTCACAGATGGAAATTTACCGGTCAAACTTTTCTCGTTCTAAGAACTGAGTAAATATAGCAGTCTTTTTTTGGCTGTGTCACCTTTCATCAGAGGAAGGGCATAATATAGGACATGCTTTTCCCAGCAAGGGGAAAACAAAAGACATGCTAATGTTATCCTATTAGAGAATATGCTCGAAACAAAAGGAAAATGGGATTAGGAGATATTCATGCAAGAGTAGTACTTATCATCATGTTAAGATAAATAATCAGTGGATGTCAACAGTAACATGCCTCTGGAATAAAATTTAAGTAGAAATTACAGTTATGATAAAATTTAATATGAGGCCATATATGTAAGGCCCAATTGTAACGAGTACAAGTCCTTGGGAGAACCACACCCCAAAAGCTAGCTGTTGAGGTTGGGGAGCCAAGGACTTATAAGGCCTTCTTTGTGAGGAAACCTCCCCAATGTGGGACTTGTAACAATGCACCCCCTCGAGAGCCGACGTCCCGGCGGCTCCACTCTACGACACTTCACTCGGCGCTTCACTCGGCCTCTTTGCCGGCCAGCCCCGACTCTCAATGAAAGCACCATTGTAACGAGCACAAGTCCTTGGGAGAACCACACCCCAAAAGCTAGCTGTTGAGGTTGGGGAGCCAAGGACTTATAAAGCCTTCTTTGTGAGGAAACCTCCCCAATGTGGGACTTGTAACAATGCACCCCCTCGAGAGCCGACGTCCCGGCGGCTCCACTCTACGACACTTCACTCGGCGCTTCACTCGGCCTCTTTGCCGGCCGGCCCCGACTCTCAATGAAAGCACCTAACGAGCACAAGTCCTTGGGAGAACCACACCCCAAAAGCTAGCTGTTGAGGTTGGGGAGCCAAGGACTTATAAGGCCTTCTTTGTGAGGAAATCTCCCCAATGTGGGACTTGTAACACCAATATGAAATTTATCGCGAGTATTTATTATTCAGAAACAATCTTACCCTTAAGGTTTTTTTTTTCTTGTTTAAGGTTGCTTCGGAAGTAATTCAATTAAGCAATGTTGTTTCTTACCGTTAAAAATATTAATGGTCATTCTTAGTCTTCCAACAATTGCCAACACAACTTCCGAAAAAAAAATTAGGAACTTTGTTACAATAACAAATTAGAAGATCACGGTGCCAGTTCATTATACCGATTAATTAATCTTATATATAAAAGTAGTATTTTCTAATATAAAATGTTTTATGTTTTAACTTTCATTGCTTATTCAAAAAAATCGATGTGGGGTTTTATTTCGGTGTATAGATTTGGCTGCTATCACTTCAATGGCTTGATAAGGAAGAACCAATTCCATCAACATGATAAGTGTACTTCATAGATTTGAAACCGAGCATGTGATGAGAATAATCACATATCAGTCCATCAGTAAAAATGGATCACAGCAGATGTCACCAGTGCTGAAATGGAAGGACAGCGTGACAGTTCTATTAAATTTTTCAGATAAGGAAGAAGAATGAGAGGTAGATCAACTATTAATGATGATCAACTCATGTGACAAAGATAGCCAAGAGAGTCTGATCACCGTGCAATAAAACGAATTAAGGAAGTGATCGGAAGGAGCTTTCCATGAGAATAACTTTTGATTTTGATTGAAGTTGAATGAGTTTTGAAAGTCCACGAGCTTAAAATACTTATAATTACTTTGGTCTGTCCGAAGTGATTGTTAACCAGTAAGCTCTAGTGACATATAATTGCGTTTAACTTCTAGAAGCAAATGTACCGGAGGTCAATCAATATCTAGATGTGGAAAGCTTAAAATACACGCAACTTAGAAAACTTTGGCATCTTGATGTGGAACTATACTTAATTCATTTAATCGTCAGTTAATCTCGTAGTGGAAGATAAATTAAATCAAAAAATAGACTGAAACCTAATGTGTTGTTGGAGCTGAGTGGCGCAGCTAATAAATGATAATGATAAATCGGCAAGGCAAGCAGTTATTGAGGTGCTCTCAGGCCTTCACGATAAAAGTCTTAATCTATTTATAACAGGACAAACCTTTGATGGTGAAGCCTCCTAACAAGTCCTAGCAGTTTTGGTCCCACCGTGATAGATTGCAACAATTCGTATCAACTTGGGGTTGCTTAATAAAACAAAAGAAAAATAAATATTAGAGCAGCTCAAAACCATGTAATGACACAAGCCTCCTTGCGCTACCCAAAAACAAAAAAAGCATCGCAAAGAATTCGTGTCTAGTGAAAATTTGTTTCCACTATGTTTGAGCGTGTGTATGTATGTGCATGACAGGGCTCTCTGTTAATCACTTACGAGAATGTTTTCCAAAATACTTATAACAGGACAAGAATTAAGGATTTGTGGATATTTTTTTTTATCGAAAGGATTTGGGGATATTACATCACATGTGTTGGGAGTATAGTCCATACGGTTAATTAAGTTATCAATAACATTTAATCTTTTTAAATAATTGTTAATAACTCATTTAGTTGCATTGAGAACCACATATAATTAATATAATCAGGCCTCTAGAGAGTAAATGTAACTTAATAATTTTTATGGGTTGGCTGCTATAAATTATCTTGTTAGAATTATATACTAATGAACTAGTTTTTCAAAAAATTTAGACAAAGTAATCTTGAAATAGTTTATTTAGCTTTTTTAAAAAATATTCGCTTTTAAGGTATGGAATGGTAGTAAATAATATTTTTTGCTCAAAAAAGACATTTTTAATATTATATACGATATGAGTTAGAGTTGGGAATGAGGGCCGGTCTCATCATATGAGTTAGAGTAGGGAATGAGGGCTGGTCTCATCGGGCTAAGCCTAAATTGGTAAGGCCATATAGGCCTCTCCACCCAAAAAACGTCCATTTTTTGAAGCCCAGCCCTAAAGTTGTTGGTCCTAGGGTGAGTCCAGATTTTTCAAGAGCCCTGTATTACAAGGAAAAAAACATAAATATGATTATAAAATATAAAAGCATAAAAATGAACATAATTACCTTAATTAAAAACATGGTTCAAATATCATAATTAAGCATTCCAAAGTATAGTTCACACACCATATTTAACACACCCAAAGTATAGTCTAAGTTTGTAAGGTTTTACTTCATCATCAAAATCAATCCCACGTTACTTAAAATCATAAACAAAATCATAACTCATCATTCATCAATCAGAAAACCAAAAATGGTTAAACACTAGTGCACCACACAAAGTCCATGATTTTGCTTAATCATTACAATTAATATATATCAATAACATTTGATTGTGATTCACTGTGATTTGGCTCTTCTTCTAATGTGAAGTGAGAGCGGGTTAGTGACGAGGTGAAGTGTTAGCTTGTTAGGGTTAAGGACATTTTATGACTTTATTTATAAATGGCAATTTTTTAAAGAAAAAAAAGAAGAAAGGAAAATATGTTAAAAAGGGCTGGCCCATCAAAGTTCGATGCACGGAGGGCTCGCCCTTTTAAGCTGATCCCGTTTTAATTATTATTATTGGCTTTTTATATTTAAAAAAAAAAACGCTATGCCCTCTCTTCGTAGCTCACCCATGACGTGTGCTAAGCTGTCTAAGCACTACTTATTTTATGAAATTGTTATGATGGCCGAAAACGTAAAAAACAAATAAATATATACTTCACTATTAGTGCATGTCTATCATATCATATCTGGAAATGCCCATATCACTTGGGCCGCTTCATGGCCCTGTCTATATCCCATCCATCAATAATTATATTATAACCAGATTAAACGAAGTACAATCATGTTATATCCTCAAAACAATTGATTATAAAAAAGTAGAATATATAATTATATCCTATTATATCCTACTTTCAAAATTTAAGCATTCCAAACTCAAATTTTTATTAATGAACAAAATGCATATATAACCGGTGTTAAAATGTACATACACACAAGACTTTTTTACCCTTTCAAATATTTGTTTTTATTAGCTCTGTTTTTATGACAATTGCACACTAATTTCAATATGCTTAACTTTGTAGAGGTCCAACGGAGTTGTTAATGACCACTACGAACAACTATTAAAATAACATCGGTTAATTAGTGAAAAATTTCTTAGTAAATATACCTGGTATTTAATCTCTTGCTTGGGAATTGAGATATAGATGTTCAGTTCAAAAAAAAAAGAATTGAGATATAGATGAAATTGTGCTTTTTGTTTTTTCATGGAAATAAATAGCCAGTTATGGAACTCGGCCCTTGCAGTGTTAAAGGCCATGGCTTAAACTGCACAGGTCATTGATAGCTAGCTTTGTTATCTCTGTTCTTTTTTTGTCCAACTTTATCTCTCTGTTCTATTTTAATAGGATGCACGCATGATTATATAATGCCAAAAGAGGAGGATGAGGCAAAGCACTTTTTTTTTATTGGACTAGTGGAATATAGTCATAAAGTACACGATCAAACCCGAACACTACGTGATACCAGATGTGAGTTTTATGACAGGTAATTAGTTCATTCAGCCAATATATAATTGCCGTCGAATTTACACTATGTATACAACACCCTACATAAAACGTTAAGATCAGGTTTGATATATGATCTATCGTAATTAAAAAGTGGCAGTGTGGCACATTGCCATGATATATATATATATATATAAACTACAATAAATTAAACACGAAAATTTGTCATGAGTCCACTTATTGTTCAGATTTCTACTAAAAGAAAAGTCCTCCAATAATATCAATACAGACACCGACACTAACTCACACGCAATTCTTACTTAGGTGTACAAGTTAACAATGAAGGAACCCGATTAGAAAGTAGCCTTAATCTAACGAAAGTCACCAAGAGAATTGCATAATATAGTGAGATCCTTACGTCTCTCTTGCCATGAAGATTTCACGTCGCAAATTTGGCGTCTCTCTTGCCATGAAGATTTCACGTCGCAAATTTGGCTATGTCATTTGAGCCCCTGCTCTGTTTATTTTTCCTGATCCATAATTGGATATTTTTGCATAGACCAAGCATCTAAGCAACCGCGCGAGATTCTGCTCCACTGGCGCGCGCGCGCACAAAAAAAAATTAACAATTAAGTTTTTGTTTTAGTTTGGTTATGAAAAAGTGAAAAATTGATAGTGTCCCCTGTATATACATGTGAGTCTTTGATAAAATAAATAAATTTTAGTTTTGAGTTGAGGTTTTGGAAAACCATACTAACCTACCATTAGTTTCCACATTTCTATGTATGTATTCTTATCAATTTTATAGATTTAGGAATGTTATCCCTAAAATATTACCATATGTTAGCCCAAACACAGAAGTTAACTATTGTAAAAGAGTAAAACTAGAGATTTGACATCCCTCTACTCCACATTCACCCCAAATTCCTCTAAGCTAACATCTATTTCTACCATTAAATTGAAAGTTGATGTTTGTGCATTTAACCATTTATAAATTTACCCGAAGTTACCTGTCAAGTGATCATAACCAAAAAAACTACTTCAAATTGATAATAAATAGATTTAGGAATGTTATCCCTAAAATATTACGATATGTTAGCCCAAACGCAGAAGTTAACTGTTGTAAAAGAGTAAAACTAGACATTTGACATCCCTCTACTCCACATTCACCCCAAATTCCTCTAAGCTAACATCTATTTCTACCATTAAATTGAAAATTGATGTTTGTGCATTTAACCTTTTACAAATTTACCCAAAGTTACCTGTCAAGTGATCATAACCAAAAAAACTACTTCAAATCGATAATTTTTGTCACGATGATTTAAAATATACTACCTCCGGTCCTAAATATAGGACCTAGATGATTTTTTTGAAAAATCTTAAAAAAGCAAAAAATAATTTAATTATAAATTGATTTACCTAATTTTTTCTCTTAGACTAGTTTATTTTACCTATAAGCTAATGTATAATCTAAAAATATATCAAATATGTCATGATTTAATAACCTATTTCGCAACCTTAATCTTTCCAAAAAAAAAGTTATCTATGTCTTATATTTAGGACAGGAGGGAGTAATTAAGTTTCACCAAAATATGTAAAATCTAAAATATAATTTTTCCAAGCAATCGTTCAATACCTTTAGAATTTCAGTTAAAAGGTATAGTTGGGTAGTGGAGAGGCAGTGGATTATATTGACATATAAAGGTGGGCAATTATATGGAGCCGAATCCTTAAAGCATATAGGTTATATATGTAGCTCTTCACTTCCGTGGGAACGGTGCGATATGGCAACAGAACGGCCCAAATCACCTTGGGCAATGCCGCCGCCTGATAGGTATGCATTAGTAAAGATTATTTTTTTTTTTTTTTGATAACTAAAGATTATTTTCTTTGTTTTGTAACAATTCATTAAAACACAAGTGCGTGACGCATGTGAAGTTGAGCAACGATAGGTATACAATGACAATGCATAACATTTTGAGTTAACGTAACATTATTTCAGTCATTAAAACATTTGATAGTCAAGTTTTTATTTAACACAATAATCTACAATGCGTTATATATATACTAGTATTTAGACTCAATAACAGCTACCTAGACACGCTACGACCCATGTTTTCCATGGATGTATATTAGAAATACTCCCCTGTTCCTAAATGTAAGATCACTTTAGTTAATTTAGAGAGATTAAGGAAGACATTTAAGTTACATGATCTTCCTAAAATACCCTTTATTTGAAATTAGGAACACAAATGTAGACAACTTCGCACAATCATCCCCTTATGCATCAAGCACATAAAACATAGCCAGATTAATCCAAAATTGGATGAACAAATCCTAAATCACTCAACACCATCAGGAATTGGCTTTAGTTCTTCAAGCGACAACAACAATGTTTTGGAATCTCAGAAGAGTTTCAACAATTCTAATTACATCTCAACAATCGGTGTCAATGGATGATAACATCAATAATAGTATGTTTTAAGATGAAACAGAGCCTAAAGCTTCCAATCATTGCCGACAACTTCCTCCTTTATCGCCAGCAAGTCGCCATCCAGAAAACCAGACAAAAATGGAATGACAATTGGGAACACAAAGCTTGGTATGATGATGGAAAGAACAAAGAACAAAGAAAGTACCAATTAATTGATTTTCCTTGACGCCGAATCAATATCTGATGGAGAAGAAGAAATGGAGAAATCATTATCCACTTTCCTCTTCATTTTGATGGCAAATGATGACAGAGTACTTCGCTTCAACAATATACCAATTGATCTCTGAGTAACGTTGACGCCTCAGACAACGAAATGGACGCACAGGGGTATAGGGGGTAATTAAAAAAAAAAGTGTAGGAGTAATTTGGGTAAAACTTGAGACAAAATAGGAAGTGATCTTATATTTAGGAATTTATCCACTTCCTCAAAAGTGACCAAGGGAGGGAGTAACTTATTAGATTTTGCATCAAGAGACCAAATAATTAACGCCTTGACATTATGGGTTGTGGCCAACACCATTATGCATGTGGTAAATAATAAACAGAAACGAACAAGCTAAGGCCGAGGTATAAGAGTCGTTTTTGTTCATAATACAAACACAGTAGTGAACAATAAAAACTTCGGCCGATCGAAAACCTTATTACAAGCTCCACAACCAAGATATAGGATATCATATATCATTCAAATAATGAACCAGTTATTGGACAGTGAAAAAAGCTGGAGGGATGATAAACGAGACCAGGAATATTATTATTATTATTCGGGTAGCTAGACCCAATATCTATATAAGATTAGGCAGGATACTGAAACATGTGAAAGGAAGGGTTAACAATACTGAATCCCCCATCGATGAGCAGATTATGACCACTCACATACCTAGACTCATCACTAGCAAAATAAAGAGCCGCATTGGCCACGTCATCAACCTTAAGTGTGACACCCTTCAGATTAGCAAGCGAGTTCATAACATTTTCAAGCTCTTCATCATTCACCCCCACAAACTTAGTAGCTAACGGCGTTGCCATAGCGTAAGGAGACAAACAGTTAACCCTTATCCCAAATTGACCTAACTCCACCGCCGCATTCTTCGTCAACCCAACCACCGCATGCTTTGAACAGCAATATGCATACGTGGCAGCTCCTCCCACGTACGAACTTATACTCGCGGTCGATATTATGCTTCCCCCACGCGCCGGAATCATGGCCTGTGCCGCATGCTTTATTCCTAGGAAGACACCTGTGATGTTCACGCGCACCACGCGCTCAAAGTCGGATGTCTCGTTGTCTATTATTCTGCTTTTGTTTGGATCTGATATGCCTGCGTTGTTGAACATGACGTCTAGTTTTCCGAATGTTTTGACGGCCGTGTTAACGGCGTTTTTGACTTGGGCCTCATCGGTGACATCGCAGTGGACGTATAGGCCGTCGGATGGGCCTATGGATTGGGCCAGGGATTGGCCCAATTCGTCTTGAATGTCTGCGATCACCACCCTGGCTCCGTGGCTGGCGAACACTTGGGCGGTGCGCTTTCCGATCCCACTGGCTCCTCCGGTTATAAGGGCTACTTTCCCTGCCAACCTGTATTTCACCACAAATTAAACCCATGCTTAACTATTACTACTTGACTGTAGATTAGTTTAGATGACTCGAATATTAAGACTTGGGGTACGTGTTTGTGCTATATGTGTGTGTACCTTCTGGTGAGTTCAGATAGTGAAGGAGGGGCCACCATTATTGCCTGAGATTTGCAAAAGAGAGGTCGTACTTGTTATCTCTAGGTCTTTGGGAGAAGTAAACTAAGGGGTGATGATAACTTCTAAGCTGGTTTGCACATTTATTGTCAAAGATTCGAAAACATACGTGCCTTCATATAGTACTATATTATTGGGCATATGGCCGGTGTTGTACAATGCCAACAATGGTTAAGTTACAAGGTCGGCTCGCTTCTTCGGTTTTGTAATACATATATGCCGCATGCATTAATAATATTACTATCAGAAGTCTGGTTTTACTTTTTTATTTCATATTTTACAATTTTTTTAAAAAAAGTTTTCTCACTTATAGTTATAAATGGGTAAACGAATAAGGATATAATGAATTATTTTAGATATATGTTTTAATTCAATAATATATTTAAGTTTCACGGATCTCCTTAAATTAACTAGTTAGTAGCTATCCTTTTATTTAAGGATTTTAGGCAATATTGTATTTTAATTTGTCAGCAATTAACAAGAAGCGCAGGTGCCCTGTATGAGCTGGGTAACGCTTATTGGTGTTGATTGCAACTTGCACTTTCTTGCTTACGTCGCATCGGGTTTTTCAGTTTTAAAACTCACTGTGGAGTAATAATTGATGTATTCATAATAATAATGCCAAGGGGATGGGGCAAAGGACCATCGGAATAATCAGAAAGGAATCAAACCCGGACATGGGAGAGATCAGACGGGACTTTGGTGGATTTGTTACTTTAATATGTACCGATTAATATTAATGGTCCATATTTTTTAATACTTATAATTATTTTTTTATATTAATATAGGTACAATATAAAAATAAAGGTGATTTTATACAAATGTCATTATTAAATAAATAAATAAATTCTTAAAAATGCCATTTACAAAATTTTGAATCTGAACTATTCATAAAATCAAATTTTAGAAGATCCAGATTCTTTTAGGTGAGATTAATTAATAGAATCATTTTCAAAGTACAAATATCAATTTTGTCATATTAATGAATTAGACGCTGACTCAGTGACATTGGGCTGAATTATACGTTTTACTATTTTATCATTCTCATCGGCCCATATCTCGGTCTGTGGGCATCCAATCCAAAAATTATTACATAACACTCCCCAGAAAGTTTTTTCCCCATTCTATTGCTTTTCGGTATGTCTTTTTTTTTGCCATTTTCGGTATGTCTCTTCTTGTCACTCTCTGCTTCATCATTAAATATTTTTTGTCTTTGCTTCATCATCAAAACGTAAGACTAGAAAGACATACTTACAAAAAACTACGTACATATTCGTTAATAACGACTTTTCCTTGAAATCTTTGAATGGCTGAGGCAACCATTTTTTCGGAGAGTGCAATAATTATTGTAAAAACGATAGAATATTTTGTACGTTATTGATTGAGTTCGCTTTGCCTTGTTTCCATCGATTCAAGTCATTTTTTAATTACATTGCCTTGTACTACATATATATTTGTACTCAATAATGGACACTGGTTATGATGAAAAAAAATAATGAACACTGGCCACCTCAACACTGTGAGACCCCGTGTCATAGGACAAACTGCAGGATACTTGGCATAGAAAAAGGACAAACTGCCGGGTAATTAACTTTTAAACTATCAATAATAAGGGTTCGGATTCTCTCAGAAATCCGTACACTCCTATTCCCTCAAAATCCCCTCTTTGGGGTATTATTTTACCCATTGAGATTCATCTAAAAGCTCATAATTTGTCACTTGTACTATTAAAAATTAAAAAAAAAATGTAATATAATATAAAATAAATGAAGAACTTTTAATTTTTTTATTTTTGAAGACATTTTGGTATAAAAAATTTTAACCATGTAGACCTATTTCATTTCAATACAAGGATCCATAAGAGATACAGACTAGTCCAGTTAACTGTGAAATAATTTACAGTTAACTGTGAAATAATTTTACAGTTAACTGAATCAGTTAACTGTAAAATTATTTCACAGTTAACTGTAAATTATTTCACAGTTAACTGGACTAGTCTGTATCTCTTATGGATCCTTGTATTGAAATGAAATAGGTCTAGTTGGTTGAATTTTTTATGCTAAAATTTTTTTATAATATAATACATTTTAGTTTTATTTTTAATGGTACAAGTGGCAAATTATGAACTCTTAGATAAATCTCAATGGGCAAAATAATACCAAATTATTTTGTTAAGAAAAGAAAAGGAGGGAAAAGGAGAGGGAAGGAAAAGGAGAAACCCTCTCCCCAATAATAACTAGCTTCGATTTTCCCCGGCAAACAAAAAATACTAGCTTCGTTTTGCATTGTCCAAGGCCGTTTAATTCTCCATCCTGTGAGCTGGCGAACATCACATATAGATCGATAGTGAAAGAAAAATCAAAGATCAATTTAATTTGACCTTTATTAGACGTTATAGACTTATATATACTAACTGTGCTTGCACACGAAGAAGCACTAACATGGTGAAACACAAAAACTAAGTCAACACAAGCTGCTCAATCAATATAAAAGACCGTAAATAAAAAGAAGTGACCAGAGATCTGGCAGGATCGGAGGGATTTCGATCTGTGACAATAGGAATAGTATCAAGAGTCAGGAGGGTACTGAAACAATCCAAAGATGGGATTAACAATACTAATACCCCCATCAATGAGCATATTATGGCCACTCACATACCTAGACTCATCACTCGCCATAAAAAGCGCCGCATTAGCCACATCATCCACCTTGAGTTTCACCCCCTTCAAATTAGCAAACGAGGCCATCCTATCCTCAAACTCCTCATCATCAAGCCCAACAAACTTTGTGGCTAACGGCGTTACCATGGCAAACGGCGACAAACAGTTAACCCTTATCCCAAACTGACCTAACTCCACCGCCGCATTCTTCGTTAGCCCCACCACCGCATGCTTTGCACACGTGTACGCATGCGATGCAGACCCTCCTAAGCACGAGCTTATACTACCCATTGATGTTATGCTCCCCGCACGTGCTGGGATCATCACACGAGCCGCGTGTTTTATTCCGAGGAAGACACCATTAACGTTCACGCGCATCACGCGCTCGAAGTCGGCTATCTCGTTGTCTATTATTCTTTCCTTGTTTGGATCTGCTATGCCCGCGTTGTTGAACATGATGTCTAGTTTACCGAAGGTCTTGACTGTAGTGTCCACCGCGTTTTTGACTTGGGCCTCATTGGTGACGTCACAGTGGACGTAGAGGCCGTCGGATGGGCCTATGGTTTGGGCCACGGACTGGCCCAATTCGTCTTGAATGTCGGCGATCACCACCTTGGCTCCGTGATCGGCGAACACTTGGGCCGTGCGCTTTCCGATCCCGCTGGCTCCTCCTGTTATAATGGCTACTTTCCCTGCCAGCCTGTTAGTTATACACCAAAAAAAAGAATATCATGCTTAATTAATTACCACTTGAGTGTTTGTTAGTTTATATGATTAGTAAATAAAGACATGTTAAAGGTGTTTCTGTTATGTGTATATACCTTCTGGTGAGAGCAGAGAGTGAACCAGGGGGCACCATAGTCTGGATTTTGGATAATGTTTTATCTGTGTGTCTTAGAGTGTAAGGAAGAGGTAGGCTCAATAATTATGTATTTTGAGTTGGTGACTAAGTGACTTGGTGATAACTATTTACTAAGTTGGCCTGATCTTTTATTGAAAACAATCGTTTGTGGGGATAATTTGAAATGACCCTACTCTCCCTAATAAAATTGTACTGTCCATTAGTTATCTTCTTCTCACATGATCGAATAATTTCTGCAAAGATAAGGCAAGAAAGCAATCACGCGACGACAAGATCCTGCTCTTCTACCCTGCTAGTATATTATGGACAGAAAAACATTTTTTGTTTGTGTTGTTTACTTCAAAATTACGAAGAACTCACTCCACTGTCCACTCCTAATTATAGAGTGGTTCCGACTTTTTTAAAAAAATGTATACGTAAAGTGTTTTATTATATAGGAGTAAATTTAAAATTTAAAAAAAACTTGACTGGAAGAGGAGGGAGTACTGCATCTAATTGCCTTTATATCATTGTATCATGTATGTTCATGAGCCATGAAATGAATCTATGAGTGCCTGGTCAAAGAGTCACAAATCTCAGATTCGTCCGCGCGCGCACCCCATGTACCCACTATCATCAATATGACAGCTCTGGGGTGGATATTTCTCTCTATAGTCTATAGTCTGATGTTAATTAACATCTAGCTATGACTCTACTTTCACCACTTCAACACACTATTTTATGAGAAATAAAACCCTGTTATTCAAAAGGTTAATTATCCATCTTTGACCCAACCGTCAAGCGCGCATTTATTAAAGTTTCCTATCGCCTTTTCTTTTAGGCCATGTAATATGTATATATCTGATAGTATGCGTAAGCGTGTGTGGCTTGATAGTTGATACTATGTATAGGTTGGGCCAAGCCCACATTCGATACTGTGAATAGCTTTGAGTTGTATACTTAGTTCTAATTAATGGCAGTCACCTCATATTTACAATGATTCCTCATATTTACAATGATTCATACAAGAAGACTCTCGACTCAAAATTTATTTTCACATGCAGCCGTAGTTTTTTTTTTGTTGGTGAAGGGTGATATAAATAATTGATAAGGATCTTTAATTCACCCCCACATGAATAATTATAGGCACCACCAAAAAGTAGTGGATGCAACTGTGTTGGATGGAAGATAAAGACGATGAAAATGAGTTGAAATGTGCATTTATATCAAATCGTCACATCGTGTAATAACTAGTGGTCCAATACGAGGGGCATAATGGTGGGTAAAGCAGGGTATTAGTGAGAAATCATATGCATGTGATTAGTGAACCCATTTGTGGATGGACTCAAAAGCAGACGAAGATGGTCTCGTCATCCAAAGAACATGTGTGCATTTAAAAGAATTATTAACGTTAAATGGATCCGTATATGTTGTTCAGGTCGATCAAAAGGCGCTGAAGTAGCTAGAACTGCCGGAGGGAATACATTAATAATTTTCCTGCTACCTCACGAGTTGCATGTTTTGGTGAAAATACTTCCAATTACTCTTGACCAGATGTGAAATAGTCAAAACACTATCAACTTAACGTTTATACGTCTCATGTAAAATCTTACACAACGTGAGATTTACTACGCATACACTTAAGAAATAAAATAATATGGATTTTTTTTTTAAAAAAAAACTTCAACTAATAACAGGGAAGAGAAATACTTATTCTAGATGAGTGTGGTCAGTGATCCACTTTATGAAGCAATCACCATTTTTAAGCAGACACAAGTACAATTTTTTACCCTTTTAAAATAAGAGTCTGAAGTGGGTGAAACCTTGAAACTGATAAAAATTATTATCTTCTTGATAAAAAAGTGAAACCCCTCCCTTTCAGATCTGGATATCAATTGTAGCCAAACACTTTTAAAAAGATATACATTATCGTCAAAGACACACACACACGCACATATAAATTATTGCGTCTAAGACGCGCACGCACACACATATACATAAGTCTCAGCATTGGCAGCGGTCCACATTGTCCTACAGTAGTGAAAGTCTTCTGAGATATCTTTCTTCACTCAGAAAAGCAATGGCTATAGATCACTTGGAGCAAAAAGCCTTGTGGATATTGTTATGTTGCTCTCTTCATTTCAGCCTCACATCTGCTTTCTTCACACCAATATTCCCTCCATCGACCTTTCTTTCCCAGAAGCGTACCGCCAATTCAGCCCAAAAAACAGGTCTATACAGAACAGAGTTCTATACTCAAATATTGGATCACTTCAATTTCAATCCACAAAGTTACCAGACTTTTCAGCAGAGATATCTCATCAATGACACTTACTGGGGAGGTGCCTCCGCTAAAGCTCCCATCTTTGTCTACACTGGAAATGAAGGAGACATCGAATGGTTCGCCCAGAACACTGGCTTTTTGTTTGATACAGCTCCCCATTTCAAAGCCCTTCTTGTTTTCATCGAGGTAAGTCCATGACCAAAAACAAGAGAGCATAATTAGTGGATTATTCCTTTCTTTTATTCGTTTCTTTGTTTGGGTTCATAGTTAATGATGTGGAGAATAAAAATAATGCAGCATAGGTTTTATGGGGAATCGAGTCCATTTGAAGGAGATAGTGAAGTGGTGTTTGGGAATAGTAGTAAAGTTGGATATCTGAGCAGCACACAGGCTTTGGCTGACTATGCCACACTTATTATTGATCTCAAGAAGAACCTGTCTGCCACTGACTCCCCTGTTATCGTCTTTGGGGGATCCTATGGAGGAAGTATATATACATATTATATCCCCTAACTCTATTTAACAATCAATCATTTTTTTCTACTCATTTGATTTTTACTATTTTGAGTTTTTGACCCCCTCATCAATGGGGTTACATTATTTTGTAGTGCTGGCAGCTTGGTTCAGGATGAAATATCCCCACGTGGCCCTTGGAGCCTTGGCGTCCTCTGCTCCAATCCTCCAATTTATGGATTTGGTTTCACAATATGCCTTCAACGATATCGTTACACAAGACTTCAGGGTCTCTCTTTATTCATATATTCAAATTCATTCAGTGTATATACCATTTTTACATGCTAGTTGTGATTGAATGAAAACGTTGTACATATTGTAGAGTGAGAGCGAGAATTGTTACAGAGTGTTAAAAGGTTCGTGGGAAGAGATAGAAGAGGCTGGTAAAAATCCCGAAGGGCTAGAAAGGCTGCGCAAATCCTTCAGAATATGCAAGTAATGAAGATCCATCATGTGCTTCTATTTCAGTGTATCACAAGAAAATCAATGCAGCCCAGTTACAGTTTTGTTCTAATATTTTTTTTTGTGGGTGTGGGTGAAGGAATTATATAAACTCGGATGCATTGATAGGTTGGCTTCGTGGGGCATTGATATCCGTGGCCATGACTGACTATCCCACGCCTTCCAATTTTTTAAGTCCCCTGCCAGCTTATCCCGTGAAAAAGGTACTGTTCTGTGCTGAACATGATTAACTAATCGAATGGGCTTGTTGTACATTTTATCATTCATTCATTCACGTGCATGGAATTTGTTCTGTCATGTGCAGATGTGCGAGGCCATTGACCAATCAGGAAGTGGGAATGACACGTTTGCCAAAGTGTATGCAGCAGCTAACATATATTACAATTATTCTGGCTCTGCCACGTGTTTTGACCTCCAGGATGATTCCGACCCTCACGGTCTCGCCGGATGGCAATGGCAGGTATGTATTACATGTCTCATTTAAATCGCATGTTTCACTGGGGGTGTGAATCATATGTGTGTTCCCATTTATTCTTTAACAATCAAACTTTTTGTTAAGTTGTCGCTAAAACTAGTCCAGTTATATAGACCCTCCACGGCTCCACTACTAATTAAAGTTTTTTTTTTAAAAAAAAAATGGTTTGTCTATTTTAAAAAGGTTTGTTACTTAGCCTATACTGTATTTGATTTCCACACTCATCAATTTTTCCCACATATATTTGTTGATCTTTACTCTTTTGTACTCATTTATAAATAAGGATACTTTTTATTAAAAAAATAATTATTCCTACACATTTCCTGTGTTTAACTAATTCTAACCTTTTTTATAGAAAGCATAATTATTTTTTTAGAACGGCTATATATATGGAGGCACGGAGAGAATAACAAACTAGAAATAAACATTAGTGTGTGGTTTTGAACTTTCGATAATAGGGCGTCAAGAATAAAACCAGTGGATTTAGCGAAGATTGGGTTGGATTGTAGAAGAAATAATCATAGGCGTGCAGTGATTGTTTGGTCTGCTATCATGCTATGCTAATGGTAACTCCCAGTTTGTAAAGCCCAATAAAGTGATCAATTATATTACAAGGACAAGCAGCAGGCTGTACAAATATTGGGCCTCACAGCTCACATCGTTAAAACTTAAATTGTATTTTAAAGGAACAAAAACATTTTCTAGTGGGCGCGCATTGGTTATGTAGTAAATGTTAAAGCGTGGGCTGGGTGAATTGGAGTCACAAGACATGCATGCTATAGGCCCAATAAATATTAGGGCCTGTTTGGATGCATTTTCTGGAGAATAGCTTTTGGGAAAATAGCTTTTTAAGAATAACTTTTGAGTGAAATAGCTTTTCTGAAAATAGCTTTTAATAAAATGAGAGTGTTTGGATTAAACGTTTTGAGAATAACTTTTAATAATAACTTTTGAGTATAATATAACTTTTCTGAAAAATAGTTAGAATGAATAGCTTTTCATGTTTCTTTTATTTGAAATAAGTGTTTTTCCTAAATGAGAGATTGAAGCTTTCAGCTAGAAAAAGAGAAAAATGTATTTTTCCTCAAAATAGTTTTTGGAACCCCAAACCAGCTTATTTTCTCAAAATAGTTTATCCAAAAAAATTGAGTGTTTGGATGTCTTTGTGTGAAACCTAGGTTTGGGAGTCAAAATAACTTTTGAAAATGTATTCAAACACACGCACTTATACCTCATTTCAGGATAATAACTAAGAAGTATAATTAATAAAAGTAGGAGGCCCAATATGTAGAGAAATGGAAAATGAAGGAGGTACAATGGAATGATATGCAGGCATGCACGGAGATGATAATGCCACAGGGAGGGAGCAAAAACGATAGCATATTTCCAGAATACAAGTGGAAGTACGAGTACAGAGTTGATTACTGTTCAGCTGTCTACGGCGTAGAGCCCAGGCCCGATTGGATCACTACCGAGTTTGGTGGCCCAGTCCGTACTTTCTCCTCAATTAATTCAAATTTAAATTTATGTAGTAATAATATTTGTCCAATGACCTTGTGTGTTGTGTTATGTGCGGATGCAGGGCATTGAGAGAGTGCTGAAAAGGTCAGGAGGCAACATTGTATTCTTCAATGGCCTGAGAGACCCCTGGAGTGGTGGAGGGTACACTCTCTCTTTCATTTCTCACTAATATTTATCTATTTTCAGCTTAATTAAGCACCTCGTCTGCTTCAATTCAACTTATGGCGCAGTGTGTTGAAGAATATTTCACAATCTGTGGTCGCCATTGTGGCCAAACAAGGTAAATATATGTACATGTATTGGACCGACCACTTTATTCGTTGTTTTGGGGTCAATGTGTTGACTGGTAATGTAATATGTGTGTGTTGAGAACAGGGGCTCATCACGTAGACCTAAGGTTCTCCACCAAGGAAGATCCGCAGTGGCTGAAGGATGTGAGGAGGCAGGAGGTGGATATAATATCCAGCTGGATCTCTCAGTATCATCAAGACTTGGACCAGTGACGCCCCTATTCTTTCAACCTCTTGTCAATCATTTAAACGATTTTTCATATAAACTAGTACTATGATTTGTATGACAAGAATTTGGGTGAATATCATAATGGATGGATGAATAAATATTGGGAAAATCAGTAATTTGATCGCTTAATTTTAATTTGATTGTAATTTAACTAGTCTCTAGACTCCGACTCAATGCAAATAAGTTCTAATAATGTTTTAATTCAATTGTAATCTGATTTCTAAATTTTGCCTTACTATAACTCACCCTATAATTTCGATCATTCGTAATTTATCATGACCTATATATATTTTCTAAAAAGGTGACTAGATTATAAAAATGTCAATTATAGAGACTAACCTATAACTTAGTTTTTGGCCAAAAAGCAACTATAACTCAGTTAAAAACTAAAACATTAATTTTCTCATGCATGTAATATGCATTGGACAAGAAGGTGAAAATTGGGGGAGGATATTTTACACGGCACGCGTGGTGCAAGTAAATCATTTTCACTGGCCTGTATACAAACATAACCAAGTTAATTAGTCTCAAGAGGCATCATTAAGCACTTATTCTAAATCTGGTAATCATATCTTATTATCTTATTAAAAATAAAATAAAAGAGGCGTTTCAACTCTCAACAATCAACAATCAACATGGAATGCAGCATCCATCCCACGGTTCATTGTATAAACCTTCAAGGCCGGCCAATATTTCCATGTACACACGCAAATGTTGAAGCCCAATATAATGGTGACACCCACATCCACACTTGCCATTCCTTTTAATAGTGTTGAAAATTGAACAAAATAGAAATTTTCGGGCACCTGACTCCCCTGTCCTAATCATCAATATTCGAGTTTATCTTCACCAGCTAGTTCCAAGTCAAGATCTAATGTTTATCTCGCAAAAGCCTTCATTTTAAGCGAACAGTTTTATATATTTTGTAGTCAATTAGTGGATGTGGAGATTGAAGAGATAAAAATGAAGTACTTAATTCATATGGTCCAGGCCTGGGTCCACTTCCTAGTAAGATTGCGGCTACTGACTAGAACTATATACTCTGTCTCTCTCTCTCCTGTCTGTTTTTAGTATAAGATGAATTGATTTATAAATTGTGCTGAAATACACACATATTTATAACTTTCCTCAAAATTTAAATCAATATATAATCTAATCTACTGAATCTTGTCATATGATTGATTAAATTATTTATTTTAAAGCTTTAATATTTCAAATAAAGTAAACATGATCTTAAATTAAGGTCTAAGAACAATGTGGATTAAATCAAGAGCGGTTGAGCTCAGGAACTTGAACTTATTATCTAACCTTAACCAAGTTTAAGAGCCGGACCTTTTTGAGGATGGAGCCCAACTAACTGGAGAGAAATCCAAGAAAAGACAATATGGAGTACATTGCACAGGCCCACCCTCCTGCACGTGTGCCACGTGCTCTTTAGCTGCTCCTTCTATAATTTAACCTCCTCTATTCCACTCCACGGCTCCACCTGTTCCCGTTATTCACCACCCCGCCTTAGATTTTAATCTTTATTAAAAGAGTTTTTACTGTTAGGACTTAGGAGCATTAAAAGAGTATTTACTGCTAGGGAGTATTATTTTTTTAATCTTTTTCAAGCCACAATTTAATGTTTTTTAATTTTTATTTCGGTGTATATTTAAGAATCTGATCAAAATCCACGACTACGAGTATTTTATACGCATTCTCTTGGACGGCTGAACGCCTTGATTTTCTTTCTCTGCGGTAAGCCAATAATACAACTGAAGATGCTGGTCGTAACTCGTGACGTGAACAGTAATCTACGATTCACGAATAAATGCATAAAAGAAAAGCCTATAACTCGCAAGCAATTACATGAAAAAACCTTCATCAATAATAAATTTGTTGATATTCTCCTGGTACTTAGTTTTATATTTTCTTAATGAAACGTCCATGTGATCTTTCATGAAAAATACGTCGACATACTATTTTGAGTAGTTTTTTCTACTTCTGCTATGGAACTTCGACATGTAATGTCTAATTAATTTGTTGGCATTAGAATTGGTTAGAAATCAGGAACATTTAGTTAAGTGGCAATAGACTCATTTAACATTAATCAAGATTAGAATTTTGATCTCTTCTTAGGCATGGAGAACGTTGATACTGAGGGGAAATAAAAAAAATTAGTTCAAGAAGTGACTTAAGTCTTGGAGCGGGGTTTTGAAATGTTGATTGTCTTTTGGAATTGTAAGCTAAATCATTTTATTTGTGTGTGTTTTCTTAAAGCTGTATTAATGTTACGTTGTACTATTGTTTTACTGGTTTAAAACTTAAACTCATTTTGAGAAAATAAATAGTTTATTTTGAGATTTTGGCTTATTTTAGTTGAATGACTTTTTTCTACATTTAATTAGGCTTATTTTTCATTCAACTTATTTTTTCTATTCTATGATAGGCTTTAGGATCATGTAGTGGAAGTTTTATATATAGTTTTTATCGTAATGTTGAATAAAATGCCTTTTTTAGAAAAAAAAAAATCTCGTGTTTGTTTCTTTCCTGTCCTTCTATTGTCAAGAGACGTAACTTCGAGACTAGCTATCCGGATCCACGCACAATTTCATCAGTTTGATCTATGCAGGGTCTTTTTTTTTATCGGAATATCCAGGGTCTTTTTGGGCACAAAGAATACATGACGATGATTCAATTTTGATTGTTTTTTCCAGATAATTACACTATGTTAAATAATTGAGAGTGAATTTCATACCCGAATCATTAAAATTTATATACGCACCATAGAGTAAAACATGCGCGCGGATCATATAAAAAAGAACCATATATAGAGTAAAACATGCGCGCGCGCGGATCATATAAAAAAAAAACAATGTATTCTGAGACAGCCCCATCAATAATGTTCAGACGGCCAGAAAAAATGGGATAATTTGCCTCTTCAGCATTTGGATTTTATCTTTAATTAATTAAAAATAGTTTTGTTTCATACAATCTATCCCTCTTTTAATTCTCCGTATCCTCATACTTAGATTCTACCTCCACCCGTAATTATAATAAGATCATATAATTAAAATTTTTTCTGGCAAAAAAAAAATCATTAAACCTTTTCTTGGTTGAAGAAATAAATTAAACCACTAAATTGTTACATGTATGTATAAATAATTAACTTTGATGTAAAAAAGTGAATATAAACAATTTAAAGTGATTTATTTTGTCTCGTGAATTTCTTTAAAAAAAATTAATTTGATCTCAAAATTAGGACTTATCTTGATGGAGTATATCACTTTTCAGTTTTTTTTTTAAATTATCATTTTTTATCAAAATTAAAAAAAGAAAGATATCATGTGTTCCTCCTAACACGTGATATACGATATATTTGTTTTTTTTTTGGGACTTCTATATCAATTGTTGAGTTCAATTTGAGTTCAACTTGGTTGACCTTTACTTATGCTTTTCACATGTCCACTATTCCCACACTCCCACTTTAACCGGAAACTTTTACCTGTTGACACCACATAGCGGCAGCTACATACCTTGCGTTCGAAAATTGCGAACCCGATACCTACTTGACACATTTTTTTATGCCGTCCCTCAACCAACATATTTTTCCCCTTAGTAGTCATTTTGACTTTTGATTACTATACGGGACGGGATATGAATGAAGTAACAACAATATTCAAGTACAAACCTCTGTAAAATCGCATTATTTTTTCCGGTAATGGTAAAATCGCATTATTTGATTGGTAATGATATATGCATGGATGAATAAGTCAACCCTTTGTATTATACACAAATTAAAGTTCGTTATTTTTATCTATTTTTTTACGTTATTTATTTATCTTTTAAGACATACACTCGACCGGAATTATAAATCGATATCTCTACCCTTCGTGCATCCAAAAGAATGTTACTGCATCAATTATTTTTAAATCATATCCATGCCTATTAATAGCATTTCGTGATATTTAATCAGGTTTAGCGTGGTCTTTCAAATTAGCTAGAAGAACCTTATAGCATGTATCAACGAAATTTATAGATTCATCCGTGCTGTGGCAACGGATCAACCCCTGCACAAGCCACTTGATCATTAATAATTTACCCAGGCCACATATATAATCGAATCTTCTTTGATTCACTATTAGTTATGGATAATATTATAAACCCTTGAGTGCCTCCGATGTATTCAAGTCCACTTGCGCTCTTCGCCTTTTGCCATTTGGCTTGCTGAAATTCAATCCAACAATTTTCAGTTTAACGTACGAAGACCTTTCTCATAAATCAATCTTTCGATTCTCGTTGTTCCTATCTCATTGATCGAAATTTACTTACTGCAAGAAGCAGCTAGTTAATTATTAAATGCAATGCAAGCCAATAGAACTGATATTTTGGGGATAAGATTAGTAGTTAAAGTGGAAGGAACTTGGAAAGAGCAAGGCTGTTGAATTGAGTCCTATTGAGGGGAAGCCGATGAAAAGTCCAACATATCGGCCAGATTGCATGAATTGGACGCTAATACCAAAGCCAAGATGGTCCATACAGTACAAAGACAGCCGAATACTCATCTCTCAATGTGTATGAACTTAAAGTACTAGGGTCCCCCACACTCTCATTTTAAATTAAGTGTTGGAGCAACAAAAATGGAAATCTTGTATATTGCACGCGGCTATCACTTTATTGAATTTTGACATCTAATCTTTCCGGTTTTGATCATCTGGCTTCGTTGCAGCTTTCAACTACCTTCCTATTATATTTCATGTATATCTCCAGTGGATCAAAACTATTGTGGTACTTTGAAATTAAGGTATAAATCATGCACGTGCGTGCACACACACATATATGCGCTAATTAATAAAAGTGAAATGATCATAATTTGATTTGTGAAATATTTTTTCTTCTTTTGGCATTGATTTATGAACAAAACCCTACGCGTATAATTAACCATTGTCCTATAAAGCGCATGCGCACATACACATCAGGTATCCCCTAATATAGCACAATTTGTTTTGTCCCAAAATCACATCAATTGCTTTTGTAAATTTTGCCGTAGTTGATATTATGTTATAATTTTTTTACAACCTGAGAGTTCCTCTTGTGAGCTCCATTTAGAAAAGATAACTTTTTCGTTTGAAAGGACCATATAATTATATTCGAGAAGAAAATATTTGACAATAGATTGTGAACCATTTTTACCCCTATTAAAATATTACTCCCTCGCACAATTTAACGCATAAGAACATTTAAAAAATCACATAATTCCAACCTCAAATTTGGTTGAAACCTATACACCGCCAAATTAGCTAGCATGAGTCTGTACGTGTGCGTGCATGTGTGATTATTAAGAGTGGTCAAGCGTGAGGGGAGTGTTGTAGGTTGCATTATTTTATAGAATAAAATAAGGAGACGATGGGGTTTTCGAGTTCGTAAAAAAAGGACTTAGTTGTTTGATGCTCAAGTACGAAACAAAAGTATCAGGCGCAGCATGATCCATGCGATAATCAACATGGCAACATGTAGTAGTATTAGATTGGGAACGTCTTTGGGAACGTCTTTACGCCCTTGGCCTTTTGTTTCAACTTGGTTTTGGATATATTACGGCTACGACATTGAACAATGTTACAACCCGGAACACACTCTGTCACTCTCTGATCGTACGTAAGACAAAACATTTCGTTAAGCCAATAACAGCGTTTCTTGAAAAACCGTGCAAGGTAGCGCTGGCTTTGTTCATTGAAAGAAACTAGATGAACAAATGTTTTTTTTTAAAAAAAAAAAACAGACACTTTAATCTACGCCAACTATTACATTTATGAATTTATACATATATTTATATATTTGTGTGTACTACTCCCCATAGCTATAAATATAATTTATTGCAAACACTAAGATGCAATCGTCATGAGCTGCACTTAACATATACACATACACACACATATATCACTGACAGTATAGATCTTGCAAAAGCAAAACCCAGTTGGGGTGGGGTTTTTTTTCTTGGGGAATGAGGAATACCCAGGATTGAAAAATATATTAAATTGGTGATTCCGTCACAGTGTGAATTACCCCTATTTCCCTTTTGCAGTCACCCTAGTTTCTATTTATATCAACTAGCCTTGTCTTCATCCTTACCCCTCCCTGTGATAAAACTGTCAGAGATTTCCATATTAAGAAATATAACACTCATTAAAATGCTATAACATGCCAGATTCCTCTCTCACTGAGAGGTCCCAGCCTGGCTGGTCGTTTCTTCATGGTCAAGGATTCCTCCACTTAGCCAAACAACATTTTTGAGAAAACTGATGTGAAATTTCAGGTATCCGCATTTACATGCAAGAGTGTCTCATCATTTGCAGGACTCCTAGTTCTTTTCTGGGTTTTCTTCTCTTGCTAAACGAGTTCCCATTTATTAGTTTTCCTGCTTGCCATTAAATGCACTCCATGTGTTGGTGTCTTAGCTCATAGGTCGACATGAGAGAAAGGAGAGAGCAAGTGTATACGCATATATACAAACACACACGCGCACATGCATGTACACACACACACACACCTGGGGCTCAGGTTGACGTAACCACACACACACACATATTGTGAATGATTTAGAGAGAATATTGAAAATAAACAAAGGGAGCTCAATGAGCTACCATGGCTATAATTGTATGTGGCCTTTGTCTCTATTCTCTTACATGAACTTTAAACTAAAAGAACCTTTTTGTAGGGCACAAAATGGCGTCTGAATCCACCTGGAAATTGAGGTGGGTTTTGTCTTTTTGAGTTGTAGAAAAGACAAATTAGTCGGAAATTAATATAAAAAATAAATACATAAATAAATAAAGGGCATGACACACAACTATGTAATATAAAAATGAAATGGGAAGACAAAAATTATAAGGGTCCAGATGTGGATACAGAGAGAGTAGTGGGATTGTGATGAAAGCATGAGAGGGAGAGCGTGTGAAGGGAGGGAGGGAATTCAAACACGACTGCCCAGAAGGGTGGGTGTGTCCTCTTCAATTGGACAAATTTAATTACAATCTTATCTCATCATCTCTCTGCGCGTTTATTGGAAAGTGAAGGCATCTCTCTGGAGCTAGATATTTTTTCTCTATATTTACTCTACCATCAATTCATCATCATCAACACACATTCAAACCCAACGTTTTTGTTGTTGCTTTCTTTTTTTTGAATAAATTTTTGTTGCTTTCTTTTCCAACTAGGAAATGCCAAGCACCAATTATGCTGTCATGCACGTGAATTAAATTCTTCCGCCATGAAGATAATTGCACACATACATCCACCTTGGGGTCGAACCCTGAACTGGACCCAATGCATTAAACCAAATACTTGAACAAATTCAAAGTAAAACAGGAATACCTCCTCCTATTGGTTTTGTTTTCCCTTTTTATGATGACTATATGTCTCATTAAAATATTAATTAATGTCGGCCGCCCATCCAAGCACTGGACATTCAAATTCAATTCAAGTTATATAAAATAAAAAAAGAAAACAATATATAGGGCCTCTCCCTGATTTCAATATCCATAGAAATTAAACAGGGAAGTTGCAGTACAAAAAACAGTAATATATATATATATATATATATATATATATATATATATATATATATATATATATATATATTTGGGGATTGTTGTGAAATTGAGGTAGAAATTATGGTAAGTAATGAATGGAGAGGGGTGGGGGAATTGGGTGTGGTGTTTATGAATGTTGAGTAGAGTGGGTATAGGCATGCCGGCCGTGGAACAGAAACGAAATTAAGCAGTAGATCAGGGATAGTAGTAGTGATTAATTATTTTGTAGCTTAATTGGGTCATCAGGGGGTTACCATTTAATTTATTGTCTAACAAATTATTGTCCGTGGTATTTCTTTTTTTGGACTTAAGTATACCTGGTATTACTGACTAACTCATCAGAGATATTCAAAACTTAATTATTTTTGTAAAGGAGAGGACCCCACCAATCGATTTGCTTGCCAATTTAGTAACATGGAGTATGTCTTTAATCTCGCTATTATAAATGAAGTCATCACATACACCCGTAGAATCTCTCTGTCTGTATAAGATTCATAAACATACATGTTCGGTCCAATTCATTTCTAATAATTCATTTTTATAATCCCCTGTGTCCCCAGTCCCCCTATCTATATGCTAATTAACTAGCTACTAGTAGTATTCAAATTATATGCTTCTGATCTCCTCCCTCCCCTTAACTCCCCTCATTATTAATGTTATTATACACACTGGCCATTATTTAAAGCCAGAAATTAAAGCTACGCCAGTAAGCATGCAATATTTCCTCAGAAATTTTAATGTTTGCCTTCTCCCTTCCTCTCTTATTCACCACACTCATACCTTATAAGTTATAACCTTAAAGTCTCGTACTTGCTGACTCACATCTCTCTCCCTCTCCCTCTCTCTCCCTCTCTCTCATTGTCATATACCTTGTGGCAGCAAGCTAGCTCCTTCAAATAGTTCCCACATCTGAACCACACTTCCCCTGTCCATCGCCATAAAATCCTCATCAATTTGTGCATCTTTCTCTCACGAGAGTGAATAATAATTAATTGAGAGGAAGCAGTAGAAGAAGACAGAAGCAAAATGAGCATAAAACCAACACTCCCCCTCCACATTCTTCTTCAGTAGTAGTAGTAGTAGTAAACAAGTGTGTGTTAGCACCAAAAAAGTAAACCACACACCACACACACACACACCCTCCATATCATGGAACCAATCCAAAACACAAATAACACTTTCAACCCCTCAACAAAGGAAGATCATCAAGAAGTAGAGCAAAAGGAAGCCATGTTTGAAAAGGCCTTAACTCCAAGTGATGTAGGAAAGCTGAACCGACTTGTCATCCCAAAGCAACACGCAGAGAAGTACTTCCCACTAGGCGGTGGCTCGGGCGATTCGAAGGGAGTGTTACTGAGTTTCGAGGACGAGTCAGGGAAGTGTTGGCGATTCCGATACTCTTATTGGAACAGCAGTCAAAGTTACGTGTTGACCAAAGGTTGGAGCCGTTATGTGAAAGATAAACGCCTTGATGCTGGCGATGTTGTTTCCTTCCACCGCAGCCTCTCTGATTCCAACCGCCTTTTTATCTTTTGGCGCCGCCGCCACCCTCTCCACCATGCCACCCCTACTACGGCCGCCAGAGGGGCCCACTCCGCCGTCTCCGTCAGCTGGACCGCCACCACTACACCATTCTATTCTGGCCATAATCAGCCTCTTCCACCACACCAACCTCAAACTATTCATGCACCAGGTCATTATTTCATAAGTTATATATATATTCTAATTTTTATGGGAAAATTTTAATAAATAAGTCAGTTAATGACAGTTGGTGACTTATATTAAAGACCAAAATATAGAGGGGTTGCTAACTTTTAATAAGGACCAGAAGGAGTATATGGTAGTGGGGAGCGCTTATATGAAGTTAAATAAATCTCTAATAAAATGATTTGTTTGCTGAATTTTTTCTACAAAGTAGTTTGTTGGAACTTGGAATATAATATATAACATATGTTATGTTTATTTATTTATCTAGTTTTCTTAATTTTTCTAAAAAATCAAATATGTTATATATTAAGTTTAGGAAGAAGTATGAAATGAAGAAAACTGGTTTTTTTTTTTTTTGCAGGAATAGGTTTAGGGGCTGAGAGGACGGTGGCGGGAAATAGTTCAAGTAAGGTACTGAGACTGTTCGGAGTGAACATGGAATGCCATGCGGAGGAAGATGAATCCGGACCGTCCACATCACAGAACTCATCCAACGTCTCACCTTCATCTACCCTTAACCATAACTTCTACCATTATTATGATTATCCTCATCCTAACTCGTATGCTCCCACTAGTACTCACCCCCACCACATGGTACGTGAACAATCATACTTCTGATGTAGTCTTAATTTGTTTTTCGTTTTTTGTTTTTCCTTCAGGTGTAAGATATCCCTTTATAATATTATCGGAAAGCTAATGCATTGATGTTCTCGTTATTAACATGAAAAAGAAAATAGTTATTTTAGTTAATTATGAGAGTAGATAGATAGGTTGATGTTGAAGATTATGTAGTATCTTTCTTGTCTTTAATTTAAGGAGATGCATTCCGCTTATTTATTGTTTTATGGGATTTTGTTGTTTCCTTTTTATGAAGCATATCAACTGAGCTGTGAATGCCAGGAGGGACATGTTCCCGCTACGTTTTGGCTCTTCGTATTCATTCAAGCAACGGATAGAATATATTAATATATATTATGTGGCGAGAATAATAATAATATTATATGACTTATGACTAAGGCCGTCCATTGTGAACTGGAACTGTGGGCAGCTCGTTTAATTTGATCCATGTGACGTTTATTTAATCGGTCAAGTATACCTGTATTTTCATTAAGCTCAGTCATTTTAAATTTGCGGAGAGATAGAATACTCGATAGAACATATATTTTAATGCATTTCATCAATCAAGATCCAAGAAACTATTGGTTACCTTTTACCCAGACAAAGTTGGCTTGATTCTCTCTGTTTTACTTACCTCTCACTCTCTCGGGTTCAATAGTGATCAGTATCAATCGTTAAGAAAATAATAAGAGATACAAAGCTGAGATGCAAGGACAAATCGCCACTGACAATAATATTTGTTTTGTTTTAAGTATGTTCATTTTCTGGTTTTGCATCCCACTTTAAATGTCTGTCAGGTATGCCAACTGTGTTGGACACGTAATAGGTATTGGTATAATATTCTGTGGACTAAAGTCTCTAATGACCACCATTATTCATATAATCATAGATATATATACTATGATTAGAAGGTTGTCGTTTTCCAAGCATATAAAGTTGAAATTGGTCTAAAAGTGTGACGAATGGAGTCAACTATGGTTGGTTTGTTTCCATTGTACAAAGTTGTCATGCCACCCCTTCAAAATTCAGATCTCCCTCTAAAGTCTGGAGTCGATTTTATATGAAGTTGGAAACCATAAAGTCAAATCATCCTACCGACTATTGTGGTTTTCATGTTATATATATGAAGTAACTTTCCGGCATGGTGTTACTGAATTACAAACAATTTCAGATGGATTATCAGGACAGTTATTCCATATAAGAGCATACATCCAATATATATAGCCTGGTGGTGATGAGTTGTAGGAATAAGACGTTAAGATGTTGTTCAAACTGTTTGATTAAGATATAGATATTGTTTCTGATGGATGAGTGCGCATGATGAAAAAAAGGAGTGGCAGGTGATTTACTAGAATGTATGAAAGTGTGGCTGCAACAAGACAGGACGTCAACTATAAATTAAATGAGAAATCGGCCCAGGATATAAAAGATTTTGGATGTGACATTCTTTATTTGACCCTTTTAACCCACTCGTCAGGTACCCTCCACTTAACCCTCCTCAATGCTAATAATGAGGAAAACCAAACACAGAAAAAGGTAGTGGGAATAGTGGGAGAAAAAGAAAAATTCCTGATTCTCATACCAACTTTGAATCATCAGTAGTAATGGTAAGTAGGCATACGGTAACCTAAGTGCGTGGAGGTAGAGAGAGTAGAGTGAGGAATTGAAAGTGAATGACGTCACCGAACAAGAGGGGGGGAAATTAGGAGTGTGTACATGCATAAATATAAACAAAATAAAGATGAATACTACTGTTGTGATTGTGGGTAAAGATTTTGGGAATGGGGTCATCATCATGATCGAGGAAGATGAGGAAGGTATGGGTCTAGGGGCGGTGGGTGTATTGTGTTGAATTCTTCAAATGACTTTGATAGATAGATAGATACACTAAAATGTTGTCCCTTCGTACAAAGAACCCCACCTCTCTATCTCTCTAAATATATATACATATATTTTTGGAGCTTCCTTGTACAATAAGTAGTAGTAGAGGTTGTAGTGGTCAAATGTATTTCTTCTGCTGAGGACCAAGTGGTAATCTGAAGTTGACAAGAACTTTTAACTCAGCAAAAACCATCTTGTCACAATTTAATTGTAGGTGACAAACGAGGATGGTAGTATTAGTGGGTGAAACCGAAAGTAATCATTTTAAGAGAGGTTGCCTATACATGTGTGTGCTTATCCTGGTTTGTTGGCACTTGGCAGAATTAAAACATGTGGATGAAATTGAAGTGTAGATGCAAAGCTAAACACGACATTGAATACTGAAGCACGCGCGTCAACAGAAGCATGGCCCATGTCTGTTGGTTATACTCTTTTTGCACCAACTGATCCTATATAGCTTCTTGTACTTCCTTCATATATAATGAAAACTCTCACTTGCTAGCTAGCTTGTATCCCCATTATTTTAGCTTTCTTTGGCGATTGTGCTCGCATAATGTTCTTCAAAATTAACTATAAACTTTCCACGGTAAATGTGACTAGCTCGTTTCTTGCTTGACAACCGGATATGTCAGACACCATCACTCATCCATATTTAAAAGGACAGAGACATTATTATATGTTTCTTTTTATTTTTTAAATAGAACAGATAAACAACAATCACAAAATAACTAGTGCCAATAAGTCGAACTAAGACACACATCTTTTGTTAGTTCAATTAATGAAGGAATTGATAATTGGACTATCTTGACTACAGTAGTGAAACTCAACTCAAATTTGCCGAAATTTACTCGTGCATGTAGAAAGAAAGTGTTTTTTTTTCATGCTCTAGAAGCCACAAGGATAGACCCCAATGGATCACGAGTTAAGAGCTCTCTACCTTTGAATTGGATTGTGAGTGAGTCAAGCCCCTTTCCAAAAATTTTTATTTAAACAAAATAATACTCCCTCCAGTCTTCTATATAATATTTATTTACCTAATTTGGTTAAATTAAGAATGTTATTTATGTTAGTTTAAATCACATGAAATTACTAATGCACCCTAATCATTTACCTTTACCTCCACTCTCCATTTCTTTGCTCGTTTATCATTGATAGAAATAATTAATTGGAGGAAATTTTGAGAAAATTATAAAGATGCCTTATATTTAGAAACAAATTCACTTTCTCGAAAAAGAGAGGTTTTATATTTAGCACAACATGACCAATTAAGACTCCTTTCTTCATCTCACCACCTCTTAGCATGCATGGAGATGTGGGGTGTTAATCACGTGCACGCATATTTTATTAGCTTCCCAATGTACAAAATGAATAGAAATTTGCCAAACCTCTTAATTTCTTCCATTAAGAAATACATATAACTCTGATAATAACATCACTATAACGGTGATTAACTATAAATCAGATGTAAGTACTGTACATCCCTTAAAACCAAGATAGTACACTAAACCAGGGTCGGTCCAGGGTAAATCGTACGTATACGCATAGTAATGAATATAAGTCGCGGGAGAATATATAATCTTAACTGTTAAAATACAGCATCATTGAAATTTAAAAGGAGTGCAGTGAAACCCAGCTGCCAATGCTTAAAGGAGACAAAATTTCCAAAGAAAAAGGACAAAGCTGAGGGGGTTTAGATCAGAAGGAAGTTGGGTACACATCCACTGAGACACAAGTTATAAGCTAACATGCAGCCATATGGTTTTTTGTATAAAACGACAATTGAGTGCTGCACAATTCAGGATGTGACCTTTCAACGAAGTGCTTTTCGTTCAATGATTCATTTCACGGCACTCGTGATCAGTACAGGTACTTCCACCACTTCCACTTCCACTTCTCCTCCCACAAACAAAAGGAGGCAAAAAAGGATAGCCAATAATGCACTCCTCACTGTTTTTGAACATTGGCTTCAATTCACACAACTTTTATAGCTTCTACTTGTGGAAAAAAATGTCATTCATCGTTTTCAACTACGACAAATTATTACTCAGAGTATCATCTCACGCCTTTTATGGTTTCCATAATACATTATGATCATGGATCAGATCAGCTGCCTTGGTTGATGCATGTGTATGTGACTGATCATTTTTACCTCACGAAACCTCGCACCTGTATAATATTTAGCATTCTTCTTCGCACATGCTTATGTTTTTTCACAGTAAATTTAACAACTATGCCAATACCGAATTATTTAATACCTCATAATTATTTAACTGTGGTAGGTAGTGCTATTATGATAGAGCTTGCCATTGAGACACACATGCTTATTTAAGAGACTGACACCATATGTATAAAATTTTGTAAGGGTTAAGGTTAATTCTAACCTATCGGTGCCTTTAGTACCTTATAATTTTTTATTGTTCATCTGAAATAACATGAAAATGTTTTTGATAATATCTTTAAGTATTGTGTGGTATATTTTTTCCATTTGCAATTTACAGGGTGTCGATGCACTTAGATAAATTACAAATTACTTTGGGATGCTGGACATACCGAAAAAGTATTTTAAAGTAATCAAAAAATTAAATACTTAAGGTGTTGGACTGTTGGGTGCAACTAAAAAAAATAGCTTAGGTTGTTAGATGAACCTTAATCCATTTTTTAATCCTTGATATTTTATTTGGATGATTGAAATTTGAAGTGTTATTTTCTTTAATAACAATGTTATTTTTTGGGTAAAGGGTCAAATCTAGCATTAAACTATTGTCAAAAGTACACCCCACATAAAAGTGAATCTCGTAGCTCAAATCTAGCACTGATCAAGTACAAATTGGGTCAGATGTAGCAAAACCGTCAATTTTCACGGGTTTGACCGTGAAGTCTGACCAGAGTATGCCACGTCACTTGTCACGTCACCCAAGTTAGGCCACGTCACCTGCCACATCACCCAGTTATGCCACGTCACCTGCCACGTTATCATCACATCATCACCACATATATGAAAAATTTTAAGGTTCAAATTTATCACTCAAGTATTAGTAAAGTTCACCCAACATAAAATAACAATTTTGAGTTTCAAATATAGCACTCATCAGTTACAAAATGGTTCAAATGTAGCAACTACGTCAATTTTTATGAGTTTGACTTTTAATTTTAACCTGATTAGGTCATGTCACTTGTCAAATCGCCCTATTAGCTAGGCGTCATGTTACTTGACACATCATCATCATCTTCACTACATCATCACCACATATCTGAAAATAAATTTCTGAAACTCACATCACCCTATTACAAATGTTGCAACTTTGTGAATTTTTTAGAGTTTGACCATTAATTTTGAACTGATGTAGCAAGTGACATGACACTTTTATATTTCGGCTAAAATATCATATTCCGGCGGTTATAAAGCATACGCGGCAACGTTACCTAGATAGAAATATAAAATATTAACGTTCCGACATATAAATAGGCGCCACAACATAATAAATTATTTTTAAAAGTGTCATGTCACTTGCTACATCAGTTCAAAATTAATGGTCAAACCTTGAAAAGTTCACAGAATTGCTACATTTGTCATAGGGTGATGTGGGTTTCAAGGATTTATTTTCATTTGTGGTGATGATGTAGTGAAGATGGTGATGATGTGGCAAGTAACATGGCCTAATAGAACGATGTGACAAGTGGCATGACCTAATCAGGTCAAAATTAAAAGTCAAACTCATAAAAATTGACGTAGTTGTTACATTTGAACCATTTTGTAACTGATGGGTGCTATATTTGAAACTCAAAATTGTTACTTTATGTTGGGTGAATTTTACTAATACTTGAGTGCTAAATTTGAACCTTAAATTTTTCATATATGTGGTGATGACGTGACAGGTGACATGGCATAACTGAGTGATGTGGCAGGTGACGTGGCCTAACTTGAGTGACGTGGCAGGTGACGTGGCATACTCTGGTAAGACTTAACGGTCAAACCCGTCAAAATTGACGATTTTGCTACATCTGACCTAATTTGTACTTGATCAGTGCTAGATTTGAGCTACGAGATTCACTTTTATATGGGTGTACTTTTGGCAATAGTTTAGTGCTAGATTTGACCCGTTACCCTTATTTTTTTAATTGTAAAAGAAAGTGTTGCTGTAATTTTTATGTCATTAACTAAATTATGATAAAATACTATTTTTCTTGACTCTCATTTTGTAAATTTAACCCCGAATGATTTATATTCACAGCCGCAATGATGACCTGACCGAACTCAATCATTGTCGCTTTAGACTCAAAATGATACGAGATTGCTAAATTAGGAAACGCTGAAACTCTGAGCTCAGGAGGGCAGGAATTTGCATGTTTAGAGGCTAGCCCCCTCATTATATTGCCGTTGAGCTGAGAGTCTAATCACAGCGTAACACTATCGATTGAGGTAGATAGTAATAGTGTCCTTATAATTAATCTCACATGTCCTAAATCAAGATGATCGAAACTTGTTTGATATATAAATATCACCTACCATGTACTGAAAAAGATAAGATTGTCAAGAGATTCTTCCTCAAATGACAAAAGCCATGCCTCACTAATTTGATTTTTGACCTCCACTATCTATATTTAAGCTTTATAAGGAAATTTGTTGAATAAATAACCTGAATATGAACGGTGCAGTCAATAAAATTGTGGGACCTTAACCTCTGTGTGGGATCGTTCGAATGGATAGAGTCAGATTCAGTCGCCATCAATAGAACCATAAACCGTTCGAGTCTTGCATCTTATCCCCCATTTTGTTTGCCACTTGCAAGCAAAAGGTGCCATCCCTATTGTAAGTGGCGCTATTTCACATGTTAGCTCTTTTCTTTTCTCTCTTTTTTTCCTGCAGCAAGAACCACCTACCATAGAGACAAAATTTAAATAATTGTGCAAGGACACTTAGATATTTGTTTGCTATTATCGTACGCATTTTGACGGGACATTTTCATATCCCATGATAAAATCATGCAGCTTTCAGTGATCATTACATTCAAACTATGCGTTTTTACAGACAGATGAACATGAATCATCTGTCCCTAAAAACGCATAGTTTAATGTCAAACGAGCGATGACATTCAGCAGCATAACCAACATCAATAAATTTTCTATAAATTTCCTACGCTCAGTTTTCGTTTCAATTTATCCCTATCCGTAAAATCTAAAGCCATTTGCCGTTTCATAGAAGGTTGATCCATGTTGTTCAAATGCAGTATAGAAGAGAAAACATGAACTCATAATCCATTCTTTTGTGTGTAGGTCACATCTGCTTTTTTAGAAATTTAAAAACAAAGCGTGTACTGAATTCTGCAGGCATTTTTTATATCTTCAACTTTCTATATCTTAGATTACAAGGTTGAACCGGTTCAAAGCTTGTTAGAAATTGCCAGGGAGTCATGTATAGAACAAATCTGATAATGCACCCTGAGCAGAGTTGATGGGTAAACAAAAGAAAAAGACCCTATATATGAATAATTTACATTAGACGATGACGATAAAATGCTGCCATGAAAATTGTGCAGTTAATAAACACATATCATTGTTTATGGTAGGCGAACACCTCTAAATATCAGGCACCGAGCGAACTCGAGTTGTACACCAAAGAATGTAATGGTAGCTGTACAAAAATATGCATTGCTCCCTATAAGTCAGCCTCACTATCTTTCTCCTCTGAGTCTCCAACGGTAGTTGTCATTTGCTTCACTTTCTCAAGCTGCCTCAAGAGATCCAACCTTTCTGGGGCATATGTCGATGGAATCTGCCAGAACAAGATATGTTATGTCTGAATAAAAATTGTCATCTGAAAAATAGAATGAACGAAGCAGCCCCAGGATAGGGGTACATACAAGGGCTGGAACATATCTCTGAATAGCAGCCAACATGGCGGCATGCCCAACTGCAGTGACCTGTGAAAATAAATTTTTTTCTTAGCATGCAACGCTAGTGCTGTGCTAAGCAGGATGGAGCATTCAAAAATAATCTGGACACAGCTAATCCTAAATGAAGATATTGTAGAAGAGAACAAATTATGCTAATACTCACTGGAAGAAGCATCAAGATACCGATTGGAACAACTGAGGCCATGTCGGTCAAGGTTCTTTTAAGAGTTTTTCTCTCTTTCTCAGTCAATTCATCCCCTATCAAGGACCTTCTAAGAAAACCTGTGGCGGCAGCAACGTCAAAAGCCAGAAGTTGAGTTCCTTGCCATACATCCTGCTCATTGGGCAATCATTCATCAATGTTCGCAATTTTAAAACAACAAGCAAGAGGGAATCGATATTACTATTTTCACCCATTATCTTACTTATAGTTTGGAGACTGAAAAAGGAAGAATGAGGTCGAATAACAAAAAGAAGAGGGGCGGGGATTTTATAAATATACATGAAAGAACTGAGTAACTAACATCATCTCATCAATGTCATACCCCATAAAAGTTCATGTGCTTACTGGGTTGATATTTTAAGAAGGAAATGCTTAAGACTTTATCATACCGTCCCAGTTTCTTTTAGTTTGCTGATGGATTTTTCTATTATATTTCCTCTTTCTGGAGCTTGGACAATCTGAATACTCCCAGAGTCCTCATTATATACACCATCCTCCACAAGCACCACATCCTGTAAATAGAATGTACACAGATTAGAAGTAAAAAAACGGCATGAACATGACTAGTCTATACCAATGATATGGACATGCATATTGAAGTCAAATTAAGACAACAGAGAGCAGAAGTTTAAACACTGGCTAATCATGCCACACAACAAGGACGGGAAAGTCCTTTAACACAAACAATGCATGTATACAAGCCACAAAACAACAGATAAAGAATAATTCTCTGCCTCATAAATTTAATTTCAGCCGCAACTAGAAAGGAAAATATTAACTTCAAGTCTATAATTCAAAAGGCGAGATGACATTAAAAACATCAGGGTGCAGCATTTTGTTAATTGACAATTTTGCATGAAAAATAAAATCATGAAAATGTAACTATATGTCGTTGAAAGCCCCAGGCATACTTCATCATTTTCTGATTGATATGTACTTTTTTGAACCCTTTTCTCAAGTTCTATCAGCTCATTTCTTAGAAGTTCAAAGCGGCGGATTTCACTAGATTCCAAGTCCACAACACCAACAGTTGAAGTAGGCTGTTCAATATAATCCTCCTGCATAGAAAAACCAAGTGCACACTACATAGTTCAGTACCATACTACAACTATAAACCAAAATAGACATTTAAGTTGAAATCTATGCATACAGAAGTATCCGTGTCAGATTCTTGATCACTCTTTCCGATTACAGGATTCACAAAGATGCTCCAAAACTTACGAGAATTGCGAACATTTCTGGAAGATAAAGATTTACTTAGTAAGGTTAAATCTAGAAAAGTCAAAATAACAGCTAGAATTTACCCTTTTGAAAATATATCACTTGATATGATCATATGGAAACAATAGCTGAAGCAAAAATCAATCACAGAAATTTCGCACCTCTTGGTTTGGTCTGCCCTTACATTAGTGTTTTTTTGGTTTTTCCCTTCAGTATAGCTTCTGTCATCAACAGGAGTACGAGATTGGCCACCATCAACTCCCTGAATCAATACAGCAAATATACATTTACAAGTCGACGAAAAATTCCCAACAACAAAAACAGACACCAAAGCGAGTAAGAGTACAGAGAAATGATTTAGAACAACTCATAAAGCCCAATTATTTCAGAAGAAAACCGTTACAACGCTTTAGGAGGTCTAGTAAGAAGCAAACGACAGAATTCAAGCAGAAAATTAAAGTTGTCTTTAGCAATCGCCATTTATTACTAATACAAGCTGAATCTCTCAATTACTTCCCAATACAAAGCCACAAAAGAAATGGAGACTTCAGAATTATAACAAGATCCCAACTTTCCAGGGCAGCAAACAGAGATTTACATGACCAGATAGACGGGCTTGAAAGACTTATAGTTAAAGTACAAGGTAGATAACATGATTTGATATTATCAGAAATTTACAAATAGGCTCAGGATGATAGAACATACCAGTTGGAGAGAATCTGCTTTTGCTCGGAAAGATGCCTCAAGGAATTCAGCTTCTTTTTTAAGCTTCCTTATTTTCTCCAGGTCAGAACAAGCAGCTTTTAAATGCTCTTTTCCAGAACTAGCACTTGATACATGCAACTCCTGAAGCAAATTTTCAAGTCTTAGCACAGCTTCTTCAACACTCTCCAATGCCTGACATCAAATGTCATTGAAAAGGCCCAACATAAGAACATAACTGAGGTGTCACTGAAACAAAAATTTGGATCCATCTACATCTTTTGCTTAGTGATTGTATATAGTTGAGACTAAGTTACTTGCTCATCCAGTTATGCATGCATACTAGCCTGTACTGCTTATATCTTAGTTTCGAAGAAATTTAAAAAGAAATATTTAAGCATGAAATATTATGAACCTGGTAGTCTCATTTGATATCATTTGATGCATAGCAAGCTTGTTTACTGTATTTAGACTGCATTAAATCCTTATCGCCCTTCTTATACTTCATCCCTCTATTCATACTAATACCGAAAGTTCCCTGACTAACTCTCCGTCCCATAATATAGGTCCAAGTTTACCAAATAATTTCCTAAAAATTGGTTTGAGTTAGGTAAAAAGCAATGATTATGTAGGAGACAAAATATTGTTTCCAAAAATGCCCTTATATAAAAGGAGGAAAGAGAATATGTGGGGAATAAATAATGTGCTTTGGTTGGAGTGACATCTCCCTCTCTCCTCTCCACAAAAATAAATTTAACGCTAACGCAACTTTTAAAATATAATATTTTAGTAAGGGCAATATTGGAAAAGTTACACTTATTATGTTGACAAAGTCAAACATGGACTTATATTTTGGGACAAGGCCATTCAAAAACTTGGACTTACATTATGGGACGGAGGGAGTACTTGATAAATTTGGAAGCATCATATGACTCAAACTAGACTTTGAGAACTGATCCAAACCTTATCAAAAGAAGCTGACTCTTTTGAAGTGCAAATGGCTGGTCTATTTTTCTCAACCATTCTCTTAGAATTACTCTCTAATTTCTTATCCCTGCATCATATTTCATAAAACAAAATTAGTGATCCAAATCATTGACTAAAGGTTGGTTTAGGAATAAGCAAAACTCGGAAAACATGTTTCACATTAATAACATCCCTCTTGTACCAATTTAAACAATAACTTAAAGGCATGGAGGTGTATTCTTCTCTGAAGGAAGACATCTATTTATAGGCCTAAACCCAAGCAAAATTTCCAATTGTATAGTATTCCCTGAGCTAAGATTGTACTATAATGTCCCTACAAGTTAACTTATTGATTATAGACAATAAAAAGATATATCTTCATTGTCTGAACATATGTAATTTCACAAATTATACACTCATGCAAAACAATTGACCAGAAAAATAATATGCTATCTATAGAGGCTTTATGAGAAAATCTGGGGCAAAACCCAACTTTCAAATACTAATGCACTGATTTAGTACCATAATAATGCCTCATCTAATAGATAGAACTTTTTGCATTGAATGAGTCTTCAGAGAAAAAAAAATCTTACAGAGGAAAAATATATTGGAACCCATGGCATTATCACAACAGTCGAGTAAAAAATGAAAAAAAAAAGTTCATTATCTATAAAGCGTCTTGAACTAAGTCAAAAGGATTTATTTACTACTAAAAGTGGGCCGCTTGAGAGCACATATTCAAAATGTTATGATGTCTTAATATCTGTAGAAACATAAGAAATTCATCACTGTACAAAGAGGATACAAAGAAAATGAAAATCCAAAAATCAGTGGCCATCTTCTTGGCCGTTATTTCAGACCTCAAATCACTTTATCCATTACGTCTGCACAATACAATAATTCACTCGTTTTTTTTAGAAAATATGTGAATTCTCAGCACAAACAAATTCTTCCGTAACATAAAATCCATGTTATGGAAAATCTGATAATAGAAAGGTAAAATATCACTGGTGAAAGCTAATGTGTAATTGGAAAAATCCCCACACATCTTGGCTGTGGAGCCAGTACAAAAAAAAAAAAAAAGAACAGACCTCACGGTTATTAATCTGTGTCACCATTTTACGAACAACTTTCATGTTTTATGTTGCATGAACATGAGAGAGCAGCACACAACTTAGATACTAAATTATGTTCTCTCCAATATTTTCCCATCCTTTAAATTTTGTGTTTTCCAGAGTTTCATGTATTCTGTTTTGTGAAACATATATAATTCTGATGCATGAATTCCAGAATGGGCATATATTAAGAGGGAAAAAACCACCATAAATGCAGATGCTCAAATCTTACTTTGTCATCCCAAGTTCCTCCATGCACACCATCAACTTGTTGTGCCTAACATGAAAGAAGATTACACGTGAATTTTTTTTAACCAAAATCTGATACTTTTGTTAAATTTTCACTGAACCTTGGTGCCTTTACCCTATTGATAGAAATTTCGCTGCTTTCACATTAGAAGGACCCTCCAGCCACGTACTGTATTTAATAAAGCTCTGCATCCAATGAGAACAAACTTCTAATGCCTGGGTCACCGCCTCAGCATTTGGAGGCCCTTCTGGTTTACTTCTATGCACAGTTGATTTTGCATTGCTGTTGATTCCTGGATAAAAAGGAAGCCACTCCAGCTCTTCACAAACCACCTTTGAAATTAAAGGGGTTCTCTCAGTTGACATAACTTATTAATGAAGAATCTAATCGATGTAAAGATAATACAAACTGACCTCAACATATAACTGATACAAACTTATTGTTGAAAGCTGTGGGTAGTATAAAACACTGCCTCCAATAAGGTACCTGCAAACAAAAACTGTATTGTTAAACAAATTCACAAATTTTACAAGGAATTAAAAAGAAAGCAAATTGAGAAAGGGAAACCAGAACAGAAGCCGTACCTGATATAATCATCAACTGAATCATCCAGAGTATCAAAACCATTTGCAGAAATAAAGGAGCGAGTACTCCTTCCTAAAGCAATAAAGAAACCGAATATAGCCAAATCCTTCTCCAAAACCTGCATCATGTGATGATTTTATCAAAGGTTAAGTGCATGTATATATAAACAACTCAAGCAAAATATAGCATGTTTGAAGGGGTATACATTAATCTAAGAAACTAAATTACAATCTTCACCAACCCTTCCTTTTAATGTTATTCACATATAACGAGCTTCTCTCTCTCTTTCTAATGATGCAAAAATATTACAGTCACAGATCAACATTTTAGAAAATCAGTAATTTAGAAACACGCTTCAGTTTCAAAAACCGCCAAATTTTTGGAAACACAGCAGAATACCAATTGTACTTCATAATTCAACCAAATAACATCAAGCCATGCACAACAAACATCAATATGATGATATTAAAATAAATTCAGAGTCAAACACGAAAAGGTAGAGAAAAATTTTTACAAAAATGCATTGCAAGCATATGATATGTAAGTCTTGACATCGTAGTCTAGCTGTGAGTTTAAACATTTTAACTGCATACTGGTTTTACACTCTCCACCCAACCACCTTACGTAATTTAGAGTCAAACCCAAGGCACTTGCCTTCAAAGTTAAGCATGACTAACCTCAATACTTTCTGATGTTGTCAGTCTTGACCATATTTTCTCCTTATCAATAGCTTTCTGTAACTGCCTCTGAGCAAGATTAACCCAAAATGCAACCTCTTCTGAACCCCACTCAACTTTTGCTCTGCACGCAGCAGCTCGAGGTCCAAAATGAACAAGAAATTCTCTATGCAAACCAATTTCATTTATGGAATCATAAGCTTGACTTATAGGAATTATGTCAGCCAGCTTGGCCATCAAACCACCAGTGATCTCCGTAATCATGGAAAAGAATTGTGAACATGAAACTTTTGCAGGTCCAAGTTTGTTGATTACGGCAATGCAGGTTAATGCAAGCATTATAAGTGGCATATCATGGCCGCTGCTAAAACCCGGAGACAATTTACTTCCAGACCTGGGAATTCAAATTTAATATCATTTCAACCCTGTCATTAAAAATAAAACTAGGGGTGATATGAAAGCTAGTGTCTCCATATATTGAAGTAAAATATTGATACATACGAAGAAGGGGCAGCGGTGAAGCAAAATTTCCCCTCAAACTTGTTAATGAAAGATGTCACAACAGCAGGAACTTGATCAGACCAAAACCAGTCATGTGCCTCTGGCTGTTTGGCTGATAACTTTTCTCTGATTAAGCTCTCCAGGGGAGCAGATAACCTTAGTAAACTGGAACAATGCAACATTAAAACAAATTTAATCCCCAAATCAGCTCTAATGTGTCGAATATTCAATTTAAACATAAAAAACAGAGATGATTGACTGTAAATCGTGGAATAATTAAAAGTGCAGAAATCTCTTTAACAGAAATTGATCAATTCATTCATAAAGAAAGTTACATCAGCACTAACATTCTCAAGTACGGGTGACAACCTGAACTAGCTGATACATTGTTAGTTCATCCCATAAAGCACTTCCAATTGAAAGGCACAACACAATCTTTCAATCTCAACAAATGCACACATATATTAATGCCAGGTTCTTATAACAATAATAGCTGATTCACTGAATAATAATGTAGTGTAAGTTATGAGTACAGAATTCAACATTAAGTTGCACACTAGCTGTTGTAGACACACGTTGTCAAATAACATGCCTATTTACTTCTGAGAAGTGAGTGTGGTGTTTATTCCCTGAGATTCACACAACAATATTTGATATAAATTCACCAAACAACAATAAGCACCATACTACCTCCGTTGAACAAGTTCATTAACATTTCTGTCTCCACGATCACATTGGGATGAAATTTCACTTGCAGCTTGCAGCAAAGAGTAAACGGCAGCCTGAGAGAATAATTGCAACCATTTGCTCAGTTGTGAACATATTAAAGGAATGCATCAGAACAATTAGGCTGACCAAGAAATGACTAATGGCAATGGTGGGAAAATTGCAACAGTACTTCTAAACACAGGAATAAGAGCAAAATTACCCGTTTTTTATTATGGTGAAAGGAAAGTGCATCAGCAATTATTAGCTTAATGCAAACAATATTAAAGGCTTACATTGTACTAGTGTGATGGTTCCTCAAGGAATAATTATATAGAGCAAAAGATAAATCCTTCCAGTCTTAATTTCTAACAACAGTGACAACTACAGGTAATTGACCAAAGGTGAACACGAAAGTGAACACTTTGGGTTTTTCACAAGCACAAAAACTTCAAATTTTTTGCGGAAAATGGAAGAGAACAACAGAAGTATGCTTCAATGATGAAAAACAGAAGTATCAGTTGTGTCAAACAAGCGATTTTTGAAAGTTCACAGTAAAGCATGGTAGTTAGATTCTTGCCTTTGGGCTGTCTTGGCTCAGCGGTAAGTTCGCTTATCATAGGGTCTAAGGTCGTGGGTTCAAATCAGCCTCCCTGCGTAAATTAGGGGTAAGGTTGCCTAGTATATTCCCTTCCCCACTACCCTCACCAAGTGGGGACTAGAACTAGGTTGACCCTTCTTTTAACAGTAAAGCATGGTAGTCATATTCTTGCCTTGAGATGCTCTGTGTGCTTTTTAACTGACAAATTTTCTTAGACATTCTAGTCCTAGATATACTTCAAGGATATTGATAGGCATAAAGAATAAACAATAGAATTCATTGACTCACGCCTAACTAATAATAGCTTCTTTACATAACTATAAATATATGCTTGGATATTGGCATAAGATAGTCTGTTTACTCTCAGAACACCAACACTGATTTTTAAGATCACTCCTTTACACGAAATTTTCATTTTACTGCAAGGCATATTTGTCAAACTTTCTATGGAACTAAAGGTAATTTATGCATTAAACAATACACCTAGCAAAAATAATAACTGCTGAATAGCATAAATGACAAGACCTGATATGATAGAGTCTTTGCCCAAGCATTTTGATCAATTCCAAGCCAAGCAGTTGAAAACCAAGATGCTCTTGAGAACAAACTCTGCTCTTTTATTGCAAGCTCAAAAACCCTGCTCGCATCATATAAAGATTGGAGAAGTCCATCAAAAATATCTTCGTCTTCCAATGATTTATTCAGTTTAATCCTCATTTTTTCGAGGTCTGTACTGGTTTTGGCTTGAGGACTCCCATTTACAGTTACACCATCATCAGAAGATGCAAATGGGAGGAGATAGGTTCTCCTTCTAGCTTTATAAGACGATAAGTAGTATTTTCTATAACCCACCAATCCACAGTCATTGTTCGATAATAAAGTGTGTCTAATGAGGCACCTTTTTCTTGAACTACCCCATTTACTAAGAAGGCGATTCAAATTAGATGCTTTTTTGTCCAGAGAAGGGAAATCGCGCGGACTTTGTGATGCCCGGGGATTTGAAGAGCTGCCAGGAGAAATGCAATTAGTGATGACACACAGCTATGCACACATGAAGATGTCTTTGGAATAAAAAACATCAAGGGAGACAGTGGATGAAAACAAAAGAACAGCAGTTAGACTGCTTATTAAACTTTATTTTAATATACTTGAACGATGGAAGGTTCATAATTCAACCCCTGACTTGTACATCATCGACAGAGTATGCGCAATGTTGATATCACGTCATGCCATGCCATGCAACAAACATGTTTGCAAAGCATGCATTGTAAGTTTACAAGTTATCACTCATGAGCTAATTTACTATGAAAGTTTCTTAGTTCGAAATTGAGCCAAAGTTAAAAACTAGCAATTTTCCCCTTTACCATTAAAATATTAATGATTAATGTCAATTTTTTAATAGTCAACGTTGATATCTTAAAGTAAAGGGCAAATTTCTACGTTTTGAAACTTCCAGGGCAAAATAGGCACTGAACAAAAACTTGGTGACAAATCTACACCTTAACCCTAAGCTCATAACTACTGCTAAGATTTATTTATCAATGGGGGATGATATAGCACAATCCAATCTGACAGTATAAAAAATAAGCCTAAAGGAATAAAAGCACACTTAGGATTAAACATGAAGGCCATTACAAAATGAAAAACGGGAAAATTCTTCAAATAACAACCACCATGAGAATAAATAACAGAAGTACTTACACAACTTAAGTTAATACATACTCCTATAACAGACAAAATTTCCAAATTTCTTCGTAAAAATTTTAAAAAAATAATTGCCTTCTTTCTTCCTCGCCAGTATTCGATAAGCTAAGCCACACAACTTGCATAAAAAGCAAAAAGAAAGTGAAAAACCTAACATCGTCTGAAAACTGCTGAGCTAAGAAAGAGAGATAAGAATCCGATGGAGGAAAATTGGGAAATAGAAATGAAAAGAGAGAAAGAAGAAGGAAGAATGAATCACCTGAAGGATAGAAAAGTGTTGTGAGATAACTTAACTGCCATGTAGTGATAGTGAATCAAAAAATGGGACGAAAATGAAGATAGGAACAAACGAATAACGAAATGGAAGAACGAAAGGTTCAGGAGAGAAGGGAAGGGAGGTGGTGACGTGGCAGTAAGGGGCTTTATCCGAATACGTGGAGGAGCCAAAACTCACATAGCTCATTGCAAAGCGAGACTAATCCAATTGTCTCATCATTTAGTTCGTATCAAAGCCCACTTGCTTCTATTAATTTCTAATTAACCCCAATGGATTGGGTCGATGGAATTAATTAACCTCTGATGGAATTAATTATGCTTTTTCTTTTTCTCGTGCTTGTTTGGGAAACTGTTTTGATAAGCCCAGATTTAAAACATTACCTGTATAGAGTATATAATCGCTCTTAAAATGTTAATCCAAACAGGCACTAATTTTTTTTTTTTTGCTTTTTTTTCTCATTTTATTCTCAGAGATGGTGAGGTGTTATATACCCTAAAATATAACATCTTTCTTAAAAAATCTTAACAAAGGTGGATGAATTAATTGTGAATTAATTTACTTGAACTATTTCTTAACTAATTTATTTTACTTATAAATTAATTGATATAAAATCTCATATTATATCTTTTCTTTGCTTAAAAATATTATATCATACTGCATATATTATGATTGCATATATTATGATTGACCAATTTATTTTGTTTCCTTAATCCTCTAGAAAAACTAACTAAATTTTATTTAAACAAATTAAAGGACAGGAGGAAATATACTTATTATATAAATCATTTTCATTCATGTCTCTATTTATGTTGTTTCTTATACGTGAACTATTTTTTGCTTGCCCAACTATCCAAGGGTGTCCCCACCCGGGTGTCAAGTGAGACTAATAACTCGCTTTTTAAAGTCCCATATAAGGGGTAAACAGCTGGCTTGTGAATACGTGAAGTATTTTGCATAGAACTAGATGTGCTCTTGTCCTAAAGATAAAACATATTTAACTAATTGCCTATTTAGGGCATGATTAGAATTACCTATCATAGGCAAATTAGAATCGAATATCATAAGCAAATACATATTTACCTAATTTGATTGGATTAAAAATGTTTTTATAATTACATGATATTACTAAAACACTTAATACATATCTATCTTTTTTCATACACCTTGGCCCTTGTTTATTAATAATGAGAATCATTGACTAAGGATAATTTAATGAAAAATTGGAAATTTATATTTGAAACAAGCTCACCTCCTAATATAAGTCTTATATTTAGGAACAAATTCGCCTTCAATATATATTTGATATTTTAGCACCAACCACGAGTATGTCACATAGTTTACCAACTCAGTTACACCTTCTGATGTTGGCGCAACCATGCTCGTGAGAAAGAAATTGAAACATAAATTCAACATTAAAAGTAAGTCTTGTTAGTTAGAGTTGATTTATTTGTCTTCTTTTTTGTTTGATGAAATGATTTATTCGTCTTCTATTACACATATAAGTTGCCTTTATTTAGTTTTGTTAACCATGTTTAATAAAATTTTAATTGGTTTCTAGTTTGAGTCTCTGTTATATATTTAGCTGTATTTATGAACGTTGGACTTCTTGTTCAATCCCTTGTATAAGATCACTATTATAAAAAAAAAAAATTTAGACCTCATAAAAAGTGCCTTTAAGATTTCATCTACGAGGGGTCTTCGTCGATGGGTTTAAAAAGTATGCTTTTGTTTGGACCTTATTAATATAAGGTATAAGGTCCAAAAAGAGATAATTTAGATCTAATTAATGTATAACTATGAGAGCTTAAATTGTGACTTTTAGACCTCATAACTCTTATGTAAGGTCTAAAATTTTATACATGCATGATAGAGCTTAATACTTAAAACTGCACGTGCAAGATCAAAATTTTATTTGATTAGCTAATGAGACAAAAAATAATATTAAAAAAAATTGTCTCAGAGAAATTTTCAAGAGTAACTTTATGCTATGTTAATCTTTCCTTCTCCAAAAATTGGTTATTGAAGATCAAAGTGCACTGACTTTCAATATTCTAATGGCGCAACATTTTTTTCAGCCTACAAAAAATATTCTAGGGAAAATTAATTAGAGGTCCCCCACAAGGGAGTTAATACTGGAAAAGTCCCAAAAGTTGAAAATATTAATGTAGGGTCCCAAGGGACCTCACATTAATATATTTGAAAAGTGAAAAGACAGTTTTGCCCCTAGCCCCAAGGGACAAAACTGTCTTTTCACTTTTCAAATATATTAATGTGAGGTCCCTTGGGACCCTACATTAATATTTTCAACTTTTGGGACTTTTCTAGTATTAACTCCCTTGTGAGGGACTTCAAATTAATTTTCCCAATATTCTAGTAGCCCAATCAGTCCCATCTTTTATTCCCCCTCAAATTGCCTCGTAGCCATTGTCACCCAGCAGTAATTCTTTTCATATCAACGAAGGGTGGATAGTGGCCTAGTGGGCCAGTCGCACTGCACAGATATAAACACTGCAGGCAAGTTATTTTTTGAGTTTTTAATCCGGTATCCTGGGCCAGCCCCAATGTCACGGGGAACTCAACGGGCTCAGACTAATCCAGATCCGCACCGGGGCCTCCACTTAAGGGTAAAGTGCTGGCCAAGGGGCAGGCTGCATTCCCAGAGCTCGAACTCGAGACCTCTGGTTAAGCGGTGAAGTGAGGTAACCACTACACCAACCACGCTTGGTTAACATGAATTAGTAGATCATGGATTAGCAAGTTATTTAGTAGATCATGGATTAGCAAGTTATTTAGTAGATCATGGATTTGTTTCGTGTGTTTAGCATTTCCCCTATAGAAATTAGTTGGAATAAAGTTTTGTATTTCCCTTAAAGAAATACTTGTCACGTCTTTGACATGAAAGCTTACGGGCCAAGCTTAATAAGTTGGACTTTTAATTCAAAATTACTCTCAAGCCCAAGAATATATATTTCATAGGCTTTCGGCCTTGGCAAACAGTTCTTGCGTTTTGGATGTAAAGTTGTAACTTCCATAGGTTATTCTTTATTATCCTTTTTGAAGTTTCTGTTTTCCCCTCTCTCAGGTTAAAGTTTGTAACTTGCAAAGCTTATAGGCTTTATTATCTTTTAAAGTTCTTGTCATTTTTATCTTTCAAATCTGTAATTTGACTGCTGTATTATATTTTTCTAATGCATTTGGATCTTTAAAACAAAAAAAAGTGTTAAATTTTGAGAAAATCAAAATTTTTAAATAAACTAGTGCCTAATCTAACTACTTGTGGAGATACGTAAGCATATGCATCTTTAGTTGGCCGATAAACACGTCATCCTTTTACTATTTTATTTATCTCATGCATGTCACGCGATTCGCGTTCCTTGCGAGCTTAATATACAAATGAAATAGATCAATAATTAAGATATATATCATCCCATAACGATTTTTTTAAAATACTCCCTTTTCCTAAATATAAGATCACTTAAGCAAACTTAGAGAGATTAAGGAAGACATTCCAATGGGTTAGAATTACATGAAATTTCCAAAATACCCCTCACCAAAGTTTTAAAAATATCCCCTCACATTCTTCAAATTACTATTTTTTAGGTGAAAGGAGTATAGGGGTAATTTAGGAAAAACTTGAGTCAAATTAGAAAGGGATCTTATATTTAGGAACAAGCTCTCCTCCCTAATTAAAGTGATCTTATATTTAGGAATGGAGGGAGTAATAATATTATTATTTGCTTGTGTTTCTTCTTTACAATTTGTTTATAATTAAGTTCGAATGTTTTACTGATCAACTGTACCGGACAAGCTGACTGATTTTAATAACACCCTTATATAGTCACCGATTCAAAGTAACAACCCTGATAATCAAATAAAGAGTAGGTAAACGAGTTTATTATATATTTATATGATTATTTACACATATTTATCCAAGGGACAATAATTAACGATAACTTCCTGTTCATATGAAATGTTTATTTTTAGGGTTAAAGGTCATTCTGGCCACTGAACTATTATGGAAGTGTCATTCTGGCCACATATAACTTACCTTCTCCCGCTGCATTGCAAGCAAACATATCGTAGAAGTGGTAGTAAAACTATTAGTTCATCATAAATCAAAGTTTTTCTCGATTATTTTAATCTAAATCATGTTTACAGCGATCCGATGACTTCAAAGAGCCAGACTCATAATGGTAACGTGCTTTGGCCTTTGGAGCTACTCTCTCCTCCTCTCTCTATTTTTTTGCTCTTATTTCTCCCATCAAAGCTGAAATTTTAATAGCAATCAAATGCTGCAGAATAGATGAACTAATATCGATACATATATTTAAGCGAGGGACCGTAAGTTAACATTAAATAAACTCTTGCTACAAGGTCGTTATCAAAGTTTTGGAACACCGTTGACCTTCAAAAATGCAGACAAGGGCAATTAATCAGAAATTGTCGTTGTCAAAAATCAGGTTTAGGAAACTAATTAAATCTTCGAGATATTAATCTCAGTATACACTCGAGACAAAGTTAAGGTATCTCATATTTAGTACACAGTAATTTGTGTATTTATCTCTCCTTCCAAAAATTATGTCCAACGTGACAAGTTGGGAGTAAAAACAAAAAATTGAAGGTTGACGACTCCTATTTTTTTTTTCTTTTTTCAAATGTCATTGAGGACTCACAATCATAATATTTATGGGGCTAAAGTGTGTATTTAGTCCCTTATATTTGCTATAAGTTTCAATTTAATTAGTCCTTTATCTTTAGAAAGTACACTTTTAGTTTTATAAATCTAACACTGACGAAAACTGCCGATTCATCATATCTAAGTAATAATTGTGCAATTAATAATTATATAACTGTGCATAGAATTTTTTAGTAAAAAAATAAATAGCAAATAAAACTGCATCTCGTCGTCCTCAAAAAATGCAGGTGCTACCTTTTTTTTTACGAAAACCTATCAAATAACTTCATGTTTGTTTTGTAAAAAAAACTTGGTGGAGAACATCAGGGTTGATTTTAAAGGAGTAATCACACGCTGAGGGAGCTTCTTCTAATGTAAATTTTCAAGAAGTTATGTGTCTTTCTCAGCCGAGTTTTATGCCTAGTGAGAGCATATTTTGGGGAAAATTGAAGCTTTGGCTTGCCATAGAAATTTTCTGGGGTTTTCTGTTTTTTTTTTCATTTTTAATCGCTGTTTTCTGATTGACCTATGAGAATAAGGTTCCTTTATCTATAATCTTGAGGATTCAATTGGAATTCTCTCATGGGATGTCTCTGTTAGCTACTCAAACAACTATTTTGGGATCAAAATGTTTGTATCTATTTCTAGATACCATTTGAAATTACTTGAAGTAAAGAGACGAGGTTTGAAAATTTGCTTCTGATTGGGTGTGATTGGATCAAACAAGGCTGTAAAGAATGAGGCTAAGCAATGATTGTCATTTGTGCAATGTGGTTAATTCAACTTCTACTGTGGATTTACATGATAAAACCTAGAAGATTTTACCTTTCAATCTGGAGAATGGAGACACCTTATAAAAATGATGAAAACCTAAATCAAATGGCTTCTTGTTCAAATTTTGTCCATTTTACATTATTTTTAATTTAGAGTCACCATATTAAAATGAAAATATTCTTTTTCATTACTTAAAATTTGATGAGTCAACAATCTCTGTTAAATATACTAACGGTGTTAGATTTGAAGGACTAAAAGTGTACTTTTCAAAGATATAACTAAATCGAAATCTATGGCAGACAGAAGGGACTAAAATGAATACTTTAGCCTATTTATGAAGACTGTTTAATGGAAAATTATGAAATCCTTTAATCAGCACCCATAAAAGGAAGGGACGAAATTGAAAATATAATAAAAAGCCAGGAGACCTGGACACTCTTATCGAAAGATATTTCAGGGGAATATAACGAATTGGAATTTTGGTCACTTATGTCAGTATTTGATTATCAATTAATAATATGGCTACAAAACAATGTTGTCTTAGCTTAATCAGAAGTTTAATTAGACTAGACTTCAATCTTGGGTCTATGGTTTAACTTACAAAAAGTTAGTCTAACCTATTTACTAAATAGGTTAAACTCGTAATCAGCGTATTGTTAGGCCTATTTAGTTAAATAGGTCAGTTTTTGTTTTTCATAAGACCTAGCCTACAAGTCTACAAATCTAACCTACTTATTTAATTTATAATTTAATATCATAAATTAGAACTATCAAACATGAGATCAAATTAGAACTATTGTGAGTTTAGCGTCACATAAGAAAAATTAAAACTATCAAATAAGATCAAATTCTTTTTAAAGTTTAGCGTCCAACTGTGCAGTCATAAAAACTAATTGATGGACTACAACAGCTGAGTAGAATGTTCAAAGATAAATTGTTAAAAACAATGTAATATTAAAGGACAAATGTCATTTTAGAGATTGGAAGTAAAGGCTCAAAGCTAGAAAATTGGTATTAACCCTGTTTATTACTTATACGGACATGGACTGACGTAAGCAGTATGGAGCCTGTTTTTGTCATGAAATAATTGATCGCTTCTGCAGGATCACTGGAGGGTAGTTCATACTACTTCAGCAACTTTGGCATTATTAAACGGGGCGGCAAGCAGATGAGATCAGTAAATAGTAAGAGCAATACTCAAATTATTATGTGGTGTGCCTGATATATGCACGAATCTAGTTTCAACATCTTATTAATTATTTATTAAATTAGTATATTAATGAAAAAATTTATGGTGGGCAATATTTAATATTTAAACGAGTGTGACGTAAATGAGCAATGCAACACACACATGGTTTTAAATATATTTAAAAAATACGGTAAAAAAATATATTTAAAAAAATTATATCCTTTCGAAGATATTAAGTGTTCAACTTGGATCCTTATTCTTGGTAAAAATAAACTTGGCTCCTTATTGAAAAAAAGTCAAATTAGTAAATACTCCCTCTGGTCCCTTATATAAGAGACAACAGCAAAAAAAACGTTTCTTAAGAAAACATGTAAATGTAGTTGGATTTCTGGAGTTAATGTTTTTTTTTTCAATATTACCCATATTTATTATGATATTTAAGAGAGAAAAATACATAAATATTAATAAATATAAAAGAGAGTTAGAGACAAAGTATGATAAAACACATTAAATGATGAGATATGAGATTAACTCTTATATTTTAAAACAAAATATTCAAATTTTGGCTCTTAACTTAAGAACTCGAGATAGTATAATACTGATTTGACTTTTTTGGCTCCCTATTGAAAATGTCAAATTAGTATTATATTTTTATGAAGTCCAGGGAAAGTTAGATAGGGTGATGATGAATGTAGGCGAACTTAGACGGCAACTATGCTTAGCTCATGTGGCAACTATGCTTAGCTCATGTGTATTATACTAATTAAACCACTAAATTGTCACTACTATTGGAGTACTATTTTAATACGCTATTTTGCTTCCTGAAAAGGATGTTTTTATACATAATTCCATTGTACGCTTCTTCTTCTTCCTTTTGATTACATCATTGTACGCTTCTTCTCAACATCAACGTAAGAAATCTCTTAGTATTATTGCTTTCTGTTATGCTTATTATAAAACACAAACTGCAATTCCTCACAATAATATTGTGATAGTTGAGTCATTAAATTTATAGACTCATCTTTCTAACTTTGCCCATTAAACTCCTTCTAGACCATTTTATCAGGCATTAACTATTAATTCACGCAAACAATGATGATTAGGTTATTAAATATATGTTAAATTTACCGTTAACTTTTACAATTCCTCTACTGATTTGATTTTACCCTTTTAGCAAGGAACATCTATTAATAACGATATAATGGTAAAATGGAGAAACCATGAATATGACGGTTGATGCCTCATAATAAGAATTACATTTTTTGTTACCTGACGCTTTATAGTGGATCTATGAGTTTTTGATTGAGTGGTAAGTGGCTCATCCAATATTAACCAAAGTTAGTGGTTTGATCTCTATATGGATTATATTAAAACTCTTGTCCAACTTTCTCATCTATTAAGGTGCCTACAATAATCAGCTATTTGAGTTAATCAAGAGTCCTAGGTGTATGTGAAAACCATCTTGCCAAGGATACTAGTAAGAAATAAAAAAAATAGAGATTTCTTCTAAAATGTAATCAAAGCATTTTTATTTCTCTTACAAACTGGAAATAAGGGTCATGTGCATTGCGCAAGATCGCTAATAGATAGATAGAGAGACTATAGACAAATAGATAGATAGACAGACTATAGACAATGTATCATCCCTGGCTGTACCTGATTTTAACTCTAGAGCCGGTCCTTCAAAGAAACCGATGTTGTCCATCATATCATCATGCGCCAACTTTACCAACAATTAAAACAGGTTCCCATACAAACCAACCAAGCGTGGTTGGTGTAGTGGTTACCTCACTTCACCGCTTAACCAGAGGTCTCGAGTTCGAGCTCTGGGAATGCAGCCTGCCCCTTGGCCAGCACTTTACCCTTAAGTGGAGGTCCCGGTGCGGATCTGGATTAGTCTGAGCCCGTTGAGTTCCCCGTGACATTGGGGCTGGCCCAGGATACCGGATTAAAAACTAAAAAAAAAAACAGGTTCCCATACATAACCATTAAATGTCCAAAGACATACAATAAAAGAATCAAATCTAGATGAATTAAGTCAACACCGTAGGGGTCCACACCACCCCATGGCCCCCATACCACATAAATAAAATATCGTAGATGCACCAAACAACAAGTGTAAAATCAACTCTCCCCTTCCCCATGTGTACATATATATAGCCCCAGCAAACCCCCCAAGACTCCACAACCAGTTTAAGCGAGCAATCTCCTAACACACATGGCTTCCAATTCAGCCACCACAATAGCCGCCATACCGGATGACATAATCCGATATCACATCCTCACGCGCCTCCACGGCCCTTCCCTCGCCACCATGGCGACGACGTCCAAATTCCACGCGCTCTCCACAGACGAACAACTGTGGGCCAGCGTCTGCCGGTCCACGTGGCCATCAACCGCGTGTCCGCGCGTGGCCCACATAATCTCCACCTTCCCAAACGCTTCCCGCTCTTTCTTCTCCCAATCTTCCACTACTTCGCATCCCACTCCTCAAAACACACCCCCCAATAATCCTGACCACACACCACAACTAATCTCAGCCGTCGATCTCTTCTACGGCCAAAAACAACTCCTCTCAAAAACTCTCGAAACCGAAACACTCTCCGGTTGGTTCCGCTGCTCGCCCTTCCGGCTCGACCTGGTTGAGCCGAAGGACACGGTTCAGACGCCCGTACAATGTCCAAAAGGCGAAGAATTAGAATCGTACGGTGATCTGAGGCTGAGCTGGATATTGATAGATCCGAATCGACGGCTGGCGATGAATGTATCGAGCGAGAGGCCGGTGTCGGTGAAACGGCACTGGTTAAGCGGCGAGGTGCAGGTCCGGTTTGCGACGGTGGTGGCCGGAGAGAGGGGGACGGCGGCGGAGACGGCGATGTGTAGGGTGGTGGTGACGTGTGGGGGGAGGGAGGGAGGGGAGATGGAGGTGAGGGAGGTGAGTATGGAGATGGAGGACATGGAGGGGATGAATTTGTGTGGGAGGGATAGTTTGGTAATTTTGCAGGGGGTGATGGAGGGTAAAAGGGGGAAGAGGAATGTGGGGGAGGAGGCGAGGAGGAGGTATGAGGAGTTCATGGGAAAAAAGGAGGAGAGGAAGTTGAATAAGGTGAGGGCAGAAGGGAGATTGGACATGATGTGTGTTGCTCTTGTTACGGCGTCGTTTGCTGCCTTCTTTTCTTTGTTTGTCTTATGGTGATTGGTGAATCAATCATTATGGATTCATTCACATTAGTTTTAAACTCGTTGCTATTAATTGACTTGATCTACAAGTGTATATCAATCTAATTATCCCACTCAAATGTGGTATACTGCATCAGAGTATAGTGCATCCATATACAGAGTGATTACAATTATCCAGATTGTAACCAAATATTCCTTTCTTTCCACTTGGGATGGGTGCTTTGCCTCATTGCAAAGTTTTAATCTGTTTGGGGGGATGATATATTTCAATGAGCATGAAATGAGAGGAAAGCAAAAGGGGAAGGAGGGAGTAAAAAATGTGGCTGCGTTCAGAAAAAACACTGGCTTGCTTCTTCTTCTTCTCTCTTTGATTCTTTTTCAGAGTCGATTTCAGCTTTTGGGATGCTGAAATATAAGTACATTACCCTTTCAATTTTAAAGATAAAGTTAACTACCTAATCTATATGATTCAGTAAAATTAGTTAGTCACTCATAAAAATGTATCCACTGTATTCCCTAAAACATGTCTTTTAACTATGTAACCAAAAAAAATAAAAAAAAATAAAATGTCTTTTAACTAACTTTACATAGGGAATACTACTCACATGGCTTATGATATCTAATGCATGTAATGACGTTGGTAGGTATGGAAAAACATACAATTTAGGAGATAATGAGAATCGGGGTCTTATACTACTACTTCGGTACTATATACAAGATGTGCTCCTCCCGTTATAAATGTGAAAAATGTATTGCCTATTTATTGCCCATTTAGTTAGATTATGAATGATAGTTAAACGGGTGAATATGCAAATTTCTATAGTATACTTAAGTCATCTGCATCAATTCTCTCACAAGTCTCTCACTAGATTATTATTTAATTTTTTCCATGAGTAGTTCAGAAAAAAATTGCTAAAAAACTACAATATACACACACACATATAGTTATAATGAAGATCAACTTCATAAATAACTCATGTATTAAAGATTAAGGGAGCAGTTTGAAAACAATTTCAAATTCAATCACAAGCAATTTTTTTTATCAGCATGCACTTATATTTCTTACTTAATTAGGAAAAAAATTGATAAAAATTAAAAATATGGCATATATTTAGGATGAATTTCACATTCATAAATATTTTATATATTAAAAACTGGAGATGATAGTTTAAAAAGTAATTTCAATCACGAGTATAAATAATTATTTATTCTAACTTTATTATATTTATTAATTTTCTTCAAACTAACTTGTGTGACCTATAGTTAATATATCTTTTTTTTTGGCCAATCTATAGTTAATATACTACATCATCTTATGATTTATATATGCATTTAATATCACACACACACACACATATACGCGCGCGCGCTCGATAGTTTAGAGCTCTATAATTCCCTTAAATCAGTTAACAAGTTCTATTTGACCCTGCGTTTACTTTTCATGCGCCTTAAGCTTCGTCTTTCTATATGATTAGGAAATGTTTAAGCTAGTTGAACAAGATCATCAACAAGCCGTCTTAGCTCAGCGGTAGAGCGCGTGGCTTTTAACCACGTGGTCGTGGGTTCGATCCCCACAGACGGCGCTTTTACTTGTTTGCAAATTGCAATTGCGAGCCAGAGTTTTTTTTTTTGGTACAATAAAGCACTAAACTCATAGCATATTATGTGGCATCTCTTGTCTAACTTTAGCAGCAACATGAGCAGGCACTTCCTTAAACTGTACAACTCCAGCACCCACTGTCATCGCATATCTTGCGAGCAAGTCAGCAACACTATTCCTCTCTCGATTACACCACAATATTTGGACATCCCATGCACGCCTACACAAAGACAGAATCTCTTCCATCTCATTTGTTTCATTCCCATCCATCTCACGGTATTGCTCAATATCTTGGACAAGTTCAAGACAATCAGATTCAAGTATGAGATGTCTAACACCAAACTCCCAACTCCACTTTAATCCCATGAGAATAGCCCACCGCTCCGCTACGTAGCAGTCTCCTCTTCCCATATTGAATAAGAAGCCTCCCCTCACCTTTCCTTTATAGTCCCTCATAACCCCCGCACACGCCGATGCTCCTCCATCCGGGTTACATGCTCCATCCACATTAACCTTCACATATCCTTTCCCAGGAGCTTCCCATCCATCAATATCCCTACCACGGTTCAACCCATGAGGTATACACTCCCCACTCCATGAGGCACATGCTCTAACTTTAGCAATAATAGTTCTAGCTGTTACCTCTCCATCATTAAATATCTTGCTATTCCTTGCGAGCCATAATTGTTGACAAGTTAGGGAAAATACAATTTGCCACGGAATATCATACGCTTTAAATTGGGCCTTAAGATTCCATTTCATCCAATTTTTTATTCCTCCATAACTAAAAAAGGTAGAGCAATACCTTCCTGGTACCATTAATAACCAAACCTCTGTCGCCTTATAACAGTCTCGAAGAACATGTAAGTCGCTTTCAGGAAATCTTGCACAACATCCACACTCATCTAAAGTAGTTATATCACGCCTAACACGTTCCATATTTGTTAAAAGATTACCTCTACAAGCAAGCCACATAAACATTTTGCATCTCTGTGGCACATTCAATTTCCACACCTTCCTCCATTGCCATTCATCTCGCCTGCTATTATTCTCCACCTGGCTCATATACGCTGATCTAGTAGAAAAGTCCCCAGAAGCGGTATACCTCCAACTCGGGGAATCCTCCACATCCACATGAAGTCTCTGGTATAAAATTGTAATTACCATATCTGGTGTTAAGTACGGTACAAAATGATCTAGATTCCATTCTCCATCCTCAGTAATAACATCAGCAACTTTAACTTCCAAATACTCTTCTGGAAGATTATTTATAACCACCTCTGCCAGTTTAATTTGACCCGGAAGCCACCTATCTTCCCAAAATCTGATAGAATTTCCATTCCCCAATTGCCAAAAAATGCCATTCTGAACTTTTGACCATATATTCTTCACTCCTTTCCATACTTGAGATCCCGCTCTAGACGAATTTATATGTGGCATCACCCTCAGTCCGCACCCATATTTCTCCCTCATTAATTGAACCCATAAGGCATCCTTTCTATTAATTAAACTCCACCCTAGCTTCATCATAAATGCATTGTTCTGTAACTTAGCTTCCCTTAATCCCAACCCTCCTACCTCCTTCCTCATGCACACCTTATCCCAAGAAACCAAGTTAACCTTCGATCGAGCTTCACTCCCACCCCATAAAAATTTTCTGCAGCGTTTATCAATTTCATTGCATGTTGATGAAAGTAAAGGCATCGTTTGCATATCATATGAAGGTATAACAGACACCACCGAATGAACCAACGTGTGACGAGCTGCACTAGACAGGGTATTTGCCTTCCATGATGACAACTTCTTATCCATTTTCCCCAAAATATACTCCTGAGATCGCCTCGTAACTTTCTGATGAATCAACGGAACACCCAAGTATCTCCCCAAATCAACACATGGGCTAAACCCCATGAAATTACTAATTTCATTAACTCTGGTGTGATTAACATTCTTGGAGAAAAATATCCTGGATTTCATGTTATTGACTTTCTCCCCTGAAGCTGCACAAAAATCATCTAAACAGGCCTTGATAATAGCTGCCTGGTCCATATCTGCTTCAGCAAACAACATCAAATCATCGGCAAAGAACAAGTGAGAGATACATGTCCCACTCTTCTTTAGCCTAAAAGGTTTCCAATTATCCTCTTCCACCTCAGTCTGAATCAAATGAGCAAATTTTTCCATAATTAAGACAAAGAGATAAGGAGATAAAGGATCTCCTTGCCTTAACCCTCTTGACGGAGAAAAAGTTTCGCCCTTTTCACCATCCCACATAACTTGTAACTTAGCCGTGCTGAGACACCATTCGATAATTCTAATCACATTAGAAGGAATCTTTAATTCATCTAGACACTTCAACACAAAATTCCATCTCACACGATCATATGCTTTTTCTAAGTCAATCTTTATGGTCATAAATCCCTTCTTCCCTTTTCTATTCCTCATGGAATGAATAACCTCCTGAGCAACAATTATGTTGTCTGTTCCTTGCCTCCCTGGAACAAAACTACATTGATTTGGGGATATTATTTTCGGCATAACTCTCCTCAAACGGGTAGCAATCACCTTTGTCAGAGTCTTGTAAACAACATTACACAAACTAATTGGTCTAAAATCCCGTATAGTTTCAGGATAATCAGTCTTAGGAATCAAGACAATATTAGTTTCATTGACACTACTAATCTCCTCCTTATTCTCAAACATAAGATCAACTTTAGATAAAAGAGACATACCTAAAGTTTCCCACTGGCTTTGGAAGAATAAGGGGTTTAATCCATCTGGGCCTGGAGCCTTCATTGGCCCCATAGCAAAAAGGGCTCTCTTCACCTCCTCCAAACTTATCTTCCTTCCAATAGATTGAATATCTGCCTTCGATAACTCAGGAAACCGGTAACCGAAATTCACTTTTGGCATCACATCGTTGTCATCCATATATAATGACGTGAAAAAACTTGTCCCAATCTGCCTTATCTTCATTGGGTCATACTCCCACTCTCCATCATCTCCTTTCAATGCCTCTATACGATTTCTTTTCTTTCTACTATTAGCCATAGAATGGAAATATCTCGTATTTTTGTCTCCTTCATTATACCAGCTACATCTAGATCTCTGAAGCCACATAATCTCCTCCTGAGCTAAAACCTCTTCCAACTGGCCCCACACATTTTCCCTCTCCCCCTCAATACTACTATCAAATTGTAATCTCTCAAACTTTCTATTAATCGAATCAAGTTTCCTTAACAAACTTCTCTTGCGCTGATTAACATTCCCAAAGACCTCCTTATTCCATTCCTGAACATTCCCCACAAATGACATAACATTCTCATGCCAATTTCTTGACTCAACCCAAGATCTTTTGACAACTTCATTAAAGTCATCATGGGTTACCCAAGGGGCAAAAAATCTAAACTCCTTCCTCCTCCTTATTTTTACCCTTCCCCCTTCCATTCTCAACAAAATAGGGCAGTGATCAGATTTAAATTTGGGTAAATGAACAGCACTTGCCTCCGGAAACTTCAACAAGCATTCCTCATTCATCAACACCCAGTCAATTTTACTATAACATCCTTTCCTTGCCCAAGTAAATTTTGGACCTGCCGCTTGTATCTCTTTCAAACAAGAATCAGACACCCATTCTCTGAACCATTTATCGGGAGGAGCAACATTCCTTACATTAGATAACCAGTCATCATAATTAAGTGTAGCATTGAAATCTCCACAGAAGCACCACCTAGCTACACCAAAATTATCAACCCTCTCCAACTGTCTCCACAATTCACGTCTTCTTTGTACCTGTGGACTCCCATAAATAATAGAAAGACCACACTCATTGCTAGTGCCTCTTTTTATTATTCCATGTAACACTTGCTCATGCTTCTCCACAACTTCGAACTCAGCCTCCTTCTCCCAAAAAACCCAAATACCCCCACTAAAACCTAATGACTCAATGATAGCTACCTCATCAAAGCCAAGCCTTCTTCTCATTTGTTCTGCCTTATCACCCTTCTGTCTTGGTTCTAAGATAGCTATTAGACTCAAACTGTACTGACGTCTAAGTTCTGTAAGAAGCGGAGTAAGCGTTCTCCCCCCCGCTCCTCGTGAATTCCAAAACAAATAATTCATCATTATTAATAATACTATTTAAAATAATGAACCAAACAACTCAAGATTTTAGCACTCTTCAAACTAACGACTTAGTCGTAGTTTCCACGCCCATCATATTGTCTTGCACAAAAGAAAGAATATTCTCCCTAATTTCCAAAACTCCTTGCCCCTTCTTCGAACCTGGATCCAATGGATTATCAGCATACTTCGAAGGCCCAAATGATGTATCCTTCACCTCTCCTTGTACAACATGGGTCTTTTCAGCCTTTGATTCCATTTGTTGCTTCATTTTCGGCCCCACAATCACAGCCTTCTCATTGACAACATTAGTCTCAAATTTTGCAATCCTATTTTTAATAGCCACGTAATCATCCATGGGATTAGGAACAACTTTATTCTCTTTCTTTTGACCCATAACCTTCGGCACATTCACTTCCTTATTTATTGACTTTTTCAAAAAAACTTTAGGCTTGAGGTGCGTATGATTTGTTACCACCGTTTCAGGAATATTATGATTGCCTTCCTCATCATTATTTGAAATATCTTCATGATCAACCCCATTTAAAATATTATAACGAGATCCCTTAAATTGTGGAACTGAATTTGCACTTTCTCCCCTTATTCCACGCATCTTCCCTTCACGTCGTCCGCCAAACCTCCCCTTCCAACTCCGTTGAACCACCATCCAATCACCATATTGCTTCTCTTCTTCCCCTTTCTCCGGCAACACATCATGAGACTGCTCCTTACCATCACTTCTATCTTGATCAATAATCATATTAGAAGCAATACAATGATCCTTATCATGCCCGTACTTGCCACACGCAAAACAAATCAAATGGAGGCCTTCATATTCAATCCTCTTTTCCACTCCATTAATCATGATACTCGGCAACAAGGGCTTAGTTAAATCAAGCATGACACAAATACGAGCAAATCTACCTTTAGTTCTTCTCAAGGTAGTGTTGTCGATTTTTACCACTTGACCAATTTGATTTCCGACTACATATAACATCCCCTTATTATAATAATCAAGCGGTAATTGGGAAATGCGAACCCAAGCAGCAATCTTTGACACTCTCTCCCCTTCTGGATTAAAGTCTGATCTCCATGGTTGAACACTAATATAATGATCAAAAATGAGTCATGGCCCTCCAGCTAAAGCCAAGTCATAAGTTTCTTCCCTCCTACAATTAACCAAGAAGAACCCTGAGCCAATATCAATCGTATCAACGTCACCCCATAGTTGTTCAAGCTTCCGTATCATAATCTCCTCTCGAACATTCATTCCCAATACCGAAACAAATAGGGATCGCTTCCATCTCCTAGCCATCCTCTTGCGAAGCTCCTCTGAGACAATGATATTAGGAACTTTCCCGGACCTATCAACGGTGATATCCTTCTTCCACCCCTCATTCCTCCACCATTCCTCATCTTCTTCATCCGTATCAATCATCCTATCATCAACCTTAGTACAAGCCTCTTTATAAGAACGGATGGGTTTAACATCACCCCCTTTCATTTTGTCATTAGTCATCAAATCTTCTACTCGTGGAATGAGAGATCGTTCATTAGAACTACCCTCAGCTTCATGCAAATCATCTTTGGAAGACTGCACTTCTTCCCTTTTACCATCCTTCAGCCCCTCAGTACCTCCTTTGTCCACCAATGAATTGACGGACCTCTCTCTGCTACGTGACCGTTCTCGTTCCCTGCTACGTGGTCGCTCTCGTTCCCTGCTACGTGATCGCTCTTGTTCTCTCATAGCGTTCTTGATCTTGTTAATTCTTGCTCTCGTTCTTGATCTTGTTTCACTTTCTCCTTCGAATAGGTATTGTTTCCTCGCCGCTCTATCATTATTATCATTTGCGAGCCAGAGTTTTATTAACTTGTTTATTAGCTCCAAAAAATAAAGACACGCAGTAAAAGTAAAACTATTGAATCTTATGCCCATAATCCTCAAAAAATTTATAAAATGATTACGGTTGATGACTTGAAAAATCCAATAGTCTGATTTTGGAAAATTACATTTAAACTAACTAAATTACACTTCAATATAATTTTGGTAGACACACCTATAAATATAATGTTCAATATTTGATCACTATCTTAAATTATTATTAAAAATCAAAATAACATGTAGAAATAATGAAATATTGTCAAAAACCATGCCATATTTTATGCTACTATTTTTTTCCAAAAGAAAATAATGCCTTCCTTGCTCGCCTAAAATAACACATGAATCTAGGGATCAAAAAAGAAAAAAACACCTGAATTCAAAATTTTGATTTCATCGCTGAGGAAGATGATTTATATTTTACCTGACAGCCCAAGCAGTATATTTATATATTTTACATTTTTTTTCCTTCAAACTTGTGCATATTGTTGCCAACAAAACAACTATAACATTTATAATTGAAATAAAGCAACTAAAACATTCATACCTCTTACAAATTAATCGAAAGTTGCATTGTACACATAAACAATGCGACCCGCTATTTGGATTCTATGCAATGTCGGAATTCCACCATCTAGCTACACAAACAAACACTTTAAATATAGGTGCGGGAAGTATAGGGACCTCTCTCAAACTTTTTCTTACTGCTATAAAATCCTAATCTACAAGTTTAAAACAAGTATTCTATTACTAATACAAAAGTCTCGCCACACTCACTTTATGGGCCTGAGTGAGATGAGCAAGAACAATTCTTCTGACTATTGTGTGCTTCAAGAAATTTCAAATATCAGCTTTCCCATCCTCCAATTCTTGGAATATTTTTTATTAATAAAGCACTCGAGCTTCCGGGACATTTATATTCAAGTGAATGAATCAGCTGCTTGCTGTTCATTCAGGAGGTCCTCTGGCAATTGGCAATCCATCACCGAAATTGGATTTTGGTTTTGCATAATCCACAAAGATAACACGACCGTTTAGTGCCTGCTAAGAGATACATCCATTAGTTCTCATGTCTAAAATACAACCTGGTATTGACAGAGCATTAAGATATACACGTATTGTCATTACCTTCCCATTCATTCCTGTGATGGCATTCTCAGCCTCATCATCTGAGGCAAAGGTGACAAACCCAAACCCTTTTGATCTGTTTGATATCTTGTCCGTCACAATATTTGCTGGAAAAATAAATTTGTCAAATACCAGCAAATCATAATCATAACATGCCAAAAAGAGTAGCTAAATGGTAGTGAAGTACAACGCTCAAGGCTACCTTCAACAACTTGACCGTAGTCAGAAAATGCTTCTGACAATCCCTTCTCTGTTGTAAGGAATGACAGCCCTGTCAGATAAAATTTATTAAATTTCATAGCATATGGATTAGAAATAATTAATTGATGGTGATATTTATTTCTTGTGTTAAGGGTCAAATCTAGCACTCTACTATGGCCAAAAGGTCACCCAGCATAAACAACTATTGGATGGCTCAAAAGTAGCACACATCTATTCAAAAATGGCTCAAAAGTAGCATTTCCGTCAACTTTAACTGGTTTGACCGTTAAGTTTGACCCGAGCATGCCACGTCACCCGCCACGTCACCCCCAATTTTGCCACGTCAACCGCCACGTCACCCAATGGGCCCACTTACTACCCATTATTGGGTGACGTGGCGGGTGAGGTAACAGATGACATGGCAAAACTGGGTGTCGTGACGAGTGACGTGGCATGCTCGGGTCAAATTTAACGGTCAAACCAGTTAAAGTTGACGGAAATGCTACTTTTGAGCCATTTTTGAATAGATGTGTGCTACTTTTGAGCCATCCAATAGTTGTTTATGCTGGGTGACCTTTTGGCCATGTAGAGTGCTAGATTTGACCCTTAACCCTTATTTCTTTAGAGATTACCAGTAACTTAATATAAACCACAGAACATATCAGACCCTATTTTAATATACTGCAAAATCCTGGCAGTCTATAGATTATCACTCTCTGATTCTCTAATGGCCCTCCCTCACTACTGCTATCCAGTCTCAGAGAGCTAAGAAGAAAAGCAGGCTGAAGAATCAACTTCTCTTTTCTCTGAGAAATCAGTTAAACGTTTATGAGTATTTATCAGCCTTGTATAATGTTCATGGGTCTATATTTTGGATCCTACGACTCCATAATAGTGTGAAGAACACAGCTCTGACATTAAATAACCTTACAGTAAGTGCATTTAAATTGGAAGCATAATACTGCAATCAAACACAACTATATGTCATCAATAGAAAACAACGATCTCAGACTTCACATGAGCTGAACCAAATGATCTTCCCAAGAGTTCTGGTTAGTTTGGGTGGTTATTATTTGTGTCCAAGAGCAGTTAGAACAAATTGTAAGGTTACTCCATGAGGTTAACAATGTTTCATGCACACGACGCAAAGGATTGGACCATGGAAAAAATGAACAACATTCTAAGTTAACCTACAACACATTAACTCAATTGAATTCAACATCAAATCCACCTCAGTTTAAATACACAGATTTTTTCTAGCTAGAGCAACAGGCTCATTCTCAAACAATGATAAAATAAACTTTTGATAATATATGTAAAATATAACGTTAATGAGCAACCGTTGTGTCCAGATTCCATATGTCCATGACAACAGAAAATACTACACCCTCCGCTCCAAAATATAAGACCTACTTGACTTTTTTAATAATCCTAAGAAAGCTAAATACGGTAATTAAAATTAATTTTCCTATTTTTTTCCTCTAAAATAGTTTATTTGACCTATAAACTAACACATGATCTATTAATATACAAAATATGTTATAATTAAGGGATCATTTTGCTTTCTTAGGATTCTCCAAAAGAGTCAACTAAGTGTTACCAGTAGTACTATTTTACTTAATTGTTGTCCAATCATTTTACTTTAGCTTAATTGAATTCAGACATAGAGAAATAAACGCAACATTGGTCAAGTAGTCTCAAAGCTCAATTAGTTCGTCTTAACAGAAAAAACACACAAAATCAAATTAAAATTATGAAACAACACAACTAAAACTGGTATGAAAGAGAAAATGCTTGCGTGTCATCACCAAAGGTGTTGATAATTGAACCGAATAGATGACAGTGACAATAGGCCTTTCACTTATGAGCGAATAACTACAACAGGTTTATAAGTGGACGAATGAAAGATTTTAGAGAGAGAGAGAGAGAGCAAAAACCTCCAACGAAGAGTTTGTAAGCGATTCCTCTAGAGAGGGGAGGAGAGAGAAGCGAGAAGCGAGGGGAAGCAGAACGGCGGGAGGCAATGAATCTTGTGAGAGCTGCCATTGCAAAATGGAAATCACAGAGAAAGAGCGGAGACTGGAGAGGAGGAAGAAGAAAACAATGCCTTCCTACTTTACTTGGGCTTCTTTAGTATGGGCTGGGCTTCTTTAGTTGCCTCAATGTTTTTTTTAGCCAAGTAGTATGTTTTTGTTCCCTTAACTTTGGACAAAGTCATGTTTTAGTCCCTTAACTTTGAAAAATGTGTTTTTAATCCCTTAACTTTGAACAAAATGATGTTTTTAGTCCTTTTAAAAAAGTGTAAAGTATGTTTTTGGTCCCTTCACTTTTAAAAGTTACAGGACTAAAACATGACTTTCTCCAAATTTAAGGGACCAAAAACATACTTTGACCCAAATTTGAAAGGACTAAAAACACACTTTTCAAAGTTAAAGGACTAAAAAATTATTTTCTCCAAAATTAAGGACTAAAAACACCCTTTTCAAAGTTAAGGGATCAAAACAAGACTTTCTCCAAAGTTGAGGGACCAAAAACATACTTTAGCCTTTTTTTTATAAACTACTTTTTTTTAAATTATAGGGTAACATATAATCAAATAATGCATAAAATAAGTTATGATTAACTGCTCATTTAGATTATTAAAGTTTTTACGAAAGTCAATTGAATTCTACATTTAACAATGGAGGAAGTATTTAACATTTGAGCTCTAGTTTATATATTATATCAGCATATTTCCTTGCACAGTTATTAAAAAACATGTGTCCATTCTGTGTTCCAATAAATTTATCTTGTACAATCAAATATAATTCATCAGAATATAATGAAATAAAAATACTAAAATATTTTTTAAAATTCTATGGAGTTGTTTAGATAATGGGAACGTTACAATATTAAAGCCACGTTGTGTATCTTTTATGAATAATTTTAAAATGAATTTTCTGTGTTATATTAACAGTTCTTTCCAAAAACCAATCAATTTTTATCAACAATTAAGGACCTATTTGGATTAGTTTTTGAAAAATAGCGTCTAAGGAAAAAATGGTACAAATGACTTTAGAAAACAAATTTTGTTTAAAAGATGAGATTGGTAAAACAAAAGTATTTGGATCATTGTTATGAGAACAGCTTAATTGTGTACAATACCGAACGGGACATAAGTTCAATATGCCTCATTTAATTTCTAAATTTAAGATCACTTTAACTTTTTTATAGAAATTAAAGAAGTCAAATAGAACACTTAATTTTGATGTATTTAATTACATTAATTTTATATCTTTAGTAATCTTTAGGATAAGGAGTAAGAAAGAGAAGGTAAGGACATATTTTTGTTGATTATCTGTAATTATGACATTCTTAAACCCTCACTTTCAAAAGTATGCACATTTTAGCTTATCCAAAACCTAAAATGGGAGAATTTCAATGAAGGACCATTGTAAGCAATTAATTTCAGTGAAGGACCAAGATTTTCTGAAACTTCTCTGCAGGACCAAAGTTTTCTGAAACTTCTATCCAGGACCAAAATTGCTTTGTAGAAAGACTAAAAAGTCCTTGTATTATTTGGTTACATCTAAGCCCAAACTACACACTCTGATCCTACGGTAATCTATCGTCCCTCATGTCTTCTCCTCATGTATTCTGTTAAAATGATTTTTGCACCTTTCGTTTCAATTCACGATGTCTCTAACCAATTGTTGCCATGAGATCTGCACACTAGTTGCCATGAATTTGTCTCTTGTTAACTAGCCCTTCAATTACTTGCTTGACATCACTTTCTAGAAAATTGTTTTTCTGAAACCCAACTCCCAGCTCTCTCTGATAGCTTTGATTTTCGTTCTGATTTATAATAGATCCCCTAGCTTGTGCGAATGACATTTTGAACAAGTAAAAATTGGTTATACATTCTTGCATCATATCTTGAACAAGTAAAATGACATTTTGAATAAGCAAGTATTTAATTGGTTATACATTGTTGCATCAGACATTGAACAAGTAAAATGACATTTTCAACAAGGGAAACCCTCTATTGAACAAATGAAATAACATTTTGAACAAGCAAGTATTTAATTAGTTATACATTGTTGCAACAGACCTTGAACAAGTAAAATGACATTTTCAACAAGGGAAACCCTCTATTAAACAAATGAAATAACAGTTTGAACAAACAAGTATTTAATTGGTTATACATTGTTGTATTAGACCTTGAACAAGTAAAATTACATTTTCAATAAGGGAAACCCACTTTTGAACAAGTAAAATGACATTTTGAACAAACAAATATTTAATTGGTTATACATTCTTGCATTAGACCTTGAACAAGTAAAATAACGTTTTCAACAAGGGAAACCCACTTTTCAACAAGTAAAATGACATTTTGAACAAGCAAGTATTTAATTGGTTATACATTGTTGCATCAGACCTTGAACAAGTAAAATGACGTTTTCAACAAGGGAAACCCACTTTTCAACAAATAAAATGACATTTTGAACAAGCAAGTATTTAATTGGTTAGACATTGTTGCATCAGACCTTGAACAAATAAAATGACTAAAATGACGTTTTCAACAAGGGAAACCCACTTTTCAACAAGTAAAATGACATTTTGAACAAGCAAGTATTTAATTGGTTATACATTGTTGCATCAGATTTTGAACAAGTAAAATGACATTTTGAACAAGGGAAACCCACTTTTGAACATGTAAAATAACATTTTGAACAGACAAGTATTTAAATGGTTATACATTCTTGCATCAGACTTTGAACAAATAAAATGACATTGTTCATACGTGTTCTTTATGAAATTGGCCACATGGTATCTTCCAAATAACATCAAATATAAAAAAATTTCTTTATGAAATTGACCATTTCTCACCTGTTCTTGGTATAATTACATAATAAATATATTCAATACAGTATACAATTGTCCACTAAACACTAATTATAGTATTAAACCAAGTATCTAATAAAAATCATAACACCCATTGAATACAATTTGATCAGATAGTTCATTCTCCCACCCTCTCATTCATTGATTCCAACTCCTTTAAAATAGCTGTCTTGCTTCATTGCTTCATTGATCTTATCATGTGTGGCCTTGATAGCCAACCCACAAAATGATTGTGATCTTATCATTATTTTAAGCAAAGGACACATCCATGCCTCCACAAGACATGATGACAAGAACCACAGGTCCCTTGGAAACATTTGCAACCTCACTGATCAAAAGTTGCTTCTTCCTTGGCAGAAGAATGTTGACTCTATCAAGGCTCTCTGCTTCTATGGCCAAACTTGCTCCCATCAGAAGCATGGTAGCATCAGTAGAGCTGCAATCTTCTTTACATCATCTAGCTCTGCATTGACACATTGCATATTTGATGATCTTGGCATCAAATGGAGGTGAACCTGGACTATTTTTGAGTAGAACAAACTCTACATCAATTTCTAAACTACAATAAAAAATGGGCGAAGGGGCAAAAATAGCCACCGTAATTTTTAAAATGGACAACTTTGGCACCCGTAATTTCGATGGTGCAAATCCGGACATTATAAACCAAAATGGGACAAATCTAGCACTCTTAAACATAGGTGTTAAGTTTGACCGTTAGTTGACTGGGAATGATGATATGACATGATGACGTGGCACCATGAGGCATTATGTGTCACCCCCATGCTGATATGTATATGACATGGTAAAAATGAAAAAAAAATGACATTGCCTCTTTGCCCTACTTATAATCTGATTGTATATTAAATTAATAGAATGAAAAAAAAATGACATTGCCCCTTTGCCCTACTTATAATCTTCTTGCTTCAGCGCACCCCCCTGCAACTTCCCAGTTCCCATAATCATCATTCCCCTATCATATTCCATCTCATAATCTCTGTACTTCTAAAAATTTTATTCATCACTCTCATCAAAGCCTCCATTGCAGAAACTAAATGGAAGACGATGAAATTTGGGAATAAAAAAGAAGATGGACTAGTGATGAAGACTGAGGGAAGCAAAACGTGAGTTTCAATACTGAAAATCGGAGAAGAAGCTCTCCAGCTCAGCTTACAAATTTGGTTATAACCGAATATGTTTTTCCCCTTTTCATTTTCAGATTCATTTCCTTTTTTCAGTTTCTATCTCTCTTGCTTTTCTTCTTCAGTTTCTTTTTTACCCGCCCCTGTAGTCTGCCGCCGTCAAAGGCTCCTAGAAGTCCGACGACCTAGAAGCCCATCACCATCGAAGCCTCTGACTCGGAGAAGAAGAAAATCTCTGAATTGATTTGAGAATTTAGTTAAATATCCAGTCAGATTATAAGTATGACTGGATATACATATCAGATTATACTTATCAGATTAATTTTTTTCATTTTTGCCATGTCATATACATATCAGCATGGGGGTGACACATAATGCCTCATGGTGCCACGTCATCATGTCATATCATCATTCCCAGTCAACTAACGGTCAAACTTAACACCTATGTTTAAGAGTGCTAGATTTGTCCAATTTTGGTTTATAATGTCCGGTTTTGCACCATCGAAATTACAGGTGCCAAAGTTGTCCATTTTGAAAATTACGGTGGCTATTTTTGCCCCTTCGCCCATAAAAAATTGCATAGTTAGCTAAAACACTCAATTCTTTAATCATGATTGATGACATCTTGTGTTGAAGAGTGGATGCACTTCTTTTCCTCCATATTTGCTTTATATTTTATCCTGAATTCAAAACAAACACACAATTCAAACCTTACATTCATTACTTTTTACATTTGAAAATAAATTGAACTTGAAAATAAACATCTTCATGAATAGAATTTTTACATTTATGAAAAGGATACAATATACACAATCATGGCTAAGTAAGATACCTACATCCTCAGTAAAATACCAACGTCATATATAACAACTTATTCTGCATGGATAATTTTTGCTAATATTTTTAAACTTCCATCCCTTTACTCCAAAAGATCCAACATTACTTACAACACTTCTCTCTCTCTCTGTTTTTTTTGTCAACTCACAATAAAACTTTAATTAATCCCTATGACTCATGTGGAGGCAACCATCATAATATTTCCCAAGCTTCGTATTTCAATCTTAGTACAAGTATTACACTTCACTCTTATCCATCTAACAACAGTTCCAGATTCTTGATAGTCATAACATCATTTTAACATTATAAGTCACCTCTGATCAATTAGCTTACAGTGTTTGATTTTTATTTATAATATCTATTTAGCATTGTTACACCTCTTCAACAGGGACCAAACATATCAGCAACACATGCTTTATATAATCAACATTTATTACATATTTACTAAGCTACTTCACCATCCTTAATCCAAATTTCACGGAGCATGTTACTATATGTCCTAAAACAAGTACCAAAGGAAAATCAATATGGAGAGATCAATTAGACTTCCATAGTCCTCTGTTAGTATCCATAACAATGAATAGCAACAAGAGTTGACCTAAATGTCATTCTTAAACACAATTGAAGCTCTCAATTGACATTAATCCTTAAACCAAAATAACATTTGATCAAACAAGAAACTCATGTCACCCAATCATCAATATTATGATTTGGTAAACCCCAAATAGAGAAACTAATATTTTCAGCTTCCAATTAACTGCATATTTCCCAAGCAAACAACAACTTTGTCCCTATATACTCTGTCAATATATACAATACTTGCATTAGAGTCTAAAAAAATCTAAACACTTCTATATTTTGAAAACTTAAGGTGACAACAACCTATATTCTAATTACTTTAATGTGCTGCAAAATAGAATACTAAGAACCAGTTCTCATTTGCTAAAATCAAAGCATTAACAGTTTCAGCACCTCACTCTCCTTCATATGCACCAATAATTGACTGCCAAAATTAATCATTAACATCTTCAAAAGAATTATTACATTTAATAATCTACTTGAATTGAATTATTCCGAAGTCTCTCTTGTAACCTTGAAGTTTTAGTCCTCCAACTATAATCCCTCAAGTAGAAGTTAAAATCATAAATTAAAAATCATAACTTGGCTCATTAAGCAGACATCTTCTATTCAATAACCATATACATAACAATCTCACTAACTTATGAACATGCTATATAATCCTTTCATCATCATAAAACTATGAACTCTTCTTTTCCTTTGCCTTCAAACACAACTAATCCTTCTTGAAATCACTATCCTATCACCAATCTTAAAAAAAACATCAAACTCCACGTCCAAAACAAACAAATAATTTTGGGAAATAAAGCAAAGAGGGAAGAATTATAATCATGGTTGAAGTAAAACCTAATAGTCAAAGTTAAAAAGCATGTTCAAAGACATATATTTCAAACCTTTTTCAACGCTTGTCGGAAAAAGCTTCACTTGGCAGATAATGGTGAATAGTGACCACAACAGAATGCTGAATCTTTATTTGTTGACAAAGAAAAAAAGACGGAGACTTTAAGTCGATTTAGGTGGACGACTAGGTGAGCTCGGTTTGGATAGAGACTTTGGGTGGAGATGAAAGACGCCGTCGATTCTGCTTAGAGGTTGGGTGGGCGTGGATGATTGTGATTTTGGGAATTTGGTGGAGAGTTGGGGGAGGAGATAGGTTGGCAATTGAAAGTTTAGAGTTTGGGAAGAAGGTTAATATGGTCTTTTGACCTTCCAATTTAATTTCACTTTGCCCCCATGGTCCTTAAGTGATGTTTCAGATTCTTTTGGTCCTTCTTTTTAATTAAATGCGTATAGAGTTCCTTATTTGAAATTCTCCCTAAAATTAAGGTATCAAAGCCACAATATCCAATAGAAGTGTTTTTCAGACGGAGTAGCCTGTTAAAGTCATGATTTGGGCACCAAACTATGGTTTCAAAAGCAGTACCGACCAAGCCTAAGATGTTCAGCTATTCTACCTATGAAAATATAGGTTTGGACTCAAATCTGGCACTAGATCCATGCCATTGTTGGCTCCCCCAAACTGCAAAAATTAAGATATCCAAGTACACAAAAACTAACACTAGCGGAAGAGATCATATGCATACATGTAAATATGTAATCAACGCGGATAACGCAGAAATTGATTTACCGAGAAGCTAAAAGATATAAAGATATATAAAGAAAGCATCAGTCAAAATGGCAGAGGAAGAAGTCGAGGCTAAACACCCAATCAATTGATCTCTTGCGTCTGTACCAAAAATACGAAATACCAAAAGGTACAAGGCAAAACTGACGCAAAATCAAAACAACTATTGACATCCCCATCAATTACAGCGCTAGGGGCATGCCTTAACAATTACAAAAACTTAGGATAGACGGAATACATAAGTATACACCAAGAGATTTGTTCCTGCCTATTAAACTTTTATATACAGAACAAGGTCCATATATATGCATTTCTTGACTCCAACTTGAAACCACTCATCAATGGTGAGGCTTTAGCAATGTTTGAAACACCATGTCGATGAATTGATCATCCTGGCAAAGGAAATTCCATTAGAGCAGAAACCAGATTGATAAATCTCATGACACAACTCAACTTGTAGTTATGAAAGCTTGACTAATAAAACAAGATAAACTTGACTTGCAAATATGGAAGTCATTAAATCACTCGGAACCTATTAGTATTAAATGAAATTCAATAACGTAGTTGTGATTAATTTTCCTATCTAAGGACATATGGGTACTTTTTCCTAAAATTTATCCCCATGGGCTTGACAAAAAATCAGCTTCTCTTCTGGTTTCTTTTATTACTGCTCAACAAAAAAATTAGCTGATATATTGATATGTCCAAACAGAAAAATGAAGAATTAAGGATAATAAATAGATGATAAAATCTCAAAAATACCTGAACAAGTGATAAAAGAGCATCACGCACTCTCTCTTTTTTGATGATAGGCTTGTTGGTGGGAGTCGAGGTATTATTTGGGTTGAGAGATAAAGGTGCAATTGGTGGTGGAAATGGTTGAGGCACTGCCATGCCATGGTGGTATGGTTGTGGCTGTGGATGTGGCTGTAGCTGTGGCTGTGGATGTGGTTGATTCAGGAAATTAAGAAAAGCTGCAGAAGGTGCGGATGGAGAGAGATGGGGAGCCAAAAAAGTAGAAGGCTTCAAAAGATTGGCGTTTTGACTGGCCCTGTTGCTTGCATCAGAAGAGTCATGTAGGAAGGCTGGTAGGGAGGAAGCTGAATGAGAAGAAGATAGTACATTCATAGGTGGCGCAGCAGAAAACACACCACTGGGAGCGACATAAGCAACATTTCCAGAATGGTAGGGCTGTCTTAAACTTTCTACATTTGAAGTATAGTTACTGGTAACCTTATCTGTCTGCAAATATTAGATCCATTAACATTTGAGGTCACAAAACTGGACACGGTTAAACTGCAAACATGAGCGCACAGGGCAGGCACAATAGTTAAAGTGACCCATAAGTCTAGCCTGAGTCTAGAGCCACCCAAAACATTATTTCGCTGACCCTCATATCCCCCATAACTTTCCTTTAATAGGTCCGAGGAAGACCAGCGGCTATAACACAATCACAAAGTTATGTTTATGGATTACACATAAACCTTATATTTTTGAGTCATAACTGATATTCTATCTCACAGTATTTCCTAGTAAGCTTGTTTGGAGTTTTAAGTACTGTAGTATTCCAGGCTTCACATATCTAGTTTTTTATGCTATTTGACCAAATCTTTCTAAGGAATTAATGTTTAATAAGCCAAGGAGAAAGTCAACATACAAACTGCTAAGATAGATTCATAATGAATGGTATATGTAAGAAAGAAAAGGAAAAGTTCAAACTAGCATCAAAGACGATTCATCCAAAGGCAGGAAAAAAAGAATGCTGTATGTGCAACTATATTACATACATTGAGGCAGTCTGCAAATGCAGGATCTTCAAGCTCATCAATTGTGAGAGGGGTGGCTGAAGACGACTTTGGATGCTTTTCTGATATATTTGCTACCGGTTCAAGTTCCTCATATTCACTACAGCATTTAACAAAACATGATTTATTGGTCACACATGATACCGCCATAATTACATGAGAATGCAACCAGTCAACTTTTTTTCGTGATGGAAAAATCAGTGGTAAAATATTGGTCAAATTATCTGTTAGTCTCTACAGAATGAAATTTTGTTTTAAAATCACAAAAATTCCATGACAAACTTTTCAACAAATAAGAACCAACTGGAAATTGAGTGAAACCTTGTGAAATAACAGAACAATTTAGATATCTGAGTTTCAAATGTTACTTCACTTTTCTTTTCCTTTTATTTTTTGTTCACGGATAGACAAGGCACCAACAGCAGAAGGGGCTAGTCCATCACAACATGGTTAACCAATGTTTGAATCTCATTTGCAGATGTGCCTGCATTTAATGTCTGAGTTCCTATAATAGGAATGACTCCAATAAGAGGATATCTATGCCTAGCAAAAAAAAAGGTGGATGGGACAGAAGGACGTACGTATACGTCAAATACACAAGACATTGAAGACACACTAAAGAATATCTTGATTATTTATTTTTAGTTTTAAACATATTCTTTGTACCTAAACATAACTTTAATTAAAAATCAAATTAAAATAATTTTTAAATAACGAAAAGTATGGGAGGCTAAATAATTTCCCATTCTCCTGCATAACAAGAATTTCTCTTATCTGGTCATAGAAACATCACAAGATTCAAAAGCCTTTAAAAGAATATTTACCTTCCACCATAAGGCAATTTTGTCTTCGGAGATGCCTTTGCGTGAGCATCGAGTATACTGTTAAAGTTAAACAATTATATAAGCCATTAAGCATGCTGCAACTCAGATGCCTTAATAGGACAAAGACAAAGAAAAGGGATGTTGTAATCCATAAACTATTAACTAGAAGTTCCAGCAAAATATGCAATGAAAAACATCAAAGACTTGACTGAGAACATTATTTTACCTATTAAAGAGATTTGCCACTTCTTCACTTTCATCTGAATTGTAAAACCATATACCATTAACTTCTTGGGCAGCATTCTTATATAACACGTATGGCTTTTTCAGCTCATACTCAAAATCCAATAGATTTTCCACTAGGTTATCTGCCAGAACAAAGTTTGGATAGAAAAAGTGATTTGGCAGAAACAGATAATAAAGAAACAAAATTAAATGTATGCAGATCATAATAGCCTCTATTTTTCCCTACTTGGCAGGTAAAATTATTGTTAACGAGACAATGATAAAATAGCTAAAAAGGCATAACATACAGCAGCAATAAACCCCAAACAAAACCAACCATAAAAGCTTATACCGATATGGAAGGTTGGGAATCAGAGTAGACACTAGAAATTACTTCTTAAGGGTATACTTTTCAAGAAGTTAATGCATGTAATTGTAATTATTTGGAATTTAAAATGGAAATAATAATTATTAAATAGCGGCACGTAAAATTTGCAGAGCAATCAAATGGAGTGTTTTCATTATGCCCAACAGAATTGCACAGAAAATAGGATAACAATGTTCGAGTTCTAAAGTAATGGTAGTAGCACTTGTCAGCAATACACGGTGATTCAAGTTAAATCAGATTTTGTAAAACTAATCTGCTACTTTCCTAAAATTCTCAGTCTTCTTTGAGTAAACACTACTCCTAAGTTGATGCATATTTGGAATCTAAAATTGATATGAAATCAATGATTGTACTAGAGAACATGACTGCGCTTAGTACTTAATTCAGCACAATTGGTGAATTAAACAAGTAAACTTCATACTAGCATTATGAAACATAATGTGAAATATCACAAGCATCAGTAATAAATGAGACTAATCATCCAAATAAATACACACATCAAACCCAAAAATCTCATAATGGCAATCAGCTCAAATACATATGTAAAACTAAACCTGCATTGCGGCGGTTCATAACCACGAACTGAAACTGAGGCTCAGCATTCCTGAACAAAAAAAAATAGCAAAAAAAAAAAAACAATCACAGTGATCCACGGCTACATAAAATCAATCAACAGCATAACTTACAAAAAATAAACAAAACAAAAAGTAAGAGGCAGTATTTATTTTATTTATCACCTCTTGACCACAAAGAGAGATCCTTCAACATCCATACGACTCTACAGCAACCCAAAAATTCAAGCATGAGATAAAATCATTTGAAGGGGTAAAACGGGAAAAGCTGAAATTTTTTAAAAATGGAAGGGAAGAAGGAAGGAACCCATTGGTTGTTATCGATGTTGAAGGAGTAGAAGGAGACATGGGAGGCGGTGAACAAAATCTGGGTGATGAAAGGATCTGTGCGCTGGAGAACAGTGAGGTTGAGCATCTTGGTGCTCTGTTGGTCCAAATTGGGCGTTAATTTCTTGGACTGAGACATCTCTGAGCACTGAGAGAGAAGTAGAGAGTTGGACTTCACTGACCTCCAGCCGCCCACGTCGGCCCCCCACCCCCTCCCCCCTCCCACTTCGGCCCCCCACCCCCCTCGCGAGCTGGAGTGGGGGTGGGGGGCGTGGAGGGAGGAGGTTAGGGGGGGCGGGCTCGAGGGGGGAGGTTGGGGGTGGGGGGGCGGGCTCGAGGGGGGGCGGGCTTGAGGGGGAGGGTGGGGGGGCGGCTGGAGGGGAGGGGGGAGGGTGGGGGGCGGCTGGAGGGGCAGGGGGAGGGTGGTGGGGGCGGCTGGAGGGGAGGGAGGAGGGTGGGGTGGGGGGGGCGGAGGGTGGGGGAGAGGAGGGAGGAGGGTGGGGTGGGGGGTAATTTTTTATTAAGGTTAGGGGCAAAACTGTCTTTTCACTTTTCAAATATATTAATGTGAGGTCCCTTGGGACCCTACATTAATATTTTCAACTTTTGGGACTTTTCCAGTATTAACTCCCTTGTGGGGGACCTCTAATTAATTACCCCAATGTTCTATTTATAGGGTGGATTCTCGGTCAAACCAAATCAATGCGTATTTAACCTTAGCTTTTGTTGGACGGTGCATTAAAAGAAGCTGTTGATAATATCCTGCCGAGATGAAGCAATGGGACGGCTCTTTATCAGAAAACGCATTTGCATTTAAATTTAACTTAACAGAAATTACAAAATGCATATCTTGAAATTAAAAGTGTTCGTATATTCCGGTATACATGCATGATAGCTATTTTTTATGGAGAGCCAGGGCAGACAAGATAACCAAGAGCACAAGAAAAACGACAGCAACGAAGGATGCGACAACAGCTCCACTGGTAGCTTGGCAAAAATCAGTGAACTGATTGCAAATGGCAAGCCAATTAGCGTCCTCATTTCCATTGTGTGCTAAGTATACCATGGCTGCAGATGCTGCCCCACTAGCAGCAGCCAGCGTCAGAAACACCTGCATCAACGCATACATATAATTTATTGACTCACACTTATATAAATTAAGGAAGTAAGATAAGTTAATTAATTATGACATATTAGAAATATTTTTAGATTACCTACTATTAGTTTATAGGTCAAATAAACTAGTTTAAGGAAAAAATTAGGTAAATCAATTTAGAAATAACTTATTTTGTTTTCATTTTTCAAAAAAGTTAACTGGTTCTAATACCGAGGAGTAATGTATATACATGGCAGACTATATACTATATATTAATCAGAGAGAGATGCTAATTAATTATTACGGTGTCAAGGATAATGAGGAGAAGCCTTGGTCCAACAGCATGGGGACGTATAATGGTTACAATAGAGAAAGGTAGAGAAAGAACAAGGTAGCCTCCCACGAATGCCATTGCAATGACGAAAAACCTGCATAATTAATTATATATTTCATGATTAAGAAATTAAAGAGAAGAGTGTGTATGGATCGAATCTAATTAAGAATGACGGTATAATGTGATTACTGGAAAGTAGGGAAGTCATCGTAGCCGGCTTCAAACTGGAAGAACTGAGTGAAGAAAGGAAGGATTTGATCAGCGGTGGCCATGGCGGCTGCAGCACCCAAAGCAGAAGCTATGCCACCCAACCTCAGAATGAAGTCCATTATGGCCATCCCTTTCTTCCATCCTCCTTCACGTGCGGCCACAAGTGCTGGTGCTTTTGCTTTGCCTCCATGGCTTTTCTCTGATGATATTTCGATGGTGGTCGACATTTCTTAGACGACGGACTCCTACAAGAGTTTGGGAATTAATTATTATTGTATGTATAGAGATTGTGTGTAATGCTTGTGATGAAAATGGCTGTGATTGGATCTTATATATGGAGAGAATTGGCAGTGGCGACTCAGAAAAGTCAGCTTATTTTATATTTGATGGGGGGAGTTGTTGTTAAACTCAATCCACTATGAGTCTATGCCCATATCTATTTGAAATATCACCTGATCCATATAGATATGGCAAGACGAGTAGTTATGAAAAAGATTGTCAAACTTGTATGAACGCACTCATACGTAATCAACCATCTCCACCATTTGTTTTATTTTCGATTTAAGCGTGAGAACTGAGGAGTATTGTTTCTTTAAACTAAGTCAATGTCTTCATCGCTTGCTAATTTTTTTGATCAATATCAGTACGACGCTTGCTTGAATCTAAGGTATAAGGTGTTCTATTCCGATCCGAAAACAAAGCAAAGTAAAAACTAAACCACATACACCAAGTATTGACGACGTACCAGCAGGCTATCACACAGCTCTGCTAGGAGGCACCAGATGCAAGTCTCTTTACCTTAATTATAATATCACTTTAATTTGTTAAGAAAAAATTAAGAATATAAAATTGATCATTTTTAGTTGTTATACCCTATAGTTATATTTTTTCCCAAAACTAAATTATTATATTTATAAACTAATTTATATTCCAAATGCACATGACAAATATTACAATTATTTAGTGGTCTAATGTAATTCATTAACCTAAAAAATAAAAGTAAAAGGGGCTTATATATTTGCAGGCGGCCTCAACAAGAGTCCGCCCCCCGGGTGAGGGATCCCTCCTATTTTCTTCCCCCCTATTCCCTCCTATTCCTCCATCTCTACCATTCATTTGATCTAACGGTTGAGAATCAACATATCCCCATACACCCTACTACACCCTATCCCTCTCTTTCTCCTTCTACCTCTCGTCTTCACTCTCCAATTCTCCATGGCCGTTTCACTCTTTTCTTCCCCAACCTCACCACATTCTTCCCCAACCTCACCACAATTGCCGGACACCAACGGCCGCCGGAGACGGCGCCACCGCTTCCTTCCCCAAACTCACCACCATTGCCGGACGCCAACGGCCGCTGGAGACGACGCAGCGGCGACGCCGAACAACAACCACAACTCGCTCCCGGTGAAATCGGTGGCCTTGATCTGATCTCCGCTGCCGTGGTGCAGTCCGATTCGAAATCGGTGGCCGTTCATCCTTTCCAGCGGTTGGAGTCAAGGCCGATGGCATGGGGAAGAAGAAGTGGTGGGACCGAGAACGAGAGAGAGAGAGAGAACGCGCAGGGAGAGAATGAGAGAAGTTAGGGGCGAGTGATTTGGTGTGGTGGTTGAAGGAGAGTATATGAGATTTGGACTTTTAGATCACATGGACGGTGGAGATTGGAGGAATAGGAGGGAATACAGGGGAAGGGAATAGGAGGGGTTCTTTACCCCCCCCCCCCAATAACCGTTAAGTTGACTTTCTGATAAAGTTTAAATTATATATATCCATTTTAGAATATTTATATTTATATTTTTTAAAAACTAATTTACTTTATGAATAAACTTACTTCTAATTAATTATACGTAAAATATGTTAAAACCAAGTAACTAATCAATGTAATTTTTAATCTCCAACTACTATAAAAATTATATAACTTGATTTTATGTTAAAGACTTGAAGGATTACTAAACTTTGGCTATATTGAGTATATCATAATTTTGAGAGGATGCCTTAATATCTATTGGGCATTGCTCGGTTACCAATTTAAATTAGTTCATTCGTGTTGAACATACAGGCTTATTAGTTGCTAATAAAACAGTTAATTTTTAAAAAATTATGAAAACTATATAACTTATTTATAAATTGTCCTGTCTAACATTTTCATGAAACCGGTTTATTTTACTTGTAAACTAAAATGCAATCTATCAATACAAAGTACGTGACCAATTGAATTATTTTCATTCAATAACCTTCTATGTTATAACATGTTACTTTTCTAACTTGTCATATCTAATTAGATTCGTTTAACTTACATTTTAATGACTGACCATTGTGGAAATGTTTGAAAGTAAGTTGGAACCTCTCCGGAGATACGGAGGATTTGGAGCGTAAGGTAAATTTTTTCTATCACGCTTATGGATATCGATTGTTATGACGTATCAGAGAAACAGGATAATATAGAAGTAGTAGCAGAAAAGAAGTGAACGCTGAAAAATAATATTACACATTATAAGCTCAAAAGAAGCCATGTATGGTAGGAATATTACAACATCTTCTTGATAAGTAATGGACGATTGAGCGAGACATCATGTGCAAACATAAGCACGCAACTTGAGAATTTGATAGCCAGAAGAGAAATAAATCGTACACGTACGACATAACATAAGAGAATACAAAGGTAATTAATTTAAGTACGTGTAAGCTGAAAGAGATCACACATATAGTCAGATTATCAATCCTGCTAACGGCTTCTGAGAGCGATGCCAGACATGATAACCATCAAGGCCAAGGCAACAACAGCACCAAAGGCAGACACCACAGCGGAACTAGTGGCCATGCAGAAATCGCCAAATTGGTTGCAGATGGCAATCCAGTTTGTGTCTTGATCACCATTGTGTGCCAAGTATACTATGCCCGCCGATGCAGAAGCACTCGAAGCAGCCAGCGTCAGAAACACCTGCAATATTATCATTCAATTATTATTGCAGTTGCAACATATATAAATATTAGAAACAAAATTCTTCCATCAAATCCTCATATAATACCTATTTTACTGTTTTTCAATGTTAAAAAAACTAAACACGTAGATAATAAGTACTTATTTGTCCAAAATTTTTATACAATTTAATTATATTATTATAGTAGTTTAAGTTTATAGATCGACAACATAATATAACATGATTAAGTAGCTTGATTATTTTGCTAAATCACTATTTTTTAAGAAAAGTCATCAAGATTTTTATTGAAAAATTAGAGCAACATTAATTATTAGAGCAGGAAAATTACGGTGTCTAAGATGAGAAGGAGTAGCCTTGCTCCAAGTGCATGGGGGCGAATAATGGTGACAACAGAAAAAGGCAGTGACAAGACAAGGTATCCACCCACCATTGCCATGGAAATAAGGAAAAACCTGTATCATATACATAGGAAAAGTCGTAATCCATTACTATATTCCCTCATGCGATTAGTTGATTGTTATTGGGAAAAAGAAAGTAATAAAAATGAACATCACGTACTCAAAAGTAGGGAAGCTATCGTAGCTGGCTTCAAACTGGAAGAACTGAGTGAAGAAAGGGAGAACCTGATCGGCGGTTCCCATGGTAGCGGCGGCGGCGAGAGCGGCGGCTATGGCACCTAACCGGAGAATGAAGTCCATTATGGCCAACCCTTTCTTATTGCCTCCTGGCCTTGCGGCCGCCGCTGCAATTCCTACTTTTCCTTTCTCCACGTGGCTCGGCTCTGCCACATTATCTGCGCTGGTTGACATTTTCTTTCTTTCTAAGAGCTATGAATTTAGAAGATGTATGTATATATGAGAAAGAAAGTCTGTGATGTGAAAGGGTGATCAATGGTTGAAACTTATATAGTGGGGATTATGGGGCAGCTTTAAATTAAAGCCTAGGGGAGTTGTTGAGAAAACCACATTCTGATCACTTTGCTGTGTGTGTGTGCTAGTTGTAGTATTCTTTCATTTTTTTTTATTCAAAAGGCGATGGTTAGTCACCCTTAGCTTCGCCATATACCAAATTTTTTAGAGTCACTTTTGATAGTAAAGCAAGTATGGATATCAAATTAAGATCATTCCCAGCTAGCTAATTATATACTTATTCGCCGGGTTTATGTCTATTTTTTCCAGTTTGATTTAAAAGGGCATATATAGTAGTTAGCATGTTGGGTGTGCTAATTCTTCCTTGTACGTACTTTTAAATTACACCAGCTAAGCTACTATTTTAGATGATGCTTATACTCCTTCCCGTCCTAATTACTCTCTTCGCGCCTAAATATAAAATTATTTTCCCTAATTTCATTAGATTAAGGATGCTAGTCAATCTAGTTATTAACACGTGATATTTAATTCACCATTATCATGTATCTTTATCCCACTTTCTTACTTGTTTATTATAGATTATAGATATGCATTATTAAAGTTGATTTAGGAAAAATTGGAAAAAATTAGAAAGTGATCTTATATTTAAAAACAAAATGAAATTTAAAAATGGTTTTATATTTAGAAATGGAGGGAGTATTTGTATCAGAGGAATGGAGGGAGTATAAGGTCATTTTGACTTTTCTATAGAAATTAAGGATAATCACTTTAAAATTTCTATAATTATCATTTTCCCTTAAAATGTATTTACCTTACTAATAATAAATCTTCATTTAGCACAATTATAAGTACAAAACATAGCATGGTCTATTTAACTTCCTTCATCACCACAGAAAAATGTCAAAATAATCTTATATTTAATAAGGGAGTTAATACATATAAGTGTCCCTTACAAACTTTCTTTAATTATATAAATCATTCAACCAAACCACACGCATACACACTTTACGCGCGCATCCTTCCTAATCCAATATCGCAATATGATAATCATTTAGGGTCGCCATATCTTATGAAGAAGTTGCCATGGTGTACTTGTTCAGCAAAAATATTCGTGCTTCCAACCACAGAACAAGTGCATCGGACGAATTATGTGACAAATAATGAGGGATATGGTTTAATTTCCTTGACAAGTTGGGACACTCGCAAATAATTAAGTATCTGGACCTTTGTTTTTCTAAGGATTTGAATGAATCAAATTAACCTGTGAATGGCTATATATAAGCCTGGCTATAACAGTAAATATATTGTGCTAATTGAATAACTAGCTATCAAGTTCTTACAAGATAATAGACAATCCATAACTCACTATTCCGATTCGCTTTAAGATATCCGGGTTACCTTAGATGACTTATTGATATCTATTTTCAAACTAATTCGATCCAAAAATCTTACAGCTCTAATTAGACACTTTATCCTTAATGAAAACCTAGTGTGTCAAAAAAAAAAAGAATTGCAATGCTATGCAATTAAAGTATCGTCAAGGATTAAACTCAAGATCTTGAAAGTGGAGAGATGTTTTACCTCACATTTTCCAACCATCAGGTCACTGATCCCTCAACCAAAAGTAGTGATCGATTGATCAATTAGGCTATCACTACGACTTAAAATTGTATTTTAAACAATGATTCGAACAATTTTTTCTACAGATTCACTTTTTATGTCTATTTATTGTTTTTAATTAGGGTCAAAAAAGTGTTTTTGATACCTCTTCTATTTATTTTATTTATGTTTCAAAATATTTATACCAATGAATTTCATGTTTATCTTCAACCTAACAAACAATCTTTTAGCTCAATTCAAATCAAATTCCACCTCCAGTTCCACCTATGCTTCCATTAAAGTCAATTTCGTTCACCAAACGGGGCAGTTGTGATTTTTCATTTTTGCACCTCTTCAACTGTCGTTTGGTTTTAAGAAGGGAAAATGAAGAAATGTAAAGTGAAAGGGCAAAGATGAAAAGTAAAGGTAACGATGAAAGTAAGTAAAGTTTGTGAGCCCCAGGAAAAGTGTGAGATTGAGAGAGATAAATTACCAAAAAGCCGTTATTTTTCCACATTCACTTTCTTTCCTCCATTTCCTTGTCAACCAAACGGACCCAACACGAAGAAAAGAAAAGAAAACACCCAGCCCAAAAGCCCAATAAAAAATTCATGGAGAGAACGAAGCCGGCCCAATTGAAACCTGCAAAAACAGAAGCTCACCGGAGGAATCATCACGGTGGAGAGCAAAATGTGGGCGAGCGCAGAAGGCGGCGCTCCGGAGGTAACTCTAGAAACTTCCATGGGCTCTTTCACCATTGAGGTAATTCCTTCTTTCTCAAACCCTAACAAACCATCACGCCACGTATTTTGTTAGAATATGCACATACTTATTACGTAATTATGTAAATATGTAATTTTGGGGACAGTTGTACTATAAGCATGCGCCGAGAACCTGCAGAAACTTCATTGAACTCTCCCGTAGAGGCTATTACGATAATGTTAAGTTCCACAGGATCATCAAGGTATCTATCTATCTATTTTTCTCTTATTCTTTGTCACTGGCTTTCGTTATTTAAGATTAAGGAGTAAGTCTTATTTAGATTAATTTTCTGTTTTTTGTGTTGAGTAGGACTTTATAGTGCAAGGTGGAGATCCCACTGGAACTGGAAGAGGAGGAGAGTCCATTTATGGGTACCTTTTTTGTGATTGTTTTTGTTTTCCACTTTAATTATAAGTGTTAGTTGGCTTTCTTTTTTTTTTTGAGAAATTATGGAAGATAATTGAGCTAATAAATCATGGATTATATGTTAGTTTGGAAGATTTTAAGTAAACAAGTTTATAAGGAGATCATTAAGTTTTTTTTAGGTTATCTAGAAAAGTCAACTAGGTCTTGTACCATGTATGTATGAATGGAGGGAGTAATTAGCACTATTGACACTTTTTTAGCTCATACTATCTCCGGTCCTAAATATAAGACCTAGTTGACTTTTTTTTGAAGAGATTAAGGTTGCGAAATAGGTTATTAAATTATGACATATTTGATATATTTTTATATTATCCATTAGTTTATAGGTAAAATAAACTAGTTCAAGGGGAAAAATCAGGTAAATCAATTTATAATTAACTTATTTTGCATTTTTATGATTTTTCAAAAAAAGTTAACTAGGTCTTATATTTAGGACCGGAGGGAGTATTTCGCTTTGAATTACTTTTTTTTTTTGGGTCTATTAGAGCTCCCTCATTGCTGCTTTGCTTATGGTTGGACATTTTTGTTCTGGTTGGCCGTTGAATAGTGGCACTAAAGTATGAACCAATAAGTTGATTATGAAATAATAAGTTGATTATGAGAAGGCTCCCTCATTGCTACTTTGCTTATGGTTGGACATTTTTGTTTTGGTTGGCCGTTGTATAGTGGCACTTAAGTATGAATCAATAAGTTGATTATGAAATAATAAGTTGATTATGAGAAGGGCCGACTTGACTCAATGGTAAGCTCACTTGCCATGGAGTCTGAGGTCGTGGGTTCGAATCAGCCACTTTGCAAAAAATAAGGGTTAGGCTGCCTAGTATATTCCCTTCCCCAGCACCCTCACCAAGTGGGGGGCTAAAACTGGGTTGACCCTTTTTTAATAAGTTGATTATGAATTCATTTAGCATGGAATAATTTATTGTACCGCTCCACTTATTGTTAATCAATCACAGTGCAAAATTTGAAGATGAGATAAAGCAGGAACTGAAGCACACTGGAGCTGGAATCTTATCCATGGCAAACGCTGGTCCAGACACTAATGGTAGTCAGTTCTTCATCACTTTGGCACCATGCCCATCTTTGGACGGTAATGCCATTATCCTATCCTCTTTAACACATGCAAAATTACTTGTGGGCAAATACTTTCAAAATATTATCGAGTTTATTGCACATGTGCACTATTCCCTGTGTGACATTGAGTGCATGCAATTGTGTGGTGCATCCACATTTGTATTTGTGGGATTAGTTGTCTACTAGTAGGATGAAAGATTTAGTTGGAAGGAAAATTATTATCATAAAGATTTATTATTTTTTTTAATGTTGCTGTCTGAATTTGGATGTTAAATGCCAGACAGAAGCAAACGATTTGTATATTTTACAAAACTTTATAGGATCGATTGACAGATGACTGGATGCAATGACAAAGCTTAAAATCTATTGTCTATGGACTGAAGGAGAGGAAAGTTTTCCGCAAGTATGAGCTTTTAGAAACCTATAATTTCACTCCTTCCGGCCTTTGTCCTCAGTGTCACTATTTGGTTTTAGCAATTTCTTGGATTATTTTGATGGTCATTGCATAATTGATAATTTCTTAGTATTTGTCATCGCATCACCATCAACTGAGTGAATAAAAGCAAAAGATAGAACCAGTGGAGAACTGTCTAGTGAAATATTTGACCACTCAAATGTAATCATTTCATTAAGGTAATCATTAGACAGTGCGGCAGGATTTATTCTCATTAGCTGTTATTTTTCCATCATAGATTTGAGAAATCTCTCTAGCAAACTTTTGGCAGTAGATTTGATGTTAATACGTTGAGTGACACATTGACACATTTCGCTGGTTTTCTTGATGATCTCTGTGGGTCAATCTTAAGCTTTTCACAATTGTAAGATATTCTGAACTGTTGATTCTGGTTCATCCAGGTAAACACACCATATTTGGAAGAGTTTGTCGGGGGATGGAAATCATCAAGAGACTTGGCAGTGTCCAAACTGATAACAATGATAGGTATGAAAACTATCCTGCAGAATCTTGATCAAATTCATACACACATATATATACTGCATCCGAAAATTTATGTATTTTTTTACCAGAATCCTAAAATTTATGTATACACACACTCACACACTGCATTCTGCCTTTAGTTTCTTATTCTGATCATAACACTATATTGAGCAGACTAAAAGCACATCTTAGGGTTTCTTAGTCAAATGTTGGGATATCTTGTGGGATGATGATAGTTGAAGTTGTTTTATTTATCCAGTCAATAGTTATAGTTGCTACCACATGCATTGTTATTTTTGCTTTTTCAATTCTTCCTTCTCCTCATCCTCCTTTTCTTTTCTTCCTGTTTTTTAGTTTTTTTTTGTGAGGGCAGGGTGAGTTCTGAGTTATACCATCTCCGTTCATAAATATAAGACTTGTGTACTTAATTTGATTAGATTAAAGATGTTAGTCAAGTTTGTTAAAAACACATGATGTTAATAAGACATCCTAATGGCTAATTACATTCCTTTAGTCCTAACATCCTTCTCTTGCCTGTTTAATATTGAGTAATAATTAGGATATAATAACAATAAGAAAGTCTTATCCTATTACGTGGATCGACTACATAGATTATACGACGTCATTGTGTTCTTTTATTAGAAAAACATGAGAAAAATGAAAAGAAGTCTTATGTTTAGGTGCATACTTCCCCAAATATGGCTTATATTTAGGAATGTGAGAGTATTAGCTTAATCATTGCATTGGTTCAATAAAACTGTCATTGTTGGTACAATATCTGATATTTCCGTTTCTTTTTTGAAGTTTCATTTTTCGCGTGTAGGTTATTGTAAGATGCTGAAAGACCAAAGTGACCAAAGTTCTTGTTTATCAAACTAAAGGCATACATTTTTTTGTGTCATGAGCCTTTCACCACTTTTTACAATCAAAGTCTTATTTGAACCTTTTTCTTTTTGCCCTCGTGGTCTAAAGATTTTATTTGATTATTTCTAATTTTCCCATTTGTGCTGTTGTTAGGCCTATCCATGATGTGAAGATACTAAGGACATCAGTCAAGGATTGATACAAGTTCATTTCCCTGGTATCTGAAAACTGTGGTTCCTACGGTATTATGTGAAAACTGGGGGTTGTGCTTTCATCATGAGTTCCTTGCAAGGGTCGGAAACTGGAATATTATCTAGGGGAACTTCAATTTATCATGGTTTGGTGATAGAGGTTGTATATTTCTAACATTATGCTTGAATTCTGATTTGAGAAGAGCGTGCTGTTAGTAAAAAAATATTTCTTTTCATGGAAGAAGAAATCGGCTATGTGAAATTTTTATCCGTGGTATTATTAGTAAAAAAATTATTAAAAATGATAGACCATCATTGGAACTAATTGGACTTAGTTCAACCCTGTTGACGAAACCCATCTCTTCATCTGTGACTTTCGTTCAATCTTCATGATCCTATTTTTAGTTTTTAACGTCTCGTCAAATCACATTGAGCCTGATATTTGAGCTACATCGGTATTGATCAAAGGCATATCCCTATGAATTTTTTAAAGACGGACAATTTTTTATTTATTTACTGGTATTCAGCAACATTAGCAAACAATTAATCTTATCTGTCTAGTCCCCTCATTGTTAACTGCTTAGTTTGATGTTAAATTTCACGTTTACGCCAACTAGAGTTATCAATCATGTTTTTTTTTTTAATAGAGTTATCAATCACGTTAAGGACTTGATCCTAGAGAAACATGGCAACAAAAATATTACAAATCTTGTATTTTGCCGCTATTGACTTTGTAAAGCAAAATATTCCTTAACCAAATTGTAATTATCTGCATCATAAATGACAAAGAACCTTACCCCAAAGCTAAAATATTACAAAATTTACACTCAGCTAACATATGTAATTCGTGGGGAAGTGTATCGGCTATATGAATATGTTGAATCACCTCATGTAAATCCACTGCAGTCCAAAACCGAATTGATGACTGTAGCCCAACCTTTCCCCAAAAAATTGTCATTCTATGACTGTAACTGGATGCAGTTGTTGCTGCAAGACCTCTCCAGTAGCAAGCAACCACTTCAATATACATCATTTCAACCTGGTAGCACTGCACCTATTCTAACATTTCAACATCCCAGAATCACTGCAAATGATTTTCAGATGGAATATGACTAGAACCCACCTTTCCTTGTTTACTATTGTGATTCAATGACCCCCCATTCTCTTCACAACTGCGGGTATTAAGCTTAGAAGATTGTGATGAATTTAATTCACTGGCCTTCGCAGATCCAGGGCTGCTCTCTCTTGAGTTGGCCATCCTTGTTGGTTCTGATGACTTACTAGAAGTGTCACTCATCACGGCTGATTGCTGCAACAATTCCATACGTTTTAAAGATGGAACGTCTCCTTTACAATATCTGCGCCACATGTTCCTAAATGTTGATTCCAGGCCATGGGCGAAATTCACTCCATCGCAAAGAGGAGACTTGGACATTAGTTCTCGAAGGCTCATCCTCAAATTTTGCAGGGCCGGTATGTCAGATGCCAGCGACAGAGCCAATTGGACATACTCATCTTCATTTCTGGCAACCAAACGTTCCAGACCTACATATTTTGAAATGTGACATTTTCTTTAGATTTTAAAGGAAAAGACAAATAATGGTGCTCAACAAACAACATTTCCCTTTTTTTTTTGTTTTTTTGGGGGGGCGGGTGGTTGGTGAACTAAGCTTCGGTGCACATTCACCAAAAACAATCAAATTGGTTACCTCGAGTGAAAAGGAAGAAAAACAAACCCATTATCTCAAAGTTTAATGAACATGGTTGCAATGCAGGATCACAACAATTTTAAACGGTCAACTAGAAAAACCGTGACATGTCCAAAACCATCATACGCACTACAAAGAACTTATCCTAAACTTTTTTGTTTTCTGTTTTGTCTTTCTACTTGTAGATGGACCAAACAGATTATATACTTACTTAAACACATGGATCAGCAATTCTCAGCAAAAGGAACTTCCAACTGAGATCCGGTGGAGTCCAGACTGTCAACTTAACAAAGTTGAGATGGAATGTGATTTGTGCTGGGAATCACAAATTACCATGAATCAATCTAATCAATCTACTCTGACCAGCAGCATACAGCTTTTCTTTACCCCAAAATGATAAATCTTTAACTTAAGGGTCAAGAAAACATCCCAATAAAACTCATCAAAAGAGGGGGACAGGAGAGGTGCATGGGTACATTATGCGTCTGAAATTTTAGTTAAGAATCAAGAAAATAATTTCTTATCTATGATCTGCATTACCGGGAGATTTAATATATCAAACTAATTCTTGAACATGGAACCTCCACCAGCATTAGAAAATGCTACCTTAAGCTTGATTGAAAATATTCAAAATGCAAAAACGCAACAAAGAAAGAAACAAAAATGAGTTTCTTACCAACTTTGCTAAGAAGGCTAACACCGACATTATGTGCATGTACAGAACCAGCCATAGTAACGCATGGAACTCCCATGTATAAAGATTCACATGTTGTAGTTGTTCCAGCATAAGGAAATGTGTCCAAACTACACATAAACATAACATCGTTAACTTTTTAAAAGTGAATAAAAATAAGGGTATAGGGCAAGCTATATATCGCATACATATGATAGTATTCACAACATTTAAAAATAAGAATCATTACAAGTGAATAATAAGGTATAAAAAGATATTACCTGATATCCATCAGAGAATATGCTTGCATATGGTCATGGTTAAGAAGAATTAGGGGTAGAAGATCAACACATAGTGGTTCAACACCTAATTGCTCCAACGTTGAGAGAAATCTCTGTCTTACACTATCACAACAAAATGGTTTACATTTTACCACAAGACGTGAATTTGGAACTTGACGTAATATCCTTGCCCAAACTTGCAATACTTTAGGTGTAATCTGGTGATATGAAACAAAAAAAATCCCAGAAGTGAGGGGATACTTCTCCAAGAGCATGCACTTAGTAACAAAGAAAACAGGTTTAACATATATAACTCAAACACTACCTTAGCAAGATTGTTAAAGCTACCAAACGTAACGAAGCCATTAGAAAGAGCAGGAGTAGGACAAACAGGTCCAGCTTCAAGCGAAGGTGTGTAACAAAGAAAAGATTCTGGTAATCGAACTAACTCCTCAACATGCCTGTAATTCGAGAAAGTACTATGAATAAAAATACTAACCAAAATCTCGGTGAGAAAGTGATATCATACAGAACTATGGTCAGAAAATACAGAAGTTCCAGAAGAGATCTACTTCTGCTTTGTTTCAGGAGGGTCTGCCAGTGAATCAGTTATTCTATAATCAATTGAAGGTAAACCAGTTGTATTGGGATAACCAATCCATGTCACCTACAAGTCAAGCAATACGAGTGGTAAAGGTAAAATTAATAAACAATCAAATGAAATGATTGCACACGTGCATTGTTATCAACCAAAGAACATTTTAGGTAACATGTTAAAAGTTTAGCACTTCGTTTTAAGAGAAAGAAAATATTTTAATAACTAGTTTAAGGTTCAGAACTGAATCACTCTACAGAATTTCTTCTCAAAGTCATATAAAAATGTGTCATAAATTCTTGATCAACCAACTCCTTAATTCAAATTACAATGAGTAAGCCACAGTAATTCAGATTTCAGAACAACGTCTACGATCTACTAAGATTAAATAAAAACTGAAACACCAACAGATAAATGAGAAAAATATGGTAAGCTATACACCGGGATAAGAATAAAAGTAAGCTCTAAACAAAAGCAACGTTCAAGATGATAAGACATTCTCCAGTCTCAACACACCTGAACTGGTGCGGGCCGACATGCCATCATCCCCAACTTGTTATTTGCAGTGTGACCAGTGAGTTCTACCAGAATGTCAACCTGGTCTTCTCTGACCATGTAGGCAACTCTCTTTTCTTCAATTCCATATATATCTCTCCAAATCCCACCCTTCTGTACAACTTTCTCTCTAAATTTTATTGTTTTAGCATCTGCCTGCAGGACCGAATAAAAAAATATCTATAATGCAATGGTTTGTAATGTATATCAAGACATTAAAGAGAAGCATACAGGCAATCATAACTTAAGCCTGCAGCACACAATATTATATTTATGTCAATTGCAATGACCAGGAGTTACTAAAGAACCAAAAGGGTCAACCCAAATCTAAGGGTGCTGGAGAGGGGAATATAATAGGCATCATTACCCCTGCTTGATGCAGTGAGCTGATTCCATGACCTCAGACCCTATGGCAAGTGAGCTCACCATTGAGCCAAGTCAGCTTTTCACAAACAAATCAAATGCAACATAAAATATTCAAAACTAGCCTTTTAATTTACTGGGAAAAACATACAATGATAGTGTACCTTGACAACTGCCGAATAAACTATGACTTTATAATTGGTGTAGTCATGATAGATAAGGGGAGCCTCTATAAAGTAAGACACGGAATGGGTAAAATAATCAGGAGATACATATCCTATGACCAGAGGTCGATCAGGATCTTTAGGGTTATCCCATGTTGAGTACGGTGTATATAATCTCATGAAGCGCTTGCCCCAGTCCCTGCATAAAAACATTTTATTAGCCAAAGCTTTAATGTAACTTATTTCTAAACTACAAAACACATTATACAGTAATAAACTCCACAGAAAACAGAAAAAAATGCATAGTTAAAGCTAACATTGCTACCAAATATGGCAAACTATTTAACAGCTTTATTCATCTACTATCAAGACCAAAAGGGCAGCCCAATACAAAAGGCCACCGCTAAGTAGCGTCTAGAGATGGTCAGATAGACATAGCCTTATCCCCACAAGCGAATAGGTTGTTTCCAGGAATTCAACCAGTGACCTCTTAGTCACATGGCAATAACCTTTATCATTGCTCCAAGGCACACCTTCTCAACTATTATCAAGATTATTCAAGGAAATTACTTTCATATATGCAAACATAAGAAAAGCTTAGCATACAAACCCCAAAATGGCCACTAACATAAAAGTTCTCTCATATCAAAACCATAGCAAGCAAGTTTAGAGTAAACATTACTGTGGCTAAAAGCTAGACATTCTAGGGTAAAGGAGTTGGCAACTGCCAGCCAATAAACTTTCATCTAACTGATGTACACCATCAAAGGCTCCAATTCCTAAGCTCAAATCTTTATTTTCTTCCAAATTCAAGCCAGCTCTCACTGCCATAGAAAAACGATTCGGTTTCCTTTTATTTTCTTTTATTCCATATTATTATAACCCCAGATGATATGCAAATTATCCCTATCTCCCCTAACATGAAGGTGGTAAATATCATTCAGGCAATAAGCTGTAGTCTTTCTTTCATTGCCTAGGGAAATTATATTCTTAATCATTCAATTGACAAAACACAATGAAATTGATTAAAAACTTTATAATGATATTCATAAAATTTAAAATATGAATTTTTCAATCAAAAATCAAAACTGAATAAGAAATTCAAAGGAAGTTGCAACCTGTGGGCTTCAAAAAGTTTATCATCATGGCCTTCATCTATGTAATTCATTGCAAGCAATCGATTCTGCACATCACAATAAGATACCAATAAAAAATCAAGATCACAAGTTTTTTTCATAAGCATGTAAAAATAATTGGAATGAATAAAAGGATACAAATACAACAACAACAACAACATCAAAGCTTCTCCCAGCTTAATTGGGTTCGGCTACATGAATCACATAACGTCATTGTACTTAATCAATAGTCATGTTTGACGTTATTTTATTGACCAAAAGATCTCGTTAGATAAGTTCGTTAAGTGTTCTCTTTCGTTTCCCTCTCCCTCTTTTGGGGGGAACAAAAGGAAACAAATATATGAATTAAAAATATATGAATTAAAAAATAAGTCATCAATATCCAATTGAACTACCCTCATTAAAATGCCAACTTTTTTTTACCAGAACTAACATGCCAACTCATAAACCCTTACATTTTCCAACACAAACTGGGAAAACAAATAAACTGGTAAAAAGAAGTGTAGTTTTCTTCTTGAACTTTCTATGATAACGTAGGATTATTAGCCATGATAATTGTATGGTCAACAAAGCATTTATTATGTAACAGACAGGAGAGATAAATTTTGAACAAACCACCAAGGAATTGCAAGGTAGAAACCGAATTCAAAAAAACGAGAAACCACACCACAAACTCACAGCAGGCTTGTTCTTGATATGCCCACTGTAATCCAATTATGTATTACCATAACAACATTCAAGCAGCCAGCATACACTTTCATATGAAACTCCAGGTCATATAGATGTATGAACCTAATTTAAAGGACTCAGCAAGAACAATCTATCAATATATTCCTCAACAATGCACCATACCTGGCCAGCATTTCGAGAGTCGGGATCTATCTTAAGACATTGCTCATAAGCGTTAACAGCCAGAGTGATATCACCGATATCCCTATAAAGAACTCCTACATTCCAAGAAAACAGAAGATGATACCTCAGAATATACCCCATTTTCTAATTATAAAATACAGATAAAGAAGACACCACAAAAACCTATAAGACCTTTCACAGGAGACAAAGAAAGCTTCCAGAAATCTTGATTACAAGAACATAAGCAAAAAATTCACAATCTTTTTTCACAATTGCTTCTGCACGAAACTTCTGGGAATGCAAAACTAATTATCACTATCCTACCTTATAGGAATTCAAAGCCCAATGCTGTCACTTTACATAGCACTGACTGCATGGGAGAAATCCCATCACAAAAGAGGCTCAAAAGAGTACATTGTATGCCACGTGGCATCCTACAAGGCATTCATTCAACGGGCCCCCTAAGTAATTCATTTTATTTTTTTTTTCCAGCATAATTTCATCATTTAAAATAATTTTTAGGATTTAATACTTTCCAGATGATTGGAAAGACCTTTTAGATATTTTGAATTGTCCAAATAAAAAAATAAATTTATGAATAGATTGATCTCTTGTGTGCCATCCATATAATGTGGGATCTAATAACCAATTCCTTAAGGATCCAAATTATCTTATCAATAACTTTGTTCTGGTGTTTGTAGGCATGACTTTTGAGTGTATTTCCTAGGGTCTATAGATGGATACCTAGAGGATTCTGTACCAGTTGCCTTTATCAGCATCAATAAAATCACATATGATTCATGGGCCTTTTAACCAGTTTGTCTATTCGTCTTTAGGTTAGCTATCTTAATCTTAATATAGCAAGTTAAAAGACTTCTATCAAACAATTTACTGACCAAAGAGAAAGCAGACAAAATTCCCTTTAACCATTTTGGCAAATTTTGAAGGTTACATGAGCACAAGCCATCAAAAGGTTCAAAAACAATATGTTAAAGGATGGAGATATCAAAATCATTAAATAAGCTCACAAGTTGTATAAGTTTTATCAAAAACAATATAGATTGATCTCCTTGTAAAGATTTATTATGATATGCCAAATATGAAGCAGCATAACATTAAGTAAGGCAACCACAACTACCATACGGAAAGAAAATGTGAGAAAGTTCAAAGAGACCTAAATTATTGTATGCTTCTGCATATGTTGGATTTGCAATGATAGCTTTCTCTATCATGTTTGCAGCAGCATCAATTTTACCCTGAAGGAGTGAAAGAAGACAATAAGCTATTAACATCACACTTTTATCAATTCTAAATTCATAACTTGATCCATGCTTAACCTGGACAGTATAGACAACGCCAAGATTGTTCAATGATTGTGAAAAATTAGGTTTAATTGACAAAGCAAGCTGCAAGACAACAAAAATGAATGTGATGTAACAATATCCAAATACACTCAATTAGAAGAGTGAAAAAAAAGAAGGGTCAACCCAGTTCGATCCCTACTTGGTGAGGGTGTTAGGGAAAGGAAAATACTAGGTGGCCTTACCTATGTTTTTTTTGCAGAGAGGCTGATTCAAACCCACGACCTCAGACACCACGGCAAGCAAGCTTACCGCTGAGCCAAGTCGGCCCTTCGATTAGAAGAGTGAAATTAAAGAAAAATAAATGATTGTCATTATTACCTGGTAACACTCAACAGCTTTATCAAGGTTGTCTTTATCTTTATATATGACCCCAAGATTGTTACATGCTTCCGCACAATGAGGATTGAAGTGAAAAGCAAGTTCATAAAATACAATCGCCTGACCGATAATTTTAAAATCAAAGTGGTCAGTACATGATGATTTGTGGGTATATAGATCTAGAAATATACACTCACCATGTCAAACTTTAGCATCTCACCATAAGCAACCCCAAGATTATACATAGCATCAGCATAATGCCAATTATAATACAAGGCTTTCTTATAATACGCAACACCTTGACTGATGTCCCCTTCCAATTTAACCTACATATAAAACCATGTCAAAAATCAGACCTAAAAATTGAAAAATGATCTTTGATTCTCTATGAAGCAAAATAAAAGGGATTCGAAGGTGACATGATATATCATGATTACATCATTGCACAAACAACGACATCAATTGCCAAGCCAGACTGTTGGACTTTGGTGGCCATCAAGGTTATCTGTTTGGATTGTCTCTCACAGAATAGCTTTGGAAGAAAAGTAATAAAAAATGATTATAGATAATAAATTTTGTTAAATGGCTTATAAAAGACGAAAAATGGCTTCCGGAACCATGCCTTTCTTGTACAAAAAATAAATATTGGAGAAAAAAATAGCTTGGATGGCTCATTGCGAAACCATGATTTTGGTGGAAAAATTGACTGTGAGAAGCCAAACCACCCCCAACAACCCCCCCCCCCCCCAAAAAAAAAGAGAAAAAGAAATATTGCATGAACAGTATATATTTGAGGCAAAAAAAAAAAAAGGCAAACATCCACATGAAAACTTCCTTATTGTTCAAACCAAATTATTTAACTTCCACAGCTCTGACCTAATATATTCAAGATGAATTGCACCTAGCAATATGTAACAAACTTACAATAATCTAGTTGGTAATTAAAGTATGTCGACAAGCATAAGGCAAAAAAAGGAAAGAAAAGAACCCACACAAAAAGAAAATTACATTAAGGACTCAATATATCAGGCAGCAAGGTAAAATCAGGAAGATAAGGGCAAGAAAAATAAATTAAAGTTAGATGGGATCCATGTACTTGCCTTGGTTCCCAAATCAGTCAAGGCTATGGCCATATTATTCTTCGCAATCTCAAAGTTAGGTGAAACAGCTAAGCACCTGACACAGATCATCAACAAAAGATGTATCAAAACAGTATAAGGCAATTCACTGAATGAATGAATGAAATTATAGACACGAATTGAGTCAGAAAGGTGTGAGTTCTAGCTTGGCTGTTAGACTACCTCTCATAGCAAGCAATCGCTGCCTCCAAATCACCGCGATTCTTATAAATCACACCCATATTGCAATATGCTTCTGCATACATTGGCCTCTCTGATGCAGCCTTCTCATAGAAACCAAGGGCCATGTCATATTGCATCATTTCAGAATAAACGACGCCAAGGTTGTAATATGCAGGCTGCAAGAATGGAGAACAGAAGAATAAGCAATTAATTTCATGTAGAATGAATGTTAAATGAGGAAGCGATTCATTATGGAAGCGATGCATTGAAAGAGAGAGGATTACAGCATAGTGAGGATCTATTTTGAGAGCATCATAATATTTTTGAATGCCCTCTTGAGTGTTTCCTGCAAGCTTTATGTTGGTACCAATATCTGTTAAGACAATGGCAAGGCATTCCGAAGCTGCTTTGTATGAAGGGTCTGCTTGTAGAGCCTTCTGATACGACTGTTCCACATAATGTCAATCAGTTCGAATAATGAGTCCAAGCAACTCGTCAAATAACTACTTAGAAAACTAGCAAGGCAGATATCCAATGAGAAGTTGTGCAATATGTGGATAAGAAAATGTAAACAGATAATATTTAAAAATATTGGGGATTAAACAGATTAGGGTAAGTTTGGCAACTTCATTATGAGTTTAGCATCAAGAATATTTAAGCAACCATATTAAAATCAGTTCCATATGACTAACATTCAAAGTACATGATAAGTTGATGGGGCATTCATGTAGGCCACTAATTCGTACAAGGTGATATAAGGCTATAGAAGCCAGGGGACCCAATGTACATTCTCATCATCTTTTGTCTTCAAGTAGCACTAAAACTTCAATTTCCTAAAAACCATGTCATGCTTACCATGAAGTTACTAGAACTTTGCACCCTAAACTAACAAGTGCAAGTGTGAGGCAAATTCAGAATCTAATCATATATGCAGGACTAAATTTGAATTAGGTGCTTTACTGACTCAACCCTGGTACAATAAAAAAGGAAAAAATGAAATCACCGAAATAAATTTGCATTCACCAATGTTAAGACTGGCTTCAATGAGAACAGAAAAATATAGAGGGAGATAAACACTCGTCATCATCTATCAATCACTTTCACATGTGCAGTAAAAATGTCATTTTACCAAGGGAAAACCACCATAGACATACCTCAGCAGCCTCCATCAAACGACCCTCTTCTTTGTACAAAATACCACAATGCGTGAGAGCACAAGCATTTTGAGGATCCAACTTGATAGCCTCAGAAAAACTATCAAAAGCAGCCCTGCCCATGTTCTGCATTTGCAGGCATATTCCTTTTCCAATCAAAGCCTCAACATTGCCACTATCACTCTCCAGGACACGATCATACAGAACAAGCGCATCACCAAACTTGTTCCTCGAACGTAAAATATTGGCATACGCAAGATTATCCTTCCCATCACCCCCACCATTCACCGGATCACTATCCCCACCAGAACCACCACCACCACCACTAACAGAAGGTTGTTCCCCTTTCAAGAAACCATTCTCTCCACTAAATTCCTTCCCTTTCCCATTCCCTGCACCGTTTTCCATGGACACCATTCGAAACAACTACAGCATCACCTTCCTAAATCAATCAGTTAATTTATCAAGCAACACTTATCACACGCCTAGATGCTTTTGCAATACAGTCAAAATCAATCAATCAATTTAACAACATGTAGACAATAATTCAATCACACAGTACAGGAAGAATGAAAAGGGCAGTGTGAAGCAACATAGAATTAAAATTGATCGCAAATTGAGTTTATTTAGTGAAACCCTAAAAGTAACTGCAAGTTATACTAAGAAGTCAAGAGAATTAATAAAAGGCGAAAAATAAGGCATGAAATTAGGGCTTGGAAGCTTACACAATCTAAGTTGAAGCGTGTTTGTTGGAGTGGTGCAGTGAAACGCAGAGCATAGTGTAAATGGGAGAAAAATTGAAGCTTGAAGTGAAATTTGTATTTGTATTTCAATTCATAAAACACATCACAAGTAAAAAAAAAAAAAAAACCGTGCGATGATTACAAGGTTGGGGGAAAAGGAAAAGCTTTAGGATTGATTTTGTAACCTCCCTCTTCTCTCTTTCACTGCTACATACATTACCGTTTTTGACAATTCCAGGGCCGCTGATTTTCTTGAAAAGACATCATAGGGTTTTGTTTTGTTTTTTTTTAATGAAAATGAATGAATAAATGTTTTGTGAAAAAACAAAACTTTTTCCCCTCTTTTTTGGGCCCAAGCTTTTCCTTTCCTTTTCAGGATCATGCTTCTTTCTTTATTTTATTTCAAAATGAAAAACGCTTTTTTGTTCCTAGATTATACCAGTTTTTTCCCTAGATTGTAGTTTAAATCGATATTAATAAACTAAGGGCCGTTTGGTTCAATTGCATGAGAGTTTTAAAGTGCAGTGCAATGCAATGTAATGTAATGGATGGTAATGCAATATTTATTACCATGTGTATATTTGATAAGTTTGAAAAGTGATGGGATTGCAATCATTATTTTAAATATAGAGAATTATGCAATTGCTATTTTGCCCCTTTCCTAAAAAAATCCATGTGCTCTCTTCTATTTTGTTTTGGCTTTATGTATCTTCTTTCAAACTATTTGTCTCTTCTCCCCTTTTCCTCCTTAGCATTAGGTGCCAAACGAAATAATTCATTTGAAATTCCTATCATCTTTTTACCATACTCACCAAATACTTCTCGTACAAAAAAAAATAAGATACAATCATTCAATTTCACAATTTTGGGCTGTTATTGATGCATGAAATTATAATTTCACAATTTTGATTAAAATGAGGAGAAGTTGGGAAGCATTGGGGACACAGGACTAATACACTGTCATTCATGTGAGGGTTTCAATCAGATTTGAAGTTGAGAAAAGACGGCTTTAGATGGAATTGAAAAATGGTGAAAGGAGAGAAGTTAAGTGTGATAGAGATGCATAGAGGAGGGAGAGAAGTTGAAGTAGGTCAAAGTAAGGAGAGAGGGGGAGGGAGGGAGGAGGTAGATGTAAAGAAGAGAGATGATATTGATTTAAATTGAGGGTATTTAATGTCTTTTAATTTTAGTTAATGAGGGCAAAATAGACTTTTGAAGAATTACAATGGATGGTAATGCACATTCATAGGGGAGCTATGAATGTTGATTACCAATTTTTTTGGTAATTATCATTGCAATTGTAATCCATATTACCACACTAAAGAGCAACGAAACACTACATTTATGACAATGTAATCTTGATTATCATTGCAGACATGCAATATTTTTGAACCAAATGGGCCCTAAGTTCTCCTTTTGACACCTAGTTAGGTTTTTTATATTTTAATATATATACTTTATCCGGTTCTAATTATGAGATCACTTTGACTTTATGGGGGAAATTAAGGAAACAAAATTGATATCTCTACTTTGTCTATAGTTAATTTTTTCTTCAAAATTAATTTATTCTACTTATTATAAACTAACATGTCGTCCAATCATATCTGACATATGCTATGAGTATAATTTAGCGAAATAACTTTCTTCTTTTTTTAGGTAAGAAAACTTTCTTCTTTAATTTCCAAAAAAATAAAATATTTGGGGTGGTATAATTAATACATGTAATTGGATATATATAATTTATTTAGTTTAATTAATTAAATTACTTTAGAGAAATATCAAAATAAAAATATTAGAAAGTTATTGATTTAATTCCCTTTGATTTGTCAAAAAATTCAGATGGCTATTGTATTAGGGACCCACCAGAATATCTTTCTATTACTCCTTTTTTTCCTAATTATAAAACCGATTTAACCTTTTTAAACAAATTAAAAATGTAAAATTAATCAGTTTAAATTGTTAAGAATTATTTTTTACTAATTAATACTAATTATAAATCAATGTATGATATATTTATATATGACATATGTTATAATTTATTGGTTTGATTTCTTTCTTTAGTTTCCAAAAAAATGTTAAAAACTTCTTATCTTTGGGGCCATATGGAGATAACCGTTTGACATCCGATGTCTTGATTGCGATACAGTAAAAAAAAATGTCTTGATTGCATTTATTGTTGATCCTAACATCATTAATTACCTCAGCGGTGGGCTGCTCCAATTGACATCAATATATCCCTTGAAAGTTCAATCTAGCCACTTTTATCTTTCACACTTGAAACCAATTCTTTATGTGGGTTGTATAAAGTTATTTTAACCTGAACCATAGGAAATATTTTGTAAAACTAATTTTAGGACATTTAGCTTTCACACTGGACTGTGCTAGAATGTGTTTTGTTTGCAACTTTGCATTGAAGACTTTTGGTTGAATTGTTTTCCTACTCTTCTTGACACTATCTTCCATTTTCCCATCTTCCAATGCTCACCACTCTCTCCATAGTCGTCTTCACCATTCTCTCTTCTACACCTTCACTCTCCCATTTCTTCACCCTCAACACCGCCCCTCCCTTCCTCATCTTCATCACCCTTTCTTCATCAAACTCACTTTCTATTTCTGTTCCCTCCCTCTCACCCTTCTCGCCTTCTCTTCACCCTCTCACCTCCGGCAACATGAGCGACCCAGAACCCGATTCAAAGGTGAGCATTTCCTATTCGCTTTTTTCCTTCTCGTGAGGACCCAAGTTGGTGTTTGGGATTTCGAAACAAGTGTATATATCTATATTCTTGGTTTTCCTAAAATAATTTGAGTGTTGATTGGGGTTTTGATTCAGCACCCCAAATATGTATGAATATGGGTGCCTCTATTTCCGACGGGTTTAGAGGTAATCAGGACCAATGCTTTCATTTGACTTATGTAGGAACTCATTAGTGTTAGATTCTACCCATACATATTTATTTGATAAAATAAACACCACACTCACACATGAGAATAGCATCTTGAAGGGTTTCATTGGAACTCTGTTTACCCATCTACAATTTTTTGTTAGTCCTCCAGAAGAGGATGTTCAATGGGCTGCTTTTGTAGTCTTCGAGGCCTTTCTTACTATGTTCTTACTCATAGAGGAAGTAGCAATTCATTTTTTGTTTAGTTTTTCCCATTTAAATCTTGCACTTTTTTGTCATTAGAAGCAGATTAATTTTCTCCCCTCTGATAGATGCATATATGTTTTTTTTATTTCAGGTTGGTTTGAAGGATCATGATTTGACATAGAGATTGTGTTTGGAGGTTGAGAGGCTTTGGCTTAGTGCTGTGATTATGGGGAGTCGTGGTTTTGGTGCTGTTCATCGTGGCAGTGATGGGAAGCTGGTGAGTGTTAATGATTATTGTGTTCATCATTGTGTTTGTCCGGTTGTTGTTGTTGTTGTTAGTGATTATTTCAATTTGTTTATATATTCATGATAATTTTGGGCTGGAGACAAGTTTGCTCTTTTCAATCTGAGTATGATTAGTGAAAGGAAGAGACTTGAATTGCTTTATTGAGTTTCTAAATAAGTTTATCCTGAATTGAAAGGTAATGGTGTTTATTGAAAAAATGAATTATTAATCTGAGTCTTTGAGATTTCTCTAATGGTTTAATAAATCATCTTTCACCTCTCTTAGTATGGTTGTGGTGAGTCCTATGTCTACCATTCTATCAAGATTCAGTTCTGTGATATGCATATGCATATGAAGCAATGCTTGGTTGCTTATCCATATGTAGCTATACTTTTCCCCTTTTTCTTCTTGATATGTCATATGAAGCTAGACATTTATAGTACAATTTTCTTTCTCTTTTTTGTTTCTTGCATACTTCTTTTTTTCTTTCTCATTTTTTGGCATTCGTTGACTGATTAGGATATTTGAAGTTCAATGTATCACTTATTGAGCAGTAATATTCTCTTTTTTGCAGCAAAATACCTCTAATCCATGCTTCCTTTCACTTCTAATAAATGAGCCCTTACAGGTTATAGCAGCTGGAAGTAAGCAAGAAAATAAAGAACAACAATAGGGCAATCGATAGGTCTTTTTTGTTCCCATTTATAGAAGTATCTGTCTGTGGGAGTATTTTATCCTGTATGCAGGTGGTGAATTCACATAGCCAAAACTAGGACAATTACATCATTAAAAGGTTGGAATTGCCTAATTTTAGGTCCTTTATGGAACATATTATGTTCATTTAAGTGGCTTAGACTATAAATAAGGAATCAGGTTGATAGAAATACTGCTCATTGTTTTTAGACTTTTCAATTGAATGTTAATCTTGACAGGACTTTGGATGTAGGACCTGAAAACAAATCAATTAGACAATAATATATGGAGTTGCCTCCCACCGCCTAATCATCCTGTTGAGAGCTCATTCTTTTTTCTCTGTTTTTGATCATAATGGAGATGTCTGTCTCTCATTTCCATATTTTTACTTTGGAACCTTAATATACATCCTACCCATCATTTCAACTGTCATTCAAATAATTTTTGGTTGATTTTTATTTAAATAACTTAAGAAGCATGAGCATAAGACTGAGGCAAGAATTCCATAACTCACATATAGTGAGTGCAGATCCATTAAATCAAATATCAAAATTAAAATTGAGAAAGAATACAAGTGAAAGGAGGAGGTGAGAATGGCCTAAACCCTTTGATTGATTGCTTTTAAAATCATAAACAAAATAGAAATATTGGATCTTTAATTGTACATTTAATTGCTTCTTACCTCCCATTTTTGTTGACTAATTATCTATTGGTCTTTATTTTATTATCTTGATGAATTTGTTCTGTGGAGTGAGAGCATTGCTGATGGTTATAGAGTTGTAAGGATGGTTAGTAACATTCATCTTAATGTGGATGCTTTTCATGGTGATAAAGGCCTGAGGGTGTTCTAAATGAATGTTCTCTATATACACACATTGCTACATTGATTTATTTGTTTATATTACTACTGGGTTTAAATGGACAATTTTTTGAGATGTCATTATTATGGCATCACTCTTGCAGGAACTTTGTTTAGTGAATTGGGACTGAGTCCTGCTAACAACAATATCTGATATTGAGATAGGTGGTGATGAGTTCTGCATATAACTTATTTTAGTATTAAAAGAACTTTTGTAATATGTAATTGGTTGTTATATGCAGGTGGATGATATTGATATCAAAGAAATGACTCTGCTGAAAGTTCATGGATATGATAAACCAGTAGAGTTTAGAGTTTTAACAAAATTTGCTTATTCTATGGAAGGGACCTTGGTGAAACTGTTGTGGCACAACTCAAATAGAGACCATGCTTGGTGACACTACTTCTGCTACTCATCTTGATGATGACCAGGTTGCAAAACACCAGAAATATAATAATCATGTAGAAACATGTACTAATAATAATGTAGAAACAATGTGATATCAATGAGTACATTAGTATTGTATTCTTAATGATGACATTCTTTATCTATGATGTTAGTCATGTGTGTAATATGTACTACCACTTACGAGGCATTTCATTTATAAACGTATATGCGCCTTAATTGGTCATGTTTTAATATTAAAAGCCATAATAGAAGGCATTTCTTGAACTATTACATCAGTGAGTCTTGGAAAATATGTTTTATGGTTTCCATATACTATTGGAATTTGGAAGAATTATCATTGACGCGGGAATCAAAATCATTAATAAGATCAAGAATAAATATATTGTTGCATTAACCGTTCATGTAGTTTGTGGGTCATAAAGTGTTTCATGAGTTAGAATTAATTAATATACATGCCCCTTCATCAATTAGAGTTAGTTCCTGGGCAAACTAAACATCCTCCTTATATTCAAATTTCAAAGTGCAAAACAAATTGATGATTACAAAACTAATTACCTGACTAATTAGTTGCCTATAAACAGCTCAACATTGATATATTCATGCTGCACATTTTTGCAGGGGTAGGACAAATAGAAGGGTCAAGAAATAGAGTTTGAATCTTTTGTTTATATACACGTGAGTGTTCAATTGTTGACCAAATCAAAATATTACATTCAATCTAAATTGATATTTTCTTTTGAAAATTGATTGTCAGTTATAATAAATATTGCAATGGTCATATAACATGTTTATCATTTTTAGGCGTTTTAAGAAAATATATTTTGGTCAATAAAAGGGTTTTTTTATCAGAATAATAAGAGGGGGTTCGAGTATTTTTCATTGTAGTTTAAACATAATATGTGATATAACACGCTCTTAATTAATAAATGGAACATATTTTTCCCAATTCCCAATATGGGCCTTATATATGATAACTATATCATATCAAAACACATTTTTTTTAGAAATATGAACCTCTATTTTAAAAATTGTAGTATTATAAATAGTGTTCATTGAAATTTTTCATACATTTTTACCATTTTTACAATGTCACTTTAGAAAATAAGATTTTTGATAAAAGCTAACTCATTTATGATATATAGCATCTTATTTATAAGATAACAAAACTAACTCGTGCAACACACGGGGTAAGCTGATTTCTTTGTTTTAAATAATAAGATTTCCAAAGAAAAATAGGGAAAATTCGAGTAAAGGACTTGATTATGAATACTTATATAGTACGAGACTCAAAAATTGAAATTACTTGAAAAGAATAACTATAAGAAAATTGATTTTTTCTTGGGTTTTGAAGGGGGTTGTTGGATGTGGTTTGACTTTTCTTTTATTTTATACACAGACGAGTTAGATTAGAGTTAAAAAGATATTACATGTAATTTCAATTGAAAAATTGGATTGGATATGTGAGATTTGAGATTAGAGTTAGATGTAATTTTAAGTGAATTTTCAAATGTGAAGGTGCCAAGGAATTATTGTTGATTTTTTTTGGGGGAGGGGGGGTAGATGGGGATGTTGGAGAGCGAGTCCTTTTTTTTAATTAACATGTGAGTATAATTCTTTACCAAGTTGAAATTAACCTATGGAATGTAATTAGAAATTATTTGAAAAGATCAACTATTTAAAAATTTAGATCAAATTAAAATATTGAATGTAATCGAAAATGAAAATTTGTATGGGGGAGGTCCCCAAGGGAAACTTAATTTTTTTTTTGGGGGGGGGGGTTTGGATTGGGAGTTTGGGATGAAATTTTACTATTATTTTGTTTTTATACGTGGGTGAGTTTAATTCTCCACTAATTTGAAAATATTACATGTAATCTAAATTTATATTTTTTTTAACACAATTCATTAGTACTTTAAATATTAGATATAGTTTAGACTATATTTTTCCTTTTAAAACATCCATGTTGTTCAAATAATTTCATCAAAATACATTCCTACTAATTCTGGGGTGGGGGAATTTGTTTTTTGTTTGTTACAGGGGAGGGTCACAGGAATGAAAGAGGGATTGAGGATAATTTAATTTTTCTACTTTTATTATCTCTTTTAATTATTAAAAACATGAATTATATCTTTTAATTTATCGAAAACAATAACTTAATATCTATCGTTTCAAATAAAATATCTAGAAAGATAAGTGTCAACTATATAATTATGTCTCAATTTACCCTCATGTAAGACTTCACCTTTTAAGCAAATTATTCTTTATACTTCCACAGTGTATGATATTTTCTTAAAAATAAAAACGTCCCGTGCATCGCACGGGGTAAAATTCTAGTTTTACGACATGGATATTCTTCCTCATTTGTCTATTAGAATCCAGTGGAATGTAAACTTGTTTTATAAGAAAAGACTATACTCATTCATGGTGGATTTTATTGTTAATTTTATTTTCTTATGGAGAGGAAAGGGGCAAAAGCCCAATCACAAGGTTGCAAACTTACACTGCTCATCACTTGAGATACCCCAGCACCCTCTTGGTCTTCCAGCAAAATTCTCCTCATTTAATTACCTCATATGGTTCTTCCCAGGTAGTAATAAATTGATTACGTTGATCACCCGGGAGCAGCTAAAACCATCAACACATATGTTCCCCTCTCTTAGTGTATGCAGTACCATTACCAATACTTGCTATTCTTCCCCAAAATCTCCTTATGCCCCAACGATATCCCAACGATGAGAACTCTTTGTAGCTTTGTCCATTAATGATTATCTGTACCAATTGCATGTAAGGCGTCCTTTTATTTTTTTCTCAAATTCTATTGATTGACTTAGTTTTATCTGTAACCTGATGTTTGTTTTTTGATAAAGTCCTGTAACCTGATGATACACTAACATATTTTTAGACAACTCATAATCAAATAATTTGTTTAGTTTATTTTTTTCGTTTCACAAGCATCTTACCTGTAGGAGATTAAGAGAATGGCTAAGCTAGATCTTGTTAAAGTATGTTGTTTTTATTTAAAAAAATTTAATAATGCATTTAATAAACGCGTGGAACTATACTAAAAGCAGTGAATCAGTGATAAGGTAGTACCGAAAACTCTGAAACAATACGGCAGTAACGGTCAAATTAAATGAGATATAAGGAGATGGCTTGTATGCTTTTCCTAAATCATCGCAAAGGAATTACGTGAAGGGGGTTATTACAAACAGCTATTGATTTTAGAGGTTATGATCAATTAGATTTGAAATACAGGGCATTTAATTTAAGTGTAGGTAGAATTGATTAAGCAGAACTTTGTCAAATCTAATATAGATCTGCCATTTCTTGAATACTTAATAGATTCTGATGAGCAAAAAAAATTAGATAATAAATCTGTAATTGATAAAAGCGTACAGTAATAGACTCTAATTTAGCTATGATCCTTTATTCACACTTATGAAGCAAATTTGGGTCTACAACTACTTTTGGGGTAGATATATGACTGCACCCTTAACTCTATTTTAAAATAGGATAACAAATAAGTTTGAAAAAATATCTCAAAATCCAAACAAATGAAATATGCTTTCTTAAAATACAAACACTTTTTAAACACATGACATTAAAAAAAGCACATAATATTTATTAATTGAAGACTGTGGTTTGAAAGTTAAATCACCAATTGAACATTGTCGTGTTATAAGCATTAATTTTTTTTTGTTTTAGAAATATTGAATTAAAAGTTCATCTAATTTAAACAAGATTCTCTCTTCAATAAAACTCTTCCACCTTTTGGTTCTAAACGCTTGTGCTGGGCGTCATTTTCTTCACATTCTGTCGTGTCATTGTTTTCAGCTCTGGCCCCACGTCGGACAAGTGGAAGTGACCATGCATACTGATTACTTTTTCTGCTGGACGAATAGGCTATTAATATTGTTTTATGTTTCTTTATTCTTGGTTTTTTTAGGTTTATTATATTGTAGTAGTTGTTATTGTGGCAATAAATTTTCTCCACTCTCATGACTGACCATTTCTTCCCCTGTTTCATTTTTTTTATATTAATGCGCTTTAATCTCCACTTAATGTCAAGGCAGCACACTCTTTATCTTTATCCCCAGTATATATGGCCAAATATTTATATATGTGTGTGTTTGTCTATATATATATATATATCTTTAGTTTTTCATTCACTGTTATTATTAATTAGGAATTAGTGATTTACTAAATAGTGAATTGCTTAAGTAAAATTTTCCCAAAAGATCTAGGAATAGTAGTGTCCTTGATTGTTATTATATATGTGTATTTAGATTGTTTTTGAAAATATGTTGCACATGTTGCTTTGCGTGTAAGCCACACAATAGGTAGCTGTTCGCAAAATTGCAACCGCAAGAGTACGGGTCAAGTTTAATAGTATAGTGAAAAAGTAAGAGTGTCGTTCCAACAGAGACTATGTTTAAGCAAGTTCATTAAATAAATTATGATCGAAATTAGCTTTGGGTAAAAAGCAAGTGATAGGATTTAAATGAAAATAAGAGAATCTATTTTTGTAATTTAGTTTAAACAAGAGAAGAAAAGTCTAGGCCTATTTATCCACTTGTTTTTCATGATATCAATTTTTCCTTTCCTTAATGCTAATTAATTTCTATTATATTGTTGTGTGAAGTCTCTTTTATTTAAATAGCTCTCTCAAGCCTATTTAAACCTTAATTAAAATTAATATGCATAATCTCTTACTACATATTATTTCAATTAGTCTCTTTAAATAATTCACTTCAATTTCACAAAGCTTGGTTAGATCATATCTCTATCTCACTAACAAACTTCCAATCCTACACTAGAATTGCAAGACAAGCTTGGATTCAACCTAGTTCTTTACTTAACTAATGCTCTCTCAAGCCACTAATTAAGCTAACAAACTAAATGTTGGCCAATACTTAGAATAAAGCTCAAAGTAAATGTTCTTTTCCTAATTAATGCTCTCTCAAGCCACTAATTAAGTTAACAAGCTAAATATTGACCACCACCTAGATATTAAGCACAAATTGAATCCTCAACATAATAGGAATTAAAATTAACAAAAGGGAATAGGTTTAGGTATCACTTCATACGAACTTAAAAATAGACCTAGAAAATGAACTAGCTACTCATAACTAAAACTACAAATCATACCAACAACAACAAAATTCCAGAATAAGCAAAAGAGATCAAAGACAAGTGAGAATGAAAGGAAGAGGAAACCACCACAGAAAAGTTTGACATCTTCGTGCATATTTCCTCCAAACATTCAATCTTGCTCCCAAGCTCCCTTTCTCCTTCTCTCCTTTGATTTTAGTTGCTGGCTTGCCCCCTTTCAATATTTGGAGAAGAAGCTGATATATATGCTTGCTGAGTGTGCGCCGCTTCCTCCCCTGCGTGTCTAAGTGTGCTTGTTGCTTTTAGGTTGGAAACTCTCCTTTTTGCCAAACGCAGCCTTGTCCCTCCTTGACTGAACCCATGAAGTTTGGGCCCTTTTCTTTTCTTGCTTCAAGTCCAGCCCAAATGGGTTTTCATGAATGTGTGTGCTTTGTCTTCTTTTCTTCAGCTTCCTGCGTTCTCACCATGCCATGAATTATAAAGATGGCCTCTTTTAAGTGTGCAGCCCACTCTCCTCAAAGTCTTCACACGTGGCCCAAGTAGCAAGTCTTGCACTTTGCTTTATCCATTCTACTTCAATGAAGCTGAAACCACCACATGCAGTTGTTACAAGAGCCAGTTGAAATGCACTAAGTCATATGATATTAATAGTAACAATATTAGTACAAGTCCCCTATTTCATTCAACAACTTAAACTCTTATCAAATCTTAATAACTTCATTCATTTATTTATTATTAACTCCCCAAATATATCCAAAATATATGTCAAATCAATGCAAAAATGGGGAGTCATCAGTAGCTTCCTGCCATATTCTGCTTTATCAACATTTGAAGTTTATCCAAGGGATACTTTCCAAATCCTTTGGTTAGAACCACACTAGATAGTTGGTTTCCATATATTTAAACACATGTTGCCATACATCTTCTGAATCTCTCTCATTTTCCTTCCGTCTTTGTTTGTTTCAAAAATTCATTTGCCATGGAGGTCGGTCTGGATGTTCATGAAACTTCGTCCCAGAATCGTGTTTCAATATCTGATCTATTGGGAGGTGTATGTGTTGAGAATTTGCATGTGAAGATTGAGAAGGTTATTCTCAAGCAAGTTTTGTGATACTCGCTTGGCAAGCTTGGACCGGTGCAGGCGAATGAATAGCTTCATCTAGTGGTTTTTGGTAAGACTGTGTTTTTTTAACCGTTATTTCTGCGCTTTTTTCCCTTCTATTTTTTTGGTGGATTTATTTTCTATTCTTGTATTATTTTATTTGAGTGTGTTCTCTAATTTTTCTGCCCTATCGCTCAGTTCAGGCGCCGCCTGTTGATGGTTGACAATGATCGGGTTCTATCCATGTTTTGTTCATATTTCAGTGAGGAGCGAACTCTCTGTATCAGTCATTGCATTGTTTGTAGGACACCAGATTATGATGGTTCAAGGATTCTCCTCAAGTTTCAATTAAATAGCATTGTTGACAGCCTGGTCCTACCACAGCCACGTCACTGCTTTAATATTGTTAACATTCCTCGGGTGGCAGCTGGGTACACCGACGGTTGTGGTCTCTTTGGTATGATTTATTTTTCCTTGCATTTATGTTTTTGATTTGCTGTCTTATTATGGTGCTCAGATTTAGTGCTTTTATTGAAATATTAATCATTATTTTATTTTGGATTATTGGGCAACCATAGATTTAATGTTGGATGGTTGTTTTGTGCCCCCAAAAACAAAATTTGTTGACCATTCTTGATTTGGAATCTTCAATTTTCACTTCTTTAGTAGGAAATGATGCTTATTATTGTCTATTTCCTATGACTCCAAGGTATTTTCATGATTTTTTCTTTCATGTGTTTGCAGGCATAATGATATAAATTATTTGATTGATGGTATATTTGGTGAGTCATTTTACAAGTGTTATACTATAAGAACCCAAGATATGTGAGGTGTGAATTTGTAGATGATGTGACATGTAAAAAAATTTGTTATAATTATGTACTCCAGGAAAGCTATTAAGTTTTTGGTTTTTTTCAGGTTATAGTCAATATGTTTTCCAGGCTTCCAGCTTTTGTGATAAACATTCTGCATATCTATTTATAAAACACTTTTGAGTTTATAAATGATTAGTTTCTTAATTTCTGGGATTTGACAAGTGAGGATATTTGATACGATTTATATCTGAACATCCCATAGATTTAGACAATATGGTTGCTCTATGGTTGTCCATGAGTTTATATATGTTAAATGAAAAACTTAGATGATATTTGTACCTACTTCATCAAGCGTTTTACATTCACCAATTTTTAGGGCCAGGTGTGGAGGATCCTTCATTAATGGGATTTGACATATGCTCTAAGTGATGCATAAGAAAAAGGTATTTCATTGATGGATAGCTCAGTTTCATTATGGAAAAAGAAACCATCAAAATCATTTGTTTCCTTCAAACATGGGATTGTTATGGTATGCAAACCATTTATGTTATAATTATCCATAAGTTAGATCTGCCACATTGTTTACACTTGTAATCTAAATTATTCAAGTTTGGTGGCCTACTATGGTTCCTATTTGAATCATCTCTAAGTTTGTATAAATCAATGGCATGCAAATCTAAAATATTCCAACTTCTTCTCAAGTTTGAGGTCTGATGTGGGTTATTGGCTGCTCAATGAAAAGGTCATATGTGAAGGTTTTTGATGTCCATATCAATCAACCATGATTTGAAGATATATGCCTCCAAATCAAGTTTTACATTACAAAATTTTCCCCATTCTTCCCTAAATACTGCTGTTATGATTGGCAAACCTTAACAACATATAAAGGGAAGAATGGTTTGTTATGTTTTGTATTATAATAACACAAGGTCTGTAACTAGCTGTGATGTGTGAATTTGTAAGTGATTTCACATATAATAAAAACATTTTTATATTGAAGAATACTACCTATATATATTTTAGATTTGATATAAAATAACAATGTGTAGGATATTCTCAAATATTAAGCCATTTTTTCATAGAAGATCTTTAAGTATGTCTTTTCGTTTTAATGGCAGAGGACCCATTCTTTAAATTGCAAAATATCCAATTGAGTTTATTGTGATAAGAGTTTTACTTAGAAGTTCTTTTACCATGTCTTTTCATAGTATGATATAGTTTTACTTAGAAGTTCTTTTACCATGTCTTTTCATAGTATGATATATAACAGGTCTATGAAACCCATCAAATCCAATGTTATGCAGTAGCTCCTGATTTTGTGTGATTTTCTTCAAAAGATGTTCCTCTATATCCTTTTTGTCATGTTTGTGTTGCAGCTGCATTTGATCTTGCATTCAAATTTTGAGTAAACATCTTGAACATCTAGGAACTATTTCATTCCTACTTTTTTTTAATATCATAGGTGTGCCATCTCTCTAAAACTATCTCTCTCGAGGGTTATATGGAACTCAACCACCTGCGAGGTACTAGCGATTCAAAGGGACCTTTTGAAGAAGTGCAGCTGGAAGTGAATTTTTTGAAGTGGGAGTGTGGGACATTATCATAGGTTTTTCATGGTTCTTTTCGGGTCTAGCAAGCCCAACTTCTTATAAAGTTATTTTGTAATGGGTCATATTGATGTTTTCACGGTTATTGAATTCATAAAATTACATTTGTAGGTTTATGCAACTTTTTTATTTGTTAATACGTAACGCGGGGGATAAGAGTTAATATGATGTTTAGAGATACTCAATAATCATGTATCCATGTGGCAATCATCCAATTTTAATATGGACATTGAAATACATGAGTGAAATGCACATACTCATTGAGAGCAAGTGAAGTTTATAGCCACCGAAGCTCATGTAATCAAATGTCAACTACAAATGCAATCCCTTGAATTCACTAATTGAGAGCACTCAAAACTTAATTCTTACTTTTGCACTTGCAATATTTGTTTTGTCCCTATAATACAGTTTCCTGCCAATTTTATAAATTGAAAACTTCCCTTTTTCCATTGTATGATATTATTGATTCATCTTGAGTTATTCGAGTTATTCGTGACCCAAGTTACTTTTCCCTATGAAAGCATCAAGAGACCAAACATTATAAAATACTCAGTACATGTTATTTCACTTCTTTACATTTTGAGGTCATCACACCTTATATAGTGAAAAATATTTTTGAAACATAATTCAGGCAAGAAAGATGTGTTCATGTCTGAACTCTGATACAACTTTTTTTAAAAAAAATTATTGTCCAATATGATTGGATTATAAACTGGTAATATAACAAATAACATATGGACAACAAGATTTTTAGAAAGTCGCATGTTTGATGTTGCTAGTTCTATGTATATAGCCTTTGAAAAACATGTGTTAATGACAACTTAACATCATTGTTATTGTGTAATTTCGTATTATACTATATCCATGTTGTCTATATATGACATATAAAGTGTCATAACAACATAACAACAATATTAAATAATGCTACCCGCGCTGGCCGCGGGGGCTAAATGCTAGTTGAATTTGTATAGTTATTCATTTTTATTGAATATCGGTCAAAATAAAATCTATTTTTATTTTTCATTGAGTTTTTGTATTGGACAAAATTGCTGCAACAAAGTATAAAAAAATAGTCAAAAAGTGGAAAAACCATGAAAGCAAAAAAGAGTTTGATATATTAGTTTCGATTTCAAGTCTTACCTATTTTTCGATTTTAGTTAAAAAACGATCTGAAAAAAGTATTCCATCAAGCAAATTTTTATATAGGAAATAAAAAATGGAATCAATTACTAAATACCGAGTATTCTGTCAGCTACAAGACGAGTCATTAGTTGGACGATGCGCGTGCAATGCAATGGGAATGACTAGTCCATCTCATATTCCCAATTTACCTGTGCAATGAATATAAGATTATTATATATAATTTCCGTCATGGATAGATGTACTCAAGTTTAGTACATGATTATACCTTTAACATTTCTGCATTCCATGAGATTACATGTGTGCTAAACAAAATAATTGATTGGGAAAATTAATTATAGGTCCCTTGTAAGGGACATAATATAGAAAAAGTTCCAAAAACTTAAAATATTAAAGTGACGTCCCAAGGGACCTCACTTTAATATATTTAGAAGATGTGGGACCCACATAAAATAATTAGAAAATAGGCTAAAGTATACTTTTGGTCCCTTATGTTTGCATCAAGTTTCAATTTAGTCCTTTATGTTTGGAAAGTACACTTTTAGTCCTTTTTTGTTAACACCGTTAGTTTAACTTAACGGAAAATGCTAACTTAATAATTTTAAATGATTATTTTATAATGAAATTGGACCAAAAATGATAAATTTTGAAAAAATAAGAATTTTTACACTCAAATATTTTAAAATGAACATTTTTCAGTATTTAATAATCATTTAAAATTGTTAAGTTAGCATTTTCCGTTAAATTAAACTAACGGTGTTAACAAAAAAGGACTAAAAGTGTACTTTCCAAACATAAAGGACTAAATTGAAAATTGATGCAAACATAAGGGACCAAAAGTATACTTTAGCCTTAGAAAATATTAAAGTGAGAGGTCAGGAGAGAGAAATGAGTGGGAGGAGATTTTTTAAATATACCACTAAGTTCTGACAAAAAAAAATATACCACTAAGAGTTTACCCATTTAATATACCACATATTATGATCCTTTGTAAATGAAAACAGAAATATACAACCCATCGTCCGTGGGTTTTGTGGCGAAGGGATTGAACAATGAGCGTCGGGTTGTCCACCACGTCGCGAGTTCGATCCTGGAGAGTGACATTTTGTTGTGTCTCCATCGCGGCGCTTGGGGTGGCATCTCCGTAGCTAAGTGAAACTGGGAATAACCTACCTGTGTGGACAGAGACATAAAGGGCTTGCTGGTCATGCTCCAGAGCCCAGGGACAGGCCCCAGTGGATCAAGAGTTAGGTGTCCTGCCCTTGGATTGGGTTGAACCCAAACCCCTTCCTAAAATTTAATTATAAAAAAAAAAAAGAAAGCAGAAATATACAATCGACAACACAAAATCATTCTTTTCTTCTTTAAAAATGAACATAGATAATAATCAATACAGTAATAAATACCATAAAGTGCATAGGGAGCCATCAAGAGATGCATGAAGGTTAAATCAAACTAACAACTTGTACAAAGAGAAATTATCAAATCTATTACAAAAGCACAAGTGTATGATACTATGATCCCAAGAACAGTGGATCAGAATCCCACTTGCTCTTCATAATTTTACTGCACTTTACTTCAGGTCCATGAGTTTTGATTTCATACTCCGCTTGCATACTAAAACCAGCCTCTGCTCACTTCCATCAAAATCAGTCCTCTTGTCCAATCACTTTAAAATATTTATATTCATATGACTTATGGAATAGCGTATATACACATAACTAATGTCAAGAGATAATGTAACATACACCGTAGTCATGTTTTTCAACTTGTCAACCCGATTTTATTCAAAAAACCAAAAACATATTAAGTCATTAAGGATTGGAGATGAATAAGCAATAGGGCAAAGCAAGGCTTTGGTGAGTGCAATGTAAGGGCCAAGGAATAGTTTTAGGAGGGAACATGTTCACATAATAAAGGGAAAAAGAATAAAAAAAAGCTTAGGGAAGAAGCTGCAGTTCAAGTCTGAGAGGTATTGATTGCATTACAATAAAAGTTAGATCCTTATACCCACTTTCACGCACTCAATGACTGAGACTCATATGACAATACAGACCCCATCACTTTCAACCCACACCATATTTTGTCCAACAAATTCATACCCCAGCTTCACACAAATTCACTATTCTCATTCATTTTGATTTACTTATTTTCTGGGAAATAATCATCTGGTATTGGTTTTCATTAACATGGTAAAACTTGCATGCAGAGGAAAGAAATTCTCATCACTTGCAATAACCTTTGAAGAGCAATTAAAAGAACAATGATAGAAGTTAAATAGCACAGTCATCATAATGAGCATACATATGACTTCTCTATCAATCCCTTACCACTCTTTATTTTAGACAGAGAGACATAAATATGCTTCAAATATTGGACCATAAACATTGTTAGGCATTGTAGGAGGGAGCGAATTTTTTATGATACTATACCTTGTGCTTGCTTTGACCCAACCTTAGCTCCAGATCTAGCTCTTCATCATTACTTGAGCTAGGTATGAACTAATTATAGGAAGAATCGTTGACGTCTCACAGGTTCTCCTCTTCTTATTGCAACTAATCATATCATCCTCCTTTGTTTCAATACCTCTACACACCACCAAATTTAAACTAAAAGCCACTTAATTTAATTTCTTCTTGTCCATCATTTTTCAAATATTTCTCCGGTCTCAAATTTTTCTAGTCATTTGAGACCTTACATAAGAGGCTTTCACTCCCATCTCTCCTTGTAATTGGGCTGGAAGAATAAACTCTTGCTCATTTGAGAAAAGAATTTATAACATTATAGAATTTTAAGATACACATGATTTTCAAATACACAGAAACCTCACCCTGATATTTGCTTCTAGCTGACAGAATGAACACTTCACCCAACTCTGATAGAAGCCACATATATTGTAAAGTAATCCATTCATTCATATTACAAAGCTTAATTGCAGTGTCAGAAGAAGAAGAAGATGGCTAAGAGATCAGATTTTGCACAGAAGCTGCTAGATGATCTACGTGTAAGGAAAGAAAGAATGAATGCATCTCAGAAGTCAAGCCAATCCAAACCACTTCCAGTAGGTAAGTCCATTTTGATGATTCTCACCTTTTCTTCCTTCTTTCTCCTGAGTCTGTGAAATGCTTCTTTTGCCAATAAAGCTGGAATAAAGTCAAACGTGGCTATTCATTTAGACCTGAGTTGATGCAATGCGTTGTATTCAAGCAGAACATCAGAAATGCTGATATCAGTATATTATAATTAACAAATAAAGGGTGGGAATGAGAAGAGAGGAGTGACCTGACGATTTGCAAGCGTGGTAGGAGGTTCTTCAGTGGAACTCGTCACCACCGCCAGAGCCATTATGGAGGCATAAAAGCAGGGGCGGTCCTGAAGGGATTGGAGAAGACGAGGAATGGAGGGAGGGAGAAGGATTATTAAGGGTAGAAGTGATGGGAGAGGGTTTTCTCAGAATGCCCCTCTCCTTTCTTGGAGGCCAATGTTGGTCCTTCAGATATATCTAAGAGTTCATAATTTACCATTTATACCTCTAAAAATAAAAACACTATAAAATAAATGAAGAACTTTTAATTTTTTATTTTTGAAAATTTTTTAACATAAAAAATTTCAACTATCTAGACCTATTCCATTTTAACAGAAGGATCTATAAGAGATACAGACTTATCCAATTAACTGTAAAATAATTTTACAGTTAACTAGATAATAATTTTACAGTTAACTGGATAAGTCTGTATATCTTATAGATCATTCTGTTAAAATGGAATAGGTCTAGATAGTTGAAATTTTTTATGTAAAAAGTTTTCAAAAATAAAAAAAATTAAAAGTTCTTCATTTATTTTATATTATAAGATATGTTTTTTATTTTTAATTATACAAGTAGCAAACTATGAGCTCTTAAATAAATTTAAATGGCTAAAAGTAAGAATTTATAAGAGGAAAAGGATGGATTAGGAGGGGAGGGATTCTGAGAGAACCCTGACCCGTGAAGTGATGGCGCTGGGGGCGACTATTTCAAGGGTGGCAACCATTACGGGCCCCAACAACTCAGATGTTTCACAGGGACATTGGAAAAAGACAAGGTCACGCATTGGAATGTGCAAGGGCAAGACGTAAATATGAATGACATAAGTGAGAAGACCAATGAACATAAGACAAGTGGAAGTAGACCAATAAGGGATAAGTCACAAGATTTATAGATATATATATATTTGATTGATTGATACTGTTCACCCTTTTAAAATGATAAGAGGATTTTTCACTGCCCATTTCAGGTTACAAAACTTCAATCACGTGACTGGAAATCAGCACTTGAGTAACACGTGTTGCCGGGGATTTTGTTGACCTTTGTGTTGCTGGGGATTCCATGTTGTGTGTGTATACTGATAAAAAAAAAAGAGGTACTCCCTCCGTTCCTAAATATATATCACTTTAGGGAGGACAACATGTTCCTAAATATAAGATCACTTTATAATTTGACTCAAGTTTTCTCTAAATTACCCATATACTCCCTTCACCCAAAAAATAGTGGTTTGAAAGGTGAGGGGATATTTTTAAAACTTAGGTGAGGGATTTTTGGAAAATTCATGTAATCCTTATTCATTGGATGTCTTCCTTAATCTCTCCAAATCTGCTGAGGTGGTTTTATATTTACGAATGGAGGGAGTATTTAAATCATGAAAAGCCATATAGGCAGCTTGCAGATCAGATATTCTCAACCTTGAAAGTTAGTTGAAGTATCTACCGCTAATTCAAGATGACAAAGGATGCCTTTGTCATTCTGTCCCTAGATTCAACGCGCGCGCATCCAACATTTTTTGCGATAAGATAAAACATAAAGGAGGAAAATAGTTATTTATATTCATAGAAGATTTACCAGTTAATTAATTTGTGGTCTATTACATTATAAATAAATAATATTTTTATAATCAACAAGCCAAACTTAAAAACTCTACAAATTATGATATGAGACAAAATGATATAGAGAGTAACTCTCCTTTTATTTTACCTGCCCTCCCTTCTTTATAACCATTAGATAAATTAACATTGAGTGATTCAGATTTAACTATATATTTAATACTTGATTGTATATGTTCTTTATTTTAATAATAAATTATTCCCATTCCCATCAAAATGCATGAATTATTTTTTTATAATCAGCATTTAATCATAGATTGATAAAATGTCAAATATATGAACTATGAACAGTTCAATTATTGAACTAATTAATGGTTATAAAAGAGGGGCTATGGTATTGTTAAAAGATTATATTGTTTCCCTAGTTGCATTCAGCACAATTGAGAATAGAAAACGTCAATATATAGCACCAATAAATTTGTTTAGGATTGACTAATACTTTTAAAAATCTTTAATGCCCGTCACAAATTTAAGTGGGGCCTACAATTTTTTGTGTCACAAAAGTAACTGTCGTTTGCTCGAATCAAATGGAGCTGGCCAATCTCCCCACAATAAAAAAGTCTATGGGTAACACTGACCCCTTTTTATTGTCAATTGTGTTATCTGCAACTTGGTTCGAAGAATAATTTTTTAATAATATTGCTCTTTGACCCTTATAAAGAGTTGGTTCTTATTATGAGTCGCCAACTAATAAATCTCAGACACATATAAAATTAAGTAGAAGCATTGACTTTGTAATGAAATTTAAGTGATTACAATATGTTCCACACTAATCATTCTAAATTCAAATACCATATTAATTACAACTCTCTCCCATTACCCTATTATATTTTGGGCATAGATGAAAAAAACCAAAATATATAAGAGAAAGGAGGGATTAAATTAAATGGATTGAAGTTGATCAATATAATCTTCCCATAGTTAAGAAGGCCATAGATGATATTGACCATTTAAATTTAATGGGACAATTCCACTTAAGTCTTAAATAAAATATTTAATTTCAGATAGGTCTATCGACAATTCCTTCACTTGTCACTGAAATGCTATTAATAATAGTCATTAACAACTTATTGAGATTTCTTTGAAATCAAATCTCTTACTTAGGATTAGTGTGCAATTCTCCCATTACCAATTTTCTATGTTATATAAGCAACTTGGAGAATAATTTATTGGCAATAATATTGTTCTTTAACCTATGTAAATAAAGAGGGAATATGAGAGAAAGGATGGGGGAAAATAAGAGGGATTCCTCACCGGAAATTGTCACCCTCGACAGGCAGGAACCTCGGATGTTTTCCTTTGAAAATGCGTCAGCATTGAACCGAGAGACTGAATTACTATACATAACTTAAAAGTTGCATCATTAATTAAAATCCATTCAAACTGGCAACTAAAATTTTATCTCATTTTCAATCAATCACATGCACGTATACTCCTCTTTGTTTCGAGAGTTGCAGTATCTCGGAATTATTTTGCAAATATCACTATGTCGGTACAAATCGAGTTTTCCTATGATAACATATTACAAATTACAAACGTAACTAAAAAAAGGTGATTCAAATATTTTAAAACAATTAGTTAAAAGTCGCTGCCTAAAAGTTTCATTGATTAGAACGGCCTAAATTAACATAATACTAACATGTTTTAATTTTTTCAACAAAACAACAACTTCTCACAGACTTATCTATATATATAAAAGCATGGGTAAAACCGTGAAATTCCTGTCTTGCTCATGGCATATTTATAATAAATACTCCCTCCGGTCCCTAATGTAAGAGCTAGCCGTCAAAAAAACGCTTCTTAAGAAAACATGTGAATGTTAGTTGAGTGTCTGGAGTTAATGCTTCTTTTCCAAAATTGCCCATATTTATTATGGTACTTTTAAGAGAGAGAAATACATAAGCATTAATAAATATGAAAGAGAATTAGGGGTAAAGTAGGAAAAAATGTATTAAATGAGGAGAGAATATAGGGTGAGCTCTTACATTAGGGACCAAAATCATTCAAATTTTGGGCTCTTACATTAGGGACCGGAGGTAGTACACAATACCTTTATCATACCAATAACTTAGAGCTGAGTGTCCCCGTCTAAATCTGCAACGTCAAGCGTGCCTGAAGTGAGCTACAATTAAAACTTAAATGCATGCTTGAACAGCAGATAGAGAGAGAAGGACCAAACTCTGAAGATAAATAGACCGAAGGAAGATTGACCATTAGCTCCACCTTCCATTCCCTACGACTACTACTCTCTCATCTGCTTTAAGGTTGCTCATGACATATTGCTCTCATATTTATTGCCTTCATCATACCTCTTATCTCTTCCATTCTTACACATTTTCCCCTCGATCGATTCTGTTCCCAGTGGCACCAAGCCTATATCGTCTATCAGCGCCCTTGTGCTCATCATATATTGCCCATACCAGTGTAAGAACTTTTAATTCCTAGCTTCTTTTTTCAGACAGACATTTCCACTGTCTTTTTAGTTACATATACTTCTCAATTTCTATTATTGTTGTTTGCTTTTTTACATTACCACTTCAGTACTAAATTAATTAGTTTCCTAGCTAGTAGTTTATATCCTTTGTTTTGTGGTTGAGGCAGACCATTGTTAGTTCATATATATACGACATTGCCAATAGCATGAGAGAGAACTGGCTTTTTTTGCTCTATATATAGAGTTAATAGTATATAATAAGTTGCAGGAAATTACGTGTGACCTCGTAGAAGTGTGTAAGATCCTGTAACTTCTCAAGTATACGAACCCCACAATTGCTCTATATATATATATATATATATATATATATATATATATATATATATAGAGTTCTTAATATATAAGTTGCAGGAGATTATGTGTGGCCTCGCAGAAGTGTAAAAGATCCTGTCGTTTCTCAAGTATGAACCCCACAAATTGATTGTCTGAGCTTTTTTTTAAAAAAAAATATCCTACTTTTGTTTTTTTCCCTACGTCTTATTGAGTTTAAAGTTTTTTATTATTAATAATTGTGCTTTGATTAGAAGAGGCCTAGCTTGGTGAACAAATATTCCACTGATCTCTACCAACCAAACTGTCGTGCACGAAGGGCAGATTGATATATCCCGGTCCTTTTTGTTTTGAGCTATACACTTTACGTGCCCTTAACTTTCCTTCTTCGGGTTACAAGATAAATCGCCTTAAAATAAGTTAGAGTATAACAATCAGCTAAGTCTGCCTTTGACAAGCAACAACTACTAAACTAAATGCCGTCTACTTGAACAGCAGTACATGTAACACAATCACTTCCTCCCTTCCTAAACATACATAAACATTTTTATTCAATTTGATTAGATTATCAATGATACTAACTAGTTAAGTTTGTTAAAATTATATGATATACTATTATAAAAAAATTATATAATATTACCAAAACATTCTAACCTTCCATTTTTAATATCCCCTCTTAATTGTTTTTTATTGAAAAGTATGGACAGGAATATTATGGGAAAATAACAGTGAAAAAGGTTAGTAAGATATCTTATATTTAGAAACAAGTTCAACTCTCTAATTAAGTGATTATTCTAATTAGTTCTTATATTTATATCTAGGAACGGAGAGAAAATAATTTTTATTCAACAAATTTTTCTTACAATCATTAATACAGGGAACTGAAAAAAACTAAATAAACTATTACCTTTTTGAGTTAATAGATAAATTATTTGATCATAATATATTTACATATTTTCTCAAATCATATATTAATTTGTTGATAAATCAAGTAAATTAGTTTAAAGAGAATGAGGATACAAATATTTTTAAATACGTTGATTTCCTTTTTCAATCTCTCCAAATAACATTTCTTGATGAGGGGCTAAACCCGGGCCAATACCTGTTGTCGGGGAAAACTCTTGACACAAATATCTTACATGCAGAATTCTGGTAGCGAGGGAGCTATAGAGTAATTAATGACCATGCAAGGCGGCCACGTGGAGACAAAACCCGGGGTCCACACCTACATTGCTCAGTGGCCAATCTCTGCTCTGTCATGGTCATCACGTCGCGACAAAAATCCTCGACTCGCCATTGGTAGTTACGTAGAGGACCACGTGAACAAGGTCGAACTCGTTCACTTCAACCACGACACACAGAGTTACACCACCGATCCTAATCTCATATTTGACCATCCTTACGCTCCAACCAACATCATGTTCTTCCCCTCTGAAGATGACTCAAATCCTGACATCATCGCCACCTCCGGTGACTACCTTAGACTATGGGAAATCCAAAGTGATCGGATTGAGCTTAAGTCCCTACTTTCAGGCAACAAAGTCCGAGACAACTCAGCCTTAACATCTTTCGATTGGGCCGAGTTTGACACGCATCGTGTGGCTGCTTCCAGCGTGGACACCACGTGTACCATATGGGATATTGAGAGGGAAGTTTTGGACACGCAATTAGTGGCACATGACAAGGAAGTGTATGACATATCATGGGGTGGTTATAACGTTTTTGCTTCTGTGTCTGGGGATGGTTCTGTGAGGGTTTTTGACTTGAGGGACAAGGAAAAGTCGACTATAATATTTGAGAATCCTGTGCAAGATTGTCCATTGTTACGCCTTGAATGGAATAAAGGGGACCCAAGGTTTATAGCAACGGTTGGAATGGACAGTAATAAAGTGGTAATAATGGATATTAGGCAGCCAACGACGCCTGTGATGGAATTAAGTAAGCATAAGGGAAGTGTTAATGCTATATCGTGGTCCCCACATATGGGACGTCATCTTTGTTCTTGTGGGGATGATTCGAGGGCTCTGATTTGGGACGTGGTGGGTACTGCTGGGTTTCAACCCAGGAATGGTGATATTGGTGTTGATGACGTGAAGCCTGATGTGTGTTATGAATCAACGGCTGAGATGAATCAGGTGCGATGGTCTCCTGTTCAGACGGACTGGATTGCCCTTGCTTCAGTGAATATGTTACAGCTTTTGAAGGTGTAGACATAGGATATGATCTTGAAACCAAAAAAAAGGAAAAGAAATAGGATATGATCATCATGTCTCTTTTAAACAGGTGGTAAATGGAGATTATATTTCAATAAGAAAGGAGACTAGTTTTTGTTATCATAATCGTATAAATGGCCTAATGCTCGTCCTTTTTTTTTTGACCAAATAATACTCGTCCTTTAAAACATCAAGAAATTTTTGAATTAGCCTTGTTATTTGGCTGTCTTAGCCTACTCGAAGTGCTGTGCTTGCAAGAGTACTTTTGTTTGTCAGTTGCCATTTATTAAGAGTCAAATCACATGATTATGACACTGTTTGTGTCCATTACGCGTGAAACGTATAAGGAAAAGCGCTGGTGTATGTCATATATACAGCACCAACTCTTCAGCCAATCTTTGATACATACAGGATTGGTTAAATGTTTGCTTGGCCATTCCATTCCTTTAGACAAAAAGAATAAGCGTCTCCTTTGAAAAGTCATTAATGGTTTATCAGCTCATGTTCGTTCTCCGATCCTTAATGATGCGAATATCAGAAAGATATTAAGTCCTCGTTACCGAAATTAGTTCTTCTAATTAGAATTGTTCCGTACGTTTTTGTTAGAGATCTGGTCGAAGTGTCAGCTCAACTCTTATGTCCACGCTTCATACATTTGTAATAACTAAAGGTCTCTTTTTCATAATCTTGAATAATTTTTTCGACCAAAAGTATATTTTCATTATGTAAGGAAATCAAATTGATGCTACCAAAATTTTTACAGAGACTCAGACAATTAATAACTAGGCATTAGATCTCCTATTTTCATTCTAGTTGAGTAAATACAAGAAAATTGATTTTAATTACCTAACATCTAAGAAAATAAAATAAAACAAAATTGATTTTAATTACCTAACATCTAAGAAAATAGAATAAAACAAATATTCACACAGATGAAACTCACGAGTCAAAAGAACAACCTAGAGCCACTAATCCCTTATTTGCTTCTTAGATTTTAATCCCACTAAATTAATTATGAATTAATTCAACTAGCTAATCTAGAGTACTGATGTCTATAAATGTCTTTCGGTTTCCATCTATATCCTTGCCTAGTTTAATTACACAATGTCTTGCACTAATTTACTAAGCCAATTAATACCGGTACCGCTCTAATGTGACTATGTAGGGCTTCTAGGTATATGTCTATCCTAGTCGCAAATCAGATTAAAAATTCAATCCTACACTATTTAATCTCATGGTCTATTTAAAATTCCCTCTTTCGAGTCCAATTCTAAATTCCCTAAACATGTCTAATGGTGATCAAGCACTAAACAAGTTAATAAATAATAACAAGATTAAATAAACTAGATCAAATTATCCATAACTAAATAGTGTGAAATAAAATATCTAAGTTACAAACAAGTTCATAGTACTCTAAGTTGTGAAAGAAACTAGCCACACATGGGTTTAAACAAAAGCATCACATTAACTAAGTCATAATCTAGAATTAAAGCTATGAGAAGTATCAAAAGTTGCACCCAAATGATGTCTTCCTTTTCTTCTTCAACGTATGTATGACCAAGGCAAGCAAGCCCAAGAATAATGCCAAATGATCTCTTCCTCTTTCGTCTTTTCCTTTGTGCGTGCGTGTATGTGCTTCAGCTGCCTCACTTCTTCTTTTGTGAGTTGAACTATAATTCCTTCAACAGTGCGGCGTCCTCTCCCTTTCTTTCTCTAGTGAATCCGTATGTGTTTAGGCTTTAGAGATGGAAAGAATTATGACCAACCTCCTCTTTCACAAGCTCCTCTCTTCCCTTTTATAATGGTTGATCTCCTTAATCAATTAGGAAAGATCCAACCCAAGCCCAAGACTCATTCTTTCCTTTTTCTTTTGTTTCCAAATTTGCATTTTTCTATTATAAAAGAGAAAGGAAATAGGAAATAATCACCATAGCTCAATCATATAATCATATTAATAAGAAACTTCTCTTTAAAATATTTTCTTTTATTATTTCAAGTTTCCTATTTCAATTCCCAAATAATATTTCAAATTAATATATTTCCAATTCACATCAAAATCTCTTAATTATTTAATTCATGACTCCTTAAATACAATAAATTATTTTCTAAAAACCACTAAATATGGGGAGTCATCACAAATACTGACACAAAATAGAGAATCAAAAACTGATAACATAACCGAGCTTAAGCAACACAAAAAATTAGACTAACAAGACAACTAAAAGAAAAAATAAAGGATAAACTTTTGTCATACTCGTGTATTGGACGAAGCAATAGATGGTAGTTATCCAAAGATATGTTCCCTTGAGTCCACCCTCTTTGATGTCAATGTAGTAAAAGTAGCTTCAAACACAACTCCATTATCACATTATCAGAAGGGTGAAAAACCATTGTAGTTTGAGAACAAACATCAAGAAAGAAATAATCATGATATGAAGCCGACACCTAACACATACAAAATAAATCCACATAAGAACTCGTGTTTTGCTTTAAGCACTGCTCAATTTTACGTTATAAAAGTTCCCACAATGTTGAATAGTAAAACCAGGCTCTTCTTCATCAATATTTTTTATGTATATATGGCAGTACCATCTTCCCCTACCCTTTTAAGCAGTGCCATACGACACAGTGTACATGCATTGGTTGTCAAGCAAGTGTATGGCCTAAAACGTCACATAAAATTTCATTTTTTTAAAAAACAATCTGGGTCTAATAGCTAGCTAGAACTTTACCAATTCAATTTGGGTGATAATATTTTACATGGATGAGAAAAAGGACAGGAATTATAGCATTAGCCGTGATTGGTGTTTATATAACTAAAAAACTATTTTGTTGGTTTTCTCTCCTTATATATTCTATCTCTATGTAAATGCCACCATAATGTTCTCTTTTTTGTGAAGTTATACCAAACTTCACAGCTTAACTTAGCTTCCACGCGTACACTATTGTTTATATACGCACCTTACAAATACAAATGACAGAAAGCGAAGGCTATATATTCAGTTATAAAAGAAAAGAAAGAAAAGCGCAGGCAAAAGATAGCTAGGTGGACGCGAAGACTTAGTTACATATGATTTACTGACTCCGATTAAACTAGGATGGTCTAATCTGCTAAGTCACAATATAAAATAATGTCTCATTTTAATTGCATAACCTGAACGCCGACATAGCTTCTTAAATTTGTTAAAAAAACATATCTTGTTTAACAAGGTAGTGTGAAGTCAACCTTTAACCAATAGGGTATAATTGAAAATTTGGAAATTTTTAGTAAACGAAACCATCACCAACAACTTTCATATTAAGTACTTAAATTAAAAGTAAATGGTAGTCGTTGCCCGCGTCAACTCAGAAATTTCCCTTTTGAACGTAATACTAGTATATTAAGGGATAAGTAACTTTTGATGACAAAATCTGTGACCACTGTCTCCTTTCCGACAGACACATTTCCCACCATAGCATAATTAGTAGATCCTGCCTTTTCCAAGGGATTTCTACCCAGATGCTACAAATAATTGAAAAATATCCTAATATACCGCAGAGAAAAGTTAAGTAGTATACCAAGATACTATCGTCGTTGGCACTAAGGAATAAGTGAACAACTTCTATGTTAATTTGAAATTGTTATAAAGAACGATTTCAGAAGTAGTATCTTGGTAATATTGTTTTCGACTATAGTATCTTGGTATATTCAATTATTCGTCGTATCATCATGGTAGAAATCCCCTTTTCCTGACTATAACATGCTCTATTTCATTATTAATAAATGTATTATAATTCTATCAAAATAGTTCAGAGAGCTTCTAAGGCTATGAAGTGGAATTACTTTAATCTGTTTCCGAAAATTGTATGCACGAGATTCATTAATTATTCAACTTGTACATATAGCCTTATAACTAGCTCTAGTCTGTCTACACATCATCTATGGTTCCATATAGTGAAAGGGTTGAACAATTGATCATTTAACTTAATGATATTTGATTCATGGTCAATCAGTACTCTCTCTGTCTCTATATATCAAGATACTTTTGTGTAGAATCACACATATTAAAATAGTAGTGGTTGAAAGGTATAAATGTGTCTGATGAAATAATTTTATTTTGTTTGGTTCGAAATAATTTTATTTTGTCAAATTTATCCTTACTTATGACTGAACTTATAAGGGATGGAAAAGTGATAATAGTGTGATAAATGAGTATGAAAGAGAATATTATTAGAGAGAATGATGATGGATAAAATTGGAAAAAACTCATTAAATACTTCAACAAATTTGACAAGTATCTTATATCTAGGGGCAAAATCATTCAAAAGGGGAATCTTCTATATAGGGACATAAGGAGTGTGGAGTACTATTTACTTGTACTACCTCAATTTCTCAATATAAGATCATTTTCTCTAATTTATTAGATTAAGGATGTTATTTTGAGTTAGTTATCATTACATGATATTATTCATTTATCCAAATCATATGTCTTTATCTTCATTCTCTATCTCTTGTTTGTTTGTTATTATTGATAATTATTGTGAAGTTAATCTGAGAAAAAATTGAGACAAATAGAAAGTGATTTTATATTTACGTACAAATTGAAATGTGAAAGTAACACTAAATACTCGGGTAGGCACCTTTGCAAGTAAGTGAAATTGGGCGCAATTAATTAGTGTAGATAAAAAAATGGTTTAACTTGTTTGCCATATTGGAGTTCACATAGAGAGGCCCATATGAATTACTATTAGTTTTGAACTTTTCCTTGGATTGTGTGAGCCCAACCCTTTTCTAAGATTTAAGTTAAAAAAACAAAAGAGGCCACGTGCTGTATGTGCGGGTCCAAACTCTAAAGTATGCCACTGATTAATCTCACTTGTTATTTCCTGTGCTCATTGTGCATATATAACGCGCCTTGCATGGAAGAAATAAAGCTGGCAAAAATAATCCAAAGTCGGAGAATTAATATAAAATCAGCAGCGATGTGATTGGACATAAAACCAAGGGATTCAGATATCGCGTGAGGTTTAGTTTATTTTTACGATGAGACACGCTTAGTGGGACATGTTCTATATAAGAAAGTAAATGCAGCAATGATGGAAAGGTAAAATTACTCATAGATGGGGAATTTTGCAGCCTATTTAAATAGGGTGTGTGTGGTGGGGAAGGATAGAGGATGTTCCCACCAGTCTCAACAGAGACAGTGGCTTGTAGTTACTCAGAAATTCCTCGAAAATGCAATAATCCTCTAACTGTTTTGTTTTTTAGTCTTTTGGGTAGCATGGTTCAATAATATTGATGTTGCATCAAGTCTTTGCTTTCCACTCCTATAGTAATACTGCAAATGCAAATTAATGTTGGTGCATGCATGTGGGTTGATTGCAAATTGTCAACTAACGCGCAAAGCTCCCGTATTAGATGGTGACAAAGTGATTACATGAACACGCGACTTATTATTTGACCACTCCCGACCACCAAGTACGTAGAACTAAATTCTGATTCTGATCTGATCGATGAGAGTATGTAATTTCTAAGTAATTCAACCCAAGTTTCAGACCAGTCCCACATATTTATAATAACCTGACAATAATCCTTTTTTTATTTTTTTTTTAAAGTAAGTTTCCAAAGTTCTTCCTCTGTCATCACTCTGCTCTATACGATGTCTCCGTTGCATAACAAAATTAGTTATTGCTCTGACAGAGACGCTTAGACCTGCATATAAATATTAACAATTTCAGAGAGATATGTGCAACTAAGTAAACTAAATAATGTATATTAGTAATTCATTGTTTGTATAGTTCTGTGAAATGTGATTTCTGTTAAATTCATCCCCTAATCTTACTCTGAGCGAAGGTCATCATGCCATCCCCTCACAAACAAACAGAAGAGAGAGACATACACACAACACACGGTTTTTCTACCAATATGCTATAGGACAAAAAAAAATTTACCAATATGCTACACAAAAAAACTTATTTATCAATATGCTACATAGATTTCTAAAGTCGTTCTAGGCCCCAAGAACGACTTCCTTATATCCCGCACGCATCCCCATGCATGGGCCAAAAATGTTACTCCCTCCGGCCCTTATTATAAGTCACCAACTAATTTTTCTCACATTCCAATAAAATTGGTTAAATGCATTTAGTTTGTCCTAAAATTCAATTAATTTCCAATACTACCCCCAATTATTACACTTGTTTCTAAAACTATTAACTATTATTACTCTCTCATGTTACTTCTATTAAATATGGGTATATATGGAAAATAATTAATGCAAACTAGAAACTACTCCTTCCGTTCCCTAGTGTAAGAGTCAGTCGCCAAAAACCCGCTTCTTAAGAAAACATCTGATTGTTAATTGGATGTCTGTAATTAATATGTTTTTTCCATTTCTACCCTTATTTATGAGTAGTTGTATTAGGAGAGAGAGAGAGAGAGATATTATAGGTACACTTATTTATTTTTTGTAAATTTGGTCATTAGTTTTTATTTATATGCTCTTTAAATTTAAACTAATATACACTTTATTAATTTTTTGCGTCATTATTTTTGTTTTTTATGAATTAATTTTTCTAAAGATAGTAATGAAAATGGAGAAAACTAAAGAAGATATATGTTTAATATGCTTAATTCTAATTAAGTTACATAAATATGATGAGATAGTTTGAGGTTAAATAATACTCCCTCAGGTCCTAAATATAAGTCACCTACTACCCATTTTTCTTGGTCTTTTTTATAAATCACTTCTTGGTTTTCAATGTGCATTAATTTATTTTTTTTCCATATATACCCATATTTAATATAAGTAACAGGAGAGAGTAATAAACTAATAATAGTTAAAAGTTTTGGAAACAAGTGTAATAATTGGGGGTAATATTGAAAATTACTTGATTTTAGGACAAACTAAATGCATTTAACCAATTTTATTGGTATGTGAGAAAAATTAGTTGGTGACTTATAATAAGGGCCAGAGGGAGTAACATTTTTTGCCCATGCATGGGGATGCGTGCGTGATATAAGGAAGTCGTTCTTGCCAAGAACGACTTTCTTGCCAAGAACGACTTCCATATATGTAGCATATTGGTAAATAAGTTTTTTGGTGTAGCATATTGGTAAATTTTTTTTTGTCCTATAGCATATTGGTAGAAAAACCCACAACACACATATAACCAAACGGACTTGCAACATATCAATAATGGACTGAAAAAGAAAAGACTATCCTAGGGCAGCACAAAAACATGGCGGCCCACCCGGACCCCACTCGACGCTAATTTAGTCCTGCGGCATATTTTTGATATAATAATATTTTTATTTCCAATTTTAAAATACATCATATAATAATCAATACTTAATATACCATATGAAAATGTTTGATTAATTTTTTTACCTGATTTTTACTTAATAGTTAGGGCGAAGGCCCAAATATGATATATAACTATTGGCCAAGGAACAAAACTGATACATAACTATTTCGAGGTACACTAATGATGCCAAACTTTTACATGTGATCAAAAATGATATTTTCACTAATATGACAATAAGATTAGACATGAAAAGTCCAAAATGCCCTTATAAATTATGGAAAATTAAATACAGTTCCTTGGTAAGGGATATAATGCTAGAAAAGTCCCTCTAACTTGTGAAATTAGAGTAGAGTTCCAAGGGACTCTACTTTAATTATTTTGGAAAATGTGGGCCCCACAGTAAATAATATTATAATCACCCTCTCTCCTCTCTCCTCTCTTCTCTCTCCCCCACCCTTCTTCTTCTTCACACCACAACAATGGCGGACCACCGCCTCCCCCACCTTCTTCCCCACCACTCGGCCCCCCATCCCACCCACCAAACTCACCCGCCGCCGGAGTACATAATTCTGGCAACCAACGGATGTGATGTAGGATACTATGATGGAGTTGAGATGAAGTTAAGGTTCATGCAGTAGTAGAGTGAGCTTGCAAGAAGGCGTTGAACTCATCTCTCGCCTTCCTCAGTCTCGAAGTAATGCACGTCGACGACGCAGGCGAAGCAGGAGAGGAGGGACTCGAAAACCGAACGTGTCGAGGCGAAGCGTCCGACTTCCTTCCAATGCCTCTGTCGGAACAGTTCTTCTTCAGCACTCCTCTCACGTCCTTATACTTATCCACCACAACCGGCAAAATAACATCCTTACCGCCACCGCACCGGATCAACTCCGACGTCGAAGTAGGAGCTCATGGAGTCGTTGCCTTCCACCTGATCAAGCACCACCCTGGGTGACGGTGGTTGCCGAAATTATGTACTCCGGCGGCGGGTGAGTTTGGTGGGTGGGATGGGGGGCCGAGTGGTGGGGAAGAAGGTGGGGGAGGCGGTGGTCCGCCATTGTTGTGATGTGAAGAAGAAGAAGAAGGGTGGGGGAGAGAGAAGAGAGGAGAGAGGAGAGAGGGTGATTATAATATTATTTACTGTGGGGCCCACATTTTCCAAAATAATTAAAGTAGAGTCCCTTGGGACTCTACTCTAATTTCACAAGTTAGAGGGACTTTTCTAGCATTATATCCCTTACCAAGGACCTGTATTTAATTTTCCATAATTTATAAGGGCATTTTGGACTTTTCATGTCTAATCTTATTGTCATATTAGTGAAAATATCATTTTTGACCACTTGTAAAAGTTTGACATCATTAGTGTACCTCGAAATAGTTATGTATCAGTTTTATTCCTTGGCCAATAGTTATGTATCATATTTGGGCCTTCACCCTAATAGTTAATATACCAAGAGGAAAATACCAAGCACGGCGACAGAGAAAGAGATGGTCTCTAATCTCTTCATTTCTCATTACCGTGTCCGTACGCCCGTATATATAGCCTATAGGGTGGATCGGAGTTCTGTAATTTTTAATTTGAGCTTTGATGTCAAAGTCATAGCTAGTTCAAAACTAAGGTTATTTTTTTTTTTTAATACACAAACTAAGGTTATTAAGCATACGAAAGAAATGAAATTGCGAGCCAGGCATATGTGAATTCTTTGGTGTCGGGTTATAAGGGGAAAATATAGGAAAGGGAAGAGGGAGGGCATTGGAATTTAGACAAACATATATAGACGAAGAATATCCTAATATACCATTCCATTATTCATATCCCTGTTCTTTTGCAATAACACTCTTTCATGAAGCGGAACCGGTGCTCGTTAGAGGGATAGTTGAAAGATTATCTTAATTTTATATTTTTCTATCTACTTCAATAATGGTCACTTAAAAACTATAGACCTAAAATTATGTAAGTTTGACCATCCATATTACTAGATTTGGGCGTATGGTTCAGAGTAGAGAAGGGACTCCTGCAGTGCTCATATTTTCAAAATGCATCGAAATTATATTGGTTCCCTTCTCCAATCACCACTAACATTTATTAGTTTTAATTGGTATAAAACTAGCTATTTAAATAAATAATTTGTGTTGATTGAAATTTTAATCAACACAATGACTGTTGTGCTGATTAAATATACTCTCCTAGTCATTACAATTTTTAAAAAATAGTTAAATGAGTTGTTTATTAAAGATATGTGTTGGTTTCATTAAATATGATCTCCTAGTCATTATTATTGATTCTAACCTTTCATGCAAGCTACATTGATATATGCAAGTGATAATAATAAGTAAGTATATATAGTTTTAAAAAGTGATAGTTTTTGGAATAGATCGACATATTATATTTTAGATCGAATTAAACCCCCCAATTTACTTAAATCTTATACTACATCCGGTCCTAAATATAAGACCTAGATAACTTTTTTTTGGAAAGATTAAGGTTGCAAAATAAGTTATTAAATCATGACATATTTGATATCTTTTTAGATTATCCATTAGCTTATAGGTAAAATAAACTAGTCTAAGAGAAAAAATTAGATAAATCAATTTATAATTAACTTATATTTTGCTTTTTCTAGGATTTTTCAAAAAAATCATCTAGGTCCTATATTTAGGACCGGAGGGAGTATTAAGTTTGGGAAACTAGGATATATCTTTTGAATGAATAAATCAATTACAAATTTATTTAAAATGTATTATAAAAAATAACACAACGTATGGTGAATATACATCCTTAAAAGATATACTACCTCCGGTCCTAAATATAGGACCTAGATAACTTTTTTTTGGAGAGGTTAAGGTTGTAAAATAGTCTATTAAATGATGACATATTTGATATATTTTTAGATTATCTATTAGTTTACAAGTAAAATAAACTAGTTTAAGGGAAAAAATTAGATAAATCAATTTATAATTAACTTATTTTGCTGTTTTTTAGGATTTTTCAAAAAAGTCAATTAGGTCTTATATTTAGGATCGGAGGGAGTATTATTTTAAAAAAATTAAACAGCAAAACAATATTTTAGATCAAATTTGGGGAATGTTAATACCTATACCTATTTCATAAATAAATGTCTTCCAAGAAAATCCAAACTTCAGGATCTATAAATTTTTATATGAGTAGAGCGATAGGTAAGAGAGGGGAAGCCAATTTTCCCACCAAGTATAAATACTTAGTAAGGAGAAATAATCATATTTAGACCCATATCTAATCTAAATAATTTAACTTTATTATTTTTAAAATATGTTCTTTAGCAAAATATTATTTTTTGGAAAAACAATGATTAAGATATAACCATTAAAAATAAAAAACTTTTAAAAAATGTAAACTGAAAAGATCAAATATGAATTAAACAAACTAGAGTTGACCCCGTGCGATGCACGGGTTACCCCGCTCTAAAACAATTTGAGAGTTCAATGTTGAAGCTATAGTTTTGATGGTTGTTATTATGATGCATTTTGTTAGTGAATTGTACCTTTCATACTAAGAATAAATTGTTCTTCTAGTATACTATTCAATTCGGCTGAGAATCAAATTTCTCGTAAATAAAAACAAAAGAATCAAATTATCTTTGATCCCTTTAGTCCAACAACTCACCCATAAATCATTTTCACAGTTTTTCTTGACATCCCATTTTTTACTTGAAAAATTCGTTTTTTAATCGTGTTTATTGACAAAGGTGTTTAGTACTTTATATATTGTTTTTCTATTAATCTGAATATTTATTAGGAAATCTAGTAACTATTGGCCAAAAAGAGTGAAACTGTATCCCCAATCTCCCGTCCAAACACCCCCCCACAACAACAACAAAAATGAACCAAAGTTTACATTACACCTCCCGAATCCGAAAGTTTATTTGGACTAAATTTTGAACCTTTTTCTATCCAAATAATTTCAATTCATATTAAACGTAAAATTTTAATTTGGTAAAGAATGAAAGAAGAGTCAAACTTTATCCTCATTCTCCCTCATCCGAACCCCCACCCTATAAAAAGCAACAAAATTTCATGATCTAAAAATTCACTCAAACTAAATTTTCTTAGTAATTGATCTTTTAAAATAATTTAAATTTCAAAGATCTTCATGGTATAAAAATATCCATAGTTAAGTCCATTACTCTAATTTGCCTTATTTTTATTTGCAACTTCTGATTATTTAAAAAAATAAATTATTAAACAAAATATGTGTATGTGAATATTGTTTTTTCCATTTATGCATTTATATTGAATAATAAAGCTCAAGTATTTAAATAGTTTTAACATCTCCTAATAGTATCAATTAATAGCCTCAAGAACAAATATGATACCATCCTACTAATTCATCTTTGGCCATAGTGATTATAAGATGATATTTTTTAATTTTTCCAATTTTCCCTAGGTTTAGAAACATATGTATATATTATAAAATGTCTAGTGACAAAAAATTGTGTATAAATATAAGTTGAGACCTTTAGCAATAATAAAATATAAATCCAATTAACATATATTAATAATGATTTTTCTTGATTAGAAAGGAGAATGATATACTAATATATGAACAATTTGCACATTTTGAGGGAAATTTGAAAGTTTGCTCTAACTATATAAATAAATTTGATTAGTTTATATTAGAAAAAATATATTTTTTTGCTTAGTGCATTCGGTGTCCGGCCCCCCTTCGGGAGACCGACTAATCCGAAGTCGCAGTCGGGATTCCTCATTTGGGGGTGACGACTTCCCAAGGGTTCAAACCCATGACCTGATGGGTACGTGGTGCCTTACCTTCCCCTTTCTTACCAGCTGGTCTATGCCCCCTTAGCATATTAGAAAAAAATATATGAATGTGTGACACAATGCATTGAGGAATTACCTTTCCTTGATTGTCAATAGGCGCTTCTGGTACATGCAAATTTTATATCTAACCACATTTACTTAATGTTACCTCACAAATAATGATATCAGATTAAGGAAATAAACATCATTGTCCGCTTGAATATATAATTTGTGTATCAATGAGGGTATGATTTTTACAACTATGACAATGAATCATGGTTATCATATTGAAAGAACTCTAATTATGGGAATGAAATCACAATTAACTATAATATAATTAAAATGTGTACTGTTCAAACTGAAAATTTGAAAACAAAAGTTTAGATTATTATGTGAATTAAATTAGACAGAAACTAATTTATACATATAATGTTAGAGTATGTATAGATATACTGTTAGAATATTCCTATCACAATTTTATTATGCGAAGATCCTTATTTAGATTGAATAGGGAAATGTGTAATTAGGGAATTAACTTGTCATGATGTACGTTGCTACAACATACATGATGTAAAGTTCATTACTGTATGATAGAGACACTGTCATAATTAAAGCCATCTATTTATAATATCTCACAAAAGCAAATTTATAGGCATGCAATTTTTCACATCTATAAATATATATTTATGCAATTCAATGTATTAATACAACCAATTATTTAATCATTGAAGACTAAAATCATAACACTATTATTGCTGCTGCCTTGAACCAACAATACTTGATCTTCGATTTCCATACTATGTTTTTAGAGACTCAAAACCCCTAATTAATCCGAAATGAATTATACATATCTCAAGACTAACGTACTCCCTCCGGTCCTAAATATAAGACCTAATTGACTTTTTTAGAAAATACTATAAAAAAGCAAAATAAGTTAATTATAAATTGATTTACCTAATTTTTGCCCTTAGATTAGTTTATTTTACCTATAAACTAATGTATAATCTAAAAATATATCAAATATGTCTTGATTTAATAGCCTATTTCGCAATCTTAACCTCTCCAAAAAAAGTCAATTAGGTCCTATATTTAGGACCAGAGGTAGTATTTAATATTCTCACCATAACAGAGCAATACCCATTCACGCTAACTCACAAAAAACACTTCGTTTGCAGTGGCAAAACAACAAATTTCATGAAATTAATATAAACATTTAATGAGAAACACTAACAATGAAGAGACACAGAACATTTAAAATAAAGAAGCAGAAAGTCTCTCGGCTTACACACACGCGCAAAGAGGAGATGAAAAATTTCACATAATTCATAAGATTTTAAAAGCAAAACTTTAGTCAAACCACATATTAAACCTGATCTAAGTGTGAAAGCAAAGGGAATAAAGGGAATATTCCACACAAGTAACTACTATATATATTTGATAGTATATAAAGATCCAGATAATTAGTTCTCCCTATAAAACTTTGTGCTTTGTAAACCAGTTCAATGCGGAAATGAGAGATTAAAGCGTCTATATGATAGGTTTAACAAGGAGTCTGATAAGCAATGAGTTTGTCAGAAACGTAGATATAGACCATTTCTTAAGGCCTGAAATTACAAAACAATTTTTAAGGATTTGAAATTACAACAAAAGTTGATGAGCGATTAGAGAGAAAATTAGCTGAAATTAAATTAAGGAGCGAAATTTCTAACCGCAACTAAATATATGTCGTGATAGTAACTTATTGGAGAAGACATATAACATAGATTCCAGTGTTTGAAAATTTCCTGGGCTCACTCATTAGTAAAGTCGTGCTTGGCAAGAAACCAGTCAATTTGCTCCCAATCCAATAAGGCCTCATCGTCCAAATCCATTTGACCCGCTTCCCCAGTAGCGTGTGAACCTTGCCCTCCATCGCCATCATTATTATTATCTCCACCTGATGAAGAACTCTCTGGTGATAATCCTATTGTTGTGCCAATCGCCCCCCTTGATGATGATCCCAATGCTTCCATGTTTTGCTGTACTACCCGTTGCTGCTGGACCGTTGATGAGCTTAATGAGCCCCCATGGTTATTTGCATCATCCATACTAACTTGATGAATCTCCCTCCTTGGAGGTGGCCTCCTATCAAATGCTCTCAGGCACTTTGTCTTCTTGTACACCCTGCACACACTGTATTCCTGCCTTAACTGCATATCAAATTACACCACCCTCTATTAATTTTCCCATACATATATATTGCACCTATATCTTCTACGCATGCCGCACCACATGCATATCTGATCTGGTGCTTTCAACCAATTTTAGCTAGCGCTTCCATCACAACACTATCTGATATAAGTTGATACACACACATACACATACTGTATTTTTAAGTTAAGGAAGTAAATCACAGCACTAAATTATAAAATATGTATAGAAAAAATTAGTTTGGAGTAAAAAATATAATTATATAGAAAATTCAAAATGATTATTTTTTTTCTTAAGTGAAACTATCTTATAATTAGGATTGGAGTGGAAGGGTATGATCTAACCATATACATAAGATTTCTTAGAAATACTACGATGCAACAAATATTATAATTAAGTAAAATAATGATTTTTGGAGCCGAGAGGTACGTACCAGAGGAGCAGAAGAGGGACGAGTGGAGGAAGGTTGAGGAACGATGGCCTTGTACTCGTTCATTTTCCAGTCAGTTTTGCGGCCGTTGGGGGCTCTTCCGTTGTAGAAGACCATTGTTCTTTTCATGCCTATGATGCGATTATCAGAGGAGTAGACATGGTTGGGAGACCCCGTGGCCTTCCAGTAGCCAGTAGTTGTGAGTCTTCTTGGTCTCCCTCCTCTAGCTTCGCTTTCTTGTCTCGGAATGAAAAAAAACCACTGCTCCGTGTCCCGCATATTCGCCACTCCCGACACCTCTGAAACACCCAACATAATCCCATATATCAATTATATATGTACATATGTATATAAGAGGCATATTAATTTGCAGATATAGGGAAAATGTTTTTGTTTTTTGGATTATTATTGTGCACTGGATGATATATATATAATACATCGTTTATTTTGTTATATAGTGATGAAATAATTAATCTCGCACGTAATGATATATCCAGTCTCATTGCACGTACGAGCTCAAAAAAGTGTAGCATTAGTTATGTGTGCGTGTGTATCTAAAAACCAGCTATTCATTAATTACAGCATGACCAAAGCTCTGATTCGATGATCTATAAATGCAAAACTGGAACAGTTAATCAAAATAATTCCAACCCTTATCTGATTCGAAAAATTAAAGCCAAGAGTTTAAAGAGAAAGAGAGATGAGAATTTTACGTGGGAGGTCCCAAGGATTATATTCATAAATATCAAGCATTGGTATAACTTGGTTAATGTCCTCCCTCTGATCTCCTTCAAGCTTTCTCTGCAAATAGAAGGAAATGAGTTCCTCTTCAGTCGGGTAAAATCGATATCCTGGTGCCATATTTTCCACCATTCTGGATCTCTCAGACAAACAACAAAAAAATATGATGAATAATTCACAGAAGTTAATTGCTGTGTTTGAAGCTTGGCAGCTTCAGTCCATTAATTCTCATGCTCACACGGTCATTATTTATATGTGTGAGAGGTTTGTCCTTAACAGTCTGCACACTTAAGCTGTTTCGGGGAATGACTTAGGAAGTTAGGCGAGGCTGCAAAAAGCGTAACTGCATACGAGTGAAATTAGAAAACTTTGGCCTTTCGCAATCCTTCTTGCTTGGAAATTTCCACGCACGCGCTTATTTCTCTTTTGTTTTTATTCTATTTTCTATGTACACTCCCTTTTGAATATTCAATCTCCCCTATCTCAGTTTGAAAGTTCTTCCTATTTCCTTCCCCTTCCCACGAAAAAAATGCTGAATTTTAATTGTTCCCAAACAAGAACTAAATTAAGTCAACTTTGAATAACCTTTATGAAAGATGTTTTTGTTTTCATACACTCGACCCGTATATCTTTATAAACTTAAGTGACCATTTTCATTTCTTTAAAAAGGGTAAACTATTATTATGGTAAAAAAAGGGTAAAATATTACCCTTTTTATGCAAAGAGACTGGTATGAACCACGTTCTCAAGGCCCCACAGCAATTCATTAAAAATTTATTAGTTCAAAGCCACATTAATTTTCTATTAAATACTACTCCCTCCGTTACTAAATATAAGATCACTTTATGGGGGGAAACTTGTTCCTAAATATAAGATCACTTTCTATTTTAACTCAAAATTTCCCCAAATTACCCCTATACTCCCTTCACCTAAAAATAGTGGTTTGAAGAAGGTGAGAGGATATTTTGGAAATTTCATGTAATCCTAACTCATTGGAATATCTTCCTTAATCTCTCCAAATTTAATAAAGTGATCTTATATTTAGGAACGGAGGGAGTACTTCAAAAGGAAGAAAAAATTGACTTTGGCTAATAATATGGATCCAATTCCATTACATACGTGAGGCTATCTTTCTCCATCTATCCCCCGAAAATATATCTATATAAAATTTTAAAAGATATTATAATATATTATTATCATTTAGATATATATGATCTGCAAAGTGTAAACATTGTTGACTATATGTTTCGCCCGAGGTCGCCGTTCGTAGCCCTACATAAGTCATAACACCCGAAGTCTTCAGTGGATTGATAAAACCAGTCCCTTGCTGTGTTTTATTATTTCAGATTCAGATTTCAAACGTTTATGAAATTAAATTTTTAAGGTCAAAATCCATATAACCCACGAAACTTTAATTTTGTTGCATATAATATTTTCATATTTAAAAGTTTACAAATCACACCCCTTATAGTATTTTTGACAATATCATGTTAACCATTACATCTAACCGAAAAGTATGGATGAAAATAGATTAAATCTATTCATAAATAAGTCTGGTCGGTTGTATAGTTGATTGGTATGATCCTATTGGATCAGACTTAAGCTAACTAGTCCTAATAGGCTTTTTAAGAAGCTCGATTGAGCATGATTTTGTAAGAAAAATAGTAGGCTTTAAAGAAAGTTTAAACCTAGATGTGTGACATATTAACAGGCTTAATCTTAGACAGGCTTAGAATAAGCCAAACCTAAGTGTTTTTTAAGGGTAAAGCTTATTATTTCATTCTTAAAAAGCTAGCTATCGCATCATAATATTAGGATTTTTTATGTAACTTTTTCTTTTTTTATTAATTTATTCTAATTAAATCTTATAATTGTGTTGCAGGGTATTTATGTTACTCTGCAATGCAAATGAAAATCCCTAATTAAAGTCTTCCTTCGTTTGGTTACATCTTCGAGAAGATATATGTAATCAAATGATTCAACTATATTGTTATCACGGGGCTCTTTCATTCTCTAGCATGTCTTAGTAATGGTATTGTACCAAGCATCATCATACAAGTTATGGACCCGGATAAAAGAGAACACGCAAACGGATTAATGGCAATACATGCTAGACTAGGCGAGGATCCTCGTGAAAACATTAATTTTGAAGACATTAAAAATAAAGAATTAATATCCGAAAAAATGAAGCTTCCAGGATGTGGAAGAAAATTTAAATGAGCGAGCTAAAAACTTGTAGAATAATAAACAATGCAATGTGCCCTCTCTTTATTGTTCCAGCGCAAATAGTGGGAAAAAAGTAAAAATTTTAGATGGAATAATACCTTTAGAAAATAACCTTCGCCATAAGTATGAGTTTTATTTAAGCTATGATAAATTACAAAAGTGATAAAAATTTACTTGAAAGTTTCCAATATTCTGATGCGGCAGTCCATAAGATTTAACTGTGCTTTTGACGATAGGATGTTCAATGTCAGGGTATGAAATTTGAAGGCTGTGATTTATAAAGTACTCCCTTCCGTCCTAAATATAAGAACTAATTGACTTTTTCTGGAAAATCCAATAATGTCATCATTTAATAACCTATTTTGCAACCTTAATCTCTAAAAAAAAGTTAATTAGGTCATATATTTAGGACCGGAGGTAGTATTTGTTTTTGGGGTTGGGGGTGTTTCGTTAAATAAAACAGAGTTAAAAACTTAAAATAAAGAGGTTTGAATTCTAGCCATTTTTTATTTTAATTCTGCGACGTGCGGCTGCCAAATTTTAATTTTCGACCTCTTGCTACATTCACAAGAATTCCACAACAGACGCCCGTAAATTAATCCATGTACATACATGGTAGGTTATTATCATGATACATGGTATGCATATGAATTAATCTTGGCGCCTTATAAGGAGTGGTCTCTAGTATTAAACTAAAAAAAACAAAAAACAAAAAACAAAAGAAAACTAGTTCTAACAGTTGAAGGGGAAAGTGATAGTCTCCAGTCATGCTTACAATGACGGACTTGTTTGACATGGATTATCAACGTTTCGCCCAAATAGAAAATCATGCACGTATCTTCAAATTGCAATATGTGAAGTGTGAACGAGAGACGAATAACTAGGAAAATCTCAAAGTCTTTCATTAGGAGGTCAAAGCTTATATATGTGTTCTAATGTTTATATATGTTCGCTACCCATGAAATTTTAGATAAGTATGAAAAGGTATAAATTTTGGTATTTAGAGAGAGTTAGTCATAATAACCGCATTTACTCATTTTTGGATGGTCTAGAATGTGCATCTATTAAAATAGATACATAATCTAAATTAAATATAATCCGTGTAATGAAATTCAAGTGTCTTTATAAGTTCGGAAATTTATATATTTATGATTCATAGATTATTGCCTCTGACATATCATACAATCCAAAGTTTTTGTTTATGTGCAATCAATGCACAAATGATAAGATATCAAATACATACTAAAATATTTTGCCTGTAAGATACTCTATATGGCTGTACCAAAAAATATGTATGTCAAAAATATAAACTCTACCATTTTCTTCCCACAAACGAATAATGTTTCAAATTTTACCTTCATTCAAAAGAATAGATAGTATTCATTGATTGTTTGTTGGTTCAATTGGCGAAATGGTTAAACACTTGACAAACATTCAATTTTTGTGGAATACCACCTAATTAATCGTGTGTTCCAGTTAGAGCTATATGGGAAGACATCTCTATAACTAAGTTAAATTGGGCGAAACATACCTGTATGGATATAAACAAAAGGGCTTGTTAGTCATACTTTAGAGCCCACAGGGACAGACGATCTAATGGATCACGAGTTAAGAGCCTTATCTTTGGATTGTGGATAAGTCAAACCCCTTTCCTAAAATATCTTATCTCAAAAAAAAAAAGAATAAGAACTACATACTTTATTGTGGTTTCAGTCGCGGCGCTTGAGAGACCTCGCAATATAGCTAATTGAAGTCGGACAAAAACGATATGTGTATGTGGACATAAATAAAGGATTTGCTTGTCATGGTTCATAGTCCACAGGAACAAGCCCTAGTAGATAATGAGTTAGAAACTCTGCCCTTGGATCATGGGTGAGGAAAAACTTCTTTACTAAAATTTAACTATATAAAAAAATTTTAGACCTAAACATTGATTAAAAAAAACCTGTAAACTTAAGACCTGTTAGTACATTAGAGGAGGAGAGATGAGAACTTTTTTTTATTTGAATTTATAAATATTATAGAAATGTGGTTGAAATTTCGTAATAAATTTTTTACTCTATTTTACATGTTATGTTTTAAAAGAAAAATATTATAAACCCACTTCTTCCATTTTTAAACATTCATTTCATAAACTTCCCCCTTCAAATCCATATTATCAAACAGACCCCACCCACACTAATCGGAATTGGTCTGATATGTGATAAGCGCACTCATATTCACAAAGTTACAGCAGAAAAGTTACAAGTTTAATTTTGAGACCGACATAGTAATTAAATTGTCAAATAGTAAAACAGATATATGTGGTATTCAATGTGGAATATTTAATTTGTTCTTTTATAATGTATTTAATTTATTCTTTCAAATACCGTAAATATTTTCTTGATGGAGGAACCGATCGACTGCTCATGATTTGACTCCGCTACTATCACCGTGAATGGCTCTCTGTCGATATAGCACGATAAAATAAAAAGGTATCTGAAAGATGCATGTGCAATTTGTAACTCCATTCTTATCTGAATTCTCCCATCTCTCTCTATCTCATATTCATTTGCTTGGTAAAGAGTCAAGAGCTAAACTATATTTTACTGGAGTTAAGAGAGGCTATCTAATACATACAAGACTCCTATTATGTGAGGTTTAATACAGTTAATAAACAGCCTTGCCTATAATTGAGAGGCTTACATATATGGGAATACAAACAATAGAACAACGATAAGTTCTAGCTTAGCTTGAAAAAGTGCATCAAACACACACATTATGTGTACTCTTTTTATCAAAGTATACATACAAATACAATGAAGAATATGACGCAATTGATATGTCATTTGTCAAGTCAGATTTAATTTATTAAATTAAAATTAAACAAACTGTTCAGTGCGGAATATCAGTCTAGAAGGATCGTTAAATGGAAACGGGAGAAAATATGCAAGAGATCATATTATAATAAGTGACGCGACAATGATATGAAATTAAAATTTTTCAAAGCCCATCACGGAAAAAAGACGTTAAAGCTAAGGTAATGCATCATCAGCTAAGACTTTCGGAACGCTATGGCAATTACTCCTTTTTTTTAACTGAATATGGCAATTACTCCTTCAGTGCTTATAGTATATAAGGCGAACTATTGTAAAGGTCAAAAAAGAAAAAAGGCGAACTATTGTAAATAAATGTGTCCCAAAATATAATACTAGTATATACTTTTGATTTGTCTCTGTATTTATTATGTTTTTTCTGTCATTTTCACCCTTTATTGACTATACATATTACAATTAATTATTTGTCATTTCTTTTATTTACTAGTTACTCTCATCTTTTTTTCCCTTACACACACTCGTGTGCAAAGTTAAAAATAATATTTTTCAGACATTAATTACTTTAATTTTAACAGATATTTAATACAATAAAGCATTATTATTTACACTTTATATAGAGGGACAGAGGAGTAACTAAAAAATAATAAGTATGCTTGGATGAGAGGATAATGGGAGAGGAAGGAAAATGTGGAGGCAAAAAAGGGCAAGAAAGAATATATTCCTCTGCTTGGTAGGAGAGAAAATGAGATAGGAAAGAAAATGGGGAAGGGAAATGGTGTAGGCCCCATGCCCCATTTCCTCCAAATTTCCCCTTCAAAATTGGAGAGATTACGTGAGAGAGAAATGTCACTCATTATTGCCCAATGATCATTCTATATGTCACTTGCCCATTTTCCTTTCTCTTTATTTTCTATCATTTGCCAAAACATGATGAGACATAACATTTTCTCTCCATTTTCCTGTCCTCTCCATTTTCTCTCCTCTCTACCTCGTTAATCCTACGGGAAGAGCTATTTTTTTGTTCTGTTCGTTGAGTACGAGGGACGTTGAGTCTTTGTCAACGTCTAATAATTAAATCGTTTAAAAAATGTTCTTTTTTCTGGTGTAAATGGAGTGATGGGACGGGACGGGACAAGAGGGCATTCGTGGAGAAAGGTTAAGAAATGGTAGTAAGAAGAAAGGGAGTGGTCAAAATGAAGTCAACGGAAGCTTGAAATTCTTGCCTTTCCAATATATGCCGCACAGCTCACCCCAATACCCCATAACGTGTTCTCTTTTGCCATGTATGTGTTATGTCCTGTCAAACAAGAAGGATTATACAACAAGTACAGCAATTTACTTCAGCAAATTGATATGAATTTTTACTGAATTATTGACTCAATATGGCCACTGTCAAGTATTAAAGTCTGAAATCAACAACAATCCAGAATCTATCACAAGAATTACAGAGTTGAGGAAGAAGAAATGTTCAGAGAGAAAGAGAGAAAGAAAGTACAGAAAGAAGCAGAGAGAAAGTTCTAGATTCACTTCTTGGATAAGTCCGCCTAGCTCTCCTCAATCTGCTTATATCAGTTAGTTTCTCAACTTCCACGTCCGCCTCCTTTCTCGTGCACTCCGCCTCAGCTCTTTCATTTCAGTCAACTCCTTATGGGCCTCTTGTTGGGCCTGGGCTGTTACATGGCCCCCCTCTAAAGCAGAGACCTTGTCCCCAAGGTCTAATCCTGGATACAAATGCTGAACCTCCGACAACAACTCCCATGTTGGTTCTAAAATTCCCTCCCACTTCAGCAGGACTTGAGTTACCCAAGCATCACCTTGCAGCACCTGGCGGGCCTGTAACACTTCCACAGGCTGAATAATAGGTCCCTCTGGTTTTGTCAACAATGGAAGCGGCATATAGGGTGTGGAAGCAGACCCTTCAAACTTCTTAAGCATTGACACATGAAACACCGGATGAATTCTTGCACCGTCCGGTAATTGTAAATGATAAGCAACAGTTCCAATCTTCTGAATAATAGGGAAAGGACCAAAATACCTCATAGCTAACTTATGATGCTTCCTCAAAGCAACCGAATGCTGTCTATACGGTTGTAATTTTACAAGAACCAAATCTTTTTCCACAAAAGAAACCTCAGAACGGGACTGATCAGCATACCGCTTCATACGGTCTTGAGCTTTACGCAAATTGTGTTTCAATTGCTCCAATAACTGATCACAAAACAACAATTGCGTAGCCAAATCAGAGGGAGTATCATCTTGAATAGAACAAGGCAATAAGGGTGGAGGATCTCTTCCATACACCGCCTTAAACGGAGTCATTTGAATAGCAGTATGGTACGAAGTATTGTACCAAAACTCAGCCCAAGGAAGATACTCCAGCCACGAACGAGGACAATCAAAGACAAAGCAACGCAAATACATCTCAACACATTTATTTAAAATCTCAGATTGACCGTCAGTTTGGGGATGGTACGCTGTGCTCATATTCAACTTGGTACCATGCAACTTAGTCAAGTGTCCCCAAAACTTACTTGCAAATGCCTTATCCCTATCAGATACAATAGTTTGCGGAAAGCCATGCAATTTAACTACTGAATGAATAAATGCAGTGGCCACATGCTCCGCTGTAAAATTAGCCTTCAAAGGCATAAAATGAGCATACTTGGAAAGCCGGTCAATCACCACAAAAATCACAGAAAACCCCTGAACTACCGGCAAGGCTATAATAAAATCCATGGCAATATCATTCCAAATTAACGAAGGAATGGGTAATGGCGACAATAAACCTGCTGGCTTTGCCTGAATACTTTTAGCCTGTTGGCACACCGAACAACGACGTATGAAATCAGCAATAGAGCGTTTCATCCCAGTCCAGAAAAATAAAGCCGCCACCCTATGCAAAGTACGGGTAACACCTGCATGTCCGCCAATAAGAGAAGAATGAAATTCCTGCAATAAAAGATGAATAATATCTCCAGAATTAACAGGGATTACTACACGGCCACGCCTATAAACCAGCCCATCTTTGACAGTTAGCTCAGGTAATACCGTCGGATCCCGCTGCCATTTAATAATCATATCAGCAAGATCAGGTGATAAACGAAGTCGGTGTAACACATCATCAACAACTGAAGAAGACACAGAAATCAATGCCATATGAGTAGTTCTGGACAACGCATCTGCTGCCTGATTAGTCCTCCCTGGTTTATACTCAATAACAAAATCATATCCCAATAATTTTGGCAAATAAGCTTCCTGTTCAGGCGTTTGAATAACTTGTCCATTCAAGTGCTTCAAACTCTCCTGGTCTGTTCGAATCACAAACCGGTGCCCGAACAAATAGTGTCGAAATTTAGCTACCGCCTGAGTTATAGCATACAACTCACGCACATAAGCAGACTGTGCTTGCATTCTTGGGGAAATTTGCTTAGAAAAATAAGCAATGGGATGACCCTCTTGACTCAACACTGCCCCAATACCGAAACCAGAAGCATCTGTTTCTAATACAAAAGGTCGCTCAAAATTAGGTAATACTAAGATTGGCGCCTCCACCAAAGTAGATTTCAGCTTATCAAAAGCTTGTTGAGCACTATCCGACCACTCAAAAGCATCCCGATGCAACAATTGGGTCAAAGGACGCGCTATCATGGCATACCCTTTGACAAAGCGGCGATAATAGCCGGATAATCCCAAAAAACCCCTCAACTCAGTGACTGACTTCGGAGCTGGCCAATCCCGAACCGCTGCCACCTTCGTGGCATCCATCTCCAATCCAGCCCCCGATATCACATGGCCAAGATAATCTACCTTAGTGCACCCGAAGGAACACTTAGACAACTTGGCAAACAATTGATGTTTATCCATCAAGTGTAAAACTTGCTCAACATGCATCAAATGTTGCTCCTAGGAAGCGCTATATATGAGTATATCATCAAAGAAAATTAAGACACACTTACGTAATAGAGGGCCAAATACAGAATTCATAAGGGACTGAAAGGTAGCCGGTGCATTGGACAACCCGAAAGGCATAACAAGCCATTCATACAGGCCCTGGTGTGTCCGAAATGCCGTCTTTTCCCTATCTGCCGGATTCATCAAAATCTGATGGTAACCAGATCGTAAATCCAGTTTCGTGTAATACACAGATCCGCCCAATTCATCAATTAACTCATCCACCGTAGGCATAGGAAAAGAGTCTTTAATTGTCACCGCATTAAGAGCACGGTAATCCACACAAAAACGCCAAGTTCCATCCTTCTTTTTGACTAACAAAACAGGAGCTGAAAACGGACTAGTGCTAGGTTGTATAAACCCATCAGCCAACAACTCTTGCACCAATTTTTCAATCTCCGTTTTCTGCACAAACGGATATCTATATGGTCGCACTTTCACCGGGTCTGACCCCTCCTTCAAAATAATATGATGATCATGAGAACGTTGCGGAGGTAAACTCTTGGGCTGTGCAAATACATGAGCAAACTTATGCAACAAAAGACAAAGGTCCTCCGATACATTCTCAGGTAACTCCAAACCCGTAGTCACCCTATCCACCTGCAAATCATACTTCAAAAAATACAGTTGAGAGATAGCATCAGTATGCACCAATCTCTGAAAGTGATGCAGCTCTGCACGAGACACCAGAGGTTGTGTATCTCCATAAAGAGTGACAAACACACCATCTAATAGAAATTTTAATTTGCTATCACCTATTGTATAATCGGCAACGTGTGGACCAAGAGTCGCTAACCACGAAGCCCCAATCACAATATCGGAACCAGCGATTGGTAACACAAACACTGGAAGAGTTATAAGGTGGCCCTGAATCAAAATAGGTAAGGCTTTAATAATACCTTCACCTCGCATAGCATGACCATCACCAATCATCACACGCACATTACCCGCAGGTTCTATTGGCAATTGTAAATGACGTGCAATCCTAGGATGAATAAAGCTATCTGAACTGCCGCCATCCAATAAAATCTGTACATCGGTACCTCCAATCGATCCGGCAAACCGGATAGTAGCTTTCCCTTGTTGCCCTTGAAAAGCATGAAGAGATAAATGGTGGATTGAAGGTAGCTCTTCGCATGATGTTTCAGAAGTGTTTGAAACTGTCACAACAGAAGAGTCCTCGCCTACCTCCTCACGATCAATCCACATATATTGTTTATTAGCACATTTATGAGCAGGAGAGAACTTCTCATCACAGAAATAGCACAAACCTTTTTCCCTACGGATTAACATCTCAGAAGGAGTAATGCGTTTCACACCACTTAAAGGTTTAGTATTCGGCGTAGGCAGTAAAGGAGGTAATGAATTGGTAACTTTAGGAGTAGATGGTACCTCAACTGCTGGGCTTTTAGAATAGGAATAACTTGGCTTAGAAGTGGACCAAGTATTGTGCCGACCACTGCTGCCACTAGACGAGCCTAAGCCCACACGCACATCAAATAACTTTGCTAATTCCGTAGCTCGCAACAGATTCAACGGCTTTTGTGCCAACACGTCACGACGCACTTCTGGTTTTAATCCCCCTGTAAAACAGTCAAGCAATGCATCATCTGAAACACCTTCCGTCCGATTGGCCAAAGTCATGAATTCACGGCAATATTCATCAGCCGATGCTGTTTGCATCAATTTAAAAAGGCGAACTCTAGGTTTCTCATACACTGATGGTCCATACTCCTCCTCAATGGCTTTGATTAATGAAGGCCAGTCAGTGATAACACGTGAACGCTGAAGTAGTTGAAACCATGGAACAACATCGCCTTCAAAATTAACCGAAGCCACAATCACTCTCTGCCAATCTGGAGTTCCATAATAACCAAAATATTGCTCAGCACGAAAAATCCAAGTCATTGGATCAATTCCACTAAACTTAGGGAAATCCGATTTAATGTGCTTAGAAGCATGATTCTGACTCAACGGTGACGCCGAACCACGACAACGATCCTCAAATCGTGAAGCATTAGTCTGATTCGCTAACAGATTTGCCAAAACCTGTTCAAGATGATCAAAACGCGAATTCGGAGTCTGAATCGCAACTTCTAGCGCTGATTGAAGCTGATCAAAACGACTAGCAGTTTGTATTTCCCAAGCCGCAAGTCGCGTCTCTGTAGTAGCCTCAACTTGACGAATCTGCGCTACTAAATCCTTTACCTCAGCCTGAACATCTTTCAATCTGGTAACTTCAGCCATGAGAACGAGCAATGAAAGCACCAATTGTTATGTCCTGTCAAACAAGAAGGATTATACAACAAGTACAGCAATTTACTTCAGCAAATTGATATGAATTTTTACTGAATTATTGACTCAATATGGCCACTGTCAAGTATTAAAGTCTGAAATCAACAACAATCCAGAATCTATCACAAGAATTACAGAGTTGAGGAAGAAGAAATGTTCAGAGAGAAAGAGAGAAAGAAAGTACAGAAAGAAGCAGAGAGAAAGTTCTAGATTCACTTCTTGGATAAGTCCGCCTAGCTCTCCTCAATCTGCTTATATCAGTTAGTTTCTCAACTTCCACGTCAGCCTCCTTTCTCGTGCACTCCGCCTCAGCTCTTTCATTTCAGTCAACTCCTTATGGGCCTCTTGTTGGGCCTGGGCTGTTACAGTATGGTTGATGATGCTTTACATCTCTAGACCAATGACTTAGTTATTGGTTAAAGTTTATCAGTTTCTCCTTTAAGGGAGGATGTATCTCTTTAGGGATGTAATTTTTTTAACGAGCGATCTGGAGGACACAAAATATGAATGCTTATGGAGGGAGAATAATTCTTTATCCTAAAGATTCATTATAAATTGTAATTCTACCTTTTCTTTCTTGCTCCTAACTAAGAATTAAGGATACATTTTCTCCATCGCTATCCCTCATAGTCTGCTTGATTTAAATATCCCCCCTCATTGGCATATTTTTTGTTAAAAATGAAATTATTGCATCACTCAGGTCTTCACTTGGCAATATTCCTTTATTCTTGGACATTTGTACTTTGAGATGCTTTCGTTTAGTTTTGAACTAGATTTATCATTTAGGTCTTCCAAAGCAAAACCTCACAGTCTGCAAAGTGGTAAAGTGAATAATTGATTTCTCCATTTGAACTCCCTTAGTGAAGCACACAGTCACTACCGATATTGCCTTATTGAAGTCTTTCTCCTCTATGTCTATTCATTTATTTCGTGTTAATCTTTATTTTTGGCAACAACAATTCCTATTAATTTTTTTCAATAACAATACTTCTTGTTAATATGCGTATCACTTTTACTAACTTTCCCTTTCAAGACATTACTAGAACCATGTAATTTTGTTTGCTAATTCACGACATTAAACTGAAAAAATGTCTTTTTGTATACATTCATTAATCATCTTTAATTCATAAGATTTTTCAACGGAACATACAAATTACAAATTTAGATAAAGAATTATTTAAGAGGGAAATTCAAAATTTTTAATTTTTATTAGACGATTATGACAGCAAGGAGTAATGTTTTGACCTCAAACTTAAAGAATTAAAAATAATGAAATTAGACATTTTTTTATGTTGAGATTTAGATATTGTGTTTCACGAAACATTAAAACCGTGATTATATTTGTAATAAAAAAACCGTGATTATATGATGCCATCATTTAAAATGCTGAAATTGATCATTTTATTGTCAAATTAAAAGATAATAACGTTTGATATATACTACTCCCACCGTTCCTAAATATAAGACTTAGATAACTTTTTTTTGGAAAGATTAAAGTTGCGAAATAGGTTATTGAATGATGACATATTTGATATCTTTTTAGATTATCCATTAGCTTATAGGTAAAATAAACTAGTTTAAGAGAAAAAATTAGGTAAATCAATTTATAATTAACTTATTTTTTGCTTTTTTTAGGATTTTTCAAAAAAGTCATCTAAGTCCTATATTTAGCAACGGAGTGAGTATAATCAATCAGTATACGAAGTATTTTTAAAAAAATCAATCAGTATACACAAGTTTTACCAGAAAATTAACTTGCGTGACAGTGTGGGTCTCGAATTGCACAGTTGGCAGTTTGGCACTTGGCAGCACTTTTAATAATTTATGCATCTTCAGCTAGAGTGCAAGACAGCCAAGCATTGGCCCAAAATCAATAGAATAAGCCCATTTCAGAGCTTACAGGTATGGTGACTAATGCCGTGTATGGAATTGATTTAAGTGGAAGTTGGATCTGGCAAAACAAAAGGTAAGAGTTGGGTTGAAACTGGGCTTTAGAAGTTTATTTATACATCTGAAATATACGTAAAATTTATTAATGTAATTTTTTTAAAAGTATAAATAAAATAAATGAAAGATGCATCAAAAAGAATTTTGTGCCCCTTGTTAAATCGCGCCTTAGATATTTTGTTCTAGTTACCGTTTTGCTCCTCATGTATGGTTTTGTCTTCCCCACCTTAAAGACACTGCAAATTATACTTATATATAGTTGGCCTCCCCAAAATTGGTTTTGATCACATACCCGTCTATTTTGATTGTAAATGCATGGAGGTTTTCTCTGCAATTTCGGCGGAACTGGCGAACAGCTTTGCATAGGAAGCAGATGCTTTGCTATGCAGCTTAAAGGTGGTCCATGATGTGACACAATTCGACTATCAACTTTCTCTTAAGATTAAAAAAAAAAAAAAATAGAAGCTGTTACCAAAAGCAGTGAGATGTAACAATTTCAAACTACTTTTTTTTTTTTTGGTCAAAATTTCAAACTACTTATATAGAGTAGCAATTATGCAATTGGATTAAGATGCAATTTTAACAATAAACTATTTTTTTTTCCAAAGCTGCAGCTAGTACAATTGATAATAAAAAGGCTTAGAATTATTAATCGACCTTTTAAGCAGGAACATATTTACCAAAACCTTTTATTTTAGGTGAAAAATTTTGCCCTTTAAAACCCTAAATTAGTTACCAAAAATAGAAGGTTTTGGTAAATATGTTTTTGCTTAAAAGGTCGGTTGGTAATTCTGCATGTTTTTACTGTCAATTGTGCCACTGCAACTCTGACAATAGTTTATTGGTAAAATTGTACATTAACCCTTATAATTGCACATGTTCCAAAAGGTTGACACTTTTTGCGCACCTCTTGAAACTTTGGTATTATAAACACACTTTTGGGCAAAATTTAGTATTACATTCGCACATTCGCCCTTTAAGGAAATGCTACATTTTTACTACGGGAGTTTGCAAACTTTCCCACCATATTTTCATCACACAAAACTTCTCCTTTTCAATTATTTGATTCATGCAAATATTTATAGTTATAGAAATGTCTCTTGAAAGTTCCTCATGTCTTAAATGATTGGACCCGAATCAAATATATAAAACATTAGGAAAATGACAACAAAATACATTTCAAATTTCAGAATCTCAACTAACTTTGAGTTGTCAATAGTAACTAATACTTATATTGAAATAATTATTGAGATTTTGAAATTTAAAAAACATTTTTTTGTTACTCTCTCTAAAACGTTTGTTGTTATGGATGTGATTTTTCTTTTGGTCAAATTGTTATAGATGTGGTTTAATGGTTAATAAGAACAAATTATATGTGCCATGAAATGATATACACAAGGTTGTTAAACTCGTAAATTTAAATAAACTCGTGGAAATACGTTAAACTCAGATTATATACTCGAACCATAAACTCGTTAGAGTTTACGCTTATTAATAAATACAAAAAATAATAACAAACGTAAACCATAACAATGAATATGGATCACGGATAACAGCAAATAGTAAAAACAAGACACAATTAGTGGTTGATTATCACCCTCATCCATCAATTTATAATTTAATATACTAGTTAGTGGTCCCTATCTTCATAATTAAACACAACAGCAACACGAAAACGGACACCAACGTCACCTACCACAATATAATTGTTAAATATTCATTTCAATTATTGTCCAATTCCTGTTAAAGGAAACTATACTTGCCAAATAACCAATCACCTTCATCTAGTCATCCACTTCTCATCATGCCATACTAACAACAAAGCACCGAGCTAATAACTCGTCCGAATCTTTGGCAGTGACATAATAAACGGGAGAATTCAATAATGTCAATCTCCACCGAATGAAGAATCTCGTATCCCAAAGAAAAAGAAAACAGTGTGTGGTATACACCACACATTTCATTATTGAGAATGAGAATTGAGTACGATACAATGATGATATTATAGGTACCAAACAAAAACAACTTGAACCCATAATCCCAACATAACAGTAATTATTTATGAACAAAAAAAAAACATAAAAGTAATTATCCCACCAAGAAGTTAACCAAGGAGAGGCCAAAAAAAATACTCACCCAAGTAATTAACCAAACTTGCTGAACCTATAAAAACTAAAAACTGAACATTGGAGGGTAAAACAGTAAAATGAATGAATCAATCAAGAAATCCTGTTTGTCTCCAAACAGCATTACGAACCTGACGAAGATTTCTGCCTTTAAGAGTTCTCCCAATGCCTTCCAAAACCGAAGAAGTGGTCTTATGAGAAACACCAGAAGCCCTAGCGACGATCTCATGAGGAGGCAACATCTCATCGTCGTCGTCAATATCATCATCCACTATAGCCAATTCATCGAATTTCCTGCGAGGCATGGTTCTCGAGGGCATAATGGGAACTTTCATCGGAGCCGATTGCTGGAATTTTCTAGAAGGAAGGGACTGAGAGAATAATTCCCGATCCTCGGGGAAAGGAACCATCTTTGACGGCGTCGGAGGGACGGCGGGCTTGCGGCGGAGCACGGAGGGGAGATTGGGTCCGGATAGGGCGGCGAGGAAGCCGGAATTGCCGCGAGGATTGGGGAGGGAAGGAGGAGGGGGTAGATTGTTCGGAGTTTCGGGGATGTCGCCGGAGAAGAAGAGATCGGCCTCGGTGAAGTCGTCGTCGGCGGTGGAGGCGGCGGAGGAGGGAGGGGAGGAGGAGAAAAGTCGGAGGAGGCGGTCGGAGGAGGAGGATCGGTGACGGCGAGAGAAGGTGGGGTCCATCTGGGTGGTTCGATAGAAAAGAGAGACTCAGAATCAGAAATCAGAAATCAGAAATTGAGAAATGAGAGAGCAAGGGATTTGGGGAAGTGATGTAGTGAAGTACTGACGTGTTGTAGGCTTGTTATCCATAACTTAAATCTTCTTTTTTGATTGTCTCTAATCTTCTTTTTTTATTACACAGAATTGTCCAAAAGAGACATAATTAAACCATTAAATTGAATGACCTATATATATTTCTGATAAAAAAAAGGGAGTGAAGAAAACTCCTATGCAATTATTCAATGAGATATTTTGATTGATGATTTATCTTTAAACATGACAATATCAAACATTAACATGACAATATCAAACATGACATTGACGTTTTCGTATCATGTAACTTATTTGGGATAAAACTTTATTTTTGTTGTATTGTAAAAAAAAGTTGGTTCCACATAATGATAGGATGAACTTGGTGTGGCCTTTTGGTGCATTCGTCTCTTGGGCCTTTTTTGGGACCTTGTCCTCCGTGGCTTAAAATCATAGCATTTGAGTTTTTAACATATTTTAACACTGTACTTAATTAATGCTGGATAAGTTAAATTATTTGTCCACACTGATCGTGCGAGATGCTAAGATGTGTGTGTGCCTCTACCCTTTTAGGTGATGAACAGAGTTTAAACTCATGAAACTTTCTCATCCTTTTTAATATTTGAACACATAATTTGAATGAGTTCTAATTGAAACTTTTTGGGACAAAAAGATAAGAGTGAAAAAGGATAAGCATAGCCATGTTGTTATCCAGGACTTTACTAATTTTTTTTTTTGAAAATGTGAATAATAATAGCCACTTGATTATTTTTACCAGGTTAATAGCATTTTTCACCATACTTAATTGCCTTTTTCCTTGTTGATCTTATCATCCTATTTTGCGTCTTTCTAATTTTTATCGCGTGACATGCTAAAAAGCATTTTTTGTTGACTTTTCTAGCCATATTTTTTATCATCTTTAAAACACATCCATGCAAATTTATTAGATCATTATTTATTTGTTAGATCATTTATTTCTTATTTATTTGTAATTTTATATATTTGTTACATTGTTAATATTTTGAAAAGATCTCTTTTGGTTATGTCCCACTTTCACGTCTCTTATTTTTCTTTTTGCCAATATTAGTATCAGAGCGGCCGTAATCCTTTGAGGTGTGATTTTTTTCTTTGCTAAATTTTTTTCTCTTTAAGTTAAGGGTGTGCAGATGTTTTCATTACTTGGGCTCAATTTATAGGGTGGGCAACTCTTTTAAGTTTTAAACATATTTGATATTTCTAGTTGAAAACGTAAATTTGAGAAATAGGTTGGGGAGTAATCTAATTTTTTCAAAGGCCAATATTTATGAAACCTATTGTGATAAAAAAAAATAATTATGAAACCTATGTGTGCTTTAAGTTCCTCGTTAAACCCGTTTATATTATACTCTTCCCCCAAAGCTGAAGTTTTCGCCGTCATCCATCGCAGCTGAACCCGCCACCGCCGTCCAATTCTCAATTCTGCCACACTCTTTAAGCATGAACCCCACGGTAATTAATTAATTACTCTTCTCTCATCCACTGCATGCCTTCAATACACACACAATCTCTCATTCTCCTTTCTTTCTAATTGTAATTGTAATTTCGCAGAACGCAAGCCTCTCGGGGCCCACGCCGAGCCCTAGATCCCAGTCTTCGCAGCCTTTTCTCTCTGTCTCTGTCTCCGATCCCGTTAAGCTTGGCAATGGCGTCCAAGCTTATATCTCCTACCGCGTCATCACCCAAGTAATTCATTCTCTACCTTTTCTGCGTTACTTGCAAATTTATTTATTAATTCAACTCTAATTAATTGTCTGTTCACTTCGATTTGACTCTTTACATTTGACTGTGGGTTGTGCTGCATTTAGTGAATAAATGAATGAAACTTTGTGGCGCTTTCTATTTGCATTAACCTCCCTATTGCTGTTTGTTATGGCTAGATAAACAGACACAATTTTGTTGGATGATGGATGCCTTGTTTTGTTGCTAATAAAGTATAGACCTCACAAGTGAATACTTTGATGGATGGAGGTTTAAAATATGGGAAATAAAATGTACTACCTCCGTTCCTAAATATAAGATCACTTTCCTGATTTGATTAGATTAAGGATATTAGTTAAGTTAGTTATTATCACATGATATTTAGGAACAAATTGAAATGTGAAAGTGATCTTATATTTAGGAACGAAGGAAGAAATATATTTTTGATATTATCATTGCCCTAGAATGAAGTTGACATTCTCATGTACTAGCATGCCCTTAAATTCCTCATGAGTATGCTTTTTCTTACGCTTAAATCTACAATTATAGATGCTTTAGGTGAAATCCTCTATTATCAATGGAAAAATAGTCACTTTCATCGTTTGTGGGTGTTTGTTTTTCCTCCCATCGATTTCATTGGGAAGATCTAACGCAGAAGCCTGTCATGTTGTTCTTATGCTATTTGAAATATATTTTGGCAGACAAATTTTCCTGACTATCAAGGACCTGAGAAGATTGTAATCCGACGCTACAGTGACTTTGTTTGGTTGCATGATCGTCTTTTTGAGAAGTACAAAGGCATATTTATTCCACCTCTTCCAGAGAAAAGTGCTGTAGGTAACAGCTCGGCAACACTCTTTTATGTGCTCAATAAAATTCAACTCTTGAAGTTGCTATATATAAGAATGTGTGATAATGATGCTTTGGCACTCAGGTCCTTTTTTACCTGTTTCTGTTGAACTTTTTTGTCATTTGTCAGAAATTATGCTGGTCTCTTTTATGGCAATGAAATCATGAAATTGTCTGAACTGCCATATATTTTCTCATCCGGCTCCTTCGAAGATGAACTAGTTTTTTATTACTTGAATTAAGCATGTGTGTGTAGCCTGTGATATGTTTCACAGTGTCAATTTTTCACATTCCTTCTAGATTTCTGAAGGCGCTCTTCTCGGAAATCCTGGAAGTAGTGTCTTTTTAAAAGTGCTCAAATACCTGTGTCTCAATAAGTATTGCCTTTTTAATTTCAAAACTTTAAACCTGCTATATTTTTGACACACTATGCTATGTAATGAATAAATGTAGGGAAAGTTACTTTAAGAGACGGTGGTATTTGAGTTTGTTTATTGGGTGTATTGGATTATGGTCCATAAAAGGTCACAAGAGGGGTTATTGTAATAATGTTTTTAAATAATAAGATTTGAGCCATTTCTCTCTACCTCCCTCGTCTCTTTCTATCTCTACAATCCCAAAAAACAAAAAATCCCCATGTTTCTCTTTCATTCCTACCTTTGCTGCACAGCATACTATGCCCAGACATTTATATGGCATGTCCTGGTGTACATTTGGCATGGCTGTTTAGTGAAGAGAGGGGCATTATCTTTGATAATGTGTAATTAGTGCTTGAGAATTCTGTTGAAGCATTCCACTGTGCTTAAAAAGTCATTTTATGATTATGTTGATACTCAACAAAGCAACCCAAAAGAACCGTTTTACCATTATACTGTGTTTCACTTATGCAGAGAAATTCCGTTTTAGTGCCGAATTCATTGAGATGAGGCGTCAAGCGTTGGATACATTTATTAACAGGATTGCTTCACATTGCGAGCTTCAGCAAAGTGAAGACCTGAGGATCTTTTTGCAGGCAGACGAAGAGGTGATACTTCTGAGTAGTAAATGTTGTTCCTCTGCTGCAGCTGTAGATGTTTAAATCAGATAAATTGTCTTGCTTTATTAAATATCAAGCACAAAGTTTTCTCCCTCACTTCTGCCACTGGCTCATTTTGGCTGCACTATTTTTTTTTTATCAAAATAGATATTGAAATAAAATAAATTGTTTATTTTGAGGATTTGTTTTTTGTATGATTAGCAAATAGTTGATGGGTTGATTAAATTTTTCGTTAGCATATAGTTATTTTTATCAGCCTCTTTGCATAAATGCAAGGGTAAGACTGTCTAGTTTATTCCCTTTCCCTACACCCTCACCTAGTGGGAACTAGAACTGAGTTGACCCTTTTTATGCAAAAATTGAATCATGCTACCAGCTCATTATCCCGATAATACCTAACCATCACTTGTTTAACATGTTGGAATGGGGAATTGGAATATCTGAAATATTTTTTTTTCTCATGTGGGAATATATATCTCCTGTGACTGTACATTCTAGTTTGGCTATTTTTGTTGATTTCAGTTGGGAAGAAAAGCTATATCTGATTTCTTTATGGTATCTATGCAGGCAATGGAGAGGTTTAGAGCCCAGGAGAGTGGCATATTCAAGAAGAAGCCATCTGATTTGATGCAGATTTTTAAAGTAATGTGTATTGTTAATATTATGATATTTTTTCTAATAAGGTTTCAATATTTTAGATGGAGCCAAATTTCGAGTTACACTAATTCTGTTTAAAATAGAACAGCACTTACTATTTTCCCAGCTTCCTGTTGCTAACTGTGAACAAGCATAGGGAATGTGCATGGATTGGAAGGAGAAACGTGGAAGGCAAGTTGGTTGGGGTGGGGATGGGATGGGAGGGGCCCGGGGGTAGATAATTGTAGTGTTTGTCTGACTCTAATACTTGAAAACTTTTCAAAAGAAAATTATTTCATAAAAATGTACTTACAAATAAGAAGTAAATCTGCCGGAAAATAGCAGCAAAGAAAGTTGCTGAGGTTCATTTTGTCAGTAGTAATGGTAAATGAAGTTGGCTTCTCAACTCAAATAGTCATTGATGCATGGCATGGCATGAACACGTGTAGATGAGACTAGTGGATTTGATTTGAGACAACACCGAGATCTGCTCTCTATAATTGTAGTTTGTCACTATTGTGCTATTCTGAGTTTCTGACAACTTGATTTATCATACATGGAATGTGACCCAGCATTAGATTGTGTTGGCAATCTGGCTGAATGTGTTGTCTGAGTGCAAGTGATGGCATTTTAATTTATGGGAATTGTTTGCAAAAACTGACAGGATGTGCAGTCTAAAGTGAGTGATGTTGTCCTTGGGAAAGAGAAGCCAGTGGAAGAATCAACTCCTGAATACGAAAAGATGAAACACTACATTTTTGAGCTTGAAAACCACTTGGCTGAAGCTCAAAAACATGCATATCGACTTGTGAAGAAGCACAGAGGTAGGGGCTTAATTTGATGTCTGTTGTCCTTCCCGTTTTTCTCTAAAGTGAATTAATTTTACTTTCTTACCCTTGTGACCTGACCAATGTATAGTGCAATTCTCACCACCTTACTTTGATGGCTCGTGCAGAGTTGGGGCAATCACTTTCTGATTTTGGGAAAGCAGTGAAACTTCTCGGTGACTGTGAAGGAAATGCTCTTGGAAAGGCATTCTCTGAACTTGGGGCAAAGTCGGAGACTTTATCAGTCAAGCTGCAAAAGGACGTAAGCTTCTTATTGTTCATTTTAGACTTGAAGTGGCTCTTTGTATATGCATGGTCGCATAATTGTATTGTTGATGAAAACTACAAAACCGTGACGTGCTTTTTTGGTCAGCAGGCATATCAGATCTTGATGAATTTTGAAGAACCTTTGAAAGATTATGTTCGAGCTGTGCAATCTATCAAGGTTAGTCTGGTTTGTTTCTCTTTCATTTAATTAGTTAGTCAGTCATCAAAATGACTGAATATTCTGTTTTTCCCCCATATTTATTTAAGATTATAGGTTCCAACTGCATCATGGAAATCATTAAAACAAGTAAAGATAAACCAAGACATTTATGTACTTTTTGTCTATTCTGAAACAGGCTACAATAGCAGAGAGAGCCAATGCCTTTAGGAGACAATGTGAGCTAGCTGAAACTATAAAGCTGAAGGAGATAAATCTGTAAGTTCCTGGCTCTCTGGTTCGGTTGTTCACTCAATCTAGCATGGCACACTATAGTCTGCTTTTAATGCTTTTTGGGCCTGAGGGGCCACTTAATAGTAATACTGGTAATTGTTCACAGTTTTCTACGCAAACTTGTGGCCCCATTATTTTCTTTACAAATGCAAATAATTTGGAGTTTTCCATGTGATCAGGGGACCTAATATTCTGACTTATTATTAATTTATATCTGGTGGAATGCAGTGACAAACTCATGCTGACACGTTCTGATAAAGTTGCAGAAGCACAACACGAATATAATGAGGCAAGTTTGTCGATGATTATCATCCATTTTCCAACAAGCAAATCATATACGTGTCAGTTTGCCTGATATTGAAATTTAAATTTGTGGTGCAGTTGAAGGCAGAAAGTGAACAAGCAGCAAAGACATTTGAAACAATTGTTAGATTAATGAACGAGGAGATGGTGCGTTTTCAGGAACAGAAAACTAAAGATATGGGAATTGCTTTTCATGAATTTGCCAAAGGTCAGGCACGCCTTTCAAATGGTATTGCTGATGCATGGAGAAGTTTGATTCCAAAACTGGAAGCATGTTCCACTCCCCAGTTAATTTGTCAATGAACCCTCCAAAGCAGGGTTGCAGTACCTCTCAAGTGCTTCAAGGGTTTGGAAGTCGCAGAGATAGCTTGGGTAAAACTTGTGTTTTGAGGCCACCGCAAAACTGTGCTATGGTTTGGCTTTTAAGGGTTCTCTGCTGTTTTATCGGTACAAGTACACTTCTTGTGTCCCGGATGACTGTCTTACCTCTCATGTACAAATTTCAAACAAATGCTTAGAATTTGATCATCTTTAGATGTAAAGCTCTGCTTCAATTGGTGGTTATCGTCAAGCGAAATAATATATCCACTAGTTGGATGAGAGTTGAGATATTTATGCATATTAACTGTAAAGATTGTTTGAAATTTCAATAGATGGTTTTGTAGGTTAAAAGTGCAGGCAGGGAAAACATAGTAAAAAGACAACTAGTCCCGAGTCCTGACAATATAAAAGGCAAGAAATAGAGGGAAGGCGCACTGGCTATGTTTACCATTTCTTTGGCTCTTATTTATGGAGAAATGGATGGTTAAAATGGCGCCACAGCACAAGTGTTTAGGAAAAAAAATTTCAGCTAGGGGGTTAACCAAAGCCAAGGACCAAAAAGTGCATAAAATACAAGTTAAAATGCAAAATATATATTCGTAGGCTTTGGCAAGTAAGTTGATATATTGGTAGAGTGAAATATTTGCAATATTATTTTTACAAAAAATCCATTTGCAATGTTTGATACTGGATGATGGTTAATTTGGGAGGCTACATGACCATAGCCCATAGCCCATAATTTGGGGGCAATAAGCCTCTCTTCTTTTTATTTAACTCACATTATCCATCATTAATAGCAATGGTTAATCTTTGAGCTCTCCAGTTAAAGGTATAGCCACAAAATACTTTCAATGCCAAGGATGACATTCAAACTCCCGAGTCCCAACTATTTGGTTAAGAATTAAGTGAATAACCACTAAGACATATTTGCATGATGGACAACAAGCAACAAGCCTCACTACCTTGGAGCTCCTTATATATCGGGTATTTGTATTATCTCAATCTTTAGACGATAAATTATTCTCTAGTCTTGTTTTTTTGAGTTTTTAATCCGGTATCCTGGGCCAGCCCCAATGTCACGGGGAACTCAACGGGCTCAGACTAATCCAGATCCGCACCGGGGCCTCCACTTAAGGGTAAAGTGCTGGCCAAGGGGCAGGCTGCATTCGCAGAGCTCGAACTCGAGACCTCTGGTTAAGCGGTGAAGTGAGGTAACCACTACACCAACCACGCTTGGTTTATTCTCTAGTCTTGTTTACCATCTAATGTTTCACCCGGAGTTGGTTAGTTTTGATTGTTTTGACCCAATCTTACTATACTTTTTTATTTTCTAGTTGTTTTCCTTCATTTTTCAGTATGCTCTTTCTTTTCTTGTATGCACTATGTTATCAAACTCACTTAATTATAATGAAATTGTCTTTTTTATAAAAAAAACAAGCCTCACTGCCTAGTAGTTCTGCCACGCCATTTTATTTGTTCTAAATATTGATATTATTTGGAGCGTTTGCAGCCTCAAAATGGGAATCTTATTACCGATATTCCACACCACAAGAATGTAGCTCTATGCTCCCTCCTCGCCTTACACCATTACATTACATTACATTACACCCAGCCAGCAACCATCATAGCGCCAAAGCCATGGCTCTTTTTATTAGACAATCTCTGTATCTCACTCGCTTTGATCCCCATGCTTCCTTCTCTTCCACTTCCTTCTTGCCTACTTCCCACAACCACCTCTCCTTTTCCATCCGCAACTTCAACCACACTCACACTGCCATTGCCGTTGCATTGCCTGTAATCAAGGCCTCCGCCAGTAATATTAATGGTAGCCCCACCGACGATGACGGAGTCTCTCTCGGGACTATGGTTTTGCCTCCCGACACTGACCTTCAAAGATTCGAATCCTTGCTTTTTCAGGTCTCCCTGCCTTTTCTATTCCCCCACTTTTATATGTAATGCTACCAACTTAACTATAAACCATGGATAAGGCCAAGACTTGGACTAGTTTATCTCTTCAAATGTCAATCAAAAATAATGGGTTTATGCTTATTATTGTCTTGTTTCTCAATTGACACGACCAAACTTGTTTTTAGTTACGAGGGAATCTTGTTGGTCCAAAGAGTGACTACAACGGAATCGTATTATTATTACTACTCCCAACTTGTAGTACTCGGATAGTATTATTATTCACTCAAAACTTTGATCCTTTTAAATGGACTTGTAGTACACGGATAGTATTATTATTCACTCAAAACTTTGATCCTTTTAAATGGACTTGTAGTACTCGTATAAAATTTTCTTAGACATAACATGGTTAAATTAAAAACGTAAGCACAGTTTGTGGTGATTCTATCTAATACTTTAATACGCAATAAGAAGGACATCTTCAGACTCCTTTTCTTGATAACTGTAAGAAAATAGAAAAGGATTCTGCGTTCTAATTTGATTTATATGATAACTTGCATGATTAGTACTGTTTTAGCTTAGTTTGCATCTCTTTTTCGGGCTGTGACAGTGGGCGAACAGTCTTTGCCAGGGAGCCAATCTGCCACTTCCCGTGCCTCTCAAGGTATGCTTATTAACTTATTTCTGCAATGCATCTAACAATTTGATGTGCAGAGTGTTTATAACATTTCAAAAATCTGAACTGCATCCACCAACAGCAAAACTTTTTGCTGTCCATTATAGCATAAGGTGCAAATAATACATAAAAGATTCTATGGTATGGTTGAGGGTTCAAGGATGCATGTACACGTTAACTGCAAAAACTGCTTAATATTCCCGATGCCATGTTGAAATGAAATGTCTGCTTTTAGAATGGAATCTCGTGTTAAAGATTAACCTACAACTTCAAGGATTTCAAACTTGATGTAGAAAAATGGTGCATGTTTGATCGGTTAATAATGTAATCTTGTTGGACTTAAGGATCTAGTTCTTGTAGGTCATCACTTATAAGGTACTATGATCTGTGATATATAACTGAATGCTCCTTCAGAGTTGGAGATAATGTAGAATGCAATGAATTAGGTGGACAAAATAGCTGGTGGAGCTAGATTGGGATTTATCACGATCGAAGATGGACAAACTGAAGTTCTTGTGTACATTGACTGCTTGGTTTTTCCAGCAACTAATAGCTCAGCTCCACTGTTCCGTGCCATAAGAAATGGAGTCCTAAAAGATAAGGAACCACCTGGGGAGCCCAGAATTATGAGGAGTCTCCTGCAAGCACTTAAGAAGTCCGTTGAAATCGCCAGATTGTGAACTGTGAATATTGTTATTATGGAATTTTGAATTACCGAGCTGATGTTACAGTTTTCAATTTCGTTTACTTTGTTGTAATAATGTACTTATAGAACGTTTACTGCCATAAAAAAGTACTTATAGAACGTCCATCATCATGACCTTGAGCATCACTAGGCAATTATTTCAGCGTCAGAGGCCAATATATGTAAATTTCTCAAGCTGAGATTCTCCGTGTCATTTTAATCTACCAGATCGCTCTGTTTGCAACTTTGTTAATTATTACAAGAATTTAATTTAATCGGGTGAATTGACGGTGAATAAAAATACAGGCCATTAAGTGGAGTTACAAAATGTCACGATCAGCATGAGCAAGGAAGCAAACAAATACGCATCTTTCTCATTGTGATGTTTATTTACTAACTTATCGCAAGGCCATAAATTCCTCAAAACTAACTAACTAAACTAAGTTTTTCTATAACCCTAAATGGATTATTTAACTTAAATTCTTTTTTTTAAAAAAATATATATTGTCCAAAAAGCTAAGATGGCTGAGGTTCATGAATTTATTCACCAAAGAAAATAAACATCTCACATGCACCAGCAATTGGACTTCACACTCACAGTAGGAGTATAAAACGTGTTAGTTATTGATTATAGATTTTATCAAACATTTGTGCATTATATCCCCAACACATTGGTTTTGTGTTTTGCCCAAATAAACTACTTATTTTGAAAAAGTAGTTTATTTTAAGCAGACAGACAGTATGTTTGACTTAACTTATTTCAAATGATTTATTTGAATTAAGTAGTTTATTTCATAATTAAAAAAAAAGTTTATTTTCAGCTTACAAGTAGTTTATGATGTGGTCCCGGTAAATTCTCACTTATTTTATAAATCCAATTACAACTAATCTTAGCACACACAATTTGACTTATGAAATATAAGTCACTTTTTTCACAACTTATCCAAACATAAATTTTATTACACAATCTCATTTATCATCAAATTGAGTTAAAAATAAGTCACATTTTCAACCGGTTTGTACAGTTTAATTCGGTAAGGGTAAACCCCTGGGCCCCACCTTGTCTGGGTTTTATAATCCAAAAGTTTCAACCAATCTTGAATGAACACCGAACAATGACCACTTTCGTTCTCTACTCTCATTTCCTTCCATCAAAGACTCCTTCAATTCTCTCTAACTCCTCTCCTACATACCCCAAGCAATCCCTCCTTCCTAAATACTCCCTCTCAAAACCCAAACTTCTCTGCTCTTCTTCAAAGGATGACATCAACAACAACAACAACCTCCCAAGGTTCTTTCTTCCTCTGTTTTTTTATTTCGTATTCCCGTAAAGCTTGATCCTTTCTTGCTTTCTACTTAACTGGGTCTTGAATTTTCTATTGTTTTGGGCATAACGTAACATACCCTTTTTGAAATTGTCAGCAACTTTTGCATCATTGAGGGGCCAGAAACGGTTCAGGATTTTGTTCAGATGCAGCTTCAGGAAATTCAGGACAACATAAAGAGTAGGCGCAACAAAATATTCCTTCTCATGGAAGAGGTTAGCTTACACCAGTCTCTTCACATGTCTCATAAGCTTTAAATTCATTTGCCATAACTTGTTGTTCTTTGATGCTTTGAGCAGGTGAGGAGATTACGTGTGCAACAACGTTTGAAAAGTATGAGAGTCATCACTGAGGATGGAGAAGATGCCTATGAGATGCCAGAAATTCCTTCATCAATTCCCTTTCTTCCTCATGTGGTAAGCCTCAAAATTGTGTTGCAATCTAGCTATAATTATTTACTGTGTGATATAAAATATATGATACACTCTTTGACATGATTAATTACTTTATGTATCCATTTCTTGAATGAAGAGAATAAAACTTGCTTCTTCAAAGTTTCTCTTTGTTTCTGTACCATTACTTACATGATCAAAGTCAACTTGAAGCATTTGTCATTGTAATTTAATTTGGACTGACCTTGTGCATTTTCTGTTGTGGCAGACTCCCAAGTCCTTTAAGAAGCTCTATCTAACAGGGTTATCCTTGATATCTGCCATAATTGTATTTGGTGGGCTTATTGCACCAACGGTAATGCTTTCTAGCCTCATTTGACATTGTCAGAATATGAAACTGCAGTGAAGAATGTCTACCCGCCCCTTTAATTCACCTATTTTGTTTTAGTGCTTTTATTATCTTAGAGGCATTATATACAACATGTATATTTCACTTGATGTGATAAAAATAATTGTAATCTTGTGGCACTTTTTATGGTGGTATGTATGCTCATGATCGCGATGGCGCAATCTACATTGATTTCAAACTGATGTGTATTGCTTTGTGACAGCTGGAGCTAAAATTAGGTTTGGGTGGTACCTCATATGAGGATTTCATAAGAAGCATGCATTTGCCTTTGCAATTAAGGTATATTGGACTATTGGTTCTCTGCTTGGGCTTATTTTGTTAGTTCAACTTTGCGTTCCGGACTATTTCATTGATTAATAGCTGTTATGTTTGATGTTTGTCTCTGATTTTATTTGCTTTACAAAATTAGTCAGGTTGATCCAATTGTGGCATCATTTTCTGGTGGGGCAGTGGGTGTTATATCAATATTGATGTTAATTGAGGTCAATAATGTTGAGCAGCAGGAGAAAAAAAGGTGCAAGTATTGCCATGGAACTGGTATGTACCAGCTTAATGTGTAAAAATGTTCATTGTTTAAAGAACATAGCTTGGCCTGGAATGCTTGAGAAACTGCTTTTACTGTTTGACTGAATCTGCTGCCACTTAATTCAAATTACTTTTGATTTAAATTTCTCTCATTTTTCGTTAGAACTTTGGGTGCATTTTTTACTATCAGTAATTTATGGACAGGATACTTGGCCTGTGCCCGCTGTTCTTCTAGTGGTGTATGCTTGAACATCAATCCCATTTCAGTAGCTAGTACTACTAAAAGGCCACTGCAAGTGCCTACCACCAGAAGGTGTCCAAATTGCTCTGGTGCAGGAAAGGTACAATATCTAATAAAAAATATGCATTGTATATTTATTTATTGTTTTAAAGAAATAGACTTCTAGAGTTTAATTCATGATTATTGTTGATAAAACCCAAACACTGACACTCCATTTGTCTAACCCACTTTCACCCATAAAAAGATGGCTGTATTACAAGTTTGTCAGGTTATGTGTCCGACATGCCTTTGCACTGGGATGTTGATGGCAAGTGAGCATGACCTGCGAATTGATCCATTTGACTAAACCAGATTTGGGGACTCGTTGTTCTTTAGATTTCCATGTATTTTTGCACTCATAATTTACAAATACACAATTTAACAATTGAAATAGGGAAGAATTACTATGTAGAGGGAAAAATAAACTTCATAGCCTCCTGGTATTTTCTTGTTCTTTTGATTGGAGTGAAAAACTTGTTTCATTGGAAATGTTGTAACAGAATTCAATAACAGAGCACAATGTTCAGAATAGTTCCTTTCATATGTTGATGGTATAAATGAGCTCCAACAAGTAGTTATGATGTAAAGTTGTATGGGATCATGCATTCGTATTTATAGGATTCATGCACTTATAAGGGATCCAAAATGTAGTCATGATGTAAATTTTGTGTTACTTATCGTAATGATGCCGACTTTGAGTAGATCACAGATTCGTTATACGTTGCGAAAGTGGCACATGTAGTTGCAGCTTCAAAGCCTCATTAATGATATGTCTATCAATTTGTTTTGATAACATAAATGTTATCTATCTCTATAGGCAGAATCCGCCAATTTTGAAAATGAACGTAAGCCTAAAGACTTGTAAAGAAGTTCATACATAAATTTCTTCATATGCTCTGCTTAGAACTAGGTATGTATTTATAAGTAATTAATCATGTGGAAAAAGGCGGTACCAGGGTAGTCTCTACATAGTCAAATGGGGAAAACACATCAGTATTGAAATGCAAATGCTGCAATACTGATCCATATGTGACAATTGATTTAGTTAGTAGGAACTGTCATTGTGCTACCAATAGTCCCCACACGAACAAGTCCCTTCACTGAAATGGTGAAAGCGATTTGCATCTCGAACAGTAATGGCCCTGCTCATTACAGACGAGACCATCTTAATAAACGTGTGACAATCACCACAAACCCTCAGATTCTTGGACATCATAAGAGGCTCTCCATCAGGAGTGGCAATAAGACCAAATGCAATGGCCAACTTTTCACTATGCAGATACAACATCCCTACCTTGGCTTCATCCTCAACATCATGCAAAACATAACTAGTATCAGGCACATAACCAGCCACTTCTAACTTCTTAACCAAATTAGTCAGCATTTTGTTGATCTCCTTCCACCGTGGATGGGACCTATCTCCAACACTGAACTGATAGGTTCTATTATTCACTTCAATCCAAGTCCACCCTGGAGGTTTCTTCAGCCTCCTTTGGGTCATCAGATTCCTAATCTTTGACACTTTTTCCCACTTACCTGCTTTTGCATATATGTTAGATAGCAATACATAATGCCCTGGTTCCTGGGGCTGTAGGTCAAGAAGAGAATTGGCTGCCTTCTCTGCCAACTCCAAGTTTCCATGAATTCTACATGCGCCAAGCAAAGCACTCCTCAATCCCTCATTATTTTCTACATTTGTATTCTCAATAAATGCCATGGCCTCGTCGACTTTTCCGGCTCGACCTAAAAGATCAACCATACAGGTATAGTGCTTGACATCAGGTTTCACACCGTAGTCTTCCCACATCAACTTGAAAAAATTACGACCCTCTTCAATAAGTCCTGCATGGCTACAAGCATATAAGAGGGACACAAAGGTGATCCTATTAGGTAATATTCCACTATTCAACATCATATGGAACAGTTCAAGTGCTTCTTTGCCATTCCCGTGATAGCCATAAGCTCCAATCATGGCACTCCATGAAATAACATTCTTTTCTTTCATCCTATCAAATATCTCTCTTGCAGACTCAACACTCCCGCACTTGGCAAACATGTCTATCATTGCTGTCCCTAAGATCACGTCCAAGCAGAAATTATTCAAGTGAATATATTCATGAAGAAATCTAGCCCTATGCAAAGCACCCAATTTTGCACAGGCGTTGACAATAGTCACCATAGCAACCTTGTCTGGAACAACACCTTCTTCCATCATTCGATCAAATAGAACAAATGATTCATAGGCATTTTTGCATTCAGCATAAGCACCAATCATTACTGTCCATGTTATAAGATCCTTATGAAGCATTTTCTCAAACAACTGTTGAGCATCTCCAATTACCATACACTTAGCATACATATCCACCAGTGAAGCGCATATAATTTGATCTAAATGCAACCCCAACTTCAAAACAATGTCGTGGATTGCTCGGCCCATTTCAAGGTCCTTTCTATCCCTACAAGCTCTTATTACAAAAGGCAATGTATAACTATCTAGTTGCACCCCATTTCTTATAACGTCCCTAAAGGTGGCATAACAATTAACATAGTCACCAACTCTTGCAAACCCACCGACCATCACACTCCATGATTTTGGGTCTTTTATTTTCATTTCTCCAAACAAAGCAGAAGCATCATCTGTAGCTTTATGGTATGCATACATGTAAAGAAGCTTGTTTGCCACAACAATGTCTTCTAATACCCCGTTGACAACCAAGCGGGCATGAACTTGTCTAATCTGAAAGGCATTTCTGCACCTCAATAAAAGAGCAGTATAATATTTTGGGTCCATTGTGTGGGGATGGCAGGAACTTTTTCTAATAACGGTTAGATTCATGTTCTTCTACAAAAGCAGGATGAACATGAGCTGTACCATTTTTGAACTGGGAAAATATTGTTCATAACGAATGACGTGCTCTTTCTGTCTTCAGCCATGGTTGATAGTTTAAGCAGGTTTTCCTAATAAAAATAGTTGAGCTGAGTGTAGCACACCTAGCTGTTGCCTTGTTGGAGTTGAGTAACATAGGAATTTAAAAAAGGAACTCTTTACGGAAGCCCTATGGCACTTGTCACACTTGTACTTGTGAGTTGTGACACCGCCTATGTGCTCCACACAACACTTGACTCAATCTCTTGTTGGCCAACACTTTCAGCTACAAACTCTTTGCTTGTTGGCCAGCAGCCCAGCACTTTCAGCTCATAACGCTATGCGACTGCAAGTAGCCCTATCCGTTGAATTGTATCTCAATTAAAGTACCATTACAATAATTATACATTTTTTTTGAGGAATTTCAACTCAAAAAGATTAAAGCATATGTTTGCTTACTTGTATTTGCATCAAAACTCTCTTTTAGATTACTTTTAATTTAAAAGTAAACTTTTAGTCGTTTTAATTAACATATTAGTATTGGAGTATTTGGTTGAGTGAGAGAGGTTAGTTAAGTGGCAGGGAACTCATCTAACGTTAACTATGGTCAAAGGTTCTATTATTAATGTTTAGACATGAAATATGGTAAAACTCTTGACCAGCCGATGGCATGCTATAAAATATGAAGACATTAAATCTAACCTGTAATTTGTAGTGAAATGCATACAAAATATGCTTATTTTTTTCTTGTTTAGCATAATTATTCTTAAAATTTGAAATCTAGCCATTTTTAGCCACCGTTTAATTAAAGAACCACACTTATATATTTAGTCAATATTTTCTGTTAAAAAGTACTTAAACGTTGAAATAAAAAAAAGTACTTAAACGTAGTAGTTTACACAGAGAGTGAAAGGAGAATTTTTTTACTGAATTTTGAAAGGAGATTTGAAACAAATATAAATAACCAAATAGTAGTTGTACCTTTAAAAAACGGAAATAAGTCAATAACATAAGTGTCCAAATTGGCATTGAGGAGTCAATGGAAATTGAAAGAGACGTCTGTTTGAAAGAGGTCTCAAAAAGTTGTTACTACTTATTACTTCCTCCGGTCCCTAATATAAAAGCCCAAAATTTGAATGATTTTAGTCCCTAATATAAGAGTTCATCTCATATTCTCTTATCATTTAATGCATTTTTCCTACTTTGCCTCTAACTCTCTTTCATATATTAATGTTTATACATTTCTCTCTCTTAAAAGTATCATAATTAATATGGATAATATTGAAAAATAAGCATTAATTCCAGACACCCAACTAACATTCACATGTTTTTTAAGAAGCGTTTTTTTGGCGGCTAGCTCTTATATTAAGGATCGGAGGGAGCAATAAAGATTATTGTAGTTGTTAATACTCCCTCTGGTCCTAAATATAGGACCTAATTGACTTTTTTGAAAAATCCTAAAAAAGTAAAATAAGTTAATTATAAATTGATTTACCTAATTTTTTCTCTTGCACTAGTTTATTTTACCTGTAAGCTAATGGATAATCTAAAAAGATATCAAATATGTCATGATTTAATAACTTATTTTGCAACTTTAATCTCTCCAAAAAAAGTCAATTAGTAGTAATCATTAACAACTACTCCTACTTGGTATCTCTTTAAAATTAATTTATTAATTTAGGAGGTAGTATATGCAATGTCCAAATTGAAATGCTTGCGCAAGGGTAAGTGGAACCTTCGCGTGTGTTGCCTCGTTCCAATTGGACGGAATAAAAATTGTTGGCAGGAACTATACGATGTCGTTTGGGGCGTAAGTCGTAAGTAGCTTCTGGCGCGAGCTTGCTTCATCTGAAGGCGCAAAAATAGAAAAATGGTTGCACCACTCAGAAACCGAAAAGCCACACACATCGTAAGCACCTTCCTCTATTCACCGATTCGCCATCTCAGTAACACAACCTCACTCCAAACCCTTGCCTACCAAGAGCTCAAAGCCCATCCCGACAAACCCTACACTTCAACCGCCCTCTTCATCCACGGCTTCTTAGGCTCTGCACGAAACTGGAGATCTTTCTCTCGCAATCTCCTCGCCTCTCTCTCCAACTCCTCTCCTTCCTCCAGTAACTATTTTACATCTCCTCTCATTCATTGTAATTTCAACAACCTAATGAATTAGTGTGTAATTTAATTTAATTGTGTGTAGATTGGAGGGCGGTGCTGTTGGATTTGAGGAATCATGGAAAATCGGCGGACAGGAATATTAGTCCTCCTCATACTATGGAAAGTGCGGCCAAAGATTTGGCTGACCTGGTGAAACTTGAAGGCTGGCCTTGGCCTGAGGTTGTTATTGGCCACTCTATGGGTGGTAAGGTGGCTATGGAATTTGCTCAGAGTGTTAGTCGAGGTCAATATGGTCATAATGCTTCTTTGCCAAAACAGGTCCTTCCCTCATTTCATTATTTGTTTTCTTATTTGATTCATTGCTTCTACTGAATCTTGTTTCGTTGGTGGCTTAGATTGTACTCCCTCCGTTCCTGAGTGTAAGATCACTTTCCTTAATTTCAATTAGATTATGGAAGTTAGTTCTTTACACTTGATATTACTAATTTATCCCAACTATATACCTTTTTCCTCACTCTCCCTCTCTTGCTGTTTTAGATTAGCATAATAAGGTTAATTTGGGAAAAAGTTGGGAAAAGTTAGAAAGTGATCTTATAATTAGGAACGGATTGAATTTCAAAAGTGATCTTATATTTAGGAACGGAGGGAGTAATTTATCTTCATTTACTGGTGTGGGAAATGGAGTATTTGATTTTTTTTGCAAGGTACTTGGTACTAGTATTTAAGATAATTAAAATGTAGGGACTGAAAATATGGTTAGATTTATAGTTGCTCAGGGGATATTGTAAGTTGAGCGATGGATGGCAATTTGGCACTTTTATTGGTGTATTATTCATAAAAACCCCTTTGACATCGAATTTGAATGGACATAGATGAGATGGCCTAGTTAATGCATGAACGCACACATTAGTGGTGTTTGCTCAACATTGTCCTTTCTATGTAGTGCATTTATTGTGTGGGTTAGCAGTCTGGCCCCCTTTTACATAATAGCCAAGATTTTCATGATAATATTAAAGTTTCAGTTAATAGAAAATAGGATTTATCTAGTTTTTTGCCCCTGTTGAAAGCAGGTCTACGTTTTGGATGCTGTTCCTGGAGAATTGGACCCTGCAAACAGCAATGAAGAAGCTCGAGATGTTTTATGGACCTTGCAAAGTTTACCGGCTCAAATCCCATCTCGGAAGTGAGACTATTTCTGAACATGTTCTCATGATTTAGTTTGTTAATAGGCCGGTTCTTACCTTTATGATACGTGGTGGAGATGCTGTTCTAACATAAAGCTGTGTCCCGCTATGCAACATGTTTTTTGTTAAACTGAAGGGCAACATGTTTATGATACAGGAAAGTAAAAGCACGCAGACAGTTTCTTTAAAGCTCTTAATTATTTTGTAGAAGGTGTTCAAATAATTCAGCTTCACAAATCCGGTTTATGGTGTAGGATCTATTTATCAGTCAATTCTACTCATTACAGTTAATTCTTTTAAAATTTTGTTGTCAGTGAAGGTATTAGACTACCCGTGTTTGCCTAATGCCAATACTTAAACGAAAATTATTGAATGTAAATTGAGCGGGAGAATGGATTCTACTACATCCTTCTAATAATCTGCCTGTTAGTCTTCAATTGATGCCTTGTTGAAATCATGATATTTTACTTTTCTGTAATGATCGTTTTAAACCATACACTACACATAATCTGCAGTCCGCCATTTGGTAGTCTAATCTATTGTCTTGCCTGGTTTCAGGTGGCTTGTAAATCATCTGATGGGACTTGGCTACTCCAAGTCCATTTCAGAATGGATAGGCACCAATCTCAAGAAAGTTGGTGACCATGAGACATGGGCATTTGATCTTGACGGTGCTAACGAGATGTTCAATTCTTACTGGTAAGCTAGACTGCCTTGTAACAAGGCAGCCAAAAATTACAATTTGTACTTTTTTAATATTTGAGTGTTATCTATCATGTAGGGAGAAGTCCTATTGGAATCTACTGGAGAACACCCCTAAAGGCATGGAGATAGTGATTGTGCGTGCGGAAAATAGCGACAGATGGAACAAAGAGGCGATTCAGATAATTCAAAAATGTGCAAGTCGAGGGGAAACTAGTTCTCATGGAAAGGTTTCATTTTGCGTTCTTCCAAATGCAGGCCATTGGGTTCACGTGGACAATCCAAAGGGACTGCTCGAGATTGTGGCTCCCAAAATAGCATCCATTTAAGCATTTTTTTCCCGAGACTTAAGGTAAGCTACCATTGGAAATTTTTGATCCAAAATTTGGAAGCTATTGACGCTGATGAAGTGATTGTTCGGGCTCATTGGTTTGAACTTTGAATCACTTCGTTGCCATTAAATGTGGTTTGAATCGCCCAAAAAATAAAATAGATTACTCAATTGTCGTACCACGGTTCCACTAAGTTTGATACACAAAAAAAAAAAAGAACTGTTTGTGCTTGTTAGCTACTTGCTTATGTGGAAACTATTTGTTTCCATCAGAATAAAGGTGGAACAAACAATGAATGAATTAAAGTTATTGGCCAAGTGACCACTGACCTGATGGTTAGGAAGGTGAGATAAGACATCTCCGTGCCTTCAAAGTTTTGGGAGGGTAAACTCTAGATTAGTCAGTACTCAAAAAGTGTCGGATACCGGGGATCTAAGCAAAAAAAAATAAAAGTTATTGAAATAAAGAAGATATATTCACCATGTTGATAAATACTCTTTTATTTTGAATATTTAATAGGGTAAAGGTAAACTTCGGACTTGAAATATTTTTGGAAGAGCAATAAGGGTCTCAAAAGTAATTTATGGGTACTACATTATTCAAAACTAAAATGAGAAAATCAACGCCCACGTTTAGGTTCTGCAGTTTCTCACTCCTTACACCATTGACAACTGTTATTCTTCATGTCCCCTCCTACTGGTAGATTTATTCCGTCTTTCGTCTCATTCATGTCAGAACTACCAGCTCGGTGAATTATTCTATTTGAAACAACAACAGTAATGACACACATGAAAATGAATTTTCAGTACAAAATTATTCAACAAAGGAAGAACGGCAATCTTCAACTTGATCATTGATGGCCAATGGTCTGTAAACTCAAAATAAATAAGAAATATTAAAAAGTTCAAAACCGACCTAAAAATCATCATGGTCCATGGGATCATATTTTCTACACAGACTTTTTTGCCGACAAATATTTGCTGAGTTTGAGTCTGGAACGGTTTTCTCTGATCATGATTTTATATCTAGCAAGTTCATTTGCTCCTTGTTAATAATGCACTGGTTAGTTTTAAATTATCATTCCCTCCTAAATAATAATTAATTAAAAGGGTTTGTTTCAATTTAAAATGTATTAATTTAAAGGGTTAAATAATCAATTTTCGAACCATGTCAATCGATTATATGTGAGTGAGTATCATGTGATAACATAATTAACCCAATTAACATCCTTAATTAAATCAAATTATAGAAAGTAATATTATATACAGGAACAGATGAAATTTTATTTTCATTGTAACGCCCCCATTACACATCATCGGAGCGTATAGTACAAACATCATACACTTAAAATTTAAAAAGTAGAAAAAAGAATACCAATTGTTTAGGACAACTAGTGGTGGATTGTTACCAACCAGATAGAATAGGTAGAAAATGAAGAAAAATGTAGGAGAAACGATAGACAAATGAAACATTCACACACACAAGTACGTGGCATTCAAGCTGAAATTTAGCGTTGAATCTCAAGCTTATGAGGGAGAGACTTGGTATCTAAGCTCTTGCTAAAAAAGTTGTCCTCGTATTCTTTCCTCGTAAAATCTCTATACAGCGGTGGTTTCTCCGGCGACAGCAGCTCGGGCAGAGGCCCATAGTATGCATCTTCACCACTCGATCCTCTCCACTTCTCCAAATTGAAGAATGTGATTATTGAAATCCTCGTTTCCTTCTCTGCATTCGCCAACACCCTGTGTTGCACACTCGTGTACTCTCCATTCGATATCACCTACACCCACCAATCAAACCGCACGCACGTACACACACCTATCAAATGATACACATCTAGATCTTTTCCTAACTCGTATTATATATACATGTAGATAAAATTGTTGAATATATATAGAACTAGACCGAATTATTTTACTTTTAGGAAGACCATTTAAGTTAAGCAAATTCTTTCAAATTATTTATTTTATCATTTTTCTTTGAACTTAGGTAAAGTTGCAATTTTGATACTTTAGGTGCAATCTCAATATACACAAATGATAGACATATAATCATATTAAACATGGAGCATATGTATAATATTTAGTAATTTAGACTAGGTCATTGTGATATTTTTATATTCAAATTTTTTTGTCTTTAAATCTCTTAGGATCATATAGATAGGACGTGGTAGTAAATTAAAGGTAGTATTACATATGCTCCACTCATTTGGATATTGTTGAGTATTACACATGCTCCACTCATTTGGATATTGTTGAGTATTAGAAACACATCTAAGTTAATTGTTGAATATTAATATTGCACTATTACCCTTTAAATTAAACTAATCCACTTTTGTTACAATTGATAAATAAAATCAAATTAATTACCTGGAGTAAGTCACCGATGTTAACAATAAGACCACCGGGGATAGGATTGACGGGGACCCAGTGAGGGCCATGCTTGACCTGAAGCCCAGCGACCTGGTTCTGCAACAAAACCGTGATGGTTCCTGGATCTGTATGGGACCTCAGGCCTAATGTAAGATCTGGCTGAGGGCAGTACGGGTAGCAGCTGCCCGCCATAACCCTAGCCTCCGAAAAAGTAAGCTCCTTAAACCTCCCTCTCTCCAACCCTAACCCCTCACTCAACAACTCCAACACCATATCCCCCACCCCTTTCACATGCACATCCCATGCAAGCATTTCTCTCCCACATATCTCCGGCATCTCCTCCGCCTTCGGTGGCCCCGGCTTCATCCACGCCTGGATGTAGTCATGCCAGCTGGCAGCCTCACTCCTGTACAAGTCATTGTTACTAGCGTACATAAAGCCACGTAGCTCATCACGTTTGTAGTAGTTGGCCTTTATGTGCTGCGGCTGGTCGTGGAAGGCTTTGATGGCGGAGATGGTTTGGTCTAGGACTGACACGTGGATGCCGTGGTTGATGACCTGGAAGAATCCCCATGTTTTTGCGGCTTCCTTGACTTGTTGGACAATGGTAGGCCTGTGTGTTGGAGAGGACACGTGGGAGAAGTCAATGATAGGGATGGTGTAGTCGGTAATGGTGGAGGAGTGGAGATCGGAGATGGTATGAGGAGGGTGGATGAAGATGGGAGGGATGGAGGTGATGCCGGAGTCTGAGAGGCCTTTCACTCCCACCTTGGACTCGTCGAACTCTTTCACGGCGGCCGCTCGGTCAAAGACAACGGAGTTGTTAGTGGCCATGTTAATTTGACGGCAAGCTAATGAGTGGTAGTGAGCAATATTTTTTAAGTCCGCTTGTTGCTGATATGTGTGTGTGTGTGTTGGGGGTAAGAATAAAATGATACTACGCCATCTAGTTCCATGTAACATGCATTATTACGTATGTTAGAATTGGATTTATAATATATAGGACTTAAATAATGTAGCAAACTCATCATTTCAAGAATCCTACTCCTTCCGGTCTACAATGTAAGAGTCAGCATTTAAATGGTTTTGTTGCAAAGGAGTATAAGAAATCGTCTCACATTTTCTCTTCATTTATTGTGTTTTCTTCTATACTTTACTTCTAACTCTCTTTCATATTTATTAATGTTTATACATTTCTATCTCTCAAATTATCATAATAAATGTGGATAATATTGGAAAAAAAGGCATTAACTTCAAGCATCTAACTAATTTTCACATGTTTTTTTTAAAAAAAGCGTATTTTGACTGCTGAGCTTTTATATTACGTACCAGAAGAGGAAGATGTGATGGCAGGAGAGGTTGTGATTCCATACTCATCACCCATGTTACTCATCACCTCAAATACACACAAAAATATAAGCACATGGTGAGTCCCATAATCTCTCTCATAGTGGGACCCACCATGTGCTTATTTATTTGTGTGTATTTGTGGTGATGGAAAAGTGATGAGATGAGCATAGAATTAAAATCCATGGGAGGAGTGACTTTATTGAAGGAAGCTTGCTTCAAGTGCCGACTTTATCATCATTTCCAAATAAGAGCTGGAATAATGTGTTTTTAAAAGCAATTAATAGCTATATTTAATAAAGCTTTGGTGTCCATGATTTTCAACGGGCATTAAACTTTTAAGTATGGGCCAAGCAAATCAATAAAATCTTCTCCCTCTCAGTCTTCTCCCTTTCGTTCTTTTTCTATGGCCCAATCTCTAGTGGAAAATGTGTCCTTTACAAAAAGTCACAAAGTAAACTTCTTTTTCTCTTCTTCTTTTTTCTTCTTTCCTTTTGTATAGAAATTTGGGAAAATCCCAAATAAATCCCTCGCAATACCCAAAAGGACAAGTGAGGAACCTAAACTTCCAAAAGAACTATGAAGGAACCAACACCTACCTGTCATTTTAAAATTTTGCGTAAAGATAAAATTGCCCCCATCCTAAGACACAAATTACTAGCTCACCTTAAACCCACCATCTTCCTGCAATTTGTGTTTTAGGATGGGGGCAATTTTGTCTTTTCACAAAATTTTAAAATGACAGGTAGGTACTGGTTCCTTCATAGTTCTTTTGTAAGTTTAGGTTCCTCACTTGTCCTTTTGGACATTGAGAGGGATTTATTTGGGATTTTTCCTAGAAATTTTCTAGAAATAGACGACCCTTTCATCAAACTCAATTAGTTTATGTTTAACGAGTTTTTCTTAATCCCTACGTTTCAAATATGCAATGCAAGTTAACCAATGGGTAGTTGGTTGAGCTGGTAAGTGGGCTACAACCCCCGTAAGGATGAGAACGCGTGTTCGAATCCCGGGAAGAGCTCTTATTGGGAGAGGGGACAACCTTGTCTATGTGGGCAACACCCCTACCCCTCGAGTCCGGATTAAACCGGGCGGTGATTAACCAAAAAAAAAATATGCAATGCAAGTTGGTGATTTTAACGAGACTTTCTTAATCCCTACAAGGCGGCTTCCATGAATAAAACGTTTTCCTGTCGTGATCGAAGATGTTGGTGATTTTGAAAATTAGTACCACTGATTGGCTGGGTTCGATGGGATCGTATTTCGGTTGCAAGTTGCAACTACACGAGCCACATGAGATAATTATTATAATAAAAATCAAAGAGATAAAGCTCAACAGAGAGAAAATAAATAAAGTAGTCCGCGGGACGAAGTATTATGTATACACTTTTTTATCATTTTTTTATATATATTCTGAGATAAAGATGTTACGTTTTTTTTACACAAAAAGAAAACATAAACACCTAAACTAAATTACGATAAGTATAAAGGTCAACCCAGTTTTAATCTCCACTTGGTAAAGGTGTTAGGGAAGAGAATATATATTTGGCAGCCTAACCTCTAATTTTTGCAAAGTAACTAATTCGAATTCACAACCTCATACCCACACGGCAGCAAACTTACCAGTGAGCTAAGTCGGTCCTTCTAAACTAAACTACAATAAGTAAATAAATAAAATCACTTCAAGCAACTAAATGAAAACTAGGAGGCTTCTCCAACGAGCATTTGGCTAGGATGTTATAGGTGAACATGTTTGATATCAATCATCCAATCTCTCCTCAACATTTGGTTATTTTCAATGATTAAATTCTAATTCTCATAAAAATCATTGTTGCTCCTTAGCTTGATTTTCAATGCCTTTTGTTTTCTTAAAACTACTTGTGGTGGGTAAGAGTTTACATGGCAGGTAGCTAATGTGAAGCAGAGAAGGTGGCAGAAGAGAAGGCGTATCCATCTACTTTTCCACCACTTCACATAAATCATATATATATATATATATATATATATATATATATATATATATATGCATAAATAAAATATGATATGGTGGTTGCCGGATCTTAATTCTTATAAATATTATATCGTGGTTGTTATAAAAATAAAAGGAAACAAGAAATATGAAGAGAAGAAGAAAAGAGGGGAGAGTAGTAAGACAAGAAAATAAAGATGAAGCAAGAAGAGTGTTCTCATTGATATGTAATTCTCTCTTACAATGGCTCATGACATGACCTCTATTTATAGACTTCAATACATTGAATACTTTTCATATGCTTACAAAAGAGTAAATCTGAGAATAATGATAATAAAGAGAAAAAACTCCCACTAGCCATATTCATTGGGAGGTTATGAGAAAAAGAATCCTAAGAGGTTGGAGTTATGGACATCCACACATATGCATGTAAATTATTTTCATAATACTCCCCCTTGGATGTCCATAAACAAGTATTATTGTGTCTCATTAAAACCTTACCAGGAAAAAACCCAATGGGACAAAAACCTAGTGAAGGAAAAAGAGTACATAATATTTTTCAAAGTTGCCTCATTAAAAACCTTGCTAGGAAAACCCAATGGGATAAAACCATAGACAAGGGAAAAAGAGTACAACGCATATTACTCCCCCTCTTCACAACATGAGTTGATATTTTTGAACTTGCAAAGTCATGTCACGAGCAAATATTCCAAAAATTTACCGTCATAGTGACTTGATAACAAATTTACTAAATTTACAATCAAATGGATTGATCATATGCTAGTTCATCACAATGTCTTCTGGTTGTTGAATCAATTACTCTTGATGATAAGAAAAGTAGAAAAGACAGACAGACTCATGCATGTCTAATACATCTCAACCGATATATGATACTTCTGGATCAAATATCTCTCATATAATCTTATTGAGATACAAAATGATCTCATTCCATATTTAACGATCTTACAACTATTGGATCATGTAGTGATCCATATAGAAAACACATTTTTCTTTATTTTAACATCTTTCATGAGCTAATCTTTTAGCATCTGGCTATTCAGGAGTCTAAGTAATATTTAAATTTTTACAAACTCTTCAGGAGTACCAAAAATATTTAAATTCATCAAGAGTCTAAATAATATTTATCACACATTATGAATGATTCCTTTAATCTTTCTTTCAAGTAAAATCTATCAATTAAATTGTTTACTTCTGTAAACTTTAATTCTTTTGGGGAGTTGTATTTATACAAATCAAATGCTTCTAGCAAATTCTTCAAAGACTTTCATATGATCATATATATACATCTATACATGTATGTAATCATTTTGAATAATATTTCTAGTTTTTAAAATCTTTCTAGGATTCAACTCACAATATCTACCCATTGGTTATAATCATATTCTCTATACGCATATCAAAAATTTCATTTATTGTCAGACTGCCAAATCAAAACATGAATATTCATTCCACCACAAGACAAAATTTATCACCATTGATCTTTTGCGAAAAATATTCTAACAATACTTCTCCCCCTTTTTCGCATAAATATTTTCTCATTTATATAATTCTAATAGCACTTCGGGTGTGTAGATTATAAATTCATATTATCACATTTCATATAGCGTCTTTTGTTTTCTGCTAGCTAGTCATTTTATGTCTTCTCATGACATATTTTATACTAGATCCTCATTTGATCACGTGATTTTGATATCAAAATTATTGTCGACAAAGTTATCTTTTCACGGTTCTTTTTCCATGTGACATAACATATTGAGCTCTCTTTTTATTTCGTTCAGGTACCTGAGCCACTTCTGGGGTCTTACAAATAGTTATGTCCCAATTAAAGCCTCCTCAAAATGATCATCATAATTATTTGCTCCATTTTCATTTTCTTTTGGAACCAATCATTTTCTCATGTTTCAAGCATGTTTCATTCTCATATATAATTATTGGAGCAATCTTCAACTGTATCATGAGATATAAAAATTTTTATTTGGTCAGTGATAGTGTCTGGCAAATATTTTGCAACATTTGATGAACATCTAGTTCACATTTACTAATATTCGAGGATCCACGTTTGTTGCATACAATATATATCTCTTCCAGTTATTTATTTCTCCCCTTCATGTTGGGAACATCAATATTTATCACAAATTTCAATGTGTATTATTGTGGTGGAACAATAATGAATAAATATTTCAAAACATCATATGAAAAATATTTGGCTACTGACCAAAAGCCAATGGGAGAATTCAAAATATTTTGTTGGCATGATGCAATCATAATGGTAGTACATTTTACCCAACTCTAAAATTGAAAATTTTGTTCTCGCAAATATTGATCTAGCTATTCATGAAGGCTTTGCTAGATATGAATATGTTCTCACGTGGTATATAAATATTAAAAACATAATTAACAATCGCCTATGGCCATTCATTTGTAGTACATTTATATTGATCTAGCTATTGGGGTTATCAATATCTTTTATGTTTTAACAACAATTTAATAAATATGTTTTCATAACTCATTGCCTATGGCCATTCATTTGTATCACAAAAGTGATACATACTTATTCATATGACATCTAATACATATTCATATGACATCTAGTCATCATTTTGTAAAATTTTATTTCTTTTTCTATATGACTTCTGGTCATATTTTCTCATAATATTTGTCTTTAAGATCACATCAAATATCTTTCAAAGTGAAAATTATAGATTTGATATTTAGTCCTCTATCATTAGCCTTCAGGGTTTTATCATCCTTTGTTTTAGCTTTCAGTACCTTATAGTCCTTTGTCATTAGCCTTCGGGGCCTTATATTCCTTTGTCATTAGCCTTCAAGACCTTTTATCTTTCTATTAAGGACATCAAATTGTCACTCCTCTTTTCATGACATCAAATATCTTGTCATGGCTTCAGGCCATTATAATAAATTGAAAATTAATAAGAAATATACTATTATAAAATTAATTGGAATATAAAATAATAGTCATAAATAACAAAATAATAAAATGATATAATATAAAAAGAAATAATAAATGACATAATATAAACAAAAGAAAATGTATGATATAAAATGAATAATAATAATAATAAATAAATAAATGACATAATATAATATATGAAAATATATATAAGATAATGAAAGAAGTATACCTAAATTGGTTAGAGTGTCGTGCTGATAACGTGTTATAAATATAAAAGGAAAGAAGAAATATGAAGAGAAGAAGAAAAGAGGGGAGAGTAGTAAGACAAGAAAATAAAGATGAAGTGCCTGTTTGGATACATTTCCAAAAGCTATTTTGGCTCCAAACCTAGGTTTCACACAAATACATCCAAACACTCAATTTTTTTGGATAAGCTATTTTGAGAAGAAAAGCTAGTTTGGGTTCCAAAAGCTATTTTGAGAAAAACTACATTTTTCTCCTTTTCCAGCTGAAAGCTTCGATCTCTCATTTAGGAAAAACATTTATTTCAAATAAAAGAAACATGAAAAGCTATTCATACTAACTATTTTTCAAAAAAGTTATATTCTACTCAAAAGTTATTCTCAAAATGTTTAATCCAAACACTCTCATTTCATCAAAAGCGATTTTCGGAAAAGCTATTCTACTTAAAAGCTATTCTCCAAAAGTTATTTTCCCAAAAACTATTCTCAAAAGCTGAATCCAAACAGGCTCGAAGTAAGAAGAATGTTCTCATTGATATGTAATTCTCTCTTACAATGGCTCATGGCATGACCTCTATTTATAGACTTCAATACATTGAATTCTTTTCATATGCTTACAAAAGAGTAAATATGAGAATAATGATAATAAAGAGAAAAAACTCCCACTAGCCATATTCATTGGGAGGTTATGAGAAAAAGAATCCTAAGAGGTTGGAGTTATGGAGATCCACGCCTATGCATGTAAATTATTTTCATAACAGTGGTTTAATTTTCATGGACCCTTGAACCTTGTTTTTTGTGATCGTTGAGGCAAAACTTAATTTAGGATGGGATGGATACACGCATTTTTATTCTTTATATGTAACTAGAGGGTCGAACAAGGGGAGGTAGTGTGTCTGTTCAAACTTGGGTCTCATGAACGAGAAAGTTTGGATAGGAGGCAATCGAAAAACCAACAATTACTTTCAGATAAAAAAACATAACAACAATTACACACATCTTTGATGGCCCATCTTTGAATAGTCATGTCCCTATAAGTTAAGAAATTTAATTATGCTTATTCATGAATTATTTGAAGTTCATAATTTAAACATATGGCTATGGATGTTCAATTAAAGAGACATAATAGTTTAAAAGAACCATCATTATCTATCATACCTGGAACCCCAAGACTCTTAAAGTGAACAAACTTTTGAGAGCAGAGAGAGCATGTATCATGATTGTCTCTTAATAAATTACTAATATTCGGCTAGTTTTAGAACACAATTTTTTTACAGAAAGGATTCATTTAATCTAGTAGAGTATTACAATCCATTCAACTGAAGAGATTGCAAAATATCTCTCAATAACCATGTCCTTAACTCGGCAAGACTTTAACCAGAAGATTGTTTTATAGATTTTTTTTTGAAGGGTTTTCACAACACATACAACTGATACTAAACAACGCAACATTATATTAGTGCTAAAATAGAGCAAGTGAAAAAGAGATAATACAATAAATCTGCGAAAAATTAAGCAGTAGGACACAGTCACTGACTTACATTATTTATAGTTAAATAACCTCCATAAACCCAGCTCACTAAGAAAAATAAAAGCTAAAGCAAAGTAAATCATAATCATATAAATATAAACTACAAACATATACAGCAGAAGTACGTGTTGTACATTACTTCCTAACAGCAGATTTCATTGACCAGGCCTTAAGATTCTGCACATCGATGGGCTCAGTACCGTTATTGAACACGAACAAGTGAGCTGCATTAGCTACGGCTAATTCTGGATAAACCCTTGATAGTATGTTTGTTCTCCCTCCTGCTCCAAAACTTTCCACCACTGAGTGGTCAATCTGCCCATCAAATTTCATATTCCAAAGCTCAATACACACAACTTGTTATACCACACACACACACACACACACACACAAAACCAGACATAGGTTGAGATTGAAAACCAAAAGGATATATGTATATACCAAAGTCCTGAGGGAAAGCTTATTCTCCGCTAAATCCACGTTCACAAAGCCAGCAAATGATGGCTTGTACACGTGACTCCTCAAAGAAGAACTGTGTGTGAGGATAACCAGAATCAATAATAAAAAACATTTACCAAACGATCAATGATTGAATGGAAGGAAAAGCAATATATATATATATACTCGCTTTGTCTATAAATATGAGAGCTAGTTGCCTTTTTTTTGGAAAATTAATGAAACCAAATGAACAATTTAATCATAAGGTAATCTATTTAGTATATAATTATTAGATCATATGTTATCTTATAGATGAAATAAAGTTTAGAGAAACAATTAAAGAAAATTATTCTTTTTAGGAGCCTATTTAATTTTATTATGATTCTCCAGGTATATCAACATTATCTCTTATATATACAAACTAGGGAGTAATTGCTAGACAAACCTGGACGCATCAGAGCACAAGAGAACCATGTGCTTGTTTGGAGATTTAAAGATTCTGAAAAACACAGGAGTGAACTCTCGTAGGTTCCTAGAAGCCAAAGTGAGGAGCCCAAATGGTCCAACCCCACCTTGAACCTTGGACCCCTTTTGAGCACACAGATCCTGCGGGTTCACCCACTTTGGATCAAACTCTTCTGCCTTTTCCAAACTTGAAAAGGAGAACGTAACTTCCACATCAGCCTATGTATATTTATACCATGATCAGATTACAGGCACTATGCATAAAGTTCAATCGAAAATGTTATTCAATACGTTTTTAATATACTATAACACGTGGTTGGCTTCTTTAGAAAATCTAAGAATGTTAAAATGTTACATATGATTCATCCGATTTTTTTCTTATAAACCATGTTATGTCAGTTACAAACTTATATTAATATAACAATATATTACAAGTACCTTATTAGCTTCTTAAATCGATTTTAAAAATACTCAACTAGATGTGTACTTAATAAGGGAGAGTGCTCTGTTTTGCATGTAAATTATTATAATCAAACCTGAGCAGCTGTGATTCCTTTCACTTCATAATAGTTTCCCTTGCAAAGCCTCTTGTTTCTCAGTTGAACTTGTTTCCCTCTAAGAGTGTTCAATTCGGTCACAGGCCATTGAACCAATTGTTTCCCATTCGAATCAAGCCACACTGTTCTAGGAATTCCCTGAAAACATGTACACATACATATGTCACAACTTAAAGGAAAATGGACAGAATTGGAAATTAATTAATTATAAATAATATAAGATCTTTAGTTACCTGAATTCCAGCCCATCCTTTTCGGACATCATCAAGTTTAGAATCAGACTCATTAGCCCAACCCCAAATGATCCTCCGTTTCTTAACTGGATCAAAAAACGACTTTGAAGCATAAAAATTACCATAATCATACCGAAGCCCACCCCAACCATCCACCAAATCTTTATCTGGCACATACCTATCCTGCTCCACGACATACTTCCCAATAGTATAATACTCAAACCTCGTCACGTCAAGACTATTTTTCAGCACGTGCCTCACGTGTTTCCCCACCACCGATGTGCCCAACCCACGTGTCCCTCTCACAGAAACCGGGTAAAAATCCGGGCATTCCCACATACCCGTTGACTCTGAAGAATGAATCGGGTTTTTAGCTTTGACCCATTTCACAAAGTCCTTGCTTTTATATAAATAAGCCTCTCCTCTCATCCCTCTTTTCCCGCCAACTAGTATTCTCCATTGGCCGTCCACCTTGCTCCGCCACGCCGTCGTTGGATCACGGAAGGCGCTGGCGTTGACTCCAGCATCGGCGACGATAAGCGGGTTGATGGAGTCGGGTTTGACCCATTTCCTGAGAAATGGGTCGGATATGTTTTCGGGTGCTGCGTAGCATTGGACTTCTGTTTGTTTTTGGTTGATGACTCCTGTGTAGAGGATTATGGGCCCTTTGCCTGGGACTATGGTGGCTGAACCGGACCAACATCCGTATTTGTCGAACGGTTTGGAGGGGTATATGGCCGGTTCAATGGTTTGCCAGTTGATGAGGTCCTTTGATATGGAGTGGGCCCACACTATGTTTCCCCACACTGCTCCTTTTGGGTTGTACTGGTAGAAGAGGTGGTAGTATCCATTGTAATACATGGGTCCTAAATGTATTATTTTGGCATGCGCCATGGAATCAGAATATGATCTTATAATGATTTAAATTTTAAAAAAAATTGTTAAATTTGAGGACTATATTGGAATTTGGGAGGAAGAAGACTTACCATTTGGATCTGCTTGAGATGGAATTCGTCCATCACGCCAATGTGGAACCCATGAAGGATGGTTAGGCAAATTAAAGAAAGTAATTAGAACTCATAACCATTGGAGAAATCATAGATTTTGAATGGCAAAGGTTAAAAGTCAGAACGATGCTAAAAAAATTTGTATGTTGATTTGACCAGTCATTTTCATCGACCGGTCAATTATGAGATTACTTTTTTTATGACCAAATTATGAGATTATTAGTAAAATAAAGGGATGTGCTTATTTAAGTCTGCATATTTCCACCATGTACACATGTATTTTCATAATGTCAAGCTCTATGATTGACTGGCGGAAGCAATTATTTATATTAAAACTGTTCTATGAGGTTCATTAGTATTAAAAACAACTGGTAGAAGTCTGTGAGTGAACTTAATATAATTATTTTTTAGGCACACATCAAACAAGTTAAAAACAAAAAAAGATATGTTGATGATACTACCTGTACGTGCTTCCTCAATCTTAAAAATAAAACCATTTATAAGATTTAATTTGGTCCTAATTATAAGATCTTTATTCAATTTGTCTCACATATTTATCCCTATTTCCCCAAAGTAAAGTACCCCTCTATGTATAATCACTTTACAAATAAATCACTCTAGTCCTAAATATAAGATTAATACTCTTGATATTTAATTTAAGGGTATTTTTTTAGAACAGCAGGTAATATTAATTAATTTAAATAGCCTCCTAAATCTGTCGAAAAGGGAACAATGGTGTTCTAATTAACACTCGCATGTTGATGACGATTACTTATACTTCTCTGTTTCAAAGGAATATTGACCATCTAAGAAAAAATTAAAGAACATGTAAAAAATCACTTATTAGAACTTAAAAGTGGTCATTAGGTAGGTCATTTTCCTTCCACTATATGCGCCACCTTCATATCGTGGAAAAGCTGCATGCGGACTTCAAAATCAACAACAGGTAGATTTCACTGATAGCACACAAATGACAAATGTAGGAAGAATAGGGATGAGAGAATATCCGCTGAGAAAGTACAAAATCCCTAGTCCACATAAGATATAATGTAAATTATCTTTTTTGGGAAAACGGTTTTAGTTTGAGTACCCTCCTTTTTGTTCCTTTTGAGCGTTTCTAGATCAAATATCTTACCATGTGTCATCAATATTCCAATACGACAACGTTACGTAGTTGTCATTATATATGATTCTTCAACAAGTTCCGATATATAGCACTATAAGCCCACACAAATATTTCAAGCACAAAATAATTCGACGTCACTTAAAAGGAAAAGGAATTCCCACTTGTTTATATTTTATATGTATATATAGTCAACTACTCCCTCCGTTCCTAAATATAAGAGCACTTTGACTTTTTTGGAGAATCCTAAGAAAGCAAAATGAACAATTTAATCATAACATATTTTAAATATTATTAGATCATATGTAAGTTCATAAGTCAAATAAACTAGTTTAGTGATAAAAATTGGGAAAATCAATTTTTAATTACCATATTTTGCTTTCTTAGGATTCTCCAAAAAAGTCAAAGTGCTCTTATATTTAGGAACGGAGGGAGTATTAAATAAACTAGCAGAAGAGAAACCAAACTTTAGCACCATACTTCTCGAAGACTTGAGCTTAGCCTAGACTGGTCCCAACGGAAGAGTTTCGCATGCATGGCTGCTGATGTCTCTACGTTATGAATTGGACACTATGGGGTTAATTAATGCATGCATGCATAAATGCCTAGGGTTAATTAATTATAATCTTAGATCTCTCTCTCTCTCTCACGCACACGCACTTGCACTTCCATAAACGTTTTTACGTTCCCTTACCACAAAGAAAAACTTTTTTTGTGCCTGACCGTGTTAACGAACTAGCTGTTTAGGCCACAATGATTTGAAAGCAAACGGATCGAGTGACATTAAACTTGTTCATGATATATTATTCAGACATGAACCGAGAAGAAACAAAAAGAATGTAACTTGCACGAGTCTTAAAATCACTAGCTAGAATGAGCTCAAAGATTACTATTCTATCAAACCAAAAAGGATTAGATGACAAAATAAGGAAAGACAGTATTTTAAATTTGTTACAGAATTCTGGTTACAACATTCTGGCCGCCAACGATATCAAAATATGTAAAGAAACAACCATTATCGGCTTATCGCCAGTTTTATGCCATAGAAACTGATATTTATTTATGATGCTTTGAACACTTAATTATTAATCAATCACTGGCATGCATATTTGCATACATATAATTGATAAATCCTAAAACCAGGCCCTATAGGTATAGGAATTATATGAGACATTCACCAAACGAGACTCAAGTCATTAGGATAATTTATTCTGTAAATGAATGAGAATGTTACCGTTAATCCAGTGTTTGGGAGGTTGAAAGTGATAGCCAGTTCTGCGAAGTTGATTCACCTTGGTCGCAGAAACGGATTGAAGAAGTGGGTGAAGAGAGGTAGGGTATGAGATTACTTATAGAAGAGAAAAGTAGAGGGTTTGATCAAATTAAGATATGACACACCACAGCTTCCTAGATCACTTCTCACTGTTAATTGATTTGGGCAAAATTAGTTTTGGCCATAACTCTATAAACGATGAGAAATTAATTACACGTATGCTTCAAGTTAGTTGATTTTTTCCTGTTCCTTTTATTGTTAAACTACATGCTGATTTATCCCGAGAATAGTTAAAAAATAACGGGAGCGAGGTATTATGTTTTGGTGAGGATAACTAGCTTAAGGTGAGTTTTCTGTTTTGCAGATTATTTGGCAAATTAGTTACATGGAGATTTAAATCAAAGATTTAAATAACTAACATTTATTGTGAAAATTAAAATATCGGCAACTTCCCAAAAAAATATTGTCTAATTCAAAGCACTATCATATTTAAGTTTTGAAGTTTGTTCCACTTCTTCTAATTTAATGACAAAAACAACCATACATTTTTTATTAATACTGGAATATTACATGCGTGTATATAGTGTTGAATTTTGGAAATAGCATTAAGTCTGACAAATTATAATTGCTTTAAATCGAAATTTGATAATCAAATACACTCCATCTATCCATGAGTCAGGAAAATGAGCCCAGCGAACAATTTAGCCCAAAAAAAAATACTAAGGTTAGGCTTCAATTTTTAGCTTAACCTAAAAGTAAGCATAAAAGGGCTGACTCTATAGAGCCAAGAGCTTATAAGGAGGCTGCAGGGCCCTCTAATTTGCTTTCTTACGTTTTTCATTTAAAATTATTCATATATAATGTTATTATTATTGGTTTTTTAATATTAATGGTTAAAGATGTTGCTTTTATCTTTTCAAGATTCACTTACACAAAATGATTTTATTCATTTCATTATTGAACATTAGTTTATTCATTTAAACTTTAGACAATGATTTGATCGTGCTATATGTGTTTATATTTGTAAATCATGTCTAATTTGATGAGATAATGTTATAATTATTATTTAATTTTGAATTAGCGCTTGCTCTATGGGGGAGCTCGTAACTTTATTTTAATAATATTTACTTTTAAATTTTAAAAAATTATTATTTAATTTCATTTTTTTCCAAAAAGGTGAAAACATTTTTTATGTGTTATAAAGGCTGGCTTATTTGGACCTGAGCTTGAACGATTAAGGATACGGATTGGGTTTTAAAAATGACCACTTTTTTTTAACTCGCATCAAAAGAGCCACCACGTTTTTCCCAATTCTACCTACGAAGACAACTTTTACAGGGTATTTTATATCCGATAGCATCAAGCTAAATTCAAGTACTATCAATCCTCATTCAGGTAATTTTGAAGTCAATAATTGTTTCTTTCCTTTCAGCATATATAAACACAAAATGCTTTTATCATATTAAAAGAATCGAGGGATTTTTTAATAATTGAATTTGAACTCGTATATTTCAGAAAAGCCTACTGTTACTAAATATAAGAAAAAAGTTGGATATTTAATTTTTTAAAATTACTGTACTTTATGCTATAAAACCAAAACAAGTACTCTCTAAAGAATCCTAATAAACACAAGACCTATTTTAAAAGGTGAGTTTATTTTTATATATAGACTTTTTTATTTTTTTTAGTTTTTTCTCAAATTATCCCTATTGATACTTCACTATTATAAACAAATTAATCGATAGAGAAATAGGGTGAGAATAAAGGTAAATAATTTATGTAATTTGGTAATATAATATGATATTAACTATTTTTTTTTGACAACATGATATTAACTATTTTAAATACAACCTTAATATAATTAAATTAATAAAATATGACTTATATTTATAGGACCAGAGGAATAAATATTTTATTTCTAATTTATGTGTAATTAACTTTTGTTATTAACATTTTAATTAAATTTATCTGAAATTTTAAGATCCCCTCGTTATGACTCAATTGCAGAGAGTATAGACTGTACTATGTAAGTTTAAATATCAATTAGCTCCTTTATGGATCATATAATTAGGACAGAGAATGTTTTATATTTAAAAGATAGCATTATTGGTATATTATACAATTTATTTTATATTTAATAAGAACAGAGGAAGGGAGTATTTTCTTGATGTTGACCCTTAACGTTCAACACCAGACAACCTAAAATATCTTATGGTGACAATGTGATATGATATTGTAGGTGATCAATAAGCATCAGCAAAATATGCGTATACGCACATAGACACACTCAGCTAGATCTAACACACATTATGATTATGAACTTGGCCTTTCGGCCAAAAAAATAAAGTCTCAATGGACTTGGTCGTTTATGGTCTCCGATCCCCATAACTGTCAAATAATATTACACACTCGCCATTTTACATTTTGAGATAAATGTAAAACCATTTCCCCCTTAACCGTCATTTTCTCATCCCTTTTTGTATGTTTTTTTGGATCTATCTGTAATTTTCGTTCTTTGATGATTCAATATAGAAAAGGGTTTGTGTTTATAAAGTGAATGTTTGAGTTTAAAGTTTATCATTATTATTTAATAAGTTTCTTTCAATATATACAGTTCAGCTTAATAAAGCTCCCCGCGAGTTATTGTATGCATAACACCCACGCACACTGCGATGAATACATCATCTCAAATTCAAAACATCTCAGCAATTTATTTTTCAAACTTCATGCCATAATTATAGATCCCTTAGTTTTACCAAATAGAAAAATCTCTCTGAATTTAACTAAAAAGAAGTACACTATACAAACGCGTAGATTCCCCCTCACCCCTTCTCATGGTTTTAATGATTGCCATATATTTCCCGAAGCAACCTTGCATTAAATTAAAGGAGACTAAATAACACTATTTGAAACTCATACCTATGCTAATATGGGCACATGACAATATGCAAAGAAAAATCCTAAAGTGAAGAAAAAGATGGAATAATAAAACTTGAATTAAACAAAATAGTGGAAAAGGTGAGAGAGAAACAATTGAACTGATGAAAGCGAAAAGGAGGTGGATGACGGTGTGACCACTATAACTTACTTACATAGGAAACCAATAAAGAATCCAAACTCTTGTGTACCCAATATGCATTTAGAACTTATCACATGTATGTGCCCACGTTGCCACAATCATGTTTAACTACTACTCTCCACTATTTTTAGCTTTTCTCCTTGTTTCTTTTTTTGTAATTACCCAACTGTACTGTACAATTCCATTCCCTATAATCCCCAATTTTATGTATGTAACTAAAAAAATAACTACTGAAATTTAAAGAAAGGGTTTTATTTTACTTCCATGAACGAGTGACGAAAACTGATGATCCACATTTTCGTCTGTGTCATTTTCACGATTATGTATTTATGAAAAACTATTCTGCGATTGCATACTGTGTTAAGTTGATGCACAAACATAGACATTGCCTGAACAAGGACTGTTCGCCCAAAATAAAAATATTATCGTACCAAACCCTTTGCTTTTCAGTGAACTTTATGTATCACAGCCGATAACAGGTAACAAGTGCACCGAACCACTTGATTAAGTGTATATGACTGGTCACGAAATGCTCTCCATGCTTGGCAGGATTCGAACTCTTAACCAATGGAGTAGTAAGTATACCGAACCCTTTCCTTTCCAGTAGTGATGTTAATACACACAAAGTTCTTTGTAAATGGGGAAAAAATAAATGGGATGGAGACTTGCACATTAATGTATGAACACACACGAACACATAATTCTGTGTGTACATGGGGGGATGTAAATATGTGTGGTTCGGCAATTATAACGTGTAATGCAGGTTGGTCGAAATAACATGTAGTTGAAGCCACATAGAGCTCAACCCAACATTAGTTGCAGACAGTGATAGTACACTTTCAATTTTCATTATCATCGTTCTCTGCAACACCATCGTTGGTTGTGTCCTACGAAGACATAGTATATATACCGTTTATACACATGGATAGGACCTCACTCCCACACCCTAATGTACACACTTTATTTATATCTTGCATCTTAATTAAAGCATAACAATTGTTGAAGCAGATAAATCAGAGACATCCTATCTCAAGTATTTCAGATAAAATAAATTCATATATGGGACAAGCAAAAAAAAAAAAAAACGAAAGTGTTCGAGCATGCATGTTGATGTCGTGAACTGAAATTTCAATTTTGTCAAATTTTGTGAGTGGTGGGGGTAAATTTAGTGCATCAATGAAATTAATAATGGTAGGCTGTGTATAAAAAAGCAAAAGAAACAGTGGCAGACTAGTCCATCGCGACATCAGTCACATACATTTCTTCTGCATTTTGTCAAATGTTACTAATTTTGTTGCATGTGCTGGATCAATTTATGAGCAAATAAGCTCGGGAAGATTTGGCCATTACTTTACTTTCCCAACTTTCCTAACAAATTGCCGAGAGGAGTAGTCGACACAAGTTATTTGTCATTCATATTTTGTTTTGAAGATCCAAGTTTAGTTTTGCACTCAAATGGTCAAACCAAGAATGCATGCTGTTTCGGCCAAACGTATCCAACATATCTGAAGAGTCATTCATGGCAATAGTAGTGATGGCATATAGATACTCCCTCCCCTCCTAAATATAAATATATGACTTTTTTGAGGAAGTGATTTTGTTTTAAAATATAAGACATATTTGTATTTTTCTCTATTTTCCTCCAAATTATTATTCCTTTTGTTCTCCAATAATAAACAAGCAATAAAGAGAGGATGAGAATAAAAATACACTGTAGGGTGTTTAACCAATATCATGTGATTAATTTTAACTAACTTAATCAACATCATTAATCTGATTAAGTTAGATAAATATATGTTGTAGAATTTTCTTAACCAAGACATACATAATTAAGGATATTATAATCTGATGAGCCAACCAACTTTTATGTATATTTGCATATGTCAACCAACTTTATGTATTCATTTAAAGGCAGCCTTTTATTCTTTTATCAACTTTATTTGTACAGATTAATAGAAAAGCACCAGTGCGTAACTAATATACATAATACCTACTCCACCAGCAAAATTGTCAGCGAGCAAATCATGAGGGATTGAGCTGAGAGCTTTTCCTGTATGATCTGCTTAACACTTAGCTTGAAGAGGTAGCGACTTACAATGATGTGTTATGAAACATAAAGTACTTTTGTATTTCACCATGTATCAAATTATATCCGGTGTAAATTTTGGTGCCAAAAATAATTCCAATGATGACAATAGTGTGTCACAAATTCAAATTTTAGAGTAGCAGAATCAATTATTTATTTTATGACACTGCTATCTGAGCTGTTGTCATTTGTCAAAACAGAGTACACACACACAATGATACGACAATGGACAGAACTCTTTGACATAACTCAACGTGGACCTAAAAAGACAATAAATATGGCCTACACTTAGTTGGAGAGGTTGTCCAAGGATTTGTGTGTGTGATAGAAACACATAAACATCCGTAGTAGTTTTGTTCTATTGTTCTCAAGCATGCATCTTTTTTGTCCAAAAAAACAGTTTACTGCACAGAACCAAAACAAAAGAACCTGGAGTTACTGAATTAGCATCTGGGCTGAACATGTTCAATATTCCATGATAGTGCACAACATATCTTACAGATCACTCGTCACTGTGAGTTTCATTTCTATATGACTCAGAAAATAAAAAATTCTGTAATATCTTGTCACTTTCTTTTGGCCAAACAATACATTGTCACGTTGGAAACAAGGTCCTCATGGAGTAATTTTTCCGAACAGTTGGTGAGTGTGACCAATGGTCATGGTCACTTGCCATGCGGGTCCAGCTGTGATCGTGTATAAGACTACTAGTCAAAATTAATGTTGAATATAAAACTAAGTAATTAATTAAGGCCATTGAAAGAGAATGGTGTTGCCAAATTAGAGTAGAGTTTAAGAATGAATGAATGTTGACGAACTGAAGAAACCAACTAAATTGTGTAATACTCTCTCCATTCCTAAATATAAGATCACTTTGCGGAAGTGGATAAGTTCCTAAATATAAGATCATTTCCTATTTTATCTCAAGTTTTGCCCAAAATACCCTTATACTCCCTCTCTTCATTGAAAACCCCTCCTCCTTTTAAAGTTAAGTAGTTGAGAGGATTTTGGGAAGATCATGTAATTTTATTGTCTTCCTTAATCTCCCCAAATTAACCAAAGTGATCTTACATTTAGGAACGGAGGGAGTACTGTAATTACAGAGCACTTTCGTTCTGATTGTATATCTGATGATTGTATATTTCGGGAGCAGAACTGTGAGGAATAGAAAATCATGACCCAACCAAGGCCTTGTAGCCCAGTGGTATGATATCTCCCCTTTAGGTGGGAGGTTGCGAGTTTGATCCCGCTTGTAACCTCAAACCGTTAGTGTTTGCCCCTTTAATAAAAAAAGAAAATCATGACCCATATGCTTGATGTACGGAATAGGACTTAATTAAAAGAGTTTACATTAATCCTAAATAATATAAAACTATTTTGTGTGTCATGCTCGAGAGAGTCGAGAGCACACATACATGGATACAGGCCCAATGGATTAGTTTGGGCCCCGGCTACGTGAGCCGAAGCACTTTCCTAAAATTTAGATATAATAAAAAAATTATTTTACATAGTTATGGTTTCCCTCATCATTTGCCCTATTGACATTTCTCTACATTACTCAAATAGGAGGGGGTGAATGAATTAATAAAGATAATAGCCATGTTTTTAAAAACATGTCATCATGTTTAATATTCATTATAGAAAAACTGTGATTGGTTAGTGTTATTCCCATCGCCAACTTTGTTTTTTATGATTATTGAACAATTACTCAGATTTTGGTTAAGCTGTGAGCGCATTTTCTTAATTAAAGGCGCATCAAACAACCGAAACTTGAAAAATTGTCCATATTAATAAATATACTCCCTCCGGTCCCTAATGTAAGAGTTAGCCGCCAAAAAAACGCTTCTTAAGAAAACATGTAAATGTTAGTTGAGTGTCTGGAGTTAATGCTTATTTTCTCATATTGCTCATATTTATTATGATACTTTAAGAGAGAGAAATGCATAAATATTAATAAATATGAAAGAGAGTTAGGGGCAAAGAAGGAAAAAATGCATTAAATGAGGAGAGAATATAAGGTGAGCTCTTATATTAGGGACCAAAACCATTCAAATTTTGGGCTCTTACATTAGGGACCGGAGGGAGTATTATTTTATTTTATAGAGTTTATATTATTTTTGTGGGTGTGTGGGTGTTTTTTTTTTGGGGGAGGGGGTGTTTAGTAATGATGTGGACTGACAAGGACACAGTCACATACTCACGTTGTTCAATAAAATCATGTTTATGTTATGTTTTGGGTCGATAATTGCGATATCATCACGAGAATGCAGAATATATAAAGGTATGGTCTGACACCGAGACTGTGCAAGTTGGGCGTTCTGATCTACACGGTCCAGTAAAGCCCAACAAGGCAGAGCCTACAAGGGTTATGTTAGATTTCTTCTATAGTTGCAAAATTAAATTACACTCACACACATAAGGTTCGAGGAAATTTGTCGATAACAAGACTTAAATTGGAACGAAGAAGAGAAATCTCCTCACGTTATCATATGCCTAAACCTACCAATTGGGATTTAGACTATTTAAGTTTTACCCTCTTCCAATTCTTTTTTCATGAGCAGGAAAACGTAACTATTGAATTCTTGAAGTTATCTCTCCTCTAGAAGTTTAGAGAGAGAGGCTCTGCCTTCTCTCTAGAAACATCAGGGTGGGAGTCTATCACTCCATAGCGTGAGTGCGAATTCATCACTCCTTAGTGAGTGCCTGGGCCCAGTGGCCTTCTATCACCTTCACCTTTCCCTTTTCACCCCTCTCAACATCATCACTTTTTCCTTTCCACATCACCATCACTCCGTGCATCAGTCTTGCCATATTCCTAAACCCATCCACCCATCCCCCTATACATTCGCCATTTCCACATCTGTTTTTTTCTCTCAAAATGGAAATTGACAGAGAAGCAAATAAGTGCCCAATTGATTGGGAAGACGCTGAGAGTAAGAAAGGAGGTTTCTCACTGATAGGAAAATTGGTGTCCACAAAGCAGGTAAATGTGTCTACATTTCGAAGAATGATAGTAAGAATCTGGAATGTGAATGATAAGGTTGAAATTAGTAAAACCAAGGATAACTCATTTGTATTCCACTTTGGGAACAAGGAAGAGTACGAAAGAGTTCTGAGAGATAGCCCTTGGGCCTTTGACGGGTGTCTCCTCAATCTTAGGCCATGGGAGTCCCTTCGAACAGTGAAGGAGGTGCTGATGGATAAATGCTTGTATTGGATTCAGATTCACAATATTCCAAAAGAGGCTATGACTAAGAAGAACATAGTTGCTATGGGGAAAATGGTTGGAGAAGTGATATGTTTTGAAGACCCTAGCAATGGAGAATGTAATGTCAGAAGCTTTGTAAGAGTCAGAGTGGAGGTGGATTTACTGAAGCCATTGAAGGCTGGTTTCTGGCTGGAACGACCTAGTGGATTGGGGAAGATTTGGGCCAATGTGAGGTATGAAAAGTTGCAAAACATTTGTTATCACTGTGGTATTGTAGGGCATGATTTTAAAACTTGTATTCAAGAGAAGAGAATGTCCGAACATAATTCGTTGATGCCAATGTTTACGGCGGAGTTGCGGGTGAATCCGATGAGAGCAATTGCTCCGGTGATCATGATCAGGGAGGGGGAATATGACTCCGTTCAAATGGAGGCAGCGCGTGAATCACGGTCGACGCGAAAGAGCGTGGAGGAATCTGAAGGGAGCAAAAACGTGACTGTTAGAAAAGTTGTTACTCAGCAGGGATCCACGTGGACAGGGGGTGCAAAAAGTGTGAATAACCCAGAGGAAAAATCAAATGAGGGCAGAATATCCACTAATAGTGGGCCCCAACTGGAAAAGGGAGAAGTCACAAGCCCACTAAAAAGAAATAAGGGGAAAGAAAAAGCTAAGGAAAGAATGGGCCCATATTTAAGAGACTCAAAGGCTTGTAGGAAGATATTGTTTGGAGAAGGTCTTGAGGAAATAAGTGAGGCCCAAAGCGAATGCAAGACAGACCACAAGACTGGGAAACAACAAGTCCATCAAAGAGTTGTCTATGAGCGTGAGAAGTTCAAGTATGAATCTGTTAAAGAAACTTTGGACACTGAGATCATAGAGCAGGAAGCACAAACTCTAGAGAGCAGAACTGAAGGAAGTACCGAGGAAGAAGTCAGGGATCTTGAACCAGAAATAAGGAAGAAGGTATATACCACACAACCATACATTGTAGAGCTGCCTGAAGAGGTCGATGAAAGTGTGGGAGAGAAGGATAATGGGCACTGGGGACAGCAAGAGAGAAACAAGTATGCCATGGATATTCAGGTAAGGCCAGCTCTCCTTCAGATAACCTATGAACATGTGCTAATTAAGAAAATGGAGAGGGTAAATCTTAAGAGAGCTGCTGATGATGAATTGGAGGAGATTGAGGCTAAATCTACTAAGAAGGGGCGCATAGGAGGTGAAGGGAACAGTTCAGTGGTGGAGAAAGAAGTGGTGCCATTGCGTAGGGGTAAGAAAATCTCACCAAAAAAGAAGAAGAAAACTAGAGGACAGAAAAAGCAGTTAGATCTTTCTTTGGTAGAGGTTCCAGTTAGGCAAGGAAAGATGGAGGAATGGAGTGTTGTAGGGTATGGTGGCCTTCCCTCTAAGGCCACCGAGGAGCCATGAATATACTAAGCTGGAATTGTCAAGGGTTGGGGCCGCCTTTGACAGGAAGGACTCTTAGATTCCTGAATAATAAATATAGGCCCTCTCTAGTCTTCCTCATGGAGACTAGAGTAAAAAAGGAAAAAGTTGTTAGATGGAGAAGGAGGTTAAACTTTCAGAATGAATGGTATGAAGAAGCTGTGGGACAGGGAGGGGGGTTGGCTGTCTGGTGGAATGATAGTGATGACATTCAAGTGGTGCTATCAAATAGAAACATGATACATTTAAAAGTTAACAAAGGTTTGGGGATGGATAGAGACTTCCTGACTCTAGTATATGGTCCTCCAAAAGAACAAGACAGAGAGCAATGGTGGAAACAGCTAATGCAATTGGATCCTGGAGAGCAGCACCAATGGCTCTGTTGTGGTGACTTCAATGACCTGCTGTATAGTTTTGAGAAGCGAGGGGGGAGACCTAGAAGTCTGAATTCTTTGGCAGATTTTCAGAATTTTATGACCTCGTGTAACATGGAAGATTTGGGTGCTAAAGGGATGGAGTTCACTTGGACAAATAAAAGAATGGAGTTTGCCCACATTAAGGAGAGGCTGGACCGTGCTACATGCAATACTATGTGGAGGGAAGCTCACCAAAATGCTCAGGTATGTAACTTAGAACCAGTGGGTTCTGACCACACTCACCTCTGCTTATTTACTTGAATTATAGAAGTTTAAAGAGGCCTAGAGACTTTAAGTTTGAGCTGAACTGGATTGATCATGAGGGGTTTGATGAGCTAGTGAATCAAAATTGGAAGCATGAGGATGTAGGAATAGAGAGAAGGGGGGAGGTGGAGGAATTTTCATCTAAACTAAAAAATTTGAGAGAGATTCTGATTAGATGGAGTGAACAAGAATTCCCTAATAATAATAAATTGATACAATCATTATTGAGTGAATTTAGGGGATGTTGTTGTGGGGAGTGGAATGAGGAGATAGCAAGAAAGGCAAATGATATTGTGTGTAAAATTGATCAAATATGGGCTAGAGAGGAAAAGTATTGGTTCCAAAGATCTAGAATTAACTGGCTGAACTGGGGAGATGAGAATTCTAGGTTTTTTCATAACATTACAGCTCAACATAGAAGGAGGAACAAGGTTGTTTGCCTAAAAAATGCAGCAGGAGTATGGGTAGAGGATGAAAATGAGATTAGATCATGTTTTGCTGAGTTTTATGAGGACTTATTTGAAGGATCAGGGCCTAGGAGATTTGAATCTGTTCTTGCATTTGTAAAATCGGTTATATCTGATGCTGATAATATGTGTTTAATGACACCGGTGAGGGAGGAAGAGATAAAAAAGGCAGCCTTTGAACTAGGTAGTCTAAAAGCTCCAGGACCGGATGGTTTCCCTGGTATTTTTTACCATCATTCATGGGAAGAAGTGGGTCCTGATATCTGTAGATTGGTGAAAAGGTTGTTTGAAGATGGGAATGAAGTAGCCTTGCTTAACTCTACAGATCTAATTCTAATTCCTAAAGTAGATGCTCCTGAGAGTGTGGGTCAATTTAGGCCTATAAGTTTATGTAACTTTTGCTATAAGATTTTCTCTAAATTGCTTGCTGATAGAATGAAGTCTATATTAAGAAGAGTCATAACAGAACAGCAAAGAGCATTTGTCCCGGGTAGATTGATTCAAGATAATATTTTTGTAGTTCATGAAGCCTTCCATTATCTGAAAAATAGAGCAAGTAATAGACCTGAATTTGCTGTGAAATTGGATATGAATAAGGCATATGATAGGGTGGAATGGGATTTTCTTGAATCAGTCCTATTAAAAATGAATTTTCATCCTGGATGGGTTAAAAATGTAATGAGTTGTGTCTCATCTGTCCGATTTAATGTGAAGTTAGAGGGGAGAACGATAAAGACTATAGATCCTAAGTGTGGACTAAGACAAGGGGATCCTTTATCACCTTATCTGTTTATTTTAGTGGCTGATGTCTTGTCAAAAATGGTCACGGAACATGTAGAAAGAGGAGACTTGCAGGGTATTAAGCTAGCAAAATCCTGTCCAGTTTTATCTCATTGTTTCTTTGCGGATGATTCAATGTTTTTTCTTGGTGCAACTAAGCAGAATTGTGATACTTTTAAAAGCATCTTGGAGGAATATTGTATGGCCTTGGGACAAAGAGTAAATCTGGATAAATCATGCCTATTTGTATCCCCTAAAGTCTCCAAGGATGTGAAAGAAATGATAGGATTAACTCTAGGAATACCCCTAGATAGTTCACCAGGGAAATATCTAGGTCTCCCTATAATATGGGGCAGATCAAAGAATGGGGCACTAGCTTTTGTAAGGGACAAAGTTAGGAAGAAAGTCTTAGGATGGAATAAGAAATTTCTATCACAAGCAGGAAGAGAAACTCTTATAAAATCAGTTGCAAATGCTATACCTACATACTCCATGTCCTGTTTCCTATACCCTAAAAAGACTTGTCAAGAACTGAATAGTATAATATCAAATTTTTGGTGGGGAGGAAATGAAGAGCAGAGAAGAAATCATTGGAGAGAGTGAAGTCACCTATGTAAAGGAAAAACAGAAGGGGGGTTGGGGTTTAAAGACTTCCAGAATTTTAATATAGCCCTTTTAGGGAAGCAATGCTGGAGAATCTTAACTGAACCGAATGAATTCTGGGTGAGACTGATTAAAGGAATATACTTCCCAAATAATTCATTTTGGAAGGCAGGGAAAGGAGCGAGAGCATCATGGGCATGACATAGCCTTTTAGAGGGAAAAAAGGTATTAGAGGGTAATTCTATCTGACAAATTGGAGATGGTAGTAAAATTAATATGTGGGATGAGCCATGGATACCTGATATGCCTAACTTCAGGATCCCAGAGAGTGAGAATAGAGGGATTTTAAAAGAATGGACAGTGGCCAATTTGATTGAGGGAGGGGTGTGGAATTTAGGTGATATAGAGCTTACTAATGAAGTCAAAGATGCTATACAGACCCTAGTTCTTCCTGAACTAAACCGAACTGACTTTTTAGTATGGATAAGGAATAAGGGTGGGAGATATACTACGAAGAATGCTTACCAGTGGCTTCAAACTGTTGGCAGCCTGAGAGTGCATGATAAACCTAGTTCTTCTACCCCCACTGATAATAGGATATGGCCGGTACTATGGAAGTTAAAAGTGCAGCCTAAGATCAAGTATTTCTTATGGAAAGCTTGCTCTAAAGCGCTAGCAACTAAAGAAGCTCTCTGTCATAGAAAATGTAGTAAGGATGTATGTTGTGTGCACTGTAAAACCTTGCCTGAAACAGTTGAACATTGTCTCTTGCTTTGTGGGTGGATTCAAAAGTTATGGTTTGCCTCGCCTTTAGGAGTAAGGATAGATGAATACCAAGTCACACGCTTTGAGGAGTGGTTAAGGCGAACTCTTGAACATTTAAAACAGGATGAATTTGCCCAGGCACTTGTTGCATATATGTGCTGGTATGTGTGGAAAGCTAGATGTAATGAAGTGTTTAAAAAGGAAGAGTAAAATGTTCAATGGATTATTAATTATGCTGTTGATAGTGTGAATGAATTCTGGAAGGTGAAAAAATTCCCCCTGGATGGCAAAGAGAAAGTCTATATAGAGAATACTGATCTGATATGGAGACCCCCTATTGCAGGTGAGCTCAAAGTCAATACGGATGGTTCATTTTTTGCAGAAACAGGTAGAGGTGGAGTGGGATTTGTCATTAGAGATGAGCATGGAGATGTTAAAAATGCTTTTTGCAAGGAGGAGGTGGCAGCTTCAGCATTTCACATGGAGGCCAAAGCGTTGCATTGGGCAGTATTGCAGCTGCAGGATACTCAAACAGGTGTGGTGCACTTTGAATCAGATTGTAAAGCTTTAATTTGGTAGATGCGGTTAAGGGGAAAGCTGAAAGCCCTGATTGGATAGCAAAGGCGCTGGTGATGGATCTGAAAGCCTTGTTTATAAAGCATAGTAGTTTTACTGTGAGTTTTGTGGCTCGACAATGTAATTTGGCAGCTGATTGGCTGGCCAAAGCTGGTTACAAGGGGTTGTGTATTAGGGATAGAGACTTTTCTCCCCCACCCCCTTTTTTGATGATTACTGAGATGGATATGAAACTTTGTAAACAAGGTGTTGGCTAACCCTTGTACTAATTGTTGCAGTAATATAATATTTCTTATTGTCAAAAAAAAAAAAACTATTGGATTCTTGAAATATTTTGGACTGCACATTCTGCGGCTCCCTTGTTTTAGCAATAGTTTCATAACATTATTTTTTTTTAAAAAAATGTAATTAAGTTATTGAGACTTGGGAGTGATAATTTTCCCTGTAACAAGCTAATGGTGTATATATATTTTTGGCGTTTTTGGTTGTTATTATTTTGACTATCTACCCACTTTAATTTAACCGTACGTAGATGGGAGTGAATGAAATTTGGGATTGGTCAAAGAATTTGGAGGTGGGTGGCTATTATTAATAATGTCGAGCTGCAATGGAAATGAAGCATGCCCAAATTAGGTAATAGCCCAGCAAGGCCAGGCGGGACACGTATAAGGATTCAGTGAACGAGCGTTGTTTTCCCAAAATGACCCTCTCGCCTTCCCCTTCAATATGAATCAATACTTAAATGAAACCCTAACTATGCGTAACTTTTTACTGTATTGCATGCACTTGATATGTTATTTATTTATTTTTGGACTGAAATATGATAATGTATTTATTGAGAGGTTGAGCTCGCAACTAATGAACATTTAAAAAACTACTCCTTAAGGAAGAGGCTGGGTGTTACTTTAATTAGCTAGGCTTGAAGTAACTCTTTTAACATGGCAGTAAATTAATGAACAGTTTGACCACTAGTGTTCCCTATTTTAACTAGATTTGCATGTTGGAAGATACGGAGATATTAATGTTTAACAACTACCCTATTTACCTTCAACGTCAAGCCACTGGTCAGCAACTCAGCATGCACATGGGATTGGTCAGCAACTAAGAACATGAACTCTCAAGTGGCACAAGGAAGCAGAGACACTAAAGCATGCATGAGAGTGAAACATAACACAAAATATATCAACAAACTAGAACGATAAAAGGAAACCAAACATTAAATTAATTGCTAACACCAACCCACTGTAGGTTGACATTGGGGATTCTGAGCTTCCAATTCATCATCATCAAGATAATGCAAAAGAGTGATTTTCTAAGAACATACTCTCTCAATCTCACCTTCTTGGTACAAATGCTGCAAGTATAAGCAGCTCCACAATCACTTATACTTATAAAGCTTGTGAACAAACTCCAAAGGAATAAAGATCACCAGGAAAGTAAGCCAGCACCCAAATAATTCTACCCATTTTGATTTTTATATTACTATAATATAATATTTTCTCCCTCTTTTTATTCCACCAATTTAACTAATTTTTACATACAACCGAAAAACTGGGGTTATAACAATAAATATGACATTTTTTACAAATCTTTTTGGTCTTGCCTTTGTCTAAGATGGGTTGTAAGAGTCACACACAATATCAATATTATTTTTTTTACACTTCATAAGTAATTTAAAAGGTAAAATGGTCACACTTACATTAATTATTGATCCCAAATTGGAATTCCAATAAGAAACAATTTTTTTTGAGGCATTTGAACTTAAAGATAGGCCAGAATAAAGTGGAAAGGTATTCAACCAAATCATACAAACCAATAAATCATAAGTTAAATTAATTATTTATCTTGGATAAAACTGATGAAATATATGTTCTGATTTTACCTTTACATAATTTAGTATATTGTCATTCTCTCCCCTCTATTTGTTTTTGAAACTCTCTAAAGATAAAAACGGAAGTTAATTATCAATCATCTCCAATTTTCATGTTATTCCTTACAATGTACACCAAAAAATTTTCATAGAGTGCCTCAGAATGGTATGAATGCGTCGTTAATTTGTGCAGCAGTTTTTTTTTTTTTGAAAAAAATTAACAGTAAGAAATAACACGCCCATAAATAAAGAACATATTATCCATTATATTCGAAAAAAAATGTAGAACTACATGTAGTATGGATCATAGACAACGAATTCTTCGAGAAGAATGAGTACCGGATCAATCAGTAGGACCGATACGATGGAAGCTGTGAACATATGCCATTTTCATTTCTTTTATAATGATCTGTTGATATATGGTCGAACTAAAAGCAATCGACTTGTCCAATACTCCAATTCATGTAAATGCGGGCCTATGGTATAGGTTATTGCTACCTTCAAATAAAAAATATTACTATTTAAATATAAACATAGACAATAAAAAGAGAAATATATTCGCGTGTAAATGTATAACAGACTTGATTAGAAAAATATGTTTAGATGATTGATTAATAAACAAGTTCATATATAAAATGACTCAAAAGGATATATCAAAAAATAATTATAAATATATAATTAAACTAGACAGAGTAAATGAAATCGGGTTGGCAAACAAAACTAAGCCTCATTTAGCCTAGTATAGATATAGTAAACGATTTATATCTCATCTCATCAATATACAGCTTCATCCTTAATTAATATTGTTTGATTCTTTTGAGCTATATATATAATTAAGTCAAATGACTGTTTATGGTGGAACAAGCCGAGCCAGTTTGGTAAATCTAATAAATTTAATGTTCATCTTTCAGCCTTTTATTGTCTCATCGGCACGCTTTTTTTAACTGAGTCTCATCCGTACTTGTGTAATAGTGTACACACTAATATTATAAATGCATGCTTGATAACAAATAAAGGATCATAATCAATACGTGTTGGCAAAGAAAAAGAGGTAGAAACTAAGCATAGGATGTGTGGTGATCATGTGGGGGAGGCCACCGTGGGAAGAGCTGTCGGTGGAAGCGAGTACACATGGTGCAAGGCGGTTCCCGGCGGCACCGGCATCGCCGTCTTGGGCTTCCTCCTCTCCAAACCACCACTCCCCTCTCTTCTCCAAAATGCCCTCCACAATCTCCAAAATACCCATCCTATCCTCAACTCCTCCCTCCACTTCAACTCCAACACATCCTCCTTCTCCTTCTCCACCTCCACCACCCCAGTTCTCAAGGTCCAATCTTTTGATCTCTCAGCCACTTCCACTCTCCTTCATGAATCCCATGATGATGTCTCTCCCTTCCAACAAATCCTTGAACACCACATAAATCTCACTTCATCGTGGAACCACCGCCATAATACGAACATTGTTTTGCCAGTGTTGTTTGCTAGCATCTATGCTCTTCCTGACAAGTTATGGGCGGTGGTTCTGAGGCTTCATGTGGCGGCGTGTGACCGGACGACGGCGGCGTCTCTCTTGAAGGAGCTGCTTCCTCTGATGATGGAGCTGAAGGGAGAGGGAGGGGAAGGGAGGAGGAAGAAGGAGACATCATCATCATCATCAATACCATCAAAGTTGTCATTGGCGCTGGAAGATATGGTGCCTAGTAGTGGGAAGGGGATGAGAAAAGGAGTGTGGACACGTGGCATGGACATGCTTGCTTACTCTCTCAACTCCTTCAGGCTTACCAATCTCAAGTTTGAGGACACTAAAGGCAAGAGGTGCTCACAGGTGGTGAGATTTAAACTCAACCGGAACGACACGGACAGAGTTTTAGCTGTATGTGTGAGCCTATATGCCTGTGAATCATATGTGCATGTATGTTAGGGGGGATGGATAATAAAGGATATGAAAAATGTAATACATGCATGTATGTGTATGTGTATGTGCAGGGATGCAGGAAGAAGGGGATAAAACTGTGTGGAGCAATGATGGCGGCGGGGATGATGGCGGCGCATGGCTACAAGAAGGGTGTACGGAAGTATGGGGTGGCCACTCTTGTTGACTGCCGCTCCACCCTTCATCCTCCACTCTCTCCTCACAATTTCGGTATCATAACTCAATCCCTGATCTAAATAATGATATAGATATGTTTAGCTTTTCAGTGATTGTATTTCTTTTTTGTGTAGAAAATAAGTTTCCTCGTTGTCACATGTCTCTTTAATTTCAATCTTCCCTTCATAATTATCTCTAAATACTTTTATAGTTCAGATTAATCCTAGTACATGTTTTTTAATGTACATATAGCACACCCTCGTCTCTATACATATATATAAAGCCTAACAAAGTTTTATGAAAAAAATTATAAAAAAACTCAATTTTTACTCTTATATATTACGGATCGGACCAAAGCTAAGGGCGTACATACTATCAAACTTTTTTGTTTCAAATGTATAAGGCACTAGCAGCCACATTGATCTTTTTTCTCACTTTAATTTTGTTGTTAATAATAGAAGTAAAAATTTGAAATATCAAGTCATACTCTTTTAGTCCTATATTTATAAGGCACTTGCAATATGTTTACATATACCAAGACAAACCTCATTAACTCTCCTTAAAATTTAACAACTTTTAAAGTTCTTCCTTTATTTAATTTGCAGTAAGCTACATGTTAATAAAGTTAATACATAATAAACGAAAGATAAAATTGTACTCTATATATACACATGACAAATTAATAATGTGACTTGTAAATAAGACAAAATAATATATTAACAAAAGGATTATCGTTAAATAAGGGGCCAAGTTGGAAAAGATAACTTAAATTTGATCTAGTACAAGTAACATTTCTTGGTTTTGACATAAAAAAGTATAATTCATTGCTTTGTAAAAATTGACAGATGATGTTAAACTAAAGGGGGCTGCACATCATTAATAAGAGTAAATTTGGAAAAAGAAAATTATTTCAGTCACATTTATTATTTTCCAATACTTTATTAATTATTTGTATGATTTTCATTTTCCTATTTGAACTCTTATACATATATTATTTTATGCGACAATTTATTAATAATCGTCGTGTATTTGAAATATAAACTATCTATTTTGATTTTGATAGAGAAATTTTAGGGAGGTAACTACCCATTTTATTGAAATTAATATGCATCAGCATAAGAAATAGTAAATGGGTAGATACATACACGTCCTTCATATCTTTGTCGTTACCAGCATCGGACGACACGGCCATAAGACAAAACAAAAAAATGAAGGTGATTGGAATCGTTGGCCGCATAGAATGACATTAAAGGAAGTGGTAAATGTGTTCATCGGTAACAATATAATGTAGGGGTCAGTAGCCAGTTGGTGACTACTCGAAATATAAAGACCAAACTGTACTTTCAATGTGGAATTATTTATTGCTACACTGAGTAAAATATGGGATTAAATATCGCAGGATTTTATCATGCTGCGATTCTCAACTCCCACGTAATGAAGGGTGAGGAAGAGAGCCTGTGGGACGTGGCAGAAAGAGCCTACGAAGCATTCTCAAACTCAAAGAAGAACAACAAGCACTTTTCGGACATGGCCGACATAAACTTGCTGATGCGTACGGCTATGGAGAATCCGGGCCTGACCTCTTCATTGAGAACTTCCATCATGTCGGTGTTTGAGGACACGGTGGTGGATGACGGCGACGATGGCGAGATGAAGGAGGAGGTGGGGCTAGAAGATTTTATGGGATGTGCCTCAGTTCATGGGTTGGGCCCATCTATTGCCGTGTTTGATACAATTAGAAATGGGTGCTTGGATTGTGTTTGCGTCTACCCTTCGCCCTTGCACTCCAGACAACAAATGCAGAATGTTGTTAGCACCATGGAGGATATCCTTGTCCGAGCTGGACAATCATTTGCATGAATGAATGAATGCAAGCGTATTACGTTATTCATGAATTACATCGCCCACGACTTTGTAATTACTCGTAACAAGTGATCGTACTTGAATACTGGGACTGATTATATTTGTGTAATATCCTAAGGTATTATGACAACAAAGTACTTGTGTTTGTGTATGTGCACATTATTTATGATGTTATTGATGAGGAATTGCGAACAACAATTATGGGTCCACGAGAAGACTTTATTGCAGCTGCACGCCTGATAGGAATCCCGAAATGTTTTTATGATTAATACAAAATGAACTATAGTCGTGATCAAATTTAATTCAACTCAGTGATGGTGACTAGAAGTAAGTACTGCCACCAATAAGGTGCGGTTTCAACGTAGAGAGATTACTCAAGTTTTGTTGTTTTTGACTAGGGATCCAAATATTGAAATTACGGGGTTTACAACTTACTCTTCATTAAACCGATCTTATTGGTATATATGAAAGTGAAACTCATGTTCTGTTCTAAACAAAATCAGCCAATGATTTTCACAAAATCTTTGACAAGGAAGTCTCATGAAAAAATCAAATTAGTAGGATGTTGATGTCTGCTTAATAATTCATAGGGACTTGTCCTTATTACCCATAGGATGATTGATTGGACTATAATAATCACACATGCATATATGAATTATCATGGGGACTTGTCCTTATTACCCATAGAATGATTGATTGGACTATAATCACACATGCATATATGAATTATCAAAGTTTCCCTACAACTACAATAAGCAAAATGAGGCAGCCAGGAGAGAAGGAAACCCTTCTCAAACCCGGGCACGATTTCAAAACCCGACCAGTCGGAAGCACCGAATCAAGCTTGTGCAAAGCCGTCCCTGGCGGCACCGGAGTCAACGTCTTAGGCTTCCTCTTCTCCAAACCCCCAAACATTCAAATTCTCCAAACTACCCTCCACAATCTCCAAAATTCCCATCCTATCCTCAGATCAAAAATCCACCTAAACCCCTCCACAAACACCTTTCACTTCCTAATTCCACCAAATCCTCAAATCCAAATCACACCCTTCGATCTCCACCACACATCTCGCATAATCTCACCAAATCCCGATGAACACAATATCAACATCGCATTTCAACAAATCTTCCACCACGAGCTGAACCAAAACCCATGGCGAAACCCTAACGACTCGTTAACGCCGTCAGACACGGACGTCTTGTTTGCGAGTCACTACACGATAAGTGAGCATCATTGGGCGGTGTTTTTGCGGGTGCATTCGGCGGCGTGTGACCGTACGTCGGCGGCGGCGGTGAAGAGGGAGGTGGTGGGGAGATTATTGGGAGGGGCGGCGGCGGAGGAATACGGCGGAGATGAGATTGGGAAGGCGATCGAGGACGTTGTGCCGAGAGGGAAGGGAGACAAGCCGTTTTGGGCGCGTGGAGTGGACGCGCTTGGATATTCGATGAATGCGTTGAGAGTTTCGAATTTGAGCTTTGTTGATGCGAGTACGCCGAAGTGCAGTGAGTTTGTGAAGCTTGAGATGGATGTGGAGGAAACGGAGAGGCTCGTTGCGGTGAGTGGCTTTCTTTTTGCTATCTATTTCAACGGTCTTATTTATCTTATCTTCTTTCCCGCTAAAATCTCTGCAGGTTATTTAAAATATCTACATTCTGTATTTTTGAAAAATAATTTCGTCCTAACATGATAATGATATTGAGAGGGAGTATAATTATTATACTTATGCTGAGATTTTTTTTCCCGATATGTTGACATTTTATTTATCATAATATCGAGATTGATATTGCAATTGTAATGTTCTTTTAGAAATATGGTAGAAAAAAAATAGTTGAGTAGAGTTTGTGTATTAGTATCTCCTTAGCTCTTAAATATAACATCATTTTAACTTTTTAAAAAAATTAAGGAAGTTAATTTAACCACTATATTATAACATACCACATATAATTAGGTTGCAGGTTAGTTTATAAGTAGAATTAATTAGTTTTTAGTAAAAAAGATAATTATAGACAATTTATAGCGATTTATTAATTTTGTACCCTAATTTCTTTAGAAAAGGGGTAAAGTAATTTTAAAATTAGAACCTTTTTTAACAGAACTTTAAAATTAGAGCTTGAACTTTAAAATTAGAGCTTGAGGGAGTCTATATTAGGGGAAAATAACAAATACTCTCCATTATGGATGATATCTGATTAGTTATGGGCGTCGACTTCTCATAGCCGGGTATGGTCACATGGAGATGGGCATGGGACTTTTTTGATCAGAAGGGCATGGGACTTTGCTATCCATTGAGCAGGTCAATTTGGTAGCTCAACATAGGAAATACTCCTCTAATCCTATTTATAAGGCAAAGAGAGATGATTTTTTATCTTATATATAAGTCATTTTATTATAAATGTATTATTTCACTTTTAATTTATTATATGTTGACTTTTGTTTCATATGGTCTAGTGAATATTAAATATGAGTAGAATATAAAACTTATTGAATTTTAGTTGGAAATTAATGTCGTTAAAGGTTTTCCTTAATTTATCTGTAATATATATGAAATGTCTTATAAATTAATACTAATGGATATGTGTTGAAATGTTTATATCATCACAAATCATCTATCAAAGCGTCAATGATGGTAAAAAAGATAACCTTTTTTGGCTCACTATCACAACCCTATTGCAGCCCATGTTATACACTCTTAATTCTAGAATAGAACCCTTGTCAAGAGTTGCAGAAACAAAATAAAGGAAAATTTACTTATGGGTCGTGGGAAATGAAGGCTTACAAATGAAAATGGAAAATTGTGTAGATCCTAGCTTGTGAAAGTTGTCTAATGAGATCAATTAATGCTACAACAATGACGATAATTACACTATTACTTTTGTTTAAAATCGATTTTAAGTTGAAAATCATTTACATGAATGAATGAAAGCATATTACGTTATTCATGAATTAAGGAATTTACATCACTCACGACTTCATAATTACTCGTATAATAAGTAAGTGATCGTACTTGAATACTCGGAATGATTATATTCGCGTGTTCTCCTGCCATGACAATGAGTACTTGTGTTTGTGTGCACATTATTGAATGGTGTTATTGATGAATAGTCTCGAACTATTGCAGCTGCACGCTTGAAAGGGAACCCGGAATGTTTATATTAGTTCATTTATACAAAATGAATTAGAGTAGTGATCAAATTTATTTCAACTCAGTGATGGTGACTTGGAGCAAGTACTCACGCTACTTGGATGCGGTTTCTACTCAGAAATTACTTAAGTTTTGTCGTTTTGACTAGGACCCAAACATTAAAATTATGGGTTAACAACATACTCTTCACTAAACCAATCTTACAGGTGTGAAAGTGAAACTCATGTTATGTTCTGAACAAAATCACTGAATAATTTTCACAAAATCTTTGACAGTGAAGTCTCAGGGTAAAATCAAATCAGTACGATGTTCGTGTCTGCTTAATAATTCACAGAGGCTTGTCGTATCTTCATTGGTTTCTCACTTGTCTTTATTATATGTTTGGACTTAAATGAGTTTAATCGCACATGCATATAGTATCAATTATCAAAGTTTTCCTGAAACTGCTATAAGCAAAATGAGGCAGCCAGAAGAGAAGGAAACCATCCCCCAATCCGTACCCGAATCCAAAACCCGACCCGTCGGAAGCACCGAATTAAGCTGGTGCAAAGCCGTCCCTGGCGGCACAGGAGTCACCGTCTTAGGCTTCCTCTTCTCCAAACCTCCAAACATCCCAATTCTCCAAAATACCCTCCACAATCTCCAAAATTCCCATCCTATCCTCAGATCCAAAATCCACCTAGACGCCTCCACAAACACCTTCCACTTCCTAATCCCTCCAAATCCTCAAATCCAAATCACACCCTTCGATCTCCACCACACATCTCGCATAATCTCATCAAATCACAACGAGCACAACATCAACATCGCCTTTAAACAAATCGTCGAGCACGAGCTGAAGCAAAACCCTTGGCGAAACCCTAACGACACGTTAACGCCGTCAGATATTGATGTCTTGTTTGCGAGTAGCTACACGATAAGTGAAAATCATTGGGCGGTGTTTCTGCGGGTGCATACGGCGGCGTGTGACCGGACGTCGGCGGCGGCGGTGAAGAGGGAGGTGGTGGGGAGATTATTGGGAGTGGCGGCGGAGGAAGACGGCGGAGGTGAGATTGGGAAGGCGATCGAGGATGTGGTGGCGAGAGGGAAGGGAGATAAGCCGTTTTGGGCGCGTGGAGCGGACGTGCTGGGATATTCGTTGAATGCGTTGAGGGTTTCGAATTTGAGGTTTGTTGACGCGTGTACGCCTAAGTGTACTGAGTTTGTGAAGCTTGAGCTGGATGTGGACCAAACCGAGAGGCTTATTGCGGTGAGTTGCTTTCTTTTTGTCATTTATATCAACCTTTATCTTTATTCTATCTTCATTCACCCTAAATTCCGTATTTTTGAAAAATAACTTCGTCCTGGCATGAAAACCATATTGAGTAGGAGTAGGAGTATAAGTATTAGAATATGTAGATTGATACTACGGTCCTAAATATAAGACCTAATTGACTTTTTATCGTAGAAGTTAAGGTTGCAAAATAGGTTATTAAATCATGACATATTTGATATCTTTTTAGATAATCCATTAGTTTATAAGTAAAATAAACTAGTGTAAGAGAAAAAATTAGGTAAATCAATTTATAATTAACTTATTTTGCATTTTTTTAGGATTTTTCAAAAAAGTCAACTAGGTCCTATATTTAGGACAGGAGGGAGTATTAAATTGGAATGTTCTTTTAGAAATATGGCAGAAAAAGAGAGTTGACTAGAGTTTGTGTATTATTTGGTTTGCTCTTAAATATAAATATAAGATTACTTTGATTTTTTAAAATTAAAGAAGTTAATTAAACCACTAAGTTATGGCATACCACATGTAATTAGATGTAATTAAATTGTAGGTTAGTTTATAAGTAGAATAAATTAGTTTTGATGGAAAAAAAATAATTATAGACAATTTATAGCGATTAAATTTGTGTCCTAATTTCTTTTAAAAAAATCAAAGAAATTTTAACATTAGAACTTGTTATTGTTATGTACCAGAACTTAAAAATTAGAACTTGAGGGAGTCTATATTAGGGGAAAAAATACAAATATTCCATCATGGATGAAATGTGATTGGTTATGGAATTCAATTTCTCATATTCGGTTATGGTCATATGGAGACGGTCATTATGAATATACAAGTTCACTTTTCATCTATTATGCGTTGACTTTGTTTTCACGTGGTATAGTAAATATTTAATATGGGTAGAATATAAAACTTGTTAGGTTTTAGTGGGAAATCAACGATGTTTAAGGTTTTTCTTTGTTTATGTGAAATATATATGAAATGCGTTAAAAAATTGGGACCAGAGGCGTATATGTTTAAATGTTTAGATCATCACAAATTATCTATCAAATGATTCAAATCATAAATAAAAAGGAAGTGATAGCGTAACTACTTTACTTTTATGATGGTCAAAAAAATTACTTTACTTTGGGCTCAATATCACAACGCCACTGCGGCCCAGTGTTATAGACTCCTAGTTGTAGAATAGAGCCCTTGTTCAGAGTTGCAGAAACAAAATAAAGGAAAATTTACTTAAGAGTTCCAAAAAGGGAAACTGCACCACTGGTCTGAGTTATTGGCTTAATGCAGAAGTCTCTCCTCTTGAACAGGTTACCTTGTTCATTTCATGGCAGGGGATCATGTGATTATATTTAATATATACGATTTCCTGTGCATCTATAAGTGTCAGAGTCTACCTACACACGTAACAAAGTAAATGAGCATTAGATATTTGAGGGTTTAGCATTTGTGCAGGGTTGCAAATCAAGAGGAATAAAGCTTTGTGGGGCAATTGCAGCTGCTGGAATGAACGCCGTTTGGGCATCCAAAAACCTTCCTGATGGCCAAAGTGAGAAGTATGGTGTTGTAACTCTGATTGACTGCCGTTCCCAACTTGATCCTATCCTCACCTCCGACCACATTGGTTTGCCACATTTCCTATCTACGTTTATTTTTTATCTGCTTTATTGCTCTGCTCCTACTAGTACGATATACTAGGATGCTTCTAAATTCTAACACAGAAGATATACAGGTTCTTTTCTACAAATTTCTCGACTTTCATACTCGGTATAATGATTTTTTTTGTGGCTTAATTGTTTGATGAATTTGAAAGATGTGGTTCTTCATTTAGGTAGGTAAATGAACTGCACAGTGCACACCAGTTCTCATACTTGTTAAATTCGTCATGTCAGACCTAATTTAAACAGAACTATTCAAGTCCTAGTCCCCCTTTCATAAATGGACTGCCTCTTAGTGCAACAACCCTTCTTGTTATTTGTTAACCCCTGGCCAAAAGTGTTAGCTTCACATGGGGCCGCCACATGAACAAAAATTTATTCCGCCACATAAATAAAAATTTGTTTTCGATGATATAATTATTTTCTCGATGTGATGGATTATCTTCTTTGACATTTCCATCAAAATTAGTCTAGACTTTTTACCTCTCATGCACCTACGATAATGCTCAATTTTTGTTTGTTATCAGGCAGTTCGATTTTTATGTTTTATAGTCTTTCAGATAAGCACGTGTTTATTTTTCTCCTTTTTTAAAAGCTTTTGTGTTGTTCCCTTGTTTGGTGTAGGATTTTATCATTCTGGAATCTTAAATACACACGATGTGTGTGGTGAACCCCTATGGGAGTTGGCAAATAGAAGCTACACGTCCTTTGAAAACGCCAAGAAAAACAACAAGCACTTTACAGACATGGCTGACCTGAATTTCCTCATGAACAAGGCCATTGAAAATCCTCACTTGACACCATCATCATCTCTAAGAACTGCATTGATGTCGGTATTTGAAGAACCTATCATGGACGAATCAAATCAAAAGCATCAAGACCTTGGGTTGGAAGATTATATATGTTGCCCTTCTGTTCATGGAGTGAGTCCATCCATCGCCATATTCGACACCATACAAGATGGAAGCTTGAGCTGTGTGTGTGTGTATCCATCGCCCCTGCATTCCAGGGAGCAGATGCAGGACTTGGTCGATCATATGAAGAGACTCCTCCTGGATGGTTGTAAGAATGACGATGAGTTGAGGGATTGAGCAAGTTGGTGATGGATGTTTCATTGATCAGTTCATGTGCCATTGCTTGTAATTTAGTGGATGGTTCATATTCACCATTGTCTGTTCAGAACATTCCCTGTCCAGATAATAAAAATGTAATCTATTTATTGCATATGCAATCGGAATCAATGTTGTAACTTTAAGGATTAGGGACAGTGAAAATCGCTTTATACTGGAGTACGTTCTGGGTGTTTTAGTCTTAATAAGGAGAAGCTAGCGATAGAGAGAGTAATTAATGGGATGACTGGATGAGGATTAAGATGTGTTAACCGCATTCTCTGCCTAAGTATGTTTAATTTCGTTTTTGCATGCATTTTCCTTAAAAAATGTGCCCCAATGCTCATTTTATCTACAACGTTTGTGATATAGATTTTTATAAAGAGTAAATTAATCTAAATTAGGATATTTTGGAATAAAACATGGATAAAATAGAAAGTCCAAGTCAATTGGCCAATCTTGTATCAAAGAATTAAAGTAGCAACAAACCAAAGTAGTGCTAATTAATGGTTCGGGATTTCGAACCTCACTGCCAGCCTCTTAAAATCACAGTATAATTCACAAAATATTCTCTCGCGTGTGGCTAAAATCAAAGGCGTGGCTGGGTGAATGAATAATAGGCACCTGCAACGTTGACGTCAAATCAGAGGGTAGGGATTGTCACAAATTAAATCAATTTTCTCTCATTATGAACGATCATACGGACCAAGTAAATGCTTTTGCAAATGTGGCATTCTCTTATTCGACTGGTATTGCTGGATGTGGGGATATCTTCAAAAATTATAATGGATTATGACGAGAGCTTGTGAAGGAGGATATAGAAGAGTGAGGTTTTTTTGTGATTCAATGGAGGTTATATCTCTCAAGCTGATTTGTTGGTAGAATGCATTATCTTTACCTCTTGGTATCCAAGTGTTATCTAGAGAAACCACGGCTAAGCTTTTAGAGGAACATGGGATCACGTAACTAGTAGATACCTTTTACGGGTTTTGATTTTTGTAATTTGCTTTCCTTTTTTATATAAAAAAATAGAGCATTCAATTTTACTTTACCTTAATTAAAAATAAAACTTTTTTATTATTACTCCATTACCCTGCAATATTCTTTCAAGGGAGTGAAGTCTAAGGGATCAAAAGTCTACTGTCTACCTGCCCCTGGGCCAAGTTCAATAAAATCTGGAAGAAAGTGGAACGCAACATATTTTTACCTTAACTCTCACATTTAATAAGAAGAGGAAAAATATATTGCATACACCTGGAAGCAACAACATATTTTTCAAGGATTGCCTCGGATGTAAAAACGTAAAATTGAGTTTATCCGAAGAAAGGTGAGAAATGAATTCACATGGGCCCTTCTTAGAAAATCTAACCATGTATACATGACAAAAGTCCAAAGCAACACATGCAGTTGATTAGCTAATTCCGTCCTACCTGCGCAATTGTTGCCATTAATCCCTGACTCTGCTTCGCAGATGACAGTTGTAACTTGTAATTAGTTGTAACATACTTAAACAGGCTCCACAAAAACGTAAAAAAACAACACGAATGTAAAAGAATGAAAAAAAAAATCAAAATTTGAAGCACTCTCATTCCATAAACTAATTTACATGTCATGTAACTTCTACTAAGTAAAAGTAACTATCTGAACCAACAATAACGGCTTCCACTGAAGCTGAAGCTAAATATGACCAATCTACAATACACATATACACGTGACCCTATTCATGTCTATATCTTCTACCTGTACCTAATACTGCATCGATCGATCGGATGCATTTTAACATTAACCCAATGTAAAGGAAAAAAAAGGAAAGCAGAAGCAGAGGACTATTTTAAATTTTAATCGTCTAATAATGGAGATCAAATAAGATCCTCAAAAATGTTGGCAAAGTCAAACTGGCCATTGTTGCATTGTATAGCAGCTAGAACTTCCTGAAACGTGGCCACACTGCAGGGAAGAACAAGGCCATTCCTCTGATCGAACCCAAATTCTTGGGAAGCCTTCTCCAACAATATCTTTATCAATGGGTGCGATAAATATGTGGTCGGGACCACATATCTCCTACGTTCCTCCCCAACATACATAGGAAAATAACCAACCGGAATGGTGTCATTAGGAGATTCTTCAGTGTATTCCTTGAGCAAACACTCATGGTGGGCCAGGTCGAGGTCATGATCCGATCCAGTATTACCAACTCCCTTCACCTTCTTTGCTAGCTTCTTGATCGTCACCATCTTCTTCCCTAGCATTCTGGCTTTTCAGAGATTTAGAGAGAGATGGGGAAAAAATGGTGGAGGAAAAAGTTAGGGAGGGAAATGAATGAATGGATGGATGGGGTATGCTAATTGAGGCTTTAGAATTATATGTGTGGGAAATGGGAATCTAGGTGGAATGTCTAAGAAATTGTCGTTGCTTGACTTTTGATGATTTGGAATCTATGACAGTTGAAAATTGTTTTGGCTCTTTTTTATTGCAAAACTTCAACTTATCTTCAAAATATAATGGCCTTTGGCCAAACCCTGGCCTATGAATAATTAAAGAGATAAAGTGGTAGCTCAGTCTTTGTAAAGATTAAAGAGGAGGCATAGATCATTATAATATTAATGCGTGGCACGCCATTACTACCAATAGTTCAATACTTTGCTTTAAAATAAGAGTATTATATTTCATAGAAACAAATGGGAGTATATATACAATATACTTCCTCCGGTCCCTAATGTAAGAGCTCAAAATTTGAATGGTTTTGGTCCCTAATGTAAGAGCTCACCCCATATTCTCTCCTCATTTAATGCATTTTTTCCTACTTTACCCCTAACTCTCTTTCATATTTATTAATGCTTATGTATTTCTCTCTCTTAAAAGTACCATAATAAATATGGGCAATTTTGGAAAACAAACATTAACTTCAGACACCCAACTAACATTCGCATGTTTTCTTAAGAAGCGTCTTTTTTACGGCTAGCTCTTACATTAGGGACCGGAGGGAGTAGTATTATTTATACGTACGGTAGGGCGATGCTTGTACGCTCGTATTTGTCGATTCTAGGTTATTTGATTTGTTTGTTGGCATGTAGGTTCTTTCATTATTAGATAATAATACTATCTGATCTCCACTAATGTATTTTGGGGGTTGCTGAATACTGATTAGTGAGTGGTCCTCTGACAAAAAAAAAGATTAGTGAGTGGTTCTTCAGTCCAAAAAAAATTAGTGATGAGTGGCTCACTGTTAAGCCATATTATTGTTATTCCAAACCACTATATGACTAATAATAATTTTGTGGGTTTTGTTTTGATACCCACGCACCAACCACAACTTCCACCTCGTTGATCTCTTATCACTTTGCTCAAGGCTACCTCAAATATTGACATTTGAACAAATGAAACCGCTAATCATTAGTGTTTTTTTATACATGAACTAATAATCATTAGTGTTTTATTATATGAAAAGGCCATTTAATTAATTATTCTATCGAAAGTTAATCCGAAGCTGTTTTATGTCGTAAGCAACATCAACAAGGAATATCCAGGGAATTAAGCATAATCGATAAAGTAAACCCAATTATCAACGAACCATGACATTCCCTCTGATCATAAGAATAAAGCATCAACTAAAAATTTCCACAGTTAAAAACATTACATTTGTCCTAAAAACCATATAATTACTATTTTCTCCCACTTCTCCAACTAATTATGGGCATGCTTAGAAAAAATAGTTCATGCTACTTGAAAACCAAGAAGCATTTTATAAAAATAGCAAGAAAATTTGTTATTAATTGATATCTTATAATAAGTAGAGAGAGTAGTATGATATTACCTCCGTTTTATATAAAAGAGCTTCAATGATAAAATGTAATTACATATTAGTTGCAAAAGATGAAAATTTTTGTAATAAGCATGTTCTCATCAATTTTGCCATTAATTATGATGTGGCAGAGAGGGAAAAGATAATACAACATTAAGAAATATGAAAAAGAACGCTAAAAGATAATAATGATCAGAAAAATGATAGATGATTGTTGTGAATATTTTGAAATTTAAATAGACTTTTATAAAAAAAACCAGAACAATTCATTTAAATTTTGGACTCAATATAAAGAGTACGTTATACTCAAGTCGGACAAACTTACAAACGTGTATAAAACGAGAAAATAAAGTCGACTCCCTAAATCAACCATTTATTCTTTTTTCCCCATAAATCAACCAATTATTCGCATTATTAAGGCACATAATGTACAAAAATGGTCGACTTGGAAAAATGAATCAGTCCGCCCAAAAATACGACCTCGAGGCTGATGTGGGCTGGCCCCATGATTAGTTGATTACTCTTCTGATGCTGACAGGCATGGCCCCTCTACCCCCCACTTTGTGTGCAGCTCGACCTTAAGAGTTAAGAATATGCTCCCGGCCAACATTCACTCTCGTGGCATATTTAATATGCTTATAATAAGATTATTAATGTATAATCTTCGTCCTCTTGGAGGATTAACTTAATGTTTCAATGTGTGACGGGGACAAATGGAGAGCAAGCGTGGTGGCTGATGCCGGCTTTCATACGACGGAGTTCTAAATCAAAGTACAGCTCAATTGTACGGATGTACAGTTATTTTATGATTAATCAACATGATGTTAGCAAATAACATAGTCAATTCAAACTGCAGTTTTTCCTTTGTTTATTGTTGGTGTTTATGAATTAAACTTGGTACACTTTTTAAGAACGGACGTACGGCTCTTTAGAAAATAAGCTGCAGGCTCTTTGAATCAGAGACCAAAGACTTAGGGTATGTTTGGTTGTGGGAAGGAAAGTGAAGAATTGGAAAGTGAAAGGGGTAAAGATGGAAAGTAGGGATAAATTAAGTAATGATGAAAAATAAAGTGTGTGGGGCCCAGAAAAAGTGTGAGATGGAGAGAGAAAACTTGTGGGCCCCAGGATATATGTAAATTACACAAAAACCTAAAATTTCTAAACTTTCTAATTCTTTAACATTTTCCCTGCCAACCAAACAAGCCCTTAACTAGCTTAGTAAACGAAAAACAATTCGTGGAAATTTCGGAGGAAGAAGTGGCTTTTATGTCTTCACCTCTACTTTCTCTACTTTCTCTCGTTTACTCTTCTATGCAAATATTTTTTTTATTTTTAGGGTCAAACTTTTTCATCTAATTTAATTTTATTGTTAACTCCTCCATAAAATTTTTATTGACATTTTGATATATTATAACTACCTCCGGTCCTAAATATAAGGCCCAGTTGACTTTTTTTTGGAGAGATTAAAGTTGCAAAATAAGTTATTAAGTCATGACATATTTGATATACTTTTGGATTATTCATTAGTGTATAGGTAAAATAAACTAATTTAAGGGGAAAAATTAGGTAAATCAATTTATAATTAACTTATTTTGCTTTTTTAGAATTTTCCAAAAAAATCAACTAGGTCTTATATTTAGGACCGGAGGGAGTATATGAAATGATTTAATTTACAATTTTACAAGATTTTTCAAAGATTCAATTTTAATTTTTTTATATGTCAAAACATTGCATTTTTAAAATCATATAAAATTGAAAGTTAAACTATTTTTCGTCTATAAAATATAAAAATGTATATAATTTTATACAGAATCTAACAATGAAATTAACTAAAAAATATATATTTTGATAAAATAGAGGGTATGAGAGAAAGCTGGTAAAAGAGAGGATCTCTCCTCCCCGTTATGAAATGTGTGTTCATTATTTATTCCACTGACGTTGAATGCCTCACTGGCTCATTGAATTAACATTTGCACCTTCCTCATATACGTGTATGACGTAACTGAACATCTTACTACCAAACATTGAATGTTCAAGGCTATTTTTCTTTGTCTTTTTTCCTTCTTCTTACGAGATTAATTGATTATTTTGCTACCTCGTCTTTTTTTTTGATACAGTTTGCTACCTCAACTTTGAATGTGTATATTGGGTCACCTGCCAAGAACTTGTATTGATACTGTGACCTGAATGAGTCTCCACTCTCCATTTCCCCCCTTCAACTAGAGTACAGTACTTGTTTATCTTGGGCAGTTACCCAATATAGCTTAATTGAAAAAATAAATTACGAGTATTTAACATGACGGTACTGAACATCTTATTACCAGACATTTCAATCAGATGGAGCGACTGTTTAATATATAAATATAATAATCACGTGGAAATCGTATATCTAAGTGGGTGTTTGGTCTAGTGGTATGATTCTCGCTTCGGGTGCGAGAGGTCGCGAGTTCGATTCTCGCAACACCCCTTTTGTCTAATATCTTGCATTTTATGTCCCTTATCGTCTCATTTTGTCTATGTATGCCATCTTTAAGCTATGTCACTTCACTTACGAGTCTGCTCTCCCTCCCTCTTTTTTTTTGGAAACTATCACAATGTAAATGAACGATAATATTCATAGATTACAAATATTGTGAAGACACACGGCAGTTTAATTTCCTTAGATTGAGGGTCTTGCCCTTTCCATGAAATCAGAAACTTGCTCTAGTTAATACACAGAGGAAAAGCCTCTTTGGAGCGCATTAGTTATGTTGAGAATTGCACAACCTTTATAACCTTCTGATGGGAGCAGCAGTTCAGTTCAGAACCTAGGAGGTCCCATAAATTTCCTCTTTTTGCACAGTTTATTTCTTGACCAGCCTCTTTAAACGCTAGTCATCAGCACAACATTATTCTCTGCTTTCTCTATCTTTTTTTCCTCCCTCCACTAACATTGAATGGTAACGGGGCCAGGAAAGCAGACAAGGATGTAAAATTTTGAGCTTATTGGGACTTGAAGACTTGAAGTATTATGACAAAAGACTAAGCATCACCGATCAAGATGCCCACTAAATTAGTCTTATGGTAATGGAATGAGACAAAGCCATGGGCTTTAGCAAAAGTCAGATAATAGACAAGAAGCGTCTTTAGCGGGGAATCATGTAAAGATGAGGTGGCCATGAAAAAGGCGCTTAAGAGTTTGAGAATGGATAGAAGGTGCAACATAAGAAAAGTGGTGCAAATAATTGAATCTTCATCTTTGCTTTTTTTTTTTCCTTTGCTCACTATGAAGTCCTCACAAAGCAATATGATGAGATCTGATGATTCTGAATTCATGAAAAAGATAGCCAAACAAAACAGTTAACACAAGATAAATGATATTCCTATTCGCCAGTCTCCTATCCCTACTTCAGTTCTAACTGAATGAGAGGCAAAAAATAGGGATTGGTCAAATAAAGGGCCGATATTATACCTCAAACTTTAATGTCACCTTTTTTAGAAACCTTTTTTTTTGCACTCCCACAAAAAAACTGTTAATAATGGATTTATGCATTACAGTTAAGTTTTTCAATGAATATATATATATATATATATATATATATATATATATATATATATATGTATGTAATTTATGGAAGTTTGTTAATTAGCTGCTGGAAAACATTTTTCTCATTTATGTAACCAATACTTTTATTTAATTTTGATTTTAGTTCTGGTGTGTTTTTTATCCAAATTAAATGCCTTAAGTTATTTTGTTAACATTTTGTGATGCATTTACGGCATTGTGATGCATATTTTGTTGACATTTTCTAGCTACAACATAAATGCTAACAAGACAATAGTGCTGTTTAAACAAAATCAATGTTTTAATCCGAAAATAGAAACAGACATGTATTAAAATAGAAATTGAAAATAAATTACATGCCGTAATTAAAAGTGAGTTTTTCTTAATTATTAAATTTATTGAAGAGTATATTAACATTAATTATTAATTAATAACCTAATACTATTACCAATTTTTACCAAAAAAAGCTTCTAATAAGTAATTTTTTTTAGTAATAAGCAAATTTGAAGGACGAAGTTTTGTTTGAGAAAAGCAAAAACCTGGAAATAGAAGGCTAAAAGAAAAACAGAGGGGATATCATTGAGAAGGCTTGTGAGGTGTGAAAATCATCACTTGGCACAACAACATAAACCAAATCACTTGTACCGTACAAAACATATACATTCCCTCATTCTCTCTCCCTAATATCTCCCTTTCCTCTTCAAGCTAATCTCTCTCTACAAAGCTTGAAGGGAAAAATTGAACCAGCAATGATTAGTAATAATCACGCCTAACTTTATCTCAAATTCTTGACTTTCCATCCAAGTTTACATCTTTTCCTTCAAAACCATTGATCAAATATGACCCAAGTTCTCCAATCCCCACCTCACTTAACCTCTCCTTCAAACCCATGTGGCCAAATTAGCCCAGATGATGATTCTCAACCAAATGCACTTACTGACAATAGTGTTGAGGAACATTTGGGTGCAAAAGAAAGGGATAATAATGGAGAAGGAGATCAGTTGTCTTTCTTGACACTTTTGGTTGCTGTGTTTAGGAAATCTTTGGTCACTTGTAGTTCTTGTGAAAGAACTGAACTTTCTTCCAATATGGAAATTGGATGCCCCTCTGATGTTAGACACGTTGCTCATGTCACCTTTGATCGCTTTAATGGCTTTCTTGGTTTGCCTGTTGAATTTGAACCTGAAGTTCCCAGAAGGGCCCCTAGTGCAAGGTTTGTTCTTTATGTAATCTTTAATTATTAATCTATTTTGATGGGTATTTCAGTCTTTCTGCATCTTGGTGATGATATGTTGGTATTTTTCATGCTTGTTGGCTTTGTTATTGGTGAAAATGTTGAATATCCCTCAATTCCTTGCCTATATTATCTAGTTTGAATGTTGATGTGTTTTGGTTTATTTTCTGTAGTGCGAGTGTTTTTGGGGTGTCAACAGAATCCATGCAGCTTTCATTTGATGCTAGAGGAAATAGTGTGCCTACAATACTCCTATTAATGCAAAGGCATTTGTATGCACAAGGAGGCCTGCAAGTGAGTCAGTTTCTTGTCGGGTGGTTTTCTTAGAAGCTTTGATATGGCCTCCTGTTTGATATTTATATTGTCTTGGAATGTTGAATTTATATGTGCAGGCTGAAGGAATCTTCAGGATTGCTGCTGGGAATAGTCAAGAAGAGTATGTAAGGGAACAATTAAATAGAGGAGTTGTACCTGATGGCGTTGATGTGCATTGCTTGGCAGGTCTTATAAAGGTTTTGTTTGGCCTATTTCTCTAGCATCTTTTAATTTGAATCATTTACAAATTATTGCACTTGTAATGTTATGGTCAATCACATTGCCTGTTAACAAATAAGTAAACTTGGTTGATGCACTTGTTTGATTCTGTGGTCTTCTTTTGTAGGCCTGGTTCAGAGAGCTACCAACTGGAGTCTTGGATCCCCTCTCACCGGAGCAGGTTATGCAAGCCCAGTCAGAAGAGGAATGTGCCCAACTTGTCAGGCTGTTGCCTCCAACAGAGGCTGCTCTACTAGATTGGGCAATAAACTTGATGGCTGACGTTGCTCAACTCGAAAACTTGAACAAGATGAATGCGCGTAATGTTGCAATGGTATTTGCACCAAATATGACTCAAGTAAGTAAAATTCATTGTCATTTTGGATAATTGTTCTTTTATTCTAGACTTGGATTCGGTAAGATGGGGACTCATTAAGAAACAGTAAGAGTTCATCCCAAGTATCTATTTGCATCTCACAGGAATTGATGAGCCTTTGTTTTTGAATTTGTGCAATCCGGGATGTTCGTTTAATTATAAAGAGATTGTTGGAGTGAACTCTTGTTGCCTAGTGCTGATTCGCTTGTCATTTTATCCAATTCCTTTTATTCCCAGTTTTTGTGATTAAATTCGTGTGTGATGTTGTTGAGTTGGCTAATGCATTTTGTGTAAACTTTTTTTTTTTGCCACGATTGTGTAAACTTTTTATGTGTTGTATAAAATTTTTATCTCAGCTGGCTAACTTAAGAGTCTGGCATTGCTTGTAATCTACAGCATTATTGTCGAAAATAGTTTTATCAGAGACTTTGTTTTATTCTTGAAGCTTCTGAAAAGTTTTATAGAGGGGTGTTTTTCATAAGCTATATGTTATGCAATAGTCTGGTAAAAATATAGCATATGAAGGAGGTTTTGGTTAATCCACTGAGCAACGATAGCATTTCTGACCCCTCTTTATTACAGATGGCAGATCCTTTGATTGCCTTGATGCACGCAGTACAAGTGATGAATTTTCTGAGGACCCTTGTCGTAAAAACACTTAGAGAAAGAGAGGAGTCAATAAAGAAATCAAATCCTGTCTCAAATCTAGACTCATTTGATGATGATGAGAGCCAGAGCTCCCCAAGACTGACTGTAAATAATTATCTTACTGAAGATGACTCTGACACTGAAAGTGGATCGAAAAATATGCCAACTTCTACTGATATAATGGATCCAATTGTTGGAAACAAGTTACTGATTGATCGTTGTCCCTGCGATGTCGTTTCCCAAGTCCACTCCTTGAGAAATGGACTTCAAGATAGTAACTTCACTGGAATGACAAATACAATGAAGTGTTCCAAAGAGGTAGTTGAGGTTCCAGTACCAGGACAACCTTTAGGAAAAAACCGCGGAACTGCGATTGTTGGGCGCATAAATTCTAGAAAAGAATTAGTTGAAGCTTGGCGTTAATTCCGCAGGATTATCCTTTGAGAGTAGCACAATTTCAGATATCACAGTTGAGGAAAATTGAACTTGAGAGAACCAAGGAAGCTCCATTTTTGACAGGAATGATGGGTAGCAGCTTTGTTTTTTTCAGTTTCCACTTTTCACGTTTAGATGTTGTCAGTATTAGTTTCATGTTGTATAAAAAAAGTGTTAGCTTCATTTGTTTTGTTTCTGTATCTGGGCGGATTTCTTAACCATGTATATCCATCGGAATTCATTTCAATGACCGAAACCTATGTTTAGTTCTGAACTGCTGACATTTCGAGCTCAGAATTCCAAATCCTTCTAGCTCCAAAATATTTCGGGTACTACAGAAAAGTGGCTTCATGTTTTTGACCTTTGAGCTGTGCCTGGAATGAAATGAATGTTTTTGGCTCCAAAAACCTGTTGCTTTGGCTCTATAACCATGAAATATGGCGTTTAAGACCTTAAGCAACAACCCCCCACTCCCCAAAAAAATAAAATAAAAGGCAAGAATCAAGCCATAGATAAAACATAAGGACATTTTTAGGCAATGTACAGATTAAGATTTATTCAGCTTGAGTCTAAATAAACCTACAAGGAAAAAACATGTTCATCCTAACCTGAGAGTATCATATTATTATTGATGACAGTTTGTTCTTATTTACTCCACTAAATCATCCCAAAAAATGTTAAGTTAATTGAAAATGGTACAATTTTACTATGTATCCTTAATCTCACATTTTGAAGTAACTGGCATCTTTTGCTTTTGCCCTGTCAGTAAATGGTACAATTTTGAACAACTTAAACGTGCCATTTTTTTATTTTCGCCTGTCAGTAATTGATCATCAAGTCGTTGAGCACGCCTCAAACTCAAATATCAAATTTTACATCCTCCCTTATGCTTTCTTTTTCATTCGAAACCTGATTGCTCCTTCAACTGTTAGCTTCAACAATGGGACGTCATTCCATGCAAGTACAAATGAAAACGGTGCATTACCGTTACCAGTAATCTTTACAAGAGCAGAATCCATCACTAAAATGATGGAACCGAGTGGCATCTCTAACAACAATTCTGCGGTTGACAATCTTGCTAACTAACTTGATAAATATGTGGCAATCTACACACACTCTCAGGTTCTTCATTACTGTAATCTCTGTGCCAGGCTTAGTGTTTAATAGACCAAATACAATGGCCAACTTTTCACTGTGTACCCCCATGCCACTCGAGAGTTCTTCATTCCTTCCCCCTTCATTGTCAACCGATGGATGAATATCCTTCACAAGGCTTTCCAGTTTATCCAACATTTTATATATATCATCACTTTGAGGATGACTCTTGTCACCAGACACAAAAAGATGTACTTTTCCTCTGTATTCAACATAGCTACATCCTGGCTCCTTCCTTAGTTTTCTCTCCCTCATCATGACTCGCACTTTCAAAACCCCCTCCAAGTTCTTGGCATCGGAGTACAAATTTGATAATAAGACATAATAACCTATATTTGTAGGTTCCAGCTCAATGACTCGTTCAAAGGCTAACTCAGCCAGCTCTACATTTTTGTGAATCTTACAAGCACCCAAAAGAGCACCCCAAACTGCACCATCAGGTTTTACTTTCATTGAATTAATAAGGTGCATAGCTTCCTTCAATCGACCCGCCCGACCTAAAAGATCCACCAAGCAGGAGTAATGCTCCGGACCTGGCCTCAACCCGTACTTTGTCTCCATTTCATCGAAATATTTTAATCCTTCATCAGTCAATCCTGCATGGCTACATGCAGAAAGAACAGACACAAATGCAGTTCCATCAGGCCTAATCCCAGACTTGACCATCTCATCGAAAAGATCAGTTGCAATTTCTCCATGTCCATGAATTCCATATCCACCAATCATAGCTGTCCATGAAATGACACTCTTCTCAGTCATGTGATCGAAAATCAATCGAGCCCTCATCAAATTTCCACATCTAGCATACATATTGATCAAGGCATTTGTCAAAAACGGATTAGAACCAAACCCACACAACTCTATCTGTCGTTCAACTTCAGAACCAATCCTCTGAGCACCAAGACAGGCACAAGAAGATAAAACCCCAAGAAGTGTCACATGATCCGGGCACATATTAATCGACTTCATCTCCCAATACAAATCCAAAACATGTCTAGCCAGACCATTCTGTGCATACCCAGAAATCATAGCATTCCAAGCAATCAAATTCCTCTCCCTCATTTTATCAAACACTCGACGAGCACGCCCAACCTCACCACACTTAACATACATGGTAAGCAAACAATTCTCCACAGAGGAATCACCATCAAACCCAAACTTGACACAACAACCATGAAGACACATCCCAACATTCAAATGTGAAGGGACTGAACATCCAGAAACCAAGCTCAACATAGTAACAGAGTCAACCAATAAGCCTTCCTCTCTCATAGCACAAAAAAACAAAAGGGCATCAAAAATTCTTGAACTATAAGTGTGGCCAGATATAAGGGCATTATAAAAAATGGTTAAGTTTTTGTGTGGACCAATTTCATCGAACACTTTACGTGCATTGTGAAAAAGGTTGCATTTGCAGTACATGGAAATGAGGGAAGTTCTTATGTAGGGATCAGGGTGGGACCCAGTTTTGATGACGTGGCAGTGGAGTTGTGAGCCCATGAGAGGGAACAAAAAGACGGCGCAGGATTTGAAGACGAAGGGGAAAGTGAAGGTGTTTGGGGAACAGCCAGAGCGAAGCATTTGGCGGTAGAGATTGAGGGCTTGAAGGAATTGTCGTTGCTTTGATAATTCCCTTAAGCGTAAATTCCATGATGTGGGTGAGTTCGTGGGGTTTAAGGATTGTGTTTTCTTTGGGTGTTCTTTCATGCATTGGTGTTGGATGTTCATAATGTTACATGTTTGTCTGAGTAATCACTAGACGCTACCCAGAGTTCATGCAAAATTACTCTTTTTGTTTCATTTTATTATGCGTTTGCACTTTGCAGTGTTATTCTTGGCTGGCTAATCTGGTTTGTGAGGCCATCAGTTCCTTCACATCACGATGACATAAACGAACATGAAATTGTATATGATACTCCCTCGCTCCTATATAAGACCTAATTGACTTTTTTGAAAAATCCTAAAAAAAGACAAAATAAGTTAATTATAAATTGATTTACCTAATTTTTTCCCTTAAACTAGTTTATTTTACTTATAAACTAATGGATAATCTAAAAATATATTGAATATGTCATGATTTAATATACTATTTTGCAACCTTAACCTCTCCAAAAAAAAGTCATCTAGGTCCTATATTTAGGACCGGAGGTAGTAGTATGGTACTATTATGGCTGTCAAAACAAAACAAAAAATTATCTTTGTTTTATGGTGGTCATAGGATTTGACAGCTCTCTGCCTTAGTAGGAGGGTTTAACACAACTCTCTTCCATACAACAATGGGTTTGAAATTAGCTATAAACATAATTTTTTTAATCAGCTATAAACATATTTTTTAGGTTATCTAGTTTCTTTGAGAATTGTTTTGACAATTTTTTGTTGTTCATGAAATTTATCAAGAGTAGCTAATGCTAATTGATAAAATTCTCCATGGGAAATATCAATCATAAATTTCTTGCGGAAATTATGATTGTAATTCTTCATTCTGAAAAAATAATACTCCCTCCGAAGTAAAAAAGAAAAATAAGTCAATTATAAATTGATTTATCTAATTTTTTCCCTTAAACTAGTTTATTTAACTTATAAACTAATGACTAATATAAAAATATATCAAATATGTCATAATTTAATACCCCCTCCGTTCCTAAATATAAGATCACTTTGGGGAAGTGGATAAGTTCCTAAATATAAGATCATTTCCTATTTTAGCTCAAGTTTTGCCCAAACTACCCTCATACTCCCTCTTTTCATTGGAAACCCCCCTCCTTTTAAAGTTAAGTAGTTGAAGGGGATTTTGGGAAGATCGTGTAATTTTATTGTCTTCCTTAATCTCCCCAAATTAACCAAAGTGATCTTATATTTAGGAACGGAGGGAGTAACATATTTTGTAAACTTAACATCTCCAAAAAAAATCAACTAGGTTTTATATTTAGGACCGGAGAGAGTAGTAAGATTTTAATTTTTTTAATCATGTGGCCACATGTAAGTTGAAGTGATGAAAATACAATGAGACTTGCCAAACAACTTCATTTTGCTATTATTAGTAATTTATTATCGCTAAGATCTAAACTTTAGCGAGTATGAACAGGTATTGCGGGAAATTAGTGGACAGAAACACTATTTCATTGAACATGCATAAAACTCTAAGGATCTCATCATTTTAGACCCAGACACGTGTGTGTATTGGGAAATAAGATTCTTAAATTCACTTTCTCTTCTTCTTCATGTTTTTCTTCCCTGTTTGCTCATTCTCTCATCTTCCCTTATCCAACAAGAACTAACTTGGCAGCTTCAAGGTCCCAAGAAAATGGCAACAAAATCCTGGCAAAAGAAAAAGAAGAAAATGACCAATAAAAACAGCATTGATGAAGTTCAAGAGCAGTCAACTTTTCAACCTGCAGACATTGAAGGCACATTGAATCCTGCGAGTACCAATAAGGTTCAGGTTGATCCCATATCATCTCAGATTGCTATCTCTAAAGAAATTGAGGTATTTTTCAGCTTGAATCTTTTGTTCTTTAAAGTTTAAAATATGAATCAATATCTGAAGAAAAATGAACATGTCTCTGTAATGCTAAGCTGTCGATTGAAAAAAAAAACAAGATAGCCTCAGAATTCGACCTGTTCCAATAAAATATATGTTCCATTTTCTGTTGTATTGTGTAGGAACAAGAAGAGAATGAGAAGAAAAAGCAAGAAGAAAGGGAAGAAACATTGCGCAAAATAAAATCCGGCATAACAATTTCAGGCATAGTTGTGGCTGTGGCAGGAGCTCTATTTGCCATAACCAAGAAATTAAGAGAGAAATAGTCTTCCCCTATCCATGAAAGAAGAATCACAGGAAACAACTTGCTTTTGGAATGGTTTTACTGTAACTTCTCTTTCTTATTGATAGATTAGATATCAAACTTTGTATTTCCAAAAAAAACATTCTTATGTGTAATGATCACTGATATTTATCTGGGTAAGCTCCGATGATTGACCCTGAATGAAAATTCCACGGATGTAGATCCATTTATCATGTCCTAAACGTAAAAATCTTTGCAATCGAAGTAACAAAGTATCAAAATAGTGTAGAATGGCATGCTAAGTTTTCCAATCCATAAATGCTTTAAATAATAATTTGAGCCTTTTATTGCTAGAAAAACGTGAGTGAATAAATAAGAATGTACATCAGTACATGGTCCCCGCAGATCCAAGAAATATTTACTAACTGAAATAATTTGAGCTTTTTAGGATGTGAAGGTGTCTTCTGTACAAGAAATTTTTATATCACCACGCCAGGTGATAACGATTCCATATGACCACTAATTACAGTAGAACGAGGCAACTCTTCTAGCTTCCCCTTATCCAAGTGGTATACTCGTTTAGCCATCCGAACCGTCTCCATGCGATGGGCAATTATAAGCACCTATTACCATGGGAGGAGATAATAGCTCAACACTTAATACTAGAATATTCATTTAGAGCAAGAAAAAAGAACAGAAAACACCAACAAAGTGCAAAATTTTAAACTAAAATATCCGCCCAATCTAGAAATATTAGTCAGGGTCACGGCAAACCAATCCTGATGGCTTCACATCACATCAAACAAAATCCTCAAGACACAAAACCATGCATAAGGGCCAGTGCCCATGTCTTTGTCAGCATCAACAAGAAATTAACACATAAGATAAGACAGATAGGGGTATTCTTACGGTGTGATTTTTCATCAATCTTTTTACAGCTTGCCTCACCAATAACTCAGATTTGCTATCTAAAGCAGATGTTGCCTCATCCAATATTAATATAGAAGAATTCCTATATAGAGCTCTCGCTATGGCTAGCCTGTAAATTTCAGTTAACTTGGCAATGAGTCAGTGCTGAAGTATTACAAACAGCCAAAACATCCAATCAGTGTCAATCAGAAACCTTTAAAGAAGATAACACTTGATGTTTGAATATTGCACATAACGGAATTCAATAACAACCTTTGTCTTTGTCCTCCACTTAAAGTTGAGCCCCTTGGTCCAATATAGGTATTATATCCTTCTGGAAGATTTCTTATAAATTCATCAGCATTTGCAATTTGTGCTGCATGTTTTACCCTTTCCATGTCAATATCTGTGGTCAGATCCTCATAACCAATGTTTTCAGCAACTGATCCTGAAAAAAGTGTCTAAAGTACACACATGCATTACAGAGAAAACCATATAGATGCGAAAGAAATACCACCACTCAAATATAAGCTATGAACTAGTAAAGAATTAGCAACAATAAAAACAAGTCTCGTCCCACTAGGTGGAGTAGCACTCGTGAATGAAAAAGTTAAAACGTATTAAATTAGAAAAACATTTTCCAACATATCAGCTAATAAGTATCCTGGGGCAAAATGATAAGGCTAACTTCTCAAAAATAGTTCAACAAGTGGAAGTGTAAATAATGCTTTGGCACAGCAGGAAGCCGTTCCTAAATATAAGATCACTTTGGGGAAGTGGATAAGTTCCTAAATATAAGATCACTTCCTATTTTATCTCAAGTTTTGCCCAAACTACCCTTATACTCCCTCTTTTCATTGAAAACCCCTCCTCCTTTTGAAGTTAAGTAATTGAGGGGATTTTGGGAAGATCATGTAATTTTATTGTCTTCCTTAATCTCCCCAAATCAACCAAAGTGATCTTATATTTAGGAACGGAGGGAGTACTTTTTATAAGAGAAACATACAGAAAATGAATATAAGAACTTAAGTCACTTACTATATCCTGAGAAACAAGACTGACATGTCTTCTCAAACTATGCAACCGAATGCTTTGAATGTCATGATTATCAATAAGTATACAGCCTGCAAGCATGAAAACACAACCAAATGTCATTGAACAAAATAATAACTTGTGATTGTAAAACCGTTAAGTATTTATAACAATAATTGTAAGCCCATATATGCGCTCATGCAGTACTTTAGTAGGAATATAACTAAAATAAGCATAGATCATCAAAATACAAACCGGCTATTGGATCATAAAGACGGAGCAACAGTTTTACAAGTGTTGTTTTCCCTCCACCAGAAGGACCAACAAGAGCAACTATCTCTCCCGCTCCAATGTGAAGATTCAGTCTATTTAGAACGGGTGACATGTCTTCACTGTACTTAAATGAGACATCACAAAACTTTATCTCCCCTTTAACACTGTCTAAATTAACAGCATCTGGTTTTTCAACCACCTATAATTGAGAATAAATACGTTAGTTACCAAAGTGAAATGGATTTTACTAACTGAAAATTACATCTCAGAGTGTCATCTATATCAAAAGAAACTCCCTTTTCATTATCTAGGCAATAATTAACTTTCAGCAGACTGCTGTTTTAAATTTAGAAGTGTCATGGTTAGATATCGTAAAGGACCTTATCTGTGAACCTGGTCAGATCAAACAAGCGTTCAATCGCTGGTTCTCCCTGCTTCAATTCATTGTATGCTTTTCCCACATCCTGCGTGATTCTTTATTTTCAGAATGATAACTTAAGTCAGCTCCTCAAAGGCTGAACCATGATAGAAATGCAAATAATAATTAGTCCCCAAAAATACAGTAAACAGAGAAGAATGTTGTTAAACTAATTGTGGCCTTTAAAAAAGAAAAGAAACAGGTTGCAAATGAAATTTAATAACAAGATATGCAGATGGTAATAATCACAAAAATGTCTAATATTAACTAAAACGGTTTTTGCAGAGTTAGAAGAGTAAAGTCTAAATCTGTGGAGGGGAAGGGAAAAAACAGGTGGTCAGAGCGAAAAAAACATGGTAAAGGGAAAACAGGATGAGGTCTCAATAGATGACACTACCTGGATAGGTTCAATCAAAAACAGCAATGATGTCACAAAGGAAACTAAGTTACAGCCATCAAATGATCCTCTTGAAACCATTATTGAACAAGCACAAAGTATTGATAGAACTCCGAAATAAATAGCTTGTGTAATCTGAGGAATAACTGCCTTCATCCTTTTCTTGTTCAGGCGCTCAGAAAAGTCAATCCTAGCCAGCCTCTTAAACCTGCTACTCTCACATAATTCTGCATTGTTTGCTTTCACAAAAAGAATTGCAGGAAGGACCTGAGGCAGCATTGAGATATCAGCAAACATACAATAACTGTGGCCTTGTCTAGTACTGTGGTACCACATCTTAGTACTACCTCCGGTCCTAAATATAGGACCTAATTGACTTTTTTTTTGGAGAGATTAAGGTTGTGAAATAGGTTATTTAATGATGACATATTTGATGCATTTTTAGATTATCCATTAGTTTATAGGTAAAATAAACTAGTTTAAGGGAAAAAATTAGGTAAATCAATTTATAATTAACTTATTTTGCCTTTTTAAGGATTTTCCAGAAAAAGTCAATTAGGTCTTATATTTAGGACCGGAGGGAGTATATTCAAATGAATCAATAGGAATGGTGTAAAACAGATAATATTAAACATTATCTGATAGTAAACTGAAGCTGAACAGTCACCCAAATCTACCTCATTTAGATATGCCGAGAGAGTGGCAATGCTAAGCTGTGCCTTTCTAGATATTGCACAAAGTTTCCGACCAAGAAAGGCAACAACAAGTGCCATGCAAGGAATAACCTGCCATTTGAAAATAAATTACCAACATTAAATTTACCCTCGCCAATCAAAAACAAGATTTTCACAGCCAGTCAAGGTATATAAACCAACAAAACAGCTCCTAACTCACCACAGCAGAAATCAAGGAAAGGACAGGACTGATCGCCATCATACGCATCATCATAGCTAATAGCTGCAGAGTGCTGGGAATTATGGTCTGTGACAAACAAGAGCTTATCATCAGTAGAAAAAATGAATGCACAAGTGAAAAGGATACTGGTGGCTACATGCAGAGGATGCCTGGAGGGCCCAAAGTTTCATAATCATATATCAGCTAGAATATTGACTACTGCAACTATCATGAAACTGCAAACTAAATGAAATACTAGAATACTAGTTCTGTTCCTAAATACTACCTCTGGTCCTAAATATAAGACCTAATTGACTTTTTTTGGAGAGGTTAAGGTTGCGAAATAGACTATTAAATCATGACACATTTGATATATTTTTAGATTATCCATTAGATTATAGGTAAAATAAACTAGTCTAAGGGAAAAATTAGGTAAATCATCAATTTATAATTAACTTATTTTACTCTTTTAGGATTTTCCAAAAAAGTCAATTAGGTCCTATATTTAGGACCAAAGGGAGTATAAAACTTTTTGTTTTTTGAGAAATTAAGGATGCTACATGAGTCGCTGCTTCATGAAGTACAAAAAATTGAACAAAATCAATTTAAAAGTAACTTATTTAACTTTTTTTAGAATTATCCAGAAAAAGTCATATTTAAAATGGGAGGCTGCACATGGACAAGAATTCTTCCACAACCAGAAAAGAGACACTTTGTGCCCAATCATTGATACATTGGGAAAGTTTAGATTATTAGAAATGTGTTTAACTACTACGGGCCACTCCCTCCGTTCCTAAATATAAGAGCTAGCTGATTTGTTTGGAGAATCTTAAGAAAGCTAACAAAAATTGATTTTCCTAAATTTTTCCATGTGACTTGTAAGCTAACATATGATATAATAATAATATGCAAAATATGTTATCATGAAGTGCTTCATTTCACTTTGTTAGGATTCTCCAAAAAACTCAACTGCCTCTTATATGTAATAAATGCCTTGTTTAACCGTAAAAAAGTTATGAAGAAACTTTTAAAAAAAATCCTAATTTCTCACACACATTGAGGAGAGCATATAAAGTATGAGCAACATCAGAAGCTTCAGCAGTAAATCGATAAGCAATATCCCCAGACGAAACACCACCCTTGCCTTCAAAAAACTCCAACTCCCTCTGCAAAACCCTATCAAAAACCCAAACCCTAAGCTCATACACCGCACTAAGGGCAGCCTCCCATAAAAACGCTTGCTGCCCATAACATGCAACCAAGCGAGCAATCACGAAACCCCCCAGCACAACACCTTCATCTCGAAACCTGACAGCATCAACGGCGGTGATAGTGGCAGAAAGATGGCCCACTTTGGAGACGATTTGGGAGAGAGAGTAGACGGATATGAGGCTGCATAGCCAGCCCGAGAGGATGGTTTTGTGGTGGGAGAGAAGATGGGGTTTGAGGAAGGTAAGGGTTTGTGGAAGTGAGAGAGTAGTGGGAGGAGGAGGAGGAGGAGGAGGAGGAGGGTTATTGTGGGCTCTGAGGGAAAGTGAAGAGAATCGTTGAGTGGAGAGGAAGTGGTGTATGTATATGGGTTTCAGATTTCGGGTGTGGAGTGAAGAGTGGAGTGGGGATGGATTTAGCCATGGCTTTGTGAGAAGTGAGAGCATTATTTTGCGTTCACAGGAAGAAGTAAGCAGTGCGTATATAATACAGTAGCACTTGATGATTTTGATGTTTTTTTTTTAAATACTCATAGCTTATAGCCTCTTGTAATTGATTGATTATATTACTCCCTCCGGTCCCTAATGTAAGAGCTAGCCGTCAACAAAACGCTTCTTAAGAAAACATGTGAATGTTAGTTGAGTGTCTGGAGTTAATGCTTCTTTTCCAAAATTGCCCATATTTATTATGGTACTTTTAATAGAGAGAAATACATAAGCATTAATAAATATGAAAGAGAGTTAGGGGTAAAGTAGGAAAAAATGCATTAAATGAGGAGAGAATATGGGGTGAGCTCTTACATTAGGGACCAAAACCATTCAAATTTTGAGCTCTTACATTAGGGACCTGTGGGAGTATTTCCTTTGTCTGAAATTATTTCAAGTAAACACTTAATAATGTCACCTCTCGTTTGTTTGGCACAAAAAAGGACTGGATTAAAATGGAAAAGTTCTGTGTGTTGAAGATTTTTAATTTTTAGATAAATAAGAAATGAAATGCCCATAATGCCCTCAATTTAGAAACAAAACCAATGGGGTTTGAGTTGACACATTTGGTGCCCATCTTCCTAACAAAGGGGAGAGGCTTCTTTGTTGTTTCTTCACATTAATAACTCGAAAATTAACAAGATGAAGATGAAGAATATATCCTGTCAATCCTTGTTGAGAGGGTGTTGTGAGATTCATCAAATTTCCTTTCCAATAAACATTGCCACTAACAAAGATAACAATGCTTACTAAAGAACTAGACATCAAGTTTGAATTCTAATGGATGCAAGATTAAATTTAAAAAATGAACAATTATGATTAAGTTTTAACAATTCTAAATAGTAATTTCAAATGTTATTCTTATCTCAAAAAAATTGTCAATAGACTCTTATAAAGCTAGAAGAAGTAGATAAAAGGTTTACATTCTATAACTTTCTCTATAAATGTTAGTTCCAATTAACATAAAAAAATTAACATCACTAATCGCTGGTCAAAAAAATTAACATCACTAGTAAAGTTGAGTATTTTCGAGAAGAGACATCTCTGTTTATCACAAATAACTAATTTTTTTAAATACAGATAATTATCGGACTTACTATAGGAATTTCATTTTCAATTTCATTGTGCTTCCATAGCTAAGCGTATTTTTGGGCCTGGGCCGGAGGATTGAATAACCCGCGCTGAGTGCTGTGAAAAGGGCGGGAAAGCAAGAAACTTCGCGCCCTCCCTATTAACTCAATACTCAACCACTAAGCTTCTTCCCTCTCACTTGTCGCTTCGTTTCACGCGATTTCGCTTCTTCACAAGGTCACATCTCCTAACAATTCTTCTTCTTCCTAACAATTACGAGATTTTCTTGATCTTGATTGTTATAGCTAACAAATTCCTTATTATATAGCTAGGCCTTTGCTTCTGTGCTTGTTGCTGTTCATATGTATAATATTGGTCATCTGTTTGTGATTACGGATCATTACGTGGATTTTCTGTTGTGTTCGAATAAAATAAAATAATATAGCTGCTCTTTAGAACCTTCATTTCCGTTTCCTTGCACTTCTCAATGCTTTACAGCTTTAACTTCTTCTAGGTTAAAGGAAATTTTAATTATCCAGTCACGATGGCTGGAAATTTTAATGTATTTTTCTGTTGAAATGGATAGAGTCTTAGAGATTTGAATTTTATGGATGAAGTTAGCAATTCTTTGGTGTAGTCAGTGTAGTCAAGTGATATTTGTTAGGCCTGGAGATTACTCCTCGGTTGTTTTCGGTCTTAAATTTTCTTCTGAATGCTTAGAAATAATAGTGGTTGGAGGTTTTTTGGGTTTCTTCATCAAACTTCGAGTTTGGAGGTTCCAATGGTGATAATTTGGTTATGAAATGCTCTTAACAATGCCTCTATAATATGTTGCCATTTTGCTTTCTATTACGCTCAATTGATCTGCATATCGTTTGGGTAAATTAACAGTTGTGCCGTTTCATCATGATTTTCCCTCTAAGTTATCGTCTTGCAACTGGGACCTGCTGAAATCTTATTACAAAATGCAGTATCGATATATTTATGGCACAGAAACAGCACTAAAATAAGTATTTATGCAGTCTTTGCCGGTTTAGTAGATCAATAATTTTTTTGTTTTGTTGTGTCTTCTGTAGAATATGGATACTTCAAATCCTGCGGTCTTTGTCAATGGAGAGCTGCTACGGTTATATGTAGGACGGAGGGTAAGGGCTGTTGTGCAGGTGGTTCGATCTGATAGTGGCGGTGTAATCGGAAAATCTACTGATGAGAAGCAGATAACTGTAAAGGGCATGCCCCCGGGTGCTCTTGAGAAATTTGTTGAAGTTATTGGCGTAGCTGACAGTGATAGGTCCATTCGTGCTGAGATATGGACCAACTTTGGTGAATCAATCGGTACTATTTCATTCCCACGACTTTCCTACACTTAGCTGTGATAATTAGACTTGTTTTGTCATGCCTTGTTCGTTTTTTTTATTTTGGTACTTCTCTACGGAAATTTATAAGAGCAACTTTTTTAGTTTATGAATAGCTTAACATATTGATTTTATTATATCAATAGATCATTGGCATATTGATATCGGTTTTTGGAATATGGAATGGCTTTTGTTGCCTTTTTCTTTGCTAGCATAGGACCATAAGAAGCTCTCATTGAAAAATTAACCAAAAGCAACAACCTTATGAACTAGATTAACACCCTTGTTTGTTAACCCATGGGAAATGTAATTTTAACACAATTTGGAATACATAATATCTTTATATCTATATTATCATCATTAATACTAGCAATTATAGTCTTATAATCTTTTATCAAATGGCACAAAAAGGATGCATGTTCTACATTCCTCCCCCCCCCCCCCTCTTCCCCAATTAATCCATGAACTATCTGCCTGACCTTATCAATAGCCGTTTCAAATATTAAAATGGTGGAAATGTAGATTACTCGTGTTCAAGAGAATCATGAAAGGGTTTGGTGTTTGTGGAGGCTTATTATAGGGAGTAAAATGATAGTACAGGATTGGCCGGTGGTCTTATATATTTCAGACAATAGGTGGGATTGCAAGTTCAATTGTCGACAGTCATTTACACCTAAGTATTTTCTAATACTGTGTTTGGAAGCATTTGGTGGGTATTCATTTACTGTGATCTATTGATTCTGGTGGTTTTGATCCACGTAAACGTTTGCCCAAGTGACGTTCTATCATAGGATTAAAGCATATACATGTTAATTTACACATAATTGGAAACTAAATCTGTGAACCCCTAGCCAAAGATAACAGGTTTCCGTAGTTACTATAGTTGAGAACTTAATATCCTCCTTTTTGAGATATGTATGAGCTATTGAGCATTTTATTGTGTTCTTCTGTTCTCTGCTTAAAACTTTTTTTTCTTATCGATCCTACTTTCTATTTGGGTCTGTCTACAGATACCTTTAGTTACGATAAGCTTTGCCATCTTGCAAATGGAGAGTTCAAGCATCTATTCCTGTGAGGTGAGATGGGATTGTCTGATACTGCGAGGCCCTCTGTATCTCTGGGAAAACAGCAAAGGGGGAAACATTAGAGTTGATTTAGTGACAGTGTATGGTAGTTTTGTCGAAGTTGGTTTTTAATGGTCTATATTATCATATATTATACTGGATTCAAGCTCATTTTATGTTTTTCATCTACTTTGTTTGTCATGTTTCGCAAGATATGATACGAAATAGATATGTTGATACAAAGTATGTGATTGTATCGAATTTTAAAACGGACGTGTGTGTTGGGGTTTTTTTGGGGGATTGATACAAAACATGGGATTATCGTTGGCCCGCCAAACAGGAAAGAAATGAGTTGACGAGATATAGGACAAAGAAAAACAAGTATATATGTGTGTCAGGCTAGAAATAATTTAGTTGAGAATCATCTAGTAACATGTACAACCCTGTTCTACCGATTGAAGACGTGCTGCACAAACAATCTAGCCGAGAGACTCTTGTGCGGCTTGTAATTGGACTAGTAGACTGTGTTAGTTATTGAAATGTGGTTGTAATTGGACTAGTAGATGAAGAGGTACATCATTTGTCATGTTGATAGAAAATTGGTTGGCATCTGGGGTTTTTACAATAGTTAACTCTACTTGGACAAACCTAACCTTAGGGGACGGCGTTTTTTGGTTCGTTGTTTCGGTAAAAATCGAATGAACTGGAAACCGAAATACTTAAATCATAAAAATCAAACAAAAACTAAATTATTTAGAAAACCGAACAGAAATAATTCGGTTTGATATAGGTTTTTATCCAAAAAATGAAATTCTTTTCATGATTTAACTTTTTCATTTTTCAACAAGTAAAACACATTAAAAATTATAAATTAACAACCTCAACAAGAACGCAAATAAGGTTATAAATATATATAAGATTAAAAAAATGAGATATTTTTATTTCAGTTTTTTTAAATATTTCGGTTATTCAGTTGAAAGACCAACTTGGTTCAACAGTAAGATCACTTGTCGTGAGGTCTGAAGTTCAAACTAGTCACTCTACAAAAATTAAAGGTTAAGTTCCCTAGTATATTCTCTTTAGATAGCATTCTCACCAAGTGGATTCGGTTCGATTTTCAGTTTAGTTTCGATTTTCGGTTTAGTTGGATCACTCCTGCTTTCAGCTGTATGGACAGTGAGTGACATTAACAATTCACTTTAAATGGACTTCGATTTTGAGAGGAATGAAAACATAAGCCGCTTGTTGGGAAAGCTTCCTATCATCACAGCTTTGGACATTTTCACAACTGCCCTCCTTCCACTGGTTTGAAATTTGAAGGAGCCATGGCTCCTGGGAGATAGAAACACTGAATAAAAATTGCAGTCGCAATACTGAGATATAATGGATACATTATTCCAAGGCAACATTCTGACTACAAGACCAAAAGATGCTACATCAAACATATAGCCAGTTATATTTATAATCTGTCCTTAAATAATATGAAAAAGAACTTCATCACAAAAAGTTCCATGTTCTGCTAAGGCCCATCCAAGAAGAGGCCTGAAAAGTTCTTCGGTGGATCAATCCATATATTCTCAAAAGGTTCTTGTTCTCCCCAATCATGGCACTGCTTGCGAGGATAGTACCTACAATCATCAAGGGAGTATGATATGCAACGCTTTCCATAAAATCGAACTTTAGAGAAGTAGACACTATTCCTCTTTATTTGAAGCATGTCAGTCCTTGAATGAGATGAGGAGAAACTAGCAAAAACAGTTGCTCCACCAAGTGTAACCATCTTTTTCCATACCATCTTTATCTGATCTAACTTGAAAATGATGGGGTTTTCACTGGCACAAGTATAAATTACTAATATATCTCCTTCATGCTCCGCCATGAACTTTCCCTTCCACCAGTTCTTGCCATAAAATTTCTTTGGGCATTTGGGTGGAAGCACTGATAGAACATTCCACACACGTTCAACTGGGTTAAACACACCAAGCCATCCCGTGAAGCTCAGACAGTAAAACAGCCCATTACAAAACACAATCTTATTCCAAATACTACTGACAAAGGGCAAGCGATTCGGGTGGTTAACAGTTGTCCATTCTGAGGCTCCAGGATGGCATGTGCTAATAGCCACAAGGACAGGAGAAACATGCTTAACAGTAAACAGAACACAGTCTGGAGATGTAGGAGCACAAGAGAAGGCAACTATCTGGTATGTCATCTCAAGTCTAGGCATTTTAATTACCTCCCGAGTAAAGGGATTAAAGAAGAACACACGGTGAGACCTTGGCCGGTATAGCAGCAACCAACCATCTTTGGTATAGCGCAGTCTGGAGCCACTTAGCTCTGGAAACTCACAGGAATAGGTCTTGCGGTGCACAGGGTCATAAAATTCATGCCAATCACCGACTTTAGGAAAGCGCATGAGCCATGGTGATTGGTTTACAACACGTACCGCGGTCGCAGAAGAATGCCATTTCTTGCAAACAGCAGAAGCGCGAACATTGTCAAATAAGCTCAAATGGGAGAAAATCAATTCTAAGACCTCCCCAGGGAGATCAGACCAGCCTTGTAGCTCTAATCCGTTATTTTTCACCTTTCTTGATGTTCTTCTATTCTTGGTAACTGTATCATTTAACCTAAATAATGGATAAAGAACACCAGTTATGAGCCAAGATAGAGATATTTGGGATAACAAGGAACAAAAATTGTATGACTCAAAGCAGTGACTACCCGTAATCCCAAGAAAGACATACAAAACTAAATCTTATCACACAGTGAAAAGAACAAGAATGAGAAATCTAGAGTATACAATGTTATCACCATCTAGAATGCAGCCATGGCCGGTTTCAGGGGTCTACAAGAAAATCACACAAATCTAAAGATTAAACATTAGAATCAGTCAAGGCATATAATCAACCAAATAACCAAAATCTGGGATTAAACAAAGCACTAGTGATTAGTGAATAAGCTAAACCCAACCTTCTCAGATAATTAGAGACAGAAGACATGATTATAAAGCCAAATTCTCATTCTCAATTCACCAAATTAAAGAAACCCAATATTGAATAGAAATTTCCATGACCTAAACGTAATATGAGCAAGAAAACCCAATACCATTTACAATCACAAGGCAAAAACTAGTGACACAGTAAAAAGAAACAAACAGGACAAGTAAAGGGCATATCCTCAGTATGAACATGAAAGATCCCTAATTTTTTTAAAAAATATATCATGTGAGTGAGATTCATGTAGAAGGTAAGCACATGGGAACTTACGATTTGAGGGTGATTCTTCTCCTTTTGGTTTTGCCGGACATGATGCATGGAGTGAAGTAGGTGTGACAGAATAATCGTGCACAGAGACAGAAGTACTCCTACTTCATGGCCAAAGTAAGCATGAAATTGAAATGTGAAGTGGATGACTCGAAAGTGGAAAGGGTAAACGCAGTGGCAGAGTCAATATGTAAGTGGCGGCGGTGGCACGTGTGACCATGTCACTGGGGCCATGAAAATCGCGCGGAGCCTCATCTTATGCGCATCTTAAGAGGAGGCCTACAATTTTTTTTTTCTAATATTACTCGTATTTATTACTCCCTCCAATCTTAAATATAAGACCGCTTTAGGGAGGAAAGTTTACCTAAATATAATATCACTTTCTAATTAGATTCAAGTTTTCCCCAAATCACACCTATACTCCCTTCACCCGAAAAAATAGTGGTTTGAAGAAGGTGACATTTTAAAAATTATGTGAGGGGTATTTTGAAAATTTCATGTAATCCTAACTCTTTAGAATGTCTTCCTTAATCTCTCTAAATTTGCTAAAATGATCTAATATTTAGAAACGGAGGGAGTATAATACTATTAAAAGAGAAAACTAAATTTGTATCAGTATTAATAAATACGAGAAAGTGTTAGGAGTAAAATAGTAAAAAAAAATAGTTTTAAATGAAAAGAGAATATAAGGTGAGTTCTTACATGTTTTCTTAAAAAACTTGTTTTGCCGTTTGGACTCTTGTATTATGGACTAGAGGAAGTAATTTATACTGGTGTTGAATGATATGGTAAGAATACTTCATTCGCTTCTTATTATAAGTCACCAACTAACTTTTCTCACATACTAATAAAATTGGTTAAATGCATTTAATTTGTCATGAAATTCAAGTAATTTCCAATATTACTTCAATAATTAAACTTATTTTCAAAACTACTAACTATTACTCTCTCCTATACCCCTATTAAATATGAGTATAAATGGAAAAAATAATTATACACATTAAAAATCATGAAGTGACTTATAAAAAGGATCAAGAAAAATTGAAAGTTGATAATTTATATTAAGGATTAGAGGAAATACTCACTAAAGATAGTTTTCCAATTGAAGTAATTTTTTTATGTAAAACAAATTGGGGTCTTTACTTACCACCACATAAGAGCATGGCAATTATGCCTGTTTTCCAATACATTCTCTATGCTTATTATTATAAGACATTAATTAACAGATTTTTTATCTTAAATATTGAGCACCAACTACCACATTTTTGAGGAAATGGGTTCCACTTTTAAAAATAAAAAAATCACTCCTCTTACTCCCTCTCTCTCCTCCCTCCTTCCCCACCACCCAAACCCACCGTCCCCCCTCCCTCTTCCTCCTCCTCCTCCTCCTCCTCCCATTTTCCTCACCTCAAATTCCAAAACTGAGAATTCCCTCTTCTCCTTTTCCTCATCATCCACCCCAAATCTATTGGGTATATAGTGAATGTATTATGATACAGAGGATGAATATGATGATGAGAATGATGAGGAGAAGGAGAAGAGGGGATTCTCAGTTTTGGAATTTGAGTTGAGGAAAATGGGAGGAGGAGGAGGAAGAAGAGGGAGGGGGACGGTGGGTTTGGGTGGTGGGGAAGGAGGGAGGAGAGAGAGGGAGTAAGATGAGTGATTTTTTTATTTTTAAAAGTGGGACCCACTTCCTCAAAAATTATATTAATTAAATCCACATAGGTATTTTAGTATTTTCAAGTAGCTCAGTGGCCAAATTGAACCATTTTTATTGTTCAATGGCCAGAATGAGACCGTTAATTGTTCGTAGGCCAAAATAACACTTCCATAATAGTTCAGTGGGCAGAATGACCTTTAACCCTAATAAATTTAGTCTAAATTATTTGATGACCTAATTATCATTATTTAGTTTGTGAAAAATGGCTGTTGTTGATGAGAGAAAATACCTCCAGCAACATTTCTGCTAGTTCAGGCGTTAAGCCATCACATTTTGAGAGTTGACGAGGGTTTAGTTGTAGTAATTTTCCTTTTGCTAGTAATTTATAAAATAAAATATAAGATAGATTTTTTTTTGTTAAAAAGACAATTTCATTGAAATTAAAATGATTACAAGCTAAAAATCACATTATATATATATATATATATATATATATATATATATATATATATATATATATATATAAATAAAAGATAGATAAATATCTGAAAGAAACTTTATTTTGACTTAACTGAAAAAAGTTTTGTCAGTCCAAAAAAAAGGTAGTTTTGGATTAAATATGCAAATCGGGCTCATCGTGCACTGGGCTCGTGATCCAACTATGAACTATCCCTTATTTTCTTCAGATCATATTAGTTTGGTTATAATGTCTATATATTTTATATTGTTGACGTTCTCATTAATTTTTGGCTGAATACTTTACATATATCAATATTCTTAAAATATTAAACTTGCATAATTACAATATTTATTTGAAAACAAAATTCATTTATTTATTTTATCAAAAAATAATCAGTTTATTTACAAGCTAACCTTATTTAGTTATTGTAATGAAAAAAACCTTATTTAGTTATTTATCAGATTCTGAAGTATAAACAATATAGAGAAAATGCATCTTTTCCTATATAGAAATAGATGTATCCTGATAATGCTACCAAAAGCAAAATTTACATGAATCTTGACTTGAAAAGAAAAATATCCTTAGAAATTTGTCAATGCAATATTAATTTGAAAACGTTGAGATACATTTAGGAATCAAATAATCACTCTGTTCCTAAATATAATATCAATTTCAAATTTCAATTTGTTCCTAAATATAAGCAGCTTTCTATTTTTTCATCTTTTTCCCTAATAAACCTTTATGTTTGTCTATAACAAACAAGCACGAGAGAAAGTGTGAGAATAAAAATATAAAGTTAGTAAATTAGTAATGTCATATGCTAATAACTAACTTAAATAACATATTTAATGTAATCAAATTAATCAGGGAAATGATCTTATATTTAGGAGTAGAGTGAGTAATAACTTATTGAGTGTCTGTGTGGCCTATTGAGCAAGAGCGTGAGGCCTTGCATGAAATTCAACAGAAAAAGTGGTTATCAAGGAATAAAGATGTATTCTTATACAAAGAGAATTAAAGATGCGATACAGCCGGCAAACTGCGTTCGATTGCCTGTAGTGAAAATGGGAGGAGGGGGGAATGAATTTGATTTCCCACATGCCGAGTTTTGTGCTTTGCTTCGTATATGGGAAATGCAATTCAAGACATTGGCTCTAAATTCATTGTCTTGGAAATGATCTTATATTTGGTTGGAGTGTTGTCCCTCCGAAAATAAAGCCAACACAATTTTTAAATATTATAATACAGTACAATAAGTGAGTGTGATGTTGGAAAAACTTCCATTTATTATACTCCGTCCGGTCCCTAATGTAAGAGCTAGCCGCAAAAAAAACGCTTCTTAAGAAAACATGTGAATGTTAGTTGGATGTCTGGAGTTAATGCTTCTTTTCCAAAATTGCCCATATTTATTATGTACTTTTAAGAGAGAGAAATACATAAACATTAATAAATATGAAAGAGAGTTAGGGGTAAAGTAGGAAAAAATGCATTAAATGAGGAGAGAATGTGGGGTGAGCTCTTACATTAGGGACCAAAACCATTCAAATTTTGGGCTCTTACATTAGGGACCGGAGGGAGTATTAACCAACTCAAACACAACCTTATACTCCAACTTTGAGATAAGAACGTTAAAAAATTTCGTGTTATATAATTTATTTACTTAATTTGATTATATTGGCTATGTTAATCAATATGTCAAGTTTTTTCTAAAATACCTTAATCATATTTCTTTATTTTTTTTCTCTCTTATTTTGATTATTATTGTTGAAAAATCATTTATAGGTTAATTTTTTTAAAAAAATTGACAAACATGTCTGGTGCTCAAAACAAAGATTAACTACTCAAATATGTGCGTGTGTGTGTGTGTGAACGAAAAGATTACCTTCTATTGAGTTCAATAATACTCGGATCAAATGATGACTCGGACATCTTTGACAAAATTGAAGTTAAGCGGTGTGACCGTGCAAGTGAGCAATGTTTTTCTCTTGTCCCTCTTGCCCACTAAACACACAATTTCACAAAGGCATTTTTTTGGGCTTGCTATAATATTTATCATATTTTCACAGGTTTATTTGTCTAGTTACATACAGCGAGGTGCTCATCATCAGCAAGACATTACATTATTAGTGCTTGATTCTCGATTTCTCGTATGTTAATTTCTCGACTTGTGAAGGCAAACATGGGGTATGGACACATGAGAAACACTTCTAGCAGGCCATATTTTATGAATGAATAGAATAGAATCAGATGAGGCTTCTTCCGCGTCATCACCCGCCACCTTTTTCTCTTTTTCTCTCGCCGCCCGCTTGTAATCTATCCTCTACATTACATTCACGCTTCCATCTCATCACTTTTTTTTGTCAAACGTCTCCTCACATAATTCTACTTGTGTTTACTGGCCCAAACACGAAGATTCAAAATAAATCATCCACGGGTTTAAATTCTTCTCCATTATTCCCTTTTTCATCAAAAAATTCTTCTCCATTATTCAACTTTAAGTATATATAATATTTTGAACAAATATGAGTTTCGCGGCAATATATACAATAAGATTGGTATCAATTTGACCCCAATAACGACTCCTCCGATTATTCCACCTCCATCTATTTGATAAAAACTAGTTAAATAAAGAAACACGCAGTCATTGTCTTGACTATATCGTTCCTCGCTTAAGCTTCTAGAAAACCTTAGCTGATTGAATTAAATAAATAAATAAGCTCCAAGTCCTTTATTTAGGGACTACTCTGCTACTAGCTAAGCAAATACAACTTTGGTTCTAACCTGTTTGATCTCAAATACAAAAAAAAAACAAATAATTAATTAAATAAGTCATTTAATCAACAATGGCAAGCATTAATTATATTCTTCAAGCTACCTTCTTTTCAAGCGAACTACTGAAGTAATCTCTGAGATAGTTAATTAATCTGACTTTTAAGTAGTCCAGTGAATAATTAGTTAATTTGGAATTTTTATAGGATTACTACATCCGCTGAAATTTCGCTTGACTGCTATTTCTACACACAGACCACTCATTATTTGTGATTTGATGAAAGTATATTTATTGCTGTCTGAATGTAACAAAATATAAGTACATAAATATTTTATATTCTACGCAAGCCTTTTTTACATAAGACTATACTGTACAGTTACATATTTAGACAATAACTTATAATCAACGTTCAAGTTACCGGTAACAAAAAACAAAAATATATTATCTAAAAAATGAGATAATGATTAAAGTAAATAAGAAAAACAAGGCTTGCATTTATGTAATTCTGTGCAATGCCATGTGTGTCTCAAACTCGAAATTATGTGATGTCTGTTCTTATAATAATTATTATAAGCAATAATTCCGTGAGTGCTCCGGATGTCTCCAAATTATGGGCCTCATTATGAGACATAACACATGCTTTTGCCTTATTCCTGCTATTATATTTCCCACACGGTATCTGATATAAGAGTATATATAGAATACCTAACGCTTCTCTTAGAAACAACTCAACACCGGATATTATTTGTTTTATGCCAGAAACTCAACATTGGATATGAACATAGAAAATATAGCTTGGAAAAATTTCCTCTTTTCTCAGACCATGGATCCCTCAAATTATCTCTCGGTGATGAATTCAGAAAATGGAAACGAAAAAAGTGTAATATGTTAGTGGGAACACCGAACACGTATGTAGTTTGTGGCTATAACAATTTAAATTAGAGGACTTATTATCTATTGATCTCGTCACTGACTCGTATAATAAAAAATACATCATATCATCTGGTTATTTCTTATTTAAAGATTTATATATGCTTTCAATAAGATAGCTTATCAATATTTGGTTTAAAAGATGTCCTGTCAATTACCGATTAAAATTTTAATACACGTAGATATATAAAAATGTCTCAATAATAAATCAGCTTATTTTGCGAAAGAAAATCTTTAGTATGATTAGAAAGCTGGAAGGGAACAAACAAAAACATTTAAATGAATCTCATGTAAAACCGAAATCTAGGATTGGGATGGAGAAGAATTTTTTATCATCAAGCTAGTTAGATATACGTTGATATGATGATTTACGCAATGGACAAACTTAGATGGCAAAAACAATTTCATAATCTAGAGGTTGCCGGAGGCCTTCATAACACACACACAACTAGCTCGCTAATTAGATTATAGATATAGTACATAGGTCTCTCATTGAATGATCGAAATATAATGATAAGTTGAGTCTCCTCATTATATTGGTTTAAACTTTTTGTGATATATTGACTCTTCTTGATATCCCTAAGAAAAATCCTATGATACTAATACTATCATGCTAATACTCTAACTTATATGCCTTTATTTTCAAGTTTATGGAATTCATCCCATGCCGTAATATTAAAGTTAATTGGGGACGAAAAAAATTGAACTCCAAGTTTTAATTTGAATTATAGAACTTTATTGACTATTTCAACAAGTTATTGTCACATGATTGTCAAAAAAATCAAAGTAGAATATGCTAATAAATTAAACCAATTGATGGAGCTCGATGTTGAATGGAAGCACAAATTGTCAACCGTCTTAGTTGGCTGGATAAAATCAAAGCCTTGTTTTCAAAGGCGTAAGGAATGTGCGTGCCTATAAGGTAAAGCAACAGAACCTCGTGACGCCAACTCCAATCACATATCACATAATTTAATAAAATCACAATCATAACCGCGCGCATAGTTTATTCAAATCACTCGCGTAATTCAAGGCCCCAAACTAAGTAGTAGATTATACATTTACCAATCACAACATGCCACATACTGAAGGTAGCTATATCAACGAAGCATTATTTTGTTTTCAATGAAGCGGATGAATTGAAAAGCCAAACACTCTCAACCGGACGACGAAGACAACCACAACAATTATTGAAGCCAGAGGTTATTAATGCCTGTTTGGAACAGTTTATGGAACATTGGTTGAGACTCTAACTCTAAGAATAAGCTGTACTGTGCTTTTAATTAAGCTGATTTTTTTGGTCAAATTTTAATTAATCAGCTGATGAGCATTGAAATTTTAAGTTGATGCGTAATGCAATGCGTTTTGCATTGGCTGTCAGTTTCTGCAAAGAAACAAAACAAGTATTCTGATAAATAATTATTATGGGCACCACACACTATTTAATTAATTTGTTCAAGAATGAACTTTTACTTTTACACATTCTAGAATGCAAATGAGAGAGTTGATTAGATGGGAAATTATAAGAAACAAACACCATGGGGAAAGCACAAGTCAAACAAGTTGAAATCCCTCCCTCCAAAAAAAAAATATCCCCACATAATATATATCTATCTCTCTTTTAATTCTTCCTTCTCTCACCAATCACGCATTACATTAAGTCTTCTTCTTCTCACATATCTTCCCTTCTCTTCTTCTCTTCATTGTGCTCTTCCCTTAATTACTACTATGCCACAAGTGGATTTAGAGTCACTTGTTTCAGTGTGCGCCGGAGGTGACCGGAAAATCGCCTGCGAAACACTCGCCGGCGACGACCAGCCCTCCGATCAGCCACGGCGAAACCCTGATTCGCCGCCGGAGTCAATATGGCTCTCCCGAGACGAAGAATACGACTGGTGGGACCGTAACGCCGTCTACGAACGTAAGGAATCCACCAAAGGAAACTCAAATAGCTCCAATTCCACAAACTTAAACGCTAATTCTAATTCCGTTTCCAATTCTCAGAGATTCTCTTCCATCATTGGATTGCCTAAGCCTCAGAAAAGTTCCTTATACGTTGACGCCAAGCATCGCCGGAGTAACAAGCCTGGAAACGTTAGATTGTTTCCCAAACGGAGCTCGTCGGTCGGAAAATCGGAACCGGCGGTGATCGAACCGTCGTCGCCGAAGGTGTCTTGTATGGGAAGAGTAAAATCAAAGAGAGACCGAAATCGCCGGTTCAGAAATTCTCAAGCAGCTTCCTATGAGACAGCAGGCAAACCGGTCCGGAGATACGGTTTATTTGAGGCTTTCCGGGCTATGTTCCGGTCCAACCGAAAAGGAAGTCCTGCCCATGGGGCCGATCTTGAACCGGTGGAGGCGCACGTTAAAGAGGGCGAGGCGTTTACGAGAAGTAGCGTGCCGGAGAGTGAACCGCCCGGTTTGGGAGGGATGAACCGGTTCGCGTCGGGGAGGCGGCCTGAGGGGTGGGGATTGGGTGGTTTGGAAATCCACGCGGCACCATAGGATTGGCTGCCGAGGTTGGTGAATTGCGCGGGTGATGAGTCATTTCGCGGGGCCCAGCTCAATTTAAACAGTCGTTGGGATGACGTGGTACTTTTGAATAACGGTAATAAACTGTTACTCATTTCCCACTCTTTTAAGGTGAATGTTAAGCTTTCTCTCTGTCTTGCAAGTCACAATTTGCGTTTTTTTTCCTATGGCTAGAGCGAACATTTCTCCTTATTTTACTCCCTTGTTTCTGCGATAAAGTTTTGTGTATATAGTCATGAGTGTTTTTGAGGTGGGCAGTTGTAATTTTTTTTGTGGGCAGTTTCATTGATAATGACTACTCTCCATACTGGGCTTGCTTGTATCTGTTTCATTTTTTCCTAGATGGTGAGGGATAAAATAATGAGATACTGCCATCTCGCTGCATGTTGATAATATTAAGGGTTTTAATAAAAAATATTTGAGGGGAAAAAAGCATGACTTTATAGTTCCTATTTCCTGTGTTCTTGTTGCAAGCTTGAGACAAACTGAATATGAGGTTTTTTTTAAACTTCAAGTAAATGAGACAAACTGAATATGAGGGTTTTTTAAACTTCAAGTAAATGCAGCTCCCCTCTCCCGATGTGTTCTAATTATGAGGAATGATCTCATAGCTGACCAGACCTTGGGGCCTGACACAAGGCCCATGAACTAACGGAGTGATCTAGGACTAGGAGGCCATCTTGTTATTTATTAAAAAAGAAACTTCACATAAGTTCTAACGTGTAATATACTCATTCTGATCCTAAATATAAGATCTATTTAGAGAGATAAATTTGATCTTAAATGAAAGACCTGTTTATAGTTTTTATAGTTTTTATCAACTTTTTTATAGTTTTTATAGTTCTTAAATAAAAGACTTGTTTATAGTTTTTATCAACTTTTTTCAAATTATCTTTATCAATACGCACCACCAATAGACAAAATAGGAGAGGAAACATGAGGGTAAAGGTAGATGATTAGGGTATATTAGTAATGTCATGTTGTTTAACTAACATTACTAACATCGTTAATCTGATAAAGTTAGTTAAATAAGTCTTATATTTAGAAGCGATAAAAGTAATTAATAGTTGTCTATTGATTTTTCTAAAGACCGGTTCTAGGAATATGGCATGCCATAGGCGTCAAAAGGTTTCTTCATGGTCTGAGTCCAGGGATTTGATTTATAGATTGCATTGAGCTTGTGAAAGAAGACGTAGGATTTGAATATGTGAGCAATAGGTTGAATGTAAAGTCGTATTGTAAAATGGGCAACAAAGCCACAGCATTTCCTATTCCTTTTGTTTTTAACCAAACAGCATTCCTATTCTTTTAACGTCTCAAGAGTCAAAACACGATGTCGCTTCACACATCCTCGTCCCCTGCTACGGTATACTGCCATTTGTTTTTGTACATCTCATTTCACTATCAAGTTTGAATCTCGTTGCCCTCAAATTTCTAAGCTCAAAGCAGTTTTAACTTTTTAAGTGCAATATTCAGGACAACTGGGGAGATTTTGATAAAAAAAAAGATAGTTGGGGGTAGAATAAAATACGTGGACGGCCCAAAATAGGCAATGTTAAATATTGGAATGGTCTAAATCAAAAGCGTATATATAAATAAATGAATGGAATCAAAGAAAAGGAATGACATAAATCAGGGGCTATTGACGCCGCCGCTATAGTCAAAGTATTTCAGGGGACTCACTTTACGACAAGATCACAAGAACGCAAATGAATTGCATAATTAAATAAATAAATAAATACTACTCCATAAGCACACACATACTTATTACGTTGTTTCATTGGACGCTTATTGAACTCAAGAGACTGGTGTGAGGTTGAAGTAGCGTTGAGCAGTTATTTTCAACGCCCAAGGGGAACTGTGGATGAAAGTGAAAAGTCAGAGAGATCAAAGCACAGAGCACATGGAGAGAATCAAGGTTTCTGTCTTTGCTGAAGGAAACACAGCTAGTACAACACAACTCTATTCTACCTCAATCCTATGTTTGGCCTACATGTAGTTGCACCCTCTCTCAACATATAGGATTATATTCCACTAACTTATTGAGGATACATTAATTAGCGTCAATACGTCGGATCTGGTTGGTTATCTGGGAAACAATTCGGCTTGTATGGCTGAAAGCCTCACTCTTAAGGCTTGTTTGGTTGCAAGAAGTAAAAGAAAGTGAGTTGAAAATAATTGAAAAGTTAACGGGTAATATGGTCATTTACATATATCTCGGGTCCAAAAATTTTCTCTCTCCATCTCACACTTATCTTAGGGCCCACAAACTTTAATCTCTCATCATTACCCCTACTTTCCATCTCTTACCTTTTCCATTTCTAATTCTTAACTTTCTTTCTTACAACCAAACGGGCTCTAAAACCTCACAACCTCATGACCACTTTCGGGTTTGGGCTGATTTGGGCTAAACAAGTATACCCAGAGTTGAAAAGTCAGCTCCATTAGCCCATTGTTCAAAACTTCTATGAATTGGTCAGCCTTACGTCTTTTTTCTAAAAAAAATATCTATGATTTTAAGATTTTTAAATTTATTACCACTATCCAGTATTTGAGTAACGTTATGATATAATCATAGTAATTAGCACCCTCTTTTAAATATAAAATGCCTTTAACTTTTTCTTTGAAAGTTAAGAAAGTAAATTCAACAAAAAAAAATAACTATAGACAATTTGAAGTAATAAATTTTATATCTTCATTTCTCAAAAAAATTTAAAGTATTCTTATAATTAGTACCAAAGGGAATAAGTTTCTAATCTTCAAAAATAAGTTTTTAGTGCTTCAAAATGATGTGAGCATGCGAGTGCTTGGATCTACTTTTTTTTTTTAATCAGAAAGTGCTAGGATACACTGACTATAAGCAGCTTAACATGTGGTTTTGAGTTTACACCCTAAGTATGAAGCCATGATAATTTACTTAGACAGGGTGAAGTTCTTCATATTGTAAGTATGCATTCATGCGAATTGGGTTAGTTTGTTGTTAGTGGTACCAAATGACCATAGACAAATAAAAAATATGTCAACATGTATTTTTTTTACCTTTGATGTTAGCATATTGGAAGTATGTGTTTAATAAACCAATAATGATAAGCAATTGACTTAGATGATATGTGCCAACAAAAATTTTGAAAATTTAATTATGATTTGAATCTTTTGACCACATCAATTTTATTCTTGCTTCCGAGATTATAATATTATCAGTTCAAAAAAGAGATTATAATATTGTGGCTTTGTTGGAAATGAGAGTAAGTGGTAGGGGAGATAAATTATCTATTTCGTTTACAACTCTCATTTTAATATACTTTTTTTTTATCGAAACATTTTAATATTTTATACAAAAGACTTTTTCCAATATATTCATGCGAAGCGGCTGCGACCTATGCTCATTTAACATTTCTACTCGAATTCTAATGATACTGACTTAAGAGTAATCACTTTCAGCCATCCTTTGAATTGAATATTTAAGCCGCTGAATACATTATACAGCATTGTAATACCTACTTCTCCCCTTTGAATAATCAATTCATTAATTGTAGATATCCTACTCCTTGACTTCTAACATTAACAAATATAGCATGGGTTACGTCCACTTGATTTCTGATTATAAAACAATAATAAAGGAAATTGGAGATGAAAACCTTCCAAATTCCCATTTTGTGCTCTCTGGTCCAACGTTAAACTCCACTGTTTTAGTCTTTATATGGAATGGCACTGTTTTTTGACCAAGATGGAATGGCACTTTTGGAAATATTAAGTTCCACTAGTTCAAATTAACGGTGCAGTAGCTATACTTTTGTCATTTTGTGACTATACGTGACGCTCATAAACACAATCAATATTCGCAGCTTTTAATTCTGGAATAAGATTTAATGTGATGATTTTGAGCAGTTTAAGTTTTCACAAGCAATACGTTGCTGAACATTATGTACTCAAAACCTCCTCTTGCTTTACACCAACGCTAATTTTCAAGTATTCAAACGGCCTGACATAAATGGTCGTAGAAGAAGAAGAAACCGCAATAAGTACAATAAGATTGAAAAGCACTGTTACGGTGCCGACCAAATATGAGGTGAAAGTAACATATAGGAGTGGGAGAGGGAAAGGCAAAGAACAAAATGGTTTCGTTTACTGTGTGTCAAAGCAAAGAGTGTTTTTCTGACTTGGACAGTGTGAATTAAGAGAAATATATAAACTTGTGTGTAGTTTTTGTGTTTGTGTGGTTGTCATTAACTTAAACTTCCTTTTGAGTTGTTGCCTACTTGCCTTCCAGGACTCTAACTTGCTTATCTATAAACACACACAAATCTTACTTCTTTGAGAAAGCCAACCATGATGCTGACCAACAAACAGATCCACTTCTGCAACTTGCTTCAGTGCGTGCCTAACTTCTCTTTGTTTATTATGTTCAAGTGTTCACCATTCGGAGAGTTCAATGTACTTTTCCACCTTCTGATTATTAGCCTATATCCTATAATTCCTGTTTACAGCAGTATTTGGCATTTGTAAACATATACGTAGTTTATTCACTAGAAAATACACCTCATATAAGTTAAAAGTGTCGCATGCAATTGCCTCACAAGGAATAAAGAAATATGTCTATATTTGTATTGTTTTATTCGATTGATTTGCTTACTAATATATACCACCGTGTTCAGCAGCTCATATCAAAGCTATAATTATAAGCTGTAACATAATGGTATCTGACTCTAGCCTACTACGAAATCATTACATTATTAAAAATATTGGTTCATTAAAATAATTATCATTCTAAAACGAGAAAGGAAAGTGGGTCATTCATCATCTTATTGTGTGTGCACTAGGATTTTCCTTCGTAAGGCTGACGTAACTTCTTGCACCATCTCTCTCAGACTCGCATTCATCCTATTGGTTATTGGTTACTGCTTTGTTGAGTTGTCACCAACAATCAAATAAAATCTCCTTTTGTTAGACATCGATCGAATAGTTGATACATTACTTTGTTTATCACCTAACAAAATAATAAAATAACAAAAAAATCTGAATCCTAAAATGGTAGGATCTCGTGTATCTGTTGAAATCTCAATAAGGGGGTTAAGTGTAACGCTTATTGAAGATGCCAGTGGGCTTTGTTTTCTCAAGCATTATGATGATAATGATGATACTTTTTCATGAGAAGCAGAAATATCTTATGTTTCTTTCAGTCAAAGACACTTTTACTGGCTCAGCGGCTATATGATCCAAACTTTACAAAATAATTTCAGCATGTAATGATAATGAAATTCCACTTTTAAGTAATGCAACAATTGGGAGCCAAGTTGCGCAAGTGTCAGTAACAATAGCGTAGTGAGATGAAGTAAACCAATTGTTGAAGGGGGAATCTTTATCCTCAACAGCCCTTTTCATACATGCATCACTTACACCGTTTCATTAAGGGCCCCAAATACAATTGCACTTTCATTATTAAACACCATCAGTTTACACGTTCGTTTTAAATGAATTAGTTGTGTTGCTCACCCATTATACACCATTTTTTCGACCAAAACAAAATCACCTCTAACCCAGAGTTGGTTAAATTATATTATGAATTGCATCCAATAAATCATGGAAATTTCAATGAGATTCTAAATAAGAGTAATCCTGAACAAATGTAATTAATATATAGTACTTTACTAGATGACTTGCGAAGAATATATATTTTCTAAAAGGGCGCTCCTCATAAAAACGGAATATGGGATTAAATGGGTTTATCTGTTAGTGTTTTAGGAGTACTTAGTTTTTATATAAATAGGATAATTTAACATATAATTCCTTAAATATATATTTTTATATAATATATTATGTATTGGGAGAGAAGGTTTCTGCATAAAGAATTAAAGATCATTTTCCAAGTCTCCCTTTCAGATTATGAAATACTTGTGAAATACAAGTTCCTAACTCCACTGAGCATAAATATTGAGAGCAACCTCGGAGAAGTTTCATGATTAGATGCATGCGTATTGACAACATCACACGCCACTAGCTAATCTCTTGTTTTTAGAAACCACTCAATTAACACAACATGCATGTTTGTCATCTCCATCATCATTATTCTCTCATTACTTTTTGTATTCCACCACTCTTGTTCATTTTGCTGCAAACGGGCTGGAGCTTGGTAATCTCCTACAAAAACACGTCCAAACTAAACATGCAGCAACCTTGATGTTGATCTAGATATGACATTATATTACGGGATGTCCACCCAAAATTATCTTTACTTTCTAATAAAAAGCAGGACAAGAAGCAAACCCTTTTATTTTTATTAGCTAAAAGTTTCGTAGCGCACTCTGCATCGCGCGAATGAGGCACAAAAGGAGACAACTTAAAAGACACTTTATTTGCATACTTTTATTATTTTTTGTAAGATTAGACTCCATTAACACAGCTCAATCTTTGCTTAACACTCACTTTTCATATCGATCTATAAAGCTATGTAATAAAAATAAGATTTCCATTAATGAGTGTGATAAATTTCCCTCTGTTTGGGAATAAATACAGAATTAACAAAAAGGGCACGTTTTGTTAAAATATGGATTTAAAATATATAATTATATGTTAGTAATTGTCAATTTATCACAAAAAACTAAACCAATTTAATGAGACCCAATCCAATATTATAATACATTTAATCACTTTAACAATGTGGGACCTTGATTTTCTCTTCTATTCTTCACCTATGATATGATGTTGAAATATGTATTAAAGGTATGTACACATAGAAGCACATGTTAAGAATTGTGAATCCATCACAAAGTATTAAGCATATATAACAGTAGGACTTAAACCAATATTGAGTGTGTTTAGGATTGAGTTATGGAAAAGTGACTTATTTTCAATTTAACTCATTTTTAAGTCGATTGAAAATAAATTAGACCGTGTAATGAAATTTATATTTGAATTAACTATAAAAAAGTGACTTATAAGTAATTTATTTTCAAAAGTCAAATTATGTATGTTTGAATTAGTTGTGATTGAATGCATAAAAAAGTTAGAATTTATTGGGTCTATATCATAAAAAAATAAGTCCGGTTAACATAAAAAAAACAGTCTTCTTAAATAAGTTAGTATTATTTTAAAATAAGTAAGTAGCTTAACCCAATGACACGACTATAACTTTAATCCTCTGTTTATGCTTTCGACATAAAACTTTGATTTCCCTGTTGATGCTATACTGAAAGCGAAACATTCACGTGTTGGATTTATTACATAAGCCGATACGTGGGTGTTTGGTGTTTTGCCTGTGTTATCTAGTCATGAAATTGCTCGGAAGATTAGTCGCAAGTCTTAACTCGTAAGAGGTGATTCAGAGGGCACCAAAAAAAAAGAGGAAAGCGGAGAAAGAAAAATTGCGGTTTGCAAATTGCAACTTACAAACAGCAATTGCTATCCACATTCTCTTATATGATGTTTGATTGATTGGGAGACGCGGAACACAAACGCAAATAGTCAATGTGAATGTGTTACCGATTTAAGTCAAACCAACTAAGAATTATTACTCTTGATGCCCCTATGAGGTCATTGTCAACAATTAAATTCCTTCCCTATTAAGCCTATCAACTGATCTATATATCAGTTAATCACCAATATTTATTAAGATAAATCACACATCATATTTTGTTTTTTATCTCATAATGCTTCATTAAAACATAGATTGAAATAATTCTTTGGGTTAAAGATCAATATTGACCCAACAAGTATTTTTAGGTGCAAATTAACCCCTTAAATAATAAAATGGGTTCAAAATAGCCCTTTTTGGACTGTCCACTAATGATACTTCCAGGGTTATTGTGATCTAAAAAAGTTTATTTTGAACCCATTTCATGATCTCAGTGTCTGATTTTAGCCTAAAATTACTTTTAGAGCTATTATGATTCTCAGGCAAAACTTTTGGGGTATGGTGATCTTTAACCCATAATTCTTTTTTGTCCACCATTACTTCATTATCCATATAATAAGTGCATGACCATGATCAATGAACCAAAGTAAAAGTATCCAACAAACTACCAACTGTCCAGGCTACATAAAAAGACAAAAATGGTAAACCTGTAATATCTATAAAACTATAAGGGCACTTTTCAACACCATCTCTTATAAATGCAAAGCAACTGTAAGCTTACTTTTTGACTTAAGACAGCAAAGAAACTGAGACCTTTACAACAGAATCCATGGGGAATTGCTTGGTTCTGCAAAACAACGTGGTCCAGATCATGAAATCCGACGGAGAAATTCTGGAATACAAGTCACCAGTTTCTGCTCATCACGTTTTGAAAGAATTTTCCGGCCACACAATCTCAGATTCCGTACAGTTCCTTGGCCACCTTCAGCCCAACACAAAGTTGATCGCTGGCCACTTATACTACCTCGTACCACCATCCCCAAAAGCCACCAAGAAGAAGGTGAGATTTGCAGATCCTGAAGTACAAGATTCACAAGAGAGTAGCAGTAGTGTTGTGAGAATTAAGGTGGTGATCAGTAAGCAGGAACTTCAGGCTATGCTTAAGAAAGGAGGAATTACAGTGAACAATGTTGATGTGTTATCACTACTTCAAGGTGAGCATGTGACGGAGAGTGAAGATAAATCCCACGAGAGAGATGATGTTTTTGATGGGTGGAAGCCTGCGCTTGAAAGCATACCTGAATTAGTTTAGTCTTGTATATATATATATATATATATATATATATATATATATATATTTCATGTTCTGTTCTAAGTTTCTTTCTTCCCCCTCTTGATTTCTTCTGTTTATATAATGCTTGGAACGGGGTCATATACAGGCATAAATACATAAATAGAAGGGTACAAGTTTTTTTTTATCAGATACATAATGCTTCTCGTTAATTTGGTGTTGTAAATTTACGTGCAATTCTTTTTGAACCAGGTTAAGTATATCTGCAAGTTAACATAACGATTAATGAGAAAAATATAAGTACTGCGTGTTCTTTTGCTTTTAAAGGGGCCAGCTAAAGTTGCATGTAGAGGAAAATACCAACAAAGGCGATGCATGTAAGAAATTGAAATGAAGTAAGCATGAATTTCTTAATCCTCTCAAACCTCGTCATTCTAAACATAAAGAACGAACAGGAACAGAAGGTCGGATTATTATGAATAAATTATAATTTTACAAGTGCAAAAGCCATTTAACCCATAATCAAGAGAAATTGATGGAGAAACCATGATTATGTTTGCCATTTCTTGTCTAAATTTATGATGGTGCTGAAGTTATACCCACTCATGGCAATAGTGCATTGTACCATAATTACCAAGTATAGATGGAGAAAAACTGGTTGATGACACAAGTCAACGACTGTCGATTATATATTCAATGCTAAGAGGTTACAAATTCTATTCAAATGGAAACCGTGGCTTTCAGTTGGGACTTTACAATATAAATGTAAGAGTTTGTACTATTAGCTACATTTCAGCCACCCACTTATCTCCTAGTATAAAAAAACAGAGGAAGTTGATGATGGACAATGATATTACGTAAAAATTCCTGATATAGTTTATGAAACAGTGTTTTAATTACCATGGGACAAAATGTGAAGTTAGAGTACTCATATCTGTATTCGCTCCAACCAAACAGGACCTAAGTTATAGATAGAGAACATTTACATGTAACTACACTGGTTGTCTGAGGGATCATTGTCATTTGTCACACAACTTGCGTATATAACAGGAATCAAGCATATGCAACAAGTCTCCTGCTTTTAATGCTTATTCTGAGAACATCCTCTAATATGACATTTTTCTTGGCTTGCTTATATGACAGGAATCAAGCATATGCAACAAGTCTCCTGCTTTTAATGCTTTCTGAGAACATCCTCTAATATGACATTTTTCTTGGCTTGCTTATATGACACGTTTAAGTACTCATTTTTTTGCGTAACTTCCTCAATTTTTTTTTATCAACAAACCCCTTTAACTAATAACCTGTACTTTTGGGGTCAATGATAATAATCTTTACTATTGGGGTTAATGGTAAGATTTTACAAGAAATAACTAATTTTCTTAACTCACATAAGTGGATGGAGCTAATAAAAAGAATAGAGAAAACAGAAAAGTATAAAACGCACAATTTCTCGGTTAACATCATAGCTGATCCGTGCAACTCGCAAGTCCAAACATGTTTCGTTACCTACATTTGCAACTCGCAAGTCCAAACAAGTCCTTTAGTGGATGGATGGAGCCGACTGAAAATGACACTTGGTTTGGAACGAAACAGCACGTACAGTAGTAATAGAAGCTAAACTCAAATTGCACTTGTTTAAGAACAAAATGGCACGTGAAGTAGTAATGGACGAATCAATCCCAACAAGGTAGTCGAGGGAATAGCGGAAAACAATCCGCTCAATGCCTAATCGGTTCCTTCTCAGATAATCTTTGGCATAAAAGATGCATGATTCTAAATTTCTCCACCACATTGACCTCCAAGATGCACCTCCACACGCCCACTCTCTCTATTTTAAGTGGTCCAAACTCCAAACCTTAATTATGAACCTCTACCATCGTTTTTCTTATTTAGCAAAACGATATATACCCAGTATTAGTTATATTCTATTAAAATACATTAATGAGACAAACCTAACAATTTCCACACTCCCCAATTTGACAAGGATATTTTGTTAGGTCCCAAAACGCATCTAACTCGGGCCAATATTAGAGAAACAGTTCCATTACAATCTTCCGAGTGAATTGCCCAAGCAAATAGTGCTTGTTCCTTATCTTGTATATCCAACAGTCAATGAATTATGCTTGTGATTTGAGATTGACAAAGAAGCAATCATTAAAACTTATTACAAAAAATGGAAATCGGTATCTAGTCCATTAAATTCCCTCGAAATTCCCAAAAGTATGAAACTTCACAGAAGGCCGGTGGATCAGTCCAGCGATTTACTCATCTGCAGGCCTCTGTCCCAGCACAGGAATGTCTTCATATCGTTTCTGCAGAAGGATAAAATAGAATTAACATTTGGCGTTCACCATCAAAAATGTCATCCGAGAAACATCACAGCTATTACAAATCCTGAAAGTTACATGGAACAATAATTTGGCCTGAAAACAGCTTGGATGGACAACAGAAATTTAAAATGGACATATACATGGAACTCTATTCATGATGGAAATTCATGCAATAAGTGCTGCGCATAACAATTTTTTCACCCCAACCATTCCTATTTGCCCTTTCTTCCCTATCAAACACTGTAAGTCTCATCCAATAGTGTTTATGAACCAAGAGCACATCATCTTTGCCCCCATCTCAATCTATTCTATCGTTTAGTCTATATGCAGTTAGGGCAAAAATGATAAATGGAGGGAAATGGGCATTTATATAGACTCAAAAAAAGCAACAAAAATCAAAATTCCACCAATATGCATGAACAAAGGAATTAAGGGGCAGAAAGATAGCTGTATCAACTATCAACTATCATAGTTTGCATATGTTTGTGAACAAGGCATCATTTTCCCCCTTGGGTAAAGCTAAGGAGAGCTTGACCTCAAAAGTGGTCTAGCTCCCCGTCCCCTCCTATCATTGGAATTGACCAAAATATGCATACATAAACTTTTCTACAGTTAAGATGATCCATAAACACAGTCACAACCTCCCATGAGACTGAGCTCTTCATATCAAGATCAATTCTATTTTATGGCTTTTCTTTTAGGAAGGGTCACCAGAGCATGTTAAATGACACAAAATGATGGGTGCTATTAGTAAGACTTCAAAGAAACAGCCTAAATCATGATCTAGGCACAGTCTCAATCAGACAGAATCGCTTCAATTGCAAACCCAAAAATAGTATTAACATAAAAAAGTATTCATAAACCGCAAAACTTTAAAGCTCATCCCAAAATCCAGTGACAATAATGGCTACTTGCAATCATCATTAAGTTGTTGACTAGCATTATGAGCTACGCATGTAGGCAAATTCAAAGGAGGCAGTATCATGGCCCCAATCTGCCACACAACTCAGAGGACTCAACAAAGCCGTAATTAAGAGATTTCTAGAGAAACAAAATTCATAACACAGAAAGAATTGGCAGATATAAACAAAAATAATGCATTCCTAATCCTCACACATTAATCACATCAAGAATGGATCCCAAAAAGACATCATCTCACTTAAATTAATCCAATATGACTTCACACAAAAAATAAATAAGCCATCCACGAAAGGTAAGCACCTTAAAATCGACACTCACTCAACATTCAAAAATATAATATCATAACCAATGGGTAGTTGGTTAAGCTGGTAAGTGGACTACAACCCCCGTAAGGATGAGAACGTGTGTTTCAATGCCGGGAAGCACTCTCATACCCTTCGAGTCCGGATTAAACCGGGTAGTGATTAACCAAAAAAAATATAACCATATATTCAAAAGAGGAGCAGATTCGTTACCCCAACGTTATTGTACTCCCATAGCTTGTGAACCCCATAATCCACAGCCTGCAACAAATAACAAATCTTATAGTCATTCATGAGCAAGCAAACAAATGTCCATAACAAAGTTACAGATATCACAAGAGAAAAAAAGTCCTCTTTGGAGCAGAGTAATGAATTTCGAAACATCAATCCCCTCACATTCATATAATCCAATCTAATCCATGCTAAACCTCATCAACCTCACAATGGTGAAATATTCAACTCTGATTTAAACACGACAATAGGAAACCCTATAATTCCCTAAGAATCAAATAATTTCTACGAAGGATATTACACCTAATCCAAAATGGAAAATGCGAGATTGCGATTAGATTGAAGGGTATAAATAAATGAAAAGAGGAGAGGAGACTAACACGTTCGCCGAGGAAAGCGCCGGCGATGATGAAGGAAACGTAAACGGAGTTGCGGCGCATGATGACTTTGTAGAGGCCTTCGAAAAGGCCTCCTCCTCCCCTTCTTCTAGCTGCAGAATCCATTGATGGATAATTGGATATGATTGATTGATTGATTAGCTTCGCTTAATTTCTCTGCTTAATCGCTGATACTGATCTGATCTCTCTCCCTCTAGGGCTTCCTTTACACTACACAATACACATCTCTCTCGCTTCTCTCCAATGATGTTGTTCACCGTACCGGTTCATCTGAACCGGGCATTTGTCCCGGTCAACTATTCGCCAGCCAATAATGCTTAGCTTTATTTTTTAAAAAAAACGTAGGTTTTTTTTATGCAAAAATGTAGGTATTTTACTTAAGGAAAATTTCAATAAAATGATAGTAATTGAATATCATGAGGATAAAAATGGGTGGCCATTTTGTGAAATAATAAAAGAGAAATTTTTCCTTATTTAGCACAATAATTATTTGCGATCCACTAATAATTACTAGCATTAGTCAATTAGTTAATGTAGTTTCACGGAAACAAGTCCCTTCTAATTAGTTACAATACAAAAATACTCCCCCCAATCCTTAAATATATGACCTAATTGACTTTTTTTTTGGAGAGATTAAGGAAGCAAAATAGGTTAGTTAACTACGATATATTTGATATTTTTTAGATTAACTATTAGTTTATAGGTTAAATAAACTAGTTTAAGTGAAAAATTATGTGAATTAATTTACAAGTGATCACTTATTTTACTTTTTTAGGATTTTTCAAAAAAGTCAACTAGGTCTTATATTTATGACCGGAGGTAGTAGTAAAATGTGATATAAGAGTAGTTATTCGCACGTCGACATGTAATTATTTGTGTTATTGAATTAGTTAATATGATTTCCTGGCAAAAAAAGTTAATATGATTTCAAAGAAACAATATTCCTTCTAAGGTGAAAAATGGAAGTAGTAAATCATGATAAGAAAGTGATTATTAGTTTGCTGAGAAGTTAATGTTGTCCTCTTTTGCCTTTTCGCAAATTCGTGACCCTTTTTGTCCTATTAATATTCAATTGTCATTTTTTTGAGATTTTCCCTTTTACTATTCTCTTTTAAAAAGTGTTACATTAATTCCAAGTTCTTTTTTAATTGTCACATTAATCAATAATACCTAACTTCCTTGATCATCAGTCCCCAATAGTTATGAAATAAGTGAAAAAATAGTGGAGGTTTATTGACTGTACAAATATATCCTAACATACTATGTGAATACCTTTTTAAAAAACCTTATAACACATCATCAAGTGCCTGCCCATATAAATAAATTTCTCTGTCTCATGGATGATGATATGAATGGGTGGCCATTACTCAACGTATCCTCACAAAGTCATACTAATAACCTCAATATGTTAATTGGCCAAAAAAAAAACTCAATACGTTTGTGGAAAATAATTACACTCAAATTCGTAGCTCCTGCGTTGGCCGGAAAAAAATTGTAGCTCCTAGGGTCACGATTTATGAACCATTTGCGATTGTTTGTAGGACTTGTGAATAACTTACAACTAAAATCACACCCATCATCCCTCTTCATATGAAGTGATTCTCACGTCCACTATTTCCATTCCCTATATACTACTATAATCTAATCATCCACTCCCGATTGGATAGCTTATCCACTTAGATGAATTGCGGTTTAAAATTTGGGTCGCTTTAAAATGATAATACCATATTTTTTAAAAATGTCTTAAATCATTAAAGGAAACACACTTATAGGAATTATAATGGACAAAAATCAATAACCTTATGGGCTGCAAGTTACCTTCTCCCTCAAATCTCACCAATTACAAGGTAATTAAAGTCAAATTCATATTTAGCATTAATTTTGATTAATTGTAGGTGATATGTACTTATATATAAACGAAATTCAATGCGTTAGTCAACTGCATTCTTTTGTTGATCATGGTTGCCTAATTTTTTTCCCATACACGTTGAAATAGAAGTTGACTAAGTAAACCTGACGGGTTGACGTGAGTGGTAAGTACTCTCGTCCCTTAAGCAAGTGGTTGGGGGTTCGATCCCCAGCTCTTGCGAATGGAGCAAATTCACAGGCCAACTGTCTACCCCCTATATGGGACTTCAGAACAGCGAGGGATTAGTCTCACTTGACATGTGGGTGGGGATACCCTTGGGTAACCAAAAAGAAGTTGACTAAGTATGTTCCAGGAACTATTTAGGGATATGATCTTACTCTGGTTGAATTATTTTGGGGCCATAAAATAGAAGTTAATATTGTAAATGCTTCTCATTTTGTCTTTGAACCATGCCTCCCTGGCTCCCTCCCTGCATCACTCATTTTTGCTCGAGGCAGGGATAATATCGTTGCCTGTGAAAGCAGCTAATAATTGAACAACCTTTTTTGGTGGAGAACAATTGAAGGGTCTAGTACGTGAATCCTTTATAATTCATCATTTCTTAAAACCACAACGAATAACGATTCAGAGGCGCAAGTTACTGGAGCTATCCACTCAGTTATATTAGTACTTCCCCTCCAAATTATAAGACCATTTTAAACTTTTTTTATTGAGAAATTAAAGATACAAAATTATTTGATTTAAATTGTCTAGAGCTATATTTTTTTTTCAAAATTAATTTAATCAATTCTACTTATAAAATAATTAACATATAATCAAATTACATGTGACATATATTATAATTTAGTTGTCTAATTTATCCCTTTAACTTGAAAAAACAATCAAAGAGATCTTATGTTTAGAGGGATGAGAGCGAGTAGTTCTTATGTCCCATTAAGGTCACGGTTGATTTAAATTTATTTACTTATATTAGGTAGCTAATGTCGATGCTTAAAAAGGTCGTCTGCAATTGCTCCAGGCCTTTGAATAGTTCTAACATATAGGACACATCACAGTACATCACAGTACTGGTTCAGATCGTCTCACGTTTCTTTGGATGATAGACCACTTCATGATAATTTTTATCCTATTCTTGTTTTCATTGTGAGCAAACCGGAAACTGTCGATCCACTCCTTACGAGGATTAAAACGGAGGACCAAAAACCATTTTCTAATAATTGAATTTATATTCTTGAACGTCATGTATATATGTCGGCGCAGCTGGCTTTGTTAAGGTGATATGACTAGGTTCTACAACTACTATTAGGATGTTAATTCAGTTCAATGAAAGTATACTTCTCTTAGGGTGGTGGATTTCAGTGCTACTGTTAAGATGACATCTCATATTTCACACAGTAAAAATCAAAGCGCTGGATAGAAAAACTTTGAACACATAATCAAATTCTTTTTCTATACACAGCATAATGTCATTCTTCTATTACAAGTAGGCGTTGTTTAGGAAAGTGTTACTGCAATCTCTAATCACTGTTAAGAATTTGTAGGAGATCTTATGTCTCATGCATTCTTGCTCTATAATTGCTGTTACAAGCGAAATCACTTGCTCAAAGTAGCGAGTGAATTGGAAACCGGCAAAAAAAAATCAAGGACTTATTCATCAAATCATATTCTTTATGCAACAAGATACGAGAAAGCAGGTTGGTTTTTCATGTAAAGTTGAGGATTAATAAAATAAACAAAACATTCTCCTCGGGAACATGCTGTTAAATGCGCCTTGACAAGTGAAAAATCAAAGGTGTACATCTTACAAAGTTCAATCCACGAGCAGTGCCCTTCTTCCCTGTTAAACCAAAGCAGCTCGTGCCGTCATAATCCTGCTAGGAACAAAAGGAGCATCAAAAGCTGAGCAATTTATCCAATCTTTCAATAGCTCTTCTTGACCCCACATCTCTGGAATCCATACTCTTCCAGCCACTTCTCCTCTGTGTCTCTTCAATCTCTCCCTTCCACACATCTCTCCCTCAACATTTTCCTCTCTCAAAAATTTGGCTTTTGAAGCTGATGGGTTTTGTGTGTCCATATTATTGTCATCTGTTTGATGGGGTCTCTTCAATTTCAATGGTTGATGGGATTTTTTGTTATTGGAGATAGTTGGAGGCAGAGAGGCTTTATCTTCCATTATGAGCTGAAGAGAGACAGTGATAAATTGAAGATTTTGTGGGTGCTTTAAACTCTGATAGATTGAAGATCTTGTACCTGTGATACGGAGAAGGGAGTGGATGCCAGTTGCCAGAGAATGGTTGGAAATTTATTTACATATTGTCCCGAAGTTTCATTTTTATTTTGTGGTAAAAGAGAAAATTACGTGTCTTGTTAGATATGGGGTTCCAACGTGTGGCTTAGGCAGCATGACGAAGGTGACTTTCAACGTGTGGTTTAGTTCCAAATTTGCAAATAGTGAAAATGCCAAGTAATGAAAAGTGACCCGTTACAATGATATGCGGGTGAAAGAATACAACAATGAGATGCACATTACTACAAGAGGAAAAACATATTGCATGGTTAATTTTATTAAGTCTGATGATGTCAACTATATGTATGTTAATCATGTCATAACACGATAAATTGATCTCGAAATTCAGAGATTCCTCATAATCCCCAATAGATTTTTGGAGAAATGAGAGGTTGGTGTTCATTAGGAAAATTTCGTTAATATCTGATTTTTGTCCATCGACCAATGAGGTTAACGAATTTGATTTATGTGGGGCATCGCCACCAGCTGCTTATCTTTGTCCACTTAAATATAATGATGTGACTTATTTTTTCCCGGGATTGACTTAAGATATTTTAATTTTGAATTGAATGGTCTCCATACAAAACTAATCAGCCATAAATATAATCATAATCATCATCGGTACGTTTTTTTACTAGAGAGGGCTGCCCATCCTCTGGTTCACCTGGCGATTTAATTAGTACGAGACAAGTCTTTTAGTGTTGGGGATTGGAACCTGTAAAGCCCAAAGTCAAGCTACAACTTGTTGTAGTACAAAGCCAGCAAAGTACGCATTAGCAAAACCATGGGCTCTCATAAGTTTTGTGACTTCCCTCGGCTTAGGGGTGCAGAGATTCCATGGCCGATTACATGGCCAAGTGGGTGGTTTCACTGAAACTTGGCCCTACCATCTTCACTTAGGTCCCTCTGTGTCTTAGACAGCCAAGCCTCATTGTGATTTTTGTTTTGGCCAAAAGCCTCATTGTGATTGAAGATATTGTTTTTACGGGTCTAAATGAGAGACTACAGTTCTCAGGTGCAATGTTTGTAATGGACTATCTGCGCTGTCCCATCTTCAGATCTATATTTTATTCTTTAATCTCTGCAATAAATACATAGAGTAAATTAAATTAAGTTTTTTTTTAATTTTTCAGTCTTTAGTTTGGGTTTTGCTACATAATTCAGTTAAAACTGAATGGCCAAAATATATACAATATATATTTTAAAAAATATAATTAACTTGTGAGAAAATACAATTGTTGTTGGTATATCTATATTTTTAATTAATTTTGGATTTTTCTTATCAGAAATTTAATTTGGATTTTGATACAAAAGTAAATTTTTATCATAATTAATTGTTTTAATTTTAATGTTTAACAAAGACATGTCCATCTTTCCCTCTTTTTTTTTAACCACCAGCCGGTTTAATATGAGCCCAGTCTGGCCCTTAAAGGTCGACCTTCACAAGGCCAGGCCTAAATGCGCCAAACACGTTTAGACCATTTTCCAAAAATCCACCCCATTTATGAAATCTGGCCCTCATGGCTTGACTCTTTTTTCTTTTCTTTTTCCTTTGATAAAACTTGACCCTTTTTTATTAAACACATTTTTCAACAGTATTTTTTACGCCTTTAGACTTTTAGCACAAATACACAGCAAAATCATCTTATAACTCCACATTAACAATTATCAGCTCAACCAACTACCAATTAGTTCCCTTTTCTTTTCTTTTGCCCCAATTAAAAGATGCATCATGATATTTGTTCAAGACAGTGAGTGACCACTTGTTCTCATATTCCATTACATATTCACTCGCTTGATGGTTCAGGTGAAACAAATTCATTAACAGTCACAGTTGGTTCTCTGTTTTGGGATGAACAAACTGAAGGACACGACAGAGTTGGCTCATATTCTTCATAGCTTTGCAAAAACTAGAGACTTAAACAAAGGAAGACAATTGCATGGTCACCTTATACGAGGTTCTTATCCACTATGCACTTTCCTCACCAATCACTTAATTAATATGTACTCAAGATGTGGAGAATTGGGTTATGCTATTAAACTGTTCGACAAAATGCCACAAAGAAATGTGGTTTCTTGGACAACAATGATCACTGGGTTTTCTCTAAATTGGAGGTTTCAGGAGACTTTGGATGCTTTTTGTTTAATGAGGAATGCCGGAGAAGCGCTCACGCAATTCGCTTTTTCGAGTGTTCTCCGAGCATGTGTCTCTCTTGAGGCGATTGAGCTTGGGACACAAATGCATAGTCTTGCTATGAAGTGTGGTTTTAGCAATGAACTATTTGTGGGGAGTAACTTGGCAGACATGTACTCCAAGTGTGGTATAATGTATGATGCTTTTAAGGTTTTTAATGAGATGCCTTGCAAGGATCAGGTATTGTGGACTTCTTTGATTGATGGGTATGTGAAGAATGGAGATTGTGAGCAAGCTTTAATATCTTTTAAGAAGATGATCAGTGATGATATGTTGATTGATCAGCACGTACTTTGTAGCACTTTGAGTGCTTGCAGCTCACTGAAGTCTTCTGATCCTGGGAGGTCCCTCCACTCAATTATTGTAAAGTTGGGATTTGAACTGGATATTATTCTAGTAAATGCTCTCATCGACATGTATTCAAAGTCGCGAGACATGAAAAGTGCTTCAAAAATCTTCCAAACTGATTCTAAATGTAGGAATATAGTGTCTTATACTGCTTTAATTGATGGTTATGTTGAAATGGGCCTAATAGAAAATGCTTTAGGAGCTTTTGTTGACTTACAGAGGCAAGGGGTTGAACCCAATGAATTTACTTTCTCTAGTCTAGTAAAGGCCTGTGCTAACCAAGCAGCACTAGAACATGGAATCCAGCTTCATGGCCAAGTTGTCAAATCTAACTTTGATAGAGACCCTTATGTTGCTTCAACTCTTGTTGATATGTATGGAAAATGTGGGTTGTTTGATCATTCAACCCAAGTGTTTGAGGAGATAGGGAACCCAAATAATATAGCATGGAATTCATTGTTGGGAGCTTTTGCACAACATGGTTTAGGAGGAAAAGCCATTGAAACTTTTCAGCGGATGATCGAAAAAGGGATTAGACCAAATGCAATAACATTTGTAAGTCTTTTTATAGGATGTAGTCACACAGGAATGGTGGAAGAAGGATTAAACTTCTTTCATTCAATGGACAAGATTTATGGGGTGATACCTAGAGAAGAGCATTATAGTTGTGTTATTGATCTACTTAGTCGAGCGGGAAAGCTCAAAGAAGCTGAAGATTTTGTCAGTAGCATGCCATTTGAGCCTAATGCTTTTGGGTGGTGTTCATTCCTTGGGGCTTGCAAAATCCATGGTGATAAGGAAAGAGGTAAAATTGCGGCGGAAAAATTGATGAAGCTTGAACCTGAAAATAGTGGAACTCATGTTTTGCTGTCAAATATTTATGCTAAGGAAGGGCAATGGGAAGATGTTAGAAGTTTGAGGATGATGATAAGAGACGGGAACATAAAGAAATTGCCAGGTTATAGTTGGGTTGATATCCAAAATAAAACCCATATATTTGAAGTCGAAGACTGGTCTCATCCTCAAAAAAAGGAAATTTATGAAAAGCTTGATAGTCTTCTTGATCAGATAAAGAATGTTGGATATGTTCCTCAGACAGAATTAGTTTTAGTTGACATGGACGAGGCTTTGAAAGAGAAGCATCTTCATCATCACAGTGAGAGGATTGCTGTGGCTTTTTCACTAATTAGCATGCCAAGTGGGAAGCCAATTATTGTGAAGAAGAATTTAAGAGTCTGTGCTGATTGCCATTCTGCCATCAAGTTCATATCTAAAGTTACTGGGAGATTTATAATTGTAAGAGATAGCAGTAGATTCCACCACTTCTCCAATGGTTCTTGCTCCTGTGGGGATTACTGGTGATTTAAAATCTAAAGCTGGATGGTTTTATGAAGTGATCTGGTGAAAGCAATTTGAAATTCACTCAAAAGGAATTCTAAGGAAATACACTTTTTTGATTGTTTACATTGGTGTTGGAAAGAGGAGAAAGTTTATGCGATGTTTATGGCTTATTACAAGAAATATTGACCACTCTTCATTCGGTGATAATCACAAAAATACAACAAACCGACCATTAAAACATCATCTGCCATTCCTAAATTTCTAAAAATGAAATCTAATTGACCCATTATCGCATCAAGGAGGTTGCCTAAGATTATCAGAACGAGGTAAGAAACTCAAATATTTACTAGGCAGCCAACGAAACAAAAATTAAGAGATAATTTGAATGTGATGAAGAAATTAAAATTGGCAAAAAGTAACAAAGACTTGCTAAATAGTTATAATTCCTTTAATCAACCCCAACTTTACTATAAAAGTAGGTAAATTGCAGTAACCTTTTGTAATTTGTTGATGCATTATTTTCATTCAAAAAAACAGAACACGGTAATGAACTCACAAACAAGCTAGCTACATCCGCATCAATGCGAAACTCCAGAGGCCAATCAAAGTAGAAAGCCCGCTATTACAAGTGAAAACTATAAACACTTTATTCCAAAAGAGGGAAAAAGAACTAGAGCACAACTGACTTTCATGAACAAAGATATGCACAACTCTAACCTAAGGGTGATGCCTTGACCACTCTGTTTATCTTTCCAAAAGTTGTTGCACTCCTAAAGAAATAGAAGTGCCAACTATCATATATTTTTTCCACCCCATCTTGGAAGACATATAAGACGGTTTAAAAAAGGCAATACTATCTAAATAGAGTTTTAAGCTCTAGGATAAAGTGAACGCCCTTTTTTCTTTAAAAATTCAGGAATCTCAACTGAACCACCATCGGTGAACGAAGGCCGCCGGTTGACTGTTGTATCTCCTTGACTTGCCTGCGTTCAAAACAAAAGGCAGGGTTATTGATTTCCAGGACAGCTGGAAAGAGAGATTGTTGAGCCATACCTGTATGGGCCTCCCTTCAGTTTCCTCTTGACGCTTGAACCCAGTTGCTATTAACGTTATGCTTACCTGTAAGAACCAAGTAACATGAGCACCAAAAAGATTGATTATGAATGAGGTACTTAATCAAATATTTGTCTGCAGAAGCAACAACTTAACGTGCATATATTCCATATAAATTATGCCAAAGGCTACCATATGATAACTTACTTGACCGCTCAGTGATGGATCTATTACTGCTCCAAATATTAAATTAGCAGTGGGATCCACAAGGTCATATATAACCTCTGCTGCAGCATTCACCTGTAACAAGGTCAATAATACATTTTTATTCTTCACTGAAAGATTAAGCCATGAAAACCAAGTTTCCGTTCAAAGGGGCCTCTACTCAAATTCTGAATCGAAGTTTGAAATTTTTCAAGGAAAGTTCAAGACCTTAATCATAATCACTCGACAGAGGCAGACTATCTTTAATTAAAATTTTATCCACCTCACAGATTTTGCTTGCTTCCCTAATTATACGTGTGGAAAACTAAGACTGATAATATTGACAAAAGGAAAAAGGAATGGTGAACAAACATAAATGATAACAACCAACAATCAGCCAGCAAAAACCTATAATGGTTCGAAGGATGTCTATCTACCTCGAACAAGGTCAGGTCACTTCCACCGGTGATGTTCCATACAATTCCAGTAGCCCTCTCTATGCCAATATCTAGTAAAGGTGATTGGATGGCATTTAATGCAGCATCTCTTGCCCTTGTTTTCCCTAAAACAAAACACAAATAGGAGATCAAAGTTCTGTGATTCAAGGACCAGAACGGGTTCATCAGTTTTTTTTCCATAAAAAGAAAAGATGTTTTCACATATTTACATCTTATCATCATTATCAAGAGACAATGGTGGAGGAAAGTAAAATAACTATACACACCAACGTGTCCAGTTACAACTCTATGGAGCTTACATTCTTGTGATTTCATAGCAAGCACAAAATAACACAATATACTTTCTACCCCTTCAATTTAAGCACCACCCTCCCTCTCTAGATAGATCATATATATTTTAGTGAGCACCACACAACTCAATGTTCTTGTTCCAATCATTATATTATGGTGTGAGGAACACAATGAGCAGTTTCCATGCTTACCAGTTGCAGTTCCTATCCCCATTAATGAGGAACCAGCATTGGCCATTATAGCTCGAACATCAGCAAAGTCTACATTTACCAATCCTGGAATCTGCAATCAATCAAAACAACATGAGCACAAATAAGGTTAAGATAAATAAGTTGAAAGCTGATTGGATATAAGCTATTGTCCGAAGAAGTGGAGAAAATACCCTTAGGATCTCCTTAATAATCAATTTCAAGAAGAAAATGGATGAGGGGGTGGGGGGAGAATGCAGTAGTATTAGGGAGGTATCTGTTCTCATTCAAGGATATTCACATATTTCATACCGTAATGATATCAGATATACCACGGACACCTTGTCGAAGTATATCATCAGCCAAATTGAATGCTTCAGTTACAGGGGTAGATTGAGAAACTGCAGTCAGCAGCTTGTCATTAGGAATAACTATGAGAGTGTCAACATTATCTCTTAGGGCTGCAATTCCTTCTTGGGCTTGAACTGCCCTCCTCCGTCCTTCAAAAGAGAAAGGAGTTGTGACAATGCCAACAGTCAGTATACCCATTGACTTTGCCACACCAGCAATAATTGGAGCACCACCAGTGCCAGTACCTCCACCCATTCCAGCCTGCAAAAAATGAATTTGAACTTCCAAGGTTAAAATCAAACGCCAAAAAGTTAAAACTAATAGAACCAACAGAGACCAGTGTCTAAGATATATTGGCACAGTACATGCAGAAATCTTAATTTCCGAGTTTCCAATAAATCAAATGAAAATTTGGGATATCCATGTTAAAGACGATTGTAACAGAGATATTAAATTCCATATATCTCATCATGCTCATATAGTCAAATGGTTGATATTTGGGCTTGAGACATTGATATGCCAGGCTAACATATACAAAACAATGTTTCACTTAGGACAAGCTATTACTGCTTATAGAGAGATGAATAGTTGAACCTACAGTAACAAAGACCATGTCAGCTCCATAAACCGCCTCTTCTATTGATTCTTTGCTTTCTTTTGCAGCATTCATCCCAATCTCAGGATTTCCACCAGCACCAAGACCCCGTGTAAGCTCTTGACCAATCTGCAACCGATTATCAGGAAAGACAGGTGACATTCTCATGGCTTGAACATCAGTGTTAACTATCCAGAACTCGACGCCTTTCATGGAACTCTCAATCATGCGATTGACCGCATTCGACCCTCCACCTCCCACACCAATAACTTTGATCTTCGCTTCATTGTAATTACTCGGACCAGACGCATCTCCTAAGCTCTCAGGGTCATTTCCAACAGCCTTATCCTTCCTTGGATTGCTGTTCCCTTCCCCTTTGAGCATTGAAATCTCAGGATGTAAATTAAGAAAAGGGTCATGACTATGATACGGGCTGGCATTGTGCGAATTGGCCGAACAATTAACCTGAAGCAACACTAACTTTCTGTTATTGCTATGATATCCATATCCATGTCTGTCATACTTGGTGCAACAACTTCTCCCTGTGTGATTCTCATTCAATGTTCTTCCCTTGTGAACAGTTAACACTCCAGCTGCATTTATAGTCCTCAAAGGTGAAAAATTTGTAGACATACAAGTTGCCATTTTAGGTTGCCAAACTTCTAATAGGCAGGTCAATGGATGTACAAATTTAGAAGCTCACAAAACTCAAGCATTTGCTTCACCCAATATTCTTTCTGATAACACCTGTTTATGAATAACAGCATCATTCAACGCAAAATAGAATAAAATAAAATTCTCCCAAAAATATTAATAATGCCAAATATAAATTTTATTAAGAAAAATAGGCACACATAACCTAATATAGTCCATAGTCAACATGAGTCAACTGAATAGATGGGAAGAGTAAATGAGATAGCAATAGCACAAAATTGAGGATGAGGAGAGAGAGTTAAAGAAGATTAGAAATGGGAAACAAAAGATTATGGATATAAAGTAAGAAGCACATGAGATAGACCTGGGAAGATGAATAGGTTTGAAAAAGAAGCATGAAAGAGGTGAAGCAGAGGTTGTCCTTGGCAGTTTTGTGTGAGGTGAGGAGTGTCACTGTTGTTCACTCTGCACTCTCCGTTTTTGTTGTTGATGATAAAAAGGAACATGGTCCGCAACCATCAAAAGTTTGAGGTGGGGAACAGAAAACACACGTATTCTGTCTCATGATCTTGTTGGGCCTTTTATCTGTGGGCTTCAGACAAGATAAATGGGTTGCATGCCTGCCTCATTCTGAAGTCAAGACTGTTGAATGGAGTCAACCGAAAAGTTCTTGAGCTTTTAAACCCACCTATTACTTCTTTTGGTGTTAAATACCCCCATGCTCCCTAATATAAGAGTTAGTAGCCAAAAACAATGCTTCTTAAGAAACATGTGAATGTTAGATGGGTGTCTGAAGTTAATGCTTCTTTTCCAATATTACCCTATTTATTATGATACTTTTAAGAGAGATAGATGCATAAACATTAATAAATATGAAAGAGAGTTAGGGGAAAAATAGAAAAAAAAAATACATTAAATGAGGAGAGAATGTGAGATGAGCTCTTATATTTTGGACCAAAATCATTAAAATTTTGGACTCTTATATTAAGGATCGGATGGAGTATAATACTCCCTCCGCTCCTAAATATAGATCACTTTAGTAAATTTGGAGAGATTGAGGAAGACATTCCAATGAGTTAGGATTACATGAAATTTCCAAAATACCCCTCACCTAAGTTTTAAAAATATCCTCTCACCTTCTTCAAACCACTATTTTTGGGTGAAGGGAGTATAGGGGTAATTTAGGGAAAACTTGAGTCAAATTAAAAAGTGATATTATATTTAGGAACAAAATCTCCTCCCTAAAGTGATCTCATATTTAGGAACGGAGGGAGTATTACTTTGATTTTTTTTATAGATTTATAAAAGAAAACTAGACCATGAAATTATAGAACATGTCACACATAAGTAGATTATAGATTAATGTATACATTGAATAAACTAGTTTTGAGGAAAACAACTACAGACAATTTAAAGTAAATAATTTTGCATCGATAATATTCTATTTAAGCACACTCAGAGCAAACTTTCTTATAGTAATAATGATTATGCTTGAGAAAATCATACAAACTAGAGAAGAGCGGTGAATTAACAATATATATTTGAAAGGAAATATAAAAAGTGAAATTGTTGGAATGTGTATAACAATTATGAGATGTAAAGATAAATTGATGATGTTATAATTAATTTATACAGAGTATATTATTTATTTCATATTATATTCTAATAGAAATTACAAAATAATTAAGTAGACTGGACTTGTAGTCTTGTAGGCTATGTCATGTGAAAAAAGGCGTGATATATTTAGTTAAATAGGCCCCACAATAGGTCTAAATATGAGTTTAACTTATTTACTGAATAGGTTTAGATTAGGCATTTTGTAAGCTAGACTAGAATGTATGCCCTAATTAAGTCTATTGCCACTCATACTCCTTAGTCTAAGTAAAAGTCAAGCAAAAGCAAATTTATTCTCTCATTCTCATGCTATTTTTGACTCGTGAGTCGTGACGTAATTTCCACATTGTCATTCATGGCGTCACCGCATTCTGTACTTCATATGGGCACTTAATTTTCTACATAAACTAATAGCAATAGCAACTTGTACAAATTGCACGCTGGCGAAAAAAAAAAACTAAAAACAAGGATTGGTATCTCCATCAATTTGCTATAATTATAAAACAGATTTGGGGAAATAATAACGTAAAAATCACGCTTCCGTTTAAATCCGCCTTCATCATGATAAGATAAAGTCATAAAGCTGTATCTTTCGAGGAACATGTAATGTAATCTTAATGCGCCTTCTTTTCTCCTTTTTCGGCCAAACTTTATACGTCTTCACCTTCCTATTCTATTTTTTGCCTCCACTTTATACGTCTTCTTGAACAACAACCATGTGCAGTAGTAGTATAATACTCACAGTCTCACACGTCAGTATTACTCAAAAAAAGCGATTGCTGACCAACCACTACAAAACTACGTCGTTCCATTGTATAATTAAAGGCCAAACATAAAAAATAATCCTATTTTGCAAGAATACTTATCCTCACTACAGTGAAAACCTAACAACTAACAACAACAACAGTTGATTCAAAACTCAACTTGGTACAAAATTATGCACTTGTAGAAACTTTGTGAGATTTATAATTTGGCAACTTGTGGAAAGTAAGTGGTGGCTAATGGGTGGCTGGGCCTGGCCATAAATGTTACTAATATTAATAATATATTCCACTTTTAATAAAAGAGTGAAATTTCATTCCAAGACAAAATAGTCCCATCACCCCCTTCCTTCTCTATATCATTCCAATAAAAAAACATTTTTTTTTTGCCTTCAACCCTTTCAGATTCAATTCTTCGACCTCTTAGCTTCACTTCACATGAATTAGCCTACCCACTCCTTTCACTATTCGCTGTGTTTTCTTCTCTCGAGCGTTTTTGGAATCGAAAGATCGTTTTTTTATCCCTGTAAGTCTCTCTTTTTTATTTACTTATCAAGTATATTATCCTTTTTTTTGTTTTTGATGGGATGTTTGTGAATCTGATTGCGTCTGTTCTAATTTGTTTTTGACGACTCAAAGTTATGATCTTTGAAATCTGATTTGTTCGTGTCCCTTTGATTATTTGAATTCATCCTTTACTGTCTCAACATAAACACTGCTAACAATTTACTCATTAAATTCTTTTTATTAGCTTCTAATTTTTCTGAGTTTAGCTCATAACTTGGTCTATTATATTTAACCAATTAACCTCCATTCTTTTGTTTTTTTTTATTGGATTAGAACTTAGATTGAGTCTCATACTCACGTTCTCATAGAGTTGACTATACTATATTAGGTTTCTGGTGGAAACTATTCATCAATATACACATGAATATGGAGTACCTTCCTGTTGAAGTGATTGGTAACATACTGTCACATGTTGGATCTGCTCGGGATGTTGTTATTGCATCAGCTACATGTAAGAAATGGAGAGAAGCTTGGCGCAATCACTTGCACACACTAACATTCAATTCTAATGATTGGCCTATCTTTCATGAGCTGACTACTTGTAGATTGGAAATACTTATCACTGAAACCATTTTCCAAACTAGAGCTTTACAAAGCTTAACCGTTTTCATGGATGATGTGGATGAATTCTCTGCTGCCCCTGTCATTGCTTGGCTTATGTACACTAGGGATTCGCTGCGCCAACTGCGATATAATGTGAAGACGAATCCGAGTTTCAATATCATTGAAAAATGTGGCAGGCAAAAACTGGAACTGTTGGCATTGGCTCATAATTTATTGCAGGTGTTGAGCCAAGTTATCAGAAGTTTCCTTGCTTGAAGTCACTTTCACTAAGCTATGTTAGCATCTCAGCGTTGGATCTTATCCTACTTATTAATGCTTGTCCGAAACTAGAAAACTTGACCATTGTTAGCCCAGAAATAGCCATGTCAGAATCACAGACTTCCATGGAACTCAGCAACTCTTCTATCAAAAGCTTTTATATTGAATCGTTCGGCCTGGATAAATTTGTGTTGGACGCAGATAAGCTTGAGAGTCTGCATCTCAAAGATTGTACCTTTGAGGTATTTGAATTATCTGGCAAGGGAACCTTGAAGGCACTAAATTTTGATGATGTGAGTGTCATACATCTTGATATCGGTGAGAATACAGAGAATCTCGAGACGGTAGATGTTTGTAACTTCACAATTATGTGGCCAAAATTTTATAATATGATCTCCAAGGCGTCCAATTTATGTAAGCTGAGACTGTGGGGTGTTATATTTGATGATGAGGATGAAGTTGTGGATCTAGAGACAATATCTTGTTGCTTTCCTCGGTTGACACACTTGTCCTTGAGCTACGATTTAAAAGATGGAGTACTTCATTATGGGTTGCAGGGTCGTGCTCTTTTGGTGAATTTGGTTGTGTTGGAAGTTGGATGGACTGCTATCAATGAGATATTTCAAGATTGGGTTGCTGGACTGATGGAAAGATGTCCCAATTTGAAAAGATTGATTATTCATGGAGTTGTTTCAGAGGTCAAAACTCATGAAGAGTGTCAGATTTTTGCCAAATTTTCTGAATCCATTCTTCAACTAGCAAGACAATATATAAATGTAAAGATAGAGTGTGACTATGAGTAGGGAGTGCTGCTGTTATCTTTGAAGCCTGTCAAACTCTTGGTTTAGTATGACTCTACAAGGTGGTACTTTGCTTCTATCTCATGCGCTTGTTGGCTACTTGATATTTCAATTCCTCAAGGACGAATCGCGTGACTTCATGACATCTGAAGTTGTTGATTCTTCATGTAAAACATTAAATAGATGAGCACGTTTTCATTTTGCCCCCTAGCGGTCTTCATTTATTTTTATTTGACAGCTTTTCATCTGCTCTTTCAGTATAGCACAGTTTTGCTGGGTTTCTCTTCTGGACAAGTTTGAACCTTGGTTGTGTCCATCGCTACGTTCTTTTCATTATTTGAATGGCTATTTTCTGGGACACTTGAGTACATTGGTGATTGATCTCACCATATTGAAGAAGTTGATGGATTTTTATTTCACAAAATTAAGACGATTCAACAAATAAAAAACTTGATATCTTTGGTAAGAAGTTAGCGTTTCACTTTCTTGTGATATAGACGAGACAATGGTACAAAAATCTCATGTGGTTTCAAGATTGTTCCGTGGAAATGTCATGCAACTCTCAAGAGTTAATGGGATCAAGTTTTTCTTGGTGAAATGTCGATATTGTTCTTGAAATTTTCAAAGTTGCGTCTTTTTTTTTTTTAGTTAAAATGGGAACCGAGAAATTTTTTTTAGAAAAGCATACAGAACACACATATACTCCTGTTTTATTTCTACTTTAATTTAATACATAGAAACCAAAGGAAACTCACTTAAGTCTGACAAGTTTCACGAATCTAATGAGGTGTAATAGCTAAACTGCAACTGATTTTTTTCGTAATGATGCCCTCAGCTTAACGAATTGCTCTCTGAAGACTTGAACTCGAGCAACCATTGGTAAATATCTTCTTGCTTTACCTTCTTTAATGGCTAATAATATTATAGCACCAATTGAACAAGGGAGATCAAGGAGAAATAAGCCCGGAAAGAAAAAGGACCATTCTGCATCTCAATAGGTAGTTAGTTGAGTGGGTTTTTTTTATATACAAAGTGAGTGGGTTTTAGATTAATTGGTTGGCAATAAAATCTGGATTATTGGATGATGTTAAACAAAAAAACGAAAATGAACCCAGTGAAGAGAACGAGATAGGCTTTGAGTGTAATTTTCCCTTTTATGAGCAAATAAGTGAAAAGGAAACTTTACATTTGACTTTGAAGTAGCTAGAATTTCCATCGGGAGTTTTAAAATTTTTTTATGGAGAAAATTAGCAAATAAAGAATATAACGGGAAGATAGGAGTAATTACTAATTGTGTCTTAAAATAATGATAGTATTTGAATTCAGTGAACTATTTAGTAAATCCAAGAACTGAAAATGAGTTATTAAACTTCAGATAAAAAAATGTTATTAGTCGAACATGCAAGAAATTCTTGGGGGAATCTTTCACCACCTCATTTGTAGTTTTCCCTCAATCACCAGCAAATATATCTAATTTAAATACCCTAAAAAAATTTGATGTCATATAAGAAAATTATAGTGATTTCTTAACCTTACAAATTATTGAAAAATATAATTTATTTACTTAACATCTAATTTTCTTAGGTACCTAATTAGGTGGTGAACTCAATTCACCTGAAAATTTCTCCCACATACATACACCTCTATGTTTATTACACAATATAATATTCGTCCAGTCGTCAACACATCTTGAACTATGTCTCGAACGCCTGGGTTGGTTCCCCAAATATTAATACCTTTTTTGAAATGAAATATTACCACCTAATTATATACTTAATGAGAGATTATTCGCCATGACATGCCATGCAGTTTTCATCACAAATGCCAACTCTGGTTTCTCCTCAAGGCCCTCAATTTGCCTCGTGCCTTCTGAGCTTTGGTGTTGCCCCTAGAGTCACCATTTTTCAATTCCTCCAAACACTGTAAAAATCCATCAAATCATTCGCTTAATCATATACAGTATCTAATAAATCCTTAGCTCTCTTCTCCACTTTAATCAATCACCATGCATTAACTAATTAATTACCTGTTTCTTCCTTCTCCTCTCAAGTTCCACCTGTAAACGAAAAACTATTATTTGCAGTCACATGAAACAAACAATAAAACTAGTTACAACACTAAAAAAATTACCAGAGAAAGTTTCAGCTGGTCATTCTCTTTTCTCAATTGGCTCAGTTCTGCTTCCAATTCAACAGTGTACGCCTACCCAAAAATAAAACATAAGACACATAATGACATTAACATGCCACCAAAAAACATAAGACACATAACATTAACATGCCACTAAAAATAGACCTGTTTTCTTGCTCTGGACCTAGCAGCTGACTCTCTATTCTTAATCATCCTTCTTTGTCTTCTCTCAACTAACTTCTCCACAGGCCCATCCATCATCCTCTTCCTTCCTCTCACCATTCCCATCTCCATCCCATACTGTCCTCCACCGGCATTCTCTCTTGCCGCCGCCATCCCATCTGATGATGACATAGGACTCACCGGGGCCACCCCATACCCGATAAAATTCGGTCCCATTGCGGGTTTGTTATTTGGGTATAGTCCATATTGAGCAGGCATAGGATATGGTTCCCGAATTACCCCTGCCTTGATCAAGAAACCCTCCAGAGTCATCTCCCCATAAGTAGACTGGCGAGGGGCAGATTTGGAATTCTCAACATTGTTGTTATTGTTGGTACTAGTCTTATTGTGTATCTCAGACCAAACTTGGTCCACTGTTTTTCTGGACAGTGGGGTGGGAATGGTGAGAGATCCCTGGCGGGATATGCATGGTTGTTTTTTTGTGGAATTATTATCAGAATTGTTGTTGTTGTTGGTGGTGGTGTTGATGGTTTGGTTTTCTTCTACGTTCCAGATGCTACTGAGAAATTCGTCCATGTTCATGGACCCGAAGTTCTTGCCTTCTTCACATAGCCTGTGTTGGAACTCGTCCAGTGTGAGAGCATATATGGAAGATTCTCTTCCCATAGATGATGATGATAGTGTTTGGTTTTTTGGTGTTTGTTCTGACTGCATTGACGAGTTCACTTCCCCTTCTGCTACCACCATTTTCTTTCCTCTTCCTCCTGCTAAACCAATGCCAACCCGTTTTAACGGATAGCTTATAATTAACTACTAATCCATGCAACATGTGTTGCACATAATAATATTATGTGTTAACTTAAAAGTAAAGTAAATTAATTTTGGACGAAAAAATAATTTATTTTGCATCGTTAATTTCTGATCTTATAGTTATAAGTGGAGGAGGGAGTACTTCTAGTTCAGGGTTGTACATCAAAATATGTGCTAGTATCTCTTAGGTGATCATATGAGCAAAGAAAATTAATTTATCTAAAAATATCGAAAAACAGTCAAGAGCAAGGGATTTCATGATTTTTTTTACCATAGATTTGATGATTAATTATGAAAAGCAGGTTTCTAAAAAAGAAAAAAAATGAAAAGCAGCTGGTAATGGTATAGCCCGATTCTCAAATTCGCCCTTCAAGTTTTCTCGCCGACCAAAGCACTGAAACTTTAGTAATAAAAAATGATAGGCAGCAGAAATATTGTGAACTCTTAAAAAAATAAGCAGCAGATGGATCAATTGTGAACACTTGAACAATAAGCAGCAGAGAGAAGGATGATTACCTGAAATTTAAGTTCTGCTCAAATACTTGAGAGCTAAACAAGTGTTTACCAAGAGGCAAAAGCTGAGAAGAAAGAGGAAGATTGTGCCGCAGACTAAACAGAGAATTCACCCATATTATTCAGTGCATGTCACAACAAACAAACACAAATCAAAGAGCTAGCCAAGCCCTGCAGATTTGTGACCACCTTCCTAACTCATCACCTCACAATTAAACATAAATTTGACTAGAACTAATTCCAAAACGCTGAAATGGAGGCTCAAAAGGTCATATATACATAGCCAGAGTTCAAAAGCCAACATGACCAGCTTGCCACGTGTAGAACAGGTGTCGCTTTAGCAGCCTCCTTTGGGGTCTTCCTATGTTTTTTGCTGGACACGTATACCTTCACTTTCTCAATCCTCATGTCGAAAGTCGAAACGCACGTCACCTTTTAGACTGGAAAGCATACTATTGGGCTTTATAATAAGCCCATGAAGCGTACTCTGTTTGTGAGTTACTTGGGCCCATAGTTATCTCTGATAAGCCCGAATAACTCAATCCGCACAAGTCACAACGACTGAAATCCATCAGCAAGATTTGCACCCAAAATATTTTTTTTCTCGCAATGGAAAACTATCATCAGTATCAGTATTGTTATAAAAAAAATATCAACATGTTCCTCCTTCCAATAGTGTTTCAACTTTCAACGCTTCTCTAATGAAGGTGAGCAAAAATGCAATACTTGGTCACATCTCATGTGGGAATCATAATGTAGTACTATGAAATGACTGTTTTAAGTAGCTTTTGAAGTGTCACATATATTTTAAATTCATAATCAAGATCTGAAAACAATTAGCTTGTAAGTTTTATTTGAAAAAACTCTTCAATGTTGTGCTTCAGCCTGATAAGAAAGTGATTCCAAGATACCAATGTAAGGATATCTAAGAATGGCTTTACATAAATAGTTCCAGGCCAAGAAAATTAGAGATAGAAATTCCAGCCTCTCTCTAAGCATCTCTCAAAACAAGAATTATAATGAGTCGTACATTTCAACTAGATTAAAGAGTTCAAAATCTACATGATAGAGACATGAAATACACAAGAAACTAATCCAATATAGGAATAATCTCAGGGAACCATAGCCTACTTCCCCTGCAGCAATGACTCCAACATAGTGTCAGACATCCCGTCAGCATAGGTGAACATATGGCCAGCACCAGGAAGCTCGTGATAGTGAATCCATGGAAGCTTCTGTGCAATGTATCGTTGCAGGGTGACAGGCACCACCAGATCTTCATCTCCTTGCCATATATGGACAGAACCCTCACTATTCTGAAATGGATTTTCTAGATCCAAGGGACTAAATTCCCATGTCCCAAATCCAATATTAAGGTCACGGTGGACAGATTCATATTCTCCCTGCTGCCTTATTTGCGCCTGTGAGAAGCAACATTATTAGTCCCTATTGAGGAGAGTTTGAGGTTGATGTCTATATTTCTTTTTTTTTTTTTTGGTGAATTGTCCATATTTCAAGAGTAAAGAATTATTGCTAGATTTCATAAAAGATAGTGTCAAAGTTTAAACGACCAAAGGAAAAATCTACACAAATTAGAACTGTAATGTGATTAGATCAGAAAGCCAAGTTCAATTAATCAACCAAACACTGCATGAACATAGTCTCAAATAATTGTTTCTTTATGACCAAATGATACTCTAAATAAAAGATGAAACTCACTGAAAGAGAAGCTATTAAAGTAGGGGAAAAAAACAACTGCATGCCAGATGGTAAAACGGTAGAACCAATAACAGGCATAACCAAGCATTATCATCCGCACATAATTGCCAGTTGATCTTAGTTAAAATTCAACCATCAAACAGAAATCAATCTTACATTTGGAAAGTCCACAATCAAGAAAAAGGAATGATGAAATTCATAAATATTAGGAAGTCTTAAGATGAAAAGCGAAGAAAAAATTAACATAATACAAAACATTAATATTATGTAAACAGATTCACATGCATGCTATGTCAAATCTACCATGGCACTTCTCCAGTTTAAGCATTAGCAAACACAACCGATGAGACTTGTTCCCAGTTGACCTCATGCAGCAATCAATAGTTAGATTAAGGGACTTCCAGTGGTTGAACAATGGAGCATGTATTTTACAAATGGACTTTGAAGAGTTAGTTCAGTTCTGATCTTAAGAGAACTATACAACATAATTTGAGATACATGACTCCCTGGTTTGTAACTTTCATTTATTAAAAGACATTCTTAATAAAATAAAGCTTTAATACATACCACATAACTCTTTCTATGTTTCATCTTAGGCACAAGTTCTTTGTCTTGATGGGAAAGACCTGGACGACGAGAAATTAAAGTGCTTGATGGGAACCATGTTTGGGTATTCCACCAGTAAGTTAGCCAAGGGGTGTAGTGAGAAACAAGAAGTGCCCTTTGGTCTTGTGGTTTTTGTTGGTAAAAGGCTTCCTTAGTTAAGTTTGCAGGGAGACCAGACCACCAGTAGTTCACAACTGGGGCAATGAGCACTGCACCTGCCAGCCTATCAACGTTTGCAAGAAAATTATTGAAGAAAAAGATGGTGAGGGATTGAAACAAAATCTCACACCAGTAGCATACACAGGTAACCATGTATAATCAAACATGCCAAAAAAACAGTAAATAGAAATAGGCAAATTAATTTTATGCCTTTAAATGCCATCTAAAACACAAACAATCAGATTTAAATATACCTGTGAGGTATATACTTAAGGCAGCTCCAAATAATCTCTCCTCCCATTGAAAAGCCAATTACATAAAATTTGGAACCTAATCCCAACTGGTCAGCTAACTCTTCTATATCTAAAGCTAGGCTCTTTGAAGTTCGATTTGGATCAGGGTCACTTTCTCCATAACCAGGCCTGTCAAAAGATACAATATAGACCCCCACGTCTTCAATAATTTTCTGGGAAAAAACCAACATTGATATATATATTAGTGCACTTCAAAGCAAGATACTCAAACTGTAAGATAAATACTTACCTGTGATAAGTTTTTAGCAATAACAGTATCATGCCTGCATGAGTCAAAACCATGAACAAAGATAATCTTATGATTGGCTGCACCCTTTGGGACACCATACTCACGGTATGCCAAATGCCTTCCATCTCTAAGTTTGATTCTTGGTGCTGTCACAGGCGGTCCATTAGGAGAGCCACATGTTTTGTGGGGAGGAGGCTGAATAGCCTGAAAAGCCCATGCAAGAAACCCAATAAAGAACACTGACAGAGCCGCCTTAAGCACTCCTGAGAGACTGTTGTGTTAGAATTTAGGAGTGAAAAAAGAGACACGTGCACAATAAGTACCAAGTTCCTATCAGATAAGCTATAACAGATCATTGCACAGGAAATATAGTAACATAATTCCAAAGGGTATGCAGTGGAAATAGCCAGGTGCAGTATTGCATTTCTTGCCTTCCTCATTCCTATTGTAAAATGGAAGCAGATCACCTTATTCACTTTAAACCATCAATCTATCCCGTGCTTAAAAATACATAAACTTAAACTAGTTACTGCTGATAAAGAAAAGCAAGGGAAGTTTCTGTTGGTCCATTTTTTGTCCAAAAATATTCATGAACATTACTTAGCATTCAGCACTGCCTTTAGCATAAAAAGCTAAGGCTTCCTTTTTTGGGGAACGAACATATAGACTTGTATATGAACAACATTTGGAGGAGAAAACATACAATTGAAGATTATAATGGTTTTCGCCAAAATTATAAAACTTCACATTGTCTCTTTATTTAATGAATTGTAACGTAAAAATTGTAACAAACTCCGAATTAGTCTTTAGGCAAAAAAATAAGTTAGAGGGAGAGACCTGAAGGGAGATGAGAAGAGGTAGTTTTGGTGGGCCTTCGGGTATGTGACCTGGCTGATGCCGCTGATATTTTTCGGCTCACTCCGTCCGCCATATTATATTATATTGTGTTGTGTATCAACAACTATAACGCCCCGTTTGTTAGGATGGAATTGAAGCCTTAGAAGTGGAAGTAAGGTGGGAATTGAAAATAATGTTATTTGTTAAAATAGAATCTACTTCTATGAAATTATCGATTCTACAAAAATGGTGGAACTCACTTCCTTAATAAAAGCTGAAAACTCATTTGAGTTCTAAAGAAGTGAAAATATTTGGATAATTTTATCCCAAATAATTAATTTAATACACATTCTTATCCATAATTTTATCCCAAAATTTCTCTTTTTTAGTTACGCTTTTTTAGTGATAAATATTATTTTAGTTAAGTAGAATCCCAAAATATTAAAATATATTGAATATATATTAAAATATAATCTAGAAAATTTAGGATATTTTTAATTAGGGTCAAAAAGTCTTTTTGATACATATTCTATTTATTTTATTTATGTTTTATAATATTTATATTAATGAGTTCTATGTTTATCTCCATCCTAACAAACAAACTTTAAAGACCAATTACATATTCACTTCCACCTACACTTTCATTGAAATTAGTTTCCTCCTAACAAATGGGTTTAAGTAAAGAGTCCACATTACCTACTCATCTTATAAATTGGCACCTTGTGCTTTTCTCCCAAAGATAATCTCATCCATTCACACTATCTAATTTTGTCCATTGATTTTATATTTTATTTTTTAAAATAATCCCAAGAAATTTGGGAGTTTGTTATGCATCATAGTTCAAGGGTCAAAACAAATTCAGTATGAACCCACGCATGAGGGAGATTAATGGGGAAAACATGTTTTTTTTAATAATTAATTTTCCTAAAATCTGATGGTCTTGTTACACATCTGATGGTCTTGTTACATATCATGGGGGCAAAAATATTTTTTTAATAATCTCCTTTAAATTTGGTGGTATTGTTAAACATGATTAGGCAAAAAATTTTAATAATCATATTGCTTGTTATGCGCCATGAACCGTGATGCATAACAAACTGCCAAATTTCTTGGGATTATTAAAAATAATAAAATGTAAAATCAATAGACAAGATTAGATAGTGTGAATGACGATTGTCTTTGGAAGAAAAGTACAAGATGCTAATTTATAAGATGAGTAGATAATGTGGACTCTATAAGTAAATGAGCCAACATGATCCTCAAAGTGTCGCACAACATATTAACAAATGGTCCTCTCTGTGTATGTAGTACTCCCTCCGTTCCTAAATATAGGACCTAGATGACTTTTTTGAAAAATCCTAAAAAAAGCAAAAAAATAAGTTAATTATAAATTGATTTACCTAATTTTTTCTCATAAACTAGTTTATTTTACCTATAAGCTAATGGATAATCTAAAAAGATATCAAATATGTCATCATTTAATAACCTGTTTCGCAACCTTAATCTTTCCAAAAAAAAGTTATCTAGGTCTTATATTTAGGAACGGAGGGAGTATATTTTTTCATGTGATAGGCGTAGGCTCCACAATAACTCATTTTACATTTGTTTATTTTCTCTAAGGTCTTTGCTTCTTGCATGACACCTCCGAATTTCTCGCTCCATTTTTAGAAAATGGAATTCAATAAATAATGGTGTACAAAATAAAAACCAAGAAAGTCGCTGAACATACATCATTCATTCATTTGATTATTTGAACATATCTCAAGCTGACATTTTGAAATTTTTTTACGTTGTATGTGTTTTTCGCCCTTAACTTTTGAATTAATGATCACTTGATCACCAAGATAATATCTCTACAAAGATTGCGCTTTCTTGTAATAAAAAAAGACTGCGCTTTCTTCTTTTTTTTTTTGATAAAAAGGAAGGAAAATACAAACAAAAAATAACCTACATCCTTAAATTGGGCAAGACAGATTTCGCCCTATGCATACATCTAATAATGCCTTTGATCTCTGCTATGGCTTCATACACACTTGAACATTCATTATTATGGGTCACTTCATTCCTTCTTCTCCAAATCAACCAGCAAGACACACAAAAAACTTCATTCCAGTTATCCATCTCATACCCTCTACGCATCTTCACATTCTTCCTTAACCAATCATGTAAATTACTTTCCCAAAATTCTTTATTTGCAAAAGAGATTCTCAAGTTAAGCCAAACCTCTTTAGCATTACCACATTCTCTTATCACATGTACCGTTGATTCCAACTGCGAATTACACGACGCGCAAGAACCATCTGGATGAATTTTCCATTCAAGCAACCTCTCATTAGTAGGAAGTCTATCATGCATAAAAAACCACATCTGCATTTTACATCTCTGAGGGACCTTGAGCCTCCAAATGTTCCTCCAACATTGATCCTCCTGAGCATTAAAATCAGCAACTTTCGTATATGCTGATCTGACAGAGAACATCTCACTCCTCTCAAGCTTCCATCTAACTTTATACTCCTCATTCCTGTGAACAACTTCAATCTCATTCTTAACATTCTCCCAAACAGCTTTAATTCCACTCCACACTCTTGACCCCAGCTTCTTTGCTCGTATAATAGGGATCAAATCTTGACCACAATTATATTTACTTCTAATTACTCGGGCCCACAATGCATCCTTGTTATTCACCAACCCCCATCCCACTTTCATCATAAAAGCCTTATTCTGAAGAGAAGCATGACGAAGACCCAATCCACCACACACTTTAGGATAACAAACTTTGTCCCACGCCACCAAATGAGCTTTCTTCTTATCACTTGTTGAACCCCATAAAAAATTCCGGGCATTCCTCTCAATATCATCGCAACAAGCAACAGGAATAATAGACGTTTGCATCACATGATTAGGAATAGACAAAGCCACTGAATTAATAAGAGTATTTCTCCCTGCCAGAGACAAAGAATGACACTTCCATCTAACCAATCTTTGTTTTACCTTATCCACCGTAAATTGATACATTGACTTAGAAACCCTCTCATGATGAAGAGGAACCCCAAGATATCTACCCAAATCAGCAGACATATTAAATCCCAAACTATGACTTAGTTGAGATTTAATATTATGATTAATATTGCGAGAAAAGAAAACTCTTGTCTTTCCTTCATTTATCTTTTGACCCGAAGCATCACAAAACGCATTAAGACAATCTTTAATCACTTGTACCTGGTCTAAACGAGCTTCAGCAAAAATAATCAAATCATCAGCAAAAAACAAATGAGATAATGGTGGTCCCCCTTTATTAAGACGAATTGGTCTCCAGTTTCCAGATGAAATATTTGACTGAATCAAATGAGCCAACTTCTCCATACAAATCACAAATAAAAACGGAGACAAAGGATCACCTTGTCTAATACCTCGGGAAGGATTAAAAACATTTGACTTACTACCATTCCACAATAGTTGCATAGAGGGAGAAGATATACACTCCTGAATCAAGAAGATCAAGCTCTCCGGAATTCCCACCTCCCTTAAACAATTAATAGCGAATTCCCAATTAATTCTATCATACGCCTTCTCCAAATCAATTTTTACAGCCATAAAACCTTTCTTTCCCTTCATAGTTTTCATGGTATGGATCACCTCTTGAGCAACAATAATATTGTCGGAGCTCAAACGTCCCGGAACAAAACTACACTGATTAGGGGAAATAATAGTCGACATAACAGGCTTAATCCGATTAACTATGATTTTCGTTATCAATTTATAAATCACATTTCAAAGGTTAATCGGACGAAAATCTCTTATAAATTCTGGGTTAGGGACTTTAGGAATAAGCACAAGAAAAGTCTGATTAACCTCCCTAATCAAACAAGGATTCTCAAACACTTTTCGCACAAAATCAATAACATTTCCACTAACCTGTTTCCATTGAACTTGAAAGAATAAAGGATTAAAACCATCAGGACCTGGAGCTTTAAGAGGGCTCATACTCTTCAAAGCAGTCTCAACTTCCACCTCTTTCACATCAATATTCATATTACTAATAACACCCTCCGTAAGCATAGGATAAGATACATCAACATTCAACATATCCCTATGCGCACGATCTTCAGAAAAAAGCATATGATAAAAATTCACAGCTACATTCTTTATTTGATCCACATCAAATATCCACTCTTCATCCTCACCCTTGAGAGCTTCAATACGATTTATCCTCCTCCTTGCATTCGCCCTTCGATGAAAATATTTCGAATTTTTATCCCCTAAATAAAACCACTCACACCTTGCCTTTTGAGCCCACATAATATCTTCCTGCAAAATTAGTGTCTCTAGTTCTTGCCATAGTTCTTTCTGAAGCTGAGAGAGAGAAGACCAAGAACCTTGATTCTTTAAACTTCTACTAATACCATCAAGCCTAGCAAGAATTTGTTTCTTTCTTCTTCCCACATGACCATATACCTCCGTCTTCCACACCTCCACTTGCTGGGTAAAAACATTCACATTTTGGGACCATGACAAATTCTTATCTCATACCCGCTTCATAAATTCATTAAAGTCATTATGTAACAACCATGAAGCCACAAACCTAAAAGGACGTTCAAAAGCAACCGAACAATGAGACACCTCCATCGTCAATAACAAAGCCTTATGATCCGACTTGAAACTATATAAAACTGTTGTTTTAGCTTCAGTGAATCTATCCATAAACATATCATTTGCTAGAATATGATCCAGTCTGCTCTCACAACCCTCTCTACTCCAAGTAAAAAAAGATCCCATAGTATGAATATGAGATAAACCGGACTCCCCATACCAATTAGAAAAATCCTTATCCACCAAAGAATACTCCTTCCTAGTAGACCGTCGTTCATTCTCAAATAAAATAGCATTAAAATCTCCTCCTACACACCACGGACCTTCCACCTCATTACCAAACTCCTCCAACTCTCTCCATAAACTCCTTCTTTTCACATAATAAGGGCTTGCGTACACCGCAGAAACTAAGCATTTCTCCCCATTATGATCAAAACTCAAATGAACACATTGCTCAGATGAACCAATTATACTAATAGTCCAACTCTCATCACGCCATAACACCCACAGACCTCCACTAAACCCTTGAGCGTCAACAACATATGAGCCATTAAATCCCATCTTAGAGATTATCTTCTTTGCTTTCATACCTCCACAACGAGTCTCAAACAATAAAACAATGTCTACTTTATACTTATACTGTAATTCTCTTATTAATCCTGGGAAAGATCTTGCTCCCACCCCTCTACAATTCCAGAAAATAACATTCATTGGGGAATCATTGAATTGAGATTGTGGTTCTCACAACCACCATTAACATTTTCTAAAGAACCACTCACCTGAGCATGTAGAATATTATCAACATTAGAAGATGAAGGCAACAAACTCTCATTACGAGATAATAATATGAATCTTTCTCCCTCATTATTCGATTCCTCCTCCAAATCCATTAAAACTCCAAAAGCATTCTTGGTCTCATTCATATCATTAGTGACCACTGAATTAGATGTTGAATTTAACTTCTTACAAGACAAAGAATATAATTTTCTCTTATACACATGCCTCCATTCCTCCTTTCTTTCACTATATGATCTTGGGACCCACTCTTTTTTATCATTTAATCCTTGAGCATTTTTAACGGGATTGGTGGTTGAAGAGTCAAACATTTGTAAATCAATAACTGACTCCCTTAAACGCCCATTATTGCCATCAGATTTCAAATTATTCCTTCGCTGAGAAATAGGAATATTCTCCCCATCATTAGCTCTCCAATTTCTAACTGAACCCATGATCTTCGCTCTATCCATAACAATCGACGCAGATCTCTTCTTCTTCGTATCTTTCGGCTGAACATTCTTCCTCTTTTTCGTTGACTTTCTAACTAAGTTCCATTCCCCTAACCTCTGCAACTGGTGAGTCTCCCCTTCGCTTGCCTCCACATACACGCGCTCCGAATGATTCTCCACCTCATTCAAATGACCTCCTGACCCCTTTATACTTTCATTCTTCACTACCTCCATAAGCGATGAAAGTTTAACCTCATCATTATTATCAAAGACACGAGAGGTCATGCTCAAATCTTTCTCCGGACAAACCTCCCGACAATGACCATATTTACCACAACAAAAGCAAATTTTATGCAATCCTTCATATTCCACTATAAGTTCTTTCCCGAAAATACGAATCGCTGGCCAAAGCTTCTTATCCAAATCCAATTCAACGCAAATTCTAGCAAACTTACCTCTTTCAGAAAGATAAGTTCTAGAATCCACCTTCAAAGTTTTACCCACTAGATTTCCAATCATATGGAGGCTCTCTGCATTAAAAAATTCTAAAGGAAGGACAGGAATACGAATCCATGCTGCTATCTTGCGATGATAATTCTCATCTAAAGGATCAAAATTTGGTTGCCATCTCTGTACCACCAAATAGTGATCGGCCAACATCCAAGGCCCCTCCATATACACATATTCCATGTCTTCTTCACACAAGAAAGAAACCACAAAGCAATCGTTCCCAATATCTCGCACCGTGAATTTCTCCCTCGTCTTCCAAAGCCTAAGAAGTCTGGATTGCATATTCCACAAAGACATAGATTTCCCCAACAATCTAACAATCAAAGATTTTCGCCAAGGAGCACACCATCTTTCATATTGCTCCCTAGAAAATGTCAAAGTAGGCAAAGAATCTTCTTCTTCTTCACTCCTTCCACCAGAATTTTCCCCATCTAAGGATTCCCTGTCAAAGAAACCTTTCAAGTTATCTAGATATTCACGCCATACATCCTCAAACACACCACAACCACGAGAATCAACTGAGAAACTTGAGCCCTCCACTTGCAGCAACTTATCCTTAAAAGAGACATTTAAACCTCTTTTAGGCATCCCCTCCTGTTTTCTCTCTCCCAATTGCTCTGATAGCTCACCATCACTCCCTCCTTCGCTCTTTCTAACCTTCATCCCAAACTAGTTCTTGAAAAATCTTGTGATAATCAAAGCCTATTGGCCTTGAAAATTCTTGAAAGTTTTGAAGATTCTTCTTGGAGGAATTTCACAGTCTCCGTTAGACTGCACTTTCTTCTTATCAAGCATCACTGTGTACACTTCTTATATTAAGAAAACATCACATTCTACAACTGATTCATAATTAGTTTTCAAGGGAGGAAGTTTGTCAAGATATATCTCTAAAGATCAATATCTCAGTTCAAACAAGTCTTCAATAAGGCAAAACCATCAAACTTTGAATTTACTTTTCCTAGAATTTTCTCATGAAATAAACACGCCATCATTTTCATATACTAAAATCACACAATTTTTTTGGGCCAATATTAAAATTGTACTCATATCCCAAATAACATAATTTCTTTTAATCAGTTAAGTCCCTAAATTCTTTTTTTGTCAGAGAAGTCCATAAACTCTCAGGCCCCGTTTGGTTGGTGGGAATGAGGGTGAGGGAATGGGATTGGATCAGAGATTCAATCTCAATCCTGATTTGGTTAGTGGTATTCCACTTAAGTGAGATTCCCAATCCCACTTAAGTGGGAATGACCCAATCTCACCTCACCCCTGGTATTGGCTATCCATTAGTGGGAATGATTACTTAAATTACGAAAATAACCCTATTAACAATATTTTTTTTTGTTACACCTATTAATCATATCTATTTTAAATCTATTAAAATCAAAATAATACAAAAACAAATTTTTTCAACATATTTTACATTCCCATCTCTTCTCACGTATAGGAAAAAAAATCTCTTGTCACATCTCCCATCTCTTTTCAAGCCTTTCATCTCTTTTTCTTCTCAACCTTAATCTCCAAGTACATATGATTTTTCTCTCGTCTCTTGTTCTTCTCAACAAAAAAAATCTCATTTTTCTTCATACCCACACATCAAAATCTTCACATTTACCATCTTGGTCCATGAAACCTTGCGAACACCACTTTTTTTCTTTTATTATTATCATTCATCATCACCCACACGTAAATCTTAGAATTATTGTCCTGATAATAATAAGAATGAGTCAAACAGATATATTTTTTCCTTTAATAAAGAACAACCAGTAATACGTTCCCAAAATCATACCCATTCCAACACCAAAAGTTCTTTTTTTCCGTCTGTCTCCACACACAATGCTTTTCAATTAAGCAAATGAAAAGAAATCAATCTTTTCTTTGAGTTGTAATTGATTTTTGATCTACAACATAACAAGATTACTATTCCCCACAACTTTTAGCAATTGGTTTTTTCTTTGAGTTTCTTAAATTCCTTGTGACCAAATTTCTTATTTCATTAATAAAAATGTTATTCACGATTTCCAATCACAATCACTTCCTTTGTTTTCAGTAAATTAGCAATCTTTTGAGAATCAGTTTCTAATAAAAAAGATATGAGAACCAGTTATATATTTTTGTTGTTATTTAGAATGATGATTTGTTAGAAAAAAAGTAGAGGCTTATGGAATTGGCAAAAAAAAAAAAGAATTATGGAAGAATTACTTTTTTGAACTAAAATTGAAGGATTAATTTAAAAAGATAATGATATATCTGATTATTTATTGTGAGGGTCATTTATGTCATTTTATAATATATAACTAATTTAAAAATAAATTTAATTTAACTAATCCCTCAAAATATTCCCGCATACCAAACTTAATTTTAAAAATTTAATCCTATCCCAAACTCACTCCCACTCCCATTCCCAATCTCAATCTCATTCCCTCAAAATCATTCCCTCCAACCAAACGAGCCCTCAGGGTAAAGACTTATTGCAATTGTAAAAAGATGTTGTTAACATGCATTACCCATACTTTCATTTGTTGAATGGCCATTAACTACTTTTTACAATTTGGTTATTACATTTTAGGTAGTTTGTACTTTTTAAAGCGTTTGTTGCATATACTAAGGAAAGACACTAATCCGTTTCGTAGCCCCAAGAAAGTGAGGGGAAAAGGAAAGTAAAAAAAGTTGTGGTTTTTTGGTAACTTATCTATATCCTTGGGCTCACAAGTTTTCTCTTTCTATCTCACACTTTTCTTGGGGTCCACAAACTTTAATTTCATCATCACCTCTAATTTCCATTTTTACCTTTCACTTTCCATTTCTCCACTTTCTCTTCTTACAACCAAACAGACCCAAGCATGCCGTTACATATAAAAATATTACAAGATAAGCAAATTTAAGATAAACATTTCAGCCTCTGGCTGATCCTCTCTCAAACCAGGAACGACAATTGTCAATTGGTCACACTGTACAAAACTTCAATTGTTTAAAAGATTTCAAAACTTCCATAATAGAGACATGAAATACACAGGAACATGATCCAATATGGGTATAGTCTAGGGGAGCTATAGCCTACTTCCCCCGCAGCAGTGACTCAATAATAGTGTCACTTATACCATCAGCATAGGGGAACATATGGCCAGCACCTGGAAGCTCATGATAGTGAATCCATGGAAGCTTCTGTGCAATGTATCGTTGCAGGGTAGCAGGCACCAGCAGATCTTCATCTCCTTGCCATATATGCACAGAACCTTCATTATTCTGAAATGGATTTTCTATATCCATGGGACTGAATTCCCATGTCCCAAATGTGATAATAAAATCACGGTGTATGGATTCGTATTCTCCCTGCTGCCTTACTTGTGCCTGTGGCAAGCAACATTATAAATCTCTATTGAAGAAAAGTTGAGGTTGATGTCAACATTTCAAGAGTAAAGAAATCTTGCTAGATTTCATAAAGCAAGATTAAGTTGAAGCGTAAACAACCAAAAGAAGAATCTAAAGCAAGTTACAAATATAATGAGGTTAGATCAAAAAAGCCAGGTCCCATTAGTCAAACCATATCCTGAGTGAACAGTGTCACATACTAGTTTCTTTATGATCAAATGTCACATCAAAAGATCGCGTGCACTAAAAAGGAGGCTATTACAATTTTGAAACAGAAACAGCAATTGCATTTCAGATAGTGAAACCAATAACAGGCATAACCAAGCATTACCCTAGATACCTAAGTGCCAGTCCATCTTGGTTTAAAACTCCAACATCTAACACAGGTGTCAATCTTGAATTTGGAAACACGACTATAATGACAAAGAATGCATTAAATTAACAAATATTAGGAAGTCTGTAGATGGAAAGGGAAGAAAAGATTGATATAATACAAGACAACAATACTGTGCAAACAGACTCACATGCATGATATCCCAAATCTACCATAGCACCTATCCAGTTTACAAATTAGTGAACAAAACCACTTCATTCAACCCTAGAGCATGTATTTTACACACTGACTTCCAAGAGTTGGTGCGCCAGTTCTAATTTCAGCAAAACAATTACCAACAAATTTCAAAACTTGTAAAAATCTATATAACATAATTTGAGTTAAATGATTCACTGATTTGTAACTTCATTTCATTCAAAACATTTACCAACTTATTAAAAAAATGCATTCCCAGTAATGCTACAGTTCTAGTAGCCATCTAAAGGTTGGATACATACCATATGACCAATTCTATGTTGAAACTTAGGCACAAGTTCTTTGTCCTGTCGGGAAAGAATGTCTTGACTATGAGCAATCACACTACTTGATGGGAACCATCTTTGAGTGTTCCACCAGTAAGTGAGCCAAGGGATGTAGTGAGAAATGCGATATACCCATCGGTCTTGTGGTTTTAGTTGGTAAAAGGCTTGGTTAGTTAAGTTTGCAGGAAGACCAGGCCACCAGTAGTTGATAGCCGGGGCAATGAGCACTGCACCTGCCAGCCTGTCAACATTTGGAAGAAATATTGAAGAAAAGGGTCATGAGGGGTTGACAGGTGACAAAAAATCTCACCCCAATAGCATACATAGGCAAGCATGCACATGCAAACATGCCAAAAAAAATGAACAAAAATTTGATGAATCAAAACCAACATGGAGCCAAACTTGAGGGATCAAATATTGTATTAACCCAATTTATTTTGTGCTTTTACATGACATCAGAATAACATAGAATCAAATTTGAACACACCTGTGAGGTATATACTTAAGGCAGTTCCAAGTAATCTGTCCTCCCATCGAGAAACCAATGACATAAAACTTGGACCCTAATCCCAACTGGTCAGCTAACTCTTCTATATCTAAGGCCAGGCTTTTTGAAGTTCGATTTGGATCAGGGTCACTTTCTCCATAACCAGGTCTGTCAAAAGAAACAATATAGACCCCCATCTCTTCAATAATTTTCTGGGAAAAAAACAACATTGATAAATATTAGAGTGCTACAAAGGCAACATACTCATACTGTAAGATAAATACTTGCCTGTGATAAGATTTCGGCAACAACAGCATCATGCCTGCATGTGTCAAAACCATGAACAAAGATAATCTTATGATTGGCTGCACCCTTCGGAAGACCATACTCACGGTATGCCAAATGCCTTCCATCTCTAAGTTTGATTCTCGGAGCTGTTATAGGCGGTCCATTAGGAGAGCCACATGTTTTGTGGGGAGGAGGCTGAATAGCCTGAAAAGCCCATGCAAGGAAACCGATAAACAGCACTGCTATAGCCGCCTTAAGCATTCCTGAGAGATTGTGGTGTTAGAATTTAGAAGCAGAAAATAGCATCTAACAGTAAAAATAAATCCTGTCCAATAAGTTCCAAGTTTCTACCTATGATAACCCAAAATGAAAAAAACATTAGGTGATAGACTCCCACAAATCCTACGACATGCTAAATAGCCATAGGAAAAAGTGTAACAGAATGCATAGAGAAACCATGATCCCAAATGAGATGGGATACAATGGAAGCAGTCAGGTCCAATAAATTTCTAACCTTCCCAATTCTTGTAAAATGGAAGACAACTCACCTTATGTACTTAAAACCATCAATCAAGCCCAGTGCATGCAAACACAGAAACATAAACTAGTCACCACCAATAAATAAAAACAATGAAAGTTTTGATCATCCATTCTTTGTCCAAAAAGATTCCAATATATTGGTATTCAGCAATGGTTTCAAAAGTTGTCTATATATCTAAAACTACAACTGACAGCATGAGTTCAAAAGTTGACTAACACTATATACCAATTATATACAATCAGAGGAACTAAAATATAAGGTAGAACCTTGAAACAGATAATCATAGCAGTCAAAAGGAGGAAACTGAGAAGCAAAATGAGAAGAAGAGAGGGAAAAGCTAAGTGACCAGAGGGAAGCAGAGAAGACGGGCTTTTGGTGGGCCTTCTGGTATGAGCCCGGGCTGATGAGGCTGATATTTTTCTGCTAACTCCGGCGGCCATATTCTGCCACTGCTACACAGACCAAGAGTAAGCTAAAGTTTCGCAGATTTATCCGAAAATCTAGCTCTGACCACTAAGTGTTGTGTTGTGTTGTGTTTGCCTTTGTGCATGAAGAGAAGTCTTCTCTAGACAATAGTCAGTGAAGGGTCCACAGTAACTGACTTCCTGTAACGTGTCGTTCGGTGTAAAAAGCTTTGTTTTTTTATGATTTAGCTTAGAAAAATAATTAGAAGAAAATTAGTGGGGTCTCACCATTGTTACATCATTTTACAACAACCTCATTTCAAGTATCATCAGTGCTATATAAATATGAGAATTCAAAGTTTGGTGGCAATTTTCAATCATGGAGGAGGAGATCATTGACTAAATTACTAGCAAACTCATGCATCCATAGACCTATAGGTTATGTCATATATTTTTCTCTTTTGATTAAATGATAGTTACATGTTGTTTTATTAAATGATGGTTTCGTGTTGTTCCTAGTGCTATATTCCTAGTAAGATAAGCATATGTATGAAATAAATATAAAATTTTAATGTAAATTAAAATTAAACATATTTAAGAGCTCTTTTTCTATAAAAATATATTCGATAGTAGCGCTGATGCAACATTTTTCTTTTTTCTTTTCTAGGTCAAATAATTGTTTTCTCAAATACCAAATTATAATGAGTTCATTCATTCAAGAGCATGATTTAATTCACACCTTTAAAAAATAAAGGGTATGTATAGACAAGAGCGAGTTTTTTTTTATCTTTTTTATGATAAAGAGTATTTTTTTTATTTTTTGTACATGTCTTTGTTTGTTTTCAACATTTTCTAAGTGAGTTATTTAAGTCATCTGGCTTTTCAAAAACTACTCCAGTTCACGATTAAAGAACCTCAACTTTCATATACTGAGGAAACACTATAAGATAATAAGAATGTCGTTACATATAAATATTCCCGGATAAGGAAATTTAAGGTAAACATTTCAGCTTCTGGCTGATCATCTCTCAAACCAGCTGGCACGAAAATTGTCAATTGGTCATACAGTACAGAGCTTAAAAACGATTAAAAGATCTCGAAATCTCTATAATAGACACGAAATACACTGGAACATGATCCAATATAGGTATAGTCTAGGGGAGCTATAGCCTACTTCCCCCGAAGCAGTGACTTAATAATTTATTTTTTTGGACAATTGGCAAGCTTTCGCTTGATTTTTTATTCGACTTGCTAGCTAGGAGAGCACACAGTTGCAGTTCCTCAAGATACCAAGATCTAGGGAGTCACGATGACCCGTTCTTGCCAAGCAGTGACTCAATAATAATAGTGTCGCTTATACCATCAGCATAGGGGAACATATGGCCAGCACCAGGAAGCTCATGATAGTGAATCCAAGGAAGCTTCTGTGCAATGTATCGTTGCAGGGTTGCAGGCACCAGTACATCTTCATCTCCTTGCCATATATGGACAGACCCTTCATTTTTCTGAAATGGGTATTCTAGATCCAAGGGACTAAATTCCCATGTCCCAAATCCAATATTCATGTCGCGATGGATGGATTCGTACTCTCCCTGCTGCCTTACTTGTGCCTGTGCCAAACAAAGCAACATTATAAATATCTATTGAGGAGAGGTTGAGTGATGCCAATATTTCTAGAGTAAAGAAATCTTGCTACATTTCCTAAAGCAAGATTGAGTTGAAGCTTAAACAACCAAAAGAAAAATCAAAAGCAAGTTACAAATATAATGAGGTTAGATCAAAAAGGCAGCTCCCACTAGTCAACCATATCCTGGGTGAACAGTGTCAGATGGTGAAACCAATAAGGGGCATGACCAAGCATTACCCAAAACACCTAATTGCCGATTTCAATTTAGTGTTCATCATATTAATGAGAAAGTACTTTCTCATCGCTTTCTAATATATCCAAAATTTTATATGGATGGTAAAGATTTAAAAATTTAAATTTCATAGATAAAATTAATTTTTAACTAATGATAGTTATAACATTTACTTCATTTTTTATTTTGTTCTATCAAAATAAAAATTTATCAAAAATATTAGTTTTTTTATAGGAATTTGGACCATTGAAATAATTTTGGATAACATAGATCATGATGACAAGTTCATTGCTCATCTTTGTGATGAGCATAAAATGTGAACCCGTAATTGCTAGTCCATCTTGGTTTAAAACTCCAACATCTATTCTATCAAAAAAAAAAATAACTCCAACATCTAACACAGGTGTCAATCTTGAATTTTGAAACACAACTATCACTACAAAGAATGCATTAAATTAAAAAATATTAGGGAGTCCGTAGAGGGAAAGGGAAGAAAAGATTGAGTTACATGACTCACTGATTTGTTACTTCATTCCATCCAAAAGAATTACCAACTTATAAAAAAAATGCATTCACAATATAGGTACAGTTCTAGTAGCCATCTAAAGGATGGATACATACCACATAACCCGTTCTATGTTGTAACTTAGGCATGAGTTCTTTGTCCTGTCGGGAATAAATATCTTGACTATCAGCAATCACACTACTTGATGGGAACCATGTTTGAGTGTTCCACCAGTATGTGAGCCCAGGGATGTAGTGAGAAACGCGAAATGCCCATTGGTCTTGTGGTTTTAGTTGGTAAAAGGCTTCCTTAGTTAAGTTTGCAGGAAGACTAGACCACCAGTAGTTGATAGCCGGGGCAAGGAGCACTGCACCTGCCAGCCTGTCTACATTTGAAGAAATTATTAAAGAAAAGTTCATGAGGGGTTGGCAGGTGACAAAAATCTCACCCCCAGTAGCATACATAGGCAATCGTGCAGATGCCAACATGCCAAAAAATTAACAAAATTTCAGTAAAACGAAATAGAAAAAATTATTTTGGTTTAATACAGTCCTTGGTCATTGAAGTTTGTCATCATTTTAGTCTTGGTCCCTCAAGTTTCAAACAAGAGGTTTTGGTTCTAGGATAAAAATAATCCAGGTTTTTGTTAACCTATAGAGACCAATGTTTTAAGCAAAATAAAACTTGAGAGACCAAAATCTCAAGTTGAAATTTGATGAATCAAAACCAACATGGAGCCAAACTTGAGGGATCAAATATTGTATTAACCCAATTTATTTTGTGCTTTTACATGACATCAGAATAACATAGAATCAAATTTGAACACACCTGTGAGGTATATACTTAAGGCAGTTCCAAGTAATCTGTCCTCCCATCGAGAAACCAATGACATAAAACTTGGACCCTAATCCCAACTGGTCAGCTAACTCTTCTATATCTAAGGCCAGGCTTTTTGAAGTTCGATTTGGATCAGGGTCACTTTCTCCATAACCAGGTCTGTCAAAAGAAACAATATAGACCCCCATCTCTTCAATAATTTTCTGGGAAAAAACCAACATTGATAAATATTAGAGTGCTACAAAGGCAACATACTCAAACTGTAAGATAAACATTTACCGGTGATAAATTTTCGGCAATAGCTGCATCATGCCTGCATGAGTCAAAAGCATGAGCATAGACAATCTTATGATTGGCTGCACCTTTTGGGATACCATCCTCACGGTATGCCAAATGTCTTCCATCTCTAAGTTTGATTCTTGGTGCTGTCACAGGTGGTCCATTAGGAGAGCCACATGTTTTGGGAGGAGGAGGTCGAATAGCTTGAAAAGCCCATGCAAGAAATCCGATAAATAGCACTGCTATAGTCCCCTTAAGCACTCCTGAGAGATTGTGATGTCAGAATTTAGAAGTAGAAAATAGCATTCAAAAGTAAAGATGACAATGTTAGAGATATTAGGACTAGGACTAAGTTAAAAAGGTTGATATGGTAAGTGTTTGTTAGTGACTTTAGTCTTATATTAAGGGTCCTAATCTTATGGTAAAAAGTGTGATTGTAGTCTACACCAAACATAAGGGAGAGTTAATTTGGTCTCTAATCTCAAGACTCTAGAGTTAGATCCATCCTGTCAAAAAAATCCTGTCAAATTAGGGATGGTCATTCTAAATCCAAGTGGAATAGAATGTTTGTGTGGACAATGTTATTAAGATTCTTCCTTGCTCATCTTATTTTTCCTCTCTTCAATTTTCCTAACAACCTGTGCAATAAGTTCCAAGTGGTTACCATATAAGCTACAATAATAGAAACAGGAGGTGATGGAGTCCAATAAAGCGTAGGATATGCTACAGTGATACAGGAAAAGGAGTTACAAAATTTCATAGATAATATATGATCCCCTATGGGATGGGATACACTGGAATTAGCCAGATCCAATATGTTTCTAAACTCCCTAGTACTTATAGTAAAATGGAAAACATACCATCAATCAAGCCCGGTGCTTACAAAAACGGAAACTTTGACAAGTTATCACCAATAAAGAAAACAATTTAAGTTGTGCTCATCCATTTGTTGTCCAAACAAAAAGATTCCATTACTAGTATCCAGCTATGTTTCAAAAACATACTGGACTTAAAGGCTTCCTTTTGGGGGATTAACATAAATACTTCTCTCATCAAACTCATGTGGGGGCAAGCAAAAAATTCAACTTCCACTACAAGCAGGATAAATATTAAGCTTCCAAGAAAGAAAGCCATAGAAAAGCCAGATTCAAGTGTATAAATATCCTAACTTTTTTAAACGAAAAAAAAATATCCTAACTTTAGACAGTTCACAGTTATTTATGTATACGCTAATCATACAATGAGAGGAACTAACTATAAATAATAGGGACCTGAAGGAAGCAGAGAAGAGGTGGTTTTGTTGGGCCTTCGGGTATAAGCCCTGGCTGATGCGGCAGATATTTTTCTGCTCACTGGAGCCGCCATATTTTGCAACAAGTGAAGTTTGGGAGATTGATCTCAGAAGATGTAAACAACTGAATCTATGTTGTTGTGGGCCACCCTCCTATGTTGGATGTCATGGGTGGGGTCCACAACAACTAAATCTAGATTCTCCCGTATGCCCATGCGCTCCTGTTCCTGTATACATGGCCCCATTCCCTTTTTTTTTTTTTTTCTAAAATTTTAGGAGGGTTTGTGCTCAACCCAATCTAAGGGCAGGGCACCTAACTCATGATTCACTGGGGTCTGTCCCTGTGGGCTCTGGAGCATGACAAACAAGCCCTTTATGTCTGTCTACACAGGTAGGTTACTCCCAGCTTCACTTAACTACGGAGATGCCTCCCCAAGCGCCGCGATGGAAACACAACAAAGTATCACTCCCCAGGATCGAACTCGCGACGTGGTGGTCAACCCTACGCTCATTGTTCAATCCTTCGTCACTAAACCCACTAACAATGGGTTCCCCCATTCCCATTTGCCAACCGTTCTCTCTCCTCATTGCATATCCTGTCCGTCCCACACAGCATCAGGCCCTGGCTTGGCACATCAAATGATAAAATTGTCCCATCTTCTCAGCTGTCCTGTTTTTTCTTTATAAAACATATAAGTTTGTTTTAACTAGTTTGAAAATTCCAAATATTTTTTTTATCAAAGAAAAAATTTCCAAATATTTTTTTTATCAAAGAAAAAATTTCCAAATATTTTACTCCCTACTAAAAGGACAACTCAGGCACCCAAACTTGTAAAAGGATAACCAAGAATTAATACCTGAATTGAGATTATGAAATATTGTACAATGACTCATGTGTCCTTCTCCTTATTATACTCTTACTTCCTTCTCCACCCACACCCCATTAAGTTACATTGAAGTCCCAACGAACTTGGTAATATTAAATGACTTATCATTGAGTTATCAATACTAGTATGTTGAGTTGTTAATGTAACTCTTGAAAAATTTAGTTATCATTAACAACTCAAGGGTTCAGTATTGACAATCGAATAACAAAAAATTTCATATAACTACTTATGTCCCATGGGATTTTAATGTAATTTTATGATTCTTTATGATTTGGATGTGATTAATACCTTCTAAGGGGTTTAGTTGTGATTATCCTTATTTTTTATAAAAAAATACACACACATATATAAACACACATAAGAGAGCTGATGGGAACTGTTTTTAGATGCCGCAAAATAAAATTTCTCAATACCGGACCATTGATTATCTGAATTGCTGAATCCAAATTACTCCCTCTGGTCCTAAATATAAGACCTAATTGACTTTTTTGAAAAATCATAAAAAAAAGTAAAATAAGTTAATTATAAATTGATTCATCTAATTTTTTCCCTTAAACTAGGTTATTTTACTTATAAACTAATGGATAATCTAAAAATATATCAAATATGTCATCATTTAATAGACTATTTTGCAACTTTAACCTCTCCAAAAAAAAGTTATCTAGGTCCTATATTTAGGACCGGAGGTAGTATTAATTTCTATACTTATATTTTGATTTAATAAGAAGTTCAATTGAAATAAAAAAGAAGTTCAATTTAGCAATTCACAGTTTTTTGAAACTCTTTGATAAATATATGTGATTATTTAATTACAGTATTATTTTATGAATTGACAAGTTTAATATATCAATTCATAATTTATAATTATTCACTAACTATAGAACTTTTGAGATAAAGTTGTCTTCAAAGGGGAAAATTTAAACCGGAGCCAAAAAAACCGTTGTTTTGTTGTTACTTTTTTAGTTTTTTATTTAAGGAGGAAACAATAAACAGTACCAAAAAATACAAGGCCCAGCCTTATACAAAAAAAAATACGAGGCCCAGCCAAGGCTGAGAGATAAAACAAAAGAAAAACCGGAGTCCATGTCCATAAGTGAATACTACTGAATGACTTCAGGCAAAAAAAAAAATACTACCAAATGACTTGATAACTTGATGCCACGGCTAACTTGGTGCCACGGCCCTGGGTTATAGCACTGGCCAATAAGATGTTTAGCTAAAGCATTTTAGTAATGTGATTTTTAATTAATTTGATCTAATCAAATTAGATAATATCTACTATTTAGAATCAGAGAGAGTAATATATAATATAATTACATATAATATATATTAATGGTTTGTGAGTGGTTAATTACTTAATTCAATTCCCTTGATATTTGTAGAAAAATTAAAGTCAACTTGAACTTATATTTACGGTTAGACATTGCAATTACCAACCTACATATATATAGCTCCGATTAGGCGCCCAAAGCAAAAGCATTGTTAGGAGAAAATCAAGTAATAAATATTCAGAGACCCGTTTTTATCCTAGATTGCATCTTCCTTTTACCTAACAACTCAATTCATCCGTTAATTTTTATACCTCGCTCCAAGCTTCAATTTCCCTTACCTCCCCCTATTGTCCTCTCCTTCTTCTACGTTCCAACCCTAACCAGTCACCGCAGTCTTATGTCTGCCGAGAATTGGGTCCAGATGCAATTACGCACACATTTACACCAGCCATGATAAATTCACATACGTATCATAGGGACGTTGCGATTCATGGGTTTGTTTTTTCAAGTAAGAAACTATGTATAACATTAATTTCTCTTTAATATTTTTTAAAAAATAATGTGTGTATAAATAGTACTCCGATCCCTCCATTCCTAAATATAAGATCACTTTAGCAAATTTGGAGAGATTAAGGAAGACATTCCAATGAGCTAATACATGAAATTTTTAAATTACCCTCCACCTAAGTTTTAAAAATTAAATATCGCCTTTTTTAAAGCACTCTTTTTTGAGTGAAGGGAGTATAGGAGTAATTTGGGGAAAACTTGAGTCAAATTAGAAAGTGATCTTATATTTAAGAACAAGTTCCCCTCCCTAAAGTGATATTATATTTAGGAACGGGGGAGTATAACATTTTCAACCTTAAATCCTGTTACCTTTATCTTTAAAGTGATTAATATTCCAACTTCAACCCTATTTATATTTTACTTTAAAAGGGGGCAAATTCCATTCAAGTCCCAAAAAATCATATAGAAATCATTGGCAATTGAAATATATATGTTTAACAAATGAAAAGATTATTAATATGACTCTTTGTTATTAAATTTCTTGTGTCATATGGTTATAAATATAAGACCTAATTGAAAAGGTAAGTTTGATCATAAATATGACACCTCTTTCTAATTTTCCCCCAAAACATCCCTATAAATGCTCATCTATAACAAACAAGTAACAAAGTGGAGTACAGTGGGGATAAAGGTAGATGATAAGGGTGCATTGATAATTTCATATGATTTTAATTAACATAACTAGCATTTTTAATCTAATTAAATTAGGAAGGTCTTATATTTAGGACGAGAGGGAGTACTTAGAACTTTAGTGAAATTGTCCCTTTAAAAAATTACAATCGATGAATCACGAATCAATTTGCATAGACATATTTAATATGATGAATGTCAATTAGTCTAAAGAAGATGTGATACAATAATTAAGTTAGAAATACAATCCATTTGGTTTGCTTGTGTGTTATAAAATTATTTCTGCCGCGTATCGTTCAATCAGCAATACGTGTCGGTATGTGGCTGGGTCAGATTTGATGAGATCGCATCAAGTGCCAAAAAAACCTAAGAAATAAAATGAAAACAGGCCGCACCAACGGAAGCAATGCGAGCGCAGCTAGGCTTTTCCTACAATTCCAAAGCTCATACTAGGCTTTAGGAGATGAAGTTTCTATATGAACTTCCTTAACTTAGGAAGAACCTGTTAATGGCCGCCAGAATAGGAAATTAGTGCTTTCAGACCAGTAAAATTTAGAATCATGTCTCTTCATTCATATCGTGGCCTTTGGATATTAATACACATATACATAAATTAAAACTTTTTGAAGTCCATTGTTTTATACAATGCAAATTCTATATAAAAGTGATGATGACTGTGCCAAGTGCAACTTATACCCCCAGCGGGACATATTCCATTATTAATGGAACCATATATGCCACTGATCGATCGTTAGTGATGTTATATTAAATGTTAATAAAAAACAGCCCTCTTACAAGATGATAAAATGCGCATATGCAGACGCGTGTCGATCAACATAAAGAATAAAAACAGAAGGAGTATATGTTAAAATTTCGTACTAATGAAGCAGCTTCCAGTTTAAGAAAATCGTACTTGTTCTGTTTCTAAACTTGGAATTGTTTGAATCCTTGAATCTGTTTTTATTCTGAAATGACAGTACCCACTAACAAAAACCCTCATTTAGCTCATAGTCATAGCCAGCCTTAAGCATTGGTGGTGGAGTTTCTTTATGCTCTGAGCCGTTCCACAGGAATCTCCCAAAAAATTAAAAGAAGACGAGAGAAGAATCACACGTCCCGAAACAGCAATATCCATATGTTGTGCATGTAATTAAGGAAGGTTCTTCACGCAAGTCGTAAAAGCTTTCTTTTCAAAACTTAGGATATAGTCTCACTTTATGTTGATAATCTGCCTTTGAAATGTGTTTTGTGAAGAAGCTAGAATTGTCAGAGATTTCTCCTGCTTTTGATAGGTCAATAAAACTGCCGACATGTGCCAACTTGCATGGAAAGGACCCACAAATAATAGGATTACTTCACATTATGCTTTCTAATATATAAAAGGAGGTGGGGTTTTGAAAGAAACACTTCGTTGATGAGAAATTAATTGATTAGTTGTACAGCCAACAAGAACCGATTCGGAGAGACCCATTAGGAGGGTTTTTTTGGCAAATCATAGCCAGTATAATACTATTATATGATTTCCCCCGAAATCCCACATCTGAATTACTCGTTGAAAACTTGAAATGATACGCCAAAAAACCTGATAATAATGCACAATACTTTTAGTGCTTCCTGGGAAGCTTGTTAAACATTTTAGTATTTGTTGTCTTGACTTTTTTCTAGAGGGGTCATTTGACCCAGCCCCACCATTGCACAAGTACATACTCCGCGTGTTTCTAAATATATGATTTATTGGGGGAGGTGAAACTTACTCATAAGCATAAGCATAAGATCTTTTCTAATTTTTCTCTAAATCATTCTTATTAACAAGAAATAATATTTCATATACTTCACCCCACCATTGCACAAGTACTTACTCCGCCCGTTCCCAAGGGGCATGACTTGAATTGTCCATCAAAGGCAAATTAGCATTAATTTGATTTATTATTGCATATTAGAGTGTGACATATCAGTTGAAAGAGGTATTACAAATGAATAACAAGAAAGAGAGTGAGAATATGAATAAAGGTAGATATTCAGGGCACTTTAACAATATCATATGATTTTAACCAACTTAACTAGCTAATTTCCTTAAAAGATCAAAATTAGATTATTATGCCTTATATTTATGAATGAAGAAAAAGATTAACTGTTTAGAGTTTATAAAAGCTCTATGTATTTTTTATATTCTTTTGTCTATTTGTTTTCATTACTAAATTGTATACATACTAATATAATAATTGTCAGTTGTTCAATCAAACATAACATAAATCAAGCTTTTTCAAAAAAAAATTCCAGCCACGTAATATTGAGCTGTAAAAAGTTAAGTTATTTTTATATTCTTATAATCTATAAATCAATTCCAATGCATTTCATATAGATCAATTAAAACTATTTATAATATGCTCCTATTCAGTGTCTACTATGCAACATGCGAACAAAGACAACATCACATAATAAATAAATGGAGGGTAGATGAATTTATAAATTTATCATAAAAAAATTTAAAAACAATTAACGAGAAATATATAAATCGAACCAACTGAAACATTATCATTTTGTCCTTTAAATAAGATCATAGGAGTATTTAATTTATTAATGAAAATTTATATGCTTATCGTATTTTCATATGTAAATCAGATATTAACCAAGATATATAAGGGATTGATGACGATGCATGTTGCTTAGGGCAAAAAGAAAAAAAAATGCGTGTTTACTTTTTAAACACTATAAATATGGAGTTCACTCTCTCATTTCTCGGCAGGGAAAATCACAGTGAGGCCTGGAGGTGTATTTAGTGTAATAGTTTCCACTTTCAGTAGCTACTAGCTAGCTCATACATCTATCCTCACAGTAGTCTTGGAATTAATGGCAAGAATGCCCACAGAACCACTTATTGTAGGGAGGGTTATAGGAGACGTTATTGATAGTTTCAATCCATGGCCAAATGTGAAGTTGACTGTCACTTACAACAACACCAAGCAGGTCTTTAATGGCCACGAACTATTCCCTTCCACTGTCACTCACAAACCTAAGGTTGAGATTTCCGGTGCTGACATGAGGTCCTTCTTCACACTGGTACATAATTTTCCCCCCTCATCTTCTCTTTCAAGCAAAACAACCCTTCCAAATCTGCTTCACTTTGTATAGCTCTTTCCCGTATTATTTTACTTAATCAATAGCCTCTTGTATAATAATAGAATGCTATTTATAATATGCATACAGGTTATGACAGACCCGGATGTTCCAGGGCCTAGTGATCCTTATCTCAGAGAGCATTTACACTGGTATATCAAATTAAATTAACACTCCCTCCTCTCTCTAATAAAACAAATTGTATATCAAACTAAATTGACACCCCCTCTCTATAAAAAATTATTTTTTTCTTTAATAATGTCCAAATTATTAACTTAAGTTGCCATTTTTTATACCTCTAGACAGCCTAGATAGATTGATGACATAAAATAAATGATAAACATATATATTCATATGCATAATTATATTATGTCTGATGATTAATTCTTAATATGTGTGCGTGTGTGTATTGCAAACGTTAAATATAAAGAACATACATCTGGAAAAAAACCTTCTGGTTTCTGACCATTTTAGTACTTGAAGTAAAAACCAAAGTGAGATAGAGCCGGAGGCAGACAGCGAAGAAAACATGTTTTTGACAAGGTACAAATCAAATAAATTTTTGAGAACTATCTAACAGTCAAAATCTTCCTTGGTGGAAATTGTGTGTGTGTTTTTTCAGGATGGTAACTGACATCCCAGGCTCAACAGATGCTACATTTGGTAATACCCGGCCCGTTCTCTACCTCATTAATTATAAATTGATCTGAATTATTCGGAGAGTACGATTATTAATAATGTATAATTTTAGTGGTCGATAAATGTGTATGTGTATGTACCTGGCAGGGAAAGAGATGGTGAGCTATGAAATGCCAAGGCCTAACATAGGAATCCACAGGTTCGTGTTTGTGATATTCAAGCAGAAGAGAAGGCAGTGTGTGACTCCTCCTTCCTCCAGAGATCACTTCAACACTCGCAACTTCGCCTCTGAAAATGAGCTTGGCCTTCCCGTCGCTGCCGTCTACTTCAATTGCCAGCGAGAAACCGCCGCCAGAAGACGCTAGCTGATGAATATTATAATCACTTCATCAGTATCTCTACTAATTAATTAACTAGCAGCTTGTGATAATAAATAATAATCCTAATGTGTGGAATAAAGTTATTGTCTTTTATACTGTCCTGTGAGGTTGTGAGGTGGGGGGATATATATGAGGTGGTTTCAACATATGAGATTGAGAAACGTGGCAGGAACTATCATTTCTTGTTGGACTCTACTATGTACTCATATCCTTCACTTTCCATCAAACCGATGTACTGTATATCTGTATTCATGTAGATGCATATTACCTTGTGGGTATATAAGGTGATCTCATAGAAATAAGAGGCGTCTTTTACTTTAGTAGTGTCTCACCTTTAGGGTTCTATTTCTCATTCCTATATATACACGTGCGTAAGTGTTACTCTCAATCTGATTCCAGTTGTTTAGACATCAAAATTATGACATTGTAGCAATAGCATGAGATCCCACACTCATATAATTAAATACTCACTATTTAGTTTTTAAGCTCTCTTTCAAAGGTGAGATTGGTCATTATTGTTCATATCTAATATTAGTACATGAGGATGGAGAGAAGCGTATCGTGTATGAAGCTTGCCCGATGTTTAGATATTATAGATAACAATGAAAAAACAGTGAGGTACAAATGATAAAAGAGAAGGTGACCAGTAACTTCTGATCATGAAAGTACAATTAACCCAGTGATTGAAGATGATTAACGTTTCAGCCGCTCACTCTTGAGATTGGCTATTTTGGAGCTCAACATCCTCAGAAATTTAAAACGCTTTACGAGGGGAAACGCCCTAATCAGGAGATAATAAGTCTGATCTGGCCATAAATAAACCTTCTTATTGTATAATTAATTGACTTGAGTCTAGATTTGGGCATTTAACCTGTTAGGCTTAAATCTAGATAGATCTGAAATAGACCAAGCTCTTGTCATTGAAAAATATTGACAATGTTAAAGATAAATTATATTAACGGCAATGGCCAGTATATGATACTGTTTTATTCTTTGTTGACCAATTATATATTACTTTCGATCCTAAATATAAGACCTAATTGACTTTTCTTTGGAGAGATTAAGGTTGCGAAATAAGTTATTAAATGATGACATATTTGATGTATTTTTAGATTATCCATTAGTTTATAGGTAAAATAAACTAGTCTAAGGGAAAAAATTAGGTAAATCAATTTATAATTAACTTATTTTGCTTTTTTAGGATTTTTCAAAAAAGTCAACTAGGTCTTATATTTAGGAGCGGAGTGAGTATATGATTCAATAAAAATTCGGAACATTTAATCAATATATATATTGAATGTCTAAACCTACCAATCAAAACTGAGTACCAAGATGAGATTTAAGTGTGAATAAACTCATCAACATTAACCCAACTACACCTACACACACACAATTGAATGAACTCTTATGTCGCAGGCTCTTCCTTTCCAAGCTAAACAGGAAGGAAGGGAATTTAAATAACCAATGACCGAGGATGTTTTCGGTAGGGCTGCATAAAAGCTCGGTGGTCCGTTTGATCCGCCACGACCCGACCCAGTCATATACGAAAAATGGTCCGTCACGATGTGGCCCGGAACCAACCCTATTAGAACATGACTGACCTGACCATCAGGTAGGACAAGACCAGGGCATATGCTCCATGACCGATCGGGCGGCCCGGCCCGATTATTTATTAATGTTTTATATTATTTTTATTATTTATTAATATTTTTTATAAAAAAAATGTTTCTATTATAATACCTTCAATTCCTATATGGTTAATGTTTATTAATATCTCTAGAGTAAGTTATCAGGTTATGTTAACAATTGTATTTGCATTTTATTAATCTTCAGTTAACCATCTTAATTTAAAAGTCACTCAACTATCTCTTTAATTTTTCATTTAGAGTAGTTGGTGCTATATTCAAAGTGATTTTATTTTGGTCTAGAGCTATATTCAAAGTGATCACTAACTCCTTTTTGTAGTAGCTATATGTGACTCATTATATTTATCATTGCATTTATGCTTCTTAATTGTTATTGATGAATGATGATCAAATTTTTCTTTTGTTATTTCTAAAATTGGGGTTGAGTTTCTCTCATTTTGTTCTTAGCATGACCATCATGGTCCGTCATGTGGCCCTGCGGTCATGTCCTGCTCGATCTTGGTGTCGGGCCAAACAGGACATGACCGGGTCTCGGACCAAAAATTTTAGCCGACAATTATTTAGGACATGACCAGAGCATATAGTTGGCCCAGTCATGTCCGTCATTTATGTAGCCCTAGTTTTCGGGATGAGATTCTCTCAGAATTCCTCCCCCTCAGAATCCCTCATTATCACTTCTTTACACCATTGGATGAAAGATCCAATGGCTCAAATTTAATATTTTTATAAAATAATATAGTTAAAATTTTAAAGAAACTGTATTACTCCCTCCGGTCCTAAATATAAGACCTAGTTGGCTTTTTTGAAAAATCCTAAAAAAATAAAATAAGTTAATTATAAATTGATTTACCTAATGTTTTCCCCTAAACTAGTTTATTTTACTTATAAACTAATGATAATCTAAAAATATATCAAATATATCATGATTTAATAGACTATTTTGCAACCTTAACCTCTCCAAAAAAAGTCAGGTAGTATAATATAAATTAATTTTTAGCATAAAAAATTTCAACTATCTAGACCTACTTCATTTCAACAAAAGATCTATAAGAGATACAAACTTATCCAATTAACTGTACAGTTAACTGGATAAGTCTGTATCTCTTATAGATTTTCTGTTGAAATGAAGTATGTTTAGATAGTTGAAATTTTTTATGTTAAAAAGTTTTCAAAAATAAAAAAATTAAAAATTCTTCATTTATTTTATATTATAATACAATTTTTTTTGTTTTTAATGGTACAAGACTACAAGTGGCAAATTATAAGTGTTAGATGAATTTAAATGGACAAAATGAGAGCATAGGGAGTGATTATGAGGGATTCTGGGGGTGGGATTATGAGAGAATCCCGACCCGGATGTTTTCATATTGACTTTAGGCTGTCTGAGATCGACACGTATATTGTTGCTGCAGAGCTGCAATAATGACATTGGTCATATATACGGTCATGACCTCCAATTTCAGCGCATACATGTCAGATGGTGTTTCCTTAAGCTTCACGGCTACGATGTGTATTACACGTATTTATCATATCAGTTACTGTAGGATATACTCCTTCGTTCTTAAATATAAAATCACTTTGACTAATTTAGAGAGATTAAGGAAGGTTTTCCAATAAATTAGGATTACATGATTTTCCCAAAATACCTCTCACTTAAATTTAAAAGATTGAGGGAGTAATTTACTTGTAAAATGAGTATAGGGGTAATTTGGGTAAAACTTAAGAAAAAATAGAAAGTGATCTTATATTTAGGAACTTATCCACATTCTCAAATTGATCTTATATTTAGGAATGGAGGGAGTAGTAAAATTTCATATGACCATATATCATCATTTCCATTTGTCACAAGACTTATAGCCATTGGTGTGATTACGGCCCTATAAATTACATTATTTTTTTCCTTTTGCATTAGGAAGTTCGATTCGATTCTGTCTTAATTCTCTTGGCTGAAAAAAATTCTGTCTTATTCTTCTGCCAAAAGCGAAGTGATTGGTACTCGCACGTCAAATGCGTTTTTGTCTTTGCATTTTCTTGTGCGACACCACACCACTACACAAATTATTCGAGCCACACCAATTTGATTTAGGTCCGCCCAAGAAAAAGGAGATAAAAAAAAAAATAAGTTAATGATGGATTAGAGGATGTTTGATGAGCCTTTGAGATTTTCATGATTAAAAGCGATATTTTAAAAAATATAAAGACCAACATTTTTAACAATGATTGTACATTTTATAATAAATTCAATATTTCCCGTCAGTATCAATTATGAAGAACAAAAGCACGTGGGAGAGTATTCCTCATCTATCCCACACACACATATAAGGACCATTTTTGTAAACTTTTTTTGTTAATTGCTTCCCCCCGGTGTCCCACACCCTTTGGGTGCAGACTAATCCGGAGTCGCCAGCCAAGATTCCCATAAACAGGGTGACTGACTTCCCGGGGGTTCGAACTTGACACATTTGGGCTAAATGGCGGGATCCACACCTTTGGGATCCTCTTCAAACCATCAAGCTACGCCCCCCGGACCCATTTTTGTAAACTTTTTAAATTGAAGAAGTTAAATAAATCACTTGGTTCTATATGTGTCATTGCTATACTATATTATTTTAAATAATCTTTTTAATTTTTTTATCAGAAATAATCTTTTTAACATTAGAATATATAGTTTACAAGTAAAAAAATTTTTTAACAACAATAATGTCTTGTCTTAACTAGACGGGGTCGGCTATTCAAATATAAGAAATACGTAATAAAATGTATATATCAAATAAATTCCCACACAAACTAATGAGCGCTCTCGTCTAACCTATAGTTTATAGGGGGTTTAGAGAAAAACAAGGAAAGCTAAGAAATCTGGACCTTAAGATCTGATTAGTGTGATTCAAATTTGATTTTTTTTTCTTTAAGTTTATATTTTTATAAAAAAATTTAATGCATATAAAATCTAAATCTAAAATATAGATGGTATCTAAACTATCGTTTTTAATTTTTTAAAAAGGATTGCCATAAAAATTATCCACTTTAAAACAACCAGGTCTAAATTATCCAGTCAAATTTAAAATGTCCATATTTGATTAGCTCTCCCTACTAATTAATACTGTGTGCTAGATAGCATAGAATAGTTTATTGCGTCAAAAATGTGTGTCTGAAACATGAAAACAATCAAAAAACTATACTATTGGCAAAATAAAAACAAAACAACTGTACAATCCTTTTCTTTTTATGAGTTCAACTGAAAACTTCACTAGAAGCATGTACAAGGGACAAGCTAACCATATAAGCTTAGTCTTGAAACAAGACAACAGAAATTACAAAACAAAAATAATTTTAAAATTGAGAAAATATCAAAATACCCCCTTCCAACTCTTAATATAATAGTTTGAGAATTTGATATTGATGGTAGATATATGGGATATATTTCTAATTTTTTTTAATTGCCCATATTATGTTCCTCAACAATAATATGCAAACAAAAGTGGGGGAAGAAGTTGAATAGGGTAAGTAAGATATTCTTGTTAAAATATATGCCATATAATCATATTTTCTATCTAAGTAAGATCTGTAATATAATCAAACTTAATAAATTCGCGGGCATTTGACATCCGAGGGTAAGAAATATGGTTGGTGAGTTATTTTCAGGGGTTTTAAAATGTCAATAAAAATGTAGTTACAATGTAAGCGACATGTTAGAAAAAAGCATCTGCCATCTATCATAGCTTCACTGGAAAAGGTATCCTTACTGCCTTAGTATATTCTCCTTCCAAAGTATATTCTCCCTTGTATATCGTTTATTTCTGTATATATTGATTATTTTACTTAATTCTCTCTAAACAGTTAGCGCGGGCTAATTCTGATTATAATAATTACCTGGGAATCAATTTAAATTGAATTTAAATTGTGAAAATTGAATGACAATTAACTCTTGCATCTGTTTGAAACAAATCAATTTTAAAAGGAAAAAACTTACCTCAAGTACTTGACCTCAATTACATCCATTAAGTCAATGAGAATTAGACACATGTCCAACTAACCCACATTACTTTCTCCTTCTTTTCTCTCTCCTCCATGTGTTAGTTGTGTATGGGGTTAGTTGGACGTGTGTCAAATTCTTATTGGGTAATGGATGTAATTAAGGTCAAGTACTTGAGGTAAGTTTTTTCCATTTTAAAAATACAATCAAATCAAAACCGTCTAAGAAATTAAATATCACTGGATGATATTTGAAATAATTTAATAAATTTAAAATACTCACTGGATGAATTTTAACAAATTTGATAAAGTTGTTTTCCACTGTGCAGCTCTAACGTTGCAACAGAATTTCATTTCCAAAAAGAAAAATCAAATTGTATCGTTCTATTAGTTATCATATTCATCGGATGGCAGAAATTCGTCGAGGCCCAAGATCAAGAGTAACGAAATTTTAATCCACTTTTGCCAAACTTGAACCTTGAACAGCTTGTCTGAGGCTTTTATTAATAAAAGCACTCCTATAAGTTTATGATTTCTTCAAATTAAAATGAACCTTGAACAGTATTTATAAGTTAACGTTTATATTTTGTACCAACGTAAAAGTTGAAATTTCCAGAAGAATTCTCAGCGGCACCTAACTTTGAAATGTGGATCATCCAAGGCACAATAGAATGATGTGCTTCTCTTGTTCAAAACCGCTCATAGACTTTGGTAAAAAAAACACTCACAGACCTGAATTTCCAAACCGAGGAAGGGAAATAAAACTGGTAAATTACTATTACTAAATTAAATCAAGTCTCATGGTATAGTCTGTATCGGTGTGTATTTGATTGAGAGGTATACCTAAACTCTTGCAGTGTTTTGTGACCTCAGTTCCCTTGCCCAACAGAGCAGAGAAACGTTGACTATAATAATTAATAACACAACAAAATAAAAAAAGATGGAGGCTTTTTCACTAGTTGCTAAGTGGCATACATAACATTGTTTAGTGACATATGAAGATCAATTATGCTGAATCACGAAGGGTGGTTGTGCTTGCACTCTTTGATTAAGAAGTTCAAAAGCTCCCAAGAATGGCAACCCAAGATATTCCTCCAGTGACACAGGCTCCAATGACACATCTTGAAGAACTTCAGTTGTCCCTGCCACACATGCTGAACTACAAGCCGGTACAGCAACAGAGATATCAGAAATAGGAAGCAAACAATTGGCAAGAAGTGCATTTCCAGTGGAAGTGTGGTAGCTTTCCCAATATTGAGGTGGTGGCATGGCATTTACCGCCTCCAGATCAATCTCAAATAGATCATCGTCCTCCTCCATGTCTATCTCTTGGAAGGCCTTGGTGTGCAAAGCAGAATCTTCAAATGATGTAGTCATGGTTTGTCCTATGCAGTTAACAAGAAGAGCCATGCGTGTTTATGCCTATATATATGTCTATGGTGATGGTGGTAAGTAGAACGCTCTCCAACAAATCTACAAAAAGTGGGAAGGTTTTTCAATGCAGCGACTCCCCTTAGCTGCTCCACCAAATTTTATTTGTAGCTCCAATTTGCCTTTTCATCCGTAATGACAATTTTTTAAATGGGTAAGTACCACTTAAGCAGATATTTCCAAGGCATACCACCTATTTACCACCTAGTTTGTAACAGTCAATAACAATAAAGGGAAACAAATAAACATTTCAAAATTGAGAAGTAGGGATGATTATAGGAAGCAGTTGATTCACATTTACCAAAATCATAACATGAAGTCAGTTGGAAAGCTACCTACCCCAACAGATAGAACAGGCTTCGAATATAAAAAACCATAAAGTCAATCGCATGAGTCGTGACTTTTCTTTCTAAAAAAAGAACAGGTATGCTGATACCTTTGAATAATTAATAATATATAGTAGGCTTAGGTTTGTGCTGCAACACCAACTAACGATCTTGCAAATAATGTACTGTGCTATAAGGTTGCCATTACTCAAGAAAAGATATGTAAATCAATAATTACAAGACTTGTAATTCCACAGATAAGGCATAAATTAAATCTAGAGGGGAACCTTTCAGCAGTGTCCTTTTCTTGAAGAGGTACAACTTTAATAGCAACCAAAGACCAAAAACCTTCAGAGCCAGTCACCAGCTATTTTCTTGGCCCCTAGTCCGCGAAAGTCGATGTTTCAAGAAGACAAACACCGTTCTTCCAGAAGCAACTAAAATCCTTCTCAGCAAAGATCTGTTCTTTTTAGTATTGACATGAGCGCTTCACACACCTCACCACAAATCCTATAACTTTATATTAATATATAATTGTACGTGTTAAAAGCCCTCAACATGAAAACTTGTGCTTGAGGAGAATATGATTATTTCTAGTTCGCACTAAGTTATAGATAAATATACCATGTAAATACTTCACATCCATTATCAAGAGGCGAAAAAGGTTTATGTAGCAGAGGCATACAATCTTAAATTATTTAGACTCTCGATGGATTCCACCATGGACTGTGGGCAAGTGCCACCATGGTGAACAAAAGATGTCAATACAGCAAGCTTCATTAGGCTTTGCATGAACCAGTGATAGATAACCAATAAGATTATAGATTTAAGAGCAGCTATGGTAAATTATTTGCATAAAAATTTCCACAAAAAGGGCTGCAGCTTAACATAAGTTTAATCCAAAATTGATAGAGTATATATCAATATTTAACATTTCCTTGCTCAGGCAACAAAGGAGGAAAAGATAACAGCAGGGAAGAAGTATCAATTATGTAAACCAGGCATGCATGAAACATGATCATAATCACCCATAATACTTTCCTTTCCGTTTTTTTCTGTTTCACATTAAGAATCAAATTTATACTTGCTTTAAGTTACAAATAAAGGAGAGCTTAATGAAAAACAGTTCAAGCTACATGGTAGTCAACAAAAACAATCATTTCAGCAAATCTCCTTGCAACTGCAGTCCCTTAGAGCAGCAGTACATGTTCAGAAATGAAAAGCACAAACCACAACGTTCAAAATTAAACCAGTTCTAAGCTCCTAGAAGAGATATTTTTGTGGGGGTGGGGTATGTTTAAGAAACAGAAATTTCATTCACCAGATGAAAACTCAGGTAGTCTGAGAAAGCTTGACTACAAATTCTCAATTTGCAGTTCCATATCTTGTTATGAGATAAGAAATTCTGCATCATAAGAGTTTATTGATCACCACGCAAAATCAGGTATGGCCAGAACGAACAAAAGAGTGGTTGAAGCAAAACGTTATCTTTCCCCTCTAAGTAGAGATAATAATGTCAATCACATAACAAAGCAAAAGAATTTGATGGTAAACTCCTCGAGACCTCAACCCAGGAATAAGTATTCAATAAAGTATACTGACAAAAATGAGTTTGTCGCATACTCTTTCACCCATCTTAACTCCCTCTTCTCTTCTCTTACATAGTCCCACACAGGGAAGATATAGCTCTCAATTATCATACACAAAATCAAATTCGGCATGTTGTCCCCAGATTAAGTCTACTTTCTAAGCCACAAAGTATGAAATATGAAACCTTCAGGAATCAATAAACCAACAACCATAAATAGCACATTTCACTCTGAAGACGGGAGCTTCAAAGACCTATAATAACCAGCTAAGTATACTTTTAAGGACACCGATTTCTTATTTAAGTTGGCAGCCTCCCAAATGATAGGAGATTTAGTGTGATCTTCATATTATGGGAACTCCAATCATTCTAACGAGCCATTTAAGCTCAAAGAATATCTCAAATGTTATGTCTACGTATATATCATATGATAAATTTTAATTCTATCATATGAGATTGTTTACCTGCGCAACGCACGGGAGGTTTTGCTCGTTGCGAATAATAAAAAATTGAGTTGGCTCAGCTGGTTTATGTGCAGCAAAGCTTCAGAAAAGTGATCTCAACAGAAACAGAATTCTACATGACATGAACAATTCCATAGAACAATTCTGCAACCAAAGCAACGCACAACAAAAATTTCTCATTACAGAAATATTTCCATTCTCTACATCTCAACTTTCCATCACATTACATTATACTAGTATGACTATAACATGAATCAGAATGGCCAAAAAGCTACAAACCTGCCCACTAAATCAAACACTCACAGCCATTCAAAACTCCATTGCAAAATCACATCTAAAATACAACCAGCAATGAAAAGAGTGTGTAAATCAAGAAACAAGCATAAGCCACAAGGCCACGATGTTGATCGCCACCATCAGCAAGCGAAACAATAAGGCCAGTAGAAGACCTCGTTGCCCATAACACAAACACCAAAGCAAAACCAAACCTCAATATCCCACTGTACGGCAAAAAAAGAGACACAGCCGATAATATCACTATAGGCAACATACAATAGCCAACCACACTCGTACACGTGTGCACATTTAAATTCCCAGATCGCCCAGCCAACATATTAAACACCACATATAAAAATATAGAGGAGACCACAATCCAACCCAAAATGACACCAAATTGAATCTTTCCACCAAGTAGCTGAAACAGGCAAAACGACATGTAAAGAAGAATGGGCCCTGATAGATCTGAATCCCTGTGAACAACGTAATTTACACGATAGGGATTCAGTATTGTTTTGATTTTCTTCCAGATTTGATCGGGGTGGATGCCTAGCTCGTCGAGCAAGGGTTCTTCTTCGTCGAAATTGGCGGAGGCGCCGAAGGCGGCGGAGGGAGGGCCGTAGATGGGGCCGGAGGAGGCGGTTGGGGCGGTGGGGCCCATGTCGAAGGACATGAAGGGAATGCCGGAGTTGGATGGGCGAGGAGGCTGAAACGGCGCCGTTGGGAGGCGTCTTTGGGGCATGGTGGATCCGCCGGCGGCGGTGGGGTTCCCGGCGGAGGGGAAAACCACAGGCGGCACCGGGAAATCTCTGGCCATGGAATTGTTGTGTGATGGGATTAGGGTTTTGACTTTTGAAAATCTGAAGGCCGATATTTCGGTTTCTTGAAGGAAGCGAGATCAACGGGGAAGAGAAATAAATTTTGGCAGCGCAGGGTGTTTGTATTTTGTAATAGGTATAGCCGTATAGGTAGCAACACAAATTCAAATATGTAATAATCCCATTTTCTTTTTTTAGTGAAGCAGTAATTCAATTTCCTTACATAATGGTGATAAAACTAGTTTTATAGAGTTTTTTATTTTTGCTTTGACAAGAAAATAGAGTTTTTTTGGCGGAGTTTTGAATAGAGTTAAGTGAAAAAGATAAATAAGTCCTCTGAATATGTAAAAAGACAATTAAGAGGCCTAAATTTCCAAAAGGACAACTGAGGTCGCACTAAATTAATCACTGCAGCATTCCATATAACCACATGCATATTAACCACTACACCATCTATATTAACAACTAAAACATAGTAATTAAACACGATAGCATTTTCATTAACCACAACAATATACATGTGCACTAATGGGAATGTTGCAATGATTGATTTAATGTCCGCGATCTTTGTGGTACTTTTGGAAATATAGTCACCTTCTTTTATATATTCATGGTTTTTATTTGTCTTGTTCCCTAGAGTTAATACCACTTTTTTTGTTCATAATTTTTTCATTCAAATTATTGTTTGTCTTTTTTAATTTAGCTGAACAAATATTGTTTTAGTCAAATAACTTATATTCAATAATTTTATCACTTAACTTTTTGTGTTTATAATCATATGTTCCTCAACCTCAAATTAGATTTGGTGTTGGATTTTTCCCACAAAATTGGTATTGTGAGGTGTTAATTCTGTGTACCACTGATAACATTAAGTTGTTGGTGATAATGTCCCCTACATAAACCTTGGTTTTAATCTATTAACTTCAAAAATTTTGCAAAGTTTATAAATTTTGGTCTTAAATTATGATTTAGTGCTCCATGTGGACATGTTAATTTTACCTATAAGGCATGATAGCGTTAAGTTGCTGATGTTAAAGGGAGGGTTATCAATTATCACAGTCAACATTTGCCCTTGGAAAAAAGAACCATGAACATTTGCTATGTCTAATGCAATATTTAGGAATGGAAGGAGTGCAAAAATTATATACTCCTAAAAAGTAAAAAGCACCTAATTAAAATTTCAGGAGATAAACCTTTTGTTTGAAGTGAAAGGAGATAAACGTTGTTGTTTTGATGATACGAGATAAAACCAAATTACTGTATTAAGGTTTAGGAACAAAACAAAATGTCGAGGTGTTAGCGACACAAGTACATGTACATCTAAACATCTAACAAGACTGAAACTTTTGTTGCACATATGAACGACGAGCGAGGAAGCCCCTGGCAGAAGAAAGAGTGAGAAATAGAAAAAGAGTGGATCTTTGTGTGGCGATGGAAGGAGAAGGCATTTGGAAACCACTGTCACTCATAGCTTCCATGTGTATGGCCCTTCTCTACGTTGGGATTCTGTACGCCCCCACTTTCCTCCTCCGCCTGCCCCCACCTTCTTCCTTCAACACTTACATGATCCGACGCTTCATCTGCGCCATCATTTCCTCCTTCCTCTCCCTTCTCTTCTCCGCCTTCATCCTCCCTGTATCTTATCTATACTCTTTCCTTTTTCTTCTTATATTCCCGCACTAGACGTTTTCCCACTTCTCATGTAATAAATACCCTTTCGGGGATTACTTTGAATTAGTATGATCAAAGTGAAGTCTTTTGTTGCTTTTTTACTCCCATCAATGGCCTCTTGTCTCATTTTAGTACCTGCCTCTAATTATAACATCACTTTGACTTTTTCCCCACAAGTTACTCATGTAAAATTATTCACTTTAAATTGTTTAGAGCTATTTTACTTATAAGCTAACATATTATCTAATTATTTGTGTTATTTTTGCTATATGTTATAGTTTAGTGTTTCATTGCTCTAGCTTGCTTCCCTGGCTTACAAAAGAAAAAAAAAAAGTCAAAGTGATCTTGTATTTAGGATGGGAGGGAGTATATTATATGTGTGACAAAAAGGAAATGATAAATGGTTGGGGGATGTAAGAAAATCGATTGGTTACTTGAATAATTAGCTGATTGAGATTTGAGTTGTCCTGTACTTTTGATGTTGCTCTGCCTGTTTTAATTTAGGTTTGTGCCTTTCATGCAAGTATAGTAATCATTTTTCGGCTTTTGTTTTAATATGCGGCAGGTACGAGCCAGGGAAGCAGCTTATGTATTTGCTGTTTATGGTTTAAGAGGGGATCATATTGTGAGTTCTTTTTTCTTATCCTCAAACTAAATATGTTCCTGATTTATTTAGTGCCCAATATGTTGCTTCAGTTTTTGTTTTTTGGAGACACAGAATGGAAATAATGAACTTTCTTGCATGGTAATTCCAAGTTATACTGTTGTATGCTATGCAGATTGGAATACAGGGTCACTCACCTTTTCCTAAATTTGCTTGCTGAAATGCAATTTTCTGTCTGAAACAGTGGCAAGCAGTGACCACCCCTCTTTTTCTGACCTCTCTATTGTATGCTGGATCAATACTCCTGAAGTACATTATATTGGTTGATTCTTGGAGGCAATACAGAAGTTCTGGTGGATATATTTCATTTGATTTGTGCAAAAATGCCCTCCTGAGGTTTTTTGACTGTCTTTCTACCAATTTATCCAATGTTTTAGCTTGGCGAACTTGTATTGTGGTTAGTATCTTTAATTCATATTGATGTTTTGTCATTTACATCCCATTTAACTTCATTGATTTAACCAGAAAAGTGCAACTTTCTCATCTTGCTTACTTTTGTATGTCCTAGTGCAATTACTACTTGCTAATCTGTTTGTTATACCACACTTATAGCTGTCATTATGTACAAGTTTTAGCATACCATAAACTATACATGTGTGAAACTTCTGGCTGGATTGATAAGCCCATTATAAGAAAGATGATAAAAATTCCGATTTATTTTAGCCAGGGAATATTTATATTTTCTATCTTCCATTATTCCACACCAACTATTTAGCAGACGGTGAACTAATTTTTTTCTTGTTATGTTATTTTTCCTTCTTTGCATGTTTGTAGGCACTATGTTGTCGTTTTTACAGAGACAATCTATATACTCTGAATACAAGTTTGCATATATTTGAAGAGTTTTTTACCCATATAAATGCAATATGAGAAGTGTTAGTTATGATTTGTTGAACAGGCACCCATTACTGAGGAGTTGGTATTTAGAGCTTGTATGATACCTTTACTTCTCTGTGGAGGACTCAAAATATACAGTGTTATACTTCTGTGCCCTATATTCTTCAGCTTGGGTAAGTCGATAAATGTCCTATAGAGTATATGAAAAGATGTATATTTTTTGGAACACTTTATGAAGTAGTGTTTTATGTATGATGCTTAAGAAGTAGTGTGTTTTATGTATGATGCTTAAGAAGTAGTGTTTGGCATATAGCCTATGGCTTCCTTCTAACTTAAATTAGATCACATGGACAAGATTGAAGGTTCATCTCATATTTCATGTGAAGTTATAAGGCTATCTTTGTTGTTAGAATGCTAATATTGTATTGCAGGACAAATCACAGTAGGTTTGCGTTCACTGTCAAACACATATACACAACTCCATTATCATTGTCTTAGGTTGTTAAGCATGACTATAATCTTGAGTGTGATGAAAATTGTACATATCCTGGCGTGCTCTTGCCATTGCATATTGGCTAACTTACATCCTTTGAAAATACTTCCTTGGAGTCCTGCATTGGATGTAAAATAACAATTAAGGGGCAAATATTTTATTTCATTCAATTTCTTGGAGGTATTATTGAGAAGTTCTGTCGTGTAATTGTTCTACAGCACATTTAAATCATTTCATGGAGATTTACAGTAAGCAAAACTACAACATAATCAGGGCTTCCCAGATCATAGGTATGCCCAACTTTTCCTATATATCTTTGTTTTTTCAAGTGGTCCATTTCCCAAGGGTGATGTGTGCTTTTGTCCTATATATCTGTGCATTTAGTCTTGTTTGATGACAGCTTCACAATCCACGGTTATATCTGCAGGCCTCCAGCTTGGCTACACTGTTATCTTTGGATCATATGCTTCGTTTCTTTTTATTCGAACTGGTAGGTGATATCGAATCAATTGTTCTGTCAATATAATTGGCTATGTCATATGCTTCATCAGCCTCAGTATCCTGCAAAACTGCATAGCAGTGCACCTTGCCCTTGCACATTGACAGTATAATGCATGTTTAATCTTCAAATACAAGCAATATTTGAGATGATTACTCGTAACAGTTTGCTCCAGAATGTGGTGGTCAAGTTGTTGAGGCGAGGCATTGATCAATGTCAGTGCGGCAATGCCTCTCACACCATGAGAGGCTCTTTCTTCAACCTGGCTCTACTGCTTTAGTTTCTTTTGTTGCTTTTTTTACCCTTTTCCAAGTAAACATCATTGAATGCTTCGTGTGTTTTGAAGTAAAAGGAAAAGAGTTAGTTACAGTGTGTAACTTGAAATTTAAGGTAAGTCGTAGGAGGAAATTAAAAAGCTTCAATACGGGGTCTTAGAAGTTTCATCTGAGATCTATGAATAGGGTAAAATAGTTGTTCTTATTTTAAAATATGATTATGTAGGCTATTAGTTTGTATGGCTAGGCTAACAAACGCATAAAAACAATGCAAGAGACCACAGACACATGCATTTTGACTTGTACAGTTACCTAGCTAACTTTATGCTATGAGACTTGGCAATGACTTCATTTATGAGTTATATTAATGAATATTGTGCTTGAGTTATGTTTTTGGTGACTTAATTAGTTCATTCAACAATTATGTTTGGATGATTAATTATATATCAGATCTTATTCAGTATTCACATATATCAGTTATATATCTATATAGTACATAGTGTATTTTCTTGTATATATAGCATGTTTTCTTCTTGCTTGAATGCCTTGTCTTACTTAAACTTCTTAGAGGCATCTTTTTCCTTTAAATACCTCGCTCAAGAATATTGTTTTAAACTAAGGGTTAGTCCCTATTCTCTCTAAAAGGATAAATTCACTAGCAGAAAAATACCAGTATACAATGTGTTTGTTATTCATGGTATCATTTGCTTAACCGGTCATTCGAATTTTTTTTTTTTGGTCAATGTGGGGTGTATTAAATGTTTGAGTGGGTTCTCATAGCTTAAATCTATGATTGGCTCACTTATATGAAAAGATCAGCATAGTTAAATATGTTTGGTTGGCGTGGTTTGTCTTTTTGAGTTGTTTTTCAATGGTGTTTTGCAGGACATATTATTCCTCCAGTAGTTGCTCACATGTATTGCAATTTCATGGGATTGCCTGCAGTATTTTCACCAAGAAGTGGTATGTTAATTAAATTTTTTCTAGCGTAAGTTCAGAAGATGACTTTATTGTTTATATATGGTCTCCGTATACTTAACCACTTTACAGTTAACTTGTTCTTTTCTCTTCTTTGCTTCTTTTTTTTTTTAAAAAAAGTGTGATCCTTACTCCTTAGGAAGGAGCCACTCAATGACAAAAATGATTGTAGAAATTTGAATAGTGTTACCAAAGCTATTGTTAAATCTCAAATCTTGCTTTATAAAAGTTGGGCACCTGCTGTTTCATGGAGCCGTCAGAGGCTCAAAGTCTTGTGAAATTCTCAGAACTATGAAATTATATTAATGGTTTCTCAATATAGTTTCTTGTTCTTCCGGCTTATCCATTTGCGTCTTTTGTTTCAGGTTTGGTTATTGTAGCAGCGGTTATGGGATTATTGGCCTTCTTTTATCTTCTTTTTCCGGTGACCAGCCCTAATTTGTATAATGATAGGATAGATAATTGCAGTTGTTGGCATGGATATTGCTCTTGGGGGCAAGTAGTAGCCAAGTCTGAGCTATAAGAAAAAAAGCTCGAGTAGTAAAATTGAACCATAAATTATTGGGTTAAAGGTCATATTAGCCAACAAACAATTTCGAATGTATCAATTTGGCCAACAAACAATTTATGGTCTCAATTTGGCCAATGAACAAAATAAAAGTATCACATTGGCCAATGAGATTTAGGAGCAATATAATTCAGTTGTGAAAAGTCTATCTTGCCCCCTTTTAAACCAAAATACACATTCATCCTCAATACATCTTCTTCCCCAAATCACCCACCACCACCTCTGACCTCACCCAACCTCCTCACTCTCACTCCTCCACACCAAAGATCTCATCTTTATCTTCATTTTTTTCTCAGATTGCCCACTTCATCAATTGCATCTAACGCCCTCACCAGCCACACCACACGAGCCCTTCATTAATCACACACGTGACTGCTTCTCCTTCCTCTACCACTAATTCTTCAACCACCTTCCATGGCATCTTACACCACCAGATTTATAGACCCATTATGAGAAAAAAACAAAGTATACAATTGTGATTGCTGGATCTAACTTTGGTTGTGGGTCCTCTCGTGAGCATGCTCCCGTGTCTTTGGGACAATTTGAGTCTTATGCAAGAATATTTTTCAGGAATTCTGTGGCCACCACTGGGGAGGTTTATCCCTTGGAATCTGAGGTGAGGATATGTGAGGAGTGTAAAACTGGGGATGCTATAAATTACTGTGGAGTTATGGGAGAGTGGGTTGATTAATCATAGTTCTGGGAAAGAGTATAAGTTGGTTGCATTCTTGCTTATGCTAGCTAGAAAGACTATGGTGTGGAGGAGTGAGAGTGAGAGGTTGAGTGAGGTCAGAGGTGGTGGTGGGTGATTTGGGGAAGAAGATGTATTGAGGATGAATGTGTATTTTGGTTTAAAAGGGGGCAAGATAGACTTTTCACAACTGAATTATATTGCTCCTAAGTCTCATTGGCCAATGTGATACTTTTATTTTGTTCATTGGCCAAATTGAGACCATAAATTGTTTGTTGGCCAAATTGATACATTGGAAATTGTTTGTTGGCCAATATGACCTTTAACCCTAAATTATTTGAAATGAAATTTTTCTCAGGAAGATTGTGACAGCATTGATTCGGTTTTGCTCATGTTTATCTTTTGTTGAGTGGTTGTTAGTTTCTTCCTTTAGGCCCTTTTGCTTCCTACAGTGTTTTAGCTAATTGAAAGTTGCAACAAATAAAAAAAAATGTCTCTCTTGTTTGAATTTTGAATTTTTGATATTCTGTTTTTTCCGTAAGAAATAAATATTTGTGATTATTAGTGATGCTGTACAAAATATTGATAAATTCAAATTTTGTTACATTTCCCAATTACATATTTTCAGAAAGCTGACATTTCAAGTAACTCGATAGTGGATCAATTAGTATTAGTTTAGTACTGTTTTAAATTGATGCTTACTCATAACACTTAGAATCACATTTAAAATTCCAAAGGAGAAATTATCATATGAAATCATCTTACCCTAGAACTGTAAAACATCATTTATCTGTGCTCAGTTTCAGATATACTGTTCAGTCCAAAAAAATTAGATATTGTTGATATTGTGTGACATGTCATTATTTGTAGAGTTAAAAATGGTCAAAACCTAGTAATGTTCCTGAGACCCTTGTCATGTCCAACAGCGTGATATCATCTGGCAAAGCTCTTCTCTTTCGTTCTTCTTCTTCCCCCAGTCACTCCCTAACCTAATCCTAGAAATATCCTCATTGACTTCTTTTCCTGAATCTTCTTTCATGACGTCCTCTGATTAGATTCTCTCCTCAAGGCAGAATCTGTGACAACTAACAACTATTCTTGTCATCCTCTCATCACTCCTTTTAGCCCAAACTTTATTCAGGAAAAAAAAAATATTCTCATCACCTCACCTCACCTCAAATCTTGAATCAATATATACATCCAAGTTGCAGCCGATTTTTTTTTAATACTCCCTCCTGTCTTAAATATAGGACTTAGTTGACTTTTTTGAAAAATCTTAAAATAAAGCAAAATAAGTTAATTATATATTTATTTACCTAATTTTTTCTTTTACACTAGTTTATTTTACCTATAAGCTAATGAATAATTAAAAAGATATCAAATATGTCATGATTTAATAACCTATTTTGCAACATTAATCTCTCCAAAAAAAGTCAATTAAGTCTTATATTTAGGACCGGAGGTATATATAAACTAATACCTGATCACTCAAGTCGTGATATTTGAGGTTTCCCCTATTAACACAAGTATCTTCCAAGATTCTATACTCCTTTTGTCCATAAATATGATGTTAGTTAAATTATTTATTATTACGTGATACTATTAAATCAACCTAATCGTATATTTTATCCACTCTCCCTCTCTTATTTGTTTAATTATTGAAAAGTATTATAAAGTTAATTTGAGAAAAATTAGAAGGTGATCTTATATTTAAGGCGCAAAAGTGACCTTATATATATTTAAGGAGAGAGGGAGTACTATAGTAGATTTGCTTGACCAATATTTGTTGGTGCTTAACCAACTATGTGTTGACCTACTTCTCAAAAAAAAGAACGTATCTATTATGAAAACTTATTGGGCAATATGGGCCTCTATGACAATGAGTCTTGACGATTCGTCCTTTCACAATTTATGATAAGATCCATGAAAGTTGACAAAAAATTTTAAAAGATTTTATTCTTCGCTTAACTACAATCAGAACGCACTGATATCTCTGTCGATTGGATTCGGATCTGCCTAATTAAGATTGCATCATTAGCCGTGCTTAAGTATCTTCTTAATCCCGTGGTTGGACATAAACAGAAAGGATTGAGGTTCATTGAAACATTTGATAACTTGAGAAAATAAAATACCAGGTTCAGATTTGTATTGTCGCAATCACACACAGGGTAAAGGCAAAGTGAACTAAAAAGTAAAAACATGTAATAACAACTTTATATTCCTTTTTCCATCAAGATACCTAGATATACCAGAGTCATGGGTTGAAGGAAAATGTAACGACACATGAAAAAGAAAAGTAAACAGTAACCATACAGAGGATCCTGGATTATCCTATGAAACAGAAACTACAATTAACACTGTCCACTCTGGTCTTTTAACCCCCCAAAAAAGCAAAAGAGACCTAGTAAGAGGTGAGAGGTCATGTTACATCTTTCTCTCCAATCAGATTAGTTGCTAGAGGTGGAACCATTCTGGTGAGAAGTTGATCCAAGATTCAGGTCAAGGCCAGTAGTGTTTCCTTGGGAATTCCCCTTTGAGACCTTCTTTTTCAGCTCAGAAAGAAGTGCTTGATTCTCTTGATTAAGAATCTGAGCCTTCTTCCTCAGCCTCTCATTCTCTTTCATTATGTAGCAGTTCTGCAAGTACAGTTCTGAGTTCAACCTTTCCATCACTAGGCAACAGTTCTCTTAGGTACCCCTGAGCCCAAAAAAAAACACAGAATCTTTAGATAAATATAAATATAAATTAATCATCTCTCACAATGCATCATATGCGTGTGCATTTGGAAAAAAAAAAAGAGCCGTGAACTTTATAATAAAAATTAATGAAACTAAAAAGGAGCAGAACCGCCTTAATAACTGCTTGAAATAATTAAAGAGAGAAAAAAGAGGGATGGGGTTCTGCTTAATGGGTTGCTTTATGAAATAGAAATATCAGGAAGATACAATGATGACACTTAACCGAAGGGAGCCAATGAAAACAGGAAAAAGGCAGAGCAGGTGGAGGCCAGAACAGAACAATCGAGTCCATTGGACCACACTATCAAATTAATAGACCATATGGGTTTGTCTCTGATGCTAAAGGGAAATGATGCATAGGAGAAAATATCACTTGTCTAACCCTGCACTCACTTGAAAGATTGAAAAAAAAATGGTTTCTTTCGGCTGCAAGAAAAGGATAAAGGTTATGCATTATAGAGACAAGCTTCATAATAAGACCTCGTGGATGTTTCTATGGCTGTCTATTCAGAATTCCTACTGTTCCACGCACACCAGAGGCATCCATCCAAATTTATATTTATAATATATAAAAGGATGTGCTTCTAAAAGGCTATCTAAAGAAAAAATAAACATCGAATCCACATATGTTTATTAAACAATGGTGAAGGCCACTGTAGAGTTAGAGAAAGACAAAGAAACTATTCACATAGTATTTTTATAATCAAATAGAAAAGCAAAAACTGTTTGTTATATAATCCACAGTGATAAGATATTGGAAAAAAATAAAATGAAAAGGCAAGCATTAGAGAACAAGGTGGTGGACATGACTGCTAGATACCCAACTATGTGAAACCCTTTATTCGTGATTCCCACGCAAGAAAGTAGAAGAAGCCAGACAGATACACCACAATCTACAACGTTAAAAACACCAAGTATGTCTTTCTCTGTAAAAGTAAGCACAAAACATAAAATGGGAAAACAAATAGAGAGAGAGAGGTGGGGTCTCTCTGCCTTTCTCAACTGAATATATATAGGACTTTTCGAAAAGATGACCTTTTGATTTTTGAAGGAAGTAAAGAGGAAAATACCTTGGCAGAAGAGTTGGATCAGAATTAAGGAACAGAAGAGAGAGTAAAGAGCAGTGTAGTGTGGGGGAGAGAGTAAAAAGATGAAGGCAATTTATAGGAGAGGAAAAGGAGAAGAAGGAGAGGTAAAGAGTGAGAGTCTCACACAAAGGGTGAGGGGAGGGACGTGTTTCTTCTCTATCTGACACAACAATCATGCATGTGTAAGCAGAGAAGGCGGCCGGTTAAGAGCCTAAAAGATTTTATGTTTGGCTTCTATCATGATGGTTATGGCGTCATGTGAATGATGATGCTTCTTCTTCTAATAGGGAGGGGCAAAATGGGGATAAAATGAGGGTATTAATGTTATTATGGAGCTAGGTTCATGTAAAATGATGGTGGGCTAGGGGCGTCTCAAGATTCGCAATGATGGTTGGGATTGGGTCCAAAACCACCACCACCTTCACATATCACCATACCTCCCCTAATCAATTACACTTCTTTTGTTTTTTACTTACACACGATCCATTCTTCTTCTTCTGTTTTTAAGCCTCTTTAAAAACTCCCTTTCATGATGTAATTTTCATGTTTTTCCAACTGTTGCTAGTAATCATTCACTTGCCGTAATCTTGTTCAAAATGACGGTTTTCTATACATACATTCATCATACTTTCCACCTCTTGTGGGGGCAGGTAATTATCTGTATCCTATGCATCCACCTGTATTTGTCAATCTTTCTAAATATATGCACCAGTTATTGATTTTTATTGACATTTCCGTAACAAACCATATGTGAAAACAGATGGAAAGGTCAAAAAAGCCGAGAAAAAAGAGGGGGAGGGGGAGCTGGATGGGGGAATGGGGAGGTTTTTTAATTGGGTCAGTAATTGATTATATTTCCAAATAAATGAGCAAACAAGATGTGAGGATTGTGAGGCATGCCATTGATGGTATTTTGTTTGGACGTTATAATAATAAAGTGTAATAATAATTATGGAAGAAGCTAAGTCTGATAGATGAAGCAATCGTGTGAGTGGCGAATTTAGAATTCATGGGGGTTATGAGTGTTGTAACGTGAAATCTTTTATACGAAGGCCTTGGCCTTTACTATGCAATTTACATGCCGCTTTTTTATTTCGGTTTATGATCCAGTTTCATCTCCCAAATGTTAGCGCTGAGTATTTGATTCAAAAGGTTTTCGTAGAGTAATTTAGCTACAGAAGTATTTTAAGAAAATACATTAACCTAAATAGTTACAAAAATTAACATTAATCTAAAAAATAATGTCAATCCGATCCTCCGCGAGAAAATGACATGTTTTGGTTATTTCTTTATCAAATTTTATACATTGAGAAAATTGCATAGTGGTAACCCTTACTTATTTTACAAGGGGATCCATACCACTCCTATTTACGTGTGTTCGAATGTAGAACTTCCCCATAATCCTACGATTCTGCTATGGTGTGTCGTGTAGCACTACTCCAAGGTAAGGGTAATTAAATTTACTTAATATTATTGGAATATTTCGAAACGAAGAGATATGTATTGAAAAGTGAATCTCATAAATCAAAGAATTATATGAAGAGATATGCAATAAGTCATAATAATTGTGAAGTCATATGTATTGAATTCAACAAAACATATGTGAAAACAGTGAAAGGTTAGTTCTTTATATGAAAATGTTTAAGGAAAATTAACTCCGAAAGTCATATGTGTCATGTGGAAACTTACATTTTCATATAATTCAGAAATGATCGCATGGTTGCATGTTTTTATCTATGATTATGACATTTCTTTATTAAAATTACTTTTGAAATGATCCAAATATTTAGTTACGTTTTGTAGTGCGTTGTACACTTTACCTTTTATTTACATATAAGTTATAAAAGGATTCATCTCATTTATATTTAGTTCAAGGGGATTTTATTAATAGCATAAATATTTTAAAAAAAATTGAAGAAAAGTGTTTTGAAAAAGTCATGTGTGAATTTATATAAAGAGGAATATATGGAGTCATAATTTTAAAAGTCACCTCTTTTAAGTTCTTAAAGGCTCACATAAAAGAGTTTACCCCTATATGAAAAAATGTTCAAGGTGTTGAACTCTAAAAGTCATGTATCTTCAATTCCTACTTCCTAGATATGCAAGTGAAAAGGTATCTACTCATGTGATTCATGAATTATCAAAATTCTCTATTGTTGCATGTATATAATAATTAATTGCATTGCATAAAAAAAAAATCCATATATAGTTATGACTTTCTATGTAACAGCCGTTGTTTGAAGAAATGACTCGACAAGTGAGAGACTAATCCTCCGCTGATTTGTAGGCACCTCAAAGGGTGAGACAGCTGACCTGAGAGATTTAATGTTTCTCTATACCCAACGTCAGGGATCGAACCCCAGACAATTGGTTAAAGGTGAATGAGTCCTTACCACTCAACCACACACCCCAGGTTTATACCATTCCATTTTAACACAATATAAGACAACAATAGATTATCTAACCGCAAAATTTCAAGGGCAAAGCCATTGTGTTTGTATTTGAGTGCACCTGTAGATAAAAACTTATGCTATCGCTTTGTAGAGGTTATTGTTATCTTGAATTAAATGCTAAAAGTGTAATATATACTCAAGTGTCTATGAATATTCATTGTATCATACAGAACTAATAGAAATTGCAAGGTATTAGTGACGGAATTCCATCACTAATTTCGCCATTACTAATTTATTTACAGACGGAATTCTTGGTCTTGTCACTAAAGTTTTTGAATTTTTGTAAAATATATATGTCACCTAACGCCTCTCTCAACTGTCACATGTTGCCCTCATAAATTGTGTAGAGCTCTCCCATCCTGCTACACATTGAGCTCACAAACTATCTAAATTGTGGCTGATTGGAGATTAAAAACTTAACCCGTTTAATCAATTGTGATATAAAAATCATGTGATATACTTATAAAAAATTATATTTATAATATTTAAATGGCCACTAATACAATTATTTTTAATCTTATATATACTTAACATTATATTTTATATTTTGAAATATTTTTTTAATTGTTAATATAGGATTTATATATTAGAAAATATATTATTATAAAAATCTTTCATATTTACATATTTTAAATTTAGTATTTCAATATTATATTTATGGTAATCTTATTTTTGTGAAATGCTTAATATTTATAATATATTGTTTATTAATTAAATTATAAATATCTTTAAGATGAAATAAAATAACATTTTATTTTTAAAATAGTTAATAATTAGTAACAAAAAAATCGTCTAACAAATTACAAACAGAAATTCCAATAAAAATTCTTTACTAATTAGCCACGAAAAATTTTTCGTTGGTAAAGTTTTCACGGAATTTTCGTTAAAAGTTACAAATTCTTTTAGAAAAATTAGTCAATAATTAGTTTTTTTAGTAGAGGCTAATTAAGTCTAAAGAAAATGTTGATCGGGCCACATTGTACACTTCTCTCTTCTTTGTATTAATTATATATACCTCAAAAATCATGTCATAAGTATACCTTTATTTGCAATACCCACTACTCTACTACCACAATATCATCGGATAATGAAGTATACAACCAAAATTTTTATATAGTGACTTGGTTTGATTAGATTAACGTTATTAATTTCCTTAGTTAAAATCATATTACTAGGGAGTATCGGTAGGGATAATTTGTAAATATTTTGAAATATATTAGAATTAGAAAGATGTATTATGTTTATGACCAAGCTTTACCCATTCAAAATAGATCATATATTTAAGACCCAAGGGAAAAGTAAATTATGCATGTTAGTTTAAATTAATGTGTCTAGATTCCACCAAGAGAATGCATAAGTCATTTATCAAATGTTTTTTAAAAAATAGGATATATTCTGCCAATTTATATTTTATATTGATATGGCTGATGAGATTGATTAAGAGAAAATAAATAATTATATGGACTCAAATCTTATGAATCAATAATTATTAAGATAAAAATGTGGGAAGGCCTCTAATTTTGTTTGGGCAACCAAAAGAATGTAACACGCTAACTAATCTAAATCGACGATAAGTTAAATTTTATCTAGTCTAAGCTTAATAAAAAAAGTATTCCAATGTAAAATACAATATTTTCTCTCTTTCGTTAATACAGGTACAAAATCAAGCTAGGTTGTCCGTTTTATGAATGTCAACTAAGTATCTTAAGTAAATTGCTCCCGGTTGTTCAATCATTTGATAACCATAACCATACAAAATGTGGGAACATATAATTGGCCAAAAAAATGTGGGAACATATGTTTCTTTTAATATAAGCGTGACTGGAAATAAATACACCCACCAAAACAAAGGCCGTATATTCTGTAATTTGTACAGGTGGAGTTTTTTTATCACAAAATGGACGAACCTTCTCTTAATTCATAATTATTTTAAGAAACTCTTAAAAAGAAATGTTGTTGCCTTTTTTTACCAGGAAAAAAAATCAGTGTACCAAGTTGTAAAAAAATCAATGAGCATACTTGGGGCGAGAAGAAGTATTTGACAAGTAATTCATCTTTTCTTTTGATGATAAGTCTCAATTGACTCTTTATTAAAAATTAGAGAGATAAAAAATATACTTATGAATTGATTTTTATGAATTTTTATGAAACTAATTAATTTGATTTTATTAATTTCTCTAAAAAATCATTTAAATTTCATATTAAACAAGATAATTAGTAAATAGTTGTAACTTATAAGTAAACTAACAAAAAGTAAAGACTCTATCTGGTTCTAAATATAAGACACTTTTTATTTATTTTTAGTTAAAAAAGCAAATTTGATCACTAAATTATAACACTTGTCACATGTAATTAGAATATAAATCAGTTTATAAGTAGAATAAATTAGTTTTGAAGAAAAATATAGCTATAAAAGTGGGAGTGATTTATTATTTGAATTGTGAATTTTCGATGTACATGGAATTCAGGAGTGATATGTAAATATTGCGGAGCAAGATAAATGAGGCCGCAGCCCTTTGACAACTCGGAGACATCCCCCCAATTTGCCCTTTCACTTTAGCGCCTAAATTCAATATTGAGCCGCATTATCATTATTTAAGCTCTCACGTATACATTTAAGTTAGGGACCATTTTCTAATTTTTTTTAACTGAAAAGAATTTTTTGATCAATAATATTTATTTATTAATTTTTTCTACACAATTGATTACCGTTCTCACATGACTCTGTATTTTTTTGGAAAATTAATTTGAGGTCCCCCACAAGGGAGTTAATACTAGAAAAGTCCCAAAAGTTGAAAATATTAATGTAGGGTCCCAAGGGACCTCACATTAATATATTTGAAAAGTGAAAAGACAATTTTGCCCCTAACCTTAATAAAAAATTACCCCACCCCACCCCCTCCTCCTCCCTCACCCACCCCCACCCTCACCCCCCTGCCCCCACCCTCCTCCCTCCTCAGCTCGCCCCCCACCCCCTCCTCCCTCCACGCCCCCACCCCCACTCCTCCTCCCTCCACAGCTCGCGAGGAGGAGTCGGGGTGGGGGGCGTGGAGGGAGGAGGGGGTAGGGGGCGAGCTGAGGAGGGAGGAGGGTGGGGGGAGGAGGGGGGTGGGGGGCGAGCTGAGGAGGGAGGAGGGTGGGGGTGCGGGGGGCGGGTGAGGGAGGAGGGTGGGGGTGGGGGGCGAGCTGAGGAGGGAGGAGGGTGGGGGCTGAGGAGGGTGAGGGTGGGGGGGCTGAGGAGGGTGGGGGTGGGGGGCTGAGGAGGGAGGAGGGTGGGGGTGGGGGGCGAGCTGAGGAGGGAGGAGGGTGGGGGTGGGGGGTGAGGTAATTTTTTATTAAGGCTAGGAGCAAAATTGTCTTTTCACTTTTCAAATATATTAATGTGAGGTCCCTTGGGACCCTACATTAATATTTTCAACTTTTTGGACTTTTCTAGTATTAACTCCCTTGTGGGGGACCTCAAATTAATTTTCCCTATTTTTTTTATCCTTCAGAACCCCATTCACATGGGTGAAATTACATAAATTAAACCCTTCTGTTTAAATTCCCATGAAGTAGTTGAGTGTAATTCATCAGAGTATAGACATATACTCCCTCCGTTTCTAAATATAAGAGCACTTTGACTTTTTTAGAGAATCCTAAGAAACCAAAATATGTTAATTGAAAATTGATTTTCCCAAATTTTTCACTAAACTAGTTTATTTGACTTATGAACTTACATATGATCTAATAATATTTAAAATATGTTATGATTAAATTGTTCATTTTGCTTTCTTAGGATTCTCCAAAAAAGTCAAAATGCTCTTATATTTAGGAACGGAGGGAGTATCAGAAAAAAGGTGGCCAATAAAGGTTGCTCCAGTTGTTAAGAGGGTTTAACTTATAACTATGTGGTTCTGGTGGGCAATTGTAAGTACCTCTGTAAGCGCTCTTTGAGCCCTGAGGCCTGCCCTGATCCTGATGAGTTTCTGTAACCCAACTCACCTGAATTTTGTGTAATAAAATATATCAGAATAAAATATCCATTTATTAGATAAAAACACAATAACTTACATATCCAAAATAAAATGAAAGACTCTTAAAAACACATACTCAACAAACTCATACATAATTACTCGTCCAAAATAAAATAAGACACACAAACATCTAATAAAACCCGAGCTCAATAAAAATGTGGGTTAAGTGGCTTTATGAATACCCCTCATATGTGGTCAAGAAAAATGAATGAACCCTCTCTATCATCGTCGTCGTCATCTTCATCATCATCAAAATATGCATCAGCTCAGCGCCCCTCTCTATAATTACAATTATGCGGTGTAGTAATTACGAGCCACCCCTCCGATTCATTTTTTTTTTGGGTTACCAACCAACAAAAATTAATAATAACAAAAGGGGAGCAGGAGATGATTGCATACCTGTGGATTATCATTAAAAGTCAGGGGAGTTGTGGAGCAGATGATGGACCAATACACGTGACTCCTTTGACATTTCTCACTTCACCCCCTAACATATGAATCTGACCCTCATATTCAGGTAAGTGATCTATCCATTCATATTCAGGTAAGCGATCTATCCATTCAGCTCACGCTCTATTTGGTTTTCATTTAGACGAAATCGTGTCTATTTAATACTCCCTCCTGTCCCTAATGTAAGAGCCCAAAATTTGAATGGTTTTGGTCCCTAATGTAAGAGCTCACCCCATATTCTCTCCTCATTTAATGCATTTTTTCCTACTTTACCCCTAACTCTCTTTCATATTTATTAATGCTTATGCATTTCTCTCTCTTAAAAGTACTATAATAAATATGGGTAATTTTGGAAAAGAAACATTAACTCCAGACACTCAACTAACATTCACATGTTTTCTTGAGAAGCGTTTTTTTGACGGCTAGCTCTTACATTAGGGACCGGAGGGAGTACATCTTTTCAAAAAATCAAGATAGTTTTATCTAGATATCTTTAATAACTGTTGTATGAAGATAAACTAAGACTAAATCGAGCAACTTCAATGGAGAGACCTCTCATTTTCACTCAAGTCAGGCAACATTCAATTTTACTCTCTTAATTTATACATTTACCCTCTTTAATATTTGGATTAATTATGAAATAAAACTGCGATGTATAAACTTAAGAGTTTACACAAATACCATTTCATTGCCATATAAATTATTTTAGGTACAATTTCACCAATGAAATGATTCAGGGTATATGAAATAAGTAAGTTTTGAATGCTTGCTAACTATTGTCAACATGCTTTTAAAACTAACCAATATAACCAACACTACAAACCAGCTCTAAATGTCACAAAATAAAGGAATCACTTATGGTACTCAGCAAAACGCTAGGAAAAACGTGCTCGACATAAGATGCACTATCTCATTAAAATCAGAATTCATCCTAACCATCCAGCCAAAATTAATCCCCGTCTACCCTTTGTTCGTTTATTCTTTTTTGAACAAAAAAACTATCAACAATTTTCACAAAAATTTCCACCCACTTCCTCTTCTCTTCTCCATGGCTCGCCCGCCCTCACACATAGCTGTTCCTCATCCTTCATTGTTCTGCCCTTTCAAGGTCCCTTTTCATTTTTGATTTTGTCTTTTTTCTTTTTGGTGGTTGTCATTGCTTTGCTTGTAATGAGTTTTCCTCAATTTATTCTTAATTCTTGGTTTCTAAATTCCTAAATTTTAGAATTCTTTGTTATTAATTAATTGTTCTCAATTATTTTTTTCTTCCTAAAGATTGTCTTTTTCTTGAAGACTTTGGCTAGAATCTTAGACTTCCATTGCTAAATAAGGGTGTAGATCATTTTGATTGGATGGCTAAAATAAAATCTGATTTAATGACATGGTTGATGGTGCCGTTAATTATGCCGAACGCATTTTACCTAGCATTTTACTGAGTATTGTAAGTGGTTCCTTAAGTAAATTTGCTCTTACCCCAATACTTTACAGTCAAATTATATATTATCCTAAACTATTTTGTTAATACTTAATAGGGTTTCATCAACTGATAAGTACGCTTCCTACGACCTAAATGCGTATTTTTTTTCTCTTACGGAAATGAGAAATATGCATGCAATATGTTTAATATTAGGGGGAAAATGGGGGGAAATTTATGGAAGCAGCAGTTGCCGTAATCCCCAATCTAGGTAGGTTGGTTTCTGCTTTCAGTTTAATTTATTCGTGATATGTAAAAATTCATCACTAATTTCTCAATAAATCCAATTACTTGTATTACAAATAAATCGTAGTGTCATACAAAACTATTTTCAGGGGCTTTAACGGATTGTTTTACACATTTAAATGAGTCGAATGGTTAAAAAAGTTTAGGTGCTGAGCCAAGGTGGTTGATGAATGATGATGGTATGACCTCATCAGTATAGGAAGCCTTTTAACTTTTAAGTTTCACATTACCTGTCTTTAATGAGGTCATTTTTCATGATTTCGTATAATGAACACCGATTCCTCCCGTTGTTAATGATGAATTTCTGCACCATTATTAGAGATGATCGTGAACATAATTTCATTCTCTTTATCTTTTATCAGTAATTATTGTTATTTTATTTAAAATCCTGTACTCATTTTCAATTTATATTAATATGTAAATAAACTAGATTCAATTTTTTTGGACTGAATTTTATTTTATTTTTTTTTACTGAAACTAGATTCAAGGATAGTACTAATATATTATGTGACACATGTCAAAATTAAATAATAGTTTGCGTGGTTTCATTGATTTCCATAAAAAGGGTAATCAGGCCATATGTTATGTAAATACTACATATGACTTCTTGGAATCTGTGTGCTATACATAAATTTATAATAAATTCATTTTTTAAAAGAAAATTAAATTGTATGTAGCAGCTCATATCATGTGAAAGAAATCAATCATCACTCTATAAATAAAACAAAATACTCTCTCCAGTCCTAAATATAAAACCTAATTGATTTTTTTTAGGAAAATCTTAAAAAAGAAAAATAAGTTAATTAAAAATTGATTTACCTAATTTTTTCCCTTAGACTAGTTTATTTTACCTATAAACTAATGAATAATAAAAAATATATCAAATATGTCATATTGATAGCATATTTCGCAACCTTAATATCTAAAAAAATCAATTAAGTCTTATATTTAGGACCGGAGGTAGTACATGCTTTAAATTTACATATTTATGACAATTTCATGACTTTGGGTTTAGTCAAGGGGAGTTATACAAGTAGAGTTAAACTAACTCCCTCTCCCTCTACATTACCTATGTCGAAACAAATGAGAGATTAATTAATGTTAAGGCGCAAAATCTAAGTTATTCACTTATTTGTATAATGAATAATTCTTTTTATTGAGTGAAATGGGTGTGTATTGGGGGTCTTTGGAGGGGGACCACAGCGATGAAACCCAAGTACCTCTAATGGACTGAAGATGTTTTTCCCCTTATTGAAAATAAATTTTAAAAATCAGAGTTTTGTTATAAATATTTGATTATACGAAGTCTATACTTCCACAACTCTTAACATTATTTCCTTTTCTTCACAACTTCTCAAATGAATAGTCTTTAGTAGTTGTTATTGTCATAACTCAAATGTTATAATGTAGACACTTATGGGGATTGAATTCGTTATTTACTTTCTTATAACTTAGTTGAGCAGTTGAAGACCTTATAAATAAGAAGCTAAGCGACATTATACTACATATTGTGTCTTCAAAAAATGAATGAAAGCATCTCCTCGTTTCTCTCCAATTTTTTCTCCCAATTTTATTTCTTGTGTTACTTCTTCGGCATATCGTCTTCCTATTCTTCTTCTTTTTCTTCTCAATATTCTGTATTTTCCTTATTTTTATAACAAGTTTCTTTTTATTGTCTTTAAAATACGGCACTTCTCCAACAAAGAAAATAAGGACGCCACATTATGTTATTTGTTAACATCTTTATCTGCTAATGTTATATTGGATTATCATAAAATTGGAGGTGTAACTCATGTGAGTAACTCTCAAATGTGTTTTTTTTTTCAAAATTTTTTTATAGACTTGAATTCAGAACATCATGGAAAAATGGTCAAACTACTTTTAAATATCAGAAATAATAAATTAGTCCCCAAAAATTTCAAATTCCCATATCAAACTGCATGGTGATGAATTTGGAATTACCTAAAGAAAGGTAAGGAAAAGGTAGGAGTTGAACAAACTCTTCTCACAATACTGGTGAATGGGAAAACCCATCAAAAACCTTATTAATTGTAGACACTATATTATTTTTGCTAAATGGACGTAGATTTTGTTTACTATATTGTTACGTTGTTTTCGATATAATCATGAATATTTTACATATGAAAATATCTCATGGGTAGATTTTTTTTTTTGGGGGGGGGGGGGGTTTACATAACCAATAAGTTATTGCTAGCTTAAATTTAATCGAAGGCTATGAATAATATTGGTTATAGTAGAGCGGTGGTACGATACACATCTATATACTGATGCTAGAAAAATTATTTGCTTGTTCCCGAACTATTGACGGCAAAACATAATCCACCTGAAATGCGCGACTTAAATTGAAATGAAGATAAATATCAAAATAGGGAAAATGTTCTTCAAATAAAGTAGAAGATTGGCATGACGATGATATGATGGATTGAGTTAACTACAAATTTTTTCTTGTAAAAACAATACCTGACTATCAACAACCATCTAACCTGAAAAGAGGTTTAGGAAGAAAGTAGAAGATATGCTTCTGTATGATTAAAGTCCGTAACATGCATTGTCATTTATTTAAGATTATAATGATAGCTTCTTAAATAAAGTGATAACTTGTAAGGAGAGGGAAAGAATCATCTTCATCCTGCTTTATAATATCACGAGGCGTTTTTATACCTTGATCCGATCCGTCATCCACGGATATCCAATCTCGTTTCCAACACTAATCATATATATTTTATTTTATTTTTGTTTGACACAAGTCACAACTAATCTTATATTTTATTGTTCTCTCTAATCTTTAAAGGTAGAAGTTGAATAATTACTCCGTGTTTTATGAAAATTGATTAGGTTATTTATTTATAAAAAATGGTGTTAATTTTTTAAAAACATCTTTCTTTTTATGAATCTATTTTGGAAGCCTTTTAATCTGTACAACCAATAGAAAGAGTTAACAGAGAAACTACTAAAAAGAGAAAAGCTAAATTAAAAATTGTCGTTTAAAATCAAAGTAAGTTACATACTCTGCAGGCATGTATTTAAAGAGAAAAGATGTTATTATTTTGTTGCCACACCTTACTTCCAGAATTTAACTTCACATCACGGTTCTAAAAAGTGTTATTACCAGCAAGCACATCAGCACATTTGACTTCTTCCAAGAACATCGTAATGGTGCTAAAAGGAAATTGTTGTTGTTTTAGGATGCATACAAGGTGGCAAATATGCGTTTTAAATGCCACCGCGATTGGGAATTTCAACTCCCAACAGTACACATCCAATAATAATATTCATTCGAAGAAAAATTAGTAGCAGTTTGATTGCAGAACCCACTAAACAGTGGTTTTGTTCGTAATCTTATCAGCTTATAATCATTTCTATAGTTGACGATTTCCTCTCTCATGCTGGGCAGCTAATCCCTATCACTGCGTCTACTGGTTAGCATTCTGTACGCGGAGATATACATATATATTTTCTGGAGATATTTCGTAATCATTATTATCTGCGACCAAAATGTTCTATCTTATTGCAACAAATGTGACCGACACAAAACTTGAGGAACATGGGACAATGAAGGTAATTATTCCCTCCCTCTTAGTGTAAGAAAGTCTTGCATGTTTTATAATACACCATACTTTGTCTGAACCATTGATTTTTGCTGTATCTCTTAACTAACCATTTAATTTCATAACTAATTAACGACATAAACTCTTCCAAGTTTCAACATTTTAATAAAACACTATTGAAAATTTACAAAAAAATAATTTTCACTAACTTTATTACTTTTATGTAAAATTATTGTTAGGTGCTTACAATAAGGTTTGGAGGAAGCAGCGTGTAAAAGGCCTTGGATTTGGAAAATGAAACTGTACAGTAAACCCATTCAATTTGTCTACCATGAGGAGTAGGAATATTTGGCCCAAAAATAAAAGATCAGCCTTGTAAATACGGGATCAAGGCCCAATTAAATGCCAGTAAACTTTGCACTTCAAGACAACATTACTGTTTATACAGTATGACATGTTCCTAATATTATGGGCACCGTCCAACAATCCTCATTACTTAAAAACAGATTCTATAATTAAACATAAGTCCAAATCAACAATTCATACCGATAAATATTGCATCCATGTGTACCATGTATTTTTCAAATGAGGATGCGCATATACAAAAGTTACTAAACTTTGCAATTAGGCACAATAGAGAGACTTTTCAACCAGAGAGAGTCAGAGACAACAGCCTGATAGTCGTCATTCCTATGCCAAGTCCACCGTGCATGCGTTGCATTTGCCACATCCAATTCCCCATGTCCAAAGCTAGCCTCCCTGAACAGAGATATCTCTGGTTTTGGGTCAATATATCTGTCCAGTGTAAACCCACAAGTCAACTCAGCATCTTCATACATGTTACCCAATCATATCAAACACAATACTAGTTTTAATTAACATGTTGAAAAGATGGACTCACTTGGAAGCAAGGCCCTCTCGGTTTCCTCCATCCCCTATCGTGATATACACTGGACCACAATCATCACTCTTGTCCTTGTGCACTCGATTCTACAAAGTTACAGGTCATCATTAACAACATACAAGCAAATATAACATAAAAAAAATCACATGATGAAAAAACAAAAAGGAAGCGACCAAATGGGAAGGAAACAAAAAAATGGTACTTACAAAGCGCTCGTAGGCATGAACATGACCTGAAAAAACAACATCGACACGAGCCTTATACAACAAATCTTCCATGGCAGCCTTCATGCCAGTTGACTCAACCTCATCCTGGTGAGCAGTGTTAGAATTATACCAAGGAGCATGAACAAGCACCACAATCCAAGGCGTCTTAACCCTATCCACCTTATTCAAATCTTCCACAAGCCATTTATACTGAGCTGAATCGGAATCAAAATCAGTATAAGAACCTAGCATGATGACGTGGACACCAGCAACATCAAACGAATAGTACAAGTTAGAATCAGAGCCACTCTGTTCAAAGGGCATGCGCCACCTGGCATTATAAGCAGTAAAAGGTTGACTATGAAGAATAGGAATTTTCTCAATCTCATGGTTTCCTTGAGTGACCATCCAAGGACGAAGACTAGCCGAAGGCTCAACTAGACGACCGTACGAGTCCCAAAGATCTTGCTTAGTATCAGCATAAGACAAGTCACCAGGAAGAAGCAACATGTCATAGCCTGATTTTTCTATATGTTGTAGCGTTGACTGAGTCCACTCAGTTTGACCGAGGTCACCTATGACAGCGAATTTAATGGGAAATGAAGACGGAGGGGTTTTTAGGGAATAATATGGGGAAGAATCTGAGTCACTTAGACGGTAGTGGTAAATGGTGTTTGGATTAAGTGGGCCTATGACGACGTCGTGGATTTGGCCGGAGTGGTAAATCAAGTAGTCGTAGGAAGTAGTGGTGCCATTGGCTGAGGAAGTGTCGGCTTCTGGGGTTGGACCATAGTGGACTGTGGCTGGGGTTGACCCTTGTGTGATCCATGATATTCTCATGTTGTTTTGGCCCACTTGAGATATGTGCACCTGCATAGTAAGTTGATATACATGAATACAGAGGGTCCACACCATTTTAGCCCAGCTTTTTTTTTACTCCAAAGAGTATTACATTCATTCCCCAACACTAAAATACGTAATAGATTTAGAAATTTTAGAAAAAGCTGAATACTACTAATAAGTTTATTTCCCTGTATGTGTTATATTTAGAGGCTAAAATATTAGGGAAAATCACAATGAAGTTCCTCATAAGACAATTGATCACATTTAGAATGCAAAAAATGATGAACTTGAGTTGAGGTCCAGAGGACTTGGGTAATATTAAATGATTTATCATTTAATTTTAATTTAGTTGTCAATATCATCTCCTTGAGTTGTCATTTTTAAAAGCAGCATTTATAACTCAATGACAAGTTATTTAATGTCATATAATTCCCTTTAAAACTTCAATTCAATTTCATCATTCTTTGAGACCTAAATGTGATTAATTGGCTTACTAAAGACCTCAATGTCATTATCTCAAAATATTAACTAATATTTAACTTATTCAACTTCATCAACCTCTTCAAAAAAGTCATCTGAGTTCTACAATTTGAATTTGGAATGAAGGGAGTGTGGATTGAAGTAGTATTAAGCTACGAGCATAATCTCAAATTCTTAAAAATTATGATCAAACACATAAATTTATACAAGTTAACATGAAAAAAATAAATTTATTGTAGAGTGTAACACAAGCGAGTTTTGTGCATTAATATTGTAAGAGTCAACCTTAACTTTTGCACCGATAAATAATGTAATTTATTTCTTAACTGAAAAAATGTTTAAAAGTAGAATATGATTCAGTCATATAGCTGTAACTTGTACTTTTGTTTTAATAAGTATAGAGCATACAAATACAAACGAGTCAGCATTTGTATGATTTTTAAATAATGTGATCATACGCGTATATGTTTTTTTTTTGATCGAGATCATACACGTATATGTTGAGAGAAAGGATTGACGTAAACAAATTACTCTATTTCACTCTCAAAAAGACAACTATATTCAATCCATAGATTTTCAGTGGAAAAAAAATCTATACATTTAATGATTTTTTCCTGAAATCACACCATCCACGTGACTCACGAAAGCTTAAACAAAGACATCCATCAGTAAATAAAAGTAATTCGCGTGGCAGAAGTATGAAAACAGAGATGCTAGCTGTTCTGGAACAACAAAGTGAGTTTCCGGATTTGATACAGTGGAATCTAGGACTGGCATGCACACAGTTGGAGCCAGCTACCCGTGCACACGAAGACAACATTTTTTAATAGATTTCCCAGAACCCATGGATTCCCAAACACATAAAATTAGATGACCAAGACATTGGTTAACCCAACTTATTGGGCCCTGATCCTCTACCAAACCTACCAACCCAAACCGTAACTTTCTGGCTAAACAACAAGCACAGACACCCCATGAAACAGTACATATTCGGTTCATGAAAAAAGCCCACAAATTAAAAATAAAAATTCCATTTTCATGTTCAATGAATACCCGTGAGTTATGACTAAATGAAGAGATCATAAAAAGAACAAGAAAAAATTAAAAAAAGAAGAGGCAAAGTTAGGAGAGTGTGATGAGTGATGAGGAACCTGTTGAGGCATAGTATCAGAATCATCAGCGTCCACATGTGAGAAGAAGATTGTGCTGCGAGGAAGGGGACGACGGTACCCCAAAACGACGCCGAATAGTCCCATTGTTATCATCACCACCGCCCATCGTGCTTCCATTTTCTTAATTCGTCTTTTGTTGTCTACTTCGTAATCATCAACTCTCCTTCGGAGCTCTTATATAACACTTCCCCAAGATGTCAAAATCCTATTCTTTATTATTAATTAGGAGTATTTTATTTCTTTTTCTTTCTTTTATTGCTCCTCTGACAAATTTATTTACTTCCCTTCTTTGTCTTCTTATTCATACATAAAGATTATCGTTCTCGTGTGAACCACGGGTATTTGGAAGGTTCCTTGCTGCTAAAAAATAATCACTATTCGAGATTTGGAGGGATGTTAATTAATTAGAAATCGATTTAACATTTTCGATTCGTGAATACTCTCGGTACTTAGTCTATATCTATTTAATCAATTTATTCCTATATTAATGTACATAAATATAAAATCCTGACATTAATCCCCAATAAATTCCATGAAATCATGTACATGAGATGAGATATAAGCGTGTGGTTGACAAACTCACTATTGACAATCCAATTTTACCCTTGGTTTGTACGTCATCACTATCTAACCAAAATGTGTCATGAATCACTTAAAATTTTAGTTGTTGAAAACTCGGTAGAAACTCTTGTGTTTATATTGTGAATTCAGTTTTTATGTTTCAATCTTATAGAAAATTGCGTTAGCTTGCTACTAAATTCATTTTAATTGTTTTTAATTCATCAAATTCAATTAATTTATACATAAATTTCATAGAAATTTTTCTATCGAGGTTGATATAGTATGGATATTGATATATTTAAATATACTATCTACATTTAAAATATATTCAAGTCAAATTATTACTATTTTTTATATTTTTTATTTAATTATATACAAGAAACACGTGTTTATTAATAAATTAAACTCACTATTTTACCATTTGAGTCTACATCAATTGAGTTTAACTTCTTTCCATGGGTTTACCTAAACTCACGCTTAGCAGGCACTATCGTGACAATTGGAATGATGTGATTAGAGGATATCTTTCCTAAGAAAAATTGGTTCCATAAAACTTTTATGATATGTATCTTCTAGCACATAGCAAGGCATTGTTAATCCTTTGGATTATGGGCTGGCAGCACTTAATTAAAAAAAGCAACAACACTCGAATCTTCCCCAAACAAAGAAAGGAAAAATAATACTCCCTCCGTTCCTAAATATAGGACCTAGATGACTTTTTTGAAAAATCCTAAAAAAAGCAAAAAATAAGTTAATTATAAATTGATTTACCTAATTTTTTCTCTTAAACTAGTTTATTTTACCTATAAGCTAATGGATAATCTAAAAAGATATCAAATATGTCATCATTTAATAACCTATTTCACAACCTTAATCTTTCCAAAAAAACGTTATCTAGGTCTTATATTTAGGAACGGAGGGAGTACTTATTAATTGTCACGTGGTGTATATATTTATAAATGCTGATTTGATTGTTTATTTGTTTTGTTCGGGTAACTCATTGAAATACTTCCTTATTCAGCTATCCGGTGAATAATATCAGGGCGAATGGGAAATTTAAAAGCGGGAAGGAAATGGCAGAATTAGAATTTATTTTTGTTATCACAACAACCTGTAGTCATCGCTGGTTCAATTGAGGAGATGGTTGAATGTTCCCCAATTTTGATATGAGTATTCAATTTTTCTGCAGTCACTGACAATTGGAGAGATATCTCCAGTTCTCCACTAAGTGAAGCTGGAAAAAAAAAATTATTCGTAGGCAAAAAATGGTTAGTCTATTATGATTTTATGCACGAAAGCCCACAATGATATATCTAATAAATCATGAGTTATTAACTCTACTTACTAAGATTGTGACTGAGCTCATCATTCTTTTTTCTAAAATTTTAATATAAAAAAATTGTGATCACAACATCATAATCAAATAATACTCACTCTATCCATTTATATATTAATGCCCAAAATCTAAATAGTTTTATTCATGTTACAAGAGCTTGCCTAAATTATCAAAATATATATTAAATTTTTACACATCATTATTATTTCTATGAGCCTTCTCTTTTAAACCATTCATATAATAAAAATGGCCTTCACAAATAAATTTTAATTATTATTATGTGATGAATATTCTGTGCTTGTACGCCCCAGCGTGTATTTTTAACTTCTTAGAGCGAGAACCGATGTACTATAATTTTTTTCCCCTGTTGGGCAACTAACAGCCAAAGATGCCGAGTTGAGATGATGGATAAATTAATGGTCACTGGAATGAATGGTGCAGATAGGTATTTAAAATGATGTATGAAAGAGTTGTGTTATTAGTAAAAACAAATGCAGAGCTGCTAAAAAAACCAATAATGCAGATGCAAGCACTCCCATTTTACTTATGGGATTCATATAATTCACTCATGTGTAAACTCACTACAAACTCTTGGACAGCTGGTTGTTGGTCAAACAATTAATTAATCATTTAATTAACGCGAGGTCTCGGCGGTTGAAGTTTTAACAAGTACTCCCTCCGGTCCCTAATGTAAGAGCTAGCCGTCAAAAAAATGCTTCTTAAGAAAACATGTGAATGTTAGTTGGGTGTCTGGAGTTAATGCTTCTTTTCCAAAATTGCCCATATTTATTATGGTACTTTTAAGAGAGAGAAATACATAAGCATTAATAAATATGAAAGAGAATTAGGGGTAAAGTAGGAAAAAATGCATTAAATGAGGAGAGAAGATGGGGTGAGCTCTTACATTAGGGACCAAAACCATTCAAATTTTGGGCTCTTACATTTGGGACCGGAGGGAGTATTAAGTAATTTACATCTGTTACAAATATCAACAAAAGAAAGGAGAAAAATTCAGGCGAACTTTCTGTTGTCGTCGATGCTCTTGCCCATTACTATAATATTTTCTCATAGATATTGTCCATAAACTATGGTGCCAGTACCCTAATCTGCTTATTATCATAAACAATAGACAACAGATTCATCTCATAAGTCACTTGGAAAGTTTCAATATACGGCTCAACTTCATGATATTTATCATCTGAAACTCTTGAAACATCTAGATGGCTGGAATATCATCATTACCTTGTGTCTTGTACAATTTATTATTAGTTGATACCAATAATTAGTATCTCCAAAATCATGTACAGCCCAGTGAATGTTAAACCAACAGTATTATACAATGATGCTTCCAGATTGACATTACTATTTTGGCCAACATACAGAATATTTCTAAGAGGCTTTGCAAGGAGGTTGTGTGGAGAGGCTTGTGAACCAGAAGGAGTCAGAGGAGACAGCCTCGTCGTCGTCATTGCGATGCCAAGTCCACAAGGCATGCGTCGCATTCACCACCTCCATTATTCCATGCCCAAAGCTGGCCTCCCTAAATAACGATATCTCTGGTTTCGGATCAATGTACCTGTCACCACACCCAACAAAACATTTACTACTATACAAAATAACACATGTTGCAATATGTGAAAAGTGGAATTAGAAAATTGTTCACTAATTACTTGTCGGCAAGGCCTTCCCTGTTCCCTCCATCTCCAATGGTTATATAAACTGGACCGCAATTGTCAGCTTTGTCTTTGTGAACTCGAGTCTGACAAATAAATTATCATATATACATAGATTATTAAATTGTACATATAGCAAAAAAAGGAATAGGTACATGTGCACAAGGCTGCCTCTAGGTGGGATCTAAGGATGGTCCTATGTACACAACCTTAACCGCATACGCCGACAGGAATTGAACGAGCAAGTGATTTATAATCATGTGGCAGCATATATGTGGCAAAAAGGGAATATTGCCAAAATGAGATGAGAGGAGAAGTGTGAAACTCACAAAACGCTCATAGGCATGAACATGGCCTGCGAAAACAACATCAACGCGAGCTTGATACAACAAATCTTCCATGGCAGCCTTCATGCCAGTTGACTCAGCCTCATCTTGGTGAGCAGTGTTAGAATTATACCACGGAGCATGAACAAGCACCACAATCCAAGGCGTCTTAACCCTATCCACCTTCTTCAAATCTCCCACAAGCCATTTATATTGAGCAGAATCGGAATCAAAATCAGTATAAGAACCAAGCATGATAACATGGACACCAGCAACCTCAAAAGAATAGAACAAGTTGGAGTCAGAGCCACTCTGTTCAAAGGGCATGCCCCACCTGGCATTGTAAGCTGTGAATGGTGTCCTGTGAATAATTGGGATCTTCTCGACCTCGTGATTGCCTTGTGTCACCATCCATGGACGTTGGCTAGCTAATGGCTCCACTAAGCGACCAAAAGAATCCCACCCTGTCTGTATGTAATCTGCATAGGATAAGTCTCCTGGTAAAAGCAACATATCATAATTTGACTTCCCTATGTGTTCCAGCGTTGACTTAGTCCAATCCGTCTGTCCAAGGTCACCTGCGTTACATAATTAATTTTGTAAATTCATGTTAGCCTGAGGTTTAAATAGAAATCTGTACTGAAAGTTCTCATACTCATACAAGCTATTTTGACCTCAAATTTTTTAATTCAAAATTATACAAAAAATTAAAATGTAGCAATATTAGGGTAACCCGTTTTGAATCAAAGGGTAATTGATTATATGTCTTGTATAAAGAACTTAATTAAGATGAGGTCCCATGAAATCACGAAATAAATTTGAGGTTCTTGACAAAAAGTTATTAATGCATTCTCACTAAAATTGTTGCAGGTCAAACCCATGTTGTCGGTAGGTCAAACAGTTATTGCTACTTAATTAATTAAGTAGTCAACAACAATTTTTGACCAAACGTTAACAACTATTTGATCTACTGATCATAATTTAATGGACATGCAATAACAATTTCGTGTAACCTGATATTAATTTGTGTGGTTACTTACACTCACCTATAACTAATAATTACCCTATGAATCAATGTTGACATTGAAAAATTAACAAAAATAAAAATTACTTCCTTTTCACACACCTTAACTCTGTAAAAAAATTAGGGAGGGCAATTAGTTTGATTTAATTTGATTACCTATGACTGCGAATTTGATGGGGAATTGGGAGGGAGGAGTTTTGAAGGTGTATTGTTGGGGGGAATCACCCAAACGGTAGTAATAGAGGGTGTTGGGTTTCAAGGGACCAATGACGACGTCGTTTATTTGGCCTGATTTGTAGATGAGGTAACGGTAAGTGGAGGTGGTGCCGGTGGCGGAGACTCCATCGGCGGCGTTGGCGGAGGTGGCGTAATATACTGTAGCAGGGGTCGGGTTGTCTGTGATCCATGATATCCTCATCCGGTCTTGCCCCACCATTGATATATGCACCTGCAAATCTCCTCATTATTTCATTATATTTTTTACTTTTATTTTCATACATTTTGTATATTAATGGTAAGAAAATCAGATTAATTTAAAACAGATTAGTTGTACATGAAAAGGGTAAAATGGAAATTCAGGAGTGACAACCTATAATATAATTAATAAAGGGACGATGAGTCCAAAGTTGTGAAGCTAATTGGGAAGGATATCTCCGTTAAATGGTAAAAATTGATAATTATGGCGCACAGATTGCTCTCTACGCTAAACATTACCAAAATGAAATTGTGTACACTGTACAATCGAACCTCATCTGAAGGTATATTGAGAAAGTATTCCAAAATAGATACAAAATTATTGAATCAGCGGGAAGAAAAAAATTGAAGGAAAAACTAGAAAGGAAGTTTTGAATATGATAATGATCAAGTGTACGTGATTGTTGGAAACGTGGCGCCACTATGGCCTGCGTGCCAATGGGTAGAAGCGTCTGTTACGTTAACACTAAGAAAATGGGCAAAGAACGACGCACTAGCTACATGATGCGCCATCCATACCTCTTCCCCTTTCTAATTCTACTCTCATATCGATCTCCGGAACTAAGGTAGTTACATACCACCCCGGGACACCTCCTATTTCTTCACCTCCTATTTTGTCATATTCTCTCCATCTTCACCATTCATTTCATCCAAGGGCTCCCATCTAACATATTACCATACACCCCACTCCACCATATTTTTCTCCCACTTCCCCACATCTCTTCTCTCTCTCCACATCTCCCCTACCCCCACGCCCAACCTCACCCCTCACAAAACTTCCGCCGCCATCCACACCATCATCTTCCATGCAGTTGCCATCCCCATCCACGACGTAGTCGTCGCCGGTCTCCGATGAGACTGAACCACACAACATCCTCATGATCTCCCTCAACCTCCTCGCCGTATTCATCTCCGCTGCCGCATCGGTCATCCACAACCACAAAGCACGAGGCGAGGTTGTGCTATGAGTCGCTGGAGACTGCGCCGTTGTCGGCGCGACCACCATGACTGGAAACTGACGTCGTCGGAGTGGCCACCGTTGGTTATCGGCGAATCTGGAGATCGATTCATATTCCCTGTTGGTTGCCGCGGTGGTGGCTGGTGAGGGTGGGGCGGTGAGGGAGAGAGTATGCATGGAGAGTGGAGAGAGAATGAGGTTGGGCGTGGGGGCAGGGGAGATGTGGAGAGAGAAGAGATGTGGGGAAGTGGGAGAGAAATATGGTGGAGTGGGGTGTATGGTAATATGTTAGATGAGAGCCCTTGGATGAAATGAATGGTGAAGATTGAGAGAATAGGACAAAATAGGAGGCCAGGGAATAGGAGGTGTCCCTGGCCGGTTACATACCCCACCCATAAGTCCCCATGAGTTCAATAGGAGTAGTTATACATAACCCACCATGAGGCCCCATGAGTTCAATAGGAACTTAATTATATGTGCATATGTGTGTACGAGAAGATCAAAATTTAAAACCCCGCAAATTAAAAGAAAAGTGACACATTAAATACCATAAACACAATAATATCTGGTAGAATGACACATCTAAGAAATAAAGGGAGAAGAAGCGAAGAGGTGGGTTTTACCGTGTTACGTACCTGCTGGGGCCAAGTATTAAAATTGGCATGAGGAATGAATCCAAATTGTGTAAAGGAACTTAATTATGCGCATATACTTATGTGTAAAGGAAAATACCAAGATTCAAATGCGTCAAGAAAAATGACTTATATTAAATGTTCGACAATGCTTTAAACACAATTATCTATCTAACATATGGTTCACGTACATACCTGCTGGGGCGAAGTATCGGAATTGGCATGAGGGATGAACAGTGTTTCCCGAAGGGGGTGGTCGGATGTATGCGTATGCTCCTCCTGCCCACAATCCCATCACCGCTATCACTAAGAAAACGTTCATCATTCTGGGCACCTCACTTTCCAAGTCCCTCTTTTGGTTATAATATTATTGCTGCCACAGCCAGCCCCCTGATCACTTATATAAGAGAACGAGGTAATGAATCTAATTAATATATATATATGAATAGCACCTGCCTAGGACAAGTACCACGCGCTGTTTAATTCCTTTGTCTCCATATATATCATATTTGGAGCATAATGAAGCACTACCATATATGTAAAAATACTCCTATCGGTTCTTAAATACAAGATATTATTGTTGACTTTTTTTTAGAGATCAAGGAAATAACACACATGAGTTCATAACATATTTAAAATATTATTATTATTATCTTATATGTTACTAGTTTATAAAAGAAAAAAATTAGATAAATCAATTTATAAATATTATATTTTAACTTTTTGGGATTTCTTACAAAGTCAACTTAGGACTTGTATGTGGACCTTATATTGGAAAGTAGTTAATGGCGCCTTCCATGATTCAATCCTGTATCTTCGCATTGGACACGTGGATGATTTCATGAGTTTTAGTTATGCTCTCAATCAAAAAGCAGGAATAAAAAAAATGTGTAAGTTAATTGCTCCTCTGTGAACTGAAACTCCCAGACGTTTCTAACTGACTCAAGCAACAAGGGAGAAGCAGAAAACGTGCAAGTAATCAGCTTCAATGTAAAGTGATGGTTAACGAGATGCTCCATCTAATATATCCTTAATAATATAAGATATATTTCTAATTTTTCCTATATTTTTCTAGATTACCTTTATTTGTAATCTCAACAATAAACTACTATGAGATAAAGTGACGGTTAGATAAGGTCATTATTGTTTCATGTTAATTAACATTTTAATTTAATTTAATTCATTATAACTTATATGTATTTTTAAGAAGTACATGTATATAAAGAGAGGAAGGGATGGATAGGAATGGTGTAGTTGCATAGTTTGTATAGAAGAGGGTGGTAAGTGACTTTTGGTGGTGATGAAGGCGATGGCACTGACCTTCCTGCATGTGCCCCAAGCTTCTTGCTTTATACGGATTTGTCTGCTTTTTCGGTGCCAAACGTCTTCGTTTCCACCTAATTCACCTCATATATTAATTAGTTTTCAACTTTGCTATATAAAGACGTACGTACATCGCCTTTTCTACTCTTCAGAGTTACATCTTAAACATACATCTGGCAAAAAAAATAATACATTTGAAATCGCGTTTTTCTGCTTGCATATTATTGGCGTTAAAGTAATATACTTTTTTATGTACTAATTATAATATCAGTTTGACTCTTTTTAAAGAAGTTAAATATATATGTAAATTTAATATTTTAATTTTCTATAATAATTGTCTTTTTTCTAATTTAGTCTTCTTATAAACTAACCTATAATGTAATTGAATATGGTATATATGCTATAATTAATCAGTTGTCTTATTTGATTTATTAACTTCTAAATAAATTGAAGTGATATTATATTGGGGATGGGAGCATATTTTCACCATTTATATATGTAACTATATAGACATAGGTACTCGATCGTGTACTTGAGGTAATTGTAACTTGTTATCCAAGTAAATGTAGCATGATGGAGGATCTTCATTATTGGAGGGATTTCAATAAGCTCCACGACTTTTTTTTTTATTGCAAGAGGTTAATTAAGTTAACCGAAATACCGAACAACCGTACGTTGTTTGCAAGGGTACACATTATGTACGCAGTGCACATCCATTTATAGTTTAAAGTAATTGTCATCGTGATGACAAACCAAACTATCAATTATGAACCAAACTTCATCCGCGAAAAGCTTAATTGTAATTAATTATGAAAGAATAAAGCGGAAAAGACTTGACAATGCTATACTAAAGTATTAAGGTTCAGATATATGTCTGTGTCTCCACGAAGGAAATTTATTGATGCAAAATAATTAAGATTCAACATTTGAAAAGGTTGAAGCACAACTACGATGATTATAATATATTCCTTACATTCCTAAATATAAGATTATCTTTAACTCTTTCGGGAAAATTAAAGAAGTAAATCAGACCATTAAGTTATAATATGTGTCACATGTCATTAGATTATAGATTAGCTTAAAAGTATATTTAATTAGTTTTGAGGAAAAAAATTATTATAAACATTTTAAAGTGATTAATTTTGTATCTTTATTTTATAAAAATTAAAAAAGTTAAAGGAGTCTTATAAAAAGGACCGGAGAAATTTTAATTTGTGATTGACTTGGATGTTTCATACTACCTGTCCATCAATTATATTTTTATTTTTGTGCGTGAGAAGTGTGTGACTACATTGGCAGCTGCAAAATATCGTTGTTTCTTGTGTAGTTATAAGGAAGAAATTAAAGAAACTCGTCAAATGAAAATGTTGAAAGGTCTCCAAAGTCAAAATAAATAGCGATGCTGAAATTCAGATATGTATCTCATGTTTAAATTGTTGTTATCTCTGGAGTAACAAGGAAGAGACCACAGCTGGATGATGGTTATCATAAATACGATTAACTAGAGTTCTCAAGTGAAAAGGATTGCTTGAAATTAAGGAGATCAGTAAGTTCAGTTTCGTGGATATATTCCAGACAGCTCATCAAGACTCAAGATGATGTTCACCATATCCACCATGTCTTGCAGGATTGGATGTGGCGTGCGTGCATGGAGAAACTTCCTTCCCATTGTTGCTTCAAGTTTACACCACTTATTTAGTTTCATTGTATCTGATAAAAATGAATGAAGCACCCTTACATGATCTGATCACTTCTTTAGTAATAATATTGCTATATAGATGCGCCGTGTGTACATATATAGCCCTTTGAATTTATCTTCATTTCACTCTGTACGTAATCATAATTGCATATACTGTATGTGATATAGTGAATTTTAATTAGTTTTGAGGAACGTTAACAATCAGTAGTATTTTGTAATATATACACACACACACCGTACACACACATATAGAGAGAGAGAGAATACAAACTAACTACGGTGACTAAACGATAATATATCGTATATTAGATATATAATAAATACACACGCCCAATACTTTTGTATGAAGGCTAAGTTAAGGAGCAATGTTTTAGAAATGAAAATGAAGTCATCTAACCAAAAGGAGTAGTCAATCGTTATCCATCCATCTGTCCTTTTTCATCATAAGACGATCTTCTCTGAAAAATTTTAAATTTATTATTTGAAACCATGAAATAAAAGGAGCCCCCCCCCCTATTTTCCATCCGATTAAATTTGAAGTAGAATGAGAAAAAACAGCCTATATTATAAATAAGTAACTTATCAATTTATTTCCATAGTCGATCCAAACATAAATATTATTATACAACCTAACATATTTTCAATTTGACTTATAAATTAGGTAGCTTAAAGATAAGTTACTTTTCCACCCAATGGTTATAAATTGAAACCAACTATGCTAGCAAATATGTATAAAGAAAACTATGCTAGCAAATACATAGATGTTTTGAATTTGGATAAATACTTTATGTTATGATATAATGCAGGCGAATAGACGATGATAGGGATCACAAATTCTGTTGGCCAAAAAAAATCACAAATTCATGATATTAATAATGATTTTATCAGTTGATATATACTCCCTCTAGTTCTAATTATAAGAGGTCGACCTCGGTTTTTTTAAAAAAAATTAAGGTTGTAAAATTAATTTTTATATTGTTTATAATTTTCTTTTTCCTTAAAATTAGTTTATTTTACTTATTAACTTACATATATTCTACTTACATGAGTATATGTTATAATCATGCGCTTTGATTTATTTCATTAACTTTCATAAAAAGTTAAACTGCTCTTATATTTCGGACCAGAGGGAGTATGTAATTGTTCAAATTCTTTATTTCCTATTCCTTCACAATTATTTCTTCGTGATCTTGCTTAATTTTAGGGTTAAAGTGCACATTAAAAATGACCATGTAATTGTCATGAAGATGCAAAAATGACCATGTAAAATTTTTGGGAGCAAAACTGGCCAACGAATTTCAAAACTTGGGCAAAAAATGGTCATCACAGTTAATTTTTTAACTTTTTTATGTGTCATTTTCTGTCGATTCATCTCTCACTAAAATATGTGGCAGACTTATGTATTTATTTGTCCTGGTGTGATCATGATGCGGCAGTAGATGACGCGTAAAAAAGTTTAAAGATCAGATGTGATGGTCGTTCTTTCCCCAATTTTGAAATTTAATGGCCAGTTTTGTTTCAGAAAAATTTACATGATCATTTTTGCACCTTCATGATGATTACATGACCATTTTTGCATTTTAGCCCTTAATTTTATGCCCAATCCATAATCCTGTTAACATGCCTGATAAACATCGCATGGGAACAACTTGTATTATTTTATACCAAGGGCCTTGTAGCCCAGTGGTATGAGATCTCCCTTTTAGCTGGGAGGTTGCGGGTTCTATCCCGCTTGTAACTTCAAGCCATTAGTGCTTGCCCCTTTGAATAAAAAAAAATCATGCCTATTTTATTATTTCACATATGACTCCACGTTGCCAGGCGCATGGTTGGCCCTTCGTCCCTCCATCGAATGCTAAAGTAAATTTATTATTTGCAAGTTTTTGTGAGCAAGCATATTCCCTAAAATATTCCAATAATGCGTGTTAGGGTGATCGATTAGTTTAGCGAGCGTTGAAATTCCAAGTCTTCCATTTTTTTCTAATATCTTAACGTGCCTTGAGCATTAGATAATGACCCCGCAACACCTATAACTAAGATCGATTCTTCACTATCATCCATTCATCCGTGTTCAGCAAGGACAGTATAAAGATTGGCCCATGTCGAAAAAGATATCATTTATGGACCGCCATAATTTATTAAATCAACATTTGAATTGAATTAATTAACAATAAGTTTACTAAAAAAAAGACTACAACAAATTGTACGGATGCATGTATTATTCTATATCTGTTGCCATTATTGAATGAAAAGGGTAATCTTAAGTGGTTTTTAGAAAATACTAATAACAATGTGGTACTTGGAGAAAAAATTAAATTACAGCGTGTACGATTTTAATCACTAACTATTATGTACGATGTAAAATTTATTAAAAATTATTTTCATATAAAATAAGATGTTTAGGAGAGTTCTGCATTTTATTCTAAATGCTGGCACCGTCCAAACACGATTTTTTTTGCTTGCTGCCCCCCCTGACAATGTCATTCCACAGAGGTTTCTCTTTTTTTTCTTTGTCTCAGAAGTTGGCGATTAAGATATATAATATAAAATGCTCTGTGTTTTAATTATATATCTTTTCCCACTCAGTGATAGAGAATTTGAACCAAGGATTCGTGTGCACTTTCATAGCTGGACACGTCGAATGTCAAAGTAAATCCACAAAGGCACCTCTCATACGCACCACATTTTTTAATCGCATATGAATCAAGAGTATAGCCAAGAGTTTCACTCACCTTATATGTTTATATATATATCTGTTTGAATCAAGATTGATTTGTGCATCTAATAATACCACCAGGCCATGATAAAAGGAGATGAGCTCTTGCGGGATATTGAAGTCTCAAATGAGCAAAAAAGTATGTCAAGGAACTTGAACAGTAGTGGAATAATTGAAGGGTTAACGACCAAATATCTCAAATCAGTGTTCAGCGTTAATAACATGGTAGCACCAATGGTTGTCCGTCAATTGGGTATGTCAAGCTCAAAGAGACTGCACAAATATTAATTGTAAATCCATTACAACAATTGGGTATGTCAAGCTCAAAGAGACTGCACAAATATTAATTGTAAATCCATTACAACACTTCTCTATGCAATCATCACATGCATCTATATTGTTCTTGTCTATATATGTTATAAGAACTAGTCATCAATAATTTTATACAAATCAAATCAACACAATAGAATCAACTAATACATGTAAAATCAATGTATGTTTTTAATTTTACCCCTACATTATTTAACTAGAATAGACCCTGCGCGTTGCGCAGCCATTAAACATTTAGTTGTTTGACTTTACATATCAGCTTATAAGCACATTAGTTTATATTGTATATGGAAAAAGATACTCGCACATTACTCTTAATAATATACTCCCTCCGGTCCTAAATATAGGACCTAGATAGAGACTTCATTTTGGCCCTAAATATAAGACCTAGATACATTTTTGGTCACACTTTTCCTAAATTACCCTTCTTCTTCTTAACAAGAAATTTGATAGGGGAGGAAGGCTACTAAGTAATTAAACTAATTAACAAGGGGTATTATTGAAAAGACATCTAAAATTAAGCCTTCCTTAATCTCCCCAAAAAAAGTTATCTAGGTCCTATATTTAGGACCGGAGGAAGTATTTAAGAAGATTAAAGAAGACAAAAGACTTAATTATTTTTTATTTTATAATAAACTAATTCATAAGTCAAGTTAGTTTGTATACAAAGAAACATAAAATTTGTAGCGTGATTTTATTTATTTTAGTTTTTTGGGCATCTCCAAAATAGTTAACTTATTCTTTTTAGTAAGAATCTGAATGAGAATTTATTTTAGAACAATTAAGCACAAATTCGTAATATTTATTTTCTAAAATTTTGTCCCCATCACACCCCACCCCCACCCCACCCCCAATTTGTCCAAACCCCTTGAAAAAAATTCTTTTCATGAGTCGACAGAATACGATCAACTTAAATTTCCCCTACATTATTTAATGTGTACACACAATCTCCTCTCTAATCTTTAATTTAATCACATTTAATAAGCTGCGATAAAAATGAAAATCACATATTTATTATTTTAGCTTTTATATGCTATCCCTAGTTAAATGTAGAGAAAAATATCTTATATATGATGTAGACAAAAAAACATCTTTATGTAACCTCTCACATTATAGATGGGATCGGAGGAGTAATTTTCAAGTTCCATTTTATATATTTCGTTGGTTCGACGACACCTTTGCATTTTCAGCTTATGCCCGTAGCTATGACCGCTCGCTTATACAAGATAATGTTAAACTGCCTAGCTAGCACACCTTAAACCATTATTTCCTTACCAAACATAGACACCAATATTCGAGGTAGAAAACCTCCGCATGAGCAATGTTTGCTGTCCAAGTTATTTAATAGACACTACTCCTATTATATACCACGTCAGATGTCAGGGGCCCACCGTACCATTTTGCAAGTTCTTATTGGTCAGCGCAGGATTTACGTGGTATACACTCCCATATATAGTACCTAAGAATTTTTCATTATATACAGGCTACAGCGGTACATTTTATAGACGAACGTATAAATTGCAATTCGATTACTTGACGCCAAAACACTCTCCATGTTACTTGATCCCCTGTCCTAAATTTCAATTAATTAATATAACAACCAATCTTTAAATAGCTTATCTTGCCCGGCATTATGCATGTACGCGTAATATCAATCTCAGTATTAACAACGTTAGCACACCCTATTATTCATCAGAAAATCTCATTAGGCACCACCATTATTAGCCAGGTAATAAAGCCAAGAGAAAACAACATGGAAATACGTAGTGGGCCACCGATATTGCTCCTCCTATTCCAATGCCTCCTGTTTTTCCCTCAACCCCTACAATCAAAAGACAACAATTTCTCTCGTCCACCTGCTGCCCCACTAATCTTAACTCCTAATGATCGCTCAGACTCCGATCCCGAGCAGGTTTATCCACTAATCTTCAATCATTAATTATTTTTAATTGCATGTAGTGATGATAAACTAATTGAAAAACTTCTCCCATGATTTGAACACTCACATATATATAGGTGCATATTTCGCTAGCGGGGAAGGATCACGTGAGAGTGTCGTGGATAACAGAAGACAAGCACGTGAGATCCGAGGTGGAGTACGGAACAGAAGCAGGAAAGTACAGTGCAAAGGGCACCGGAGAGAAGACACGGTACCAATACTTCATTTACCGGTCAGGTACCATACACCACGTGAAGATTGGGCCTCTCCGGCCCAGCACAACTTACTTCTACAGATGTGGAGGATCCGGGCCTGAATTTTCATTCAAGACGCCACCGGCTGAATTGCCCATTGAGTTCGTTGTGGTCGGTAAGTTTATGTTGCTTTTTCCTTCTAAACTGTTTGGTGTTTGTTTATCGTTCACTCTACTCTAGTTTATTGTCAAGGGAGATTAGGAATTCTGATAAACTAGTGAGAAATCATTTGATTAACCATGTTGATGTGATTTGACCAATCACATAGTACTTCAAACCTTGTGAGGCATGCGCATCGTAAAAAAAATTAACAGATAACAATAAGTGTAATCGATCTCATGTTTTCTATCTTTTAATTTTACAAGTCAAAATGATATATCAATATGCTGTTGGCGAAAAATGAGATATCATCTGACCTTTTGATTTAAGATATTTGGTAACACTACCTCCGGTCCTAAATATAGGACCTAGATGACTTTTTTTTGGAGAGGTTAACGTTGCATAATAGTCTATTAAATCATGACATATTTGATATATTTTTAGATTATCCATTAGTTTATAAGTAAAATAAACTAGTTTGAGGGGAAAAATTAGGTAAACCAATTTATAATTAACTTATTTTGCTTTTTTTAGGATATTTCAAAAAATTCAATTAGGTCTTATATTTAGGACCGGAGGGAGTAGTTGATTAGATCACAAATTAAGCGATAAATTATTTTCTGCCAATATAATTTGTTGAAAGCACGCTAGCCATATATAGTGATTATTGCCTCTGTTCTTAATTAAATATAAAATTTATTTGGAGAAGGAGTTTGTTACTTAATTAAGATGTATTTCTAATTTTTCTTAATGGTTTTTAAGTTATGCCTTTTGATATTTTTTACAAGAGCGTTGAGTTAGGGATAAATGTATAGTTAGGATCGGAAATAAATATGGATATAAGGCAAAAAGTATGCCACGTGCGTCAGGAAATAGTAGGTTTGATGTATAACATCCAAAAAGTCAAATTTCTGGCCAATCATTGGAGGGTTGACAAATTGATGACCGATGAGGCATATCGACATTATATATATTCAGTTCCTCAAAGGCTCAAACCATGAAAAGGACTCAATATCAGTTTAAAAAAAACCCAAAAGGATATCAGTTTAAAAAAAAAAACAAAAAAGATAAAGGTTATATTGAAGAGCTTTTAAATATATGTCATTACTATGTCCCGGTGAAAAAAATATATTTTTTGACAAAAAAATATTGGCTAGGGTTAGGCGACAAGATTAAAAAAATACAAGCTTGATTCTAAAAAAATATAGTCATACTTGGTAGGGGATTCAATAAGCTCACGACACAAAAATTGGTTTAAAACTCGAAGTGAATGTGACAAACTCTGAGTTGACTTAAAAAAACAATTAGTGAGTTGACTTAAAAAAACAATTAAGTCATGATGTTATGCAGGAGTGAATTAAAATACATCTTCACAAGTTAGAGTAGTAAAGAAATTGAAATTGAACTACAAAATTGATTTTATAGTAAAAACAGTACATTTGTAAGTACTTATTAGAGATTCATAAAAATAGTAATGGAGTTAGGCACCGATTAGTCGCTAGGCAAGAATTATAATAAAGCAGGCTAATGTGGATGCAACTCAAAGTTGGGTTTGGTTGAGGGGTTTGGGCTCAAAATTGATCCTCCTCGGTTCAGCTAAACCAAAGTCCATTTCTCATGCATTTTTTTGGGCTGAAATTTCTCATTCATAGAATTTTATCCACAACAGAGACATAATCATAGATTTCTGTCATTGTTAACCAAGTTTATATCAATTTCTTAAATAAATCTATGGTTATCTCTCATGCATAATTTCTGTCATAGCAAATGACAAGGAAAAAACATCAAACAAAATTGTGCAGGGGACTTGGGACAAACAGAGTGGACAAAATCAACCTTAGAACACGTAGAAAGCAAAGAGTACGACGTATTTTTGTTGCCTGGAGACTTGTCGTACGCAGACACACATCAACCATTGTGGGACTCATTTGGTCGTTTGGTTGAACCAAGCTCGAGCCGAAGGCCATGGATGGTAACACAAGGCAACCACGAGATTGAGACCATCCCCATTATTGCACCCCATCCCTTTAAGTCCTACAATGCCCGCTGGCTCATGCCCTATGCTGAAAGTCACTCTTCCTCCAATTTGTATTACTCCTTTGACCTTCCCTCCATCCACGTCATCATGTTGGGTTCTTACACTGACTTCGATGCAAAATCTGACCAGTACAAGTGGTTACAGTCTGACCTGGCACGAGTTGATAGGACCAAAACCCCTTGGCTTATTGTGCTCCTTCATGCTCCTTGGTATAATACCAATGAGGCTCATCAAGGTGAAGGTGAAAGCATGAGAAATGCCATGGAATCGTTGCTTTATGATGCACGTGTTGACTTGGTGCTTGCTGGTCATGTTCATGCCTATGAACGCTTCGTATGTGACACGTTTCGTTTTCTTTTCAGTGTTTTTAATTTGTTTCATAATCACAGACTCTGCATTAACTTTTCAAGTGTTTTACAGACTAGAATTTATGACAACAAGGCTGATTCGTGTGGTCCGATATACATGACGATTGGGGACGGGGGTAACCGCGAAGGACTTGCCATGAAGTGAGCAAAATGTCTTCATTACGCTGGACTGTTTTAGATTAATTATATTTTGGTTGCTTGGTTTAATTTTTCTTGTTTTAATTGGGTGTGTTTGGCAATTAATTAATGTAGGTTTAAAGATGATGGGAAGCCATTGTCGGTGTTCCAAGAGGCGAGTTTTGGGCATGGAAGGTTGAGAATAATGAATGAAACACATGCTCACTGGGCATGGCACCGAAATAACGACTCTAATTCGGAGGAGGCCGACCATGTCTTGATAACTAGTCTTACCAGCTCCAAGGCATGCTGGGGCCAAACATCATCCGCTGCTCATCAAGAACTTTGATGGCTTCTATATATAGTATACTTGTTCAATGTGCAGTGAAGTTTGTCCATTATTTCGTGTATTCTTTCTTTTCTCATATAAGTCATTAGTTTACATGTGCATGTCTATAGGTTGGATGGTTATGAACATTTGTTGCATTGATGAATAAGACATTTGAAAGATTCATTGTAATGTTCCCCCTTTCTTAAAATAATTGGTAAAGATGTAAATATGATACTCCCTCCGGTCCTAAATAGGTCTTATATTTAGAACCGGAGGGAGTATTAAACTAAATATGTCCTTATAAGCATTTCTAACATTAAAGATGGGTATACCATCTTTTGGACTAGGCTTGTACAGAGTTTCCGTTAAATTTGGATGGATTCTTTTAACTTGGTAATCAAGGAAAATAAAATCTACATGTGAAATTTTAATATTAGAAACACTCTTAGGGGCAAAGTGTAGTATCATATTTGCACATTTGCACTAGAAAATTCATTAGTACGCTAACATACATGTGATTAGTTAATATATTTTTATCCTTATCTACCATACTCTCAATAATAAATAACCAAAATATGGAGGATGTGAATAAACTTGAATCATTACGGTGATTCGGTAATATTATGTAATTTTAATTTTTAACTAACCGATCTAATTAAATTAGTTAAATTTAAGATGTTATATATATATATATATATATATATAAAAGAATTGAGGGAAGTATTAATAATTACCAGTCACTGACTATGGGATTTCAGCTATATATTTTTTTGGCCATTTGGATATGATTAATGCCAGTGAACTGGATTTATACGAAATTCTTAATTAGGTGATGAGTGCAAACCAAGGCAGTGGAGGGAAATTAGAGGGAAAAACTGCATGTTAAACAAAGCCCGTTGTTATTGGTCGAAAATAAGCTTTTCTCCCGTGCGATGCACGGATAGCACAATGCAAGAGCAAGATAAGATGACAATAATATCAATGAAATGACAATATCAATAAATAAGCACAAGTCGGGATAATATGGAAGAGTAACAAATAACAATAAGACATTAATTTAAATGTAGTAGGCCTAGACCAATATGCTAATGCAGTTGTATTAAATAAGAACTGGGAACTTGAATATTGAGATAGCATCCTGTAACCACAAACAAAAGGGATGATAACACTAATACAAGATGTGTGAGGATGGATTTTTAAAATCCATGATTGAATAGCACATGGATTAGTAAAATCCATCTAAAAGTTGGACAAAAATAATGTGGAAGTTTAATCACACAAGAGACATAAGAATTATGTCACCAAAAAAAGCCTGCAAAGAAAAATAAAAAAGTTGCAGTATGAGGAACACTGTGATTAAGTCCTGGACACATTGAAGAACACCTCATGGTAGACTACATTGGTAGTCATGCTGGCTTTGTGCTGCTGATCATCAGAGTGTAATACAATTTTCAGTCCATCCATGCTCCTGACTCTTGAAAGGGCGACATATAACTGGCCATGAGTGAAGACAGACTTTGACAAATATAGACCAACCTTTGCAAGTGATTGACCCTGACTTTTATTAATTGTCATTGCAAAAGATAGTATAATGGAGAATTGTCTTCTCTGCATTTTGAAAGGTAATCTTGAGTCAGATGGATTCATATCCATCCTATGTAGCAATACTCTTTCATTTGGATTGGAACCATTCAATGTGATTGCTTCAATTATGGACTTACCAATCCTTGACACTCGTAGTTGAGTACCATTGCAAAGACCTGAATTTTGGTCAATGTTTCTTAGTAGCATGATGGGTACACCAACTTTGAGAGTAAGCTTGTGGGGAGGCATACCAGAACATGAAACAGAGTTGAGAAACTCAGTAGTGTACAAATTCTCAATAGCATCACAGGCTTGTGAAGCCTGACACACTGTGTCACAACTAAAAAAATGATGTTCTTCTCCAGGAATGATATTACACATATGATCATTGATTTTGTTGACCATTTCTATTTAGAGGGAAAAACTGCATGTTACACATATGAGTGCAAACCAAGGCAGTGGAGGGAAATTAGAGGGAAAACCTGCATGTTAGACGAAGCCCGTTGTTATTGGTCGAAAATACGAAGCCTGCTTTGGTTTCACAGATCCAGTGGGCGATCCACTAATTTGCGACTACTTGGGTGGGCCCCATATATAATAAATTTAGTAGAAGACGGGCGGTGCTACAGTTTAAGTCTTTAAGAGTTGTCACCTTTTCTGCTTTAGATCCTGCCCTGGCGAAGTGGATGGCGATAATCCCAAATCACTTCTTTGGTAACAAAAATCGTCAAATCCTCCATCCAATATTCCAATTAGTGCCGAATGTGTTTGGCGCAATAGTAATGTGCATTTAGAAACTAGCATAAAGGGTGCAATTAGCATTGATCCCGTCAAATCTCAATAATGGGTGGTGTTCATTTTTTTCGTCCTCCAATAGTGAATATACGTACAACTATATCATTTACGTAATTTCTCCAACTTAATTATATTTATTTTTTGAAATATCAATTATTGTATGAATTTTGTGTACCATATCATTTTTGTTTATCAATCGCAGGTAAATGTATAAGGTTTGACTTAAAATCTTTACTCTAATTTAACACCCTAAGAAATAAATTTATTGACAAAATTTCTTCTCAACTTAAGACAAAAAATATTGTAATCCTGATATATAGATTTTTATGTGCTAGTTAATTTTTTTATGATGGTAAATCAGACTGAAATTTTACGTAAGATTTTATGTATTTATTGAGATTAATCAAATCACAAATAACGTACGCAACAACTCTCTTCTCGACATAGGGACCTCGTGCCTCATGGTTCTCAGAATGAGCAATCCGCAGCTCATATAACACTGGCTATATTCCCCAGTTTTTTTCACTTGAAAGTCTTCTCCTTTATTACCAATCCTTACCTACTTCAAGGTCAAGTGAATCCATTTTGAGTAAGTATAGGTTTAATATAGTTTTTTGGTTTTGTTGGACTTTATTATAAGTAGTTTTGGTTTTTGAACTTTCAAATAATTTTAGTCTTAATTCCTAAACTTCACTATCAATAATTTTGATCTTTGAATTTTTGGTCAATTCGAGCTTTAGTTCAACTTTCAATCAATTTTCATTTTGGACCTTAAGTTTTAAAAAACCTTGAAAAATCAAGGTCTAATATTGGCACAAATTTGAGAAACCAAAATCACCAATATAAATTTTAAGGTCAAGATAAAAAAAATGATTGAAAGATTTCATAGCAATAGTTTTGTTAATACAAACTATCAGTGTGGAGTGATTATAAATTCCATTATTTTTAGTTTTGGTCATTGAAATTCCAGTTACTATACTAATTTTGAACAAGATGAAATATTAATTTTTTTGCCAGCAAAATTATTCCTAATTAGATATCCTGAATATGAGTAAGTGAAAATTTGACATCTAACTTGTACCATTACATGCGCGTTAAGTGATAAGCTCTTTTTTTTCTGTCAGAAAAGTGAGAAGATCTTAATAATTGCGAGAATTTCTGTAAACTACTCAAGATAAATCTAAAAAAAAAACCTACGACAGAAGGATAAATAATTTTTTAAATATTTGAAAAATGATTTGGCTCCAAGAAACCAATAATGGGGGGAATATTAAAAAAGGACGGTATCTTTTTTTCATCAAAAAAAAAAAGGACGGTATCAAGCAGACAAGACGATGACTTTCATATCAAGTACTCACAATTCATGATGTAAAATCAACAGATACGCCACCCTCAAATGATTAAGCCCCACATGCCTCCCAATTCAACCACAATTAATATTCCATTAAAGTAGGTGGACCTAGAATTGCAAGTAGCTCTCCCAAAGCTTTCACCCAAAAGAAAAAAGATGATCAATAATTCCATTTAATATTTTTTACAAAAGAGCAAAGCCAAATTACATGACTTTATTCATCCTTCCATTCAACAACGTAAAAACCCAATTTCATCTTAAATCTTTTAGTACATGCATCATCGACATCGCACGGAGCACACCAGATTGAAACGATCAACGAACGGCCTCGATCAGCTTCATCAAATAAAATCTTCTTTCTAGTGCACCCAAAAGTGGTCCCCAACTTAACAAACAATCCAACGGTCCAGATTAAATCTTACGGAGCTTCTCAGCAATAACCACAGGATTCGATCGACTTATTTCCTCTCTTCCCACCGCCTTATAATCAAAACTACATCCATGCTTCTCCGGGTACCGGTGGGCCCCACAGAAAGTGACCCCACACCTACACTTAAAACCCGTGAATCCAACCCGCTTCTGACACGTGGCACACCGGTTAGGTTGCTGGACGGCCATATCCGGCTTGGCGGCCGCCGGCTCCGCCGAGATCGGGGCCTCCGCCGCGAGCTCCGGCGACTTCGACGGCGGCGGAGGAGGGAGAGATTCGTTGAAATTTGGAGAGGAGAGAGCGGTTTCGATGGTGGATTTTGTGGCGGCTTGTTGTTGCTCTTTGAGGCAGAAATCTCTGTAGCATTTGGAGCAGAGATTCATGGTGGCCGGACTTCCGAAGAAGCCGCAGTTATTGGCGCAGAGACGGTGGCCTTCGGAGGTTTCACATCGTTGTTCTTCGGCCATGGTGAGATTTCAGATTGATCTTCTTTGATTTGCCTGAAATTTTCTCCGATTCAGAATAGACCAAGCTCTGAGCTAGCAAGATTTATAAAAGAGAAGGAAAGATTATAATTATAATCTGTTTAAATTCGTGTAAACTTAAAGGAAAAAAAGTCGGTTTAGGAAAATCTTTCCATATAAGTGATAGAAAGTTGTAACCAATCTTTATGTAAAAGAGGAAAAAATAAAACGAATTAAAAACAAACAAACAAGAGTCTATAATAGGAAACTTGCAGAATTAAAGAAGAGAGAAAGAGAAAATTATACCTGATTGATAGGAAAGAGAAAGAAAAGCAAGATTGCAGAGAAGGCAGTGAGGTGAGGTTGAAGGTGAGATGTAAAAGGAGATAAGAATAAGAAGTGAAGAAATAATGGGGGCTTAATTCTTAACGATGAAGATTATGAGAGAGAAAGAGAAGGAGGAATGTGAAATGATCATTTTCAGGTCATTATTATGGAGGCATAAAAATAATAACGAATGGGGATAACAAATGTGGATCAATAAAACGATTGAAAATTGGTTCAGGAGATAGGAAGGACAGGCTGGCTGTGATTGTGAAGTGCGCATTTATTTATTTCCATAACTTTTTGTTTTAGACAATTGTATATTTGCTGGCAAAAAAATAGTTATCCCACGAAATATAATACACGGGAAATTCATGTACCAATTAAAGCTTCTTATATAATACTACCATGATATGATGTGATATGTGGTGTCATGCTATGCTATGGGGATGAACCAACAAATTAACCAACAGTGAAATGTATAGCAACTAACTTGACGGGTTAACATGAATATTAAGTACTCTATAACAAATTGGCGTGAATATAATACGCGTGAATATTAAGCAAGATATTGCAGTTTCGATTTTTATTTTTGTGAATGAAATGAATTTACGTATAAACTATCTACCATCATAAAGGACTTTAGAAAAAAAAGTGATTAGTCATACTTGACACGCAAGTCATGATACTATTGAGAAAAAATATATAATGAGTGTTAATTATTAATTAATTTTGAAATGGCTAGATGATTTTTTTTTTCTCTAGTAAATAAAGAAAGAAAAACGGGAGAAGCTAAAAAACAGAAATATCTGAACAGCAAGTTGGGCACGATGTTTAAAATCTCATTTGATGTTTTCTTTTCAAAGAATTATAAATTCAGACTAGTTGTTGAGCAGGACCAGACAGCAAAATCTTTCAGCTTTGCGTTTTTCTTCTTGGAGTGAACAGAGGTGGCGGAAAATGTCGATCATGTTGGTGCAAGTTGACTAAAGCCCATTTTCTTGCAATGACAAAAAACAAGAGGCCCATTCAATTAGCGAAAGGACAATGTGAGTGACACAACGCTTATGTGGAAATGTAGAAAAGCATTATAAAGTCTTGACCAACAAAAAAATATCAGAATAAAGTCAATATTATTATAAGTACTACTAGATTAGATCAGATATATATCATACATGGATGCCAAAGCCTCTCTCCTAAGCCTCGACATATCTTAATCTACACCCATAGCCTCTCTTTTTTTTTTATTTAAAAAAAACACCCATAGCCTCTCTAATAATTTAATTTTAAGATTTTTATTGTGATACCTCAAATATTCCAACTTGTACACTTGATTAATTTTATATTAGAGTAAATAAAAGTTTCTTGCTCTTGCTCTTACTCTCTGATTTTCTCTCGTTTTCTTCATTTTCTTCTCAATTTTTTTTTAAAAATTTCCTTAATTAATTTTAATAACGCACGTATTACTATTTACGGTAAAGTATACCGCTCCACATTATTATTGCAACGAGCCTTTTAAATCTAATTTTTAATCTATTATTGTTATAATTATGTTTTTAAAATAGGTATACTAACACACTTATGGGCATGAGTAGTGCTTCTGTTTAGAAATTAGATTGTTATAATATACTTATATACACATGCTTTCAAAGTTTGGCTTCCAATTTAATCCTATTTTAGGACCAGCTGGAAGTATAATATGCATCGCTTAAATGTTTTATTTAATAAATTGTATTTTCATTAAAGTAGTTTCCTAAAATTTAAGCATGTTGATCGCATCAATCTCGGTTTCCTATATGCCTTGCTCATCAAATCTAAAGTACTAGAATTTTTTTTTTATCCATGATCAAGGTATCCCCTCACTCGACAAGTGAGAGACTAATCTTCTCCGGCTGATTTGTAGCACTTCAAAAACAAATACCTTGTTGCAGTAAAATTTTTAATTAACTCAGGATATTCTGAATAAAATACTACCGTAGCAAGTGAACTCAAATGAGAAAAAAATAGTAAAAATTTTAATTTCTAAAAAAATACAAAATGTGTTCAGTTGCACCTTTACCCGCGTTCATAAATCTCACCGCGGCAACTTTCTGGAAGTGGGAAGGCACAGCGCGGAATTTTCAAATATGGAGCCGCAAGCTCCCGCCACCGCCTCCTCCGCTGCCGCCGCCACATCCTCCGCCGCCAATGGCAGTGCGTCGGCTTCGTCGCAACCTTCAGAGGCATCGCGGCCTCCACCAGCATCATCATTGTCAGCATCCTCTTCAGTGTCTGCTCCAAACCCAAACCCAAACCCTAACCCTAGAGGTCCGTCGCCTATTCCCCCTACCTCTCGCCCTCCCTCCTCCGTCTTCAACAGACCTCATTTTCCTTCTCCCGCCACTTCTTCCTCTCCCTCCGTCGCCGGCCCAAGAGGCGGCGTGGCCATCGGTGTTCCCGCCCACCACCACAACCCTTCCCCTCCCTTTCCTTCCTCCTTCGGCCAGCATTTCGGAGGCTTGGCTCGAATCCCTGATTTCACCACTAATTCTCCTCCGGTACTTCCTTCTTTAGCTGCTGTCATCATATCAATTGAATGTGCTAATTGAAAGACTTTCCTTCTCTCATTTTTTAGGGTTTCTGATTTTGATAATGGTGCTTTATTTAGGTGAGACCGCCCTCTCAAGGAATGGGCGGCGGCATGTTAGGCTCTCAAATGCGACCTCCTTCTCTTCAACATCGTCCTCTCCAATCTCCTCTTCGACCTCCTTCTTCCCAACCTAATCACCCCCCTTCCTCACAAGTTAGTATTCTTCCATTCATTATCATTTCAAAGGAGAGATTAATTACATTGTCACTCAAGTCTTATTTAACTGTTTTCCTGTGTGCCCTTGTTTCAAAAGGCTGGCTAGTTCTGAATATAATTAAGTTATGATGTTATTTGGCGTAGAAGCTTTATCTGTGGATTTCGTAGTCAATGTGTTAGTATTATGTATGTGATTGATTTTGTTATCATTTGCTTTTTAGTTGTTGGAAGGAGGAATGTGGTGGTGAGTCACAAATTGCTATATTTTCTGTAGAGTTTCCAGGGACATGGACTTGTTAGAGCCTCATCAGCGGGATCATCGGCTTCGCCATCTGTAACTTCATCGCAAGGCATGCAGCAACTCAATCAGCCGTGGTTGTCGTCTGGACCACCGGGCAAGCCTCCCTTACCATCTGCATCTTATAGGCAACACCCGCCCTCCGTGCTGCAAAGGTCACACATACCTCCCCAGCAGCATTCGACACCAACAGCGTCGCAGCAGCAGCAACACCCTCCTTTGCCGTCAAATCAGTTGCAGGAACATTTGGGGCAGCAAGTTCCACCATCAAGGATGCTTCATATGAATCAACAGCAGCTGAATACAAAAGCGCGGGACCTGGCAATCAAAAACCTGCATCTCTCATGCCAGCACAACCTAGCGCCGTTCAAGCAGGGACTCAGAATCGAACATCTAATGCGGACACTGATGAATTTTGTAATAGAATTCTCAGTAAAAGAACTATTCATGAGCTAGTCAGTCAGGTGAGCCACTTGAATATCTGAAGTTCGTTGCTAATTTTTGTTGCATATCAAAGTCTCCCATAGATTCACCCCCCTCCTCCATAAAAAAGAAGAATAAAGCCTTATCCCTGTAGGCGGGGAAAAATATATTAAAAACATATATGAGTATTTATTTTATTTTATTGAAACATCTATATGAGTATTTATTTTATTTTATTAAAACATCTATGAGTATTTACTATCTCCACTCTCCAGAATTGTTAACTTGTTCAGAATTTCTTTTTCTAACTTAGTTTGATTAATAATTGATAAAAGGTTTTGCACAAAGAGTGGCTCAACATTCACCTTGCCATTCTGAAATAGTCACCTTTTTTATACTCCGGGATCCTATATTATTTTTAAAAATTATGTCAATAGATTTTGGAGTTTAACATATAATGTTGTAGGATTTGCTTCCAGAACTAAAATGCTTCTGATTCATACGTTTGTGAATGAATTAGCTTCTTTTATTGGCAGGTTGATCCATCTGAGAAGCTGGATCCTGAAGTTGCGGACGTTCTTGTGGATATTGCAGAAAATTTTTTAGAGTCTGTAAGTTTTTGGATCTAGTTGTATGATGGTTTAAATTTTTGTATTTAACTGAAACTTTTTAAATTCCCCCTCTACTATAATGCTAATATAAGAGATTGAAATAAGCATTTTTTCCCTGCTATATGATGTGTGAAACATTACTGTGTCCTATACCTTGGGCAGATCACTAAATCTGGTTGCTCACTCGCCAAGCATCGGAAATCAACTATGTTGGAAGCAAAGGACATACTTTTACATTTAGGTTAGTTAGACATTCTGTGCAGTCTGGTTCTCTTTTGATCACAGGTCCATGAGCTGATTGTATATGTGCGTCTTTATAGAGAAAAATTGGAATATGACACTACCGGGATTTGGTGGTGATGAGATTAAAAGCTATAAAAAACAGGTTAGTGTATTTGTTGGTTATTGAAAGTTCAATAATGTAGGTTTCCATTGGTTTATTTTGGTGTTTTAGATTTAGATGTTTTAACTTCATAATCTTGACCCACTTTTTGTGGTGGCTTTGAAGGTTGCTAGTGATATTCACAAGGAGCGTCTCACAGTTGTAAGTTTAATTTTCCGTTCTTTTTTATTTGGAAAGGTGAATGATAACCATCAGTGTATGTGTGGTTTGCATTATAAAAATCATAACTGGGGCCTTTCTCTGCCTGTGCATTCATGCCTGATGCGTGGTAGGTTTTATTTGTGACAAGTAACTGCTATGGCCTTGCTATATTATCATTACCGTAATGCATGCAATCTTTTTCCTCCATGCCAATCGTTAGATAAGGGATTAAACTGAAATTGAATCAATCTTTTTGGGACTAAAATTTAAAATGGAAATTAACATATCCCTATAGTTTACATCAGTTTTCTAGCTGGTCCTTATAATTCTCATAAACCTCATTGGTTAAATAACTAGTCCTAAGAGTTTCAAATGTTTGTATACCGATCGCTTTGATACTGGTATATTTTGATTCATCAAATTTGGAGTGTTAAGTCTGCATGTGTCCGTCATAATTGAATTCACTGATTAAAAAAAAATTGATCAGCTTAATGGCATAAAAAAAGCCACATGTATCCACAGCCCTCTGAACAGGTAAACACTGAGAAAAGACACAGAAAATGTAGAGAAGACTAGTCGGGGAAGAACTCTCAGAAAATGGTGTACTGTTGTCAATCAATGGCAATATTCTGGCCATATTTGATTAAGGGCTACTCTGAAATACAGAAATCTATCCCCTTGTTTTTCTGCACATTTTGGCAGCGCTAGTTTCTTGAATGAACTAAATAGAGTAAACCGGTTGGTCTTATTAGTTTTAGATTTTTGTGACACTGTTTTTGAGAACCCCCCCCCCCTAGGCAATCCCAAGCCCGGATAAAGGGGATGGTTGTGTTAGACTTCAACAGCTAACACCATGTAGAATCTCATGGACATGGATCAATGAATTCATGAAGCTAACCTCATCTCACCTAGTAGAATAAGGCTTTGTTGTTGATGTTGATGAATTGAGAGAGCATATATGGGAAGAATTGCAGCTGTTCAACTGGGGATTGGGAGGGAAATGCCATTTCGGTGGGGGATTTAAAAGGCTTCAGATATGCAAATTTCATGAAAGGCTAATTGTTTTAAATGAATAGTGTGCAAGTTTGAGTAATGAAGGGTGCATAGTAGTGTTAAAAGAAGGCATTTTCTTCAGCTCGCCCTGCCTATTAGAAAAATATCTGTTTGAAAGGAATGGTTCAGTTTCACCCGAAAAAAATGAGTTTTTCTCTTGATCGTTTAGCAGCTCATTTAATTCACGGAGTGGAGGGTCCAAAATAAAATGAGGCCCACTGCAAAGCCTATGTCAAGAGATATAGGAGGGAGAGAACCTGCAATTATGAGTTTGAGGGTTGAAAAAAAAATGAGGCCCACCGCAAAGCTTACACGAGGGATACCTGAATCCAGATATGCATGGAAATACTATTCTAGTTTTATCCTATAGCCTTAAGCCTAATAGGCATTCAGTGCGAGCTTGAAGGATATATGAAATAAAATGCTGTTTCAGTTTTGCATTGCCCCTAACTAATTACACAGTCAAAGACATGCCTGAACCCAGATCACCTAACCAATGAAGGAGACATGATGGATTATTTAACTTGTGCTGCCTGGCCTCAAAATCACCACTCATGTGTTCACCCCAGGGCATTAGTTTTTTTTTCTGCATCCCCCCCCCCCCCAAAAAAAACATTTCGGCAGATTGAAATTTTGAGGACCACGTAACCTTTGAAAAATATGACAGCATATTGAGTTATAACCGCTTTAAAATTGATGTGAAGTAGTTGGAACCTATAAATCAATATTTCCATCATAAAATTAAAGTGATTTTGTTGATGACGTTAAAAATGTTAATGATATTATTATGTTGGTATCTTGGTTAACTTTGTGGCAGATAAAGAAGTCGATGGTAGCAACAGAGGCAGCACACCATAAAGGTTCTGCTGGCCAGTCATCTGGTGGTGTAAAGGGAAGTCAAGGAAAGACACCTGGAAATGTCTTTAGCTCTCCCATGTCGAAGAATTCATGAGTTGCATGAGGTATCGGCGCTTGATGCTGTTAGATTCTATGAGACACAGGTACTTCTGTATGCTGTTATGCACCATAGCATAAATGGCATCTACTCCCTTCTGCGGTTTTGCCTGTATGAAGTGCAGTGCAGATTCGGGTGTCCACTATCATGAAGTTTTAACGTGAAAATTGTGCCATGCTGTGGTGTTTCACCCAACAATATGCTGTATAATGCAATGATTGCTTCATTTCTTTAATAATAGGTGACTAAAATTAGACAAGTGTGAAGCACTTATTTTTTAGTGGAAAGGCAGTCATTACTGTCATGTTCCACAACTCTTTCGCTATTAAATGCTGTAGTTTAGTTTGAAAATGCTAGAACATTCCCTCTGATCCTTAAGTTGCAGTTCTAACTTAAGCTGGTTGGAGAGTCATGAGAGTGTAAATTCCAATTCCAAGTTATGTAACATATAAACATCTTTTAATGTATCACCCCCAATCTTGTGTTTCCATGATGCGGGTTGGTTTGTATCCGTAACTTCGATTTGCAAAATGCTGTGCTGTTCGGAGGTGTGTATAGGAGCTTACATACACGGGATGGAAGAAAAAATAGATTATATTATTATTATGATTATAATTATGATTATGATTATTATTATTATTATTGGACACACGTCCTTGGAAAACTTTGCTAACAGTACAGTGTGCAATTTCAACTAGATGGTCTTATTAATCATGCAATTTCGCGGGGAAAAAAAAATGCAATTTCGACTTTCGTGATTGACTCCTGCTTTGCTACATAATTCATGCTGAGATCAACAATTCACATTTCCCCTCACTGGAGTTGATATTTTCTCTATGGCATGTTGTCTTAACTGCAAAGAGGGAAAAACAGTCGAGGTACTTATAACATGCAATTTGCCCCGTTTTGTTTTTCTTTATTCTTTTTGGTAATTGCATCTTACTCCACCATACGTTTAGCTTGTATCCCGCAGTTCGGTATGTATTTGCCAGGATTTAAATCTGTGTTTTATCAGTCGAAATGGTGCGGAGCTTCGTACAATAGTGACAACTCCAATATAGGCCTTTTGATCAAGATTACGCTTGAAAATTATGCGTTCTTCAGTGTCAAAACTATATGTCAGTTTCTGATACTTATTCGCCTGCCATATTAGTCCCTTTTTTAAGCAACCACTATTTTTTGTTCGAAAAAATTAGAGGATGCCTAAATTTTTTCCGTCCTTTTCCCCCGTTTTGGGCGTGTTTTCTGTTTTAAATATCAAAACGTTTATTATCAGTTTATCATGCATTCTCTCCCTTTACATTTATTTTTGTTATAATAATGTACTATTCTTTCTTTCACTATCCTTTTCATTGTAAATTTATAATGATTTCCCTATTCCTCCTCTCCCATAAATGAAGGTACTATTATTTTTAGGCAAAAGGCTACAATATTTACAACTTTTACATTATTTATTGACTTTAATCTACCTTTCGATTTACATTATTGGGTTAACTGAAAGTAAGGAGTATGGGACATCTTAATTACGAAGATATAGGGCGTAAGGAGTATGGGACATCTTAATTACGAAGATATAGGGCTGTTAGGTTTGTGTAAGGCTTTGCATCGCTTAAACATGCATCACTTAAACAGTAACGTTACTGTGTAAATTTCGCAAGCCTTGTCAAGCAAAGAGACTGTTATCATCAATGATGGTTAACATCATACAGGGTTTCTGATTATCTTGCACCTAAATTGTTAGCTTTGAGAAGTAGTTGAATTCCCAATAAAAGTTGGTTCAGTTGATAGAGGGATTGACTCATAACTATGTGGTTGTTGGAGCGAATCTTGTCAATATGAGAACTATGCTGGTACGTGATCTATAATTATAAGTGTTTTTTGAGCCAAGAATTATGCCCTACCTCTGGGATTCAACTCACTTGAACTTGTGTGTATATGAGTAGCTAAATGAATTTTGTATTACATAAATTATTTTCATAGTGGGTAAAATGATCGAGCTGTGTTTGAAACGGGGTTCAAGGCATAAAGCCTATGGTCCTCAATCGAAAGCCATGGGCACTATACTATTTTGTTGTCACTGTATGCTGCCTAGTGGGGCGAGCACTACACCTACCCACGAAATGCGGAATTGCCAATATTACGTGTTAAAATTGAAATCTCTCTCTTTTTTTTGGGAGAATTTACATTAAAGGGAAAATTAAATTTTGGTCTCACCACACATGATATTGGAAAGGTCTCACCAATTAAAATATGATTTTTAATTACCTTACTTTAATTATGTTACAACATAAAACAAGTCTTGTACCCTCTTTATTAAATTAAAAAACGCAAAGTCATAGAAGATCACTTAAGAGTCTTTTGTGATTGACATAATTAAAGTAATGTCCCTTAAAGCTCTACTTTAATTTGATCAATTGGTAAGACCTTTCTAATATTATGTGTATTGGGTGTGACTAGAATATGCCCAAACAGACTCATGCATGTTGGGGAATGGAGTCTTATAAAATGTGATGCCATTCAAAGCTAAGCGCCTAAACCAGAGATACAACAATGATGTGATACTCGCTTGGAGGATGATAAAGGAGCAGAAAAGGGAAGCAAAGGTGAAGGGGACAAGCGACTGTCAGCGACATAAAGTAATGTAATTCATAGAAAAGAATAAGAGTATATCTCATATTCTCAATTACGTATTTGCTTTTTCCATCCACTTGCGCGTCATGTTTTAGTGAATCTTTGCTATCTCTTTCGTGTTCACTTAACTTTTACGTGATCAGTATTTAGGACGGCTCTTTATTTGCATAATTTTGATGTTTCAAATTTCAAACTTCTACATGTTTTCTGTAGTTCAAAATACACTTTTAAACGCGAGGGGGTTCTCATTCACCTATTTGCTCTTTTTTTTTTGGACTGAACCTGTTTGCTTTTTCAATCATCTGCTTAAATATTATCGTTACAAACAAAATTTAAACTAATTAATGAAGGCGTTATTTTCAAATTACTCATGTCACTTGATTTATTTGCAGTCAAATAGTGTTGTAGTGTTATACGAGTACTATTTAGTTGCTCAAAAAATTACAAAAAAATGTGCATTTTCTACTTCTGTCTCTTTTACGCTAAGAATTCAGAAATTTGTCTCTTCTTGTTTCTTTTTTGTTTATCGACATTTTATTTTTTCTTATACCGGGGGCGACATTTCTACAAGAATATTGTGTGCCCCTCTTTATAAATTGAGGGTAGACTTATAAGACAGATATAAAAAGTCCTAATAACTTGTTCTTGCGTGCGCGGCATATTAGTTTTGACTTTTGAGAGGAATGCATAAATGACGGTTTTAACTTTGAAGTAGAGAAAAAAAAAACAGGCAATATGCTTAAATCGCAAGTAGTGTATGAAGGGAATGAAAATAAATTTAAATTGAAAGAATAAGTGTTAGGACTTGAGGCAAATGGCCATGGCAAATAAAAAAGGGAAGGAATATATTGCAGAGAATTGAGCGCAACATGTATGAGTTATGACTTACTATGACTCACGAGCAACTTGTAAATTAGAAAGAGATGCTTAATTGATGGAGATATTTAAAATTGAGGCCTTGACACGTGGTACTTATGGTAAATTTTTATGTTAAAATAAATCTATCTGACTTTTTTTGAACTGAAAAATAAATCTATCTGACTCACTATAACATTTCGGGGCATACAATTTTTTGAAGAATAAAATAACAGCGAGGAAATGAGAAGTGCCAATAATGTCATATGCCAGCATTATGGTTTCTGCAGCGGCATGCCAACCTGCGAGATGATTAGAATTAGATTTAGATCATTAGATAGATGCACCATGCACGTGCTATTTCTTTGGTGGGCAGCCACATCGGGCCACCTCGTTTAATGAATTATGCTTGTAGTTATAATTTGGTCAAATACTAAAAGCGGTTTCCAATGGATCTTTATTCTCCCACAAATCTCCAAAATTCACATGGTGTAGAAAATTCACAAGCGGTAGTACCTGCAAATTATAGTGACTATTGTGACATGAGAAATTCAATTGTTGCGTAAATTCGATGTAACCCGTTACTTATAACTTTTGACATAATTCACCGTATCATTTAACATCCTAAAAAATCAACTAGCATATAAAAATTTATAGTTCAAGTCAGTATTTTTGATTTTACAAGTTGAAATTATATATTTATCAGTCAATTGAAATTTTTGGGAAAATCCCAAATAAATCCCTTCGAATACCCAAAAGGACAAGTGAGAAACCTAAACTTCCAAAAGGATCATGAAGAAAACAGCACCTATCTGTCATTTTAAAATTTTGCGAAAAGACAAAATTGTCTCCATCCTAAAACACAAATTCCTATCCCACCCTAGACCGACCATAATACTCACCCTCTTCTCGCAATTTGTGTTTTAGGATGAGGGCAATTTCGTCTTTTCACAAAATTTTAAAATGACAGATAGGTGCTGGTTCCTTCATGGTCCTTTTAGAAGTTTAATTTCGTCACTTGTCCTTTTGGGTATGTGGAGGGACTTATTTGAGATTTTCCCTTGAATTTTTTAGGGTGCCTATTGAAAATTTCATTTCAGATGATAAAAATATATATATGTATCATGATTTTATCTGTATTAAATGCAATATGGTTTTTCGCGTGTCATTAATAATTTAATATGATGATAAAAAACATTGCCGTTTTGCTTTTGATAAACTTTTTGGATGATGGATTGGTGCAAGATATTGTGTTATAGTCTTGGTGCTTTCATGCGTTTCCTTGAGGGACTTCAGGGACAGAGGAAATTTTCCGTCCAGATACACCCTTTGAAAAAAAAATAAATTATACCTACATAAATCATCTTCATTTGTTTGTTTTAAAAAGGCTTTTAACTGAAATAAATCTTTTCTTTTTTTTTATCAGGAAATAAATCTTTTCTTTGAATGCATAGTTTTGAATACTTTTCGACGACAGGGACAAACAAAATTGCTTCAGCTGATTAAAGCTAAGTAATAAAAATGAAAGGAAAAAAATTGCTAGGTGAATATTCGTGTCCCACAATAAAAATAATGTGATGTCCAAATAAAGCCGAATAGAAATGAAAGAAGTGGAATTAATCTGACAAATAACTTCCAGATGCTAGGTTTGCACATTGTGACATGAATATTACAAAGATCCCATTACATTCTCGTATTAAATTGGAAAAAAAAAGAGGATTCGTCTGGCTAAAAAGTGTAAACTCTGTAACAAAAAAAAATGTAAACTCTTTCCGACCAAGGAAAAATAAAAAGTGTAAACTCTGGCGTCATCCATCTCAGCAAGCATTCACAGTCACGCACAGATATACATTTATATTTATTTATTTTCTGATAAATAAAATAAATGAATAAATGAGTCGCACACGTGGGTCCACGTTAGCTGGAATCTTATCTTGCAATGTCAGCGTCAAATGCGTATTTTCCAAAACAAACAGCGTTTCCGCGACATTGCTCGAAGTATTCCTTTTTTTTTGGGTAATTAATTAGAGGTCCCCCACAAGGGAGTTAATACTGGAAAAATCCCAAAAGTTGAAAATATTGATGTAGGGTCCCAAGGGACCTCACATTAATATATTTGAAATGTGAAAAGACAGTTTTGCCCCTAGCCTTAAAAAAAATTTACACTCCTCCCTCACCCACCCCCTCCCCCTCCTCCACCCTCACCCACCCCCTCCCCCCTCCAGCCCGCCCCCACCCCCACCCTCCAGGCCGCCCCCCCACCCCCACTCCAGTCCCCCCCACCCCCAGCCTCCCCCTCCCCCTGCCCCCCTCCCCCTTCGGCCCCCACCCCTACCCCCAGCCCCCTCCCCCTTCGGCCCCCCCCCAGCCCCCTCCCCCGCTAGGAGAGAGGAGGGTGGGGGTGGGGGTGCGAGGAGGGGGTGGGGGTGGGGGGCCGAGGGGGGAGGGGGCTGGGGGTGGGGGTGGGGGGCCGAAGGGGGAGGGGAGAGGGGGTGGGGGGTGGGGGACGAAGGGGGAGGGGAGAGGGGGTGGGGTGGGGGCCGAAGGGGGAGGGGGCTGGGGGTAGGGGTGGGGGCCGAAGGGGGAGGGGGGGCAGGGGGAGGGGGAGGCTGGGGGTGGGGGGGACTGGAGTGGGGGTGGGGGGGGGCCTGGAGGGGGAGGGTGGGGGTGGGGGCGGGCTGGAGGGGGGAGGGGGTGGGTGAGGGAGGAGGAGGGGGAGGGGGGAGGGTGAGGGAGGAGGGTAAATTTTTTTTAAGGCTAGGGGCAAAACTGTCTTTTCACATTTCAAATATATTAATGTGAGGTCCCTTGGGACCCTACATTAATATTTTCAACTTTTGGGACTTTTCCAGTATTAACTCCCTTGTGGGGGACCTCTAATTAATTTTCCCTTTTTTTTTATGCCTTGTAGCCCAGTGGTATGATATCTCTCCTTTAGGTGGGAGGTTGCGGGATCGATTTCACTTGTAACCTCAAGTCGTTAGTGCTTGCCCCTTTAAAATAAAAAAAAAGTATTCCTTTTTTTTATATATAACAAGCTCTAAGTATTCCTTCTTCCAGTCCTCTGATTCCTCTCTATGCATTTTGTCCCTGACTCCCTTCTTTAGATAGTCTCCATTTATAATTCATTGCTCATCAATTATAAGTTACTAACCATGTGTTGCAGCAAAATCACAGAAATCTTTTAAGTTTAATTATCTGTAGCTTTATAAGGTCAAAAAAATTATTTGTACATTTATGTGAAAATTCTCTAGATCTTATGAATAGGTAATAAAATAATTGATTAGTTTGTTAACAATGTATGAAGTGATTAAGTTGAAATGTTGGTATACGTGGAAATTAAAATGGGCGTTTACATGGAAATAACGTATTTTACGAAAACAATCAAAAGAAATATTAGAGCTTCATTGAAATACGGCACACATAAGATATATAATGATTATCGCCAAAAAGGAGGGAGCGATACATTCTTTCTAAGTTCAGTCCAAAAAGATACATTCTTTCTAATCTAGCTGAAAAATGAAAGAAACGTTCCAAAAAATAAAAGCGCATAGAACTGAAAACAGAAGTAGATGTGAGAGGTCAGGACCTAATAATTTGCCTGAAAATGAAGAAAAAAATGTTGTTACAATAGGAAAGCCAGGACAAGAAAAAACTCGAAGAAAATAGAAATATTTTATAATTAATGAGAAAATAACAAGAGAATATGAGAAGTGGAATTAGATAGAATATTTCTTTTTCACTCTAAGCATAGTAGGATAAGTTTATATAGACAATATCATAATAGAAGATATAGAAAGATTACAACAAAGATGAGTCCAGTTGATAAAGGAGTTGGTTAATAACTATAAAGTTGTGGGTTCAAATCCTACCAACATGAGGACCTTGTTAGTGGGTAATTTGCAAGTACATTTGTAAGTGTTTCTTGAGACCGGAGGTCTACCTTGGCCTTGGTGTGCCACCGAGACTTAACTCACCTATATTTTTATAAAAAAAAGAGAATATATGGAGAAATACGAACCTACTTATTAACATTATATTATATTGATGTCATTGCTCTTTTTTTTTAATATAAGAGGTAAGTAGTACAACAACTCATTTGAGGTTATAAGCAATCATCAAATTCTTAACATTTACTTATTTGAGAGAAGTTATATCATTGGACTATTTATAAGACTCTTGATTATGTCATTACTCTTTAATTGTTTAACAAACAAGAAAAAGAACATTCAACATGATACACAATATGTGAAAATCCTTTATACTATATGGAGACGTATTGATCAAATCAAGTAATTAAATCACCACGATTATATGGGATAATGGATGACTCAATGAAGATAATGGCGACATAAAAAAATTAAAGACTATCCAATAGTTCACATTCCTTCCCTAATAAGGGCAACTAGACCCTCAACAAAAGATCCAATAGTCCCAATGACAACACGACACGTGTCACTCGCTAACTGGTCCAGCTTACCACACCAAACCAAACCACGCCATAACCTTTTATTTTTCTATAACCTTTTATTTTTCTGAGGCCTTGCTTCGGAAAAAGCTTATTTTTGCGTCGTCTTCTTCGTCGTCCCTCACATCTTCTCTGCATATTCCTTCTAAACATTCCTTTTCTCTCTATGTGTGTGTATGTGAGCGAGCTCTGTCCGTACACTCTCTCTATTTAAGCCTCGCTTCACACACACACACTACATTCACACATTCAATTTCAAGGAATTGGTTCAACTCATGGCGAGTGAGCTCACGCGCGCAAATTCCAACGGCTTTTCTGGCTCTCCCGCCAAACCTGAGAAGCTCATTATCGATACTGACCCTGGCATCGGTATGCTTTTGCTTCTCTAATTACTACTATTACTAATAATCTGTTTTCTTTTTGATCTGATGGTTGTGATTTTACACCTAAGTTCGCTTCATAATCTGATGGCTGGCTTCGCTTTCAGCTACATAGATTAGTTTTTACATTTTTTTACATTGGTTATTGAACAGAGAAATTCATTGCTAGTTTTTTTAATTTTTAATATCGTGGTGGTCACGCGCGGATGACATACTCACATCTTAATCATGTTTCTTCACATCGAATGTTTGACTGAAGTATGATATGAGGCCAATCATGTTTCTTCTATATTTCTTCAATTTTTATAACCATGCTTGCATTTTTTAAAACAAATTTGACCATCTTGCCCTCTAAAAATACCTTTATTTTAAGTTTCTTGCAGTTGAAAACCAATAAGACTTGATTGAAAATGCAATTGAACAGAAAGTTTGAATATTTCTAAGTGAGCATAGAAGAAAATAATCCGGCTAGTCACTTTATTTGTCGTTGAGACTTGAGAGGGCGTAGTTGATGGTAACTAGACGTGAACCAATGGTTTAAAATATACTATTATTTTCAGTCGGATTGATTATAATAGTTGGTTATTGTTCTTGTTGTGAAATTTAGTTTCTTGTTTTCAAATTTAGGCTTGGTCAATTTGATTTGAAATAGTATTTTTGGGTGACTAAATATGCAAGTGTTCTTGTGGTGCAATGTTTAAGTTCCAGCTGGTTGAATTACTTCATGTCACTAAGTCAACTGGTTGAATTATGGTTGTGGTTTTCTTGTTCATTCTTGTATAAATGTTGTATTTTACTGTGGATGCTATTTTCATGGGTAAATGTTTTTGCTATCTGTAAATTATAGATGATAGCATAACAATCATGATGGCGTTTCAAACACCTGGGGTGGAAGTTGTGGGCTTGACAACCACATTTGGTAATGTTTCCACAGAAGATGCCACTCGCAATTCATTGCTTTTGGTATGTGTTCATTATTTAGATTCTCATCAACTGTGGCTATGGCTTTACTTGACGAAAGACTCCATGTTTTATATGTTTTTAGAACATGTTCATGATCAGTTTGTCTTTTTATTTTTCAAAAGGATAGTGTGAGATTGCTGGCTGTCAAAATGTACCAGTGGCAGAGGGCAGCCCTGAGCCATTGAAGGTAGGCTAACGACATTTTTGCTCTAATATTTCCATTGAAGCAATGGAGATGTTACCCTCAAACCTACAAAAACAATGCAATGTTGCATGTGTTGCATGTGTTATTTTTATATTTTAGATTTAAGGGTAGCATTACAGTACTTGATAATTTTGGATACACTTTTCTCTTGCTAAAATAGTTTAAGGGCAAAAATGCCCCTTAACCCTTTGATAGTTGCCTTGCATTGCTTGTCCTGCCTAATATTTCATCCACGTGGCTCTGCAGATGGCTTTACATCTTTTTAAATAATGGCTTTATGCTTTTTCTTCCTGTTGGTTTTTACTTTACCTTTTGATTCTGAAGTTTGCTTTATCATTTTAAAGGGTGGAATTCCCCGAGTTGCTGACTTTGTTCATGGTTCTGATGGACTTGGGAACATATCACTGCCCCCACCAAAAGCTAAAAAAGTAGATAAAAGTGCTTCAGAGTTTTTGGTGGAGAAAGTTTCTGAATACCCCGGAGAAGTATCTGTGTTAGCACTTGGACCTCTGACAAATATAGCGTTGGTAAGTTCTACAGTGCTTTCTTCTTATTAATGGTCATGGTCATCTAACATTATTTTGCCAGACACCTATTTGTTTCTATTTGCATTTGCATGCATATGTGTTCTGATATTTTAAACTTTGTGATTAGGCCATCAAAAGAGATTCTTCTTTTGCTAGCAAGGTGAAGAAAGTGGTTATCCTCGGTGGTTCTTTCTTTGCCTTGGGGAATGTAAATCCAGCTGCAGAAGCAAATGTAAGTGGTGATTTCATGCCTTTGATTTTTATGGAAGATGGATAAGGAATATTGAACTTGTGAATTTTCCTTTACTTTCTGGAAGAATTGTATATTTTAAAATCATTCTTGTCAAAAGAGAAAACACCCTCTATTTTTGAATAGGAAAACACTTTTTTTCTTGTTTTGTTTGGTTGTGTTGTTCAAAATCGTGGATAGATACACTTCTCAACAGACTTTAGATTGCAAGGAAAACATTTTCGGCAAGATTTGTTGTAATAAATGGATCATAGGTTAGATTATACTTCATGATCAGGTTCAACATTCAGTTGTTCCTTTGACTTCGTTTCTTTTTAATCTGTAGATCTACGGGGACCCTGAAGCAGCAGATGTTGTGTTCACTTCTGGTGCAAATATTGTTGTTGTTGGACTAAATATTACGACCCAAGTGATATTGACTGGTGTGATTGACATTTCTTGTTTCTCTAATTTATAGGCTGCTTTTATTGTGAGATTGGTTTTGTATTAATAGTGTCTTTTTCTTTCAGACGATGACCTTCTTCAGTTGAAAAATTCTGGAGGAAAACATGCACAACTTTTATGTGAGATGTGCAAATTTTACCGGGATTGGCATGTTAAATCTGATGGCGTTTATGGTAATATGACATGCTATTTGATGCCTAAAATCATGCTGGTTTAAACTTTTTTTTTCTTGAACTGTTTATTTCGTTTCCAACTTGCCATTGGAATGATGTAATCATATCTGCTTTCAGGAATTTTCCTTCACGACCCTGTCAGCTTTGTAGCACTTGTTCGTCCAGATTTTTTTACATACAAGAGAGGGGTAGTGAGGGTAGAGACACAAGGCCTCTGTGTAGGGCATACACTAATGGATCAAGGGTTAAAGAAGTAAGTCCAAACAATGGAATTAATTTGCTTCTTCACTTTATTTTCAGTGGTTCAGTTTTAACTAATGCTCAACACATTGTTTTCAATTCATATACAGATGGAATTCGAGCAATCCATGGACAGGTTTTTCCCCTGTCTCTGTTGCTTGGACGGTGGATGTAAAAGGCGTCATTAAGTACATCAAGGGCACATTAATGAAACCCTGAGGTTCACATATGTTTTCTTTTTGGTAAAAAAAAAAGGTTCACATATGTTTTCTTTGACACACTTCAATAACGGGTTTTAATTGTTGAGCACTCTTACCTGCATATAATATCAATCTGAATATCCGATTATCTATCTTCATTGCACGTAATGTCAACCATAACCTGTGTACTCGATCCCTCTTTGACGATCTCACGCCCCAATGTATCTTTAAGTTATTGTATTATTGGATTTACTACTTTTACGTTTACCGTGAGCATTCATTCTTTTCCTTAAATGTTGTCTGTTTATAAAATGTAAAACTTCCGTGTCAAAACTTAAAGGGCCTGCTTGTTTGGGAGGAAAATGGGAGAGGAAGGAAAATGGGGAGGGAAAAGGGGGTAAGGGAGAACATTTTCCCTTGCTTGTTAGGAGGGAAAATGGGAGAGGAAAGAAAATGGGGAAGGAAAATAGTGTGGGTCTCATGCCCCATTTTCCTCCCAACTTTTCCTCCTTAAAATGGGGGATTATGAGACAAATTTGTTTTTCCACTCTCTACCCTTCGCTTTCTCTCATTTCACAGCACGCTAGGCTCCATCCTTCTTCATCAGGTATCTTCCTGCTCCCATTTTCATATCTTCCTGCTCCACTCATGTCTTCATCACGCGCAAATGATTATTATATTCTTTGGCTCATATGTGAAGGATCTTCAAGATTGAACAGAAGTTCCTAGCAAGATGTGAGAGGAGCTAAAAGGCTGAAAGTTTCGATTTTTATGAACTATGCCACCTGAATCAATAAGAAGAAAACTGTAGCCTTTGTCTTCTAATTTATTTTACCAAAATGTAGCCATTATGGCATATATAAAAATCAACCAAGCATTTTAATTAGCGAAAATTGAACCAAATCAAATCACAGCCTTTTTTCTTTGTCTTCATAATCAAATTATATTTTAATTGAATAATAAATTATTATATTTATTCCCTTAATTTAATTTAATTTAATTTCAAGAGATGTTCTACTTGTTGCCTTATTAGAAAAATAATTTTTTGTTAAAATATATAGTTTTCTTACAAAAGTGTTTACAATTAGGGTATTTTAGTCATTGTGATATAGACCCATTTTCTTTCCTCTCTGTTTTCCCTCCTCCATCCAAGCAAGAGAGATTATTACATTTTCTTCCCTGTTTTCTTTCCTCCCTGTTTTCTTTCCTCTCACTTTCTTTCCTCTCCCATTTTCCTCTCATCCAAGCAGACCCAAAAAGTATTCTTATTAATTGGCTTTTAGAGAGTGAAAATTGTACATTTTCCAAGCGTGGAATCCTCTCTAGTTCTCATGTTTATGCTTATTCCTAGTTTCCTGGTACATGTCTCGTTTTCCAGTTGGCAAATTAAAAAAAAAAACGGGTGTTCCAGAATCAAGAATAAGTCTCAACCACAGAGCGAGTTGATATACTCCCTCCGTCCCTAAATATAAGAGCACTTTGACTTTTTTGGAGAATCCTAAGAAAGCAAAATAGGGTAATTAAAAATTGATTTTCCCAAATTTTTGCACTAAACTAGTTTATTTGACTTGTGAACTTACATATGATCTAATAATATTTAAAATATGTTATAATTAAATTGTTCATTTTGCTTTCTTAGGATTCTCCAAAAAAGTCAAAGTGCTCTTATATTTAGGAACGGAGGGAGTATTACTTTGCGCCTTGGCTTTTGTAATGTTGATGATTGAATGCCGGAATTTGATTAACCAAGTTATACACTTTTCATGGTGGTTTGAGTTTAGGTAACCTAAATAGTAGTTTGCGGCAGCGTATGCCAATTAGCTAATTATGCTGACAGAATTACTGCACTTAAGGGTGGAAATAGTCTACGCCAGCCTATTAAGGCCTATGAATTGACCTATTAAAGACCTAGGCTATTTGGTATTCTAATAAGACAACTCAGTAATAGGCATTTTTTGGGGGCCTATTTGTTTAACAGGTCAGGTCAATGTTGAAATAAAATGCCTATAAAGCCTAGTAGGCTAGCCTATTAAATATAAATCTAGATCTAATATTCATTGGGCTGATATTATTAAACCAAATTCTTAATGACTTGAAAGTTATATTCTGATAAAAAAAAAAAGGTTATAGTTGTTACTTTCAACACTTTGACAAAGCATATGTAATTTAGACGAGTTTGAGTTTTTAATTAATTTTATCTTGTTATTATGTTTTTTATCGGAGTCATATTTCGTCTAATTTAGAACTTGTTTAAATATTGACCTATTAATTTATGACATATTACAATGTTATCGTTTATGGCCTATTAGGTCTATTAGCTTATGTGTTATATTGGCCTAAATAAATTATCAGGTCTTTCAATAGGTTTATAATCAGGCCAGACTTTTTAATAGGACGACTCAGGTCTAAAAATGGGGCCTATGATAGGCCACAGGCCAGGCTCAGGCTTGTTTACTACATTATAGGCCTGGTCTATTAAGGTAGTGACCTAGGCTGACCTAGACTATTTCCACCCCTAACTGCAATTAGTACTTCCGAAGAAATGCGTGTATGAGTATTTTATTTAGTTGGCAAAAACATCCATGTTTTTTACATCGTAATTTGATTGATGGGGAAATGAAAGAAAACAAGGCAAAATACTTTTTCCCTCTGCCATCGCACTTCAGTCCAACCTATACAGGACACCTGAAGTTTTCAAATTCTTCACAACACTTTAACTCAACAACTTACCACATAGGCAGAGGAAATCAGAATCAATTCACACTGTTACTGATCTTTCACTAATTTGATAGTTGCGTTATGCAAGTAAAAGCCTCAACCAATTGTATTTGATATTTTATTGTCAATTACGATAATTATTTACAGCTTCATTGTGATGACCATCACCGTAATTCGCCATTTCACTAACACGGCATTTTATCATCAATATTTGTTGTCCAAATAACGAGAAGGATATGAATTCGCAGAGAGAAAACTTTCAACATCTAGCGTTAGATTATAGTAATGAAAAGATCCATTGGTTCTTTCATTAAATTTCTGCATCATTTATAAATACATGCGGAAGGATAAGATGCCGTTTTAGTGAAGAAAGTTAAATGTGTGTGCCTTCCTCGGTGAAAACTAAAACCGTAGCTTGAAAGTTTGGAACGAGGGAGCAATCTATTTTATTAGAACTATTCCCCATAAAAAGGTCACATGCACTCATAAGCCATGTAGTATTCATCTTTCACCTTACTGCATCCATCACTCGCGCTTGAAAAGAGGAGTATTATTAACGAGATCAATCCCCTAATTAACTTTTAAATAGTAAGAGTGTTTTAAAAAGAATTTTGATTATACCTTTTTCACACATGAGAATTAATTATTCTTCTTTTATATAAAAGAGATTAATATTAGTTTGGAGGAAAAATTGGGTGATCATAGGGTAAAATCAAACTCAGCATTAACACCCTCATCGGCCATATAAACTCAGCATTATTCTTCCAACGGTTTCCAGCAACTTTTGGCGAGAATCTTTTATGTAAATCCAGATTTTAGTTTAGGTAAGTGTTCTTGATCTTCACATATAAATTTCGCGTCGTTTAGGAAGATTTTGGGGTTCATCTGAGTTGGGGAAATCAATTTGGGTTTAAGGGATTGTTAAAAGCCTAACTTACATATGAAGGTGAGTTGGAAATTTAACATATAGAGTTTTCTCATGAAGACTGGATGAAAGGATTGAAGCTCACCTCTCTTTCTTGTTTTGATCTTTGTTCTTCCTTCGTTCTAGCAGCTGACGGGAGTGATTTGGAGTTTTAACCACAACAACAACTCTTGGGGGCTTCAAGAAACGTTTTTGGTGAGATCTCTTTCCTATTTCTACATTTTCTACAACTTAGGAATTTTGGGAGTGAGGGACCGATTTTAGTTTAGAAGTTGGGGGTACAAAAGCTTTAAATTAGTTGCCGTGAAAGCTCAAATAAGTTGATGTTTTGTATGTGCTGGTGGGATTGCTTGATTTTTATTGCAATTTGAAGTGTGAAAACGAGTTCGAGGTGCTTGTATATGAATTTGAAAACGTAATTGTGTTTTTGCTGCACTGGCTGAACTGAATATGTTGTGTATTCTCCATGTCTTATATTTATGAAAGTGTTAATTGTGTTAGTGAACTAGAAAATTTCATTACATTTAAAGACATGTTCCTTATGTGATTCCAAAGGGGACTTGGTGGGGGTATTTTCTGTTTGGATTTTGTCGTGAAATTTACAATATTCACATCAACTTGAACCTTGTTGGGTCATATAAAATTGTAAACCTGAATTGAGGGATCCTAATTTGAGAATCTTACTAAGCTATGGTGAGTGTTTTGTAAAAATTGAAAAGGCTAATCTAAATCTGAAATTGGTTACTTGAAATACTTAATGTAGATGTGTCTTGAAAATAGTCTTAATGCCAAGGTCCTCTTAGTAATATAATTCATGTATGAAGATCTATGATGAAAGAAATGTGATGCATGGATATTTGAATTAAGTGGTGGTGGGAATAAAATTTGTTGCTTGTGTAATTGCAATTTTTTAACCCGAAACTGTCATAATTAAATCAGTTTTGAGGCACTGTGGGAAGTACTCACTCCGTTCCTAAATATAAGAGCAAGTTGACTTTTTTGGAGAATCCTAGGAAAGCAAAATGAACAATTTAATCATAACATATTTTGTATATTATTAGATCATATGTAAGTTTATAAGTCAAATAAACTTGTTTAGTGAAAATATTTGGGAAAATCAATTTTTAATTACGATATTTAGTTTTCTTAGGATTCTCCAAAAAAGTCAAACTGCTCTTATATTTAGGAACGGAGGGAGTACTTTCTTTGACTGAATATTGTCTTATTGAACAGTGAAAATTTGTGAGGTGTTTGTTGTTGATATATGTAGGTTAGATAAGTTGTATTGGTGAAAGTTGTTCATGAATATGTGTGATAAATGATGCTGATTTTGTGAACTAATACAAAAATAAATTCTATTATTTATATCATAGAAAATGAATGGGTTAAGGTTTTTATTTTGCTTTTGTGGGTCTTAATATGTGTTTGCATAAACCTTCTTAAACTTAGTTTGCAAGGAATGTAAAGAAATGATAATGAATCTTCCTCTGGCCGATCTATTATGCATTTTTTTTAAAGGCTGAATAAAATGGATTTGTATGTGTATGAATAATTGTACAAAGGTAAGTGTTTATCTTGGGGGTAAATGTGCAAAAACGCGTTCAAACTATTACGCCAGGAGCAGGTAGGGTAATAAGTATTTTCGGGTTCAATTTTGAAACTAAAAAATAAATATTGGCGCAATATAGGGAACACCGTTTAATTTGACGGACGTTGACCTTTAAAAGCTTATGTGGTGGGGGAAATAAATTTTTTTGCTGATGTGGCGTGCTTATGTGACAATTATTTTTCTGAGTGTGTGGGGCCCACATTATTTAAATTAATAAAAAATATAAAAAATATTTTTTATAATTTTTTATAATTTATCAAAATATATTTGTTTATATTTTTTTATAAATCAATGCTAGAAGATGCTATGCTAATTCCTCCTTTTTTTTTATAGGTAAACCTACAAACTGACATTCCAAATCCCAATGCTCCTCGTCATTGCTTCCTCGTTGATATATTTTTTTTCTCTACAGGAACATATACTTTACGAGATGAAGCACGGGGAAGGGGTTTATCCTCGGAATTTTCCTCAATCACTTGCCTTTTTATATTATATTAGTCCTTTAGATTTATCTAAGACTTCATAATTTGTCACTTGTACTTTTAAAAATAAAAACAGTATAGAATAAATAAAGAACTTTTAATTTTTTTATTTTTGAAAATTTTTTAGTATAAAAAATTTCAACTATCTAGACCTATATCATTTCAATAAAATGATCTATGAGAGATACAGACTTATCCAGTTAACTGTAAAATAATTTTACAGTTAACTGGATAATAATTTTACAGTTAACTGGATAAGTATGTATCATTCTATTGAAATGGAATAGGTCTAGATAGTTGAAATTTTTTATGCTAAAAAGTTTTCAAAAATAAAAATTAAAAGTTCTTCATTTATTTTATATTATAATACGAGTTTTTTTATTTTTAATTATACAAGAAGCACTCTTAAATGAATTTAAATGGCCAAAAGAAAGAGTTTATGAGAGGAAAAGGAGAGAATAGGAGGGAGGGATTCTGAGAGAACCCGACCCCACCGATTAAGCACCTACACTGTGAAAGGAAAAACTTAAATCAAATAGTAACCAAGTCAAAAGCAAAAAGCCACAACATTTAATAAAGCAGTTAAACCAACTCTTTCCCATTTTTATTTATAGGTCATCCCCTTCAAACACTCGACACTTACCTACTTCACTGAGAGATCCATTTCAAGTCCCTCCTGAATCTTTACCCACTCCACCACCAACCATGGATTGCTTTCTCCCTCCATTTTTCACTCATTACGAAACCCCTATAAAACCCCACATAATGCCACAAGTTAGTTATCCCCACAAGTTAGAAACACGCACAGACATGATGAGACATGGCTCAAGAGTGTTATTCAACCTTAATGGCAGAGAAGATATCATGGTACTGTGCTCTTTTTGTGGCAGTGATGATGGTATTCAATTGCTGCGAGTCAGGAACAAGTGAGTTGGGGATGGAGTTGATAGATGAGGAGAATATTAATTCCATGATGATGAAGAAGGGGTGTGATGAGATATATGTTGTTCGTGTAGAAGAGACACTTCAAACCATAAGTGAGAAATGTGGGGATCCTTATATTGTGGAAGGGAATCCTCACATTCATGACCCAGATGATGTTTTCCCAGGATTAGTCATCAAGATCAGTCCTTTAAACAATCGATGATCATACAAGTAGTGGAGAATGCTACGCGAACCTGTATCAAGAGGTACACACACACACACACACGTGCTTGTATACTTGCGTTGTACTAGGCTGGATTTCTTTTTTGTTTTTTCAGTCATGTAATTAAGCAATTAAGTGGCATGTCCAAAACAAAAGGTAATTTAGTGCAGATGGTTGGTGTCTTGGTGAGAAGTGGATAGGAGTTTCTTACATAGCATTAATATCCAACCCGTTTCTATGTAACATATCAAATACCACGTGAAATTCAAAGACTTATTTTTTTACGTACCAATTGATGAAGAGTAGAAGATGTGTAGATCTTTGTTCGGGTTCTTGTTTCTCACGTTTGGATATCTTTGTGTTGCTCGGACACTTGGAAGTTTAAAGTTTGCTGATCGAACCGCCTGAACTGGGTTTTATATCAAACAACACAATATACATGGTCATGCCGATACTCCCTCCTATTTATAATATAATAAGGTTTGGTTGAGATTTTTTAAGAATATTTTAAATAAACCGTCACTTTAAAACATTTATCATGATTTTAAATTTAATTTACTTAACTAACAGACTTATATACTCTGTTCATTTTTAAACACAGGACATGGGAATTTTTTTTTTTTAAAAAATAAAATACCATAATAAATTAATTGTGAATAGGTTTGCATATGAACCCGTCTCTCTCTAATTTAGTTTATTTGACTTAAGTATAAGCTAATAGATGAATAATATACAAAATATGTTATAATTAAGTGATTATTTTGCTTTCTTATTATCTCCAAAAAAGTCAACTAAATTTTGTATTTGGAAATAGATAAAGTATATGTGATCTAATTATATAAAATATATATTATAAAAAAGTATTGGTTTATTTGAACATAAGAGTCAGCTGCCAGACATTAGCATATGCATGAGAATGGGAAAAAAACTTAAAAGAATTACTAAATCGGCTATCGTTAACCATGGTTTTCACTTTTCAGTATAGTGGTGATTTGCATCTAGGTAAAATTTAGATAGTTGTTACGTGGAAGTTTGCTAATTTCGCATGGTGAAAGTTTTAGTAAAGCATTTATGAATTATTTTTAGAATATTCACATACACATTTTATTTCATTCATTTAAGTTGAATTACTAACTTTAATATTCAAGTTGTGACGAAGAAGAAGAGAAGGAGGAAGAAGGGGGAGGGGAGAGAGGAGAGAGGAGAGAGGGAATATAATATTATTAACTGTGGGACCCACATTTCCAAAATAATTAAAGTAGAATCCCAATATTTTGCAAAATCTGGGACTCTACCTTAATTATTCAAATTTTTTGGACTTTTCCAGTATTATGTTCCTTATCAGGAACTTATAATTAATTTTCCCAACATTTTTTATAGTTGAATTTATAGAAAGGAAAAAAGTGGGTGGCCTGAGACGCCCTTGGCGGAGCCAAGTTTGTGCATTGGACTAAGAAAACAAAATAATTACTACAACAATAATTTAAGTAGGTGGGAGCTATGTGGCAAAAAAAGGCCGCATAAGTTGTTGGAGGTTGAAACACGTAACTTGAAGCTTCAAAGTCTGCAATAGTTTAGCCATAAAAATGTCTGCAAATGGGTAAACTCTGTGAGGTGTCAATAATACAAGTGAAATTTAATTATCGAAAATAAGTTAATAACGTCGACTCAAAATACATCGTCAAAAACAATTCTTTCTGCCTCTAACAAAAAAACTTGTTGAAAACATGATGCTAGATATGAAAAGATTGCATAATAACTGTAAATCCTGAAAATAATTGGCAAATTAATTAGAGCTTTCTATGTATTTTATATCCATTTCACAATTCTATAAATCAGCCAAATCGTAAAAAATTAACAATCTTATTAAGATGATGCTAGAACTCTTAATTTTCAACATTAACTCGGGCTAAAATCTGTACCTATGCCAATCAGTTTTACCAATATCTGGCCCGAATCAAAAAAAAAAACTGGCAAATTAGCAATATTCTCCCCCGCCTGTCCAAAATTTGCCCGCTTTACAAATAAAGATACTGTTATTTTTTGCCCACGGTGCACAGAAACATTAGATAACTGTGACTTTAGGAGTTAGGACTGCGTCTAGAAGCACCGGATTCCGAATTCCACTCGAGCTTAGTGCTTAACTACTCGAACGCATGAGGTGTCCAAAGTCCAAACAATGTCACGTTATTTCTTTCTTAACTTAAACCATATAACATACACACACTTTTCAAGAAAACAATAGTTTACTCTTACCCTAGTCTTAACTTATAAGATTACTAATTACGAGTATAACCAGATTTAATACTCCCCTCATCCTTATTATAAGTCATCAACTACTCATTTCTCACATACCAAGAAATGATATTTGAATCTTAAAATTCATGTTAATTTTTTCAATTTTTCCAACTTCACCCTTCATTAAATGGTGTGTTTCACATTTTCAATTTTGAATCTCCATTAATTACAGGGTAAAGTGGGGGAAAAAACATTTAATGTGGTGGTTAGTGACTCATATTAAGGACAAAAAAATTAGTGGTAGTTAGTGATTTATAATAAGGACCGGAGGGAGTAGTTTACTTTTCATGTATATTATATTACTTAAATCAAAACATATGTAATTAAATTATAGTTTAATTTGTAAGTGAAATAAATTAATTTTATGGAAAAAAGGTCAAAATAAACAAATTAAAATGATTTATTTTATATCCTTAAATAATCTAAAAAATTCAAATTCATATTGTAATTAGGACTCGATGGGTATATATTGTTTATGTCCTTATTACATATCTCGCATAAATTTTTTAAAAAATTCAAGTAACTTTTAATGTTATCTGTATTTAATTATGTCATCTTTTAGTTTTGAAAAGTCTAAATTGACAAAGTCAAATCTGAAATTTGGAAAAATTGATGGCTTAAGTTTTGGTTTACATTATTAATTAAGGTTATATTCGATGCCCTTATTTTTTAAAATTATTAAATTTATTTTCCTATCTTTTTCCCAATTAAGATGATAGAATCGCACTAATTTATATTGATCAGTTCATATTTATCAAATAATTACTGTATTTTAATATGATCACAAGTCGTAGCACAATCCTTGAACAATTTTCATAGCAATCAAAATGGAAATTGCACAGGAATGAAGTTTTTGTCGTGGGTTTGGGCATTATTCCTCAATTTATTTTACTCCCTACACTAAATACTAAGTACTTTCCTAAATATATAAGACTAATTATTACTTAATTTGATCAAATTAAATAAGTTAGTTATGTCAAATAAAATTACATGGTATAACTAAAGTGCTCGAACTATTTTACAATTATTCTACCCCTCCCCTTTTGCTTGTATATAATTGATAAGTATCAATAGAGATAGTTTCTTTTAAAAAAATTGAGATAATTAGAAAGGGGTCAAATATTTAAAAACAAAAACATTTTCTCAAATTAATCCTATATTGTTTAGAAAACGGAGTTTCGGCCTTGTTGTGGTCTACTCATCTTAGTGAGCGAGCTATAAATAGAAGGCAATTTCTGACTTCTCACTCTACTAAAGTTGAAATTTTATAACTCGTTTTCTAACAGTGTGTGTTTTATTACAGAGCAATTTACGCAACATGAGGCTCGTATTACGCAACTTGAGGCTCGTTACAGAGTAATGTATTACGCAACTTGAGGCTCGTCATCATAGTTGAGGCTCGTTACAGAGCAATGGATTACGCACCTTGAGGCTCGTCATCATAGTCACCACCCTAAGTCTTCACCGAAGAAACTGTTTGTTTTTGGAGGTTCATACGCTGACACTGGAAACATCCGAAGGGTGCGTCTAAGGTTTGAAAAGAGCCTTATGGGACAAACTTTCCTGGCAAACCCGTCGGCCCATTCTCTTCAAAGGTCTTAACTTTTGTTGTTGGGGAAGTTTGAAACTTGAATATATGGCAGTGCATTTGCTTTTGCTTTTGCTGACAACACTTCTTAGTGCTGCTGCTGTTGATGTTAAGTGATCACTCACTCACTCTCTCTTTGTTGGGTTCTGCTTTCTGAGATCCAGGGTTTCATTGTACAAACTTTCCTGACAAACCCGCCGGCCGATTCTCCAACGGCAGAGTCCTCACCGATTATATTGATATCTTAAACTTATGTAGATATGTAGAGTATAATATTTTGGGCATCGTGCGGACATCGTGCGGACATGGTGCAGGATTTGATACTAGTTAGTTAATATGATATTTTTAGTATTTCTATTTATATTTGGATTTTAGTGTTAAATTTATAATAACCAAGATGGGATGAGCAAACTGAAAGTTAAATAACTGAGTGATTTGTAAGAAGTATTATATCATGACATTTTATATTGAATTTTCTTCACATTCTACTACTTTCGACTAAATTGAAACTCGATGCAAATATAAGGGAACAAAAGTGTGTTTTAGCCTTCATTAATTATATTTTGAAATAAAGACAAATTTAGTGACACAATTATATTTTGAACCTATTTATTGTGTTTTGATTAACTCTACCTATTTCCTGTCGAAACTCCCCTTTCTGAGTAGTGAATCGCATTCATCTAAGAAGTGAATGAAGCTTGCCCGCCCTCTCACGTTTTGTTTTAATGATTTTGGTTTAGGCTAGGGTAGAGGACGGCGTGGCATGTCAGGGTAGAAAGTAAAGGTGTCTTCAGTTGTCAGAAGTTCATCAGCACTGTGAATGGGAAATAAAGAAGAAAATAAAAGAATCAAAAGAATGAGAATCAAATTAAGATGACATTGAATAGAATTGAGAGACATGTTTGGGGTTTGGTTTCTCTCATAAGCTTTCTCTCCATATCCCTCAGAATCCCATCACAACCCTTCATTTCCTTGCACCATATCATCACAGCCATTCATTTCCTCAACTAACATATTAATTTAATAAAGAACTTAAAAATATTTTTAAGGATATTTTAGCATGAAAAATTTCAACTATCTAAACCTATCTTATTTTAATAGAAAAATTTATAAGAGATGCAGACTAATCCAGTTAACTACAATATATAAAAGACTCTTCCTACAAATATTTATATACAACTTTGTTAGACTTACCTCATGTAAGGAAAGATTTATCACAGTCTAGTCTGGTATAGATTGTGTTAGATAAAATCACAAAATAGAGGTAAAATGTAACTCTAATAAATTCTGTGATTACAGTCGCCCTTTTGCAATCGCGTCTCACTTAATTTATATCAAAATATTACTCTAATAAACTCTGGAAGCAAAGTCAGTCATCCAAAAAATTAGGTATTCACCTAAAAAAAAGTTGAAAATAAAATAATACAAAACTATGTAATATCTAAATAATACAAGTTAGTTTTTTTTAAAAAAAAGCATGACAATGTGCCACATAAAATGCTCTTGAATTAATAATTTGAGAAAAGGAGGGATTCTGAGGATTAAGCCGCTGAGAGTATCCGAATCCGACATGTTTGTTGAGTATTATGAGTAAGCTTCTCTCATAGCATGGAGTTGCATAGAGAAGTGAAACGAAAAATGTGGTGATAGTCTGATAGAGGTGTAATCATTAATTAGAGAAGAACAAAGAGAGAGTAAAGTTAAGAAACAAAAACTATTTTAGGTAGTTGGGTCTCTATCTGATACTCTTTTAAATGAATAAGCATTTATTTTTGTTGATAACCACATCATGCAATATTTTGAAAGAACCCACATCATATTTTATAAGTCAAAGAAATTTATGCAATTGAACTGCAAGAAGGAAAATACTCCTCGTGTGTATATTTAATCGAAAATATTGCAAGCATGGTAACTATCATAAATCAAAATTGAACGTGAATAAGACAAAGCGGCAGAAAATACAAATTTAATCCAACTCATGATATGTAAAGACGCCTTATAGAAGTTGTAAGTTTGTAGAAAGCTCCACATAAAACCAACGCACCAATTGTCAGAGGAGGATCCAGAGTGCTTTGTCAAACAACAGAAAATATGAATAATTAGGCACAGGTACAATAGTTAAAAGAATATTGTTTGACAAACCAAAACAATAAACATGTTGTATTAGGAGGCAAATAATCGAGATCCAGCAAAAATCTAAATACACCCCACGTACATTGTCCATTTCAAAATATTGCATGATGTGGTTATCAACAAACATAAATGCTTATTCATTTAAAAGAGTATCAGATAGAGACCCAACTACCTAAAATAGTTTTTGTTTCTTAACTTTACTCTCTCTTTGATCTTTTCTAATTAATGATTACACCTCTATCAGACTATCACCACATTTTTCGTCTCACTTCTCTATGCAACTCCATGCTTGAGAGAAGCTTACTCATAATAATCAACAAACATGTCTCTCAATTCTATCTTAATTTGATTCTCAGATTCTCATTCTTTTGATTTTTTTATTTTCTTCTTTATTTCCTATTCACAGTGCTGATGAACTTCTAACAAATGAAGACACCTTTACTTTTTACAGCTTCAACTACCCTCGAACCACTCTCAAGCCCTTTGATTTATGCAAGCACTTTATAATGAGCATGCACGTAAGTCTAACTTAAATGTTAATTAGAAAGTTTGAATTAAAAATTAAATTAATTATAAGGATATGCAAGCACTTTATAATATATAGAGTAGTAGTTGCATTGAATAATTTTCAAATTGCACTTTTCAATTATTTTTCGCCGGACCTGCTGTTGGTTCTACAGCTACCTAGTCAATTCAATCATTTTAGAGCTTTCTCGGCCAATATGATGGTTATTAATATGCATATGCCTCGTATTTTTCCCTTTGTGTGTTTCTCTTTTATTGTACAAAGGCCCCCACATTCCTTTCCATTATCCATATTTAATTTTTTCACATCAAAATAATATTGGTAAAGGCGTGATTTTTTGGGATTCTCCCATCGGTCAATAATATATATTTATATATATATATATACACATATTCTTATTAACCAAATTAATTAATCCCCCCTCAATCAATTATATTCTTGTCAACTCTCCGTACACACATTATTGATACTAACCCATCAACATCGAAGACTGTATCCTTATAATAATGATTACAATCCTTGCTAATGAGTTCATATTATGTTACATATGGTTAATATTTTTAGACAGAGTTATATATAGTTAATTTATTACGGGAAATTCAGTCTTCCAAGTTACACCAACTAGTTTATTGAGATGGAAAATTAAAAAAAAGCCTTACTGTAATATCATGTGAACTAAACCATGTGTAGTGCTAGGTCTGGTGGTACAAAATTAGGAGATATTAGTCTGGAAAAAAAATAAAGAATATAGAGTTAGAGTAGAGAGGAACAGTAGGAAAATGATGGAGTAGAGTTAGAGTACAGAAGAAAAAGAATATAGAGTCAGCGTATTTATGAATTGAGAATTAAAGGGGTAGGCAAAATGGGATAATGGAGGCAGAGTACAGAGAAATAATAGTAGGCTAGGACCTAGGAGGAGGTGGGAGAATTAGGGGAGAGGGAAAGAGAGAAGCGAATACGTGTGAATGTGTGAAAGATACAATGTATTGTAATTGTAAATATATAATAAATACGAAAAGGAAAGTCCTAGTGAATTAAGGAATATAAAAAAAAGGAATTTACGTGTTAAATACTCCTAACTCCTACGTGGGAGTATATGAATAAAGAATTCTTTTTAATAAAAGGAAAGAATTGTATCAAAAAAATAAAAGGAACAAAACAAAGGGGACGTCCTAACTCCTACGTGTTTAGTGAGGAATGAGCGGAAAAGTCAAAATGAGACGGTTTTGGCTATCCTCATAAGAACATTATGGCAAAGTCAGTAAAGTGGGATTCAATTCATTTTGTTGTGGACAAAAAGCATCCTATGTGGGCCCCTTTTCTTTTCTTCTCTTATTGTTATAATACACAAAAAGTAAAATGTGAAAAATATAAAAGAAAAGTTAAATATGAGGTGATTTAGCACTGATGGAACGGCTAGTACCTAGGAGTCTACAAACTCAGTTCCCTCCCTCTTACTCGCATTATTCATTTTCCTCTCCTTTCACTCTTGAATCGACCGAGACTGCTTCATCACTTCATTTAACTCCATCATCACCTACTTCATTTAACTTCACCTTTCATTTAACTTCATCACCTACTTCATTTAACTTCATCACCTTCTCTCCTTCACCCTTCAAAATTATCTTCTCTGCAAATCTCTTAAAAACGTATAATCTTCTCTCCTTCTCTTCAAAATCATCATCATCTTCACCTTTCACTCTGCCTTCTCCTCCTAATCTCCAAAATCAGACAGCTTCGGGTTGCGTCTTCCTCCTCAGCCATGGCCATGGATTACTCACCCTCCTACCACCACTTGTCCCTCCTCTCTCTCCTCCTTCTCATTCTTATCTCCCTCTCAGGTATATATCCATGTACATGTCCCTTCTTCTTGCATGCATACTCTATTTCTTTAACGATCGTTCATCATTACAGAGCAAGCACAAACGGCTGCAAACTTTAGACCAACTAGCCTATACGTTTTCGGGGATTCCTATGTGGACACCGGGAATAGCAAGAATAAAGGGATTCCAAATGCCTGGATATCCCCTTACGGCTCAACCTTTCCCGGCAAACCCTCCGGTCGCTTCTCTAACGTCCGTGTCCTCACTGACTTCTTCGGTACGTGAACATGCTTCTCACATATATATACTTCTTGCTTTATTATATCTCTGCTTCTCACATATATGTATGTATGGGTGAACAAACGCAGCTAGGTACATGGGGTTGAAATCACCATTGCCTTACAAAATGAGGAACATGGTGGCAAAGAAGATTTTGAGGAGAGGAATGAACTTTGCAGTTGGGGGTGCCGGAGTGTTCGACACATATAGTGGCATACCAAATGTGTCAACACAGATTGATCATTTGGAGTGCTTAATTAAGCACAAAGTGTACACAAGTGTGGACCTTAACAACTCGGTGGCCCTCATCTCTGTTGGTGGGAATGATTACGGATATCACGGTAAAAATGGCTCCTCTAGGTAAGACTGTTTATTTATCTCTTCTCCTCCAAGCCTTTCATTCCTCCTATATCATATATTTATATTTTATTTAATTATTTATGCCTCCCAATTGATCTAGATGATGATTTCTTTCCTTTCATTTCATCCTCACCTCATCTTCCACATTTTTCTCTCATCCTATTGCTTTTTTAAAATTAAATGCATGCCCATCCCAAAAATTAGCTTCCGTAAATAATATATGCTTCTATAATACACATTCAGTTTTTGAGAAAATTTTTGTTGTTTCTTCACATCATGCACACTATGATCTATGTTGTTCGGCTTATACTTCACTTTTTTCTTATTTATATGTTCCAATATTTAGCCACCACTTAAAATCTTACGTTTTAACTTCAACTTTTTTTTTGTTCTAGACTATGTTTTAACAATTTTTTTGCATGATTCTGTTTTAACTTTAATAATACTGCTTTTTGACGAGGTTGTAATATGGTTCATTGAAACATTAGGGCTTACCGTCATTCATTAAATCAGTGGTGAATGAGACAAGTAAGGATTTGATGCGTATCCACGCTTTGGGAGTGAAGAGAATTGTTGTGAGTGGTCTTCAGCCCTTGGGTTGCATTCCCTCTGTCACAAAAAAATTTGTATTCACCCAATGTAATGATACTTTGAATAACTTCACTCTCCACAACCATCTCTTGAACCAACACATTGTTCAACTCAACCGAATCACTCACAAGCACAAACATCCTCCCACTTTCTGGCTCATTGATCTCTACACTGGTTTCTCCTCTGTGTTGAGCCACCCCACTACCTATAACATTCACCAGCCCCTCAAGCCATGCTGCTTTGGATTTAGCGACTCTTACTTATGTGGAAGTGTGGATGTCAATAATGTGAAGAGGTACAATGTTTGTAATGATCCTAAGACAGCTTTCTTTTGGGATTCGGCACACCCTACTGAAGCTGGTTGGCATGCAGTATATACTAAGCTCAGAACCATGGAGAGTTTCCAACGACTAAAGATTAATTAAACACTGGGCTTATCATATATATGTGTGTGTATGTGTTGAATGCCATATATAGATGAATAAGTGGCTTGTCCACTTAATTTAATCTTTCATATACAATATATTGTATGTCTTAATTAATGTAAGATTAATTACATTCAGGCCAATTGTTATATCTCAATATTAGGAATTTACTTTTATTGCTTGGCATATTGGCATGCGTGCATGTGACAATAGATTTTTCCTGAAAGTTGGATGCGGAAGATAACTTGAGTTTTTCATGGTACGATGTTCATAGAATTAGTAGACATAATCGATCAAATCAAATGGGGTGACAATGAAAGTAAAAATGCAAGCACAATACTCTTGTTTTACCTTTTCCTTCTGGAACCACTTATCAAGATAGGTGTCATGCACTCATCTCATTTGAACTATTAAAACTCAACCAATCTCTGATGGTTTTCGTAGATTTCATTATTAGGAATTCAAACAACTGACTTATCCGAGTCAGGGTTCATGGTTGCCCTTCTCAGCATGACTTAATTGTCAAAAGTGTTAATTGTCAAAAGTGCATCAATGCTCAGTAGGATGTGTTTTACAACTGAATTGCCATTGCCAAAATTGTAATTGAAATCTTTGGTGTAACAGAGTTGGGCATTTACAAGGCGTTTTCCAAGGAATAAATTATTAAACACTATGATTAACTAACATATGCTTTCTCACTAAGTCCATTGAGGAAGAACTCTTCCTTCAAAATTCCTACGATTCATGTCCAATGCAGTATTCTCTATATTGTCAAAATCTAGATCTTCATCTAAGCAATCTTTAAAATAATCTTCTTCAACGAAATCATAAACCACAACATTTATATTCTTTCTCTTTATCGTTCATTACTTCTTAGGCCTTCATTGTCATCATTGTCATTGTCCCCTTTTGTGTTTGGCTCTCCATTGGAGCCCCGTTTCCTTTTAGCAGAGTCATTACTCGTTGCTGCAGCTGCTGCTTTTGTCCAACTTGTAATATTCTCTTATGGTTTTTTCGACGGTTTCCAGTAACCGATCTCCATATTTGCTCACCTTGGCCCTGAATTAAACCAAAATCTCAATTACATTTGGTCCATAACTGCATCATCAATGCATTACTGAAAATTGAATTGTTTAGCGGTGTAGTATGAAGTAAACTTGCCAATGCCATTGATCTCAAGGAGCACTTCCTTTGTTCTTAGTATCCTCTTGCTTATCAGTTGCAGCGTAGCATTTCTATATATTAGAGAATCATTGGCTCAGAAAAGTTTTTCAGTCAAACAGAATTACATAAAATAATCATAGAAAAGGGAGAGATTAAAACTGTCTGCTAACTGACCCAAAAATGTGGTAGGCCTTGACACCATCTCCAGCTTCTTTGAAAATAGCTGTCTGCATCATCCGCAGAGCAGTGAACAACTTCGCTGAAAGATTCTGAAAGTAGACAGATATTATAAGAAAATCTGGGCACTTATAAATTTTATTGTCAAAAACTTATTTTTTTTAAAAAAGTATCTTATATTTGATACCAAGTCCACTTCAGGTTGAGGTGAGGAAGGAGCGTCATTTTGTGGAAAATTCACCTTTTCAGTTGTTATAGAGCCTTTAGCTGGTGTTGCGCCTAAAGTTCCCAATTTTGAAGCTTTCTCCGGGGAAGGAACTCTGCAAAAAGTTATGAATGACAATGAGCAGGTAATATGAGTTCAAAGGGGGAAAGTATACAATAGAGATTGCATGTGTAAGAAAATTAACTAGGGAAAATTAGACAGAATTCTTGAAAGACAGCTAAATAACCAAAGCATCATCTTAATTCACAAATTTGAGAAGCAGTATGTAAAACCTTAATATAATTTTCTGGCCAGCAAATAGATTACGGGCCTGCATGAAAGAACAGAAAGGAAATGATAATATACTAGTATTTCAAACGGAAAACAACAATAAAAAAATGGAAGCAATGCAATGAAAAAAAAAACCTGCAACAGATGCATTATTTGGTCTTGAATAAGGGACACAAGGGGAGAGATTACTAATTTTATACCAGGACAAATAAGAGCAGGAAGCTGCAAGACAACAGTCCAAAGTTGTAAGATACTAAAACCTCAAATAGGAAATTACTAAAGCTACTTTTCCATGTCATGCATGAAAAATTGACCTTTAAAATTGACTAGGGTCTGCCATATGGTAAGAAGATATAACAACATACATCGTCTTTAATTTAAATCTGAATTCTCTCAAAACTTCAGATTGAATTTCACAAATGATGTGTGCAGTATATATCTAATGAAAATTCAAAGAAGCCACTAACTCATTCTCTAGAGATATCATATTACCTGGTAGGTCAAACTCTTCCCTCCACCCGTAGGCATTAAGACAAAAACATCAGATCCACTCATTGTGGCATAGATAACCTCTCTCTGATTGGGGCAGAATGAATGGTTTCCAAATACCTTTTTATTATTGGCCAAAAGGAAGACAGGGAAAAACTAAAACAACTGGTGACTGGTGGTTAACAAACGCTAGAGGTGGACAATAATTAAATACTTCCAGCATTTTTGTCCAAGGAAAATTTTGGTCACTCCAGCGTTTGTCTCCAGAACCTTCAATGTAATTTACGTCAATAATCTTTGGAATAAAGGTTTCTCTCTCCATTGGGCCTGAAGACATGTCATAGTTATCAACAGAAGAGAATGAAAATGACTGGAATGACATTCCGCATTGCTTATTACTCGTAGAAGCCTGGTCATCATATCTCATTGATCCACTCCTGAGTTCATTTTGATTTGGTCTCTCAAACTGAAAAGAACTTGGAGGAGCCGTAGACGCAGAAAAATGTGAATTTTGTCTTTCCTCATCAAGCTTACAAGAAGAAATATATCTTTCAAGCTGCTGAATTTGCTTATTTAACTGTGACCTGGCAACATAAACTTGTCTCTTAAGTAAACACATATAAGTGCCTGAAGCTTTAATTTATTCTGTTCAATTTCACTATTCAGTTTATAGAGCATGCTGCAGCCTTTTCTAAAATATACATTTTTCTGCACAATAATTTACTCTCAGTAATCAGTATTAAAATAACATTACTTATCATAACTTTCCAATCACCACTAGGACTCAACTCATCTAAACTTAAGTGTGTAACAAAAATAAGTCTCCAGTCAATAAAATGAAGACAATTTGATCAATCTAATTGTTGATTGTGACAATTTTTTTATACATTGCTTCTGCATTTTCCCTTAATTGTGAGTGAAATAATGAAGAAAGTAAATGCTGAAAATGGGAAACAATTTCAAGAAAAATCCAAACCTGTCTTGGCGAAGCTTTGCTATTTGTGAAGAATAGAGGCTGTCAACATTATCAAGCAGTTTGTTGGAGATAGCAATCAGATTGTCCTTCCATTCCTGCAGATGGTTTGTTGCTTCAGGGCAGAGAGCTACCTGTATCCAGTTTCAGGCTTTAAGATATCAACCTGACAAATCGACCACAATAATTTATGAAAGGAGCAAACATATCTGATCATAAATACCTTAAAACCATGAATGCAATCTGAGCACAACTCCGGTGGCAAAGCATGCTCCCCTGGTGTTGCAAAACTATTTGCATCAACAGTTGGAGAAATTAGAGGAAACTTGGTCGCTGATGGTTGAGGAGTGCAAGTGGATTGGTAGTTTTCCACTATTTGGTCAACATCAATGTTCTATGAAACAGAGACTACACAAGACATGTATGAAAGGAAAGAAAATATCAAAGTTTATGCAATTAAGCAGTTGCAATAAATTGAAGTGATTGATTTGACAAACATCTGAATAATCTCACTCAAACAAGGAAATAAAGAAATAAAACAACAGAATTGGAATATAAAACTATTAAAGACTCATTAGTATACACCTCAAAATAAAGTGAGGCAATCAGCTTTCCCTCTGGCTTAAAAGACTTACAGCTGAGATCAGGTAAATTCTACAGCATATTGGACTTTCAATAGAGAAAATAGACAACAAGCTACTGATGAACTTCTTCACATTTCTTCACCAATCCAACTAAAATCTTAAGCAGGCTCATTGTTTACATAGTTGATTGATATTCATTATCATTAAGTGAGAAGGGCTGATCAAGTAATATAAAGTCTGTTAAAAAGACGGAGAGACCGAAGAGAACACTTAGAGAAGTTATTGAGCGGAACCTTTTCAATCATAATTAGTCAAAAATAAGGTTTATGATATAGCACAATGTCATTGTGTAATCTACATAACCGATCCCACCTAGTTAGATAAGGTTCTAAAAACTTAAGCAGGCTCATTGTTGACAGAATTAGCTTATTTTCATTATAATCCAATCTTTTCACAGCAAAATGTTGCTTCTGTCAGCCAAATGAATTTAGCCCGTTTAAATTTTTTGTTTGTGATAAACTCATTCAGAATAATAGACTGTCAAAACTCACCCCAAGTATGTCATCATCATCCTCATCAATGTTGACAGCCATACAATTCGCTGACCTGTTAACTTCATCAGTATACTTAGTAGAGTTGTTCACTGAAACATTCAGAACTCAAGAACAATGATTATTGATTGTTGGAGTTGTGGCTTCATCAAGGCACCTCAAATAATTCCCTCCTTCAGCTATAGGATTACTTGATGGAAAGTATTGATTAGATTTCACATTATTTTCACTTAACACGTTAACATTATAAGACTCTGAGAATCTATTATTCTCAGAACTTCTCTGCCATGTACATGTTCTCTTGTCTGCAAGAACAGGAGAACTGATTTGTACAGTTTTCCCTGGTTTGGCATAGTTCCTGCAAGAATTCTGTAGACTTGAAAGAGCACACCAACCCTGCCAAGATTTATTTTACTGCAAGTAACTCACAAATTATGAGGGTGTAAAGAATATTCAGAATTGATTTAACAACCAAAAGGGAAATAAGAACAAAGTAAATGTGAGCTTTGAGTAATCTGACCCCAAGGCACAAAATCATCATAAAAAGAGGGCAAATTATAGCTGTAAATTAGAAATGAAAATAGGCTAACAATCACTCTCAATGAATTCCAAACACAACATGATCCGTAAGGACAGCAGGGGAAACTGCACAGAGCAATTGTGGTAAATCAAGGTAACATTACTTATGCTCCATTAGCATTTGTACCTTCTCAACTTCTGCTCTCTGCAAACTTTGAATATTTTGATTTTGATGAAGTACAAATCTGAAAAACAAAAGTAAAAGGATTTGCTATCAGCAATCTCGTAATCTTACAAGAGCCACAACATATAAGATAGAGAACTCAAAAAAAATTATAATAAATGGGTAAGGGGAAGAACCACAAAAATATGGTTGAAATCCAACCTGAACCCTTTGAAACTTTAAGTAGTTTGATACATCATATATCATCCTCTCCAAGAGGTAACCATTAAATCAGGACTATGGTAATAGTCATCTCTAGTATTGAAAGAATTGTTAAACAGAAACAAATGCATATGCTGCTATCACTACAATATTAAGCATTGCTTTTCCTTAACAGTAACCTCCTAGTTATAAATACTCAATCTTCTACGCCCCATCTATAAAGGTCCAAAATAGTTTCTTTAAAACTTGTATACTTTGACAACCTCTAAAATAGCCAGCATAATATCTCACATTAACCAAGAGATAGTAAAGAAAAATAAAAATAAAATTTACTCATAATAAAACCATACCTCCCACCCAAAGCTTCATCAGAGCATGGCTTTTGAGTTGGCAATGAGAATAAAAAGTTAGAAGTCAAAAACTTTTTTTGACAAGAAAAATTCTCATGTGCTCTGGCATGATCCAACCAATTGACTTTAGGAAGCCCATCACCAGCTAAATTGGTTTGACTGCAAACATTCAAAGGTAATAAGAGAGACTACCCAAAAACATTATCACTGATATGTGGCAGTGGCAGTGGCAGATAGTCTATTATCCAGAATACACACATGGCTTATTTTGGCTAACTCTATTATTAACCATAACTAATCATACAAACAGAATCAAGGGACATATACACCCACATGTACACGCAACTAGATTACAATGTAATACTCTATATAATCCTAATTATAAGATCACTCTGACTTTTTTCGGAGAAATTAATGATACAAAATTAATAACTTAAAATTTTTCAATAGTTATCTTTTTTCCTCAAAATTAATTTATAATCTAATTACATGATGTATATTGTTATGTAATACTCCCTCCCTTCCTAAATATAAGATATAAGATCACTTTGAGAATGTGATAAATTCCTAAATATAATATAAGATCACTTTCTATTTTTTCTCAAGTTTTACCTAAATTGCCCCTATACTCTTTTTACAAGGAAATTACTCCCTCCCACCCTCTTTTTCTTTTAATTACAGATGAAAATGAAAGTAATGGGGGACAAATTATTACGAAATCGAAGATTAGCAAACCTTTAATCCATCGTTCAATTTCTTCTTCCAGATACTGCCACTGCATTTTATAAACATTTTCAATGCTCAATTTCCGTAACCCTAACCTAGAAAAACTCTCTTCAAGAAATTCCCTCCTGAAATCACCGGACATATGCGAACACTCCCTCCCAAACCTTGCCACCACCATCTGCTTCACTATCTCATGAAGATCGTTAATCATCACCGAAGGAATCGATCACAATATCGTAGTCAAACCATCTTGCCATAAATAAAGCAAGATGAGATAGTGAGGTGGAAGGAGTGGTCAGCGAGGTCGATGAGGATATACATGGACTGTTGGAGGAGGCACGTGTGGATGGATTTGTCGTTGGAGAGTGGGGACCACTCAAAGAAAGTGGAGAGGAGGCCGTCGATGGAGTGGAGGAAGGAGGAGGAGGCGGCAGCGTCAGACCAGAGGGGGTGGGGACGAGAGGTGGTGGGAGAAGGCAGGGAGTTGGATGTGATGGAGTTAGAGTGAGGGGGTATTTTGGGAATTCTGACTAGGACAAAGGTGCAAAAGCTATGTACTCAACTTTACCTAAATTTGCATTTCTAATACTCCACTTGTTTTGCGAAATGCAAAAAGAGTACCCAACTTAATGTTTAGGTGCAAATATAGTATTTTCACTTGAGTGAAATAAAATTTAGATATGAAAAGGCTCTTATACCCCTATTATTCCCTCATTAAATTTTTATATAATGAAGGGCATAAGAGTTTTTTCATATCCATAAGAGCCTTTTCATATCTAAATTTTATTTCCGTAAAGTGAAAATCTTATATTTGCACCCAAACCCCAAGTTGGTTACTATTTTTACTCCTCGCGAAACTTTAGTGTTAGAAATGAAATTTTGGGTAAAGTTTAGTACTCCCCCTGTTCCTAAATATAAGACTTAGAGCCTGTTTGGATTTAGTTTCTGAAGAATAGCTTTTGTGAAAATAGCTTTTTGAGAATAGTTTTTGAGTATAATAGCTTTTCTGGAAAATAGTTATTGATAAAATGAGAGTGTTTGGATAAAGTGTTAGTAGAATAGCTTTTTGAATGTCAAATTACTAAAAAGGACAAATTTTGGGTGTGAAGTTGGCACAAGCTAGCTTGCTTGAAGAAAGAAGAGGAAAGAGAAGGGTAATTTTGGGTGTGAAAAGTAAAATAAGGGCCTGTTTGGATACCTCTTGAAAACCTATTCTGGGAGTTAAAACTAGGTTTCAAAAAAAATTTGCCAAACACTCATAAAAATTAGATAAACTATTTTCAAAACCAAACCTTAGTTTGGGTTACAAAACCTTGTTTTGAGAAAAACCAACTTTTTCTACTTTTCCAACATTTTCTCTTTCCTCTACCCACCATTTTCTCTCTCCACTCTTTCCTCTCCACTCTTTCTTGTTCTTTCTTTCACTTTCATAGCTTCCGTTTTTTCTCTCTTCCTTCTGTCCGAGTTAGCACTTGAATTAGGATATATATTTTGTGATTTAAGTATTCAAAATGTAGATTGTTGGTATTTCAAGTATGCATGTTAAATTTAAATTTATGGTGAGCTTGCAATTTTTCTCAATTTTTTCTCCCCTATTTCGCTATGCATTTCTGTAATGAAGAAAAAAAATTCAAGTGATGTAAATGGAACCATCACCATTTCTGTAATGGAACCTCTGCTGAAGAGTGGGGAAGATGATGGTTGCGGATCTAAATAAATTTTCTGCATATTCCCTATGCTTTGGTCAGATTTGGAGGGAACCTGTGAATTTTCTTCAATGTTCATATTTCCTTTGATTTGTGAATTGATGCTCTGTTACTGTACACATTATTAGGTGAATTTAGTTTGAATTTTTATGATTAAAAGGCACATAATTAGTGAAATACATTATCATTGTGTGATGATGATTTCTATCCCATGAAAAAATATATTTTGGCTATTTGTATTTTGTAGTGTTTTCTTTATATTTTGGTTATTTGTATTTTGTAGTGTCTTCTTTTTAATGTTATAAAATAAAATTTTAGCAATGAAATTATTATAAGGACTTTATTTTACCTCCAATTTGTTTTACCAATTAAAAATTTATTTATTGCGTTGATTGTATTTTTTTATGTTTTTATTGTAATTTTTGTAGTAATTTGTAATATTTTTTCTAAGAATGATAAAATTTGATCATTTAAATCTTTAAAATAAATTTTTGGGGAAAATTATTCTTTTTGGTAATTTGACATTCAAAAATCTATTCTTCTGACATTTTATCCAAACACTCTTATTTTCAGAAAAACTATTTTTCAGAAAAGCTATTATACTTAAAAGCTATTCTCAAAAAACTATTTTCCCAAAAGCTATTCTCCAAAAACTAAATCCAAACAGGCCCTAAGTAGCTTTTTAGATTTTGGGTTAAAAATGAGATTTTGCATGAAAAATAGTTTCTCCACTTTTTTGAAGTGTTTGGGAGGAATTGTTTAAAACTTAAGTTTGGTTGTTGAAAAATGATTCTGGGGGTCATCCAAACAGGCCCTTAATTGACTTTTCTGAAAAATCCTTAAAAAACAAAATAAGTACATTTTAAATTGATTTACCTAATTTTTTCCCTCAAACTAGTTTATTTTACTTCTAAACTAATGGATAATTTAAAAATATATCAAATATATCATCATTTAATAACCTATTTCGCAATTTTAATCTCTAAAAAAAAGTCAATTTGATCCTATATTTAGGACCGGAGGTAGTACCATTTTCACACCTTCACTCTTCTAACTAATTAAAATGTATTCCTTAATCTCTCCAAATTTGAGAAAGTGATCTTATATTTAGGAACAGAGGGAGTAATAAGTAAAGACAAGGATTTGTTATCTTTTATTTCTTCTTCTCATTCTTCCACTCAATTCTTACTTTTTTTCTCAATCTTTCCTAATCTTTCTCTTATTTTCTACACTCCACATAACATATACTCCCTTTGGTCCTAAATATAAGACCTAATTGACTTTTTTTGGAAAATCCTTAAAAAAAGCAAAATAAGTTAATTATAAATTGATTTACCTAATTTTTTTCCCTTAAACTAGTTTATTTTACCTATAAACTAATGGATAATCAAAAAATATATCAAATATGTCATCATTTAATAACCTTTTTCGCAACCTTAATCTCTTCAAGAAAAAAAGTCAATTAGGTCCTATTTAGGACCGGAGGTAGTATTATATATGTTATAATTTAGAGGTCTAATACTCTAATCTGCTTCCTAAACATCCAAAAAGAATCAAAATAATCTTATATTTACGACCGAGCAGGAGTAAAAATTCTCCTTCTCACTATGTACTAATTACCAAAAAAAGAGGTATTAAGTATATGGACCTTACTTAGGTCCAGTTCCTATCTCCAGGTTCTCCAGTTCTCTAATGAAAATTTGCCACTTAGATGTTAATACTTAATAGAGTTAATAGTTAGACGTTTACTTTTCACGTTTTCGTTCTCTCTCTTTCCTCTTTTTCCTCCATCTCTGTCTCTACCTTTTCTCTCCCCTCCTACTTCTTTTGCATTCACGTTTCGGCCTCCTGTCTCTTCTCTTCCTCTTTCCTCCGGTGCCGACCATGGCGTACGCCGCCAACATCTACTCCCTCTCTCCCCCATCTCACCTTCATGTTGTCGCCCTTCTTCCCCCAATTATTTCCTCCTCCCTTCCCTCTCCCCCCACCACACCGAAGTCGCCATAGTGAATTATCCGGCTCGTTTCTCCGGGAAAACGGTAAGCATGACGGTGCTGGTGATTCTTCCGCCGCTGCCGCCACTCCAATTCGTCGGAGGATTCTGGACGGGGAGCGTGAAGGCGAGGTTCTCCGTCAACTTCTTTTTTTCCGGTGCCTCCTCGTGGCGCGGCGGGGACCTTGTAAAAGGTGAACACCAGAATATTGCCGACGGCGCAGGGCATGCAGTCGCATACACTAGCGAAATCCGCCGTGATTTTCCCGATGAGCTCGTCGACGCCATCGCCGGCGAAGCTTAGGCTACTGCTACTGGTGGTAGAGGGGGGTTGCCGGAGACTGTGGAGAGGGAGGGCGGCCAGAGGGAATATGGAGGCTTGTCGTTGTGGCCTTGGTTGGGTGGTCGCCGGTGAAGGTGGGGATGAAGGATGGATGGAGGTGAGTTGTGAGTAGTGTGCCATTAATGGAGTCAAGGGGTGGCTGCGTGTGGGTGGGTGGTCACGTGGTCTTTCAGATATAGGGTCATGGAAAACTTCTGAGCGGAAGAGGAGGAGGACGAAGAGAGAAAGGGAAGAGGGATGAGGAGAATGGGGAAGAGAGAGGACGACTCAGGAAGGAAGTAGACGGAAGGGAGTAACAATGTGAAACTATTGTGGTTTAATTAATCCACTTGGCATTTATTGATTGGGGGAATTGGAGAACCAGTACAAAAGAACTTGATGTAAGTCAGGTCCTAAGTATATATATAAGCATTATACTTGCCTCATTTTGATTTCTCAGTAATCATTATACAATATGCTCGCCGATTTTGCCGGCCATTACATAAACTTATCTCCAAAACTCTGCTTCAAACAAAAAAGAAGAAGTAATTTCAAAATTTAGGCAACACAATAGACTAAACAGTAAATACAAATAGAACTAAACGTATGGAAAGATTTTGAGTGTCACTATAGTAATTTTACAGCTGAATTCCACTCTGTAAAGGAAATAAAGAAAATACTTGTAAATAAAAAGGAATGTGAAACCCTAGAAATGAGAAGAGGTGTACGGAAATGAAAAAGGAGAAGGTTGCGATTTGGAGGGAGGAAGAGAGAGGGAGAAGTGGAGGCGCGATCTTGAAAAGCGCTTTTGGGTGTGATGTTGGTGTGAGTTTTTTTTTTGTGAGTGAAGAGGCAAACGCCTAGTTACAAAACAACCTGTTGCATATTGGCAATCTCATGTTCTACACTGTCCTAAAAAAGAATAAGTTCTAACACTCTTGGCTGTGTTAAAAGCTTGGAACTCAATAGTTTTTTTTTATCAGAATGAAACTCAAAAGTTTAGTAGTAGTATGAAATAAATTTAAAAATAAATAAAGAAATGTTTGGGAAAATTAATTGGAAAAAAGACAGATAAAAACTCCCGAATGTTTAAAAGGACAAATAGGGTGCCTAAATTCCCAAAAGGATAAGGAAGGTCACAGACACCTAATTGATATTAGCAAAAGTGCGCAAATGACTCAAAATGCCCTTAAAAAACTTTGCTTGTACTTGTCTGCTTTATAACAATTATGATTTATAATCCTGCTTGATTGTTTAACTAGTTTTTTAAGAGTATTTTGAGTCATTTGTCCACATTTTCTAATGTCAATTAGGTGTCTATGATTCCTTGTCCTTTTGGGAATTTAAGCACTGTATTTGTCCTTTTAGGCATTCAAGAGTCTTTATTTGTCTTTTTCCCAAATTAATTTTAGCTGAATGAAAGAAATTTTATAAAAATGAAATGTCACTTAATTGCAATTGTAAATATCAACTTTTGACTTGATTATAATAACTTGTGGCTAGTTGATTACAACTATGGAGGATCTTATCTTTATTAAGTTATGAGATGATCTTTTGTAAATTAAATAAATGAAACAAAATTGTTGAGGTATAGTATATTTTTTACGAATGGTCAATGTATTCCTCACCAGATATGTGGGATAATAGTTGGGAAAATGAGTTGGGTTGTACAACCCGACTAAGAGGACTAGGACATCCTGGCATTTATCTTCAATTCCCTTCATAACCACTGCACAATTCACTAATGAACCTTATTTTGTCATTGTTTTCTTCCATCGTCCATATTAAATTCTAAAGCCTAATTGACTGCATGTATTCGAGCCCAAGAAGTATTCTCACTAGGAGAGATAACAATCTTATCTATGTGGACAACATTTCTACTCTTCAATCCGAATTAGTTGGTTGTCAATAGAAACTGGATGACCGGGTGGTATTTAAAAAGAAAAAAGGAAAAGAAAAAGAAAAAGCCTAAGACAAAGTGTAGTTACAAACTTAAAGGAAGCAAAAAAATCTCATGCAGACTTAGAGTAAGAAATATATTTTAAAAATATAGATGTGTGTTTGAATTAATGATGGCAACACCTGAATTATTATATAATTTAATTTAATGAATCTTCAATTCCTCTTTAATTTTGGTTAAATCAAGAAATCTAGAAACTTATTAACAGTATCCCAAAGCATTGTCTTTAAGGCCCGTTTTGTTGTAAAAAGGGAAAGTAGAGAAATAGAAAATGAAAGAGTAAAGATGAAAAATAGAGGTAATAATGAAAGTAAAGTTTATGGACCCCAGAAAAATGTGAGGTGAGAGAGATAACTTATGAGCCTAATGATAAATTACCAAAAAGCCACAACTTTCTTCACTTTCCTTCCCCCAGTTTCCATGGGTATCAAGCGGAAAGGGGGAGGGGGGAAGGACAATGGAAAATTGTCCTTTTATATTGAAAAGCTAAAATATAAGCACTCCCCATAACTAAACAAATTTTTCTTGCTTATGGCATGGTGATCATAACAACATCACTTAAAAAATAATTTAATCCAGCACCACCTCCAAATCAAGCTCACAAGACAACCTAATGCCTACAATACTTTTGAAATCCCCAAGACCTATAAAATATACAACATACATGTCCCATGTACAGAACACCCAATTTTTATACACACAAGACAAACATGCTCACCGTTCAATTTCCCAACAACAATGGAAACCAAAACATACATATATTCAACAAACTATTTTAACTGACATTAAATTCTCCACTGGCTTGAGCTTCCTTGACTCTCTTTACATATTCATCTTATTCTTCCTCCAACTCCTCAGCAGCAACTCCATCTTTTGTTTCTTCATCATCTTCTTCCTCTCCGCCCCAGCCAAATCCGCTGACTGACCTCAAAACTTGGGCAGGAGTTTTAGCCTCCTCAACAATCTTCACAATGTCTTCTACACTCTGAAAAGAAAACATTGGGTTTCCTTTCCTGTAGTAAACAGCTTGAGCCACTTCTGTCAATTCCCTTGACAGGTTCTTTAGAAACCATGGGTGGGACTTGATCTCCTTGATGGTAATTCTCTGTGATATCACAACCATATAGAATGACCACCCAGTATTTTCAACATTATAATTTTAATATACTTTAACTAAGAAGGGAGGTTGGTTGATTTAGCAGCAGTTGAATCCCAATTTTGGTTGAAAGAAAATATATTTAAATTTAAATTAGAGATAATAAAGAATTAAGTATGGTTGTAGGATGTCAGTCACAAATTGAAGATCATTGTACAAGAATAAATAAGAATAAAAATATATTTAAGGATTAATGATAATTGAAGGGATGATTTTTGAATTGAATTAAGGAGTTTGAACTTTTTAGAAATAAATTTATGAGAATAGAACACTTTAGGAATTCTAAAGGCCTAATTTTTCTTAGTCCCACATCGACCAGAAATATGTGTGTGTGTGAGTATATAAGTAGGACATTCGCACTTCAGCTTGCCAACCACGTTGGTCCGAAAAATGTGTTAAAAAAAGGCCTAATTTTTCGCATATAATCTAATAAGATTAGAGATAGTGAAATTATTCTACATCCAAAACATTACATAGTGGAGAGTGAATAATAGAGAATATTCAAAAGCAATCATAGAATTGGGATGGGAAATTTATTTCAAAGTGGAACATTTGAGAAAAGAAAAGAGGCCTAATAGTAATTTACCTATCCTATTTTATTTGTTTTTAATGAATATCTTCTCAATTTTCTTTTCTCTTCTTCTGGAACCATGGGGAAAAACACAACTCATCCCTTCTCCTCTTTTTCTCACCTCTATTTTCTCTCATCTCGGTCCAACCACCTTCGCCCTCCTCCGTTTTCGGCGCTGCCCCACCCTTCTGCGAAGTCACCGCTGTTGAGGGTGGTGAGGGGAGTCGACGTGGCTCCCTCCATCCCTTTCCTTATCCTTTTCTTTCGTCCTCCCTTGTGTGTGCTATGAAAGAACAGAGAGTACGAAATTTCCTGCGATCTGGGGCTTCTCTGGCGAGTCTCCGGCACCATATAGTGTGTGTAAGCTACTTTAAATTTTCCCTCTATCTTATGCTTGATATCTAGGGTTTTCATTGTGAAATTTGGGGGCTTTTAGTGAGAATCGATTCCTATGACTTTTGAGTTTGATTTGGCTGTTTTAAAACCAAATTAGGTTGGCTTCTAACTAGTATATGGATTTGGATTACTTGAATTGGGGTTAGAATGAAGTTTGGTCAAACTAAAGTGTTAGAAAAATAGGGTTTAATGGGATTTTCGAAAATCCAGCAAGCTTTCTAGGAATTGATGATCCTAATTTGTTTAATCAAATTATATGATGATGATTATTGATTTAGATTAATTATTTGTTTAATCAAATCAATCAAATTATAGGAATTGACCTAAAAAACACGTTGTTTCCTCTTCCCAGTTAATTTAACGGCCGGAGAAGTGACTGACGGTGTTTTTGAGAATGCCGAATAAATTTTCAAGTATTTGAAAGGTATTTTTCTAATCGGGAAACTTATCTAATATTCAATCACACTTTAAATTATTCTCACCTGCTTAATGATTAAACTTTCGATAGTTATGCCATTGTTTAGCTTAACCTGTCATTATTTTCGGTTTAGGTTTCAAAATTAAAATAGTTTGTCAAAAAAAGGAGGGATTTTTAACAATGTCAGAGCCATCTCTGGCCCAACAATTTTGTTTTAATAGGAAGAAGAGGAAATCCAATAAGGCTGATGACGTGGAGGCAGAGGATTCAGCTACAATTCATAGTGATACAAGTGATTCTAGGGTTACTACTTTATGTTTTGATTATTGAGTGGATAATTTCTTCAAAGCCATGGACACGATTGCACAGCTTTATGGGGAAGAAGTGGATTCTTTTGTGGAGCCCACTGAGATCCAAAGATTTTCTTCCTCTGTCACTTTCTTGAGGTAAACTTTGTGTTTTAAATGTTTTGTTTTGTTTTATTACTTTTCTTGCAAATATTGTAATGATTTGTCTCATATAGAGATTGGTATACTTGCTTTATATTAATCTACTATACTTTCTAAATTAAATTACCACTTTTTGATTGATTGGTATAATTGTCTCATATAATTACTTTTCTTGATAAAAAAAGGCCACAATTTGTTGGGCTTATTGGGTAACTTCATTTGTTTCTAAAACTGTAAATGTAAATTCACTAAATTCAAAATTCTCAATCATAACCTAAGAAATATTTCCCGACACACATTTTAACAATATAGGATCTGTTGCATTGTGAATAGTATAAATTAAGGAAGTACAAAAAAAATATCTGATAATAATATTGTTAGCCCATTTTAACTCATAAGAGGGGTAATATAAAAAAAATAGCCAATGCACATCTCTCATATTCTCTTGCTTTTATATTGAATAAGATTTTACGTGTCGATATAAATATTTAACATGTTCCTACAATGACGAGCGTATATGTGCTTATACATTGCTTTTGCTTTGACGGGTTAGCGCAAAAAAAATCCATAATCATGTTTTCATCATCGTAATTTACATATGATAAGTTAATAGGAAAAATAATCTACTATACTTTTTAAATTATATTACCACTTTTTGATTGATGAACTCGATCAATAGCTGCTAACAAGAGTGATAATTAAAAAGAGAGAATGAATGCAACATTATTTATATCAAGAGATAATATTGTGCATACACACATACACATAATTTGTTTATCATGATATTCGTGTATAAATAAACATATTATTATTAAATTTTATCATGTGGACAACACCTTTTATGGCACACAACACAACAACTTTCTTGTTCATTCATACAGAAACCCATACATATGTCAAAGCAGAAGACATTTTCGAGTTTTTGGTCATTGCATTCACACTTATCACTGCTCTTCTTTCTTTTCATCATTTTTGTAGTCGAAGTTGTTGCCGTGGCCACAACTATAAGAAAAATCAACATCAATCCCAACACTCTAACTTTGTTCAAACCCATTTAGAGAAAAATGAGCAGCCACAACCTATTTCTTCTTCTTAGTCCCTCACTATATATGGTTTACTCTAATGTAATAAGCTCTTCTCAACTGATGTTTATTTATATAAGAGATTGCCGTTAATAATTTGACTCTCAATTAATGTACGAATAGTCAGTTTATTAAGGTAACATTTTGTACTAAGTTTAAGTTCTTAACAACAACGAGCGTTAAGTTTAAGTTTTTAACTATATCATATGTTTCAAAACATTTTAACAATTTCCAAAAAGGTAGAGTTTATAATCTTTGTACAACATTTCATTAGGTTACGCTATGAGTTACGCTATGAGTAAGTTGCCTTAATTACCTCCATTAATTCATTAGAGTAAGTTGCCTTTTTACATTCATTAGTTTTTCATTAGGTCTTATATTAAGGAATAATGAGAAGTAATAATGGTAAGGAATGATATTCAATGTCAATTCAATAGACACAACCAATGCAGCAACCAAATACAACAACCAATGCAGCAACCAAATACAACATGCAGAGGCGTGCTCACATATTTTCAACTTTTACGAATCCAATTGGTATAGTTAAGATTTTAGTTTCCATTAACTAACTTAAGATTTTAGTTTACATTCCTTCATGCACAAACCAGATCAATTCAATATTACAGGGGAGACTAGCATTAAAACTCTTTTTGGAGAATGCCGAATAAATTTTCAAGTATTTGAAAGGTATTTTTCTAATCGGGAAACTTATCTAATATTCAATCACACTTTAAATTATTCTCACCTGCTTAATGATTAAACTTTCGATAGCTATGCCATTGTTTAGCTTAACCTGTCATTATTTTCGGTTTAGGTTTCAAAATTAAAATAGTTTGCCAAAAAGGAGAGATTTTTAACAATGTCACAGCCATCTCTGGCCCAACAATTTTGTTTCAAGAGGAAGAAGAGGAAATCCATTAAGGCTGACGACGTGGAGGCAGAGGATTCAGCTACACTTCAATACAAGTGATTTCTAGGGTTACTACTTCATGTTTTGATTATTCAGTGGATAATTTCTTCAAAGCCATGGAAACGATTGCACAGCTTTGTGGGGAAGAAGTGGATTCTTATGTGGAGCCCACTGAGATTCAGAGACTTTCTTCCTCTGTCACTTTCTTGAGGTAAACTTTGTGTTTTAAATGTTTTGTTTTGTTTTATTACTTTTCTTGCAGATATTGTAATGATTTGTCTCATATAGAGATTGGTATAATTGCTTTAAATTTGTCATGATTCTGTATTAGTACATTCTGCATGCTTTTTTACATGAATTCTTGTTATGCACTACTTTATCATTTTGTGAGTTTCTTCAGGAAACTTGTGAATTAGATGATCAAAGTTAGTCCTCTCCTCTCTCTCTCTAATATGAGTGCTAAACTTTTGTTGCCTAACATAAAAATTGCGTTTATGAATTGTATTTTCTACCCTTTATATCCTTTTATACATTTTTTCTCTGTTGTGTTATGAACACTGATAATTTAAAACTCTATTGGCTCAATTTCTGGAGTGTCTTCTAGCAGCATCTTACATAGGGAAGCCTGGGTTGCCTTGGTTCATCTGAACCTTCTAGGCTGTTATAGCTTGTTGCTGAATTTTTTTCCTTGTTCAAATGTTAGTAGTCGCTTTTGTCAAAAAATAGATGTTAGTAGTCACACATCTTGCTAATGCTAGTTGAAAATTGATTGCAATTACTGCTCGATGAGTCAATGGAATGAAGGATTACTTTTGTCAAATTACATCTCCTATTTAAAAAATAAAAAGGGCTCTATCATATCATTTAAAAGAATGATATGTGCCATTTAACTTTCATTTGTATTATGTGTGATGAGAGACGCACTTTTTGCTATATCCTTAATTGCTTTTATTTCATAAAATGTTGATATTGTTATTTCATGAAGAACGGTAAACATATATGTTTTTGCTTTGACGAATCAGTGCAAAAATAATCCACAATGATATTTCCATGATCGTAATTTACATATGATAAGTAAATAGGAAAAATAATCTAATATACTTTCTAAATTAAATTACCACATTGCTAACAATAGTGATGATAATTGAAAAGAGAGAATGAAGGCAACATTATTTGTATCAAGAGATAACATTGTGCATACACACATACACATAATTTGTTTACACATACACATAATTTGTTTATTATGATATACGTGTATAAATAAACATATTATTATTAAATTTTATCATGTCAACAACACCATTCTTGGCAGGGAGCACAACAACTTTCTCGGGGCCCCGGACAGAAATCAAAACATATATCGAAGCAGAAGCCGTTTATGGGTTTTTGGCCGTTGCATTGACACTTAAGACTGCTCTTCTTTCTTTTCATCATTTTTGTAGCCGAAGTTGTTGCCGCGGCTACAACTATAAGAAAAATCAACATCAATCCCAACACTCTAACTTTGTTTAAACCCATTATTTGGAGAAAAATTGAGCACCCACAACCTATTTCTTCTTCTTAGTCCCTCACTATGGTTTACTCTGATGTAATAAGCTCTTCTCAATTGATGTTTATTTATATAAGAGATTGCTGTTAATAATTTGACTCTCAATCAATGTACACATAGTCAGTTTATTAAGGTAATATTTTGTACTAAGTTTAAGTTCTTAACAACAATGAGCATTAAGCTTAAGTTTTTAACTATATCATATGTTTCAAAACATTTTAACAATTTCCAAAAAGGGAGAGTTTATAATCTTTGTGCAACATTTCTTTTTTTTTTGGTCGAGATTTGTGCAACAGTTCTAATAAAATAATCTTTGTGCAATAGTTCTCAAACAATAATCTTTGTGCAATAAGTTCATTTGATTTATTAATGGTTTGGAACTTAATCATCTTTTATAAGGTTATAAATATGATATTTGAAGATTATGATGATGTGATTGACGTATATGGTGCTAATTATTTACTTCAATCTTATCATTATAAACTACAAGACAGAAAATATTTTCTTCACGTTTAATTTGCCTTAATTACCTCCATTAATTCTGTGTTATCAATTTAAACTAATGTTTTCTTAAACATGTATTTCCGTTAAAACATGATGTCTTTTATACGTTAATATTGCAGTATAACTTATTTCATTATATCTCACACTGTGCTTTATTCCCTCACTAATATATGGCATTAGCAAGCAATTAATTCTTTTCGTTGCTTTTATTTTAATCGTATGCCCATCAATCACTGATGATTTCCTTTATTTTAAATGTATAGTGAACATATTTTTCTCATTGAAGGTCCAGAAACAATACTTGACTAGTAACGAAATACAGCAGAATAGTAGCTAAAAACATCTTGTACAATTTATTAATATCATTAATTAATATTAATACTTTTAATTGTGAAATTTTAATGAGGATATGTGTGTCTTGGCCCATCTCTCAACTGTTTATTTTTCTTCTTATACTAGAACAACTTGCAATTGTAATCATAATCTCTACATATTTATTTTATCTTTCTCTTAGACTTTTTTGTTCATTGTTTGACACCAACATATCTGTCAGCTGTCTACCCCCTATATGAGACTTCAAAACATGGAGAAATTAGTCACTCTTGTCATGCGGGTGAGGATACCCTTGGGAAAAAAAAGAACATGTGATCCCAAAATATTACATAATGTGAATCTCGAAACCACAAATTTAAGAATAGTTGTGTGCCTAATATTTGCATTAGTTTGTATACAAAAATAATGTGCATTAGTTTTAGACCAAATAGCGCGAGAGTGGCTTCTAGACAAGACTAAGGTCAAAGCTATAATAAAACAACTTTTTTTTTGGTAAAAAATATGCCGTTAGTGACAAAGTTACTACAAGTTTTCTTTAAATAAATGGATGGATATCATAATTTTAATGGGTGCACACATACATTCATCCGCAAAATTGATTTTTAAACCAGCACTTATATTTGTAACCCAATAAATACAAAGGTAGATGTTTGATAGACTAGAAATGTGCACATAAAAACCTGGCGGGTTGGCGTGAGTGGTAAGTACTCTCGTCCCTTAAACAAGTGGTTGGGGGTTCGATCCTCAGCCCTTGCGAATGGAGCAAATTCACAGGCCAGCTGTCTACTCCCTACATGGGACTTCAGAACAGCGAAGGATTAGTCCCACTTGACACGCGAGTGGGATACCCTTGAGAAATAAAAAAAAAAGAAAAGAAATGTGCACATAAAAATCTTTTGAACTGATCTCGATGAGTCCGATAATGAAATAGCTATTATACTGAATCTCTTTCTCCGCTGGATGAAATGCAAAGGTAAAATCACGGTCTAAAATCTATTCTAGATGAGGATAACAATTGAATGACTCATCGAGGAATTTTGTTTGCCTCATCTAGTATTGGGCGGACAGTTGTTCATAGCGCAGAGAAATTCAAGTTACGCAGATAGTGGCCCATTATTTCAAGTCCATTGAGCTACCAACTTAAATTGTCTGGCTTAGTTAATCCCCATCTAACTATCCAAGCGTAACCACTCAGTCTACTCCAAACAAAATATAGGAATTATAAAGCACCATTCGTTCTTAAACACCCAAAAAATATATAAATTACTTATAAATTAATTAGTATAATTCTTTCTTTGAATTGTATACTTGACCTGTAAATCTGACATATAATTTAATAATACATAAGTTACGCTATGAGTAAGTTACCTTTTTACATTCATTAGTTTTTCATTAGGTCTTATATTAAGGAATAATAAGAAGTAATAATGGTAAGGAGTGATATTCAATGTCAATTCAATAGACTAAACCAATGCAGCAACCAAATACAACATGCAGAGGCGTGCTCACATATTTTCAACTTTTACGAATCCACTTGGTATAGTTAAGATTTTAGTTTTCCTTAACTAACTTAAGATTTTTTTTTACATTCCTTCATGTACGAACCAGATCAATTCAATATTACAGGGGAAACTAGCATTAAAACTCTTGGATGGCTTCAAAAGTCACTTAATATCTACTTGTAAAGATTATGATCTCTCAAAATATTATTTTCTTTCATTCTAAATATATCCTAAATGTAAGATTTAATTGACTTTTCTTAAAAAAATCATGAGAAAACCAAATAAGTCACTTATAAATTTACTAACTTGAAATTTTCTCAAAACTAATTTGTTTAAATCATAAACTAATATACAATCTAATAATACATTTTATTTTCTTAATGTTTCAATATAAAGGTTAATTAAGCTTTCTATTAAGCATCAGATGGAGTGCTTAAACAAAACCACTTGTATTCACCATTTTTCTTGTGTAATTATTGATATAAGACTTTTCTCACACTATAACTCATTTTATCTTTTTTATTTGAATTAATCTATCTAACTTATAAATTTATATATAATGTAATGTTATGCAGAGGTATTTTAGAGTATTCACATAATCACATCACATATTACTTTACTTATCAAGATTTATAATTTTTTTAATTTGGTTAAAAAACTTACACTAAATATATAAAAACATTACTTATGAAAATATCTTTAGATGCATCACCACAAAAGTGTAGGATTTGATTGTATAAAAAAGTGTAGGATTTGACCTTTACCTCTCAACTCTCAAGTATTTGTGAAGAAATAATCAAACTATTGTTAGGAAGTGTCTTTCATAGTATCTCAAATTTGATTTGTTTCCTCAAAAAAATAGAGTTCCCTCATCAGCTATTCTTGGAAGAAAATGAAAAACCAATTCTAAATTATCAATATACTTTATATACTCGTGAATACAAACACGTTAACACCTAGATTGAAGACACAAAGTGATTTATAGGTAAGACACTTAAAATTAGTAAACTCGATTGTTATATACTTTCCATTATCATAATTCAATTATTTCTCTATAATTAAGCAAGTTAAAAAAATTATTCATTATAATAATTTAAGATCATATGTTTAAGGTTAAAAAAATATGAGTTACATGGGGAAAAACTCATTTTTATTTAGGTAAAAATAACAAACTAATTTCAAAACATTTCCTCAAATTTTCCAAAGAAAATTAATTTGTAGCTCTTTTCTTTTTCCCAGTTAAAACCAGATGAGATGAGGGAATCGACCTAAAAAAAACGTGATGTTTCCTTCCCGGTAAATTTAACGGTCGGAGAAGTGACTGACGGCGTTTTGGAGAATGCCGAATAAATTTTCACTTATTTGAAAGGTATTTTTCTAATAGGAAAACTTATCTAATATTTAATCACACTTTAAATTATTCTCACCTGCTTAATGATTAAACTTTCGATAGCTCTGCCATTGCTTAGCATAACCTGTCATTATTTTCGGTTTAGGTTTCAAAATTAAAATAGTTTGCCAAAAAGGAGAGATATTTAACAATGTCAGAGCCATCTCTGGCCCAACAATTTTGTTTCAAGAGGAAGAAGAGGAAATCCAATAAGGCTAATGATGACGTGTAGGCAGAGGATTCAGCAACACTTCATAATGATACAAGTGATTCTAAGGTTAATTTCTTCAAAGCCATGGACACGATTGCACAGGTTTATGGGGAAGAAGTGGATTCTTATGTGGAGCCCACTGAGATCCAAAGACTTTCTTCCTCTGTCACTTTCTTGAGGTAAACTTTGTGTTTTGAATGTTTTGTTTTGTTTATTACTTTTCTTGCAAATATTGTAATGATTTGTCTGATATTTTTTTTGATACAATGGGAATAAACAAAACTACAAAACAAACAATAAATAAAGAAACTAGGTGACACCCTTCTCCTGGAAGAAGCGAGCAGATGTTTCTGCTGACAGAATTTGAAGCCCAAAGCCGACACTAAGACTTTCCCTTGCTAGATTGGGTTCCGAGGTCATTAGCGGATTCATGAGCCTATTACCCAAGGAATTGAGATTGCAAGGTAGACGAGCAAAGGTTTTTGCTTTTTGCATGCAGTGAAGGATACCCTTGACTTCAGCAACTCCTTCAAGAACACTTGGTCTCGAACTAGAATGAATCATTTCATTTCTCCTACGCCATATCAGCCAACACATTACAGAAAACATATCACTCCTAGGGATTGGTATAATTGCTTTAAATTAATCTACTATACTTTCTAAATTAAATTACCACTTTTTGATTGATTGGTATAATTGTCTCATATAATTACTTTTCTTGATAAAAAAAAGGCCACAATTTGTTGGGCTTATTGGGTAACTTCATTTGTTTCTAAAACTGTAAATGTAAATTCACTAAATTCAAAATTCCTGATCATAACCTAAGAAATATTTCCCAACACACATTTTAACAATATAAGATCTGTTGCATCCTAAATAGTATAAATTAAGGAAGTACAAAAAAATCTTTGATAATAATATTGTACATGTTCACCCATTTTAACTCATAAGAGGGGTAATATAAAAAAATAGCCAATGCACATCTCTCATATTCTCTTGCTTTTATATTGAATAAGATTTAACGTGTCGATATAAATATTTAACATGTTCCTACAATGACGAGCGTATATGTGCTTATACATTGCTTTTGCTTTGACGAATCAGCTGAAAAAAAATCCATAATCATGTTTTCATGATCGTAATTTACATATGATAAGTTAATAGGAAAAATAATTTACACATAATTTATATCAAGAGATAATATTGTGCATACAAACATACACATAATTTGTTTATTATTATATGCGGGTATAAATAAATATATTATTATTAAATTTTATCATGTGGACAACACCTTTTATGGCACGGTTCACAACAAGCAATTTGGTCAAACAGACAGAAACTCATACACATATTGAAGCAGAAGACTCTTCCGGGTTTTTTGGCGTTGCATTGACACTTATCACTGCTCTTCTTTCTTTTCACCATTTTTATAGCTGAAGTTGTTGTCGTGGCCACAACTATAAGAAAAATCAACATCAATCCCAACACTCTAACTTTGTTCAAACCCATTATTTGGAGAAAAATTGAGCACCCACAAGCTATTTCTTCTTCTTAATCCCTTACTATGGTTTACTCTGATGTAATAAGCTCTTCTCAACTGATGTTTATTTATATAAGAGATTGCCATTAATAATTTGAGTCTCAATTAATGTACGAATAGTCAGTTTATTAAGATAACATTTTGTACTAAGTTTAAGTTCTTAACAACAATGAGCTTTAAGCTTAAGTTTTTAACTATATCATATGTTTCAAAACATTTTAATAATTTCCAAAAAGGGTGAGCTTATAATCTTTGTGCAACAGTTCTTTTTTTGTCGAGATTTGTGCAACAGTTCTAATAAAATAATCTTGGGTAAAGGGTCAAATCTAGCACTTAACTATTGGCCAAAGTACACCCCACATAAAAATGAGTTTCGAGGTTCAAAACTAGCACTGATCAAGTACAAAGTGAGTCAAATATAGCAAAACCGTGAAGGTTGACCGGTTTGACCGTTAGTTTTGACATAGTTAGACCACATCATCTGCTATGTCATCTTATTAAACCACGTCAGCACCTCATCATCATCTCTTCGCCACGTCATCATCATCTTCCCCATCACACTTCATCTTCATCTTCGAACTTGGCCGCAACAACCTTCATCTTCATCTTCTCCATCACACTTTCCCTCTCCTACCTTCATCTCCATCTTCTCCTACTGCCTCTCCACCACCGCCCAGCGACTTCGGCATCCTCGAACTTGGCCGCAACAACCTTACCTTCATCAAACAGACCACCAACATTTTGATTTCCACAACATCTTCTCCTACTGCCTCTCCGCCACCGACGGCGACGTCGGCGACATCGACTTCGGCGGCACACCATCCTCCTCTAGCGGCAACATCGTCTACACGATGTTCTCTTCCACCCCGGCCAGCTCCTCTCCTTCTACGAGCTCGACCACACGGGAATCTTCGTCGTTGGAGACAACCTCCTGGTCTCCTCCGGCATTCTCCTCCGGCGTGATCGCCGACTCCGACACGGTAATCACGTGGCTGCCTCCTGCGATGTACCTCCTCCAGTGGTGGTAAGATTGGGTTCAGACCTACTAGTTGCAGTAATGGGAGCAAGTTGTTCATGGGTTTAAACCTACGGCGGTGTACCTCTTCATCTTAGCTGTTTTTTTTTTTTTGTGTTTGTAGAGGTGGTTGTGAATCTTGTTGTTGAAGGAGGTGTTGTTCTGTTTTGGGAGATTAACATGAAGGTTTGAGAGATGAAATTTAAGATGAAAATGGAGGTTTAAGAGATTGACATGAAGAGGGAAGATGAAGGTGGGAGAGGGAAAGTGTGATGGGGAAGATGATGATGACGTGGCGAAGACGTGGCTTAAAAAGGTGACATGGCTGATGATGTGGCCTAATTGGGTCAAACTTAACGGTCAAACCCGTCAAAATTAACGGTTTTGCTATATTTAACCCACTTTGTACTTGATCAGTGCTAGTTTTGAACCTCGAAACTCATTTTTATGTGGGGTGTACTTTGGCCAATAATTCAGTGTTAGATTTGACCCTTTACCCAATAATCTTTGTGCAACAGTTCTCAAACAATTATCTTTGTGCAACAAGTTCATTTGATTCATTAATGGTTTGGAACTTAATCGTCTTTTATAAGGTTATAACTTATAAATATGATATTTGAAGATTATGATAATGTGATTGACGTATATGGTGCTGATCATTTACTTCAATCTTATCATTATAAACTACAAGAAAGAAAATATTTTCTTCAAGTTTAATTCGCCTTAATTACTTCCATTAATTTTGTGTTATCAATTTAAACTAATGTTTTCCTAAACATGTATTTCCCATTTCCCTCACTAAAACATGATGTCTCTTTTACGTTAATATTGCAATATAACTTATTTCATTAACTCACATTGTGCTTTATTCCCTCGCTAATATATGACATTAGCAAACAATTAATTCTTTTCGTTGTTTTTATTTTAATTGTATGCCAATCAATCACTGATGATTTCCGTTATTTTAAATGCATAGTGAACATATTTTTCTCATTGAAGGTCCAGAAACAATACTTGACTAGTAACAAAATGCAACAGAATAGTAGCTAGAAAAGTCTTGTACAATTTATTAATATCATTAATTAATATTAATACTTTTAATTCTGAAATTTTAATGAGTATATGTGTGTTTTGGCCCATCTCTCAACCGGTTATATTTCTTCTTATACTAGAACAACTTGCAATTGTAATTGTAATCTCCACATATTTCATCCTTCTCTTAGATTTTTTTGTTCATTGTTTAACACCGAGATATCTGCCACTACCATGATATGATTGCCGATATTAACAATGATAAAGATGAAAGAGTTATTTTTGCTCATATGTTGAAAAAGTGAGTTAAGATTATTTGGTTCAATTGACGTAAAATTGCATTCAGACAGAGAAAGAGTAAAATGCATCAAATTAAAATCACATGAAGTTATTCTTTACTTGACAATATATTGTAAAGTAAAGAATAACTTCAATTGGGCCATATATATGTCCCAGCAAGCTACTCCAATTGGGCCGTAGCTTTCTCACAAATATACTTTCGAGAAGGAAATTAAGTAGACTCCAGTTGTAATAAATCCCTGATCCAGCAATTTTCGCTTTTTATTTTCAACTTATTGTATTAATGTCAAAAAAAGGTGTGGAGATGCAATTTTTTTTTGATACATGATCAAGGTATCCCCTCACTCGACAAGTGAGAGACTAATCTCCCGCTGATTTGTAGGCACCTCAAAGGGTGGGACAGCTGGCCTGGGAGATTTAATGCTTCTCCATACCCAACGCCATGTGGAGATGCAATTTTTAACATAAGAGTGAAACAACTTGTCAGGAAAGGAAGTAAAACAACTGTACAAGAAAGAAAATAAAGCAAGTAAAAAGAGAAAGTGTAATTAATAACAAAGAAAGTGTAATTAATAACAAACGGGATGGACCTCTCAATGCATTTGTGCGCAAAAATTTTAAAAAAAAAATTATGGACTTGCTTTCATGAAATTTGTCTCATAACAGGCTTAATGTAAGCTACTCTTTTTATTTTATTATAAGAGACAAACTATAAAATTCCACAAACTAAATAAAAATATGGGTGTGAATCAAAATGGATATCGAAATGGAGGATAAAGAAGATGAAGCTAGAGTATGATGAAGAAGAAATGAAGCTTGAAAGGGCTTGGTTACTTGTTGGGAAGCTCATCACTACTAAAAAATTGAACAAAAATGTGTTTGAGGATCTAATTAGAAGGGTGTGGGCTCGAAGACGTAAAATAGATATCAATCCCTCTCGCACTAATACTTATTCTCGTTTGAACTGAAGAACACTATGAAAGGGTAGAACGAGATAGTCCGTAAACCATATCAGTCCACGTGCTTGCTAAATCTCCAAAACTGGCCACTATGGCTCATAACACATGAGGTACACATGGAACGTTGTATGTTTTGAGTACGGATTCATAGAATCCCAAGATCAGCAATGATAAAGGGCAATCTTTACAAGAGGGGATGATAATTGGTCAAATGGTATGCTTTGAAGACCCTGAGTTAAATGACTCCTTGTTTAGGCGCTTTGTAAAACTTAGAGTAAACGTTGATATTATTTAACCACTCAACTTTGGGTTCTGAGAGAATAGAATTAATCATGGAAAGGTATGAGCTCATGTTAGATATGAAAATTTACAATCTTTCTGCTTCAAATGTGGAATGGTGGGTCATGAGCAGCAAGCGTGTGCTATTGAACAAGTAAAGTCAGAAGAAAATCCCTGACAGCCTCTATACTACGCTGGTGTGGGGCCAATGAGAGATGTGTCGCCTATTATGGCTATTATTGGGGAACTTGAAGTGATATTATTATGGCTTTCGCTCCACTTCTTCTTTTCTTTGGGGCTTTCCCAATTCCCAATCCCTACGAGAGGAATTCACATTGACAGATTGACTATCATCAGTTCATCACACGTCCTTTTTTTGGTAAATTAAATTTAGCATACCTCCCTTCCTTCTGTTATTTTCTTTCTCTTGTCACATACATTTCATCCTTTCACCCTTTGGAGAGAGCAGGCAACCTATCGTTTTTGAGTCTCACATTCCTTCTTTACCCCTTTTTTATATTATAGGGTAACAATCTTTTTTATCAAAATATTATATGGTAACAATCAATCAATCCCTGGCAAAAAAAAAAATCAATCAATCCAACATCAAAATGTAAAATATTACTTAAATACCAAACAAACTTAAGGAAATCACAAGGAGCAAGGCGTATCTTGCAATTTCTAAAAAAAAGTGTATCAGCAATTCAATTGAGATATGTCAGAGGAACAAGAACCAAAACAAGTGAAAAGATATAATAATGGGATAACAAGTAAATAAACTTCAATAGAAAAAGGTTGTTTTATAGTACTTTCATTGTGAAACCAAAGGAAAGGAAAGGATAAGGGCCCGTTTGTATGCAAGGAATTGCATAATGGAATTGCATATGGGAATTTCCATATATGACGGGCCCATAAGCTTTGTCTCTCCATCTCACACTTTTCCTGGGGCCCACAAACTTTTACATCTCATCATTACCTAATTTACCTCTACTTTACATCTTTACCCATTATCCTCAATTCCAACCTCCAATTCCATTTCCCAATTCTAGTCAACTAAACAGCCTCTAAATACTTGAATGTAATATTGTAAATCTCTTCCTTGATGAGCACGTCTGCAACAATAATACAGCTGTAATCGAGAAGGAAAATAAGTAGAATCCGTTTGTAATAAATCCATGATACAGCAATTTTTTCCTTTTATTTTCAACTTATTGTATTAATGTAAAAAAGGTGTGGAGACGCAATTTTTAACATAAGCGTGAACAAATTAAATTGTTCAACTTGCCAAGAAAGGAAGTAAGAGAACAGTACAAGAAAGAAAAGAAAGCCAGTAAAAAGAGAAATTTTATGGAGGGGCCTCTCAATGACCTTTGTGTGCAACGCTGTAATAAAATTTTATGGACTCACTTTCATGACATTTGTCTCATAAGAGGTTTAATGTAAGGATGTAAGCTACTCTTTTTTTATCTTATTATAAGAGACCAACTTTAAAATCCCACAAACTAATCAAAATCATTTAAAATTATTAAATATGTCTTCAAAATAACTAATTTACAATAATGTCTTTTTTAATTATACTAAATTCCAATAATAGATGGTATTAGAATTTAGTACATTTGATGGGGACAATATAATTAATTATTTGATGTTTATGACATTTAATGTTTCTAACTAATTTATTGGTTTGTGAAATTTTATAATTAGTAAATAGTAATACCTTATTATTTTTCCACTTTTCACTCCCATTTGCCTGTGCGAAGCCTTTAATTTATATCCAATAAACTTTACAGTTAAAGTAAGCAGTCCAAACAAAGATTAAATACTCAACTAAAAATAATCACAAATTAAATAAAATAGTTTAAACAGTAAAGTTATTCAATGTCTAACTAGTATGAGATAAATTTGTTAAAAAGCATGATGTAGTTCCCTAATATCTTACTTTAGTTGAAATTTAAGAAGAGGGATCGCTAAGCCATTTCTCGGATTGTAAAGCATAGGGTTATCGTAGGTAAGCCTCTATTAGCTTGCTTTCCTTTTTTTGGACAAAAAGCTTCCTTTTCCTTGCTCTGTCACAACTCACAACGCATGGCACTTCAAAGTATTTTAGTAATTTAAAATTCCTTTTTTATACAACTCTTCCAGTAAAAACACCTCAATATTTTATTTTCTTTACTCCTTGAGCTAGAAACATTAGTAGAGTTGAACAAAAGACCGACAGCCAGGCCCGATTGCCCGTCATGATCTGATCCGGTCCTATATCAAAAATAGTTCATCACAGCGTAGTTCGGGACCAACCCAGTTAAGAGGAGACTGACCCGACCATCGGGTAGAATAGAACCAGGGCATATGCTCCAGGACCAACAGGTTCAATCGACCAAATTATTTTATTATTTTTAGTAAAAATATTTTAATTAATTAACACAATTATTCCACGATTTCATAAGTAATTAATTAATTATTTAGTTTAAAATTAATTTATTACACCTTTTATTTTCCCACATAAATCATTAATTTGTTTAATGGCTGAAAAGTGTACATTTTTACTTTATTGTACAAAAAAAACTTAGGGACCAACATAGCCCATCATGTGGCCTTGTCGTAATATCCAGCTATTCTCGGTGTTTGGCCAAACAGGACATGACCGGGTCTTGGACCAAAAATGTCAAACCAACAATTATTTAAGACAGGACCAAGACATATAGTTAGTCTGGTTCTATCCGTCATCTATGCACCCTACACATCATCAGTGTCAACATTTTAAAAGCTATTTGAAAATTAAATAAATAATATATGTACGTTCAAATTTTACTTTTTTAAAAGATGTAAATCTTTATCCAACAAAACTTGGTTTAAAAAAACCTCAGCAAAGACAATAATTTTTTTGTTTTGATGATCCTAACTATTTGACACATAAATGGTTAAATCATCCATGCTATTCACCTATAAACATTTAATGGATTTCTTGTTGAGATATCTATGTAACTCTTTTTCTAAACACAAATACTCCGTACAGAGGTAAGAGTTTGAGAAGTTGACCAATGGAAAAATCAATCATTTTCTATACAGCTCTTTCAAAAATAAACGTTTTTTACAAAACAGATTATACAATACAAATTTATCGATTAATTTAAAATATTTCATTAAAAAACAATTAATTTAAATGGTACTATATAAAAGCTTAGTCAACAAAACATATTTTATTAAAAAAGTAACTTTTTTTAAACTGTGTTAATAACATAGAAATTGGATTCTTATATTTAGGATCAAATCAATTCAAATGTAAAAGATCTTAAAATAAGGTTAGGAAGTATTATTGCTTATCAAAAAGTAGAACTTAGAGATATACTCCCTTCCATTCAAATATAAGAGTAAGACCCATTTAAATATTTTTGAAAGTTAAAGAAGTATATTAAATCACTCAAATTTTAATATTTACTAAATGTAATTAGATTATATGTCAATTTATAATTAGAATATATTAGTTTTTTATTAAAAAAAGATAACTACAAAAACAAAGGAACTTGCTGTTGCTCTTTATAGACAAGGCAATGCAATATTGTTGCAGACTTTGGGATGCATTGCACAAATCATTATTTCAACTTTGGACACTCAGGGTGGGGAAATTACATCATACATTTCTCAGAGGTGTATTCAAGTATAATCAACGTTATCAAGTTCTTTTTTTTATTAAACGTTGTGAAGTTCTCAGATGCGTTGGCGTTATTTTACAAGGCATAAATTGTGCATTTTACGTTAGACTTTGTGCAAAGCATGGACCAACACTCTAGTTGCTTTTAATACCCACAAGAATTGAATTCTAAATACTCCCTCCATTCCTAAATATAAGATCACTTTGGGGGAGTGGATAAGTTCCTAAATATAAGATCACTTTCTATTTTGTCTCAATTTTGGTCCAAATCACCCCTATATTTCTTAGCTCCCCCACTTATCTCTCATATCCCTATTTGTCTTCTAAATTTAAGTGAGAGGTATCTTGGGAAGATCATGTAATCCTAATTCCTTGAAAAGCCTTCCTTAATCTCTCCAAATTAGCCAAAGTGATCTTATATTTAGGAACGGAGGGAGTACGGGAGTACTGTTGAAATGCTTATTCTATGTAGTGACCATTTCTTTCTTCTACATAGATTCATCATTTTACCTCCATTAATTGGAATAACACTGTTATGTGTATTTTTGAAGTTCCACCTAGTTTTTTTCTGTATGAATTACAGGATACACACTGTGGTGCTTCTCAAATAGCTGGGTCAGTCATTGGTTGTGCAGACAGCAGATGGGAGTGCTGATGCCACCTATTTTCTGGTATTTAACTTTTTGTATAATGTCAAGGATGCTTAGAATTGTGTTATGCCTAGCGCATAATGGAAAGGTAGCATGGGATTTGAAGTGGCGACCTTCTAATGGCTCTGATTCCATTTGCAAGCACAGAATGGGATATCTTGCTGTCTTGTTGGGCAATGGATCTCTGGAAGTGTGAGATTTTATTTCAATATATCTTCCGATCACTTGAATTGAATGAGCCATCCCTAGCCATCCCTATTTTTCGGTTCTCTGTACAGTTAGAGACTGAAAACCATGATATTGATCTTTTTGTATTAAATATTATTGTTAGATTCACGATGTTTGAAATTTCATTATTGCAAAGGAAAAAATAATAGACTCGCACCGATATAAATATTTTACAATATAGGATCTGTTGCATCGTAAATATAATATTTCTCAACACACATTTTAACAATATAGGATCTGTTGCATCATGAATAGTAGTATAAATTAAGGAAGTACAAAAAAACATTTGATAACAATATTGTTCACCCATTTTAACTCATAAGAGGGTAATATAAAAAAAATAGCCAATGGACATCTCTCATATACTCTTGCTTTTATATTGAATAAGATTTTACGTGTCGATATAAATATTTTACATGTTCCTCCAATGACGAGCGTATATGTGCTTATACATTGCTTTTTCTTTGAAGAATCAGCGCAAAAAAAAATCCATAATCATGTTTTCATGATCGTAATTTACATATGATAAGTTGATAGGAAAAATAATATACTATACTTTCTAAATTAAATTACCACTTTTTGATTGATGAACTCGATCAGTAATTGTTAACAAGAGTGATAATTGAAAAGAAAGAATGAATGCAACATTATTTATATGAAGAGATAATATTGTGCATACACACATACAAATAATTTGTTTATTATGATATGTGTATAAATAAACATATTATTATTAAATTTTATCATGTTGACAACACCATTCTTGGCAGGGAGCACAACAACTATCTGGGCCAACCAGACAGAAACTAAAACATAAATCGAAACATGAGTCGTTTCTGGGTTTTTGGCCGTTGTTGCATTGACACTTAAGACTGCTCTTCTTTCTTTTCATCGTTTTTGTAGCCGAAGCCGTTGTCGTGGCCACAACTATAAGAAAAATCAACATCAATCCCAACACTCTAACTTTGTTCAAACCCATTATTTGGAGAAAAATTGAGCACCCACAAGCTATTTCTTCTTCTTATTCCCTCGCTATTATTTACTATGATGTAATAAGCTCTTCTCAACTGGTGTTTATTTATATAAGAGATTGTCGTTAATAATTTGACTCTCAATTAATGTACGAATAGTCAGTTTATTAAGGCAATATTTTGTACTAATTTTAAGTTCTTAATAACAATGAGTGTTAAGCTTAAGTTTTTAACCATATCATATGTTTCAAAATGTTTTAATAATTTCCAAAAAGGGAGAGTTTATAATCTTTGTGCAACAGTTCTTTTTTTGTCGAGATTTGTGCAACAGTTCTAATAAAATAATCTTTGTGCAACAGTTCTCAAACAATAATTTTTGTGCAACAAGTTCATTTGATTTATTAATGGTTTGGAACTTAATCATCTTTTATAAGGTTATAAATATGATATTTGAAGATTATGATGATGTGATTGATGTATATGGTTCCGATTATTTACTTCAATCTTATCATTATAAACTACAAGACATAAAATATTTTCTTCAAGTTTAATTTGCCTTGATTACCTCCATTAATTCTGTGTTATCAATTTAAACTAATGTTTTCCTACACATGTATTTCCGTTAAAACATGATGCTTTTTTAAAACATGTTGCTTTTTTTACGTTAATATTGCAATATAACTTATTTCATTATATTTCATTATAAACTATGTAACACCCAAATTTTTAAAATTGAGGTAAAAAATAATTAACTAAGGTTTAAGGATACCATTAGAGAATTAGAAAGCATGTTAGAAAGTTGAATTGGAATAAATATATTTTTAAGGAAATTAAATTGCTTATTTTCTTTAGAAGTTAATGAAAAAATAGCTCAAGGTTGAATTTTAAATTATAAATGTTATGAAAAATACTTGAAGACATGAATAATATTATGGTGGGAGAAAATATATAAATTGATGTATAGAATAGTTTGAAGTAGTGAATTAAATTGGAAAGGTAAATCAATTACAGAGAAGGGTAAGATTTAAGTGAGGAAACCGAATTTAAGTGAGGCTCCATGGCTACGACGACGCATGCAACGGCGGATTCAAGATAAGGTGAAGCTCTTCTTTCTTTCTATACCTATTTTTCGTCAGTTAGGGCAAGATTTAAGTGAGGGAACCGAATTTAGGATTTGGGGTTTCTGGGTTTTAAGATTGTTCATGGAGTCTAATAAGCTTCAAATAAAAGGTTTTGGGAGAGGATTTGGGCGATTAATTTAAGCTTTTGTTGATTTTTTTAAGGTTTGGCATTTCCCCTTTTTCTTTTTCCGTTCCAATGAGTTTTGGTCATTGGTTTTAAAATTTGTGATGTTAAAATACGATGGGTTATAGCTTTTTGCAAGCATGCATGTAGATTTTTGCTTCAAGATTGGTTATTTCCCAAATTTTCTAATTTTTTCTCTTCCTCTGTCCGTTCAAGTCTGTTTAGAGTTGAAATTTACTGTACACATGTTTGTTTGGTTCGACTGATGAGTATGAAAGATATTTTGAACAATGGTTGAATGATTGTGCAGGACATATTTCTCTGTGTTTTGAAATTCTGCTTGTTCCCTTCCTTTCTCCCTGTTTGGGTTTTATTGATAATATGTACATGTTCTTTGAAGTCATGATCTTCCAAAAGATTCAATATTGGTCAATTGTTGGGCTGTATGTGTGCTGATAAATGGAAATAAAGATATTAAAAAAAAACAGATTTTTTATTTGTATATCATTGCACCCAAGGTGTTTGTTAAAATGTTTAAAAGAAAATTTTGGTTGATGGGTTTATCTTGTTAATAGAATGAAGAATAGGGTTTTGGGACTTTGGGAATTTGTGTTTAGTGTTTTGTTGAAGAGTTCTAGAATGTCAATCAAAGTGATTCAACGCAAAGAAGGACACATTAGGAATGCTAGAATAATGAAGACATGATGAAGGTGGTGGGGTGGTATGTATGAATTATGTTTGTATGTTCAGTCTTGGGTTGACTTCATTATATATATTTGCTCTTATCTATTAGGTTTATGAAGAAGAACTAATGATAATGAAACTATAATGAGAATATATATGTTGGATGGTTGCTTGTTGGTTTCAGAATATCTGTTTCAAAGCCTTGGAATGGCCGAACTGATTTGTAGGATGATAAAGCTGTTTGAGGATTAGTTTGACCATTGTAATTGGTGGTATTAACGGATGTTTTGCTTTTGAAAATTCTGTGTTGGGTAAAATATTGTTAAGTATGATTGAAATAGAAAGTGAACTCTTATGATAAGTGTTTTAGTATAGTCTTATGGTATTGTAATATTGTTTATGTAGAAGACTGATTTGTAATACAAATGTTTGAAAAGTAATGAAATTCATAAAGTGTGATAGTTGTGGGAAAAGTAATATGCTTAAAGTTCAGGAAAGATTTAATCATAAAATTGTGAAGATGTAATTTAGGCATGATGCTATGGTTTAATCCTGAGTGATGATAATTGTTTTTCAATAATGTATGTGCAAGTAATGCTTTGAATGAAATTGGGTGATTGGTTTTTATTTGTACATAAAGTTGTATATTAGTGAATGCATATGTGTGGTGTAATTTCTCATTTTTGCTTGAAAGGTATAATAGCATTGATAAGTAAATAAAACTTGAGATTTATATATATATATATATATATATATATATATATATATATATATATATATATATATATATACCTTGTCTGATTGTAAATGGTTGTTGCTGAATTAATCTACAATTTTTTTAATGGGCTGATTGTAAAAGGTATAATAGCATTGACAAGTAAATATATAAAAACATTACTTATGAAAATATCTTTAGATGCATCACCACAAAAGTGTAGGATTTGATTGTATAAAAAAGTGTAGGATTTGACGTTTAACTCTCAACTCTCAAGTATTTGTGAAGAAATAATCAAAATATTGCTAGGAAGTGTCTTTCATAGTATCTCAAATTTGATTTGTTTCCTCAAAAAAATTGAGTTCTCTCATCAGCTATTCTTGGAAGAAAATGGAAAAACCAATTCCAAATTATTGATATACTTTATATACTCGTGAACACAAATACGTTAACACCTAGATTGAAGACACAAAGTGATTTATAGGTAAGGCACTTAAAATTAGTAAACTCGATTGTTAAATACTCGTACTTTCCATTATTATAATTCAATTTTTTTCTATAATTAAGCAAGTTAAAAAATTATTTAATTATAATAATTTAAGATCATATGTTTAAGGTAAAAAAATATGACTATATGAGTTACATGGAGAAAAACTCATTTTTATTTAGTTAAAAATAACAAACTAATTTCAAAATATTTCCTCAATTTTTTTAAAGAAAATTAATTTGTAGCTCTTTTCTTTTTCCCGGTCAAAACCAAATGAGATGAGGGAATCGACCTAAAAAAACGCGTCGTTTCCTCTTCCCAGTTAATTTAACAGCCAGAATAAATTTCCACGTATTTGAAAAGTATTTTTCTAATCGGAAAACTTAATCCAATCACACTTTAAATTATTCTCACCTGCTTAATGATTAAACTTTCGATAGCTATGCCATCGTTTAGTTTAACCTGTCATTATTTTTGGTTTAGGTTTCAAAATTAAAATAGTTTGCCAAAAAGGAGAGATTTTTAACAATGTCAGAGCCATCTCTGGCCCAACAATTTTGTTTCAAGAGGAAGAAGAGGAAATCCAATAAGGCTGATGCCGTAGAGGCAGAGGATTCAGCTACAATTCATACTGATACAAGTGATTCTAGGGTTTTGATTTAGTGGATAATTACTTCAAAGCCATGGACACGATTGCACAGCTTTGTATTGTGGGGAAGAAGTGGATTCTTATGTGGAGCCCACTGAGATTTAGAGACTTTCTTCCTCTGTCACTTTTTTGAGGTTAGTAAACCTTGTGTTTTGGATGTTTTGTTTAGTTTTATTACTTTTCTTGCAGATATTGTAATGATTTGTCTCATATAGAGATTGGTATAATTACTTTAAATTTGTCATGATTCTGTATTAGTACATTCTGCATGCTTGTTTACATGAATTCTAGTTATGCACTACGTAATCATTTTGCGAGTTTCTTCAGGAAACTTGTGAATTAGATGATCAAAGTTAGTCCTCTCTCTCTAATATGAGTGTTAAACTTTTATTGCCTAACATAAAAATTGCGTTTAATAATTGTATTTTCTACCCTTTATATCGTTTTATACATTTTTTGTGAGATCTAGAAAGAATTCAAATGAAGTAGCAGTGAGCGCTCTGAATTGTGAGAACCAACATATGGAGGCTCTAGCCAATGAATTTCCTGAAAATTCCGATGAGTCTCGTTTTGCAGATGGAATTTCGTACAATTGTGAAGAATATGGTTTGCAAACAGATTCTGATGCAATCAACAAGTGTTCCAACAAATCTGGATCTGCATGCACCCCTTATCCCGAGATCTAATTGTAGGGATGAATAATTTTAACCATGATGAAAGTCCCCTGCTGCTGACACAGCTTGAGGATGATGCAAATCATCAACCAGCTTGTACCTCTGAAGTGCGGCTTGGTGGAGCTACGTGTTCTATTCCAGAATTTGTTGCGTTGCCAAGAATTGTGTTATGCATAGCGCATAATGGAAAGGTAGCATGGGATTTGAAGTGGAGACCTTCTAATGACTCTGATTCCATTTGCAAGCACAGAATGGGATATCTTGCTGTCTTGTTGGGCAATGGATCTCTGGAAGTGTGAGATTTTTTTCAATTTATCTTCCTATCACTTGAATTGAATGAGCCATCCCTATTTTTTTGTTCTCTGTACAGTTAGAGACTAAAAACCATGATATTGATCTTTTTGTATTGAATATTATTGTTAGATTCACGATGTTTGAAATTTCATTATTGCAAAGGAAAAATAATAGACTCGAACCGATATAAATATTTTACAATATAGGATCTGTTGCATCGTGAATATAATATTTCCCAACACACATTTTAACAATATAGGATCTGTTGCATCGTGAATATTATAAATTAAGGAACTACAAAAATATTTGATAATAATATTGTTCACCCATTTTAACTCATAAGAAGGGTAATATAAAAAAATAGCCAATACACATCTCTCATATTCTCTTGCTTTTATATTGAATAAGACTTTAGAGTCGGATTTAAATATTTTACATGTTCCTACAATGACGAGCGTATATGTGCTTATACATTGTTTTTGCTTTGACGGATCAGCGAAAAAAAAATCCATAATCATGTTTTCATGATCGTAATTTACATATGATAAGTTAAAAGGAAAAATAATCTACTATACTTTCTAAATTAAATTATTACTTTTTGATTGATGAACTCGATCAGTAGCTACTAACAAGAGTGATAATTGAAAAGAGAATGAAGGCAACATTATTTATATCAAGAGATAATATTGTGCACACACGCATACACATAATTTGTTTATTATGATATAGTGTATAAATAAACATATTATTATTAAATTTTATCATGTGGTCATGTGGACAACAATTTTTATGGCACGGAGCACAACAACTTTCTTGGTCATATAGACAGAAAGCCATACATATGTCGAAGCAGAAGACGCTTCCGGATTTTTGGTTGTTGCATTTACACTTAACACTGCTCTTCTTTATTTTCATCATTTTTGTAGCCGAAGCTGTTGTCGTGGGCACAACTATAAGAAAAATCAACATCAATCCCAACACTCTAACTTTGTTCAAACCCATTATTTGGAGAAAAATTGAGTACCCACAAGCTATTTCTTCTTCTTTTTTTTTTATACAGAGCTATTTCTTCTTCTTAATCCCTCACTATGGTTTACTCTGATGTAATAAGCTCTTCTCAACTGATGTTTATTTATATAAGAGATTGTCGTTAATAATTTGACTCTCAATTAATGTACGAATAATCAGTTTATTAAGACAACATTTTGTACTAAGTTTAAGTTCTTAACAACAATGAGCGTTAAGCTTAAGTTTTTAACTATACCATATGTTTCAAGACATTTTAATAATTTCCAAAAAGGGAGAGTTTATAATCTTTGTGCAACAGTTTGTTTTTGTCGAGATTTGTGCAACAGGTGTAATAAAATAATCTTTGTGCAATAGGTGCAACAAGTTCATTTGATTCATTAATGGTTTGGAACTTAATCGTCTTTTATAAGGTTATAAATATGATATTTGAAGATTATGATGATGTTCAGTTAAAAAAAAAAGATTATGATGATGTGATTGACATATATGGTGCTGATCATTTACTTCAATCTTATCGTTATAAACTGCAAGACATAAAATATTTTTTTCAAGTTTAATTTGCCTTAATTACCTCCATTAATTCTGTGTTATCAATTTAAACTATTGTTTTCCTAAACATGTATTTCCCTCACTAAAACATGATGTCTCTTTTACGTTAATATTGCAATATAACTTATTTCATTATATGTCACATTGTGCTTTATTCCCTCACTAATATATGGCATTAGCAAACCATTAATTCTTTTCGTTGTTTTTATTTTAATTGTATGCCAATCAATCACGGATGATTTCCGTTATTTTAAATGCATAGTGAACATATTTTTCTCATTGAAGGTCCATAAACAATACTTAACTAGTAACGAAATGCAACAGAATAGTAGCTAGAAACGTCTTGTACAATTTATTAATATCATTAATTAATATTAATACTTTTAATTGTGAAATTTTAATGAGTATATGTGTGTCTTGGCCCATCTCTCAACTGTTTATTTTTCTTCTTATACTAGAACAACTTGCAATTGTAATTGTAATCTCCACATATTTCATCTTTCTCTTAGATTTTTTTGTTCATTGTTTAACACCAAGATATCTGCCACTACCATGATATGATTGCCGATATTAACAATGATAAAGATAAAAGAGTTATTTTTGCTCATTTGTTGAGAAAGTGAGTTAGGATCATTTGGTTGAATTGACATAAAATTGCATTCAGACAGAGAAAGAGTAAAATGCGTCAAATTAAAATCACACGAAGTTATTCTTTACTTGACAATATATAAGTAAAGAATAACTTCAATTGGGCCATATATATGTCCCAACAAGCTACTCCAATTGGGCCATAGCTTTCTCACAAATATACTTTCGAGAAAGAAAAGGGTTAAAGGTCATTTTGGCCACCAAACAATTAGCAAAGTATCAATTTGGCCTCTAAACAATAAAAGGTCTCAATTTGGCCACTGAACAATAAAAAAGTCTCAAATTGGACAACACTGTCAATTAAAAACTAACACTGTTAAATTTTGGACACCTCAGCAATATTGGGTGTCACGTGGTCAATGATTTGGAGGCTGAATGAGTTAATGAATATGCTGACTAGGCTCAAATATTTAGTTGTAAAAAAAAAACAAATAAACCCAACATCAACATCATCTCCATTCTTCAACCTCCATAGCCACCTCTCCCATCTTCCTCCTCTGCCCAGAATCCCATCCCCCACCGCCGGAGTCGCCGCCGGCGGAGCCGCTCACCCCACCACCTCTTCTTCATGATCAACGCCTTCTCACCGCCACTCCTCACCAAACCCCATACCTCCTCACTGCCTCTCCCTCTACTCCGCCGCTGGCGCCGCCGTCATCGCCGCCGACACCTAACACATGCACCGAGAACCAAATGGCCTAACAAATTTATCAGCTTTTGGGTCGCTTCCATCTTCAGTGGCCTCTTATGGCTTGTGGTTGTATGGGATATTACCGGAGTTGAGGAAGGAAGAGAGTGAGAAAAGAGAAAGAGTTTCCTGAAAGTTAGCCACAAATTAAGGGGTTTTAAAGATCAGATTTTCAAAATAAAGTTTTGATTTTTATGAGAAAGCATTATCTTCTCTTCAGCCCACCAGATAGATGTTTCCTATTAAGGAAGTTAGTCTGAGTTTAATACATTTAACAAGGAAACAGATAAAAACAACACAGCAAAAAAGAAAAGGAACAACTTGGATAGTTATCAACTTGGTGGGGTGGGCGGCTCCGGCGGCGGCGGCTCCGGCGGCGGAGACTCCGGCGGTGGGGGATGGGATTCTGGGCAGAGGAGGAAGATGGGAGAGGTGGCTATGGAGGTTGAAGAATGGAGATGATGTTGATGTTGAGTTTATTTGTTTTTTTTTTACAACTAAATATTTGAGCCTAGTCAGCATATTCATTAACTCATTCAGCCTCCAAATCATTGACCACGTGACACCCAATATTGCTGAGGTGTCCAAAATTTAACAGTGTTAGTTTTTAATTGACAGTGTTGGCCAATTTGAGACTTTTTTATTGTTCAGTGGCTAAATTGAGACCTTTTATTGTTTAGAGGCCAAATTGATACTTTGCTAATTGTTTGGTGGCCAAAATGACCTTTAACCCGAAAGAAAATAAGTAGACTCCAGTTGTAATAAATCCCTGATCAAGCAATTTTCGCCTTTTATTTTCAACTTATTGTATTAATGTCAAAAAAGGTGTGGAGATGCAATTTTTGACATAAGAGTGAAACAACTTGTCAGGAAAGGAAGTAAAAGAACCGTACAAGAATGAAAATAAAGCAAGTAAAAAGAGAAAGTGTAATTAATAACAAGCGGGAGGGACCTCTCAATGCATTTGTGTGCAACGATTTAATAAAAAATTTTATGGACTTGCTTTCATGAAATTTGTCTCATAACATGCTTAATGTAAGGTACTCTTTTTATTTTATTCTAAGAGACAAACTATAAAATTCCACAAACTAAATAAAAATATGGGTGTGAATCAAAATGGATGTCGAAATGGAGGATAAAGAAGATGAAACTAGAGTATGATGAAGAAGAAAGGAAGCTTGAAAGGGCTTGGTTACTTGTTGGGAAGCTCATCACTACTAAAAAATTGAACAAAAATGTGTTTGAGGATCTAATTAGAAGGGTGTGGGCTCGAAGACGTAAAGTAGATATCAATCCCTCTCGCACTAATACTTATTCTCGTTTGAACTGAAGAACACTCCTAAAGGGTAGAACGAGATAGTCCATAAACCATACCAGTCCACGTGCTAAATCTCCAAAACTGGCCACTATGGCTCATAACACATGAGGTACACATGGACCGTTGTATGTTTTAGGTACGAATTCATAGAATCCCAAGATCAGCAATGACAAAGTGCAGTCTTTACAAGATGGGGATGAAAAATTGGTCAAATGGTATGCTTTGAAGACCTTAAGTTAAATGACTCCTTGTTTAGGGGCTTTGTAAAACTTAAAGTAAATGTTGATATTTCTAAACCACTCAACTTTGGGTTTTGACTTTTGAGAGAATAGAATTGATCATGGAAAGGTCCGCTCATGTTAGATATGAAAATTTACAATCTTTCTGCTTCAAATGTGGAATGGTGGGCCATTAGTAGCAAGCGTGTGCTACAAGTAAAGTCACAAGAAAATCCCTCACAACCTCTATACTACGCTGGTGTGGGGCCAATGAGAGATGTGTGGCCTATTATGGCTATTATTGGGGAACTCGGAGTGATATTATTATGGCTTTCACTTCACTTCTTCTTTTCTTTCGGCTTTTCCCAATTCCCAATCCCTACGAAAGGAATTCACATTGACAAATTGACTATCATCAGTTCATCACACGTCCTCCTTTTTTGTTAAATTAAATTTAGCATACCTCCCTTCCTTCTTTTATTTTCTTTCTCTTGTCACATACATTTCATCCTTTCACGGTTTCACCCTTTGGAGAGAGCAGGCAACCTATCGTTATTGGGTCTCACATTCCCTCTTTGCCCCTTTTTTATATTATAGGGTAACAATCTTTTTTATCAAAATATTATATGGTAACAATCAATCAATCCCTGGCAAAAAAAAAATCAATCAATCCAACATCAAAATGATATGACAATAATAAAATATTACTTAAATACCAAACAAACTTAAGGAAATCACAGGGAGCAAGGCGTATCTGCAATTTCTAAAAAAAGTGAATCAGCAATTCAATTGAGATATGTCAAAGGAACAAGAACCAAAACAAGTGAAAAGATATAATAATGGGATAATAAGTAAATAAACTTCAAAAGAAAAAGATTGTTTTATAGTACTTTCATTGTGAAACCAAAGCAAAGGAAAGGATAAGGGCCCGTTTGTATGCAAGGAATTGCATAATGGAATTGTATATGGGAATTGAAAATGAGAATTTCCATATATGTCGGGCCATAAGCTTTCTCTCTTCATCTTACACTTTTTTTGTGTCCCACAAACTTTTACATCTCATCATTACCTAATTTACCTCTACTTTACATCTTTACCCCTTACCCTCAATTCTCACCTCCAATTCCATTTCCTAATTTCGGTCAACCAAACAGCCTCTAAATACTTGAATGTAATAATGTAAATCTCTTCCTTGATGAGCGCGTTTGCAACAATGATACAACTGTAGTCGAGAAGGAAAATAAGTTGAATCCATTTGTAATAAATCCATGATACAACAATTTTCGCCTTTTATTTTTAAGTCAGTTGGAAAATAAGCTTTAGATTGACTTATTTTTAGGTTTGGATGAACTTTGAAAATGTGGCTTATTTTCCCATTTGACTTATAAACATGTTTGGATGACTTTTTGTTTAAAAGGGGCTTATTTTTAAGCTAGCTTATAAGTCATGTAGAAAAATAAGCTGACTTAATATCTGAAATAAGTTACCTTGAGTGGCTTATAAATAAGCTAGATTATTTATCAAAATAAGTCGAGCCAAACACACTCATAAGGTCTTGTTGGAGTTTGTCTGAACTATAAATGTACTTTCTCTTGCTTTTTTTTTTTTTGACTTTTCTCTGATATTGCTCTTAATCAATGCATTTATTTTTATTCTCTTTATCATCTCTCTCTTAATTTATCATCATACTTTCTCTTTTCTCCTTGCCCTTTTTTATATTATTTGATTTATTTCATAGGGTTAAATTTCAAATTGCCCCTGGAAGTTTTCCCATAGGAGCATCCCCACCCTAGAAGTTTTTTTGGGAGCAATTCACCCCCTGAAGTTTTAATTTGGAGCAATTTCACCCCTTTTCTAACCCTTAAATTAGTTTGACTGTTAATTTTGACTCTCATTGCTCACATGGCAGACACATGGAGTATTTTATTTTCCACCTCATCATTACATGTGGGTCCCAATAATCACTCTCCTCTTCCTCCTTCTCCCCTCATTGTAATATCTCTCTCCCCTCAACCTCCCTACCACCACCTCCTTCCACCGGACTAGCTTTCTAACAAGAACAACTCATTCCCATAAAAGTCTCATTCTTTATTTAGCATCAAATCAGTATTATCTTAGCTAAGAGTTTATCCTAATTTTCCCAAAACTAGACTCAAGTCTGGTAAAGCCATCGAAGTAGTTAAACCTAATAAAAATCTTTCTTCCCAAAACCTCCACTCCACACTAGAAACAAACTTGAAACTTCAGAGCATCAACGACCACCGCTCCTCCACCACCATCTCAAACCTTAAAATCAGGATTGCTTCCTCTTATAGACACAACAACGCTCTCCCAATCAGATCTTCAAGCCCTTTCTCTCTGCTCTCTCTCCACCTTCGACTTCTCGGCTACCGCCAAAATGTGATGGTAGGGAAAGTTTCGATTTTGACACTGCAAAATCGAAAATCAAGGTCAAACAAGACCAAAGTTTCGACCTTTGCTCCGAACAAGTGAAAACTAAACCATTAACTGAAGGCAAAGGCGCCGACATTGTTAAGAAAAGCCGAGGCAGGAAGGGGTTGAAGGAGGTGGTGGTAGGGAGGTTGAGGAGAGAGAGATATTACAGTGAGGGGAGAAGGAGGAAGGGGGAGAGTGATTATTGGGACCCACATGTGATGATGAGGTGGAAAATAAAATACTCCATGTGTCTACCATGTGAGCAATGCGAGTCAAAATTAACAGTCAAACTAACTTAAGGGTTAGAAAAGGGTGGAATTGATCCAAATTAAAACTTCAGGGCTCCTAAAAAAACTTCCAGGGTGGGATGCTCCTATGGGAAAACTTCCAGGGGCAATTTGCTATTTAACCCTATTTCATAAATAAAGACAAATTTAGTGACACAATCATATTTTCAACCTATTTATTGTGTTTTGATTAACTCTACCTATTTCCAATCGGCGCCGAATTATGGAGCATTTTTGAAGGAAAAAAAAACTATATGTATTGAGTCGAAGCTCCCCTTTCTGAGTAGTGAATCGCATTCATCTAAGAAGTGAATGAAGCTTGCCCTCTCACGTTTTGCTATAATGATTTTGATTTAGGTTAGGGTAGAGGACGGCGTGGCATGTCAGGGTAGAAAGTAAAGGTGTCTTCAGTTGTCAGAAGTTCATTAGCACTATGAATGGGAAATAAAGAAAATGGGAAATAAAGAAGAAAATAAAAGAATCAAAAGAATGAGAATCAAATTAAGATGACATTCGGTTCAAAAAAAATTAAGATGACATTGAATAGAATTGAGAGACGTGTTTGTTGATTATTATGAGTAAGCTTCTCTCATAGCATGGAGTTGCATAGAGAAGTGAAACGAAAAATGTGGTGATAGAGGTGTAATCATTAATTAGAGAAGATCAAAGAGAGAGTAAAGTTAAATACAAAAACTATTTTAGATAGTTGGGTCTCTATCTGATACTCTTTTAAATGAATAAGCATTTATCTTTGTTGATAACCACATCATGCAATATTTTGAAAGAACCCATATCATATTTTATAAGGCAAAGAAATTTATGTAATTGAACTGCAAGAAGGAAAATACTCCTCGTGTGTATATTTAATCGAAAATATTGTAAGCATGGTAACTATCATAAAATAAGATTGAACGTGAATAAGACAAAGCGGCAGAAAATACAAATTTAATCCAACTCATCATGATCTGTAAAGACGCCTTACAGAAGTTGTAAGTTTGTAGAAAACTCCACATAAAACCAACGCACCAATTGCCAGATGAGGATCCAGACTGCTTTGTCAAAGAACAGAAAACATGAATAATTAGGCACAAGTGCAATAGCTAAAAGAATATTGTTTGACAAACCAAAATAATAAACCTGTTGTATTAGGAGGCAAATAATCCAGATCCAGCAAAAATCTAAATACACCCTACGGACATTGTCCATATAAATCAAGGAACAAACATCTAGGGGTTATCATATGATATTAATCAAGGATTTATATGATATAACTCATTAAAATGTCCGTAGATGTTTGTTCCTTGATTTTAATATGATATAACTCATAATAATTAACAAATATGTCTCTCAATTCTATTCAATGTCATCTTAATTTGATTCTCATTCTTTTGATTCTTTTATTTTCTTCTTTATTTCCCATTCACAGTGCTGATGAACTACTGAAGACACCTTTACTTTTTACAGCTTCAACTACCCTCAAACCACTCTCAAGCCCTTTGATTTATGCAAGCACTTTATAATGCGCATGCACGTAAGTATGACTTAAAAATGTTAATTAGAAAGTTTGAATTAAAAATTTAATGAATTATAAGGATATGCAAGCACTTTATAATATATAGAGTAGTACTCCCTCCGGTCCTATTTATAAGTCGCCAACCGCCTCTAAATTTTGGTCCTTAATATAAGTCACTAACTACCACTAACTAACTCATTTATTAAAATTTTCCTAATATACCCTTACATTGGAAAATGAACATTGGAAGATGAGAAGAGAGAGAAGATGAAAAAAACACTTTTATAGATAGAGGATTAATGAAGAGAGAGAAAAGGTAGTGGGTCATAGTGATAAAGGTGGAAGAGGCAAAAATGGAAAAGACAAAAAAATAAGACCAATTTAATGATGCAACTTCCATTAACCTTCATCCATTGGTATGTACAATTTAGGCGGTTGACGACTTATAAATAGGACAGGAGGGAGTACTTGCATTGAATAATTTTTAAATTGCACTTTTCAATTATTTTTCGCCGGACCTGCTGTTGATTCTACAACTACCTAGTCAATTCAATCATTTAAGAGCTTTCTCGGCCAATATGATGGTTATTAATATGCATATGCTTGTTTCTCTTTTATTGTACAAAGGCCCCCACATTCCTTTCCATTATCCATATTTAATTAATTTTTTCACATCAAAATAATATTGGTAAAGGCGTGATCTTTTGGATTCTCCCATCGGTTAATAAGACACACACATATCCTTATAAACCAAATAAATTAATCCCCCTTCAATCAATTATTTTCTTGTCAACCCTCCGTACACACACATTATTGATACTAACCCATCAACATCGAAGACTGATCCTTATAATAATGATTTCAATCCTTGCTAATGAGTTCATATTATGTTACATATGGTTAATATTTTTAGACAGAGTTATATATAGTTAATTGGGAAAATTAAATATAAGTCCCTGGTAAGGGACATAATACTGGAAAAGTCCAAAAAACTTAAATAATTAAGGTAAAGTCTCAATGGACTTTACTTTAATTATTTTGGAAATGTGGGCCCTACAGTTAATAATATTATATTCCCTCTCTCATCTCTCCCCTCCCCCTTCTTCTTCTTCTTCTTCTTCATCACAACCACCCACCCCCTCCCTCCGGCGCAGCCGCCTCCGGCCGCCGCCCGCCACCGTCCGCCGCCACCCTCTGCCGCCACCCTCCGCCGGAAAATGCTATTGCATTTCCGGCGCCGCCACCCCTCCGGATCCGCCGCCTCCTTCCGGCGCCGGAAATGCATATATAATATTCCGGCACAGCGGAGTAGGGCGGCGACGGCGGCGGAGGGCGGTGACGCGGCGGAGGGCGGCGCGGAGGGCGGCGTTGGTGGCGGAGGGAGGCGACGGCGCCGGAGGGAGGGGTGGTGGTTGTGATGAAGAAGAAGAAGAAGAAGAAGAAGGGGGAGGGGAGAGAGTAAAGAGGGGAGAGAAAATATAATATTATTAATTGTGGGGCCCAGGGACTCTACTTTAATTATTTTGCAAAATGTGGGACTCTACCTTAATTATTCAAGTTTTTGGGATTTTTCCAGTATTATGTCTCTTACCAGGGACTTATATTTAATTTAACCTAGTTAATTTATTACGGGAAATTCAGTCTCCCAAGTTACACCAACTAGTTTATTGAGATGGAAAATTAAAAAAAGCCTTACTGTAATATCATGTGAACTACCCCATGTGTAGTGCTAGGTCTGGTAGTACAAATTTAGGAGATATTAGTCTGGAAAAATATAAAGAATATAGAGTTAGAGTAGAGAGGAACAGAAGGCAAATGATGGAGTAGAGTTAGAGTACAGAAGAAAAAGAATATAGAGTCAGAGTATTTATGAATTGAGAATTAAAGGGGTAGGCAAAATGGGATAAAGGAGGCAGAGTACAGAGAAATAATAGTAGGCTAGCACCTAGGAGGAGGTGGGAGAATCAGGGGAGAGGGAAAGAGAGAAGCGAATACGTGTGAATGTGTGAAAGATACGATGTACTCCTCGTATCTATTTACAATTACAATGGTGTGCACCAGTAATTGTAAATATATAAGGGTTAAATATCATTGTGGCCAATTAACTATTTTGAAAGGGTCAAATTTGCCAACAAACAATTAAAGGGCTCATTCTGGCCAAAGAACAAATAAAAGGGCTCATTTTGACCAAAATGTTACAGGAAAATACTAAAATACCCCTTGAGACTTAATTAATTTATAATTTCTGAATGTGTAGGTCCCACTTTTATAAATAAAAAATTACTCACTCCCACCTCTCCCTCTCTCTTCCCTCTTCCCTCCTTCCCACCTTCGCCGCCGGAAGATGACTTTGCAACCCATCTTCCACATCCACCATTCTTAAGCAAGCAAGTTCTGTTAATCGACCAGTACAAGCAACTGCTATTGAATGCCGAAGGCAAATCAATAACCTCTTATGAACTTCCATTATCTGCAATACAGATTGTGTTTAATGACCAAATTCAAACACAGCCATGACTAGAACATACAAAAGCCAACAACTGCAAATGACGCGAATCAATAAAAAACCATGAAGTTAACACCAAAACCCAACATATTAAGGAAACAACTATCTCAGTAAAGCTTCTCGTTTTTTATGAGGGGATGATTGTGAAAGAGTCTATGAGGAAGAGAAGGTAAAGTAAAGGTGTAGGGTTTGGTGATTCAGAGTTAACTACAGATCCAATAATTAAAAAGGTCTGTGAAGGAGAAAGGACTGTGGCATTCCGGCGGCGAAGGTGGGAAGGAGGGAGGAGGGAAGAGAGAGGGAGAGGTGGGGGTGAGTAATTTTTTTTTTATTAAAGTGGGACCCACACATTCAGAAATTATATTAATTAAGTCCCAAGGGGTATTTTAGTATTTTTCTGTAACATTTTGGCCAAAATGAGCCTTTTTATTTGTTCTTTGGCCAGAATGAGTCATTTAATTGTTTGTTGGCCAATTTGACCCTTTCAAAATAGTTAATTGGCCACAATGATATTTAACCCAATATATAATAAATACGAGAAGGAAAGTCCTAGTGAATTAAGGAATATAAAAAAAAGGAATTTACGTGTTAAATATATGAATAAAGAATTCTTTTTAATAAAAGGAAAGAATTGTATCAAAAAAAAAAAAAAGGAACGAAACAAAGGGGCCGTCCTAACTCCTACGTGTTTAGTGAGGAATGAGGGGAAAAGTCAAAATGAGACGGTTTTGGTTATCCTAATAAGAACCTTATGGCAAAGTCAGTAAAGTGGGATTCAATTCATTTTGTTGTGGACCAAAAGCATCCTATGTGGCAGTAAGGTGGGATTCAAAGTGGCATTCAATTCATTTTGTTGTGGACCAAAAGCATCCTATGTGGGCAGTAAAGTGGGATTCAAAGTGGGATTCAATTCATTTTGTTGTGGACCAAAAGCATCCTATGTGGGCCCCTTTTCTTTCCTTCTCTTATTGTTATAATACACAAAAAGTAAAATGTGAAAAATATAAAAAAAAAGTTAAATATGAGGTGATGTAGTACTGATGGAACGGCTAGTTTACCTAAGAGGCTACAAACTCAGTTCCCTCCCTCTTACTCACATTATTCATTTTCCTCTCCTTTCACCCTTGAATCTATGAATGAGACTGCTTCATCACTTCATTTAACTCCATCACCTACTCTCCTTCACCCTTCAAAATTATTTTCTCTGCAAATCTCTTGAAAACGTATCATCTTCTCTCCTTCTCCTTCTCTTCAAAATCATCTTCACCCTTCACTACCTGCTTTCTCCTCCTAATCTCCAAAATCAGACAGCTTCGGGTTGCGTCTTCCTCCTCCGCCATGGCCATGGATCACTTGTACCTCCTCTCTCTCCTCCTTCTCATTCTTATCTCCCTCTCATGTATATATCCATGTACATGTCCCTTCTTCTTGCATGCATAGTGTTTTTCTTTAACGATCATCGTTCATCATTACAGAGCAAGCACAAACAGCTGCACATCACCACCACCACAGGCATGACTTTAGACAAACTAGCCTATACGTTTTCGGGGATTCCTATGTGGACACCGGGAATAGCAAGAATAAAGGGATTCCAAATGCCTGGATATCCCCTTACGGCTCAACCTTTCCCGGCAAACCCTCCGGTCGCTTCTCTAACGTCCGTGTCCTCACTGACTTCTTCGGTACGTGAACATGCTTCTCACATATATATACTTCTTGCTTTATTATATCTCTGCTTCTCACATATATGTATGTATGGGTGAACAAACGCAGCTAGGTACATGGGGTTGAAATCACCATTGCCTTACAAAATGAGGAACATGGTGGCAAAGAAGATTTTGAGGAGAGGAATGAACTTTGCAGTTGGGGGTGCCGGAGTGTTCGACACATATAGTGGCATACCAAATGTGTCAACACAGATTGATCATTTGGAGTGCTTAATTAAGCACAAAGTGTACACAAGTGTGGACCTTAACAACTCGGTGGCCCTCATCTCTGTTGGTGGGAATGATTACGGATATCACGGTAAAAATGGCTCCTCTAGGTAAGACTGTTTATTTATCTCTTCTCCTCCAAGCCTTTCATTCCTCCTATATCATATATTTATATTTTATTTAATTATTTATGCCTCCCAATTGATCTAGATGATGATTTCTTTCCTTTCATTTCATCCTCACCTCATCTTCCACATTTTTCTCTCATCCTATTGCTTTTTTAAAATTAAATGCATGCCCATCCCAAAAATTAGCTTCCGTAAATAATATATGCTTCTATAATACACATTCAGTTTTTGAGAAAATTTTTGTTGTTTCTTCACATCATGCACACTATGATCTATGTTGTTCGGCTTATACTTCACTTTTTTCTTATTTATATGTTCCAATATTTAGCCACCACTTAAAATCTTACGTTTTAACTTCAACTTTTTTTTTGTTCTAGACTATGTTTTAACAATTTTTTTGCATGATTCTGTTTTAACTTTAATAATACTGCTTTTTGACGAGGCTGTAATATGGTTACATTAGGGGTTACCATCATTCATTGAATCAGTGGTGAATGAGACAAGTCAGTATTTGATGCGTATCCATGCTTTGGGAGTGAAGAGAATCGTGGTGAGTGGTCTTCATCCCTTGGGTTGCCTTCCCTCTCTCACAAAATTTGCATTCACCCAATGTAATGATATCTTAAAAAACTTCATCACCCTCCACAACCGTCTCTTGAACCAACACATTGTTCAACTCAACCAAATAACTCACAAGCATAACCATTCTCCTACATTCTGGCTCATTGATCTCTACACTGGTTTCTACTCTGTGTTGAGCCACCCCACTACCTATAACATTCACCAGCCCTTCAAGCCATGCTACCTTGGAGTGTGGATGACAATAATGTGAAGAGGTACAAGGTTTGTGATGATCCTAAGACAACTTTCTTTTGGGATTGGGCACACCCTACTGAAGCTGGTTGACATGCAGTATATACTAAGCTCAGAACCATGGAGAGTTTCCAACAAATAAAGATTAATTAAACTCTGGGCCTATCATATATATGTGTGTATATGTATTGAATGCCATATATAGATAATAAGTGGTTTGTCCACTTAATTTGATCTTTCATATATAATATATTGTCTTAGTCTTTAATTAATGTAAGATTAGTTACATTCAGGTCAATTGTTATATCACAATATTAGGAATTTACTGTTATTGCTTGGCATATTGTCGCGCATGTTTTCCTGAAAGTTGGATGTGAAAGATAACTAAAGTTTTTCATGGTACGATGTTCATAGAATTAGCGGACATAATCTCATTTGAACTATCAAAACTCAACCAATCTCTGATGGTTTTCGTAGATTTCATTATTAGGAATTCAAACAACTAACTTATCCAATTCAGGGTTCATAATTGCCCTTCTCAGCATGACTTAATAGTCAAAAGTGCATCGATGCTCATGTGTTTTACAACTGAATTGTCATTGTGTACAAGAGTTGAGCATTTACAAGGCGTTTTCCAATGTGCTGAAGGAATAAATTAATAAGTTAAAGTCAAATTGAAGAACCTATATTTCCTTGCTAAGGCACATGGACAACAAAACAAAACAAAAATTATTTAACACTATGATCAACATATGCTTTCTCACTATTAAGTCATTTACTTGATCTCCTTGATGAGCCACTTCTGTCAATTCCCTTGGCAGATTCTTTAGAAACCATGGGTGGGACTTGATCTCCTTGATGGTAATTCTCTGTGATATCACAACCATATAGAATGACCACCCAGTATTTTCAACATTATAATATACTTTAACTAAGTAGGGAGGTTGGTTGATTTAGCAGCACTTCAATCCCAAATTTTGTTGACAGAAATGAGTATTTGTTTGAACTTGTTAGTGTCATATGTTTTGTTTATTATTAACCACATGTCAAAAAAACTGATTCAATCCAGTAACTGCACACTCATTTCAATTCTTTATTTATCTATTTTCTCCATGAAAACTAAACTGCTCTCCCCAACCCCCACTAACCCACCTTCTTTTCGGTTAGTTATTTTTTTCAGAATTTTTTTTCAGTTTTCACTATGTTAATCACAACCATTTTCCATTCCCCTTTTTTCAATATGACTTTTTCAAAATACTATCATTCATTGTGTTCTACATATCTCTTTCATCCAACACAATTCTTTTAAAACACACGTTTTTTTCATCAACATTTCTCCCCATCATTTTTCATTTTTATCATGACTCCTATTTTTTTTTAAAATCACTTGCCTATTTTAACTACCATTTGTGTCCACCCATGATTTCAGTTTGATTTAATCGTGGTAGCTGGTAAGATGGATGCAGAGACATCCCACTAAAAAAAATTCTCTAAGCAATCACTTGTATGTTTTACTTTTCTTCCCAAATCAAACAAAGTTTCTATTTTTCTTGGGATTTTGAAGACTGCGTTCTTCTCATACATTTAATCAAAAATAAATGTACATTATTTGAATTGTCTTTATTATACTCTCCTAAATATTTCTCTCTTCGAAATAGTACTTATACTAACATAAACTAATTACTAAAATATTATTTACAACCGCGCATTGCACGGGTCCTATACTAGTGTAGTTAATATGAAACATGATCTACTATACTTTATAAATTAAATTACCACTTTTTGATTGATGAACTCGACCAGTAGTTGCTAACAAAAGTGATAGTTGAAACGAGAGAATGAAGGCAACATTATTTATATCAAGAGATAATATTGTGCATACACACATACACATAATTTGTTTAGGTATAAAGGCCGAAAATACCCCAGAAGTGTCCACCCAGGAGCACTGAGTATATGGAAGTTTCTAAGGGGCAAATATACCTTGGAAGCAATAAAAATGGGATAAATTTGCTCTTCCGTCAAGAACACTAACAGTCAACCGTTTGGTTGACCAAAAATTATGCTAGTGTCGTTTGGTCAACTAAACGGTTGACTGTTAGTGTTCTTGACGGAAGGACAAATTTGCCCCATTTTTACTGCTTCCAGGGTATATTTGCCCCTTAGGAAACTTCCATATACTCAGTGCTCCTGGGTGAAAACTTCTGGGGTATTTTTGGCCCTTATCCCATTTGTTTATTATGATATACGTGTATAAATAAACATATTATTATTAAATTTTATCATGTGGACAACAACTTTTATGGCAGGGAGCACAACACTTTTCTTGTTCCCACGGACAGTAACCCATGCATATATCGAAGCAGAAGACGTTTTCGAGATTTTGGCCATCGCATTGACACTTAACACTGCTCTTCTTTCTTTTCATCGTTTTTGTAGTCGAAGCCGTTGTCATGGCCACAACTATAAGAAAAATCAGCATCAATCCCAACACTCTAACTTTGTTCAAACCCATTATTTAGAGAAAAATTGAACACACAAAAGCTATTTCTTCTTCTTAGTCTCTCACTATGGTTTACTTTGATGTAACAAGCTCTTCTCAACTGATGTTTATTTATATAAGAGATTGCCGTTAATAATTTGACTCTCAATTAATGTACGGATAGTCAGTTTATTAAGGCAACATTTTGTACTAAGTTTAAGTTCTTAACAACAATGAGCGTTAAACTAAAAATTTTAACTACATTATATGTTACAAAACATTTTAATAATATTTAAAAAGGGAGAGTTTATAATCTTTGTGCAACAGTTCTTTTTTGGGTTAAATATCATTCTGGCCAATTAACTATTTTGAAATGGTCGAATTGGTCAAAGAACAATAAAAAAACTCATTCTGGCCGATAAACAATAAAAATTGCTCATTTTAGCCAATGAGCTAATGGAAAGTACTAAAATGCCCTTAGGACCTAATTAAAATAATTTCTAAAATATGTGGGTCCCACTTTTAAAAATAAAAAAATACCCCACCCCACCCTCGCTCTCTCCTCCTTGGTTAGCATCGTCCTCAACCTTGGTCTTGCTGTAAAATCGGTTAAATAATCAGATCAAAATAGTGAAGGTATGGATGCATGCACTTACATAAAAGCGTAACACTGGATCATGCCGTTTTAATTGAGGTTGTGGAAGATGATTTTTTATAGTGGTAACGCAAATAAAGAATAAATTATTGACAAGGTTTCATCCATTTACCTCACTTGCCACAAGTACAATTATAACAGAAGGCAGAAGCAGCAATTGATTACATAAATGACATAGAGATTCGTTGAAGCCATGGGATGTTCAGATCTGATGAAGATGAAGGTGTTCCAGGGTCACTGTAATCAAACCTGAGGAAGAAGACGAAGTATTTTTTTATTTTTAAAAGTAGGACCCACATAATTTAGAAATTATTTTAATTAGGTTATAGGACATTTTAATACTTTCCATTAGCTTATTTGCCAAAATGAGTCATTTTTATTGTTTTTTTTTTGTAAAACAAGTCATTTTTATTGTTTATTGGTCAGAATAAGCCTTTTTATTGTTCTTTTTTTTTCAAGTTTAATTTGCCTTAATTACCTCCATTAATTCTGTGTTATCAATTTAAACTAATGTTTTCCTAAACATATATTGTATTTCCGTTAAAACATGACGTCTTTAAAACATGATGTCTTTTTTACGTTAATATTGCAATATAACTTATTTCATTATAAACTACATGGTGTATTCACCATTTTTCTCGTGTAATTATTGACACAAGACTTTTCTTACACTATAACTCATATTATCTTTTTTATTTAAATTAATCTATGTAACTTATGAATTTATATACTATGCAGAGGTATTTTAGAGTATTCACATCACATATATTACTTTACTTATCAAGATTTATAATTTTTTTAATTTGGTTAAAAAACTTACACTAAATATACAAAAACATTACTTTTGAAAATATATTTGGATGCATTTCCACAAAAGTGCAGGATTTGATTGTATAAAAAATGTAGGATTTGACGTTTAACTCTCAACTCTCAAGTATATGTGAAGAAATAATCAAATATTGCTAGGAAGTGCCTTTCATAGTATCTCAAATTTGATTTGTTTCCTCACAAAAATTGAGTTCCCACATCAGCTATTCTTTGAAGAAAATGGAAAAACCAATTCCAAATTATTAAGGGTTAAAGATCAATTTGGCCAACAAACAATAAGTGGTATCATTTTGGCCAATAAACAATTAAAATGGTTCATTTTAGCCAATAAGCTACTGGAAATTACTTAAGTACCCTTTAGGACTAAATTAATACAATAATTTCAGAATATGTGGGTCCCACCTTTAAAAATAAAAAATTACCCCACCCCTCTCTCTCTCCTCCCTCTTTCCGTTCGTCCTTCACCGGTGAAGGTAAATTAAACCAGTAGCAGCATGGTTGTTATGGTTTGATTAATATTTCTCTTCCAAATTTACCAAACCTTTGATTTTTTGCACCTTCCTCACTCTTCTCTCCATTCTTGATCTGCTATGCCTTCTTCAATGGAGGAAAGCTTCCCCTGCGGCAGATCTCTGGGCGGCCACATGAGGTCCCACATCTCCTCCGCCGCCATGGCAGCGACTACGATGGAGGATTCAGCTCCGGCGATGGCTTCTGCAAGTGGGTATGATCTGAGAGAGAAGAAGAAGAAGCCTTGGAGACTCGTCATCTCCGATTTCACTGACCACGTCATTACTCATTCTCATGCAGCCACTGATTCCAACAATAAGAGCAGGTTTTGTAAAGAGTGTGGTAATAGGTTTCATTCTCAGAAGATACTGCTATCGAAGTGTTATTAAAGTTGTTGAGATTCTTCCCTCCTTCCCTAATTAATATAATTAATAAAGAGGTTGTGGTTGTAGTTGAATTCGGTTGTGTTGATGAAACAAAGGAGAGAGGATTTTGAAGGTGAAGAAGAAGTGAGAGGAGAAAGAAAGAGATGTTTGATTGAAGAAGAAGCCATGGCTCATGGCTGTTGATGAAAGAAATTAAAGGAGAGAGGATTTTGGTGTTGTTGATGGTGAAGGGCGGACAAAGGGAGGGAGGGGGGAAGGAAGGTGGAGTAATTTTTTATTTTTATAAGTGAGACTCATATATTTAGAAATTATATTAATTTAGTCTTAAAGGGTATTTAAGTAATTTCTTGGCCAAAATGAATCATTTTAATTGTTCATTGGCCAAAATGATACCACTTATTGTTTGTTGGCCAAATTGATACATTGAAAATTGTTTGTTAGCCAAATTAATCTTTAACCCAATTATTAATATACTTTATATACTCGTGAACACAAACACGTTAACGCCTAGATTGAAGACACAAAGTGATTTATAGGTAAAACACTTAAAATTAGTAAACTCGATTGTTATATACTTTTCATTATCATAATTCAATTATTTTTCTATAATTAAGCAAGTTAAAAATTATTTAATTATAATAATTTAAGATCATATGTTTAAGGTTAGAAAATATGAGTTACATGGGGAAAAACTCATTTTAATTTAGTTAAAAATAACAAACTAATTTCAAAACATTTCCTCAAATTTTCCAAAGAAAATTAATTGGGAAAATGACAGCTGAATTTGAGTTGAATAAAATGGGGTCTCCAATTTTAACTTGGACAAATAAGGCACAATCACCAATTTGTCCTAACTAAATTTTGTATCAAAAGACCTAAATGCCCCTGTCTTGTATCATCAAATCATCCCCTCTCTCTTCCTTCTCAGCAAACAAGCCAACCCCTGACACTGTTCATCATCTCCTTCATCAAATCACTTGATCGAACCCCCAAAACTTTCCTTCCTTCTCAATAAACAAAACTCAGACCATTATTCATCTCCTTCATCGAACCCGAACTCCTTCAGGTATCCCCTATGTTTTCCTACTTGCACTATTATTCCTCTCCCAAATTGGTATTTTCTTACGCCTTATTTGATTTTTTCCTTGTTGTGGAATGTGAAAAATATTATAAATTCTTGAAAATAAGTATCCTTGAAGCTTGAGGGATATATGTAAGGAACGAAATGAAGGAAAAAGAAATCGTGTATAGAGTCCATGTGTGTATGATATTGGCACAAGCAAACTGATATAATCATATAATCAAACCAGGATTGTGTAGTACATGTGCGGATTAATTTTGTCAGTTTAGAGTCCTTTAGGTTTTTGATAATTTTACCAATAGGATTTTTTAATAAATCTCTTCTATTGTAAAGGCAGTGGGGATGAGAACAGAGCACTTTACATTGGTTTAATTTTGAACATTGTGGTTTGTGCTTTTCACATTTGAACATGTACGGATTTTCACTTGCAAGATGATTTGCTGAAATGATTAATTTATTTGACTGTTATGTAGCTTGGGTTGTTTAATTTAGTGCTAGATTTGTACCCGGATAAATGCAAACTTAAATGGTCAAATGGTGTCATGTCAACTTAGATTTGTACCCGCATAAATGAAATTGGCCCATTTGCAAACTTAAATCAAATCCAAAGCAATTAAGCAAAATATACAACCTACTTAGCTAAACCAGTAAATTAGAAACTCCAAATGGTCAAATGGTGTCATGTCAACTCATACATAAAACACTAATAGCAATACAAAAAATCAGATGTCTCTAAGCTACAAATAGAATGATTAAGCCACAACCTTCTGTTTTGGTACCACTGGAACATACAATTCTGCAGTAATACATTGAAATTGCAAGGCACAACCCAAAATTCTAATAACAAATACATGAGTAATCACAATGAATAATGCCAGCTTGGTTAAAATCTTGAGCACAATTGCACCAAATCGAATGAACCAAGCCAAAAGTTAACATGAAACAGGGTGAAACTTTAAGGAAAGGAAAGACCTTTTGTTTGAGTCCAAGAGGGGAAGCTGTGATGTAAGAGACAGTCCAGTGGAAGAAAACATAAGGGTCACCAGCAAAAGCAACGTGTAAGAAGCAAAGAAGGGAAGTGAGAAAGCAAGAAGATAGAACTTCTGATGATGGCATCGAATTTATCAGTGGATGTGTTTTCTGGGTGCCCCTTATCCTGCTCGTAGCCTCCCTATTCTCTCCAACCATGGCCTTAGCCCCAAAACCCACAAACTCTCTCTCACATGGTTCCGCTCCAACCCCACTATGCTTCAACTAGAAACGAAGGAGATCATAGTGACAAAAAAAGCATTTGATGATCAACTAGAAACGAAGGAGAAGGAGAAGGAGAAAATAAAGGATGAAGCATTCTGTAGATGATGATGGAGATAAGGGATTATTTTGATGATATATGATAGGGGCATTTGGGGCTTTTGACACAAACTTCAATTAGGACAAATTGGGGATTATACCTTATTTGTCAAAGTTAGAATTGGAGACCTCATTTTGTCCAACTCAAATTCAACTGTCATTTTTCTGTCATTTTCCCTTTCCTTTGTAGCTCTTTTCTTTTTCCCGGTTAAATCCAGATGAGATGCGGAAACGACCTAAAAAAACGCGTTGTTTCCTCTTCCCAGTTAATTTAACGGCTGGAGAAGTGATTGACGGCGTTTTGGAGAATGCCGAATAAATTTTCACTTATTTGAAACGTATTTTTCTAATCGGAAAACTTATCTAATATTTAATCACACTTTAAATTATTCTCACCTGCTTAATGATTAAACTTTCCATGGTCATGTCATTTTTTTCGGTGTAGGTTTCAAAATTAAAATAGTTTGTTTGCCAAAGCGGACATATTTTTAACAATGTCTGAGCCATCTCTTGCCGAACAATTTTGTTTAAAGAGGAAGAAGTCCTTGAAGAGGAAATCCAATGAGGCTGATGATGTGGAGGCTGAGGATTCAGCTACACTTCATAATGATACAAGTGATCCTAGGGTTACCACTTCATGTTTTGATTATTCAGTGGATAGTTTCTTCAAAGCCATGGACATGATTGCACAGCTTTGTGGGGAAGAAGTGGATTCTTATGTGGAGCCCACTGAGATTCAGAGACTTTCTTCCTCTGTCACTTTTTTGAGGTTAGTAAACCTTGTGTTTTGGATGTTTTGTTTTGTTTTATTACTTGTAATGCAGATATTGTAATGATTTGTCTCATATAGAGATTGGTATAATTGCTTTAAATTTGTCATGATTCTGTATTAGTACATTCTGCATACTTGCTTTACATGAATTCTAGTTATGCACTACTTTATCATTTTGTGAGTTTCTTCAGGAAACATGTGAATTAGATTATCCAAGTTAACTCTGTTAAACTTTTTTTTCCTAACGAAAATTGCGTTATGAATTATATTTTCTACCTTTTGTATCTGTTTATGCATTTTTTTCACTGCTGTGTTATGAACTCAGATAATTTAGAATTCTATCAACTCAATTTCTGGAGTGTCTTCTAGCAGCATCTTACATCGGGAAGCCTGGGTTGCCTTAGTTCATCTGAACCTTCTAGGCTGTTGAAGTTTTTTTCCTTGTTCAAATGTTAGTAGTCGCTTTTGTCAAAAAAACAGATGTTAGTAGTCACACATGGCTTGCTAATGCTGGTTCTAAATCACTTGCAATTACTGCTCGATGAGTCAATGGAATGAAGGGATTACTTTTGTCAAATTACATCTCCTATTTAAAAAATAAAACAGGGCTCTATCACATCATTTAAAAGAATTATATGTGCCATTTAACTTTCATTTGTATTATATGTGATGAGAGACACACTTTCTGCTATATCCTTAATTGCTTTTATTTCATAAAATGTTGATATTGTAATTTCATAAAGGACGGGAAACATATGTGTACAGAGAATGGAGACATTTTCACTATGAACCCAGAAGCATTAGGTTTGCTTGTGGATTTGGAAGTCCTGAGGCAAAAGATGCAATCAATTGTATTAAGTTACCTCAATTTTCATCTGCTGCAGTTCCGGAGGTACAAACTATTTTTTACTGTCCTCCCAGTTTCTTTTGGTTTCCTGAGGATGATCTTGGCTATGTCAGTTTCCTGATTTCTACAACGCTTCAGCTCACATTGTCTTCATCATAGTTGTAGTGTTGCAAGTATATTTATAAAGCCCTTTGTTTCTGTCTTTACATGATATGCAGGAGGGGCTACTTAAGGATGCCAAATCTCATGAATCTAGGTATGAGTGAGATTTTGACCATGCTGTTTGGTCAATGACAGTATACACTTTCATTAACTTTTGAGATATTATCTTTTATCCAGGTGGTAAGTTACTGTGTTATTATTATTCGGTCACTAGCTGTCATCTAATTTAGCTTAACACTCCCAATCCTATCACTGTAGAGACTATTTGTTGTATGTTGGGGGTCCTGTGTGGGCATTGGATTGGTGTCCTCAGAGTGATTCGAAACCTGATAGTTCAGTTAAATGTGAGGTACAAGCTTTCTATCTTTGTTTACAGCATCATTTTAGTTTTCCTTTTATTCGTATGTGGTAAAGAGATACTCTGAGGTTTGATCTTCTAGTACAAGTTACTGGGGCAAGAAATACATGATGTTACATGTTTCTTCTTTTACAAACCTTATACCAACGATAAATTCTTACTGATCTTTGATTTAGTTTCTTGCTATTGCTGCTCACCCACCTGGAGCTTCTTATCACAAGATGGGTAGCCCACTCTCCGGCAGAGGTCTTGTACAAATATGGTGTGTTTTAAACAGCAGCAAAAGCAATGAAGAAGCGCTTCCTCTTTCGGGGAAGAGTAAAAAAGCTCATCAAAACAAGGGAGCCACAAAGGATAATTCAACTCAAATAAAGAGGCCAAGAGGAAGGCCCAGAAAAAGACAAATTGAAGTAGCAGTGGTTGATATAAATTCTGAAACCCATTGTGTTTCAACTGTTGTGCCAGATGGAGTTTTGGAAAATAGCAAACAAGATCCTGCAGATGACAACATAACACAAGTAAAGAAGCCTCGAGGAAGACCTAAAAAGAAATCTAGAAAGAATTCAAATGAAGTAGCAGTGAGCGCTCTGAATTGTGAGAACCAACATATGGAGGCTCTAGCCATTGAATTCCCTGAAAATTCTGCTGAGTCTCGTTTTGTGGATGGAATTTCGTACAATTGTGAAGAATATGGTTTGCAAACAGATTCTGATGCAAACAAGTGTTCCAACAAATTTGTATCTGCAGGCACCCCTATCCCAAGATCTAATTGTAGGGATGATAGTTTTAACCATGATGAAAGTCCCCTTCTGCTGACACAACATGAGGATGATGCAAATCATCAACCAACTTGTACCTCTGAAGTGCAGCTTGGTGGAGCTACGTGTTCTATTCCAGAATTTGTTGCGTTGCCAAGAATTTTGTTATGCCTAGCACATAATGGGAAGGTAGCATGGGATTTGAAGTGGCGACCTTCTAATGGCTCTGGTTCCATTTGCAAGCATAGAATGGGATATCTTGCTGTCTTGTTGGGCAATGGATCTCTGGAAGTGTGAGATTTTTTTTTTTCAATTTATCTTCCTATCACTTGAATGAGCCATCCCTATTTTTTTGTTCTCTGTACAGTTAGAGACTGAACCATGATGTTGATCTTTTTGTATTGACTATTATTGCTAGATTCACGATGTTTGAAGTTTCATTATTGCAAAGGAAAAATTAATAGGCTTGTACCATATTAAAAACTGAAGAAATTTATAATGATTTTTGAATGGAACATAATAGTTAGTTAGTTAATTAAGATGAAATCAAGCAATTTGCATATGCAGTATTTGTTGTTTGTTATGCACTTATGCCAATCATTATTATTTACGTATAGGTGGGAGGTTCCTAGTCATGTTGCACTAAGAGCAATTTATAAGCATGGAGAGACCACAGATCCACGGTTTATAAAATTGGAACCTGTATTCAAATGTTCAATGTTGAAGCGTGGTGGCTTACAAAGGTATGCTCCTTGTTTTTCATTAGAGTTATCGTTTAACCAAGTTTGTTAAAACCAACTAATGAATCTGCTGAACTCAAAAGTTGAAACTGATTTTTGTCTGTTACAATCAACAAAGCAAGTTATAGGTGAATGACTTGTAAACCTGATTGATAAATAAAACTATTTTTTATATGATACTTAAACATTACTTGTTCTTGAACTTTTATGATTAGCTCTTCATTTTCTAAAATAACATTTTTCTACTGTTATGTGTTAAATTTGATCCATTGCTTTGTCTGACAGTATCCCATTGACTGTGGAATGGTCTGTTTCACCACCACATGATTTTTTGCTCGCTGGGTGCCATGATGGAACGGTATTATATATCTACAGTACATTAGTTGCCTTCTCTTGAGTTATTTGTGCATCCTCGTTTTGTATAGATGTCCATCTTTCTAGAAAGTCAGGAAATATATTTGTCCTTTAAGGTTCATTGGAATTTTACATTCGACAGCATATCACGATTAATGTAGTTGAATTATTTCTAGGTTGCCTTGTGGAAATTCTCAAGAAGCACTTCACTGAAATGTGTTGGTAACATTCTTACCCTTGATTTGTGGTGATGGATTCTGGTTGATGTTCATTAGATAAGGTTGATTGCTGATTGTTTCATGTTTATCTTCAGATGCAAGGCCATTGCTCTGTTTTGCTGGGGATACAGTTCCTATTAGAGCAGTTGCATGGGCTCCATTTGAAGGGTCAGTGATGAAACTTCTGGGCATGCTAATTATTGCATTCAATATAGTCAAGTGTCATTATCTCCTTGCTTTAGAGGATTGGAATGAAAGAAAGTATATTTATAATCTAAAATCACATTAAATTCGAATAGAAAATCAATCTCTCTTTGGGTTCCAATGTATTAATGCATTCCCTCAAATCCTTTCTGCTCAATGGAAATGATTTAAGATATGCCCCAGCTACAATCTAATCTCCAAGAATTGGCTGAAATGTGTATTGTAAAATTTATGAAGAGATTAGAAGGCATCTATCTGTATATGTTACAAGATTGATATCTTGTAATGAAGAAATTAGAGTAGAAGGGAAGAAGAATAGAAATTTAGAGGGTTTAAACAAGAAGAAACATAGTAAAGAAGGTTTAAAGAGAAGAAGGGAGGTATAGAGGAGACACCGGACGGTTATGGAAGTTTTGCCAGGCATGATCGGTCAAAGTAAGTTGTGGATATAATTGGTTAGTTAGTTTTTAAGTTATTTTGTTTGTTTCTTTTTTATCAAAAAAAAAAGAGGAGACACTGGCCATCGGCCGTCACAAACAAAATACTCAAATCATATTCTTATTGCAGGACAACAAAATATGGAACCCTATATCAAGAATATAGTCTTGGCACTTATAGTAAAACATAATAATAAAATAACAAAACATAAGAATAATCCAAAAACCCTAATTATCTAATCAATCTAATTAATTGAATCAATCAATTAATAATTAATTGAATCAATTAACTATTTTATTCCATTTATTAATTATTAATGACGTAATGGTATCCATATTTGACATTTCTAAAGTTGAGAAGTTTTTTTAAATAAGCTATTCTGTTATAACTTTTCAGTGATCCAGAGACTTCAAATATAATATTAACTGCTGGGCATGAAGGCCTGAAATTTTGGGATTTGCGGTAAGTATTATTTTTTGAATTTTTTGTTATGTTTTGTTTTTCCCAAAAAAAGGTCTTGAAATATTTTTATTGCACTATATCTTAGAATATACTGTATACATTAGTAAATAAATTTTTTAATAGTTTTGAAGGGCCGGCTTGACTCAACAGTAAGCTCGCTTGCTGGTTTGAGGTCGTGAGTTCAAATTAACCTCTTTGCAAAAAGCAAGGGTAAGGTAAGGATGCCTACTTGGCTAGTATATTCCCTTCACCAGCACCCTTACCAAGTGGGGACTAACTAAGTTGACCCTTTTATTTTTCAAATTTTCCATTACATGTCCTTCACACCGAATGATGCTGCTAAAAGATGCCATAAGCTATGAGTCAAAATGTAAAAGTTAACTGCTTCAGCATTCTGTTTGAAAGCAAAAAAAAAAAAATTGAATTAGTTTGTAGATAGTTGTGTGGTTAATTAATTATGGGTGGGGTTTTCCAATAAAATTTCAGACGCAGATGGTACTGGTCATAATCAAAGCTGAGATTTCCCTGCTTCATATTTTTATGAACACATGAGAAATATCCTGTAGGGATGAGCTACCGGGCAATCAACCTTCTATATCATAGGCTCTAAAAATAAAGCAGTAACCAAACAGAAACCAAATGCACCAAGAATGGTGACAGATTATCTCTAGCTTTTGGGAGACTAAAGTCTCTTCACTAAAAACCTTCAAATAATCATTTATAACACCCATTGCGTCAGTTGCTCATAACTCATCACAGCATATTTGGTAAACTTGTAGCAACATTGAGTTGGAGCAACAATTATTTGAAAATTAAGTTATTAAGGAATTGTATTAGGTAAACTTGTGGGAAAATTTTATTATCTTTTAGGAAACTATAACATTATAAATATGATATCATATGAATGAAATATTTACCGGACTAACACAAATTTCCAAAGTTGTTATTTTCTAAAAAGCTTCTCTATCAATTAAGTGGAATTTGCATTAGTTTAATCAGTAGTAAAGCTGTGTTTCATCATATTGTCTATATGTCCGTGTACAAAGTTGTAAATTAGTTTTTCTGTTTCCTTGGGCATAAAAGGATCAAAGAACAAGTATTGAAATTTCATTATTTCCAAGAGGTGGTAATCTCTATATGACTCACTCTATGCTATTTACAGTGATCCATATTATCCTTTGCGGAAGATCAATCCTGTTCCAAGGATCATCTATAGTCTGGATTGGCTGTCGAACCCAAGGTGGTGTATAATTATAACTGCTAGAAATGCTTTCCAGTCCTTTTATTATGGTTATCTCAATAATTTTGTTAATATATGCTTGAAGTTGCATCATCATGACGTTTGAAGATGGAACAATGAGGACCCTTAGCCTTGCGAAGGCTGCAAATGACCTACCCATGAGTGGTAAAAGAATGGGTGGGAAAAAACAACCTGGGTTGCACGGCACCACCCGTTCCTCCTTTTCTATATGGAGTGTTCATGCATCAAGAATAACAGGTACCACGTTTTGCTATGCATTGTTTTTGTGACTTCCCCAGTATTGCGTCTCATGAAGAATTTCAGTGTAGGGAACTATCATGTATTGCAAAACAATGCTTTTTATTATCTCTCAATACTCAAATTCTAATAATTACAGCTAATTTTGCAAATATTAGCTGGTTCTTCAAGCTGAGTACTACCGTTATTTTTTATCGTAGGTATGGCTGCTTATTGCTGTGCAGATGGTGCTGCCATCCGTTTTCAGGTAATTTGAACATTTTGTCAGAGATTCCTCCTTTGATTAACCGCTTTAACTTCTTTTCATGATGATGTTTGCACGATTCATTCTTGTAACTACCAGAGTTGAATCTATGCAGTTTTTCTATAATCTATCTACTCAATCTGACCAGGGGATATGCTTGTTTGGTTCTAATATTTTCACCATAACTTCTATGTATTTTCTCAAGATCAAACTATTTGTATATTAGGGAAAGGCTTTGGGGACTGGTTCCTTGTTCCTTTGCATTGTTGATTTTTACATTTGTAAATATTCAGCTGAGAAAAAAACTAGCAGCCAGCCAATCTTGCGTGAATAGATGTACTGGAGTTGTAATATGCATTAAAGTTTGGGGTTGCTTGTTTTCTTGCATTTGGCTTGAATGTTGAGTGCAGGATACTTTTCTTAAAAATAAAAAAGGTCAAGGGTGATTTGACTCTTGACTTAAGTCTGTATAAAGTATAAACCTTATTTTTTCTACATCCTTGGTAAAAAAAAAATGGAGGTCGGGTTATAGATTTTAAGATGGTTTATACTTGTTCATTTTTCGAAAAATTTTACACGCTTATCAACAAATCATTTGTAGCTTTGGCTTGAAGAATTACTATGAAATAGAAGGGGAGGGAAAAAAATCAAAATTTTCTGTTTCCTGCCTCCTTTGCTCCGTTCATTTTTCTTTTTTTTCCTGAGCTTTTCTTTCATGTTTTCAGCTCACCACTAAAGAAGTGGAGGCAGATCATACCCGCAGTAGAGTCCCCCATTATCTTTGTGGGTCACTCTCAGAGGAGGATTCAACTCTCACTGTTAGCACTCCTCTATCAAATACCGCCTCCCCAATGAAGAAGCCCTTTGATAAGGGTCCGCATACCGCATCATCTTTCCGAGGATTTCTGTACGAGTCTAATGTAAATGGAAATGTGAATAATCAGACAATGACAGACTTTAATTCTAATCCTGATTCTCAAGCTTTAGGTACAACTCCTGAAATTTTTTAGTTCCATACAAATGGTGATTAGCTAGTCATACTTTTACTGGAATTATTTACATTATCTTTGATTTGTTTCAGTTCCTTATGATGGTGACAATACGGGTTATGAAACGACCCCAAATGAAGCACAATCGACTACAGAAAGGCGCAAAAAACTCAAATCAGGTGGTAGCAATAAGAAGAAACAAGTAGATAAGCAAGCTTCAGTGTGTGTAGATGATGAGAGTGCAGGTGGTAAGGAAGTTGGTAATGAAATGGACTCCGGGAGTGTGCCTGAAGTGTTTCCTTCCAAAACAGTGGCTTTGCATAGAGTGAGATGGAACATGAACAAGGGTAGTGAGAGATGGTTGTGCTATGGAGGAGCTGCTGGAGTTGTTCGATGTCAGGAGATTGTTTTGTCTGATAAGGATAAGAAATATGCCGCCAAGAGATGAACAATTGTTATTAATTTGTATATATGGTTCATTGATATGATTATATCCTTCATGATCTGCATACAGTTGTACATTCTGTAGTTTATCATAACGCTTCGCTTTTGAGGGTCGATAAGGCTGGTTAGTAATTAGTAAGGCATCTTTTGCGGGTGTGTTTGTTACACAGTTTCAAGCCCTCAATCGTGGGATTACAACCCAAAAGCGTGCTTATCATTTTCTTTACTTGTACCACGTATTTGGTCTTTAGTGCAAGAGTTAGTTGACTAATTCATAAAGATTAACAAAGCTAAATAAATTATTTAATTTGATGTTACGTGATGTTCCTCAATTGATATGTTTTGTTAAATTATATGCACAAATATGCAGGAGGAAACTAAAAATGAAAAATTGCGTTAGTGTCTTTATTTCATTTTAATGCGTTTTTAATAATTTAAAATTTAAGATTTTTATATAATTAAGAAATATAAGTGTGAATTACTGTTTTAAAAGATTTTATAGTAGTTTAAAATATTAAATAATAATAAATGCAATAAATACGTGTGAATTTACATAGAAAAAAAAATGTGATCATCTTGAAAATATGGGCATGCTTTGTCATATAAATAGAAATTGAAAGCAGTATATGTAATTTATTTACGCATTCGTCACCATGTTTCAAAAAACAAAACACTACTTCTTTTGAGAATCCGACTTTTTGTGGCGTCTGTCCCTCCATTTTTTTTCCATTGACCTTTGTTATCAGACTTTGGACTTGAGAGACTACCAACCCTTACCTGAAGTAGTGGATTTTCCACATTTCTATTCTCAACTATGATTTTCCACATTTCTATTCTGACTTGTGCAAGTTGGCTGAGAGTAGTGGATTTTCCATCATCTCGTCCCTAACTCAACATTTAATCACCAACACATTTTTTTTACTCCATCCACATGACATTTCTACATCCCCTGGCTGGTTGGTGATCACATTTAATGCCTTCGTGAATTGCCCTTAGTGGAGGCAAGCGTGGATAGAAAGAAGATAACACCAATTGGACCAAGGCTACAAAGTCATTAAAAGTTGAAGTGACACATAACCATAGATACATTCTACATTAATAACAAAAGCACCTGCCACCCACAGGTAGTGAGCCTAAAACATTCACTAGCTAAAAATCATAAACCAACGCATTCACGTCTATTTACTGTCCAGTGATTTCACCACAAGTTGCATCATTGCTGCCCGGAGTCATTGGACGAGTTGGCGGTGATAGAAGCGTAACACCGATACGCCGGCATGATGAAGGAGTGGGTGGAGTTTTGGGAGAAAGATTGAGCATTTCCAAGGCCTGAAATCTGAGCTCTATAGGATAATCCGCAACACAACCAATCCTGGGCCCAGCTCCTGTGGACCATTTGAGAGAAAGTTGGTGCCCCAGCTGATAGGACTTGGCAGCCTTCTTTGAATTGATTCTCTCCAATATAGCTTTCTTGGGCACTTCTGCTCTTGGGCTCTGAAGGCCACCAGATAGAGTCCTTTGGTAATGACCTCCATTTTGAGGTCCAGTCTCTTCCTTTCCTTTCTCAGCTTCCACAGAAATTTCAAGGTCTAGTGTTTTAGCAAAGCTTGATGCTTCAGATGTTGCTCCTTCAACAACCTTCCCATCCTCGTACATATCTGAGTCTTCATTTGCCTTGTGTATCTGTAACCATGTATCATAGATTGTCAATATCAATAAATCATGTGCCTATGGAACACAATAAATCTATTGAACACAATGAATCTGTTGGCCTTATTCTAATCAGTCACCTCAACTTCATCAAGGTTGACGCCTTTTTCCTTGAGAATCGATTGGAAACTGTCAAGAGTGTCATCTGTTGGGCGGTAATGTCCACTATAAGGAGAAATGGACTGCAAAAAGAAAAGCCATTGAGAATAAGAAGTCATGGTTTAGTAGTTGTTAGGTACCAAAAGAGTAAGAGCTTAATGGAACACTAATCATCTACCTTAAGAATACCATGCTCAGCAACTAGCCTGCCAGCAGCTAATGTAGCTCCTCCAGCTAAGAAACTGGAATGGTGAAATAACCCTTTCTTTTTCTGGAAGAATATTAAAATGTGTTAGTCATTCGTTCTTGACAGACTTCTACAGAAAAGAAAAAATGGAAACAACGGCTACCTCTCCTGCATAAAGCTTCTTAGAGGTGCTCATAACGAATATCCACTTAGCATCCTCAGAACCTTTTTTCGTATGAAGGAGGTCTCCAGATAGGCTGTGCACGATCTTGCCCTCCTCCACGGTGTACTCATAATGTGTTCTTTCTTGCTGAACAAAAATAGCAAAAGAACAAAAAAGAGGTCATGGCCAGAACCCTCAAAGCAATGCAGTAAACCTCATGACAAACAATATAATTGGTCAAAGTGGAAAAGAAAGGGGAAGCCAATTAGTCTAACGGATCACATACAGGTCCAAGGTACTTAATGCATTGATTTTGAAGCTTTGATCTAGGACACTCCGGATGATCAAAATTCTTCCCTCCTCCTATATCCAACCTGAACAACGTTGACAAAACTTGGAGCTTATGAACAGGTTCTTAGTTCTACCTCATTCACACTTAGAAAAAATGCAACACTAATTTAAATTGTCCCATCAAGAAGCCTGAACCATCCTCCATGGCAAAAGAAAGAAAAAAAAAAACAGAAAAGGCATAGCAGTATTTTTCTCTAGCTGATTAGTCTCACCAATAAAAGAACGGTTGACCAGCATCAGTTTTGCACCATTCCTCATAATACTTATGCAAGTTATGTCCATACCGATGACGTGGATCAATCTACAATTACAACAGATTTCATACTCAATGAATTACAATTTCAAGCATCCCAGAAGTAGAAAAAATTGAACATAAAGGAAATATTGAAGAACAGTACTTACAGCTTCAATCCAATGCTGAAAGGCCAACTTCTGAGCCTTAGAATCTTTAGACAAACCCTTCCCCACCTGTTCAAACATATCCCTTTCTTATTGATTACAATCAAAGAAAATCAACCAAAAGGACCCCACATGGCCCAGTAAGACCATAACTAATCAAACTTTCAAGATCAGAAATTCTAACCACACAATATACTACTACATACCTTTGCAGCATTCAACACAACCCGACTCCACCGTGAAGCAGCAGTCTCAGGCAAATTGAAGAACGAAATCGTGCTATGATTCAGCCTAACATAATCAATCGCTTGCCACCTAAAAAAAAAACTTTTTTTTACCAAAACGAAACAAGCAAACCAAAAAAAATAAATAAAAATCAAAACTTTAGACCACCCACCATAGCTCTTCAGCAACAACAGCAGAATCTGCGAGTCTTCTACGTGTACGGTAACTTCTGTACACCTTCTGTAACTTCACCACAGCGGTTGTTTCAGTGCACGCGCCCACCGACACGTGAGTTTTCCCACCTCCGTCGTCGGCCGTTATGACGGCGTCAGAAGCCGGCGAGGGCTTGAATCCATTGGGAGTGAAAGGCATTTCGTGAATGGTGGGGATGGAGAAAGGGAATGAGGAAGGAGACTGAAGGTCAAAGGTGTTGTGGGTTTGAACTTCCATGGTGGAATGGGTCAAGGAAACAAGTTCTGGTCTTTGTTTTTTTTTTTTTTTTACAGAAAATGAAACTGAAAGTGGTGGAGTTTATGTGCATGCAAGTGGAAAGATGGTTTTGGTTTTTTGTTTTGGTGTTTGGGAGTTGGGAGAGTCAGTCAGAGTGAGGTTTTGGTGTTTTGCTGACTTATTTATAATAGGAGTATTTTGTAAGCACACCCAGCTTTTTCCATAAACTGATAAACCCCAAGTCAATGTACTCTCTACTACCCAACTTGTTATTTTTTTTATTTTTTGGTTAGCCAAGGATATCCCCACCCGTGTGTCAAGTGAGACTAATTCCTCGCTGTTCTGAAGTCCCATATAAGGGGGTAGACAGCTGGCCTGTGAATTTGCTCCATTCGCAAGAGTTGGGGATCCAACCCCCAACCACTTGTTTAAGGGACGAGAGTACTTACCACTCACGCCAACCCGCCAGGTTGCCAACTTGTTATTTTTCCTTTATTTTTCTTTATACAATTTTCCCTTTTTCTTATTGACGATGACTTTATTTAATTGTGATCGTTGTTTAATTGTTTAAATGTTTAAATGTTTAATAGTTGGTGGCTTCTTATACGCGCTGTACCACGCGTTTCGTCGCAGAAGAAGCCAAGTATTTTTTTGGTTACAACCCGCCATCGTTTTTCTGGGAGCCAAATTCTGTTACAAATTGATGGGGGAGCTAAAGTAACTGACATTGAGCATTCATTTTTTTCATTCTGATAAAAGAAAAGAAATCTATTGTTCCAAACTGTAATATATTTACATATTGATGTGAGAATTTCTACCATTATTTCCCAGAGTATCCCACACGTATGTCAAGTGGAACTAACTACTAACTTTGATGAAGTCTTAAATAGGGATGGATAGTTGGCATGTAAATTTAATCTATTTACAATTGGTTGGGATTGTTGAACTTGCATAAAGGAGGAAATTGCTTTTTTGTTAGACTAATAATCTACCATAAACTTTTACACATTGTATACTTATTATTGTTTTAAATTATAATTTTTTTAATGAAACTTCAAATTGAACCGACGAAAAAACAACTTACCCCCATAAAAGGTATGAAGATGTTATCATCACAATCAAGTCGATTATTTGTTTGTTTTTTGTGCAGAGGACTGTGGGAATATTAATCAACCCAAGAAGCAATACGTGCATATACAAGAGTGAGTTTCCAGCCAATTTGATTCCGAACAGCTAATCACTAACAAAACAAAATTACTATTAATTATTATTAATAATACAATAACAAACGAAACTGATGGATTATATATGAGATTATTTTATACAAGTTACCATATCTCGTGTATAATTAAGTACAATATTTAATGTAACAAAAAATATTTCTTCCGTGTACTAACATAGGCTATTAAATGGTTAAAAAAACTAATAAAATAAAAGTGGTTGAAAACAATAAATATATGTTTTGAATATATATATATATATATATATATATATATATATATATATATATATATATATATATATATATATATATATATATATATATATTCCTAATTTTACCTCTATTTATGAAAATAATAAGTGGAATGATTATTGAATGGGAAAAATAAGGACGATGAAAGAGTGTTTTCAACAAAAGGTAAAAGTGAAAAAAAATACAATAAATGCTCAAATCATTCCCCACCCCCACATTAGTTTATATTATGAGATAAATCATCTCCCGCCACATTAGTTTCAATTGTTGTATTATATTGTTCTAAATTAATTTTAATTGTTGATAGAAAAACGTATTTGAAACTAAGCGCGGTTGGCGTAGTGGCAACCTCACTTCGTCGCTAAATTAAGGGTCTCGAGTTCGAGCCTTGGGAATGCAGCATGCCTCTTGGCCAGCACTCTGCCCTTAAGTGGAGGTCCACGGTGCGGATCTGGAATAGTCTAAACCCGTTGAGTCCCTGTGACATAGGGGCTGACCCAGGATACCGGATTAAAAACTCAAAAAAAAATATTTTAATTGTCCCAGTCAACAGTGCTAGTTGTTAAGCTGAGCCGACAAAACAAACAACGTTAAGTCATATATTTATCGCCTAGCTAGCCATATTGTTATTGTAATCGTGATGTGATCAGTTCAAAAGAAATACAATTTAAAACATTTGATCTAAAGCGTGAAAGGCGTGCAAATATTTGTTTTTTGCCTTCTAATTTATTCTTCAAAACTACTCCACCTGTTACTCATAAGATCCCCACAACCCAAAGCTAGTAGTTTATTTAGGGTGTGTTTGGGAAAAGTGGTGGAGAAACGTTTTTTTTTCAATGTGGTTTTTTAAAAGTTGGTTTGGATAAAAGTTGGTTTGCGAGAAACGATTTATGTTTGGATCCGTAGTTGCAAAAGTGCTTTTTTTCATACTACTTTTACAAACATGTTTGGATGGTGATTTTGAGAAACCAGTTTAGATGGGAACATGATATTTATTGAATAATACACAATTAAAATATTCATATATTTTCAATAATTTAAATTAAAAATTTAATAGATTAAATTGCATAAGATTTCCAATAATTGCAAATAAGAAAAATTTAATACATTAAAATGCATATAAATTAGAGGTTATGTCTATTACATTACATTTGGATGATTCAATTCCATAATTAGTTGTATCAAAGATGTTCTACAATTCGATATCGAATCCTGTCACGGATACGATTCATGCGAGAAGATGATGATGTAGAAAAATTTGATGATGAAGCCTCTTGGTTTTGATGACAATTATCTTCATCTATCAAACTTTCATCTACAGAAACCAGTTTCTCAGAAATAAGCTGGTTGGAGAAGCTCCAAATTGGAGTTTCTCAGAAACCAGTTTCTCAAACCAATTTATCCAAATAAGCTGGTCAGAAATAAACAGGACCCAAACATGACCAAAAACAAAAAAACTGTTTATGTAGCTCCAACCAGCTTATTGGGGTCTATAAACGGTTCCCAAACACACACTTAGTCTAATCTAATTCATAATAATGATACGATACGAGTCACTTGCATTTATCTTGTCTCACGAAAAAAAATTGCGAATTAAAAAGCCGCTTGTAAAGAAAACAATTATTGGACACTTGGGCCTTTAATATGTTTATATATTTATGGATAAAAATAGTTTTGATTTTTATGTTTGTACTAATATATGTTTTCTTTGAGGAAAAGGACAAGAGTTGTTTCTAGAGACTGGAGAGTGGAAACGCGCGGGCGGGGGAAGGCGGAACAGTGTGGAACGATGGAAGGTGGGCGCGCGTGCAGGTAGGGAGGGAGTTAGGATACAATTAAGACAATAATTAAGAGTGTGAAACACATACTCCCTCCGGTCCCTAATGTAAGAGCTAGCCGTCAAAAAAACGCTTCTTAAGAAAACATGTGAATGTTAGTTGGGTGTCTGGAGTTAATGCTTCTTTTCCAAAATTGCCCATATTTATTATGGTACTTTTAAGAGAGAGAAATATATAAGCATTAATAAATATGAAAGAGAGTTAGGGGTAAAGTAGGAAAAAATGCATTAAATGAGGAGAGAATATGGGGTGAGCTCTTACATTAGGGACCAAAACCATTGAAATTTTGGGCTCTTACATTAGGGACCGGAGGGAGTATTAGACAATGAAGGATAGGAAATTAGTGGGAATTATTAAAACGCAATTTTAAGTAAACGACACAAAATTTGATGGTGATGGGGATGGATGATGGATCAAACCCTCCCTTCTCTCATAAACCACTGATATAAATATATCCACGGTTCAAAACTTCAAAACTCATAGGTATACCTTCCCAACATATGTAACCTTTATAAGAGTTAAATATGGGTGTGGTTGGCTCGATTTGTGGAAAAGTGACTTATTTTAAGTCAGTTACAAAATAAACTTTAAGTTGATTTATTTTTATGTTTGGATGAACTTTGAAAAAAGTGGTTTATTTTCTCATTTAACTTATGAACATGTTTGGATGACTTTATGTGTAAAAGAGGTTTATTTTTAAGCTAACTTATTTTTTGAAATAAGTTACCTTGGGTGGCTTATAAATAAACGGGTTTATTTTAAATAAGTTGGGTGAAAAATAAGTTCAGTCAAACTTAAAAAAACCACACACCCAAAGTAAGATGGCTTATTCTAAAAAAAGTCGAGTCAAACACACTCTATATAAGTTACACTATTTAAAGAAAATAATTAAAACTAATCTCGAGAAATATGAAAGATGATGTGATACTAGTATTAAAAAGTGAAAAAGACAAATAAATACTCTCAAATACCCAAAAAAATAAATAAGGTGTCTAAATTCCTAAAAATGCAAGGAAGGTCACAGACACCTAATTGATATTAGCAAATGTGGATAAATGACTCAAAATGCCCTTAAAAAACTAGTTAAACAGTCAAGCAGGAATATATCATAATTGTTCATAACTGTTAATAATTGTTATGAAGCGGACAAGTTTTTTAAGGGCATTTGAGTCATTTGGACACATTTGTTAATGTCAATTAGTTGTCTGTGACATTCCTTGTACTTTTGAGAATTTAAGCACTCTATTTATCCTTTTGGCCATTCGGGATATCTGTCTTTTTCTCTATCAAAAAATTGAAGTGGGAGAATAAAACTGATACTCCCTCCGGTCTTATTTATAAGTCGCCAACCGCCTAAATTGCACAAACCAAGAAATGGAGGTTAATGGAAGTTGGATCATTAAATTGGTCTTATTTTTTTGTCTTTTCCATTTTTGCCCTTCCCACCTTTATCACTATGGCCCACTACATTTTCTCTCTATTCATTAATCCTCTATCTATAAAAGTGTTTTTGCATCTTCTCTCTCTTCTCATCTTCCAATGTTCATTTTCCAATGTAAGGGTATATTAGGAAAATTTTAATAAATGAGTTAGTTAGTGGTAGTTGGTGATTTATACTCCCTCCGGTCCCTAATGTAAGAGCCCAAAGTTTGAATGGTTTTGGTCCCTAATGTAAGAGCTCATCCAATATTCTCTCCTCATTTAATGCATTTTTTCCTACTTTACCTCTAACTCTCTTTCATATTTATTAATGCTTATGTATTTCTCTCTCTTAAAAGTACCATAATAAATATGGGCAATATTGAAAAAGTAGCATTAACTCCAGACATCCAACTAACATTCACATGTTTTCTTAAGAAGCGTTTTTTTGGCGGCTAGCTCTTACATTAGGGACCGGAGGTAGTATTAAGGATCAAAATTTAGAGGCGGTTGACGACTTATAAATAGGACTAGAGAGAGTACAAGAAAATTGAAGAAAATGCATTAAATGTCTAACAACAATACCTAATGAACTCTAAACAGAAATCCAACTAATACTGATTTTAGAGGCTTATAGCAAACACTGAAGAATCGTTTAGTATGGTATTGGAGAGGGTGGGTGTTTCCGATTTCCAGTCACACACGTACGGGGGCATTAAAGACAGGGGGGGATCATTGTGTGCGTGTGTAGTGCGTATTGGATGGATTCTACCTACCGCCTTGAACCTATCCTGCCTCGTCATCGTCATGTCTCTCACTCTTCTCACAAGTCACACCCCTCTCTCCCCACCTCATCAACTCCTTTCTTTTAAAAACAAAAATTTAAAAAGCATACAGGCTAATTGAGAGGGTGTGCAAAAAGTTTCAGTGTCGGGCATCATATATATCTTACTTTGTCCCATTCCAACAATATTTACGGGGAATATAAGCATAAATAGGAACAATGGTTTGTTGAATAGTTGATTGAATGAGTAAGCGATCTACAAACCCGTAAGAATAAAAATGTAATAACTTTATAGATGTCAGGTTATCGGGCGTTGTTTAACAACAAAAAAATGGGATATAAATATATGAGGTTTTTTTTACACCAATGCTACACTACAAAAAAAAATTTACCAATATGCTATAGGGAAAAAAATATTTACCCATATACTACATTTACTGGAAGTCGTTCACGCCAAGAACGACTTCCATTGCACATATCCCGACGATACAAATCAACTTAGAAATATTACTTCCTCTAAGTCTAAATATAAGACCTAGTTGACCTTTTTAATCTCATGACTGTATGGAGTATCATTTAACCTCAAACTATCTCATTATATTGATGTAGCTTAATTAGAAATGAGCATATTAAACATATATCTTCTTTTATTTTTCTCCATTTTCGTTACTATCTTTAGAAAAATTAATGTCATATAAAACAAAAATAATGACACATAAATTTAATAAAGTGCATATTAACTTAAATTTAAAGAGCACACAAATAAAAACTAATAACCAAATTTATAAAAAAATAAATTAGTGTACTCTATAAAATAGTAATTTTTACATTTAAGAACTCAAATAATTCATATTTCTAGACTTGAGGTTTTAAGCATTCAAAAGATAGTGAAGTGAATGAAATTTTCTTAGTTTTAGAAAATGGAAATGTATACTAAAATTAAAAGAACAAATTTGGAGAGATTAAGGAAGACATTCCAATGAGTTAGGATTACATGAAATTTCCAAAATACCCCTCACCTAATTAGTTTTAAAAACTTCAAACCAATTTTTTGGTGAAGGGAGTATAGGGGTAATTTGGGGAAAACTTGAGTCAAATTAGAAAGTGATCTTATATTTAGGGAAAACTTGCGGAAAACTTAAGTTTCCAAAATAACCCTCTCCAAATTTGTTCTTTTAATTTTAGTATACATTTCCATTTTCCAAAACTAAGAAAATTCCATTCACTTCACTATCTTTTGAATGCTTAAAACCTCAAGTCTAGACATATGAATTATTTGAGTTCCTAAATCTAAAAATTACTATTTTATAGGGTACACTAATTTATTTTTTATAAATTTGGTTATTAGTTTTTATTTATGTGCTCTTTAAATTTAAGTTAATATGCACTTTATTAAATTTATGTGTCATTATTTTTGTTTTATATGACATTAATTTTTTTTAAAGATAGTAAAGAAAATGGAGAAAATTAAAAGAAGATATATGTCTAATATGCTCAATTCTAATTAAGTTACATGAATATAATGAGATAGTTTGAGGTTAAATGATACTTCAGTCCTGAGATTAGAAAAGTCAACTAGGTCTTATATTTAGAATTAGAGAAAGTAATATTTCTAAGTTGATGGGTGTCGGAATATGTGCAATGGAAGTCGTTCTTGGCGTGAACGACTTCTAAAGTCGTTCTTGGCAAGAACGACTTTAGAAGTCGTTCACGCCAGGAACGACTTCTGGTAAATGTAGTATATGGGTAAATATTTTTTTCCCTATAGCATATTGGTAAATTTTTTTTGTAGTGTAGCATTTGTGTAAAAAAAACTAAGATAGGATAAAATTTTTGTTGAGTCGTCCTATTTACGCCCTATCCTGTAAGTATTATTATTTTTTATTGTTTTAGTTTAAAAACAAAAGAGAAGCCCACAATCTTTCACTTCTTTTTTTGCTATAATTTTCCACTAGACTCTCATATCATCTATTTCCTTCAGTATTAAATATAATATCTAGTTGACTTTTTTATTAAATCTTAGAAAATTAAAATAAGTTTATTATAAATTGATTTATCTAATTTTTTCCTTCAAACTAATTTTATTTGACCTTTAAACTAATGGATAATATAAAAATATATTAAATATGTCATAATTTTATAATCTACTTCACAACTTTAGTCTCTCCAAAAAAAATCATTAAGTTCAATTCTATATTTAGGGTGAGAGAGTATATTATAATTGCATACCAATACTATATCTTGTATGATTCCACTTGGTAGGATAGATACAGGAACGAACTTTGGGGGCAATGAGAGGGGGAGAGAAGGAAAACCGAGTGATGACCCGAATGGTAAACAATGTGAGAGTACTTTTATGTCAATTATAATTCATTGAGAATTCATGTGGGATCTATTTGGGACATTTTAATATTCTGTATTAATTAACTATGGGTACGTACAAGTGACAGAGAAATTTTTCTACAATAAGATAGTAGGGAAAAAAGTTAAAGTATATGGTAACTCTATCCCTATATTAACTAAGGGTACGAATAAATAAAACTTTAATGATGAATAAAATGAAAATTTTCGAATATTATTAATGTAAACGTGGAGTTTTTAAGATGTTAAGTTTAATTTTATTCATATAAAATATATTAGACCTTATAAATATGACTTGGATAACGTTTTAGGGTTTACTAAAGACTAATTCAGCCATTGTACTAGTGTTTCACCCATGATTGCGGTTCAGGGACCGCGTTGCATCTACTATTCCAGACTTTGACCTACCCTTTTTGTGTACGGACTCTGTATTTCCCGTTCCTAGCTTAAGCACTCTCAAGTCTCAATTAATTCCCAACACGCATAATAATTACTTTGACTCCTCATTCCTCATCCCATATCCAGTCCTACATATTCTGCCTCTTTCTACGTTTGTTGACATATTCCCATGTTTTTCCATAATACTGGTATTATGGCATATTACTACCTGACTAGTGCCTTAATCAGCGTTTTCAAGTTTCGTAACCACTTTCCTTTTTTATTTATTATACTATTTGCTATTTTGGGGCTCCTTATTTATGAAAAAAGTATAACACCAGTCTAACCCCAATTCCCACTTTATTCGTGATTCACGTTAATAAGAAAAATATAACAACCGGAAGAAAGGGGATTAAATAAGCTAAGGCATGGAAACCACCTAAAAATGGACTATTAATTAAGAGTGCGAGAGGAAGTTAATTGTATTACAGTGAACAATCATGCATGTGCATGCCGTGGACTCATGCAGTCAATTTTGTGGGGCGCTTGTTTAATTGTTTCCAGCTTGGCATTATTACTCATCACCTTCCTTGCTCGTTCCATCTGGTCAGAGTTATTATTGTATGCTCAAATTTGACTATTTGTTTGTTTTCTATTCCACAACTGAGAAGGGAGGTTCACATCTAATGCTCACTACCATGATAAGTAAAATGGTTTCTCATCTCAACAATTTAGTGCATCCAGATTTATTGAAAAAATAAATATTTTAATGAAAATGTAGTTAGCTAAAAATTTTGAATCTTGACCGTCCCAATAAAATTTTAGATGGTCTATATTTCATTTTAGTGATGAGAAATCACTTTTTGTTACCCCTGATGAGCATAGAATATGGAACCGAGAAGGGAATGAAAATGATATTATATATTTTGCATTTTTTCCACATTGAGTTTTATGCGATACCCATGATGAGGCTAAAAAAAGCAATTGTCCCTAATACAAAATTAATTACTCTAGAGTTTTATAAGTGTTAATTTAGCTTTTTGAGTTGAGGTAAAAAAAATCAGTTTTTTGTGCCAATGAGATGAGGCTCCTCCTTGTGTTTTAGGAGTATCATCACATATATGATCATATGATTAATTCTTTTATTAGGGATTTAACTGCGATTTTTCTGTTTATCATACTTTCTACCATGTGTTTGTGATTGTATATAACTACATGCAGTATACACAAAATCTGGAATATTCGACTTTCAACACCTACCCCGTGATATAGAAAATTGTTGTCGCTTCTGTGTTAAAATCGTGGATGACTTGGGCACGCACGCACTATAGGGTGCTGCGTAAATCTTTGTTGAATCTGGTTCGCATACTAATGAACGTTGCACTATTTTTTTTTTTTTTTTTGATAAAGAACGTTGCACTATTTGAGAGCATTATAAAGATATTTGTCATGTTTCACGTTCTTCACTTTGCATCCTACCACATGTACATTTTTTCTTGCCAAATTAAACATATCAAGAATAACCCTCATCGATTAATTGAACAATGAACTAAAAATATGTAAAATCAAGGTATGTCCGGTCAATGAATTGAAGCCCTTTTCATATAAAAACAACTACAGCCTAAACCTCTGTCTTCTTCGACCTTTCTCATATATTAGAGCCCAAACTCATAAAAACTTCGCACACTTAATACCAATAATCTGTAACTTAGTTAACCATATCCATGAATGTCATATTATACTAAGGATTATTAATATGCGTTAAGGTTTCGATTCAATATAATTTCCATCCCCACATTGAAAGATCCAGCGGTGAATTTTTTTCACGGGAATCGGAGATGCGTGCATGTGTCGTTTTTAAAAGAATATTTAATTTTAATATTTAATATTGAAATGCAATTTATTTGTACTTTTGAACACGAGTTTTTCTTATTTTCTTCGTCACTATGCACGCCTTTATAATACTAAATAACCAATAAGTTCCTTCAAAACCGATGAGGTTGATAATAGTGATGATACACTCTTTGCTCCAACTCACGTGCTTTACTTTATCTTTACGAGACCAACTATTTTCGAGGACGGGTGACCTGTTAGAAACGACGACTCAGAAACCGTCAAGTTGTCCAAAACTGAAATAGCCACTATCCTTTGTTGGCAAGAAAAAAAGCCACACTCTCTTTTAAAAAAGCACAGCACACTCAAATTCTTCCATGTAGGATGCTTTTTTGATATTATGCAGACTATGCACACATTCACGTGCCCACTTTTTAAATGGCTCAACCCCTCGACTTTAGCAGCAAAATTTAAAGGGAAAATTAATTAGAGGTCCCATAAGGGAGTTAATACTGGAAAAGTCCCAAAAGTTGAAAATATTAATGTAGGGTCACAAGGGACCTCACATTAATATATTTGAAAAGTGAAAAGACAGTTTTGCCCCTAGCCTTAAAAAAAATTTACCTCCTCCCTCACCTAAGGTAAATTTTTTTTAAGGCTAGGGGCAAAACTGTCTTTTCACTTTTCAAATATATTAATGTGAGGTCCCTTGGGACCCTACATTAATATTTTCAACTTTTGGGACTTTTCCAGTATTAACTCCCTTGTGGGGGACCTCTAATTAATTTTCTCAAATTTAAATTACTCATTTTTGACAATTTAAGTCCTGCTCTATACCATGTTGGCCAAAAAAAAAAGCCCTGCTCTATACCTAAAATGTACGCAGCCAAAACCTCACATCATATGATTCACACTTTCAACTTTTTTATTAGAATTAGTATATAATAACAGTACGTGGAAAATAATATGTCCAGATTTAAATACAATTGCCAATAAAATATTTAAAGGTAGTAAGACAATCCACCTTTAATAAAAGGAAAGACCGATGGGGACATGGATAATGTTATCGGAAACCATAGGAACCTTTCATTTACGGTCAATCAATCTCCTAGATTAATTACGACGTTCTAACGTGCATTTCTTTTAGTAAACTAGGGTGCATTATTATTAGGTCTGAAGGATGCACTCTCACGTTAACTGTACAAAGATTGAGTACATAATATTATAATGGATATAGGAGTATAAGAGAAAACTTGATCATTAATTAGTTTGGAGATGATTTTGTTCTAATGTTGTATTTCGACATTTCGTTTCCATCGGTTGCAATTTATATTATATTTTCTTCACAGTTTTAAACCAATAGATAATACTGCAATTTCAAGGCATCGTCACTACTAATTTGGTAAAAAAAAAGTAGCCAACTAATACATAATTCAAAGTTTTAACTCCTAACCGTTAGAGTGCCAATTTTTTTATACTAACTATTTAATTTTTGAGGTATGCCAATTTTAACAAGAGCATATGAGCTTTATTAAAAATAATACATGCTTTTTGGTTTTTATCTACATAGATTGGCATATCAATTTAGGGATAGCTAGTCTAATTTGAACTATCAAAATTAAATCGATGCTGTTTAGAATTAATTTGCATAGAAACGACAGTTTGAAATAAAAAACTCCATTTTAAGTTTTAACTATGATAGTTAACGATTTGTTTTTATTTTAAGTTTTTATGCCCATTAAAATGATTTTTTTAAATATAAACTTTCACGATAAACCATATATGATACTATACGGTTCATATGGATAAAAATTAAAATGATGATGAAGCAGGAAACTGATGATCCCCTTATCCGTAACGGCTGTGTGTGTGAAGAGCACTTCTTGGGGTCCATTATGAAGGAGCTAAACGGATGGAAGGATATTATGCATGTATAACTCAAAATATCGTAACACACTCTCACCGCCAAATGGATATTACTTATGACTCATGAGTACTGCCCATATATCGTTTCCTGATCGATTATCATTTAATTCCCACAAATTTGGGGGCACTATATTGTCGTTAAATCGATTATCATTTATCAAAGGCACTTAAATTAGATTCCAGTTAGGCAAAAAAAAAAAATCAGACTTTTTTGCACGGAAAAAAGAAATCAGGCTTCACAATTCACATACAAAAATGTGCACTGCAGAGGTCTTTCTCACCCCCCCCCCCAAAAAAAACATCTCTTCTCAACCCTTATATCAAGAAAGAAGTGGTTCATATTCAATATGTTAACTACTCCCTCCGGTCCTATTTATAAGTCGTCAACCGCCTAAATTGAACAAACCAAGGAACGGAGGTTAATGGAAGTTGGATCATTAAATTGATCTTATTTTTTTTGTCTTTTCCATTTTTGCCCCTCCCACATTTATCACTATGACCCACTACATTTTCTCTCTCTTCATTAATCCTTTATCTATAAAAGTGTTTTTTTCATCTTCTCTCTCTTCTCATCTTCCAATGTTCATTTTCCAATGTAAGGGTATATTAGGAAAATTTTAATAAATGAGTTAGTTAGTGGTAGTTGGTGACTTATATTAAGGACCAAAATTTAGAGGCGGTTGGCGACTTATAAATAGGACCGGAGGGAGTATATTATTATTTTATCTAAGTTAAATAAGTAGAAGTTGAAAAATAATCCTATTTATCTTCAAGCCCCTATTTATTCAACCAATAGTGGTAGATATATACTTTAACTGAAAGTAACAGAGAAGAGGTTCCTATTTGTATGTTTTCACTGATGATATAGTACCTTTAGTGGAATAAGAGAAGAGATTAATGCTAAATTAGATATATAGATAAATATTTTAGAGTTGAGGGGTTTTCGTCTAAGTAGCTAAGAGTAAGATAAAATATATGCACTACAATTTTGGAAACAAACAACTTAGAGATGTTAAATTAGAAGATTAAATAATCCTTTGCATGATGGAATTTGAACAATTAGGATCTATATATACAACAAGTGATGAAATTGATGATGAGGTCAATCATTGAATCTAAGATGTGTGGTGTAAGTAGAGGAAAACTACTAGAGTTCCTTGTGATAGGAAAGTACCTCATACGGTAAAAGAAAAATTTTATCGCACTGCTATAAAACCAGCATTATATTATTATACGACAGTGAATGCTGGACTGTGAAAAGATAACATGAACATAAAGTTAGGGTAGCTGAAATGAGGATGTTGAGATAGATACGTGATCACACAAGAAAAGATCAAATTTGGAATGATCATATGCGAAAACGAGTTGGAGAGTGACTCACATTCTTGAGAAAATGGTAGAAAATTGTTTAAGAACGTTTGTACATGTTCAAAGAAAGCCAACAGATGAGCCAGTGAGGAGGGTGAATAAAACAACTTAGAGTCCAAATAAAAGAGGAAAAGAAAGACTAAGACAAACGCTCGTGAACTTATAGAATGTGACCTATTGATGAATTATACCCAATGAGTTGGTTTCTGATAGGCACGATGCCGCCATTTGACTCATATAGTCAACCTCACGTAGTAGGATAAATAAGACTTTGTTATTGTTATTATGACACTCTAAAAAATAATTTTATTTATTTATTTGTAGAACAAGTATGAACTACATAATTGTCATTTCAAGAGTTTAAATATATTTAATAGTACTCGATCCAATCCTAGATATAGTATGTAAATGATTTTTTTGGAGATTCCTTATAAAGCTAAATAATATACTTATAAATTGAATTGATTGAATTCTTTTCTTTAGAATAGTTTATTCAGCTTACAACCTTACATATAATCTAATAACACACAAATACATTTATGATTAAGTACATAATTCAGCTTCCATAGTTTCTTGGAAACAAACCAACCTAATCTCATAATTATAATAAAGAAGGTAGTAATTTACAGAATATGAAGTCCTCCATTCATTTTTCAAATGGAATGATGGATCAGGGATTATTACGAGAGAAAAGTAGAAAAAGGGAAAGAGGATGGACATCCCTAAGGCCCTAATTCATTAATGTCTATAAATCGATAAATAGATTATAGCATCCATGCCCAAAGAAAAAGAACAACTAAAATCTTAATTCATAAATCGTCACTCGTCAGTAACAATAATATAGTCCTTACCAAAAAAAAAATAATATAGTCCACTAAATGGGCCAAAATCAGGCCCATCAAAGTGAGGCCCAGGAAGGGTTTTGATACACACCCAGTAAGTCAGTAACCCTAGCTCTATATATATATATATATATCAAATTGCACTGCGTGGCCATCTTCTTCTTCATTCGCCTATCTAATTGGAAATCGCCGCTCGTTCTCTATATTCTAAGGTAATTCCTCGCTTCTAATCACTTTTCACTTAAGATTTATCTGAAACTGTTTCATGATATCGAATGTTGGCTTGAATTTTCAGAATATGAAGGTGATCGCTGCATATTTGCTCGCCGTGTTGGGCGGAAACTCTAGCCCTTCCGCCGGCGATATCAAACACATCCTTGGCTCTGGTACCTTTTCTTTTCAATTTGAATCGCTTGATACTTTTTTGTTTTTCCGTAATAGTACTTTGTTAACTGAAGCATTAGCTGCTAGAGTTGATTGTTTATTTGTTTATCTATCATGCGCCTGAATTAGGGTTAAAGATTTTGCTTATATTACTTGATTGAATCGTTTAATGAGCATGCGTGTTAGCTTGGAGTATTAGGGCCTGTTTGGTTTGAGGGAGAGGAGGGGAAGGGAAGGGGAAGGCAAGTAAGGAAGGGAAGGGGAGGGTTTAATAGTACTTTGTTTGGTTTGATAAGAAGGGGAAAGGGGGGAGGGTTTAATAGTACTTTGTTTGGTTTGATAAGAAGGGGAAAGGGAAGGGAAGGGAGGAGGAGAATTTAATGATTATTTGTTTGGTTCAAGGAGGGGAGGGGAGGGTGATAATGATGAATTTACCACTTTATCCTTATATGTTAATTAATTATTGTATATCATATAAAATAACTTACATTTTGATTCAAATTAAGTTGCTTATTAAAAAGATATATAATTGATATAATAGTACTATAAAATCTTATTTAATTTATAAAAACTATATTTAAAAAATTATTAAAATTATTCCCTTTCCAAATATGAAACTACCATTCTCCTCCTTTGAACCAAATTTTTCAGCAACTAACATGGGAAAAAGCAAATTTTTGAAAATGGTGGAGACTTATCTTCTCCAAATATACAACCCGAAAATGGTGGAGCTGAAGACCCATCTTCAATGCCACCGTAACTGGAAAATCAAGAGAACAAAAACCATATGTGGATTTCTATTAAACCCTTAAAAAAGAAAATGAGCTAGAAAAAAGCTACCCAGTATAAAAAAAACTACATAGGAGGAGGTAGAAGTTTTTTTTATTATTATGGGACGGGGTATATGTGGAAGTTTTATAGTTTTTCTCACATATACATGTATAGAAATATAATAAAATAGGGTGGGACAATTTAGTCAAAAGTTTTGGCTCCCCTCCAAATCCCCCCAATTTGGAGGGATCCAAAATAGAGGGTTTGAAGGGAAGGGGAGGGAATATTTTAGGCCCCCTCCCCTCCAATTTTTCAAACCAAACAAAGGAAGGGTCTCTCCCCTCCCTTTCCCTTCCCTCCCCTTCCCTCAAACCAAACAGGCCCTTAGGGTTTCTATTTAACCATATTTAGACGTAGTATCCTGGAGTAGTTAGATCCCTCTCCATGAGAAATGTGATGGTGTTGAAATATGTGTTGTGTACTTGTTTTGAAGGACATTGTAGACTGGTGTTTTTCTTGGATCTTGTGATGAAAATGTGTTCATTTAGATTTTGAAGTTCTTGAGAGTTTAGATTGTTATTTTTCCGTTATGGACTATGTATAATTGTAATGTGCAGTTGGAGCAGAAGCTGATGATGACAGAATTGATCTTCTTTTGTCTCAATTGGAGGGCAAAGATATAACAGAGGTTATTGCCAGTGGTAGGGAAAAGTTGGCCTCAGTGCCCGGTGGTGGCGGTGGTGGTGCAATTGCAGTGGCTGCTGCACCTGGAGGCGGTGGTGGTGCTGCTCCAGCTGCGGCTGAGTCAAAGAAAGAGGAAAAGGAGGAGCCCAAAGAGGAATCTGATGATGTAAGTTTGTTTGCACAAATTATCTGGCTTGCACTACAGTTTAATTTTTGCTTATAATAATTTCAAGTGCTTGGCAAGAATCGGGTCATATAGAAAAAGTAGTTTCAAAATGTTATGATGTCATATTTCCTTAAAATTTAGTTTAGTAGTATAACTAATGAGTATTGCTAGTTAATGTTTCTATATAAATATAGTAAATACCACCTCTTATCCTTAATATAAGTTTATTTTGACTTTTTTTTTCTTGTGAAGTTAAGTAAAATGAACCTTTATCATTTATTATATGTAATTAGTTTATATAATTGTTTAAAAGTAACTTGAATTAATTTTGAGAAGAAAATGATATGAATAGTTTCAGGGGGTTTGTTTTGGATCCTTAATTTCTCCGACAAAGTCTACTTGATGGTATTAATTAGATCATAGGGATGGTATTAATTAGATCATAGGGATTATAACATCTGAACTTTTTGTAACAGATTGTTTTTCCTTTGTTAATTCCTAACCGAGCCTACTTGACAAGCATGTACATATTTTGCAATCTTGTTTGTTGGTTGGTATTTGTATCCTGATAATTGTTTTTTGAATATCGTTTGTTTCATCCAATTTGTGATGCAGGATATGGGATTCAGTCTCTTCGATTAAGGCCATTCATCTTTTATCTAGAAGTGTTTCAGTTTATAGCTAATTTTGTCTGAAGTTTTGTTTTCAAGAGCAATGTCGTGTTATTCGTATCAATGATCCATGTAAAGTTCTGGTTGGAGTTTAGTTTGTCTGAGATTATCTGGAACTTAAATATGGGTTTTGACTCTATTAGTGGAATCATTTTCGCGATTTTTCTAAATTATTAGGGCATACGTATTTCACTATTTCTACAGCAACTCAGCAGCTATTTAGATTCATATTTGCAAGCCCTCGCATCTAGTCCTAATCTGGAACAACGAGTCAGTAATTAGGTTTCCTGAATTAATAACTAAGGATTTTTTTTAAAACTAGGTAATGTAGGTATTATTTGTATAAAAAACCAGATCATATAGGGATTATTGGTCAGGGCGTAGAAATAACTTGAAAATCCCTTGAATTGTCAACATTGGGATTCTCTTATTTCTCTATTTGAGTGTCCTGCGATATTTTAGCTTTAACTTTTAACTCAGGAAGATTGGAAAATGGTGCTCAAGGCGATAGAGTTATATTTTCTGAATTATTATATTGCTAAAAAAGCATTATTTTGACGTCTTTTACTAGTGGTGGTAAAACTTTTAATTGCTAATAGTATTTATTAACTCGTCAGAATATTTTCTAAAAAAGAATATTATTAATAGGAACAATTACACTCTAGATCCTTAGTTAAGGAATTTAATATTAGATAGGTCAATTAACAATTTTTGTGAGCTATTTCAGCTGTTAATAATAGTGAATAAAATTCTTTAGAATGTCTATGAAATTGAATCACTTAGATTAGTGAGTATTTGTCTCTTATTAATATTTAATGATAATGAAAATAATGACATATTTTGACTTAGTTACATTTCCGTTTATTTTACATAGCACGCCATCCATGCATGTCCATGTTTATCATTATCAAATTGATTCTCATTCTATTTATTTTCACTACACGAGCACAATCGTAGCGTGAAACATCATTTGTCAAATCGGTTTCCTTTTTCTACATTACGAGTTCTACATTACGAGCACGTTTGCTCCGCACACCACCATCCAATACGCAGATTTCCTTTTTTTTTTTTTTTGGTACAAATACGCAGATTTCCTTTTTCTAGAACCAGAATGCTCATAACCTTACCGAAAACATTTGTCAAATCGCAGAATCCACACCCAAGTGTTTTATTCGATTGAGGGAGGACTCTAAGTGACTTGTTTAAATTTTGGAATTTGAAGTAACAAATTATAAAAAAAACATACTTGCCCTCTGATTTGTAGTGCACACAAATCATACGAGGTCTATCAGAAGATATAAAAGAATCGGTTAAAGTAATAACATAGGCTTGCATTAAGAAATATTTATTTGAAACAAAACAAAGACACGCAAATCCTCTCAATAGATAATACAGATCATAAGGAAGTCAATATAGAACACGATATTTGTAGAGCGCCATGCAATAGCTTTCACAATCATATTTTACTGGCAAAGGAAAGACCTTCCTTTGCAAGCACATCGATATCCTGTACTGGAGGCTGAACCCTGGCAACCTTGGCAATAGCCTTGTTCTCCTCTGGAGTTCCACTCTCCAGAAAGGCCCCAACAACTTTGCCATCTTTGATCCAGTATGATCCAAACTTGGGGGGCTTTGGCACATCCGGGTTGTTGTCTCCAAACAATACGGTATCGCCAACATTGTCACCATAGAATTGCCAAGCCAGATCAAAGGAACGAGAATAAAAGTATGGAAGGTAATCATATTCTTCAATTGTTTTTCCCTCCTCAGCTGACTTGATGGCCTACATAGAATAAATTATTATCAGAAAACTAAAGAGTATATAATTCGGAGTAGTCTGAGTATTGATATATTGGATTGGAAATGACGTTTAAGGGGAGCTGCAAACCTTCACTGCCTGCTCTGCTGATTTGCGAGCATGATCAACATGTTCAACTCTTCTCAACTCACCATACAATTTTAAAGGGAAAGTAGCAACATCACCAACAGCATATACGCCAGTAACGCTTGTCTCAAAGTAAGCATTAGTCTGCAACCATCAAAATGACATGTAGGATGTCAATGGCCAGATTGCTACAATCACTAAGTATTTCTATAGAACTTGTAAAGATAGTACAGACCTTAATTCCACCTTTTTCCTCTTCAACCTGCCCTTTGAATAAACCTGTCAGAGGCCTTCCTCCAACACCAACAACAACTATATCAGCTTCCAAAACCCTGCCATCCTTCAGTTGGACTTCTTTTACCTGAATTGATCATGAAAACCATGGTGCTTAATAGGCTTGGCCGCTTTAAAATTTTCATCTGATTAAAAAATTTAGGGAGCACATCAAATCATACCTCTCCATTTGAATTAGAAGTGAACCCAACAACAACAGTGCCTTTAATGATGTTGACCCCCTTGTTCTTGTAATATCCCTCATAGAAAGCAGCTAAGTCAGATGTGAAAAGGCGTGGCACTGCAACATCAGTTCAAAACTTCAAATTTAGAAGAGTAACAAATGGATGAGATGTGCATCGATAAAGTGCAAAAGATCTTCACTTACTGCACCAAGGTTCGGGGTAGACCATGGTAACATCAATATTATTAAGTCTTAGCACAGCACTAAGCTCCAAACCGATGTATCCTCCCCCAACAATCACAGCTTTTGCATTCTTCTTTTCCTTGATTGCCGCATATAGTATATCTGCATCTTCAACCTCCCTCAAGTAAAAGATGTTTTTGGCATCTGCTCCTTTTGTGCCAAAATCCGTCAACCTTATGACCTGCAAAACAAGAACAACAAGTATCAATATACCAAGAAAGCTTGGAAAATAATGGATGTGGAATTTCCATATTCTTTCTACAAGAGTTCTTACTGATGAGCCAGTGGCAATAATTAAAATCTGGTAATTGATTGTTTCTCCTGCTGAGCTAATCAAAGATTTTGTGGCAAGATCTGCTTTCACTATTTCTGTGCCAAGGATCAACTCTATCCCTGCAATTCACCAGTTAAATTTGCATGAGACTCAGTCCCATTTTTCTATTTTAAATAACTTCCATTTGACTAGATAACTAGCATATTGGTTGAATAGATCGTCTAATCCTGCATCACCTTTCTCAGTATACCACTCAGGGAGCAATCTTTCTCCTCCACTTCCAACACATACATGGAATCCGGGGAGTCTAGCAGGAGCTGCAGAACCGAGATGTGTCAAATGCTAGACAGAGTGATAAAAACAAGAAACCAGAATTAACAACACAAAGCTAACAATTAAATTTGAAATTTCTTAAAAATTTCACAAAAAGTGCATAAAACAATTACAGTAATAAAAGCCATTGGTATAAAGAGTTGGTCCAATGAACAAAGGGAAGAAGGAATATGAAAAAAGAACACTTGCACGCCTAACAATTTAGATACTTACACTCTGGAAATAGGTATGCCTTACTCAAAGCAGGACGTTCATAAGGTGCAACCTGCACAAATGTACAGTGAATGAGGGAATATGAAGACGGAAACAAATGAATAGGGTGCAACTGATAGATGCTACTCAAAAGAGTAAACACCGGAGAACACCAAGGAACATGCAACAAATAAAATTAAACGATAATGTTTTTTTTTTCAGGCAATTCATCGGAAAAGACGATTTACAGAAAACAGGCTTTTGGAGAAATCTTTCTCTCTGGAAAAGCATAACAAATGTTAATCACACACCCCCGGTGAATTTGATCCATGACTAAAACTTAGACAACAGTAATATGACAGGAACATATTTCTTATCAAAGACAGGAGGTTCCATGACTGACAGATAAAGTCTATTAACATTGCCTCTAAAAGCAACTAAAATTATAAATGCAACTTATAAGGTTATACATGAATATATAATTTGAAATGATGTGAACATTTATTTGCAACCTGACAATTTTAAGTTTTTGACCAAGAAAAGAAAAAACAATTATCAAGATAAGCTAGAAAAGCATTCCCAAAGAAATTAGATGAAAGGAAAAAAGTTTAAAAGTGCATAATATCCTACAGCTTCTTTAGATACGATTGCCAACTCCCCAGGCTTAACGCCTTGTTTGGCAAACTCTCTTGCTGCATAACCCTACAAAATAAAACACACGTTAGCCATAATGAATTTAAAAGAGGATGATATAAAATAAAATCAAAAGGAAGAAAAATTTTCCAGCTAAGAAAGTGTAGTAATATTCTTGCTATATGAGCAGCCACAAACATGTCCTCACAGAAATTGCAAACCAGACCTATGCAATGTAAGCTATTTCAAAACAATACCATCAAAAATCAAGTGTTTAATTAAGTTCTATCTAAGCAAAAAATAAATCAGGTAAAAAAAGTTCATTTTTCCATTCGCCAAAAAAAAAACTAATCGAAAATTCGCGCAATTCTAAAATCTCTAGACCGTTCCGACAGGCAAAATATTCCCGAATGACTCGGATTCAGACAAGTTGAGCAGTAATTTCAGAAACAATCGTAAATAAATTGACACGAATAAAAAAATAAGGAACAAGTAAAGAAAAAACAAAATCAGCTCGTAATTGAAAGGAGATTATTAGAAAAAGGAATTAAATGAAACAAGAGAGGATAATTATGAGAATGATGAGAGAACTCACGGCAGCGACACCTCCTCCAAGGATGACGTACTTGAAAGACTTAGCCATGGACGATCGAAGAAGTGAGAAAATGAAACGAGAGTCGAAAGGTGAGAGTAGAGAGGAGACAAGATATATTGATATTTATATATATGATGAAGTGGCGGCCGCGTAATTGGTCAGATCTTCTTTATAGGGGTCTACTTCCCACAATCTGATTGGCTATTCTTTATTGATGATTATTGATTATGGTGTTTTTAATTAGTGTGAACACGGATAATGATAATGGAGAAGGAATAAAGTCCAGAGGGGCTGTTCTGGAAGGGGATCGAGTATTTATAAATTTTTCACAAAAAACACCACAAGTCTCTACCCGTTTCTGTTGCGAGAAGGGCCAATTAGATGGTGACATGTGGTGAATGTGTTAAAGTTATTGAAACTGGTTAACGTTTAACCAATTTTAGTTTGTCCGAGCTGATAAATAAATCCAAAGGTTTTTGCCGACGGTTAGTGTATTTACAGAAAGCCCATATATAAATCTCCCATTTTCGTTAGTGTATGGGTAGTGCAAAAAATAAGCAAGTTATCCAAGATAATTAGATTAGATGCATGCATATTCCCCACCAGCAAACCGGCTAAGTATGGATTAATTTCATACTACTCTTTTGCCACATGAATTAATTTCATAACTACACATGAATGTATTGTGTGGATGAGTTACATCATCTCTCCTACCAAAAACAAAATTTACTCCCTCTATTCCTAAATAAAAGACCTATTTATCTAATTTAATTAAATTAAGAAAGTTAGTTAAGTTAGTTAAAATATAATTATATTACTAATATACCATAGTTATCTACTTTCCCCCTCCTCTCACTCTCTTGTTGTCTTTTACTAGAGAACATTGATAACGATATTCTAGGGAAATATTAGTAAAAATTAGAAATAAGTCTTATTTTAGGACTAAACTCGTCTTCCAGTCTTCCAGATAAGTTTTATATTTAGGGCCAGAGGGAGTACATCATCTCAAAAAAATTGTGGGCCATGCATTGTAGCAGCATGAAACTAATATTGGTGGGCATTAATATGATTCTAGAAAATATAGGTGTGGATTGAGAAGTCTTGGTTTAAAAATAAATAAAAGAGTGGTGATAAGGATGCATACGTGGAGCAGGTGAGAATAATGCCTCGAATTAGATGAAATCAGGTCAATATGTTGACTCATGTGACTCTCTAATTAGTAAGCCGACATTAACCTCGCCACCAGGGGAAGGGAGCCCCTTATTCGTTGGAGACCAGATTGGGAACACTCGGCATAACATAATGGTGAAATTAATCCAGTTTTTATTTGAACAATAAAAAGAAATTAATCCAGTTTTCATTTTAATTATGTTCATGTGCATGGACAGTGATACTATGGTCGAAATGTCACGAAAATGAACGTCAAAGGGTGACGCAACGTGGGAGAATCGAAGAGTATGCGGCTAGCAGCTTTTGTGACGTCATGGATGACAGCAATCCATCCTATTCACGTCTACATTTTTTTTCTTAAAAAAAAAAAGCTTGTCAAATTTGTGTTTGTTGCTGCTGCCTTTTTTTGGTATCATATTGCTGCTCTTCTGTTTGTTGATACTACTGGTGAAACTGTGTTTGTTGCTGCTGCTCTTCTGTTCAGGGAGTATAATCTCAGTGCTCCGACAGGTCAACGCATACATCCTAAATATTTTAGGCTGACCGAGCTCTATCATCCTTCTCCACGTAGATTATTTCATTACCAATTTACCATCATCATGAGAAACTTCAAAATGGAAATTAATCACTATTTTATTTATGCAATTATAGGGTGTGTGATAAGATGGATTTTTGGGTGCAATGTGGAGTGTCATCACTTGTCATATACTTCCCCGGTCTTAAATATGAGACCTAATTAACTTGTTTTGAGAAGTTAAGGAAGCAAAATAGGTTAGTTAACTATGACATATTTGATATTTTTAGATTACCTATTAGTTTATAGGTTAAATAAACTAGTTTAAGAGAAAAAATTAGGTAAACCGATTTCCAAGTGACTTATTTTACTTTCTTAGAATTTTCCAAAAAAGTCAATCAAGTCTTATATTCTTGGAATGGAGGAAGTTATGATTAAATTTAGCTTTGAATAATATTCAAGACAAATTTGTTGCGATTTTTTGAGTGTTTTTAGGGTAAAAACCACTTATAGGCAATTATTTTGCCATTGCAACGATAACATGGGGAATGTGTCACATTAGCATTAGCTGGTAACTATATAAACGGTGGGGGTAAATATGTTTTAATTTAAAAACTTCACACTCAAGTTACTTTTAGATTATTCAATGCTCTATGAAGAAACGACTTTTTTTATAACATGAAGAAACAACTTTAATAAAGAGAAATTCGAACAGTATGATATTTCCTGCAATCTATTTTCCCAAGTTTAATTTAATGATTCATTCACCGATAATCAATTGTCTGGATTTGATCCTTGGCGTTGGATATGAACAAACATTAAATCTCTCGTGCCAGCTGTCCCACCCTTTGAAGTGCCTACGAATTAACGGAGGATTAATCTCTCACTTGTCGGGTGGAATAGCTTGATGGTTGACAAAAAAGTTTTTTTCCAATCCCTCACCCCTTTTTTTTTGTTGAAAATCCCTCACCGTTTTTTTTGTCTGAAAATCCCTCACCCCTTAAGACTATGAATTGGATCTTTATAAATTGTGAGCTATAAAATCGTAACCTTTTAGAAATAATTCTCCAAAATATGCAATTCAAATTCAAAATTACTACTAAATATCACATATGGTACGAGGGGAGGTAGGAATTTGGAAATATTTAAGAGGATAAGATAATTTTTTTTTTTTGATAAAAAGAGGATAAGATAATTTTACATGGAATAAATTCAAATGTTTTCCTAGGGAGCGAAGGAAAAATTTAGGGAAATTTGCAGTTTAGTCCCTGGTAAGGAAAATTAATACTGGAAGGTCCCAATACATTCCAAAATAATTATAAAGTCCCAGAGGTCCTTTCCTGCAATTGTTTGCTTATCTTCAATGACCATTTTGTCCTCATAAGATGAAAGCATAGTCCCCTGTAGGGACCAGTGAGATGAAAATCATCTTTAATGAGGGCAAAATGGTCATTGAAGTTAAGCAAACAATTGCAGGAAAGGGCCCCTGGGACTTTATAATTATTTTGGAATGTATTGGGACCTTCCAGTATTAATTTCCCTTACCAGGGACTAAACTGCAAATCCCCCAAAAATTTAGAAGGCCCACCCCAAAATTCCCAAAACACCCCTGCCAATCTCTCCTCAAACCAAACACATTACGCGCACAATTCAAGAGCAAATCCTAACACAGTAGAAGATCCAAGCACTGGTCTGTCTGTGGCAATCAATGGAGTCAAGTTCGGATGAGGAACACGTTACACTGGTTTGCAAAAACCCTCATTCCATTGAAACGGAAGAAATTCATTTATCCACACATGATATTCTCCACTGGGATCTTCCCGCCATTCTCCACTTTCCAACCATCAAAATTCGAGCCCTTCGAAGCAGCCTCATCGAGCGATCTTCCTACTTCAGGGGCCTCTTCCGTGGCAGCTTCAGGTAAAACTAAAACTAAAACTTAATTTGCCTTTTCTTTTATTTAACGAAGGAGTGTGAAGCTTTTGTCTGAATTTGAAAATCTGTATAATTCACTTGTGTAGTGAATCATGCTTGGGCTCTGGCGTTGTTGAGTGGAATGTGGCATCGTTTATTGACATTCTCAAGTATGTATATGACTGTCCTTTGGAGATTGCGTGGGATAATTTCCTCTCTCTTTATGAGGTAGAAACTTTCACATTCAGAATCTCAAATGTGTACGTGTAAATTGTCCTTACATTCCATAGAGATGTAGAGCACCAAAAGTGATGTGAAAACTGAATAGCAATTCCTTAACTATTAGTAGAGAGCCTTTTCATTTCTCTTATGAAAGGTTGATTGTTTTTGGCAATTGGCACAAGCATAATTTGAATATGATGTCATTTAAAATGGTGTATTGTATTCTTCAATAGGGTTATTCTTTGTTTTGAACATCAAAACATGGCTTTATACTAAGAAGAAGCACGTTTTTTTTATCAACTCATGGTATTTTTTTTTCAATGTTAACATGGCTTTATAGTCATCTTTTGATCTTTTTATTGTACATCTTAGGGTGCACTTTATTTTGGCGTGGATTCACTTCTGTTGAAGTGCAAGATTTGGTTTTCTGATGTGACCTCTCCCAAAGCATCTCAACCAATACAGGTGCAAATGGAGGACTTAATTCTAATGTGGAAATTTGGTTTGAAGCATGGTAGAATGCATTATGTTGTTGTTTATCAGAATCATTCTTCTTTGACCTTAGTTTTATGTAATTCATTCTAACGGATGACTTTTGTGATGCATTGCAGTTGCAGAAGGTGATTTTATACTGGAATTTTGCACAAGCTATCTAGCAAGAAATTTTGTACGTTCTCGGCCCCTTTTCTCCTAAGAGATTGTGCATCCACCTTTTCATCTTACAGTACTCTTTCGATAATATAATTCCAGAAGGTCAGAAGATTTTCTAGTATTCTTAATCCTATGCCAAGGAAGGGCCGGTTTGGCTCAACAGTTAGCTCGTTTGCCATGGGATCTATGGTCGTGTGTTCAAATCAGCCTCTGTGCTTAAAACACGGATAAGACTGCCCATTATATTCCTTTCCCTAGCACCCTCACCAAGTGGGGAGTAGAACTATGTTGACCCTTATTTTGAGCTATACTGAAGAAAAAATATAGTAAAATTAGGGAAGCTTGTATTGTTGATATTGGTTCTGTTTGAGATGTAGAAATTAATAACTTAATACTCATGCTGGAAAATGATTTACACTTTTGAGCTTGACAAGATTAGTGGGATTTGATAATTTTTTTATAGGTCTGTGGGCAGAAAAATGTTAGATACTAAGTCATTCTGTAAAAGTGGTGCAAGACTACTCATCTTACTTTGATTATAAGAATGTAAAATTGATGATATCTGTTGTTTTTCCTTTACAGATGTGGGCATCACAGAGCACTTTATTTGAAATGATACCGCATGATATGCTGTTGTCTTCTATGGTTCATCCTCACCTGACTGTTGATAGGTTGATTTGCCACTGTTCTTGGAATAGTTTGATTCAATTCTATGCAATTCATAAGTCTGATACTGTAACGTCTTTGCAGTGAAATGCATCTTTCTGATGTACTTTTACGCTGGCTTGAATGTAACTTCAAGAATCTGGAGACCTTGGACAGAGGTGAATACAACTGCGATAGAATGTTGAAACAGGTGAGGATTTATGCATCTTTATCATGTGTATAGTGGGGGAAAATGGTGAGTAGATAAATGCAAGCTGGAATGAATCTATTATATATAACCAAAGTCTAATGGAATAGTGATTTTTCCACCACTAAACAATTGATTTACACTGATAACTAAAACCTTAATGTCATGAAGGATATGTAGTTTATGCGCAAGATTGCTGCAAAACTTGACGTATGCATTTCTTGTGCATGTGTGGTTGCATTAGAAGGGATTTTTCACACTTCTCAATTTTTAATTCTCTAATTCATGTTGGTGAAACTCCTTACATGGAGCTCAACTTGATCCTACAATGTTGTGTAGTTGGTTGAATTGCTTCATACTGATTTTTTTTTTCCTTTTTCATTTTTGTGTGAAATACTTCAATGTTGATGTTGTTCAAGACTTTATGCACCAAAGGATAGCTATGCGTAAACCTGGTTCTCAATTATAGTTTAATATGTGATCAGTCTTACTGATTCTGTCACTTGTAACATTTTTACTATATGTCTTTGAAATTATAGAAGGGCCGGCTTGGCTCAGTAATAAGGTCGCTTGCCTTGAGGTTTGAGGTTGTGGGTTCTAATCAGTCTCTCTGCATAAAAGCAGAGGTAAGACTGCCTATTATATTCCCCTCCCTAGCAGGCTAGCACTCTCACCAAGTGGGGACTAGAACTAAGTTGACCCTTCTTCTCTAATGACCTGTTTTCTTGGGATCTGAATAGGTTCGTATTGGCCTTTTGCCTTTGTGGTTTGCAGCAGGTATGCTTTACTTTTTGGATATTTCCAGTGGTTTTGGATTTTTTATCAACCTTATTGTAGAAATTTGTTGATAATGAAAGGTAATTTGTATATTTGTTGATCAGGGAAAAGAAACTCTTTATTTTTCAGACAGCTTGCTGAAGAAAGCCTTGATTCAATTTTCAGAACACTAAAGGTTCTATCCATGGGTTCACAAAATCTTTTAGGATATGATGACTTGCAGCATATCAGGATTCGGCTGACAGAGTATTCCAAGGTACCCTGAATACATGGAAGCCAGTGAGTATGAATTTGGCTTGATGATCAATTGTTTACTTACAACTTTTGCTGCTTTTTTGGTTTGCATGGGGAAAGACTTCATGTAAGCATACTATGGATCTCAAAGATTGCAAATATTTTTTGAGAACAAGTGTTTATTCATGCAAGCCTTTATTGAACGTTGACACTTCACAATGGTGGTTGAGGGTAGTTATGATTTAAGTATGCAAGCTTGATGCTTAGTGAATTCTAAAATAGATTCTTTAAACATTTAAGTGATAGGTTCTTCATTTGTACAAGATAGCTGCGGACTCTTATATGTAAACCCGATTATGTCTATTTTAGGCAAAATCTAGCCCCTCCATATCTTGCCTTTGGCATTTGAACTTTTCATAACAACTATTTTACAGTGGTAAAAATCAGTCATTAATTTGTTGTAGTGTGTGTTCAGCATTTACTATTCATCTCTTCATTTTGTATGTCTCCAAGTCTGGCTCAGTTTGATCTATTAAAAATTTTGTTGTAGTTCTATGCAATAAGTCAGACATCATCTATGAAAAATATTATTCTGATCAAGTGACAGAAGCCTTGTTTTGCATGCAGAAAGTGAACCTTTCAGATTGTCCCCAAATAACACCTGCAGTTCTGCTTATGTCACTGGTTCCTCTACCACCTCCAATAGATCTCAGCACAAGAAATATTATTGAACTGCTTAACAATACCTTTGAACAACCCATACCAGACAAACATGCCTTGCAACAAGTAATGTTCCAAACTTTGTCCTTTGAAGCAGTTCAGGAAGTTGATATCTCAAACTGTCAAAGATTGACAATTGAAGATGCTGTCGAATGCTTTTGCAAGTCTTTTCCTTCTTTAAAAAAATTGAGAGCTGCTTATCTTCTGAATATCAGAACGACTAAATTTCTTCAATTAGTGCAGAAGTGCCCTAAGGTCTGTGAAATTGACTTGACTGTTGATATTACTCCACTTATGCCAGCATCAGTTTCAATAGTACCATCAAGTCTTTCGGTAACATCATTGATGTCAGAGAGGGCTTCAAGTGTGAAATATTATGCAGCGGATGCCTTTATATCTTATGAATCGGGAATGCTACTTACCAACATTACCAAGCTAACCTTGGAAGGAAGAACTGATATCTTCGGTGAGCTGCTTATATGATGAACATATTTTACCTAAATGATTTTGTAGTAGTTTTACAGTTTTTATTTTTCATAAATAACCAATCAAGTGCTCGGTAATTGTTTATGCCAGATTCAGATCTCCGGTGCATCTCTAAAATATGTCTTTCATTGCATCGCTTAAATATTAAAGGATGCATTTCAGTTACAGACACCGGCATATCATATCTCATATGTAAATGCATAAAACTTAACTCCATTGTGGTTTGCGATACTGCTTTCGGGGAAAATTCAGTTCAAGCTCTTTCCGCGGCTATTTCTGATCGTGGGAGCTTTTCCTGTCAACACTTGAGTACTGTAGCATCTAACCTTCAAACCCTGCATATGGGGGGTTGCCGAGGTAAGTTGCTATTTTTTTTATTACTTTATATGTCAGATCTTGCTAAAGGAGATATTGAATTCTCTCCTCATATTTATTGGTAGAACCAAAAAGGTTCAAAAAGCATATGGGTGAACCACAAATTTGCCTAAACAATGTGCTGAAATCTATATGTCTATATTTAATAAAAAAAATTCATTAGGAATTACATTTGTCACAAGCTAAGAATAGTATTACTCACCTTCAAATACTCATATTTTAGTTTCATTTAATTTTGTGAGTGGACAGAGCAAGGATTGCCTTTTGAGTTATTGTTGGCATAACGAGCTATGAAGAGGAACATTTGATGATTTATTTTGTAGGTATAAATGAGTTATCTCTACTTAAGCTTATGTCTCAAATGAAACTGCTGAGGGCTCTATGCTTGAGAGGGACAGACATGGTTGACCAAGCACTTAATAACTTCCCAGGTTCTTCCTTGGAAGCGCTTGATGTTTCAGAAACCAAGGTCTGACATTAGCATTTTGACTGTTAGCATGTTTGGTGTATCTCTCCATTGTTATACAGAATTACTTATTAATTTGTGGAAATATAAACTTAAAATTTTAGTTGACGATGGAGGTTTGGAATGTTGCTTAAATTCTGATATATATATATATGTGTTAGTGTGCTAATTTTGACTTGGCACATAATGGTTAAGATTTTCATGTCTCCTACTGTATAAGTATTTATGTGCTGTGATATGGAGGTTGTTACTGGCCAATCAAGTAGTTATATACTTTTCCTATTGTAGAACAGAAGATTAAGTTGAATGGTAATTATGTTGTGTTAACTGGTGAGTTACAAGCTAATCCTGCTTTGTCTGATTGTAGAACAGAAGATTAAGTTGAATGGTACCTTGTGGAATTTTGTGACCCCCTATTTTAATGTCTTTTGATTTAGTGATTGATTAAAATTGAATGATAAATTTTATAAAAAAAATGAATGATAAACAATCAGTATGCTGAATAGGCCAATAAAATTTGGTCATTATGCAGAGATATTTTGCTCATTGTGACTTTGTTGATCCCAAATATCTTGTATTTTTTATTTGCATCAACCTTGCAATGATAATTGTATGCTCCCTAGTTCAATCCATTTTTTCTTTTGTAGATTTCTGGATCTGCATTAGCTCATATTATCTATCGAAATCCAAATTTAAAGTGTCTAAAAGTTAGAGGTTGTAGTAATTTATTTCAAGAGGAAAATTCTACTGAGGAAAGAGAGTCCATCTATTCTTGTTTGCACGAAGAACTGTGCGCAAAGCTAGGGAAGATGAGCAGATTGGAGGAAGTTGAATTTGGCTGGGGCTTTTCATCATTCTCTCTGAAAGCTATGGAACCTGCACTGATGACTTTGCAGAGAATCATTGTAGGTTTAGGTGGAATGCTTGGTGAAGATGCATTGAGAAATCTACCAGCAATTTGTCCCATGCTAGAAATAGTAATATTTCTGTTTCAGGTATTTATCTTCCCATTGGATTTCAGATTCTTGCTTCCTAAATAATAAAAAAAGAGTATTGCAATTGATGAAATGGTAATATTAATCAGATTTGATGAAGGCCAAATATGGACTTCTTGACTAATTGATGAAGGCATTGATAGCATTTCAGTTACCATTCTTCCCAAAAGCTTAAGCTACTGGGGAAAGGTCTAGGATCGGCTTTATCAATATCTGTAACAAAAGATCAGTATATGAGCTCCCAGATATTACCTGAGTCTGGAATTTTTGTATCAAATAAATGAACATTTTTTCCTTGAGCAGTAGTAAGTTTACATGTTCAAGCAACGAATCTGAAAAAGCTTTGGCACTCTACAGAAAAGTTATGAAGACCAAATCATTTGCCAACAAATTAAGGAAAAGCCATAGTATAACTATCTAGGCCAGGAGATCGATTACCGGAATAATGAATATAATAGTACAGAAATTTGCAGGCCATTAGGTAGGAGTGCCCATTTTTTGTTTCACAATATAGCTTCCTATAGTGAAATGCCTCAGCTACAATCCATTTACGTTTATCATTGCTACTTTCTTTCAATCAGACAAGCCAAGACTTTTGCCATGAATTGATATAATCAACTGCCAAAGTCTTATCATTCCAATTTCTTAAGTACATATTTGAATTCATTAAATTGTATTTTGTTTGACTTGACATTCGTCCCTGAGCTCTGGCAATTTTGGTATTATCATGGATTCTCACATTCTATGATTATCTCAAAATTTTCATTGATGGTCTATTGGCTTTTGATTATGAACAGGTTATATCTGATAGTATTGTGTTGAGCATAGCTACGTCCTTGACAAACTTGCAAGAGTTAGCTCTGTGCAATTGTTTTGGTGATATGTCCATATCAAGCTTCAAATTCGTCTCTCAAAATCTTAGAAAGTTGAGGCTTCAAAGAGTCACCCCTTGGATGACCAATGATGATTTGAATATTCTGACTCAAAATAGCCGAAATTTGGTAGAACTTTCGTTGTCAGGATGTCCTCTTCTTAACTCAGGTGAGGATTTATTACTTGTCACTTCTCCATTTGTTGGATGTGGTTCTGTTACATGTAATAAATTTTTAGTTCAAAGTAGGTCTGTAGCACAGTTGTTTAACATGTATGTTCGTTTACATTACACCTGTTACCAGATGCTCAACATATAATTTCACGTGGATGGCCAGGACTCATTTCAATTCATTTAGAGGTTTGATAGTTTCCTTTTTACCCATGAACTAATAAGAACTTCTGCACATTGTAGTATTCTTTTATTGCATTTCCTTTTTGGACCAAAGGCTGAAGGTTGAAACTACTTATGAAAATAGTCGTTTGATGAACTTGTATTTTGTAATATGTATACAAATTGCTCAGTTTGTTTTCCTAAAATCAAGAACAATCTGCATTAATCACAGTTTGCTAGAGCTTGAACTATGTAGTTTTTGATGATGATCTATGTTAGATTGTTAGTGTAGCGTTTCATCAAGGCAGCTGCAGCTGCGCTTGTCTTTATCTTCTGGCTGTACTCAAGAAATTTGAGGGAAAAAGGTGTGGGGCCCATTGTTCAAATTTTTGGATGGTAAGGTGTGTGGCCCATTGTGAAGAGAGAGAGAGAGAGAGAGAGAGAGAGAGAGAGAAATTGACCACTATATAAATTTGACTTCAGGAAAAATGCTGCTGAAGTTTTTTATTTGAAGCATATCCTCATTGATTGATTAATGGAAATTTGTTGTCCTTTATAATGTTTTATTATCTATCAAATGCATAATGTTTAAAATGTTGCACTCACTATCGTATCCTAGAGTTTTTTATATTGTTGACACCTGTTCTCAGGACTGTGGAGGGATAACAGCAAATGGGGTCTCTTCTCTTTTTGACTGCAAAGCTATTGAAGATCTCCAGCTGCGTCATAATGTGAGTATTTCATCACTTTTTCAGTATAGTTTCTTTCCTGTTGCATGTATTTGAGTCCTATGTAGGTGATTTGAATATGGCATAATTATTTTTGTTTGGTCTTACTATTGTTAACACTAAAACTCTAATCAGCTAGGAGCTTTATGATTTGAGCATTTTATCGCTATAACTCTATATACAAAGTGTTGGCATTGTTGCTTTGAGTGTTTGTGCACGTGCATGCTCAGTTAATTCTTGGGGGTTTTCTCTGACACATGATTCAGGGACCGGGGCTGAAGAAAAACTTCATATTTGATGCTGCTTCAAAGGTATGGAATATTATGTGGTTATTAGAATGGAAGTCATTTTAAAGGATTATTAGTTAGTCAGAAAAGACGATTAATATAGATAGAGGGTTAGTGAGTTTAGTGGGATATCTTGTAAAATCAAATACAACTCCTGTGGCGTGCGCATATTTCATTTCGTTTTGTAGAATGATATGAACTAAGACTGTCTTCTATATCAACGATCAGATTCCAATGCTTCGGAAGTTGTCTCTAGATATATGCGATGCAAGTGAAGGTGATTTTGACGTTCCACAGGTAAGTCATCCAATCATTATGTATCAAATTTGTAGTTTTACCAGGTTTTGGGTTGTCATCTCATTTATTGATAGTATAAATCCAATCTGAAATCCATGGCACCAGACTCATGCAGATAGATACTTCTTGAGTAGCTTGAAGATAGCAAGATGCAAACACCAAAGATGTGCGTTTGATCTCCCTGTCCCCTCTCGGGAACCGTGTAGTAGGTCTGTGCACATGGAGACCCTAGTGTTTGTATGGAACAGCAGAGATCTCACTAGAGCAGTTGTTAAGGAAAGACTTTAAATTTCAATACCAGATGTCCCAAAAGGAACCTTTGAAGTCCAATCTATACTGCCCAAGAGCTTCATTTCGAGACTTGTGGTGTGATATCCCGTGATAAGCTAGAGGGCATCTTTCACACATGCTTGGTATAAGGAAATAAATGGATTGATTTGCTACTTTTCTGCCCCCATGACTGTCTTTTTTTATAGCCGTCCAAAATTACTTCATTACCACTAGAAAAGCAGCAGCTTAACAGAAAATCTAACAGAGGCAAAGGAAGCCACGAAAAAGAAAGCAAGAACAGGGTCCAAAATCCAAACAAGAAAACTAAAATCAAGCGGAAAATGTGTAGGAAAGACTAAAAGCATGAGCCAGGACCTGTGAAAGTCCCGTGGCTATAAGGCAGCATCAGAGGGTACGCTTATTCCTTGAGCATTTAAAGCGAGTATGATGGACAAAGGAAGTGATGGCAAAAATGTCACACTCACTAGCAGCTAGAACATCCAATACTCATTCTGTACATGTCATAGGTCAATTTTTTTCTCTGGTTTTAGTATGTCTTCTATTAAGGACTGATTATGTAAGAAGCAAGCGAAGAGCTATTTTCAATCATAAAAGCTGACATATATTTCACCTTCTCAGCAGAGCCCCATCTGATGAGTCCATAATAATTTGTTCAGGTAATTTCATGAATTATGATTTTTATTGAAGCGTCATCTGTGTGATTTAATAAGCACCATCTCGATTATCAGTTTCCGGCTTTCAGCATTACAAAGTCAACATTACATGCTCATATCTAATTATATACTTGCATGCGATTGTTCAGGACCTGGTTTACCTAAGTTCATGTCATGTAATAATTTCTCTTTCATAATATTGTGAGTTGTGGATGTATTTTTTTTGGGTCAAACAGTTGTTCATGTATATTTGCTATCCCTCTGTTTTCACCAGACATGAACAGCTGCAGTGCACGGCCTTGCAGATTAAGTATAAGGTTAAGCCTCGTTTATGAAAACATCCTCAACTTTTTACCAGCTTGTCCATGTCGGAAGAACAATATGGTGCATAGACTCTTAATCCCTCTAATCTTTTAGTGAGGCTCCAAATTTGTCTTTCATTGTGAGCCTAAAATGCTTCTATATCTTAAATCAATGTATTAGTGCGGTACGTGGCTAAAACACTTGACATTTGAGATGATATTGGAAACACCAATTGAGGTGGGCAACGATTTTGGAACAAAATATCTGAACTAGAAGTTAATGAACAATCTCACATGGTGACTGACGGAGATAAAAACCCGAGATTATCATACATTACAGGATGCAAAACCATACCCAGAAAAATTAACTAGAGGGTCACACTATATTAAGTCTAAGTGCTAATGAAGCTGGTTTCACAAGCAGAACTACGAGGCAATTGGTGCAACACACTAGTTGGTGAAGATGCGGTGATAGATGATCTAAGAGCTTCTGCAAGTGGGCCTCCCATAGAAGCCACATGATTTGCAGAAGTGGCCCATCCACCTGCCCAATTCAACTGCAAATGATGTGGGCCCACATTCCCATTTCTGGGACATGGATCCTCTACATCATCGCCCGTGGACAATTTGAGTGACACGTCCGAAGAAGAAGAAGCCTTTCCAGGCATTGAAATAGAGAGGCATGTGGCTGAGTTGATGGAACTGGCATTGCTTTCAGCATTGTCAGGTTCCTGAAGTGATCGTGGCCAATCATCAAAAAAATGCCTCAGAATATGCCCATCTGATCTCCCTTCACCATCCACATTTTCTCCACTTCGATTTTCAAACACTTTCTCCTTTTCATTCTCAATGGTCCCAGATGAACTACAGTGGAATCACACAAGGTAAGACACAAATCAGAGAGTTACTAGAAAGAGAACCAAACAAAAAAAGTTAGTTATAATAATCATCTGGGTGTTTGGGTGTTATTCTAAGACTTTTCACTTAGGTGAAGAGTGAAGACATAATAATAACCCACCTTTTAAATTAATCATCAATTTCAAACAAGCTAGTCCTAGAATTTACTTATAGAATAATATCAAAGTGGTCTTGGAAATGAACATAGACAATGAAAAACACGATTAACAGACAGACACTTAATGTCCCACCGAAGTAGATCAAGTCACACATAACAACCAATGAGGACCCATTACCTAAATAAACTAATGTTTGAAACTTTATTTCATAATCAACAATCTAATACTCCCTCCTCCTCCTTTCCTAAATATAAGAGCACTTTGACTTTTTTGGAGAATCCTAAGAAAGCAAAATGAACAATTTAATCATAACATATTTTAAATATTATTAGATCATATGTAATTTCACAAGTCAAATAAACTAGTTTAGTGAAAAAATTTGGGAAAATCAATTTTTAATTACCATATTTTGCTTTCTCAAGGTTCTCCAAAAAAAGTCAAAGTGCTCTTATATTTAGGAACATTTAGGAACGGGGGAGTACTATATCATAGAAAAGATTACCATCGTTTAAGCTGAAGGAGATCAAAATGCGAGGCAGAAACAGAAGCAGAGGGTGTACCGGCGCCGGCGCCGGAGACGGCGGAGCCAATGCCGGAGGCCGGAGTGGGAACTTCCACAGGCTTTCTTGAACGGTTTCGACCGCGATGCATGTGGCGCTCACAGTACTTCTGGCCGGTGACAACATCTCTGGAGCACCGCCATTTCTTGCCGTCCGTACGCCGGCAACGGCCAGGCTCCGGATCCATGTGGGCCCCACCCCAGTATCCAGATTGCAACACTAACGCACGAGTAGTTCAGATATTAGCTAAAGATGTAAACTTGGAATGAATGCAAGAGACAAAAATGAAAAAAAAAGTCTTTTTTTGTTTGGGAATAATGGAAAGTGAAATATTTATACATGAAGAAGAGAACTTACGAGAAGGGTGATAGTGAAGGAAGTAAGGGGTGGAAGTGGAATGAAGGAGGCTTTTCTTGATGGGCAGGAGAAGCTCAGAGGGAACAGGAGAACCAGCCAAGATGTACCTGTATATCAGTGCCTGCAACTCCAGCTCCTGCCACTGAGATACACTGAAGTAACTTCCCATTCCTAAAAAAATACCAAAAATATATTCATGAGTAGTTGGCAGAAAAGGAAATGGTCAAAACAGGTAAATCATGAAGGAGAGTTAAAAAAACTGAAGAGCAAGTTAGAAACTCAGAAGGCAGCTAAACTTTGACTGGGAAAAAGTCTCACTTGGAAATCTGGGGGTGGGTGGTGATGAGCAATCAGGGAATGAGGTGAGTTTGGAGTTGAGTTCAGGAACAAAGAGAGGGAGGGCGGGGGAAGAAGGGGATGGAGAATGCAGATGGGGTTGTTCAAGCATGAGTCTTGGCATCTTTGCATAATGGTGGTCTTCTGATTCAGGATCATGCTGGTTTTTCCATTGCTTGAGATGGAAGTCCATTGAGAGTTGGAGGGAGAGTGTGTGTTGTGTTTTGTGGTGGGGGTAGGCTCTTGGTTTAGTAGTAGTTGGGGGGGTCAATTGGCTTTGTTTGGTGGGGTGTGTTGGAGAAGTGAAGAGCAAGTTTGTAAAAAGGCTTTTTGCAGAGAGTTGTGTTGTGCAGTTTCCTTTATAGTATCTTTTTTTTGGCAGATACCTTTGGGGAAGGTAGGGAGTGGAGGAGGGGGTGAGGAGGATTCTGACAGCAAAGCCTGCAAAGTTTGTTTTGGAGGGGAGAGGGAAGTGGTGGGGGAGGAGTTAGAGCACTTGAGGGAAAAAGACAGTGAGACAAGACAGTTGAGAGAGGGAAAGATATAATAAAATAATGGAAACAAGGAGATAGCTAGAGAAGAGAGAAGAGAGATGAAAGGAAGAACCTGCAGCCTGTCTGTCTTTCTGCTTTTGCCTTGGAAATATACCACTCCCAGAGATAGATAGTATGGCAGCATAGGGTCTTGTGTGCCAAAGCTACCCTAAAATATGCCCTTCCTTCTTTCCTATTTAAATATATAATCCTTCCCTCTACTGTCCAAACTTATATTCTACTCATATTCCAGTAATTTCCAAAGATAAATTATTATTATTATTATAATAATCAAGGTAAGAATAAGATAGTGAAATCGGTGGGTATTAGTGTATTACTACAGCTTGCATTTCACTAATGAGACCACTATTGGCTTGAGAGAGTTGAGACAGTTATTGTGAGGAGAGAATTGATTTAGGATTTTTATGTTTGACTGGGGCTTTTTATAATAAGTATTTTTATATGAATTAAAATAAAACTTTGAAGATTGTTCTTCTCAAAAGCCTATGTAAATTTGGGTAGTTAGTGTTCTATGGTCTAATTTAACAAGGATTTAGGTTCCCCAAAATTAGGATGGGTTTTGGATGGATATGGGAGGAGGGTGAGACAAGAAAACAAGAGTACGCAAAGGCAGAGGCACATAACAGAGAAGAGGGTGTCAGAGAAGCGAGGTATGAGAGCAGTCCGACAGTGCATTTCATCATTATCATTCCCTCCCTTCAACGCCCTCTCATCACTTTTCAAGCTCTACATCATATCATATCCTCTTCTTCCCTCCCTCATCTTTTCTGTAACATAACTGTAACAAAATATATATAAATCAGTTTCATATTGTCAAAACAGTACGGAGTATATACATATTAAACTTTTACTTCCAGTGCTTACCAGCAATTAGCATGCAGAAGCTACAGTAAATTATGGCTTTGAAACCGTTCAGCTGTTTTTATTTTCTAAATCAAGTGCGCTGATTTCACATGTTTGCATTGAAACATGGTCATTCAACCTGGTTGCTTAGAAAGATTTATTCAAAGTTACCAAAAAGAGAGGTCAACAATTTAATAAAACATTTCCCTGCTTTCATTAATACAGCCTTCAGACCTCATCCAATTAATGCAGTTTTGACACCGAACCATGAAGTCTGATCACTGATCATTTATGACACCGAATGTACATTTACCATAATGACCCAATTACTTCTTGTCAGGTTGAATAACTACAAATGAATCTTGCAAAATCCAAAATCAGTACAATAATGTGAGGCATGGTATTTAATCTACAGGTCACTATCTATTCATGAAGTTCCTATGAAATGGAGTAGTATGAGAAGCAATAATTACTGGGATCAATTATTTTTTTTTTGCCAGAGGATCAATTATATTTTGAATGTAACATAAAATTTGTCGTGTGGTATACGATATATGCGAATAATTTGACGTACTTTAAAATTTAGCTAACACATATAATCAGCGTGAAGTTCATTAGAAATCAGAAACCATACAACATAAATATTTTCAAAATAATTGTTTTCTTTTTGGGATAAAAAGATAATTTTCAATGTAGCCTAACAAAAAATTCTTAAAAAAGTCATTGCAAATTGATTATGGTCAATTTTGTGATGTACCCTTCAAAAATTAAAAAAAAAATTAAGGTAATAATCTATGTGGTGTTGTGGTTTCGAGGACTACATCAAGAAGATTGTTCATCTATTAGAACTATATAATCTTTTTAAATTAAATATCATTTTGCCTCAAATAAAAAAAAGGGAGAGAAGTGCATCAAGAAATTTATGGGACGATTTTGTCACTTTTTTTTTACAAAAATAGTGATTTTACTTTATAGGGGACAAATAAAAGAAAAGGGCCATCCAGTGGAAGGACAATAGAGTTTAATTCCATGGGACCCTATTTTTAATGTAACACCTCGTCACCTCCTTTTTTCATTTTCTCTGGTAAACATATAATTCCATTTAAGAAAATTCTCTTTCATGTTTTTTTATAAAAGTAGGTGAGTCACCTACTTCTGTTTGACGCATTCACCTTAATCCTTACTAACATCTTATTTGACACATTAACTGAAAAATGAGTTACCTTACATAATTTTTGCTTTTAGCTGATTTTACTCCCCCTGTTCCTAAAATATAAATTTTTTTTGAATATTTTGGAGAAGCTAATAAAGCAAAATACACCACTTAATTATAGCTTATTTTGCATATTAATAAATTATATGTTAGTTTATGAGCCAAATAAACTAATATAGGGAAGAATTTATGAAAATCAATTTTTGAGTAATATATTTATCTTTTTTTAAGATTCTTCAATCCATTGGTTCTTATTATTATGACCGGGAAGAAATAAAAGATGAAGGTAATATTTATATAGTTACATCATTTTTGTGACTTCATTAATCTTCTCACACATGTGCTCGGTATGCGAGAGACATGCAATAGCTGAGCTTTCACTGACTGTTTATGGGGGTCAATGGGTCATCTAATGAATTGATGTACGACCTAGGTGCATGTTCTATTTTAAAGAGAAGAAGAAAAGCATAGCAAGAAAAGGGGCACATGAGACGCAGGACTATAGGAGTTTACACGCAGAGATCCGAATACAAACATTTTATTGGGCTGCTTTCCCCTGTGACAGAAGTGAAGCATCAAATGAGAGTTAACTCATCACGACCTTCTATTTATTCTGCCCGAGTTCGTGAAATTTGTGCACAGGAAGGAAGACGGATGGGTGTATGTATGTATGTATGTATGTATGTATGTGTGTGTGTGTGTGCGCAAACTGGCATGAAAATTAAACCAAATGCATACATGATTCAAGTGGAGGAGAGCAGTGACACTCAAAAAGGGAATTAGTAGTTGCATGAATGTTTGAGAGTGAGAGAATCCAATGAAATCGAGGGGATGGGACCCCTTCTCAAATTGAAGCTCATGTGTTGTGACATTACAAACATGTCAACTAAGTACCCAAACAAATATTCACAAAAGTATTGCGTGTTTCCCTTACCACTTTTAAGCCCCAACATGGGGAGCAACTTGACCAGGGGAGAATTTCGTATGAGGACCTTTATAACAAATTAATTTCCTTTAGCCCCCAAACAAATATCACCACACACTCACGGGGCAAAGTGAAATTAATTCGTGTAGAGAAAAGACAATCCTACCCCTAATTTTCTTCAAACATCCCGACACTTCCTCCTCCTCACTCCCCATCCTTTTTCTCTTGATGGTGGCTCTGGCTCATGTTTTTATCTGTTGTCGTCTATCTTTCTCGATGGTGGCTCTCTTGAGTATTTTAGATTTCAAGGGGCTATTTCTTTTATTTATATACAATCTATAAAACCATACGTCAATGTCCCAATGCAAATATGCCAATCACGTGGATCCTCTTGCAGCAGTCCACTGTAGCAACTATATGAAAACCTTGGAAGGCATTGAGACCATATTTCACAAAGAACTAGAGTCCAATATATAGGGCATAATTATTTAATGAACAAGTAGATACAAAGGAGGGTAAGACATCAGTGGACTATTATATTTTTCATGAACAAATGCCTAAAATGTTTGATGCACTTATTAATAATTTTGTGAAATAATTGTTGGAAATATGACATTCTAATAAATGGGAAACACTAATTAAGGACAAATGGCTAAAATTAAAATTTCATAAAAAAGTGTGAAGTAAACATATACGAAGAATTTTGTAAACTTGCAAGAACAAGTGGGTATAAATTTAGGAACAAGTAAAACAGTACGAACAATTTGATAAAATTTAAACATAAATGGGTAAATTTGCGCTTACAAATTTGTAAACTGGGATGAATAAGTAAGGTAAAATAATATGAACAAGTTGGTAAATTAGCGCAAACAAGTGGGTAAACTAACACCAACAAGTAAGTTGATTTATATTGAATGAGGTTATATTTAATCTCATTTTGCCCTTAAAAGCTCTAAATGAAGTTAAAGAATATTTTAGTCCTTTTTTACATTAAGCTGGCATTGAGGCCCATTAGCGAAATTCTCCCTTGACCCAATTTATAATGCATTCAATTTGTGGGACGCTTACCCTCTCTCCCCCATCCTCCTCAAATTTCTGCACTCATGTGGGCTCCACCCCCAACCCCCACAAAAACAATGCACTCTCCAATAATCCAATTATCTTATTACTTCTATGTCACTATAATTTCCTGATCTCCTGAGTTTTATGAACGAATTAATCTACAGAAAAAATATATCTGTGAAACAATCTCATAAGAGGTCCAGCGAATGGGGGCACTTTTTTTTTTGAGATCATGCAAAATAATAATTAATTAAAAAAGATTACATAAGTCTAACAACATTATGCGGACACTGATTAAGTGGTAATGGAATTTTGAAGGTGTAAGAATAAATTCATGGTCACGTGTATTTGTTATGGAACAATAAAAAATATAAGCAAATAAAAAAAGAGGTAATTATAAAAAAAAAAAGGAAAGGAAGAGAGAGAAGTGGGGGAAAGCACATGAGAGGACATGTGAGGGAGGGGAAATTACATCACTGACACATACTGTCAGTAAAGTGGTCAGAGATAGTCAGCACCAACTGACTGCCTCACAAGAGACAGCTGCCACCTGGGCCCCACCCCCCCTTTTCTTTCCTTTGTTCTCTACGCACGCCCGCACGCCACTCCTCCCCCACCCCCTCACGTGCCTCCACGTGACCCCTTCCCCATCCTCATTTTCCTTCTCCCTCAGCTCTCTTTTTAAAACAAAAATCTTATTGCATGTTTTACCTTTTAGTTTTATGCTTAAATAATTAAACAAGTGTATTGCAATTTGCATAAATGGAGCTGTAGATTTGTAGTAATGTCCTTAAGCAGGGCCGTTATGTTTTAAATTTTACTTATTATTATAAGGAATCAAAGGCGGCGATGCCATCTTCATTTGCATCGAGTCACACGACACATGAAGAATTTTTGGAATTCTGCAACCCCCAACATATATTTAAAAACCCACATCTCCATCCCTCTTTTTCTCCTCTTCGCATCCCTTGTCTAATTTATCAAATTGGCTTCTACATACACCCTAACAAATCCCCATGGCAGCATGCTCTACATTCCAAAAGCCAATATGGAATATACAAAATAATGCCACTCCTTCAAAACAATATGGAAAATGGGATGCAACTTAATGGGCTCATTGAATTTGATAGAACAGTGTATTTGAATGGGCAGGCCCACTATTTTAGTCTCCAGTCTCTATCACAACTTCACAAGTAAACCACTATAAAATATTAATCCAGGCTCCGCTCCATCTTTTGTTACTGTTCTTCTTCTTTCGGGCCGGCAATATACAATACCTTTTATACTTCACTTTGTAATTTTAGCCCATAATTTCCTATAATGGGCTCAACAACCTAAAAAGTCGAAACGCGGGCCCTTTCAAAGTCTTTCTCCTTTATTTTCTTCATAACAATGACATACTCTGCTGAGATCCCCCCACCCAAAAAACCATGGGTTAAATGTAAATCCCACCCAAAAAACCATGGGTTAAATCATTGCCCTATTAAGTCTGTACTAACTTCACACGTCTGCACCCCACTACATCCCTGCCACTGTTCGTTACCAACTTACCATATAATTACTTCCTCCGGTGCATTTTGACTTTTTATGTGAGAAATTAACGACACAAATATAACCACTTTCAGAATGACTATAATTATTTTTTTCTATAAAACTATTTTATTCTACTTATAAATTAATATATAATATAATTAAATATGACATACTACCTCCGGTCCTAAATATAGGACCTAGATGAATTTTTTTTTAAGAGGTTAAGGTTGCAAAATAGTCTATTAAATCATGACATATTTGATATATTTTTAGATTATCCATTAGTTTATAAGTAAAATAAACTAGTTTAAGGGAAAAATTAGGTAAATCAATTAATAAATAACTTATTTTGCTTTTTTATAGGATTTTTTATAAAAGTCAATTAGGTCTTATATTTAGGACCGGAGGGACTATGTTATAATTATTGATGGTCTAATTTACTTCCTTAAGTCACAAAAAAAGTCAAAAAGTATTTTATAGTTAAGACCGAGGAAGTGTCTGTTTTAGGCCACATATCATTTCAATCGGACTGTTGATATGTTGTTGGTGATGGTGCAATTCAGAGAGACAAAGGACGACTCATAGCTGACTTGGACTAACTTCAATGGTTGTTCCTTGTAGGTGAGCATGTATATTAAATTGTCGGAAAAGTTGGGTGGCTTCATTATTTGTTGCCCGTTGACCTCAACACCTTCACTCTCTATGGCTGACCGCACGCGTCGTTGAATTTGTAGCCTGCCACAGTTATACCAATGCATTGGACACTTAGACTCTTAGATTTAGATTTATTATTTTCCAACCCAAGCTTGACTTCCGGGACTATTAGGTCAGCTGTATGTGTCAATGCAAGCTATTCAGTTTTCGGTAATCTTACGTATTATGAATCAGCTGGGCTATTTGTGGATAGTAGTAAATCATTGAGGATTCAACCTTACGGACATGCGTTAACGACGGGCAGCAAAAGGACGTCTGATACGGGACGAATTTTGATTTGTCTTGTACGGTTTAAGCAATCAACTTGGCAGTGTAAAATGTGGTGGTGTAAAAAGAGACAAAATGGGAATGCATTTGAAAGCAGAGTGGGGGAAATAATTGAGAGGGAGAGAAAGGCATGTGGGTGTAGTAACGGCTAGGGACCATGAAACTTGTGTGGGTGTGAGTTGGTAGGACATGAAGCAGAGGTGAGAGGTGGTTGCACTAAGGATAGGCCAAGTTGTAATTAATGAGAATTTTGGAAACTTTGATTGATGAGGTCACCTCAGGCTAAGGGTGACACTGGACACATCTCTTTTTTATTTCCCCCACCACCGTTCCCATATAACTCCAAATCCTACTGCGCTGGCATTTCACCTCCTCCAAATTGAAATGCTTTTCATTTCATTTTGTGTTACTTCATTTGAAGAGTGAGATGTGGCCCCCACCTTAAAGAGAGATTCCACATCCTGATTCACATGATATTGGCTCTTGGACCCTTGGATTCCCTCTTTGCCCTGCTTCTCATTTGTTATTCTCATTTTTATCACAGGACAATCTTATAGGTCCCCCACCCTCACCCACCCCAACCCATCCTCACATTACAACCCATCCTCACATTACTTTAACACCAAATCGCACTCATCATCTTTGTTTAGGATGTGCACGCTACTTTTGCTCAACATATAATATGTGTGTCCTAATATATCACTTTCATTCTAAATATATGATCTATCTATTCAATCCAATCAGATTTAACTATGTTAGTATGTTTTTCCTAAAATATCATTGCTTGTGGGACGACTGCATTTAGGTTCAAAGTTAGAGATATAACATCAAATAAGTTTATTAACAATTTTTTCTCATTCGTTAATCAAGGTTATTTCAGTTGTTAATAGTGATCATTAACAATTACTTATAACTTCTATAAAATTAAGTCTCTTGCTTGACACTAGTGTATAATTGTCCCTATTGTTATTATCCTTGACTCTTTTCCATCTCTTACTTATCGATGTAATTAAAGTAGGCATTGTGTTCGAGCGATGGCACAGGAAATTGAGGGGGGAAGCAAGGAATCTGGAGATAAGTGAAGAACAAGAAAACCAAAATAACTTTAGGAGGCCCATTGAGGAAAAGGAAGCGATATTTTTGTCAAAAAGGTCACACAAGCTGCTTCGTTGTTCCTAGTTGCTCAAAAAGCTCATCCTTTTTGTCTACTCCATCCTTCACCTTGTACACCTCATTCTCCTTCCACTTGTTTGCTTCCTTTTAACTAATTCCCTAACCAGGCCTGCCACGCAGGCCATGTGAATTACTCAGACATATTCAATAATATTACAAAAAATGAAAGAAGGGGGTAGTTGAAATATTGGGTCTGAATGTAACTGCCGAAGATAACGGAAAACGATATTTGGATACTGTGATTACTACTACATCGATGCGCCTCACATGGTTTGCTATGTTGGCCTCACCAGAACAAGACATCAATGCAAACTCTCACCATATTAAGTATACTATTCAAAAATGCAACCGACAAAATAATTAATCTATCATCTCTTTCCGTGTTATTACTTACTCAATTGCATTAATTAATCACGTTTCATAAAAATTTTCAATCCACATTCAGTTATTTCTGAGCCATACCGTTCCCCCCTTGTGGGCAATAAAATGTCAGTACTATTAATCAGCCAGAGTGTTTGATTCCTAATGCTAATTTTTTTTTTGTTTTAACTACTCAGCCTCTTTTGGTTCATTTGTCCACACTATAATATTAAGGATGCATGTTGTATTGTGTGTCGTATTAGTTGTATAACCACTACGATGAATATAACACTGAGGCAATCTTGAAAAGCTGGAACCTTGTTCTCTTTAAGAAAATCTAAAAGCAGACACATAATCTGTAAATTGGTCTTGTTATCAGTGATCCGTTGGCACTTTGAGCAGAATGACGTTATAATTGTTTTCTTATTTTCATCTGTTAAAAAGTGTTGGCTTTTTTTACACCGATGCTATAAAAAAACAAAAAAATAATGCCCTAAATTCTATATAATTAAAACTATTTACCTATAATACACTAAGCACTTAAAGTTCATGAGAGCAGATAATTTTTAATTTATGAAGAAGTTCACTCTTCTTTGCAGAGTAAAATACTCCTTCTTACTTAAATTATAGATTCATTAGGGAAGATGATTTCAGTCTTATATTTAAAACCAAAATCAATGTTGGTAATAGGATCTATATTTGGAGTAAGGAGTATTTTACTTTTTTAAAATTAGAAATATAAATGTGAGGTGATGGGAGTATGGGGACAAGGAGAGGTGTGAGCAAGAGTGAAGTGAACTTCTTTACAATTTGAAAGCTGATCATGATCAGATAAATTCTAAGTGTAGTATTTGGGTAACTAGTTTTGATTACGTGGAATTTGGGGAAATATTTTTTGTTTCTGTAATATGGGTGTAAAACAGCCAAAAGTGTCCATTGGACTCTTCACCTTTTTAACATGATCGATACGACAATGGAGTTTGGTCACAAATTTCATTGGACTCTTCACCTCTCTAGAGGTGAGAATGGAACACTCATCGTCCGTGGGTTCAGTGGCGAAGGGATTGAACAATGAGCGTCAGGTTGACCACCACGTCGCGAGTTCGATCCTGGGGAGTGACACTTTGTTGTGTCTCCATCGCGGCGCTTGGGGAGGCATCTCCGAAGCTAAGTGAAGTTGGGAGTAACCTACCTGTGTGGACAGAAAAAAAGGGCTTGCTGGTCATGCTCCAGAGCCCACAGGGACAGACCCAGTGGATCATGAGTTAGGTGTCATGCCCTTGGATTGGGTTGAGCCCAAACCCCTTCCTAAAATTTTGTAACAAAAAAAAAAGAGGTGAGAATGGAACTGCTAGTATGCAGCATTTGCATCAAAGTCGGTGCTCTCGGGAGAGCAAGTCTTTGGACAACCACCTTCTATTGCATCATCATTTGATCATGACAGGATGGAGTTTCATTACCCTCACTTTCTACCCGCAATGTTTAGGCATCAGCATTAGTATCTTGAGTCTGTTTAATTATTGGTATTGTTATTTTGATATTTTAATGTTAGCTGGATATGGTGCGTATGTATTTGTCCAAGGCAGTCCTGTGCTCCTTGGTAGTGTGCTAAGTGTTGTAGTGTTATGTGCTCAACTTTGAGTTGGACCAGGTCACGTGCTTTTCGCTAGTGAACATTTCCCCCAAGACCTATTCTTTCATTATAAAAAGCAGTGCTCATTCAAAATATTTTGGTCAATCTATTGAAAAATTTTGGTCAAACTATTGGAGTTTGACATCCAATTTCTCTTCGCAACAAGCGCATGGGTTGTAAGTTTGATCGATTCTAACATATCATAAGTGAGAAGGAATATGATATTAAACATATTAGACCAACATTTATATATTTACATTTAGGGTTAAGGTGCAAAAATGACCACGTAAATGTCACAAAGGTACAAAAATATCTACGTAAAATTTTATGGAGCAAAATTGCTCGTTAAAATTCAAAATTGTGGTAAAAATGTTCATCACAGTTAATTTTTTTTCCTTTTTCACTCATCATCCTCTGTCGGGTCATCATCATACAAGGCAAATAAATACATAAGTTTTCCACATGTTTTAGTAAGAGATGAATCGACAAAAAATTATGTGTAAAAAAATCAAAAAAATTAACTGTGATGATATTTTTGCCCATTTCTGAAATTTAATGGGTAGTTTTACTCTAAAAAATTTTATATGTTATTTTTACACTTTCGTGACAATTATATGGACATTTTTACACTTTATCCCTTACTACATTTATATCAAAATTTATGAGATTACAAGGACCTAAATATAAAAATTCCACACTACAAAAATTAGAGTTGAATTTGATCAAACTACAAATAATAATAATAATAACTGATTTTATTATATGAGTACCATACTATAATCAGGTTATTTTTTTGAACATCACTTTGAAATAATTATCACGTCCGTTCAATCGATCTAGATGTGTGAAAAAAGACACATCACATGACTTTTTAAAATTTCATATCCACACCACACAAGATAACAATGAAGGACAACGATTTTATAAAAGATAAAAAATGAAAAAATAGCTCCCACCATTATTACATTGAGGAATGCATTACAAATCATCATGTCAAGATGATTAAAAACATATTTAAATGCCTAATTTAATGATTGAGACAACTAGTAGAACTAAAAATTTTCTATTAGGGCTTAAACTATTATCACTCGCCTGCCAGCTTTGTACAGTTTGCACTAACTTTAACATAACCTAACCGTTTTGCTTCAACAGTCTACATATATTTTTCCAAAAAAAGGGACCTTTAAACAATACCGGGTCGGGCAGGTAAGGAGGCGGGCAACCCGGCCCAGGTTATAAAGGCGCACTCAAGTTCACAACGTAAATACAGAGAGAGAGAGAGCAGAGCAGGTCATCATTTGAGAGGCAAACCAAACCAGAAAGAAAAAAGAGAGATAAAGCAAAAGCAAAAAAGAGAAAGCCATCCCCCCAAACAACAAAAGAGAGCATATTGAAAAGACCAGAATACAATTCTGGGAACAGAATAACAAGAAGAAGAAGAAGAACAAGTATTCTGAAATGATGCAGACGACGACGGAGCAACAGAGCCAGGTGGCAGTACTGAGTTCAGGAAGCCTGAGCTTCAGCAGCCACCTGTCAAAGGAAGACGAGGAGATGTCAAAGTCTGCTCTCTCCACCTTCAGAGCCAAAGAGGAAGAGATTGAGCGCAAGAAGATGGAGGTCCGAGAGAAGGTCCAGGCCCACTTGGGCCGCGTAGAGGAAGAAACCAAGCGCCTAGCCTCCATTCGTGAGGTCAAAATCCTTCCTTTTCTATACTACCTAATTACCCTTCAACTTCATTTATGTGCTGCAACATTTAACTTTAGTTTTATTGATGGGTTCTACAAGTCACCACATTTAACTCAGGACCCTTTGTGTTTTTGGGAGAAAAGGAAGTGAAAAATTCTCCAGCTATGCCATGGTCTTGGTTGGAGACATACTTTTCTTTATGTGCCCAAATATGTTGGTGTGTCTTAAAAGAGGTTTTCGGATATGTTGATTTATAACGGCTAGATATTCCTAACTCAAGAAAGTCTCTATTATTGATTTATTTCAAAACTCATGTTCATAATTTCTAAAAGATGTGCTATCTAGTGACAAGGAGGACCCCCTTGGATATGCAGAATCTGAGGCACTCGAATATGTCATACCCGATCTGTGATTTGTAGCCCAGATATTTGTTGTTTCCTCTTCAAATCATGATGGCCAAAGTCATTTCATGAAAATTTTGGACTGCCTTGCATGTTCTTCAGATTTATTGCTACCCACTTAAAAATTGATGTATTTGCTTTCCCTAAATTGCTTTATGAAAATTCACCCTTAGTCTATCAGTTTCTGTTCCTTGAAAACTAATATTCATGTATTCAATTTTTGATATATTTGGTTACTTTGACGGAAAAAAATGTTAAGTTTGTTTAGCTTGTCAGGGCTATGCATGAGATTCTAGTTATGCACAAAGATAGTAATCTGTAGTTTCCTGATTTGTTGTATTTGGGGAATATCAGGAGCTTGAGGGTCTAGCAGATCCGATGAGGAAGGAGGTTGCTGTGGTACGGAAAAGGATTGATTCAGTAAATAAGGAGTTAAAGCCACTAGGCCACACCTGCCAGAAGAAGGTTAAGCCTAAGAGAAATTTAGACTGTTAAATTTGTGTCAAATATTCATGCATTATGATAACAATTTGACTCGGTAAATCCCAACATTTTGCAGGAGAAAGAATACAAAGAAGCTCTTGAAGCATTCAACGAAAAGAACAGGGAAAAAGTACAGCTAATCACTAGGTTAATGGAGGTAATCAATGCCATCCATATCTATATTATATCATCTCGTGCCTATGAAATATTGGTATATACGTTTAAAAGTGACTTCATTTGTTTTGATATTCTGTGTTTTGCTGCTGTGCTGTGAAATCAACAGTTGGTGGGCGAAAGTGAAAGAATGAGGATGAAGAAGCTGGAGGAGCTGAGTAAGAACATAGAATCCATGCACACAAGTTAGTCAAATGCTAATGACTTCTCTTGATTAGGATTGTGCGGTATATGAAGAATATAACTTTAGTATATGTATTATTTGTGTCTCTGCTTGTGTATTTTCTGTTGTTAATGTTTGTTTTTCTCAGTAACATGTGGCACATTAGCTTAATTTACGAGTGCCATCAATACTTGCCTTACAATTACGCTTGTAACTAAATACGCTTGCATTCTCATGTTATTTTTTTTCCCTTCACCCCTCAATTCACTCTTTGTATTGCTCTTATATTTTTTATTTAATTTATTGATGTAATTCTAATTTTGTTTCCTGCTGGTCCAACAAACTCTGATGTCATTGTTGAATTTTATTTTATTTACCATCATTTTCAGAGTATATTGTGCCGGTGTCCAGTGTTTATGGTACAATAATTTGTTTCAGTCAGAGACCATAATATGATTATATGATTATACTTATTGTACGGCTAATTACGCAATTATGTAATTTCATAAAAGCAAACAACATCATATGCTTGTAATATTACAGGGATAATCAAGGCTGGGTTTTGCCGAAAGAACTCGATTCTAGACCATGTCATGCATTTCCTCTGTCGCGAAAATTTATCTCTTTCGTTTTCTTGATAAATAGAAGTAAGTAGCGTTTTAAATGGTTATCAGTATCAGGATAAATTTTATGATTTAAAGGTTATTTATAATAGTAATAATTAAAAAGTCACTATAAAAACAGGGGGAACTGGGAATATTTTTTTCTTTTTTTTTTATTACATGAATATTTTTTTCTTAAAAAAACGTTTTATTGATGAGAGGTGCAACAAGTGTCTCTTTATAAGGATAAAAGTGAAAAAGATGGCAAGAGAAATGGAATATCAGAAAATAAAATAAAGAGAAATGGAAAAGGGAACCGTGGAAATGAATTTACTAAGGCATGATTGTAATTTGCAAATGGGTTTGTGGCAACACCTGACATCTGACATGTACGTTATCTTTGGATGCTCCAAAGTCGTAATTCGTAATTTATGAGAGTGTGACAAATGTGTGGGCAGCCAAAAAAGTGAGTATTAGACAGTCCCAATGTGACAAATCACCTGCCCTTAATTATACTAGTAATTAAAGCAAAGCATTGTGGGGAACCACAGCCGGCGAAATCCTGCTTCATGCCAAGTTGCCAATTATATGTATTTTTACGCGACTTACGTAAGAGTGCTTTTGACAATTATGTATGCCAAGTTGCCATTAGCTTCTCTTTTTAACTTCTCTTTAACAGGCTAATCCAAAAGTAAGAGCGGCAGCCATGTGAAATTTTGATGGAAATTGTGTCTTTTTCTCCTCCTGTAAATAAAAAAAATAAAAACACAATTAACAAGATGCATGTAGAGAGCTAGTATTGAATTTACTGAGAAGAATAAAGTGAGTAGCAGATCGGCGGAGAGATAGAGGTAGGCATGCGGTGTTGTTTTAACTAAGGAAAGTTCGTGAAACTATAATTAACAAGACCGTTGAACATCCAATCTATGCGAGTATCTTTGTTAGTCTAACAATGCCATTAATTGGTGCGAGGTCGACAATTTTTTTGGGTTATTGTGAGTGACTGTGAGCTCGCTTCACGTCCCACGACAAAATGTGAGGTATGTCCATGTATAATTTTCGTTGTTCGATAGTTTTCTTTTTCCAATACCCTTACAAGTATACAACAAATCTTCATTAAACAATAAGTAATATAAACACTTCAAATTAAACGTGTTATGTAGAGTGGCTAGCTTTTATAATTGAGATTATAGTCCTTATGTATTGGGTAAACACTAACAATGTGAGGTTACAAATGGAATTGAACATGCATTCTCTCATACTCCCATCTAAAGGTAGATATCATACAACAAGCCCACAGTTATATACGCATATTTAAAATAAATGAAATATACAATGTTATTATTGCATTGTAACTTATATTGTTCATTTATCTAAGTTTTTTTTAATCTAATTCACTTGAATGTGTACTATTTTGGGAATCTCATAGCGTTAAATTCAATTGCACTATATATAAACACTCCTCCTGTTCCTAAATATAAGATCACTTTCCTAATTTCTAATTTGATTATATTTATTATGTTAGTTAAGATAGTTATTAACACATAATATTACTAATATAATATACCATAACCATATACCTTTATTCTTACTCATCCTCACTTGCTTGTTTATTATAAATAAGCATTGTTAGTCTTTATTTGGGAAAAATTGAGAAAAATAAAAAAGTTATTTATACTTAGGAACCGGAGTATATATGTGTGTGTATTGCATTTAACAATATAATGCATTCTCTACTTTCTTTCCTTTTAAATTTCTTTCATAAATCAACTATGAGTCCTTCATTTTCAGTCACCGAATATTATATAATAAAAATGAAAAACGCTAGCAAACAGATGATTGGAACTTGGAGGTAAAACACATGGCTTACCCATATGTAGGGACGTCTTTTTCTAGTTCTCATCATCACAAGAGTATGTATTAATTGAAAGTTGTCCAACCTGCATAGCAATGTAAATACAAGGATTTGAAGTTTATAGCTTGAAGAAAGACATAGTTGAAATAATATCTTTAAAAACGGTCTGGCAGAGTAAAAATTAAATGTGTAAGGACGGCACCATATGGCGACATTATGAGAAATCATTATCAACTCCCAAATAAGAAGAGTGTTTAAAATATGTGGGTGCTGGGGTCATGCTGATAATGTAGCAAAATCATGTGTTGAAGTTGAGTGATGTGTAGAAGCAATGACAATCATTAGAATTCCGAGAGCGACTTCATCGATATCACCCTCAACGCATATTTATAGGATGTTCACTGTGTATCATTTATTAATCATGCTTTTTTATTCTTTTTTTTAAAAAAAAATCTCAGCGGTAGTCGAAAACTCGAAATATGATTTTTTTTCCTGACTGGGATATACGGTTTACACATGCTTACAGGGAACAGTTAGCTCGTCCAGAAAACATTGCCAAGATGGCCCAGCAGGCGAACGATGAGCTGACAATATTGCAACATCCTTCAGCTTTTTGTTCAAATCAAATGTTACTCGATCTATGCTAAGATTTGTGGGCACATTTTGCATTCTTCTAATATAGGTAGTCATGCAGTGGTAAATTTCCCCACGCGTTAAGCTTGACCTTTGCATTCAAAAACAAAGAAAGAAACATGATATCATGACACACGGGCTTTCACTATATGATACCTTCGACCTGGAAGCTACATATACCATTCACTATAAAATGGGTCAAACAAGCCCAAACATTGTCTCCGCTCGCACCCTCTTTTGTGCCCCGCCCCCAATTTTGGTTGAAGCCCATTAGCTGTCTTCATATAAGTTATGATTGAGGCTCGTGGTAGGGGAATTACACTGCATTTCATTAAATATTTATATATTCGGAATATTGTTCATATAATAACTCACATGTTATAATAACATTACTTGACATTTAAACACGTTTGATGATGAGTGCGTAGGTAGGGATCTCACCAATTCATCAAGGGTCAGGGTGAAGCCTCCTACAAGCTTCCGTACACTATTTTACTATTCCATGCCAAACATTGGATTCCATTCCATAATGCTATTTTTAAGCGATACAGGGCTATATACACTTGACTATATCCATTCAATATAACATGTAGAAGCATTTTAACACTACTTCTTCGTGTGAGTATCATTTTCGTGTATGATATTATTGAACTGTAAAAATAAATTACGTGCTATGCCCTTATATTTTTTTTTATCATACTATGCCCTTACATTGAGAATAAGAAGCCAAACATACGAGTTTATGTATTTACATATTTTATTTAACTTGCTAGTAAGGACGAAGAAAGAGAGGGAGCATGGCATTATTAATTCAGGGCATGGAAGAACATTCCGAAAAAACATGGCCTCATTATTGGTCCCATAATATGTGCATATATATCACTTGACACGGTGAATCTGACTCCCTTGAATGCCATCTGTAGAAAACACAATCTATACAATACATGCCCATTTCCATATCCAATTCATTTTCAGTGGCTACATGAAGAGAACCTCCTCTGCCCAACCATTATTCTGCGTCAACCATTTTGTCTCTTCTCCATTCAGTACACACTGCACAAGATTCCTTGTCTGCTCGCCGAGGGACCTAATCTCACTATAAAATTACCACTCCTTCATGCATATTTGCATCTCATCACAATACAAAAATACAAATACACAATACGCACACTACAATTAAACCCCTACTCATCTCATTCCACTTGGTATTTTGGATCCTAGTGGCTGACTTTTAGCCTCTTAGCGACAACCCTGTTTCCCATTACGGCATTACCTGCTGCCGCCTATTGTTCAAGTAATTAAAAGTGACACCATCTTACTTACCACCACTATACCTTATTTCTTAGTATTAACCAACAGTTTCGGAGTGGCGGTGATATATAGGACAGGTGAAAATTGTGATAGTCATGCTTGCATATAATAATCAGTGTTGTCTGCTTAAAAAAAGAAAATCATGGTTGAAGCTTTTTTAATTTGAATGGAGTAATAGATCAAAGAATATGACATATATAATATAAAGCAAGACTTAATTAATAATGGGGTGTGGCCAGGTTCTCCGGCCGGGGAATCCTATGCTGATGATGTGGGGAGGAATAAAAGTGCCACGTCATGAGACAGACTCTGACACGTGGATGAGGTGCCCCTCAACAGTATTATACACGTGTGAAAATTAAATAGTCTCCTCCCCTTGACGGTGCACTGCCTAAACTCACCATAGTTTACCATAACCTTGTATAATTGATCGACATGCATGGGACCACTTTGGATTTCGTCGCCGTCATCAATATATCATCACTGTTCGAAATTGCTTCGATCTTGTTTGTTCTGTTCATAGGAATACCACTTTTACACGTAATCTTGAACCCCTCTTTATTTTTCCCCCATGTGATGGGATAACACGTTAATCAATTGCCCACGTCTGCTCCTTCATGAAAAACGTAACAAGCATTATTAGGAGAGTGATTTTGTATTGTGTCGTCATACATAAATACAAATTGAAGCTGTCTACCTCTGGGCGTATGTTAACCTGCAACAATCAACAATCACCTAACTAGTATATATAATTATATGCGCATCTTCTTGTTATTTAATGCCACATATACAATACTTTATAGCTAGCATGTGCATATCAACCTCCGTTTGATTATATGTTCTCAAGATTAAATTTGTTGACACGTCAACGTGTATGCATTTATTTTTACATCCAAAACGCCGAAAGTCACTCCATCAACATTGTTTTATATGTATGTGCTTCTCCTTGTCTTCAATCTGCAGTAGTGATTCTGGCGTCAAGATGGGTGTGCCCCAAAACCAGTTATTATTACATCAATGACTACTTAATGTTTTTGTTGTTTAAATTTACATCCTGTAATTTTTGTTTGTTTGATTGAAAATCTTTGCCTCCTGACATAGCTGCAGCCTATAAAATATGGTAAAACTGAGGCACAAGGTTGAATTAAGAAGTCTAATTAATGAACACATATAGAATAGACACAGTGCATTAAGCCTTATTAAAAGAAAAGGTTATTATGTGCCATAACATTATATTGAGGAATGAAAGAGAGTCACGGGGAAGGAGGAGCAGGTGCCATTTGTTTGTTGCCGGTCTTGTCATGTACTACTCAAGTAAAGAAACAAGAAAGAAAAGGTCAGGAACAAGAGAGAAAGAGAGAGACAAATATACAAACTATGTCACAATTAACAAGCAAGCACGGGCCATGTGTTGTTTGGGAGTAAAAAAGGGATGTACAGCCAAGGAGAACCAAATCATATGAACAAATCAAAGAATAGATATGAAATAGGAGCCTCCCATTTGCCCATTTTTGATTATTTCTAAAACTACCTCGATTAACCTCATCACAAATAGCTTGGGAGAGTATTGCAATGCCAACTTGCCATAGTGTAATTATGCATAGGAGTGTATTGTATGTGAACGCATTTGACTTGGCTTTGGGGATGGGAAAGTGAAAGCGTGCGATGACACTCGTACGTCAAACAACATCCACATCCTTCTTTTTTGGTGTAAAAAGCTTAACTGTCAGTTTAAAACACAAGGCTTTGTGAAGTTTCTGACAAATAAATTAAAAGCCAGTAAACTCTCATACTGCTAAATCATGTGTTGGGGGAGCGTCACGCGTCGCTCCTCCCAACGCCATACACCACTGTCCTTGACCCCGCCAATTTGTATATATATAGCAAACATAGTACATGCAGTTCACAATATTTTTGTATCCCAAAGGTTATTATATATATCGAGGACAATGCATGCATGGGTGTGGTTTGAAATTTAAATTAAAGGTGAAAGTAGTGAGTGGAAATGGAAAAGGACTGAACAAGTGATCTGTTCAAAAAGAGAAAGCAGAGATACGGAGCAGTAGATAGTAGGGCCTCCAAGTCATCACTACTGCATTTTTGGCTGGGGGCCATACTTTCTATGCGCATGAGTAATAAGCAGCTAATAATATGAAATAATGGGTTATAATGTAAATCTATTTGGAAAGTAACTATTGAGTGGTATGCTAGTTTTCTTATGAACAATTTTGCCTGAAAAGCAATCAAAATATAGAGATTTTACCGATTGTTATTAAATATGTTGATGATAAACTCCAATTTTTGAACTATCATCACTAATTTTTAAATAATTAAAACATACTTGTGACTTTTCAACATTTTTTAAGTGAAATAGCTCTTCCAAAAACTTTCATAATTGTTGAGTGGATATTTTCGAGGCATGGTCAAGAAGATGTATGGCGCATATTAGAGAAAAGAAGATAACTGGTTTATAAATATCATTTTAACTAATTTGATTATATTAAGGAGAAAAGAAGATAACTGGTTTTTAAAAATCATTTTAACTAATTTTGATTATATTAAGGATGTTAGTTAAGTTAGTTATTATGAAATGAGATTACCAATTTATTTTAACCATATACCTTTATCCTCACTTTCACTCTCTTATTAGTTTACTATTGATATTGATAAGCATTATCAAGTTAATTTTTTTAAAAATGGAAACAATTAAAAAATAGTTATATATTAAAAAACAAATCGAAATTTGAAAATTGAAATTTGAAAAGTAGTTAGTAACCGCGGGGAGTTATTCACAAGTAGTGAATGGAAAACAGATAATGGAGATGTAGTTCTTGGCTGAACAAGGGTTTGGCACCCGCCTTTAATTGCCGAATTGCCACGCCCTGTTTTTGTTGTTTAGCTCCTCTTGTTTATTGCCGCCAAAGTTTTCGGTTTAACAAGTGAAAAGAAACCGCTTATCACGATACTCTACATAGTCTACGATGGTCAAGAGCTCAAGTTTTCCCGCATGTTTAGCTGTCAAGCTAAAGTTACAGTAACTAACCTCATTTTATAGAATGTCATAAATCCATGGCCTTATAATTGAATGTTACAGTAACAAACACTGCAAAGCTAAAACCAAAGTCCTAATCGTGCCTCAAAGGGGCGCCAATTTTTTAAAAAAGAAAAAATATGAATCAAGGAACCGCATCCTATGTATGATGCGCGTTTATTAATGAAGGCATGTGCCTATACAATAATATACTAGTACTAACATCATGAGAGATCTGTCTCGCAGTAATAATGACAAAATAGAGTAAGAGCTGTATGTAAGTATGTAACTCTGTAAAAGAAGATAACCATGGAGAAGGAAATAATAAATAAACTAGGAAACTGTGAATCAAACCCTGCCTGTACGTGTATGGTATGTTGCTGTGGGAAGCACTTCCTTTTACGACGTGTGGAGTAGAGAGACCACATATCCCCGACTCACTCCTACCATTTGCACCAACTTAAATTTATTTCCTATTTATTGTTACCCAAATAAAGACAAGCCACTCCCCATTTTGTTGTTACTTCAATAAAATAATTATTTGTTTATCACCAGTTCAACCCACCCACCCAACCCATCTTGCCTCGATTTTTTAACCCCTGAGCCTTAGATTTGAATCCGGAAGTCTCCTCCTTCCTTCTCTGTATAAGCTGGCAATGAACCTTATTTGTACCCTCCACTTGTCATAACCACTAGAATGCTCTCTTTTGGCTCTTCATTACATTACATACTACACTTTTCTCTTCTCTCACCCACTTTAGCTCACACACTTCAATTCCACTCACCATGGCTCGCCAGTTACATGAGCTACTCAAGGAAGATCAAGAACCATTCTTGTTAAACAAGTACATTTCTGATAGGCGTAGCCAGCTGATCAAAAGATCTTCTTCCACTACTTTTACTCTCAAACTCAACAAACCAAAACCAAATCCAATCAATCATCAAAACTCTACCTTTCCTCCTGAATTTTGCAAAAATGCTTGCTTTTTCTCATTTAGCAACACCCCAGATCTTTTAAACTCGCCACTTTTCGATTTCACGTCTCCTAGCAAAAGCCCTTGTAAGTCCCCTAATGCCTTCTTCCTTCATGTCCCTTCTAGAACAGCCACTCTTCTTCTTGAAGCTGCTCTACGCATTCAGAAACAGTCCTTGCCTTCTAAATCCAAAACCCAAAATAAAACCAACGGGTTTGGTTTATTCAAGTCAATGTTCAAGACACTAACGCCAAGAAACCAAAAGAAGGAAATAGAGGGTGGAGATAGAAACAAGAAACATCAACAACAACAAGTGGCTTCTGCAGATAATAATCAGGTGGGATTTCCATGTTCTTACATTAAGGGACGTCCTAGTAGTGCTGTATGGTCTGAGACCAATGAGGATAAATCTTTGGACATGGAAACATCCACTAGTACTAGCTACTCTGATGAATCCCACGAGGTTGACCATAAACATGTTACAGATTATGTTTGCTGTGATAATGACTTCTGTGAAAGCCCATTTCGCTTTGTACTAAGGAGTAACCCTTCTTCTGGCCACCAGACGCCGGAATTGATGTCACCAAGTCGCCCCAAAGCAGAGGTTTGTGCTTGTGATTTACTAGTATTTCTTAATCTATGGACAAGTGGTTATACGTGTTAATATAATTTAGTGTTATGCGTTATAATTTAGTGTCTTAATAATTTCAACGGGTAATAAAAAGGTTAAAAGTGATTTTTAAGACTTAGCATTATTTTCTTATTCCAGTTATTTTAATGGTGGCAATTATATGTTATAACAAGTAACACACAAGTTTGACTCGGATGAAAAGAACCGAGTTGACCGAGTTATTTTTTCGGTCCTATTTTTTGTCGGCAACGGTATTAGTTGGCTGGAAAGTTTGTGTTGAGTAACATTGATTTAACATGTCATAGTTTGCGTGGAGGATCATGTAAGTGAATTTCATGTGTGCTCCATGCAAATCTTATCTCATCTTTTTAACTTTACACTGGCTTGTTCAGTGAATTAAATGCTTGAAATAGGACAAATAATTATTTTGTTTGTTCTTTTGTTTTTATATTGTTACACACCGACATACAATGTACTAGAAAATAATTTTTCCATGCATGATAAAATTACAAAAATTGTTTTGTTGCTGATGTATGAATAAATAATAAATAAATAAATAAGAACAAAATAGGAGTCAATTTTTGACAAATGCAATTATGAAACGAGTTTGTGTCCAAGTACATTGACATTAGGTTCACCAATGACAAATAATGGTATCTGCCCAATTTGGGATAATATTCTAATAATGGTTGTTATTATGAATTGTAATACAGGATAAAGAAAAGAATGGAGATGAGAATGTTGAGAAATTACAATTAAGGGATGAAGAAGAAGAGAAAGAGCAACTAAGCCCTGTCTCTGTTTTAGACCCACCCTTCGAGAACGATGATGAAGGTCACGAAAACAACTATGAGGATGACCATTTTGATTTGGACTACAGCTATGCCATTCTACAGAGTATGTCATAAAATTTTTAATTATTGTACCAATGAGTACTTGTTGTGCGGTCCTTTTCCCCCAATAAAATGTCATACACTTATTTTCAGACTTTATGATACAACACACGATAGGTAGTCCCATTCTGATATGATTGTCATGACATTAATGTTTGAGAGATTAATTAAATTTGAACATGACCCCACCCCTTATAATAAAGGATTTCTGTCTTGATTTGGATACTTCCATTCAATGCGTTGGGTAGAATTTCAACAATCAATACGTATGGGTAAATAATCATTTTCACTATTGGAGTATTTTTTTTTACGTATTTTACTATATTGTTAGTGGTGAAACCCGTAAGAGCTATTGCTGGACTAATGTGTTGCATAATAATACTTGAAATATAATAGGTATCACAAGCTCAATTTAGGCTTCATAAATTTTCTACCAATGTTGATGCTAAACCTTTAATCAGTTTGTATATGAAGAGTACATGATTTGGTACAGATAAGGTGGAATAGATTCTGAACAGACATATGTACGTATATAGACAAGTACTCGCATTGGATTTATGACTGGCTATCTCCAGATCTGAACCTCTAACACATGCTAATTATAGCTCCAATTCAATTGCAGAAATGATTGTTTGTTATATGATGATGTGAAAATTAGAAAGTCTTGTTAATTACTAGTACAACTAAACTAATATCAAGAGGTCTTTATTATTTCTAATCTCTTTTTCGCTTATGATTTGGCAGGAACAAAGCATCAACTATTGCACAAGCTTCGTAGTTTTGAGAAACTCGCAGGATTGGATCCAATTGAACTTGAGAAAAGAATGTTAGAAGAAGACTTAGATAATGAGACATCAGATGAAGAGAGTGACTTTGACAAGTTAGTCTTAGAAGTCATCTACCAATCTAGCACCTATGAGAGACAGGATATCCAAGAAGATGATAAGAAACTGATTTCAGATCTCATCATGGAGGAGGGAAGAGTACTGAATTCCTTGGAGGAAAAGGAAATAGTGTTAAGAAGGGTCTGTGAGAAGCTGGAATCGTGGAGAGAAATGGAACCTACAACAATTGAAATGATGGCACTACAAGAGTTCTGTATTGAGGATGAAATATGGAAGAAAAGTGAAGTGCACAAGGAGGAGGTGGTAGGGGAGCTTGAAGTTGCTATATTTGGCCTTCTAGTGGAGGAATTTTCGAAGGAGCTAGTATGTTAAAATGTGTGGATTTGGAAGCATGGGGAGAGTTAAATATATGAGGTATTTACTTCATTCTTTTTGGTAGAAGAGTAGAATAGAATGTGACTGACAGTATAATGTAATAAAGTAGGCTAGTTAGAAACATGGCCCAACAAGTTACAGTGGGTTGCAGATTAGTATGTACATGGCTCGTGTATGTAGCTGCCAGAGAATGCTGTAAGTCGTCCAACTGAGTTGAATACTCCGTATGATTTAGTATTGCAATCAGTGTTCAGTGTTCTTATTTATAAGCGAACGCCCCCTTTTTTGTTTATCAAAGAAAAATCCCATTTCACATATTAAAAACGTCCACGAAGGGAAAAAAACTAAAGAAAACAAGACCTCTTTGTTGAATCCCTTCTTTGTTTTTACACTTAAGTATAGACTCTCTCGGGATATTGTCAACACAAGAGATAAGAGTCCCTTCTAAACGGTGTTTTTTCACACAGCCGCAAAGATCGAACATAAGATATTATGGTTATAAGGCGAGTTTATTCCACTTTTTGTTTTTGGCCGAAGAGTTTATTCCACTTGAACCAATATTTTGTTGGACAAGCATATTTTAGCACAGTGAATTTTAGGTATAGATTCAGATTTGATTTGAAAAGGTTATATCTTTGACCGGTTTCTCACGTGTGATGCTAATGTTGGACAAGACAATACATTATACCTTCATGTGTGAATTTAGATACTATGCTTGAGAATGCCCACCTAAATGCAGCAACTAGAAATTAAACATTTTCCTTATTCTAGAAATTAAACATTTTCCTTATGGTGAAAATGTGTGGTTATTTCTTATCACTGAAATCACACATGATCATTAGTTATGTGGGTTGGGTTAATCTCTTTTCCCTTTTCTCCTTTCCTCGCAAAATCTTTCACCCGCCATTGGATTTAAAAAATGAACATCTTAGATTTGTAATTTTGTAAAATTTATCACCATAAGGCATAAGCATTAACAAATATATTTAAACTCTTGAGATCATACAAATATAGCTCGTACTTTTCATTAAGATAAAAATAAATGAATTTTAAATTATAGATAGTTGCAAAAACACTTATGAAAGATTAAATTTGAAACTTCAATTTCTTGATTAAAGATAAAAAATATTTTGAGAAGAAAATAGAGAAAAGGAAAGGAGAGTATCATCTTCTTCTGTAGATAAGAACACATTTTGATTCTTGAATGTTTGTGATGACATTAGGCCAGCTTTATTTGGGCCTACTTCACCTAATTCCCCACTATCTCTGATTATGCGATACAATAATTTCGGCTTGACTTCCATGAGAACATGAGCCCAATAAACAGATCTGCTATGAGCACCATCAGTATTTTAGTTTCGCTTTTCCTTTTCTTTTCATTTTTTTGGATGAATACTTTTCTAATTTTCTTGCTCTCTCTAGACCCACTCTCATAAAAAGTCCATTTCACTACTTCCCAAATAATTTGAAAAAAGGAATTATGCGTTTATAGAAATTTGAACAAATAATCCCTAACTTCAATCTAAAATTTCATTTTACAGGTATTTCTTAATCCCTTGTTATATTATAGAAATGTTTTGATGCAGATGAAATCCAATTCACCTTATTTTATCCTCACAAACAAAGTTCAGTTCGAGCAGAATTTTTTTAGTTTGGTCTAAATCAGCGACTAACAACCTTGTTGGTTTTCTGACGTGGCCAACACCAAACTCGTTGAATTTTGAAAAAAGGAAAATGTAAAAGAGTCGAGACTCCACAGAACGCACAACCGACCAGTGAGTGGGTCCCGCCAAGGTGTCGCCGTTGTATTGACACGGCGCACGGGTGTCTCGAGTTTTTTAAGTCCCATCACTGTTGACCAAGAAAAGTCCCGTCACTCATGCTATATTGCTTACTTTCTTACCACCTACGGCCCTATTTTATTATTATTCCTTCCTGTCTTAATATAAATATAGGATCATATTACGCTATCAAATAACACAATATATGTTACTCCCTCCGTTCCTAAATATAAGACTTAGATAACTTTTTTTTTTTGAAAGATTAAAGTTGCGAATAGGTTATAAATCATGATATATTTGATATCTTTTTAGATTATTCATTAGCTTAAAGGTAAAATAAACTAGTTTAAGAGAAAAAATTAGGTAAATCAATTTATAATTAACTTATATTTTACTTTTTTTAGGATTTTTTCAAAAAGTCATCTAGGTCCTATATTTAGGAACGGAGGGAGTATATTATTGTAATTAAATTATAAATTAGTTTTTAAATAGAATAATTTGTTATGTAAAAAAGATAACTACAGAATTTATAGTACTATAATTAATTTTAAATTTTAATTTCTCTAAGAAAATCAAATATCTTATAATTAAGGAGATAGATATTCATTATAAAAAAAGACATGGAGAAGTATTTATTAATAAATTGTCTTAGTTGCCACGCAGCAACATTTTCCAACCATATGAAAGATATTAATCAGATTAAAAAAAATCTGTGGAGAAAAGGGGTTATGCACGTTCAGATATAAGATCCCTTTCCTATTTGTATCATATGACAAAATGATATAAACATTAGTTCCCGGTGAAAAATGAAAATAAACAACATAAAGATCCTTCGAATACCATCCAAATATCTAAGGTAAACTGGAGAACCTACTTTGTTTTAGCATTTCCGAATACAAAGTTTGACCATTTAATTTTCCCTTTTTTGTTAATCATGGCTCGGTAATCCGGCACTATTGACACCTAATCTGGACTCAAGGGTAGAAGTGTTGTCCATATAGACAATGTTGTTCTCTCTCTCAATAAAAGCACTTCTCGGGATTCGAACATGTGTTCTCATTCTTACGGGTTGTAGCCCACTTACCAACTCAATTAACTACTCATTAGTCATTTTCCGTTAGCAAAGGGAAACTGGAGAGCCTATTTTGTGTTTTGGTTTCCACCGCTTTCATGTTGACATATATTGGAAGGAATTGGTTCTAATGACAATGTGTAGAACAAATTTAAATTAATTAAACTTCATGTGTTAATATTAAGGCTCTCAATTGGTCAAAAAAAATATTAAGACTCTCACACAAAACAAATGCTTAAAAATGCCAACTATTTATTTCAGGTTTTGACTTCATTGTTGGAAATTGAGATCATTTGACATATTTTAGATTTTTATTTGAAATTCTGCATTTGGTCTATTATATAGGCTAATATTTAATTTAAAAAAACGGGCATTTCCAGCGCATACGTTCCGGCGTTTTTACACAAATCAAAACGCCGGAAACAATTTGTGTCCACAATATTTATAGCCTGATTCTATACGCTATTGAAGATACAACAATGAAATTTTTTTCTTTGCTTAAAGAGTATGAATACATGCCCTACCTAACTATATGTATGGTATAATATAATATATATGATGAATTTTATTTGGTTAATGCTTCTCTTTAATAAATTGACATTATTGAAATCGCACAAATAACACTTCTTTTTTGTTTTTTCATCTCAGACATGACTAGAGCGTCGAAAGTGGAAAGATAATGAATAAAGGAGGAGGCATCACGTCTGAAAAGGAAGTTGTTTATATTTTCCTTGTTGGGCACGTGACATTGAGAACAAAGGCATAGTTACACGTGGAACATAAAAAATTACGCTCAGCTGCGAATAACGCACGTAGACCGCATTTTCCAGGTGCCCAAAAAACCAAAAAGGAAAATCTCACTTGTTATAGAACATGTGCCCCACCACTCTACACCATAAAAAACATCATAAAACCCAACCTTTAATTTGATTCAACAACTGTGTGTCTGTGTCACAAAAATAAAGAGATCCAGAAATGATGAACCAGAAAAGAAAAGCGGGAAGGAAGAAGTTCCAAGAGACTCGTCATCCAACGTATAAAGGCGTAAGACAAAGAAACGGGAAATGGGTTTGCGAGATTCGTCAGCCTAATAACAACAAATCACGCTTGTGGCTTGGAACATTTGCTAGCCCTGACATGGCAGCCATGGCTCATGATGTAGCCGCTCTTGCTTTTAAGGGTGATTCTGCTTCCTTAAATTTCCCTCACTCTGCTTCCTCCTTACCTCGCCTTAATCATCGTACCTCCTCCCTTAGATCCATACAGTTCGCCGCCATGGAAGCCGCCGAGAAGCTTCTTGTCCACGGTGGCGTAGCAAAGAGCATCTCGCCAGTAGAGTTAAGTGATGACGTGGAAGGTTGTGAGATTGAGTTGGAAGAAAAGTTAGGGGAGGAGGAGAAGGTGGCGATCGGGAGGAGTACTAGTGAATATTGGGATGAAGAAGAGGTGTTTAACATGCCTCTTCTTATGGACAGTATGGCTGAAGCCTTGATGGTCACTCCACCTTCCTTACATAGAGGCTTCAGTTGGGACGACGACATGGAAACTCCTTCGGACCTCAATCTCTGGGTTGATTGACCACTTCTATACCCAAATTAAAAGTTTTGAGCTCATTTATATAAGTTTTACTACATGCACATATGCATGCATACACGTCCTCAACCTCTCGTTTTCTCACTTTTAATTTTATGATGTATCACCACCATGGAGAGCATTGTACGAGTAACTGGGCGTTTTATTTATTATCGCCCTTGCGCGGTTTCAGAATTATTCAAAACAATTTTTTGGACTCGGCGTGTGGTATCTGCTGCTAGGGTTTTGATCTCTTTTTTTCTCTTTGTAATAGACCTTTTGTTTCTTATGAGGTGAAACTCTATATCGTGTGATGATACCCTTGCCATTTGAATAGAGACATATGTGATAAGCGACAACTATCTTCGACTGCCAAGAGCTAATTACTACTCATCTCATTGTATTCATGAGAAGGAAATAAATTTTTTATTTAGACTTATTTACAGTTTTGTCGGAATTTAATTTATCATATGAAAGTATTTTTTTATCTTCCATCCATTTATTATGTGTGAATCTTACTCCCTCCGGTCCCTAATGTAAGAGCTAGCCGTCAAAAAAACGCTTCTTAAGAAAACATGTGAATGTTAGTTGAGTGTCTGGAGTTAATGCTTCTTTTCCAAAAATGCCCATATTTATTATGGTACTTTTAAGAGAGAAAAATGCATAAACATTAATAAATATGAAAGAGAGTTATGGGTAAAGTAGGAAAAAATGCATTAAATGAGGAGAGAATATGGGGTGAGCTCTTACATTAGGGACCAAAACCATTCAAATTTTGGGCTCTTACATTAGGGACCGGAGGGAGTATTATTATGTAGTGTAGATGTTAAATGAGAGGACACTTGGAAAGTTATGAAGTTTTAATGCATAGTTAATAAGATTCAATTTTTTTCTTTATTTGTATGAAATTTGTTGCAAGTGACCTGGGTTAATTAAGTGAGCATCTTAAGATATAAAAATCCACTTCAAATAGAATTTTAGCCATAATTATTTAAGATTTAATTTTTAAACCGAAAATGATAATAAATAAAAATATCTTTTTGAAAAAATTAACAGTTAAAAGTTTACTTTTATTTAAGATTATGTATGTATGTGCACATTAAAATTAGGAAAAAACTTACCTCAAGTACTTGACCTAAATTACATCCATTAAGCCAATAAGAATTTGACACATGTTCAACTAACCCACACCACTTCTCCTCCTTTTCTCTCTCCTCCATGTGTCAGTTGTGTAGGGGTTAGTTGGACATTTGTCAAATTCTTATTGGGTAATGGATGTAATTTAGGTCAAGTACTAAGTTTTTTCCTTAAAATTATATGTTTTGAAAACTAAAAGTAATAAAAATTTCATCTGAACAATATAAATTTAATGCGGGCGATCTACCGCGTAAATAATCTCTTGGCGCTCTATGATGAGCACTATAACTGATTTTTCTATTAGCATACAAAATTTTGTATTCATTTTTTTTGGCAAAAACGTGAGACATAAAATTAGTTTTAATTTGAATATACACACACACACACACACACACACTACATATTTTAAACCAGACTAAGGCGTGTGGCATTAATTTGTAAAAAAAAAAAAAAGCGTTTTATAACAAACCTTGTTTTTCATATCCTTAATACTTAACTTAACACTTATTTTTATTTTCATTGGATTAAAGTATTTAAAGCTAAGATTCCAAATTTCCTACATTACTTTTTTTTCGACCAACTCCTACATTACTTTTCTTTTTTGATTACAACCTAGCTACATTACTTTTCTATTCTAAAAAGTATAAGCATTGTCGGCAGCAATAGTCCAGTTTGTTTTCCTTTTACAGGCCACTTCGGGCAACGCCAGTACGCTACGTCTTGTGTCCCTGAATAAATTTGGGCTTTATGTTGTAAGTATATAGTGGGCTTAAATTTTAATAGCCCATAACATACCTAACCAGTTTCGTAGGCTTCTTCATTCCTCTTTTTGTTTTTTCTAAAAAACACCTGAACAATGAAATTTCTTAGGAATGGGATTGAGCGGAACATAACATGAGAGACTCAATAAATTGAAGTTAAAACAAAAATGTTATTTTGCATGTCTTAAAAATCTATGTTCTGATTTAATGCTTTAGCCTATACTCCCTCCGGTCCTTATTATAAGTTACCTACTACCCATCTACCCATTTCTCACATACCAAGAAATAGTAGTTGGGGTATTCAAATTTTTGTTAAATTTACTACTTTTTTTCAACTTCGCCTTTCATTAAATGATGTGTTTGACATTTTCAATATTGAATATCTATTAATAACATGGGCAAAATGGAAAAAACATTTAATGCGGTAATTGGTGACTTATATTAAAGACAAAAAATTGTAAGTAGTTGGTGAGTTATAATAAGGTCGGCCACTTATTATATACTCATAGTGCTAAAGGTCTTAGAGATACTGTCATATTAAATTACATTTCTTTTGGAGTTATTATCAATAAAGCTTATAGAGTAGTCTGGCCAAAAAAAAATAAAGCTTATAGAGTAGTCAATAATAATGATCCATTCAACAGCATTTGCAACTCACATTTAATTTAGCAGCATCACACACGTTTCTAGGGATTTTAAATCAAAATGTGTGTGTAATTTCTGCTTTTGATCTTATATATAAATATAAATGAATTAATTACATGCCGGATTATAATAATAATAAGTTTATGGTCATTTGTATTTATTACTACTTTTTTTTAAAAAAATAGATATGATGTCTTGAATCCAAGTGTGTATTTATATCTCCAATTTCATCTGTTTAAATTTTATAATAATTATTGTTTAAAACAAATTGTGTATTTATATAAAGAAATGCCTAACAGATTAAAGTTGAAAGAAAAGCAGGAATATATATCAATCCATATGGGGGATGATAAAGATATTTACTAGAACTCTGGAACGTCTCATTTTTTTTGTTTTAGCCGATGCTGCCTCCTCCTCTATTCAATTAATTTCTCTAAATTTTCAAGAAGAGAACTTTAGAAGTAAGAAAATGGGTAATTAGGAGAACAAAAAGGGAACTAATTATGTGATGTGCTTGGGTGGTTGGGTGGAATATTGATTAGCTGGGCTAAGCTATAATAATTAAAGATTTAAGATAAGGATGGTATTCGATAGAGACCACTACATCAGTTTACTTGATGTGGGACATTGATGCCTTAATGGGATCTCGAGTACCATGCATTATTATATCCTGATTCAGCTCCCTCCTTAGACATACTTTTGTATGATTATTTCAACTAATCAAAATGCATACAACTTCTCAATTAAAACATATTGTTTGGTTCTTCAAATAGTTCTCTCTCTAATTCCCTAATTGTCAGCTGAGTCTATTTTACCTTAACCATAGGTCTTGAATTCGAGACACAATTGAAATAAGCAATATAGAGGTGAGAGACATCAACATTAATAATCTCTGTCATGACTTGAATCCAAATTAATTTGGCCCCAATTAATTCCTCACAAATAGGTGTTTGACCCATGATACCAAATACATACACAAAAAGGTTCTCCCCTTGTTTTTTATATATATATGAGCCAACTATATATATAAGTCAGGCAACCTGGACAAGCAACATATTTCAAGTTAGCCAATATTAAATCTCCTTGGGTGACATGGATCAATAAACATTATGTCATTATTTATGGGTAATGACCCTTCAAGTAGTCGTTTGCACAATCCTACTTCCCGTCACTATAAATGATTTAGAACAGGTATACTAGTATACAATTGCGAGCATATATAAATCAAGCAATTTAGTGCACAAAAACCACACCCGCACACTACAGTATGTATAGCTTTTTTGTTGGGTGTGAGTGTGTGTGTGTGTATAAAGCATCTCTGGAATGCCGATTTGAAAGGACAATGATTATATTTATCTCCATCGCGAATGACTGAGATATTGTCTCCTCTACTAATTCTAATTAGTGCGCCGTCTATTTATTTACCAATTCACGAGCATATCACTGTGGACTTATTGTGTAATCAACTATTAACTATTATAAGAAGTTGTTTCGCACTTCAGCTTGTCAACAGCGTTAGTTGGTTTTACTGTTGTGTCTGGTCCGAAAATGTGTTCAGAAAAAAGAAGTTGTTCATTATTATTAAGAAGCTGCCTCTCAAATCACTTATTCACGATTACATTAGTTTTTTCAAGGAAAATTAATTAGAAATCTCATAAAAAAAAACTAATATGAGGTTCTACAAATTTATAAATAACAACTTCTGTTCTAACAATAATAATTTTGATATAGTAATTACAACTAGTAGGACCTCACTCAATTATATTTTTCCATATGAGCTCTAATTAAATCTTCTTTTTTATCTCAGAAATTAGAGTGCAATACGTTAACTTTGGCGCAGTTCATGAACGTATATAACTCACACTGTATATAAAGGAAAACGCACGTCATTTATATTTGCTCATATATAAAAATAACAAATTACCAAATCATGATCAAAATATTGGTTTTAGACAATTAATAGACAAAGATGTATTTTCAAAATGCAACGTGATTTATAAAGATGGTGATGCATGGGATAGAACAATAAAACAGAACATTTGAAAGAATTTTTTTTCTAACTTTAGGTGAGGAATTGTATACAAACCGTTTAACGCAGAGGATCTTTCCATGAACGTAAATAATCAGGGATACTGGTATGCTTGAATATATACATTAAAACTTGATGAAATAGGGTTTGGGTGTGTTAATAAATGTAACCCTGGAACCTAGGGTTGTGGAAATTCAAAGAAGATAACGCCAACCTTCAAATATGCCACGTCAGGAGAGATTAATAAACATGTGCACCCAAACGCTTAATTTCATGCACCCTTATCACAGCATCTGCGCATGCATAAGATAAACAAGTAGAGCTAGCTAAGCTAAGCTAGAAGCATATATATTTATATAATGGAACGGGATCCATCAAACCTCATAATAATAGACACACATGTGTATTGATATAGTCGGCCGGAACCCACAAACATACGATGATACTCACCACTACTACATTTCGTCATATCAAAGCAAAGCAAACTCTGATGTGAGAGTTCTCCCATATAACTTATAACAGCCTACCTTCTTCTGCTGCTTCTTTTCATTGTTCCTTTATTAACAAGCATTAATTTTATATGTCACATGCAGCACATACTATAAAAGGAGGGTAGTTTATGTAACGGGATGGAGACATTAATTATGGAAATTTCCAAAGGCTTTGGTAATCATCACCATCGCCAACAACATTTCCTCCTGCAGCATCATTAGCACAGTCATTGTTGTCGCTAAAATCCACAGGAGGAGGGGCAAGCATCATTCCTTCAGCCATATTGACAAGAACATTAGGTAAATCAAATATCAAATCCTCGTCCACAAAATCACCCCCACCACATTGTTGTCCCTCGGAAACACCACCAACACTACTATTAGCATTACTATCAACATTACCATCATTATTACTATTAACATTGCCTTGTTCATTGTGACCAGACAAGGCATCCTTAGCTGCCCCAGCTGCGGCAGCTGCGCTGGCAGCGGCAATCTGAATATCACGGGCAGAGGTAGAGGCCGGAACGGGCAGCGAAGAAGCCGAATCAGGGAAGTTAAGGTCAGCTTCGTTGCCCTTGAGGGCAAGGGCAGCCACGTCATAGGCAGTGGCAGCCATTTCAGGGGTAGGGAATGTGCCTAACCATATCCTATTGGGCTTCTTGGGCTCACGAATCTCACAAACCCATTTCCCACTACTCCTACGCCTCACACCCCGGTACACCGGGTGGCGCCCGGTCGCCACCACACCGCCGCCACTAGATCCTCCAGTAGGAGAGGCGGTGGAACTAGAGTCATTGTTGTTGGATTGCATGGCTTTTGGCAATATGATGAGAATGATATTATTGTTGGGATATTTCCATGGCAGTTGGAAGTTACGTTGAGAAAGGCCATCATTTATGGGGGCTTGGATTGGAGGAAAAATCTGAGTGAAAAGGAATAGAGCTTGAAGATGAAAGTGCAAACCAGTTGTTAATGAACTGCGGCGTACGTGTGGAGGGTTGGGGTGGGTGTAAGCCAGCTTTGGTGTTGCATATCTTGGTTGGAGGCCGTATTGAGCAGCAACTTATAACACAAACAAGTTACGGTATTATATGTGCCTATGTGGTATTGCAACCTTGATAGTATTACATCAATTACTCCACTATTTTCTTTCTTTCTGACATAGATAGATTTGACGTGTTGGATAAAGATTTCAGTTTTATCTCAATAGTGATGATCACTGTACTAAAACCACACTGACGTGGGTCATGTTTATGTTGGGATTCAACTAAAGTGTCAAAGATTTTCTTTTTTGGTTATGTGTTTTCCCTGAAACACTGAGGTAACAAGTTAGTGTTCGAGTTGGGCTGCTGACTTGCTGCCTCCTACATCAAAACGAGAAACCGAAATTGATGAGACATCATCAAAGACATGATTACCTCGTCATCGCTATTAATTATATTACAAAGCAGTTTATTTGAAAACAATGCTCTTGGGAATTTCGTGATGGCTAATTCACTGTGTTTCTGCGTAACTAACTGTGGCCCGTCACATGAACTATTGGGAAAGCAAAACTAGATTCCTCGTACGGAAATAATATGGAAAAAAGAGTCAAATTGGTTAGAAATCAAAACAAGACAACACAGGAGCCATCAAATGCCATAAGAATGATATTTGTAAGTTAAGTATTCAGTCAAGAATACATGGTGCAAGCAGAGGTCACACAAGAGATTAGAAATATTTATGAGTTCAAATTTCTCGTATCAAATCATATTTATTTGAGCCTATAATGCAAAGCCTATTTGTAGGCAACAACAACCGAATGCTCTAGAATGAAGAATACCCTGACAGAATCAATGACACGTTAATGATGATTGACATTTTAATTTGCACCATGCCCTTCTAAAGATAATGACTTATTATTGAAGAAAAAAGCCAATTTTTTAAAAGAGAAAAATGACAAGGTATTGTATAACATTCAATAGCCTAATGGTCTTATTTCAAGGAACTAAATAAACTTTTCAAAACTATCCCATCGGATTTGTTGCATGTAGAGCTTTGTAGTTTCTTCGTAAACCTTCTTGGATATCCTAAAGGAGTATTCATTTTATTATTTTCGCCTAGAACAATGTTTAGCCCTTTAAAACAACCATTTGGGCTTGAATGTGGTTCATTCACATAAATTTTGAAACTCCCTTGACCCATTACATAATGTATTCGGGCGCCTATTTAGCCTTTTAAAGCTCTATTATACTCCTCCATGCTCATATAAGTGTACTGGACATGACATAGTTGATTGGAGATACCCTTTCATGTTCGCATCATGTTCATTGTTTTACTATCAACCAAATTAAACAACATTTCATGTCATTTTCCATGCATATGTAAGCGCTAGATAAAATCCTGGGGCACATTTTATGGTTGTTTGAGCTTTTGATGATGAAACCTTATCCATAAGAATGCTGAAGTTGGATTGGGTTCTTTTGCACGAAGTTGAAGTAGTTTGGTTTGAACCATCGGAGTAGTTTTTTCGAGCTCGTCGTGAGAATCGTTTTATTCAAAGAAAAAAAACAAAATACTTCTTCGACACGATCTGCTTTTTTTTGGGTCTGAATATAATATTTGAAAAAAGTATAAGCTTAAGCTAGACAAATTAATTATTTCAAGTAATTAATTTCAAATTTGAAATATTTAAATCTAAGACGACTCCTCGTTCTTTCCATTTTTATATATCAGCTTGAGTAATTTTAAATTTACAAGTCAACAAAAATCCTAATAAAAGTTATATATGTAGGTTTATAAAAAGATGAAAATATAATTAAATACTGCTATAGTGGAATTTTTAAACTTGTTACTTTGATGGAAATTAAAATTACCATAACAGTGGCCAAAAGTGGCAGAGAGTTTGAGAATATGCAATTGTGTATGTACTAGCTCAGCGGAGTGTATTACCTTTCGTCAAGTTTTGTCTAGATGTGTTAAAAATTGCACATGACTCTTAAATAAGAGACTTATTTTCAAAGAGGTTCCAAAGAATTATTATCACTTATTAATGAATGTTATTGCATTTGTTAATAGTAGTCATTAACAATTTCTTAAGATTTTTTTAAAATTAATTCTCTTCGTGTGAAAGCTAACTACAATCACCCCTTACCAATTTGACACACTCTCGCGTTACTGTCAGAGCATGTCAAATCGATCACTAGGAGAGATAGAATCTTGTCTCGTCTAGGCCAGAGGGAGACTCTTGTAATGATCAAAGATGGAATTTTGGGTTTCATTTGTTGATTTTCTTCATGCTTGTTTTCCCATTGAATCATCGAACAACCGTTACTGTCGGCACTCACCAGTCACCACTACGCGCTAGCTAGCTCATGCTTGCACTGCCTTACCATCATTTCCCCTTTTTCGTATCCAATAATATTGTAAGATAATTAACGTGTGGGGAATAAATAACAGCGAATATACATCACTCACAAACGATGTAAGCTGAGGAACTAATCAATTAATAGCGTATAATTATGCCAAATTCATGGGAATTAATAAAATTCGAAACTTAATAATATGAGAGACTAGATGTTTGACGGCACAACACATTAGAAACCCTTGGTTTAGCATTACTAATAAGCTCAATAATTCTATACATTTCATCACATTTTCCCTCTCTGTTTGTGCACACATTATGGGGGTACATTTGTGCAAAACTTTCAGAAAAATGTAAAAATAAAATATTTACACTTTTTTGAAAGTTGGGACATAATTCTTATGTATTTAAGTAATTTTGTGAACTTATCAACCCTCTTTCTCTTATATATAGGAGGTGGTGGCCCATTGTAAAGTTGAAAGATACAAGAAAAGAGGGTGGTTCTTTTCACTATATTTTTTCGGTTTTGTAAACTGAAAATACCAATTATATGTTTTTTTCAGTTTCTCTGAATAACCCAAAATACTGGTTTTAAAACTGAAAAAAAAAAACTATTTTAATTGTTTATTTTTTTTATATTTTTTAAATATATCCATGCATTAACAATTGAAAATTTGTTATAAAAAAAAAGAAACTGAAAAAACTATTTTCTCCATTTTGTTGTAATCAATTTATTTCTTAAAATAAATTATAAACTAATTCAAAAATTGTGGATTTAACCATCATTCCACTAATTGCTCAACCACCCATTATCTCTCCTCTTGATCTCTCTCCTTTAACTACCAAACTCAAAACTCACTTTAAAATGGGAGAGACTCAATTCCTGTTACACACACACATAACATACGACATAACAAGAGAGGGGCATCATCACTCATAAAAACACAGGGACACCAGATTCTATGTTCCCTCTTGTAATTCTCCCAAATACTTAATTAATAAAATACCGAAAGCAGGTTCAATTATTCTTTTGTTCTTTTATTTATATATGCCTTATATATTTTTGGTATCACACTTTTTTTGTTCTAAGTTTTCCCTTCCTCCAATTCTTTTTTCAATCATCGAATGTAGATAGGTACTGCACCTTTGAATCTCTTCGCTTCCCCTAATCATTTATCACACATACCTTTTAAGGGAAATATTTAATTACTTATATCAGTGCTTTTCACAAAGGACCAGCGAAGGGTTAATTCATAGAGAAGTGAATTAGCCAAAAGTAATGTTTTGATTGTGTTGTGCTCTTCTTCTGATAAAAAAAATTGTTGTGCTCCATAAAATTCAATTTGACTATGCATTGATTGAGGCATACGTACGAGTAAATTAATTCATTGAGTGATGCATGAGTTGGTGAATAGATGTTTTTCCTGTCAACAATACAGTTTCATTCGGTGGAGCATGATGATAAGGATGATCATAGAGGCATGCTATCTAGATGAAAAAGTACTCATCCAACCGCGGACGATTAGTGATTAACTATAACTATACTCAATGATTACGAGAAATGAGCGTCTCTTCTCTCCTATCTCAAAACTTCTAACTGATTTATATTTAAATGATTTTATACAGATAATAGTACCGAAATAAAAAAAAGAATAAAGCCTAATTACCGAAATAAAAGGGCCAACTAACTGATCATGCAGAAAAAAAGGTAAAAAAGTTGGAAATGCCGAAATAAAAGGCATGTTTTATTTTCAGAATAAAAAATTCTTTGCGGTTCTAATTAACTGCAAAAATGAAAATAGTTTTTTTTCAATTTCTGGGGAAAGTGTTTTTTCAGTTTTGTGAGGCATATTTGTAGTTTTTAAAATTGAAAAGAAGTGAGTTTTTCCACCAAGTTTATTTTCAGTCCCCATAACTGAAAATAAATGTTTTTTTGCTGTCAAAACTGAAAATAAGTGCCGCTTTTAACTGAAAATAACCACCCTATTTTCTTGTAGTGGATATCCCCAGGGTAGCGAAGTAGATCAGAAGCAAAAAGGACTTAGAATTCAATCAAGCAACAAAAAGATCAAGAGCAACATGAAAGCGTAAGTTCAACGTGGCCTCACACAGTAAATCACGGCGGATGAAACACATTTTCAGTATTGGCGTATATATATCTATCACATATTTTACTATAGTTTGTTAGTAGTGAAACTTAGTACTTGGTCTTACACTGAGTTTAATTAGGTTGCTAGTAAAGAGGATATCAAAGTAGTTTATGAGGTAAAATGGGGAGAATTAATTAACTCTAGGCTTTTATTGTCTTAAGCAAATTAATTTTCAACCATTTCCCCCTTAATTTTCAGGTGCAGCTTAGTTTTTGTTTTTCAGTCGATTTCTGCAACCTCTTCACTTATTTTAAATTAAGAATTTCATTGTGTTTATTGATTCATTTAATTGATAATCCTTGCTGAACAACCCTTTTAAACTATATTATATTTTGACGACACATATATTTATAAATAATCAGATAGGACCCAAAAATAGCTGATAAGTCAATAACTCAAGGGCATGATATTTATTAAAGATGTAATTTTGGAATGATAATGAAATAATATTGTACAGATCAGACTTGTAAATCAGAGGGGATTTGGAAGTGGAATGTGGTGCGACAAAGTAATGGGAATGAGTTGAAGTGGTGTGGTCGACTAAAGTGATGCACGGAATGTGTTCAAAAAATCGTAAGAAATACTATGAAGAGAGACAGGAGAACCCCACCATAGTATATCTTCCTTGACACTAGCAGAGTGAGAGAGATGTGTAGTGGGCACTGGGCAGATAGTAGGGGAAGGTACGGCTTTGAAATTTGGAGGAACAAAACTCAAGTTTAATTAACCTAATCGCAACTTGCACGTCCAATTTAATTTAGGGATAATGCTGCATTAATTAATCTGGGTTATTGTTGCAAATGATCTGTCTCACATTTGTGTGCATAAGTGTACAGTTTACAACTATGCCAACAGGGCTATTTTAATGATTTTTAGTAGTGTAAAGGGAATAAATGGACTTCTGATAAAAAAAGGGAATAAATGGACTTAATAGCTAAAGGAACGCAGTAATTTATAATTATACGATCAGGGTTATGCCGCTATATACCGCGTATGCGTCATCATATCATATCTTGTTTTTTTTGGGACTGAATCACATCATAACTTGTTAATTACTGTGTTTCCCTCCGCGATTAATTTTGTCGACCAACTACCACTTAGGCACTTACCTTATTACCTTCCTGACCTTTTGCTTTACTTTTCCCTCTACTCCTTATTAATTTTTTCGATTAAATTTAAACTTAAACCACGCGCTCACTATTCTTTTTAGCGTAGGATTTGCCTCCGTTTTACCCCACCTTCACCATGCATATTATATGCTCTCTCAAGTTTAATTTACTCCTTAATTATGGTAAATATACTCCCCAGTCCCCACCATTCCAATCATATTTGAATCTGAGATTTAACTTTGTTTAGATCTATCTTATCCTTTTTACATTTTGCTAAAAATAAAGTTTTATTTTAATTACATGTAATCTTTAAATAAGCTTAAATTGGGCCTATTTTTTTCAAATAACATAAATGATTTTATTAAATTAGAAAATTAGAATATAAAATAAGGGTCTTATCTCTCAAGACCCTTATATAATCTTTAAAGCATATTCACTCTTATCTCTCAAGACTGAATCAGTCAGCTGCTATTAAGGGTCGGATTACAGGGGTATTCAACCAAAAAAATAATGATGGTAAAGTTGGAAAATAAATTATTTTTCTGACATAATTAATGTTTTTAACTAAATTAAGTAGTTTTCAATAAAACAAAACAATTATTCGGGAACATAATCATATACACTAAATGACGAACGCTTCACTAAATTAAACGGGAATTCGAAACCTAGTGTATTTGTATGGGCAGATAGAAGACTACTGCGAGTAACAATTTTTTTGTTTTTGCTGAACTCAACTCCAATTAGATGGCCTCAGCCCTCCCGTTGTTTCATTATAAGTAAAAGGCCCAGCAGTTAACTTTTTGGGCCAACAAAAGCCCAATACTTAATTCATGTTTCAACTTTCAACCATGTTAATGATAAACTGGGAAGAACAGCTGGAAGACCCTCCTGTCCTCCATGTGCGGGGACCTATACTCTAGCCACTTCACCGCGAAAGTGACCTTCAAATTAAGATTGGGAAAGATCAACGAAAAGTGACACTAATAATAAGCTCATCAACATTCGACGTGAGAAATGTAAATAAAAAAAAGTTGAAATGCTTTCACTTACGTGAGGGTATCAACATGAATGCCTTCTGAAGTGGGTTGAGTTAGAGCTTTATCCTCTGATAGGGGCGTGAATGCCTTCTGTGGGAATCACGTTATTGCGCTGTTCTCATGAGGCAGTTTCAGTTAGCAGAGAATATTTGGTATATATGGCAGAATGAAAATGAAACATGAGGCAAGTGGAGATGAGTTATGTACGGCTATGGAAAGTTCACTTTGCTCCGCGGGATCCAATATCCAAAAAACCGCTGGAAGTGAAAGCACATTATAGGAAAAAAACAACAACCCATTACTTCTTCAGTGAGGTTTATTTTCGTTTTTTAATTTATATTTTTCCATTTTTTTGTATTTTTACTATATCTACCTTTTGGGATATATATATTCCTGCCATTTCTATGTTATTTCGTTTTCCATTCCTTTTTATCAAACTCAACTACAACAATCCCCGAAAGATGCTGCAACAGCATTGCACTTAAGAATTGGCCCATATGTGTGGGCTTATTTACCGTGAGGGCCAGTTGAAAGAGTTGTTCATGATAACAAGGTAAATGCCAATGAATGTCCGGGGAGATGAGAATGCAATGCTGCATTTATACGATGGAGGGTTATTATTGATGGAAAGCTCTTGAATTTTTTTTATTTTGATTAAGGTTTTAATTTCTCAAAATGTAGAAACTCTTGATATTATTAATTTTCTTATAGAAAACAAAGAGACAACAATAAATTAATAATACTTTCTTCAAACTTAACTTACCACAATATTTCCATTTATAAGTCCACTTTAATTAATTATTACATATTAAGTAATGGTAGTATGTGATAATTAATTAAATATGCACAAATTTGATTAACCCTCCCAATTACACTCTTATATATATTATATAAAATAGTATTTTCTACATCACATTTACATTTATCGGCATTCTCTCTCATCTCTATTTTTGAGACATTTCTACTAAAGCGGATTTATAAAAGGACAATTTTTTTCGCAAAGTGGACTTATAAGGGGCAGAAATGGATTTAAAAATTTTTTTGGTATGTTTATCAAAAAAACACGTTTCATTTTTTGATTAGGTGGATGTGGACAAGCAGCCTAAAAGCCGCTCCTTGCTGGTTTGTGTTAGACATTCAAAAGGTCAGGAATTTTCTAAACCAATAGTTCATTTGTCACGGAATTCCGATTTTTGACTCTCAAAGATTTGTTTGTTGTTTTTACATTCAAAATTTCAAATGAATGAATGAATGAATGAAAATCAAGTTGTTTGCAGGGAAGGCTGCACATACATACTGGGAGGTGCGTGAAATGCTAAATGATGAGTTTCATTAGATAAAGTAGCAATCATGCACGACAAAGGTGACAAGATGGGGTAGGAGATATATCCTAGAAAGGAAGTTGGGCAGCATCAAATATTGAAGATTTCCCTTTTTAATTATTGGTATATATATGATGGATCGTAGATACGTGATAGGAGAAAATGCCAGTGGAAATTGAGAAGCCTATATTTGAAGGACGTCGGCTATATAGTATATGCGAGACACCTGTGTCCATTTTTGGACACGATATGATGATTGATGACCCTAACATAAAGACGCTTTTATAGCTGCTCCTAAAAGCCCCTATTTTCCTTTCATTACACACCCCCTACAAATCAATGCCTCGCCCTCACTTTCTTAGCACTCATCATTCACTATGCCCCCTTTTCCTTAAGCCTTACAACTCATTCCCTTCCCTTTCCCATAATCACATTTTCAAACCCAAATTAAAAGGCCCATCCTTTCATCTAATCTTGCATTTCCCGCGTCAATAGCACACTGTGCCGGACACATGTGTTTGGCGGCCATCAATCAAATTCTTGTTTGATTCTTTGCCTTTTCTTTGCTTTTATGTCACATAGTCGCTCACAACAAACAAACGAAAGGAGACTCTCTTACTCATAATATGGTTGATGTGATATGGGTGCTCTGAATGTTGCTTCAACTAGGTAGGTAGCCCTAGCAACACACAACAAGGCACACCTTTCATTTTCATGCAAGCCATCATGGCGGAGGTGGGTCCCACCGTTGGATCTCCTCGGATCACCATCCATCCCTCCGAGTGCCAACTACTACATGTCCATAAGTATCCATTTTGAAATATTTGAGATTACACAATTTTTTCTAGATGAACTGAATATAATACATGACAAAATGTTTGAACTGTGTATAATGTTGAAAATATAAGGGCTTGTGGCTTCATGTATTGTGTGGGCTGTATAAAGTTGAAGGAGGAAGAGAAAAGGGGATTGACTTTCAAGTTTGATCTCATGATAATAGGGCCCACTCTTTCTCGAGATGACACTTTCACTATGGGGCCTTATATCCGATGAGGGAGGGGCCCTGTGAAATGTCAACTTGGGAGGCATCCATTCAATCTGGTTCGTCCATCAGAAAAGGACAAGCGTGGGGCCCATCCGACCGGAGCCTGGGGGCCATGGCCCCACGTCATCCAATCATTCACTGCCCAATGGCCACGTCATCAAGCTGAACACACCTGATCAGCGAGCTTCATGGGCATGCCCACTCGTGCACACAACAACATTTCTTTTTATTTTCTTGCTCGCAGAAGAGAGTGAAGATCTATGTGGTTTATATATATGTGTGTGTATATATATATATATATATATATATATATATATATATATATATATATATATATATAAAGAGAGTGAATAATTGGGGTAAGTTATGAATGCGTATGCATGGGTGGAACGTTCTGCTGCTTGAAAAGCAAGCTATCAGTCCTGTGCTCTTCTCTGATCTGTCCCCATCACTTCCTCACAGGGTAGAGGACTGAGATATTCATATCCTTGCTGACTTCTCTTCTTTTAAATTTATATGGGATTGAATAATATCTCAATATTATTTGCATCATGGAGAGCTATATATATAAGAAAAATAATAAATATCAGTATTAATGTTGTTGGGTCTGGACTTTATTTGGATTAAATGGTTTTGTTGGATGAGCATTATGATTATGAATTAATAAAGGAGCAATGCAAGTGGAGAAGTGGGAATTGGGAAATGAATGGAGAGGAAAGGGTACAAAGGAAAGGGGTGGAGTGGAGACATGAACAGAGGTCGGCATCACCTGCGTGTGATCACGTGGTCTTTGTAATTTCTGTTCATTTTCTCAGTTTCCAGCTACCCGACAATTGGGCCCCACCTCCCCCCTCCCCTCCATATTTTATTCTCACCTCCTTCCTTCCCCTTGTCTGTTTCCTCCCTCTCTGTCTATCTCTTCCTAATTCACACCCAAACCATTCATCATTATTTTCATCCCCACCCCCTTCTTCTTTCCTCTTTTTTTTTTCTCATCTTGCAATCACATCTTCAAATCGTATCGCTGCTTTGTTTGACTTGCAAAACGACGTGTATCTATTTTTTTTTTTTGCCAACTAATACAACGTAAATCTTATTCTTTCAAACTAGATACATTTATATGTGTTAAATATATCAATTAATAATAACAAAACATAAAACAACACGTGTCCATGTTCCAGTATAATCATTACATGAATGAATTGCGTCAAGCTAAGTTATTTTTTTTTTCCAAGTATATTTTCATAGGCTGCCAGCTGATATACGTGAATTTGCTCAATTCATAAGGTTTGGAGATCGAACCCCAACTAATCATTTGGGGATGAGTATATGGCAATATATTTATTATTTTAACATTGATGTTATTTTCATAACAATTTTTATATAAATGCAAATAAACAAAAAACGGACGCATAATTGTGGGGAGATAAATTAAAGGCGGAGGTTCTGTACATTTATGCTACACCAAGCACGTAGTCTCCAAATCTCATCGCAATAATAAAATAGTGGTGGGATGACTTTTTCTGGCTACTAATATGCACAGTGAATAGCCTTTTAACATAATGAAAGTCCTTACATTTACTAATTATTCTCATATATACACATAAGGTTGAACCACATCATGTATAAACTAATTGTTCTCTCAACCCTTTATGCCCCTAAAGTGGGTGCATATATATAAATTATTGGATTTGTGTGTGTCAATACACACACTCTTCCTGTCACTATATATAAGAGTCCTAAATTTGAATAGACAGTTTGATTAGGTTTGTACAATCATTTAATGAATTTCTTGGTTTTCTATTTTATCAATAATTATTTTCTGTATTCACATTCTCTTTCAAACTCATTTGAATTATCCTTATTATCACATTTGTCTTTGGTATATAAAAAATCACAAATAACAGAAAAATGAAAAAACAAAAATTTCAACAAATTTTCTTAATCTATGTGATTTTGTTGGTTGAATTCTTGAATATAATGAGTAGTAATTATGTGAAGTGTTTCGTGTGGTCAATAATTTCCTATTTAAAAATAAGAAAGAATAACATAGACAGTTTTTATATGATTGATTAAAAATATAGGAGTATAATTTAATTTTCGGCCACACAAGCGTTTTTTTCGTTTTTTCCATACAATATCGTGTGTGTTTGGGAACTGTTTCTGGACCCCAAAAGCTGGTTTGAGTTACATAAACAGTTTTTTTTGTTTTTGGTCATGTTTGGGTCCTGTTTATTTCTGACCAGCTTATTTGGATAAACTGGTTTGAGAAACTGGTTTCTGAGAAACTCCAATTTGGAGCTTCTCCAACCAGCTTATTTCTGAGAAACTGGTTTCTGAAGATGAAAGTTTGATAGATGAAGATAATTGTCATCAAAACCAAGAGGCTTTATCATCAAATTTTTCTACATCATCTTCTTCTCGCATGAATCGTATCCGTGACAGGTTTTGAGATCGAATTGTAGAACATCTTTGATACAACTAATTATGGAATTGAATCATCAAATGTAATGTGATCCATGACCTCTAATTTATATGCATTTTAATGTATTAAATTTTTCTTATTTGCAATTATTGGAAACCTTATGCAATTTAATCTATTAAATTTTTTAATTTTAAATTATTGAAAATATCTGAATATTTTAATTGTGTATTATTCAATAAATATCATGTTCCCATCTAAATTGGTTTCTCAAAATCACCATCCAAACTTGTTTGTAAAAGTAGTATGAAAAAAAACACTTTTGCAACTACGGATCCAAACATAAATCGTTTCTCGCAAACCAACTTTTACCCAAACCAACTTTTAAAAAACCATATTGAAAAAAAAACCTTTCTCCACCACTTTTCCCAAACACACCCATCATCGTCGGTCTCAGTGTCTGCTTCACCTCAGAAAGGGAAGCAGCCGGAATATAAAGGTACCCTATTAACATCTTTACGTGCAATTAGCCAGCTCAGGCCGAAAAGGGATCGGAGTCAAAGAACAAAAACAAAATGCAAATTAGCATTCACGTTGTTAATGCTTTCAAAATATCCGTATTAAGACGCAAATAACAATTAGAGGCAGATTTTAAGATTGATAAAGTCCGACTCCCTCCCTTCGTTTATAATTAAAATATATCTATTTCTCCTGAAAAAATTATTTGCATTGACGCTTTTAAAATTATCTCCTGTTTCCTAATAAATAATTTCCCGTAAATAATATTTCTCCTCTTTCTATATTTTTGATTAATCGAGATCATATTTAATGAAGGGTGAATTTTCGGGAATATATTAGAGATAATTGGAAATTATGCACTGTACAAGACTTTTTTTTGCCATATACAGTACAAAATAAACTTGTTACAGATAAAAGTAGCAAAACCCGAGAGATGCCTTTAGAAATGATAGATCAGACAAAATACTCCCTCTAGTCTATAATATAAGAATCCAAAATTTGAATGGTTTTATTCCCTAGTATAAGAGTTTATCTCACATTTTCTCCTCATTTAACTAACTCTCTTTCATATTTATTAATTCTTATATATTTCTCTCTCTTGAAAGTATCACAATAAACATGGGTAATATTGGAAAAGAAGTATTAACTCCAGACACCCAACTAATATTCACATGTTTTCTTAAAAAGCTTTTTTTGGCGGCTAGCTCTTATATTAGGGACCATAGGGAATTTTTTTTTTTCTGAAGTAGTATCGGAGTATATTAATACAAGTATTCTCCTATTGGAAGGGATCAGGTTTGAATCATTGCCTGACTTTAAATGTTGACCCTTCGCCCAATTAATGGGATCGGAATTCGATCAGACATTTTGTCACATTGAACGGAATATTTGATTTCATCGTGAAATTTGAAAAAAAAATATGGACTGTTTTTTATTTGTGCTTCGTTTTGTTTCTAAGTTGTGAAAATCTACACAGACACAGTCGACACTTTTTTTTTATGTTCACTCAGTCGATTTCTAATTGCAGGATATTCATGAATTCATATGCATATAATAAGAAATTTGTTAAAAGTAATAATTAAACATTATAAACTAACATGCCTAAAATACAATTACTTTTAGGAAAGAGCAAATACACGCACATAATCGATCTACAGTTTATTTAATGCAATGTCTCACATTAATTAGGGGTAAAATAGTAAAACAACGTAACATTATAAAATGAGACAATAACCCAACACAAATTCTTAAATTTTACATCAAACCAATTCACAACTCGCGTTTTTCTGAAGGCCGGAGGGAGATGTTTTTAGTCTAGGCAAAACTAGTCATAGTATCGCCAATGGTATTATAAATTATATAGCAGCATACAGTTGGTATTTGGTGGCGTTGGATTACACATTTTATCTAATTATAAGCTATCTTGTACTGAAAATAATAATATGAGGGCAATGGCCTTAATCCTTGTATACGCTTTTCCATTTTTACGAGAAGCGCTTGGTCGACGTCGCCGTATTATGAATGATAGTGACAGAACTGACAGGCGGGACCTGGTGGGTTCCTAAAATTTACATAAAAAAGATAAAATTATATAACAGCTTTAAATTTTGTTAAAGGAATTAAAGATCTAAAATTAACTATTTTATTCAATTGTTGATGGTTATTTTTTTCTCAAAATTCATATAGTCTACTCATAAATTAATCTTTAGTCTAATTATATGTGTTATATACTATAATTTTATGGTATAATTTGCGTAATTAAATTACATAAAAAATCAAAATGATATTATATATATTTAACATTAAAGGGATAGGAGTATGTTGTTTATTGTCTTGGTTGAAAAATTTACATGAGAGTTCTGCACTTAAGACTCTTAAGGTAAGGTCTAATCCATGGAGCTCACAGCTTTAATCTTATTTTGCTTTGAATTGAGTTGAACCTTGGCTAGGTTCACTATAAATGAAAATATGCTTTCTTCCAGATTAAAATCAGAGAGTTTCTTCCAGGTTAATTATATCATACCGTGAGTGTCATCAACTGATCAATCTATCTTCCCATCTACAAATTAAAGTTATAATTATTATTTAGGTAAAATGTACAGAGTTGTAATTCATTCGTTAAGTTTAATAGCATCACACCATATCTCTTTTAATTGATCCACGAGGGCACCTTCATCTTTAATTTGTGTAATATAAAAAAAAGTCTACACGATTCTCTCATCAAATTAAATTGAACATTAACTCAGCAGAATTAGTGTAAAGTCACTGTCAAGTAATATTATTTATAATGTGACGGGTCGGGTGTAACCAATTCTTCAAAGTTCAAACTAAACTTGATGCAATAATATAAGTTTAATTTCATTTAGTTTAGAATACTCATATATAAAAAAGTCACCATTATATTCATTGCATCTCAACAAACGATTTTAAAAAGGCACTAACAAATAAATTTTATCTTCTTTTTTCCATAAAATTTGTCTCCATTAAAGCAGTATTACTTTAAAAATAAATAAACAGTTCATCTTATGATTACTTAAAAACTTAATCATTGACATAAGATGGAAAACTCAAATGGGAAGCATAACCTACAGTTATAATAATTTAACTAGTTTTTCATACTCTGATTATCAAAAGATTTCTCATGTGAAGGAAAAATATCTCGAAAGCTGACGGTCATCATTCAAGTTAATTATTCAGGAGTTAGGAATTCCCCTACTTAAAAAAATAAATAAATGGAATCGGCAATCAAATTATTAGTATTTCACCAATCAATTAAGCATTCAGAACCAAATTTGGCAATTTTAGTGTGGAATAATATTCTAATGGGAGCAGGGCAGAGGGTGTTGTAGAGAATAATTTCAAAAAAAGTCAAAAAGGTGTCGTCCAAAGCACTATACACGCGTCAGCAAGACAAAACTCTGCTGTCTCGCATTCGACATGTCTACTGTAATCCACGCGTTGGACTCTCATTGGCAGCCTGCTACCTCTCTTATTTTTTTTTTATTACACGCTACCTCTTTTAATATACTAAGGAAATAACCCTTAACTTTCCTCGTTTATTTATCTTGTGCTTCCTTACTTTTCTTGCACTCTGAGACAGAGAGATGAAAAACTGAACGACTCTCACTGCTCCTGTAAATCGCATTTCATATTTTATCGTTTAATTAACACCATTACTCATTAATCTTGGCAAGATTTCAATTAATTCCTTGGATCCTGTTTAATTTGATGCAAAATAAAAAAAATAGGATTAAAAAAACCATAGAGCTGATTTACCACTTTATATCATTTCATAAACGCCAAAACAAATTACGTGTTTTGTCTTTTATTTTCAAAATAAACATTTATCACATGCCCGATATATCTTATTAATCGATCATTTCAACTCAAAAGTAATCATATAGTATGTGAAATTCACGTCAGTAGCCATCTTTTATATATACATGCATACTCATTTTACATATTGGAAGGGGAAAAATCAGCATGCCACATCAAATAATCATTCACAAAGTGCAAACTATCCATTGAGTTGTAAAATTTCAATGAAATGTAAATGTTCCATTTGATTCTCATTTATTTAGTGTTTAATTTTTTTAATTATAAATATAGCCTACTAGCAAAATAATAGAAATAAACGATCGACAATATATACGACATAACATATGTTCTAGCTCTAGTCAATAAAAATATACTCCCCCGTTCCTAAATATAGGACCTAGATGACTTTTTTGAAAAATCCTAAAAAAAGCAAAAAATAAGTTAATTATAAACTGATTTACCTAATTTTTCTCTTAAATTAGTTTATTTTACCTATAAGCTAATGGATAATCTAAAAAGATATCAAATATGTCATCATTTAATAACCTATTTCGCAACCTTAATATTTCCAAAAAAAAGTTATCTAAGTCTTATATTTAGGAACGGAGGGAGTATATTTCAATCCGTGTGAATAAAACGTTCTGGATTTCCGATTGGTCTCGATGTAGACAAGTATAAGAACAAGCTAAGGAGAGAACCGAGCTTTGGCGTGGAGTATAGACGCATTTATAACAAGGCAGGGCACCCCATCCACAGTGAAGGAAGCTAAGGCAGAATGACAATGGAGAGCCATTGCTGGCTGGAAAAAGCGAAAGTGAAGGCTTAATTAATATATTTAGTAGTTGGCTATAATAACTTAATATACTATTTTGTTTGTTTCTAAAGTTTGTTTTTACTTTGGTCCCTCAAAGTTTTAAATAAGAGCTATTCATCACTCAAATTTAATTTTATGTCACTTAAATCACCTTCTTGTAAAAATATCAAAACCTCTCATCTGAAATTCAAGAGACAGGAAAGCAAATAAATTTAAGGAACTTAATAATATTATTCCCTATGTTCCTATATAAAAACTTAGTTAACATTCTTTTGAAAATTCCAAAACCAAATAAACAGTGCAAGTTGCTTAAATTAAATAAAAGCGATTTACCTGATTTTATTTAACAAACTATTTGACTTATATATAATATAATAGTTGATATAACGTAACATACATTATGGCTAACTACCTTATTTGTTTTAATTTTGTTAAAACCATCAACTACATATGACCTTATATCCACAAAGGAAGGATTATTAATCCTACATCCCAATCCTAATTATAATACTCCGATCCTATTATTTTAATTAGAAAAATTAGGGATATGATGTAAATTTAAATTAATCATTTTAAATTGTTTACAGTTTTATTTTAGTTAAAATTAATTTATTTTATTTATAATCTAATTATATGTAACATAATGGTTTAACGTACTTAAAAGTTAAAAGTGTTAAAGGGATGCTAAACTTAATTTTGGACAAGGGAGTATTTTAACAATATAATAGGGGGGGTATGTACGAAAGAGCATAGGCAAATAGGGAGGGAGATGGGACCATTAGCATAAGAAAGAATTGAGGTTTTTATCGTGGACGACACGATTCGAGTGTGCCGCTTAGCTTAGCATAGCTTAGCTTAGTTTCCTTCACTCTCTCTTCTTCCTACTCACTCCCTTCTTAGCTTACCTTACACCTTCTTCCTCCTCTTCCTCTTCTCTTCTACATAAGAAAGAATTGTCTTCTGTCTCATATGGAGATGGAAGATCACCACAACAACAACAACAATCACCACCCTCCTCCTCCTCCTCAGTATGCCATCGCCGATCTCCGCCACCTCATCAACGGCATCCCCGCCGCCCATTTCCCCTCCTCCCTCCCTCCTCCACATCCCTCGGCGGAGGCCACCTTCCACCCCCACCGCAATCTCTCCCACCTGGACATGCTCATCTTTGGCCGTCCCTCTCTTCACCACCATGACTTCCCCTCCGATTCCCCTCCTCCTCCTGCTTCCGCCTCCGCCGCCGCCTTCACTCCTCCTCCGAGTGAGGCCCCAGGCTGCCTCCCTGGGGACTCCTCCACTGGAAGATGGCCCCGCCAGGAGACTCTCACCCTCCTCGACATCAGATCTCGCCTCCACCCTCAGTTCAAAGACTCCAACCACAAAGGCCCCTTGTGGGATGAAGTCTCTAGGTATAGTTCACATACATAGTTACATACATATATACCACTCCCCGGCTCTCCTCTTCTCATTTCCTTTTTAATCCATCTCCACGATATTTTCCCTTTTCAGTTTCTTATATATGTTCAATATTTTAACTTCAGCGAGCTAGCTAGCAGCTGCCCACAGTAATTAATCCAACCAACCCATCGACTATATCTTAAATTAAATACTTATGATAAAAAAAATTAAATACAACTACTACATATATGTGTGTGCTTCAACTAGTCTCCTTGACAAATAATTAATTATTACTACCTAAGACTAAGATTACTACACCACTTTTGTTTGTGTTTATATATTTGATTTAATTAATGGTGGGCTGTATGTATGTGATTTCTGGAAACTGGGGTGATGGGTATATATATATAGTAAGGAGGGTAGTGTACGTACGGTCAATTATATAAACCGTTTCTTACTGGAAAATGACAACACTGCTACCTTCATTAGTATATAACCCCCCCAGGTTTCGTTTCTCTACTCACTTTGTGATTTTTGCTTCCCTTATAGTACCTGCTTCAACTACTAATAACTTCATGCTTCTTATAAGTAGCCTCTAGCTAGTACCGTACAACCACTGACTAGTTTTTCCATTTTGAAAATTTGTACCCCTCCTTTTAAGTGAAAGTCTTCCCATTTTCCCTTCACCTACTCTCACTCATCTTCAATTCATTCACCTATATGGACCCGTTTTACTAATTTTGCATCTTCTGAAATGACATCAACCACGGGCTCTCCCTTCAAAAAACTTATTGCTATAGCAAAGTTGAATATGGTCTTATATGCTTGGTTGTATTTGCTATAATAACTAGGTGCCCGAGAACGAACCTTATAGAAACGTCATCAGTGCATGGCATTATTAATTAATATTACCTGAGAGAAACATCGTCACATGGGCCTGCCTCTAACTAGGGTTCTAATAATAACTTCCTACCATTAACTACCCTATCTATCAGTCCTTTCCTGATTATTCCGTAACCAACTTGTTTTCCCTTCTGTTGACGATGACCAGGATCATGTCGGAAGAATATGGATACCAAAGGAGTGGGAAGAAATGCAGGGAGAAATTCGAGAACTTGTACAAATATTACAAGAAGACAAAGGAAGGTAAAGCAAAGAGACAAGACGGGAAGCATTACAGATTCTTTCGTCAACTTGAAGCATTGTATGGAGGAAATACCAACTCAAACGCACTGCCAGAAACCAATTATGGAAGCAGCGGAATCGGCTTGATTCAGACACCTTCGTCCCAAACAAATCATCATCATCAAGATATGTTTCAGTCTCATGATAATAACCACAAGGCTTGTGAAAGCCTCAGCCTCACGAACTCATCAGATTTTTGCACGTCAACATCGGAGGACAACAACAATATTTGCAGCATGGAGAATGATTCAACGGAGAAAAGGAGGAAGAGAAGCAGTGGAGGCAGATGGAAGGCGAAGATAAAAGAGTTCATAGACTCGCAAATGAAGAAGCTGATAGAGAAGCAAGAGGCATGGATGGATAGGCTTGTGAAAACACTTGAACAGAAAGAGAAAGAGAGGGTTTTAAGAGAGGAAGAATGGAGAAGACAAGAAGTTGCCAGGTTAGAAATGGAACACAAGTTTCGGGCAAAAGAAAGAGCTTGGATTGAAGCAAGAGACGCTGCTTTAATGGAAGCCTTGCAGAAACTAACAGGAAAAGAGGTAGTAAATAAAGCTCAATCTCCTGTTGAGCAAGCTCTAATTATGGCAAGCCAAAACGAAGAGGGAGGTGAAATCCTGAATGGAAATCATAGAGGCATGGACACGTGGCAAAAAAGTGAGATCACCAGGCTGCTAGAGTTGAGGGCGGAGATGGAATCTCGGTTTCAGCAGAGTGGGTGTTCGGAGGAGGTTATGTGGGAGGAAATAGCCAATAAAATGGCTTACTTTGGATATGAAAGGAATGCTTTGATGTGTAAACATAAGTGGGAAAGCATAACTAAGGAAGGAGTAGCGAAGAAGCGAAAGGAAAAGTCTAGAAGCTGTTTTTACTTCGATGGAAACTTGAATAACAGTAATAATAATGAGCAGCCATTATCATTGTATAACAACCAAGGAACAAATACAACCTCTTACTGTGATATCAATGTAAACGATCAAAGACGGCATCATGACAATGAGAGGCTACACACAAATAATGATGGCTCTTCTCCTTCTGATTCCAATGCGGTTGCCGCGGCTGACGTTAACTGTTTTCCCTTCTTTATTAACACAGAAGGATCAGAAAATTTGTGGGACAATTACGGCTTGAAGATTAATAAAGGAAATCATCATCATCAAAACCAGTGAGTAGTGGAAAATATGGTTGAGTATAGTCCTTGCAGCCCCACGGAGATTAATTTAACACTTTTTTTAATATGTACGAAAGAGCCAGCTGATCTGAGGGTTATATATATAAGTAGGCGGTCCATCGTCAGCTCATTATATATTTGTGGGCATTTTGGACAAAAATAACGAGTCCAACAACCGTTCAAGTGGCACGGTTCTCTTATAATATGTTCACATGTGACTACGCCAATTCAGGTGTGTTTCTTTCAACCAATATTTTTAATCGTTTTAGGCTGCTTGCGAATGTAGAGTCGCATCAATTTCGTGTTGCTTACTTGTACCTTTAATAATGTCACTATATATATTTATATGTATATTTAGTTAGGCTTTTTTTCTTCCTTTCGTGTAAAGTTGAGATAAGTGACCTGTGTGCGAGTCTGCGGCCTGTGGCTGTGTACTGAATGAAGATGAACTGTGTATTTCTGGGTCACTTTTATGACTTGTATATGTATTATTAACTCCTGTCCAAAAAAACGTATTATTAACTCGGTAACAGTAAGATAGTAAATCAATAATTAAAGCATGCAATTTTTTTGTCACCATAATACTATTGCAGCTGTTTTTTATCACTGGAGTGCATTTATCTTCAATTGATGTTATTTTTATTTGTTTGTCCAATAAAAGCCAAATATAAACTAGTTTTGATTTTGAAACAGGTGGGTTGAATGTCGGGTCTATACATTTTTTCTCCTGAGAATTCGAAATATAAGACTTAACATTTCCGGTATTGATTTGTTTGTTTCCTTATAATCAAGCTTTATTTGATTAACTCATTGCAATGTGTACAAAACTAGGGGATGAACCGCCTAATTTAATTCCCATTGGGAGAGTTAATTTAACTCCTTTTGTAAAAAAAGGTTTCCATGTGCGATATTGCGAGCTTAACACATGACTTCTTGAACCCGAATCTACCAAAATAATTTTTTGCAGTTAATGTAGTTTATATTATTACTATACCCTCAGATTGTATCGGGGTGGATATCTCCCTCCCTAGCTACTTCCGTCTAAAATTATACTTGGAGTTTACCAGGAATAATGACATCTAAAGGCTTGATACGTAACCAATGGTAGTTGGTTGAGCTGGTAAGTGGACTACAACCCCGTAAGGATGAGAATGCGTATTCGAATCCCGGGAAGCGCTCTCGTTGGGTGAGAGGACAACATTGCTCATGTGTGCAACACTTCTACTCATCGAGTCAAGATTAAAAGATTAAACCGGACAACAATTAAAAAAAAAAGGCTTGATACATAGCTAATCACTTCATGATTCCCCAATTGCTATAAGCAGAAAGTTAATATGTCGATTCTTCTAACTCCATAAGGAAATTGGGGGTAGATAGCGGGTGTATTATTTGATTTTAAACGCATAACACAAACGACGATCAAGCGATTACATGTTTTTTCAAGTGTGAGTAGTGGGAACTGACAGTAATGGATCAGGATCATTTAATACCATTCAGCAAACAGTATTATTGCAGCAAGACAAATCTTCGGCGATGCAGTGGACTGAGTTATTAACTTCTTATTATTATGTTGTGGTCCTGTTACTGACCATTGACCTACATCACCCTCCCAGAAATTTTGTTTCTGCAGCACACTTGGCTCAAGTCTTTTGGTCAGGATTGCTTCTAGGTTTCGTGGACTATGTGTGTGTGTGTATGTGAGAAACACACTCACATGCGTGCGCACACGTGTACAGATACAGGATACATTAGTTCGTTTGATGACATACACCGCAACTTTTTTTATTTTTATAAATAATGTAGAAAAACACAAATACACATTAAGCAAGAAAAAAATTATTGACCGTGATAATCTGGTCAGGCAATCCATGAACTAAAGAAAGATGTTTCAGAAACCCTGTAATTTTTACGGCTTTACCAGTCTTGTGAGAGGGTTTCTGTAATCATGTGATGTCTTTAAGTGAAAACACCCAGAGAGGCCTTAAATAAAAAGGGTGCTGAACCCGAAAATGAGAGGCTAATGAATTTGGAAAGCATATGAGAGTAATGAGAAATGAATGATTGAGAGAGAGAGAGAGAGAGAGAGAGGGAAAAATAAGAGAGATTCGTCATTCGTGAGAAGTCTCATCTCATGAAGTTGCGTAATAAGGCTGGGTGGTGGGTACCTCACGTAACGTACAGAGGGAAGTGCTTACACAAATAAGTGAAAGAGGGAGGTGGACGAGCAGTGTCCGTACATGGGGGAAAGAGTAAAGAAGTTTCCTGCAAAAAGTGTCCATCACACTCTGTTTGGGGAGACATTGCAGTCAATATCATCACACCCTTCTTTTCTGCATTCACCTTTTTTGTTCTTCTTCTCCCCCCACCTTCCTTAGTTCCTTGTCCCGACGCCTACACCCAAAATAAGCAGTCATGCATATATATTAGCGGTCAAACCAATCCAATTTGTGTTTAATTTAATGGAATCCATATTCCAAGTGAAACGTGCTTTCCCTCTCTTTTTGCTGACGTGACTCCTTACTGAATCCCCGAGAAATAATAAAAGCAACTGTACCCTTATGCCAATAATTTCCCACTTACTCTTAACCAGATCTATTGATATTGAACGTACAAAGTTAATCGTCACTTCTTATCTCATTCACCAATCATGCTCTTTTCTGGATTCTGCAGGTCTGTCACACACAGATGCTTACATCAACTTGTACATGGCAACAGATCTTGCCCTTTCCGGCCCAAATTGACCAAAATATGGCCCATTACTTACCCACCTCCCATCGGTCTAGCTCTCATTGACATGTTCTGAAGAGGACGTATAGAAAACTGTCTATTGGGCCCAGAAAAGGTTATTGGCGAAATTTGCAATTCAACTATTTAACCTACTATTTGGGCCTCTGACAATTCAGTCCAAAACAATAGGCCTCTGACAACAAGAGGCTGAAAAACTCTCTTAAGACAGAATTTAGCGTTGTGTGAGAACTTTGACTATAGTTCTCTTTGCCCTGACCAAATATTCGTGGAAATAAAATGCCACTCCATACGTTCCATTTTACTTAATTTAATTAGATTAAAAATATTAGTTAGGTTAATTATTATCACACCTAACTATATACATTTATGCCTACTCTCTTTCTATTGTTTGATTATAAAATGGTTTTATATTTAGGAATGAAGAAAGTATGATATTGTGACTTTTATAAGAGTGCATGATCTAGCTAGAATGGACAATTAAGCTGAATAAATTGCATTCAATAACATACATTCCGCCATCTGATTCAGATTTTTGTTGCACCAAAGATGGCAGCAACACTCTCTAAAGTAAAGGGGAAACCCGAAATACTTTTGAAGACACAATCATATATTGCAGTTCTATTTCCTGTCACGCCTCCTGCTAGTGCTGGTAGTGTTGGGTCCTCCTTAGGTGGATGATTGTATGAGTTCTGCTCAAAAATGTTAATTCGATCTTATTTTTTGTTAATTTGTTCTTGTACTTATATATGCTACTCTCTCTCTCTCTCTGTGTGTGTAAACACGAATATATAAAAGTACATACAGGAGGTGAAGCTATAGTATATCCTCAGGTTTATTTATTTTAACCAACCTATATAACTAACAAAACTTAGAATTCAGCATCTAAAGCAACACAAAAGCCCTGGAAGCCCTGGTGTGAAGAGATATAATTACCAACTCCAAAAACCAAGCACAGATCGTACATATTAACCTCGCAACACAAGGCTTAATATTTGTAATCCTTGACATTGAGAGACTCAGAGGCAAAAAGATTATGTAATAAGAAAGATGACATTCCTATTTTAAAAGATTAAGCTAAACCAAACTTAAAGATCCTCTTTCAATAGGGAAAAAGTATTTAGTATATATTTATAAATATCTCTAAAATAATTATGTTAAAAGAATTATTTCCTTATATTGCATTAACATGATATAGTAACTTTTTAAGACTAGAAAAACATTTTAAATTTTTTAATAATAGAATATTTTTCAATGATTTTAATTTTAATATTTTACTATATATATATATATATATAGTAAAACATTACAACGGCGAATCCAAACAAGTTTTTTATAGTTTGTAAAAAGTCGATTTGATTACTGTCAATCTGAACAAAAATCTCCCTATAAAGACTTACATCCAATCATAATTTCTCCGTTTAGTCTCCACATCCACAGCATACTAAATTTCAGAAACCATTTATTGTGTTGGGCAACTGAACAATGGATCCTCAACTAATGTATAAGGCCTGATTGAGACCCATCGGCTAGTTCTTGACACTACTGGAAATAAGGTCTTTCACGACCACAATATTGGGCTTTTCACGACCAGAAATAAGTGGTCGTGGAATCCCACGTCGTAAAAAAGTGTGTTTTTCACGACCACATATTTGTGGTCGTGATAGATAGGACCTATCACGACCACAGTCATGTAACTGTGGTCGTATAACCTATCACGACCACAATTGGTAAATTACCACAACTGGGAAATTGTGGTCGTGATAGGTCTCCCCTATCACGACCACAATTTCCCAATTGTGGTCGTTGAAAGGTTGCTCTTTTTTTTTATATATTTAGGGACTGCATTGTTTAGCCATCTGCACCCTTGCAGACCAATTTACAAACCACTTTCAATACAGCACCATAAATCATATATACAATACAGAATACTAGCTCAATTGCAAAAACGTATCATGCATAAATATTACCTTACTTAGACAACAAAATACAAAAGGCATAATCTAAGTTTTATATCTTTGCCTTACTACTATAAGTTCAAAATTCAGCTACAACAATCTAAGCCTATACAATTTCTGACTCACATAGTGATTAAAAATTCTGCAAGTGCATTTCGTACAAAGTCAATATCCTCATCTTGTTTAAACGAGTCAGTACTAAGTCCATAAAGTCCCTCCAAAAGCTGCAACATAATTAAACAATATTAAAAAAGACAAGGAAAGTACCACTTACAATTAGAAATCACTACTTTCTTGGAGATATATGTTAGAAGTGTGCATACCTTTTGGAATTTCCTCCCTTGCTTAATTTGATCTTGATATACAATATCCAGCATGTATTTGCAGACATAATATCCGCACTCTACAGAGCCCCGCTGTCTTGGACACTGATAAATCACACACAATATCAGCAATATCATGGTAGTTCGGGTATGGCTAAAAGCAATATAAATGAAAATGAATATAAAAATTGCTTTTACCTTTACTTTTATAACATGAATCGAAGTCTGACTAGCTGTGTAATAATCAGTATCTTGAGCATCATGCCATTTTAATATTCCTCTTCAAAAGAGACAAAATCATAAAAATAATGTTATATATAGTATAAAGATATATTATTATCAACCATAAAAGTAAAAAAAAAGAGAAACTTACTTGTGGAAGACTTTTCTGTGATCGTCGCTAATAAATCCCTCTAAAGAGTCAAACCAAAAAATCCTGAACTCTTTCGGGCAAAGTATAGCCAGAGTCCAATGTCCACTGAAAGATATAAGTGAAAATAAATGTTAATTAAATGTGTAACAACGTTCCGACAATACTTTCTGCAAGATTTTTCTCCACATGCATCACATCAATACTGTGCCTCACATCAAGACAACGCCAATAAGGGAGATCAAAGAAGATTGACCTCTTCTTCCAAATGTTAGTCCACTTCTTCTTCTTCTTTCCTTTACTAAATTCCACAGTAACACGAGCAACACGACGATAAACTTCTTCACCTGTTAACGGAATTGGAGCAGATGCATGCTCAGGAAAGCCATTAAATCGCTTCCTCAGTCGACGGTATGGGTGGTGGCGATCAAGAAACCTCCTATGACCGAGGTAAACAGTCTTCCTTCCATATTTGAGCTGGACGAAATTAGTGTCATCCTCACAAATTGGACATGTCTTATGTCCCTTGACACTATATCCTGAGAGATTGCCATATGCAGGTAAGTCATTTATTGTGGTAAACAACAAAGCTCGCAACTTGAATGTCTCCTTTTTGTATGCATCAAACACATCAACACCTTCATTCCACAACATCTTCAAGTCCTCGATCAACGGAGCAAGATAAACATTGATATCGTTCCCAGACTGTTTCGGTCCCGAAATCATCATACACATCATAAGATATTTCCGTTTCGTGCACAACCAAGGTGGAAGGTTGTAAATGACAAGCAAAACTGGCCAAGTACTATGTTTGCTAGAGACACTCCCAAATGGGTTGAATCCATCTGTACAAAGGCCAAGACGGAGGTTTCTAGGATCACTAGCAAACTCTGGAAAAATTGAATCAACCTTTTTCCATTGAGGAGAGTCAGCAGGATGTCGAAGATATCTAGAATCAGAATTTCTCTGATCACAATACCACCTCAGATTCTCTGCTTCTGTTGCATTCGCGAACAATCGTCTAAACCTTGGAACTATTAGAAGGTACCACATTACTTTCGAAGGTTCACCTTTTTTTGGTTTGCTTGTCTCTTCGTCGTCGTCGTCATCATCAGCACCCTTCCTCTGTTTATACCTTGGCTCCTGACATCTTGGACACACATGTAACCCTTCATATTCATTTCTATATAAAATACAATCATTGGGACAAGCATGTATCTTCTGATACTCCATACCCATCTTACTTAGCATTTTCTTGGCCTCATACAATGTCTTCGGAACCGCATTGTTATCCGGGAACATATCGCTCAAAGCTGCGAGCATTTTCGAGAAACCCGCGTCTGCCCACCCATTTTCCGTCTTTATTTCTAGTATTGTTAGAATGAAGGTCAGACGGCTATACTTCTTACACCCTGGAAACAAAGGTGTCTCAGCATCACCACGCACTTTGTCGTACTCGTCTGACACAACAAACGACTCCGCTGCGATATCATTTATCATGTTGTCCATGCCAACATCGCAAACATATTCATCATCATCATCATTATCGTCCACCTCCGCTGCTTTTCCATGTTCCACGGTAGTTCCCAATTCCCCATGCCAAATCCACTTCCTGTATTGGCGATTGATCCCCTCACAAATAAGGTCATTCCTTATAGAGTCAAGGCTTTTGCGATCAACATTCACACACTTCACACAAGGGCGCGGGTACTTTCCATTCTTACTCGACACATTTCTTATGGCAAATTCAATAAACTCTTTCACCCCCTTTTGATACTCTTCACTAGTTCGCAAAGCATCCATCCAAGCACGATCCATGGCTACAAGCTTTGGTTACTTAACTTTTGAATATTACCAGAACAATCCACAATCCATACACTAGCTAGCAATTTGTAGCTCTCTAATCAAGTCCATTTCAACCAGCATAACATTACTAATCAAACCAGTTTATGCCTAATTTTTCCTCCAAATCAGATTTTAACATACACCAAACACCATTTAGTCCCTATTTCATTCGGTAATGACAGTAAGGAGTAACAATAATTTCCAATGTACACTATCTATTATCACTATCAATACACAAAGATTAAACTATTCAAATCAGATTATAATATAAGCATTTACTTCATTCATTTATAATTCTAATTGGCCATAACAGTGAACAACATGCTGAAAAATTTAAGAACCAACACATACATATAAATTCGATTGTAAAAACATGTACTTATATTGTGTGGCACAAAATATAGAGAATGCAATCATTTTTTCAGTCAAAGAACCAACACATACATATAATCTACATATTATAAGCAGAGCAGCCTTGAATGAAAAGGGTGAATCCAAAAAATCAAATGTTTATTTAAAAAAAAAACTCTCAACTTAACATATTATATCTAGAGGGGGAGTTATACCGTAGAGGTGAACCCAAAGTGAGTGTGGCTGAGTTGATGAGCGAAGGAGGCGGCGGAGTGAGAGGGTGAAAGAGGTGGCGGTGGGTGAGAAGAGGGAAGGCGGCGGTGGGTGAGGAGAGGGAAGGCGGCGGTGGGTGAGAAGAGGGAAGGCAGCAGTGGGTGAGAAGAGGGAAGGCGGCGGTGGGTGAGGAGAGGGAAGGCGGCGGTGGGTGAGAAGAGGGAAGGAGAGGCGAGTGGGTGTTGAAGGAGAGGCGACGGAGGGAAGGAGACGGCGAAGAGAGGAGGCAGAGGGAAGGAGACCGACAGAGAGAGAAATAATAGGGTGAAGGCGTGAGAGAAAGGGAGGCGAAGTGAGTGTAGTGAGTGCCAAAGTGTTGGAGGGAAATAAAAAGGGTTTTGGCGCAAGTGGGAAAATATTTGCCCAGCTTCCATGACCACAAATTGGTAGATCTGGTCATGGAAGGACACCCTTCCACGACCACACCTTTAAAGGTGTGGTCGTGGAAGGGGCCTACCCTTCCACGACCACACTTAAGCGAGTGTCCACGACCACAGTCTTAAACTGTGGTCGTGGAAGGGGGACCCTTCCACGACCACACTCGCTTAAGTGTGGTCGTGGAAGGGTAGGCCCCTTTCCACGACCACACTCTTAAAAGTGTGGTCGTGGAAAGGTGCCCTTTCCACGACCACATGTACAAATGTGGTCGTGAAAGGTGGAGACGTGGACAGTTATTTACATGTTATGCCACCGCGTTTTTCATCAACGACCAACATTGGCTTTTTAGTCGTTAATTATGGTCGTGAAAAGCCTATTTTCTAGTAGTGTGATTATGTATATATGTTTGAGCTCCATCTCAAAGCCTAGTTTGTTGTCCAGTTGTGAGAAATTACTCAATTTCACGCATAAACATTACCTTGAAAGTTTGTTTGATTGCTTAGGCCTAATATTAACACTGTACTGGGACGCTTCTTATTTCAAACAGCAAGCTCAGAAATTAAATTCCGAAGGAAAACTTCTGAATTACTTAACTGAAGCGAGCTGAATGGAGAACCATTGCAGCTATTATAAATACAGTTCGTGGACTTCACAACAGGTCAACAGCACTGGAAAAAGCCCAGGAGTTGAATTGAAACAATTTCATTTTATGTAGAATGGTACAAACACATGGTAGAAAGAGAGATTGCATTGATGTAAGTTGTACAATTTCAAGCGATATCACAAGCTATGCAAAAGACATGAGTTTTGTAGCCTAAGGTAGCAAGTGTGCAGGGCCATGAGTCCCATGATCCTCAACTAACCCATCTATTCTTTAAATATGAACTGATAGGACAGGACCACCACAACAACTATATCGTCGACAAAAAAAAAGAAAATAAAAAAAAAATACAGAATTTTTTTTTTGATCAAAAAAAAAAATACAGAATTAAAAAAACAAGAAAATGGGAAAAAAAAAGTAAAAAACCAAGAAGCAGAAGGTATATGTTTTGTTTCTTCTTCAAACGCAGCCAAGTGAAACCAACAAAGAAGAATGACACGGTATGCAAGAGAAAAGAACAAAGAACAAGCGAACGTGTTCAATTCAGTCAGAATTGTTCGAGGCACATAAGAGCAAAGAGAAGCCAATTCTGTGGGGATCCTTAAGTGGGCCCAAAGTCTTCTCCTCTAACCAAAGCCTACTATTCATACCATTTCTTGTCCTGAACATAAACACAGCACACCTCTTACTGGGATTAAATACCCAATCATGAACATCCCACATCATATCCACCATTAACCCATCCTCCAAAAATATCGCCTGATTCCCTCTAAAATTCCACCTCAACCTCTTCACTTCCAATATCATCTTCTCATCAATACTCACACACAACACATAACCCTTCCTCCTAGGCCCTTCTTCATCCATCACCCACTTTATTAATATCTCATGGACCAACCCCGTTTCACAAAAACGTGCCTTTGTCGAATATATGTAACTCCCACAAAAACGTTCCCTCCTATAAATCATTACACTCTTCACCCCCATTGACTTTGTTTTCACTTCTTCCAATGACAATTCTTCTTCTTCTTCCTTGTCTCCTAGACGCAGACACTGTTCCGAGTCAACCAAAACGACCACGTAGAATCCACTTGTTGGCTCTGGCCCTGACTCGTACCTAGCATTTGTGAGATCCCATATGACTTGGATGTTAAAGTTGTGAGCTTGGAATGTTTCGTTACCTTTGATCTTTCCTAGTTGGCGAGAATTGACGGAGGATATTGGATTGGTGTTGGTGATGGATATTTCAAAGCCTAATCCCATGAGTTTCTTGGTCCAATTGAGAGTGATCAAAAGCTGGTTTTGATGAGAGAGATCAACTCTATATATACAAGAGATTGAGTCACGAACAGAGGGACTCTGTTTTGGACAGAGGTAGGCTTGATTTGAAGGCCCTGAACAATATGAGTCAGATATTCGAATGGCGTGTTCGTTGTAACAAGATGTTATGCTTCTCATTGTTCAAAAAAGGATCTCTTTCTCTCTCTATCTCTTGATCAAACACGAACAAGCTTTGAAGATGAAAGGTATAGGAAAAAGCGTGAGAATAGGTAGAAAGATAGAGGGATTAATTGAAGATGATGACAAAAAGGGGAGGGCCCTTCTTCACTCTGAGATTTTCCATGTGAGAATGTCCTTTCTCTTATGCAGCGTACAACTTTAAGAGAAAAACACTTGAGACAAAATAATATAAAGGAAGAAACCGAAGATCCGTGTCGCTCCAATAAAATACAATTTAACCATTCATTTATGAAAATTTTATATACTTGACGAAACCGAAACTGCATGCCCACACTAAAGTCTAATTAAGTCACCATCCTAATGGTTTTGACCCCATCTCATATTTCATTAAAAAAGTGTCAGTTACTTGTGTTAATTAATTACAGTTTTCAAAATAATAATGATAGTGAATTATTTTATGGAAACGGAATGTGTTATTAATCAATGAGTTTGTGTAACAAGTTTTGTTTTGGTAGATAACCATGGTGACATGTGAGTTGGGATGACACTGACAGAAATTTTATCAGGATAACGAAGGTGATGGTGAACTGTTGATGATGAAGAGATGAGAGAGATGTGGTTGGACCCGTCAAGTAATGTCGATTGTCAACTTACTTTACATTTACCTCGTTCGACCAAAGATGACTAACATTTAGGTTTCACTTCCACGATCCTTGTCTTGTTATTGCTTCTTTGCCAGTAACTAAGACTTTTCTACCAAAAAAATGTTCAAATCAAGTTGGCTACATATCCCTTTTCTTATAATAAAAAGCCTCTCCTAACGGATTTATTTTTTGGTTCAACCACAAGTCAATGCAAAGGTTTTTAGTCACAAAAGCAAATCATTTCCTCCTCTGATAAAACATATAGAAAAGAATTATGAATGGAATCCCCACATTTTAATATCCTGCTTTTCATAATGGATTTTTTATATGAAAAAGTGATATTGTTGAATTACGTAGGAAATACAAATATATCCTGCCTCCTATAAACAGGGAATGGGGGTTCAAAGGTCGAGCTATGTTGAGAGATACTGATCAACGACTTTATTTATTCTTCCACCAACAGTGTACAAACTATGCTGGCAGCGTTACTGTCTCACGGGCAAATATTTATGTCACCCTCCCCGCCCTCTCAAATAAAATGATATGTGTTAATTTAGGTGAATACGAAGCAAACATTTTTTGGTCAATTTAAAATCAACCACATATTGTAAACGAAAAAAAAAATCAACCACATATTATTTCGGTGATAGAATCATAGAAGGTTTAAAGATGATGAGCAGCATGAAAATAGAATGAATGTGCTTATTATTTATATTAATTGATCTCCTGATCTTACCCGGCATTACCCTGCCTTAAGAAAGCTTCCTAATTCTCCGTCAACGTGCAAGGAGAGATAGGAATTTGATTTGATTTGGATATACGTGAAATTTGTGTTGCTCATAATGGAAAGTTGGAGACATTTGCTAAAAAGCAATAGACAACTTAATTAAAAAAAATGGTCCCCAGTCGCGTGAGGAGCAAGGGAAATAGTTTATATTATACCGTAGTGAAACCAAATTCACATGTCTCTCATTCAATAATAAACTACCAATAAGTAATAATAGTAAATATTCTTCTTCTTTTGAATTTTATCCTATTGAATCATTAAATAACGTCACTTATGGCAAATTCGCATCAAGCAAATGTCACATGATTGAATAAGCATATTTGTGTCGTGCAAGCACTGACTTTTTTTTAGTTATCAAACGATGATTAACACAGTTAGGAACCAACTAATCTTATACATGAAAATTAAACTTAGGTCTACAATTGGAGAATCTCGCTACACCAAGTAATTAAAGTGGTTGCACGCCCAAGGTCCACAATCAAAACTTGTAGTTAAAACCAGAATAACACACAATCAACTAGTTGATCTAAGTATTTGGTGGTATTCAAGTGGTAAATTTTGTTGAGTTAAAAAAAGTGGTAAATTTTGATAGTCTTATAAATTTGCAACTCACTTTTTATTTTGGTGCTTCAATATGCTTTTCGGGAATAATATTTTTGGTTACTTTTTTAAGTTATCCCGTCTAATAATAATAATAATAATAATAATAATAATAATAATAATAATAATAATAGACACGAGCTGGCATGGCAAGTTTAGCATGATTGGACCATGAAGAATGAGCAAGTAATTTATTGTAAAGTAATAAAGTGGAAAAATGTAAGTTAATTCTTGAAGTTTTGAGTGAACGCCAGTTATCTAGCTCTCAGAAACTGTATACAAACTCCTAATGTTAATATCAATCAATGTATCATTAAATGTGATCCACCAAATCACTGTTCATAGCACTGTTCATGAACAGTGATTTGGTCGAATATAATATATTATTTAATATTAAATAATAATAATAATAATTGATATTAATATTAATATTAATATTAATAATTAATTAATTTAATTATTATTATTATTATTATTTTTTATCATCAATCAATCATCAATCAATACATATTTGTTGGTGACAAATTGATTCTGAGATCTATTTAGTTCAACCTCATTAAGGTGTTATTTTATAATATGTATCAAAAAAGGTGTTACTTTATAACTAAACAATTATAAAAACCAATAAATTTTTAAATATAAGAATAATTACAATAATTTTTTTTAATTTAAGCACTTTTATCAATATTTAGTCATAGATTCTCTATTTAAATTTGTTATACACCCTTTTTATCTTAATAAAAAAGTGACTAAAAGTATATTTTCAATGTCGAAGATAATTAAATAGTTTAGGACCTCATACCCACATGGCAAACGAGCTTACGGTTGATACATTTAATTATTATTATTATTATTTTATTTTAATATTTTTTTACTTATCCAATATTAGAGAAGTTAATTTATTTTCTCTCTCCTTTTAAAAATTTTTTCCTTTGTTGTCCCATCAAACTACTTTATTTTTAGAAAGTAATATTTTTTTACTTATCCAAACAATTAATAGTGGTCCTTAATATTTTGTGTGTCTTTATGACCTTCCTAGAATTAATGCCAAGACAAAACAACAAGAGATATTGTTCATGAGCAAATTTTTAGTGCAGTGATTGACATTCTCTATTACTATTGTATGTGATTGCTTTCTTGTGCGAATTTATTTGGGCTACGTATTCTTTACTTTCTTGGGCTAATTTATTTTGGTCACATATTTTTTGTATGAATTTGCCTTAAAGATTTATATCTTTAGTGTCACCATTATGATGATCTTTTTGACCTGATATATATCTGCAAATGTTTTAGTGTCTCTTTATTTGCCTATTTTTCCCGTGCAACGCATGAGAGATATCGCTAGTAGTAATAAACACGGGGAACGGCTAATTAGACTAAGCGGAGAAGGAGAAATACAAGTTGAAGTGAGAGTATGACGCTCCTTAATTTTGTCAGCATTTAATATGCTTCCATATTCTTAAGACGGTTGATCATTATCACTGAAAGACACTTTGAACTTGACACCATTGTGCCAACCATCACTTTCCTTATGTCTAAAGTCTAAACAACCGGTCCCCCCATAACCCAATGGACCAAAACGCAAATGCAGCCTTAAATGCCTGTTTGGGCAACAAAGAACACCAAGAATGACTCAAAAACCTCTTGCCGGCCACGTTCTATTCTCATCCTTACTCCAATTACTCCCCTCTTGCATTTATATTCAAAACCTTCATTACACCACATAACATGCACACAATCCATTCCCAATATACCTGAGAGCGAACTGTACAAGTGGAGGGCTATATGCTTCAGAATTTATGTCTATAATTGAATATGCAATCTGTTGGGCAAAAACAAAAATATACACACTAGTTCGTGGGGCTTGTAAGATTAATATTGCCTTTTAACTGATATTTGATCATTTTAAAATAACAAAGCGCTTTATTCTTTCTGATCCTTGCAATTACCCTTGTTTTTCCCTGCCTGCAGAATATGTTAAACGTGTATAAAGAAATTTGTGCGTGCGCGTGTGCGGGGATGTATTGCGTTTACCACCGAAATTTTTTTGTAACTTTTTTTAAGTGAGTTGGATCCCAGCTCAACAGGGTCAAGGTAAGTATCCGGGTTCAAAAAACATTTACAAAAATACTTATAGATTGCCACCTTAGACTCACCATCCTATGATTATGAGTGGACCTCTTTATCAACTAGACCAAGCCTAAAATTCTTACCACCGAACTTCAGCAGGCCTAATCACTACTGCCAGATTAAGGAAAGGGTATATTAATTAAAACTTTGAGGCGGCAAGAGACACTATTCCTTTCTTTATGTAACAGTAGCTTGCAACAGTTACAGAGGAAGCCAGCGGTTGAAACATTTATTCGTTAATTAAGGTGTAGGTTGTTAGTTTGCTTCAAAAGATGGCATACTCCACCACAATTTATTCCAGCAACCACCTCATTAGCTTTGAAATGCTTACCCCAAGCCTTGTTTGTTTACCCACAAAAATTGAATGAGAAATTGGACAAATCCCTTTTACAATGTAGTTTAATTTTGCCCAATCAGCATTTTCTGTCAAAGAAGTTAGCAGTGTTAATTTAAAAGTACTAAAAACACAATAAGTTAAATGACTAAAAACATATTTTTGTTATGTAGTTTATATATGGGCATAAGTTTCAACTTTATTTTTATAAGATTCAACTTTATTTTTTATTTTGCCTTGTTTGAGTTGAATATTTCAATGTTTGATAAAAATCACAAAAAATTTTCAGCTTTTTACTAAATTAAAAAAAAATTAGGGTAAAGAATCATTTACGCTTATTAACTTTGGCACAAGTATCACTCGACACATATATTGATAAATAGTCTCTTATATACAAAAAATCTTTGGATAAAGGATCATTTTAACGTATGAATTAAGACGCAAGTATCACCAAACACATCTATTAACAAATGGTCACATCTATTAACAAATGGTCTTTATACACCAAAGATTTTTTAAAAAGTAGTAGTAGAGGTAATTTTAAAAACTTAAAATAAAAACAAAAAAACAAATTAAAAAAATCAAAAGTTCATTTAAAAACATAAAATAATAGCATAGAAACTAAAAATAAGGGTAAAGGTGCAAAAATGGATTCAAACTATTACGCCAAGAGCACATAGGAGTAACAAGTATTTCCGGGCTCAATTTTGGGACTGAAGAATAAATATTGGTGCAATATAGGGAACGCCGTTTATGTTGACCGACGTTGACCGTTAAAGGCTGACGTGACGGGGGAAATGAATTTTTTTGCTGACGTGGCACGCTTATGTGGCAATTTTGCTGGCGTGACGTTTTTATGTGGCAATTTTTTCTGTCATGGTGCGCTTATGTAACACTTTTTTGTTGACGTGGCACGCCTATGTAGCGTGCCATGTCAACAAAAAAATCATTTTCCTCAGCCACATCAGCTTTTAACGGTCAACGTCGGTCAACATAAACGGTGTTCCCTATATTGCACCAATATTTATTCTTCAGTCCCAGAATTGAGCTCGGAAATACTTGTTACTCTTATGTGCTCCTGACGTAATAGTTTGAACCCATTTTTGCACCTTTACCGTAAAAATAATTAAAAGGAAAAATAACAATCAGAGAGCAAAACTCATAGACATTGCGAACAAACCCAAACCTAGACGTAGATGGGAATAAGAGGCGAGAGATAGAGGATGACTTTGAGAAGGACAATAGAAGTAATAGTAAGACAAAGAACAGGTTAAGGGAGGAAATGAAGAACAAAGAACGAAGAACGAGGGGCATGGTTATTGAGGTCCTGTTGTTGTGTCAAGAGATTTACCGCTGTTACGATAGATTTAATGGTTTAGGAAAATTTATCCACTTTTTAAAAGTTTTCTAGTTTATAAGAGATCATTTATTAATATATGTGTTGGAGTGATACTTGTATCATATATAGTTCATAGGTGAAATGATCATTTACCTAAAGTTTTTTGGTATATAAAAGACAATTTAATAATATATGTGTTGGGTGATACTTGCGTCATAGTTTATAAGTGAAAATTATTCTTTTCTTAAAGTTCTTTGGTATAAGAGACCATTTAATATTATATGCGATGAGTGATACTTACACTATAAATCGCGTGAAAACCAATACATTATAGATAGATTTTATGTGGTCTTACAATAGATTCCTATAACCTTTTTCTTTTTAAATATATACAAAGGAGGCCGCAGCCCTAAACTAGAGTAGTGGAGAACCATGTCGCATAGACTCATTCTCAACCTTAAGTCCTAGATTGTACAGGAAAATCCCTTCAACTTTAAGGTTGGATAAATCCTCTTTAGACTCTTTTTTAATATAAACCATAAATACATACCCATTGTTTGACCCTTTACCGAGCACTGAGCAGAAATAGACAAAACCAAGGCCTTCGGTATGGTCGACCCAGGCATATAAACCCATCAGAAGAGGAACATTGAATATGGTTTTGGGCCAGATTGAAATAGCCCAATTCCCATTTCTTCTTGTTAAAATCATAACTAAGTCTCTCATGAGGAAATTAATCACAATCAAGTCCCAAACAATAATCAAATTACATTAAAGTGTCAAAAAACTTAAATTATACTGTATTGAATTGGCAGTGCAACATCTTAAGTTGTATAGTTGATTTCTTCTACTGATTTTGCTAAATTGGAAAAAAAATCGCCATGAAAAAGGTTATCATATAGAAATTGACCACAGTGGCGATGGATGAATAATCACGAATGTAAGTTGCAGTGATGTATACCCATATCTATATATAGGTATATCATTTAGTCGATGTTAAAAATACTACACAGAGCATGAGTCCATTGTCAAATTACGACTTGACATAAGGCATCATTTAAAAAATAACCAAAGAGTGACCAATGATAGAAGCTGAATATAACTAAGGAGTAACTAGTGATACAAGCTGAAGATAAGTGTGCCAAGGGAGATGCAACGAATGTTTCTCCAGTATTGTAGCTCTAAATCAACTTCTAGTCAAGATCAGCATACCAAATATTCATGCGGTAGTAGAAGGATATAAAAACTCTCGGTATGGTGATTTTGTCAGTGAAGGATGTATTGATTGAATGCAACTTGATGCAAAATGAAATAGGCTGGGTTGTTTTGAACCTGAGCTAATATAATTAACATAAAATGAAAAAAAAAATGCCGGTAAAGCTTAAATAAAACCCTGAACTGAAAAAAGTAGGAAAGGAAGTGGAGTGTAGTAGCCACAACGTTCATGGGATTCTAGTAATTGATCGAGGAGGCTCACTACACCAATGCCTTGATTTCATTTAGAGCACAGATCTTTGTTGGGTTAGAAAACCCATTCCCCTAATAAAGGGACAGCCACTATATGGTTGATAGATTGTGCTTAAAAACGTTACCGAACTCGCCTTACTCAATGAGAGATGCCTTCCCTTCGGAGTTTCCACTAACCATAGTTCTTTGGGCCATTCTCTTCAGCTGCCTTTTTCCTTCTCTTAGGCCTCTCTTCTTGTGACCAATCCACGAATGGCCTGTTCCATTCAGTGACGTCCGTGAACAAACCCAAACCCACCCCACAAAACAACCAATAATAACACATTACATATCCCCCTTGTATTAAAAATTCCAAAATCCCTCCTCTACTCGACGTCACCCCTTCCGTCACCCCCAACTCCTAAATCCTATTATTCCCTGTCACTTCGTGTTTGTCTCTATAGTATACACATTTTCCCCCGCCATTTCTTTTTCACTTTCCAAAGTCAAAGGCCATTATTGTTACTCATTTCAATGCACCTAAAACTAGCTGACTCCAAATTCTTATACGGCCCCGACATGACCCGATCCTCCTCCTCCTCCCCCACCACCCCCTTCCCTCTCCTCCGCCGCCTCACCACGTACACCACCACGGCAACCGCCGCCGCCACAACCACCACCCCACCCACCGCCGCCGCCACCACGCCAACCCTCTTCCCCCTCCCTCCTTCCTCTTTCCTCACTTTAAAATACCCCACCTTATACTCCACACCTGTCCCCACCATAGTCTCTATCTCATGTTCCACAACATAACATAACCCCGTCCCATTATCATACAACGCCCCCCAACACTTACAATCCCTCTCACACTTCCCCTCACATTCCTCCAATGTTTTCACCATCTCATTCTTCATGAACTCCTTATGTGGCACCTCCACACCTTTCCTCCGCATAACCCAATACTCTTTTTCTTCCCCTATACTAGACCTACATAAATCTCCATACCCGTTTTCCATACACCCTAACGTTGATGAATATGTCGTCCTGTTATCCAAACATGAACATTCTGATGCTGCCCCTGGTGTGCACAAACCATAGGAGCCACATGGATTTGGAAGGTCACATGTGGTGTCTAAGGCTTGGTAATTTAATACCCATGCTGATCCGTCCCAGCAATAACCCTTTAAGTTCCCGTCTTGCTCTATGCGTATGATTAGAAACAAAGGATTTGGGAGTTGGAAGTTGTTGAATTTTTGTACGTCCAATGGTTTGGGACTTGTTTGGTACATACCAAGGTATCCGTCTGTGCTTATTCTAGCGTAGATGGGTCCCGCACCTTGTACTATTTGTGCTTTAGCTTCTAATGGAGATCGTTTCCAATATAACTCTTCAGACCCTCCTCGGTAACTTGTATATAAACCCATGAAGTCATCTCCCATACGCATGGAATAGAGACCGTTGGATGATACTAAAGCCATTTGAGCAGTGAAGTTTTGATCTTGAACGATGGTATTAGTGGGAAAGTCAAAACTTTGCCATATAACAGAGGTGGCAGAGTTATCTTTTTTCTGTATTTGCAAGTTGGAAGTGTTGAGAAGGACGAGGCGATCACCGTTTGTGGGGGTTGACCAGAAAAAGTTGGACTTTGGATCTGAAATGACGAGACTGCCATTGAAGAAGAGTTTAGTGGATTGAGACCAAGAAATTAAGTGTGTTGGATTGGCATACCAGAGAGTCTCTGAGGAAACGACGTGAATAACGGCGACGGCGAGCTGGTTATGATTAAGACGGAGGAAACCGAGGGAGAAGTTGCTGAATTGATCGGTGAGGATTGGTTGAAAGGATGATACTGAAGAAAGTGGTGTTGCGGAGAAGCCTTTGAGAAGTTCTTGGTTGGAAGTGACGGCCGTGACATATGGCCATGTTGTGTCTGACGAGATAGTAATGAGAGAAATGATGAGTGCAAAGGGAAGCCTAAAAATGGTGACCATTGTGATAGAGAGGATTTTGATAAGAAGCAATTAAGTTGAGTCTGATGTTAGGGAGAACTTTATAAGGTGAAGCTAGTGAGTGGTCGGTGAGTGACAGGTATATATGAAGAATATCATATTAAAATTCTCCACTCAATTGTTACTTTGTTAGTCTATCTTACCAAATTATAAGCGGGTATATAGCACATATTGATTAATTTAAAATTTAAAATCCTAATTAGAGATATTCGACAAGATATATGTTTGGAATAGTTAGAGAGAAGAATGTGGATCACGGGGCAACCTTTTTAAGTTAGATGGAAATAATATATGCTTACGAATTTAACTGTAGTTTGATGTCCATTCAATTGTAATCTATACATGGATTGATCTGGGTGCGATTCGGAATGGAAAACAATAACATACTTTAGAAATCAACTTGTCGGAGATGGATAATAATATTCAAATGTGGGCGTGTATATATCACATCGATTGGCTATCAACGAGATGTTCACATGGTTTATCAATAGAATATTGCGAAGATGAATTAATTTCATTAGTGGGTAGTTAAAAAATGAATGGATCAGTCAGTGGGTGGAGAGTTGACCAAATATCACGTAGGAGACGAGCTAACTCGGGCAACTTGCAGAAGGTTTCCTTTTTTCCTTTTGGGCCGGTATCAATAATACTGTTGGGGATTTCTTTGTTCTCATAAATAGAGTGGAACCACATAACATTAAAGTCAAATACTAGCCAATCACAAAGTCAAAGTTATGGGGGAGGTTCAGATGTCTTAAAAGTGTCACCAACCCTAGTGTCACCATGGCCAGATCCCTCCATGTCCATCCTATTAAACATAAGCAATTTTAATTTTATTTACAAAAAAAATTAGTGAAAATGCTTATTTATAATCAACACTATAAAGAATACGTGGCATTTTATTATCAAATCATTGATACCATTCAATGATTATTGACTACTAGCCTATAGTATAAACCTTTTTTAATTTATATTCGACTCGAAGGGGAAAACATTCATGTACAAGTGTACAACAGCCTTTGATCTGATGACGAGGAAAGTTATCTTGCCTTTATTCATTAAGGCAGTCTACCTCAACCGTTTCAATTTTGCATCGACGAAAGAGTTGACAACTGACCTACCATAAATGGAAGTTAAATATAGCAGCACTATGCATAGAGTAGATAGAATACTAAATGCATGCATGCATGCAGAAGAAATCTGAGGCAAATCAATCATAAGACACTTGTGGAGGTTATATTTACACACATACACATTGAAAATAAGCTTTCCAATCAAGTGCAGGGCTGAACTAACTTCTAATTGTGATGACAAGATAGATTGATGAGTTAATTGAAAGAGGCAGAGAAAGGTTGAAGAAGGGTAGGTCATGCACAATCAAAGAAAGGAAATAATGGCAAGGCAAGCATGTCATTGGTTAATTGCATCGTTACCTTTATCAATGCCCAAGTTGATTTTGTGATATAAAGCTGACTTTGCTTCTTACTTTACTTCCATTGAAGTTGACTTTTCAGATCTGAGAGCTGAAAGAATGCACGCGCATGAATCAGTTAGGTCACGTGCCAGCTCGAATCCCTAAAATGGCTCATTTCAGGATCGTGGTGTGAGATGAACCCGAGGGCCGAGACCTATGCCGTGAATATCTATCAATGGCTCTATAGATCCAATCGAGTTTTTCCTGGCCTTTTCTTTTTGTTATTTAATTTTTTAATAATAGAGACCATAACAATAAGTATTATTTTTGGGACCATGCACATATATAAATAATTGAGGAGAAAATGATTAAAATTTTTCAGATGGGTCCAAATTTTGTGAGGGATGGTTAAAGACAAAAGTCACGACCACGGAATCCTGCCAATGTTACTTCTTCATTACTCCTTGTTAGCCTTGGTCCTCGGATGTTGTCATTTTCCTTCACCCTCCTGGATACTATACAGACAGATTGCCCTTTTGTTGCAGTTATATATGATGTTTTTCTCTCCTAAAACAAATAAACTTATCCTTTAAAACTTGTCATTTCCCTTTCTAAAATGTTCTGGAAAAAACTTGTCCTTTCTTATTAGTAAAAATAAAATGTAGTCCGATTATATTTTTCATATAAACATTTACAAATATAAAATTCTTCTCCAAAAAGATTACTATAGAATATTTATTAAAAAAATTTAGTAGAGAAATATATTATTTGGAAATAAATCTTATATTGATAATTTTAAATTTAAATTAATAATTTTTTCAGATATACCTGATTATTTTTTTTAAGAGAACTATCTGGGGGTAAATATAATTCTTTGCATACATGTTGAGAATTTTAAAGAAATTGTTTGTTTTCAATATTTGTCATTGATGATGCAGTTGACTTTTTTTGTTTTTTCTGTTACAGACTAAGAATTTTTGTTTGCCAAAAGACAGTTAAGATTTTTGTTGCTCATGTTTTGGTGTTTATGGTCCACAGCTTTTAAGGTCCAACTTATACCCAATAGTTGAATAATCCTCATCTTGGACGCCCAGAGGAAACGGCCTACTGTTTCTTTCCCGGCCCCATGTGAAAGAATTTATTGCTGATTGAATAAACTCTTAACAATTTCAGCACTGTATATTTGCTTGGTAGAAGTTTCTTTTTCTTTTGTTTTTTTACTACCTTATCTTATCATTTTCAGAGGGAAGGATATTATAAATTATCATACACTCTTGCCCCCTCCGTACATCTCTTTTCAGGTTTAACACTTCTAGATGCAATTCGTTACTATGTGCCACTAGCAATCAGCTCGAGGATGTGACTGTTGAATCTGATAAACAAGGTAATCTGTAAACAAGAAGGGAGTATCCCCGGATTGATTGGAGATATATTCCTCTCGTTGGAAATATTTAATTTTTAAGAGAATTGATAAGGGATCATGTTTGCAATTTGAGATTTCTTGAGAAACAAATTTAGCAGTGGATTGGATTGCTTAAGTATTTTTTTTGCCTGCACTTGCCCTTTAGAGTGGGCACAATGATGACCTCCTAATCAATTAAGGAAGATTTTGGAGAAAGATATAGGAAGAAGCATGTGTATTTTGATCTTGGTTTAAATTCCATGTTTTATGTCGTTGTTATAATTTATCAATTGTAATTAAGTTGATTAGACTTTTCAGATTTTCTCTTCTACTATGAGTACTATTTAAATTATGGTTGGGAAAAAAAAGTATTCCAAAGACTCCAGGGGTAAAATAGAGGATAATTGTAGGTATCAATAAAGTAGAGGATAATTGTAATATGTATTTGGCAAGGTTAATAATCATTATGATTAATAAAAAATTATGGAAGCATCATTTTGGCTATATAAACAATAAACGATATCATTTTGACTAACGAATAGTGAAAAAGACTCATCTTGGAGATCGTTGTCAACATGCTCACGTGACAACAAAATTGTCTGTGTTATTGAGTGATGAACGACATTGATCTAAATAAGACTTTTTGTTTATTGGCCAAAGTGATATAATCTATTGTTCATTGTTTACCAAATTCATATTTTGTTAATTGTTTTGTGGCAGACTGTGTAACATCCCAAAATTTTAAGCAATAAATTAATTAATAATTAAATATAAGTTTAAGGGTCTTATAGAATTTAGAGACTCAATTATGGATTGAAAATTAAATTAATGATTGACTTTAGAAATTATTAAGAATTTCAAACGAAATTGATCATATCTTAAGGTTATTAGTTGTGAGACTGGGCCATGAAAATTGGATATCATAAAATAGAAATATTGGATAAGACCCAAAGCTTAGCTAATTGATTAATTTTAGGATGATTACAATTAGAAGTTTAAAAAATTATTTGAATTCAATATGTGTGATTGATAATGTAAAACAAAAAAAAACTTATCAATTGTGGGTGGCACGTGCGCCACCCACAACTGAATTTAAATGGGCCAAATAAGGCCGAAAGGGAGCAGCAACGTACAACCCACTTGAGTCAATGTAAGGGGACAAATCCCCTTATATATATAAAAAGAGAAACAAAGTTGTCATTGAAAGAGTGAGGGACGCTGAAACTCAAGATGAGAATGGAGGAGAAATGAAAATTAAGGGATTCTTGAGTTTTATTTTGGAGGAAATCCAAAGAACTCATAGATCTCAAATCTTATAAGTAAACTCCTTTTCTTCCTCTCTTTCCTTTTAACTTTCATATTTTGAGCCAATATCTCAATTTGTAAGGCTAGGAAAATATCTAGGAGTTGACAAAAAATTTCAAAATACTTATTGTAAGAGATGGTTTGACATTAGAAATAAGTTTGATGATGATTCTAAAATGTTGGATTTGTTGGGGAAATTCTTGAATCAATCTTGAGTTTTAAAGTGTGGTTTCTTTCTTAGAATTTGGGGTTTTCTTAGAATCTGATTTCAATGGCTATTGTGTTCAATTTTGTTGTTTTAAAACTACATTGGGTAGATTTATAAGTAGTCTTCAAGCTTGGATTACTTGATTTTGAGTTAGGATGGTGATTTGGCAAAATTTATGTGTTGAAAAGTTAAGGTTTGGTGAGGATTTCGAAAAATCCTCTAATTGTTCATATTCTTGGTGTTTCCTTATAATTTTCAACCTGTTAAAAGATTATCCTAAAATGTTGGGGTTGTTGGTGGAAACTCTTGAATCAAATTTTGAGTTTGAAAGTATGATTAAGTTGGGGTTTGATTGGGATAAATGTGATTTGATGATGAATATGACCAAATGGTTGATTTTAATATATTTATTGATGTTGATGAATAATCGTAGCATGTTGAGATTGGAGGAAGATTAGAGTAAATTGAGTTTTGGTGATTTTTAGGATGATTTATTGTTAATTTTGAATGTAAGTTGATCCATATAGATAATTTGAATGTAATTTTTTTAATGGGTGATGTTTATAATGGCTGAAGTGGATACATGTAAGCTTGAGAAAAATCCTTGCTGATCTGTTTCAATTGTTGTTGGTCAATGATGAAATATAGGCTAAGTTGTGAGTTGAGAAGAGGTTGAGAGGGAAGTCTATTAAATTGATTGATAATGAATGTTTTGATAGGGAATTGAATTCCCAAATTTGTATATTGACACTTGATTAAAGTGCAATTTTGTGTGTGATTGTGGTGTAGAGCGTCACTTGTGTCAAATTGATCGCGGGAAAAATTCTTCTACTGTGGTAACCCTTAGTAACTGCATCCAGGTAACCACTTCCTTGTCTTATGGGTGTGTGTGTGCATGATTGATAGATTAAAGAAGGTTTGTGAGCCTTATGGTATATTGATGATATTGGACTATATATTCTTTGTAATTGTCTATATATATATACTCTGCTATGAAAATTGGTAAATTGCTGTGGCATTTTAGACAATATTGTGATATTCACTATATAACTGTGATGGTATAAATGTCTAAATTCTTGTTGCAAATGTGTTATAATATATTTGGTAAATCTGTTGATGATTTGGCACCCTATGAGCTTTGGCTCACTCCCCTTCACGTGATGAGGTTACCCGATGGCCATCGGGTTAACCTTTTGGGCTAGTACTGACGTTTGGAACCGGTTTTGGTGTTCTGTCAGTACTTGGATCTGTCTCTATGGAAACATTTGGATCTTATTGGATCTGCCATTAGGGCGTTTGGATCTCGTTGGACCTACCCTTTGGGGTGTTTGGATCTTTCTTGTTAAAATGAATTGCTTATTATATGAATTATTGCTTTGGCATATTTTGGATCATTCTTGTTAAAATGAATTGTTTATTATATGAATTATTGCTATAACATATTTTGGATGATTCTTGTTAAAATGAATTACTTATTATATGAGTTATTGCGTTGACATATTATGGTTTCATGATAGATACTGATATTAGGACCTAATTGTTTTCATGAGTACCTTGTTGTACCTGTTGGCATGTAAGGCAAAATGGGAAGAATAAGTGTTACTGGGACTCTGTCTCACTGGTTGCTTTTTATTTCAGGTTCGAGTTCAATGTTAAATGAAAGAGCAAGGAACTAAAGGAAACTCACAGAATGTGAGATCATTGAGTATTCTCTCGTATTATGTATATTGCCAAGCACTAGGCTAGACATACATGCATATCCGCTTCCGCATTTTATTTGATGTTATGGATTACTGTATAGTGGTATATTTTAAGACATGTCCTCTTCTGGCAATCTGCGGCTTGAGACATTGCAGTTTATTTATGTTTCTAAAATTTGGTTCCACATTGTATGCAATTGATTTCTAGAGGCTGGAGAATTTTACTTAATATGTTTGGTTTTGACCACCATGGATTGAGTCAGTGGCTCCTTTTGTGATGATAATCTTGTGTTGCAATTATGGTGTTTGAAATATGCTTTGTAAAGAAAGATGGTAGTCAGTTTTGACAATGATTTTAATTACCAATTTTAGGCATATTCTTTTTCTAACATGGTATATTTACTTTTCATAAGGACATGATTTCATATGTTACAAACTTTCTAGCATTGTTAGATTAAATGAGTTACCCTTAAAAATTTAATAACCATGTTAGCATTTAACTTTTTCTAACATGGTTAATCTATTTAAATTTCACCAATCTTTTGTTATCCATGCTACCATTCCAAATTTTATTTAACAATGTCTTTTTCTATCATGGATAAACGATTCTGAAATATCATCTTGCTCCTAATAACTATGATAGATCCTTTTCTATCATAGTTAGACTTTGTAAATGATTATTCTTCTTTTAACTACGATGAAGTCTTTCGATCTATGTATTTTTCTTCTTATGTATTTAAGACTAAACTTTTAATAACTATGATAGTATCTTTTCTATCATAGTTAAAGTTTAAATATACTTATCAAACATATAAATATATTTATATTGTGTTAAAATTGTAATTACTTGGAAGGATTTTACAGACTGAATATTAGCGCTATAACATATAGAAATTTTATTTTCTTCTCTCAATGTGCCCAAATGTACGTAAGATTTGGATTGTCATAAAGGAATGTTAATCATCATACTCTGATGATCTGATCTAATGATGTCAAGGGAAGATTACATGTAACACCGTTAAATCATTATCCAAATATAATCAATATCCCTCAATTGTGTTGAGCTGGCTTGAAGGGATCCCACAAAGGTATCGTTACGCTAGGAATTTAGGGTATTTCAAACAACACTCAAACGGCTGGTCAGAGAGAAAAAGAGTCGACATCAAATGCACACCATACATTGGCCGTACTAGACATCAATTAGCGTTAACCTAATATGTGCATCTGTGACATTAACCAAAATTGTCTAATATGACTTTATAGACATGCTCTCTAATGTTTTCACACCAACTTAGTCGATTGTTGGCTAACCAAAGGGGAAAATTTCGACAAAATAAACCAAAGGGGAAATCAAAACACACACACACGGTAACCGTCGGTGCATCTTGATATATTCTTAATCTTCATTAGACAATTTTATATTTCTGTACTAACATTCAACGAATCCTAGTACTTCAAAAAAGAAAATAGTGTTTGAATTTTATATCATAATTTATCGATTGGATCATTGGTAGGCCATCCACATGGATTTTACTACTGTCTTCCATATAAGTTAACAATTAAGTGAGATAGATGCTTATTTTCTCCTGCTGCGATCAGAATACACTATTTCGCTACGATGTGAACAGCTAAATGTGCACCCCCACTCCATCATCCTAACTTCTTCTTTGTCTTTAACTTATTTGTTCTGTTTGCTCAGCATCGAATCACTCACCAAATCAGAGCATTGCATGCATTTTTTCCCATTCGGAATTAGTAAATTAAACGCATCAAACGTCATAAGTGGAAAATATTAACCAATGTGTTGTACGTGGTGACTTGTGTATTCAACGCATATATAACTCAATTTGTTAGTGAAGAAAAAACTAACAATTTTTTAGATAATTAAAATGACGATCAGTATTATCATGATTTAATATATAATCCCGTTTAGGGACACAGCGTCTAATTTATCGGAAGGCATTGACATTACGTAAAAAAAAACTCGACACACACACACACACACACAGTTTCTTAGTTTGCAAATCGTAGTTCACATTTAAAGTTTCAATTAAATTATGATTTAATGTTGCGTTTATTTTCCTCGGATTAATTCCTCGTTGTTTCCGCTTAAGTTTCTAGATTCCAGTATGCGTCTAGCAATTATTTTTCTCACGTCTTGTATTATTTTGGCATCATTCAGCCTTAAGCAGTGACAAATGGGTGAGGTATCCCTCCTGTTCTCTTCCCCCTATTCCTCCATCTCTACCATTCATTTGATCTAACGGCTGAGAATCAACATACCCCATACACCCTATTACACCCTATCCCTCTCCTTCTCCTTCTCCTTCTACCTCTCCACTTCCCTCTCCAATTCTCCATGGCCGATTCACTCTCTTCCTTCCCAGCCTCACCACCATCGTCGGACACCAACGGCCGCCGGAGACGGCGCCGCCGCTTCCTTGCCCGACCTCACCACCATCGCCGGACGCCAACGACCGTCGGAGACGGCGCAGAGGCGACGCCGAACAACAACCACAACCTCGCCCCCGGTGAAATCGGTGGCCGGAATCTGATCTCCGCCGCCGTGGTGCAGTCCGATCCGGAATCGGCGGCCGTTCATCCTTTCCGGCGGTTGGAGTCGAGGGCGATGGCATGGGGAAGAAGAAGTGGTGGGAGCAGAGAACGAGAGAGAGAGAGAGAGAGAGAGCGCACGGAGAGAATGAGAGAACTTAGATGAGTGATTTGGTGTGGTGGGGTGTAGGAGAGTATGTGAGATATGGACTTTTAGATCACATAGATGGTGGAGATTGGGGGAATAGGAGGGAATAGGGGGGAAGGGAATAGGAGGAGTCCTTTGCCCAACAAAAATTACTATTTTTATAGGGAAAATCCCACATATCTAACAACTAATTTTAAAATCATTTTAACTAGTTGAGTACAGTGATTATTTAGATGAGTAGAGACATTTACTTCTGAATATCTCCTTTTTGGTATTTTGAAATTCAATTGTCATTTATTTGAGATTTTTTTTCATCTTTTTATACTTGAAATAGTCATGCATCATCATCATCATCATCATCATATTATTATATATTATTAACCATCACATAAAATTGCTTTCTTCGTTCTGTAATATAAGAGCTCAAAATTTGAATAAATTTAGTCTAACATTCTCTCATCATTTAATACATTTTTCCTGTTTTACCCCTATCTTTTTCTCTTATTTATTAATACTTATATATTTCTCGCTCTTAGTATCATAATAAATAGAGACAAAATTGGGAAAAAAGAATTAATCTAGACACCTAACTAACTCTTACATGTTTTATTAAGAATAGTGTTTTATTGACTAAGCTCTTATAATGTACCACTGAGTATTAAAATACATAAGTAAGCATGGGTGGGCAGTCCATAGATGCAACTTTGATTACGAGTGGACATCCACTACCACTAGATCATAGTGCGTATTTATAATCTCTGTTCTTTCCCAACTTCAAGAATCTCCGTAAAAGGAAGATACAAAAACGTGTAAACTCTTTGTACATTGACAGTGCCCACTTTAATTGGCTTTGTTTTGTAGCATCTTAATGGACCACCACGATAGTGACAATCCCTATTCTCTCTCTTTCTGTCTTCTTCCTCATCAGAGAAACGCTTCCCTCTGCATGAAGCCATGCCGTGCTAGCTCTCTTCACATGGACGCTTGTGTTCTCATGAGTTGACCAAACCTCACGTTAAAATTGGTAGGCCCCAATGGAATTAGTAACTGCCATATTTTATCAGAGTCCTCCTCGTGACTGTCATCTTTTGCTTCTCTATTTATCTCCTTTCTTCCACCTCCTTTAGACTCATACATATCATTGCTATTTTCTATCACTTCTGCTCTAGCTCACTCTAACTTGGCAAATAGCCATGAAGAAAGCAGGCCTTCATCTTCATGTGTTCTTCGGCTTACTTCTCATGCTTCTCTTTCATTTCTCAGCATCTTCTCGTCTACTATCCTTTCAAGGTAAATGTGAGAAACAATATTTGATTTGTTGTTGTTGTTTTTCATATTTTTGCCTGCTAATTTCTAAGATCGAACTTGATACAGATGAAAAGGAAGTAAATGCCATTGATCAAATAAAACATACTAAAAGGAAGCATATGCTCGATCAACCCCCGAGCTCAATTATGATGTCGAAGTAAGATCAGATCCATCTTTCTACCTCTAAAATTTCATCTCTCACTGGCCCAAGAAAGAAAAACAATTAAAAAGAAGTTGCGACGTTTATACGTATTGTTTTGCGTAGTTTTAGTATGTTTTATTCTCATTGGATGAAATTTCATGCAGCCATTGGAATCAGATGGGTGTGATATTAAGGATGATGAAGAATGCAGTGAGAGGAGGATGATTGCGGAGGCCCACTTGGATTACATTTACACCCAGCACCACAATCCTGCCTATAAGCATCAACCTTAGTACCAATGCCCAGCTTCTATTGACTAGAGACGAGCCCAATATTTCTATGAAATATCTTCCATCCCTTTATTCGGTCTTATTAAATGAGGATGAAATGTCAAAGCTGTACTTTGCGATCTTTTAGTTTGCGGGCTTCAAAATTTATGATAAAACTTAATGAGTGTGGTTATGCGTACCCTACCATGGTGCAATCACTGGATTTTTTGTTTTATCAGGAGCTTAATTATATTGCGCGGTTCCTTAATTCTGATTCAAGCTTAAGTTAGGCGATGTTATCTAATTAAATTAAGGCAATCAACGTGTAAAAAGAAACATAAAAAAACAGCCAACATTAAGGCATAGAATGATGATCCAACCCGATAGAGGGCAGGCTCAATTTTCTACCCACACCGCATAGCTGTTTGAGGGGAAATACGAAACACAAGTGCAAATATATTAACTTGAGAGACAGCCAACTACACAATTAAGTGATCAACAATCTCACTGCTATGTAAGAAAAAGGACCACAGTCCAATCAACACAAATTATTTGAGGCTATATAAAAATAACATTGCTATTATTTTATCCCAGCACAGAATCAATGCCCCCCTCCCCTTCACCGGAAAAGTGAGACACACGCATGCACGAGCACATAATAAGAAAGGGGTGATCGGAGGAGGCAGGGAGCAGAGTCGTTGATATTGAGTGATATATGGGGGGGCCATCTGGTAATTATGAATAATATGGCTGCACATGCTCTGGCCTGAATAAGCACCAGATGCTGCTTAAAGTGAAAATCCGCCACGCCATAATAAAATAAAGGAACACAAGCACGTCAATGGGCAAGTTAAGCTGCAAAAACTTTCTGCCATTTATATATTGAATACTATGGATTTCCCCCCTAACTATGGGGAACAAGAAAAAGAAAAAAAAAGCACAAAATTTGTTTGATGGCTCTTAGCCCAGTAAGAGGCAAGCTTCAATCAATTTAGCATGGAAGAGCCATCAAAACCAAGAAAATGCAGAGTAAACCTGGGTACTCTTCAAAAGCTTCTGACAATAACGCCATAGCTCAGACGTGATTTAAATCAAAACTCTTACTCTGATCCTGCCAAAATATAAAAAGGTTCAATAAATCACCAGCAAGACAACCATGCATTGTATTCAAGTTGAAGCAAGCATGAAACAACAGTGTGGAGGTCAAAATAAGTTGGAAAAATAGAATCTATAACACAAAATCCAGACATGCCATTTGCAAGGCTGTCTTGATTTCTTAATTCTACTAAAATCTTCCAACCAAAACATATTTGATCCCACCCAATATATATTTTAAAGACAATCAATCATGAACTTGCTCCCCCCTATAGAGAGGTTAGCGTCCCAAACACCAGATGATTTGCCTTACCTTTTATAGGGGCGCTAGATATGGAGCTCCCTGATAAGCACCAAGTGTGAACAATGGGCCCTTCTTTACTACCGCCATTAATATACATCTCACTATCACTACTGGAGACAGGCAGGTAAACTGCCCCTTTGAACATCCATTCATCCCTTTCTTGACAATAAAAATCTTCAAACAGCTCACCACACAGCAAACACAAGCACTGATCTTCATCCGCTGGAACCTTAGAATACTCTTCACATATATCTGAATTATTACCATGTAAATCTATGGGATCAACACCCTTGTTCTCAGATGGCACTTCATCCTTGCCAACAACCCAGTCACTTGACCTCAAATACCATCTCCTTGAGGCCTTCGATACATCACTTTGTTCTCTTTCTCTCATAGCATGCCATTCCAAGTGTCTATCAAATTGTCCTTGATGTTTAAGCCCAAGGCCACAAATGCTGCAATGGTGAGGGAAATTATCAAATAGTTCTTCGATCACAGGTAAATGCAATTTTCGGATCACATTGGGCTTAAACTCGAAGCCAATTATACTTTTTATTTCTGTAGGGGTTGATTGACCGGAGGAACCTTTTGCAGGGTGATCATCTTTGGTGGATAAACCTGGAACAGTTGTAGAATCAGCAAGTGAAACAGATGGCAAAGCATGACTGGTGGAGATGCTTTGGCTCTGATCTTCCAATCGAACTGGCACCTCAGCTGGCACCTCAGTAGATGAATCTATTTTTGCAGAAATTAAACCCTTTGCAACTAGTGAGCTTAAAAGGTTTGAAACTGGATTAGATTTATTACTGGTGGCATTTGAGGTCTTGGCAGAGGCACTACTCACAGTAGAGGAAGCTGGTGGTAAAGCAGGCAGCCTTGATGGGGCTCTGACCTTTCCTTGAGATTCTTTTAGTAGAGAAGATGAATCATCATTGGTAGGACCTAATTGAGACGGAGATTCAACCACAGGTCCTGAAGAAACTGATGTTGTAGGAGATGATCCACTTGGCCGGGTAGGCTGAAACCCTGATTTTGATGGAAGGTTCCTTCTGTCTAAACTTGTACTAGACTGACCACCGGTGAAGATCCCACTCTTCATAACTGCAGCTAACATTGAACTTGTAGTTGACTGCTCTGAAGTTTCTTTAGAGTGGTTCATCTTTTCCTTCATCTCAGACACTTCAGTATTAGAACTGAGATGCTGTGGCCGCGAAGCTGCATTATGATGTCTTGGCTGAAAAGTAGACATTGAAGGCAATGGACCTTGCAAGTCCTTTTGGCGTGATCTCTGCGAGTTACTAACCTGCATAGCATGTGGAAGGGCAGATGATGAATGTTGAATATCTTGGCTCCGTGGACGTCCGGAAAATTGAGTCATTTTAAAATTCTGTGGATGGTCTTCCTCAGACAATATCCGCATTTGATGAGGATAGTGCACATTAACAGGTGGTGATGGAGACAGTTGTCGCAAAGGCGACTGCAAAGGAGACTCAGCTCCCACAGAATGAAATTGCTGTGGTTGCACTGTTCCTAACGATCCTAATGCAGCATTTGAAAGGAAAGGCCGATTTCCCATTTTGACATTAGAAGAATTCACTGTGTTTGGCAACCTGCCAAGAGCAGATCCAATGCCTTCTGAAAGACAAGGCCTATTATTCAGCTCATCAAATGGCTGCTGCTGCTGCGATTTCCAAGATAATGATGTCCGATGACCAAAAGCAGGTAGGCGTTTCATATTAGTGGTTACATTTCTATCTTCACAGAATGTATTTTGAAGGTGACCTTCAACTGCCTGCGGGTCGAGTAAAAAAGATTAGTAAATTAAACCAACCTGGATCTATATCATGTCAGTCAACAAAATATGTTGCTAGTTAAATCCCATTTTAGCACACGGACAAATGAAACATTATCACTCTTTATCTAAACAAAGCCATCTGAATTAGTAAAGGGGTAGCCAATTTTAGCTATGTATTGCATGAAACACTGCTAACTCACACCAATGAGGTCTTTCAACAAAGGGAAAAGGTCAACCCCTAAAAACATTTTCCGCTACAGTCAAAGGTTTTGATGGTTCATCATTATTATGGAAAAAAGCCTTAAGTTACTTTTAGATATTCCCTGCATGTGGTGTAGGCGTGTAGCCTACAGAAAGAGCGCAAGGCAAGACTAAACTAAGTTAATCTAAATGTGGGCCAGGCTATAAACATTACACACTTCACAAAAATTCAAAACAACATTTTCATCTGCAGGCCAGGCATAAAAAATGAACTGCCAAATGACATTCGCAACTTCAATGAAAACTTGTGGCTACTTGAAAATTAACATTTTATATGCAACACTATCAATCATAAAACAAATCCCTCCCATTTTGACTTTGGAAGGCCTCTCGAGACCTTAAAATGACATGTCAAACTATTTTGAGAAAAAAATAATCATTGTGGATGGGGCATCTGTGGTCCACTGACTACCTGTCTCCAACAGCAATATCCGGCATCAATAACTAAAATTGATTAAAAGTTACATTCTGAGGCAAAAAACCCATAGAGGCAGTTTAAGCAAGAAAATCTAAAGTATATCATCTGAACTCTACATAACCTCTCAAGTCTCAACATATCCGGAACCCAGAATAAAGATTATGACCAGACAGATCATTAATACCAGCGAACGAAGTCTTATATTCTAATGTTTGACATTGGCAAGCTTACCGAATTGTCATCATCAGCAGTCCAACAATCTTTGCCAAAGTTGTTAGAGACATTGGATGCACCATGCTCTGTATTTCCAGCGTTCACCTCATCCCACATATACTCTTCTTCCTCAGAATTTTTCCAGCTACTAGACAAGAGATTACCCTTTATACTTGCTAAGCTTTGTGTAGGCCGATTTTGTTCATCCAAGTTCATGGACTTTGGCCCTTCATGATTTGGTAAGCTACGCTTTAGATTGAAACCATTCCTTTGAACAGACATCATGTCTGCAGCATTGCTGCCAGCTTTGTACCAAGCTTTGTCACGTGCTAACTCAGAGGTCCTGCCATCAGCTCCTCCAATACCCAAACCTGAGTTCCTTGAAAGATCAGAACCATATTCATCGCCTCCATAGGATGTACCAACGCCCTTTTCAGGAACAGAATCATTATATGATTCTCTATTAGAGCCCTGAATGTTCTGCAATACACAACATGATGCTACGAATTATGACTCACACAGCAAAATGGAGGATGATATTCAAAAAACCAAAAGAAATGAATTAAAAATTACAAATTCACATACATGTTCACTAGAGTTTGCATTACCAGGAATATCGATTGTTCCTTAAATATTCATAGCACAAATAAAGACAGAACTAAAAAATCATTCGTGAGATATATGATGTTAAAAGAGGCATTCAAGACAAAAAAGTTTAGTTTTCCTGCATCTCACCCCAAGTTCCCAACTGGGGAGAGGAAAAGAAAAGTTCCCTATCCCAATTGCACATTCGCAGGTTCAAGTTGCTTGACAAATCAGATTTCTAGGCAGTCCAGTTTTGAAAACATAGCATCTATTTGATTCGCAAACTTTCAATAACAGATAAAACAATAGAAACTATAAAATTTGTAACTTTTAAAACTCATCAACCACACCAATATTGGGCAGTCCAAACAAGCAACAGACAAGATTAGGACATGATGCCAAACAATTTCGGACCCAGTTTCGACATGCAAAGAACTAAAGGATAATATGTGGGCGGGAATACTTCACATACCCTGACAGACTGATTAAGACGCTGCCTCTCCAAATATTTAGGATTCACGTGTATACTATGTTGTGGTCGTTGTGACTGTGAATCACTCCTCAGTGCAGATGCAGAAGATGAACCATTGACAGCAGGAGTGAAGCCAAGATCCCTCTCAATCATCTGGAGGGTCTGGGGAGGAAAGACTCCTTTCCAAGTTCCAAAAAGGTGCCTCATGCTTGAATGGACAGGAGAATCAACCTGTCTGTATGCCTTGCAGAATACCTAAAATGTAAAGGAGTAATTGGCAAGTACCTAGTTAAAAGCAGGCGTGTGAAATCAGAAAGATATCTGTGGAAATATGTAAAAAAAAGTCTCGCCAATCTTTATACTAAGATAATCAATGTTCATTGTACATGGAAGCATAAGCTCTTAAAAAATCATTACCCTTTTTTCTAAAAAAAAAATCAACTGTTCAGAGGACAAATTTTTAACATGAAGGCATAAAGGTCCGCGTAAGGATATAAACAAAGAAAAGATATCTCACCTCAGGTAGTTTAGCAGCAAAGTACTTTATATAGTCCCGCCCAATATTCTTAACAATACTGTCTAAAAGATAAAGAGATGGCAGCTTCTGTTCAGTAGGAACCTGGAAAATCATTAACAGCAGCAGATGCAACATGAGTTTGTGTGAACTATAGGGTTTAGTCAAAGTAGGAAAAACAACTGCTTGGATAGAAGTAAAAAGGGTAAGTATCTGAACAGGCCACCCAAGCTTGCTCAAACTTATAAGCAATAACCAGCAGCAGTGTTTATTAAAAAATTTCATGTTATTTCGCTCCTTAATCTTTACCCGGCTTTATCAGCCTATGACCATATGTCATGTAAAAAGGAGACTTACGACACAATTATAAAATATCAGAGTAAACAATAAACAACTCATTTATTTAGGATATGATGACCATAACTTGAAATATGTTGATTATTATGACTCTTCAAACACTTGGGTAAGATGAAATTTCAGACTATAATACAGATTTCTTATCTATTAACAAGAATCAAGAGCGAATAACAGTTAATCTGGTCTTTCTTCCTTTTCACTTCTAAGGGCACAAAATAAACCTTTAATATCCCTTCTTTTCTTATTGAATTGCTGCACCACCTTTGCAACAATTCTGTTCTGTTCATATTCAGCCTGCCTTCTCGTCTTTTCAAAATAAATTATATCTACTTGCAAAGAATGACCCGCCTTCTCATTACCTATTTTCTTATAATATAGAGAGGAGTACCCTTCAGGTCATTCTATGCATGCAAGCATTAAGACAAATCTCTAGAAGGCAAGAAAACAGCTGCAACATATTACATAAGGTTGCATAGAGAGAAAGCACCAAACAACTAAAAGCAGTTCACAGTAATGCCTTCTACACTATTTTTGTGCTCCAAAAGTGCTGCACCTCAGTCACAATCGACAACTTTGATGCACAAACATAAATCCTGCAAACATTATTTTGCCCAGAAAAATGAATTATGTAAATGACTCATTTTTAAACTGCTTTTACTTGCTTCAAGATACTTGCGTAGAACTGAAATTATACAAGTTCAACGCATATATGCAACTTGGCTATGTAAATTGTCTCTTCCATGGAGTAAATTGATTCTCACATAAAATTCAGCTGCTTTCTGCTTCTCCATTAACCAAAAAGACACAAGGTAAAAACTTGAGAGGAGGACAAACAATCACACCTTTGCTTCAGAAAAATAAGGCAGTCCTACTATACCATTCACAATAAGTGGCAGATATTCTATAACCTAATTGAACAAAATAAAATGAAGAGGACTACAACATTAATTGGAATTGCCGTATTGGAGAGAACATATCCTCCCCCCCTTAAATACAAAAACAAATGATAATCTAAAAGATTGCTTCACCTGTCAGCAAAAAAGCCTGAAACCAGGGGATTACAGAACGCTTCTCTCTAATAGCAATGTTATTTATCACAAACTTACAATTTACAACCACTATAATATTAAGCCCTCATGGAGTTGACCAAAATTTTTTACTTCTTGGAGTATATATGAAGTACGGTTACTTTGTTTCTTTAATAGAAAATTGTATAACTTGACATTTGAGAACCGCAACTACAGCCGACGTATAGCTAATAGCCTCAACAAAACCCTGGGAAGGAAATCAAATAAAGCACAAAAACCTTCAACTAACTGATAAATAAACACCATCATCCAACTTGGTAACTGCAATTAACGTGCAACAATACTTAAAATTGAAGGAAACTTGTCCTTTAAAAACATGATATTTCCACTAACTTCAAGCTAATAGTACATCAAAATTTCCTCATTTAAACTTATTTCATAAAGACCAAAAATTCAAAAAAAAAAAAACTTTTCATTCCAAATATCTTACAATTCAATATAAGTAGATCAACACAGAACACAAAAATCTACACAGCGTAAACTAAATTCACCTCTAGAATGTTAGCACAAACAGCGGCAGCAATTGGCTTGGCAGCATAAAGATTTTCGCCTGCAATTATAGTCAAATTCGTAATAATCGGCTTCGAATTAAACGTGAGCTCAGCGAGCGCCGTTTTGTACTGATTCACAAGCTCCTGTTGAAGCGGCTGAGGCTGATATCCACCGCCGCCACGACCGCCTTCACCGCTTTCCGAATCTCTCTCGCTCGCTCTAAACCTCGCTTGCGCCAAAGAAGAAGAAGAAGAAGCCACTTGTCGCTGAGGAAATTGTCGCATAACAGGATTTGCCTCCTCGTTCAGCCGAGGCTTCTTCATATTCGGCTCTCGAGATCTATCGAATGGCCTACGCGAGCTATCCATGTCCATTACAGATATTACAAATCTCAAAACCCTAAAATTTAGCCTACTACAATGCCAAATCCTTTGGCTAATTTAAACAACATAATAGACAAATAGCATCACAGTATTACAATTTACAACCTTCGCTGATAGATTTAATTGATTGGAAGTAATAAGTAAAGGAGATAATTTTTTGAATTGTACAATGAGAATTGTGCTGAGATAATAAATTAATAACCCTAATAATCGCGATACAGAATAAATAAGAGAAAACAGAGAGGATTGAATGGTGAATAGAGAGGATTGAATGTTGATTGAGGTTTTACATGTGAGGCGAGGAGGGTTGGCTAGGGATCGAATGCGAAGAAGGAAGTAGTGTAGTGAGCTTTCTCGCTTCACAAAACGCGCATACGATGCAATAATATATAATACTCCCGCTCTAATACCATACCCTATTTAGCTGGTTAATTTGGATTAACAATGTTAATTATATTAAGTTAAAATGTTAAATTACATAAACTACTTGTTGGAGTATTTTTTTTTTTGTTAATTACAGCCAGTTTAATCCGGACTCGAGGTATATGACTGTTGCTTAAATAGGTATGGTTATCCCCTCTCCCACCGAGCGAATACACGAGTTCTGTTGTATGTACTATGTAGCTCACTTACCAGCTCAACTAGCTATTAGTATAAAGTATAAACTGCTTGTTATTTACCACATGTTTTATAGTTTATTCTTGTTGATGGAATTTAAATTTGACCGATTGAAAAAACATAACAAGTACTCATTCCTTTCCAAATATAAGAGATACTTGACTTTTATGGAAAATCTTAAGAATGATAAATAAGGTAATTAGTGATTGATTTCTTAATTTTTACTCTATACCAGTTCATTTGGCAACTTGTAAGCTAGCATATGATGTAATGATATACTCTCTTTGGTCCTAAATATAAGACCTAATTGACTTTTTTTAGAGATTAATGTTGCGAAATGAGTTATTAAATTATGATATATTTGATATATTCTTAAATTATCCATTAGTTTATAAGTAAAATAAATTATTCTAAGGTAAAAACATTAGGTAAATCAATTTATAATTAACTTGTTTTGCTTTTTTGAAATTTTCTAAAAAAAGTCAACTAAGTCTTATATTTAGGACCGGAGGGAGTATAAATTATGTTGTGATTAAGTGGTTCATTTCATTTATTTAGATTTCTCCAAAAAAAATCAACTAGCTCTTATATTTAAGAATTATGAATGTGACATGTGTTTTATTAGAGACTGGGAATGTATTTTCTTGTCAAGCAAAATCATTCACCTTGTGAATTTAAATGGGTTTTTTTCTTCAAGACAATCTTGAACGGGGTAGGCATTCATTTCTTTTGTGATCGACATTTTTTGTTTCACCCGCCGCCTGATAAAATCAAATTCAGTTGGTCAACATTTTGTCATTTTCTAGTAAGCAAGACTTGAAAGACTAAAGATACAATCTATAAGTTGAAGGAATAAGAGTTAACATAATTGAATGTGTTTGGCTCATCAACTCGGAAGAATTTTAATACTCCCTCCGGTTCTAAATATAAGACCTAATTGATTTTTTTGAAAAATCCTAAAAAAAAGCAAAATAAGTTAATTATAAATTGATTTACCTAATTTTTTCCCTTAAACTATTTTATTTTACTTATAAACTAATGGATAATCTAAAAATATATCAAATATGTCATGATTTAATAGACTATTTTGCAATCGTAACCTCTAAAAAAAGTCATCAAAGTCCTATATTTAGAACCGGAGTTAGTATTATTTTTCATAGTGATTTTGTCTCGATGGATTATAGAGGAGGCCAAGGCTTTCTTTTGTCAAGAAGCGTAGTTCTTTTTTATTACAAAATGTCTACTTTAGCTAAATAATCCATTAACAGGACCTCCAAGCATTACGCATATATCCGACTACCCTGCTAAATGGTCACGTGCCTTATTGTCGTTCCTTGGAAATTGGAATATAACACAGCTCTATTTCAGCATTTCCCATGGTCTCGACATCCAAGCTTTTAAATCATTAAACGTTATATAAAGGTTAAATAAGTATATTTACTTGGTAATAAGTATATTTAAACATCTAAGGATAATTAAGTATACTTACTTGGCAATTCAAATGAACTATAGGGTTCGAATCATTATTAGTTTAGATGGGTCCTTGCAATAAAATGGTTCCCTATAATGTTCTCACACGTCATAAATATCAATGTATTAAGAATCGCGTATCGCATGATTCATCTAGAGTTCATCTGTATTGCTCAATATCAATGTCAATCATCGGTATCATAAACATATGTGTGTATTATAATTTGCCTAAAATATAAGGAAAAATAATAAATAAATATTTCCGAATGTCTAAAAGGACAAGTAAGGAATTTAAACTTTCAAAAATATAAGTAAGGAACTCTTAATTCCAAAAGAACATTTAAGAAAACAAACAATTGTTAATTGTTATGTTCAAGTTGATAATTTTATTTAAGTTCCTTATTTTTTCTTTTGGATATTTGAGTTCATACTGTGTAAATTAAAAAAGTAAATATCATTTTGACTAACATGGTCAAATTTTGCCTAACTGCGTTTATATAATTACCATGTATCTACAAGTCATTGGTCAAACTAACAATAATTAGGCAAAATCTAATGTATGGACAAAATTGATACCTTCTATTTGATGTTTCCATTGACATAGAGGTAATTATTCATAGGCAAAAGGATATTTGACTCTTTTTACAAACTCTATCAAAATGGCATGTGCCTTGCGTATGTTGGTGTGGGTGGCGTTTGCGCCATATTGGGGGGTCCCTGTGGGATCTCTTAGTCCCACATAGACCATGAATGTGTGTGTGTGAGTATATAAGTAGGACATTCACACTTCAACTTGCCAATCGCGTTAGTTGGTTTTGCTATTGTGTTTGGTCCGAAAAAATATATTAAAAAAAGGTATGATAAGGTTTATTTAGTATAAAAAAAGTTATGATGAGGTTTTCATTAGATTTTGAGTTGCGTAGATTTAATATATTTGTGAGAACCTCAACACTGATTTTTAACGATAAATAGCAAAAACGGAGCAAAGCAACACAACAATGCACAAAAAAAACCCTTTTTTGAGTTTTTAATAATGTATCCTCTGCCAACCCTGATGTCATGGGGAACTCAATGGTTTAGACTAAGACATTTACTTAAGGGTAAAGTGTTGGTCAAAGGGCATGTTGCATTCCCACAAATCAAACTCGAGACCTTTAGTTAAGCGATGAAGAGTGAAGTAACCACTACAACAACCACACCACACACTTACATTAAAAAAATACCTCTTTGAATGTGAAAATACACCAACAGTTCAACAACAATATATATCCCTATACGAGGTGTGAGTTGTGACGGGTTAATATGAAAATACATGATTAAAAAAAAAAATTGGATGCACCAGGTGTGTGCCTCCTATTATAGCTCTACTTTCTAATAAGCATCTATAGTAGTCTCTCTGTTTCGTAGACGTTCTCTCTTAATAGCTATGAACTTAGCAGCTATATCATCATAATCTGGCAGCTTGGGATGAACACTATGTAAATTTTCAGGTGGATATGAATTTGTCCTCCCCATTTTTTCCCTCCAATTTTTTTGTTTCTCATGAGGCATTGTCGCAGATCTTTCATACACTTTTGGTCTTCCATTCTTCATCTCCTCTTTTCTATCACAATCTAGATAAGTGAATACATTGTACACCACTTTCTGAGGCACTGAAACCAATGCCATTCTCTTCTTTGAATCTTCCAAGCTCTCATTTTTGTCATCGTGAATAGAACAAATGCAGGAATTGTCTAAGCTGCAGGCATTTATTCTTTCAATTTCTGGAGAGTTATAACACTTCTGTCTCTTGCGTGAATTACCTTGTAATGATTCTGTGGCAGGCTGTTTCTGGTTTCTTTGATAATATATCATGCAGCCAATGTCCATGATGCATTGGTTTTCTATCGATGCTGGTCGTCTTCTTGCTCTTTTCTCACGTGTACTTGTACTACTTTTGTTGCTCTTTCTTGAGCTCTTTGTGCTTGACCTGTCGCTTTCTGATTCCATTTTTTCCAATTCACTTTCATGGTGATCACAGCTCACTTGGATCTTTTCTTTGAACTTGAACAGCCTTTGGTCATGAGAGGATCTATTTATTGATGATGCTGAAAAGTAAGATCCTTCTTCTATGTCATCATTATCATCATATGGTACCAATTTTCTTGTGCCTTTTAAAGCAGGAAGGAGCTTGGAGAATTTAAGTAAATTTTCCATCTGATTATAAGGGAGATATTTCAGGATAGTGGAAATTATTGCAGAAGCATAAGCTATGTTAGATTCTTGCTGAACGCCACAATTGGTTTGCTTGAACAGCAAATTCTTGTTAGGTGGATCAACGCAAATGATTTCTCTCTTGATCTCTTCAACTTCTGAAATGTGCATCTCTGGTTCTTCAATTTTGTCACGTATAGTGCCACCATCTTCCTCTCTTTGACACACTTTGATTTCACTCTCCTGTTAAAAAAAGAGAACTGAATATAAATCTAGCACTATTGAACAAGATAAACAAATAAAAAGTTAAAAATAAAGATGCATTCAAAGTTTCAGATTGTAATGCAATTTTTTCACCCAAATACTAAAGAAATCTTTTCTTCTAGTAGAATTGTATTACCTGAATTTGTTGCCAATCAGGGTAGTATCCAATAGTCAAAAGCCCTGGTTGGAGGCAGTGATCTCTAGCTATTTCACCGATTGCTCTGTACTTTGCACAATCCGACACTGACTTCAATGAGAAGCACTTTATTAACTGTGATTTTAAAACATGATCAATACATATAAAGTACAAACATACATAAATTGATGTATAAGGCATCAAATTTAAGTGAAAAACCAAAACCTGAAGGTTTACAAAATTCCCAGGAAGTAATTCCAGAGCAGTAATTGCGAACTTGTGGCCATAACGCAGTACAAGAAGCTTCTTTAAGGCAATAAGCTCAGGAAGATTACCAATTCTCACAGAAGCATATATCAAACTCAAAGTGCTTCATTGATGTCGTTTGGACAGTCCCTATTAAAAGCAAGTCAGAGAAGTAAAAAATCATTGTCTAGAACAAAAAACCAAATAAATCATTGTCAGTTTTATCAGAGTCATACTTGTGCTTTCGTATATAGGAAAATCGGGTCAGGATAAATTCACAGAAGTTATCTATCAACTCAAACATTGCGCACACATTTTCATCTTTGATCAACTGCTCCATCTGAAAAACACACATCCATGTGAGAACTCCAAATTCGACAGCAAAGGTTTCAAACTTGGATATACACACTTGAAAATGTCATTTATTTTTAACATACCCGATTGAAAGCTTTATCTTGATGGCCACACTTAATAAGTTCAGCAACATCTTCACGAGTATGCCTCACTATTGAGTGCCGCTTGTTCTTCATTTGCTTGAGCCTACACCGAGCTTGTTTGATCACGCTCTTGCTGAATACCAGTAAAAAGATATAAACAAGTCATGATAAGAATTAAGAGACAATGGAAGAATACGTAAAGTCGTGAACTTTTGACATTAAGTTACCATTTTGAAGCCTTTGACCAGCCAAACAAGACATCCAACATGTTTGAAAATTAGAAAGAAGTTTATGAGTTCATGGGGTATGACATAAGAGAACTGGGTTTAAGCTGGTTTTGCAGAGAAGGAAGATGAGTAAAGTGATAGGAAGGATCATGATGAAAATAACTGACGACACACGAGACAGTTAGAGAAGTTGAAAGCGGAGTGGGGTTGAAAGTGGGGTTCTAAATGAAGGGGACAATTGTAGTGGTGTTGAAAAAATTCCCCACTAAAAATTTGTTTTTTATTAAAAAAATTGTTTTTTTTTGTTATAAATGCCGTTATGTTTGTTAATAATGTCGTTTTTTTATTGTAAGTTTCGCAAGAATACTAAGTAAATTTTAGTCTTTTTCATTTTCCATCATGCGTATAGCTGGTTTGGTTCTATAAGACTTAGTTGATTTTTTTTATGTAAAATCCTAAAAAAGTAAAATAAGTTAATTATAAATTGATTTACTTAATGTTTTCCCTTAAACTAGTTTATTTTTTCCTGGAAAAAAATGACATTTTATTTTACCTATAAACTAATGGATAATCTAAAAATATATCAAATATGTTATAGTTTAATAATCTATTTTGTAACATTAATCTCTCCAAAAAAAAGTCAATTAGGTTTTATACTTAGGACCGAAATTAGTAATAGAAATAGAAATAAAATTGAGTGTAAGGGGTAAAGATGGAAAGTAAAGGTAAATTAATTAATAATGGAAAAATAAAATTTGTGGGTCCAAGATAAGTGTAAGATGGATAGAGAAAATTTATGCGCTCAAGATATATAGAAATTAACCTTTTCTTTTCAATTCCAATGCCCAATTCCATTTCTTAATTCATGTTGACCAAGCAAGACTCTAAAAATGTAATGAAACCTAAAAAGTACTCTCTCCCTTTGGTCCTTATTATAACTCACCAACTACCGATTTTTCTTGGTCCTTTTATAAGTCGCTTTATGGTTTCTAATGTGCATTAATTTTTTTCTATATACACTCATATTTAATAGGATAGTAGGAGTCTAATAAAAAAAATAAGATAGTAGAAGAGAATAATAGTTAATAGTTATATAAATAAGTGTAATTATTTGAGATAATATTATAAATTACTTAAATTTTAGGACAAATTAAATGTATTTAAATAAGGACCTTACTTAGGTCAAGTTACTTTATCCAGGTTCTCAAGTTCTTTTAATATAGGAGTGACACATGTCCTTTTATAACAAATTGTTTGTTACAAAAGGACACGTGTTACTCCTATATTAAAAGAACTTGAGAACCTGGAGAAAGTAACTTGATGTAAGTTTTTCCCTTTAAATAATGTTATTGTTACGTGATAAAAATTGATTGATGACTTATAAATATAATGAAGACAGGAGGGAGCCACTATACTACGTTAGTTGATTGATTAGCGTAATTGGTAGTTATGGCCTATGGGGTTGAGGTCTTGAGGATACGTAATTACCAGGTCAAAGAAATAGCATAATTAAATTGGTGGATTTCAATTTTTGGGCGACGTGGACTTATTTAATTTAATTTATTTAATCTATATATATATATATATACTATATAAGAAAATGTGTGTAGCTGATAAACCCTCCGTGAAAGAAAAACCCTAATTTCAATTTCAATTGATCAAAAGCCGAAGAGAAGAGAAGAATGGTGGAAATCAGAACGGCGAAGACCGGCAAGGGCAAACGCGAGCTTCACAAACGTGGTCACAAAATCGTCAGTGCTTCGCTAATTCCTCTATCTCTTACGCCTTATTTGCCTTTTCAATTCCTTCACACCAAAATCTTTACGCTTTCGACTTTTCCAAACATGAGAAGCTTGTGAGTGTGATTTGCAGGTGGAATTGGGGAAGAAGACGCTCATATTGCACGGCACGAAGACGAGCGGCGTATTGAATTCGGTGCTTTCAGAGATTTATCACCTCAAGAAGGGAAGTGCTGTCAAATATAGCCGTAAGAATGATAGTATTAAGCCATTTGAAAGTGGCGGTGACACCTCTTTGGAATTCTTCTCACTTAAGACCGATTGTAGCATTTTCGTGGTGCGTATATAACTTTACTGTTATTGTTTGTGTACAAAAGATTACCTTTTTAGCTAGGTGGAAGCATATTTTGTGGTTCTGAGCTCTCACTTACATGTCTAACGATAATAAACCATAATGCTTACTCCCTCCGGTTATACCTAGTTGATTTTTTTTTTGGAGAGATTAAGGTTGCAATTTACGTTATTAAATTATGAAATACTCCCTCCGTTCCTAAATATAGGACCTAGATGACTTTTTTGAAAAATCCTAAAAAAAGCAAAAAATAAGTTAACTATAAATTGATTTACCTAATTTTTTCTCTTAAACTAGTTTATTTTACCTATAAGCTAATGGATAATCTAAAAAAATATCAAATATGTCATCATTTAATAACCTATTTCGCAACCTTAATCTTTCCAAAAAAAAGTTATCTAGGTCTTATATTTAGGAACAGAGGGATTATTTGATATATTTTTAAATTATCCATTATTTTATAGGTCAAATAAACTAGTTTAAGAAAAAAGTAGCCGAATCAATTTATGATATACTTATTTTGCCTTTTTAGTATTTTTCAAAAAAGTCAAATAGGTCTTATATTTATGTCTTAAGTAATCTAATTGGTTGCAGTCGTGATTTTTTTACCCTTGCAAAATAGCAAGCAGGGTTGTTGATTGATGGTGGACTATATTTTGTAGTATGGATCGCACTCAAAGAAGCGACCGAATAACCTTGTTATAGGGAGGACTTATGATCATCATATCTATGATTTAGTAGAGGTTGGGGTTGAAAATTTTAAATCCATGGAGTCATTCTCTTATGATAAGAAGCTAGCTCCCAAAGAAGGGTCAAAGCCTTTCATTACTTTCATTGGAGAGGGATTCGAGAATGTGGATGAACTTAAACATTTGAAGGAAGTTTTTATTGATCTTTTCCGGGGAGAGGTTAGTCCCTGTTTTACCTAGTTTACGGTATTTCTGGAATGGGTTGATATTAAAGAAATGATGATCCTGATGTTTCTAGGTTGTGGAGAATATAAACCTTGCTGGATTGGACCATGCATATGTATTTACTGCTGTGTCTTCAAATAGGGTGTTCCTTACACACTGTGCATTGAGGATGAAAAAGTCTGGTAGCATTGTTCCGAGAATGGAACTAGTAGAAGTTGGCCCTTCCATGGATTTTGTTGTTCGTCGACATCGTCTTCCAAATGAAAGTATAAGGAAGGAAGCCATGAAAATGTCAAGGGAGAAAACAAAGAAAAAGGTGGATAGATAACTTGATTTTCTCTTATTTTAATTAATTAATGTGAGGGTTTACTTAAAATTCTATGTGCATATTCTGTTGTTTATAGGTGAAGAACGTTAAGAAGGACCCAATAGACGGCGAGATTGGACATGTATACGTTCCTGATCAGAAGGTTAGAATAACTAACTGTGTGCTTATGTTTTGTCCATTACATTAGACTTAACTTTTGTCTTGTCCCCTATTATTGAACTGCATGCCTTCATGTTGCCAAAAAAACGACATGTATTGCGTATTTTTTTTTTTTGGGGGGGGGGGGTGGGGGGTGGATTTTTTAATAGAATCCTATTCCTTCCTACCATTGGAGGCGGGTTTTTATATTACTCCTTGAAGAATAGGATTGTTCATTCCCTCAATTTACTATTGTTTAGATTGGAGAGATGCCTTTTCCAAACAAAGCAAAAGGAGTGAAGAGGGTACGTCGGGAAGCCAAGTCGAAAAATGCAAGTGGCGAACATGATCATGTATCAAAAAAGAAGAAAGAAGATCTTTAATTCCTAATGTAATCTAAGGGAGGTGATGTTGGTTGCATTTTCTCTTTTATGGCATTGTGGGGTATCCACTTTTCTGCCACCAGTTTTGACGTGTCTAGCTAATGATCGACTTAATTCAGTTTCTGAACAATATATGTGAACGCATGTGACATGAATATGTGGAGCATTCAACAGTCATTGGACGAGACTTCTTTGGCGAGAGAGTCTGCCCAGAGAGCTTCGAAAGGCTGCAAAAATTTTAGCTTTTTTGGATATTTGCTTGTCTAAGATTCTCTATTTATTTGCATGTAAAGTTGCAAAAATTTTCCCTTCAATTACACTGCTTTGATACTTCTGATTGTGCCTTTAAATAGGATATTGAGCTTATTATAGAATATTTCTTGATGCACGGCGTCAATGTTTTGAAGTTGTTCTATATTTGGTCAAAAAAAAAAAAAGTTGCTCTATATATATCTCTCACTTTCGAAGGCGCCCTTCAGGACTTTGTCTAGGTGGGGACGGCGGCAATCACTCGAGTCAATTCGTGATTCTTAAAGGTCAAAACCAATCTCATGCAAACAGCACAACTTAGATTATCTATTATCCATTCACATTTCATTCGGTGCCATGATATCTTTTTTTTTTATATAAAAAATGAACCTTCTATTATTATCAGCCAAATCAAGAAACAAATACAATCAGTAAAAGCAAAGATAAACTGCAGAAAAACAGAAACAAAACGAACTCAAAGCTAACAACTGAAAGTGCTATGGCTGAACAAGGAAATTAACAAACCCCCATCCTATGATTGGATACAGATGTTGTTCTTGAATCACTAGACCTTAAAGCAATTTCCGTAAGAAATCATAATCTTACTATTGGATTGGAGCATCTCAAGTGGTGATTTCATAAAACTAATAGCTAATAAGGATTTCAAATGCATAAGTCTTATAAAAAGGGTATAGATGAAGGAAATACAGAGAGTGACAAACTATAAGGAAACATCTATTGTTCTCCAACCGGAAAGGAGTATCACATGTCACCACATTTCTTTTTTGGGGTGTTCACTTTGTATTTCATGTGTTGCTTTTATCAAAGGTATTATTAGGCACAACTAAGCTTCCACTGATCAAATCATGTCATAAGTCAGCTAGAATATAAATGACCTCGATCCCAAGCAAGAGATTTAATATCATATAGGTCCATTGACAACTCTTTCAGTTGTTAATAGAGGTCATTAACAATACCTTAGAACTCCTATGAAATTAAATCTCTTACTTGAGACTAGAGTGCAATTATCCATTAGGCATTGGAGAAACAAAGAAAGGCTATTAATATCATAAATTGAATGAGCAGGCATGCTACAGGCAAAAGAGAAAACAAAAAATAAACCAAGTCTCACTAGATGGCATACCCCTTCTGGATTTCCGTTCTACAGGATATCAAAGAAGGCAGTACAAAACACAAGCCAATTAATAAGCCAAAAGAAGTTTTTCACTACTTGACTTCCATACCTGCACTTGTTCGCTTAAATCCTCCATCATGGGAGCAAACAATTCATACCCATAATTAAGAATAAATGAATGAATAAATTAATATGGAAATTAAAAATTTGAGCAAGTGAATAGAACACTATTTGAAAATCAAACAGTTCAATAATAAAAATTCTAGGACCTAGAGCACACTAAAGATCCAAGGGCAATAAGTGCACAAGCATAAGCCTTATGGATCAAAATTCTTAGATCTATCATCTTTTTGGTGATCAGCCTGACCTTCTGTTTCATTTGGAGGGAACTCATCAGTTGGCCACTTATCATCATCTAGACCTGAATTTCCTGTTTCCTGCATATAGCTTATATCCCAGAGGTCTGACATGCCACTTGTCACCCCAAAATCTGGCACTTCATAATTTATTGGAATTGAACTGTCCCAAAGCTCATTCACAGAGCTAGAAGTAGCACCACTAACATTAAAGCCAGGATCCCATACATCTTGAACTTGATTAATAACACTTTCTGCTTCAGGCGGGTAAAACATTGAAAATCTTTTCTCCCTAGTAAGATCCTCTAGGATAGCTTCTTGATCTGGTCTCATGACATTCTTTCCTTTCCAAAGAGGATCTTCAAGCTGTAAGCTTAAAGATCCTTCTCCTATGATCTCTGGAGGAGTTGTCATCATTTCACTAGCTGCAGCCAATTCATCTGACACAACATCAGCTTGCCCATATGGATTTTTTGCAACCAAACCACATTCCCTTGCCCAACTCTCTGAAGGGTACTCAGAAGAACGTCCAGTAGAAACTGGATTTAGTGCAGGTGTTTCTGAAGGGTTGGTGATGTCTCTCCAATCAGGTTGGTATTTTACAATTTGCCCTTCATTCAAAGTGTCTGATGTTCGCATTTCGTGTTGGTGCTGCTTGATAAACTTCCTTCTTGCTCTTGGAGAACCTATACTTTTGGGTTCCTTCTGTTGTTTCAGGCGGGCTAAAAATGCTGGATTATGAAATAACTTGGCCAAGAAAGAAACCATTTGTTTTTGTTTCTGCTCTGCAGACTCAATTCTCTGGTTAACTTGTCCAGCCTGATGAACAGTCATTCTATGTTGTTGCTGCAAATCAACCAAATCTTGGACCAATATACTTCTCTCCTTTCTCAGTCTTTCTACCTCGGCCTCAACTACGGACTTTCCTGCTTCAGTGGATGGCCCAGCATTACCAGCATGCTGGCATTGCAGTGTTCTGCGCCTTTGTATGTTCTTCAATAGATGTCTCTTCCCTCGCTTGAAACCTTCATTCGCAAACTCCCACTTATCAGGGTCAATCTTGCGGAATCCCTGGATACAAATGACAAAGAGACTTGAAAAATAAACATAGTAGAAACATAAGTGATTTCAAGGCAAGGAAGGGAAAGGAAAATGAGACGAATAATAGGAACAATATAAGATAGGAAACTTCTTGGTCACCAAACTATAGGCCATCAAGAGAAGATGGTACTGGAGACTATGGAATCTGTGAGCAATAACCAGCTTATACAGACAGAAGGATATTATCAAGATGCTAACATTCAGCAATAATTAATTTGTTAGAATTGCAAATTCCCCATTAAATTGTTAGAAGGATACAAATTGCTGAAGATAACATCCTTACAACAGAAGAAACTCAGCAGGCCAAGTATTCCTTCAGTCTCCAATCTCTCAATCCTAGCTACAACAGAATTAAGAAAACATCTGAACCAAGCTTTAATTATTCAGTTCCATTAGAAACCAAGTTTTCGTCTCACTTTAGCTGCAAAAACACAGATATCAAGAACACAACCAACCATTCCAAGGCCAAATAAGAAGATGGATACACAAGCAAAATGCTCACAACTTGTTACATTCCAGTTGATACAATATACTGTTAATACATACATGCCCGATTCAATTACAAATCCTGGTTACAAAAAAATGACATCAAACATAAGAAAGAACCATTACAACAAATAGAAGAAAAGGAAAAAAAAAATACAACACAAATGAAAAAAAAGAAGCAAACATTATTTACATACAGATTACAGCAGCCTTGGCAGGCTGTGGTAAAGCAATACCCACATAAGTATTAAGCTGGCGAATAAAACTGGAGAAATTGTTATGCTTGAAATTCCTTGGCAACACAGTCCTTGCAAACTCCACAGGGTCCCACACAACAAAGCTATCACCATCTGAGCCCCAAGATATAATATGATCCAAACATGGATCATCCACTAAGTCATAAGTTTTCCACAGAAATGGTGGAATCGGATTCTCATGTAAACAACCAAGTGGATGAGCCAAATCAACACCCTCCAATAATCTTTCCTCTTCCTTAACAGGAACAAGAGAAGGAGGTGAGGCCAGAAATTCACCAAGCTCCATGAAAGAGGAATCACACAAAGAAGAAGAGAGAGCAATGTGCTCTATAGGAGAGAACCCATATGTGTTTTGCTCCAAAGGTTCAATCTTTGAACTCTTGGGAGAATTTGGTTCACCTTCATCATTTGGGTTCATGTTATGTAGTGTATAGTGTAGTAGAGTGTTTTAGCAGGAGCTAAAAAGATAAAGGATTTAATTAGGCCTAATGGAGAGAATTTGGTGAGGCTTTTATAAGTTTGGGAAGGTAACTGTAGTAATAATAGTGTGTGAAAAAGACAAGGTGTTCAGGAAATATCTTATAAGGCGGTGGAGGGTCTTCTTCGTCGACCTTTCTTCTTCTTCTTATAAGGGAATAGTGATAAGAGTCCATTGGAGATTGGATTTTTGAAGGTGGGGTTGCCTTAGGATTTATGATACACTCATAAAGCACCGACCTTTGAGTTGTTTCCTGGTGGCTACGTTCGATTTTTGAGGTTTTTTTCTTAGTGTGGGAGGTGTTTTTTTTTTTTTTTGCGTTTGATTTTTTTTTTCTGGGTTTTTTCTTGGTTGAGGTTGAAGGTAACAGAACTGGAAGTGGCTGGTGTGTACGGGGAAGAGGGGCCCACATGTGTGAAGAGGGGCCCACATGTGTGGTAGATATTTTGGTCTCGTGGCTTGGCCAGTTGGCTTGGTGACTTTGGTCAGATATTTTGAGAGTTGGTATTCATTCCTTGGAGGCTAAGCTAAGTGTGTTGGCCAATCACAAAGCATTAAAACTTTGGTTTGGGTTTTAATTTTTAATTTATGGAAGGTTGGATTTGGTATGGCCCCACTGTCACCGTCTCAAGATTTCACCTTCCAGCTTGCTCAGCCAATGGCATGAATTGCCCGGTGGCATTGCAGATTGCAAAATGAAAATTGTTTGGAATATAAATTTTTTTTTACTATTACCTTATTTATTTATGATGAGTCCATTTAGAAAGGTAAATGCTTGAGTGTTAATAAATATAAAAAGAAACTAGTGACAAAACCAGTAAAAACGTATTACAAATGCAAAATAAATTCTTATATTTTGAATTAAATTTCTAATTTTTATTTTAACACCACCCTAACACCCACTCTCTTCTCGCAATTTGTGTTTTAGAATGAGGACAATTTTGTCTTTTCACAAAATTTTAAAATGACAGGTAGGTGTTGATTCCTTCGTAGTCCTTTTGAAAATTTAGATTCCTTATTTGTCCTTTTGGGTATTTGTAGTGATTTATTTGAGATTTCCCTAGATGTTATGTCATGTATTATTGACCGAAAAAATTGTCATAGGGTTAAAGATCATTGAGGCCACTAAACTATTAATAAAGTATCAATTTGGCCTAAGAACAATTTATGGTCTCATTCTGGCCACCAAACAATAAAAATGGCTCATTTTGGCCATTGAGCTAAAGGAAAATACCAAAATACCCTCCCTTCTCACATTAGAAAAAAACCCACCACCAACCACCCACCACCTCCTCGCCGACCACCACCATCCCCCTCCATCAAGGAACCAGCTGGTGGTTGAATCATCCACCATTCCTACCCCGCCACCGCATCTGACTTCGTTCAACCACCGTCCTCCACCATCAACTACTCCCACCACATCTTGGCTGTTCATCTCACATCATTTTATACACCTTCCCTTCAATCCCATTCTCGTCCCAATTTTCCCATCTTTCCTCCCTCTTTTTCTCAGATCAGTAATAAAGAATGATAAATAACCACCCACCCTTCAATCTCATTCCTACTCTTTGAGATGCGGTGGTGGGGGAAGAATGGTAGATGATTTGAGATTTGAAGGAAGTCTGATGCGGGATGTGGAGGGGGGAGGCTGTAGCGCTGGTGGTCGAGGGCGGTGGAGCCGAGGCCGTGGCGGGCGAAGAAGACGGTGGTGAGCTGGAGGAACCAGCTGGACTTGGGGGTGAAGCCGTGGATGAGGGAGACAATGTGGATGACGGGGCTGGAGGGAGTGGGGCCCACCACGGTGAAGAGCTTTATGGAGGGGGATGGTGCCAGGGGTGGTGGTGGCCGGCGATGAGGTGGTGGGTGGTTGGTGGTGAGTTTTTTTCTAATGTGAGAAGGGAGGGTATTTTGGTATTTTCCTTTAGCTCAATGGCCAAAATGAGCCATTTTTATTGTTTGGTGGCCAGAATGAAACCATAAATTGTTCTTATGCCAAATTGATAATTTAATGGTCTCAATGATCTTTAACCCATTGTCATATGAACTCTTATACTATTTTGATAAAAAAAAAATAAACTCTTATACTATAGAGTGTAGAAGAAGTAAGAGGGAGGGGTTAAACAACAAAAATATTCAAAAGCCAATACGTAAGGAACTGCTGGCATTTTTAATTCAACTATGATGAATGAGTATATTCAAACTCTTGAAAAATATTAATGTCTCTCAAATTAAGTTCATTGATTTCACAAGTGTCACGTATCATGACATATGGGCAAAAATATCTATAGTAGTACACTGTTCTTTGCCTGAAGTGCGAACTGGAAAAAATTCACACATATTTACAAATTTCATAATTAAAAGATCAAGTATCACGCATTATTTTCTCACACGTTCATAGTTACAAAAATTTGAATCATCACGAGAGATTGAGCATGGATAAGTTGATCCTTTAAAAATTGAGACGTGCTTAATTGACGTTCATGGTTGTTTAACAAAAGTGAATGCTGTTGTTTTTTTTTTACTTTTTTCAGTTTGATGATAAAAATAAGTAAAAATATAAAAGTTTCATTTAAGCTTTAATTATAGAAATAAAAATCAATTGTTTCAAAATTACTTTTTTATACAAAATTGTTTCAATATTAGTTTTTTTAACTGAATTTTAATATTAGTTAGTAGACATACATTATGGAATAAAGAATCTTAAAAGATCAGTTACATTCTAGCCATAAAAGGCTTGTAATGGTCACGGATTGTAAAGACAATAAATGTGACGCTGATAAAAACTAGTTGACGCCCTTAATTTTATTTTCTGATGTCTATATTTTATGATGTCTATGAAAAGGGGAAAATGGGGGTACCAATTTCTATGTTTTAACTCAATGTGTTGCAATCAATTTGGGTTTTGCAGAAAGACTTTTGGAGTCCTAAAAGTCGATACCAAACATGTCTTGGATGTTAGTTCAATTCCCATGGCAAAAGGGTGATAATCATCGTGTACTCATTCCATTGACTGCCTTCAACTGTGATCAGAGTCAATACCCAAACAAAATGTTCAAAAAAGCAAGCAACGCTGCTTACCATTAACTGAACCTAATTACAATTGAGAACTTACATACAAAATCGTGGGCAAAAGAATTATACAACATTTCTTAAAATGAAATATCAGTATCACCTTATCAGACACTACTTTGGTGGAATATAGATGGAAGACCGCTTTCTGTTGCATATCAGATTTCTTAATTCCAATCAGGACACATATACAATTGACTCTGCAACCAAATAAACAAGAACAAGCATTAGTTTGTCTTATTTTTCTTCCTAACCCGCTTTCAGCATTTGCAGAAAAGGCATGGTCTGGTGAAAAGAACCAGAACAGGCAAAAACTTTATAATGGCAATACCATCATGGATAAAGAATTTGACAACCCCTACCCTCTAAACCCAGGGAAAACCCAATTTATGTTGCAGCTTGTTTGCCTCATCAAAAAAATTTGATATACATTCCCCCTTACCACCAATACCACCCTACCCAAAAGAAGGAAAGAACCACGTCTAAGCCAGATATAGAGCTATACAAAGACAATACAGATTTTGGTACGCACCTGGAACTCCTAAAAATTTGAAACAGTATAGTCCTGTTAGACATCAAATCTAATAAATTTCCGTGGTATGTGCATGAATATCAACTCCAGATTCCAGCGATTCAGGAAAGTAACGGTGGACGGCCAGGTTGAGGTGTAGGTGTAGTGGGTTTGATCAATGATCTCAAAGAATCCATGATACTTTCAAACGAAGGACGCTTCCACGGCTCACTGCAGTAGATCATGTGTATCAATAAAATCCATAATGTTGTGTCAAAGCATAATATGAAAAGATGTATAGTGAACTCACTTGGCCCAGCATGCCTCAATTATTGCAGCTATTTGTGGATTTAAATCTCGTGGGATCTCAGGCCTTTTGCCCTTGAAACCAACAGCTGCAACAACCTACAGCACAATATTAAGTCCTAATGAAGATGCCTTCATACAAGTCAACATATTAAAAACAGTAATCAAGAACACTACAAAGGCAACTTGGATAGAGCAGTTTCCGTCCCTGGTTGCCTTAATACACACTTCAACCAAAATGCATGTAGCAACCATTTTGGAATTTCCATCACCAACAACCATTGGTCATCAAACCTATTTACTTACAAGCATCAGATCTTAGTAAATTTTATGTATTAAGCAAGGATACAACTGACCTGTGCTGGATTCAAATTACCCCAGGGCTGTTGCAATGTTGCAAGCTCCCACAAGATTACACCAAAGCTATAAACATCTGACTTCTCATTTGATGGCTCATCGCGTAGAACTTCTGGAGCCATCCACTCAGGCTACAAGATCAAAGGAGATAAATTGAGTGCATAATACTGGAAACGAACATTGGGAACTAATACATATTGAAATACATGTAGACAAGGAGACTTACAGTCCCAGCAGCTGACTTTGATGAGAGAAATGTATTTGCCTTAAGACGAGAAAGCCCAAAATCACAGACCTAAAGGAAAGGAACAAGAGAACATAAGGACTGTACTATTTTCTCTTGAAAGACTAATCAATCAAACATATTGATTGCTTAATTGAAATCAATTTTCCATAAAAGGCATTAAGAGTCATCTTATGATCTATTAGGAACTAAAGACAAATGAACAATGCCATATAACCCATATTGTATGGGAAATTTCATGCTTGGTTAGGGAATGAGAACTGGTGACCATACAGATTAGCATCACTAACATCTCAGGAATGAATGAAAGAGAGCTGACAAAAGAACAAATTGGTTGAATCAAAATTTCTCACAAAAAAAGTGGTTCAATTAAAGGGTAGTAGAAGAATGAAGTGAACATTCTTTTTATATCAAAAAAAAAAAGGAATGAAGTGAAATTCAGCCAAAACTTCAAATGAAACTCCTAAGACTAAGGTGTCTGAGAAATCTTCACTTTTACCTTAACAGTATATTTCTTGTCAACGAGAAGATTTGGGGACTTCAAATCTCTATGAACAATGGGTGGGTTACGTTTATGAAGATAATTCATTCCCTTTGCCTGCACATGAAACAACAATTTTAGCCAGAGAAATTAAAAACAATATTGCTACTCTCAAAAGTTAAAAGAAAATCAAAACTAAAATAATGTCTATTTCTTCTATTTATGCATACCACATCATAAGCCATACTGAGTCTAACTCTTTCACCCAAAATCTCTTTGGCACCAGGTTTATGCAACAATCTGTACAAGCTTCCCCTGCATTTGTTTCAATCTCTTAAGTTGAAAGGGGCTGAATATCATAATAATAAAAACCAAATCTCATAATTTCTAGTCAAGAGGGACAGGTGGTGTTGTAAAACCTTGATAAGTATTCTGTGACTATTGATAAGTTTGGAGGTTGGATGACTGCCCCCATAAATAAAACAATGTTTGGATGCCTCAACCTCTTCATTATTGCAACCTAGAAGAGTGAGAACACAGCCCACATTAACATCTAATGTAACTGCTATTAACATCTAATATAAGTTTCAGAACTTTATATTACCTCCCTCAAAAACTCCTTGAAACGTTCCGCGAGAAAATCTTGTTCCATCAGAATTTTAACAGCAACCTCCTGCAAGCCATAGCGTGTTTGAGGTTCTAAGAAAATCAAGCCAAAAATATAAACATGAATGTACAGATGTTAAGATTACTATCAGGGATGAGGTAGTTTAAGAGATTAATAATTTTGCTTAATATTTAAATGTCAAAATCCTTGAGAAAGTAATACACAATCCACAAAGATGAAACAAAATGTGATATAGTGATGAGTTCAAATCTGTTATTTACATATGCTTACACTGAGTAAATTAAGTTTTGACTGTATGGCACACCAAGTAAATTGAGATGATGCAAACTCAATGGATAAGGCATCATGAAACACATATAAGGTCAATGGATTTCAGTGTCAGCATATAAGTAGCTTACCGAGCCATTCCACTCAGCACGATGTACAGTTCCAAAAGAACCTGAAAACGAAGCAAATTCAGTGAATGATTGCTGATTGCTAATACAGATCACAAGAAATGTGTAACAGGGAAGACAATCAACTGTTTCAATTCTGTGCATTAAGTAACTAGAGCAAGACTAGAAAATTCACTTGGTAAAGAAGAAGTGATACCTGATCCTATTCGCTCTTTTAAAACAAGATCACTCCATGGTATGTCCAAATCCTCCATATCAAGGCCTAATTCTATGTTTGGTTTACTAGGAACCAGTTGGCTTCCATCAACAAACCGCCTACCCTCGATGGCATCTGCATTTGGATTTGCAAGTACCAGAGGCTTCATAATATCTCTGTGGCCAACATGTAGGTTATGATTTATGGGCAGTGGAGCCTTGCCCAAAGTTGTAGAGTCTGCAATGTTCTGGGAAGGTTTACATGAATTGAACGCCTCAGAACCTTGATCTTTTGTTCTGCTACTTTCCTTTGAATTTGACCCAGGGTTATTTCTGTCCCTGCACTTCCAATCGAACTGTTCTGAAATATAGAACCCAGAGTTGCCATTAGCAATAGCTACTCCAGTATTTATAATATAGCAACTAACTTCATATTAAAAGTTAAAACTAGCAATAAAGTCACACACACAAAATTGCATATCTTTTTGCATCGTCATGCATATAATAGCCAATACCAAATGTCATGCATGGACAATCAACTTGATGGATACGCCTTTTCCATCAGTGGGCTGGCTCACAAATTTATCTATAATCAACACTCAGTCAATCCATATGTATTAAATACTAAACAAAAAATTTTAATGCATCCCTACTCAATCATCAACTTTAGAGGAAAAATTATTCTTATAATACTTTCATACGTCTGATTGTCATTATTTTGAGTACAATTGTTACAATGCCAACTCCCAAGACTGACAAGTTCTCCCAGTTTCACAATGTGGAACCCAAATATCACAGCAGAAATCCCTGCTCCTTTTTCTGACTAAAGTAGAATGTGTGGGATTCAGCATTTATGTCCCTTTGAATAAAAAGTCTTAGGGGACATATACCGGCTTGACTCAACAGTAAGCTCCCTTTCCATGAGATCTAAGGTCATGAGTTCGAATCGGCCTTTCTGCATAAGGCAGGGGTAAGGCTGCCCCCTCACCAAACGGAGACTAGAACTGGGTTGACCTTTTTTATATAAGCTCAAAAGGGAAATACAATGGTTAAGTAATTTCAGTATATGAAAGATTATAACTTAAGTAGCATTCAGAAACGTGCAATGGCTTGTTTAGAATTTTAGATTATGGAGTTGTACCATCACTGCCACCTTACTTAAGTGATCCATAAGAAGTTTAGTGGAATACAATCAACAGATGATTTCATCATTGATAAGACGAGTATTAAATAAGGCAGATCCTCCAAATACAGGACAGCAGCAATTTACGATGCAAAAATTTAGAGCATAAAATAAGCTAGAAGTATGATTATTACCAGCAGAATTATTGTCAAAAGCAAGCTCAAGTGACTGGCAATCAGAGAAATACTGTTTGGCCAGTGACCTGAAATCAATTTTAGGTTCAGCCGGTTTAAGTCTTGGAAAGCACAAAGGTGAAGGGAATGAGATGGAAGATGGACCATTAAGCAAGGAATCTGGCTCCCACAAGTGACCAGGTTTCGCAATTAAATCAACCAGATATTCCCTGACATCATATGTAATCAGATGATATGTATCAGCATCCCAACATTAAGTTGATTTTGAATGTCAATATAAATGAATGAGCTCAGAATTGGCTAAAACCCCACTGTCCTTTCACAGATTTTGCATTCCTAAGGTTACAACAGAAGCCAACCAATTTCTTAATTACAATATGAATTGTAGACTTTAATGTATATACTATAATGATAAATCATATACCTATCGAGTCCAAAACGAACGAGGCAAGAGGAGGCATCATCTCTAGAGCAATATTTACAGCCCTTTGCAATCCGACATGGTAAATCAATGGAATCAGCTAATACCTGTAGATACGGTGGATCAAGTATGTCATGACATAAACTTAATAAAACAGTCACCTGTATAAAAGCACTGAACAAAATCATGTCAATCTAGCATAAATGCATAAAGCAGCCATGAGCAACCACAGAGAAGGAGAATCTTACTTTGAATAAAGTAGCACGATGTCTGCAGAGGCCAACAGAAAGACTGCCTATTGGAACAAGAACAGACCCTAAGCAATCTTTAAGATCATTACTGCACTCTCGCCAAATAGAAATAAGGTCATCTTCTCCAACAGATACTGAACCCCTTGTTAATTCAATGAAACATAGTTAGACTAAAATATCTAAGAACTATGCTTACAGGTCATACAGAGAATGCCAAAGAGACTCACCCCATTTGGTTGCAAACCAGCTTGGCAAGCTGGTCAACAACCTCTTTCGAGGTTATACAGCTACCAGAAATACTATGTGCTCTATTTTGCAGTTCCTTTAAGCTGGGATCAAAATGCTGATCGACCAAAACTACTTCAAGAGAAGAGTCAGCACAAGGATCCACAGACTTCAGTGATTCAACAGATGGAATTCGACCATTTTCCAGCAGATCAGTGCACATAGTCCACACATAGGAATTCATCCCATGAACTAAGTAAAAGCCATCAAAAATTTTGTCGGAATATGACAGGCAGCCATTAACCTGGAACTCATTATTAAAAAGAAAACATGATAAATTTGTCTGTCTGCCAATAAGAGATGTGAATTCATCAACGTGTAACTAATTCCACATTCCTCCATACTTTTCTGGACAGTAACAGGAAAATGACAAAAATAGAGTAGAAGAAAGGGAAGGGACTTTTTCACTGTAGAATTTAAACCACACAGCAATGAAACAATCAAGGGCTGATTGATTATATAACATTGAAGTTCTACACATTCAAAAAGTGCAGAGTTTATTACCAAAAAAAAGTGCAGAGTTTCTTTAGTACCAAGCATATCAGTTACTGCCTGGAGAATGAATCAATTGATATGGGAAAATAGGTAGCTATATTAACAATCAGAAACTGGCATAAGCTGCTGACACTACCAGGAATCTATAAATCATGACAGTAGATTTGGGCGATGTGACATGATAAATCTAGGGTTTACATGAGTGGGGTGTCTTGCATCAGTTGGACATGGACACAACTCTAATTCAGAATCGCCCATGCTCCATGGTACAGAATAAACACCATCATAAGTATTTTTCCAAGTCAAAATTGAAAAGCTTAAGTCTAGGAATCTCAATTTCCTCCTGTCATAGTTATGACAAAGAGAACTAATCATCTATTTCTTCCAAAGGCCTGACATCTTGACAGGTAGGGAAAATAAAGAAAAGACACTTCACACCAAGAATCCCAGTAACTTCTTCTAGTAGACTTAAAATAGCAATTCAAGATTCAACACCACGTTGAATTTAGTGAAACAACAATTTATAATTCATACTCATGCAACATCGTTAGTACAAGTTCCAATATGGTTCATTCCAACCATCCCCTAGTCTTTATCAAACGTTATTTCATCTACAAGTCGATGCAGTCAAGAAACACTGGATGAACTAACACAAACTAGTCATTCATGAAATCATATCAATCATAGAAGCACTACACCATCATATAACATCACATTGCATATAATCAAGCCAAGAATCTAACAAGTAACAAAGATAAAAACTCTAATCAACCAATCATGATACCCAAGCCATACGATAACCACCATATCCACTCAAAATTTCAATTCACAAAGGACTCAACATCCCCAATATAACACATATGAAATCCCAAATACTATATCCACACATGATTCACAACCAAACTCTAATACTCCCTCCATTCCTAAATATAAGAGCCAGTCGACTTCTTTCAAGAATCCCAATAAAGCTAAATAACGCAACAAAAAATTGATATTCCTAAATTTTTACTCTTTTATTTAACTAATAAGCTAACATATGATCTAATAATATACAAAATATGTTATGATAAAGTGATTCATTTCACTTTCTTAATATTCTCCAAAAAAGTCAACTCAACTAGCTCTAATATTTAGTCACCGAGCGAGTAGAAAATAAGCAGCATACCCAAAATCTATGAGACAAAGCCTCCGGCGAGGACCTCAAGGCAGATTCATCAGGAATAGGATCCAAAAAATTAGGATCATCAGCACACGTGGCATCAGACGAGAGCCTAATCGCCAAAGCCAACTGCAACTGATAACTCTCCTCCGTCTGCTGCGCCCAGCTCTTCCCGGAAAACGAACCACCAGACCTCACCGTCGTCGTACTTTCCGTCAACCTCGGCCTCACCAAGCCATCCACCTCATTCGCCGTCGGACCATAATAGTCTCCGGACAACGAACTCTCTCCGAAACTGCTCTCACTTGACTGCCTCTGTAACCCTAACGACGGAAACAAACTTCTACCTTGCTGATTCACTCTGTGATCAGTGGTTATGTCCCAATCGGACCTTCCTTTGGCGTTTTTTCCGTCGCCGGAGGAAGAGCCAAAGAGTGATGACGTGGCAGCTGTGCCGGAGGAGATGGCTCCTCCGCCATAGGGATCGTCGGGGATTTGATTTAGCAGTGTGTAGTTGGATCTTCTACTAGGCATTTCCATATAGTGTCCGTTAATCACTAGGAAACCCTAAAACCCGCCATTACTGGTAATTTATGAGCGGGCTGGTTTGTTTGTATAGCGAATTCGTGAGGTGAATGTGAATGTGAATGTGAATGTGAATGTGAACTTTCTTTCTTTCTTTGTCTTGTCGGAGAAGAATTAATTAGGGGACGCGGTGAGGTTAATTCGGTGGCAAAATCGTAATATACTGTTTTGTAATTAATTAGTTTTACACCCTCTCATTCTCATTTTCGTATCTTCACTCGACAAGTGAGAGACTAATCCCACTGACTTGTAGGCACCTCAATGGGTGAGATAGCTGGTCTGTGAGATTTAATGTCTCTCCATACCCAAAGTCAAGGATCGAACCTCAGACAATTGGTTAAGGGTGAATGAGTTATTGCTACTCAACCACACACCCCAGGTTAATTTTACTCCCTCTTGTTCCTGTTCGTAATATAAGAGCTAACGACTATTATATTACACGTTTATTAAGAAAACATGTAATTGTTAGTTAGATGTATGAAGTTAATGTTTTTTTCCAACCTTATTCGTGTATTTATTATGATAGAGAGAATACATAAGCATTGATAGAGTAAGAAAGAAGGATAGAGGTAAACTAGGAAAAAAACAATAAACGAGAAGAGAATAAAAGATAATCCTTATCTCTCAACGGAGACTGTGAAATTCCTCCAAGAAGAATCTTCAAGACTTTCAAGAATTTTCAAGGCCAATAGACTTTGATTATCACAAGATTTTTCAAGAACTAGTTTGGGATGGAGGTTAGAAAGAGCGAAGGAGGGAGTGATGGTGAGCTATCAGAGCAATTGGGAGAGAGAAAACAGGAGGGGATGCCTAAAAGAGGTTTAAATGTCTCTTTTAAGGATAAGTTGCTGCAAGTGGAGGGCTCAAGTTTCTCAGTTGATTCTCGTGGTTGTGGTGTGTTTGAGGATGCATGACGTGAATATCTAGATAACTTGAAAGGTTTCTTTGACAGGGAATCCTTAGATGGGGAAAATTCTGGTGGAAGGAGTGAAGAAGAAGAGGATTCTTTGCCTACTTTGACATTTTCTAGGGAGCAATATGAAAGATGGTGTGCTCCTTGGCGAAAATCTTTGATTGTTAGATTGTTGGGGAAATCTATGTCTTTGTGGAATATGCAATCCAGACTTCTTAGGCTTTGGAAGACGAGGGAGAAATTCACGGTGCGAGATATTAGGAACGATTGCTTTGTGGTTTCTTTCTTGTGTGAAGAAGACATGGAATATGTGTATATGGAGGGGCCTTGGATGTTGGCCGATCACTATTTGGTGGTATAGAGATGGCAACCAAATTTTGATCCTTTAGATGAGAATTATCATCGCAAGATAGCAGCATGGATTCGTATTCCTGTCCTTCCTTTAGAATTTTTTAATGCAGAGAGCCTCCATATGATTGGAAATCTAGTGGGTAAAACTTTGAAGGTGGATTCTAGAACTTATCTTACTGAAAGAGGTAAGTTTGCTAGAATTTGCGTTGAATTGGATTTGGATAAGAAGCTTTGGCCAGCGATTCGTATTTTCGGGAAAGAACTTATAGTGGAATATGAAGGATTGCATAAAATTTGCTTTTGTTGTGGTAAATATGGTCATTGTCGGGAGGTTTGTCCGGAGAAAGATTTGAGCATGACCTCTTGTGTCTTTGATAATAATGATGAGGTTAAACTTTCATCGCTTATGGAGGTAGTGAAGAATGAAAGTATAAAGGGGTCAGGAGGTCATTTGAATGAGGTGGAGAATCATTCGGAGCGCGTGTATGTGGAGGCAAGCGGAGGGGAGACTCACCAGTTGCAGAGGTTAGGGGAATGGAACTTAGTTAGAAAGTCAACGAAAAAGAGGAAGAATGTTCAGCCGAAAGATACGAAGAAGAAGATATCTGCGTCGATTGTTATGGATAGAGCGAAGATCATGGGTTCAGTTAGAAATTGGAGAGCTAATGATGGGGAGAATATTCCTATTTCTCAGCGAAGGAATAATTTGAAATCTGATGGCAATAATGGGCGTTTAAGGGAGTCAGTTATTGATTTACAAATGTTTGACTCTTCAACCACCAATCCCGTTAAAAATGCTCAAGGATTAAATGATAAAAAAGAGTGGGTCCCAAGATCATATAGTGAAAGAAAGGAGGAATGGAGGCATGTGTATAAGAGAAAATTATATTCTTTGTCTTGTAAGAAGTTAAATTCAACATCTAATTCAGTGGTCACTAATGATATGAATGAGACCAAGAATGCTTTTGGAGTTTTAATGGATTTGGAGGAGAAATCGAATAATGAGGGAGAAAGATTCATATTATTATCTCGTAATGAGAGTTTGTTGCCTTCATCTTCTAATGTTGATAATATTCTACATGCTCAGGTGAGTGGTTCTTTAGAAAATGTTAATGGTGGTTGTGAGAACCACAATCTCAATTCAATGATTCCCCAATGAATGTTATTTTCTGGAATTGTAGAGGGGTGGGAGCAAGATCTTTCCCAGGATTAATAAGAGAATTACAGTATAAGTATAAAGTAGACATTGTTTTATTGTTTGAGACTCGTTGTGGAGGTATGAAAGCAAAGAAGATAATCTCTAAGATGGGATTTAATGGCTCATATGTTGTTGACGCTCAAGGGTTTAGTGGAGGTCTGTGGGTGTTATGGCGTGATGAGAGTTGGACTGTTAGTATAATTGGTTCATCTGAGCAATGTGTTCATTTGAGTTTTGATCATAATGGGGAGAAATGCTTATTTTCTGCGGTGTACGCAAGCCCTTATTATGTGAAAAGAAGGAGTTTATGGAGAGAGTTGAAGGAGTTTGGTAATGAGGTGGAAGGTCCGTGGTGTGTAGGAGGAGATTTTAATGCTATTTTATTTGAGAATGAACGACGGTCTACTAGGAAGGAGTATTCTTTGGTGGATAAGAATTTTTCTAATTGGTATGGGGAGTCTGGTCTATCTCATATTCATACTATGGGATCTTTTTTACTTGGAGTAGAGAGGGTTGTGAGAGCAGACTGGATCGTATTCTAGCAAATGATATGTTTATGGATAGATTCACTGAAGCTAAAACAACAGTTTTATATAGTTTCAAGTCGGATCATAAGGCTTTGTTATTGACGATGGAGGTGTCTCATTGTTCGGTTGCTTTTGAACGTCCTTTTAGGTTTGTGGCTTCATGGTTGTTACATAATGACTTTAATGAATTTATGAAGCGGGTATGGGATAAGAATTTGTCATGGTCCCAAAATGTGAATGTTTTTACCCAGCAAGTGGAGGTGTGGAAGACGGAGGTATATGGTCATGTGGGAAGAAGAAAGAAACAAATTCTTGCTAGGCTTGATGGTATTAGTAGAAGTTTAAAGAATCAAGGTTCTTGGTCTTCTCTCTCTCAGCTTCAGAAAGAATTATGGCAAGAACTAGAGACACTAATTTTGCAGGAAGATATTATGTGGGCTCAAAAGGCAAGGTGTGAGTGGTTTTATTTAGGGGATAAAAATTCGAAATATTTTCATCGAAGGGCGAATGCAAGGAGGAGGATAAATCGTATTGAGCTCTCAAGGGTGAGGATGAAGAGTGGATATTTGATGTGGATCAGATAAAGAATGTAGCTGTGAATTTTTATCATATGCTTTTTTCTGAAGATCGTGCGCATAGGGATGTGTTGAATGTTGATGTATCTTATCCTATGCTTACGGAGGGTGTTATTAGTAATATGAATATTGATGTGAAAGAGGTGGAAGTTGAGACTGCTTTGAAGAGTATGGGCCCTCTTAAAGCTCCAGGTCCTGATGGTTTTAATCCTTTATTCTTTCAAGCTCAATGGAAACAGGTTAGTGGAAATGTTATTGATTTTGTGCGAAAAGTGTTTAAGAATCCTTGTTTGATTAGGGAGGTTAATCAGACTTTTCTTGTGCTTATTCCTAAAGTCCCTAACCCAGAATTTATAAGAGATTTTCGTCCGATTAGCCTTTGTAATGTGATTTATAAATTGATAACGAAAATCATAGTTAATCGGATTAAGCCTGTTATGTCGACTATTATTTCCCCTAATCAATGTAGTTTTGTTCCGGGACGTTTGAGCTCCGACAATATTATTGTTGCTCAAGAGGTGATCCATACCATGAAAACTATGAAGGGAAAGAAAGGTTTTATGGTTGTAAAAATTGATTTGGAGAAGGCGTATGATAGAATTAATTGGGAATTCGCTATTAATTGTTTAAGGGAGGTGGGAATTCCGGAGAGCTTGATCTTCTTGATTCAGGAGTGTATATCTTCTCCCTCTATGCAACTATTGTGGAATGGTAGTAAGTCAAATGTTTGTAATCCTTCCCGAGGTATTAGACAAGGTGATCCTTTGTCTCTGTTTTTATTTGTGATTTGTATGGAGAAGTTGGCTCATTTGATTCAGTCAAATATTTCATCTGGAAACTGGAGACCAATTCGTCTTAATAAAGGGGGACCACCATTATCTCATTTGTTTTTTGCTGATGATTTGATTATTTTTGCTGAAGCTCGTTTAGACCAGGTACAAGTGATTAAAGATTGTCTTAATGCGTTTTGTGATGCTTCGGGTCAAAAGATAAATGAAGGAAAGACAAGAGTTTTCTTTTCTCGCAATATTAATCATAATATTAAATCTCAACTAAGTCATAGTTTGGGATTTAATATGTCTGCTGATTTGGGTAGATATCTTGGGGTTCCTCTTCATCATGAGAGGGTTTCTAAGTCAATGTATCAATTTACGGTGGATAAGGTAAAACAAAGACTAGCTAGCTGGAAGTGTCATTCTTTGTCTCTGGCAGGGAGGAATACTCTTATTAATTCAGTGGCTTTGTCTATTCCTAATCATGTGATGCAAATGTCTATTATTCCTGTTGCTTGTTGCGATGAGATTGAGAGGAATGCCCGGAATTTTTTATGGGTTCAACAAGTGATAAGAAGAAAGCTCATTTGGTGGCGTGGGACAAAGTTTGTTATCCTAAAGTGTGTGGTGGATTGGGTCTTCGTCATGCTTCTCTTCAGAATAAGGCTTTTATGATGAAAGTGGGATGGGGGTTGGTGAATAACAAGGATGCATTGTGGGCCCGAGTAATTAGAAGTAAATATAATTGTGGTCAAGATTTGATCCCTATTATACGAGCAAAGAAGCCGGGGTCAAGAGTGTGGAGTGGAATTAAAGCTGTTTGGGAGAATGTTAAGAATGAGATTGAGGTTGTTCACAGGAATGAGGAGTATAAAGTTAGATGGAAGCTTGAGAGGAGTGGGATGTTCTCTGTCAGATCAGCATATACGAAAGTTGCTGATTTTAATGCTCAGGAGGATCAATGTTGGAGGAACATTTGGAGGCTCAAGGTCCCTCAGAGATGTAAAATGCAGATGTGGTTTTTTATGCATGATAGACTTCCTACTAATGAGAGGTTGCTTGAATGGAGAATTCATCCAGATGGTTCTTGCGCGTCGTGTAATTCGCAGTTGGAATCAACGGTACATGTGATAAGAGAATGTGGTAATGCTAAAGAGGTTTGGCTTAACTTGGGAATCTCTTTTGCAAATAAAGAATTTTGGGAAAGTAATTTACATGATTGGTTAAGGAAGAATGTGAAGATGCGTAGAGGGTATGGGATGGATAACTGGAATGAAGTTTTTTGTGTGTCTTGCTGGTTAATTTGGAGAAGAAGGAATGAAGTGACCCATAATAATGAATGTTCAAGAGAATGTTATCTTTTTATAAAAAAAAAAAAAGATAATCCTTATATTTTAGAACAAAATAATGTTGCCTCTTATATTACGGAATGTTATATTACCAAAGGGGAGGAACTAATGAGGAAAGTGTTAAAATGTTTATTGTTAATCTTTGGAGCTGTAAATTTATAATGGTAAAAAAGGCGGTAAATTTATAATGGTAAAAAAGGCGGTAAATTTAGAGTTTGCGGGAAAATGGTGTTGGGTCATCCTGTCCGTTCATTCTCAAGCCTTGTTGGCACCGTAACCATTTTCATGGCAAATCCATTGTTTATATTTTTCAAGTAAATGCCCAAAAAAAAATCTAGGTTAAGGGTCTATTTTATTGTACGAAGTTTTCTTATATTATTTTGAAAGAATTTTCGGGAGCAATTAACTCTAATAACATTAAAAGAGAGCTATTTTGACGTTGAAATGTAGAAGTCAAATGTTTTGATGGAATATTTGGCCAAAAAATGTTTTAATGGGATAAGAAAATTTTGCTGAATTATGAAACGTCCTAAACAAATTTGATGGTGAAATAGCGATTGAAAAAACAAATCATGAGTAAAAGGAACCCTTAATCAAAAATTATAGTGATGCAAGGCTGCTCAATCAATTAAGTTGTCTGATAAAAAAAATCAATTAGGTTGGAAATGTAATCATAATCATAAATCTTAAAATATTATAAACATATATCCCACTCTTACATCAAAGAGTAAAATAAAACAATGCAAGGACCCACGGGGCTGCCTTGACCATAATAAGCCGTGCTAGTGGCAAGTAAATTACTAAACAATATTCCTAATTTTGGACTTGATTAATTTAATGGGAATTTAATAATGAGGATGAGACAAGTGGGAACAGCTTTATCCAGTGATTGGGGCTTGGATATATGGGAAACTTGTTTGAAAAACAGTTTAGCTGGAAGCATAGATTTGGGGGGATTAAAAAACTATGGGGTTATGGAGATGTTCAATGAATCTAATGCTGTACACGAGCGTCATCAGTGCGACTCTTTATTTTCTTCATTAATCTATATTTAACTAGATTATCAAAGTCATATATTAATATTTAATGTCCAATAAAGAAGATTACATGCAATTTTAAAAAGATCAACAAAAGGAGAAAAGCCCAGTAAGAGCAGTAAGCTCAGCCATCACAAAACTGAGTCTGTAATTATGCGGCCCACTTTGTTTGGCAGTGGGGAGGGACATGCGTGACCCTTGTGATATCCAGAAGGTTGATACCAATAAGCCCATGGGCCATGACAAAAAATCCCATTGTCGATTGGAAAATAGTTGAAACTTGAAACTTGGTGCTTCTGTTAAAATTTGTTATTGAAGGAAATAGAACAAGAATGTGATTGTGATTGATCAAAAGTAAACATTCAATCACAGTATAACATTAGATGAATCATCTCTTACTTGAGTTGGTGACATTTGGTGCAGATTTTTTAAAACACACGCTGTAAAATATGTGTGTAATATGATTAGAATCCCCTGTATAGAGCCTAAAGTAACCTACCTTTCATGATTAACTAATTAACTCTCCAATAGCTTCCCTAAAACAAGCTGTAAAGACTAGATATGCTTTGCTATGCCTGGAAGCAGTCCTATATCTTTAGCACTTGACCCGGATTTATGATATATCATTGGACAAGAAGCTGGATCCTATATTAATAACTATCACGATTCATGATACAAAAGCTTTGGTCCTAATCAGGAAAATTGCTCAATCTTTGAGCTTTAAAACCAAAACATGATATAAGTTATACATAGCCAGGTTATTATACACGTCTGGTAATACACTTTGCCTGTTCTTTGGCATTCCTTTCAACTGGAGCGTCTAACTAGTGACTGCCAGGATATGAAGTAGGGGTCTTGGTTTCAATCCTTGTGAGCTTCTCATCCTCTTGAGCTATTGCCAGACCTTTCTTTAGTCCTGGGCAACTTGCTAGCTGGAAAATGTAGTCTGGCCATAAGGGGACGTGGTGCTCGTGTTGCACGGTCAAATCCCCGCACACAGACAAATCCTGCAAAGCGATAACACCATCAATTCAGACAGGTTGGGTACCACATAAAGCTAATCCATATGGTACACATGGTATATTTAAGCATTTTTACCAACAATCCAATACGTTTATGCCTGTGATGCATGCAGTGTATTTAAGCATTTAAGGATAATGATACATTTCAAATGTTTCTCAAGCATCTCATGTGATACACCACCAAATGATCATGTTGTGTCAGTGAAGAAGCTTATATTTCTGTTCCAGGACTTAAAGTTCTTATTCAACTTGACCATGACCATGTCAAAGCCTCCACTCATTTTCTTCCCTTCTACTTGCGTAATTATAAGTCCACAAAAGGCACTAGTGTATTATCCTTCAGTGATTGCGCACTACTGTCTTAAAAAATATGAAAAAACTAATGATGATGATTTTTAGTTTCTCTACCAAAGCAGGACAAAATCTGAGAACCAAATCTTACCTCTCCAAAAGCATTGCTGAATTTCTGGTGTTGATAAACCTGGTTGGCAAAAATCGCATGATAAATTCCACTTTGCCGTAGAGAGTGATTCTTAAGTTATCAAATAATGACAGTTCAGGAGCCTATACCTTTGAATATTGATGGAATTGATGTTCCAAAATATACTGTTCGCCTATGAAGATTCCAAATCAAACTTCGGGGAACATGAATTGGGTCCATACTTGAGGCATGGTCAGCAAATACCTACATTAAATGATATGTTTAGTAGAGCTTAATTTTACAAAGATAAAAAATTGTTAAGGCTACCAGTATACCTCATTGACTTGAAAATAGGTGCCATTTAGGGGAAAGCTTCCTCTCATGGCTGTTCGACATGGTATCTGTCAATAGTTAATCATACATTCAAGTCATTCAATTAAAGTGCTTGGAGATAACACAGGGTTGAAGTCATAAATTTGATCAAGATCCAGACCAGGATTGTCCCTCGCACTATCTGTGAATCTGCTTCACGAGTACTGTTGCATGAGAAACATTCCCTCTCATTGCACAGATGGCCATCTCCTGGGAAGCTGCATCTCCCTTGTGGCGGCTGTATAGATTCTGCTGTCTCACCTGTGTAAGCATTAATGCAAATCACAGAACATTAGAAAGCTGGAACAAATTATATGTATGTGAACTTTCCCAACTTGTAATACTACATGCTGCAGACAAAGACCTAAACCTATTAAAATACACAAGGCCATGACAATTCAGTTGCTATTTAGTCTACCTGGAGCCCATATGGCAAGCAGGTATTTGCATGGATCATCAGGTTCACGCTGGTCCCACTGGATAACAGAAGCAACGCAATTATATATACATCATGAGATATAGACTTCCATAAATAGAGTGAACAGTAACTAACCCCTTCCAAAAGAGGATGAGAATCTGGGAGTTCATAACTGCAAAACGGTGAACAAGGAGTCATATATAGATTACTGAAGCTTTTTACTATAATAATGGATGGGATTTGATGTATGTTGAAATTTAAATTAGTTACTTTTTTAATATCATCTATCTGATTCTGGACAACTGCAAGTCTTATAATGACTCCCCTATCGTCGCCATGTCTCCTTAGTTTTATTGTTATATTATTATAGCAGCCATCCCATGTTTTTAGACGAATTTAGTTATTTAACTTCCATTTTCCTAAAACAGGAGGTGGTTTACTTACACGTGGTGCTCTGTTCGCAGTCGGCTCACATTCTTTAGCCTTGGCATGGGAATAGAAGCTACTTCTGGAGTCAAAGCAACCAAGGCCTTTGACATTCCTTCTTGAAGATCCATGTTTCCTTGCATATAATTTTGCAAATTAAGAGTGAATTCTTCAATGTTTAGTTTGATTGTAGGAATTTCACAAGGATCTTCATAGAATGCATCCTCAATATCCTTTTCTAAAATTTGGTTGCTTTCTGCTTCACAACTATCTACATAGAATGCATCCTCGATATCCCTTTCTAAAATTTGGGTGCATTCTGCTTCAGGTGTTGTTGGTTCTTCAATGATGGGTTCACAGGTTACTGTTCCAGATTTTACTTCCAGCTGCTTTTGTTCATTTTCTTCAGCAGGAGTTGTTGTGTTTTCAGGGAGAAGCAAGGGTGGCTGATTGACGATATCAGTTGGGTTTTGATCAGACCCACCGTTTCCAGCTGTGCTAACTATACTTCTCTCCTCTGGTCCTGGAAGGGCAAGTCTTGCACTGCATTCAATGTTTATTTATAAATTAATTTATCATAACTAAACAAAAGCAAGTCGTTCTAATTTCGGGTCATTATCAATGTACTATTGTTGGCCGTATTGTCAATAGTATATGCAGTTCATTTTTAAGGTACATGAAAGGAGATATGGATGGCAGTCAAGCAACATAATGCAGTCACTGCTGTAAGTTATGAATTGTGCGATTTTATAAATACCTTGCAAATGCACTAGCGAAATGTCTGCATTCTCCTCTCATTGGACATGCATTGCAATTTGGTTTGCTTTTTGTACAAAAGACCTGAATTCATTTTTGTTTTATATCATATCATAAGTCACAACTGAATACAATTAGTCTCTAAATGCAAAAATAGAATAGAAATAGTTTACCTTTCCAAATGTAATCATCTGGTAATGCAGCTCATACCTGCAATATAATGCATAATATAAATTGACCGAAAGATAAGTTGCGCAAAACTTATCTAAGTTGAGTTTATGGAAATATTTTTATTCATTAATTTACTAAAATAAAATTGTTAAGAACTATTTACAATGTTTTTTGATCTAGCTTGCAAAGTCGGGGCCAGAGATATTTTTGTATAGTTTCCAACACTGGGTACCTGTATCAGACCATATATTAGCAGTTATTATCTGAAAAAAGTATAAGTTTCCAACAGTAGTTATATGATACACACAATTCAAGTAGATGCAACTGCAATGACTCTGGAAGTGGCTGGAGGGGTACCCATCCCAGTCTCACTGCTATACGCCCAACATTTGTGTCCACCTATTATACAGCAATAAATGTTCAGTGTTCAATTTTATACCACCTGTTATTTTCGTAAACTTTTTATAACTTACCGGGAAGGCAAGGTGGTGCAGTGTCAAGAGTCGTACACATTCTACACTTTTCAACCCCAACCCTCTTATGCTTAGCAAGTATTCTCTGCAAACATGAATCAGACTCTCAATAGATAAAATGCATGTTGACTATAGCTCAAGTGACATACGCAGAGTGTGCATGTCAATGCAAACAGCTAGTTCTTTGAGAGTTTGAGATTTCCATAGCATTATTTTTTTTTCGCTCTAAATTTTCACAGCATTATAGAATCAGTATGTGCTAACATTACTTTAATGGGAACTAAAATATCATTTAAACGGTTGAATTGACCTCATAAACTTACTTTACTTGATCAGGAGGGGCATCCCTCAACCATTCAAGATCTATGCCTCCATGTTCTTCAACCAATCGATTAAGAAAATCCTGCAGATTATTTCATGTAAAATTTGTCAAACAGGGCTATGAAACATGCTGATAATAAATTCAATTGAAGTCTTATACTACCTGTATACGCTCAGCAAGCATGTTGTTCATTCCTCGTTCTTTAATGGCATCAGCAATCTCACTGACATTTGCGCATCTTACGGCATCCCAATCTAAAGAATCCATGGTATCTGCCGTCTTTTCCCTTTTACCTTTCTTGAGTTGTGCTTGTACCCGTAAATTATCCCAGTCTACCTTTTTCATTTTATCCTTTCCTGGCTTCCTGCCCCTTGGCTTTATAGGGTCAGCATTTATCTCTGTGCTTCGATTCGTCTTGACATGGTTTTGTTCTCCAGAATTTGACTCAGATGCTTTTTGCATGAGATCAAGCGTCTGTGCAGCACAGTGCAAAAACATTTGCTGCTCCACACTGTTTTGTTTGTGAGGATGAAGGTGAGATGGCATACTTTCTGGTTGAGAAATTGTATCTTGATTCTCCGACTCTCTTGCATTTGAACTCGATTTGTTCATATGGTTCTCAACTTTATCATTTGAGGAGGCACATGACGGTGCTTCCATTTTCAAATAATCAAAGCTGTGACGTTCAAGTGCTCCTGGGTTGTTGTTGAGAGTCAAAATATACTCACTCGACGAGGTCATGGATTCATCCAAGGAGGTTTGAATAACATCTGATTTTTCCAAGTGTTCTGATTGTTTGTTATGCTCCTTACCAAAAGATAAATCAAGGGCAACCTTATGGTTCTCAGATGACTTGGTTCCCATAGTTTCTAGTAGCTTTCTGAAAGAAGTCACGTGGTCCAAAATATTGTGCTTGGCTTTGCTTGATAGGTCTTCTGCTTCTGAGTTGCTATCTGAGTTGCTATCTGAGCATGACCCTATTTTCTCAGAATTTTGTTCAATTGAAAATCCTGCTGATATTTGAGATGAAATGACAGAGCATTGTGAAGAAACTATGTCAGTTAACTCTTTCTGAGTCTCCCCATAACATGGTTTTTCCTGCCCTGTCTGGGTGATGATGGCAGCAACGGGCTTGCTCATTAAACTGTGGTGTTCCTTAGTGTTGCCTACATTTGTTTCATCTGCTGAGCTGGCAGTTCCCGGGGAATCATTGCTGTTGGGTGCTTCTTTTCCTTCAGAATGCTCAGTGATGTCGTTTGTCAGAGAACTTTGGCAACAAACTGGTTGACTCAATATCTTGTCATCCCATTTTGTATTCTCCTTTGGTTCAATGATTAGGGCATGTGGCTCATTGCCAAAATTGCTTGTGCTTTCCTCATGGTATAATTCGCTTTTGTTGCTTGCTTTTAGTGGAAATCGAGATACAAGTGACATGAATGCAGAACTGTCAACAAAGGAAATATCAACGAATTACATTGCCATGACATCTCTTTTATTTTATAAATGTCCCATTTATTAAAATTGCATAATACCTGGAAAGATGGTCTGAAACATTTTGAGTGAGGAAAACTCCAACGACAGAATCCACAACTGATCCTTTCCATTGAGAAAAGCGCCTATCACCTGTTAAATTTGCTTTATATAAATACAATAAAACATGTGTCCAAAGCCAATGAGTGCAAGGATAAGAGAGCTTTTCATTAATAGATTTTCTCAAGGCTGCAATAATGGTTTTTGGATATGATCCTTCCAAACATTCAGGATAGTATTATGACATTTTGCTTGTCTTGAAATCAGATCTTCCAAGTATAAAATTTGAGGATCTTACTTGCTTGTATAAAATTTTATGAGATTAGACATCTATATAAAAACAAGCAGACTTATTTTTCATGGTGTTCATATGTGTAGGTCCTTATATTTCTTTAGCATACATGTGCTACTATACTTTCTTCTAGTGCCATCCCTAATAGAAAACTAGGCATTTCAAATGACTACACTGTCATAGGGACACCTATAATTTCTTTCAGTTCTACTTGAGTAGGATTCTTGCCCAAAAGGGGCTTTTTGATGGTTTTAGCCCAAAGAGCACCCCCAATGTGCAAGGCTCTAGGTGAGGTTTAGGGAGGAACAGATCTACACAGCTTTTACCCCCAAGCATATAGAGTTTTTCTAAGATTTGAACATGTGTCTTCTCAGTCACATGGCAACATTTACCATTGCTCCAAGGCTCACCCACTAATGTTTTTATTCTAATGCAGGGAAAGAATAAATGTTATTGTTAGCTTCCTAAACAATTATATTTCCTATTTAGTTAACTTTCTGTCTTTTGTTTTAGCCCCAAGATGTAGGCGATGTTTAGTCAAAAGTGCAACTCAAAGATGAAAAATTTCATATTTCTTGCGAGCATTGTGATGACACCTTGCACAAGATGCATTCGGGCAATAAATGAATCTGCTCTTCCTCGGAATACTCTACGTTCTTCTTCCCACCATTTGGCCTTTTCTTCATCCGTGCCATCAATACCATGACTGTTTATATCAATCATCAAAAGCTTCCAAACTTTATCAGTCTCCGCATCAAGATCAACTTTAGGTCGTGGTAATCTTTTCCTGATAGGATCAAACCCCTCGTATGGAATGATGGCACCATCTCCTTGGGTGATCTTGTACTTTTGATTCTTCCGTTTGTAAGGAATTAGGGCATTTTGCTCATGAGATGAAGTGGCTCTCTCATTTATATCTAGGCATCTGAATTTCTCTGTTAATGCTTCCATTATCTGCATGCTATTCCATGGCTTTGGATCAACAGCACCTGCACCAATAGTTTTGGGCATCCAAAAAACTTGAGTAAATTGTTTGTTTCTTTGACAATACAATAATACTGAATAAAGAAATAATAAGGTTTAGATGAAATACCCAGTGACATGATCCAAGATGGCTGGTAACCACTCAACAGGATGTCATGATGCATTTGATTTGTGCAAGCAAATGTTGAAAGGGCAAGTTTTTTTCTGTTTTCCCTAGCTGATCGCTTTTTCTTTAATGATGCATGCATCTGATCTGTAACCAAAGTATGAAGATTGGCAATTGGTCTCTCTCCATTTGCAGTTGTTTGCATGTCAAAATTGCTTGGTTGTCTTGTAAATTGATTTGGCAGGATATTACAGTATTTAGTAGTGGCCAGTGCAGCATAATCACGAAATTTAGTTGGGGTTTTGGATCTTCTTTTGGTTGGCATTTTCTGGCTGAAAGATATGAGGCTTTCAAATGCTTGAGATTGGTCATGTCTAGCTCTATCTGTCGCTTCAAATGCGCCTGGGTTTTGTACCGCATTATATTCACAAGAAATCAGGCACTTGGAGCTTGATGCATAAAGATCATAGGGATATGTCTCAAACCATAAATTCTTAGTGGGGCCCAAAGATGTCCTTGCCGTATTATTAGATGCTGAAACCTTCTCACTTCTCCTTTTCTTCTGAACATCAGGAAATGGAACCCAGCACCCCTGGTATGCAAGCATTCCATTATAAGGCACCCCAATCAGATTCATGTAGCTGATATCTGCTTGGTCAGTGGTAGTGGGGTGTTGTCTTCTGCTACCACCCATATGCAATCCTGTGGTCAGATTTCCAGACTCACTGTTGCTGGAAATCTTTTGACTTGATTGCGTCTCGGATTGTCCATGTCCATCCTGAGTAATTGTAGCCACACCTTTTCTTTTCCGACTCCTTGCAGTGTGGGCATTAGGCATAGCCTCATGAGTATTGATGTTTGAGAGAGATGTACTTGGGGCTGCATGTGTTTCTCCCAATACACCTGCCCCTTTGCCAACATGCGGAGTCACATTTTCAGCTGGCAAGGTGGTTTTATCTACAGGCTGCTCTGTTAAATCATAATTCAAAGACCTCCTGCAAGACCTTTTAGTAGACCTTTTATTAGATCCAGGCAAGATAGGCTCGGTTGATTCTACTGTTACTTCTGCCGGAGGAGGCGTAGAAGCCTTATCCAGTCCTTTCTTTCTCACGTACTTCCTCTTGCCAGTTGGGTTTTCTTTTGGTTGAACAGGCTTTGGGGTAACTGGCTTTCTAGCACTCTTTGGTTTGCCTTCTATGATGACCTTGGGTCGGTGCTTTTTCCTCCTTTGTTTTGGTACTGGTGTTTGATTCAAGTCAACAACAACATGACTGCCTCCCTTGTCAAGATTGTGATTCTCCTTTAACGGAGTAGAAACAGCAGCCAATGATGATTCCGTGACAGCTTCAGAGAGTTCTCGGTTGTCTAGTTTTTCATTGTTAGTGCTGGGGACACTTTTTTCCAATTCCACATAAACCTGCATATCTTCAACTTGTCTGTGTTCCCCCCTTACTGCTTTGCCCGGCGTGGGAGGTGCAACGTGTGAAATAGTTTTCTCACAGCATGTAATCGGTGAAGTTCCTGTACGACCCAAAAAAAATTCCACGTTAATGTCATAGAGAATTCTCCAAGAAAAAGGAGAGATGCCAATTAGTTCATGCTTTCAGTTTTATCAAATATTTTGACAGGGTGACCGCATGCAAGTCATTATAGCAGAATTGTAGTTTCTACAAATAGGAACATTTTTTATACAGAAAATGTTAGCTTTTCAGTTCAGAACTTCAGATGTTCTGAAGTCAAAAAAACAAATGTAATAGAATTTCTCATTGAGGTCTTGCAGCCACTTCTCTCAGCTCTGTCCCTTCTTAGTACCAACTTCTCTCATTTCCACAAAAAAAAAACGTAAATAAATAAACATCATGAATTCTGAATAGCTACATCCCAATACTTGAGTACTTTTCTCTCTCACTGCACATAGGAATGCCAATAATAAACTCAACGAGTAAACAAAGAAGGGAAAAAAACATATTTTGCTGAAAATATTAACTTACCTTGAGAGTCTTGGGGAATGTTGTAATTAATGGTATTGACATTATGGTGGCCTGGATACATAGTAGCAACATTAGAAAGAAAGTCACTTGGTGAGTTTAAATCAGGGAAGATTGGCTTCTTTCCTTCATTGTTATTGCCTGAATGAGTCCCAAATTTATGTATAGAAGCTCTATCTGCAAGAGCCAATAGATCCACAAAACCCATACCACCACCCAAGCCAAAATCAGCTCCAGTGGTAGGATTTACACAACTTCTAGCACTTTCACTCTCAATGCTCGTTACTGTAGAAACAGATTCCACCTTGTCCTGCATCTTCATGAGTAATCCTGTAACAGATGATGATTGACCACATGCAACTACACTATCAGTACATAAACTACTATAGTTCATGAAATTTGCTTGGCTCAGCTTATTTCTCTCCCCATCAGTACAGATCGGCTCTGATATTGCAAGATTAGGCTTCATAGGTGTGCAAGGCATCCAAAAAGCCTCTTTTTTGTTTGATTCACCTAACTCCATTCTTCTGCTTTATCACACAAAAACACTTCTAACAAAAAAAAAATGTCAGCTTGAACAAAATTAACAGCTTTTTTAACTCCAGAAGCTTAAAAAGGTCCTGATTTCACTGATTTCATCGAATCTTAATCTTTTCCTTGGTAAATAAAAGGCACGCCGATTTTTTGGTCCATTTTGAGGGATAAACCTGCAAAATGAAAAAAAAAAGAAATTCAATAAATCGTCAACAAAAATCTCTGAGAAATTTGTGATATTTCATCAGAAGAAAAATACAGAACAAACGAGAACTAAAAAAAATGCTGTTCAGAGTAAAAAAAAAAATCAACAACTGTGTTTCTGATTCACCTTCATTCAATAATCGGTGACTGACAGTGTATGAAACACTGATGAGGAACAATTTATGTCATTAAATGATTAATTAATTAATAATTAATCTGAAGAACGATTTATCTATAACAAAAAGAGATTTTTACGCGTCATCTTATCGCTAAATTTGAATCACAATAGATCAGAATAGAATACCTGAGAAATTCACGTCTTAGTCACTGTACTTCTTCTGAGTCAATGCCACAGAGAGCACTTCTTCACATATCTAACGAGATAAAAAGGGAGAAATCTTTTTCTTGAAGTGAGAGAACTGAGAAATGAAATGAAATGATATGTTAGCTGAAATATCCTTTTACTTCTTATACGGACGGAGTTTGGCGAATTATTTATTACACGTTTGCACGAAGGCATTTCCATTTCCACTTCCATTTCATCAACTGATTTTTTTTTTCAGTTGATGACGGTTGGAGACTTTGAGTTGACGAGGTTGTCAGAGAATCAAAATTAATAATAAAATAAGAGTATTTTTTGTCAATAATATATCGAACTATCATTATTTAATTCTCCGTATTTAATAATGATAGTTCGACACGTGACTTTATATTATGTATGGAATAAACTCACATTTAAAATACTTTCATTGATGAATAGTTAAAGCTTCCATATATATTTTTTATTTATTGAATGGTTGTTTGGGATTTGCTTTATTTCATTTTTGGAGACGAAATAAACGGAGTAGCGGAAGGATAATGCAGAAAAATCTGAATAATGAAGGGAAGAGGTGGGAGGGTATAAGTGGGAAATCACATGGGGCAAAACTAACGGCGCGCGAAACGTCGAAGGCGGGAAGAAACACGTGAGTGAGGTGAGTACAGCATCGGATAATGTGGCAGCATGGCTTTCACGCCAGGCACGAGAGGCGAAGGTGAAATTACCATTTTGGGTTTTATTTGACGTCATCTTTACGCCGTTACTTGCCTTTGCCGGCACTAGTGGACCTCACTTACTCGTGCTTTGCGCGTTTCTGATTCCGGCAAATTTTTTGTGACCCTTTTTCCTTTGGGTTAAAAGTCAATCTGGCCACCAAACAATTTCCAATGTATCAATTTGGCCTATAAATAATTTTCGGTCTCAATCTGACCTATAAACAATATAAAAGGCTCATTTTGGTCACTACTCTACTGGAAAATACTATAATACCCTTGAGACCTATTTAATACTCCCTCCGGTCCTAAATATAGGACCTAGATAACTTTTTTTGGGGAGATTAAGGAAGGCTTAATTTTAAATGTCTTTCCAATAACACCCCTCCTTAATTAGTTTAATTACTTAGTAGCTCTTCCTCCCCTATCAAAGGAGTTGTTAAGAAGAAGAAGGGTAATTTAGGAAAAAGGTGACCAAAAATGTATCTAGGTCTTATATTTAGGACCAAAATGAAGTCTCTATCTAGGTCCTATATTTAGGACCGGAGGGAGTATAATTTTTAAAGATGTGGGTCCCACCTTTTAAAAATAAAAAATAATCACCCTACCCCACCCCTCTCTCCTCCCTCCTTCACCCACCTTCACCCACCACACTCCTCTCTCTCTCCCAAATTCACCCAGGACTCATTTTCTCACGCCCTTGATTTCTTTCTGCCCCTTGCCGGTCGTCTCGCTATCATTCCTCACAACAACCATGATGGCACATCTTCCATTTTCGTCATATGCAACAACGAAGGAGCAAACTTTGTTCATGCCATAGTGAAGAACACTACAATGGCTGACATCCTTGAATCCACTTATGTTCCTCCAATTGTTGAGTCCTTCTTTCCACTTGGGAAATCCAAGAACTTTGAAGGAACACATATACTATTAATGGCCGTTCAAGTTACGGAGCTTGTGGATGACATCTTCATTGCTTTCTCAGTAAATCATTGTGTATTTGAACTGAAACCGTACTTTGATTTCATGAATACTTGGGCTATGATTAGCCGAAATGGATTGACCCACATAGGGACAAATTCAAAGCTTGCTTCATTTGAACGATGGTTTCCTCATGGTAACATTGAACGCCTTATACGGATACCTTTTAGAGATCTAATGGAGAATTATGGTGATGAATATGCTAGATCTCTTCACCCGCCTCCGATCAGTAAGAGGGTCTTCCACTTCAACAGGAGCCAGCTGCACCAGCTTTGGAACCTCGGTGGGTGAAGTTGGGAGAGAGAGAGAGAGAGGAGTGTGGTGGGTGAAGGAAGGAGGAGAGAGGGGTGGGGTAGAGTGATTATTTTTTATTTTTAAAAGGTGGGACCCACATTTTGAAAAATTATATTAAATAGGTCTCAAGGGTATTTTAGTATTTTCCAGTAGAGTAGTGGCCAAAATGAGCCTTTTATATTGTTTATAGGCTAGATTGAGACCGAAAATTGTTTATAGGCCAAATTGATACATTGGAAATTGTTTGGTGACCAGATTGACCTTTAACCCTTTTCCTTTTGTAGGTAGGAAAATTATCTCATGTTGATAAGGGTAGTACATAACATTTCTCTCTGGTTTTCTTTAAAGAAAATTACCACGTTCAGTCTCACTATATGAATCGTGTGGTTCATAATGTTACTCGTTACTGTTATTGTACATGTTATTTGGATTTATTGAGATTTATTCTTTTTTTTTTACCTTATTGGGATTTATTCCTCAATATTTATAGTTTATTAGAAAATTTTTTTAAAGAGTTTATTAGAATATTAATTATCTCTCTTCTTCAGTTAGCAATTTATAAAGTTTTCTGGTTGTCAATTAAGGATTTTCCATGCAGATTGCAAAAAGCCATAAGATAATAGATAAAATTTTCAAAAAATGTAATTATTTAATCATCAGTTTATTGTTAGGATAGGACAGTCTAAACTTGAGTACCTTATAATATAGACCCGCAAGGTTATGATTAAATACACACACACACATTTAATCTTCTAGTTTTATTTTCAATGTATCTCTAACGAGCCACGCATTTTCTTGAAACTATTAACACACTTTATGAGTGTGTTTGGTTGGGGCTTATTTTTCAAAATAAGCTGGCTTATTTTGAATAAGCCAGCTTATTTTGAGTGGGTGGCTTTTTTTCATGTTTGGTTGGGCTTATTTTTCACCCAGCTTATTTGAAATAAGTCAGCTTATTTATAAGCTACACAAGGTAGCTTATTTCTGAAAATAAGCCAGCTTATTTTTCTATATGACATAAAAATAAGTTAGCTTAAAAATAAGCCCCTTTTAAATAAAAAGTCATCCAAACATGTTTATAAGTCAAATGGGAAAATAAGCCACTTTTTTCAAAGTTCATCCAAACATAAAATAAGTCAACTTAGAGCTTATTTTCCAACTGACTTAAAAATAAGCCACCTTAAAAATAAGCCACTTTTCCATAAGCTGAACCAAACACACCCTATATATGATTAAATATGGAGTATAACATATTTAAAGATGAGAGGACAGATCAGAACCAAAAATCTACGACCAAAAAAAAAAAGATTAGAACCAAAAACGGATTTGTTGTGCTGTGTTAGATATTGAAGCGCAGAAACAAAAGTTAGACTGGAGTATGATATAGTCAACCGACTAAATCAATAAAATAGCGACTAAATCAATAAAATAGCATATATAGACAAACTGTATTAAAAATAAAACATATATACAATTAGAACTGTACATGACAGGGCTTATCTTCATTGAAGTCTGGAGTGGGGCCACCGAACCACTGAGTGCTCGCGTTGGTGGAAATTGATGCTCACTTTTTCTATTGGAAGTTGCGGAAAGAACGTTACAAGATTTGTTAGTTAAATTATTTGTTAGTTAAATTAGTTAATATTCCTTTGTTGGTTGACTTTCGTCGTCGGTATAGACTTTCCAACTATCACGCGTAAGGTTGTTAAACTTGTAAATTTAATTAAACTGATCATAAATTCGTAAAAGTGTATCTTTATTAATAAATATGTGTTTTTTAGTTACAAAAATTAATGATATTTGGTTTCAATATATAATTAAATAAACAATAATAATAATTTAAATCAAAATATTTTAAACATAAACAGTTGATATTAAATATAGCAACTTTATTCTTACTATAACAAACTCAATAAATAAATTTCTATGAAATTTATATATAAATTTATTGAATATGTTTAAATAAGAAATAATTAAAATGAGTTTCAGAGTAAAGTAGAATATAAACTCATGTGTTGCCTAGATCATGTAAAAAGTAGAAGGAAAAAAATCAGTTTATTGAGAAAGTTACGTTGTAGGAGAAGGAGTCATTGCCATGTAGGAGTATTTCTTATTATGGGTCATTCCAAATATATTTTATGACCTGTTTGATAAAATGTGTCTGCTCACTACAATAGCTTTCATGCCGCTTAATTTGGTTACTCACGTTTCTCTAATTGTTCATGCCTTCATAATATTCACTCTTTAAGTTCATTCTCTACTGGATGACCTACTAGGAATGCCCAAATATCTAAGCTCCGGACATACCGAAACTAAGATGTCTCATGTCGTCATAGTCTTGGCAAGACCGGAACCCTATGGTCCTAATTAAACATCCATTTGACTTTTTTTTTAAAAAAATATAAGGGTGCGAAATTACTCGTTTTGAAATATTTATAATTGTCATTTTTTTTAAACTAATTTATTCAATTTATAACAAACCTATAATCTAATTATATGTATCATGTGTTATAATTTAGTAGTTTAATTTGCTTCATTAACTTTTCTAAAACAAGTCAAATAAGACTTATATTTAGGATTTGGGGGAGTATGTCATTCTCTTCAAGATCTTTGTCCCATTTTATTAAAAAAATAAAAAGTGAGGAAATAAGATCTTACATATTAAATTATCGCTTTATTATTTGTGACCCACAGTGTCATACTTTTTTTTTTTTTTTTGCACTCTAGTTGAATGGGAAGTTTTCATGTATCTGCTTGTTTATATGTTATATTGTTGGCTATTTTTTTATGATGTAACTGTATTAACTCCACTCCAATTTGTTTATACATAAAGATAAAATAAGTATCGTTTTTTAAAAGATTCGAATAAATCAATATATTAGTAATTTAATTTAATTTTATTATTTATTTTTTAAAGAACGTCAACTGAGTCTTATTTTAATTATTAATTTTAAAGATATAAGAATTATTAATATTTTAATTTATGCATATTTTATCAATATATAGTTTTGGACTGACCATTTAAAATTTTTTGAAGTTAGCATTTTTCATTAGGTGAAACTAATAGTGTTAACAAAAAAATTACTAAAAGTATATTTTTCCAACATAAATAATTAAATTTAAACTTTTACCAACATAAATGACTAGATTACACTCTAGCCCTTTATTTATTAATGAATCAAGTTGTTTTTTCTGACAAAAAAACTTGTATTTTAAGGTGATAAAATGGTTTAGACCCAAACTGTATACATGTATTATTGTGCTGGATATCAAATAATAGTATATAAGATATTAGATTGGAGTGTGATATTGGCAAAAAAAAAAGATTGGAGTGTGATAATCAGCCGAGAAAATCAATAAAAAAGAAATTCATAAATAGACAATTAGGACCATCCATGACCAGAGTTATATATCTCCTATGAAATTTGGAATGGAGCCCACCTAACCCTCTTTGGTGCTCACGTTAGTGGAACTTGATGTTTACCTTTTTTTATTCAAAGTCATGGACAAGGTCAACAATCAGTTAGTTAAATTAGTTATTTGATTGATGGTGGACTTTATGGGACTTTCTAGTAGAATATTCTCTTTGTCTCTCTATATAAGGTTATTTAACTATTTTTGTGAAGATTAAAGGAGCAAATTAAACTATTAAATAATAACATATGATAAATATAATTACATATATCATTAGAATAAACTAGTTTTGAGAAAAAAAGATAATTAAACAACTTTAAAGCAATGAACTTTTAACTTGAATTTTTTTTCAAATGGAGTACTTTGTACCCTTAACTCTTATTATAAAATATGAACTAAAATTCTCATGTGTCAATAAAATAACACATAAGTCTTACATAGCAAATAATTAAATGTGGATTAAGGCATATTACATTGGTTCAATCTCATCACATTGCTTAGACTTTTGTGATGGATTAGTTTTTTTCTAAACATTATATATTATTGATATAAATCTCAAATGGTATCAAAGCTGGTGGGACAAGAATAAAACAAAAAAACATATTTGTTATCAGAACTAATGGCATGAAAAGAAAACAAAAAGAAAAGAAAGCGAAAAAAATATTTGTTATAAGAGACGGTAAATGAAAAGAAAAGAAAATAGAATAAGAAAAATATTATTAGACTTAAAGCTCTAAGTCAATTAAATTCAACTTAAACATATCCTAGGAATACGTTTGAGATCCTATCACGGTCAATATTAACGTCATGAAGTTCGTTGCGTGAAAAAATATGATAGAGGTTTAAAAATATATTGGTCAATATTAACGTTATGTTGAGATATAAAGTCATGTTGAGATATGAACGGCCAATAATATTAACGTCATGAAGTTCGTTGTGTTTGATTGACATAACTGGTAAAAGTACCTATTAGACATAATGAAATGACAAGCATAAGCCACATAACCAGTTATATTGAAGATCTTGACCTGATGGACAAATCAAACCAGCAACTTTCAAGCTCGTCCAAAGTTAAGAACTCTTTCACATCTGCATCACCTCTAAGTCCGTTATAGTCCCTACGTATATGTAGAGTATGATGAGGTTGTTGGTCATTTTCTAAAGGAGGAGGAGGTGGTGGGAGAGCTGAGAACGACGCATATTTATGGGGGTTTCAGTTTGCGTAGACATTTTTCCACATATCACTAATCGTTCACCCCCTCCCTCATTGCCTTCATGGCTCCATTATCAGCATGTTATTCCATGGCTTTTGATGAGTAGTATTTGCACCAAAGCTTGTAGTATTTGCACCAAAGCTTGTCGTAACTTTCTTGCCCAAAAAATATGAAAGTTGTCCAATATTTTCAATTCTGATTCTGAATTTTGGAAGTTATTTTTTAAAATAAATATATCATTTATTTAATTAATTTGAGTATGCTTTTTTAACATATCATGATGCATTTTTGGGATCATATTAACAAAAAAAATTGAGTAGGCTTTTAAATATTTCAAAAGTTTTCCTTAAAAAATCCTTACATGCAGCCTTACTTTTAAATGTTCGATTCAGGACAATTTAGTTAAGGCTATACTATGTAGATACACAGGCAAATTAATTTTAAATTTGGAAATAAGTGCAATGTAAAGTGTAAAGGTTATCAATAACAATGATTTGTTATAAAAATGATTTTTTCAACAAAACTACAAAAGCCACGTGCCTTGGTATGTTTTGAAACCGGTATAGCGAATATACAAGTTTTTTTCTAAAATAAAAGTAATTTCACATCTCACATTTATGCTTAAAACAAATGAATACATTTTTTTTATAAAAGGCAAAATGACATTAATTAAAATCTAACTATTACAAATGTTCACTAATATTCAGATCATATAAAGCATATTTAAAATTAAATCATAAACTAAGAATTAAAACTGATAGTAGAGAGACAACATCAATCTCTGTCTGAGCACCAGCATGTAGGTAGCCATGAAGAATCAGTTAAGTAGTTCCGACAACCAGACATCTTCTGAAAATGACGGGAGGTTGGAACCGAAGAAACACGTCACTACGAGAGCTAAGAGAAACCCAAAGCCTCATGATGTCTATACCACAATGTGCATTGAAATGTTTTGGGGTGTTACAATGCACCAAAGATGCCACCCACAAAGAACAAGAAGATTCAAAATGAAAACAAATTAATACATAAATTGGTATGTAAATAGCAAAATCATCTGTTGTGTGTGTATCGCAGAGCACCAAGAAATTTCAAATAATTTAGGTTGTTCGGATAAGAAGTTTAAAAAATGATTTTGATGTACACATATTTTAAAATTAAAGTAAACGACTAAACGCATAACATTCAATGTTTTCAAAATGATATTTCACTCAAATATCATCACCGGTTTAAAAATCTTAAATAATCATGGTTAAAATTCTATTTAAGGCGTTTATATCTCAACATGCTCATCTAGTCTTAATATTTATAGTTTATTTGACAAAAAAAATATTTATAGTCACTTGCAACAAATTTCATACCGAGAAAACAAATCTTAACTATTATTGTTTAGTGTTTTCAAATGATATTTTATTTGAGGAAAAAACTTACATCCGTGCTATATATCTAGTACAACCAATTCATTATTAATAAGTTAAGACTTGGATTTAAGAAGTAGAGCCGCCGCTCTCTCGCCTCATTTACCATTCAAGTTACGTGAGGAGATTAAAGAGAAAAACGCCAACTTTAATATTGTTCTTTAATCCTGAGAGGTCTAGCATTAGAATGGTAAAACGACCAAAATTAAAATAGGAGGAATCATAGGCTTGGAAGAGTATATTCTTGGCAGGGGTGTCCTAAAGTAAGCACATGAAGCCCAGGTTTCTCAATATACATAAGGAAATATCCTCCATGGAACAAGTTGGCAATATTGAGCCCATATTTCCTTATACTTCTGTGCACAACGAGCTTCATCCCTTCTCTCCCTCCAGATAAGCAGAATCAGAAGATAAATTGGATAGAAGTATGGAACTATTGAGCTGTAAAAATGAGCAAACCATAAATGCAACCATAAATGCCTGGAATACTTTTAACAAACCAATGGATATTATAATATCCGTATTTTCATATCAAAGTTCAGCAACAATATCCAATATATCACCTTATACCACAGGGTAAGCTAAAGGAGAGAGCCAGCAGCAGATCCCCCAGGTAATTACAGTGTCTCGCAATACCCCTTTAACAAAAAAATATTTAACAGCGTAAGCAACTTCAATGATAAATAGGATCAAGAATATGGAAGTTTCTCACAACATTTCTAACGTGGCAATGACGTGGTACCGTGATACAAAACAAAAACACAAAGTTTGACCGATAAAAGGTTCATATTTTCCTTACAACACCAGAGAAGTGGTATGTTCTAATGTTTGAAGATGCATTTGTTTTCTTGAAAAATGCCTGCCTTCTAAAATCAATAATAAGAATGATCATGATAAAAGTTAAGGAATTAAAATATGATGACTTTTGTCAAGAACTTGTACATCATGGAAATGGCTAACTGAATCCATCGTTTCTTTACCTTCAAAAAATCCCGGCCCAAAGCAGGAATAAAAGAAATTTCGAATTACTTCGTATTGCCGTTCTTTTACTTTTCTCTCTATGATAAGTAAATGGTACAGTGAAGCCTGTAGCGTTACTGGCTCGATCTCACAAGATTTTGTTCACCCCTATATCATTTCTCACCATCAAGTGCTATGCGCATACTTAAACAATTTACTGACCAAACACAAATGCACATTGTTTCCAAACAAATTGACAATTTCTTAACTCCATAACTTGACAACATAAAATGTAAGAAATAACACACATTATGCTCTAAATAAGACACACGGGTTGCAGACTTTTAATAAAAAGCTACCAGATTTTCTTCTTGCTGCTGGAGGAGCGACTTAACTTTAATTGCTTTGTTAAGTTGCTTGCTCTTTTAATTCTTCATGTATCAAAAAAATAAAATGTAAAAAATAATAGGAAAACAGGTTTGTATTTCATAATGAGAAGAAAAATATCAGATGAAATCTTACCAATAACCAGAAGCAAGTAACTTGCCTCCAATGACTTTTGGAGGCTTACCCCATATTGGAGCCTTTGAATTCTTTTTGAAATCATGTTTTTGCTTGTTAGCTCCTCGAAATACCATGTATCTGTGCATTTTTATTCAGCAAAGTAGATATTAATATGGTCTCCAAAAATAAATGCTTATATGCTATTAAGATAGTATGGCCTACGGTGAAGTTACCCAATCAGGAAGATAAAGCAATTAGCTACAGCAGCAGCGATTGGTAGCTCCACCTTGTTCCACAAAAGCCACCATCCCTAACAGCAATAACAGATTAGTAATGCATGTAAGATCTGTGGAGATCATCTTACATGAAAAGGCACATCTATGAATGGCTAGGGTAAGTTCCTATCTCCTACAACCAATATAGGCCATAAAAGCATATTAAGAGCATGTTACGCTGTTGCCAGTATTAATTAATTAACAGAGAAACAATCTTTCCATAAAAGTAAATGAACGGGCTTCTGATAAAAAAAAAAAGAACGAGCTCACAGAGCAGCACACATCCAGCACTTTAAGATTTGACCACATTGAGGCTTAGAGGATAAAGAAAGCAGGAAAAAAGGTGCTCGAGCAAAAGGCCCAATAAAGTGATTTCATAATTTATAATTGCTTAAAGTAAATAACTCTGTTTGTACCCAAGGGTTCCAAACAGTTCAAGACTAAAACACTCCACTTCATAAAAATGTCAATCGACCTTGGTATATGTAAATCAAAATCAACACCTGCAGTTTGAAATAAGCATTGCTGTAATGAGGATATATGTAATTTCGAACTGCCCTCATGTCCTTTATTTTATCATTTTATTGGGGAACAAACTATATGCAATTTATATTTTTGCACCAAGTTCTAGATCATAACATGTCAAGTATATTGTTTTTATAGAAAACTGTATGGTTCTCCAATTAAATTTCCCATGAAACTATATACTAGTCGTTTTTTTTTGGCCAGTTAAACTAGTCCTGTTTTAATAGGAAACATAATGACAAATGTATAAGGGCTACATTTAAGCATTGCTATTTTCTTACATTTTTTTCCTGGCATACAGTGAATTTTCACCCCGTCATTTGCAAAATCTTTATTTTGCTTTTTATTCCCTACCCAAGTTCATGGTTCTAGCAACTTGCCTGTATGCTGAAAGTGAAGGGAATCCACACTAGATCTCCAAAGACCAACATGAATCCCAGTCTCTCAGCTATAATGTCCCATCTGCAAATGAGGATTCTCGTTATTACCTAGCCATGAGCTGTGCAGACAATTTCTAAGATTGCACACACCACATGGGAGCTATACTTGTCTAGAAAAAACGTAACAGAAGATATTGAATTGAAAAACACTACACATTCCATTTAAAAATCACTACACACTAAACAATTATTTCATCATTAAATCCCGTTGACACACCGGCAAGGATATGACAAGGCATGGCTTCATTTACATACATATAGATATTTAAAAAAGCATTAAAAAAAGCTGAAAGGAAACTAAAAAAAAAAATATTTCTAAAGAGTGCATATAAACACTTCACATAATTCTCATCCAACTGGAGAAGTGACAAAGTATGGGCAGGAGCTTTCTAGTCAAATAATTAAACAAACATGAAGGTCACAATCTCTTAACCATCTGATAAGGTATGTGAATCCAGATAATTCTCCGAAAAGTAGTAATTAATTCACTTACGTGGATGTCATGTACTCCTCATGTACAAAGTAGTCCAGAATGTATAACTGGAATATGAAGGTGAGAAATTTACACGTCAGATGCTTGCAGTAATGGTCATTTGCTTAGGGATAGATAGCATGCATGATTTCTGGCTTACCGCACAAAATAATTGGTAAAGGATCATTGATAGGCGCAGGGCACCATCTTGAAAACTCTTTGCAAGAATTGATAAATTGATAAGAAGCCACCCCATCATTCCAGCTCTAACAAAAAAAAATCTGCAAAAGAAAACTCCACTAAAGGTTTGGCCACATGTTGGATTAAACTTTACCCCCACAGTCATTACACTATACTAGAGATGTTATAAGCTTTCTTCATTTGAAAAGGTTAGTCATGATGCATATCATGATACAAAGTTGAACTTATATCACTATTAACTTACCCTACCCTTTTTTCCACTGTGATTACTAGTACTAAGTACTAAAAAGCAATCCTTATGCATGCATACTTCTACACTTCTTCTAAAGGCATACTGCATGGATTACTAGACAGCCTGTTGGGCGCAGAAATATAGGTAAAAAATGGTTGTGACAACGTATTTAGCAGGACATAAACCAGATAAAAATCCCATATGGATATAGACAAGAGCATATAAATAAATAAACTTTTGGTCTTTATAACAATCATTACAAGATAGATGCAGAATATTTTCCAAAAGATGTTTGGGAGAAATACCATCCAATTTTGTAACTCGTTAATACATAAGTGGGGATAAGAAAAAAGCAAGAGTGATGAGTAGATCACATACTTGAGGTCAATACCCATAAAGTGAGGGTTCAGTTGTATTCCAAACCACCTGTTAAAATAGAATAAAAAACAGATTGAAAAAATATTGACTACAACAATTGAGTTGGATCAAGGGAGTATAGTCAACCACTTCACTGCTAATGCAAGACTCTGTACTTCTTCACAAAGAAAGATGGATGCAATTTTGGTCTAATTCAATATTTAGAGCACAAACATGACACCTAAAAAATGTGTATACATGTAGAATAAAATTTTGAAACCTTGACACTCATACCCTTTCTTATCTTGAGATATGGGTGCAAGAAGCACCACAAGAATTAAAACAAAGTAATTGTTACACTATAATAAATATCATATCCCTATACTAGACGTATGTCCATCTAATAAGACTTTTCTGTCCAAATCCATGGCATCTCATTTTGCATCCTGTGCGTTCCATAGTCAGGCACACATTTCTTAACTTTTATTCTACATATCCATGGGAGTAATGTATGAAAAACAGTTGTTTACATTTGATTAGTAAACATACAATGAATCAAACAGAATTTTGCATGAAAAGCCAGGGCAGGGGAATTGAAAGAACTAGGAACCTCTTACACTGTATTGAATAGAAAGTGACAGACTTGTAGCATATATGCATAGGATAAAGTGTTGGCAGAAAATACATGAAACAGAATATTTGAAACCATTTACACTTGAGCATATATAAATCTAAGCGTCCTTGCTATTTTGTACATACCAGTCATGAATAAGATTTCCACTGATGTGAGGTTTTAGGGATGAATCTTTACTGCGTGACTTGCAGCCAACATAATAGAGAGCCAAAGTCACCTAACATGTATATATGGAAGAAATGAACAAACAACATAAGTGAAGAGGAATGGAAAACACTGTAGAGAATAATCAGATGAGTAGAAATTCAAATGAGTTATTATTTGACAACATTGTAGCTTGTAAGGTGCCATTAGAATTTAAAAGTCTAAACCTATTAGTCAGAAATTAACCTAGTTTTTAACCCTTGGCATTGAAATGCAAAATTGGCCATAGATGTATATTTTCGAAACTCCAAACTATTGCTATTCTTGAACTAGAAAGCTCTCTAATTAAGATCCATTAGACAACAAAACTTATAGCTGAATAAGCAACTGCATATGTCTCAGTTTATATATGCCCCACTTAAGTTTTTTCCTAACAAACTAACATAGCCACATGATCTTGGAAAGGAAATCATATCATAGTGAACACATGACTTAGATGCCATAATAGGAGTATCATTTTATCAGTGACATAAATCTTCACATACAAGAAAACTGAAGATAAAAGTTGCGGACAGCAGCTCAAGTCCTCTCTCAGATACAACCTGCAACAACCACCATCATCTTTATTATCAACATATACAAAATTAGAATCCTAATTACCGTGCTTTCCAGCGAATTTAAAGACACTTTCAGTTTGAATGCACTAATTTTATCTTTTTACAACTTTTGATGTGCAAACTAAGAGACATAACTCACTGAATGAACAAAAAAATAGACAAAATCAGCAAAATGCTAGTCACAAAAAATGTCTGTTATTGCACCCACTGACTAACGTTATAGGAGCAAACAATAAACATAAAAAAAAAATCAAATGGTACTTGACAGAATTAAGCAGCAGAAGGTTGGCATGCAGATAGTACATACAGAGAGCGATATGAAATCCATATAGGCACTGATCCCAAGAAGTGCAACCAACAGAAGTAACAAGGACAAGCCTGCAAAATACGAAATTTACTCTTATTTTCTCACAAACATTCAGATATAATAGGCAAATACTCCCTCCCTCCGTTGTTCCTAAGTAAAAGAGCTAGTTAACCTTTTTTTGGAGAATCCTAAAAAAGGTAAATAAGTTGATTAAAATTTGACTTTTCTAAATTTTTGTGTATTTAACTTCAAAGCTATATATGATCTCATAATCTATAAAATATGCTATGATTAAGTGGTTCATTTACTTTCTTAGGATTCTCCGAAAAAGTGAACTAGCTCTTACATTTAGTAAGCGGAGTATTTATTTAAAAAAAAAAAGTTAAAAAGAACCATTGCAGCGATAGTGAAGACGAGTTGCATCAGGTAAAATGGCGCCAGGAATGAGTTTTCCAGGCACAATGGCGCCAGCAATGGCCAAGTAAGCAAAGAATGCTACTAGCAAGACAACCTGGTACATATAAAGCAAAAGAAGCGGGAAAAAATGATCAGAGAAGAAAGTAGATGTGATAAAAAAACATAGTGGGAAAGATGAGGCCTTTGGATACTAACGGAGTTGAAGGACGGAGTGAGAGAGTTAATGAGAAAAGCCTCGTGCGCATCCATCTCTGCTTCGTCGAGTACTTCAGCTACTGAAGCCACTGATGAGATGAGATGTATAGGCGCTCCAAAACTTGTCCAATTTATTTACTCATTTTAAAACTTCATTTCTCTGTCCTCTACGCTTAAAATTCGAGGTGGCGAAGGTTAGAACTTAGAAGAACTTTTATTTTTTAACGATTTTTGGGGAAATAATGTGTGACTTATTATTTTTTTTTTGTCTGATTGATGAATATAGTACTACCCCGGTACTAAATATAGGACCTAACTGACTTTTTTTGGAGAGATTAAGGTTGCAAAATAAGTTATTAATTTATGGCATATTTGATATATTTTTAGATTATCCATTAGTTTATAAATAAAATAAACTAGTTTAAGGGGAAAAAATTAGGTAAACCAATATATAATTAACTTATTTTTCTTTTTTTGGATTTTCCAGAATAAATTAATTAGTTCTTATGTTTAGGACCGGAGGGAGTATATTATTATAGAGTTAAAAAACTCTATTGACAAAACATTGTTAATGGTATGTTTATTGTTTTTATGTTTAACAAACCCGTGCTATGTACAGAGATAGATTTGTAAATTAATATGTGAAACATGTCAAATTTAATGTGGGCTAATTAGATTTGAAAGGATGCATAGCCGTGTGTATTTATATATAGATTGTGTGATGATGCATTATAAAGCATACAAAGTACATTCAAATGAGGTTGCATACGCTGAGCCTGTAAGGTACCAAAAACAGTAAAAGTTTAAGGTTGAAGTTTTGAATAGTTGTAACAAGCATGAACTTGGCAAGATTCAGCGTAGTTTGTGAATTATGACTTTGTGAGGCACCTGCACGCAATTTCGGTTAAAGGTAATTGTCTTTTTTCCTAAATTATTCTGACGCCGCTAACTCTTTCCACTCTTTTGCACATTTTATCTAATCGGTTTAAAATAACAGAACATTACTAAAGCATTCAAACCACACATTTTATTTTAATTAGAAGGGAGAACACTAATAATTTGAGGTTACGGAACTCGCACCCTCCCATTTAAAAGGTAGATACCCTAACGGTGTCCAAAAAAAAGGTAGATACCCTAACAATGGGCCACAAGAACCCGGGTAAACCACACTCATTTATTCTCACTCCTATCTTTTTTAAATATTGAGGAGTTTCACTAATTTAGAAAAAAATGAGTTAAAAATGAAAAAATATCTGATATTTATGAATAAACTCCATTTCAAATTTCTCCATGCCTGCAAAACAAGGTCCTTTCCCAAAGATAATTTCATGAAAACGTCCCCCTCAGCCGAGTCATCCCTCCCGTCCTATTCCACTGTCCTAAAAACGATACCATAACACCAAACATGGCCTTGAGATTTTGAAAAAAAAAATACTGAAAACCGAATCTTATCTATTCCTTCTTGGTGCTAACACTTAACTCGCAAAAATATAGATATTACAAATTATAACTAAAAAACTAAATAAACAATTCAAATTAGGGCACAATCCAAAAACTAAGCTTACTGGAAGCACAAACAGTACAGACCAGATTACATGCCTCACTGAGTACATAGTCTTAATCATTCTGGCCACAGTCAGGATGCTGCCACTATACTCTATGATCATCATATTCGCCTCCATTCTGCGCAGCATCCTGTTCATTATCATCACCATTTCTGCTATACTTGTTGCCAGTGTCTTCTTGTTCCTTCTCCCTATTCCATTGCTCAATTTTAGCTCTCCTTTCGGCACTACTTTCTCTAACAGGACTCCTGTCCCTTCCCCCTGGACTTCTACTTCGATTTGATCTTCTCCGTGGACTACGGCTCCTAGGCAACCTGCTCCTACCCGGGGGGCCATGATGTCTATCATAATCTCTTCTGCCAGAACTACGGCCAGCATGCGAACGGTCGTCAGGGTTACGATGCCTTGGAGGGCTCCTACTCCTGCTACTCCCACGCCATCGCCTGTTTCTCCCAAATAACTTCCTTCTCAACTCCCTAAAGCAGAAAAGTAGAGTGTAAATAGGTAATCAAACCTAAAATGCCAGTACAAAAAATATGTTTTAGAAAGTGAAATGCGTTGAGCTAAAAACCCAACCTGCTGATCTTCTTCAAGTGCATGAAATTGCAATAGCCACCGCGATTGCAAACATTTTCCTCATACTGCCTACAAGTGGCTTCTCGGAAATCCGTCACCGGAGAGAAGTCAACAATGATGGGTCGACCTGGGATTGTTATTCATAGTTAGAAATTTTTTCATAACAACAATTACAGCGGTTTAAGTGGGGGGTATGGGCCTCAATCATAAAACAGTTTTCAGTGTTACATTTTATGTTTTTTTAAAGTCTCAAGAGCAGAAATGATAATTTACACACGGTCCATGTTCTGCCCATGACAATCACATGTTACAGAAACTGCAAATAAAACCGATACAATATACTTTGAACAAAACACCATTTTATTGCTAGGAACAATTCTAGTGTGTGGCAATAACCATGCACTCTTAGTTCTTACCACAGGAAAGATAGAAATGCATGGGTGAGCAATCCAACTAACCGGTCTTGTAAACCAGAGTAGTTAAGCATCCCAGTTAATCATGACAAGAAACCTATTTCCTTTTTTCTTCATATAAAAACATAAATCCCACATATACAAACTAATTTGATAAAATTAGCCCATTTAGAGTACACGATGCAGGCAAGAGTGTTAAAAAAGTTATCTAATCAGGGATTCAGCAGAATACTCAAACAGACAAAGAGGTAGGAAGTCCCTGAGGAGAGGTATAGAGAAGTGACACATTCATGATTGATTCAAAACATAAGGAAGCTGAAACTTGAAAGCACACCCATATACATGCATACACAAAAACGATTGACATGGTTCTCAATGCACTAGATGCTGAACTAATCCTCGTGTACCTAAAATATAGCATCAGAACCCTTTCCATGGAAAATTGATCCCACAAGAAAATACCATAGGCATTTTGTCAGATTTGACCACATACAGATAAAATCTACAGGTAAGATGACCTTTGCCAACTTCCTGAGGATTTGTACCTCATATGCGTATAATGGCTCAAATGAATCAAACTTACATTAAGACCAACTCCCAATCAAAGGTAGGTAACAATCCATAGAAAGCTTCTTAACATTTATCCTAATCCACATTAACTCCAAAGATCCCTATACCTAACACGCGAATGATAATCTTATGGATACAACATCAGATAGGACTAACAACACATGCCAGATGAGCCAATTGGTAATCAATTTCAGTCAGAAATGAAAGCAACACAAAGACTACAAAAGTACAAGCTGATCTGTCCCAAACCACTGATAAAGAAACAAAAGTAAAGATGAAAATTAACCTGAATAAAACCTGCCAGTGAGATTCATGAGCGCATTAGAAGCATGGTCCTCCTCTTTAAACTGAACATACACGTTGCCCACCTGAAACAACAAGCACTACACAATCAAACCAAAACGGACTAAAACAGGAAAAAAAAATACTCCCTCCGTTCCTAAACGTAAGATCACTTTCCCTAATTTGACCAGTTTAAGGAAGTTAGTTAATTTAGTTATTTACACATGATATTACCAATTTATCCCAACTATATACCATTATTCTCACTCTCCCTCTTTTGCTTGTCATTATAGATAAGCATTATAGGGTTAATGTGGGAAAAAGTTGGGGAAAGTTAGAAAGTGATCTTATAATTATAATTAGGAACAAATTGAATTTCAAAAGTGATCTTATATATATTTAGGAAGGGAGGGAGTAAGAAGGCTCAAAACAAAAGGAAGAGAAATGAGAATGATACCATGTGATCAGCCAAATTATCACAAATATTCAAGCTCTGAATTTCGCCATACTTGCTCAACTCCTCAAACAGATCCTCATAGAAATCCTAAAAAAAGGCATAATTAGTTATATGCAATTGGAAAGAGTAAATGAAATAAATGGAGAGAGAAGAAGAAGAGGTTTTGAAGGGTTTCACCTCGAAGTGGTCTTGGACCTTGTCGGGGTCGAGGGACTGGGACTGGGACTGGTTGGGGTCAACGACGGGGGTGATCATATCGGGCCTCTGGTACATGTTGGAGAGGAGGAGGGTGGGGCTGATGGTGGGCTTCGTGTGGAGCCGGGAGCAGCGGTCGCCGTGCCTGCACGCTCCGATCTTGAAGTAGAACGGGCAGTTCACTCTGTCCTTCTCCGTTCCGAAGATCGACGCCAAATGCTCCGCCATCACTGAACTTATGGGTTTTGGTTTTTAGGGTTTGGGGGAAGTGAGCTTCACGTAGATAGATAGATAGATCCCCTTCTTCACCGGAAGGGTAGTGAGGGAAATGGGAATCACCAAGAAACAAGGTGGGCTTTACCTAAATGCCTGTTATTCACTATTCACTCACACGAGCTTGTTATATAGTCTCTCCTCTACCTAATATAAGAGTCAGCCGGCAAAAAAAAAAAACTTCTTACGAAAACATGTGAATGTTAGTTGGGTGTCTCGAGTTAATGTTTCTTTTTCAATATTATTCATATTTATTACTACCTCCGATCCTAAATATAAGATCTAATTGACTTTTTTTTGGAGAGATTAAGGTTGCAAAATAGGTTATTAAATCATGACATATCTGATATCTTTTTAGATTATCCATTAGCTTATAGGTAAAATAAACTAGAGTAAGAGAAAAAAATTAGGTAAATCAATTTATAATTAACTTATTTTGCTTTTTTTTTAGGATTTTTCAAAAAAGTCAACTAGGTTCTATATTTAGGACCGGAGGGAGTATGATACTTTTAAGAGAGAGAAATACAGAGTATTAATAAATATGAAAAAGAGTTAGGGGCAAAGTAGGAAAAAACGCATCAAATGAGGAGAGAATGTGAGATGAGCTCTTATATTAGAGATCAAAATCATTTAAATTTTTGGGTTCTTATATTAGAGACCGAAGGGAGTATATCTCATTTCATTTTAAGTGATGTTATTTATTAATACTCCCTCCGTTCCTAAATATAAGAGCACTTTGACTTTTTTGGAGAATCCTAAGAAAACAAAATATGGTAATTAAAAATTGATTTTCCCAAATTTTTTCATTAAACTAGTTTATTTGACTTATGAACTTACATATGATCTAATAATATTTAAAATATGTTATGATTAAATTGTTCATTTTGCTTTCTTAGAATTCTCCAAAAAAGTCAAAGTGCTCTTATATTTAGGAATGGAGGGAGTATTAAGTTATTGGCCCATATTTAATTAAGGGAAAAAGATAAATAAAACCCTGTGAATATGTAAAAGAGTAATCAAGGTCACTAAATTTTCAAAAGGATAACCAAAGTCATTGGCACTAAATTAACAACGCTATAATTGTTAATGAGAATGAGATTGTTGTTGTGGTTAATAAGAATGTTGTTGTTGTTAATTGTGAATGATACAGTTGTTAAATATGCATATGTTTAATGAGAATTGTGTAGTATGACTTTAATTGTCCTTTTCGGAAATTAGCGACTTTGATTGTCCTTTTATATATTCAGATGACTTTATTTGTCTTTTTCCTTTTAATTAATACATTAAGAATTAAGAATATGATTCATAGAAATTTAATATAGATTATACTACATATTATGAAAACCTTTTATGTGTTTATATTTATCCGAGAAATGGTGCATTTGTTGGACGTTTATTTATCCATATTGCATGATGTATATATAATAGATAAGACGCGTGGTCATAAATGGAGAAATATCTCTTTTTGATCGAAATAAATGGAGAAAGACCTCGAATGCATGCATTTTTGCTTGTAGAGAAAAGTTTTCATTTATCAAGTAAAAGGCTCGGGTACGTTTTTTTCTTTATAAGCTGGTGAACCATTAATCAGTCGCTGCTTTCAAAATCGTTAGAGAAATCAAGAGGTCTGAAAAAATTACCAGGGCCTATACTTAGTTCTAATACACACGACAGTATTGGGCCAGGTTTTCATAAAATTGAAGTCAGAACTCAGAATGGCCTGATATTGAGCCACAGTAGTAAATGTCAATAGTGTGAAACTGTTTCTTTTGAAAACTAGCGGTATCTCCCGTATGTTGCACGAGGGTTTCCCGCGCTCCGCGCGTTTTTTTTTAAAAATTAGCATTAATAAAAAAAACTATTATTTAACCTTAACCTTAGAAGAAAAAAAATTTCAATGACAATTTCTAGTTTACATTATCAAATGACCATTTTTCTATAAGTTGTAATGAAAATCGAAATTAAATCTAATTGAACACATCTTCCCTATGTGAAGAAACGACTCTTCTTTTTGTGTTTTATATCTACATGGAATAACTTCTAATTTGCACGGGAAAGATAAGCAAATAAAAAGACACAATAAAACATTGCAGATATATATCAGGTCAAAAAGATCATCATAATGGTGACACTAAAGATATAAATCTTTAAGGCAAATTCACACAAAAAAAATATGTGACACAAATACCTGGAAGAGTTCCTGTCACCACATGTGCATGGGATCATGAAGGTAAATGCATAGCTGGTGGTATAGGAGATGGTTCCATGCAGGTATCTCTTCAGTTTTCTTTCTATTTGATTTCATTGGGGGAACAAGCAGATAACTCCATAGTTTTCAGAAGTTAATGTGTCGTTGGCACTATTTTTTAATGTTTGTTTCATTTATTTTCACAGATTTGGAGTATTAAGCCTGGATGGGGGAGTAGGCCAGATATATTTATTGGCCAAGCACATTCTGATGATATTACTAGTCTGAAATTTTCCAGTGATGGGAAAGTTTTACTGTCAAGAAGCCTTGATTGTTCATTGAAGGTAAATGTCAATATCTTTAGGCCCAAGAAACAGATGCTCTGTATTTTGAAGTCTTCCACTTGTAACTTTTATCCATTGTTTTTTACTTTTCCTCTTATTTCTTAGGTCTGGGATATGCGCAAAACAAAGGAACCTCTAAAGAAATATGAAGATCTTCCTAATAATTACGCACAAACGAATATTGCTTTTAGCCCTGACGAACGACTTTTTTTAACCGGAACGTCCATTGAAAGAGGGAGTTCAAGTGGAGGTTTATTGTGCTTTTATGATCACACAAACCTTGAGCTTGTTTCAAGAGTAGGTGTATCGCCCACATGTAGTGTTGTGCAATGTGCTTGGCATCCTAAACTGAATCAGGTATGTCAGCATCAAATAGAACTTATGTGGAACATTTTTCTGTCACCTTGCATTCACCAGAAAACATGGTTGCTTATGATTACAAATCTTTTTTGAACTATATTATATTAGATCTTTGCAACTGTTGGTGACAAAAGCCAAGGAGGAACTCACATACTATATGACCCAACCCTCAGTGAGAAAGGGGCTCTTGTTTGTGTTGCACGTGCACCAAGGAAAAAATCCATCGAGGATTTTGAGGCCAAACCAGTTGTTCACAATCCTCATGCCTTACCATTATTCAGAGACCAGCCAAGCCGTAAACGTCAGCGAGAGAAAATACTGAAGGATCCAATGAAGTCCCATAAGCCTGAACTTCCCATAACAGGGCCTGGTTTTGGTGGGCGAGTGGGTGTAAGTCAAGGAAGCCTGCTGACTCAGTATCTTCTGAAGGTATTGCTCTTTTGTGAGCATTTTGTTTCGTTTTTCTCAACTTTTGCTTTTTAAATGACACAAAAAATGTATATATATCTTGTATGTACTTGCAGCAAGGTGGTATGATTAAGGAGACGTGGATGGAGGAAGATCCTAGAGAAGCTATCCTGAAATATGCTGATGTTGCAGCAAATGATCCAAAATTCATTGCTCCAGCATATGCAAAAACCCAGCCTGAGCCTGTTTTTCAAGCTTCAGATTCTGATGAGGAAGAGAAACAATAGAATTATAATGTTATATTCGATAGATACTTGATCATGATCAGTGCCGTGGGAGGTAAGGTGGCAAGGGACTAAGGGTGACTTGGCATTAGAATGTGCTTCTCTTATTTCAGGATATTTGAGATTTGAGCATGAAGCTGAGGAAGGATTCTTACCCCATTCCCTCAATCACCACCCTCTATCTTCCACTTCGAATTTTGAGAGCCGTCTGATAAGCTTGAGAATAAAAGAATGAGACATTCGGAACATGTAGAACTTCGGACCATTTCTTCCAGTGTGGTCTGCTGGTCCGGCTCTACGTTGGAATCAACAAACGGCGCTTTGTACAATTAGAATTTTTTGTTTGGCCAAGGGTACGATTAGAATGCCACTGTTACTGTGAGAACATCCTTTAGAACACGATTAAGTCGTCAAATTCAGGAGTTTATTCCTTAATACTTGCATTTCTTATCTGCAATATGTGTAACTAGTGCGCAGGCCGTGTATATCTGATTTGGATGGTCTAAATCTAATAATATTATCTTTTAAGACATTATTTTGGTGAGAAGAAAAAAAAAGTAAAGATAAACTGTTAGCTGCTATTTTGTCAAAAAAAACTAATATTTGTTTTTAAACCCCACATTTATGTATAATCAATAAAGAATTTTTTTAAAGAAAATTAATTTGCAAAACTAATTAACTTTTCACGAATCAAACTTTAGTTTTGCAAATTCTATTTATTCCACTAACCATGTGTATCAAGTCTTTCCTTCTGACGAATGACCTCCTCACCAAGCTGAGACTTATCTAGTGTCTGCCAAAAATATTAAAGGGAAAATCTCAATACCAAAAGGACAAGTGAAGAACCTAAACTTCCTAAAGGACCATGAAGGAACTAGCACTCAACAGTCATTTTAAAATTTTGCGAAAAGACAATTGTCCCCATCCTAAAACACAAATTGCGAGAAGAGAGTGACTGTTAGGGTGAGTTTAGGGTGGGGTAGTAATTTGTGTTTTAAGATGGGGGCAATTTTGTCTTTTCGCAAAATTTTCAGTTAGGTGCTGGTTCCTTTATAGTCCTTTTAGAAGTTTAGGTTCCCCACTTGTCCTTTTGAAATTTAGGAGGGATTTATTTGAGATTTTCCCATCATTAAATTCGACGCTGACTAGAGAACAAAAATTAAAAACAACAATCTTTGAAAACACATTTGTTAATTATAGTTAGTGTATCAACCCCAAATCTCTTTATCAGAGTGCTATCAAAGAAGATTGTCTTGTATACTACCTTCAAACCAGGTTGGATCTTGAGGTATGATGCTGGGATGTCTTCGAAGGTCATGAAGACCAAGTTGGAAATATCTATGCTGTCTATAAAGATACTCTCGCTTGATTGACCAACCAATCCAAACAATGCTTCAAAGTAGATTTGCCACTATGAGAGACAGAATTCTTTAATGGTGGTAATTGTTTGTAGGGTTTAATATTATTTTAGCCAATGCATAGACACAATTGCACGAGTACTATTAACAAATGGTTTCTTGATGCCAATGAAATTTTAAAATTAAGCAAAATGATTAACATTGTCAACTATAACTAGATGAGGTTAAGTCTATGCCACATTTTGATAAGTCACTTGTCTACATGGATTGCCAACACATAAAAATAATGAGATGGATCAGTAATGTATTGACTCATTGCTGAGACTCAAGGATTGTTCATTGAGTGTAGTTAGTCAATTTGCTAGATTATTTTTAAACTTAGTATACCAAAATGATGTTTATTATTACTTGTCCTCGACAATATTTATATGATAGTTCATCGGTCTAAATGATATTAATTCTTATCTAACTTGTAATAATAAAATTTGGTAAATTCAAGAGCATGGCATCTTCAAATGAAATCCATTCACTATAGAGAACAAACCAATGAATCCATCATAAGATATTCGTAGACACTAAAAGTGTACAGTGCCTATAGAAATATACCTCAATAACAGTAATACATTCATCAATAGGGTGGTAATCGTAGCTAAATTGTGTGTGTCGTTAGAAAGCGTCACGAAGAGGCACGTGAGAAAGAGTCACAGTGTCCTCACGCAACGAATTCGGTTACAACCGAACTGAGAGCTGAGATTCTGATTTGAAAAGAGGAAAGAGAGGTTTTCATGGCCTTAACTCCGGCGAACGTGGTAATTGGAGCGGGAAGTAATTCTGCTGAGGAAGATGGTCTGCTGTATAGAAGCAGGAAAAAAGTGAGGGTTGGGGAAACTAAGATGTTGAATGATAATACTGTTATTCCAAGAAAGGAAGACTGGATGTTTGAGGAAGATAAATTCAGTTCAGATGATTCTCCTAAGGTTGTTCCTAAAAAATCCTATAGGAGTGTGTGTGTCAATGATGAACCGAGTTTGCATGAAGAAGAGGAGGATGAGGAGGGTTGGTGGTTGGATGACGGATGGAAGTCAAGAATTCGTATTGAGGAGACGGAGAAGGGACCGAATATCATTATCCTCCCGGAGTTCTGTCAGAAGTTAGCCAAAAAATGGGGAACCTCTCTGATTGTTAGACTTCTTGGTCGTACAATTCGGGAGGATTACCTTAGCATGAGACTTCAAAAAATGTGGGGATATAGGGGAGATGTAGACACAATGGAGATTGGTTCAGGCTTTTTCATAGTTAGATTACATAGCAAGGAGGATTATGACTTTGCCTTGACAGAGGGTCCTTGGATGATCATGGAGCATTATCTTGCTGTTCAACCATGGAAGTCTGACTTTAACCCTGATGCTAATGAAGTTTCAAAAATTGCGGCATGGATCCGTATTCCGAAGTTTCCGGTGGATTACTATGAGGAGGGTATCTTATATATGGTGGGAAGTCAAATAGGTAGGGTTTTAAAGATTGATTCCAATACGTTACGCCAATCGAAAGGGAGGTTTGCAAGATTATGTGTCGAGATTGATTTGAGTCGTCCTTTGTTACCAGCTATTCTGATTAATGGAATAGAGAAGAAGGTGGTTTATGAAGGACTTCATTCAATTTGTTTTTCTTGTGGTCGCTATGGTCATGACATGAGGAGTTGTTCTTTCAAGAAGAATGATACGACAGAGGTAAGGAAGGATATGGGTGTGTCGTCGAATTATAATGTAGATGAAGAGGAGTCAGAGTTTGTAGCTAATCCTCATGAAAATAAGTCCAATGAATTTGGAGAGTGGATGGTAGTTCCTCCTCGTCGTCGGCAGCAAAGAACGATGGTCACGTCGACGACACAAAAAGAGAATCGTACGAGGTTTGAACCAGTCATTAACAGTAAGCATGGAAGTAGGGTGATTGCCAAGAATGTAGGAGCTGTTGAGGGATCTCGTTTTGTTGCCTTGAATGTAGAAGATTCAGTTGAACAAATTATGGAGAAGCAAGATATTGTTGTCTATGATACACATCGTCGAGTCTCTAAAAATCCCCAATCACGTGAGATAAAACGTGATGTGTCACTGGGGAAAAAGAAAATAGGCAAGCAAGCTGAAGCATCTTTGAAGAGTGGAGGGAGCCAACTTTCATGCCCAATAAATATAAATAATATGATAAAAAGAAAGGTCCAGGGGAGTCAAATGTTGATAGGGTCATCTTCATCTTCTTGTTCCTTTCCTAGTGTGCTGAATGATGTAATTGTGTCTAAGGATGTTCTGGACAAGAGTAGGCGCCCTACTTGTATTACTCAAAAGAATAATTTTGATTTAATGGATCCTGGGGCTATTGATAAAGCACTAGTGCATACAACAAAGCCTTTGAAAGATATTGTGATTGGGTTAAGTAATGGGGTCCTTGGAGTTGTTGATGATGTCGAGATACTTGTGGGAGATGATAATATGCATGATGTTGTCATGTCTTCTTGAAGTCGTATATTGTACCATTCTTTGTATATATATCTTTTTTATGATTTTTATGTCATGGAATTCTAGGGGAGCGGGAGGTGCTCCTTTTCACCGTTTTCTTGGAGAATTGTGCAGGAATAAATGTGTTAATTTGTTGGCTTTGTTGGAACCTCGGCAACCTGGGTCAAGAGCTAGAAACGTAGCGCGTAAGTTGGGATGGCCTAATATGCATATTGTGGAAGCTAGGGGATTCAGTGGTGGGATTTGGTTGTTTTGGGATGATGAAACAAAATTCTCAGTGTTGACCACGGGGGATCAATTTATTCATGGTGTGATTGATGTTGGTACTGGGAATGAGTTTTTTGTTACATTGGTGTATGGTCATCCGAACATGATTTTGAGGAGATCTTTATGGTCTAGTCTTAATTCCATATGCAACCCGGAGGAAGATAGATGGATGATAATGGGGGATTTTAATGCAGTTACTTGTCCTGAAGATCGAAATAATTCCTCTCAGAGCAGTGGAGGAGTTGATGTGTCTTTTCGAAATTGGGTTTTGTCTAATGATTTGGTTGATATTGGATTTTCGGGTCCAAGGTTTACATGGGGAAGAGGATCAAGTCAAAGTAGAATTGATCGAGTGTTTGTTACATCAAAATGGTATGAATTTTTCTCTGATGCTCATATTGTTCATTTGCCGAAATATAAATCAAATCATTCTCCGATTATACTGGATACGAGTATTTTGAAAAATTATGAGAAAGTTTACAAACCATTTAGATTTTTTGCTCCTTGGGTTTTGCATGAGGATTTTCCAAATTTTGTACAGAATAATTGGAAGATTAATGATAGTTGGAATTCTTCTGTTTCTTTATTCACCAAGAAGTTATCCGCTTGGAATAGAAAGACCTTTGGGCATATTCAAAGGTCTAAAGAAAGAATTTTGAGGCAGCTGGATGTTTTAAATGATACTATTTCTCGCATGGGTTGCTCTTCATCTCTAGAGTTGACGCAAAGAGAACTATGGAGTGAGTTTGAGAAGATTTTAATTAGAGAGGAAGTTATGTGGATGCAGTATTCTAGAACGAAGTGGTATAATGAGGGAGATCGTAACTCAAAGTATTTTCATGTGATAGCTAATGGGAGACGTCGCAGAAATAAAATTTTATCTTTGAAGTTGGAGTCAGGAGAGTGGTCTTATGATCCTGATGAAATTATGGAGATGGGTAGGAGATTCTTTGAGAACTTATACACTTCATCAGAGGTATATAATGGTTCATTAGTTTATGGGTGTACATATCCTAGGATTGATGAGAACTCTCTTTCAATGTTGGGAAGAGGGGTAAATGAAGTGGAGGTCAAAAAAGCTCTTTTTGATATGGGTCCTTTGAAAGCCCCGGGTCCTGACGGTTTGAATCCTTTATTTTACCAGAGCCAATGGGAGACAGTGGGTGGTTCTGTTGTGAAGTTGGTTTTATCCATGTTTGAGAAGCCAGATTTAATAGAGCATATTAATGGGACGCAAATAGTATTGATTCCAAAGGTTGCTATCCCTCAAACTATTCAAGATCTTCGACCCATTAGTCTTTGTAACGTGATTTATAAGATTGTTACAAAGATAATATCAAATAGATTGAAACCAATTATTTCACGTGTTGTAGCTCCAAATCAGTGTAGTTTCATAAAAGGGAGGCAGAGTTCTGATAACATTATCCTGGTTCAGGAAATTATTCATTCTATGCGAAATATGAGGAAGAAGAATGGTTTTATGGCAATTAAAATTGACTTGGAGAAAGCTTATGATCGTATCCAATGGAATTTTATTTTTGATTGTCTGAGGGAGCTTGAGATTCCGGAGAATATTCAGAAAGTTATTCAGAAATGTGTGTCCACACCATTAATGAACATCTTGTGGAATGGTGCTGATGCTGGCTCTTTTAAACCCACACGCGGGGTCAGACAAGGGGATCCACTATCTCCTTATCTTTTTGTCCTTGCTATGGAGAAACTTGGCCATTTGATTCAAACAGCTGTGAATGATAAAGATTGGCAACCATTTCAGATATCTAAAAAGGGTATAGCAATCTCTCATTTGTTTTTTGCTGATGATCTTATTTTATTTGCTAAGGCAGATATGGAGCAAGCAGGAGTAGTAAAAGCTATTCTTGATGATTTTTGTGAAGTGTCGGGACAAAGAGTTAATGCTTCCAAATCGAGGATTTTCTTTTCAAAGAATGTAAATCATATTAGATCTAAAGAGATATGTGACTTTCTGGAGTTTACTCCCACGTCAAATTTGGGAAAGTATCTTGGTATGCCTATTATCCATGACAAAGTTAGTAGTTCAACGTATAATTTTGTTTTGGAGAAGATGGAGACTAGGTTATCTAACTGGAAGGTGAACATGTTATCGTTTGCTGCTCGTCAAACACTTGTATCTTCGGTATTATCAGCTATGCCATCTTATGCGATGCAAACAGTCCCATTACCGTCAGGTATGTGTGATCGAATTGATAAATGTTGTCGTAATTTTCTATGGGGAAACTCGTCATCTGGAAGAAAGATTCATGCTATCTCATGGGAGAGAGTTTGCTCTGGGAAGGAATTTGGTGGCCTTGGCATCCGGAAGGCTAAATACCAGAATAAGGCATATATGTCCAAACTTGGTTGGGCTCTGATTAGTCGAAGGGATTCTTTGTGGGTTCAATTCTTGAGGGAGAAGTATAAGGGAGGGGCAGACTTGATTCCAGAAGTAAAGAAACGAAGGGTAGAATCATCAACATGGAAGGGTATTAGATGCAATTGGAATACAGTGAAGGAAGGTATTGCTTGGCGTGTGGTGAATGGAAGAGAGATTTCTTTTTGGGAGGACTCGTGGGTTCCCCATTTGGGGAAATTAAGTGCACTTACAGTTCTGGCAATTCCTGAGGATATAAAAAATTGGAAAGTTGCTGATGTTCTATCTCCTTCAGGTACCTGGGATTGGCAGAAATTTAGAAACTATTTTGTTCAGGATGTGTTAAAGGCTATTGAGAGGGTCTCATTGAGGTCAAGTGAGTGTCAAGACTTACCTTGAAAAAATTTATTAGGCCAAAAAGACACAATAAAAAGACACAATAAAACATTTGTAGATATATATTAGGCCAAAAAGATCATCATAATGCTGACACTAAAGATATAAATCTTTAAGGCAAATCCACATACAAAAAATATGTGACCCAAATAAATTCGCTCAAGAAAGTAAATAATACGTGGGCCAAATAAATAAATAATAAATAATATAAATAATAAATAATAAATATAATAAATAATAAATAATAATAATAATAAATATAAATAATAAATAATTAAATATAAATAAAAAATCAATAATAAATATAATAATATAATAAATATATTAAATAATTAATAATTAAATAATTAAAAATTGCCAAATAATAATAATAAATAATAATAATAAATAACAAATATAATAATAAATATAAATATTAAATAATTTACTCATGAAAATTTTTTTTTAACTTTTTATATTAACAATTTTGTACTAAAAAAGTATATGACAAATTTTCTCTTAACTTTTTTTTACCTTCTTTTTTAACAAATTTGCACTAAAAAAATATATGACAATTTTTTAGCTAAAATATGTGGTGAAATAATCATATAATAACCAAATTTTTAAAAAAAAAAAATTAAAAAAAAAAGTTAAAAAAAATAATAATATTATATTCCACCAAAAACTGTTCATGCACTCAAAAAAACACTGTTCATGAACAGTGCTATAAACAGTGTTTGGTGGTGGAACACTTTTATAATTTATATTGATGATGATGATAAAAATTGCAGTTCCTCAATCACACGCCATCTTTGGTTTTTTGAGTTTATAGCATGTCATGTAATTAGGCTACAAAACACTTAAAAATGTATAGCTATTTTTCTTTGGAGCCTTGAAAACAGTCCTTTAAAATATTTCCCGTGCTCCCAAATATTAAAAACTAGTACTCCCTCCGGTCCTAAATATAGGACTTAGATAGAAACTTCATTTTGGTCCTAAATATAAGACCTAGTAGGGGTGGGGAAAACAAACCGAAAACCGAAAACCAAACCGAACCAAATGGTTATCGGTTTTTCAGTTATCGGTTTCGATTTCGGCTTTCATTTAGTTCTCATTTCGTTTATCGGTTCGGTTTCAGTTTCTTTAAAAAAAAGTAATTGGTTAACCGAAAAAACCGAAAAATTCAATATGCTTTAAGAAACCCAATAAATCAATATCAATAATAAAATGAATTCGGTTAAAACCAAAAAATACCCATATGTTTCAAAAGAGGAATTCGTTGCTTTTTTCGGCTCATTCAACATGTTCCTTTTCCTTTTTCACCTTCTCCTTATTCCAATTTTTCCTCTTATTATTTTTCTGCTCATTCAATGTCTAAGATTATACTCTAAGTTTACCTCAAACATCTTTTACTGAGTTCAATAGATAGTTCCATATTAAGAGAAAATTACTAATGTTGGATGACTTTTAACATTTTGTAGTTTTCATTTGTTCCGTCTAAACTTGTAAAGGATAAAATTTTTGCTTTGGTTGAAGCAAAAAATCACATGCTGACTATGTGCGTTTGGAGGATCTTTAGTAAATAATGAATTTGATGTTTATGTTGAGTTTGCTATCATCTATCCAAGATTAGGACACATTAGGTGACTCTGTTATTTTTGTTGGTTGTTGTCCTAAAAATGCTTGCTATTTGAATGTAATTTTTGGTTTGGTTGATACTTTGAATTTTAGTTGCTTTTATTTTGTGAGAAAAAATTGTATAGATTGTGTTGAAAGTATAACTAGGTGTAGAGGAACCTTTAAATGCATGACCAATCTTAAAAAAATTCGTTTGGGTCATAAAACAAAAAAAGCCCAAAAAAGACCAAAAATAACCGAAAAATAACTATAACCGAACCGAAATTAATTCAGTTTTTCGGTTATGGTTATTGGTTATTCGGTTTCGGTTTACGATTTGTAGACAATTCGGTTATCGGTTATTTTCGATTTCGGTTTTGTTTTGAACTGAAAACAGAATGCCCACCCTAAGACCTAGATACATTTTTTGTCACATTTTTCCTAAATTACCCTTCTTCTTCTTAACAACTCATTTGATATGGGAGGAAGGACAACTAAGTAATTAAACTAATTAACAAGGGGTATTTTTGGAAAGACATCTAAAATTAAGTCTTCCTTAATCTCCCAAAAAAAAGTTATCTAGATCCTATATTTAGGATCGGAGGGAGTACTATAATAATCATTGATTAGACCAAATTTCATACCTTTAAGCATGTGCATTTGAGCTTAATTAGTATGGTTTATTTGTTATATTTGATCATTATTGATACATTTTCATGCACATGCTTATGTATAAATATTTGAAGAATAATAGCCTTATTATTTGCATTTTATGGAACTAAGGGTATTTTGGTCATTTTGACTATGAGATGTGTTTTTCATGTAGGGGGGTCCCAAGTGGACCCCACACACCCTTGGTGGAGTTTCAATGGAGATAATTTGGCAAGAAGGAAGGCTAGATGGAGAGTACTCAAAGTCACATCCGGAAGCTGAGCTACTTGAAGAAGCGGACTTCCATCCGGAAGTGGATTTACATCCGGAAGTAAACGTGCTGGCGCTGGCGGACAGAGAGCTACATCCGGAAGTAAACGTGCTGGCGCTGGCGGACAAAGAGCTACATCCGGAAGTGGATTCTCATCCAGTGGATTCTCATCCGGAAGTAAATGTGCTTGCGCTTGCAACATGAAGTTTCACATCCGGAAGCTGAAGTCCATCAGCCAGCGAGTACATGAGCCAAACTGCACAATGATCAGAAATGTCAACTACTTTTCAGAAGTATTTGGTGCAGAGTTAATTTAAGGCAAAGTCAGCCCTGCAGCTTTCTAAATGAGGCAAAATTGGCGCCAAGGCCAAATTCAAGTCTGGAGACCTCATTAAGGGCAAAAAGGGAAGCACAATCACTTGGAGAAAAAGGAGGAACCTTTGGAATTGCATGGAGATGAGATCTAGTCCACATTCATCCTAACCTTTACCAAATACCAAAACTACCCTTTGGGCGATAATCCCAAAGTTACTCACCACTATAAAACCCCAAACATAACTAACATCTGAACATATCTCTTCTGACTTCACTTTCATTTTCTCTCTCCTCTAACAAACTCTCTCAACTTCATTTTCATCTTCTTCACCTCCGCCATGGCCATTTCATCTCGCAAATCCTCCGATCTTTCCATCTCCATGCGCGGCTAAGCGTTCTTCTCCTTCCTTCAAGTCCAGATTTGTGTTCGAGCTTAAATGTAATTGGCCTTATGTGAGAATTTTCCTTTTCTAGGTTTTCAAGCTTGTAATCACTTAGACCTTTCATGTCTGGAGATTTTTAGGTATGTTAGATCTAGGATTCTGCATAGAGATTTCTGTGTAGAGTTCATTTATTCTTTCAAGTTTGTAAACCTAACTTCTAGATCTTGAACTTTCATGTGTGTTAGGTATATACAATGTGTAGCTTCATGAGATTAAGCATATGTGAGTACATTTTGTTTGATTCTTGAAGTGAATGTTAAATAGAAGTTAGTTTTGATTTCTATCTCACCTATGGATATGCATCAAGTTCAAGGCTAGACTATCTTGATTAATCAGTTTAAACTAGCTAACACTTCTTAATTTTAAGAGGTCTTGGCTGATTTAAGCTAGTTAATTAAGAGGAAATTGTCACATGAGGCCTAACAATTGAGATGCACAAATCGAGGCTTGAAGGAGGAGATTCCACCTATTGATTCTTTACACTCATACTTTCGGTACATTTTATATTTTAATTGTAGATATAAACACACACTCAAACATGTTTGTTAATTTGCGTGACTTATATACTTTCAATTAGCAAGATAACCTGAACTGTGGAAAGACCTGTACTCACCGCTATCTAAATAGTGGAGTAGAGTATTGAATTGTTTTGATCAATCTTTTTAGGCGACAAAAAGGTTAAATCAAGTGGCGCCGTTGCCGGCTTAGGCTATTTCTTGCTAGTTTTAGGTGTTCGTAGTCACAATCTTAATTTGTGTAACTTGTGTGATATTTTAGTTAGTTTTAGTTTTAAGTTTTTAGGTTGAATTGCTTTATATATAGTTAAGCCTGTTTTAGCAGTGTTTTAGGAAGTATTTGGCTGCTCTAGTTAGCCTCTTCTTGTTGTTCTGTGTTGATTGAACTTGTATACACTTTTCTGGAATCTGCACTAATTTCTGCTGGTGTTTTGTCTGTGATTCTGCTGGATTTTGTTGGATTTTACTGCAAATAGTTGCACTAAGTAGCTTTGTATGAACCCTACCACATCATTAGTGCCATTGGATAGAGAGATTAATAAGACTCTGAGAGAACTTAAGAAAACGAAAAAGCACGAGAAACAAGCTCGTAAGCAACCTGTAGGATCCACATCAAATCCACAAAATTCATCTGTAGCGTCCAATAACACATTCCTAGACCAGCATTTCATTATGGCAGAAAGACGAGAGGACCATAGAGAACATGAGAGAGAGGTGAGAGATCATGAACATGAGCGTGAGCGACATGACAGGCGAGAGCAAGGGGATGAACGTCATTTTGAGGGGGGTAGGCATTTACATGATGATGATAGACCAATGCGTGAGTTCACACAGTCATATGCATCGTTTGCACCTCAAGGTTTTTATGCTAACCCCGCTAACTTTGAGATCAAAGGATCTCTTCTTGCTCATCTGCCTAAGTTTACAGGTTTTCCCCATGAGGATGCTCACACGCACTTGCTTGGCCTCTACCACACTTGCTCCTCCATGAAGCCACCCAATGCAGACCTGGATGATGTTCTATTGAGAGTGTTTCAATTCTCCTTAGAAGGCAAAGCCAAGGAGTGGCTCTTGAACCTGCCTACTCATTATGCCACTCTTTCATGGGAGCAACTTAAGAAGGTGTTTTTAGACCGCTATTTTCCAGTCTCAAAGATATCAAAGTTGCGGAAAGACATCACAGGTGTTCAGCAATTCTCTCAGGAGACATTCTATGAATATTGGAGCCGGTTCAACACCTTGGTGAACTCGTGCCCCAACCATAACATCTCCAAGGGCAATCTGGTGCAATACTTTTATGATGGCCTGGTGCCACAACTCAAGATGAGTGTGGATGCTGCTTCTAATGGCTCACTTTTCAACTTATCAGCCAATGAAGGATGGAACTTATTTTCAACCATGGCCTCTAATCACCAGAATTTTTATGGTCGTGATGCTGTGTATGGTGCTGCGCAAAAGGTTGCCTCCCTGAGTGGGGATGACAAGCTGTACAACTCTATTGAGAGGCTGACCGAGAGCCTCAGTAGGATGGACGGACGCTTCGTTCAGCCTACTCCTAGTGTTGATGATTCTATGGCCTTGGTGGCCTCATCCTGTGATCACTGTGGCTCGCCCATGCACCTATCCTCAGACTGTCCATCCCAAGCGGGAGTGGCGGCCATGTATAACAATGCTAGGCCTCAGACCAAATATGATCCTTACTCTTCCACGTACAATCCGGGATGGAGGGACCATCCGAACTTCAAGTGGGGGGGAGGTTCAAACCAAGCCACAAATTCCAGCTCTTTCCAACCACAGCAACAGCCTAAGTGGGGGGGAGGTAACTACCAAGCTGCTAATGCCTATCCCTCACAACAAGGTTATGGTTCATATCAAGGGAGGCCTAACTCTAATGACCAAAGGTACAGGCCGAATCAACAAGCCAATGTTCCTCCTCCATTTATGAAGAATAATGATCCAGCTCATGTTCCTCCATCTGGTTCTTCGACATCTCAACAAGATACTATGTACCAGATGATGTCAAGTTTAATGGAAAAGTTTGGAGAAAGTCTAAAGAAAGATGTAACTACCTTAGTTTCTCAAATGTTTAATGATAAAGCTGAGCAGGACGCAATGAAAGGGGGATTGCCGTCAAATGTGGTTGTTAATCCGCAAAATATGCATTCTATGCAATTGAGAAGTGGAAGGCAGTATGGCGATGCTTATGAATATGAGGAGGAAGAGGAGGAGACACAACTTCCGTGTGAGGCCGAACTGAATCCTCCTCTTGATGGTTTTCTTGATGAAGCTGAGATTCTTCCTATGAAAGGTGATGTAGCAGAGACTTCACAGGAGGAAAAGAAGAAGGAGATTGCAAAGGGAAAGCGGAAAGTTGGTGAATCTCCTTCGCAAGAACATCCTACTCAACAAGGGGATGAATCCCCCAAAGGTAAGTCTCTTGATCCTGAGCATTTACCATTTCCTAATTCATATGCTTTAGCTAAGAAGAAACATGAGGATGAATTGGAAAAGGAGATGCTTGACTTATTTTCTAAGTTGGAAATTAATGTGCCTATGCTTGTGCTTGTGAAACAAATGCCTAAGTATGCTAAGTTCCTTAAAGATCTTTGCACTAACAAGAGAGCTACTAATTCAAGTAACAAAGTCCAACTTGGGACTCATGTTTCATCTCTCTTAAAGGGGCACTTGCCCCAAAAGTGTGGAGATCCGGGCTCTTTCACTATCCCTTGTCAGATAGGGAAACTTAGCTTTGGGAAAGCACTTCTTGATTTAGGAGCCGCCATTAACGTCATGCCTAAGGCCACCTACCTTGCACTAGGGTTGAAGAATTTGAGTGAAACTAGTGTTGTGGTCCAATTGGCAGATAGGTCCATTAAGAAACCCTATGGATTTATTGAGGATATTCTTGTGAGGGTTAGGGAACTAGTATTTCCAGTGGATTTTTATGTGCTAGACATGACCAGTGAAACTAGGATGGATGACTCCTTGATTTTGGGAAGGCCATTTATGAAAACAGCCAAGATGATGATAAGCTTAGAAGAGGGCTATGTTACAATGCAAGTAGGAAATCAATTAATAAAGTTTGATGTGGGGAAAGCAATTAAACATCCTCACGAGGATTATTCTCTTCTTGGACTAAGTGTGATTGATTCTCTGATGCATATAGTTTGTGATGAGCATGTAAATACCTTCAAGTTGAACCTAATTGATAATGAAGATGCTCATATGTGTTATCATGACTCTTGTGCTAGATTAATTGAAAATACATGCTTGTATGATATGCCTAATGATTCATCTAGCATAGGAAGTTCAGTGACAGAATTCAGTGACTCACTGCATGTGCATTATAATTTTGATAATGATTGCACATCTATTTCCTCTTTGTCAAGCTACAACCCCTTGGAAGAGGGAAGTTTGTTTAATTTTGTAGGACAGGAGAAGGGAGGATGTGACTTCACCCAGGGAATTGAGAAATCCAGTGCACAAGAGTTTGACCATGAAAAGTATGAAGCCGTAAGAAGAAGCCGCTTACATAAGCTGAGGGAGAAGCTATATCTGAAAGAGTATGTGCTCACTGACGGTCCACATGTTTCTACCCTGAGCGGCAGTGGGGATGCAGACTTGAATAAGAATGCTGAGGCCTCACAATCTAAGAGGCCGAATTGTCGTGATGAGCTGCCGCAGTTTGATGATGATTTCTATGAACATCAATTGCTAGAAGTTGAGATGCACACTCTGGTACCTTCTATTATTGAGCCACCTACGCTGGAGCTGAAACCTTTGCCACCCAATCTTAAGTATGCTTACTTGCTTGATGAGAAGAAGCTCCCAGTGATTGTTTCTAGTGCTCTGTCTTCTCTTGAGGAAGGGAAGTTGCTTGAGGTGCTCAGACGATACAAGGGGGCCATTGGGTGGACTCTGGCCGATCTTCCTGGCATGAGTCCTACCACGTGTATGCACCGGATCTTGCTGACTGATGATGCTAAGCCGGTGAGGCAACCACAAAGGAGACTCAATCCCTTGATACTTGATGTTGTGAAAAAGGAGGTAGAAAAGCTCTTAAGTGCTGGAATCATCTATCCAATTAGCGACAGCGAATGGGTGAGTCCCATTCATGTGGTGCCAAAGAAGAGTGGGCTGACTGTGGTGAAAAATGACAAAGATGAGCTAGTGCCTACACGGGTTCAGAACTCTTGGAGGGTTTGTATAGATTATCGGAAGCTGAATGACTCCACAAGAAAAGACCACTTTCCATTACCATTCATCGATCAGATGCTGGAAAGACTAGCTGGCAAGTCACACTATTGTTTTCTGGATGGTTTCTCTGGGTATTTCCAAGTTCCGATAGCACCTGAGGACCAAGAGAAAACAACCTTTACTTGTCCATTTGGAACCTTCGCATACAGGAGAATGCCTTTTGGTCTGTGCAATGCTCCAGGAACCTTTCAACGTTGTATGATGAGCATTTTTAATGACTTGCTGGAGGATGGCATAGAGGTGTTCATGGATGATTTCTCCCTCTATGGAGACAGTTTTGACACTTGCTTGGTCAATCTTGAGAAAGCTTTGGTTAGATGTGTGGAGAAGGGTTTGGTACTCAATTTTGAGAAGTGCCATTTCATGGTGGACAAGGGCATAGTGTTGGGACATTTAGTCTCAAAGGAGGGTATTCAAGTTGACAAAGCGAAGGTTGAGGTAATCTCCTCTCTACCATTTCCGACTTGCTTGAAGGAGTTGAGGTCTTTTCTTGGACATGTGGGTTTCTATAGGAGGTTCATCAAGGGTTTTAGCCAAATTGCTTCCCCACTGTCTCATCTACTACAAAAGGATACAGAGTTTGATTTCTCTTATGAGTGTAAGGAGGCCTTTGTTGAGTTGAAGACACGGCTTACTACTCCTCCTATCCTGGTTGCACCTAATTGGGAATTACCTTTTGAGTTGTCTTGTGATGCTTCTAATGAGGCTCTGGGAGTTATGCTTGGCCAAAGGCAAGAATCTTTGCCTAGAGTCATTGCTTACGCATCCAAAACATTGGATAGAGCTCAGAGGAACTATACAACAACTGAGAAGGAACTTTTCGCCATAGTCTTTGGTCTGGACAAGTTTAGACAATACTTACTACATTCTAAGGTAATCATATTTACGGATCATGCAGCCGTCCGTTATCTGTTATCTAAGCCACAAACAAAGCCTAGGCTCTTGAGATGGGTCTTGCTTTTACAAGAATTTGAGATAGAGATTAAGGACAGGGCTGGAAAAGAGAACTTGGTAGCAGATCATTTAAGCCGTCTGCCAGTGGATGTGGGAGGAATTGATGACTCTTCTCTTGTTTGTGATACTTTCCCAGATGCTTTATTGTGTGCTTTGAAAGCTAAGAAGGATCCGTGGTATGCTCATCTGGTGAATTATATGGTGGCCGAGATGATTTCTCCTTCATTAAACAAATACCAAGCTCAAAAATTGAAGAGAGATGCAAACTATTATGTTTGGGATGAGCCACACTTGTGGAGGTTATGCAATGATCAAATCATCCGGAAGTGTGTGCATGATGATGAGATCTCTTCAATTTTGGAGTTCTGTCATTCTCTTGCTTGTGGTGGGCATTTCGGTGCCAGGAAAACCTCAAGGAAAATTCTGGAGGCTGGTTTCTATTGGCCTACTTTGTTCAAAGATGCCTATGATTATTGCAAGTCTTGTGATCGTTGTCAAAGGTTTGGAGGATTAACTAAGCGGCATGAAATGCGTCAAATTCCTGTGATCTTTTGTGATGTTTTTGATGTGTGGGGCATTGACTTCATGGGACCCTTTCCACCCTCTTGTGGCTATGTCTATATACTCTTGGCCGTGGATTACTTTTCAAGGTGGGTGGAGGCCGTGCCTACTAGGACAAATGATGCTCGGACTGTGTTGAAGTTCTTGAAATCTAACATCTTTTGTAGGTTTGGAGTGCCCAAGGCACTTGTGAGTGATCAGGGCTCACATTTTTGCAACAAGCTCATGACTTCTTTGCTCAATCAATTTGGAGTCAATCACAAGATCTCTACACCATATCACCCTCAAACCAACGGGGAGGCCGAGGTGTCTAATAGACAAATCAAAAATATCCTCGAGAGAATTGTGAAGCCAAGCAGGAAAGATTGGAGCTTGAGGCTTGAGGAAGCTCTCTGGGCTTATAGGACTTCATTTAAGACTCCAATTGGCATGTCCCCTTATAGGTTGATCTATGGCAAAGCTTGTCATCTTCCAGTTGAGCTCCAACATAAGTCTTATTGGGCGGTCAAATCTTGTATTGATGACATGGATGCTGCGGCGCAAGAGAGACAATTGACTTTAAGTGAGCTTGACGAGTTGAGGAATGAGGCATTTGAGAACTCCAGAATCTTTAAGGAAAGAACAAAGGCTATTCATGATAGTGGCATCCTGAGGAAAGAATTCAAGGCGGGTGACTTTGTGCTTTACTACCGTGCTAAATTCAAGTTCAGTGGAGGGGGCAAACTTAAAGACAAGTGGGAAGGCCCTTATGTGGTGACCAAATCTCATGATTTTGGCATGGTAGAGATTAAGCATAGCAAAGATGGCCGAATCTACAAGGTTAATGGCCATTTGCTAAAATTGTATAAGGAGAACTTCAAGCCGCCCTAAAGGTTGTTTCTATCCTTTCCTCACTTGCTTTGTTTAGTTAATATCTTAAGTGTGGGGGAAGATATTTGTTTAGAAAAAAATTAGGAATGTGTTTAGGATTATGTTTTAGAGTGTTGTTGTAGGTTAGAAAAATTTCACTAGAGCTGGGGGATGGCTATTTGTTTCAGGAAGTGTCACTGGGAAATATAGGATTTGCATCCGAAAGTGTTTTTGCTTCCGAAAGCTCTCACTTAGATTTTTCTACTCAGGATCAGATTGTGTTCATTTTGCTTCCGCTAGGGGATGAGTTCATTGTGCATAAGCGTCAATGCATCCGGAAGCAATTTTGCTTCCGGTAGCAAGTTTGCTTCCGCTAGGGGTGAGATTAGAATCTGAACCTAGAGTGACTTCCTATAGCAGTTTTGCTTCCGGTAGCACTTTTGCTTCCGGAGGCATAGCAGCTTGAGATGACATCTAGTTAGGCTTCCTAAGCGTCAGTGAGTAAAAAATTATAAAATTTGTTTTGATAGGTTGTGTTTAGTGTTAGTTTGTGAATAATACATGCATTGGCCATTTGTTTGTTTGAACTGCCCTGCCTTTAATGTTGCTGCTTTGCCTTTAAAATGCATCTTCCTACTCGAATTGATTGGTCCATTGAGGACAATGCATGCTTTAAGTGTGGGGGAGGTGTATTATGTGCTTTAAAGTGGTCTGATTCGAAGCCTTCACACTTGATTTTTGGACTTATTTGGCATGATTTTTCTTGAAAATTTGACTTGATTATGGCTTTTGAAAGCAAATGGAATTTTCATCTAGTGTGTAAGTAGAATTTTTGGAATGATTACTTAGGGCATTGCATGGGGCACTTTTAAGGTATAAAGAGGGTGTAAGTTTCTCATTTAACTTTTCTTAGGGAGGAAGTGACTGATTAGAGTAAGCTATAAATGTGAGAAGCCTTCAACCGAATTGAGTGGGCCAATAGTTACTTGACCTCCTAGAACTTGTCCTAGCTCTTGTTCGAGATCACAATGCATGGCATGATTGAAAATGAAAGGGGCGTTTCTTTCTAAACCCTCATGACCCAAACACTAAGCCAACCAAATATTATCCTTTGATTAACCCCTTTGGGCCATTCACTTTTCTTTTCTACCACCTTGACCGAAGTGTGAATAAGTGATTATAGCATATGCTTGCATTCATATTAGTATTGTATTGTTGTATCTTGTGGAAAGCAAGCTATATGAGTGAAAAATAAAAGATGGCCGAGAGCCACAATAGAGGAAAAGAAAAGAGGAAATGGCCAAAGGCCTAAAAAAAAAAAAAAAAAAAAAAAAAATAATAATAAGGCCAAAGGCCTATCAAAAGAGAAAAAAAAAAGAAAGCACAAAGTGCTTTAGTATGCCAAAGGCATAAGATTGAAAAAGAAAAGAGAGATGTAGCGTGCTTTGCGAGGATTGATTTCATTGTATTGCATGCATATGTGGTGATTACTTGTTCATGTCATTGGTCATTGACTACTTTCCATCATTCACCATTCATTATTAGCCTTCCATCTAACCCCAAAGTCCCCTAGATTTGGTTGTGCTATGCATACTATGGGTGGAGAACTTAGAGCTATTACAAGCCTATGGTGATGGTCAAGTGCATTGAGCCAAAGAGTGATCACAAGTCCCTAGTTAGGCATTTTTCCTAATTTGAGCGAATGAGTTAAACACTTTATCCGGTGAGGAAAAATCTCAATTGGCACTCCTCCTAAATTTTAGTGGATTGTTAAACTTGGATTCGCTTTGTATTCTTAGATTTGGCCTATGCGAAGCTTTAGGGAGAGGTTCAAGAAGATCAACTTGAACACTATGATAATTCCAATTGCCTTCATTATGCTTAATGATTAAGTTAATCTTTTACATGACTTTGCCCGGAGTGCAAAGCTTAAGTGTGGGGGATTTGATTAGACCAAATTTCATACCTTTAAGCATGTGCATTTGAGCTTAATTAGTATGGTTTATTTGTTATATTTGATCATTATTGATACATTTTCATGCACATGCTTATGTATAAATATTTGAAGAATAATAGCCTTATTATTTGCATTTTATGGAACTAAGGGTATTTTGGTCATTTTGACTATGAGATGTGTTTTTCATGTAGGGGGGTCCCAAGTGGACCCCACACACCCTTGGTGGAGTTTCAATGGAGATAATTTGGCAAGAAGGAAGGCTAGATGGAGAGTACTCAAAGTCACATCCGGAAGCTGAGCTACTTGAAGAAGCGGACTTCCATCCGGAAGTGGATTTACATCCGGAAGTAAACGTGCTGGCGCTGGCGGACAGAGAGCTACATCCGGAAGTAAACGTGCTGGCGCTGGCGGACAAAGAGCTACATCCGGAAGTGGATTCTCATCCAGTGGATTCTCATCCGGAAGTAAATGTGCTTGCGCTTGCAACATGAAGTTTCACATCCGGAAGCTGAAGTCCATCAGCCAGCGAGTACATGAGCCAAACTGCACAATGATCAGAAATGTCAACTACTTTTCAGAAGTATTTGGTGCAGAGTTAATTTAAGGCAAAGTCAGCCCTGCAGCTTTCTAAATGAGGCAAAATTGGCGCCAAGGCCAAATTCAAGTCTGGAGACCTCATTAAGGGCAAAAAGGGAAGCACAATCACTTGGAGAAAAAGGAGGAACCTTTGGAATTGCATGGAGATGAGATCTAGTCCACATTCATCCTAACCTTTACCAAATACCAAAACTACCCTTTGGGCGATAATCCCAAAGTTACTCACCACTATAAAACCCCAAACATAACTAACATCTGAACATATCTCTTCTGACTTCACTTTCATTTTCTCTCTCCTCTAACAAACTCTCTCAACTTCATTTTCATCTTCTTCACCTCCGCCATGGCCATTTCATCTCGCAAATCCTCCGATCTTTCCATCTCCATGCGCGGCTAAGCGTTCTTCTCCTTCCTTCAAGTCCAGATTTGTGTTCGAGCTTAAATGTAATTGGCCTTATGTGAGAATTTTCCTTTTCTAGGTTTTCAAGCTTGTAATCACTTAGACCTTTCATGTCTGGAGATTTTTAGGTATGTTAGATCTAGGATTCTGCATAGAGATTTCTGTGTAGAGTTCATTTATTCTTTCAAGTTTGTAAACCTAACTTCTAGATCTTGAACTTTCATGTGTGTTAGGTATATACAATGTGTAGCTTCATGAGATTAAGCATATGTGAGTACATTTTGTTTGATTCTTGAAGTGAATGTTAAATAGAAGTTAGTTTTGATTTCTATCTCACCTATGGATATGCATCAAGTTCAAGGCTAGACTATCTTGATTAATCAGTTTAAACTAGCTAACACTTCTTAATTTTAAGAGGTCTTGGCTGATTTAAGCTAGTTAATTAAGAGGAAATTGTCACATGAGGCCTAACAATTGAGATGCACAAATCGAGGCTTGAAGGAGGAGATTCCACCTATTGATTCTTTACACTCATACTTTCGGTACATTTTATATTTTAATTGTAGATATAAACACACACTCAAACATGTTTGTTAATTTGCGTGACTTATATACTTTCAATTAGCAAGATAACCTGAACTGTGGAAAGACCTGTACTCACCGCTATCTAAATAGTGGAGTAGAGTATTGAATTGTTTTGATCAATCTTTTTAGGCGACAAAAAGGTTAAATCAATCATCGAGAGCAAGAATTTGTATCCAATGACCGATTTTAATATTTGTGATATCTAGCCAAGTAGCCATTTAGGGGAGTACGTGGGAATTCTCCAAAACAAATGGGGCATACGTGGGAAGTCAAGGTTCATATATTAATAGTTTTTCATGTTTTAATCGAGCAGGATTGCCCGAGAGGTTAAGGGGGAAGACTTAAGATCTTCTGCATGTTTAAATGCGCGTGGGTTCGAACCCCACAGCCTGCATTTGCTGGTTTTTTGAAAAAAGTTGCTCCACCTTATTAATGTGTAATACCGAGTCGGGTTATCAAGATTTTTTTTTTTATAAAACATAAACATGCATTAATTAACAAAATAGTAACATGGAAAATAATGTACAAAAGTTTGAATTTCCTGTAGGAGGAAATCAAACTTCCAAGACACATACTTGTTATTGTATATTATTTTTACATGATTCATTTTGAGAATGAATATAAATAAAGGAATACTTGCAGCTAGTAAGATGGTTGTGATTGAGCACAAAAAAGGATTATCAAGATATGATCAAAAACTTGAGTGAGGATATTTCAATACACTTTTTTAAATCAAAAATTGAATACACTTTACATGTGGGTATACTTATAAATTTTATCCTTTTTTGCCAACAGTGGAATTCATTGATAATGAAACTGAAATTGATACATATGAGGTCTATAACAAAAATCGAAAAAAAAAAGAAAATAGAAATGAAACCATGACAAAACTTTGGAAGTTTTAACTGAAAGGAGCAAAACTCCCCGGGTTAACAGGCTCATATGATTAGCATTAAACTCTATTATTATGATGTAGAGTTAAACATAACATTTGAGGTGTTTTTGGAACTCAAATGAGAAACAAAATCGGTAAAAAAGTTATAACTGAACATTGAATGATAAGAGAAAAGATGTATGGCAAGTGTCCAATGAAAATGTTCCAACTTCAAGAATAAGAGGATCAATATCAAGATTTGTTGCATTACTAAATGAATTAACATTAGGAATACCTATAAGCATAAGAAGTGGGAAATATTAGTATTAGTAAGACACAGACTCACTCATGCATGTAATATATAACTAAAAAACGAAAACTAGAATCGAACTTTGACAAAACTTTGGAAGTACTAACTGAAACCATCGAAAAGTAAACGCTGTAACAGAGCAGGGGGGTTTGAATCCAGTCACCTGGACAAGTCCATGCTAAGAAGCGCGAGCTCCCCAATCCGCAACCATAGTTTCATCAAAGCACATTTTTTTCTTCCAGAATTTTTCTATCACTCATATTTACACGGGTGACCGATCTAATTTACGAAGATGATAAAATTTTATCACAAAATTGGGGTCTGACTATAGGCTTGGATGGAAAGCTGCAACGAAACCCGACCAATCCTGCTATTTGAGCAAAGATTTTTTTTTCCTGCTTTCAGGGCTCTTTTGCAAATTATTTTCCCGTCAATCATGTTAATCGCATATTTTCAATGAGATTGATGAAAAAACAACTTAACTCGAAGTCATTATAATTCAAAGTCAACGCCAATAAATATTCAAAAAAAACTTATGAAAACACATTATCTTGATCACAGAATTTTAAAACAAAGTTATTTTCCTTCATACAATTTTTCTAAGCCGTTAAAAATTAAGACACGGAATATAACGTGGATGACGCAAAGTGGACTTCTTGCCTCTTATATATGGTAAAGAAAAGGTCAAAGAGAGTTATAATGCCGACTACAGAAGTCAAAGTCCCAAAAACTTAGAAGCTTAACATTAAACCACTCATAAATTAGCAAAATACAGTGTTTGCACCAAAAATCAAAATTCAACAATTATTGGCAAAAAGCTCCTGTAAGAAAGACTGACATTCCTTTCTAACTATAATCTTATTCATCACACAACTGAAACCACGCTGGCATAGTTCATTGCCCCTAAACTCATAGCAATGCCTACATTTCTCAGCTTTAAAAAACTCTAATAGGGTTCAACAGGTGTGCGGAAGGATTCTCCAGCATACACAGCTTCAGAACCAAGCTCCTCCTCAATTCTCAAGAGCTGCCACAATAAAAATTAAAACATGTTCAAAAAATGCTTAAACCACTACATAAGATGCACATGCACCTAATATTCCAAGAAGGTATGTGACCAACACTAACCTGATTGTATTTGGCAAGTCGCTCTGACCTGCATGGAGCTCCGGTCTTGATTTGACCCTGCTCAAGAATAAAATTGTGACAATTAATTTAGAGTTTTGGACAAAGCTTTCAACAAGTACCCACTAGCACGATTATTATGAAGGACGGAATAAGATCATACCGTGGCCAAACCAACAGAAAGATCGGCGATGAAAGTATCTTCGGTCTCTCCACTGCAACAAGCACATTAAAAGAAGTCTCAAAAGATGGCCATAAGATGTATATGCAATTAAACTTCAGTGATCATTAGTATTTCAAGGAAGAACACAAACCTCCTGTGGCTGGCCATTACCCCCCATCCAGCTCTCTTGGACATCCTGACTGCTTCAATGCTTTCAGTCACAGATCCGATCTGATTAACCTGCAACAAGATTGAGCCAAGGGAAGATGTATATTAGTTTTATACAAGCATTGATAGAAGGTTTCAATGTCTCAAACCTAAAACATGAAAAGTATATCATTACCTTGAGCAAAAGTGCATTGCAGGCTTTTACGTCAATAGCCTTCTGAACCCTCTGTTTTTTAAAAACACAAACTTTATCAGTCACAGCGATCCCTATCATTAAGTCATCAAAAAAGAGAGTTCGGCAGTTTACTACCTTTGGGTTGGTAACCAAGAGATCATCACCAACAATTTGCACTTGAGCTCCAACCTCTTCAGTTAGCTTGGAGTAGTGCTCCCAATCATCTTGGTCAAAAGGATCTTCAATTGAAACAATAGGATACTCTGATGTAAAGGATTTGTAGAGATCTTTGAGAGCAACTCCAGAGATCTTCTGTGAGCCATCATTGTTCTGCATGTGAAACAGAAAATACGAAAATAAAATCAAAATCAAACCAGATATCTACTATGGGGCAAGTGAGTAGCATTAAGCCACACACCATTAACATGATATGCTTCAGAATTGGGGTACTAGTTTATATAAAAATCAATTGTAAATAATCTTCTCTAGCAGTCAGATACGCAAACACATAAGACCAAGCAGACGAAAAATGGCAACAAACTTTTCTTGGATTTTAAGGAAGAACAGATAACAAACATATCTTATTCCTATGAAAGAAGATACAATGGCACCAATAAAGAAAAAAAAAACCTTTTGGCACAAGCCAGCAACCAGAAAAAAAAAAGAAATGGAATATACTAGGAACTTCTGTTCTAACCATCCACACATAAGATTTCCATTTCTCAAGCTTCTATATGACCATCATCTCATAAGGTGTTGAATAAACCATTATGTTATTGGGTACCAAGGTATATTGGATCTTCTAAGTAAAATGAGTGAGCAGAAATTTAAGTTCAACTAACCCAAACTTAAGCATTTAGTTATTACAACAAGCTCACCTCTTCCTTGAAGTTCAGGTCATATGTTTTGTCTGAGCTGTAGAATTCAGAAGCAGCAACATCCATTCCAATGACAACCTAGGAATACAACAAACTTGTCAAATCCCACTAAATGACCGGATTAAGTTTAAAGAGCCATGGACAAAATTAAATTTTGTGGGGGTGGCAGGATCAGAAAGGATAAAAAAATTACTTTTCCTGTGTATCCAGCCTTCTCTATGGCAACTTTCAACAATTCCAGTCCTTCCTTGTTCTCCTGAACACTCAAAAGACATGCTATTGTCAGTAAGCGACCAACAACTAATCATGGATCTAAGCTATACACATGAAAGATCATAAGAAGACTATGCTGTGTCAACCTGGATGTTAGGAGCAAAGCCACCTTCGTCACCAACATTTACTGCATCTTGACCATACTTCTTCTTAATGACAGCCTGAAATGACATGACATAATTAACTAGTCAAAAAACAGCTTGAAAAAATTACATCAAAGATGCTAATCAACAATGGCAGATGCGTGTGTAATTGTGTAATGTAGAAACTGCAAATGGTCCAAAACTAGAGCTAAATACCAGGGCCTCAATCCTAAAAAACTAGGAAAGGGATAATAAATTACTTGTTTTACATATATTGACAAAACAAAGCATATGGAAAGTGTTAACACACTTGAGAGGAAAATGCATTTCACTTCAACATACCTTCAAATGGTGGTAAACTTCCACACCCATCTTCATGGCTTCCTTGAAAGAGGATGCTCCCACAGGAAGAATCATAAATTCCTGCATATAAAAAAGGATCAGACACTTGCTGCACATATCTCTACCTCTCTCTCTCTCTCCAAGTTTAGAGAGCATACCTGCATGGCAAGCTTGTTTCCAGCATGTGATCCACCGTTAATGACATTGAAAGAGGGAACTGGCAACACCAACTTCTTGTTACCAGCAAGATTTGCAATATGCTGCATAAAATAAAAAGGCACGGACAATATCAGTGTCATATTATAACACACAGAATAACTACATTCGGTCCCCACACTTGAAAATATGGACAAGATCTAATTGTTTTTCTCGAAAGTATGGTTTTGGTCAATCCACAACAATCCATATCATTGGATCGAAGATATATAGGATACTTGCATACTTCACATGTGGCAAATTACTTTCACAGCTTAAGCATCAAAATACCTTGAAAAGAGGAATCTTCAAGACACTAGCGCCGGCTTTGCAGACAGCAAGAGACACAGCCAATATGGCATTAGCTCCAAGCTAGGGAAAAAAAGTTGCATCAGCACAATTGTATTGTATAAGCGATGTAAAGTAATAAATGCAATCCGCTAAGCACCTTTTGTTTGCACCAACCCCATTCATTAACAGTTCCATCGAGCTGTTGAACCATGAAATTGTCAATCTCAGTCTGCTGAGTTGGGTCCTGTCCATTTTCACACATAGCAACAATTGCGTGAGATTATGACCGACATGACATAGCTACTGAAACCATCCATTAATGTAATAGAAAACCTTAATCAGCGTGCCACAAGATTGCTACAAAAGTAACAAATGATACGCTCTACATTACCAAAATTCTAATGCTAAAATATTTAAGTTTAACTAACCTTGCCAATCAATGCAGGGGCGATAATTGAGTTCACATTATCAACGGCCTAAATGAGGAAGAAAACAAAGTGAGCACGATACACATATAGACAGACGTATCAATAATTTGGAAACTTATCAAACTATTTAGTATGAGGGACAATATTCACCTTGGATACACCTTTTCCTAGATAGTCAGATCCCCCATCCCTTAATTCAAGAGCCTCATAAATACCTAAAACAATATCAATTCTTTCAATAAGAACAAGCAAAACACCATCAAACGTATGTATCTAAATTGGCCAACGTCAAGAGATGTACAGTATTCGAACAGTACGAGGTTAAAGTCAAAAACTAAAATGAAAAAGCAATAACAACATTTCCAAAAGTTCCTAACACCCTAACACATCACATATTAGTAATCACTAAATCTTTAATAACAGAGAAGGCAGATAAGTTAACATATATACATACCAGTGGAAGCACCGCTGGGAACAGCAGCTCTGGCAAAGGTACCATCGCTGCACGCCAAATCTACCTGTAGTAATCAACAACGTCATCAAATAAATGTTAAAAACATTTCTTAAAAAAGACAAAATAGATCGGAGGTATAATAACAATGATGATGATGATGGTGGTGGAAAAAGAAAAGATGATGAGGAAAGATGGAGACCTCGACGGTGGGATTGCCACGGCTGTCGAAGATCTGCCTAGCCTTGATGCTAACGATGGTAGCCATGGATAGATCTAGAAGGAAGCTAAGATATGAAGAAGAAGTGGCGACTTGGAAGCTTAGGAGAAAACAATGAGAACAAAGAGAGAGGAGTGGCTCTTATTTATAAAACCTTGTTAAGTGTACAGCTGTTAGGTTTAGACTTCGAAACCTCCCTTGTTTTTTGCCCGCACCCAGGAAATATGTGTCTTATTTATTTTTTTTCTTTTTTCTTTTTTTTTAGTTTCTTTTTTTATCTTACAGTAAAGTTAAACTTAGTGTGCGGTTCTGCCATCTTTTCGACGCCATGACGAGTCGTGTACTAGGAAGTCAGATATGGTTTTCTTAACCTATTTTGAAGTCTATTTTTATTCATTGGCGGATATTCTAGAAGGTTATGAACTAATAATATCATTTCGCCTCTTATTTCTGTGGCAGGCATGAACGTAATCGGGTGATCGATAAAATTGGAGGCCGTTCTCTCCATTTTTAGATTTTTTTTTTTTGACAAGCTTCCATTTTTAGATTTAGAATAGGCTAGATCACATGATTAAGGATTTAACGATTGAGCTATCGTGATCCCCACAAATCAGGGGATCTAAGTTATATTTACATTTATTGACCGGTTGAAAATAAAATATATCATCACTGTGATTATCTTAATACTCTCTTTGTTCCTAAATATAAAATTGCTTTAGGAAGGAAAATTTGTTCCTAAATATAAGATCACTTTAGGGAGGGATAGTAAATTAGTTTGGAGTAAGTAAAGTGAGATCATGTTAAGCTTGAAAAGTAATATATCATGGTGCATATAGCTGTAAATTAATTTGGAGTAAGCAAAATGAGAAAGTGGAATTATGTTAAGCTTGAAATGTACGCAATCATGCGTATAATGTGTCCTTTTATAATGTTATGCTTCTGTATATTATTTCATTTCGGTCAAAAAAATATTTAGTATTTTCATGCCATTGTTGATCTTTTTTTTTCCATGAACCTGTCTGGATTTTCTACCTCCAAAAAAGTTAGTGAGAAGTTAGTTCAGATTTTATGAAAAGGGTTGGTGGACACATGCATTACGGTGGTTGGAATGGCAGCGCCTTTGTATTGTTCGCCCAAGGTGCAGGGCAAACAATGTGATCGCCCTCGTGATTTTCACGCAGACAGGCCAAGTGCTCTTTTCCCAATCTGATTATTCAATAACTATACATAGTAGGTCCTTGGCATACAGTCCCTACTAGGTTCTTTTTTTTTTATCAGCAAACCTACGTTCTTTATTTGATATACTATACACCCTCAATTCTAATTGTTCTAGTTATAGGAGTGTCTTCATTTTTCCCCCTACATGGATATTAAAGGAGTAAAATATAAAATCACAAAATTTTAATATATGTTATGTAGAATTTAAATATATGTTAGTTTATAAACTACGAGAAAAAACGACATATATATATATTTAAAGTAGAATACTATTTTTGTAATGCATAATTAGAGGGGTCATCAAATCAAAAGGGATTAGGTATTTCCTTCGACACTAATTATAAGACTAGTTGATTTTTTCAAAGAATCTTAAGAAAGCTAAATAAGTAACTTATATATTGGATTACCTAAATGTTTCTTTAAACTAGTTTGTTTGACTTATAAACTACATAATCTAACAATATATCGAATATGTTATGATTAACTAGTATATTTTGTTTCCTTAATCTTCCCAAAAAAGTCAACTAGATCTTATATTTAGGACCGGAGGAATAACCTTTTTAAGGATTTTTTACATTGAATTTTGGGGTGAATTATCTACCTGAATTAAAAGTTGTCGTGTTGATTGATATATTTCTAATCGTTTTGGTGTTGGTTAGAAAGATAAGTGAAGTTTTCTTCTACCATAAACCGTTTAAATCCACCATGGATGGTCTAGTATTTTAAATTTATGGTTTTTAAAACTATTATTTCAATGGGAACAAAATTTAAAATAAAAATAATTTTTACTAGATTTTTTATTTGTGTGTATCATCCTTGCACATGGGTCATTTTAATCTTCTCCGTATCGTTCCAATTTTATTAGATTCCCTAAAGGGACTAATTTTGCTTGTTTCATCTTGTAACAAACACGTTTTCATTTAAAAAATAGTTCAAAAAATATGTGTAGATTACCTAAATTGGATCTAAATGGTCCGAGTGCGGGCACCACTAACTCATGTTTTCTTTCTTAGGAACACCAAAAGGGCTCCCCTTAATTGATATACCTCTGCCGGTAAACAAAATTGCTTTACCTTTCTTTTTTTTTTGGACTAATTTATATACCTTTCAAATAGTAACAATGTCAAAACACTCATATTCTTGTTGGCTCGCGTCTGTAATTAAACTTGTGATAAAAATAATTATAATGAACTCAAACTATGCGATAACTACAGCTTAGGAGGCTTTATTATGTGTCCTTTCCCTCGCAATAATGATGTTTTAACTCAGAAATATTGACTCTTTAATAATATAAAATGTGCGCATCTTCAAGGCATAAAAATAAAAAGAAACTAGTACTGACAAAATAACGAGGAATAATTCTGGGATGATGCCGTTTACTGGGCAAGGCCGTCCCTACCAAATATTTTCTAGGGACGCTTTTTTTGGGTGAATTAATTCGCCAAGTGCTGAATTTTATGCAACAGACTTTTAATCTGATATTCTTTCCCGAATCGGCGGCCACCACGAACTTAGCTGTCAGACTCAAATTGGAGAGTGGAGACACTCTACTTCATAGTATGAAGTGAGAGGTGGTTACCAATGAGTAATTGGTTGAACTGGTAATTAAGTGGTTTACAACGCGCAAAGATAATCTGGAGATGGTGATTAAAAAAAAAAATAAAGTGAGAGATGGTGGACGGATATCTGGAGACAATCAATTTATTTTTTTTAACTTGTAAATATTGTGACTCATTGTTTTCAGCAAGTTAAAAATGCAATGTACTGTTATATGTATTTTTGTAGTATATATATATGATATTACGCAGCAATTTTTAATTTCTATAGATTGGCTTTATTTAAATTACCAAAAAAATTATTCAAAGATTATTTATCTTATATGTGGATAGAATAATATTTAAGAATTCTAATTGTCTCATGCAACAGTTAGTATTAAATTTAAAATCTTTAGGGAAATTATTGATGTTTTAAAATGCACATGTTATTAGTGATATCTACTTAAAATTCTATTCATGGCTATTTAAAAAAGAATCGAAGTTTCTTAATAGATAATACAAGGTTGTATGTTTTAAAAATTTATGTCTTTTGTTATGTCAAAATTCACAAATTTATCTCATGCACCATTTTTGAAATTTGTATATATCTGACTTGGGCATGTTCATGCATGGAAGATAATTAGATGCTCTTATAAGCCAGTTGATCTAATGATGTGGAGTCCTTCAAAGAAGGGAGAGGGAGATTGAAGAGAACCCTTTGCAAAGTTATCTAACAATATCTTTTGATCAATTATAGTATATCGTAAAACATGACTATGGATCTTTAGTTAGATATTAGTAATATCTACGTAAAATTCTATTCACGGCTATTGGAAAAGGAATTAAAGCGCCTTAATAGACATTACAAGGTTGTATTTTTTAAAAGTTATGTCTTTTTTGTCAAATTTCACAAATTTATCTCATGCACCATTTTTAAGAATTAAATATTTTTTTGGTCATTTTTTAAAATATATGTATATCGGAATACACTCAAAAACAGAGCTATTTAACAATGCAGCTAATAATACTCCTACTACACGGCAAGGAATAGAGGAGTCCGCTAGATTTCTCAAACAATCCAAAATCCGTTGATAAGCTTTGCAAAATAGTATAATTATTGAGAGTTCTCTCCCCCGTCTAAAGAGTGATACTACTATTAAATAACTTATTCAATTTGTGTAAAGTTAGTCACTAATAGTGATATAGCGTCATATAAGTGGGAGTGAATAATTTTGGCATGTAGGAGCAGTTTACTTCAAATTTCAAGCGTCGAATGTGACGCGTGAATGAATAAATTATTAATGGGGTTAGGCGGGCCTGACTTTAGCCATCAGTATTATTTTCTTGTGAAGGTGTATCGGGTACTTTTATTTTATTCACCCCTATTCGCAGTCTTAAATTTGCAGCCTTAGGTGTTGCTCACGCTACTGGAAGGCAACCTAATAACATAAAAACATAGAATAAACAACGTTGACGTTGGTGTTCCAATATATATTCATGAGCATATATTTAGCAGTAAGTGGTGAGTGATTTAGACGTAGTTAGATCACTCTAGCAGCGTGCCGGCCCACGTCATCGGTCACTCACCTGTCACGCCCTGTTACAATCCGGTTCTATGATACTAGTAGTCCCTCCGGTCCTAAATATAAGACTTAATTGATTTTTTCTGAAAATCCTTAAAAAGGTAAAATAAGTTAATTATAAATTGATTTACCTAATTTTTTCTCTTAAACTAGTTTATTTTACCTATAAACTAATGGATAATCTAAAAATATATCAAATATGTCATCATTTGATAACCTATTTTGCAACCTTAATATCTCAAAAAAAAAGTCAATTAGGTCCTATATTTAGGACCGGAGGTAGTATTTTATTGAATGATTAATTAGTAGAAATAAGTCACGCTACAATATTACTTAAGTAAAGCAAAAAGAAAATAGTGCAACTGTGCAAGGATCACCGAATTTTTTTTTTGAGTTGAAAGGATTAGGGAGTTGAGATTACATCAATACCATGTAAAGAGTAATTGAAAGAACTCCAAAGCTACCAAGTTAGGTTATGATAAATATGTTATAACACATAGAAAAGACATTTCAGAATCAGAGCTTTGAAGTTGTATCAATTTCCTTTTGACACTGCTTACAAGATTTGAGTGTCACACACACCATGAAAACAATTGTTTTTTTATGGAAAATGGTGTTACGAGTGGATCAAACTTGGCAATTTCATTTTTGTAAATTTTTTTTGCACTTTTCTTTTTACGGGATAAGATTTTTCATTATATGAAATCAAATACAAAGTCAAAACAAGAAATGAGAGGCAAAGATTGTTAACCAAGACACATGCTAAAATTGAAAATGATAATCTTTAGTAAAACTATCAAGACAAATTAAATGAGAGTTATACTCATAAAGGTTTGTAGTGAAAAGACAAACTTATGATTTATTTTGATTAAATAAGAGAGTAGAGGGTGATTATCGAAAGACATTCTTCTTTGATGAACTAACCCGCTTTGATGTTAATTTTGCAAAAACATAAACAGCTTCAAACACATCTTTATTATAGGGGTGAACAACTAGTGGAGGTTGAAAACAAACGCCAAAAAAGAAATGATTGTCGTTAACATAAGTCAACCTCCAACACAAACCATACTAACTTATAAAAGAAAGCAAACACATGACCAAGCAAACAACCACAAAAGAATCAGTGCATAAAAATGAAGACTAATAACTAATAGGGGTGACAAAAATTCAAATGATACTTACCAGGGATCCCCAATCTTGGTAGTACCACACAAAGAGTAATCGCGTTGTTTGTGTGGTTGTGACTGAACTTAAGAGATGATACTGACTTTTGATTCACTTCGTCTAGCCCCAGCCTCACTTCATTCCACAATTTTAGTGTTAGAGATCAAGACTTGGTGCATCTTATTCCAAAACAACTCCAGAAGATGATAGTAACAACATGCTGTAAAACGCATCGATTACATCAAGAGGGTGACGTTATGAGGCAATAACCCGCAACGCATACACTGAGAACAACATCTTTAATTTTGTTAGTGCTTATGTGTCAAGATGTCACCTCTTTATTTGTAAACTAAATCAACTATTTGTAAGCAATTAGATATAAGTTTTTCCCTATAAAAATTAGAAAATTTGGAATGTAAAATATTAATTAAAAATATAAGATAGTAGAATAAAAACACTAATAGAAAAGTTATAACAAGCTTTGAGAAAAATATCAAATATTGAATAATTTCTATGTGCTCTCTCTGTCATATAATATAAGTTTCACTTTTGGAAGACGGTGTGTCCCATAATATAAACTTCATTTCCCTTTTATCTTAACATTTATTGTGTTTTTTACACTTTTACCCTTGTTGATAGCATCTCACCCATCTTCCCAATAACACAATCTCTCGTTTTTTTTAATCCTTGTTTGAAGTTAGTATTATTTGATTATATTTTTTCACCATGTTTGAAGTTAGTATTATTTTATTACAATAACCAAACAATTAAAAGGATAATACCATGAAAAGCTATTTAGAATAAATAAAAAACTAAACAGGGTCGGCAGCAAATCCAACAAATCCATCATTGAATTGCTAATGGAACTTAAGACTTTTTTTTTATCAGAATCAAACTTAAGACTTATAAATAGACAAAATATCAATAATACCCCTCTTATCCCGTACGTCTTTCTTAAATAGATCTCAAAAATGCAAAAAAACTAAAAAATCCTCATTTTCTAATACTCCCTCAAGTCCTAAATATAGGATCTAGTTGACTTTGTTTAAAAATCCTAAAAAAAGAAAAATAAGTTAATTATAAATTGATTTATCTAATTTTTTCTCTTTTACTAGTTTATTTTACCTATAAGCTAATGGATAATCTAAAAAGACATCAAATACTACCTCCGGTCCTAAATATAAGATCTAATTGACTTTTTTTGGAAAGATTAAAGTTGCAAAATAGGTTATTAAATCATGACATATTTGATATATTTTTAGATTATCCATTACCTTATAGGTAAAATAAACTAGTGTAAGAGAAAAAATTAGGTAAATCAATATATAATTAACTTATTTTGTTTTTTTTAGGATTTTTCAAAAAGTTAACTAGGTCCTATATTTATGACCGGAGGGAGTATAATGATTTAATAACCTATTTTTGCAACCTTAATCTCTCCAAAAAGAAAAATTAATTAGGTCTTAGGACCGGAGGTAGTATATAACAATTTATTCACACACACACATTTTTCTCGCTCAATATCCACTATTCCCCTATTTATTCACTATTAGGATTAGGATTAGGAGTATAATAACAACAATATAGTACTCGTTACAATTACATAGAAGCACAACTTAGACAAAAGAGAGGTGCCTACATTTTAGTAGTATTTTACAATGTCAAACTGAGCAAGATAGTAAATATACAAAACAGTGATTCTGAATTTCCAAAGAGGTTTGGAATTATGAATAACAATTAGATATTCATTGCTCCTATTTGTTACCATTGGCAGGGGCAGGGAGGGCAGGGGGCTATTTCTTCTTATCCCCACAACACAACATAACTAGCGCCGCAAGCCACACCTAAACTCTACACTCCAACCTTCACAAATGGCCTCCGCTTCCTTCACATTCTCCAGACTCCTCTCAACCACCGCCACCGCCACCGTGGCAACATCTCGCCTCCCTCCCAAACCTCTCTCCGCCGCCACACTCTCCTCCAAATTCTCCCTCTCCCCCTCCTCCCTCGCCCTCACCCCTCGCCGCCCTCTCCGCCGCCCTCTCTCCGCCGCCCCCTTCTCCACCGCCGTCTCCGCCATCTCCGTCGGCGACAAGCTCCCCGACGCCACCTTCTCCTACCTCGACGCCTCCGACGACGTCAAAACCGTCTCCCTCGCCGACCTCACCAAGGGCAAAAAGGCCATCCTCTTCGCCGTCCCCGGCGCCTTCACTCCTACCTGCTCCCAAAAACACGTCCCAGGCTTCGTCGCAAAATCCGCCGACCTCAAATCCAAAGGCGTCGATACTATCGCCTGTATTTCCGTCAACGACGCCTTCGTCATGAAGGCCTGGAAGGAGAATCTCAAAATTAACGACGAAATCCTTCTGTTATCTGACGGTAACGGCACTTTCACGAAGGCCATTGGCGTTGAGCTCGATTTGAGTGATAAGCCTGTTGGCTTGGGCGTACGGTCGAGGAGGTATGCGATTTTGGCGGAGGATGGTGTTGTTAAGGTGTTGAATTTGGAGGAAGGTGGTGCGTTTACTTTTAGTGGTGCTGATGATATGCTTAAATTGCTTTGAATTGTTGAAAGTTGAAACCACTGTGTGTTATGTTAGGGTTTCATTGATTTCTTGTTTTTGCGGATTGTGGTGTGGTACTACGCTTTGACTTTGAGATTATCAGTTTATTATCACTGTTTGTAGTTGGTTCAGTGAATAAATATTGATGACATGAATAAATAGAGACTTGATATTGCGAATGGTCAGGTGTTTGATTTATTTTGGTGTTTATAATGTTGGTGGATAGGAATGTAACGGACATGCTTGAGTTGTGTGATAAATTTGTGAGACAATCTGTTTATCGGTCTGAAAATTGTGTGGGAACATGGAAATGGATGAATTGGATTGATTTCCATTTCAAAATTCGTTTTCAGTTACAGTGTATTGGTGGGTGTTTTTGGAAAACGTAATCTGTGCAATTCATTATTTGACATGGTGAACTTTTCACGCGAATGATGAAGATGTAATCTAATTTTGCCTCTTTTTAGACAAGCATGTGACCACTGCGATTTGTCGGGTTATCCTGAGACTAATGTAACGGTGAGAACTGATTCTCTAGTACACGTAAATCTAAGAAAGCTCACAGTAAATAGAATATGACAGAGTTCAAGAGAGAAGAGATAATAATCTATGGAGGGAGAAAGGGTCATACCGTCATACGGAGGTAGGGACGGAGTGGTTCCAATTCATTCGACACACCTCTTCCTAACAAATCTGGTCATTATTATATTGTGGTCTCGCCTACCATGTTTTGCAGCATCCATATCCTTTCCATTTGGGCCGTCTCTTGCATCAACTGTTCTACCCAGGTCATGGGAGTGTGTTGCAACTAGGTGCTTCTTCCAGCCTGTTGACGCATTTCATTCCAGCACCTCAATCCTCCCATTTTGAGCATTCTGATAAACAACTGCACAAACAGAATCATTTTAATGAGTAGAGGGGATCCTAATTTTATGCTCATCACTAAAAGAAAAGTGTTCTCATCATCAAAATATAATACAAGCCGTTAGATCGAATTTAGATGGTTAGATTTATTTTAATTTAATTTTTATATTTTGAATAACCTTTTTTATTTTTGATATATGTAAAATGTGAAATAAAAATGATCTCGTACTATCATTTAACATAAGAATGAGTTAATCACTTAAAAATCAACAAATTATAAATTTTAAATGTGAGCTATTAAGATCAAATTTAAAGGGAATAGATTTCACCATTATGATGGAAGAAAAAGTGTTTTCTCATCACTATGAGAAACCATCTCCTACACACATAGCATAAAAAGCGATTTCTTTTACCAAGAACTACCTCTCAAAATGAAGGGTCAACTTGGCTCAACAGTAAGCTTGTTTGCCGTGAGGTCTGAGGTCGTGGGTACGAATCGGCCACTTTGCAAAAAGTAGAGGTTAGACTGCCTAGTATATTCCCTTCCCCAGAACCCTTACTAAGTGGAGACTAGTACTTGGTTTACCCTTTTTTTACCTCTCAAAATATTATCTCCATTCCTAAATATAAGTTACAGTGCATTACTAAGTTAATCCTCGATCAGGCTCCCTGGGTGGGACAAAATGGATTGTAAAAGCCCAAGATATAAAAATCTCCAAAATGTGACCAACAAAACAAAAACCAGAGGATGTCATGTGGTTAGTGATTATCAAGCCCAATTATAATGTATTGCGATCATAACTGTTACAAGTAAATTTATGGATGATATACATCATAATAAATCTCAGTTCTAATCACTGTAAAGAGATGTTTTAACATTTATTGTTTGACAATATACCGAACAAGATACTTTATGTGTTTAACAAAAATAAAAATAAAAAAAGATGGGAAATGGTGGGTATAATTTTCCCATATGGACTTGAGAAGAAAGTAAGATTTTACTCAAACTCACTTTATTAAATAATTTATAGAATTTAAATTAGTTGAGGACACCACACACCAACCAGAATTGGGTCAAGTTGAAGGAGCTAAGAACACCCACAAGCGATGAATCAAAGTTTGAAAGTTCGATCCAAGAGATACCTACATTAAGTGCCTCTAGTGCTTATGTCTGAGCGTATCACAAGTTGAAAAAGCTCTCACGGCCTCGCATAAACACTTAAAATTTCATTCTTGCACTAAAATTCTTTCTTTTAAGAATCGGGTGGAGAGGGGTTGCCAGGAATTTATAATGGTTTGGTGGGTTACATTAATGGGATAGGTTGAGAGTTAGATCGTCTGGTTACACTTAAAATGACTTCGTTTTGTCTTTATGTTTGTTCAGGTAACTCTTGTCTACTTCATATCTGCAAAGCGGACTTTAATAAATGCATACACAAGGGCATCAGGAGTCAGGACTACTTTTATAGCCCCCCAAGCGGTGTTAGGAAGCAAGGAAAAAAACAAAAATAACACACTTGTATAATCTTTTCCCATTTCTTCAAACTGTAAAAACGAATACACTGTAAAGAACTCAAAAAAATAGCAATAGTAATAATGATGTAGAACAAATGCTACAAAATCTAGCAAACAATCCATCCAATCGAAGAATTTTTTGCCCTGTAGAGGATTTGGATGCCCCAGTGCTGTGTTTATTCCTTTCTTGTATACTTCATTTCAATGGCAACAACTTTGCCTGTAATTTCCTTATCTTTGCTCACTATTCACAACAAAAACTATTCAATTCTTTCAAGTCACTTACTTTTATATTCTTTTGAACTAACAGCCTATAATTTCCAGAACCTTTCTGAAAACACAATACTATATTACAGAGCATAGAGAATACTTGCACAGAAACTGAAATTGCCGAATGAGGAGAGTCTTTTAGGAGTTGGGAACGAATGTGCCAACATATCCAAAAGCCATGATAAAGAAGGCAATTGCTTGCATATAAAGGAAGATAAAGTAGTGATTTTTCCCAAACAGCACATCATAGCAACCGCAGAAGAAGAGGTAGAATCCAACTCCAAGTTCCAACAAGTGAATCCTAATGATAGTTTAACAAAAATCACATAAATTGGTAAGCGATTGTAATTTATATAAAGCTGACAAAAATGTTTACGTGACAGAGAAGTCAGAAATGTGTTTGCATGTGTAAAGTACCTATCTCCAATCCTGAATCGAGGCTTCTTGGGTGCTTTAGCTGAAGCTTTAACCTTGAGAGCATCTCCAAGCTTCTCAGTGACAACCCATTCATTCACTCGACTAGCCTCTAACAGACCAATGATTGTTGCCTTTGTTCGATGCAGAGACATGCAATTCTCAAAAAGAATCCAGAACACCAGCAAATGAAGGGACCTTAACCAACCCAAAAAACACACACGTCCAATTAAATCAGTTCAAGAACAAACACAGAAGTTGTCTTTTAATAACATCTAGGCATGCTAGTCTGGTTAGGAAGATAAAGAGTAAGGAATGAGATCAACCTAGGAGTTCCAACGGCATTGAGGAGGGTGATGATAGAAGGGATATATACAGCGCCCCACTTTGGGACAACAACTTCAGGCACCAAAACTGTCGCAGGTAATACAATGCAATAGAACAGAAATGTGTTGATGTGGGCCACCACCTTCCGCACGAAGAAGAAGCTGTAAACCACATGTACCTTCTTCCACAAGGAAACTTTCTGCACACCATATTATACATACATTCACGATGGGATATGAATCTAATTATGAAAAGAAGAGAATATGCATGCATTAAGCCATTAATTGTGGTTCTCACCTTGTTTCTTACAATCTCCATAACCATTTTCCTGAAGAGATTAGCGGGCCCACATGACCACCTGTGCTGTTGGAAGCGGTAGGCCTTGAAAGTGCTAGGCAATTCATTCTTGACCTGTTCCAAAATTACCATCACAGTAAAAAAACATTAATTTTGTAGGAAGGACTATATTGAAAAGCATGAAAATTGGTGAGAAAGAAACCTGGATTTTTCCCAAGTAGAGAAATTTCCAGCCCTTGAGACTGGCTCTCACAGCAAGGTCCATATCTTCTACAGTGGTCCTATCCTTCCATCCACCAGCCTCATTCAGCGCCGCAATTCTCCATACTCCAGCAGTCCCTGATGTTTATATTTCCTTCTCATTTCATTTTCATCCAAATCTTTGCCAAATAAAATAACATAAAAAATCGTATATTTGATTTTTCAGTTGATGTAGTAAATAATTACCATTAAATCCAAAGAATGCATAAGTGGATGACCCCACTTCTTGTTCCACGGTAAAATGGTAATCCAGTGACATCTCTTGCATCCTGGTCATCAAACACTCATCGGAATTCACTGCAAACCATGAGGAAAAAACGCCACGTCAGCAACAAACAATTAAGAGGTTGTTTCCAACGTGGTTGTACTAAGGTTACTATTTTCACAATAATTTTTGCGGAAGAGATGGGCGAAATAAATTCATTTGTCGGTTAGTAGAGATAGACAGTGACTTCGGTATGAGGTCCACTATTAAAAACAGCACATGCATCTGCCGGGGATACAGAAAGAAGGGAAGAAGAAGAAGGTGATAATGAAAAAGATTATGCATAGCAGAATTATAGTGAGAACAACAATGATGGCATCAACGACCCACAATAATTCCACCAAAGAGGAAGAAGAAGGATAGTGTCAATCACATATTCACATGAGACAGATATACCCTTACTTTGAGATACACTCATACACATGCTGTTTTCGTATGTGGCCACGACCTCCAATACTACTACTAGTCATTATTTAAGCTTATATATGGACCCCTGTCATAGCTTTTAACATTTTCTGCTTCACCACATGTCCTTTACTAATACCCCTCTTTCTTACTCATCTTACCATTCTTTAAACTTACTCAATAATCAATATCGCAATTAATCATTCCTTTTCTGATCAGAGGAAAACATTTTCACTAATTACTACTATAATATGTGTTTTGTGTTATATATTGGTCTTACAGGCATACTAACACAGTACCACATTCAAACAAGTAAATAATTAATACAGAGAATTTATGTCTCATAGGATTCCCCTCAACAAGGTTGTATCATGTATAAATCGTGAAGGATGGGCAATTCTAGAAGAAGGTTAATTTAATTATGAAACTCAAAAGAAAGAAAAAAACAAGAGTTTCTGTTTCTCTACTTGACCGATCTATCTGGAACACACCTTCCAAAACAGTCATTCCTTTTCTTTCAAGCCTTTCCCACCTCTATATTTAACTCTTTTTCTTCCAGCAAAGATGTGGTCCAAGTCCTATCTGACTTTTCGGCTCGAAAAGGTAAAACAATTAATTGCTTCTATTTTTTGGTGTGTATCTAATTACTGATTGTAGATGAGCGAATCGCCAACGGCATAAAAGGTAAAAGCACACACGAGAACTTTTATTTGTTGTTAACACATTATAATTACCACATCATGCTTAATGATCACTCAGATTATTATCTGCTCAGCTCGTTCATGACTTTTCATGACAGATTGTACAGAAAAAAGTTGTCGCGCCCTCTATTGCAAGCCATCGGACAAAAGAAAAGAATCAAGTGGAAGCGTTATGTCCACTATTTTTTGTATAATAGTGTCATGGAGGGTAGTTCAAACTTTATAGAGTGGGCCCCATCTCAACAACAACAAGAACAAAAGGGAAAAAAATTAAAGCAAAAGAGGATACGAGATCAAAAACATGTATACGTGCCTTAAATCAAAGAACACCAAGGACGACTATAATGTGATTTTTGTAATGTCATGGAACCACCACGTAGGACCTACCTCTCTCTCCATCCACCCAGAGAAAATTTCCAAACGCAAAAACATTAAAAAAAAACCACCGACAGTTTCCTAGAGTAAACTCTGCTTTAACAACTCCCATAGTTAAAAAAAGATTTATGAGACATAAGAGAGCCGCCATTGGACAAGAAAAAGAAAAAATATAACAAAACAAACTAATGAACGTGTTAAATGAGATAAAGTTTTAAAATTATAATTACCAAATTTCCAGCGAGCCTGAACGAGAGCAATTTCAGGATTGTGAGCAAGAAATGGTATAGTGCGCCAGAGATAATCAGGCTCAGGCTGAAAATCAGCATCAAATATGGCAACATAGTCACAATGTTTCACGTAGCTATGTTTCATTCCTTCTTTAAGAGCACCTGCCTTATACCCATTTCTATTGTCTCTTACTTCGTACTTTATATTTATCCCTTTGCTTGCCCATCTTTGGCATTCTAGCTCCACCAAAGCCTGCAAAATTATTTTTTCCCACTTCCCAACATCAATACTTTCACTCCTCAAACACTCCTAAATATTATAATCAGTGTGTTGGATTTCGCTGTTCACCTTAATTGTCGGGTCTGTAGAATCATCAAGAACTTGTACTATAATCCTGTCGGAAGGCCAAGAAAGACCACATGCTGCTCCAATTGACAGCTGATAAACCTACATTTGCAACAAGTAGATCCAACATAACTTAATCTAGCAAAATTCTTATGAAATAAAAAAATGGGAATTAAATAATCAAGTTCTAGTTTTGTATGTATACCTCTCTTTCGTTGTACATTGGGATTTGAACGAGGACCATAGGATAAGCTGAGTTTCCTAACTCAAGGTCGTCCTTTAATGGCTCCCATTTGTAACGCTTCTCTGGTTTACGCCCAAAAAGCTTCACGAGAGTAATGACAACTCCCATGTACACTCTCTCCACGAAAAGCATTAAAGACATGGCCAAGCAGAGAAACACAGTCAATCTCAGCATTGGAACAACCAATGGCAATTTTATTTGATCCCATATGAACCCAAGTTGTGTAGTGATGTCATCTCTTGCCCCTTGAAATGTGTCTGGAAGAACAGTTGTGGATGCAAGACGGTCCATTCTCAAACTTTGTTTTTTGAAGCACAAGAGAGTTTACTTCACTGGAAGGACTTAAAGGAGCAACTTTTCATAAAGCAGGAATATTTTGGTTATGTGTTTTGCTTCAGTGTCACGCAAAACAGTGGAATGTTGTTCAGTGTGGCTGAAACTAAAGAGATGGATCTGAACTCTGAAGCAATGAGGCTTTAGAAATAATAACGGTGGAAGCTAAAGAAGACAAGAGAGGAAATTTTGTGGTGCTTGACTCTGTCTTCTTCTTTCTCTCTCTCTTTAGGCTTCCTTCTTTTTCTTCTCTGCTTCTGCAATCAATTCAAGGGAATGCAGAAGCAGACAATATACATAAGTAGAAGCAGAGAATTAAGGAGCTTCGTGATTGTGAATATATAATTATTAATAAAACAAAAAATGTGGGTGAGAGAGGGAGAGGGACCAGAAGAGTATTGTATGTATGGGTGTTGAGTCTGTGAGTTTTGTTGGGCTTTTATAATGTGTTTGCCCCTCAATGCTTAATCGCCCTAGAGTTATTATTCACATAGAATCCTGTTTTAGCTGCAAAAGAAAAAAAGAAATAGAGAAAAATAAATGGTAGAACTGAAATAGAATAAAAATTAAAAATCCATAATGATAATAATAATGTTAATAATGATAACATCCTTGTTATTGGGTGCATGATTTTTTTTCAATTGTTTCACTTTTGCACATGTGCATAAATGAGAGAGGTCATGATATTTCAACCCATGGTTTTCTATCCCTTATTATAAGTCACAAACTGTCCAAATTGTATAAATCAAGAAATAGAAGTTAATGGAAGTTGCATCATTAAATTGATCTTATTTTATTTGTATTTCCATTTTTGTCCCTCTCACGTTTTTTTCTTTTTTTTGCTTAGAGTCTTCGGTGTCCGGCCCCCCTTCGAGAAACCGACTAATCAGAAATCGCCGCCGGGATTCCCCATTTTGGGGGTAACGACTTCCCAAAGATTCGAACCCATGACTTGGTGGGTACACAGTGTCTTACCTTCCCCTTTCTTACCAGCTAGACTACGCCCCTTGGGCTTGTCCCTCTCACCTTTATCCCTATGAAACACTACTTTTTCTCTCTCTCCATTAATTTTCTATGTTTACGAGGGAAACAAAAGTGAAGTGGAGGAAAGGTCAATTCAATTAAAAAAATCTCTTTTTCCAATGATGAGGGTATATTGAGAAAAATTTAATAAATGAATTAGTTAATGACGGTTAGTGACTTATATTAAGGTTCAAAATCTAGAGAACCGGAGGGAGTATTTAAGAACACTGTTTGTTAGTAAATTAAAATATACCGTGGTCATTGATAAGTTTCCTTTTCATGAAAATGGGATCTTATTCTACTTGCGTTTTCATCTCGTCCTAAATTTATATTAATATGAGCAATATCTGCAACAATAATGATGATGAGAAAATCTGTGACTGGAACTCTGATCTGTTAGGTCTGAACTGATGCAATGCAATGTGTACAAGATTCTGGCAAGGCTTTGACTGTTTCTTTTCCTTTTTTGGATTTCTCTGTAATTTAATGTAACCATTCTTGTTTTAAACTCTTCTCCCGAGTGTATGACTAAATGGGAGTGCTCCCTATATTTATAGTTTATATAATGTTCACTATTATTTGTCTCCCAAAATATAAGATTTGCCATTGATTTATCTTTATATTTATTGCACGTTTTTCATTTTTACCTGTTTTTTTACAATATTTATTGCAATTGTGCCTTTTCATTTTTTTTACCAATTACAATTATTTTTTTGGACTAACCAAGCACCATATTTCATTTGACTAATTGTTCCTTCTCTCTCTTTTCTTTACTCTCTTTTCTTTATTTGTTATTTTTTTTGTTAAAGACTCTCTTCTTTATTACACACTCTCATCTCATTTTTTATTTTCCTATGACTTTCTCTCATCTTTTATTTCATTTATCAATCATCTCACTTATACTCAACTCGTACCTCTTTATAAATATTGGTAAAATTAAAAAAATAAAATTATTTTCAGACATAGTATTGTTTTTAATTACTTTTAACAGTTTTTTCTAATTCAATAAAAAGTGTTATTTTATAGAAATGGATTGCGGGATTTTACATTTTGAATTTGAACTAGTTTTGTGCTCTCTCCATTATTTCTCAATCCCTTATATAAGATAGATTTACAAATTAAAATTCGTTGCGGCTATATTCCTTTTTTTTTTTTGATAAGAGCTATATTCCTTTTTAAATGAGTGATAATGAGTGTATTTTTTAAATTGTTGGCTTTTTTGTTTTTATGATAAAATTATTAGAACAGAAAACTAGTCACTTAAAAATTATTGATATGGTCATACTTTTATTATATGGTAGATAGAGAATGTTTCATTTAGTCTTATTTATTATATGGTAGTATAGATCTATTGTTCATTTATTAGGTATTGACATTAATTTTATATGGTGCAATTGGTAGTATTTTTTTACTTTCAAGTTAAATATGAGTAAAATTATAAGGTTTTCAAATTTTAGAGTATTATTAATGGGTTTTGAGGTTTCCTTGAAATATGTTGTAAGTGCCTTATAAATATGTTTGAATAAGTATTTTATAATGAACACATTTTTTGTATGATTAGAAAAAGCCACAAATAAAACGCATTTTTATTTAAGATTCGTCCAGAAATAGCAAACCTTATCAGTTTATATTTGAATTCTCTAAAATTTATTCACGTTTTTATACAGGCAGGAGTATTATTTTGATTGGACACAATTATGGGATGTGAAATGAAAACACGTCTTTGTTGAGATTTGTGGATGAGTTAATATATTGTTACTATTACTCTTTTTTTTTTGGACAAAATATTGTTACTATTACTCTAAAAAACCAGCTTGGTCAGAGAAATGTCTTGCTTTTTGCTTGGCCATATTGTTACTATTACTGGTAGTATTACTGTATGTTTTTGTTCTCATGGAAGTGGAGACTTATTGCTCACTTGTACCTATAATTAAGCAGCTTACGTGGCAATTACTAGTTTGAGGTAATTGTAAGTTTGTACTTTGGAACTTTATAAGAGACTGTATATTTTAAAATACCAAATAGACGAATCTGACGTAAACTCTTAATGGCGGCACATGTACTGTGTTATAGTAGTAGATTAGTAGTAGCAGTAATTTTTTAATAACCGTACAACAAAACAACTTTTTATTTAACTAAAAATCGATAAATTACTTCACAAAAAAACCCGATTGATTAACTAATCTCGTATTAAGCCTGAGAGTCGAATCAGACTAATGGTATAGGCATTTTTCAACTTAAGTTTCATTACGGGCTACACACATCACAGAAACGCCTTTCACTTAAATTTTTTAAAAACGAGTATTAATCAAATAACATCAATATCAATAAATACAATAAGTATAAAGAAAATCGTATTACATTTAAATTATTGCAACAAAACGTATTTCTTCTGACCAATTCAACAAAACTTATTTCAAAGATTATAAAATATGAAACCTAAACACTTAATTGCTGTTCTGAAAAACAACCCATAATCTTATCCGAATATGAAATACTCTTACTATGTGCTATAACATACTACATATTATAGCCTAGCTTGGCATGAAACCTAGACACTAATTGTTTGAAAAAAGAGAGAGAAAAAGGGAACAATATGCGCACACACAAATATATAGTCACACTACCAATGGGTAGTTGGTTGAGCTGGTAAGTGGGCTACAACCCCCGCAAGGAGGAGAACGTGTGTTCGAATCCCGGGAAGCGCTCTCATTGGGAGAGGGGACAACCTTGCTTATGTGGGCAACACTCCTACCCCTCGAGTCCGGATTAAACAGGGCGGTAATTTACCAAAAAAAAAACAAATATATAGTCACACTACAACAACTTAATTATTGCTCTTTTCTACCTAATTCAATTTAGTCATAGGCGTTAACTAAAATAGTGAAGATGAAATGATATTATTAAAATTCAGTCAAACAAAATTATATCATTAAAATACCATAAACATTCATATTTACTGGCACCTCTATTCTATTGCTTTTTTATGAAAGTTGTCAACAAGGATATATACTATAATGGTCAAAGGAAAAAAAAATTAAGGACACTGTAAAGAAAAGTGGAAACAAATTAGATAGTGATCCTATAGGTTAAAATCAAATTAGATAATGATCCTTAAACATATTCTATATTCAGGATCATGTTTAGGGGTGAAAGAGAAATACGTATGTTGGTAGACTTAAAAAAATGTTGCTAGACAGGGTAGACTATAGATGCTGCCTATGTCCATCACAATTGACTGTCCAATCGTCACATGCATTGACCGATTTGCCCTTGTTGTTGTCCACCTACGTGACAAGCTGACAACTAAGATGCTTCCGCCATACTAAAAATGTTTCATTCGAAATAAATGTGCATACTGTATGATACAACTTTAATTTTAATTAAACGTATAAAAACCAAATTTTAATACTAAAAGTTAATTTTACAGCAGTGGGTGAGTTCTAAAAGGTTTCCCTTAAAGACCAGTTGCAAATATTAAATTAAACAATCACAAAATTTACTAACTTAAGCATCAACATATCAAACCCAGACCCAAAAAAGGGTGTCAGCCTACTTACCACTTTCATGTAAGTACTAGGTGATGATTGTATCATTGTCAATTTTGTTTCTTAAAAAGGGAATTTATAGATGATTGTCAATTCACAAAAAATTAGTATAATTATATTGATAAAATTGTCAGGGGTTCTCATTGACATTAAACAAAATTAATTATGGAAGGCTTATACAGAGGAGGCTGTGACTTCCAGATTGGTTAGTAATCATAAAAAGAAAAAAGAAAGTGGTTAGCGATCCTTATTAAGTACATGAAATAGAAATATGCCATGGGATTGGGACGTCAATATATATAAAACTAGAGCAGCTCCCCGCGCGATGCGCGTGACTAACAATTTTTTAAGGACAATCGTAGAATGATCAACTTAATTCTATACAAGAAACAAAAAAACTTAATAATAAAACAAATTTTAAATTATCGTTGAAATAGGAACAAAAAAAATGTTTGAATTGGAGATAAATTAAATAGAAGATTTGGACAAATGATTTTGGACAAATGATATAAAAATGCTTTTGAGTTCATCAACACAAAGAAAATACATAAACTATAGTTGTTATGTATTTAACCCCCGCGCCAGCGCGGGTAGCATTATTTATTATAGTTGTTATGACACTTTATATGTCATATATAGACAACACTAAGTACAATAAATAGCACAAACACAATGGTGTTAAGTTGCCATTAACACATGTTTTGTAGGTGACATTAATTTCTAGCAATTAGGGGAAAAGAAGTTTTGTGTAATTATTTCAATTAACTTTTCATGGGAAAATGATGAAGTGTTGACTAAAGTTGTAAAAACTGTATTCTATTAATAGATATGAAAAATATTTGCCATAAAAGCTGGAAAAGATAATGACTAAAGCTGCAAAAACCAACAACTTGAAAGCTTTTCCCATAAATCAGGGATTTTGCTGAACAAAATCTCCCCCAATTGGTCCTTTGATATCTTGCATGTCTACCTCATTGAGTCATACAAAAGTCCCACAACCCCTGCAAGAAGATCATTGTATATAGGGAATATGTCAGCAATCTCATAAATCACGGAACTAAAGGATAAATCCATTACATGGCATCCAAAATATAAAACTAAAAAATTCTCTTCCTTAGCATCAAACATTAATGGTGTTAAGTTTGCACTGAATCAACTTTGATATTTTAAGGGAATGAAAATTCTCTTATTTTCATCGGAAGGGAATTTCTAGGATAAATGATGCTGCGCAATGTCGGAAGAATCAACGTCGGAAGGGAACGTCGGAATTGACAACTCATTGATAAAACAAAACGGAAGGGAATTAATGATGTTGCGACGTTGATTCTTCCGACGTTACGCTAGCATTATATCCCGCGCACTGCGCGGGTAGCACTATTTAATATTGTTGTTACCGATCCTTAGATGTCATAAATAGAAAACACAAATACAACTTAATACCAAATAGCACAAATACAATGATGTCAAGTTGTCATTAACACGTGGGAGGGGGGTGGGATTTTGTTTGTTCCTTTCTATTATGGGGGGGGGGATTTTGTTTGTTCCTTTCTATTATCTCTGGACCATCATGGTGCTTAAGGCCTTAAGCCACCAACTTCACAATCTATATTAGCGTTCCTTTCTATTACCTCTGGACCATCATGGTGTTTAAGCCCTTTTTTTCTTATTATCACCTGCCATATTAAAAACCTAAAAAGAAGAGAAAATAAAAGTAACATCTGCTCTAAACTCTTGTTCTATTGTTCCATCACAATTCACCACCACCTCCTCCTCCAATCCTCATGTTGACTCAAACACCAAACCCACATTGGCCCTGTTCTCATTCACCGTACCCTGAATGCTCCACCTCCTATGTCACAATTAGCAAGCTGCTGCAACATCTTCTTCATCTTATTTCTCCTGTAATTAAACAATCATTAAATGTTAAATATTGAACAAATTGGTTGAGATTGATGAAACAAAAGGAGAACCAACCGTTTTATTAAAAACAACAATTATTGACATTATAGTAGAATGTGCAGTGAATAGAGGTTACCTCTCATGCAAATATTAAGATCGATTTTTCTCTTTTTTCATTTTGCTTTCTTCTTCATTAGCTGTGGAAAAACCAATGGATAGGTCTACTGTGATCGAACTACTATGACTTAAGGACAAATCAGAAACCTACTTGCTTCTCTTGGCTTGGCTATTTTCATCTTCCTTTCTTTAAAAAGTATGAGCCAACTACCACAAAACCACTCCCATTTGCAGGTAGATATTGCCATACATATAGTAAGTAGAAGGGTTGACATTTTTTGAGAAAGCAATTGGCATAAAAAATCAAAGAGTGAAAGTCAGTACATATTCTTAATTTATTTAACTTGTATTTCAGAAAATAACTGGAGTTTCTCGCAAGTGAAGACTTCCTCCCTCCCTCCCTTGCTCCTTGAAAATCTGTGGCGCAAGATAAAAAAGGAAAGAAGGGAAAGGAATCTCTAGCGAAAGAAAAACAGAGGAATGAAGAGAAAGAGAGGAGACAAGAGATAAAGTGAAACTGAATATTTAGAGGCGATGATGATACTGGAGAAAAAATAAAGGATGACACAGCAAATGTACGGAAGTTACTTGTCCAACAACTATCACACAACAATTATGGTCAAGGAAAAGGAAGAGGAAGGACGACTAATCGTTTTGTCTAACACGATAAACTGAATCTGTGCTAGCTCTTTCATTGGTCCAAGCCGCCCCAAAGAATAAGGCATTACCTCTTTGAAAGTTATCCTCTCAACTTTCACATGTTAAAATAATAATATACACACAGCTCGACAAGACAAGTATTCGAAACAACTTCTTGAGCTCCTTCCATTGTCAATATTACCTGCAACAACGAAGGCAATAAAACAGAAAGAGAGACAGCGTTGATGCATTTCCAAAGGCAGAACAACATGATGTTTAAATTTTAAATAAGAAAACCATCACGGATCATATGCATTGTACCACACGCATCTGGTGAAAAAGAGCAAAAAAGTCTACTCAATACTAATAAACAAATCTCGTCAAAATAATTTCTGCCACATGAAAAACAGATCCAGCTTCATACCAAACAAACTAAACCCATCAATAAAGCCATCTACAACTTGAGGTATGTATGCTGATAATATTGAAATAGTAGTGAGGGAGAGACACATGTATAGTGCTATCAACAATGCAATTAACTTCCACTACATGCGATATTTCACATGATCTCCTCCAGCAGTCTTACAAACCAGCAGAAAATGGCTCAAGCAAAAGGCCCAATCTTCAGCTAATAAACACAGAAACAAAACACTCATTCATCATCTATCATAAGCAGTTAATGATGACATTAATTATATTGGTGGGAAAAACTCCTTAAAATATAAGTATTTCCCACAAACGGACACATATATGATCTTCTTTATTACACAGAGAGGAACTATCACTGCTTTTACATGCTTTGTGCAGCACCACCAGAGGTGACTACTAAACAATTTGGCACCAAAAGAGAAAAATTAAGGAAATTATAACCTCACAAGATCTAACTGCTAAAACTTTGACCATAGGATGTCAAGAAGTACAAGTTAGGGGATCCAAGGAAATTTCATTACTTCAATCAATCAAACTGCTACGAAGTAGTAAATGTGGATGATGCAAAGGAATATCTGGAGACCAGAAATGCAATGGATATTGTAGGCATAAGCCAGGATGAGCAGGTTTGGAGCCAAGGCATCAGTTCTTCATATCAAATTCCAATGAAACAGTAAATTAATTCAATACATTCCTACATTTTGATCAATGAATGTTTTCCATTTATTCATAGGATGCTATTTTCCGCGTGGTAGCAGCAATCCTCCATCTTGGAAACTATGACTTCTTCAAAGGAAAGGAAGTTGATTCTTCCAAATTAAAAGATAAAAAATCAAAAGTCCACCTTCACACTGCTGCAGAGCTACTGTAGAAACATAATAACTGAAAGATTAAGCGTATCAATGTGCATGGAGAAGCAAAGCTATATAAGACCAATGAATACAACATACGTACTTAATTTTACAATCAAGAAGAATGAAGTTGCAAGGAAAACGGATTGAGAAAAGCTTAATGAAAAAACACATAAAAGAAGTACAACTATTTTTGAGACATAATCAGCATAGTGTTGACTATTTAATCAGCATATCCATCATTAATACTGGAACATTACATGAAATAGTCTCTTCCTCTTGTTCCCACAAGTATTATATGAAGTAATCCAACTTGGATTGTCCAGCCACTTGTTAGTGAAATAAATTAAAGGAGAAAGGAACTTTAATTTAATGGCCATAAGAGTAAATATTTGTGGTCTGGTAGTCATGCGAAAAATATTTGGATGAATTCATAGAAGTAAAATACACAAGTATGAACAAAGAAGTAAAATCCCGCCCACAAGTGGTCTGATAGTGGAGAAAGAATGCTCATATTATATGACTTAGGTTTTTAGGAATTAAATCTTTTTTCCGTCATTTTTGGAAATTAAATCACAACAACTTTATAGACCAAAATGCATATCTTACCAAAATAATTTCTTTGCACCTTATGCCCTTAGACAACTGAATAAGGCTTATTGTGTTTTAGTGATGAATTCTCCCATTTTTCACTGAAAAGCTGCACAGATAAGGAAAGATATTGACAAAAGCTGCAAAAAGCAACAACTAAAGAACTTTTCCCTGAAAATAAGGGATTTTGGTGGGGATAGGCAATCTTTTGCTGTTCATCTAACAGCTTTACATACCAACATCATGGGGCCCACACAAATTCCACAATTCCTGCATGATCATCATATATAAAGAGAGTATATGTCAGCAATCCCATTAAACATGGAACTAAGTTAAATTGGTAAATGGTGTATAAGTTAAATTGGTAAATTGTGTATAAGTTCCCCACTAAATTTATTTGCCCTACATAAATACAAAGAGAAGAAGTTAAATTGGTAAATGGTGTATAAGTTCCCCACTAAATTAACGGTGACCTTAGCATCATACATCAGCACATGATTTATCAATTAATTGGCAGTGAATTTATGACTATTGATAAAATAAGAGAAAACAACTTTAAAAAATAACTGGGATGCACATATCAATGAATATGATGAAGCAGCAAGGTATAGAAGCCCATAGAGTAAAACATAATTGTCAGCATGTATTAAGGCTTCAAGAATAACGTAGAACAAATTAAAAGAACCTTTAAACCTAATTAATGCAGTACTAAACTTATACATGTATATGTCTTTTCCCAATTAAATATGCATACTTTGCCTCTATTTAAACATCTCTAGATATTTAATATAAGACAATGATTTTTAATATAACACAATTTAATATATACATCATAATACACAAAAAGAGAAAAGGCAAATCCATTTAATAATTAGAAACAGAATCATCTCATCCATAAAACCTTGTGCAATATGAAAGGTGAGGTAGAAGGAGGAGGCATAAAAGGCTGATTAATAAAGGATCTGGTATAGAGGATGTTGAAGAGAGTACCTGAGTCCATAACTTGAATTCAGCAGCAAGAACTCCCAAGTGAACACAACTTTGCTTCTAAATGATTTACACATTAACTCAACCCATGTTTTAGTGGCTTGTGAAACCCTATCAAGTGACAACAGACATTCATGATTCTCAACTATTAAAGAATAAAGAAATACATTCATATATTCTATAAAGCCTGCAAGCAAATCTTTACCACTGTTTAAATAGAATGAAAGAAACAAATCATTGATCATTGCTCACAAAACAGTATGAAAAAGTCAAAAACAGAAGCGCATAAAGATTATGCTGCATACTATGAATGAAGCTCCAAAAAACACCAGAGACTCTTGACCTCAGACCCCCTAAACCCTAAACACGAGAACAAAAGAAATAAGACAACATTAAGCTTACCAAATAGACCACGTCCGGGTATGCCCCATCCTCAAAATAAAACTCAGGCCATCTACCTTTGGTCGAATCAAAAACCTGAACTTGTGTACACCCCATCTTCACAAACCCCCTTATTGAAAAACACTGTCAAGCTTTACCTTCACATATCAAGTCACCAGCGATGATGCCGACGACGTCGATGATGAAGGATCTTTCGGAAAAAATGGATCTTGGTGGGTATTGCAAGTGGGTTCTAAAGCAAGAGCTAGAGTTTTAATAGAATTGCAATTGAAGTGTTTGATGATCAACATATGGTTGATTTGTGTCTACTCTTGTTCAAGGTAGAATAGGGAGGGAGAATCCAGCAAGATTATGAGCTTCCAAGGGAAGCCAAAAAAAAAGGAGTCAGAGAGGAAGAAGATGAAGGAGACGAAGCTGAAGAAAAAAAGGGAATGAGAAAATATAAATGGACAAATGAAAAAAAATGCATTTAACCCACATGAGGGCATTTTCGGTATCTAACTGTGCATAAGAAAATAAGGGAACAGTGTTTTGGTGGATGTGCTTTTAAATATATAAAAGATGTAATGGAAAGTCTTCGCTCATACACAAATGTATGTATATCAACCACCACCTTATGGTAAAAAAAACCACCCCCTTGGAGGGATTATTGCTTCTTTCGATTTGAATAACAATGATGATCTGAATTCACATTGAATTTAAATAAAATAACTCTCTTCTGAGCTCTAGCATTTTCATCATGCTATTACACTCTTGTGGTTGTATACTCGTATTAGAGTACTAATACACTCGTACAACAATATCACTGCTATTATTATGCAATTAGGAACAAACAATTAATTGTCACTGAGCGCGATTATTGAGCTAATAATTGAATCCATAAAAAAGGTAATAATCTGATTCAGTTAAAAAAGCTTATAACTGAATGAACACATGATCTTTTAAACTTTTAAATATCTATTCGAGTATAATGAATCCAAATACTCGCCCCATCCACGTGTTCCAACTGGTTAGGGGGCAGTTCCAAATTTTCATTGGGGTAAAAATTGCAATATTTTTAATGTCATTATATCTTTTACTCCTGTTTTTGCTATTCAGAGTAGTATCATATAAAATGTTTGACTAGTAGCTAGTAGTACACTCTATGAGACTTCTTGATATTGTTTTGAACTTTTTATTATAGGGCCCGAGTTTGGGAACATAAATATTGATTCTTACGTTACGTATCATAACTGCTCTGCTCAAAACATTTTTTTTAAAAAAAAAATTAAGGTAATGTTCGAATCACTTTAATTACTCTCATGCGGATGAGGTGATGTCCATGAGACGTTTTAGAGGAAAATAATCTTAAGCATATGAAAAATGGAATTGACCGACCACAATAATACTTGTTGCCAGTTTTTTTCTCCCTCAAAGGGAATGAGTTAGGGAGCAAAGTCAAGATCTTGACAAATATTCCATGTTTATATACTCAAAAAAAACTCAGAAATTGTAATTAAAAAAACTCAGAAACAAATGGTTTTCGCTCAATTCTCATGGTAATCATGTATTGTCTCTTTTTCGCAGGAGTAATTATCAAAAAGCTATTCTCTAAAAACTTTTTAATTGTTATAAAAAGGCGATTATAAAACATAGCTAAAACAATGATAGTCAAAAACTTCAAGATGTCGTGTCTCTTCTTTAGATGTGGGCTTTGCATTTCACATAGACTAAAATATATGGACATTACTACTTCATATTCTCATCATCACTTGCGATTCAAAATATGTTTATATCCTGTATTAGTATTAAATAGTAGCAAATAACTCATATTTAGTATTTCACTCACCAACCACCATATTATAAATTCAAAGCATGTTTATAGTTAATTGTGCATGCATTGTGCTTTTTCTATCTAATTATCAAACAATATTATAATTAATACAGGCGAACTCAGTATTTGCTAACAATTTTTAATAATATGTTCATAGTTTAATTTAAATTAGCAGCTTTTATCTTATGCGAAAAATTAGTACCACTGCCAAAAAATACACCTATTTTTAGATGAAAATGAAGACGGAAAATGTTTTCGTCTAAAATTCAATCTCAAATCCGTCCGAAACTTTGTCTTTAACATAAGTGCAAATCCTCTGTGAAAAAAAGGCAATCTAGCTCTAGCATTGGGAGACAGAAGAGAAATAAAAAACCGTATTAAGACCCGAATCAAAACCTGGCCTGTTTTTAAGTCTAATTAACAAAAATAAAAGAAATTTTGTCATTTTGTTCATTAAATCGTTCAAAATTAACGCGCATGACGTTCAAAAGTTAATTATATATATGATAACCGTTGGCCAAAAACGATATATGTATGTGTGTATACACCCCCCCCAAAGGATTATTTAATTATGGTAAGCCAAACAAACATCTTATTCAGATTAATTCAGCTCCATGTGGTTTATATAGGCCAATTTTTATTGAGAGAAATTGCTCAGTTATATTATTATTTTATCACACGAAATTTGACGCTGTACTCAATAATAGAAGTATGACAAATTATTGAACGTGATTAAATTTAGCTGATTAAATAAGTTTGTCGATGCATAATGTATTTTGTATTAATAAATGCAGATGAACCTGATTGCGCGCGCGAGCGCGCACAATATAGTACATTGCTAGGATTCACAGGTTACATAATAAGTTCACAAAAATCAACTTGCCCAGTTCAGTTTAATTAGTTTTCGCGCCAAATTACTGACCAAATCATTCCGATAAAATTAACTTAGGTCGTTGAAGTCTTTGCAGGTTATAATATAGAATGAATACGAACTGATTCGATCTAAAAATAATAAAATAATTAGCTTAGTTTGAAGGCAGAGTAGGTTGCATCAACATGGTATGATTATTAGTCTTTTCCGGACTCGACTCTGCTGTATGTGTCGTACGTGTATGGTTTTGTAATGAATACACTAATTAGATGGATTAGAAATTAATTATTTTTAATCACATTCAATAGTCATAAATCATTCTGTATCATCACCTAATTCTCCTTTATCCCAAGTCAAACACTGAATGAAAATTCTCGACACACAATTGCTCATGCCTCTGTATGTATTATACACATTATCTTTATTCATCTAACGCGTTAGCAACATGTTTGCGTTTTTATGTCTTTATCATCCAGACAAAAGGGGCACAAATAAATATCACCAGAGACCAACATTTCATTGATTTTCAATTAAGATCGAATTGAATCAAGGGCAAATAGAAAATTGAGTAGATAAACTGTCATTTAGATTAAATTAACATCAAATTCGGTCCTTTAAAAAATGGATTAACTCATGTGACGTCACTGTTATATGATATATGACAAATAAGTTTTGAGTGGGCTTAGATGTAGCGTAATCCCAATTAAGATGCCCTCCTATGCTAATGCAATCATATAATTAGTCACACATCTTTCTTAATCTTCACCTAATAATCATTCATTCACTTGGCGAATTTTTTTTTTTAAAAATCATAATATTGGTAATAACATTAATAATTGAGATAAACACAGAATTTTCAATTTTTGAATCACCCCCACTCACACAAGACAAGCATACAAACTCCATAAATTGCTTATTATCTCAAACATGTATTATCTACTAAATTAGTTTCACGTTTACATTTCATATATTGAGAAAATTACAAGTGTCGGCAATAGCTTAGGTTTTGGCAAAAAAAACAGATACACGTATAAATAAATACAGGGTTTGGTTAATTATTTTAGGTTTGCAATTAAATTAAATTAATTAAAGTTTGGCGGAAAGCCAAGTTATCGGGTGGATAGTGACATGATGCTTATGTTTACTTTAATTAAGGGTTTTTAAAAAAGGAAGAATAGATACGCCGTCCCCTTAAATATTCCAATGATTAATATTCAATAGCTCAATAAATTGACCCACATATACACAGATATGAAACTATATGCACATTATCAAAGTTTAATTTGAGTATTTAAAAGGAAGCTTTTGCAAGAGACAACATCAAAAAAAGAATAAAAGCATCGTCGGTGAAAACCGTAGTAGAGTATATGAAACACAAACAATTTTTGAATGGTACGAAATAAAGCTGCCCGATGTGGGGTTGTTGGTATCATCTATTCATCTCTGATCTCCGGTCACAACATTATGAATATGTGATAGATTAAAGGTGAAATGATGATGATTTGCATCGATCGGTATATCTTCGCTATGATTTTTATCAAACAAAACAAAACAGAATAATTATTATAATAATACATTATAAACAATAAAATAAAATATTTATCGAGGGGAAGAGGGCAAGTGAGTGAGAGCTTTCATTTCAGATATGTGTCTTTACTAGAATAACTAGACATGACACCTTATTCTACACCCATTTCCCCTTCACTTCATACGCTTCAATCTTAAGCTTGTCCTCAGTCCTCACCTTTTCTTCTTCCTTACTGTGTTGACTCATCTATACACCATATATATATCGATATATATCAGGAAGAGTATAAATTATAGTAATTACTAATTAGTTAGTTAATTTATGATTAAAAGTGTTCTGTTTTTTTTAATTTTCTATATTATGCTAGATCGGAGTACTATTGTTAACATGTTTGAATCAGTATTAATCTGAATTCAATGGAACGTAACTTACCTCTGACGGAGGCAAACTCTTTTCATTGATAATTAGATATGCTTCATTATTTTTTAATATGAAATCACATGTTCAATTTTGCTTTACAATTGAATAAACTATTCCATTGATTTTTTTTATAAAAAAAAAACCACAACGAGGCATATATGACAGTGTATTACATCAGCACGAGACTTTTGTTTGTTTCTTTTGTGCCCCATTTATGCATCTAAGCTGGTATCCAATTCTCGAGGGTGCCTTCCATTACTTTGGATTCTTTATTTAGATACCTTTTCAACAATTATTAGAAAAATAATGTGTTGTCCATATTATACACGCTCAAACCAAGCAGAGAGATTCAAATACTTGGCCAATCATGAGGAGAAAAGGCTTAATGAGCACATAATACTAGCTTAGGGATATAATACTATTCTCTGACCTACCTTCACGTGCTGATCGTATGCCAAGTGGATAAATGCATATATATAGCAATGAAATTTGTTTGGATTTGGAGAATATCTTCTAGGAAAAAAGCTGAAAAAACTTGGAGAATAGAGTTTGGAGAATAGTTTCTAAAAAAATTGATAAAACTTAGGTTTTTCCCCAAAACTAGGTTTGAGTAAAAAAGTTATTTTGAAAAAACTGTGAGTGTTTTGTCCAAGTTAATTAAAACCTAGGTTTTAACAGAAAAAACTATTATAAAAAAGTCGAGAGTGTTTGTCTACCGTTAATCCATTATTTGAAAACCTAGATTTTTACCTCAAATCCTAAATTTGACAAGTTTGTCAAACAGACACAAAGCAATAAAATTCAAAACTAGTGTTGGGGGGCAAGATTTGATATAGATATGCCATTGGGGTCACATTTGGCTTCACCTAGACGAATACTTCACAAAACAATCATGAATGTACACACACACATGCACTGCTACTAATACTACTATTTCTTCCACGGAAAGATAAAATAAATGTTAGAGCAATTAATACACTTGGACACCAAGTGAGGCCGACCATGTGTATCCATCTGGAATGTAATGTGCTTTTTGTGAGAGTTGGACCAGAACAACATGTAGGACAACATATGAGTGTGTCATGAAAGCTAGCTAGCTAGGCTACAAGTGTTTGATATCTAGAAGAACTGCCAATTATACAATAAAGAAATTATAACAAACTAGAAGAAGGGTCACTAGAATATTACTGGAAGAGAAAGATAAGATTTCCTTCAAGGGGTGAAAAAATAAAGAGTGAAGCCGAAGATCGCATATTAGTGTGACAGGCTGTAGAACAATGATTATGGGGGTGTTACCTAGTTTTGAATATTACGCTGTCAGGCATGTTGATGTCATTGTTGTTGTTGTTGAATGTGGAGTTTAACAATTTGAGATTGGGTGGTGATGTTATTGCACTACACACACAGAAGTAGAGATGACAGAACAACTACTACGAAAAATGTCTCACATCTCTCTTTCAAACCCAAATAATGACTATGTGGCAGTCAAGTGGTCACTTTTTGCCTACCACCGTTCAAACTCCTTCCTCATTAAACTACTTCTTTCTTGTTCTCAACCAATTATGATGCTTAATTGCTTCTAATAGAAATCTCACCTTCTCTCCCCCTTCAATTTTTGTCTTCTATCTTCTTTTCGTGTTGCAAATCTACTTTTGACCATTATCATCAAAAAAAAAATTCTACTTTTGACCATTCCTATGAATAGCCTCACTTAGCTTCTTTATGCACTTCAGTTTCTGCTATGCATTAGACAATGAAATTCTACCACTTGGTTACGTATTTCACACATAAAAAAGAGACACTTTCTTGTTTTAAGCGAGGTAGGGAACATGTTTGTGAACAAAACGGAGTACAAAACAACATGCCAATATAGACAAACAATCAAAATTGGCACTGTAATATATACAATGACGAAGAATAGCTGGAATGAGAACAAGAGGACAAGGAGCTAAGAGGTTCCATAGCTTTGACAAGTCCCATGGCTCTCTGTACGTATGGTCATAGTTATTTTATGCCAAGGGATTGTCCCCCCGACCCCCCAAAACACACACACACACACACACACACAAAACAACATTCTTTATTTACCTCTAGATTGACTTAACACTATTAAAATTGTCATATATTGATCCAAGAAAAAGGGAGAAAAATGAACACCGTATTTGTAATAAACATTCTATCTGACACAACACACAAGCGAATTCGATTCATATTTAAAAATCCCAGTCCTCCAAATTTAAATAAAAAAGGATGGTATAGTTCAATTACGAAAAGGTCTATCACATTAACATGGGCAGGGCACAGAGGGAGATAATGTATAATACTAATTGCAGAGGAGTGCAGCTTTCATTCAATTATTATTTGTGTTTGTATTTCTAATCATTTGTGAGGGGAGCTAGCACGTAAGGGTTGAACATTGCCACTTGAGTTTAATTTTGCACAGGAACACAAGCAAAAGGAGCAACTTTTTTGTGAAACTTGAGGTTTATTTAGGATTAATTAACACAACAGAAAGGGAGTTGCTACCAATTGTTGAATGAGATCTCTGACTTTTGTTTTTTAAAAACAGCAAAGACTTAACAACCACATATGTTGCAATGCAACTTCTGTCCTCGCTTGTCGGCGTGGTGGTGTTCATCGACCTGCTTAATAATAATAATAATAAAAGTAATATGTGTGTGTGTGTGTGTATGCTTATTCTTCACACGCACTAATGAGACATATCCATGTGTTATGGTTTGCGAGCAGAGCTTCATAAAAAAACATTTCACAATAAGTCAAATATAAATTTAGATGACCAGCAACTGTTGACTTAGAGATTACAATTATACACACTGGACACGCATAACGTAAAGATATGTAGTAGAAGTATCATTGAATAGGTGGCTATATTTCGCTCAAAAAAAAAAAATATTTGGTTGCATTGTTTGTTTATGACGTTGTTTTGGGTTGAAGTGTTCAAAACTATGGTGTATTTTTAAATTAAATTTAATCCTAGAGCTTATTTATGAAGCATCTTTTGATAAGAGTTTACTTGTTAGTTACATGTTCTTAAAGGAATTCTCGGATAAGAAATTGTTTCACTATTAGGTATTTAGGTTATTATACTTGAGCTTTTTTTGCCTTTATTTTCATTTATTACAAAAAGATTAGATGAGCTAGATCTCGATGACTCACTAGGTCAAGATAAACCTCTAGACTCAAAGAGTGGTAACAGAGGTACCTACAATTGGCCTTTGTTTTGATTGAGTGCTAGTTTCATGTTTGGTATTTTTTAGAATGCATTTTCACTTGATTACTTGTTCCAAGATCATCCTTCATAAGCCCAAATTAAACCATAAGAGTTTTTTTTTTTTGAAAATATTTACCCCATCCTAACCCTACTCATAGAAGGAACTACTGACACCCACTCACAAATACAAACAGCAAACATATATCCCCATGTCAGAAATTATTCCTACAACCTCTTCTATGAAGGGGTGGGTTTTTTTTTGCTCAGTTGAAGGGGTGGGTTTGATGCCACTGAGTATGCTTTAATTTTTGTTCCAGAAGTTATATATTGTAAAAATTTAATTTTTTCATGCATAAAATTTATTTTATTTTAAAAGAGTTGAGTTGTATATTGTACAAATTTATGATCACTTCTAATTTTAAAAAATATTTCGTAATTCGTATTAATAAAATGATTTTTGAATAACTGTCAAATCGTGCATATGCATCCACACGTGCGATTTTTTTATTTACACGGCATGAGATCTTTTACATGAACATCAGATTTGGATCTGAGAATTTGGTTTCAGAAAAGTAAGTTTAATTTAAAACCTTTGATTGATATGTTTCCAATGAAGAAAGGCTTGGCAACACCCAGTTTCCAGTCTCACGTTTACACAGACCCAAACTTTGTGCAATACAAATGGTAATTGGTAAATGGTTTGAACCATGATTCTGTAGATCAAACATGCCTATTACAGGTGTCTATCTAACAAAAACGGCCTATTACAAGTACAAAGCGACAACTATTCTTCGGGCTTCGGGCTCTGACCTTCCCTGTAAAAAAAACTTCTTGCACCATATAAGCCCAACGTATAGCCTGTTATCTTCTGGACACCATAATATGTAAGATATATGTTGGGCTAGATGCCTATTAGAAAGGCCCAACAAAATCAAAATTCAAAATTTGCCAGCTTTGTAGATCCACACCAAAAAAAAAATAATAGATAACGTTTAATCGCAATAACTTCTCCCATGTCAAATAATAAAAAGGGGGCTTTGATGTTTCTAAATTTCTAAAATATAGATGGCAACAATTGCAGAGAAATAGTTAATTAGTATAGTTCATTGTCACTGTCCTATGGAGCTATTCTACAACCAAGGCCGATGACCATAAGAGGATGCGGCATTCTCTACAATTGGATGGACTTTCTTGCAAGTTCAGGATGAGCTCAACGATAAAAGGTCACAAAACTCAGCAAATTCAATAACAAACAAAAGAGAAAATAAGTTGTGCAAACTCAAACTCTCCATCCAATATGCTGCTATGAACAAAGACACACATAATTGACCAAAAAAAACCAGGACACACGTTGGAAAGTAGTAAACCACTTTAAATATCATTAATAACACTTGATATCATATGAATTTCCAGTGACAAAAGTTTCCCAAATAAAAATATCGATTTCGAACGCTATTAATGAGAGCTATAATTGGGGAATTTGCACTTTAGTCCCTGGTAAGGGAAATTAATACTGGAAGGTCCCAATACATTCCAAAATAATTATAAAGTCTCAGGGGCCCTTTCCTGCAATTGTTTGCTCATCTTCAATGACCATTTTGCCCTCATTAAAGATGATTGTCATCTCACTGGTCCCTACAGGGGGACTATGCTTTCATCTTATGAGGGCAAAATGGTCATTGAAGATAAGCAAACAATTGCAGGAAAGGTCCTCTGGGACTTTATAATTATTTTGGAATGTATTGGGACCTTCCAGTATTAATTTCCCTTACCAGGGACTACAGTGCAAATTCCCCACTATAATTCAACAACAAAAGTTTTATCTTATCACGTGTGATAGGCTCAATGAGAGCAATAATAATGAAATAAACATTTTTTAAGGTACTTGTAATCAAAATGGATCTACCCGGTAAAATCACATTGCATAAAACATTTTTTTTTCAGGAATCATGCTCCAACAAAAAAAGTGATCGAATTGTGTTTAACTTGCATTAGGAGGAAGTGCATAATTTCCACTACATTTGCCTCCTAGTAACATGTTCTTGAAACTGTGAGCTCATTACTTCTCTTGGCTAGTTTACTTGTTCAATCTTACATGGCCACAAGTACTTATTCTTTTGAGACACTGACATGTTCACTTAATCTCCCATAAACTCTATTGTGGTGATTCCTAATCAATTTATCACTCTGGTTTTATAAGAATGCCTTCTTAGATCTAGAAACAGGTTCATTCATGCATCTAAGAATGCTAATGTTGGAGAAGGTATGGATGAGAGCACAAGTGAACCATGCAAGTGATCTTTCGCTGAAACAACAAACCTTAACCATCAAATTTCTCAAAGTAATAGCTGACAGTATTCTTGATACAATAAAGAACTAGAGATCAGACAAAAAGATCAGTCCTCATTCCTTTCTAATATCAGACAGATATCCTAATACTAATAAAACTACACCATAACAAAATAATCCGGTTGTTAAGCCAAAAGGTGCCAGTTAGTTTCATTCAATAATCATGGCAGCCTCCGAATCACCTGAAAGATAAACAACATCCTGCTAATGATAACAGTGTCAGAAAGTGCACAATGACACAATGCTGAGTTGATTTTAGAATAACTGCACCTAAAATCTCTATTTTGCAGGGAGAGATATATTGATGTCCGGATACGGCCTTTGATCCGAAAAATGTTGAGAACCATTCAAATTCTCATTAGAGAAATCCTCAGATTCTGCATGTCCTTGTTCTGCAATATGGGATGCTGGCTTCAAAAAGGCTTCACCATTAGGATTTTCTTGTGACGCAGGCCTAGCTGCCATCCCTGAAGTAGGAGAAGCCATTGTATGTTCCCGTTGCCGCTTCCTTTTATGTTTCTTATGGAAATAAGCATTTGACATGAAGCTTCCCATCACAATCTAATTAAGACCCAATTAAGAACATAAGCTGAAGCTGATTATTCTATGTACTGGTTAAGGATCATATTTATCCCTCAAGTGTGCATGGAGAATCATATCTGCCCTTTAAGTATTTTTGGGCTCATATTTGCCCATAAAGTATGCATGAGGATCATATTTGTCTTTTACAGTTAAAATATTAATGGTCAAATATGATCCTTTGTACATAAATCAAGGGCAAATATGACCCTTCTTATATGTTTCCGGGCAGATATAACCTTTTGTGTATACTTCAGGGGTAAATATGACCTTGGTGCACACTTCGAGGGCGAATTCGGGCCAAAAATACTTCAGGGCATATATGATCCTCCACGCATACTTGAGGAGCAAATATGACCCCTAACCCTTCTCTGTACTATGTGGATTTATGGATCAGAAGTTAAAGAGAACATAAATGTAATGTAATACCTGGATGGGGCTAGCAGCTGTTAGTAAACCAGCAACACCACCTCCTATGACCCGGCCATCTGGACCGGCCAGTGAGACACTCAACCCCCCGGACCGACTTGTCATGCCACTTCCAATGTCGTTCATTGTGAATGACCCACACAGAGACAAAATCTCAAATCGACCCTGAAACAAAACAATATGCATGTGTATGTATATAGGCTTCTCAAGTTTGTTCTCACACTTTTAAACCGGAAAAAAAAAATGAACTTTGAAATTTTGATCTGTGAAATTGCAAAACTGAAACTGAGTTGGTAAGAGAGAGATGGTACCTCGTAAGTCAATAAACCACCAGAAGTACCAGGTTGACGCATTGTAACATTAGAGATAGCTCCATTGGCAGAGAGAATACATATTCCTCTGGGACCATTCTGAGCAAATGAAAAAATTTTCCCTGCAACATCCTGCAATAATATAAAGCATTACCCATGTGTGCAACATTACATCACATTATTATGTGACTCTAATGTATATGACTAAGTTTTGCATTACCTCTCCAGCATGAACAGTGACAACATGAGGCGTAAAATCGCCACCAGCAAAAAACCCACCTTCAAATATAATGATTTACATGTTAAACATATGTTTCTCAAACAACAAAAATCTGGGAAACTTACCACTTCACTTGCACATAACAAAGTTTGTTTCTTTCCATTGATAAAGCGAGGGAAACTCACCAAAGGAAGCAAAGATTTGTGGAAGCTGTTTGGGTTTAGATTTTTTGAGAGAGAAAGCAGAAGCAGACTGATGTTTCTGATACGACGTCGTTAGATTGCCATTGGCATCATATTTTCTTGGCCTTCCTCTCTTTTTCTTCTCAAAGCTTGCTTGGCCGCCACTTGCCGGAGTTGTGGCCGCTTCTGCAACCACCATGGCCCCTCCGCCACCGTTCACGGCGGCCTCCGTCGTGCCTAACGGAGGGAGACACGTGGCAGGAGGTTGTGGGGTCAAAAGCGACACGGTTTCTTCCATAGAGTACGTTTGTTTGAGGTTTGGACAATGAAATGGCGCCAATATTATTAGTTGGAGGAGAAGATATTGATATTATGATATAGCCTCTTTTATTGTTTGCAACAGAATTTTTGTTGGCTCATACATAGAGTCATAGACATGGAAGTCATAGGCTTGCTGCTTTCTTCATGAAACTAAAGCAGTCTTAGTTTCATGCTGCCATTTTTGTCTTGCACTGGTGCGCTCCATAAATACCGAAATTCCCTTCCAAATAAATCAAATTAAATATCCTATTATTAATTATTATTTAAATAATCAAATCATATGGTTAAATAGTCGATAGCGTTTAGGTGCGATTTAGTATTAGTACCGAGTTCTTTTTAGGAGTTTTTTTGTTTTAAAACTTTTTTTTTATTTGAAATTGGTGAATAATCTTGGGAAAATTAAATACAAGTCCCTGGTAAGGGACATAATAATGGAAAAGTCCCAAAAATTGAAAAAATTAAAGTAGAGTCCCTTGGGACCTCACTTTAATTATTTATAAATGTGTGAGCCCCACATTTAATAATAAAAAAATCCACATTTAATTAAAGTAGAGGAGAGTGAAAAGGTGGGTGGATTTATTTATTATTAAATGTGGGGCCCACACATTCATAAATAATTAAAGTGAGGTCCCAAAGGACTCTACTTTAATTTTTTCAATTTTTGGGACTTTTCCAGTATTTTGTCCCTTACCAGGGACTTGTATTTAATTTTCCCAATAATCTTTACAGCCTAAAAATTTCATTTTCATTTTTATTAATGGTCAAAGTCAATTCTTTAATGGTCAAAGATAATATTTTTAATGATAAATTACAAAAATACAATGTTTTCTAACTCCAAATCAATTTTTTAACAAAAATTTTCAAATGTAAATTAACTCATAGGTGAAAAATTTATGGGTTAATTTGTACCTTAACTCAGACAATTAATAATGCAAAAATTTTATAAATACCTATAAATTATCAAATTCTCAAATTAGTTTAATCTACTTTGTGTTTTATACTTTCTCCATTTCTAAATATAAGGTTACTTTGACCTTTTTGTAAATTTAAGGAAGTAAATTAGACCATTAAATTATAACACATCACATGTAATTAGAATATGTTAGCTTATAAGTAGAAGAAACTACTTTTGAAAAAATAATAAGGGCGAAAGCCCAAAATTGATACATAACTATTGGTCAAAGAACAAAAATAGAACATAACTATTCTAAGGTACAAAAATGATACCAAACTTTTACCATGTGATTAAAAATGATATTTTCACTAATATAAGAATAATATTAGACATGAAATATTCAAAATGCCCTCATAATTAAATAAACTTTTACTGTGCGTTTATTAATTTATAAGGGCATTTTGGACTTTTCATGTCTAATATTATTGTCATATTAGTGAAAATATCATTTTTGATCACATGGTAAAAGTTGGGTATAATTATTGTAACTTGAAATAGTTATGTATTATTTTTGTTCCTTAGCCAATAGTTATGTATCATTTTTGGGTCTTCGCCCAAAAAATAATTATAGACAATTTAAATTTTAAAGTGATCAATTCTGTAGCTTTATTTTTTTAAAAAAAATCAAATTGACGGCCATATAATTAGGACAGGAGGGACTACTTGATGACCATATTGTGGTATTTGACATTTTTATTTCTGCAAACCCAAATTAACCCTCTTAATTTAGTCAAAATGTAATGTAGAAACTGTGGGGGCAAAAATACATCGTTCATTTTACTCCACTATATTTTGTGCCTCCAAACGCTAAAAAGTAAATCATATCATAAGGACTTTTTATGCAAAATTGAACATGTTATTGATTAACCAACTATATTTTCCAGTAATGTAGCGTTAGTTAAACTGACATGTGGTGCCATAAGCTTTTTGACAGCGGCAAATGAACGAAAATGTAAACATGTATGGTCAATGGGAGTGTTGGAAACTTGCAATAGCTCAGCTACCGAATATTACAGATTTGGTTTATTAAACGAGTGATATAAAAAATTGGCAGTAAAACTATTTAGATTTTAGAGGCTTACTCTCGGTTAGGAATATTCTTTTCTTACTAGATAATCTTGCCATTGGAATGATTGTGCTTTTTCAACATCAAAAGGGTAAAAAAAAATGGAGTTAAACAAAAGGGAGTCGCCAGAAGAACATTTTGGTAATGTGAAGTTGATGCGCTGCTGCTTTCAAGTAATATGTAATTAAAATTAATTTTTAACCCCAGAAAAGTAAATTTGTTAGATTTGGGGAATTCTTCTCTTGAAGCAAAATGTGCAGCGTTTTCTTATAGAAGATGGGGAAATATATAAATTGCTCTAATAAAATAATTGGAGTGACAATTAAAAAGTCCAAAGTCTCCCCCTTGCGCTTCCAAACTTTAATTTATTTAAAATATATATTTTGTTGGTATTACCAAACTATAATTCCAAAAGTTTAGTCATTGGGGCTCTCCCCACCCCTTAGTCTTGAATATGCTCTTTGACTAGTTCTCCTATTTCACTGAACAAAATAACAGTCACTCCTTGAAATTCAAGGATATGATAGAATGAAAATTTCCCCCATAATAAATTAAAAATAAAAATAAGCAACGTGTACCGTAGCTGTAAGAATTACAGTCAGATTAAATTAATATTCATATTTTTTGGTCGAGAAATTAATATTCATATAACTTTACACTAAGAATAAAAATCAGAATCATCGTCAACTTCCTGTTGTTTCTGCAAATGACATATGGCTCATATAATAATGCATATTACTGATATTTAAAACCAACGGCCAGCATCTTGGTCAAAGCTGATAATGACTCCAACAGTTAATATTTCTTTCATAAAAGTATAAAACTAAATGAATTTAACTAGTTGATTATAATATTATTATCAAAAACCATATTTCCTTCAGTGAAAAAAACATATTTCCTTAAGACCAAATATGTACAATTTGACAAAAAAATATCCATATACAGGAACAGGGCCATAATATATCCATTAACAAGACGTTTTCAAAAAAATAAAAAATCAAGTACCGTGCTGTTGAATTAATAATTCAAGATATCATTTTTTTTATTATACATATGACATTTATCATCCTAAAGATGTCATTTTTTATAACATGTGGGGCAGTATTGCTTTATCCCAAATATGTCATTTCTTCAATTTCGGAATAAAGAGCTTTTTTCAAAGCAATTTCGCAAAATTTAACCATGTATCCAATTATTACATGTAAATAGAAATAAATTATATTACTAATGGAGGGGGCATAATTTAATTGTAGGAAAAAATTTCTTATATAATCTAGAGCAATAAAATTATCTACAAAAATATCCCCTAAATTTCATTTGCATAATAGGCTTAGGTAAGAGGTCCATTTACAGGACTGCTGGCAATAAAAGGGAGGTTTAATTATTTGCAAGTCAAATGTTCGCGTTTATAAGTTATATTGTTTACAAATTAAATTTAACGATGTATAACTTTTAAGTGTACATTTTAAATCTCATAAACTGGGCTGGACCATTTAAAATTCAAAATTATAGAAATTAAATCTCTCAGGATCTATCAGTATAAACAATCTGAGAAAAAAACATAAGAATTAATCTCCGAAAATCTTACGTGGGAACTAACAATTTTTTCCTCAATTTCAATTTATAATTTGTGTACTAATTTCTCATTACTGTTTCTTTGAATATAGTATTTTAGAAAATCAATTTCATACCTTATAAAATAAAATCGCTCACATTATTCTCATAAGATATAAAAAAATCAAGGGGTAATTAATTAGAGGTCCCCCACAAGGGAGTTAATACTGGAAAAGTCCCAAAAGTTGAAAATATTAATGTAGGGTCCCAAGGGACCTCACATTAATATATTTGAAAAGTGAAAAGACAGTTTTGCCCCTAGCTTTAATAAAAAATTACCCCCCACCCCACCCTCCTCCCCCACCCACCCCCCTCCCCCCGCCCCCCACCCTCCAGCCGCCCCCACCCTCCCCCCCTCCCCCTCCAACCGCCCCTCCCCCTCCTCCTCCCCTCCAGCCGCCCCCCACCCTCCAGCCGCCCCCCACCCTCCCCCCTCTGGGGTGGGGGTGGGGAGGGAGGAGGTTAGGGGTGGGGGGGCGGGCTCGAGGGGGGAGGTTGGGGGTGGGGGGGGCGGGCTCGATGGGGGAGGGGGGGGTGGGGGGGCGGGCTCGAGGGGGGGCGGGCTTGAGGGGGAGGGGGGAGGTTGGGGGTGGGGGGCGGGCTCGATGGGGGAGGGGGGTGGGGGGGCGGGCTCAAGGGGGGGGCGGGCTTGAGGGGGAGGGGGGAGGGTGGGGGGCTGGCTGGAGGGGAGGGGGAGGGTGGGGGGGCGGCTGGAGGGGAGGGGGGAGGGTGGGGGGGTGGCGGTTGGAGGGGAGGGGGGAGGGTGGGGGGGGCGGCTGGAGGGGAGGGGGGAGGGTGGGGGGCGGCTGGAGGGGGAGGGGGGTGGGTGAGGGAGGAGGAGGGGGGAGGGGGTGGGTGGGGGAGGAGGTAAATTTTTTTTAAGGTTAGGGGCAAAATTGTCTTTTCACTTTTCAAATATATTAATGTGAGGTCCCTTGGGACCCCTACATTAATATTTTCAACTTTTGGGATTTTTCCAGTATTAACTCCCTTGTGAGAGACCTCTAATTAAATTTCCCTAAAATCAATAATAGTATTGTGTGTGTGTGTGCATGTGAGAGTCAGAATATCATTTTTAATCTCTCAGTCCTCAGTCTTGGCTAGTCAGAGTATGATATATATACTACAAAGATTAACCTTATTTAAGGTAAAAAAAAAGAAGCGAGATGACTCCATATAAGACTTCATCAATGAACTTAAAAGTTAAAACTCACATAATAAGGGCATTTTTATCACTAAAATTTGAAATTATATAAATTAAACCTTCTATGCTAACCATTTAAAATATTTTATTTTAAATTAATACTCTTGCAAGATCTTTCGAAATGGGTTTGGCTCTGAAGAAGGCACAGTAAAATAAAAGTTGTCGGTAAGACCATTGACTGTCCTGACAAAATCACGTTATCTATTATTTTAATTAACTGATAATTAATAATTTAATATACAAAGTATCATAAAATATTTATTTGCTGGTTTTTGTGCCCTTCAGGGACTTACGAGTTACGACTGTGTAGTTTTAATTATTCCTTCGGCCACAAATATTTTTCTCCAATCGTAATCATGGGCTAAATTAGTCAAAAAGTAAATCAGATTCGTTTTAATTCGGTATTGCGTTTTGGACTTGAGAACCGTATTTAATTTTAAAAATCATTAGTCGGTTCACTTAGTTAATGACTTTCATCTATATGTCATGTGTCTATTCAACGAAACATGATAAGATTATTGCTTACAATTTCGGGGAAATAAACATCATACTATAAAATCTTATACTTCCGCCGGTCTTAAATATAAGACCTAATTGACTTTTTTTGGAGATATTAATTTTACAAAATATGTTATTAAATTATGACATATTTGATATATTTTAAGATTAGTCATTAGTTTATAGGTTAAATAAACTAGTTTAAGGGAAAAATTAGGTAAATTAATTTATAATTGACTTATATTTTGCTTTTTTAGGATTTTTTAAAAAAGTAAACTAGGTCTTATATTTAAAACCGGAGGGAGTATTTTACAACAAAGACTAATGATATTCCTTTTCCATTTTTTCAGATTACAAAGAATCACGTGATTTGAACGTTAACAAATTTCAGTTAAAAAAACGTTAACGAATAAACTGCTATTTTTTATAACATCAGTTCAGTCATGTGAAACAATTCATATTTTATTTTGTTTCAAGGGTAATAATTTACATTTCATTGTTATTGTAAGTGGTATGATATCAACTAATTTTTTTATCGACTAATTTTTAAGTAAACGTAATTTAGTAACAGTAATATGTTAGCATTTATTCAACCATTTAAACACAAACTGTTCGGTACAAAGCTTTACAATGGTGCAAAAAAAAAAAAAGCATGAAATCGAGCTCGACAATATTCATGCCTAACCTGATTCTATAATCATGCAAAAAAAAACTTGTTATTTGTGGGAAACTTTAAAAAAGGGTATTATTCTTATAAAATAGAGAAGGGAATGCCCCTCATCAGCACCTAACCCGCATCAGCTGGGTTCTCTTTTGATAACTAGCTATCTCTTGCTGTATGTTCTTTTTTAATTTATAAGCTTTGCTTGTTTACTCCATAAAAAAGTGAATGGACCATTGAGAAAAAAAAAGCAAAACAAAATAGCATTTACTCTATATGGTTGGCAAAAAAAAAATCATCTATATATATGGTAAAGTGGAGACTGAAAAGTGATTTATTAAGTTGCATAAAAGGAAGGGCTTTATTTAGCAATGTTTCATCATGCACCTCGGGCTCAGAGTAGGCTGCATACTCTAACTCCATTTGCCCAAACTCTATATCTATATTCCTATACTTAAGTCAGAACTTAAAGGCTACTCAAATAATTGTGCGGTGGCACTATTTGCTATAATTTTGTAGTTCATTTGATAGGACTAAATTCTAATGAAAATAAAAGACGGGACTATTGAAATATATCATGAGCTAAGTTGAATTGAATCTTGAGTGAAAGTGTAATCAACACCCTCAAACTGTCTATTGAATATAATATCAGCACCTCTAAAATATTTTAAAGTGTAATTAGTAAATTATATGATATTACATTCTCTACTAAAGAGTTATGGATCCGTTTTTAAAAATAAGGTTATGGATTCAATTCTCGTTGCAACCTCATGCTAATAAATACGTTGAACTATTTTTTTGAGTATAGCTACCACTCTAAAATATTGTTAGGTGCAAACAAACTAAATTTGTCTCTCATCACTTTTTTACATGGTAAAAGAAGAATACTACAAATGTTTATAATGTTAGCAACTGGACTTCTGTGATGATCTTAATACCATTAAAATTGCCTTATTTTGATGTTTTAAGGTATGATGATTGTAATAAAAAGTACTTCAAGGTACTAATTGTAATTGATGAACTCTGAAAAAAAAGTTTGTTAGTAGCCATCTAAAATAAGTTGGAATGATGATTGTTCGCAAAGTTGATTGCATGTTAATACTCAAATTTTCATAAATATTTTATTCCTTTAGAAACTATCACCTAAATATATTTTTGAAATACACGTTTAACGCCAGTTAATATTCGCGGAACTCAAAATAGTTATAGTTAACAACTATAACTATTAACTATTTTATTGAGTTAATTGCTTTTTCCTAACATAGTCAGATTTCAAGTTGTTTTGGAATTGGTTAACAGTGATTAAATATGCACTTAAAAATATAATAACTAGGACATCGTTTATTATTTTATTTATTGAAAAATCAGTAAAATAATGGATAAAATTAACATCAATTAACTTAATTGCGTGACTTTGAAATATGTAAAGAGATCTGTTGTCAGATTTAAAACCCGTTATGACAAAGGTCCGTGCGTTTGATCATTCACAAGGGTTAGAGATCGAACTTTCAACCACTTGTTTAATGAATGAGAATACTTACCACTACACTACACTAAAAAGTCATTTTCACACAGAATGAGGTCAGGATTTCTTGTATTAATAAAAATGGTGATAATTATTTTTCTTATAAAAATAATACCACAAATAAGTATATTAAATAATAGGCGCAATTTAAGTTGGGTTCATCTCTCTCGACTCCCTTCGAACAAGATATCAGTATGGAATATTGATAAAACAACGGCTCAACTTTTCTGACCAGTTCTAATTAATGCGAAATATTATTGCAGAGGACGTTGCCCACCTTTGGAAGTCTTTTTCACTAATTGCTATATTATGCAAATTTGCAGCAGTCAATATAATAATGTAGTGTTTAATTTTATGTTATGGGCATAGTCAAATCTATGTAACTTTTCTTTTATTATTAAAATCATTTTCCTTTTCTAAAAAAATAATAGGCACAATTTTAAGAGCATCAAATATCAGAGACAAGGAAAAAAGTAGATAACTCAAATAAAAGCAATAGGTGACAGCGACAGAAATAAACAAGGATGTCATTGCATTTGAATAAGTTATTGCTTCGAGATTAATAAATAGTAAATGCAATTAATCGATCTCATGTAGTAACTTGTAGTAGTAATTTTAAAAGTTTGAAAATGCGGGGCGAAGTCGAATTGCGCAATCAAGTACAGTTGTAAAAATAGGTTCCTTTCCTAAGGCAACATATTTCTCTTTTGCTTTACCAAGCACGCGTCTGGAAAATCATAATCTTTTGGATTTGGTTTACCAATAAATAAACTTATTTTATTGTGTCTTTAAATCCGGAAAACCCCAAAAAAGTATTCCATGAAAGAGAGATTCTCAAGCCTTCATCATGTGGGGGCCTATCCAATATTCATCTATTTCTTCCTCACTAATTCCAAGCTTCAAACTTCAAATATTCTTTGGCCAAAAAAAAAACTTCAAATATTCTACCATTGTGTATTATGAGATTCAAATATACCCTCACTCTCCCTAAAACATTACAAAGTAGAGTGATAGTATTCCATTTTCCCTCCTCCATGAAAATCTAATTAAACAAAGTTTTCTTTCCCATTGGTCCTTTTAAGTTGAGATTTAATCACAACTCCAATCTTTTTCAAGTTTCAAGTTTCAAAATGCACATTTATGCAAAGAATGGAAAAGAAATTCCAACCTTGTCGTGACCTAATATGGAGATGTGTGTGGTGAGGATATATAGAAAACCATAGCTTGGCTTGTAATCAAGAAATTAATTTAAAAAATCTGCTCAAAAGTTATAACTCCATGTGGCTTCATCTTCATGCCCTAACCTAACACCACAATAAATATCTTTGGAATTGTTCCCACCCACAGCTCTTAATTCAACAATCTAGAAAAATTAAAAAGCCTTGCAGCTTTTTTCCATTAAAATAGCGCTCATTTAATTAATTTTGTACTACCAACTTGTCTATCACCATTTAACGAGGGAGTTTCCACCTGGCATTTTGGGTGCATTCATTGCTTAACTAGTTCTAGCCCCTGCAATGGTTTAGACTTTGGAATTAGTATAGGTTATGTTCCTTTTTGTACTAAATATAGGTTATACTCTTAGTAGCTCATGAATATTGCAATTCTGTATATAATATGTATAAATAAATAATTTGCATTGCATGGTAAAATATTGATTGATCAATACTATCTACTATATAGTCTTCATGGACCTCTTTATAACAATATAAAATTAGAAATGTATCGAATTTAACTGTATTCACTAGGTTGCCTGAGATTATTATTTGTTCCTTATAACAACTAATAGTATATTGTATCACTCTAATGAGTATCATTTACCTCTTTTGATCTATTTAGAACTTAGAAGATAGTAGCTTGCTAACACACTATTGAATTTAGTTGAAGTTTATCATTTTTTATTATTTGGTATATACGGATGGAAAATTTTTCAAAAATCTTTCGTTTAATTATTTTAAACTGAAAATATTTCGTTTGATTGAAAGGGAGGGTACAAATTAAATTATTTCCAATTAGTTGTGGGATGTTTTTTTAAGGACTAAATTAAACATGCGTATCTTTCTAATGGAAAATGTTGAAACCCAAGCTTAAGCGTGGGAAAATATTAACTGTTTATATTCATAAAGCTGGCGGGGCATTGTAAATTTGTAATTGGCGTAAAATTTCCACCTTGGGTGTGACATTTAAGGCCTCGTAGGCCCAACAAGTCTGTTCACCTTACAAATGGGCTTGCCCCTAAAACAGCTCTGTCCTCATTTTCATTTCCTGGCTTTACAGGCTCACCAAGTCTGATGCTGGCTGCTCTATCCTAAACACCTCAGTTTCAGTACTCTGCAATATAAATGGATATAAAAAGAAAAAAAAAATTGAAAAATGTAATTAGGCAGTCACTTTACAAGATTTTCGAGGCCCATTCAATTTTTTTCCCCACGATGACGAAGGGAGTTTGACTATGTGATGAGGATTTTTACGTCACATGACTTGCAAGTTGTTGCCAGTAAATAAATAAATAAAGACTGAAAAGAGACGTGCAACTTGCAAGTCGCAGAAAATTGAACGTAGTCTAATTTATGTCACTAACATTTAAAAGCCAATGCCATGGATTGAACATTTTGGCCGCAATCAACAAGGCAGTGAGTAGTTATGTGACACGGCTTAGACATGCTCCTCCAAATTCCCCATATATTCGCCCTCAAACCAAACATAAAGATCACATGCAAGTGTCTGATTCGATAGCCTTTAAAATTGATTTTGAGGACGGCGATCCCATAAAAAAAATTGTCAAAATATTCATGTTAAATATTTTAATCAAGTGAATTATATGTTCTACAGCTAAATATACACATTTTGATAAAAAATAATTATTAAACTATCATGTAATGTAATGTAGGAGTATATCCATTAGTGTTGGCTAAAATACAATTTACGAGCTAGTGTGGTTTTCAACTTATATTTGATTATACCCCCTTATACTCCATAATATAACAGTATAAAATTTGAATAATTCTGTTTCAAAATATAAGAGTTCGCCTTACATTATCTTAACATTTGATGTGTTTTTTGTCTACTTCGCCTCTAATTCTCTTTAATATTTATTCATACTTACAAAATTTTCTTTTTCAATAGTATCACAACAAATAGGGGAGAAATTCGAAAAAAAAATTAGACACCAACTAACTTTTACATGTTTTATTAATAAGTGTGTTTTGACAAATGAGCTCTTTTATTATGGACTGGAGAGAGTTGTCTATATTTAATAAGTTGTGAGATACGAATTTAATAAAAAAAGTTGTGAGATACGAATATTTTTGGTTTTATAAACACTAAATAAGCCAACTTGAAATGCGATTAAAACAGAACTGAAATCTAATAAGATATACTCCCTCCGGTCCCTAATGTAAGAGCCCAAAATTTGAATGGTCTTGGTCCCTAATATAAGAGCTCACCCCATATTCTCTCCTCATTTAATGCATTTTTTCCTACTTTACCCCTAACTCTCTTTCATATTTATTAATGCTTATGTATTTCTCTCTCTTAAAAGTGTCATAATAAATATGGGCAATTTTGGAAAAGAAGCATTAACTCCAGACACCCAACTAATATTCACATGTTTTATTAAGAAGCGTTTTTTTGACGGCTAGCTCTTACATTAGGGACCGGAGGGAGTATAAAAAAGGCACTGAAATCCGGAGAGGTTGAAGCCTGAAACGCAGAGCAAATTTGAGTGAGAAATAAGAAGAGGGTCCCACCAAAGTGGCATCTTAGGTCTAAGCTTCGAACTTGTTGCAATTATTATTATCTCAAACCACTAACTACTAAACTGTTCCCGAGATATCTTCCATATTGATATTCCCATAAAAGCGCAAAACCCAAATCCAAAATCCAAACTCTAACATTCCCATTTTCTCACCTCCTCTATTTGGTCGACCCCTTTTATTTATTTTTACTCTCTCCTCTCCCTTCCTTATCTTCTTTCCCTTTCACTAACCACTTCCGTTGAACATGTTGTACTCTTCTTTTTCTTTATTGGACTCTTTTTCTTCTTCTTCAGCTCAATGTCGCTTCAGATTCTGATGCCTCCTGATTTTCTCCATGTCAAGGTTACGTTTATGCTCTCCTCATAAGTTTATCTCTATATTGTCTCTGATGGGCTTGAATCTTTTGGTGTTTCCTTTAATTTTAGGAGCTACCATGCATTTTTGGCCTCACTGACCCTTAAAGTAGTGAAAATTTTTAATTTTGATAAATGGGTTGGGGCCCTTTTGAAGGTTCTTAAGTTACTGAGTGTAGATCAATGATTTGTGAACTTATCTTGCTGCTAAAATTTAAAAATTGCAATGCTTCTGTTATTTCATATTTCACAATCATAGTCCATATGTACTGAATTCTAGTGATGTATGTAGCTTTCTGTGGAATTGTTTAATGGATGTGTTTTTTTAATCTTGTTATTTGTGTGTATGTGTTGTGTTACATTCAGGTAAATAAGTTTGTCTTATTAGTTGCATTGGATTGGACATTTTGATGGGGGGTGAAACGGCAAATGGGTCATGGTTCAGTGTATTTTGGCCTGTTTCTCGCAAGGCTGCAGTTGACAACAAGGCGTCAATTGGAATTTTGGCATCAGAAGTTGCCACCTTGATGCTGAAAGTGGTCAATTTATGGCGTTCTTTAGGTGATATGGAGGTGATGAGTCTGAAAGAAGAGATTATAAACTCAGTTGGGCTTAAGATTTTGGTATCTGATAACGATGATTTCTTGATGGAACTTGCATTGAATGAGATACTTGATAATTTTGAATATCTCGCGAGGTCTGTGGCCAGGTTGGGTAAAAGGTGTACTGATCCTGTGTTCCATCGGTTTGAACTTTTTGTTGATAACCCAGGCCAGTACAGTTTTCAATGGTCTGGATGGGAATATAAGTATAAAAAGATGGAAAAGAAGGTGAAAAAAATGGACAGATTTGCTGGTGCTATGACACAGTTGTCCCAAGAGCTTGAGATACTCGCTGAACTTGAACAAACATTCAGGAGAATGCAGGCAAATCCCGAGCAGAGCCGAGTGAAATTGCTTGAGTTCCAGAAGAAGGTCGCTTGGCAGCGCCAAGAAGTGAAAAATCTCAGACACATGTCTCCTTGGAATAGAAGTTATGATTACATTGTGCGGTTGCTGGCGAAATCACTCTTGACAATTCTTGAGAGGATCATGCATGTTTATGGAAATAGTCTTCTGTCAACTCAGCAACAGAATGACTGTCTCGATACGGATGCTAGCCATCTTCCACGTAGCCATTCCTTTTCTGTTCCAGCGCATTCTTCTTTTCACCCATCATATAATCAGTTTAATGTATTTCATTCAGAACCACTTGGGAGCAGGCCGGTGTCAAACTCAGACCCTGTAACCGACAAGAGCAAAAGAGCAACCACACTTCAACAAGCTCTTAATGCACCTGCTTTACGTGGAAAGCATCTTCGTTCTGCAAGCAAACAGTTAGCTCATATTGGTCCCTTCAAAGGATGCATGTGGGTTGGAAATGAATCTCCTGTTGTACAGAGCTGCATGCCAACGACTGGAGGTTCTATGAGGTTGAATGACTGCCATATGAAAAGCGTTGATAAAATGAACATTGTGGATAAATTATCTCTCTCTTGCAGGAATATAATATATTCGAAGTTATCCATCAAAGGTCGACTAAAGCCTGCTCCAATTACCCTTGGCGATTCTGCTTTGGCGCTTCATTATGCAAATGTTATTATATTAATAGAGAGAATGGTATCATCACCTCACTTGGTTGACCTTGAAACTAGAGATGATCTGTATAATATGTTACCTGCAGCCGTGAGAAGTGCTCTCAGAGCTAAGCTTAAGTGGTGCACCAAAAGTAAGGATTCTTCTCTCTATGATGCTAATCTTGCAGAAGGATGGATTCAGGCACTCGCACACATACTAGAATGGTTGGCCCCACTAGCTCATAACATGATAAAATGGCATTCTGAGAGGAATTTTGAGAAAGAGTACACCACTTCAAAAGCAAATGTCTTGCTTGTTCAAACTCTTTACTTTGCAAACCAACCAAAGACTGAAGCTGCAATGCTAGAGCTTCTTGTCGGCCTGAATTATGTATGCAGGATCGATAAAGAAATTGGCCGGAGAGATGTGGCCGAGTTTGCTGGTGCTAGATCTTATAATGGTTTTTGTTTGGGAAAGAATGATATCTGTAATGAATATGCTTAGAGTTGGACAATGACATTGTATAGTACTTTCAGTGTTCCCACGTGTTGAAGCTCAGGTTAGGTTTTGTTGTATCATTTGAGATAGGATATGTACATGCAATCAGATGTCAACTTACATGATTCCAATTCCAAACGAAAGAGAGCTTCTTTAATATATCAGTCTAAAGCATTTGATCCCTTTTTTTGTTCTTTACTTCTGACAACTGTAAAGCAAACTATTAGACACAAACTTCTATATTTTATCAATCTCGTACTTTACCATTGTCTTTTTGCTCCCTTTTTGTTAGATGAACTGCTTCCCCACTCTGTTTATAAAAGTGTATAAATTAAAAAAATGCAGTTGTGGGATCAGACTTCGGATGCAACAATGTTTTTGGAGGTTTTGAACAATTTGAAACGAAAGCTATTATTTATAGTACACACAGAACTATGGACAGGAATGGCCGATTAGTTTTGTTTTATACAGCAACCATGATGTCCTTTGTAAGGAACTGGGATGACTCTGAGGGGAAGAGCCTTCCTTAATGTAATTCCCATTTTCTCAGTCATGTCCATATCCTGAGGCTTAGCCCCATCTGGTAGAACCCAATCAAAAGCATGCAAGACTGATCCCAGAGCCAAAGGAAGCACACGAGACGCAAGTGGCACAGCGGGGCACATCCTTCGACCCGACCCGAATGGTATGAACTCAAACTGGTGGCCCTTGTAATCCACCTTGTTTCCTTCCATGAACCTCTCTGGCCTGAACTTTAACGGGTCATCCCAAGAAGTCGGGTCCCGCCCGATCGCCCAAACATTGACAAGAACCTGAGTTTCTTTAGGGATGCAATAACCTCCCATCTTGCATGAATCCATGGCCATGTGAGGCACCAAGAAAGGTAGAGGTGGGTGAAGTCTCAGTGTCTCCTTGATCACTGCTTTTAAATAAGGAAGTTCTTCTATATCCTTCTCTTCCAGCTTCTTGCCTGGCTCTATCTTGCTCCTCAGTTCAGCTTGCACTTTCTGAAGCGTTCTTGGATTGTGTAACAACTCTGCCATCGCCCATTCCAGTGTGCTCGTTGTCGTGTCTGTTCCTGCAGTAAACATTTCCTATACAAACCACATGTCCACAATCTGTTACATATAGACATATAGTGTCATGAATTGATAATACTTACAGTAATAGTAAAGAACTTACAAAGACAACCACATTAATAGTCCTAGGAGAAAAACTATAAGTGCCACTGTCTCCTTCATGAAACTCAAGCAAAACATCCAAGAAGTCTTTTCTCTTGTCATGATCTGCAGACTGGCCGTTTTCTTTACTAGTCTCCTTCATCCTATCATTGATGAAGCAGCCTGCAATCTCAAAGGCTCTCTTTATGTGAGATTGGGACTTCCTCTTTATTCCCTGAGGATCAAGCCACCTCAAAAATGGTAAAAAATCTGCAGCATTTGGCTTTCCAGCCAACTCCATCACCTTCCCAGCATGATAAAAGAATTTCTGTCCTCTCTCTGAATCTGGATCAAGCAAGTCTTTTGAGAATATAAGGTTCCCAATGAGATTAAAAGCCATTAAGAAAAAGAACCTCCCAATATCAATAGAGGCAACACCATTACCACCAGCTTCTTCAATGAAGTAAACCATGCGGTCTATACACTTCCGTCGAACCCCTTGCATGGCGTCTAACCGGCTTGTCACGAAGAACTCGGTGGTGCTCAGCCGTCTCAGCATCTTCCAGTGAGTTCCATATTGAGAAGTTATGAGAGAACCCTCATGGCCATAATCATCTCTCATGGCCTCATATATCTTCCTGCCAGCCAAAACCACATCATGGTTTTTAAACATGTCACGAGCTACTTCACTAGAGGATATGACCACGGTGCACATTGACCCTAACCAAAGGGTCATGATGGGACCATGCTTACGAGCCAGTTTGGCAAATGACTCATGTGGTGACCAACCCAATTGGAAAATGTTGCCAACCACAGGCCAACTAGTTGGTCCAGGTGGAAGCTGAAGCTTTAATTCCACACTAGATTTCACTTCCTTATATTGCTTATTTCGTTCTAAAACCCACGTGGCCACCCAAACCAACATAGCTAGGATCAGGCTCATCACCATTATGTACTCCATTTTGATGCTATAGAGATTTTAGGCGTAAATTGTTAAGATGAAGGTGCTTCTTATATAGCTACTTTAATTTTGGCCCTGTGAAAACAAACAAAATTGATATGTGCTTTGATGGTAACGTACAAGCTGATTAATTCTAGAGAACAAAATAATGCAAGCTTTGTTCCACTTATGCATTGTCACTTTGTTTGTTGGGGATCTCTCTTTCTTTATATATAGCGTGAACTACGTGATGCCATTTTCGTTGGGAAGCAGTTTGGGTTAAATGATAGTATATGATGGTACGGGCCGGTCTTTGAGTTATGTGTCCGGCAAAATTTCAAACTAAAGCCTTTTTCATTGGCTCAATTTTTTGTCTTGCTTGATTTGCTTCTTAAAAAAAATGTCGATATTATTAAATGCATGTTTAAACTAACTCGCATAGAATTTGATTAGATCGATATTATTAAAATATTAGAAGGGGCATTGCTTTCGGGTACACGAAATAATATTTTCATGCACTCCTATCATCATATGTGTGCATCATATGTTATCACCTGTTCTTAATATAAGATGTTGATGAGGGTTAATTTGAGGAGATTCATAAATTGAAGAAGTTAAATAAGTCACTTGATCATAACTTATTCTGTGTATTATTAATTTATTATTATATTATATGTTACCTTGTCAATAAAACAAATTAGTTCAGATAAAAAATTGACATATCAATTTATAAGTAACTTATTTCTTTAAATTCTTTTTCATTTTTCAAGAAAAAAGTCAATAGGATCCTTATAAAGGAACGAAGAGGGTAATGCATATAGTATATCTAAAAAACTTACATGCATTATTAAGTTATATATAAATTTATAATCGATACAAGTACAAGTGTATATGAAAAAATATAAATAAATGGAATAAAAAGTAAAAACTGTCTTCTTATAAAGATAAAAAGTCGTAACCAACAAAAAAAAGAGAGATAAAAGTCAGCAACAATCAGCTCTTGTGTTTATAATATGTAATATAGTACAGTTTTCCTGTGGGAGAGGCAATAGTCAGTAACACTTATATTTGGACACCGCGATATACGAGAGTAAAATGATTTGTTATTTCATCCTCAACATCTACAATATTCTCCGATCCTAAATATAAGACCTAATTGACTTTTTTGAAAAATCATAAAAAAAAAACAAAACAAGTCCATTATAAATTGAGTTATTTAATTTTTTTCACTTAAACTAGTTTATTTTACTTATGAACTAATGGATAATCTAAAAATATATTAAATATGTCATGATTTAATAGACTATTTTTGCAACCTTAACCTCTCAAAAAAAAAAGTTATCTAGGTCCTATATTTAAGACCGGAGGTAGTATCTTGATCAAATTTATAACACGCGTGTGATTTCAATTTAGGTTTAGGTTCACCGTATTAGGGATGAGCTGTTAATATGCAACTTCAAAATATTTTATTAAATGCGCAGTACTATATTACTGGGAGTCTGGGACCATGGTCTGATTTTATGACGGGACCATATGTTTCACAAATACTTATTGGGGACCATTTTAAAGTTTAATTATGATCAATGAAAATATGAATTACGGACCGCGTGTCATTTAAAAATTCTCCGAGATTCTAAACTTTCCCCACATACCATATAAAATGATCATAAAGCGTATTATCTTGAAAAAGATATAGCAGAGTTTTGGTAATTTATCGAAGAAAACATTCTTTATCAAGGACGATTATAACTCAGTGATGATATGATAACGTTTTTAAATTCTACATTACTGAATCTCAACTCTTCTGTCGAATTATTCGGATTAGCTCTGATGTGGTTGTTGATGATATGATACGAATTGATTTTTGTCACTGCCTAGCAATCAAACCACGAAAAAAGATTGAGTTCGACGATAAAGATATAACCATGATAGTCATATCCATAGGCGAGGGTATTAAAGTTATTTAGCACATCTAAGTTAAATTGAACCATATTCTTCTTTGCATTTTTTATGCAGGACGACTAATGGTCAATGAATAGTACACAGTTCTATAAATATTGCTACTACACACGAACACGCTCACAAGTCACAAAATACTTGAACAAGCTCGAACCTACCACGCACCATGCGTGCCATGCGGTCCAAGAAACGTATTATGGACTTTTTGAAAATGTCCATGCATCCATTACCATTTTACCATTTTCGCAAAGTTAATTACTTGAGTTGTGCTATCTCCTCTCATTATTATCTTAGAAGCATGGGATATACTTGAGAAATTTCTTTGATAAGATTAATCACTAGAAGCATCTCATCAATGTGTAATTCATATTTTTCATTTTTTTTTTGTGTGCAAGAGCGTGTGCAGCGGAAGAGGAAGTACATGAGAGTGAAGTAATACTTTAGAACAGATCATTCCAATAAATCAATTTTAAAACATGAGCAGATCAAAGTGCCTGATCATCTAGAACCATGTTGTCCTATGGATGTAGCTTTTGGTCCTATGGATGTAGCTTCTTTATTGTTCTACCGATGTGCACTTTATGTGGGAAGAGATGTTCTATGGATGTAGCTTTTGTGCACATGGATGTTGTTGCTCTATGGATGTAGTTTTTGTGCACATGGATGTTGTTGCTCTATGGATGTAGCTTTTGTCACATGGATGTGACAAAGACTTTTTTTTATGCTTTTGTTCCTTTTCTTTCTCAATCAATATCCACACTTGTACTACACAAGATAAAATAATAAATATACATACACACTTAGAGAAAAATTGTTCACACTACACAAAGAAACAATAACTATGATAATGATCTGAGTCGCTTCCGAACTCTGTCCTTTAGAGGTATTCCGCGACCACCGGCAAAGTTAGGACGCGGCTCTCCCCAGGATTAAACAGACCTCCTGCGCTTCTCCCCACAAATTATTAGGTGCAGCAGAGCTCACAAGCATAGCATTCATCATTTCTTTTAAAGTTCTATTTTTCCTTTCTGCAACACCATTTGATTCAGGTGAATAAGGAGGTGTTACTTCATGAATTATTCCCTCTTTTTCACAAAATTTATTTAATAATAAATATTCTCCTCCTCTATCCGACCTAACTCTTTTGATTTTTCTACCAAGTTGGTTTTCTACTTCTGCCTTGTACAAAACAAACTTATCTAAGGCTTCATCCTTATTTCTCAACAAATATACTTTAGTATATCTTGAAAAATCATCTATGAAAGTTATGTAGTATTTTTTACCACCTCTAGTTTCTGTTTGTTTAAGGTCACCTAAGTCAGTGTGAACTAACGACAACAAATCAGTTTCTCTTTGTGTAGAAAAATGTGGCCTTTTTGTTAACTTAGTTTCTACACAAATTTCACATTTATTTTCCATATTATTTTTAATTTTAGATATAATTCCTAGATTTTGCAATCTAATCACATATGACTCATGCACATTCCTTATTTGCATAGGTCCAAGCAGCAATCTTGGCTTGGTCAGCATCTGGAAGGAAGGGGAGCAGACTCAGTAAGTGCATCGACCACACCGTGCAGGTCCAGAACAGTATAGACACGTTCTTGCCAGCGCCGGAAATTCTTCCCGTCAAATTGCTCAATTCTGGTTATGTCTGGAAACGATCTGGGCATAGGAATTGCTCCTGGTACAACAACAGTAATGGGGGTTTGTCCAGAATTTGCATCGCCAGTATTTTGTTCCATGATGGTATTACCTCTAAAGATTGTTGTCCTATGGATGTAGCTTTTGGTCCTATGGATGTAGCTTCTTTATTGTTCTACCGATGTGCACTTTATGTGGGAAGAGATGTTCTATGGATGTAGCTTTTGTGCACATGGATGTTGTTGCTCTATGGATGTAGTTTTTGTGCACATGGATGTTGTTGCTCTATGGATGTAGCTTTTGTCACATGGATGTGACAAAAACTCTTTTTTATGCTTTTGTTCCTTTTCTTTCTCAATCAATATCCACACTTGTACTACACAAGATAAAATAATAAATATACATACACACTTAGAGAAAAATTGTTCACACCACACAAAGAAACAATAACTATCATAATGATCTGAGTCGCTTCCCTTGTGGGACTCTGTCCTTTAGAGGTATTTCGCGACCACCGGCAAAGTTAGGACGTGGCTCTCCCAGGATTAAACAGACCCTTCCTGCGCTTCGCAAGGCAACAAAACAGCAGAAGAAAAATTGTAACAAGCAGAGAATATATCAAGAGGAGGAAGGAGTTGATCGTAGATGATCGTAGATGATTCACCTGGACTGTCCAGACTCTGCCTTTTATAGGCGGTGAGCACAGGTGAACGTTAGGCAGAATGATGGCACATTATTTTGAGGTTACAAAAATAATTACAATTAAAATAACGGTTTTGAACGTTGAATAATTATTTTGACATTAAACAAAATAATTATTCACATAACTGCCCACAACTTTGAAATACAATAATCAAAAACAGATAAATAAAAAATGTGTCAACTCCTCATTTACTGCGCGCGCAGGGGGCGGGAGAATCGCCGGATTTGCACGGTGGCCCAACTTGTGCGCGCGAACTCACTCCTCCTTTTGGCCCTTTAACTTGAGTTATAACACAAGTGAATTAGTTCTTACTCCCAGGACTTCTCTTTTTGACACACCCACATGAAATGTTGATAACTCCAACAAACCAAACTGTAATATTCAAGATTCATCATGCCTACATGATCTGATCCAAAACACAGGTAAACTTAACTGCTGCATTCTTTATTTCACACTTGCTTTTTTTGAACTGTCTTTGGCTTGAGCTTTTCCTTTTCCCAGAGACCTCAAGCTCTGGCATTGGACAGATATAGTGGCAGTACTGCCTGTGACACGTGGTAAATGCGTTATCCTGATACACAATTTGGAAATTGGAAACTAAAAATAGAGCTTTGGCTTTTTCTTAAGCAAAAAGTCTAACTAAACTAAAACCTCTATTGTTTGCCCCATTTTCCAGTGATAAAAGAAAATGTTTAAAAATTACTATAAGCAGGATATAAAATGAGGACGAAAGAACGTTAGAAATTTGGTACGCCAATCTCGGCGCTTCTTCGTTCTGCTTTTTCCCAATCAATAAAGTAAGTGGTGCCACTGTAATGGAACGCCCAAAGGGAAGAAAATAAAGCTGAAACATTTCCCTCACTTTTTGCAACATGATGCCCAACACATAACCACACCGATGAATACCAGAAATGCCCCACGCATAATTCATATGATAGCTTGGGGGTCCATCAATTTTTAACCCCCACCATAAGACAAACAAGGGTATTTATTATCAGTACATCCTTTAATTTAAACAGGTACTAAGTCAGCGGTGTCTCTCAAATGTATCCTCCTCTCAAGTTTAGTCTCTTAATTTCAATCACGACTGTTTAAACATTTTGATAATAGATGATCAGTTTGTATTAAATTAATGAAAAACACTTTTTGAAACTTGAAGTACCAAAACAAAAATATAAGGATAAGCTTAAAACAGCAAAGTTGCAGTATTGATCAAACAAACTATATATATATATATATATATATATATATATATATATATATATGGAGTACTAACATTATTTATTAGTTTAGCGGTGGACTTGAAATGTGGGTGTAAGCCATGTCCCTTGTATTGATTAATGAACTGGGTCACTTTATGGGCTGGAGGTGCAAATTGCAAAAAAGCTTTTGCTTCCTCATGACTTAAAGTAGGCTCCTCTTTTTTCACTACGGAGGAAAAAGAGAAAGAAGAGGAGGCACAACTCAAATGATGACTTGCTCTTTATTGGTGAAAGCCTCAAGGATTTGTCGACAACAAAACAATGCATGTTCATTCACCGTAGTGAAACATCAAACATTCATGGATTAAGCTCATTGCACATTTATAGCCACTGCCTTCGAATTAAATTCAAAAGACAGGGGGGTAATATATAACAAAAGAGTCTTGATAATATGATCCTATATAAAGCGTGGACAAAGAAAGAAAAGCACAAAGCAACCAAGAAATCACCTAAACTAAAGTTGGTCACCGTGAATTGTTCTAGATGGTTTCCTTTTCCTTTCTTTCAGCTCTTCATCATCTGATCCTGAGGGATATGCTCCTAGAGTTTACTTTCTGCTCATCATCGTCCAAATCTTATCAAATTCCGCATGTTATTAATAGCAAACGCATGCTAATTTTGTATTCATCGTTACAATTATGAACAGTGATTACTTCTTTGCTTCACGGCTGCTTTACAAATCTGTGTAATTTGTAAGAATAACTGATGTTACGGTAATAATCAGAAAGTTTCATAATTATCTAGGCTTAAACATTGCGCATGCTGTGGTCCAAAGTCAAAGAGAACTTTAGTTTGGTCTAATACCCCAAAATAAAGCCGGACAGTGAAGATACGTAAGATAACAGAGGAACAGTCTTCCTTTGTGGAAAATTTGTTTACCCCATTCTCATCTAGTCATCTCTATTATAGTCACCAGGTGATTAAACTATACTCCCTCCGGTCCCTAATGTAAGAGTTAGCCGCAAAAAAAACGCTTCTTAAGAAAACATGTGAATGTTAGTTGGATGTCTGGAGTTAATGCTTCTTTTCCAAAATTGCCCATAATAATTATGGTACTTTTTTTTTTGGCCAATATTATGGTACTTTTAAGAGAGAGAAATATATAAACATTAATAAATATGAAAGAGAGTTAGGGGTAAAGTAGGAAAAAATACATTAAATGAGGAGAGAATGTGGGGTGAGCTCTTACATTAGGGATCAAAACCATTCAAATTTTGGGCTCTTACATTAGGGACCGAAGAGAGTATTAAATAGATGGTAACATTGGATCGTACATGCGCACCTATTTCACTAAGGCGCATAGGATGATACGAGAGATTAATGCTGGAGTTATGGAACTCTAACATGGTACTAGTACTAAAAAGATTAAAGAGAAGTATGATCAACCAAAGTAACACATTTCTTTTTCCTGCTGTTTTTTTAAGAAGGCCAGGGCAAAAGAAAAAGATACTACTGTGACACTGACTTGACTTTTTTTTTCTCATGGCTGAATAACGGTAATCATGAGCACAAACATCCCTCTTTCCAAATCCCATTCCAGCTGCCACCCTTTAATCATATCACATTCCCCATGTCATTAATCACCACTCCATTGAATCATAAAAACCAATCCTCACACACACACACACACTCTTCAATCATACCCCTCCCTCCCCATTGAAAACTAAAATTCTTCAAATTTCTTCATCTCTCACTCTCCTCTCCTCTCTCTTTCAATCCTTAAACAACAATGCCATCACTTCCCCTTCCTTCCTGACTCAAAATTCAAAGACAACATCAAATTTAACATCTAGTCATAACATGAACAAGCCTCATGCATTGAACGTCTTCACTTTGGCCTTCCTTTGTTTCACAACATCTCTAACGTGTCTATCTCAGAATGACACACGAGTCCTCACTCTATTTCGTCTCCAAACCGACGCTCACGGCTACCTCCTCTCCAACTGGACCGGCAACAACGCCTGCTCCGCCACGTGGCGCGGCGTTAACTGCTCTAACGGCCACGTCATCTCCCTTTCTCTCCCCTCACTCAATCTCCGCGGACCCATTCACTCTCTCTCCTCACTCTCACATCTCCGCTTACTAGACCTCCACGATAACCGTTTAAACGGCACCGTTACATCTCTCTTTAACTGTACCCGCCTCAGACTACTCTACCTCTCTCACAACGACTTCTCCGGTGAGTTAACGCCGTCAATATCTTCTCTCAAATATCTCCTAAGACTTGACCTTTCTGACAACAACATCAAGGGCACCATCCCAAATGAAATATCTTCATTAACATACCTTCTCACTCTTCGTTTACAAAACAACGTGCTCTCTGGTCAAGTCCCAGATCTCTCTAGCTCACTTCTTAATCTCACAGAGCTTAACATCACTAACAATGAGCTGTACGGACGGTTACCAGAAGCAATGTTAAAAAAATATGGAGAGAAAACTTTCTCTGGTAATGAAGGCTTATGTGGATCAACCCCATTTCCTGTTTGTTCCTTTAAAGGAAAAAGTCCTCCTTTTTCTGCATCACCACCACCTCAGATAGTTCCTTCAAATCCAAGTTCATTGCCTGAATCACAAACAAGTGTGATTGTCACACCCAAAGGAAAAACTCACAAGGGGTTAAGTCCAGGAGTTATAGTAGCTATAGTGGTGGCAAATTGTGTTGCATTGTTGATTGTGACTTCTTTCATCATGGCACATTGTTGTGCAAGAGGAAAAGATGAGAGCTTGATGGTGGGGAGTGAAAATGGGAAGAGAAAAAGTGGAAGTAGTGGTTCTGGGAGTGACAAAAAAGGTTATGTTAATAATGGTATGGACAGTGATGGGACAAGTGGTACTGATAGAAGTAGGCTTGTGTTTTTTGATAGGAGGAATGAGTTTGAGCTTGAGGAATTGTTGAGGGCATCGGCTGAGATGCTTGGGAAAGGAAGCCTTGGAACGGTTTATAAGGCAGCGCTTGATGATGGTTCTTGTGTGGCGGTTAAGAGGCTTAAGGATGCTAATCCATGTGCAAGGAATGAGTTTGAGCAGTATATGGAAATCATTGGGAAGATTAAGCATCCTAATATTGTTAGATTCAGAGCTTATTACTACGCTAAAGAAGAAAAACTTCTCGTTTATGATTATCTCCCCAATGGATGCTTGCATTCTCTTCTTCATGGTTAGTTCGTTTGATCATAACAATATTATATCTCTCAATCTAATATTTTTGAATATTAAGCTGGCTAAATTACTCCTTTGATCATAACATATTTTTTTATTTTATGTTTATAAGTTAAATACAGAATATAAGAGAAAAAGTTCAGATAAATAAATTTATAAATAGCTAACTTTATTGATTTTTTCTAAAAAATCCACTTGGTCCTATGTTTAGAAATAGAGTATTTATTATCACTCTACTTTAATCAATTATCACATTTCAAGATTTTTTTTAATACTACCCTTGTTCAAAATTTATCTTTCTCTACATTTACATTTATAGATAATTCTCATATATTTCTTTATATCTTCCTACGAGAATCAATTAAGGCAAAAAATGGAAAAAAGTCGTTAATAACCTTTAACTTTTGGGTTTATATTTGGGAAAACAGATTGGTATTTAGTTATTTTGGACATGTATTGTTCCATCGTTTTCACTCGTTGATTTCCTATGGCAGGAAATCGAGGAACAGGAAGAATCCCACTAGATTGGACCACAAGAGTAAGTTTGATGTTAGGTGCAGCAAGAGGACTAGCACGTATCCATGCAGAGTACAATGCAGCCAAGATTCCTCACGGAAATATCAAATCTTCAAATGTACTTCTTGACAAGAACGGTGTTGCTTGCATCTCAGACTTTGGCTTGTCCCTATTACTGAATCCAGCTCACGCCATTGCAAGATTGGGAGGTTACAAAGCTCCAGAACAAGATCAAGTGAAGAGGCTATCTCAACATGCAGATGTATACAGTTTTGGAGTTTTACTACTTGAAGTTCTCACAGGGAGAGCTCCTTCGCAGCACCCTACGCCGGCTAGGCCTCGCACAGGCGAAGATGAACAAGATGTGGATCTTCCGAAATGGGTTCGATCTGTTGTGAAAGAAGAGTGGACAGCAGAAGTGTTTGATCAAGAACTGCTGCGTTATAAGAACATAGAGGAAGAGCTAGTTTCAATGCTGCATGTGGGGTTGGCTTGTGTGGCTTCTCAGCCAGAGAATAGGCCAACCATGGTTGAAGTAGCTAAGATGATTGAGGAGATAAGGGTGGAACAATCTCCCTTAGCAGAAGACTATGATGAATCGCGTAATTCACTTTCACCATCACTTGCCACCACTGAATGAAGATGGCCTTCAATTCCTCGATGATACTTTGATTTGGTGTATATCTTGCTACACTACTTACACTTACTTTGCCGTTGCATGATCTCGCTGCACATTAGTGATGGACTTCGCTGGCCCTTCCAAATGCGTTACTTTATGTGTTCTAATTTTTTAAAAAACTAATATTTGCAAACTGTGTAATTGAAGCGTTGTGTGTAGGAAAAATCTGATGATCTTGTGTTTCAGGGTAGAATAAGTATTTTATTCACTTGAATTGTATAATATATTATTGTATTTTATGTTCTGTCGTTCAAACGGCAACGGTGCATGTTAGATTCTCAGAAGTAGCTCACTATCATATTGAAGAATCAAATTCTATTCCTTATTGAAGTTTTATCCGTCCAACCCTTGACTGATATATTTGTATACTAAGCCAAATCGACTCTTCATTCTTAAACACATGCATTACAATGCGATTATCTTCAACTAAGATCAAAGGAAAAATGGGCTTAACTGAAATACAATAAACTCACTTGTAAATAGGTTGAACTCGAGGCAAATTCGTGATCGCATATTATAACAGAATAATTGCTACTATCATATCATACCACGAACCATCTAGCTCGACACAATAATGCACAAGTATTGATATTAAACAGAAGCACAACATATTGCACCTAGTCAACCATAATACATATATATAAGGGTTGACAAATTTTTTGGCTGCCTGCAACCCACTCTATACCCTACAGAACCTGTCCAATTGTGATAAAGGATGTTCCTATAATTGGGGCTCCTCACTGGCCCCATAAGCACTTCACTCAAGAGCCAACATTATTTGCACCAGTTTAGCTAGTAATCTATGTTAAATTATCATCTTATGGATCCAGTTTGGTCTATTAGTGTACCGACTTGTTCTCCACACAAAGCTTTTGATATGTTCCCAGGCTTCAGGATATTAAAAACCACAACTGTAAATGAAACCCAGTAAGTAGAGAAAGAGGCCACTGTCTTAATAAAAATGAGGTTTGGGTGCTTGAAAACTTCAATTTAGTTAATAGCTAAAATGTTAACCAGGAAATGCACTAACCAGGAAGAGCATTTTCTTCACAGAATGTTAGCGCCGTCATATCCATGGAGGTGGCACCTCTTGAAACCAGCTCCCTAAAGGATATGTGCTCAAACGTGAAATTGCCATCCCGGGAGTTGCAGTCATATACACCATCTACATTAGTACCCTTGAGAAGGGCCTCCGCATTAACTGCAAATTAGAAGGATATTATGCTAAAGCTAACCAAAACAGCATAGATGCACGTGCTGTACTTTGTAGAGGATAATGAAGGAGACATTATGCAGAAAAATAAAAAATGCACAAATTTAATGTGGCAATGGCAATACTCTCAGAAGCTCGAAGAGCAGCAGCTGCATCTGTTGAAAAGAGTGGATTTCCTGCGCCAAAGCCAATGCCAGCAAATATAACAACTCTGCCTTTCTCAATATGTCTAGTGGCCCGCTGCCTATTGTATGGTTCAGCAAATTCATGCATGGCAATTGTAGTTTGAATACGAGTCTGAACACCCATCTTCTCTAGAGTCGATTGGAGCAATATAGAATTCATCACAGTTGCAATCATGCTAGAAAATGCAAGTACCCATAAGATCAGATGACATTGATATTATAATGAAGAACAATTAAAAATGAATTATCTTATTAGACAATATCAGAACCACACACACACTTATATAAGGTCTTTCCATGGCAATATAACCATTGGACTCCGGGCCAAGAAGGAACTGATCTGTACATTGCTCTATTTACAGGGCAGAAAAATATGCTAGCATAAAACCAAATACAAGGTCTGTACACACCCAACTTGGTATGCAGTACATCTTTCTGAACCAGTAGCAGTTACCCATGAATCTCCACAGAAAATGTTACGACCTCCAACAACAATTGCCACCTGAGATATCAGAGTAAAGAACAATTGTCAGCTGAATGAAAAGGGTCAGCAGACATCCCAGATTTCAAAGGACAATCATGAGAATATAGTACCTCCACACCATTGCGAGAGGCTATGGCGACTTCTTCTGAAATTAACTGGGCCACCTGGCGACATGATTAATGCAGAAAAACATATAAAATTGTTTGTCATACCATCCAAGGAAAATATTTAGACTATATAATTACTTGCTAAGAGGTTATGATGCAGCTAATGATGTCAAGCTTGACAATTCCCATATGTGGATAGACAATTAGAATGACTATTTCTCATTTTTTGAGGATACACAGAAAAGCCAGAAACCTTTGGGTCAATATTGCAGGTAGCAGAAACAGTAAGAGCAGCTCCACTAATTTTGAAGATTACCCTTCGCCATCTAACGTTTGACAATGATTTTGACTTCAAGCTATTTAGCTGACCTCCACTGCTGGGCACTGTAACTCCATATCTAAAAATTGAGAGAGGACATAAGCAATATTCACAAGGATATAAAATCATAGTCAAAGAGAGATTTTAACAAAGAACATGTGATAAAAAAATAGTTGAATGATTCTCCCAGCATGACATGCTGCACTGCCAAGATCAATGTAGCACAAAAGATTTTCAACTTTCCCGTTCGAAGGCCCCACAGTAAATTAACAATTACAGTGACCATGTAGACTAAAAGATTCAATCATAACAGATTAGTTCACGTTCTCAAATCAGAAAATAAATACTATCATGAAGATAAATAACAGTAAAATACCGACAACAACAAAATCACTTATTTGCTTTTTTTTTTTGGTAAATTACCGCCCGGTTTAATCCGGACTCGAGGGGTAGGAGTGTTGCCCACATAGGCAAGGTTGTCCCCTCTCCTAATGAGAGCGCTTCCCGGGATTCGAACACGCGTTCTCCTCCTTACGGGGGTTGTAGCCCACTTACCAGCTCAACCAACTATTCATTGGTATCACTTATTTGCTATTGAATGCACAGTTGGCATTAACACAAAAAAAAAACTAGGAAACACCTTACAGATTTTGAGATCCTAATGAGCTCGATGTCATGAGAATAAACAGGGTGAGGATAAGCAACTTAATCAAGCGGAATATAACTAAGACTGAGAGAGGCAACTTTGATAATTACATCATCCAATTTTCTCCAATTCAAGGACTGGACCTCAGACCTAGAAAAAACCAGATCACACATCACCTTACTTCAGCAAAAAGTCCTAGACGTCCTACTACATATGCTAAACTATATGTCAACCCTACTACAAGTTACTCTGCTTGAACCCGAAAAAAGTGTTGCATTACCAAAAAGTGAGTAATGGAAGATGAAAAACGCAAAATAATAGGACCATTTTAATTGCCATCTAACACACTCGGCTGCATGGAAAATAGGATTCAGTAAAACAAAAGGAAAAGAACCAAATTTCCAGTTCACGCTATCCATCATCATCATTATCATCAAAGCCTTATCCCACTAAGTGGGGTCGGCTACATGGATCACACGGCGCCTAAATGCGTGTCTCCATGCTCAATAGATTCGACAAACTTTTATGTTGGCTGCCGAAGCCTAACACAACCCTAATCCTTTATCCAGGGTTGTGACCGGCTATAAATATAGGCGGATCCAGTTCACACTATCCAGCATTGCTAAATAAAATCTACCTGAGCCTCTTCACCCAAACACCTAAAAATCCAAACTTAAACATTTCAAGAGACTAAAATCCTCATAAATAACAAGGCATCATCATTCATCACAATGACTACATTATCACAAATAAATGAGACCTCTTTGGTTGTCTAGGGGAATTCCCAGCTGAAGCAATCCCTTTATCTTCATGTGCAACATACTTTGGAGAAAAAGAATTGCCAACAATATGTTCCATGTGCTTAAACCAAGGCCAATGACTAACACTAACATTAACAGAAACACCAGCAACATTACTCATCCTATGCCTCTCCAACTTATACCTCTTCTTCAAATTATCCACCTTATTCTTACACTGCTCCACACTCTTACTCTGATTCTCACATCTCTCACTCACAATCGCCGCCACCTCCTCCCAATCTCGCCCTCTTAAATTCCCTCTATTCAGCTCAGTGAACTTCTCAGTGTAAGCCTCAAGAAGACACACGATCGCCGCATCACTCCATTCCTCCCTATCCTTACGGTATTCTCCGCCGCCGTTAGACACTTTCGGCCGCTTGTAGCTGTAGGAGGAGGAGGAGGCGTTGACGGCGTTATGACGGTCGTTAGGGTTTCGGTTTGGGGTTTGGTTTGGGGTGTGGGTGACGTCAGCGTCGTTGTGGAAAGGGTAGGGGTCGTCGCTGAGGAGGGAGAAGTCGTCGTCGTCGTCGTCGGCGTTGGTGGCGGTGGCGGTGGCGGTGTTGTTGCAGGAGGCCATGGGGGAAGAGAGAAGGGACGTTATGTTACGGCGACGTTAGGGAGAGAGAATTGGAGGGGTTCACGGAGGTTTATTCCCGTCACTGTGTTTGCTGTTTGGTTTGACGGTCCCGTTAATTGACTGCCTGCCTAACTCACATGGCACATCTCTCATTGCGCATGCCATGTCATTAATTTTTTTTTTTTGAAAAAGAGATTACTAAATTATTTAGAACCTTTAATCAGATTAGTTAAGTACTCCTTTCTATCTTAATTATAAAGCCACTTTATTTAAGTTAGAGATATTGAGGAAAACAATTAACTTAAGTGATTTTATATGGTTTTCTAATAAACTCTTGTAAAAATATATGGGTGAGAGTATGGATTATACAATTTGTTTGTAAAAAAGTGTATAGATGTATATTTTGAGAAAATACGAATAAATATACAAGGAAAAATAGATAAGAGTTTTATAATTGGGAATAAATTGAATTCCACGAGTGGTATTATATTAAAGGTTGAGAGAGTGGTTTATTTGATTCTATACACACATATTCCCATTCAAAATGGAATTGTTCTGGGGCTGTATAAAATAAACAAAAATTTTACATGTAACATAGAAAAATTCAACAGAATCATAATGTCTATGACAATGTATATGTCAACAAATTTTGGCGATTGCTTTTATTGAAAATAACCTTTTAAAGATGCTAACATCAAGATCACACTTATTTGAATTTATGTGAATAAGTTTGAGGACTTTTTGTAAACAAAAAGATTCTATATGTGTTTTACAGCACTATACACTTACCTACCTTCTTTTTTTACCAAACACTTACCTACTAAATATGATGGGTTGGGTTAGTTATGATGAGGCCACAATTGGCATTAATGGACTTGTAAAGGGAGGGGAGAATGGAAAGGGAAGTAAAAGCCCAGTGGAGCAGTGGACTTGTAGTTAAATGAGGCCCGCAATCTGAACCTGTAGTGAATTGCGTTGGAGATAAAAAAAATGTTAGCAAATGAAAGTTGAGGAAGAGGAAATGGAAATGGAATTAAGGGTAAGAGGGTAAAGATGGAAAGTAGAGATAAATTAGGTAATAATGAGATGTAAGGGTTTGTGGGGCCAAGAAAAGTGTGAGATAGAAAGATAAAACTTGTGGGTCAATCAATATATGGAAATTAATCTTTTCAATTCCTAATCTCAATTCCTTATACACTTTTCCAAACTGGCAAAGAGAGAGAATGAAAGGCAGGAAAGATTTTTCTTGACCGATAAGGAATAGGAAAGATGAAACATTGGGTGGTGGTGAAATAAAGGTAAGGAGGTAATTTTCCTAATTTGACCGCCCACAGAGAAGAGTTTGAAACCAAAATATGGTAGGAGCACTTGGTTAAAGGAAAGCTTAAAATAAGGAAAAGGTGAGCAAAAAAGAAGATTAAGAAATCCGTGAGGGGCAGGCCGAGCTCACAGTTTTGGCCGCTACATTCTAAAACAATGCCTTCCTCTAACCTCTCACGTGCCCACCCACCTCCCTACACGTCCCATTTCTCACAAGTCACACAACTCACAAGTCATATCAATTCTCTCATTTCTTTTTCCATTCTTCATTTCTTGTGTGTCACTACGTGAGGACCACGCTTTCTCTTTTTCATTTCATTCCACCCATTTTATGATCACAAAAAAAAAATCTTGTTATTTCTTCCCTATTATTTAATACTGTCTTTCCTTATTTTATTAGAGATCTATAGTTAAATAATCACTTAATTATAATATCCATTGTGTGTATGGTGTTAGCTAATTGATTGAACAAATCAATTTGGATAAAAAATCCAGATAAACTACCCCATAAATAATTTGTTTAATAATTGAACCTGAGAAACATTTTTTCCTCAATATATACATATGTCAATCTCACATATGTACATCACATTCTAGTAATTGAAAAGAAATCTGTTCGTTTGAAATTATTGAGGCGTCATAATACTTCCAACCATCAAATCTATATCCAATTTTAAAATAAAAGCAAAAATAGAGCAAAACAGAAAATTGAATCCGTTAATAAATTAATTAATTAGTAAAAGAAAAGATAAATAAGGTAGACAAAATTGAAACCTCAAAAGTCAAAACCCAAAACCCACACACACAAGGGAAAGAAGACTAGTTTGAGTTTGGGCGGAAAGAGAAAAGTAAAAAAACGGAGGCTGCGATTGTAATAGTATATAGTACTAAAAAGTAAAAACCGCACAACACAATTTAGGCTTACATTCTACATAGGCATATTCTTCATTCAATTCCTCACTGCTCAAACCTTAAACCTTCTTTCTTCACGCACGCCATATTCCTCTTCTCTCTCTGCACTAATCACTAAAGATGCATTCTTCTCATCTGCTTCTCGAGGAACCCATTAGGATGGCCTCCATTCTGGAGCCATCCAAAACTGTAAGTTTTATTTATTCTCTTTTTTCTTTATTAATTAACAAAATAAGAAAATATTTGTCCAATCTCATTTGGTTTGTTCAATTTTGCAGAGTTTCTTCCCTGCAATGACTAAAATTGTGGGTACACTTGGTCCTAAATCTCGATCGGTTGATGCTATTTCTGGCTGTCTCAAAGCAGGGATGTCCGGTAATTTTTTTTTTAATTTTCGGTTACTTTATTTTCAGTCATAGGTCTCGTTTGGTTGGTTCTAATTATCTGCATGAGATGAGAGTCAGTTCTTAGACTGTGTCAGTTTTAATTTTTTGTAATGGTAAAAAAAGTTTTAATTTTTGTAATAAGTTTTAATTTTTTGTTTTATATGTTGTAGTGGCTCGTTTTGATTTTTCATGGGGCGATGCGGAATATCACCAGGAAACCTTGGAGAATTTGAAGGCTGCTATTAAGTCTACTAAGAAACTTTGTGCTGTAAGTTTTCCACGGCCTTTTTTTACTTTGAGATGCTTTAGATTGATGATATCCTTTGTTTTGCTTTGGCAATTAGGCTTTTTGGTTAGCTTTTTACTGTTTGATGGCAAGAATTATCATATTCTGCTGTATGTAGCATGTAGGATATTTTTATTTATTGTTGGAAGAAATTTGGTGGAAAGAATGTTTTGACTTTTTACTTGCCCTTTTGATCTATCAGGTTATGCTGGACACAGTGGGTGCTGAGATGCAGGTTGTGAACAAGACTGAGAAAGCTATTTCTCTTCAGGCTGATGGCCTGGTCATTCTAACTCCAGACCAGGGACAAGAGGCTACTTCAGAGATTTTGCCAATTAATTATGATGGACTAGTCAAGGTTCATTGCTGTTCTACTACTGTGTCTTTTTCGTCATATAATGTGACACATTCTGCATCTTCAATTATTGCTCTCCACAGTATTGCCCTGGGTTGTGTGGCTGGAAAGATGTGTAATGTCTGATAATATCCAACCAAACTCCCATCTCCCAAAGATAGTTTTGCTGTCTTTGATTTTAATTTTGTTTTTGGTGTTAGTAGAAGTAAATTCAGATGTTAAGCTGACCCCAAAGCAAGTCCAAATGTCTGTATTAGCCCATATGTTTTCTCTACACAATTTTAAGTAGCTTTAGTTTAGTGTTCTAATTATATCTTTTTGCGCACAGATCTGCTTATTCTTCAAATTCCAATTCATATGAAAATCAGTCATTTATTTTCTCTTTTATGCAATATGTCCACTAATTGAAACCTTAATGTCTTGTGTTCATTACAGGCTGTAAAGAAGGGAGACACCTTATTTGTGGGGCAATATTTGTTCACTGGAAGTGAAACAACTTCTGTATGGCTAGAGGTGGGTGGTGACAAAAATCATCTCAGAAAAAAAATTTTAGTCCAGACATGTGTGTGTGTGTGTGAATTTTGTAGTTCTAGTATTCATCTGTCTTTCGTTAAATTATCTGGTTCAATTCATGAGTCATTTGTTTCGTTAACTGCATCAAACTGGTTCTACCTAGTGGTTTTGTGATAGGGACGTATTACTTTATTTGGCTTCAGTAAGACCGACTTGAAGTACGAAACAGTTGCAGTCAAATGCCCTAGACGAAATTAGCTATCTTGAAGTCATGCATACTTGATCAATTTTGAATGAAATTTTTGCAGGTAGATGAAGTCAAAGGGCAGGATGTTGTTTGTTCAATAAAGAATTCAGCAACATTGGCTGGAGCTTTGTTTACTCTGCACGTCTCTCAAGTTCATATCGATTTGCCCACTTTAACTGAGAAAGACAAGGAGGTGATTCCTTCTGTTATATTGCATTTGTTATTAATCATCCATAATTCTATGTGGAGCGTTTATTTGTGCTGCAGTGTCATTAATCTTTCTTTTGATACTTTTTAAGGCAATTAGCACATGGGGAGTTAAGAACAAAATAGATTTTCTGTCATTATCATACACTCGGCATGCAGAAGATGTTCGTGAGGTAATGTGCATTCTACATCCAATACTGCTGTTGATTTCAAGCTTGCATTTCTAACTTCTCATTCACGTTGAATCTGCTTCAGACTTTAAACTTATAGAATCTCATGTGAGCACTGCAGGCCCGTGAATTGCTTTCTAAGCTAGGTGATCTCAGTCAGACTCAAATTTTTGCAAAGATTGAAAATGTTGAGGTGAGTTTCTTACCTTGATGATTTATTGAATAGATTAATTTTTCTCTGTAGCTCTTACTGCCTATGCTGACTCTGATATTGTCTTCTCGTCTCTATTTTATAGGGACTGACCCATTTTGATGAAATCCTTAAAGAGGCCGATGGCATTATTCTTTCCCGTGGAAATTTGGGAATAGATCTTCCTCCTGAGAAGGTTGGTTCCCAAGTCTTTATTATTTTGACAGCTTTTTTTTTTACTTCCAAGTTTTGGGCTAATTCTGGTACTGATTAGAGCTAAGAGTGATTGGTTTGGAGAATATGTAGATGCTGATCAACTGCCTCCACTTTTGTAGGTATTTCTATTTCAAAAGTCTGCCCTTCACAAGTGTAATATGGCTGGGAAACCTGCTGTCCTTACACGTGTTGTGGATAGCATGACTGGCAACTTAAGGCCAACTCGAGCAGAAGCCACTGACGTTGCCAATGCTGTTTTAGATGGTAAGCCCCTCATTGTGAGATTCCTTGTAAAGGTGTTGTTACCATGATGTTCTGTTAACATATTTTGTGTATTATCCAGTAGCCTTGTATGTGATAATCAGACAGGAAAATTTAATTGTGTTTTTTGTTTGGTTGAGTTTCTCTTTAATGTAGTTTTATTGGGCTCATTCAATTTCCCATCTTTATTTTATTGTTCTGAATATCTGTGTTGCATGCTGTCCAATAGCCTGCTATTGGTTTTTTTGATATTATGAAACATTGATCCTCTATTTTCAGATTTCTTCCTTTTTTGTTTTATGCAGGAAGTGATGCAATACTTCTGGGTGCTGAGACTCTGCGTGGTTTATACCCTGTTGAGACTATTTCTACTGTTGGAAAAATTTGTTCTGAGGTATTTGAATAACATTTTCTTCCATTTTCTAGTTAACATGACATTTTCTCTGAATGTTATTCAAATAGCAATTCAAATCAGTTAATTTCTTTGAATTATATCAAACTAGTCACTTCTCCCGTGCGTTGCACGGAGGAAATATTTCGGCACAATAATATAAAATATTGGATAATTTTGCTTAGCAGAAATCATGGTTCTGCATAGAGAAAACTTTTCGTTTGTATCTTACAATAAAGTCAAAGAAGAGAAGTTATACAGACCATAAAAAGGAACATCTATATTTTGAAAAAGCAAAATTAAGATAAAAAATAATTAGGAATTGATAATTTCCCTTGTGGCATAACTTTTGCTTGTGCTGCCAGAAAATTATTCTGAAGGAACAACTATATTTTGAAAAAGCAAAATAATTCTGGCAAGCTTCATTTGAATTGTCATATATCATGTTAACTGATTTTCTCTGGCTTTTCATTTCCTGTTGTTGTATGCTTGATTAAGGCTGAGAAGGTTTTCAACCAAGACCTTTATTTTAAGAAGACTGTGAAATATGTTGGAGAGCCGATGACCCACTTGGAATCTATTGCATCTTCTGCGGTATATGCATTTTCTTACTGCTCTTAATTTCATTATTGCAATAGCAAGTTTTAGTGCATATTTTATTATTTCTCATGAACATGGGTCAATCCTATTTTGGTTTTGTGCGGTTGTCATGTTGGTGGATATTGTTGTGCATTACTGAAAGTAGTTTTCTTATATGTAATCATCTATATACTTAGGTACGAGCAGCAATTAAGGTGAAGGCCTCTGTAATCATTTGCTTCACTTCATCAGGAAGGGCTGCTAGGTACTTTTACAGTGATTTATGATATTAGACTGTTCATGTCAGAGTTGAAATTAGCAAGTTGCTTTCCATGTGGAAATTAACGAAGCATGTTAGACTGATATGAGACATCGTTTCCCATTTGACATCACTTATTTCTGAACGTTTTTTAACTTCTAAATATGCTGTGTTAACTTTTCAGATTGATTGCGAAGTATAGGCCAACAATGCCAGTACTCTCTGTTGTGATCCCACGACTTAAGACTAATCAGCTTAGGTGGAGCTTTAGTGGAGCTTTTGAGGTTAGTCTGTGACTTTGTATCAAAAGTTTCATAATACTTCTATTATCTGAATTTTATGAATGGTGAAGTACTTTCTTATCCACATTCAAAAACTAATAAAAACGGATTTCTTTATTGTTTCGTGCTCAAAGAAAATCAGCAATGATGTTATTAAGCTCTGTCTAATGATACAATTTAATAGCATGGTTTTAACATTTGTTCCATTGAACTATTGCAGTATCAATGCATTTAATTTATTTGTTTTGGTTCACCCATTTATCCAAACTTATGTAGAATTATATGTGTGACACAGGCAAGGCAGTCCCTTATTGTAAGAGGCCTCTTTCCAATGCTTGCTGATCCTCGACATCCTGTAAGTTACATTTTCATGGGTTTGCTATTTTAGTATTTGTTTCTTGAGATTATCCCTGCCCGAAATTTTTTCAGTGAAAGTCTGGTCCCCTCCCCCCTCCCCCCTCTCTAAAAGGAGTTAGTTTTAAGTCAAGGTTAGAAGAGCTGAACTAAGAGGCCTGCATAGCAGTTGTTATTTGTCTCAGAAGGAATTAGTTGTTGAATTTAGGTCAAGGTGAAGAAAAGCTGAACTAAGAGGACTGCATAGTAAATATTATTTGAATAAGTTAAAATTCAAAAGAGAGTCAGAGTAAGTTTTGAATAAACTATGTTACTTGCGGTCACTTTCGTGGTCAATTCTTGTAATGCATTTTATGGCCTTGCTGTTGGAACACAACCTTCCTCCTACTGAACTCATGTTTTTAGTTAAAATAGGGATTTGTTCTTTAGTTTTCTGCATAAATGACCAAATCAGGGACTGCAAAGAGTGGCATGGTATTAGTCATATTTATCACAGAATTTGATCTTAATGCTCTATTCCTGCAGGCGGAGTCAACTAGTGCAACAAATGAATCTATTCTGAAGCTTGCTCTTGATCATGGAAAGGCGGCAGGAGTTATAAAGTCTCATGATCGTGTGGTTGTTTGCCAGAAAGTTGGTGATGCATCCGTGGTGAAGATTATCGAGCTTGAAGATTAAGTTTGCATTTTTTTTGGGATCACAATTTTAGGGGTTGCTTTATTTATATGGTTATTTCCGATAATTTTGAAAGCAGGCAGATTATTCTGCTCATATACTAGAGGTTATTTTTGATACAACCAGAAATGACTAGAGGAAATTTAGATGTTGAATAGTAGTAGGAATAAAGGAAAACAAATCTACTTGTAAAGATTAGGCAAGAATCTCGCTTAATCTCTCACAAATAGCCAAAGAGAATCTCCATGACAATGACTTTGCTCTGTAAAATTCTGTTCTATCATTCCACAGGGCCAAAAGGCCTATTTATACAAAATTATTACAGAGACTATTTTTGGTATTTTCTGTTTTATGGGAAAACAAATAACTGACACAAAATGAAACTAATAACCACCACAAACTGCCACATACTACATAACTAACTCCCACTACTAAAGATCATGGTACAACATGACCTTTTTCCTACACATTAAATAAAAAACGTACAGAACACATAAGCAACACATAACTAATATAACAAATAACACAAACAGACTCTTAATGCTTAATCTGACTTCTTTTTCCTCCTAGAATAAGTCAGGAATGGTTTTGGGACTCTATCATTACTCCCTCCCTTAAAATGCAACTTGTCCTCAAGTTGAAATAGTGGAAATTGAGCTGTAAGCTTGTCATAATCTTCCCAAGTTGCATCTTCAATTGGGCGGTCTTTCCATTGAATAAGCAACTCCAATGTGTTAGATGTAGTCCAGCGGTGATTCAGAATTTTGAAGGGATAAACCAGCAATTCCAAATTTTCTGAGAGAGGCAATGGAGCAGGAGGATTGCATGGTGTTTGGTTTTGTGCAGGACGAAGCAGTGAAACATGGAACACTGGATGGACTTTGGATGATGAAGGAAGTTCTAGCTCATAAGCAACCTGTCCTACAGGTTTCAACACTTTATATGGGCCAAAAAACCTTGGAGATAGTTTCTCAAATCGTTTTCTAGCCAAAGATTTCTGACGATATGGTTGTATTCTCAGCCATACTGCATCTCCTTCTTGAAATTGCACATCTCTACGGTGCTTGTCAGCTTGTTGCTTCATTCGATTTTGGGCTTTCATTAAATTACTCTTTAAGACTAACAACATATCATCTCTCATTTGAAGCTGATCTTCCAATTCTGCTACTAATGTTTCACCATGTACATAAGGAATGAGAGAAGGTGGTTCTCTTCCATACACCAATTTAAATGGTGTCTCTTGTGCAGAAACATGGAAACTTGTGTTGAAGGAGTATTCTGCCCAACATAAAAAATTACTCCACCTTTTAGGTTGCTCATGAGTAAAACAACGTAGATATGCTTCCAAACACCGATTGACAACTTCAGTTTGTCCATCGGATTGTGGATGATACGCTGTGCTCATATTCAAGCGTGTTTGACTTAGTCGGAAAAGTTCTTCCCAAAAAGTGCTGACAAACAGAGCATCCCGATCAGAGACAATTGATCTGGGTATGCCATGTAACCTGACCACTTCTCTGCAGAATGATTCAGCCACCGTCTTTGCACTATAAGGGTGAGAGAGTGCAATAAAATGACTATACTTGCTAAGCCTATCCACCACCACTAAAATTACATTGAATCCTCTGGATTTTGGGAGTCCAGAAATGAAATCCATAGATATGTCTTCCCAAATACGTTGAGGAATAGGGAGTGGCTGTAAAAGACCAGCGGGAGATAATGTTTGATACTTGTTTTGTTGACAAGTAAAACATGCTTGAATAAATTTCTTGACATCCTGTTTCATACCTTTCCAGTACAAATGGGCACTCATTCTCTTCAAAGTTTTTAAATAGCCCCCATGACCCCCAATAGGAGTACTATGAGCCTCTTCCAACAACTTAGCACGCAATTGAGTATTGTTTGGAATAACCAAACGAGTTTTGTAATACAATCTGCCATTAGTGTAGTGGTAAAGTGAAAAGGGATCTGATTTCTGCTGCAATCTTTCAATAATCTTCTTTGTTACTTCATCATCTAATAAAGCTTGAGGAAGTTGTTGCAAGTCATCGCTCATAGGAATGACAATATGAAAGAAATCAGCATACTGAGGCATACGAGACAATGAATCAGCAGCAGAATTATTCTTCCCAGGTCTGTATTGGATGGAAAAATCAAACGGAAGTAATTTAGACATAAGACGCTGCTGTGTTGGAGTTAAAACTGCTTGTGTCAACAAATACTTCAAGCTGTAATGATCAGTTTGAATGCAAAAAGGATGACCAAGGAGGTAATGGCGCCACTTTTGCACTGCAAGTACTAATGCTAGCAATTCCCGGTCATAAGTTGACTTGTATCTGTTAGAAAAAGAGAAACCTTTGCTGAAATAAGCAATAGGATGGTTATTTTGCATGAGAACAGCACCAATACCACTAGCTGAAGCATCACATTCAACCACAAATGGCTCATTGAAGTTTGGTAATCTCAGGACAGGAGTGGATGTGAGTGCTGATTTGAGTTTTTCGAAAGCTTCTTGTGCCTGAGGAGTCCAATTAAAAGCATTTTTCTTTGTCAACTCAGTCAATGGTCTTGCTATAATACCATAGTTCTTTACAAATCTTCTATAGTAACCTGTAAGCCCAAGAAATCCTCTAAGCTCCTTCACATTATGTGGAATTGGCCAATTCAGAACTGTTATTATTTTGTCAGGAATAACTTCCACACCTGCTGCTGAAACTAAGTGACCAAGATAATCAACTTTGTTATGACCCAAAATACATTTTTTGGCATTTGCATAGAAAGAATGTTGCTTCAATACTTGGAATACAACATTAAGATGTGCAATATGTTCCTCTTCAGTTTTGCTGTAAACTAATATGTCATCAAAAAATACAAGCACAAACTTCCTCAAATAAGGACGGAACAAGTCATTCATAATAGCTTGAAAAGTGGCAGGTGCATTAGTCAATCCAAATGGCATAACAATAAATTCATAATGACCAGAATGAGTACGAAAAGCAGTCTTGGAGATGTCAGATGGGAGTACTCTAATTTGATGATAACCTGAACGAAGATCAATTTTGGAGAAGAATGATGCACCATGTAATTCATCCAAAAGTTCATCTATGTTCGGTATTGGATATTTATCTGGAATAGTGATTTTATTCAGCTTGCGATAATCCACACATAGTCTCCAAGATCCATCTTTTTTGCTGACTAGTAGCACAGGACTTGCAAAAGGGCTGGAACTAGGTCTGATGAATCCTTGCTGTAGCAACTTATCAATCTGAGCTTCTATCTCATTCTTTTGATTATGTGGGTAACGGTAGGGTCTCATCTTAGGTGGAACTGAATCGGGCAGCAATGCAATTGAATGATAATGATCTCTATGAGGAGGCAAACATGTGGGTTCTTGGAAAACATCAAAATATTCATCATACAGAAAATCAACATCAATAGCAGAGACTGATGGAACAACTTTTTGGTTGCAAATCAGACTTTGAAGACATACTGAAGAGTTAGGGCCTGAAGCCACACCTTGCAGCCTATATTTCTTCCCATCAACCCAAAATACCATGAACATTTTGTTCCAATTGGCTTCCACCGTATTTAATGAAGCAAGCCATTTAATTCCCAAAACTAAATCAGTGCTACCTAAAGCAAAGAGAAAAAAGTCTTGGGAGATTTTTAAATCAGCTACCTTGATTTCCAAGTTAGGGCAGACTTTGTTGCACTTGATTAAGCTTGTATCGCCTAATTGTACTCCAAAAACAGGAACCTTTTGGATGGGTAATTTTAATTCCTCCACCAAAGCTTCGGAAATAAAATTGTGTGTGGACCCACTATCCACCAATATCAACACTTTTCTGCCCAGCAAAGTACCTTGAAGCTTCATGGTTGAAGATGAAGTTTTCCCAAGAAAAGCATTGAATGAAATTTCTGCCTCACCCTCAATCTCAGTAGCAACTTCTTCAATTAATGGTGAAACTGGTTCTTCATCTTCCTCAGTAATTTCCATGAGAGAAAAGGAATTTTTGCAGCGATGACCAGGTCTGAAAGTATCCCCACAGCGAAAGCACAAACCCTTATCCCTTCTATATTGCTTTTCGGCCTCCCCCTTGCTTGAAGCCGATGAAGAAGAAGCTCCTTGACCTACAATACGGTGCGTAGAATTTCCATAAGACTGCCCATGCCCATCACGTGTATAACTGGTGTATGTGCTGGATCGATTTTGGTTCAAACCAGAATTGGGGCCCGATTTAAAACCACGGTTTCTTATGGCTCCTTGTTTCTCAAACTCAATTGCCAAACTGACAGCACGATAAACAGAACGGGGTTTGCGAATTCTAACTTCAGAACGCAATTCTTCTTTCAATCCACTCATAAATACCCCCAATTGACAATGCTCTGGCCAGTTTGAAACCCTTGCAACTCTTTTTGCCCACTCCATTCTGTATTCATCAACAGTCCCTGTTTGTTTAATATTGCACAAATGTTCATCAGGATTCAAATACTCTGGTGGACCAAAATGTTGTTCCAGCGATTTCACTAAATCCTCCCAAAACAGAATTGTACGATCAGCATTTATCCAAGAAAAAAGATCTAATGCACCCCCTTCTAAATACATGGATGCTATGTCCACTTTATCATCTTCTTTTATCCCATAATATCTGAAAAATTTCTCAGCCTGCAGAATCCACCCTCTGGGATCTCCTCCACTAAACTTGGGAAATTCAATTTTTGCTTGAGGAAACCTTGGTCTGTGAAATTGGTTTTCCTCTTCTTCACATTCATCTGCCCATCTACCAATCCTTGATTTCTTCTTCTCATTATTCTTTGACTGTACTTCCAGTGCTGCTACTTTATCCCTCAATTCATCAAGGGTTTCCAATCGAGAGGCAATTGCAGCCAAAGGATCAGGCCCAAGAGAAGTCCCTTCTCCAGGATCATGTTGTGATGATCTTGTAGTAACCATTGAAAAGAAACCGGCTCTGATGCCAAATTGATACAATCAGAAATGACTAGAGGAAATTTAGATGTTGAATAGTAGTAGGAATAAAGGAAAACAAATCTACTTGTAAAGATTAGGCAAGAATCTCGCTTAATCTCTCACAAATAGCCAAAGAGAATCTCCATGACAATGACTTTGCTCTGTAAAATTCTGTTCTATCATTCCACAGGGCCAAAAGGCCTATTTATACAAAATTATTACAGAGACTATTTTTGGTATTTTCTGTTTTATGGGAAAACAAATAACTGACACAAAATGAAACTAATAACCACCACAAACTGCCACATACTACATAACTAACTCCCACTACTAAAGATCATGGTACAACATGACCTTTTTCCTACACATTAAATAAAAAACGTACAGAACACATAAGCAACACATAACTAATATAACAAATAACACAAACAGACTCTTAATGCTTAATCTGACTTCTTTTTCCTCCTAGAATAAGTCAGGAATGGTTTTGGGACTCTATCAATTTTCCTCTGGATTTTGGTGGCTAGAAATACATTGTTGCCCGGGAAAGGAATGTGGATGCAGTTATTACTGGCTGTCACTTAAATTATCAGATGAATATGCTTGCCAATTTTTTCCATTAAATTATGGTAAAATGACTTATTTATCGAGTAGTATACAATTTTGAGACAAAGATGCAATAATACCACCGATCCTCTACGTGTTATCCATATTTGACATTGGTAGTTCTGAAACTTGCATGTTTGATTTAATTCTTGTGGTGTTGAGTTATAAATTGCAACTAGATATGAAGGCGCATGTTCTCTGAAATGTGATGGATGAAGTTCTGTATAACTTATATAAATGGCATGACTTATTAGAGTTTTTTATTTTATACAAGTGTATTGCTATTGTGCATTTTATAGTGCATGCTGTTAAATGAATTTAAACACTACACTTTTAAATACCCTGTAAAATGAAGAGCACGTTGCTTCATGTATCAACTGCAGGGTGATTGTGTAATTTTATGTTGATGTGAATGGTGTTTAGTTAGCGTCTGCCCCTTTAATTTTTTGTTAAGTAAATTTTGATCTTTTGAGGCGGCTTTGATTTGATTTAGTCAGATGTGTGTTGTGGGGAATGTCATTAATGGGGGCGACAAGGACTGTAGACTTCACTGTTATCGTTACCTTGAATTTGATTAATGTTAATGCTAATGCTAATGTCACTTTGCTTCTGTAAGTCAACCCTTCAACTGCTCTCCGTACTTTGAAAGACCGATCATGTTGTGCTGCTAATTCGAGAAGATTGTCATGTGAGATTCAAAACTCCACCTTCGTCAACCATTCTGCGTCAACATTATTTTTCAATATTTAATTGTGGGATTTGTTTTTATTCATTTCCAGCTGCATTTATATTACTTAGTTAATCATAATCACATCAATTTTTACCAAGTTTTCTACAGTGAAATACTCTCGTCCGCAATATAATATTTTAGCCGTCAAAACACATTTCTTAAGAAACATCTGAAAATCTGAAGTCAATTTTGTTTATATATATATATATATATATATATATATATATATATATATATATACACACACACACACGATTAATGATTCAATAACTATTATTTGACCGTAGAAATATAAGTAGCTCAAATGGTTGAAACGCTCTCTTAATTGATTATATCTATTAAATTTTTGATACACTTTTAAAAAAAATAATTTATTACATGTTTATATTTAAAAATATAATTTTATCGTACAAACGTTTTATCATCTTTGAATATATAAGTTTCAAATGTTCAAAATACAACTAATCATCATAAAATGGTATTGACTTAAGAAATAATACTTTCATCTACTCCTTATATATATATATATTCTCCCTCTATAATAATTCTTCTATTTAAGATTTTAATCAAATATAGAAAGAAGTTTAGTGTGTGCACTGGCCAGTCAGAATTTTGTCTCAGTATGTATATATTGTGATACAATAAGTATCAAGCAAAGCGCTCGTGGCCTAATGGATAAGGCGCCTGACTTCTAATCAGGCGATTGTGGGTTCGAGTCCCACCGGCCGTGCATTTTGAGACGATTCATTCGAAGTTAGCATTACTGACTGATGGCTTCTTTGGGTGATTCATCAAATTTTCATTTGCTTAACTATATTCATTCAAAATGTTGCTTTCTTTTCATCCTTGCAAACATAAGTACATAAACACTACTCAGCCCCCAACTAGCCCGAAGACGACAGTACTACTCTTACAAATTTACATGCACTCAAATTTTCCATTTTCAAGCATGTCGTCCACTCACCAATTGGGTAACAAAACATTTTGCTAATACATTACATATATAGAACCTAATTCAGTTACAAGAATGTTGCTGCATAGCTGTAGTAGGAGGTGGTGAAGATTGAGCCAAAAGCTCAACATTTTTCTGACGTATTAGCAAAACCATCCTCTCATTCTCAAGCTGCCTCCTTTGATTCTCAAGCTTTGCCCTCTCCATTTCCCTCTCTTTCTTGCTACTAAATCTCGCCCACTTCAACCTTTGCTTCTCCATCTCAAATGCCTCCACCTCATATCTTAACTTCTGTTCCTCCAATTCCATCACCTTCCTCTCCATCCATTGCCCTTTTTCCAACACACTCCTCCCTCCATCTTGTAACACCCCCATCACTTCTTTACTTGTCTCCTGCATTGTCAACAAAGAACACGTCTCTTCTTTTCTTCCTCTCTTCATCATTTGTCTTCCCTCATAATTCCCATCCTCATCCACTTCATGTCCTCCATTCACTGCTTTATTATTATTATTATTATTACCCCTTGAAACACCTTCTCCTGATTCTTCCTCATCCTCTTCAGAAGAATCCTCTGACTCACCTTCCTCATCTTCATCCTCATCATCTTCCCTACTAGCCTCCTTTGAAATTTTGAACCTTTCTGATCCTTGCTTCCCCAAACTTGCCATCCCAACTTCAGATGAGTGTGAACATTGGTTATGTTGTGGTGGTGGTTGAGTTGCCGGAGATGTCTCTGCTCCGACCTCCGTGGATTGCGGCGGCCCACCACCGTGGCCACAACTATTGTGATAAGCGCACATTTCTCTGAAGAAAAGATGCTTAGAATTCAGCAATTTTCGAACTTCCTCTTTCCTTTTCGGTGACAAGTCCATTGTGTCCATCAAGTTTTGATTTTCAACGACCAAACAAGCTGTTCCTTTTCCAAGAATATCATTCACCCTTTTGTACCTTTTGTTCAAGTCATTGAACTTGTCTTCACATTGTTGAGGAGACACAAAAAACCCTTTTTCCATCATTGCCTTTGAAACTGATTTCCACTTTCCTTTCTTCTGTAAAACGCCAGGAGGTTTCTTCTTATCAGCTCCTCCTTCTGAACCACCTTCATCTCCAATGTAATAAACCGCCATTATCAAAAGCTTAACCATAGTGTCTGTCCACTTCATTCTGTGCCACTGTGATGCTTTTCTCTTATCTCCTGAGCTCATGTTTTCCTCTGCTGCGAATCCTGCTTCATCTTCGTCACTAAGAGCCATTTGTTGATTGTTCATCTTCGCTGAATAAGGATAGCCATGTTTGATTGATTGTTGGGAAGGTGGTTGAGGAATCTCAGCTTCATGGTGGGATGAAGGGTAAGATACCATTTGAGAATTATGCATGGGATGAGGATTTTGAGGATTTGAGAGGTTTTGTTGTTGCTGATTATGTGACTGGTTTTCTAGTCCAAGCAAGCCAGGACTTATGCTAGAAAACATGCCACCATTAAGTCCATTGGGTTCCATCAGTGCCCAAAAAAAGGACGAAGCTAAAATTACAAATATCAGAATTTCCAACACAAACAAATCTGGTAAGCTTTTAAGGAGAACGTACCCTTTAATTGAATAGCTGGACAAACAATAGGTGCAAGACTAGAAAAGTAAGCAATGAAACATTGGTAACACAATTTGGCTAATGGGCATGAAATGAAATTATTGCTGCTTTTGCTAGTTGATATTGTTGAGGGATTTGAGAAGTGGACAAATGTTGAAATCCGAGGATTAGTAGTACATAGGATAATGTGGATGAAAGAGAGTAAAGAGCGGTTTTGAGGAGTGGGGTGGTAAGGGTGACAGGAAATGAAAAAACTGCCCATGGTTTTGGTTTGGTTTCTTACGGCTTTGGAAGGTCGACCCACAGTTTTTGTCTACGTGGTTATTCCTGGTCAATACAACCCATCCACTTAGCCCAAACCAAATGCTTCTTAATTCCTGTGTGCTATCTATGTGTTATTACTTTCACTTTCTGTTTTTTTTTTTCTTTTCCTTTTTTTCCTCTTGATTTCTGCAAACAGTGGGGGGGGGGGGGAATCATGACACATGATACATCCCTCATTGCTGAAGATGCACACTGTATTCATTTTAATGCAATTATTATCGTTATTAAACATTTTTACAACAACAAGTATGTTTTTGTGAAAGTTGCAAAAAATAGTATACAATTTTTTAAAAATGTAATGGAATACTTTTAGTCTTTTATATTTATGTCAGTATTATTTTAACCTATGAGTTTAAAAGGTGAACTTTTAATTATTACTTTTTTTAACAAAACTAAAGTTTCTGATGACAAAATAATGAAATAATACTGATGTTAATTTGGAGGGTCCGTTAATAATATTGCCATATTTACAATTTGTAAACTATTATCATGGTTCTTATTCGTTGTGCAATAGTTTGTTCTTAAACATGCATGTTTACTATTTAAGTATTCAAAGATAACTAGATTTTACCCGAATTAAATTCTATAATCGCCCTTTATATTTGTTAAGCTATCATTTTCATTAACAAGAACCTACGCTATTCATAAAAAAAATCAAAGTGCATTTTTTAAACTCAAAATACCAAAATAATAATATTGGGTGAAAGATTATTTTTGCTTACAAACTATTGTCCAAGTATAACTGTTAATATCTATTAATAAATGGGTCTTATATGTCAACAAACTTCTTAAAATATGTCAAACTCCAACTCGCCAACACCGTTAAATGATCTCATCTATCACTATTTAATACTAGACTCTTATACATGACATTTATACAAATCATATGCCATTATTTTTTTAATCAAGAAATTACATGTATGCCATTTTTTGCATATAAGAGCCCTTTTTAGGGAAAAAAACAAGGCTGCACAATTTCATGATTAAAAGAATAGTGCCACATAATTCAAAAAATGATGTGTAAGAGCTCATTTAATAGTACTAGATGAGATTTAAGTGTGTTGGCAAGTTTGACCCATTTTAGAAAGTTTGTTGGCATATAAGAACCATTTTATCATTATACATGTTGAGTGTGAGATATTAAAAGTAAATAAGTACTGTATGAGAGAGATTAAAATGGAACTAACGTCATTAGTTTGAACACTAAGCACACTTTTCAAATTCAAAACATCAAAATAAGACATGGTATAAATAAGTATGAGGGATTAAAAGTAAGGGGAGGAAAAAAATCATCACAATAAATTGTCTATGAAAACTTTAGACAAAACAAGAAAAAAATTGTGTTTAAAACTGAATAGGTGTTGGAAATCCGTAGAGGCGAATTGGAGGCTGAGCTGGGTGGACAGACGAATCAATCTGATTTTTTTTTTTGTGTGAAATTAATCTGGATTTTGGTAAAGTGTTGCTAAAAGAATATTTAATTTTGAGATTTGGCAACTTGCAAGTGCGTGCTCTTACGACATGGGTATGACCAAATCGACCAATGGAAACTGGATTACATGGAACTACACTGTCGTGTACAAGTTAGAAAAGCCCGGGCGGCTAAGTGAATTCGATTCCTCTAATTATTGGACTCAATGAGTCAGGCCTAATAACATGCAGGGCTTTTAATGGCATTACAGTTTGGTCGCTAACTTCGCTTTACTTAGGTACTCTCTTGGCCTTAATAAGGAAATCTAACTCAGGTGTTTATGGAAATTATGGGAGAAAAGTAACTGTTGCATGTAATCGGATTATGTATTAACAATAGGTATAACAAATTAGCTTTTGAAAAAGAAAATATAAATAAGTTAATGTGTTTTATTTTGCATCATTCATTTCTTTAAATAATTAAAAAAATCAATTAAATCTCATAATGTGAGCTGTGTGGATTACCTTTTTAAATGTTTTCATTACTTGTGATGAAGACTAGAGGATGGGGGAGACCAAAAGCCTTAACATATATAAATCCTCCCAACATTTTGAGGATACATAATTGTAAATTATCATTTTCTCAGTTATCCTCCCTCCGGTCCTTAATGTAAGAGCTAGCCGTCAAAAAAACGCTTCTTAAGAAAACATGTGAATGTTAGTTGGGTGTCTGGAGTTAATGCTTCTTTTCCAAAATTGCTCATATTTATTATGGTACTTTTAAGAGAGAGAAATGCATAAGCATTAATAAATATGAAAGAGAGTTAGGGGTAAAGTAGGAAAAAATGCATTAAATGAGGAGAGAATATGGGGTGAGCTCTTACATTAGGGACCAAAACCATTCAAATTTTGGGCTCTTACATTAGGGACCGGAGGGAGTACTCTATAAAGTTGTCCTTCTAATTTATACCAAGCCTGAAACGAGATTACTAAAAAGTATAATTTCATACAACATATAATGCTTAAGTACATGAACAAAATGGAATTTAGAGGAAGCATGTATGTATATCCATATTGAGTGAGTGTATTAACCAATTGTCTATAATCTAATGACATGATATCTTTTTAATGAGTGAAAAGCTATGGATCCAATTCTAGCTAATTGTAACTTCAAAGCAATAGTGACGGCAACTTTAATTGAAAAAAAAGTAAGGAGTGCAGTGAATTAAATTGAAAAATTAAAATACGCGCCGAACTTGCATTACTTTGCCACGTTGTTTCTTTTTTTTTTTTTGGCCAACCTTTGCCACGTTGTTTCGTCCCAATTAAGTGAATCAAAGAACATGTTTATAGTTTATTCAGCCACCTGGTTCATTAAGTGTTCTACCAACTCTATTAACCACAAGATAATGACACTCAACATTTACATCACACTTAAAACTCAGTTATTTAAGACAAACTATACAAGTTTACATCTCCTATACATACATATACATACATACATGTTTATTTCACATAGAATTCGACACATCGATCTGTCCATTTTTATTTCGGCGTGTTTCGGACATGTTTGATGATTTATATCACCGCGTGTTTGGTTTCTTTTATTTGATGGTTTCAATTTGTGATGCTAATTAATTGAGTATTGTTTTCAATTATCATAAAGAAATTAACATGTGTATTAAAAAACGTTTGAAAGGCCTAGGCCTTCGACTTATAAGCACGAAAGCATTCTATAGGTCATATAGAAATATCATTGATGTTGATTTATGAATAGATTTTCTTCTGAACGATTAAAATATAATTCACGTGGATAACATGCGAACTCTAGACTAATAATATTTTTTTTTAATTGTGAAGTCAAGAACAGAAGGAAAAAGGGCAAAAGGGCCTCAGGATCCATATTACTCTCTCCGGTCCTAAATATAGGACTTAGATAACTTTTTTTGGGGAGATTAAGGAATGCTTAATTTTAGATGTCTTTCCAATAATACCCCTCCTTAATTAGTTTAGCTACTTAGTAGCTCTTTTTCCCCTATCAAAGAAGTTGTTAAGAAGAAGAAGGGTAATTTAGGAAAAAGGTGACCAAAAATGTATCTAGGTCTTATATTTAAGACCAAAATAAAGTCTCTATCTAGATCCTATATTTAGGACCAGAGGGAGTATGATATACAACGAGACATTTATGACATGATACAAAAGTTAAAGGGCCAGTGTGATTGATTTTTTAAGATCTATTTATCAACGAAGGTATGCACGTTCAGTAAACGTTTTCTTTAATCACGATGTGCAAGAAACAAATAAAGAATTTATATACCTATATATATATAGATTGTAGAATAGCTACTTAGCTAAACATAGAAAATGGAAGTCACGACTGAATCTAATTCAAAACAAAAACAAAATCTTGCAGCATCGACGACATGTAGTGTATATATATGGGGCCCTACTCCTTGAAAGTCAAAACAAACCAATTGTTAATTGATGGAACGCGGTAGATTACGCGATACACGGACATTTTCCATGTGCACAATAAGAGACATACTATTTCTCTACTCTTATTTTTTCCACTTTCGTTTGTTTTTTTTGTTGTCCTGTGAGTGAAGTGTTATTTGAGTTAACCAGTGCAGCCATGGAATTAAAAAGGAAGAGAAGAGGTGGTGTTAATTTGTTGGACAGCCTCTTTTGATATTGGGCGAGGGTGTTTCCATTAAACCTTGCATGCAGCATGGTCTAAGTGTTTGTTTGGATACATTTTCAAAAGTTATTCTAGCTCCTAAACCTAAGTTTCACACAAATGCATCCAAACGTTCAATTTTTTTGGATAAACTATTTTGAGAAGAAAAGTTAGGTTGAGGTTCCAAAAGCTATTTTGAGAAAAAATTACATTTTTCTCTTTTTCCAATTGAAATCTTTGATCTCTCATTTAGGGAAAACACTTATTTCAGATAAAAGAAACATGAAAAGTTATTCATTAAAACTATTTTTCAAAAAAAAACTATTATACTCTTAAATTATTCTTAAAAAGTTATTCTCAAAAAGTTTAATCCAAACACTTTTATTTCATCGAAAGCTATTTTTCATAAAAGTTATTCTACTCAAAAGTTATTCGCAAAAAGCTATTTTCCCAAAAGTCATTCTCCAGAAGCTGAATCCAAACAGGCCCTAAATTAGGGGTTTTTCTCCTCCAAGTCAGTTCCAGCGGGAAGTGGCCCTCCCATTTGAGTTCAAAATACTAATATAGAGATACAAATCAATGTAGTAAGTATGTTGATAGTCCTGGTGAACTTACCACCCTAAGTCCCGTAAATCTGAATTTGTATGTATGTATGAACGTAGAAGTAGGGATGTAAAAAAGTCTATGTAATTGTCACCATGGTACAATCATCCAACACCACATAAGTTATGAAGCTCTGAAAAGGATGCCTATGATAACAAATTAAGGTACGACACAAAGACGAGCGATTAAACTTCCATTTCATTGTATATAAATTCCACAGAGTTAAATTCATATAGAAAAATAAAGTTGTTTGTGGTCTAACAATTGTGGTTTTACACTGGGTGAAAAAGCCAATGAGGAAAATGATACTATAACTTGTGCATCTATGTTAACGTCCTTAGGCTGGGGAACTTTCCCACCATGCACCACCCGATTTCGTTTGAACCAAGTATCATTCAAAACAGCAATAATTCCTTTCATTTTGTTTTGTACATATTTAAGTATTAGGTTAGAGATAACGCCACAGTAAAAAAAAAACTATTTTGGTTAGATTTATACTACCAGATATTTCCTCTGTAAAGCTAAAGATAAAAGCAGAATAAAAACAGATCAAACATTCTGAACCAAATGCTACAACGAACCAACGAAAGCAACGGCCAGGATCACTCCTCCAGCAAATCATCAACGCCTCACACAAGCCCAAACATAAATACACCCACAAATGACGGGCCCCACCCAACCCCAACTCTTCCAAAATCCCTCACCTTGGAGAGTCCTCATCCTCCCTCTACTTCTCCCTTTGAAACCATTGGATTTGGTTAATATTTTTCATGTTTTTACAATACTAAAATAATTATCAACACACTTAACTTAAGAATATAATAAATAAATTTAATCGGTAAAAATTTGGTGTGAATAATTCATGCCAGTATTAAAAAATAAATTTAAGTTTATAATAGTAATCTACAATTCTTTACCGTTTATATAAAATTTTGCGAAATTAAATTTATTTATTAGTCCATTTTAGAATATCATCATAATTATATCATTGTTGTAAAATCATTAAATTTGAACCACTAATGACTTATGAAAGGTAAAAGGAGAGAAAAGGAGAAAAAGAAAATGAGAGAACCCAAACCCTCGCCTCTCTCACTTTCCTACTCTCAAATTCTCAAACCACCACAACATCTTTTCAACCAAATCCCTCACACCCATGCAAATCAAACTCTAAACTTCACCTTCATCCTTCTTCACACACCATTTCTTATTCTCCTCGTAGCTTAATTTCCCACCATTTCTTCACCATGACCTGAAAACAAAGCAAAAAAAATCTCGCCTTTTTAATGGGTGCCTCACTTTCTAGCTTGGGAACCAACGGTTCGACAATTGGACCGGGTTTAGGGGATATTCCCGAGAGTTGTGTGGCCTGTGTCTTTCTCTATTTGACTCCACCGGAGATTTGCAATTTGGCTCGCCTCAATCGAGCTTTTCGCGGCGCCGCTTCGTCTGATTCAGTTTGGGAAACAAAGTTGCCGCCTAATTATCAAGATCTCCTCCATTTAATGCCTCCTGAAAGGTACCAAAATTTGTCTAAGAAGGACATATTTGCCCTCTTATCAAGGCCGATACCTTTTGATGATGGTAATAAGGTGGGTGTTATAAAGGTTAGTTTTTTTGTTTTGTTTGGTTGATTAAAGTTGGGTTTTTTTGTTTATTGTGATGTGGGGTTTGTGGGGTTTTGTGGATTTTGTATTGGGTTTGGATGAATTAGGTGTTTGGATTAGAAAAATTTGGACTTTTTGTTGTGTGTTATGTTGATGTGTTATGTTAATGTGGGTGTGATTTGCAGGAAGTGTGGCTGGATAGGGTTACGGGAAGGGTTTGCATGTCTGTATCTGCAAAAGCTATGGCGATTACTGGAATTGAGGATAGGAGATATTGGAATTGGATTTCTACTGAGGAATCTAGGTGTGATTTCAGATTGAGTTCTTCACATGGATGTGATATGATATGATCTCAAACTACAAATACAGATAGTTTTTGTCTCTATCTTTGATTCTCTGAATTGATATTTTGTCATTGATTGTAAATGTTGTTTGCTTCAATAGGAAATGGTGTGCTTCTTTTGTTTGTTAAATGGTGTGCTTCTTTTGTTTGTTAAATGGTGTGCTTCTTTTGTTTGTTTGATATTTTTGCATGCTTGTTCATTGAAGATTTGGTGCAGGGATGCATGTGTTTGAATTGTAGTTTAGAACACCGAATTGAGGTTAGAATAGGGTGGATAGGTAGGGTCACTACAGGTGAGATAGGTGAATGTGCATGAAATGTAGGGGTTTCCTTTTACACAGAAGGGAAGGCTCAGGATTTTTACTTTAGCTTTGCAACATAGTCCTCGATTAGTAGGGTGACTTGTAGCAACAGATGATTAATTGAATTCAATGGAAGAGGTTGTCTAATCTAATTGTTAGATCTAGAGTAACTAGACTAGTAGCTCGCCCTGTAAAAGTTGACTCTATTTATTTGGTCAAGAGTCACTCAAGATACTGTGCAAGCACTCTTGATTTGAGTCATTGCTAATTGCTTTAATTTGCTTGTGACTGTTCTACTGTGGTTTGATTGGCTTTCCTTGTATACTTTATATGCTTTATGCCACTCTTTCTGGGAAATTGGGACTGTAAAAACAATGCTTTTCAATTTCCATATGACCAAGGACATGATTTCAAATTGATTAGGTTCCAATGTCTGATTATTTTTGTTTGTTACCGTTTGTTGGCGCTCAAATTTTCTGATGTTTAATGATCTGTCAGGCTCAGAAGTCAGAACCCCTTTTAGAAAATGTAAAATGCCAAAATATTTTTAGGCTCTTAAGTCTTAACTATGGGAGTGTTCATTTGCTGAGTTGTTGCCTTGGCTCTAATTTCAGATCCAACGTATAAAAAATGACCTTGTTAAATTCTTAGAACTTCACAATTTGATTAGCCTTGCTATCCTTTTATAGCAGTTATCAGTGATCTCCCCCTTTTCATTAGTTTATGGTCTTTGATGTGGCCAAAGTTAATAAAGCTCATTTGAACTACTGAGGCTTTGTGGCAATCCTGTTACTTTGTACTTCTGTCTTATGTGAACAAATATCTATTTTCATCTAAACAATTCTTGCTGATATCTATGTTTTTCTGGCCAACTCTATCCTTGAGGACCTGAAGCTACTTGATTGCTCAAAGTCAAAAGAAAAGATGCCCATATATTGATCTGGATGACTGTCAAATATTTCCCTTTTTAACTTGCTGATTCTATTTTGGCGAAACGATTCTTTTTAAAAAACGAAATGATATATTCAGTTTCATCTAGTTTAAATAGTTTGACCTGCTTTTGTGGCCATGAATTAAACTGATTCATGCATGGAATTTTCAATCAAGGTAAACAAAACATCCATTTTATGAATCATAGACGATGTACTTGCTTATAAAGTTAGTTTACGTACCCCCTTCAAGTTCCATTTCACACAATATAGTTTAACTAATCTTTTGAACCTTCTACTTATATGATACTTGTGCTGCTTTTTCAAATTGTAGGATGTCTAACAAATCTAGGCGTTAAGGAAACTTTACTTGATTCTCCCCTGTTGTATTATGTCACCATCACATTAACTCCCTATTTCTACCTTTTTAACCGTCTATTATTACTATTTTTATAGAGATATTGCTTCACATGCTGTTTACTGTTTACTCATTATCTTCAGGTTTCATACTGTGGCTTATTTGCAACAAATTTGGTGGTTTGAAGTTGATGGAGAGGTGAAATTTCCTTTAACTGCTGATACCTATACTCTCTTCTTTAGGCTTCACCTCGGAAGATTTTCTAAAAGGCTTGGGCGGCGTGTGTGCTATTATGAACACACACATGGTTGGGATATAAAACCAGTAAGATTTGAGTTGTCAACTTCTGATGATCAACAGGCATCATTTGAGTGCTGTTTGGATGAAACTGATCGTGATGATGGATATGGTAATCATAAGCGTGGAAACTGGGTTGATTACAAGGTAGGTGAATTTGTTGTTAGCGGATCGGAACGTATAACAGAAGTTAGATTCTCTATGAAACAGATTGATTGCACACACTCAAAAGGTGGCCTTTGTGTCGATTCGGTATTCATTATACCTAGTGATTTGAAAAGGCGGAAGATGAGAGGTGTTTTGAAGTAGCCACAAGCAGAGTAGGGAGTCTTTTGTTTTTTTAATGTGGTTAGACATCTCAGAATACACTCTTGGAATCCACCATACATCATATACTTAAGGGGAAAATTAAGATTGAGGATTGAGGAGGATGTCGTCCTTTGCAGGGTTTTTAAGCAGTACGAATGTATCCTCTTTGGTCATGTAATAATGATTTCTTTTTCTTTTTTCTTTTTCTTTTGGTTCCTATAATCTATACATATGTTGAAAGGGGGAAAAAAAGGGGGGCTTGGAATTGCTGTATCCTGCTTTGCTCCTGCTGCATGTTGCCCTCTTGTGTAATTTCTTCTGTAACTTGGCTTTGATGCAAGAATAGATTTCACTTAGACATTTCTCCTTCTTCACAAGTCACAAGTCATTAACACTCAATTTTGGAAATGTGATTATGTTATTATGACAAGGCAATTTTATGTGCCCTTGTCGTATTTATTGTCCATTATATCAATGTTCCAAAGTTTTTACTTGGGAGAAAGTGTTTACTATTTATGCTTTTGCAGAATGCAAATACGTTTATCTACTTTATTAAAAAAATCTGGGAGGATTCAGTTTGTTGTCTAAAAATGAAATACAGGTAATGGCTGGATTCAGGGTTCACGATTTGAGACCCAAATTCACTTCACTTTATGAATTCTGGGTGTTCGTTTTAAATGTAGTTAATAGTTTTGCTGAAACCAAAAGCCAAGTGGCTAAAGTAGGAATAGCATGTAGCAGCCTTGCTATTGACACTTGTTTCCTCAGCAGACTTGCTTTTTTGGGGCGGCTATTCATGATGTGCTTTAGGTGTTTGATTTCACGAATTCCACCTTAGAGTTAAAAACATTGTACAGTTCGTTGATTTCAACCTTTCATATTTACCATTAATAATCATTTCAGGACCATCCTGATGTTAGTGTGAGTCAGTGACGTAAAAATATCTCACTTCCTTACTTTACATTTATGGCTCATCGCCCACCGTACCATAACTTACAGCAACCTTTGTTTTTTGCTTTCTTTGAACACTTCACTCTCTCTTTGACTTGCCTTCTAATTTCATCAAACACTTTCATTCACTTTTTAACGGATCGTTTAAATTTTAACTACTCATAATTTATAAACATTTTCTTCTACACATTTTATATGTCATATGAATAGAATAATAACGATGATACCAGTTGCAATTAGGATTTGATATTTATAGTCCTATTCTCGTATTCTCTTAGTTCATTTATTTTATGTCAGCCACTCTGAGTTGTGGAAACCACAAGTATATGTCAACAAGTCCATGACAGTCCTGGTTGATTTCCTTCATTTTCACCCTTTCACTGGGATATGTTTCAACTCTAAAGCCTTCCCTCACGGTTTCACACCGCACAGAGTTAATACTACTACTGTCAAGTAATTGAGATCCTCAAAACTGGAGACAAATTTTCAAACCACTAGTTGAAACTGCATTTAGTTCCAAAGGCAAAGGCAAAGCCAGATCCCAATTTCATGCACTGATAAGGAGACAGAAGCAGAGGTGAAATTGAGAGCATATCGGCTTTCATGTCTGCTATACTGACACATTACTTGTGAATAACTATAAGGTGAAATAACAGAAATGGCCTGCAAGTTCTCCTTGCTTTTTTCCTTCCATTATTATTGATCCTCCCTCTATTGGATCACAAGTATTCATTTCCTCACACTCATTTTTACCCGTTTCACTAATGTACTACAATCTGGTCCCTAGCTCCATCACTGTGTTTCCCCTAATACGGCCCTTGCATTGAAATTCGAATTGTATAGAAGACTATCAAATCTCACTACACTCTTTGCTAGTTAGTGGTCCATTTTCACCAACTCTAGATGGCCTCCTATAAATGTTGGAACACTAGTAAGAGGCAGGTAACTGAAGCCAAATTAAATATGGACTGGGATTGGAGCATAAGACCTTCTGTTCCTCAAACCGAGTCCTCCTTTGGCTTCCTCAATAACTTAAACTTCTGTTCATATCCAGGTAAAACACTAGTTTCCTAATAAAACATGGACTTTTTTATATGTTCAAACTCAACATTCACATTTCTTTTCTCACTACTAGCCCTACTTCTCTTTTATGCACGTCACATAGTAGAAATCCTTAGCTTCTTAAGTAACGTTTGAAAGCCACAGTTATGTGGTGATATATATATATATATATATATATATATATCATTCTTCAGTGAGCTATTAACTTAATACATCTCATGCATATGTTTTGGTATAGGACTGAAACATCCAGTAATGACAGAAGCTAGTGAGAGACAAGGGTTGACTTTGGGAAATGACAAAGCCAACGCTGAAAAGAAAGAACGGCACAAGAAGAAGCGACTGACAAGCAAGCAGGTAGAGTCACTGGAGAAGAGTTTTGAGGAGGAGAGAAAATTGGACGCAGAGAGGAAGATGAAGCTGTCAAAGGAGCTAGGGTTGCAGCCTCGCCAAGTTGCTGTTTGGTTCCAAAACAGGAGGGCAAGGTGGAAAGCAAAGCAGCTTGAGCACTTGTATGATGCTCTCAAACATGATTTTGATGCCATCTACAAGGAAAGACAGCAGCTTCAAGAAGAGGCATGACATCACATCACATCACATATACTACATTAATTATCTAGTCTGCTTATAAATTGTTAGCTTTTATTAATGTTCTCAACGTGGGTTCCATGCAGGTTACGATATTAAAGGCCATGCTGAGAAAGCAAGAATCAAGGACGCAGGCATCTGCAGATTATCTTCAAATCTGGGGAAGAGAGTAGAATTCATATACTTGGGAAAGTCTTTTCTTTCTTCGAGCGTAGTTTAGTATTCCAAATCTGTAAGAGAGCTAATTAATTAACATGTCTTAGCTTTAGCATGTGTTTGAGTGAGACGAGATAGTTCCTAGGACCTTAAGTGGTTTATGGTGATGAAAAATTTGCCCACACCTACCTGTTGGCAATATATGACTTAGCTTGTTATGACAATGAGACTGCTAAATGGGCATTTCGCGCGGGGAAGAAGTTTTCACTTATCAGAGAAATATATTAATTCTTGCTTATCTTTATCAAAGATGATTCGTCCATAAAAAATCAAAGAGGAGGACCTAACGTATAACGGTATAAGGATGATTAAAAGACTGTGTATATTTCGGCAGCTACTTAAGATCACCTCAACGCAGTATTTTCTTATCACTCTTTCCATTACGGTATCTATTTGGGATGTATGAGCTTATTCATAAATATTAAGACATCTTTTTAATCTAATTTATTATTTATATCAACTTTTCCTTAAGCTAATTAACTTCTTTAATCTAAATTAATTAGGTAATTATGTCTAGGAGGTAGTTTATATATTTCAACACCGTTCAGAAAAATGATCTGGTATATATCAGGAAATTGCTAACAAAAAAGGGAATGGGCCTGTGGGCCAATGAAATCTAATGGGGGCAGAATTAGGCTATACATGGGATACATAGTGACGAATTTGCCCCTGAATTTGGATTGCGTGGCGTAAATGTGTCCATTTTCACCAACCATGCTCACTAGGCCATTACCCTCTTCCATTACTGCTTTCCTTGTTTGTAGTTCATTAACATCATTTGAATCCATTTGATAAATATACATTGACATTTAAAGCCATCAACCAGACGCGAGATCTCCTGTGTGATTGTGATTGCCCCTATTTATGCTATCAGAGCAAGAAAGATGAATTGTGAAAATAAATGTAGATAGTTATAATGTCTCTTGGTAACAACATATGATCGTAACTAATTGAATTAAGATCCTTAATATAAATAAATCAAGTAAATAACCCCCCCCCAATCCTAAATATTTGGACATATTAACTATTTTTTTTTAAATTAGGAATGTTGATTATATTAGTTAGTATTGTAAAAAGGTACAAATCATCTTCCCTTATTCCTCCCACAGTCTTTTACTTGAATATTACTGGAGAAGCGTTAGTAGAGTTTATTTGAAGAAGTGGCGAAAACTAGCTAGGATTAGGTGCTGGATTATGAACCAATTGGTCACATATATTAGGTCTTATTCATAAGGCATTTCTTGCATTTTTAATGTAGACTGAGGAAAACCTTAACTCTAAACCTATAAATAAAAGGAATGAAGCTTTCTCTTTTTGCCTCTATAACTAAGACCTGGAGTATAATTACTTGAGCTTGTACTAGTGGCATATTTTTTTTCTTGCTCAGAACTAGTGGCATATTTAGGTTAACCGGGTCCGGGTGCCTATATATGTTGAGCTTATTAAGCACAAGCGCGTGATTTTCACGTCAAGACTGATTAGTGCTAATTACGAAACGAAACATGAATAATGTGTTGCAATCATACATTCATATTAAACACTCCAATATATCGAATTATTGCCACCAACCCTCGAGATTAAAATATTCCACCAAGCAACAATCATTGAGCAGGATTATCGTTATCTGCGTTTTGTTGTTTGCACATTTTTTTCTTCACCGCCGATGATATCTATTTATACTAGTATAAACGTTTTTATTAGTTATACATCACTATGAGGAGAAAGCCTCGCTAACTACTTTCCACCATTTTTATGCATAATTTCTACCATATTCATATCATATTTGGCAATAATCTACATCTTGCCCAAGTAAATTTATCTATCAACTACTCCTTAATTGTTTGGTCCAAAATGTTTTTCCCGATCTGGTTACTTAATTATTATTCGGCTCACTTGAATGCCTAACTGCGTGAGACATACTTGAGTGGAGAAATTCTTAGTTACTCGAGGAGTACACCAAATTTGTGCTCTGACCAATGAGAATAAGCCAGATTGCACGTGGGACCCGCATTTTTAACAGCTCACACTTGTGTCATTTCTTCCACCATGGCACCAAATAAACACGGGAAAATGACAAAAAATGACAGTTGAATTTGAGTTGGATAAAATGGGGTCTCCAATTTCAACTTAGAAAAATAAGACAGTTCACAATTTGTCCTAAATGAAATTGGTAACTTTGTGCCAAAGAGTAGTGAATGACATATTCTAAAGTAGTTAACAGCGATACTTGAGTAGTTAACCATTAACTACTTAAGTATCACTGTTAACTACTCAAGTATTGCTATATATTAATCACCATTCGCAATAATTACTCAACTATCGTTGTTAATTACTTTAGAATATGTCATTCACTACTTTTTTAGCACAAAGTCACAAATTTCATTTAGGACAAATTGGGGACTATCCCTTATTTGCCCAAGTTAGAATTGGAGATCTCATTTTGTCCAACTCAAATTCAAGTGTCATTTTTTTGTCATTTTCCCAATAAACACCCTCATACAATTCCTTTTAATTTAATATTCTTTACTTCTTCCCCCCCTTTGTCTCTTAAAGGAATCTTCACTTGTGTGTCAAGTGAGACTAATCACTTGTTGTTATGAAGTCTCACATAGGGATAAACAGCTTACCTGTGAATTTATTCCATTCACAAAGCCATGAGATCAAACCCCAATCACTTGTTTAGGGGACGATAGTACTCACCGCCTACTTCAACCCTCAGGTTCTCCATATTTCTGACCCCTCCAAATCCCTCCTCCCTTTTTTGGTGGCAGTCCCATTGTACCCAATAATTTCTCGACTTGAGTTGTCATGTTTAATCTGCTTTTTCTAAAATAAAAGGATTGAGTACAATATAAAAAGAGAAGAGGAATCTAGACAAAACTTTGATTGAAAAACTAAAAAAATCATTTGATATTTGATTCAATGCTCCGATCCTGATGGTCATCAATTACGTATCTTGAATGTGAACTTCCAATCAGGTTACGGAAGTGACATTTTTTTAAAATAATAAATTCATGACGTCCTGTTAATTGAAAGTCCAGTTTTTAAATATGAGATTGGAATTAGTCATCGGTGAGTATTTTTTTATTGAATCAGGAGAATATTATTTCAATATAATGAAGTTTTGTTTTTTTATGTTTTTTATCTCAGTTTTTTATGTTATTCAAGCACCAGTAGTCAGTACGTATTGGATGTAATTTTGTTTTGTTCGAAGTATTTGATTTAAATTATTGGTCGAACGTCGGAATTTCTTTCTTTTTTTGGCCTGAATCATTTATCAATACGAAATGCAAGTGCCATTCAATATTCAATATGTAGCCATTTTTTTATCTCACATTTTACTTGTGATGATTACTTTTATTTTTTGCTCAGAACTTGTGATGATTGCATGTCTGCATCTTTTGGTGGTCTTACTAGCTATCTTTTGGAGAAAATATTGTTAGGGGAAATCCCCTACGGTTAAATATTAAAAACATTTTAACTATTTGAATAACAAAATTAACTAACGGAGTAACGACATAAATTACTCAAAAGCCCCTTTATGGGATTTTGAAAATTTTCCCAAGATTGTAATCGTAAATACATATCACTTCCATGAATTTTGGGATATCTGATATTTCTTTTTACTGAATATATTGTTTTTAATTTAGATGATAAAGTTTATCTGTTGTTAAACACGCACACACATATAATATCATATATATATATATTCCCTCCGGTCCTAATTATAAGTCGCCTTTGACTTTTTCTGGAGAGATTAAGGTTGCGAAATAGGTTATTAAATTATGATATATTTGATATATTTTTAAACTATACATTAGTTTACAGGTAAAGTAAACTAGTATAATGGAAAAAATAGGTAAAACAATTTATAATTAACTTATTTTGTTTTTTTGGGATTTTCCAAAAAAGTCAAAGGCGACTTATAATTACGACCGGAGGGAGTATATAGACAGCTAGAGACACATGAGAGTTTTTCAAAATATCTTTATTCTAAGGTTTTTCAAACTTGAGAGTTTAAATCAATTCGTGAAGAGAATGTAAAATTAAATCGTAAACTCGTAAGTCATAAGTGTATATCTTTATGTGTTTCTATGTATATAAAGAAGAGATAAAGATATACTACCTCCGGTCCTAAATATAAGACCTAATTGACTTTTTTTTTGGAGAGGTTAAGATTGCGAAATAGGCTATTAAATCATGACATATTTGATATATTTTTAGATTATACATTAGTTTATAGGTAAAATAAACTAATCTAAGGGAAAAATTAGGTAAATCAATTTATAATTAACTTATTTTGCTTTTTTATAGGATTTTCTAAAAAAATCAATTAGGTCTTATATTTAGGACCGCAGGGAGTATTACCAAAAAAAGAAGTGATAAAAATACCAATAATTTAATTGTATACATTTCCAATATAGTAAATAGTTAATATTACATATATCTAATTTCATATTTCTATCAAACTCAATAAAAGAAATTTCTAGAAAATACGTAAAATAAATCCACTGAACATGGTCGACCCAACATGGGATTCAGTCATTTAGAGCAAGCTAAGTTAACACAACTATTCAGTAGTTATAAACATGAAAACAGTAAGTTTATTGGGAAAAATGTGTCAGATTTTATTTGAATTTACATCAAGTATGAATTTAAGTAACATGTATGTGATGTGTTTTGGTTATATAGAGTCTTAAAAATGATAATATTAGAGAGTCAACTCACAAGTTAAACAACAATGTGTAGTCTTTTTCTCTCTCTAGTCTTGGACATAAGGTCATATAAGATTTTTTTTAAAAAAAAATAAAGGCTCCAGTAAAAAGTAACTATATTTTTCTCTCTTTTTTGAAACTTTTGAACCGAGTCTAGTAATACCACCTCCAATGTTTACATGAATCTATTATATTAAATTAAGTAGGTAAAATGAGTCCATTAATCACAACATATTTGCATATATTTAGATTATATGTTATCTTAAAAGCTAAATAAATTAGTTTAAAAAGAAAAATTCAAGTAAAACACTTTATAAGTAACTTGTATAGTTTTCTTAGGTTTAGAATTATGAAAAAAAGTTTTAGTTGACTTTTTTCATAATTCTTTTTTTAATTTATGAAAAAAAGTCAACTAAAACTTATATTTAATTAAAAAAATCTGATTGTGATTTAGAAAACTTCTGACTTTTTTCAGCGAAATAAACTGATTGAGATTGAGATTTAATTAATAGCGATAAAAATGTCCAGAAAAGCACCATTCACCCTAAAAAAAATTACAGCAACAACTACTCTATACATTTAGAATGCAGAGAATATAGAAAATTAAAGATATGTCAAATTGCGTTAGCTTGTTCTGACCAGGGTGTGATTCAGTACATATCCGACAAAAGAAAATGGCCCCATCGGCCCATGTGAATACGTGGTGCCGAATTCTACGACAGGTAGTCCTATTAGCCCATTACCACATTTTTCCACTTATCATAATTATAATGCCACTTTATTTTTTTTAAAAAAATTAAATATGTAAAATTAAACAATTGAAATTATCTATAATTATCTTTCTTTCTCATAATTAGTTAATTCTACTTATAAACTGATTTATAATCTAATTACATGTAACATTATAATTTAATGGTCTAATTTAATTACTCCCCCTTACATTCCTCAAAAAGTCAAATGTGTCTTATATTTAATGTCATAGGAAGGCTTTGATTTACCTCCATATGGTCATGCATGGTTTGATTTCCATGTTAATTGTTAACAAATACCCTATTCATTTTATATTATATGTGTTTTTTCCTATTTTACTCTAATTCTCTTTCATATAAACTAATGTTTATGCAATTCTTTATTTTAATAGACACAAAATAAAATAGGGTAATATAAAATTATACAATATATAAACTAGAAAGATAATATAAATAGGGAATATAAAATACAAACAAAATAAAAGTATTCAACATTAGTGAATTGCAAAAAAGCATAATAAAAATATGGAAAACTTAATATCAATTTAACAACTTTGATTTTCTCATAATAAAAATATGAGAAAAACAATACTTTTAAATTTTTCAATAGTTAGTTGTTTAGTTATAATTGAATTATTTTTTTAAAGTGAACAAAAAATCAAACACTGAAATAAACAAATTTTAAAAAAAAAACTAAATATGCATAGAAAACCAAAGTAACCGAATTTAATTCGGTTTAATTTTCACTTTGATTTTCTTACTCCTAAAAATATCTTTGCTAGAGGCAAACATGAATAAGTAATCTAGTGCTAGTGGCCATTCAAAATCAAATCTGCAATCCTCAAAGTCCCCGCATTGAAATTGACACAAGTAATAAAAAACAAGGTCCTTAGTAAGGGAATTAATCACAATTAAGTCCCAAATGTTCCTTAAATTACATTGTAGTCCCAATGACTTATCATTATATTCTAAATATCAGCCCACTAAATTGTCACAACTTATGGGGTTAGTATTGAAAACTCAATGACGAGTCATTTAATATACTCCCTTCGGTCCTAAATATAAGACCTGGTTGACTTTTTCGGAAAATCCTCTAAAAAGGAAAATAAGTTAATTATAAATTGATTTACCCAATTTTCCCCTTAAACTAGTTTATTTTACCTATAAACTAATGTATAATCTAAAAATATATCAAATATATCTTGATTTAATATTTTATTTCGCAACCTTAATCTCTCCAAAAAAGTCAACTAGGTCTTATATTTAGGACCGGAGGTAGTAATATAAATATCTTGAGACTTAAATGTAATTTGATGAATTTTTAGGACTCAATTGCAATTAATTCCCTTGTGACCTAATTGTAATTTTCCCTCCAGAATCGCAATAGGACAGTCTTTCTTATTCACTTTTTGTCTTTTATTGGTCCCTTATTGGGAGCTGGGACTTGGGACCACGCAACGAATTGGCACTACTTTATTTTTGACCAAATAAATTACTACTGCTTGGAGTTTTGGAATAGTTTTCCGAATCTAAAGAATTTAATTTAATTCATGCTCAGATATAGTTGAGCCAGCTAGGCAGACACCTACTCCCACCCCATGTTTCTCATTTTAACAATAATTATCAAAATTAACAATCAATCCCGAGATCTTAAGACTAAACCTGTTTGACGTATATATATAAAACCTCGATCCCCTTTCTTTTTGCCAAAAGTCCTCTATATCCCCAATTGATTTACCCATCTTTACATATCTTTAAGCCACATTTGATTTGTACATAAGATGGGAATAAGAAAGCTGATTTTAAATAAGAAATGCCACTCAAACTGTTGCTAAACAAGGACTGTATGGAGCATTTTTCACAATCTGTATATATTTGTAGGCATAAGGATGATATGAACACGAAATCACATGAATGGGGAAGGTGTTAGCCAGTAACTAACACTCAACCAACCAAACTACCAGTAACTAACACTCAACCAACCAAACTACTCTTCACTCACTAGGCCATACAGTTGACCTTAGCTTATTACTTGGATATATTCGATCAAGCTGGTCAATTAGGCATTGACCAACAATCGTCAATCTGAAAGCTATAAAACTTTAATCTTCACACAGGGGAAGGCGCATATAATGCGGTCTTATTACTTGGCAGACACTTAAGAAGCTTCCGTTCACCATGGTCAAAAAGGAATTGACCAATGCAATCCTAAAGCTAACACTAAATCTACAAACAGATTGTCACACGAGAGAGCCTCAATGTAACCCTTATTTTACCTAACATATAAAATCAAGGTACTTCCATGATGGTCAGCTAGATGCTGACCAACATTCTCCAATGCTCTTATACATCCTTCCCATGAATTTGCAAAGGTCTTCTTCACTGTTTCCACTTCATTTGATCTTTTTACACATCACTGACTGCTACAGAAACCTAAAAATCCCATGAATTCATGGTTGTGTATCATTCGAATGCTACTCTCAATGCCAACCACGCCTGCAAAAGGGGGGATTTCCAAAATCAGTAAATGTCGAGACATTTCAGAAATTTACATATCGAGCAAGAGGTTGGTTGATTTGCAGTACCCATGGTAATAGCGCTGGCAAAAATGACGCCTGAGAGAATGAATATGATTATGGATGCCCTCCTAAGAATTGCTATCAATTTTCTCACCACGCATTGACCCCAGAAGCCAGCCAAAATAGACACTGATGTCAGGTATAACGCTGCCAATCACATGTGCAGAGTCAATAATGTAAGAGAACATAAATACGTAAACATATGTCCACATGCATGTGCAATTAGTAACAACTGTGAGATTAGGCATCAAGCTTTAAACCAATATCAACATTCTTTAATGCCACATAAAGTTGAGAATGGAATAATGCTAATTACCGTAGGGTATGGGAAACCTCTTGAGAAGGTAAAATTCAACCACCGACAAAGATGAAGAGAACATCATGACAAACGTTGCTGTTGCACTGGCAACCTGCAAAGTAGTTTAAATATGACTCTTCATTATATTGATCAGTATATCATTTAATAGCTTCAGGACTAGCTTGAAGCACATGTGAGTATGTGGTACCCTCGACACTTACGTACCTGAGGGATGACGCCAATCTCGAGAAGAAGAGGGCCCAAAATGAAGCCACCTCCAGAACCAAGAAGGCCTCCAACGGTACCGCCTAAGATTCCACACAGAGCGCAGAAAGTAAGGTTTAGAGCTGTCCATTCTATTGAAGCCTCACAAATACATTCTGGATTGCCTGTGGTTGCCCTTTGTTTGTAATCCTTGTACAGTTTCACTGCTTCATACCCGAACACCACAAGTGCGATGGGAAACTAAAGTATCAAGAAAAATATATGTGATGATTTTTACCCCAATGACAATTTCACATACAACCAAATAAGTCAAATGTAGCCATGTGAGGTGTGAATTAATATTTGTTGTTATCTGACCTGTAGGCAGAAAAGCACCCAGTACCACGCACTGCAAACCTTTACTTCATTCTGCGCAGCGGACCCACACCCAACAAAGAAATAATTAAAATTTATAGCATAGATATTAACCTGAATTTTTTTTATAAGAATATAAAATTGAATTTTCCTTTGGCCAAAAAAAAAATATACTTGAATTTTGAATGTGAAAATGAGAGGTTAGGAAGGCTTGCCTTCATGACTTGCAGTAGTAGGAAAGAAACCCACACAATCATTAAAGTCAAAATCCTTTTCCACCTAAGATTGAAGCAAAGAATTTGCTGAAAAATTTAAGCAAACAATGAGTGATTGGTGGTAAGCTTGTCCCACCAATAAATTAAGAAACACAATGAAATGGAAAAGTTCACAGAGAAATTAATTACCATGGGTGATTTCTCTTCTTTAGGTATCAAAGGTTCATATACCGTGTCAACTAGAACTGCATAGAGATTCCGCCATGAATATTTATCAGTTTCAGTTTAATAATATCAAAGAAAAGTAAGGCACGTGACGAATTGCGACAAACAAGAAACAGTACAGTGATTGCATGCAGTAATAAAGTGGTTAATTTTATACTATTAAAAAGGTGGTAATTAAAATATGACTTTTCTATTTCATTTTACTTTTACTTCAATGATTGGTTTGGTACAGGTGACAAAAAATATGATTGAGAGTTGAGACACTATTTTCCGGATATTTAGAGTACAGTATAGACGCACTAAGCAAATATATAAATCCGAAAATAAATGATAGTCAAGCTGCAATAATTTGAAACAGGGGTGTCTTACGTTCTCCACGTGAATTCACCTTAGTCGCTTGTTGATTGGCAATTTCTTTCTGCAATAGTGAGCGCAAGAGAAGAAAGGAATAAGAAACAAAGATGAGATGCCGACAGCACAATTAAAGCTACTATGGATTTGGCATCACACAAAGAATTGGCCTGATTCAGTAAAAATAGAAAATTGGAAAATGAAAGTAAACTAACCTTCAAAATGGTCTCCTCCTTCCACATCTCAATTCCCTTGAAGAAAGATCTGGATGAAGTTGCTGCGAGGATGACATTAGAATCAAAGGAAAATCAGAGATTTTTCAACTAATTATAAAGTAGTCGTACAATCTAGTAAAAAGCACATATATTTTGGAGGGAGGAAGTGTGGGAGTAATAATATATATGGGGAAGATGAGAGACCTATGAAGAGGGTGATGATGAGAACAGTGATAAGCCAATAAGGGAAGACAACACTGAGAGTAACACCCACAGTGATTCCAAGCATAAGCATGGGCTGGAACAAAAGAGCCAAGTCATAGTCCAATATAGGAACCTCTTTCGTTGGATGGGGCACTCTCAGATTGTACCAAACCGACGAAGCCGATGCCCCCATTATCATACCTTCAAAATCATTTCCAAAACCACCCATAAGTAAATAAATAAATCAGCTTGTTATTGAGACATAGTAGTTATTAAAATCAACCAAAACTTAGTATACAACACATAGAAGTGTCTGAATGAGCAATAGGCAAAAGAGGAGGAAAGAGAGGAAATGAAATTACATTTGGAGAGAGCAGCGGCGGATTTGGTATCGAAGCCAAGAAGGAGAGTGAGCATGGGGACGAAGATGCCTCCGCCACCTACGCCGCCTACGGTTCCACATGCCGATCCTAGGAATCCAATCAAAGTTGCCAAAGCAAGCCTCCAACTTGCCTTCAGTTCCTGCACCAACAACATATATAAATATATGCAACGCTCATGTAACCACCAATATAAAATATATATGAGCAAACATTGGAGATTATTAAGAGAATAATAAGGAGTATATCTTATATAGGGAAAGAGATGCTACGTACGGGCCAAACATGGTCGTGGGTTTGGGGTGCGTGAAGAGGAGGCGCATGGTTATGGGAAGAAGAAGAGAAAGAAGGTTGGGAGAGGAGGAAAAAGGAGGAGGCGAGAGCAGCAGCAGAGAAAGCGGAGAGAAGGTAGGACACGAATGTTCGTGTGGAGATAGGCATGGATGAATGAATGAATGGTTGTGTCTATGTGGCGACCAATGGTTTAGACTTGAGAGGAAGACAGAGAGAAGAGAAGAGAAGAGCGGAGAGAGCTGTGATGCTAACTTCTCGGCCTTAACCTTAATATATTTATTTATCTCCCAACAATCAGCCGTTTCTTTCACATGATGCATATCCCTCTCCGACCTAAAAATATGAATGCATATCCCTCTCTTCCATATGCCTCCCCACGTGGCCTTCTCTGGTTGGACAAATCTAACTCAATCAATCACTAGATCAATTACTCCCATTTTTTTATCCAATGCAATTCCATGATTATCACATGAAATGTTCTCATCCTCTTTTTTTTTGATAAAAAAAAATGTTCTCATCCTTAATTATTCACTATTAGATGGAATTTAGATGGTTCAATTTATTTAAATTTTAATTTTTATATTTTGGATACTTTTTATTTTAATTTATATAAAATGTGAAATAAAATAATTGCATGAGTATCATTTATTATAAAAATGAATTAACCACTTTAAAATCAATAAATTACAGATTTTAAATATGAACCATTGAGATCAAAATTTGAATGGTGTAGATCTCGTCGTAGTGATGAGAAAATGTTTTTTCATCAATATGATAAGCATGGAATGTGGACTCGATTTTTTTATTTCTTTTCAAATTTTATTTGTATTATTATGTTAGAGTCCCTGATTGATGTATCAAATTAGCTAGAAAAGGATCAAATAACGAAATACAAGGAATCACGAGAATATGTCAATTGACCAATCAACAACTAACTAATAGGTGATCAATTGTTGATTATATTCAAATAATTTCCATTCTTTTTCCCAACAAATCATTTCCATTCATAGAAATAAGAGAATCCGTAATAATGATTGATTGGCAACATTAATGACATACTCCATATTAATAATGGTGTTTTTCTTCCTTCGCTAACATTCATTCTGAGACGCTCCTCGTTGTTTTCCTTACAACAACTCCTCTGAGTAGGTGGTAACCTAGATATATAGTGTGTATGTGAGCCTTAAGAATCATTTGATTCTTAGCTCTAATAATACTCCTATCAATTTATAGTTTGGGGAGTAGTTGGGGAGTTCGAGTCACCGGACACTGAGTAATCCAATAGGTGTAATAAATAGAAATGTTTTTTTAAAAAAAAAAAATTGGTCCAAAAATGGTATGAAGGGTTTGGTGGTGACTGGTGACTTCCTCTGATCCTCTCCTCTACCAGTCAACCTCCCGCGGTCCCGCCTGTTTGTCTACTGTTTTAATCCACCAAGTTTTGTTTTCCATTTCATTAATAAAATTGGTTGCCCACTATTTTTTGTTTTAATTCAGAGAGGTTTGGGCTTTGGAGCCTCGAATACACTGCTTGGTCCTTTGTAAGTTGGTGCCACACTTGTTCTTTCCGCGCCAAAATCGGTACAATCTTAATTCTGCACCCAAAAGTCCGACCCGAATTCTCACCTTTAGAGGGACCCAAGTGCGGGAGATCAGACATCAATGAGCCCGGCAAAAAAAAAGAAGAACATTAAGACATTCCATTACATTGCAGTTAGTAGAGCTAGTTCGCTTATCAAAGCCAGAAAGAAAAGGATTGATTTATGAGTATGCTGTTTTTTAAGGTTTGGTTGGTGGACTTCCTGTTCATTGTCAAAACTCAAAAGGATGGAACATACACGTGAGACAGACAGTTATGTTTGGCTACGATTGTATACCAATATTGAAATTGTTCAGTATTAATAAGTAAACTCTTGTAAATGAATTGAGCATAGCCAAATGTCTACCCTTATATAGGACTCTTGGTTGATCAAAAAAATATATAGGACTTTTGAATGACAAAAGATTAATCTCACCTTAGATGCCGGTGAAGGATACGAAGGTAACAAAAAATATTAAAATTGTTCTTGGTCCTCGTCAGTCGTCACTTTTGTTTTTAATTTGAAAAAATATTCCAACCAAATTTATTTTTTTCCTTTAGACAATAAACCGTGATTTTTCAACCTTTTTACAGTCTCAACTCTCAACTCTTAATTCATCAGTCGTTAATTATATTAAGAGCTTTATTGGGCACAATCATTAAATAATTAATCATTGCAATTGGCGCCAAAACCACGCTATCAACCAAGGCAAACCTAGCAATGACTTGGACAAATGCAAATTATTTGGGTGGACTTTCTTCTGTCCCCATCAATCGAGATTCCCATCATAGTGGTAAATTATATAGGTTACTTTTTTTGGCAATTAAATTATGGCTTAATTGCATCACATGGTTAGTATTAGAGAATTTTGGTGGGTGTAAGGGTGGTTAGTAATTTCTGTTTTATGATTAGGGCAATTTTGTCTTTTCACACAATTTTAAAATGTCAACTAGGTCCTAGTTCCTTCATGGTCCTTTTGAAAGTTTGAGTTCATGAATTGTCCTTTTGTATATTCGGAGGGATTTAAATGACATTTTCCCTTTATATTAAGTTTTAGTAAGAACGGTTCAAACAGAGTTGACCCCCAGTCCAACCACTAACTCTTGAACCAGGAATTGAACCGATTCAACCACAGATCGCATTTTGAACATTTTCAAAAGAACATAGAGACGTAAGGCTGGTTGGCATAAAAAAACAGAGAGAGACGTAAGGCCGTGAACTACGATTCAGTGGATGCCAATTTCAATTTGGAACTGTCTGCCACGTTGTTATGTAAGCATACCGCTAATTTTTGTTTTTTCCAGATACAAAATGCCATTTCTCCTCTTATAAAGACCATAGAATGGATATCGTTTGATTTTTTTTAAGTGATAGGGGAAATTGTAGTAGTCAGAATATTTACAAGATCAACCTAATAAAGCTGGGAAAAGGAAATTATATAGAGATCGGTCATCTCATATTTAAATACTAAAAGAGACCTTAATAAAAGCGATTGAACTTTTGAATTGACCATTAAGTATTGTTGGGTTTGAATTTTCTATAAGCTCATAGAGCTCGGAAAGAGGGTTAGCTCAATTTAAACGGGCTAACCCGATATGACCCACATCAAAAGTGGGTTAGCCCGACCCGACCCGATTCTAATGCGGGCTGAAATATCATAACTTGACCCACATATACTAATAAGCGGGCCAGCCCGACCCGTCCCGACCTAAATGACAAGCTATATTATTTTAAAAAAAATTTAAAAGTGAACATTAAAATAGTAAAGTAAGCACAAAAATTTTGTGACAACATCATTTACCAACAAAGTAAATGAATAATTTTATCTGTCTATTTGTTTTTTGAATAAAACAAGATACCACTATATATTCCAAGATATAAATGATAACACCCATTCAAAGTTAGGTGTTATTTGTCTTAAAAGTCATAAACTGTTTTGAATTTGTTCACATTATAGTTTTGAAATTTATCTGTCTGAATTTCAAAACTATAATGTGAACAAATTCAAAATAGTTTATGATATTCAAAAATCCTTAACATATGTGATCTAATTTCTAATTAGCAAACTATATACTACCTCTGGTCCTAAATATAAAATCTAATTGACTTTTTTTTGAAGAGGTTAAGGTTGCGAAATAGACTATTAAATCATGACATATTTGATATATTTTAAATTATACATTAGTTTATAGGTAAAATAAACTAATCTAAGGGAAAAAATTAGGTAAATCAATTTATAATTAACTTATTTTGCTTTTTTATAGGATTTTCTAAAAAAGTCAATTAGGTCTTATATTTAGGACCGGAGGGAGTGTTTTTTGATCTTCAACTTTTTCTTTTTTGTTATTGCCCAACAACTAAGCTAAAATATTTATAACATATTACAATGTCAAAAGACTTTTTTGCACTTCTTTTTTAATCTCATGTGGGAAACCTCATACGTAAGAACATATATCCATGACCTCGGTGATACTTCCTTCCTCATATGTTTAATATATATTTAAACTCACATATTCACGTTACACACTCCAACACAAAAATCTGAAAACTCACACACATCAAAATAGAACTAAAAAAATTCAAATTGAAGATGAAAAGAAAGAAGACGTGAAAGAATAGGAGAAGTAAGATGAGTTTTAGAAGAAAAAGCAGATAATTTTCATACCCCAAAAAAGGCAGATTTTTTTCTCTAAAAAAGCGTAAGCGGGCTAGCCCGCCAACTCGATATAAGCGGGCTAGCAACCCGACCCGATATAAGAGGGTTCCAATTTCTTTGGCCCAACCCGTTTTTTAAGGTGGGTTGGGTTGAACCCGGCGCACCGGGTTGGAAATTCTCAGCTCTATAAGTTCATTGCCAATGATTCAGGACCGCCCTTAGCTTGACTCATTACATAGTACTCCCTCCGGTCCCTAATATAAGAACCCAAAATTTGAATGATTTTGATCCTAATATAAGAGCTCATCTCACAATCTCTCTTCATTTAATACGCTTTTTCCTACTTTGCCCCTAACTCTCTTTCATATTTATTAATGCTTATGTATTTTTCTCTCTCAAAGTTTCATAATAAATATGGTAATATTGGGAAAAAAAACATTAACTCCAGACACCTAACTAACATTTACATGTTTTCTTAAAAAGCGTTTTTTTAGTGGCTAGCTCCTATATTAGGGACTAGAGGGAGTACTACTATCAATATTTAATAAAAGCTATGGAACTTTTGAATCGAGCTTAGAAAAAGATTGACTTGGAGTAATTTCCTCGCAGTCAAATGTGAATAATGAAATAAATTTACCGGAAAGAGTATTTAAAAGGGTAAAGATGCAATAATGGGTCCAAATAATTACGCCAGGAGCACATAGGGGCAAGAAGTATTTTCGGGTTCAATTCTGGGTCTGAAGAATAAATATTGGTGCAATATAGGGTACACCGTTAATGTTGACCGACGTTGACCGTTAAACGCTGACGTGGCGGGGAAAATAAGATTTTTTGCTGACGTGGTATGCTTATGTGGTAATATTTTTCTGAGTGTGTGGGACCCACATAATTTAAATTAATAAAAAAATAAAAAAAACACCCCCCTCCCCCTCTCCCCCCTCTTCTTCTTCCTCTTCCCCGACACCCCCCACCCCCTCCCAACTACCACCATAACCCAATCCACACCCCCTCCGGCCGCCACCACACCCCTACCACATCCAGTCTTCCCTCACACCACCATCCAGTCTTCCCTCACACCACCATCGCCCTCCCCTCCATTCCCCACACCACATTAATCAAAATTATTTGTAGGATTGTAATTTTTTATAGATTAAAATCGTAATTTCCAACCCAACAAATATTTCCACACAAACTCAACAACACCCTTATTTTTATGATCAAACTTATGCTAAAATCTACAGTTATGTGGAGTACCATTTCTCTAACTACCTTTCAATGGTGCCATTTCCCACATAAGTCACTCTTAAGACGGAAAAACCTAAAAAAACACTCATAGAAAAATGATACAATTTATAATTTATTTAAATAAATATTAAAAATATAATTAAACTATATTTTCATTACAATTTCTTCCAAAAAGAATTGATGACAAATTAAACAAACATGTAATGGGTACTGCCGAACTCAAAATATGGTATATATCCATCAAGACTTATTGGCGAGAATCACCAGAGGTCCATCCTTTTGTTGTGGACTCAACAAGGCCCATGCAACTCCTTCAAGGGCCAAGGGCAGGGAATTTTTACCCTATATTAGTTTTGATCATTTCATCTAATTAACTACTCCCCTGTTAATTCTTGTACTTATTTGGGTAGTAAATGTTTTATTCTAAATATAAAACCTGATTATAATTTTTTTATTGATCATCAAATTAATATTAGTGTTCATCACTTCATCTAACAATAATATAGAAGAAGAAAAATTAATATTAGTGTTCATAAGAAATTCGAGACATAATATGAGAAGACAATTATTAGCGTGTTTGGAAAAATAAGGTATAGCAAAGACACAAATGAGGAAAGGCATCGTAGCAACAAATATAGCTAATATCTTTAAATTATTTTTCTAAAGTTAGGCTGCACATGCATGTAACTACTCTACTCCAATGGTCCTGCACACAACAACATGTACTTTTTCTTCTTTTATTTAATCGAAACAAAAACAGAGGGCTCTATCCATGGCATGCATCGTAAGGAAGGCCAAAAAGAGAACAAACACACACTTGGGACACATTAAGTCATTAACTATACCACTATATATTGCTGTACGTATATATGTGTGTGCCCTATAACAGTGAGAAAAACTAGACTACATTTTCTCGCGGAGGTCGGTGCGGTTGAGCCCACCTTCATCAGTCATGTCTCCCACATCGTTGAATGTTTGACCCGCCATCTGATCCGATGCTTTCAGTTTTGCCGCCACTTTTCCAGCCGGATGCTCTCTCACGTCTATCACCACCTTTGCTCCCTTACCCTCCCTGTCATTTGTTACATTAATTCATTCTCCTAGGCTTAATCTCATTATTCTATGCTATATATCCAAATATTAATATTTCAAACTCATTTTCATAATATATATATTCATTCTTACCCGTCAACCTCCATCTTTGACTCTTTGACTCTTCGGCTCGCCTCGTCTTTATACTCTTTTCCTTCCAGCTTTAGCTCTTCCATTTTCCGCCTTGCTTCCTCCCCAGTCTCACTCAGTTTTCCCTGCATTCATTTTAACGCTCCCATCATTCCATAAACATCATTCAACAGTCAAACGATATAAAATGAATAATTTAACATATTGTTTTTTTGAACTGAAATAAATAAACATTATTAATTATACACCTTTGTTTCCTCTTTGGTCTCCCCAGCCTTATTCTTAGCTGCTTCCGTCCTCTTCTTCGCCTCCTCCTTTGTCTCCGCCGCCTCCCCCGCCTTTTCCTTCGTCGCCTCCGCCGTCTCCCAAGCCTTTTCTTTGGCCGCATCTTTCATCTCCGCCGCCTTGTTCCTAGTCGCCTCAGCCTTGTTCCTTGCCGTCTCCGCCGTATCAGCAGCCTTGTTCTTAGCTGCCTCCGTCACCTCCTCCGTCCTCTGCTTCGCCCCCTCCTTTGTCTCCGCCGCTTTATCCATCGCCTCCCGCGTCTTTCGCTTCGTCGCCTCCGCCGTATCAGCAGCCTTTTCCTTTGCCGCATCTTTCATCTCCCCCGCCTTGTTCATCGCCTCCCCCATCTTCTGCTTCGTTCCCTCAGCCATATCGCCAGCCTTATTCTTCGCCGATTCCGCCGTCTCCCAAGCCTTTTGCTTCGCCGCATCCTTCGTCTCCGCCACCTTATTCATAGCCTCCCCCGTCTTCTTCTTCGTTGCCTCCGCCGCATCCCCAGCCTTGTTCCTAGTTGCCTCCGCCGTGTCAGCCACCTTGTTCTTGGTGGATTCCGCCGTGTCAGCCGCCACCTGCTTAGCTTCATATTTCTTTCCGGTCAAGTAACCCATGGCACTTCTAGCAGCATCAGCAGCAGAATCTTTCATCTCGCCAATCTTCTCCACCGTAGTGTCCTTCCCTTCTTTCGCTTTCTCCGCCGTATAGTCTTTATACTCTCCTGCCTTTTAAATTGTCGCATCTTTAGCTTCCTTTGCTTTATCTGCAGCATACCCTGCTCTTTCCTTAGTTGCATCCATTGTTTCTTGTGCCTTTTGAGCCGCATAGTCTTTGTACTCTCCAGCTTTCTCTTTCGTTGCATCTTTAGTTTCCTTGGCTTTCTCTGTGGCGGCATCGTATATGCCACGAGACTTTTCAGCTGATATGTCCCTCACTTCTGCTCCCTTTTCTCCAACATCTTGACTCTTCCCAACTACGACTTCCTTTGCGTGTTCGAATGTGTCTTGCACTGCCCTTATCATGGATCCTATTACACCTGGCTTTTGCTGTTCTGTGTTTTGGTTCCTTTCTCTGTTGACATCTTCTAGATCCTTCGCTGCTAACTTCGAGGCTGCTTCGGCGCGTTCCTCTTTGAACTTCTTTTCTGAACTCACGTTAGTTCCTTCTTCTTCATGTCTTTCTCTACTTACGTCTCCTGCGTCTTTGGCGGCAAGCTTAGCTGCTGCCTCTGCTCGTTCCTCCTCGAATTGTCTTGATGCCATTGATTCTGGCTGATGATTTATTCCTCGACCACTTGCTATACGTAAATATTATTGTAAAAATAAGAAAGGCAGAGAAATAAAACGGGTATTGTTTTCTAACGTTGTTTGGTGATGTGGATTTCTTATGATGTTGGTGTATATGTGAGAGGGAGCAGGTTGGGGTGTGATATATAAAGGGCTAATTTTTGGGTGAGTTGTGACACGCGTAGTGAAGTGAAAATGGAAGTGATACGTGTTGAGAAATTGGGAGGAACACTTGGCAGCCATGCTCGACGATGAATGTGACACGGTCCTAAAAGATGTGTCTGGATGGTGACATGTAAGGTGCGGGAGAGATTGTGTGTTTAACTAGATAGTACTGCCCCAACATCGCCGGGGTAGCATTGACTTTTAAGGGACAAATTGTACTTAATCTAAAAGCGGAGGTAGTAGCTATAGTTAATTTATGTAGGGTAAAGGGTCAAATCTAGCACTGAACTGTTGGCCAAAGTACACCCCACATAAAAATGAATTTGGGGTCTCAAAAGTAGCACTGTTTAAGTACAATTTGGGTCATACGTAGCAATTCCGTCAATTTTAACTGGGTTGACCGTTAAGTTTGACCGGATTAAAACACATCACTTGCCATGTCACCTAATTAGGCTATGTCACCTGTCATCTCACAACATCTTTGCCACATCATCACCTTCCCCACCACCATCAACACCTTCAACATCAACACCTTTGCAACTCCCTCTCCCTCTGCCTCCCATTCCTCTCAAACCTAGCAACTCCCAGAAAATATATAAGGTAGAATAACACTACAAAACAAAACGACATGGTTTTAAAATGAAGATCAAGGCCACACTGGTGGAGGCTCATTGAGGTCGATGGGGAGGCCTCGCCGGACGATATCAAGAAACGAAGTCTCCGGCGGCTGCTGGCGGCCGCCGCCGCCATCAGCAGAGCCATCGCGACGGTGATGAACAACGGCAATGGGAGGAGGAGGAGGATGAGAAGACGGCGGCGGCGGCGGAGGAAGGTGATCGAAGGTTATGTCCTTGAGTACGCCGACGTGGAGGAGCTTGTAAAGTCCCACATCGGCTGGGGAGGAGAACGAAAGGTGCTATATATAGGCCTGGATACCTCCCCCTCTCGACGCGTTTTAAAGCCGTGAGGGGTGAGGATTCCCCAAAGCGGACAATTTCGAGAGCGAGGCGCTGGGATGTTATAGAGCTCGTTGAGGACGAGGCGGCCGGAGGGGATGGAGGTTTTGATCGAAGGTTATCCTTTGATCGTTGAGCTACGCAGATCCACCGCCACCCTTCGCCGGCCGCCGACTTCTTCATCTTCCTCGAAAGCTTCACCGGAACCTCACCATGAAAATGGTGAGGTTCAGTTTGGGTGAGATCTGTAGCTGAAAATGGTGGTCATCATGAGATTCAGTTTGGGTGTTGTGGTTTTTTTTGGTGTTGTTGAAAGAGGAGGTGATGAAAATGGTGAGCTGAAGGAGGAGGAAGAAGATGGTGTTCAGAGATTTTCATGGTTGGGAAGTTGATGATGACGTGGCGAAGAGACAATGATGATATGCTGACTTGGCTTAATCAGGTGACATGGCATGTGAAGTGGTCTAATTAAGTCAAAGTTAACGGTCAACCCAGTTAAAATTGACGGAATTACTACGTATGGCCCAAATTGTACTTGATCAGTGCTACTTTTGAGACCTCAAATTCATTTTTACGTGGGGTGTACTTTGGCCAATAGTTCAGTGCTAGATTTGACCTTTTACCCATTTATGTATGGTAAGAAAGAGTAGTGAAACGGCAAATTTCGAAGATAAAGGAATGTATATGTAATTAGAACGCAAATGGTTAAGCAAACGAAAAAAACACAAAGTATACATTAATATGCTAAAAGAAAGACAAAATGGCTCTTTAGATACATTTCCAAAAGCTTTTTTGACTTCTAAACCTAGGTTACACACAAAGATATCCAAACACTCAATTTTTTTGGATAAGCTATTTTGAGAAAAAAAAGTTAGGTTTGAGGTTCCAAAAGTTATTTTGAGAAAAACTATATTTTTCTCCTTTTCCAGCTGAAAGTTTTAATCTCTCATTTAGGAAAAACACTTATTTCAAATCAAAGAAACATGAAAAGTTATTCATGATAACTATTTTTTTCAGAAAAACTATATTTCACTCATAAGTTATTCTTAAAAACTATTCTCAAAAGGCTTAATCGAAACACTATCATTTCATCAAAAACTATTTTTTAGAAAAATTATTCTACTCAAAAGCTATTTTCCGAGACGCTATTCTCCAGAAGCTAAATCCAAACAGGCCCAAAGTACAATGGAAAATTGTAGATTCAATACTAAGATTCTGAAAATTTTCTATGAATGTGAGTTGGAGGCAAAGTAAAAAAATGCTTCAAATGATGAAAGAATGTAAAGGTGAATTCTTATATTTTGGAAAAAAATTCATTTAAATTTTGACTCTTATATTACGGACCGTAAGAAAATTCTTTAATGATAATGATAACAATAATACTCTTCTCGTCCTTAAATATAAGGTGGAAAAATCACTTTGCTTTATTAAAAAAATTAAAAATAAATAAAATATTTAATGTATCACAAAAAATTTTCCAACTTTATCTCTATTGATAAGATAGAATTTTTAGGCAAAATAAATATAGAGTGTGTAGTAAAGAAGAGAAAGAACAAAAAGGTAATTATCATATGTAAAGTCAACAAAGGGCAAAATGGTAAAAAAAACATATTAAACCATTGTGACGAACTTAATGAGAGAAACAAATCATAATTTTTTTATAAAAAAAGACTATCTTTTTTAAAAAAGAACTATCTTTTTTAATAAATAAATATACTGAATAATATAATATAGGCTTAAGTATTCTTTTGGTCCCTTATCTTTGCATCAAGTTTCAATTTAGTCCTTTATGTTTGGAAAGTACACTTTTAGTCCTTTTTTGTTAACACCGTTAGTTGAACTTAACGGAAAATGCTAACTTAACAATTTTAAATGGATATTAAATACTGAAAAATGTTCAGATCAAAATATTTGAGTGTAAATATTGTTATATTTTCAAAATTTATCATTTTTAGTCCAATTTCATTATAAAATATTAATTTAGAATTGTTAAGTTAGCATTTTCCGTTAAGTTAAACTAACGGTGTTAACAAAAATGGACTAAAAGTGTACTTTCCAAATATAAAGGACTAAAGTGAAACTTCATGCAAACATAAGGGACCAAAAGTATACTTTAGCCTATAATATATGTATATGTATATAATAATAATAATAATACTCACTAAAAGACAAAACGAGGAACAGTTTTTTGAACGGTGAATCACCCATTGCTATTAGATAAAAAGGATACTCCTTGCTTCCTAGGAGTATAACATAAGAACTTAGATGATTTTTTATTTAGAAAAATCAACAAAGTAAACATTGAATCAAAATAAATCATTTAGTAATAACTTATTTTGTATATTATTAAATTGGGCGAAAGCTAAAAATAATACATAACTAATAATAGTAAAGGAACAAAAATAATACATAACTATTCGAGGGTACACCATATGATAGAAAATGATATTTTCACTGATATGGCAATAATATTAGACATGAAAAGTCCAAAATGCCTTTATAAATTAATCGCCGTCAGGTAAAAGTTTATTCAATTGTAAGGACATTTTGGACATTTCTTGTTTAATATTATTGTCATATTAGGGAAAACATCATTTTTTATCACATGATAAAAGTATGGTATCATTTTTGTACTTGAAATAGTTATTTACTATTTTTGTTCCTTGGCTCATAGTTATGTATCATTTTTTGTTCTTCGCCCTATTAGATTATATGTTATCTTTTAAATGAAATAAACTAATTTGAAGACAAATTTCTAAAAATCAATTTTTAAGAAATTTATTTAGTTTTCTTAATATTCTTCGAAAATTGCAACCAACAAATTGCAACCAACAATTATATTTAGTAACGGATAGAGTACTTTAATTTGGTACAATTATATTTTTTCTTGTGGATAAGTTTTACATTTTGCTAGTAAAAAAATTCCAAGAAAAATCTGAAGAGTGAAATTTTGATCATCACTAAATCTAAATCTTACAGGCTACAGCTAGCTTTGTTAGTTATATCATATCTTTGATGTTGTAAGCTTGTATCCAGTATGCATTATGCAATAAAAAAATCTTGCTATAAATTTGGAGACGGACAATGAATCCAATGTAACTTCCCAATTCTGAAAACCACAATCTTGATCACTCCTATCTTTAACTGTGGAGGAGGAGGAGGATGCTCGAGTGGGAGAGGGGGAGGTAGATGGTGAGGGGAGGGAGAAGGAGAGTGAGTTGTTGGAGAGGAGGAAGGAGGTGACGAGGGATGAGTCCCACGTAGAGAGGTTCGGATAGGGAGAGTTTGAAGTTGTAAGGCGAGGTAGGGAAGATGGTGACAATGCTTTGACGTAAATTTGTCCTGCATAACTAGGTGATATGGACTAATCAGGTCAAACTTAACGGTTAAACCTGTCAAAATTGAACTATTTTGTAATGATGATTGCTAAATTTATGACCCAAAATCATTTTTTAAGTTCGATAATTTTTTAGTAACAGTTGAGTGTTAGATTTGAACCTTAAACCTATTAATAACTAATAACGTAGCTATCACTTTTTGTTACCTGAGAATTGAATGTAACTATCAGCACGTAACTATCACTCTTTGTTATGTGGGAATTGAATAAAACAGGTTTATAAATAGGAACAGAGTGACATTATTAAATGTTAATTTTCGAATCCAATTTTTTTTACAGCACATTAACATTTAATCACAACAATAATCACAACATGTGAATCAGACAGTTCCACAAGTCCTCAATACAATAGATCACAAATTGAGAGACAAGAGGCAACTTAATGAGTATCATGAACTTTGATGTTCAATCTTCGAAGCCAAACAGAATGAAGGATCATATGGAAAACATCGAATCGCTTCGGAGGATTATGCACCTCAAAATGTCTCCTAATCTGCGCCACCCTCCTCTGCATCCTTATGTACTGCCTCGTTGAAATACTCATCAATATGTTCTTCAAGTTGGGTATGTCCTTCACGGAAACCTCCACAGAAAATGATTTCCAATTCAAAACATCACTAAAAGGAGGCACATAATGATCTGAAATAAGCACAGGCACACAACCTGTGTAGATTGCCTCCACCACTCTTGGACTCGCTACCTCATACCCACTAGGACAAAGACAAAACCTACTCTTCCTCATCACCTCATAGTATGATACCCCTTTTGGCAGGTACTTGTGTACCTTAATATCCTCATCCTTGCCCTCCCAATGTTCCAGAAGAATGGGCCTAATTGGCCCATGAACCCCACCTGCAAAGAATGCTAGAATTGGACGCTTAGATGCAGATGGCCCACCCACAAATCCAGTTATTGTACCCGTTTGAAGATTAATCTCTGGAAGAGATACATCCTTTGTTGGGTTGAATCCCTCCGAAGTATTGGCATTACACATCACGCGTATCGAGTTTTTGTACATGTAAGGAACTGAAAACGTTGTCTCTGGCCCCTAAAACACATAAAAAATTAAACACTCGCTTCAATAGCTATGTCACAAATAAAGCTTCAAATATTTAGTTTTGCATTGTTTAAGGTGAGATTGCTTACCCAATCATGGCAAGCTAGCATGAAGTGGTCAGCTCCAATGCTTCGATTCCAATAGGGGTATCTTGTAGAAATGAGATTGACATAGTCTCGGACAGTTTTTCTTATGGGACTAAAATCGCGAGAATCTCGTTCGTACACAAATTGTACCATCATTGCTACACTAAAAGGAAGGAAGAACACGTGTGCTTTCTCTGGATCTCTTGTACGGAACTGTTTGTTTATCTCAATAGTGTGGATGAAACTCCCTTCCATAGCATATATGCTTTTGCACGGTCCGTTATGGAATACGGGTTGCTCACCTTCTTCATACACAAACACTTTGAACTGTTTCTCCATTTCTAAATAGCTTCTGTTTTAAGCAATTTTGCAAAGAACAACTAGTGAGCTTTGAGTTTGATGAGAACATGTAGAAATTACGATTTTTTTTATCAACATAGAATAAGGAGAAGTGTGCTTGAGTTACCTGTGGAAGGCTTTGGCATTCCAATACATTGGGCCCACAGGGACATAGTCTAAATCGTACGTTTGATTTACGTTTTTGGCTTCTCTAATTGCTGCTCGAGCTTGAATGAGTTTGCCTTCTGTTCTTTCTAAGATGCTTATTTTTCTTTCCCTCCTCTGTTTCACAATAAGACTATAAGATTCGTTCCTTGTTGTGTTACTATTGCTGGTAAAGTTGAGGACTACTTCTATTTCGTTCTGTTTAAAGAGTCTTGTGATTAGAATAGAACAATTTACAGCAAAGAATATTAAATTGTGCATTAAAATTTCAAAGGTGCACTAAAATCCTTTAACAAGATTAACAACAATCAACCGCAGGGAGGGTAGACCAAAAATTAAGAACATGGGAGCACTGAGCTGCATGTGCATTGTAGCCATACAGAATCACGCTCACAGAATTCTCTCATTTCCCTATCCTCCTCTACTTGGCCCGCCTCCTACCTTCCCCATATCTTTGTTCCTACCTTACACATGACTAGATTAAAATCTAAATACTTTTATAAAAATGAATATTATCATAGTAATATTTAAAAAATCACCTAAATTAATTCCATATATAAAATTTTTGTCTGAAATGTTCATAAATATATTAAAAATGAAAATAATCATAAATTTACAGTAATAGTATTGTTATATTATTTATAACAAATTTCTAACGAATTAAATTTACTGATATAATTTTTATAACATTTATTTTTATTAAGCATTTGAATTTAAAGGAGGGCAAAGCAGAGGATAGGAAAAATGATAGGATCCTTCTCCCCACATAAAACCTTCAATTACATAATATTCCCTCGAATTACTTTTATTAACTTAAGACAGCTAGTTATGTTACTTAATTTGGTACGTTCTTTTTCTAAAAGACTCCAATTATCTTTGTCTTATCCCCCAACGGGCCGAACACACACATTTACATAACTATTGCTGGATAATCATGAAAAGGAAAAAACCGAGAAAATTAGAATTAGGAAGAAGAGTAACACCTAACATCCAATGATAGATTTCCCATGAGGGAAAACTTTGGTCGACTTTTTAATTTATGCACCAGTTCCAGAATAATATTGTACATTTGTACCGAAAGCTAACATTCATGGCAGAAAAAGATGGCATAATGAAAGAGAATCGATCATTCATAAAATTAAAGTAGTAATGGGAGTACTTACATTTGATTGAAGTGGGAGTATAGCCTGGACAGTAAGCGGTGGAGTAGAAGAATGATTGAATGCAGTATCATCGGATATAGCTTTCTCCTTCTTACTATGAGCATCATCCACAGCCACCACCACTCTCGACCTCAAATCCAAAGAAGAAGAAGAAGATGGCTCAAGAGAGTTCCATGGCACACGTTGACTAGCAACTAAATTCCAGTTAAAAGGGTTCGGTCCCCACACAGAAACAAGACCAGCAACCACCATGAGAGGTAATATAAGCAACAAGAGATTCACAGATGAACATGACTTTGAACCCAGCCATGCAACATTATTATTTCTTCTAATACCACCCATTTTTCATCTATTTCCCTCAAAGAAGCTCAGTCACTAAGAACTATGAGCACCTCTCTCTATATATAAAAAAACATGACATGGCCAGCTAAGCATTTGTGGTCTCCATCTTCAGTTACATGGCGGCAGAAATTAATTTCTTTGTTTTAGCATCATCATGTCTCTGTTTATTGACATAGAGAAGAGCAATGTAATGGGTTATGAAGGAAGGGGAAATTTCGGTAATAAATAGTTGTAATACTAATGCCAGGCGTCTTCTTAGTCCTTCCTCAATATGCGAGTTTCTTTCATGCAACTTTTTGGATTTCCGTTTTTACCCTTGCTTCTTGCTCATTACCAACAACCCACCGGTTCCCATATTGAATGCTGTTGTGAGACTCTCTTTTTTGGATCGGTCTCAGATGATAAAAGAACTCACTTTCTCACTTTCTCACTTTCTCAATTTTGTAAGAAAGCCCACTTTGGTTCCCACGTGTCTTGTTATCCTTTTCTTCTTCTTAGAACGTGTCGATTTGATGTCTGCCAACGTATCACGCAATGTTGATGTGTGTGCTTCACTTAGAAACTGATTATTCTCAAATGGCTAAATCTTTTTACTTTGACAATCCTTTGTGTAATTCGTCATCGTATTCCAACTAATAATAAAATAATTTTGTTCTTCATTTTACAAGGAAAAGAAAGTTGTGGGAGGCCTATTCCACATTAGGAAAGGGAAAAGTGAGAGAAGTGGAACAAAGGGCAGATTGGTTATGAGGGGAATGAGCTTGGTAGGTTGAATAAAAGCGGGTGCATAACCTCTCTCATCGCATGCACGCCACCTCCCCCATTTACTTGCTCAGCATGAGAAGGAATCACAAACACTTCTAAGCTCTATGTTTAATGAATTGCCTTTCCCTTCTAGATCTTCAGTCTTCACCACCAAATCATTGTCCATCACCCTCCATTAATACAATTGTAGTAATAAGATTAAGGGATAATGGTCTAATGCGTCGTTTTTTTAAGACTTACTCCCTCCTTGCCTTCTTCATAATACATGATCATTTTACATAATATAATTATTATTAATTCACCTTAACTATATATCTTTATCTCCATTTTCCCTCTTTATTGTTTGTGTATTATTGACAATATTAGTTAGTAAATATGGTTTGAGAAAAAGTTTGGAAGAATTGGAAAATAATTTTTATATTTAGGAATAAGTTGAAATTTAGAAGTAATATTTATATTTAAAATGGAGCGAGGGAGTACTTTCTTGGGATCGATGCTTTTTTTCTAAATGGAATAAAGTAATATTACTATGATATCAAACTTTTAGGACAAATTTTCTTTAAAAAAACTTTCATGGTAAAATAACTTTTTTTTTTATCTAAGTAAAATAGCTTTTAAATAAAACTTTATGAACCAAAAATTACTCGACCTTAAAAATTAATGAAAAATCTTCACTAATGAAAAGTTTACTATTCAGTTTTCTATGGACAGGAGATCAAACACGCAAAGTGCAAACAGATGCTCAAGAGAGGATAAACATTGAGAACTAAAGACTTGATCGGTGTGTGTGATCTAAGACATTTAGAACACGGGAGGTATAAATTGAGGCAAGACTTTAATTATTTACTCTCCAACCTGCTCATAAATACTTGATGGGTGCTGTTCACACTTCACACTTAATTATTGCTTGTGGAAAAGATACAATATGCAAACGGTGCATCTGGATAGATACTGCAGTTAGCAAATGCTTCACGTGAGAACGAATCAAGGTTTATTCGCACCCAAACATGCCATAACGTAACGGTGGGTGTATAATGTTGAAACTACCGCAAAATTGACGCAAATATGACATACTCCGTGCAATCGCAAAATTGACGCAAATATGATGGGCGCAATTATTTTTCTTGAAAATAAAATGAGAGAGCCATGGTGAAAGCGAACAATCACCATTTAATTGCATGTATTTTGTTTTTCAATTGCATGTATAAGTGATGGGTGGAAAACACATATAATTAAGTTGCTAGATGTCATGGTCAATTGTCTAGCTCTCACGTCTCTCTTATCGGTTATGTATACCATTTTCGTGACATGTTTTTTGTTTTTGGCCTTCGTGACATGTTTTCAATCCTCGGGTATATGTAAACTGTCATTTTTTGTATCATGCCCTGTTTTAGACATGTCTAGCTCTCACGTCTCCTCGTTTTGTAATAATCTATTTTGAAGCAGTAAATTGAATTAATTCCTTATTTCATATAAAATACAAAATTTATATTAAAAACATATAATTTGTCAGTCATGAACTAACTAACATTGATAAATTGAACGTTCATAACGACATGTGGTTTCAGACTAAGCATGGGAGAAGACAGAAGCTCAAGCTGAAAATTGGAATGCCATGAAAAATAATGGGAAAACTTTCAACCATAACTCACACATCGAAAATTCTGAAAATCAAATTTCGTTTTTAAGGATGTTCACGCAAAACAATAGTAGTTGTCGAGTCTTCAGATCTTTGACATAGATAGTTTCAGCCTTACATGTCCTAGGGCCGTGGCCCATGACAAAAATTATGGGTAATAGGCCAGAGGTTAATTGGGCTTTTGAGTATTTGTGGCTCATGGCGTTTTCCTTATGAATTTCCTTATACTCTTCCTCCTCCCGTACATCTGGTATTGATTATTGTTACTTGCCTGTACTGTAAATAGGATATCTTATTACATATGTGCCCGTCAAAATATATTTGTATGTGTAGGCACATATAAATCTAATACTCCCTCCCCCTCCCGTCTATAAATCTAATACTCCTCCCGTCCCTAATATAAAAGCTCAAAATTTGAATGGTTTTGATCCTAATATAAGAGCTCATCTCACATTCTTTCTTCATTTAATGTATCTTTTCCTACTTTGCCCATAACTCTCTTTCATATTTATTAATGCATATGTATTTCTCCCTTTAAAAGTATCATAATAAATATGGACAATTTTGGAAAAGAAGCATTAACTCCAGACACTCAACTAACATTCACATATTTTCTTAAGAAGCGTTTTTTTGGCGGCTAACTCTTATATTAGGGACTGGAGGGAGTATCTCTTTTAGCTTCATCATCTTCTAGCATGTGATTGATTAAAGATATGTGAATGAATCCATCTTCTCATCCTTTCATATGGTGCCCGACATCAATCAATTATCAATTAATGCTAATAAGGAAAGTTAAAGATTTCAACTGTTATCATCGATATGACCTCTTCTCCATACAATATATTTTCAAGATCATGATCAGTCACTTCTAATAAATACATAAGTTAAAACCATCACATTGGAAACACATGGTCAAATGATGTTATAGGGTGCAATTTTGGTAGCGTGGTTGAAATTTGACCACTAATTTGATTAAAATACTAATGCATACCAACATTTTAGTCAAAATAATGGTCAAATTCAACAATGTTATCAAATTTGCACCAACTGTTATTTTTCAAACCTAGAATTGAGACTGAAAACATTTTGCTATTCTAAGTGCTCATGACATAATGGTTTGTTCCCAAAATTATATCTTTAAATACCAATGATAATTTGCTCACCCTTGGACCACTCAATAAGCCAAGATTGGCTTAGAGTTACTTAATAAACATTTGGATACATTTATAATTTAAGCCCTAATAATGTCTATCTATAGTGAACAAATAAGAGTGAGAGAGTGAGAATGAAGGTACATGGTTAGAGTAGATTCGTAATATTATGTCTTAATAACTAATTTAATTATCATCCTGAATTTAATAAATTAGGAAAAACAATCTCATAGTTAAGAGCAAAGGGAGTAGTAATATTAACTCGTATAGTATTTATTTAATTAGATTTTTTTGTCCAAAACGACGGGAAAGAAATTGAGAATTCAACAAATCACTATTTTTTTAACTCACAGATATGGTAATATCAAATGTATTGATGGTAATATCAAATCATCAAATGTATTGTTGCATATAACCTTGTCTCAAATTAAGAATGACAAATCATAATCAAAGTTTGAAGTAATGCAAGAATTTTTGTTGGGTAACTCGTAGATATTGACTGGTGAATATTAGTAACAATTATTATTAGTAAAATTGTAACCATTTTTGTTTTTGGCCAACGTAACCATTTTTGATGATGACTTTTTTTTTTATCAGATTTTTGTTGAATACTTGATTATTAGTAAAAACTAAAATGTCATACTCCTTATTACTACATCTGATACTAAATATAGGATTTAATTGACTTTTTTCTTTTTTTTGAAAAGATTAATATTGCGAAATAGATTATTAAATGATGACATATTTGATAGATTTTTAGATTATACATTAGTTTATAGGTATAATAAATTAGTTTAAGGAAAAAAATTAGATAAATCAATTTATAATTAATTTATTTTATTTTTTTAAGCATTTTTCGTTTTTGATATTAGGACTCAAGACAACAGCCATATAACACTAGTTTGATCAGTTCATGGCTTCAGGTAAAAAAAAAAAAAAAAATCAGTTCATGGCGTCATTGCTCATTTGAAGAAAAAAGCCATATCTGCGCGAGAACAAGGAAAGGCCAGAAAAATCGAAATGATCGTCGATCGACAACTCAACATTTCGTTGAATAGATGCGATTAAGATAGAAGTTAATCACTGTTCAGCTAATCTCCAATGGATCCATCTCGGAAACACCAGGTTCGACTTAATTTAACCTAGAATTATGATTTCCCAACCATTATGACTTCCTCAATCTTAATTATTCACGAATTGCGTTAATTGATGCAACGTAACGTTCAGGTATCGTTGAGAGGAGCAAGCGCAAAGGAGATAACAAGAGACGCTCTTCTTCAGAAGGTTTCTCGCGAAAGAGAACTTCGCAATTATGCAAAACGAGCAACTGCTTCTGCTTTATTCATTCAGGTGCTTCCTTAGGCAGAATTTAGTTCATTCATTCATTTTTTTAAATAATCTGTTTTATGTAGTACTATTTTAGATGATTATATGCTCTCGTTGGATAATAGTACTGTCTTCAGTTTTTTACTACGATCCTATTCCTTTCAGGTGTTATTTAATACTACCTCCGGTCCTAAATATAGGACCTAATTGACTTTTTTTTGGAGAGATTAAGGTTGCGAAATAGACTATTAAATGATGGCATATTTGATATGTTTTTAGATTATCCATTAGTTTTAAGGGAAAAAATTAGTTAAATCAATTTATAATTAACTTATTTTGCTTTTTTTAAGGATTTTCTAGAAAAGTCAATTAGGTCCTATATTTAGGACCGGAGGGAGTATTAGTTTGCAAAATACAACTAGGAGTTATTTAATTTGATATAATGGAAGTGTACATGTGCGTGGTTTTGAGGTGAATTATGTACTATTGAACAATATTATCTGGAGGTTTTGTAATTGACTTCAATTTAATGAGCTGGCATCTCTGCTTAAATTATGTAGTAACTTGTATATTTGGTTTCTACCATGTCTAGAATAAAAACCTTTAAGTTTGTTAGCTGTTTTTTTACTACTCTTGTACATTTATGTATCAAGACTGAGAAATGAACTGTTTCCTTGATGTCATAAGAGAGTATGGAGGCGCTACAAGGTTACAAGGTTGGTTGCTTGGCAACTTCAGCAGGAGTGGGAGGCATTGTTGAACCATTACACTGGTGTTAGGACAGCAATGTGGATTGCCAACGATTTGTTGCGACCGTTTCTTTTCTTCATAAGCCGGTTATCGTCGGAGCAGCAGAAGGCTCACAACAAGAAAATAAACTCTATGAGGATTTGCTTTACAATCTTATTGGAGAGCCTGAACTCTTCTGGTTTGTTCCCCATTTTGATGTTTTCTGTTCGATCACAGATTCACGTTCCTATAATTTCATAGGCTTCATTGTGATTGCATCTTTCAAGATACTTTTTTGAAAGTGCGCTTATTTTGAAGGTTCTCTGTTCTGAGTTTACAAGCTTCTCTGTTATGCACTAGTAATTCAGTGGAAATAAATATTTTATTAAACTGAAAGTCTGTTTACCCTTTTTCGATGTGATTTGTCTCTGTTAACTTTGGATGTTGATCTGTTCTTTTCCCGTTAACCTTTATCAGTGACTTAGGTTGAAAGTCCACTGGGCTTTTAAGTTTATTTTACCATAAGCCTGCAGTTTGTCTATCTAGTTGATACATTATCACTTTGAAAATGGAGAATGATGCAATAACATTCAATATCTGTAAGTACTTCTCCATTACCAGTCAGATGCCGTTTTAGTTATGGAGTAATTGAGAAGTTACATTTTCAAATGAGACACTACCCTGAGCTATATGAGAATATTGATAGATATTTCTTCCTCTTTTCTAGATTCAAGGAGGAACTTCTGCTCTCTAGCTGTTGGTACACCTGAAGAAAGGAGAATTTGGGGTCACCAAGCTCGGGGGCTTATCTCTGTTGGCTTTGTCATTCTTTCACAGTTTAGCAAAGTCATTTCAAGAAATCAAGATATGACCTTGGTCACCTCCCTTGCAATGCGTGTTCTTGTTATGTTAACTGATGTGAAAGGTTGGAAAGGCATTACTGATGACAATCGTCCGGATGCTGATAATGCAGTGAAAGGTTTGATTGAGTACATGGGGAGTAATGACAGTGGTAGTTATATGTCAATTAGTAGATATATTAGTTCCTTGGATAACTATTCTACACAAATGAAGAATATAAACCAGACAGACGATAAGTTTGTCATCACTGCGAGTACAATAACTTTGGCTTTGCGGCCATTTTATTTGAGAAGCTCTGATGTCAATGTTTCTGCTATGTTGGATGTGAACCATGCTGCTAGGCAGTATTGCGCATACATGCTGACAGTTCCTTGGCTTGTGAAGCGTTTGCCATCTATTCTTCGACCGGCTATAAAGCACAATTCTGTTTTGTTTCCATGCTTTCTTGGCATACTGGTAAGTGTCATTAATCTAGAACATAGCCTTTTCGTAATGTTTCTCTTTAATTGAATGGCCAGGTCACACCTTGATTGTTTTTATTCACATATGAAATCTCTTATTAACTTACATCTGTTTTATTTCCTTTTTCTTTTGAGGCAAATGAATCGTGAAGTGATGCTAACCATTTTTACTTAGTTGATGGCTGTGCATTCATAATTGACTTCTCTTTGTACATTCAACTAGGCACTTGCTTGTTGAATTCTGGACATTACATATTATGTTAATATATTTTCTCTACTGAATGTGACATGTCTTGGATAATTTTAGGCACATTTGTATAAGTATCCTGCATTTCAGGGGGCACCTGCAAGGCATATGCAAAGTTAATTAAAGAATATTATCTGGACATGTGGATCTGATGAACTGCTATTAAATTTTTTGGCCATTAATTGTTCTTAACTTCAGATATTAAAAAACTTTACTAAAAATCTATAATTAGTATAGTTTTTGCTTTTTTTTCTTTATTAAAACAGATTAACTTTCTTAGAAGTTAGGGGTTGGTGGGAATATTTGTCTATGAAGATTGGTATGACTATTTTCTTCTGTTTTCCATGGAATAGAAACAAGTTAATTTCTTTTTCCTTTTTTTTGGGTAAAGGAACTTGATGGATGCTAGATGTTTTTCTCTCTATAGTGATATCGACTGTGGATAATAATTCAAAGTTGAATTTTCACCATTTGTCTTTGAGCCAATGAAGTGATAAAATATGATTATGATTCTAAGATTCAAACATATCAGAACTGATTGAACTGTGACAGGTGATGACAGATCTTGAGAGAGAATATTGCAATGGAGACGTCACATTTGATTCATTTAGACACTCTTATCACTTTCAAGGAAATTCCAACAGTTGGTTGGGCTCTCACTAACATTATCTGCCTAGCAATGGGGAATGAAAATGAATCTGTGGATGCTCAATGCTTCCATCAAGGTCTAGACCATGCATTATATGTCCATGTTGTTAACTATCTTTCAGAAACCCTACTGTCTCATCTTTATAATGTTGGATGGATTAAAATGGGGAAGAAAGCTATTCAGAATGATGTTGAAGCTTCAACAGAACCTAGGGATACAGTTCTTTATGAGAATGAAGAAGCATATGACTATTCATTTCTAATTTCCTACACAGATCAATTTAGGCTTGTTTGTCAGCAGTGGCATCTTCAAAAACTTTTGGCTGCAGCAAACAAAGATGCCATCGATAGGGCTGAGATTCTGCTTCCAAATGGTCTGGAATACTTGGGAAAGCTGGATTTGAGTGACATTGCTCTTTTTTATTCGAACATGCTAAAAATATATGCAATATTGAATCCAATTCGTGGCTCCTTGCCAGTTCTCAACATGCTATCATTTACCCCTGGATTTCTTGTCAATGTGTGGCATGTACTGGAGGATTCCATTTTTCATGGAGATAATCATACTTCTGATTACCACATGAGTGGAAAAAGCAAACATGATGCATCTGAGAACAGATTAAAACATGTCAGTAAGGATGGGGGATATAAGTGGGTCAGTGTTCTTCATAAATTAACTGGTAAGTCACATGCTGCATCATATAACGCTGAACGTACCAACAGTCATTCTGAGCCTAGCCAAATGAATGTGGATTCATCTGATGTATGGGACATAGAACCTATGAGGCGTGGTCCACAAGGAATTTCTAAAGATACATTTGCTCTACTTCATATATTCTGTGCCACCTATTCTCACCTACTTTTAGTTCTTGATGACATAGAATTCTACGAGAAACAGGTAATCTGCTCGGTTTTATGGTCTGCCCCCACCTTTCTTTTATGCAAATGTTTTTATTCACACCCAAACAACTAAAGCTGCCTTTTGATTTCTTCACAACATCCTTAGGTTCCATTCAACTTAGAGAAGCAACGAAGAATTGCATCAATGCTCAATACTCTGGTGTACAATGGCATGTCCCATGGTTTGAGTGAGCAGAGCAGACCCCTCATGGACTGTGCTATCAGATGCTTACATTTAATGTATGAAAGAAATTGCCGGCATCAATTTTGTCCTCCTGATTTGTGGCTTTCCCCTGCTAGAAAAAACCGGCCCCCTATTGCAGTGGCTGCCAGAACTCATGAAATTTCATCAGTCAATATAAAATACGATGATTCATTGACTTTTTTGAGTATGGGTTCTGTTATCACCACAACTCCTCATGTTTTCCCTTTTGAAGAGAGGTATCTAGGTGATATTATATCTAACATGTTTCCCCTTTTCATTGTCATATTATATAGGTATTCTTGAATGACATAGATAAGAAAGCACTGATGAACATATAGAAAAAAAAAGTATCATTGGCTATGTTTTCTCAAGCAATGAATATATTTTAGTGAGTGTTCCAGAAAATTAGATTCATTATTATGTTAATATCCAGGAACCTTTAAATAGGCAGTAAAATGGGTGAGCATGTGAAGAGGAAAAATGTTGTTTTGAAAGTTTCAATCCATGGGGATTAATGTTGAATTTCTTTCTAGAGTTGAGTAAACTATTTTGTATGTGACATAAAACAAAATGATATTGTATTGATTATTTACATTCTATGATGGATACTGGTTAATGATTTGATTTTATCACTTTGATAGAGTTGAGATGTTTCGAGAGTTCATTAAGATGGATAAAGCCTCCCGGAAAATGGCTGGTGAAATTACGCAACCTGGTTCACGGGCTATTGAAATAGTGGTACGCCGGGGTCATATTGTTGAAGATGGATTTCGGCAACTAAATTCCCTTGGGACAAGGTTGAAGTCATCCATCCACGTTTCTTTTGTTAGTGAATGTGGCCTTCCTGAGGCTGGCCTGGATTATGGTGGGCTATCTAAAGAATTTTTAACTGACATATCAAAAGCAGCTTTTGCCCCAGAGTAAGTTACAGATTTTGTTTTGTATTTTTTTATCGTATTTTTGCTATTAAGAGCTCTACCTCATGAGAGCTTCAGGAAATATAATAGCGGAGTGCTCAACTTTGTATGAGGTTCAGCTCGTCATTACTACCCATTCTTAGTTTTGTTGTGTGGTTATCTTCTCTTTCTAGAGATTTTTTCAGAATTAACGATTTTCCTCTGGTTTAGATATGGGCTATTTTCCCAAACCTCAACCTCCGACAGGCTTCTAATACCAAATTCTTCTGCGAGATTTTTGGATAATGGTCTTCAGATGATTGAGTTTCTTGGAAGAGTCGTGGGTAAAGCTCTTTATGAAGGAATATTGCTTGATTACTCTTTCTCGCATGTTTTTGTACAAAAACTATTGGGGAGATATAGCTTTCTTGATGAGTTATCAACACTTGATCCAGAGCTATACAGGAATCTTATGTATGTCAAGGTAAACCTCAAGAGACATATCCATGTTTTTTGCTCTATCTCCCTGTCCATATTAGTCAGTCAATGAAACTAAGCAAATCAAATCATGAGCAATTTGAACACCTCTGGCTGTTAATTTCCTGTTTTTTTTTTTCAATAATTTGACACTGTTTTGATGTTGGCTTACTGTTAGAATCTTAGTATTTAATATTTTGATTAGGAGAAATTACTTTTTTGATTGTTGTTTCCTATTTTTGTTGTTTCCTATTTTCATTGTTTCCTATTTTCATCTCCTCTCCTCCCCTATATAATGTACTCTTGTCATATTGCAAAGATTAATAATAATTCTCTTTTTCTCTCTACACTTTCTTCTTCATTTTAACTCAACATGGTATCAGAGCCGGGGTGTCAATTTGAACCCTAGAGAGTGGGAGAGAGGCAGAGCCGCCACCTACCAGATCTGAGGAGAGGAGAGAGAAAGCCGCCACCACCTAGGGTTTCCGTTTGACAGCGAGTGAGCCTACACGCGCCGTCCAGGAGTGATCGGAACAGTCCGATCGGCCAAAACCCAAGTCCGCCGCCCAAACGGAGCCGCGCATGACCCTCACGCGCTGCCGCAGTGAAAGCGCGTGAATCTCACGCGCCGCCGTGCCTCGCCACGCGCCACCGCGTCCTCCGCCACGCGCCGCCGCCGGTGATCTCCAGAACTTCCAGAATCTGTTTTCCTACCCAGAAAGATGAATCCACAGGATTTTCCGCCAGTTTTTGGGTCATATTCTTCTAATTCTGACGGCCAAAGTTCACAAACTAAGTCTTATAAGACTGAGAAACTTTCAAAAACGCCGGAAAATGTTCCGGATCCTCAGATGATGGTTATAAACCATAAACTCAATGGCAACAATTATCTCCAATGGTCCCAAAGTGTGTTAAGGTACATCAGGGGGCGAAGGAAAGAGAAGTATATCAATGGAGAAGCATCTCAACCAAAGGCAGAGGATTCTCAATTTGATACATGGTTTGCTGAAAATAATCAAGTAATGACTTGGTTATGCAATTCTATGACAGATGAGATTAGTGAAAGTTATCTACTTGCAGACACCGCTAAAGAGATTTGGGATGCAGCCAAACGAACTTATTCCTCAATGAATAATACAGCAGCGTTGCTTCAACTAAAGAGGCAACTTCGGGATCTTCAACAACGTGAGATGACTGTGACCCAATACTATAGTACTTTGCAAAGAATCTGGCAGCAGCTGAATTTATTTGAAGTACATCCATGGAAGGATGTTGAAGATGCACAGTACTACAAGCAATTGGTGGAGCAAGGAAGGATACATGATTTTCTTCTTGGGCTCAATGATGCTTATGAGGAGATACGAGGTAGAATAATGGGTATAAAACCCTTACCTTCTTTATTTGAAGTATTTAATCAAGTTCAATTTGAGGAAAGCAGGAAACAGTTGACTCAGAGAAGTCAAGTCCCAACTGAAGGGTCTGCCTTAGTTACTAAAGGAGGAGGGCCTTCAGAGCACAAAGAGAAGAAATGGAACAAGCATTGTAATTACTGCAAAATGAAGGGTCACACCAAGGATGAGTGTTGGAAACTTCACGGAAAACCTCCACATGTCAAATCCAAATCTCAGCAAGAGGGGCGGAGCAATTTTACTGAGACTGAGCAGAATGATGATCAGTTGAGCAAGGAGGAAATGCAACTATTGAGGAAAATCCTCGAGAAACAGAATAAATCTCAGACCACTCCTAATGTGAATCTTGTTCAATCAGGTAATTCTATAGTTGCTCTTAATACTGTGATGACTGCTGATGACACATGGATTGTTGACTCTGGAGCTACAGATCACATGACTGGAAATAGAGGTTTATTCAAAACTCTTAGAATGTGCCATGAAAATCTTAGAGTTAAAGTTGTCAATGGAGTAGTGACTAATGTTGCAGGGATTGGATCTGTTGTGATAACAGAATGCTTAGAAATTCATAATGTTCTCTTTGTACCTGATCTTACTTGTAATTTGATATCTGTAAGCAAACTGATTAAGAGCAAGCAATGTCGAGTATTGTTTAATGACATTGGGTGTGTTTTTCAGGATTTAAACTCGGGGAAGATGATTGGGAGTTCTAAGGAATGGGATGGACTCTACTATCTTGAAGGCTTACATCAGAAGAATTTCGGAGGAAAACGAGCACTTACTAGTTCTAATAATGAAGATGTATTTCTATGGCATCATAGGTTAGGCCATCCTAGTTTTGATTATATGAAGCATGTATTTCCAAAGTTATTCAATAAAGATTCAGTTCTTTTTTCCTGTGAAACTTGCCAATTAGCCAAACACAAAAGATCATCCTACCCGAAACAACCATATAAACCTACCACACCATTCACCTTAATCCATAGCGACATTTGGGGGCCTGCTAAGACAAAAAGTCTAACCAGTGCTAGGTGGTTTGTAACATTCATTGATGACCATACTAGAACCACGTGGGTGTACCTAATGAAAGAAAAATCTGAAGTAGACCAAATTTTCCAGAATTTCTATGCCTTTATTAAAAATCAATTTCATGCCTCCATCAAAATCTTAAGGAGTGATAATGCTAAAGAATATCTGAGTGGTTCACTAAAACAATTTCTTACCCAGCAAGGTATCCATCACCAAACCTCTTGTGTTTATACCCCTCAACAGAATGGAGTAGCGGAAAGAAAAAACAGACACCTATTAGAAGTTACTAGAGCTATCCTAATGGGAAGGAATGTGCCTGATATATTTTGGGGGGATGCCATTCTTACTGCCGCATACCTTATCAATCGCATGCCATCCAAAGTCCTTAACTTTTCCACACCTATCCAAAAACTCCTCGAAACTTACCCCAACTCACCTCTCATTAATACTCTTCCTCAAAAGGTTTTTGGATGTGTTGTGTTTGTTCACAAGTATAGTATGGGAAAACTTAGTCCTAAAGCTGATAAATGCATATTTCTTGGCTATTCTCCAAGTCAAAAAGGTTATAAGTGTTATTGTCCAACAACCCGAAAGACCATTGTTTCTCAGGATACTACATTTTATGAACACGAACCTTATTATCCCAAATTACCCATTCAGGGGGAGAATAGTACAGAATGGCTAATTATGAACCTTGAGAGTCCTACCCATCCTCAACTAGAAATAGCCAATCCCATTGATCCTCAACCAGAAATACCACCTCAACCAGAAATAGCCAATCCCATTGATCCTCAACCAGAAATACCACCACACCAAGATACTACCATCACTGAATCTGATCCTCTTATGGTGGAAAGTAATGCTGAGATCAATACTGGGATGGCCACTGAAGATCAAAATGAGGAGTTACAACCAGGCAATGATGAATCTGATAGTAGAGTCCCTTCTGCTCCAAGGAATAACCATGAATCTGACTCGGGATTAAATCCTGAAGTGATGGGCTGGCCTATAGCTCTGCGAAAGGGGGTAAGATCTTGTACTCAACATCCTATTCAGAGATTTGTTTCTTATGGTAATTTGTCTGCAAAGATGCAGAACTTTGTAATTAATACTGCTCAGGTGAAAATCCCTCACACATTCCAGCAAGCTATGACTGATCCTAATTGGAAGTTAGCTGCAGAAGAAGAGTTAAGAGCTCTCAAAGAGAACAAAACTTGGGAGATTACAAATCTTCCAAGAGGGAAGAAGGTAGTTGGATGCCGGTGGATATTTACTCCGAAGTTTAACCCGGATGGAAGCATCGACAAATATAAGGCCAGACTAGTTGCAAAGGGGTACACTCAGACGTATGGAATTGATTATGAGGAGACTTTTGCTCCAGTTGCCAAATTCAGCACCATCAATATACTTCTTTCTATTGCAGCCAACCTGGATTGTTCATTACACCAATTAGACATTAAAAATGCCTTCTTGAATGGTGACTTAGAGGAAGAAGTGTACATGGAAGTTCCAGAGGGTGTCAACGCCCCTAATAACACTGTGTGCAGGTTAAAGAAGTCGTTGTATGGATTGAAACAGTCTCCAAGAGCCTGGTTTGAAAAATTCTCTAAAGTGCTGAAGAAGATGTCCTTTGTTCAGGGACAAGCAGATCACACTTTGTTCACTAAACACGAGGGTCAAAAAGTGACAATTTTAATTGTTTATGTTGATGATATTGTTATTACAGGGAATGATGAAAGTTCCATAGCTCAGCTGAAACAAGCTTTAGCAACTGAATTCCAAGTGAAAGATCTTGGTCAGATGAGATACTTCCTTGGCATGGAGATAACCAGAAGCAGGAAAGGCATTAATGTGTCTCAACGCAAGTACACCCTAGACTTGCTACATGAGACCGGGATGTTAGGTGCAAAACCAGAGGAGACACCTATGGATGACAACTGCAAGCTGGAAATAAAGGAAAAGGGAGTTCCTGCTAACACTGAGAGATATCGGAGACTTGTAGGAAAATTGATATACTTGACTCACACACGTCCAGATATCAGTTTTGCAGTAGGAATGGTGAGCCAATTCATGCACCAACCACAAAAGGAGCATATGGATGCAGTTATGAGAATACTCGGCTACTTGAAGGGAAATCCAGGTCGTGGGTTATTCTTTAAGAAAGGCACAGCTAGGAATTTGGAAATTTATACTGATGCAAGTTTTGCAAGAGACTTAGAAACTGGAAGATCTATAACAGGCTATTGCTCATATTTCTGGGGTAACTTAGTTACTTGGAGAAGTAAGAAGCAGACCATTGTATCGAGAAGCAGTTGTGAAGCTGAGTTAAGAGCTGCATGTCTTGGTGTATGCGAAGGAATCTGGATCATCAGATTACTGCATGAGTTAAGAATTCCCTTTGATGGCCCATTACAGATATGGTGTGATAACAAGTCCAGCATTGAAATGACCAGAAATCCTGTTTATCATGATCGAACTAAACATGTCGAGATTGATAGACATTACATTAAGGAGAAAGTAGAGGCGGGGATCATGACATTGACGTATGTCCGTTCTTCTGAGCAGATTGGGGATATGATGACTAAACCACTTGCCAGACCTCTATTTGAAAGATTCCGAAGCAAGCTGGGAATGATCGACATATATTCTCCAGCTTGAGGGGGAGTGTTAGAATCTTAGTATTTAATATTTTGATTAGGAGAAATTACTTTTTTGATTGTTGTTTCCTATTTCTGTTGTTTCCTATTTTCATTGTTTCCTATTTTCATCTCCTCTCCTCCCCTATATAATGTACTCTTGTCATATTGCAAAGATTAATAATAATTCTCTTTTTCTCTCTACACTTTCTTCTTCATTTTAACTCAACACTTACAAACTATAATGTTTATTATTCTATATGCGTTTGGTTGAGCTGTGGTCCCTTTTAAATATGTTTAGTTACAGCATACATGTAGTTTACTTAGAGCCGATTTTTGATGGCTAAGATATGTAATAATAGAATTTGTTCTATGGCATTTATGCTTCTGACTGGGTATGCTAAATTGTGTAAGCTTCCAAAATTTTACGGTTATCAAAGTGTTATGTAAGGTGGTTAGGTGTGATAGCAGGACCATATAACTTACAAAAGAAAAATAGGGGAAAAAACTGAAAAAGAATTTTAGAAGACAAGCTTAAAAATTCTCAAGCCTGATAGTGATTGTTTTTTTGCTAGATTTTATGGGATATATGTGCTTAACCATTGTGAATAATATTGTTAAAAGGCACTTTATTACTTTATTACATGTATGCATACTCTTGCATTTTACAGTCTCCAGGAAGCTTCACATATTCTTTCATGCAGCATTATGATGGTGATGTCAGTGAGCTCTCTCTTGATTTTACTGTTACCGAAGAATCATTTGGAAAATGGAATGTTATTGAGCTGAAATCTGGTGGCAAAGATACCTTGGTGACAAATGAGAACAAAATGCAGTACATACATGCAATGGCAGACTACAAACTTAATCAACAGGTTTTATCATCAGCTATTGCAGTCTTATTGTAGTCATTCAGTTTAATACTAAATCCCCGCTGCATCATTGGTGAACCTGTCATGTTGAATTGCAGATATTGCCCTTCTCAAATGCATTCTATAGAGGATTGACTGATCTTATATCTCCATCCTGGTTGAAGTTATTCAATGCAAGTGAATTCAATCAGGTATTTCACTGGATAAGGTTATATTTGCTTTCTTCTGTTTTATTTTACTCTTAAATTCTGAAAATAGAAATGTCATATCTATGGTAGAAATTTTTTACATGTTCATTGTAGTGCAGATTATTGGGTCATCAATCTGTTGTTATTTTGAGACTTATGTTGTTAAGCTGACCATATGATGAATGGATTTTGAGCCATTTCCTAGAACAAATTATTTTGAACAATATCCTTTGGAACGGTGATTTGGTTTTTTGTTGCAGTGAATATCAAAATCTGAAGATTTCTCTCATTTTTTTCTTCTGCTGTCCTTGTTTTATTTTCTGTTTCTTATCAAAAGGTCTTTTTGATCTTCAAAAATACATATTTTTCTCAAGTTATTTAACGCAAGAAGGTTCTGACTTCTGAATTATACCATGATGCAGTTGCTTTCAGGAGGAAAGTATGATATTGATATTGAAGATTTAAAAAATAACACACGATACACAGGTGGTTATAATGAAGGAAGCCGGACAATCAAGATATTTTGGGAGGTACTGAAATTGAAAAATTAATATATTGAATTCCTTATTTTAGTTTTCAAGGATTTATTTTTCCCCCATTTGAAGTTCTCTGTAATTATTTTCAATTTTTGGTCTATGGTTTTTAGGTGATGAAAGGCTTTGAACCCCAAGAACGTTGCATGCTTCTGAAATTTGTCACTAGTTGTTCTCGTGCCCCTTTACTTGGGTTCAAATATTTACAGCCTACTTTTACTATCCACAAGGTATGCTTTTAATCATGTTTGATGCCTCCCCATTTTGTGTTGCTTCTGATGTTAAGGAACGTGCATGTTTTCTTGTACTTTATCACTGAAGGTCAAATGGCATGAGTTAAGAAGGCTCAAGTAGCATCCTGAAACCATTTTAATCTTCTTTAGCTAGATAAAATGTAATGCATCTATCAAAAAATTTCCGAGGACATTGCTGAGTTTTGGTTGTATTTCATCTGGTGCTTGGTGATTAGTTATTGTAAGTTGACAGATTTCTCTTCTCATCATCACCTTGCCATATATCGGCAGCAGAAAACTTTGGTATATGCATACGTTATTGCTGCATTTTTCATGGTTGCACCTTCTTTTAATGTGACCAGTTTACATATTTATGTTTTCACAGCCCAGCCCTTTTCTGTGTGGTCAAATTAATTATTGGTTTGTTTGTATGACCTTCTCAAGAATCAATCACGAAAAATTAAATAAATGCGCTGGTGTTTTGACCTATACTGACACTATGCAGTATGTACCTCGTAAAATGGAACTTATCTCATCCCTCCTCTGCCCGTGTTCTCATTTTACGCAGGTTGCTAGCGATGCCCCTCTTTGGGCGACATTGGGAGGACAAGATGTTGAGCGGCTTCCCTCAGCTTCAACTTGCTATAATACCCTCAAGGTACTGCTTAAAAGAGAAGTCCATATTTACGTGTTTTTGCTATAATACCCTCATTGGAGTCATTTTATCTGAGAAAAAGTTATTTTCTTCAAGTCATTTCCTGTCAGTTGTCAATTGTTGAAATATTTATCTTGTTTTTTTTCCCCAATCATCACAGCTTCCAACCTACAAACGTGCAAGTACGTTGAGAACAAAGCTTCTATATGCTATCAGTTCAAATGCCGGATTTGAACTCTCTTAATTTGTTTCAGGTAATTGATATATCTATTCTATAATTGATTCATCCTTAATTCTGTTGCTTCTACTTGATATATTATGCTCAGTATAAGTAGCGCACTGTCCATACTGCTTTTTTGCTGCTCAATTTATGGTTTTTACGTGCAACTCAGGACCTTTATTTATTCTCATAGCATCCAACACATTAGAGAGAAACAGCAATATTTTCAGGTTGTATTCCGAATGCCTAAGTGATCAGGGATATTCCCTGTGCTAATAGATTATCTGCCAAGGCATTATTTGCTGCTTCAGATGGATGAAAGCCATCCCAAAACACGTACTCTGTTGCATTGGCACATGTTCCCACAGACACAGCATTGCAGAGATAGGAGGTTTCTATTAGTCCCGTACCACAACAAGCCTTTCTTGCTTCAAAAAAACCTGTGACCATAACAAGTGTGTAAATGAATGGGTGGTAATTTTACTTTTAGGAGAGAGATGAAGTATAGTTTTATTGGAAAAACTTGAATCCTTAATTTGCTGATGGGTGAGATGTGAACTCTAGAAATTTGGCGATTCTGATTTTTTGTGTTAAACGCAACCTTCTAGACTGATAGATTTAGGGGCTGATTTTCAGGTACTTACCATTGTCACTGGGGCTGGTAATCAAATCCATCAGGGGCTGGTAGATATCAAACACCACAAGTTTTAGACGAGGGAGTCTTTTCTTCAAACCCTCTGAAGTGCTCTCAAGTTTATTGTTAAATGAAACAGCATCATTGTTCAGTCTGGCCACACACTGGTTGCTTCCAGAACCAAATAAAGTGATGGCTGCTGGCAAACATCCAATTGGCGGCAACGTTGTCACTCCTATCCTCCTTGCTCCCATCCCATAGAGATCCTGTTGCATGTTCATATTTAAAGACGTGCCTTATACAGAGAAACATGGGAACCAGTGATTCTTTTCCTGTACTTAAATTTACCATGTGCAGTGTAAAGGCGTTGTTAACTTGTTATACAGAGAACTAGTGATTTTTTTTACTTAAATTTATTATGTACAGTTGTAATGTTGAAAATCTTGATCATTGCTCTACAACCATGCACTAGTTATTATATGGTGGTCTAAGTTAGCATGACACTGTCAAATTAGTTTTGTACGTCCGGTCCAAATTATAAGATAAGATGAAGTTGATTTTTTTTTTTGAGAAATTAAAGATACAAAATTATTACTATAAGCTTTAAAGTTCAGAATTTTAAATTATCCATATTTACATTTTTTTAAAAACATTAATTTACCTTATAAACTCCCCTATAATTTAATTATATGTATGATAAAACTAAGTGGTACATTTTATTTCCTTAATTTTCACAATAAAGTTAACTTTGATCTCATATATTTAGGACAAAAGAGAATATTATAAGAAACACAAAATGTTTTTATAAATAACTCCTGTTAATGCGAGTGGTGCATTTTTGCCCCTATTTATGTGTGGAGAAAATTGATAAATGTGAAAAAGAGAGTGTGGTGTTATTGTTAAATGAGGGTAAAATTGAAAAGATTGATCAATTAGAAACATTTTAATGACATAACTAAAATTTTTTGGGACGTGGCAATTGAATAAAGTGAACTTATAAATTAAATAGGAACAAAGTGGTACGTACATTCACTCTTTTTCCTCTATATATTTAATATGTATGGGATAAGGTGGAAATGAACATTCATTATCTTAACAATTTCATTTTATAAAATAATCATTTAAAATTGTTTAAGTTAGCATTTTCCGTTAAGTTAAACTAACGGTGTTAACAAAAAAAGACTAAAAGTGTACTTTCCAAACATAAAGTACTAAATTAAAAGTTCATGAAAACATAAGGATCAAAAGTATACATTAGCCTATATATTAATTAATTCTCATCTTCTATTTTTCATTATGTAGGACGGAGTATCATATTTTTGGTAGACAAAGGAGAGAAGATAAAGTAAACATGTCACATTTATCAATGATGACCATATGTCAACTAAAATGATGAATAGATAACCTCCCGCAAATCAAGCCGTCAATCTATAATGAGATGTAATTGTCAAATGACCATATGATGTTAATTGTATACCCCCACAAAAAAATAAACAAACCTGAATGAAATTAGTGTAGGACGCCATGAGAATATCTGAGAATTGATCAGGCGAATAGAGTCGATTAAGAAGGGCATTAATGTAGTAGTTCTGTAGAAAATCACTGGTCCCAGCACTAAGAAGGTGTATGGCACCTGAGAAAATCTCATTGGCCTTCCCATTTCCCACCATACTAACAACCTTTCTTTGATACTCCTTATAGTGTTTCAACTGCCTAGTCAACGAGATAGCCCCCTGCAAAACCACACAAACAAGAGTTTGAATATTTGATAGTGTTTATTTGGACAGCACATACATATATTTATATGCCTAGGCTTTAACAAATCTTATTTTTACGTATAAACGTGCTGTCCCTTCGTGATAACCAGAAGCACCAGAGGCAAAGTTGGCTCCTATCAAAAGGTTCGTCCCTTTAGCCTCTTGGCTAAGATAAGCGGGTTGGTATGACGTAAATCCAAGGTATTCAGCTGAAAAAAGGAGGGAAAAAAATAATAGCATAGCTTTTTAAAGAGATGGTTAAGGGAGAAAATATAATTACAGTGTTTATAAATGATGCAGAATACTTACCAGTGAAATCTATGGCTAGTTTTCCATTGCAGAACCTTCCAGTTGGTCTGTGAGTGACAAAGTCTCTTCCATAAGGAGGAAAATTTGATTTTACCAATGTTACGAGGTTGTTATTATTTCCCACGTCAACCACAGAGTCGCCAAATATCATTAGTGCAGGAACTAGAGGATCTCCATGGATGACTGACAAACTCAGAACAGCAAGTAATAAAACAAAGAGTGAACTTGAAACACCCATAAGAAACTTGAGTGTCAAATGTAGAGATAGTGGCAGATAGAGGAATGAAAGTATAGTGGGAGAGCACTAAAAGACCAAGAAAGGCCAAAGTATATTGACAGTGATTCTAAAAAATATTGCCTGAATACGTGTCAAGAAGCAAGTTCAACACTCTTTGAGGGTTATAATGATTTTGTTCTCTCATTCAGTCTCTCTAGCCAAAATTGTCATCATTTTTCGAATAGATAATGGTATTGGATTAGGTGAAGACAATATTTAGTCACAGCATGGACACTTTCTCTAGAGTTTTTAAGGGGAAAGTCTATGCTTCTTTGTAAGTGGCTCTGCACACAAGGCACCAAATTGGGCACATTGAAGATATTTTCGCCCATAAAGAGGAATGATGACCGGTACGCATGTAGAAAGATGGCTCCAATGTTTATAATTTAAAACAATACAAGAGAAACAAGGAAACTGCTTTTGTGCATCTAATTGGAAACCACTAAATGTGCAAGTTGCTTTTGCAAAACAAGTAATCATAAATCATGATGAACGCCCATGCTTTTGATTTGAAATTAAATTTCTATTATTAATCATTAGTAATAATTAGAATCTTATGAATCTAAAGTGATCTCACAATTTCATTCAAAAATATGTGAGAAAAGATATGAAATTCTTGATGTATCTTTTATAAGCTTGCATGTAACTCAATTGAATCATGCAATACAAACTAAAGGCAATCATAAATCTTATGATTTACAATTAAGATTCAATGTATCTTTATCATACACTAAAAAACTTGTATTCTCTTCAATTATGTTGATATCATTGGTTCAATGTTTACTCTTTGAATTCTATTCTTAAGAAATGTAAAGCTTTTTTTTTTGTTGGTCTGGAATGTAAAGCTTTACTTGCTAGTAAAATGCTGATTTTTAGGAACTTTTGACATTTTTATTGAAAAAAATACATTTATGTCATTCTTTATAACTGATTATGAACTTTACAAAATATGATATAGTATGGTTTAAAACAAAACTTGAATAAAAAAATATTAAAATTTTAAATATGTTTTATCAGCCATTTAAATTTGTTCGCCAAATATTTTCCCTCATTGAAACTAACATATATTAACAAGGCAGTAAATAATGGCAAAAAAAAGGCAGTAAATAGAACTACATGTTTTCTAATCAAAACTTAAGTGTACATTTAGGTGTACAAATGTATCAAAGAAGTTATCATTCCTCTCTACCTCTTGATATTTCATCATACCAGTTATCATTCCTCTCTACCTCTTGATATTTCATCATACCCACTTGAACCATTTGGTAAGCCGTAAGATAAATGTACCGAAAATGCCTCACTCAATTAAAATATAGATTGGAAGATGGTACATCAATCACGGGTTTCAAAAATGAAATTTTTGATGCACATCTCCCACCTCAAATACCATCCAAGATAGTACAATTAAATCAGGATCAATCTCGGTGGGTAACAAATTAGAATCAGGCTATTTTATACACACGTAATAAAAAACTACAACACTGGCAGAAAAAACATAATACTACAACTACTTCCGCAGGAGATAATATACAATTCTGGCAGTTCTCATCAAGTCTCTTTACAGTGAGATCCTAATTTTGGTAAGATGGATACAAGATGCCCCACTTGCAAGCAATGCACAGCAGATTGAGTACAGAACCATAACAGCAAAATTTCTAAACCACATTACCAGATGGTGCACCCAAAATAAATTAAAAACATCAGCAACCCAAATAAATTTTGCAGTAAGCTAGAAAGACTGAAATGTTGAAATTAGTATTTGAATCACAAAAATTGGAGCTCCCAGAAAACTGCTATGTGCATAAAGAAAGCTGCAATGCTTAAAGGCAATAACTTGGTTAGAATGTCTGACTCTGAACTGCTCACAGTCACCTGCCCCGCATTAATGTACTCATCCTTGGTTGTAGTCACAGAGACATTCACAGACAGAGAACCTGGGCAACAATTTTCGCATTTTAACTAAGAGATCATATCTATCTATCAATATATATTTTTAGCAGGCATGCAAGAGTCTTGTCTTAAACTTACAATCATAGTTAGCCCATCCAATTCGTTGCCGAGCCAAGTCATAGACAAATATCTTATCTTTTAAGACAAGATCTGCATATTTTGAGACAAGAAAGTTAATCATATTGATATTTCAAATAAAGGCGTGTCTCTTGCAGATTCCATATAATAGATGCATAACTGTGAAATATGAACATGGAAAGGAAATTATGATAAGCACTCATGGTTTTTCAAACACAATTTATAATTATATGTATTCCAAGTAATATTTGTTTTTAGAGAGAATACTCTCATTTTTAAACAATTTGTTAAAGTTCCAACCTCCTAAAATTGAAACTCCCTCCTGCACTTTCTGGAAGCCAATACACCACTTTGGAACACCATCCTGTTAAATTAGGAAGAATCAAACAGGGCATAATCAAGGGACTTCAATTGAGATGAATGTCTTATCCATAAATAAGGAGATATTCAAGATAAAATCAAACAGAGAAATCAAGACACTTACAATGAAATCATCATGTATAAGATACTGTTCTGGTTCTACAACCATAGATGCTCCACCGGCAAAGATCAAACTGACTGAAGGAAATATATCACCTACACTGAATATACAATGAGCAAGATTTCAATAAAACTTTAATAACATTTTAAACGTATACTTTTATGAGAGAATAGACCATCTAGATCTCTTTATGGCAAACAGGCAAAAAGTAACCTGGTTGAGACCAAATAACACTGGTTTCCTTTTGAAATGATTGGAGTGGCTGACTGTAAAACAATGGCGGTTATCTGCATAATTATCAAGAAACAGAACATTACTATGCCGTGTAGGTAAGATCAATCCATTTATGTAAGACAAGATGAATAAGGACTAAACCTCAATCATAGCTAAAGGGGAAGGGAGTGACTTGTTTCCACACTTTGATATGAAGGATATTAATAATAATAAAGTAGACTACCATATGGTGTTTAATTCCATGCAGGTGCTCATTAAACCATGGCTCTTGAAATGAAAATAATGTAATTTTTATCAAGGTGCACATTAAGTAGTGGGAAAAAGTCATGCTTCGAGGCAAAAAAATGAAAGTATGTGTTACCACAGAAGATGTCGAATAAAACTAAAGACATGTCAGGCTCAAAATGTAAGGCTTGTTTCAAATAAAGTGACCACTTAAAGCATAATGCATCAAATTATAACATACAAACCAAATGACTTACAGTATTGACCAAAGGATCATATGCTTCTTGAACGAGGTATGCCATGGTTGTCCCCGTATCAACTATAGTTCCTCGGTTGTTAGATGTTGCAAAAACTGCCGGATTAATTGGGAGAATTCGTCCATTCACACCAATGCTCTGAAGATTTAAGTTGTAATGAGGCCTGAAGTTTGGTTAAGGAAGAAGTCAAAATATTTTTTTAGCATATAAAGCCACATGTTATTAAACAACCAAAACAGCACCGAGTTTTTTTACCATTGATTTTGAGAGATTTATATCCAATCAAAATAATGCACTTTGTACCACCTTTTAATTTTAAGGTAAGAAGTTGATCATTAAAATCTACAACCAATTAAACAATCACAACTTTTGAAAATGGTATTACCCATCTAGTTGTTTCACACTCTTTTTACCAGGCGTGCCATTTATCATCCTCCCCATATATAGAACACAACAAAACATGATTTCTCAGTTGCAAATAAAGAGTGACATATTTTCAACATGCTAAACTCTAAGCGAGATGTTTGATAAATTCTTATGAGATCAAATGGCAGCAACAATCCTTCATACATGTCATCCAAGTAGTGTATATGATCCTATATTCCTGATTACTTACTTCAAATTTATTAAACAAGTGTTCAATCATTACTGTTTGACATTGATGAAATGCATATGGCTAGTTTTCATGATTTTCTTGAACCAATGCATGCAACCTGTACATTTCCTCCATATCAATCAGATGTGATCTGCCAAAATAAAACTACCGCAGCTTGGGAAAGAAAAAAAATATATAAAGAGAACAAGAGAGGGCTTACTGTGACGGTACAAGCGGACTATAAACAAGACTTGGCTCCAAAATCTCACCAAGAACTAGTATGCCTCCTCCGTTACCCTCTCCTTTTAAACAATGAGAAAATACTTTGGGGGTTATGCCTCTCAAGGATAATTGTGAAACAACGGATAGAGCACCAGGGCCAAACCCAAAAATTCCATCCACTGCTTTAAATGGCTTCGTCAAATCTCCAGATTGATAGGTACTACACCTGTTCCCAGGACCAGGACAACCATTAGTTCATTAAAAAGAAAGGGCCAAAACTATAATTAAAGAAACATTGGAAAAAGGTGTGTATAAAGTCCAGGATTGAAGATCATGCTCTTTCAGATTTCCCTCTCTTCCTGCATTAAGAAAGCAACTAATTGATCATTCAGACCCTACCGATGTTCATCCATCCCCTGAATTCCCCTCACTACACCCACGGATTTCCTGTAACTAGGAAACATAACATCACCAGATTTGCAGCCCAAAAGGCAAAACATAATCTTTGTCAAGGGTTTAGAAGTCATTATTCCCATTACTCTCAGCCCTTCGTATGTTCCATATCCCTAAATAAGCACAAACTTAAATTAATAAAAGCTCACCCGAAAACAACTCTAGCTGAAGAATTAGCCAGCATAGACTGGCCAAGGATCATGTCAAAATACATAGCATCAGATACATAAAACCCTGATGTTCCACTTCCATCTCCATACTGAAAGGTGTAACTGCACTGGTTAATCTGAGGGGTGCATTCAGTTGCAGCACTTTGAGTTGAGGAAGTACATATTGGGTCTGAGCAGGAAATCAGCGTTGATGTGGCTGAGCTGGCTGTATCAAAGAAGTTTAGCTGAATCTGTAGAGTGGATAACATAACCAAAAACAACAAAACAATTATGCTCTAGGATGCTGTCATTCCATTTCCTAAGTAACCACCACTATAATACACAAAAATGTCAAAATTAAAAATTCTACCTGCAATTCACTAGACTGAGGGCAATTACCACAAGTATTGCAATTAACCCACAATATGTCACTTCCAGTATCAATCTGAACGTTGAACTCTCTTGGAGGAGAACCCAGTTTCACTTTTGTATAATACAGCCTAAACAACAAAACCAATATCACCCCATGCTTGAAAAATAAAAAACAAAAATCACCTAGATACAACTCCCTCGAGTCATTAATATAAGTCACCAACTACCAACAACTTTTGGTCCTTAATATAAGTCACCAACCACCGTATTAAATGATTTTTTCCCACTTTACTCCTGTTATTAATGGAGATTTAAAATTGAAAATGTAAACACAACATTTAATGAAGAGTGAAGTTTAAAAAATTCGTAAATTTAACGTGAATTTTATGACACAACTACCATTCCTTAGCATGTGAGAAATTGTGAGAAATGTGTAGTTGTAACGACCAGAGGAGTAACAGAAACTAAATAAAATGCTTAATAAAATACAAAATACATAAAAACCCAGTTGGTGAAACCAAGCATACCCAATAGTGGAAGGATCAGAGATCCCTTTGACTGAGAAATCAACCACACCACCTTCTTCACCTTGCATTAACATTCGAGCATGTCGAGCTCTGTCTCTAGCTCTGAGAGCTTCCAAGTCCACACGCTGGTCAAGAGGAATTGCTCTTTCCAATGAAAGATAACCACCAGAAAACCCACCGTTAACGTTAACTACTGATAACGGCAACAAAATGAGGACGAAGGCAAACAACATAGGAACAAAACTCTGCATTTTCATTGTTCCCATGTTTCCTTCGCAGAATCTAAGGAAACCACTTCAAGTTTTGGTACATGAAGAGAAATGAAGGAAGGGTTTTAAGACAAGGGCTTTGCTTAACACTGTTTATCATCACTTAATTAAGAGTAGATTACTGATAAAGGCAAGTGACAAAGTTCATTGGCCTAATAGCACCGCTATATATTGATTGTAGTTACATGCTTACGTGGAATACTTTATTTATTAGTATTTTGTTTTGTTTTTTACAGGTGGACATTGTATCATGTGACATGTCTTTAGTTACTAGTGGTGAAAGAGACCGTTTAACTTTAGTTAGTCTAGATTTCGAATCTATTGAAAACATGTGCTATCTATGTTGTGATGGATTGCTGGGAGAATGTAACTGTGTACTTGTGTGATGATAACATCTGATCATCTCTTTTATAGGCTTTTCCACATGGGAACAGACTGGGGACCCTGTGGCTGTATGTACCAAGATTGAAAATGATAGAAAAGGGAAAGTTCATTAAACTCGGCATGAATGCGGGTCGAAATGACAGCCAAAAGAAAATGGAAGTTTCGTATGTTGCTTTCGAAAGAAAGAAAAACAACACGTTGGTTTTTCATATTAACGTTTTTACCTGTTTTAAGAACTATTGTAAGATTGATGAGTTGGAGGGAATCACACACAAAATCATGATTTTCCCGATTAATTAAGTGGACGGGAGATAGATTTGTGAGGAAGAATGAGAAGAATGGTGTGTTTTTGTAATTGAATAATTTAATGACAGTATACACTTTAAATAATTTAATGTTCAGATAAATCCATAGGTATCAGGTGTTATTATCATTTATCTAAAAATGAAATTTTTTAATATTACAAAAAAATACAATAATTTAACTATCAAAATTAAAATTGACCACATATTTTTTACACTATACTTTTCAACTATTTTTTTCATTTATTAGCAATCGACTAACCCGATTCGCGGGAACGTATGTCTATAGTGGGGAACTTCACTATTTTCAAGAAATTATAGCTGCTGCATACTCAAAGGTTGAAAGCTTAAAAAAGATAAATATAATAGTTGCCAACAATGTAGCTCAAGATAGTTTACTTTGGGCTTATTATGTAGATACATTGGTTTTTACCAAAATGACCGGATTTGCTCGTTAATACCGATAGATCAAGTACACTTGTGGCTTAAGTATCTTACCATTTTTCAACCTATAGCAAAAAAAAAAAATCTACACTCCCAATCATCATCATCATCAATATATAGCATAAAAGTGATCCACCAAAATCACTGTACATAAGCATTGTTCATGAACAAAGATTTTGGTGGAATATTATATATTATTTTTTTTCGTTTTTTTTAAATTTTTTTTTAAAAAAATTGTTATTAATTTTTTTTACTTTTTTTTTTTAAAAAAAATTGCTTAAAAAAATTTAGTTATTATTTTAGTTAAAAAAATTTGTCATATATTTTTTTAGTGCAAATTTGTTAAAAAAAAGTTAAAAAATTTGTTCATGAGCAAATTTTTAGTGCAATAATTGACATTTTCTATTACTATTGTATGTGATTGCTTTCTTGTGCGAATTTATTTGGGCAACGTATTCTTTACTTTCTTGGGCTAATTTATTTGGGTCACATATTTTTTTTTTCCTGAATTTGCCTAAAGATTTATATCTTTAGTATTGCCATTATGATGATCTTTTTGACTTAATATATATCTGCAAATGTTTTATTGTGTCTTTTTATTTGCCTATTTATTTGGGCTACGTATTCTTTACGTTCTTGGGCTAATTTATTTGGGTCACATATTTTTTTTTTGTAAATTTGCCTTAAAAATTTATATCTTTAGTGTCACCATTATGATGATCTTTTTGACCTAATATGTATTTGCAAATGTTTTATTATGTCTTTTTATTTGCCTATCTTTGGTGGAATATTATATATTATTTTTTTCGTTTTTTTTTAAAAAAGATTTTTGTGATTTTTTTTTTGCTTTTTTTTTAAAAAAAATTTTGCTTTTTTTTAAAAAATTTAGTTATTATATGATTTTTTCACCCGATACTTTACCCGTGCGTTTATAATATATTTTTTTTTGTTTTTTTTTTAAAAAAATTAGTTATTATATGATTTTTTCACCTAATATTTTAGTTACAAAAATTTGTCATATATTTTTTTGTGCAAATTTGTTAAAAAAAAGGTTAAAAAAAGTTAAAAAAGGTTTATATCTTTAGTGTTGCCATTATGATGATCTTTTTGACCTAATATATATCTGCAAATGTTTTATTGTGTCTTTTTATTTCCCTATTTATTTGGGCTACGTATTCTTTACTTTCTTGGGCTAATTTATTTTGGTCACATATTTTTTTTTTGTGAATCTACCTTAAAAATAATATAGTATATTATTTTTTTCCTTTTTTTTTAAAAAAAATTAGTTATTATATGATTTTTTCACCCGATATTTTAGTTAAAAAAATTTGTCATATATTTTTTTAGTGCAAATTTGTTAAAAAATTTTAAAAAGTTAAATAAAGAAGTGTTGTTTTTGACTTAACATATATCTGCAAATGTTTTATTGTGTCTTTTTATTTGTCTATCTCTCCCGTGCAAACTAGAAGTTGTTCCATGTAGATATAGAACACAAAAAGAAGAGTTGTTTCTTCACATAGGGAAGATGTGTTCAGTTAAATTTAATTTCGATTTTCATTACAACTTACAGAAAAATGGTCATTTGATAATGTAAACTAGAAGTTGTAATTGAAATTTTCTTCCTTCTAAGGTTAAGGTTAGATAATAGTTGTTTTTGGTTAATGCTAATTTTTAAACAAAACCGAGCGGAGCGCGGGAAACCCCCGTGCAACGCACGGGAGATACCTAATATATATCTGCAAATGTTTTATTGTGTCTTTTTATTTCCCTATTTATTTGGGCTTCGTATTCTTTACTTTCTTGGGCTAATTTATTTGGGTCACATATTTTTTTTTGTGAATTTGCCTTACAAAAAATATAGTATATTATTTTTTTTCCTTTTTTTTTAAAAAAAAATTATTCAAACTAGAAGTTGTTCCATGTAGATATAGAACACAAATTTCTTCACATAGGGAATATGTGTTCAGTTAGATTTAATTTCGATTTTCATTACAACTTACAGAAAAATGGTCATTTGTTAATGTAAACTAGAAGTTGTCATTGAAATTTTCTTCCTTCTAAGGTTAAGGTTAGATAATAGTTTTTTTTTTGTTAATGCTAATTTTTAAACAAAACCGCGCGGAACGCGGGAAACCCTCGTGCAACGCATGGGAGATACCGCTAGTTGTATAAAATGTGGCGGCCAACCCAAAACAAACACTTGATCACATCTGTAGTTCTTCACGAAGAAGTTATATTGAAGAAACGAGCTAGTGAACTCGCTACGAATTTGTTGACAATTTCGTCAATTAACCTTGATGAATCAACAATCAATGAGAAAAAGAGTGACATTCAACACTTGGTGCATTCATATCTTCAACTAAAGTAAAATACACCGTTATTGACAAACGGTATTTTGATATTTTTTACTCGCATCACTTATATTATTTTCAAGTGCATCCAACACTTTGATCTTAATTATTATTGAATGCACATATAAACAAAATTAATGCAACAAATAACGAAATTAATAGAAAAATATACTTCACATACAAGATTAAGACGTTGATTTTAATTCAAAAGTAACATTATAGTGTATACACCTTAACCCAGAACAATGGCACAAACAATCATAGAATCAAAGAAGGGTAAACCCATGAGCAAAGTCTGGTTTCGGGCCTCTAGGAAACTGATCACAATTTTCAATGACTTTTGTAACGCATTATTTATCTTTTTTCAAAGAGCAAGCACTTCTGGATTGTAATGAGGATCTCTCTCTTTTTAGGTCAGGTTACGTTGATTTAACTTAATTGAGAGTTTAGAAGAAGCACTCCCCACACTATGCAAAAAATTCTTAATAGACTTGTGAGAAGAAGATGGATAACTAAGACTCATCTCTTCCATGTCCGGACACAATTTCTTCAACATCCCAATCATTATAGCCATCGCGTCATACATATTTTCAACTCTAATGTTCACTTTCTTCAAACCCCTTATTTTCCACCATCTAATTTTCATACATTCCCTTGATGCATTCTCAAAGCTAAATGGACGACGAGCTGAACTTATCTGAAATGCCAAAAGATCACACAAAAAGTTATAGATGCAACCTTAAAGCTAAATGGATATAGGTCGACTGAAATACCAAAAACAAAAAAAAAATTACACACAAAAAATGTTGTAATAACCAAATTTTTTATATCTATAAAACGAGCCAAATAAGCATATAATTTTGTACCAAAAAAATTGGACAGCTGTCAAATAATAATATCATCATCAACTCTCAAATTGAGAAAATGTTTTCTAGAACTATATATAAAAATTTTAGAAGACAATAGCTCAAAAGCTCCAATGCTTAATATAAAAAAATCCACTCTGTGATGCATTATTTTTTTTTTGTTATTCACCGCCCGGTTTAATTCGGACTCGAGGGGTAAGAGTGTTGTTGCCCACATAGGCAAGGTTGTTCTCTCTCCCAATGAGAGCGCTTCCCGGGATTCATTCGAACGCGCGATCGAATCTTTACGGGGGTTGTAGCTCACTTACCAGCTCAACCAACTACTCATTCATTGGTTGTGATGCATTATTTTTAACTAAATAGAAGATCTTGATAAAAGAGGAAGTAGTGACATGAAAAGGGGGAACTAAATCATCTGTACCTCATCAGCATGGCAAGGGGCAAGGATAAGAGTTTCTAAATTTGGTAATCTTTCCAAGAAATTTGTTAGAACATAGAGAGTATTCCCCTTATAAAAATCCTCCTGAACACGTAGTACAAGTTGGCGAACGTCTCTAAATGAAATAAGTTGCCTTTCATATAAACGCTGCAAAGCCAGAAATACAAAGGAAGTACCTGTTTAATTTTTCATACACGCTTTGCGTTGGAATTCCCCTGTCAAATATATTAAAGCATCTACCAGAAAAAATAAATAAAAGCATAAAAAAAAATTTCCTCCTATTCTTAATATAGAAGCCATCTAAAAAATTTATTTTGGTTCTAGATGAAAAAAAATTCCAAAATAGTTATCAACATCTAACACATGGTTAATGTTATATAAACACATTTTTGGGAGATTAAGTCATAATATAATTAACTCATTTAGCTCATCCAAGTTATCTAAATCAGCAGGTAAACAGCCCTAAAATTAAATATCAGAATGCCCACATTCCACTTATTCTATCGAGCCCTAATGTACAACCAAACTGAGTAGTTTATCGTGGTTTTAAATGTAACCGTTATATATTTCTAATTTTTTTTAAATAACCCATATTAATTTTTCAAAAATAAGAATCATGTATAAGAAATATAATTATGGTGTTTTAGAAAAAAAAGGCCGTATATCAACTTAACTAACATATTAACCCAATCAAGTTAGAAAAATAAATAGTTTATTTAGGAATGCATCTACATAATCCTATAATTTTTTTTCGGTTTTCTAATGGAAGAAAACTTATAAATTTTAAGTGGGTGAACTATATGACATGGAGCTTAAGCTAGTGAACTGACCGTGATCGTATGTGTATCTACACAAAGTATTTTGGCACAATGCATAGCTATAGCTTCAAAAAACTGTGGGAATTCAGACCAAAACCGATAGTTGGGAACGTTGGTCGATTTTCAAATTATGAGGACGTTGTCTTTGAAGCTCTTTCATGAAATTGTAGAAATGTGTGCGTGAGCAGTACTTGGGAGAATAATAGGGTGGAAGTTGAGAGAAGGAGAAAGAGGGGGCAAACAGGCATAGGGTTTGGAACCTTCTAGACACGGCTCTAAGTGTTGCAATATCTTTAAATTCGAGGAAAGAGAAAATATGGTGAAGAATGTCATCTGGGAAACTACTTAATGAATATCTCAATTTCGCTTTCTTCATTGCTCCAAGAGTCACACTGTGTAGGCTAGCCGGAGACCTAAAAATTTTAATAAATCAATGCAGAAATATATTCAGTACCTAAATTTGGAATCAATCAAAGTTATTTGATAGGGTACAAACATGGCTATGCCCCTGATTTCAAAACAAACAGCAGGATCTATGCAAAATTGTGGCAAAGAAAGATGAAGAAGTCATCAATTATCAATCTTGCGAACAAAACAAAACTGAAATCAAGATGAAGATCGAAGGTGAATCTCAACTCAACTCTCGGAGAAAGTAAAGAATCAACTAACGAAAATGTGAAATAAGATGATGAAGAAGAATCAAGAAAGCAAGCGGAAGATATGCTGCTCTGGCACCATATTATAATAAGAGAAACTGATTTTTCATTAATTGAAAATAAGTATTGTACACTTCTTTATATACAAAATCTACCACTGTAACTAATTCTGGTATTTGTAACTAATCTAACTAACTAAACTCACTTAGTTACTCTATTACAACACATGAACAAACCAACTATACTATACACACAAATGAAGGAAAATAATCCCCGATTCCTTCCTAATTACAATAAAATGATTTAGAGCCCTATTTGAAGTTAAACACCCACCACATCATCATCAAGGTCAGGCAAGGGAAACCTGAGAATTGCAGCAATACCAGTTAGTTGGGAAAGCTGTTGTGCTGACACATGCATGGTGGAATAAACTAAAACATTCCCTCCTCCCTTCCTCACTGACTTAGCCAAATTCATATACTTCTCCCTAATCTTTATATCTGAACTCCTATACAGATCATCCGTTATGAGTAACGTCTCCACCGCCGCCATCTCTTGGGCCGCCTCCACGTTCTTTGGGCCATAACAGGCCCGACCCGAATCGCTATCCAACAAGGCCCACAACTCACGTAAAGCCCGAATCTCCAAAGCAACCTTACTATCCTTAATCATGTTCATCACACCATTATCATTCAACACATCCTTCAGATCTCCCTTGCATTCCCCTACTACGATTCTCGACTTGTTGTCTTCTATGCTTTTCATCTTCAGCCTTTTCGCTTCCGAGAGAAGAAACCTTCGAAACTCATCCTTTGTTGATCCAGAACTAGCAATCAACACGCTTTTAACACTGCTGAAATCCACATGCTTCAAGAAGGAATTGAAAATATCTTGAAAAAACACGTTACTATATGATGCTTTCTTTCTAGTTTTAGAAGCTTCGATTTTAGAAGAGAGTGTGGTTGATCCGTTACCGACCAAATAAACCTCTGCATGGTTGTTTTGTATAAGGACAACAGCGAGGTCAGCGGCTGAGGATTTATCAGAGGTTTCAGATAATGTTGTTATAGAAGTGGAGTCCCAGATTTTCTTGGAGAGTTCGAAAGATTTGTTATTTTCGAGGGTTAACGTGTGGAATGAGCCTGCAGGAATGTATTGGTTAGCCTCAATGTTTCTGCCTTGGACGCGTATGGTGTTGGAATCTTTGTGGAAGTCTCGGCACGTGACTTTGACAGGGATTGTGAGTTTGACACGTGAGGCGGTGTTCTTGGTGGATTCTAGGTGAACTTTGCGGGTGGTGTCGGCGGTGACGATGTCTCCGTTGGCGATGAGGTTGTAAATTACCCATAAGTCGTCGGGTTGTTCGGGGATTATTTTGACTGTTCCTGGTTGGTTTGGTGCCAAGTTTTTATCTGAAAGCCTCATTGTTTTTGTTGAGAGATGATTTTGGTAATAATTGGCTGAATTCTGAAGTTTGGTTTTCAACGATGTTGGTGATGATTATTTCAAGTTAAACAAGAAAAGGGAACGGGAATGGGGTTTAAATACTTGTATTGATTAAGTTGAGATTCAAAAGTCAAGAAAAGGAATATTCCTTGTAGGAGCAATATTTAAATTGAAGGATTATTCTATTCATCTGGTATATAGTCAAGAAAAGGGATAGGATATCCATCGTGGAAGCGATATTTAATTGATGGATTATTCTGTTCATCTGGGTGTATATATATAAGACCATTCCTTCTTTCCTTCTTTTTGATCAAATTCCTTCTTTCCTTCACAAGCTGAGGTAATTAAGGAATTCACGGTTTCCTTTTCTATTTAAGTAACTTATTATCACGAAACTTGAGTGTTCAAAAAAAAATCACGAAACTTGAGAGGGTCAACTAGAGAGAATTCCGGTCCTTCTGCGATAAGTAGAAAAGATCCTTTTGTCGAATAAGGGTGTACAATCAACACCGAATTTATAATGCAAAATCCTTTTCAACATTTTTAATTATAAAATAGGGTTAAGGTGCAAAAATACTCATATAATTGTTATCAAGATATAAAAACATCCGAGTGATTTTTTTGGAAAAAATGTAATCATAATATTTCAAAATAAGGACAAAAGTACTTCTCTTTTGTATCTCATCACATATATACCGGAAATAATTCAATGCTGAAAAATTTGAATTGGTCAAATTTAGATTGATCTAGTTTTTTTAGGGTTTGTTATTTATTTTTATATATTTATTTATTTTTTAGTTTATCTAGCTAGATTGTTGCTAGTTTAACTATTCTTCTATTTATATTTCTCTTTCCTCATATAAGTAAAAATATGGGAGACTATCATTAATAAAATTGTTGGACTATTATTCTGCTGTTTCTATTTTTCAACATATACACACTAAATTTGATTAGATGTTAATGTTACACATAATTACATTGAACCTTTTGTTTGTAAATAAAATAAATTAGTTTTAATACAAAACATAAATATAAATAAAAGAAGTGGATGGATGGCGATAAAAAATTCTGTGATGGATGGCACGTCAAGAGGCAATAGAAGTGGTGCTGTGCCACTTCCATTCCTAACTCAAACTCGAATACCTTAAATATGAATCCGCGGCATCAATGGCTTCTTGAACTATCCTCTTGCACTTTTAGGGAGGAAGAGAAAGAGGGAAGATGAGATTCGCAGTAGCATTCATAATTTTTGCAGCATTTGTATTAATGGTTCACACCATTGCCATAGCCTCTGCATCATATGAAACACATGGAAATGGAATTATCCACATTGAAGGCAAAGTATTATGCCAGGACTGCTCCCAGGGATGGAACGAATGGATCCAAGGATCCGACCCAATCAAAGGTACCTCATTTTTCTACCACAACTATGACCATATGCCCATATGTCCGAAATTTATCATTCCCTAGCTCATTGATCTTCACTTAATGTGCAGGAAGCTTAGTGTCTTTGACCTGCATGGATGGAAGAAGCAGGGTTATATACTATACAAGCGACACAACAGATGAGGCAGGGCAATTTAATTTGGCGGTGAATACCTATTTGTATGGCAAGAAGTTGGATCCCAAGCTTTGTTCAGTGAGATTAGTTTCGTCCCCTGACTCTGCTTGTAACATTCTCACTGATTTTGGTCATGGAAGGACTAGCCTCAAGCTTACCAATCCCACTACCGTGTATCGCGACATCATCAAATTTGTTCTCCAACCCTTCTTTTTTACCACTCCAATGTGTGATAAACCTGACACTTCTGATTATTATGACCCCCCACAACCTCGTTATTAGTATTTCCTTTTTAAAGGCTTCATCTTTCTTTTAATTTTTACCCGTTTCCATTCCCCTTATATTTTGCTTTTAGCTTATTTTTTTCAGAAATTGTAATATCCTTTTTTATTTAATGAGAATGCGAAATGCACGTTGCCCATATGTCAATGCGTGTTTCATTTCAAATATGTCTACTATCCCTGTTCTCCTGTCAATATAGAATGTTTTAAATGACTGATACTTCGTTAGGTCTGATTCTATTCTAGGAAGCTTAATCTCTAATAAATAGACTATACCTTTAATAATTTAAAAACTATGTATACCTTAAATATTAATTCAGTAAAATAAATCATTAACAAAAAACCATATATACATCAACCACTATTCTCTCCAAACAAAAAAAATGCAACATTCTTTACAACTTCTTTGGCATATTGACATGGTGGCGTCATTAGATGGTGGATAGAAGATTAAAGAGAGATATCATTATCATTTTTCTATTTGTTTATAACAATATTTAATTTTATGTAAGGGATATGACTCACTCGCAGTCAGCAATATAACTCTTAACTCTCTTTTTTCTCGTTTTAGTGCATGACAAGCAAACCATTTTATTAATTCATACATGTATGTTTCATCCAATTTCACTAAGATGTGGAGATATCTTTACAAATATCCCCAAACCATGGCATTCTCCTGATATGACATTATTTCACTTAACGAGAGAAGCCCATTAAGCCCAACGGGATACAAATCAGAAGAGGCCCAAAGTAATGAAGATAGTCAAAATCATCACTTCGCTGGTCAAAGATACTTTCAATATTTGGTAACGGCAAATCAATAGCCTGTAACCTTTGTACTTATGAGGATCAAAACGGAAGAAGCTGTAAATGAGGAGATTAATTACTCCAACGGGAAAAGAAACTTGTAAGCTATAAGTAGAGTCTTATACTATGTAAAGGAGATCATCCAATATCTTCGGAAGCTTGTACTTTCTATTTCTCTCTTTCGTTAGTCGACTAAAGTCTAAGCAATTACTCTCTTGTATTAGCATAGTGGTTTGCCCACTCATTCATTCTGAATAAAGATACTAGTCTTTTCTTTGATATCATTTAATTTTTGTATCAACATCTCCAAAACTGGAACACTTCCATCAGTGGTCAAATGTTCAACCGCCTGAGCTTGCTTAAAGGAATGCCTATGTACATAAAACAAAAATGGCTAAGAAGTTATTGGGCTGGACCCAAACAGAGGCCCAATTAGAGGGGAGGGTGAAAAATGGCGCGCATCTAACAGTCCACGTGGGCGTAGAATTAGCCGCCAAAACTAACGATTTCTTGAGGCACGCATTTTTCCTTTTCCTTTTTTCCTTTTTCCGTTTCTTTCTGAATTAGATCGGAGCACATGGCGGCTTATCTTCGGAGATCGGCGGTAGAAGTGGCTTTCCGATCAGCTTATAGTTATAGGTGCGCTTCTTCATTTACCTCCTCCTTCGCGCCGCCTCCGCCTCCGTCGTCTGATAAATCTCCCAAGGTAGCCAACAAGCTTGTCGATCGTCTTTCAGTTGTCATTGACGCCGTCAACGATCGCAAATTGCCTCCTGAGCTTCGAGGTCAGCGCAACAATGTCAGGTAATTGAATATATCTTTGTTTCACTGTTATGTTGGAATGGCCTGCTTTAAGAAATATATATAATTCTTCAAGTGCTGATGGTTTGAATGGAAGGTGATTAATTTTGATTTTAATCTAATTACAATTTACAGGTTCAATTTTCATTTCGTTGTCAGCTTTTTGCTGTTTTGTTCATTGGTTCTCCATAGGGTTGGGTGCTTTGTTACTAGTAGTAGTACATTTGTGGCTTTGTCATTCAGGTTTTTAACTGGATAGGGGATGCTTTGGATGATTAAAAATGATGAATTGGTGGTTATTCCTACTCGTTGAATTCACTGGCTTACTCTATCATCTTTATATTTCGTTCTACTTCTATGTGCATCTCCTTGTTATTCTAGGTTCTCTTTGCTGAAGTGTATATTGATTGTTAATTAGTGGTTCATTTTTTTCCCACCCATTTTGACTTGCCTACATTAAGGATAAAAAGGGTGGCTTTTGGTTGGACTCTGTAGTTTCATGCAAGGCCAAGCACAATGTACCCTGTTTTCCTGTGTCTTGCTTTTTGTTTTAGATAGGGTTTCATGGTTGCCTGAGTACTTGATGTTTTGATGTGAATTTTTACTTGCTAGTAAAATGCTTGTGTCTATGAACTTTCAACTTTTTTTTTATTGAAAAACGAATTCATGGTTTCCTAATTTCTTGATGTTTTAAGGGTTTTTTTTTGTCTCCCTATATTTCATGCTTCCTATTTTGTGCAATTCGTTAAATTAATAGATTGAGATAAGATAAAAAAAAGAAGGGGAAGAAGAGCATGGGGCTTTTTTTATGCTAATAAAGCAAGTAGTGTTGAAATTGTATGATTCATAGACTACTTTGTGAATTATTTCTCCATATCGCCTGCCTAAACTTTCTTTGAATATTGGACAGATCAGAAACTGATATAATCAACGTTGTAGAGCAAAGAATATGGCATTCCATGGAAGAAGGCCAGTTTGAAAACTTGCCGGGAAAAGGCAAGCCGCTTAAGCTAGACACAAATCCACATGCAGATCCAGCTGAAGATACCTTGTACAGGATTCTTTCCAAAAATGGCTGTGCACCAGAGTGGGTTGAGCTTAACAAAGAAATAAGAATCAATGTATCTGAATGGAGAGCAGCATTAAAGAAAGCCTGGATAAGTAAATGCAGTGATGATAGTAAGTGGCTAGAGAGTTCAGAAGCTTTAAAAACGCAATTACGAGATATCAATAATAAGGTGAGTGATGATTATCCTCCGTGAATGCTTTTTGAAATTCAATGCGTGCTTTCTTTGGAATTTCATGGTCTGTTTTTGGCAAGTGTGGGGGTGCACGTTTAATAAATTTGACATCTTCCTGCAGGTTTTTCGATATAATCTCATTGTCCCTTTTGGTAGGCAAATGTTTGGCCTTAATTGGGAGAAAGAGCTCGGGCGTTTAGAAGAATAGGGACACTATTTTTAGTTTGTTGTTAAAGTAAGCCTTAATCAACTTGATTGACTCTCGTAGAGAATCAAATTTCGTCAAGTCTTGTTGGACTGTCATGCCGAGTCACTGATCAGTTGCAATCAAGCCCAGGTGAAATATCCGTTGCCTAGCTCAACCAATGATTAAAGGGTAAAGGTGCAAAAATGGGTCTAAACTATTACGCCAGGAGCACATAGGGGTAACAAGTATTTCCGGGCTCAATTTTGGGTCTGAAGAATAAATATTGGTGCAATATAGGGAACGCCGTTTATTTTGACCAACGTTGACCGTTAAACGCTGACGTGGCACGGGAAATGAATTTTTAGCTGACGTGGCACGCTTATGTGACATTTTTGCTGACGTGGCGTTCATATGTGGCAAATTTTTGCTGACGTGTCATCCTTGTGTGGCACTTTTTGCTGACGTGGCACGCTTATGTGGTGTGCCACGTCAGCAAAAAAATTACTACCCCCAACCACGTCAGCTTTTAACGGTCAACGTCGGTCAACATAAACGGTGTTCCCTATATTGCACCAGAATTTATTTTTCAGACCCAGAATTGAGCCCGGAAATACTTGTTACCCCTATGTGCTCCTGGCGTAATAGTTTGGACCCATTTTTGCACCTTTACCCATGATTAAATCCTTTCCTTGGAAATGATAGTTTTTGGCGGCTCTGTTAATAGGGCTGCGGTTTGGATAATTGGATATATGCGTCATGTAAGATCAAGGGGACACAGATATAAATATATGTATTAGTAGAATTTATACTAGCTCTAACTTATTGGTAGATGGCAATAAAAATCTTATTTGTCATAGTAAACATTTTAATTGTTCAATGATTTTATTGTCGGAACCTGATATAACCGAAGCCGCTTTTCTTTCTTTCAGTTTGGAATTATACATATTTAGATCAGTATAACTAACTTGATATACTCCTATAATGATATCATATGCTCAATCAAGTTATGAATTGTAAATTTTTCTATCAATACCTTGTTTGGCTTATTAGCACGTGTTCAAGTATAAACAAAAGCATGTAGCTCTCATTTTAACTGGGATGCATAACCTGTCGTTGACGAGTTGTTGATGAGAAACAAATGATCTTGTTCATCTTCACTGTTGGAAGAGCACATCGCACCAACAACTTGAACACGACCTAATAAGCTAATATGGTGTTTTCTTGGAATGTAAAAAGGTTCTGTAAACGTTTAGTATCCCAAATACAGCCAACTTTAGCAAATGAGTGTGCCTTTATGATCGTACAGCATCCAAGAAAGAAAGAAAGGGTATAATAAATTATAAAACTACAGGATTCAAGATTATAATAATAAGTGTATATGCTGCATAATTCCTCCGCTAGGTAGTAACTGTAATTACTAGTAATTTCTACTTTCGTATAGCCTATGTGGGCACCTGTCTTATTGACGATATGGCCTCTCCTTTGGTAAGGGGCACGTAGTTGTTTGTGCTTCTTCACTTAAGGTCTAAAGTGAATGTCCCTATTAAGGAGTTTCCAATGAAGATTTTCATATTCTTCTTCCGACTTGTTCATAGCCTCCGCAAATTTAGTTTAAGTAATTTTAGGGTATTAGTGAAACCAGGCCCTGATCTTCGTATAAATTAAATCCGTCCACAATCAATTCATCAGTTCATATCATACCTTGAATCCTTTTGAGAAGCGATGCGGGGGAATTGGTCTTCAGTGTTTCTTCCTTCATCTTCTCAAGCTCATTCAGTTTCTCTTCAGCAACAGCTAGCTCAGCGTTACGAATTATTTTACACTGTTCCCGTAGAAGGAAGAGAGCTCCATAACATGATTTTCACGTAAAGGCCACACAAATCATAGGTGGGTAGCATGACCTGATTTCTGAGTTCCATGATATGAGGTTCCTTTTGCAGATTTTCTTCTGTATTTGAGAACAGAAGTGTTTTGATAAGTTTTCCAGCAATAAATTTGCTTCATAATCATGAAAACTTAGCGCAATCAATATGATTCAATATCACACCGCCAGGAAATGAATTTTCCTTGCAAGGTTCATATTTCAGCTGATCATATCATTTGGCAAAAAGTTGTCGGACACCAAATATTTTCTATGGAAGTTTTTTCTTTTTTTTTGGCCAGGGGTGATGTATTAATGGTATTGCAATCGTCACTAGCGGTATGATTAGCTTCCTTTTCAAAGATGTGGTCAGTTGTGACCTGTGACTGTAGTGATCCTTGCATGAACAGAATAAGCAAACAAGATATATATCTATATGTGGACAAGCATATCATTGCTGATTGCTTGGATTGGCACTGAGTATAGCAATTTAGCAAATTGGAATATTAGGATGCAGATGTCTCGGAATTCTACTTTTGTGATAAAGAAAAACAAGCAAAGACAACTTCCAATAAGTACTTACAATGTTCAAGTAGCACACTTAAAACAAATGACCAAAACTTTAACTGCAAAGACATGATGAAAAGGAAGATTAAAAACATAGGGCTCCCAACGACTCTAACACTTACAAGGTTTTGTATGAATCTCAAAAGAGAGACGTTATAGTATCCTCTAAATAAAAGTAGTGTAGAAACAAGCAATTCCGATCCCTTTCTCTTTAGCTCCGGTCGAGGTTTAGTATATATTCATCTTGTGTTTCTAGCATATGGATTGTATCTTACCTACATGATTTAGTGATGTTGTGTTTCTTGGTGAATATGCAATGTCAATAAAAAACAAGGAAAAATTGTTGAGGATTATCTTGATCGATTGTACCGTGTGTGATATAGTGGTAATCTGACACTTCTATCCTTTTTTTTGTTAGAGCTGTGACTTCTATCTTAGTTAAAAAAAAAAGGATATCTTGTGATCGACCCTTTAACAATATTTAACGTTTCTTTGGTCATTTTCATAAATTAAAATGGTTATCTTAGAAGGTAACGTAATATGTTGGTTCATCACTTCATTGCATATTTAATGATATGAATGACAGTTAATAATCAGTAAATGTAAATTGATACCATAAGAATATCATAACAACCGATAATGAACCAAACTTCAATTAATTCATTTTACACGCGTCATTTTTTGAGCTTCAATCCTATATACTCTCTCCGATACTAAATATAAGATCACTTTGGTTAGTTTGAGGAGATTAAGGAAAACAATGAAATTACATGATCTTCCCAAAATCCCCTTAATTACTTAACTTTAAAAGGAGGAGGGGTTTTCAATGAAAAGAGGGGGTATAAAGGTAGTTTGGGCAAAACTTGAGATAAAATAGGAAGTGATTTTATATTTGGGAATTTATCCACTTCCCCAAAGTGATCTTATAATTAGGAACGGAGGGATTAGCATTCAATTCCTCGTATGTATGTTGCACTTGATAGAATTTTAATTAAGTAAAAAAGCTGACTACTGCGTAAATTACCAAGAAACTTAGCTTCTCAGTGTTTCGTACCATTAGTTTAAGGGTGATACATTATTTCTCCAAGGCTTTTTTAACTTTAAATGGAGAGACTATGAAATATATATTAAATACTGGAAGAAGGATATTGTATCTACAAACCTGGCTTGTATGTGCAAGAATTTGCAACATGTAGTTTTCCCTATAACCTTGCTTGAGAACCAATTATGTCTTTTGCGTATGGATGAAACAAAAATAAACCTAAATTGGGATAATAAGCAACCTCAAGCTACTTCCCCTTCTCTCGCTTAAAATGGTAAATATCAATTGTCAAATCAGTCGCTTGCACATGGACGCATGAAATGTGTATCAAACATGTAATATAACTCACTCGATTGGACTGATTTCAAAGTAAAAGAGAGAGTCTAACTTTTGCGAGATCTATTATTCTCATACTAATTACCTTCACGAATCACATTATTTAATTCACTGGTGTGTGTGTGTGACTCGGACTTAATTCATAGTGATCATCACAACTGCTATCTAATGCCAAGTGGAACTGTGCGCTTCCACTACAAGAAAAATATAGCCTAGTCGCGTATGAAATCAGGGGTTAGTGGCGTTGGAATTCGAGACAATACACTACTACAAATTAAGCCTATACCAGCGCAGCTTTACATGCGCTCATATATGCATAGCAAAAAACGCATGTACAAAGGGCCTCTACATGCGCTTTAAGCGCATGTAGATGTCTCCTCCTCTACATGCGCTTAAAGCGCATGTAGAAGGCAACGTCTACATGCGCTTTAAGCGCATGTAGACGTACATGCGCTTAAAGCGCATGTAGAGGTATTATCCTCTACATGCGCTTTAAGCGCATGTAGAGACTCTAGTGAAGGACAACACATTAAAACTTTCATAAGAGATCCTCCTCAGAGCTCATAAGGTGTTCTTGCACGGTAACTTAGTGTTCCAAAGCCCCATTACAACTTTTTGGTGTTCTAATATTGCTTAAACACCCTCTACATGCGCTTTAAGCGCATGTAGAGGGTTTTTATTTGTGTAAGAGCCTTTACATGCGCTTAAAGCGCATGTAGAGGCTCTACTGAAGGGCAAAACAAACAAACTTCCATAAGAGATCCTCCTCAGAGCTCATAAGGTGGTCCTGCACGTTAACTTAGTGTTCCAAAGCCCCATTACAACTTTTTGGTGTAATGATATTGCTTAACCACACTCTACATGCGCTTTAAGCGCATGTAGAGGGTTTTTATTTGTGTAAGAGCCTTTACATGCGCTTAAAGCGCATGTAGAGGCTCTACTGAAGGGCAAAACAAACAAACTTCCATAAGAGATCCTCCTCAGAGCTCATAAGGTGTTCCTGCACGGTAACTTAGTGTTCCAAAGCCCCATTACAACTTTTTGGTGTTCTAATATTGCTTAAACACCCTCTACATGCGCTTTAAGCGCATGTAGAGGGTTTTTATTTGTGTAAGAGCCTTTACATGCGCTTAAAGCGCATGTAGAGGCTCTACTAAAGGGCAAAACAAACAAACTTCCATAAGAGATCCTCCTCAGAGCTCATAAGGTGGTCCTGCACGTTAACTTAGTGTTCCAAAGCCCCATTACAACTTTTTGGTGTAATGATATTGCTTAACCACACTCTACATGTGCTTTAAGCGCATGTAGAGGGTTTTTATTTGTGTAAGAGCCTTTACATGCGCTTAAAGCGCATGTAGAGGCTCTACTGAAGGACAAAACAAACAAACTTCCATAAGAGATCCTCCTCAGAGCTCATAAGGTGGTCCTGCACGTTAACTTAGTGTTCCAAAGCACCATTACAACTTTTTGGTGTAATGATATTGCTTAACCACCCTCTACATGCGCTTAAAGCGCATGTAGAGGGTTTTTATTTGTGTAAGAGCCTTTACATGCGCTTAAAGCGCATGTAGAGGCTCTACTGAAGGGCAAAACATTAAAACTTGCATAAGAGATCCTCCTCAGAGCTCATAAGGTGTTCCTGCACGTTAACTTAGTGTTTCAAAGCTCCATTACAACTTTTTAGAGTAATGGTGTTGCTTAGACACATGTAGAGGCTGTTTATTTGAGAAAGAGCCTATACATGCGCTTTAAGCGCATGTAGAGGCTCTACTAACACCCTCTACATGCGCTTAAAGCGCATGTAGAGGCAAAATTATTCTGAAAAAATTGTTATAGTGCTTGAATTATACAATATAAATAATTTTGATGAAGAAAGTTGATTCAATTTATAAAATGATGAAAAACTTGATAATTCTTAGATAATTAATTTTTAAAACATTATACAACTCAGTGCTCTATTTCCCTGATTAATCAGATTATTCAATCTAAACGCTATGGTTTAAAATAATATTCAACAGAAACAATGTCACAAATGTGAGATGTTAATATTATTTTGATGTGAACTATATATATATATATATACACACATATATAGAACAAAAATTTTGTCTAAGTTCTATGATGCTTTATTGTTTTTTTTAAAATTAATATTATCCCCTTTACATGCGCTTAAAGCGCATGTAAAGGGGTTTTATTACAAATTTTCCGCGCCTTTGTCTTATGAGTTCCCTCCCTATATCTGATCACTCTATAGCGCGCTCACAGAGTATGTAGTAGCATTCCTCATTCTCAAGTTCTAAAATGAAACCCTAATCAATGTTAAAAAACATGGAACCCTAATCGAAAGAACTCACAATTCCTCCTCGCCTTCAACAATTCCTTCGCCATTTCGCCATTCTCGCCTTCGTCCATCACTGTCGCCGGCAGTCGCCGTCTCCGACCATCACCATTCCTTCGCCATTCCCCATTCCTTCGCCTTCTTCCCCATTCCTTCGCCATTCCTAACCTCATTCGCATTTCTCTTTATTTGTCCAAATCTCCTCCGTTCCCAACCTTGCTTCCTTCCACCGTCACCGTCCTTCCACCTAATCGCCGGCCACTCTTACTCAAAATCATCACCGCGATGCTTCCCTGACCTTCGACGAGCGAGCCTCCCCCAAGGTTTAATTTTTTTCATCTGGGTTTTTATTGGCTTCGAAAAGTTTCAATTTTTTATCATGTATAATCAATTTTGTTAATGGTGTTGTTGATTGGTTGTGAAAAGTTTCAATTTTTATTTTGTATCATCAATTTCTCATTCATCTTTTTGATTGTGATTTCGCATGTCTAAAATGAAAACCCTAACAACCCCATGCTTTCTGCCCTGTTTGATTTAGTGTGTATGTTTGGTTTAGTGTTCGATTTTGCTCTGTCTTGGTTTAGAGAAGTTTAGATTTCACGTGTGTATGCTTTCTGCTCTGTCTTGCTCTGTCTTGTGAGTGTGTGTGTGTGTGTGTGTGACGGAGTGTTTGAGAGTGTGTAAGTGTGTGTGTGTGAGGGAGTGTGTGTAAGTGTGTGTGTGTGTGTGATTCTGTGAGTGTGTGTGATTCTGTGTGTGTGTGTGATTCTGTGAGTGTGTGTAAGTGTGTGTGTGTGTTTATTTATTACTGCTTGTGAATTATTTTTGTGAATATTGAGGTTTTTGTATATAAGGAATTGTTGTTTTGAGTCTGAGATTTGGTTAGAGTTAGGTTAAAACCAAATGATGACGTGAAGGATGCTTAGGAATTCTGTTTGATAAACAGAAATTGTTGGGTTTTTAAAATGGCTAAGGATGAAAGATGAAAAATTGTAGCGCATGAGTTAAGGTGATTGATGTAAATTTGCCTATCTTGATGAAAGATACTGATTGTGGAATTTACTATTAGGTTTTAGGAAGTGAGTCTAAAAGCTGATTTATGTTTATAAATTTGCTGGACTAAAGGACTGTCATGTATGGAGCTGATTTTCTGTCAATTCTTAATGAACAATTCTGAATTTAAGTAGTGTTGGGATTTGTAAGGGTTGAAATTAATGGCTCAAGGTTGTTGATATTATGAATGTTATTTTAGTGAATGTTATGTGGACTCGAGATTAATGACCTCCCTCTACTTTGTCATCTTCTTTCTGTTATGTGGAGGCATGTTAGCTCCATTGGTTTTTGGCTTCAGCTTTCAATTCCTCTATTTCGCTCACTCTGTCTCTGTTAAGCTTGCATGTGGTAAATAATTAGATGTGGTTGATCTACCAAGAGAAGTCTTGTATCCTTTGTAATCCTAATATATACTTTTTCTTCAGATATAAAAACGGTTTATGGGATCGTGCGGTAGACAGTAGAGGAGTTGTTGAATATACTCGCACACTCTTTCATTTTACTTCTTACTTTACATGTTACTATTTTGCTTACTATAACTATAAGCTACATGACTTACCAATTATTTTGGACCTGCAGATAATAGCCTGTTTTCTAGAATCCTGTCTAGTTGGAAAGCTCTAGTTGATGAGAAAGCTGTAGTTCTCTAGAATTCCAAGAATTAAGGTTTGTATCATGAATAAATGTTACCCTTTTCTCATCATGTTTTGATTGTTATTTATTATTTTAATGAAGTTGTTTGATTGTCTAGAGTGATATTTTTGCTTTTAAAAAGGTTCTTTTTTTGTCTTAAGATGCTCAAAATTATGTGTTTAAGTTTGCCTTTTCTTTTCTTATTACCCAAAACGGTAGTAGACTGTTTAAACTGGAAAAGCCAGTATTGAGCCTAGGTATGTTTATTTCGCCATTATTCTTGCAAAAGGTTTACTCAATGTGTTTTCCATGCATAGCAGCTGCATAGAGTGTAATTTACCATCTCACTGGTACTCTCCTTTAGTAGGTCATGGACCGAAAATGGATGCGTTGTGACCGAACTTCAAGTGAATATATAGATGGAGTAAAGGAGTTTGTTGAATTTGCAGCTGCTCATGCATGCGATGTTAACAACATTTTGTGCCCTTGTATCCGCTGTTTGAACGGAAAGCGTGTCGATCCCATGGACCTGTTGAATCATTTAATATGTAATGGGATTGATCAATCTTATACAAGATGGACAAAGCACGGTGAGACCGATGAGGTTGAATGTCGTGATCGTGAACATGATGTTAGTAGTGCTTCGAATGATGTCATTGATCAGAGTGACGAGGATTGTCTTGAAGAAATGGTGAGGGTTGTGGGTGAGGAGAACCCAGAAATATTTGAAGAGTTGAAGAGTGATGCAGAGACACCGTTGTATGTCGGATGTAAATACTCAAGATTGCGCGCAGTGGTTAAATTGTACAACTTAAAGGCTCGTTATGGTTGGAGTGATGCAAGTTTCACCGCACTGCTTACCTTTCTACGGGATGTTTTGCCAAAGGATAATGTACTCCCTTCAAAAACATACGATGCAAAGCAAATTCTCCTCGCTACCGGTTTGAAATATGAAAAGATACATGCATGTCCCAACGATTGCATCTTATACCGGAATGAGTATGCGTCGTTGGATAAGTGTCCGAAGTGCGAAGTCTCTCGATATGGGGAGAATGGCAAAAGTCCTGCCAAGGTCTTGTGGTACTTTCCGATAATTCCAAGACTGAAGCGCATGTATAGTAATAAGGACACAGCGAAACGTTTGACATGGCACGAGGATGAGAGGATCAAAGAAAACAAGCTTAGACACCCTGCGGATAGCCCCCAATGGAAGAAAATTGATTACATGTACCCAGAGTTTAGTGAAGATCCAAGAAACCTGCGATTTGCACTGGCAAGTGATGGAATCAATCCGCATGGGGTTCAACGTACTACTTACAGCACATGGCCTGTCATTCTGATGAATTACAACCTCCCCCCAAATTTGATTATGAAACGCAAGTTTATGATGCTTTCGATGCTTATTGGTGGGCCCAGTCAGCCCGACAATGATATAGATGTGTACTTGGCTCCATTAATAGAAGACTTGAATCATTTATGGCACACAGGTGAAAATGTGTTTGATGCTTACAGTGAAGAAAACTTTACGTTGAGAACCCTGTTGTTTGGAACAATAAATGATTTCCCAGCTTATGGTAATTTGTCTGGATATAAGGTCAAAGGGTATGGTGCATGCCCTATATGTGAAGCTGGTACCCATTCAATTCGGCTGGCTCGGTGTAAGAAAAATGTTTACATGGGGCATCGAAGGTTCTTACCGAGAAACCATCCTTGGAGAAGGTGGAAAAAGGCTTTCAATGGTAACTCAGAAGAAAGTACTTCACCTCCGATTTTAACAGGGGATGAATTGTTTGAGAAGGTAGAAGTGTTGGAGAACAATTTTGGCAAGCCTAACGCTACAAATGTGGCAGAGAGTGGTTGGAAGAAGAGGTCCATATTCTTCGAACTCCCGTATTGGAAGTCATTATATGTTCGGCATTTTCTTGATGTGATGCATGTGGAGAAAAATATATTTGATAACTTAATTGGCACGATCTTGAATGTTAGGGGAATGACTAAGGATAGTGTTAAATCGAGATTAGACATGCAAGAGATGGGGATCAGGAAAGAGTTAGCACCTGTTCAAAAGTTAAACTTCACATATTTACCTCCAGCGGCCTACACCCTTTCTAGAAAGGAGAAAAAAGTGTTCTTTGAGTTTCTCAATGGAATCAAAGTGCCAGAAGGTTATTCCTCAAATGTTAAGAATCTTGTGTTCATGAAAGAGTTGAAGTTGAAAAACCTCAAAACACATGATTGTCACGTCATACTGCAAAATTTCTTACCAGTTGGCATACGAAACATTTTGCCGAAGAAATATATGCGGAGATGGCATATTTTGGGGTGATTGAAAGCATCTTGGAGTTGGATTACTCTGGTTTAAGATTCCCTGTATTCAAATATCAATGGGTTAACAACTCTGGTGGACGGCGGATCGATGAGTTTGGATTTGTGTCGGTTGACCTTTCCAAAACTGGATATAAGGACGACCCCTACATTTTACCATCTCTTGTTACACAGGTGTTTTACATTGCAGATCCTTCGAAAAAGAATTGGTCGATAGTCATGCAATCGAACAGAAATCATGTTGATCCTGTTGATGATGAAAGTACTGAGATAGACATGAATTATTTGATTGAGAGCGAACCTTCATTCTTCACATCAATCTTACAAGAATTCGATGAGCCAGAAAATGGTCTTAACGATGAACCTTTTTATTTAAGACGTGATCATAGAGAAGGCATTTTCATTAACACGCCCAAAAAGCGAAAGCGAGTAGCTGTTATTCGTTATCAGCAGAGAAAAAGAATACGGGCCACAAAAAAATGATTTCTCATGTATGCAATTTTTTGTTTTATTATCATTTTATCATTGTATTCATATTATTGAATTTTTTCTGGTTTTTCTTTCTTACAGGATAATGGAGGGACAAGATCATGACCGGGAAGAGGTGGCACAACCCAATGAGGGACAAGATGAGCATATTGCAGACTACAATAATGAGAGGGAGAAAGCAAAGAAATTGGTGAAACGTAGTAGGACGGTGATGAAAGAAGTTATTTCACAAAGACATAAGGGGATTAAGTTCAAAGTAAGATGGAATGAGGAGAATCAACCAATTGGAAGAGAAAGTAAGTTATTGATCGCCTATATTGGAGTGGTTGTTCGGAACACCGTCCCAATCACATTAAAAGATTGGAGATATTTGTCCCCCGACATACCAAAAGCTATTTGGAGAGAAATTTTGGTAAGCAACTTTTCTTGCAATTATGTTTAATACAATCTTTTTTTGGATGAGTTATTATGATTACAAGTTTATACTTCATTTGTTACAGACTGCCTTTGACTTATCGGACTGTGAGGATGCCAAAAGTTATGTGCTGAAGAAAGCAGCGTCAATGGCCCGATGGTGGCGATCCCATCTAGGCATATACTTTTTGCGCAATGTTGAAGGTGATATTGTTCCCAAGCGTCCAGTAGATTTCTATGATGTGATTACGCAGCAGCAATGGGATGAGTTTGTTGAGATACGATGCTCAGAGGAGTTTCGCGCCGTTAGCGAAAAGAATAGCCAGTCAGCAGGAAGCAATCCATACCCGTATATGCGTGGTAGAAATAAGTATGCTGATTTAGAGTATGAAATGGTACGTTAACATCTTCATTAATGATATAAATGAATGTTCCTATAATTAATTCATGTTAACCTATTTTTCGGTTACAGTTGACTGCTGACCCTAATCGCAAAGTAGATCGCTGTGACTTGTGGTTGGAAGGTCATACAAAGAAGGACGGGACTATACACCATGATTCCGTCAAAGCGGCTCGTGATCGAGCAGTAAGTCATTTTCTTTGTTATATTCTCAGTTTCTTATATTGCTTGTTACATAACCAACAATTATCATTTCCTTCCTACAGATTGAACTAAAGCAAGGTGCATCAGGAGAAATCCCGTCCCATGGCCAAGATGACTTGCTTGGCCGAACACTTGGCCGCCTAGAAAGTACAGGTCGTGTCAGGGGCAAGGGGTTTGGTGTTTTGCCCTCACAGTTTTTTAAGGAGAAGCTGAAAAGCCACCAAACGTCCGCAATTGAGAAGCAGTACAAGGTCTTGTGGGAATTGTATGCAGACTTGCAAGAACAAGTTAATGAGATTCGATCAGGGCGAGGTCAGGGATCAGGCCATCAATCTCATGCTCCATCGGCTCATGAAAGCCCGGTCATGGAGAACCATAGTTGTACAATGGAAAGTGTCCCCATTGCAGAGGTAATCGTTATACTTTTCACTTTTAAATATTAATGTTCTTATGAATTGTTACTTCACAATTGAAGGTGTTTCATTCATTTGTAGGGTGAGTCTTATTGTCAACTATATTCTGATCTGTCCTTAAATACCCTGGTTGCTCTGGCTTATGTCTTCAATGATGGGAGCACAACATTGCACAATTCGCCTCTCCCTGCAGGCACGGTGAGGGTGTCCATCCACATCTCTCTTAGAAATAATTCACCGTTGCCGTATCCCATTGATGGAATGAACGTGGTCGTTGACGCAATAGGCTCTTTTGTGGCATGGCCCAAAAAGTGGATGGTTCCTCAATCAGAGGTGATTACTTAGTTAGTTATACTTAATATATAATAGATAACGAGATTTAATTAGTATGTCTAATTGCTTATTTACTATGTTTTACAGCCCGAAAAAGGACAAAGAAAGGAATTGGGGAAAACAAACCGCCATGATGTCCAGCCACGTTCTGCTATTCCGACTAAACCTCGGAAAAAGAGTTTGAAGGTAACTATTTACTAATGGATTCACATTAGCTAGCACTCATTTTGTAGAAAGAAATTATTGACATATTTCTTGAACAGGCAACTCCTACTCCTCGTGACACCCAACCGCATCAGCCGACTCTTACTCGTGTCACCCAACCACATCCCTCTGAATCATTCCGTGTTAAACTAAAGAACTTGACAAAACAACTACCTGATTTTCAACAAATTGAAGTTAAATTGACAAGGACAATTTATTACAAGAGTGTCAGTGAGCACCTAGGTAGTGAAGTAATTATGGATGTGGTTAATCAGGAATGGATTAGTGCGTCAGCGGTCAACATATGGATCAAGTATGTAATGTTGAATTTATTTTTATGTTATTGTGGTTTCTTACATTGTCATTTAGTATTTAAATTACAATAATTGTATGTGTTGATGTCTTTTTGTATAGGTATTTGCATGATGAAATCATTGTGCCAGGGGAAAATGTCAATTTCGCATTCATAGATCCAAATACAACCTCAATGGTGACTGAAACAACTACCTATTGGGATGAAGGTGACGTGAAAGCACGTCTGGGGAGCTCTTCTTCAGATAAAACATTGTTTCTAGCCCCAGTGAATGTAGGGTAAGTTCTTACTCGTCATTAATAATTTTTTTTATTTTCCCAAATTTTACATGTATATAACTGTACTGTTAATCACATTTTAGGAATCATTGGGTTCTCCTTGCATTCAATCCCGTTGCACCAAAGCCTGTGGTGTACTATCTGGATCCTATTAGGTCGGGTAAACCTGAAAATAGACCTTCGTATATGATGTTTATCAATGGGTAATGATTTAACCTTACTAAATTATGTTAACTCATTTATAAATGTCACTCTTACTAATTTTGTTTGTCTCGACTTTAGTGTGATCACTTCTTGTAGGTCTAGTAAAAAAATGAAATACTCCAAAGCATATGACTGGCTCAAAATTCAGGTTAATTATACATGCTAAAACAATGATTTGAATTATGGACTGTAATCATATAAAAGTCTTTTGACAGATTTGTGGTATTTTGTTGTAGTGCCCATTCCAACCGAATGATAATGATTGCGGGTATTATGTCATGAAATTTATGAAAGATATTGTCACTCATGATCAACTGGTGGTCCCAGAAAAGGTAAGTTCTGAAATTTTCCATTAATTTAAAAGTCTTATAATTTGTTCACATATTTGCTTGTATGTGTGGATTACTTTTAACTAACTTAAATTTAATTGCTACTTACATGTTTCTGTCCATCCAGTATTATGAAGACTGTCGTTTCGACAGCCTCTCCAAGGCGCAAGTTGGAGAAGTTATTGAAGAATGGAGCAAATTTGTATACCCCATTGTTGAACCTGTTGTTCTTAATCAGCCACCTGTTACTTATTAGGTTTTACTAAGGTATCTATCTTCATATATTACTTGAATAAAAATTTGTGGATTTGTCTTATGAAATTTTGTTATGTAACATGCTTGTTTATTCTATGTAATGCTATTTTGTCATGTAGGTTGATGATATCCCTTTTGGTGTTTTACTTGAGATCATCTTCATTTGTGGCGTTGAGGTACATATGATCTTTGTTGCATGTAGTCTTACTTAGGAGGAATTGGTAGTTTTATATTATGACTACTTGAAGGAATTTTTGTTTTGACTCATGATCAATTGTGGCTTGTTTATTAGTTCATCTTTGATATTATACTATTCTTTCATGTAGGTTCATATCTTTTTGATTCTTTGGTGCAAGTGGCAAATATTTTGGTGATGAGGTAGATCTTCTTTTGGTGGCAGTAGTGCATACATATATATTTTGGTGATGTTTATATATATTATTAGGTTTTGAATGTAATGGATTCTGGTATATTTTGGTTAAATGATTCTGTTGAATGTAAATGATTCTGGTATATATTATTTGTATACATCATTGGTGCAGGGCAGGAAAGTACGTGTATGTGGCAAATGTAAAAAAGAGAATATAATATATAAAAAAAAATATAGACCTCTACATGCGCTTTAAGCGCATGTAGAGGCACCTCTACATGCGCTTTAAGCGCATGTAGATGTACATGCGCTTAAAGCGCATGTAGAGGTATTATCCTCTACATGCGCTTTAAGCGCATGTAGAGCCCCCCTCTACATGCGCTTTAAAAAAGCACATGTAGAGCCTTTACCAGCGCCCCCCTCTACATGCGTTTTATAAGCGTATGTAGAGGCCAAAATAAGCGCATGTAGAGGGGGTAATCTGTGGTAGTGATATAGGTATGTCACGTGTGAAGCAAACGCCAAAAACCATGACGTAAAAAGCTGAAATACACGCCACAAATAGCGCCATACGTGACACATAAAAGTAGGTGCTTATGTCGCGTATGGACTTGGTCCAAGCGCGACATACACCATACGCGACATAATGTTTTTTTAAAGTTGGTGCCCATGCGTGACATACATATGCGTGACATAAGATATGATATTTTAACATGTTCTCCATTGTATGTGGCGCATACAATAACGCCACATCAGCATTCATACGCGACATTAGTAGGGAAGTTCAAATTTTTGTATGCACTGGCGGGAAATTTAAATTTTTACCCAAATCAAATTTTAATTTTATTTTTCTGGTTCTAAAATGTTTTTATTGTAATATGTATAATATTTAGGGGTCCTTTTTTGGAATTTGGCACTTTATTGTGTTACTAAATAGTAAATGAGTCTTTTGTCCCAAATTTAGCTTGCCAAATGTTGAAAGCAACCTACAAAATGAAATAACAAAATTAGCATAATTCATATAATAATAGACTAAGAACATTAGTTAGTAGAGTAAAGAAAGTGAAAGGATAGTAGATGAAATTAATTGTAGAAAATGTGTAAATGCAAGTTGGCCATTACCTTAAGTGAAGAAATAATGATAGTGGGTAGGAAGAAAGATGGAGATGGGAAATAAATGAAATGAGGTGAATATGGAGATTTTAGAAGTGAGTTTATATAGGGGAATTGTTGGCGGGAAACTTTCATTCTATGCACTTGTCACGTATGAAATTATGTCACGCATGAAGACATGTGGCGTATGAATACATTTGGCCATTGAACAATGTGGCGCATGAACTACTTGTCACGTATGATATATGTCACGCATGAAGACATGTGGCGTATGACCATATTAAACATGCATCATAATGTCATGCATGAACATTTTGTGGCATATGCTACATAACCCACCTCTCGAGGTGGGTTATGTAACGTACGGCCAGCGCCATACGTTACATAACCCACCTCGAGGTGGGTATGTGACTTATGTCATGTATGGCAGGGCCATACGTGACATCACCCACCTCGAGAGGTGGGTCATGTGACGTATGGCCCTGCCATATGTTACATAACCCACAGGTGGGTTATGTAACGTATGGCAGGGCCATACGTTACATGACTCACCTCTCGAGGTGGGTTATGTGACGCATGGCCATTTCCATGTGTCACATATGAGGAGGGACAGTCTGGTTTGATGACGCCAAACATCAAAGAAGTTGGGGATCATTCAGGCACCAAGGTGTCACTACGCTCTGATCATTATGATATTGACTTGAACAAGTTACCATATAATGGCTATTTAAATGGGCCTACATTTGAGCACTTGTCTGAGGAAGAAAAGCAAATAAGATGGATGATCATGAAAGCTCGCTTTCCAATCTTTGATAAGGATTATTAGATGTTATTATTAGATATATATAATTAAGTGTCTCATTTATGAATTATTGTACAACACTTATATTAAAAAAAGGTGTTTATATGCATGTGTCACGCATGAATTTACTTTGCTGCGTTTTTAGTACGTGACAAACCATGAAATAAATGAAAAATGAATAAATATATTCCTTTGTCGCGCGCAAACATCTCCATACGCGACAAAGATAAGCAAATATTATTTTCTCACAGTTTGTGTCACGTTTGGGGGATATCATATGTGACAAACATAGATTGTTTTGTCACTCTTGCCCAATGCGCCACATACCCCACGTGACTAGCTTACTCTTTTCTTGTAGTGTTCACAGGATGCATGTTTGTAGATTTTATAGGAATAAAATAGCACTTGTCGTTTAAAATTGATATATAGTTTTGATATTAGTAGCAGTTATATATACATAGATATATTAAAGAAACCTGTGTTGAATTTAATTTGCATAATTTAACTGTTATTTTTTCTTAAACAAATTCATAAAAACGTTCACTGTTCAGTCAAATTAACTGAACGTTTTAATGACTGAACTTTTTATGGAGGAAATATATCAACGAGGGAAATTATTTACTCAAAAGACTCATGTTTAATTAATATTATGTAATTTTGCTTGATCGCGATTTTATATAAGTCCAATAGTCCTGTCCAGCCTAACCTGTAACATTCATTATTGCGGTTTTAGCTAGCAGGTGAGAATCAAGGGGCTATGAATGGGATTCAAAATGTTGGGGCTGGGGAAATAATTAAAATAGGAGTCCATCTCAAAGAGCATTTCTTCTGTTAGCAAAACTGACTTAATGGTACAAATAGAAACTTTTTTTTTATCAGAATACAATTAATAGAAACTAAACACATGGTTGGTTGCCTAATCATATGTAATCCCTCCATTTTGTATTATAAGAACCCAAAATTTAAATGAGTGTCGTCTATAAGAGCTCAATTTATATTCTCTCTTCATTCAATGCAATTTTTCTACTTTGCCCCCTAACTCTTTCATTGAGTACTATTTATTAATGTTTATATATTTCTCTCTTATAATATTATCATAATAAATATGAATAATGTTGGAAAAAGAAAATTAACGTCAGACATCTAATTAGCTAATTTTTACATGTTTTATATATAAGCGTGTTTTTGTGGCTGAACTCTTATGGCGGATAGATGATAGAGGAGGAAGTAGGTTAGTAACATATGACAATTTGACTAATCAATGATAAGATAAATCATACTCCCTCCGGTCCTAAATATAAGACCTAATTGACTTTTTCTAAAAAAATCCTTAAAAAAGCAAAATAAGTTAATTATAAATTGATATACCTAATTTTTTCCCTTAAACTAGTTTATTTTACCTATAAACTAATGGATAATCTAAAATTATATCAAATATGTCATCATTTAATAACCTATTTCGTAACCTTAATCTCTCCAAAAAAAAATTAATTAGGTCCTATATTTAGGACCGGAGGTAGTATTATATATGCCGATGGAGTCAAGCTGTAGAAATATTCCCAACAAAGCTACAATATCCAATCTCCCCGAGCCCCCAACGCCCTAAGCAATATAATATTGTGAAAAGAGGGATTTAAAAAATTGGGGATGAGATATATATAGAGAAAATAAGGGGGTTAGAAAAATGTCGCTGTCTTCAAATATTTGTGTGTGTAATTTCTAATGAAGCAGTAAACTCATAATTGCATGAAGCTTGTTATATATATATATATATATATATATATATATATATATATATATATATATATATATATATATATATATTCGTTTGGATGGATTCTCAAACTACATTGTCGTGAAGTGGAGGGGGCAGAGGCCATTTAAGATGCCTTTTGAAATGGCGGTAAAACAAGTGTGGCTTTTATATTAATAATTACGAAAGGAGCAACATTAACTTGCGCTTGAAAAAGTGATTTGTGAAACTGGAAGCATATGATACTCCTTGCATGTATTATGGGATGTCTCAAATTATTATAAGATTATTAACGCATTATACTACACCTTATATCACAAGGAAACTGCATGCTGACGATTATATATGTATATGTATGTATATGTAAAGGCATTATCTTCTTTTCCATATTCCATTGTTCCCAGACTTGCTCTCTACATAAAGTAATCAACTCATTTATTATTAGTTAGCATTACGTTCTGATTTGCCAGGTTAGATTGTGTAAGTATCTATTTACACAATATATATATATAATACACCCTTAGATTTCACTTTTCCTCGCTCCTTTGCCAATTGATGAAGCCTCGAATTTTATAATATTGTACTTATTCTAGCTTTCTTCTTCTGGCCTTGTATTCTTGCTTTCTTAATTCTGTACTGATATTTACATGATCTGCAAGCACGTAACTATGACATTTTCTGGTTCAATCTTTATGACACATGCGCACACACTTAACTGCGGTCACCATATAATAATCTTTCATAGAGTATATTCTTTTATGGATGGGGTTTCTAAATGCTGACGCTGAAGTGATTTTTTGTTAGCATTTCATTTTATCACGCAATATCAACTACACTTTCTTTTTTATATTGATCTAGTTTACTTTTGACGCTCTTGATTGTGGGTTTAATTAAATCTCAAGGAAATTCCCCAATTTAAGTCTTTTCCCTTCTGACTAAAGATCTTTTGCCTTTATTATTTCACAGATATTAATAAAAAGTTGCCTTTATCTTTTCCTTTAATTTGATTTTCAGTCAAACAAAAAAAAAATATTTTCCTTCGATTTCCCCTTCCTTTTCAACGTTCTTGTTCACCTTTCATCCAATCAAGCTCGTGAAATGATAGCTCGACCGTGAAACGTTGGGTCTGATTAGTTAAATTAATTACTGACAAAACTTAAGGCATAAAATGAATAATTAATTTTCTAACAATGTGGGTTCCGTTTATATATGTTTTTGCGAAGCCTTTTTTAATTTGGCCTAAACTAGAGGGAAGATTAAAGAAAACTACTCCTATATTGTACTTAGCTAATGGCTCTAATTAATAATTAGTACTAGTAATTTGGCTGTATGATTAAATGAACTTCTCTCCTCTTGTATTGTGGGCGCTATGGAGTTTCGAGTAATTGAAGAAGCCAAGAAGGAAGGAATTCATGGGTTTCTTCCAAATAACGGCGAATGGTTATGGTGAATTTCACGATGTCGGTTGCAGTACAAGAAAGGTTATCTTGTTATGCACGTAAGCTTTGTAGATAGTAAACGCATACAATTTTTTTGGCAGCGTAAATACACATACGTAGTCTCTCAGATTCCAAAGAGAATATTCTTTTCTTTTAGATTTATATATGTAATATTGTCATTTAATTTATCAAATTACAAATTACAAATAAACGGTACACGGTAACAACTTTCATATAGTTCCAGGAATCAGTTTAACTATGGTAAAAAAAAAAGGAATCAGTTTAACAAAATACACTCTGTATAATAAGGAACTGTTTATAATGTGTGTGTGTGTGTGTGAATTATCTTTTCATTGTTGTGGATCCCGCTACTATTTGGAGTTGCCGTCCAAAGCCTGCGTTAAATGAACACCTATCAAAGATAAATAAATAAATATAAAACTCTCATTTTTTTGAACTGAAAAATATAAAACTACACGCAACAAGAGATTATGTAATTTACATTTCATCAGCCCAGGATCAAGAACTGTACATAAGTGGGAATTAAATGATATTCGCGTGATGTTGATTATACAAGTTTAATTTATTCTTTCCTGACGTGACATTCTGCCTATGATATATGTGCACGGCAGATTATGTGCGTTATCCATTTAATTTGGATTGTTTATTTATTTTATGATTGTACACATTGTAGTCGAAAATAAGGTTTTAACCTCCAAAAATGTTGAATAATTAAGGGGAAAATTAAGTTATGAACTTTTCTGATAAGATCCAGACAAGCAGTTTGTTGCACGAATAAGATAGCACACTTCATCGTGTCAAAACGGTTCCAATGGATTTCTACCTCCCGTTCTAGAAAGCCATCGTCAGAGGAAAATACTACTCCTATAATGGTATTTTTTTCATGAACACGTCAGTGGAAACAAATCTACCGGAATGGTGAACATTTGACAATATAATAATGATATATTCTGTAGGCTAACTAAAATAATAATGAAAGTATTTATTTGTTAGATATACATCAATATGAACATCCACACTGTAATAAACTGTACTTATTAAACATCGATAAGTTGCTCTAATTTTAGTTTTTCCGCTACATTCCACGATACCCTTTAATTTGTCACCAACTGCGTATGCATCCACTTATTGACAGGCGCTCCTGCATGCACCAATTAATATTCTCTAAATTATAATTAACATAATAATTTATTTGCAAAATCACAAATGGGTTTTGTAACTTAATTTCTTACCTCTCCTTAATTAATGCGCGATACAAAAAGATTATGAGTGCTATTAAGATTTAAGGACCCCTGCAAGTTAAATAGATTATTATTTTGTTTTCGATGTTATAGAGTACAGTCCAAAGAGCATGCTTATCTATTTCATCTGGAAGGGCGTCACACACAGAACCAGCTTCGATATGAATCATGATATTAACAAGGCACGCAAGCCCCTCAACACTGTTTTCTTGGGCCGAATTGAATCTTTAAGGCTAATTAACTCCATGTGTTTCAACCACTAAATTCAGGGACAAGTCATGTGAAATTGTGAGCATGTTATTTTGAGTCAATATACATATATAATAGTTGGTTGAGAAGCTAAGCTATGTGACACTTGAAAAAAACATGATGCAAGATGTTACTTGTCCGAAAACAAATGTAACGAGTGTTTATTGCCTCTATCAAATTGTAGGATGCAGCTATAAAAATATATACTCGTCCACGAAATAAATGTCTATATACAATACGTTTGGGTGAACTATTTGTATGTTTTTTCAATTTTCATCAATTGAGGTAAATATTTGAGAAATATTTTATCTCATAAACGTAAAGACATTTTTTATGTAATTCAAAATACTTATTGATCAGTTAAATTAATCTTTCCTTTGAATCTGTCAGAAACTTAAAAAACCTTATATATTTAGGATGAGAGCATTATCAGCAGTCTAAATTTTGGTGAGATATAAAAGGCAATGTCATTAACGCCATACAATGTTCCTAAGGAGAGGGGGGAATGCACTTGCAGGCAAAATTAATCACTTGCCAAAATTAGATGCTAGCTGGGAGTGAACAAGGCAATGGTATGTGTTGCGTGTACAAATACAGAGATAGAGGAGGCTAGATGATGAGGAAGAGTTGAGGTGGGGCCAAGACACAGAATAGACCAAAGACATGAAGCCACGTGTCGGAGACCAAACACGTGGGAGAGTAACGCATTGTTGTTCACTTTTCCTAGTATACACCTCCTTGTCTCCCTTCCTTATTCATTGCCACGTCGGCACACTCCCCAACCTCCCTCCACTTCATCCATCCAACGCTTCTTTACTCTCTCTCTCCTTTCTTGTCTCCTTCTCTCTTTCCTAAGTCCAACGCCGTTTACTCTCTCTCTCTCTCTCTCTCTCTCTCTCTCTCTCTTCATTTTCACCTGCCACTCTCTCTATATCTCCGCCATTATTCTCTTCTATTCTCTTTTCTTCTTCTTTCTCTCGTTGACTCCACATTCTTAGTATTTCTTCCTTTATTTCCCCACAATATAATGCCTCACTAGCATATTTCATCTTCCTGAGATTCCGATCTTGATCTCACATGAATGTTGTTCATTTGCGTTGATTTATAACTTATAAGACAATGTCGGTGCCTCCTTGGCTTGAACCCCTTCTCACCACTTCCTTCTTCACTATCTGCCGCTTCCATGGCGATGCCGCCAGAAGCGAATGTAACATGTTCTGCCTTGACTGTAACGTTGACGCCTTTTGCTTCTATTGCCGTTCCTCACGCCACAAGGACCATCAAGTCATTCAGGTAATTAATATATAATGTGTTCATTATATTCTTTTAGTCATTCATTGTTCTTCTGATTTGGCATTTTGGTTATTATGGGAATGATAAATATTGGATCTTGGGGACATATTTTGATTAGATACGGCGATCCTCGTACCATGATGTGGTGAGAGTTTCAGAGATTCAGAGGGTGTTGGACATAAGTGGTGTACAGACTTATGTGATAAACAGTGCGAGAGTGTTGTTCTTGAATGAGAGGCCTCAGCCTAAATCTGGGAAAGGAGTGCCTCACGTTTGTGAGATTTGTGGCAGAAGCCTCTTGGACCCTTTCCGCTTCTGTTCTTTGGGCTGTAAGGTCAGATATTTCTCTCTCTCTCTCGGTTTTTCATATCACTGTCCATGTGCACATCATTCACAACTCACAATCACCTTCATCATATGGCCATACATATCACCCACCACCCATACATATCAATCATCACCTACATTTGAAAATACACATCACCCCTCATCATTACATTCCCACACCCCTTAATTTCTGCCCCTTGCTCATAATCTTGATTAATACCAAGCACATTATGTAATTTCTTAATACTACAGGGCCTTGCATTGACATTTAATTTATACAAAATGTAAAAGCAGAGCAGAGAGGGTGAGTTAAATTCTTTTTTTAAATAATGGGTAGGGATAATTATGGACAGGGGAGGGGGAACATGGGCAGGGTGAGTAATTAAGTAATTATTGACATTATTGTTGTGTAGATTAAATTACTAACAAGATTCTATGTGTTGGGGGAATCATTTTGTAGCTTGTGGGGGTGAGGAGAAATGGGGATGCGAGTTTTACTTTGGAGGGGAACAGTAATAATAACAGTAATGAGGGAATATCAAGGAGATTGGTTTCAGTATCAGAAGAAGAATCGCGTGAAGGATCACAACAAGACATGTATCCCTCCACGCCTCCTCCACCAGCTGCTTCAGCTTCATCCGCAAGAAGAAGAAAAGGCATTCCTCACAGGGCTCCTTTTGGCTCCTGATTTTAATTATTTCCTTTTTTAAAAATTTTAGTTTCCCATTTCCACCCACAAATATTGGTACATATTCAATTCCACCCAACCCAACCCACCTTTTTCTTTTCCATTTTTTTTATAAAACAAGCTAAGAACCCCACTGTGAGGGAAAAGAACCTCGTTATTGATCAGCATAATGCTTGGTGGCCCTTTGATTGGGGGGTTTTATTGTGTAGATGCCTAAAAGAGGGTAAAAAGGATACACAGGAAATTTATTTCCTTTGCTTTAGGATCTGGGTCCCATTGCTCACAACAAAATTCTCTCTTGTGAGGGAGGATCAACCAATAATGCAGATTTATTTAATAGTTTGATACTTGCGGGTTGTACATGTCATTAAGAAATTCTTTTCAATAAAAATCAAAGTCTTTGTAGAGTTCGTTTTATAGTTTTCATTGGCCCACCATCCACATGGGCCGTCTACATAAAGATAACACCACCTTCTTTTTATTGTTCATTATTATTATTACGTGCATGTAATATATAATGAGGACAAATCTACTTTCTATTTATCATTGCCAATTTTGGCGTTCTCACTGTAGTGGTGCCCTCTCTTCTGTTACGTTCCTTATTTTCAAAATTTTAATTTATATCACTCTCTTCCTTTTTCCGCTCCCCATTTTTCTTTGCTGCTTCTTAATTAATTTTATTTCTTTTTATCAAGAAGATTAGGAGAAATGGGGAGGGAGAGGGAGAAGGTGTCAGATGTTGAAAGATCGTGTTTATTACGTAGCGTCGTTTTCTCTCCCAAACAAATGAGCCAAAGCAAATTAGGTATAGAGCAGATGTTAATTGATAGCTACCCAATGTTTTCATTTCTCAAAACGTGCGTCACCCAAGAATTCAACTGAAAGGGTGGGTACACTCCACTAATGTTTTTTAATTCCCAATTCAAAAATAGTAACGACGTTTTATGTTTTATTAATTATGTCACTATCTTTAAAATAGAATGTGATGCAATAATTGCTTTACTAATATGTCATGCATGTGTTTAATTTACACAATGCCACTAAATTTTAGAATTATTTTTTTAAAAAAGAAAGTTCTTAAATTTATTACTATATTTAGATACAATTCATCAGATGCCCATGAAGCCACGTAAAAATAGAGAACTCATTCAACTAAAATAAAAGCATGATAAATTGTTTGTCACTAGTGAAACGACTTTTTCCTTGCTTTCCTGGGTTTTCAGACAAGAGTTCTCCTACACTATGGGCTCTAATAATTAATTTGCCCATCACGATGTAAAGTTTAGATGCCCCTATGCGTTGTCTTTTTCTGTCCAAACGACATATAGTTCCACACAAGAAAAAACAACAATATAAATTTTTTAATCCACTCACATCTTTGATGGGTGAAGCTTTCTTCCTCCCACCACCAACAGCACCCTCTAAAATTTATCTTAATCTTATTCTGTTTGACTTTGCAACCAATATTATTTAAAGAAATGCCTTGGTGCCACTAAACCAAACAGAACTTCGGCAAAAACTAGCTAGTAGTATATTATAGCTGGAGTGGGGAAAAAGAGTAAGAAATTTCAGTTAACACGACCACGAACAAATCAACACAGGACATACAATCGGGCAGTGTAACAACTGACAACTGGCATACTATGAATAGAAATTAAAAGGACTTGTATGGAAAACAGCCAAAATTGTTTTCTGATATGCTTCATTGACGAGGCCTTCTCGTTGATCCTTGAAGTTTATTGCACAAAGACTATACCAATTACTAGCTAGGTGCATTTGGAATAGGGTAAAGGGTCAAATCTAGCACTAAACTATTGTCAAAAGTACACCCCACATAAAAGTGAATCTCGTAACTCAAATCTAGCACTGATCAAGTACAAATTGAGTCAGATGTAGCAAAATCGTCAATTTTGATGGGTCTGACCGTTAAGTTTGACCCGAGTATGCCACGGCACCTGCCACGTCACCCAAGTTATGCCACGTCACCTGCCACATCACACAGTTATGCCATGTCACCTGCCACATCATCACCACACATATGAAAAACTTTAAGGTCCAAATTTAGCACTCAAGTATTAGTAAAGTTCACCCAACATAAAATAACAATTTTGAGTTTCAAATATAGTACCTATCAGTTACAAAATGGTTCAAATGTAGTAACTACGCCAATTTTTATGAGTTTGACTTTTAATTTTGACCTGATTAGGTCATGCCACTTGTCACATGGCCCTATTAGGCCATGTTACTTGCCACATCATCACCATCTTCACTACATCATCACCACATGAATGGAAATAAATCCCTGAAACCCACATCACCCTATGACAAATGTAGCAATTCTGTGAACTTTTCAGGGTTTGACCATTAATTTTGAACTGATGTAGCAAGTGACATGATAAAAATAATTTATTACGTTGTGGCGCTTATTTATATGTCGGAACGTTAATATTTTATATTTCTATCTAGGTAACGCTGCCGCGTATGCTCTATAACCGCCGGAATATGATATTTTAGCCAAAATATAAAAGTGTCATGTCACTTGCTACATCAGTTCAAAATTAATGGTCAAACTCTGAAAAGTTCACCAAGTTGCAACATTTGTAATAGGGTGATGTGGGTTTCATATATTTATTTTCAGATATGTGGTGATGATGTAGTGAAGATGATGATGATGTGGCAAGTAACATGACGCCTAATAGGACGATGTGACAAGTGACATGACCTAATCAGGTCAAAATTAAAAGTCAAACTTATAAAAATTGACGTAGTTGCTACATTTGAACCATTTTGTAACTGATGGGTGCTATATTTGAAACTCAAAATTGTTATTTTATGTTGGGTGAACTTTACTAATACTTGGGTGCTAAATTTGGACCTTAAAGTTTTTCATATGTGTGGTGATGACGTGGCAGGTGACGTGACATAACTGTGTGATGTGGCAGGTGACGTGACATAACTTGGGTGACGTGGCAGGTGACGTGGCATACTCGGGTCAAACTTAACGGTCAAACCCGTCAAAATTGACGGTTTTGCTACATCTGACCCAATTTGTACTTGATCAGTGCTAGATTTGAGCTACGAGATTCATTTTTATGTGGGATGTACTTTTGACAATAGTTTAGTGCTAGATTTGACCATTTATCCTTTGGTATAACATATAACGTATGTGTTGCAAAACATTCGTGCTCATGCATGATTATTATTCATCTTTATCAACACATTCAATTATCCACAAATAATCTTTGGAAAAGATATGGCAAAAGTTGAGGGCAAAAGCATTAGAGAAATGCAAAACAAAGATACCAACGTGTATCACATGTACAACACTTTATGGTCGATCGGGCCATTCTTTGGCCACATATAACATCTTCTATATCATGAAACCAAAAGTTTATTGCTGTATACATAACGTACCTGTTTCTTGTTTAATTTGTACACGTGTGGGAAAAAATTATTGCAGTCAAATTGTTGGAAAGAATTAGAAGAAGAGAATCCATCCAACGCAATGTGCAGCTAATCTAAGAAAAAATAAAACAAAAAATGTCAATTCGGTAGAACGCCTTTGGATTTGTCATTTCTATTGTTCCGAAATTGATTGAAAGGCATCATGAACATGGACGAAATTTGATCAAGCGCATTAGAATTCCCAGTAGTGGGTGGCGGCGAAGACGAACAAGAAGAAGAAGAAGCTCTACGTTCCTCATCTCTTTCTATACACACAGACACATAGGATGTATTATTTAATGAAATAGACCTCCTCATCCCCAACGTCAAATCTTGATGTGACGAATTTTCATGCACAGGAGAAGCACGTGACGTAGACCCATAAGATACAATAATGTTATGATCACTCTGTACACTACGACGCATACTATTAACTCCACCATCAACCACAGTCTCGGAGGACACCACCACCACCACCGGAGACGGTGGCGGAGGAGGAGGAGAAGGAGGGGCTATAAATAATGGGGCACGACAATTAGGACAATTGGCATTGTGAGCAAACCATGGATCAACACATTCAATGTGAAAAACATGGTCACATGAAGGCAATAAACGGACATATACTCCTTCATATAATTCTCCTAAGCAAATAGCACAATCAGTTTGGTCCAAAGGAAATGTGTCACCTTTAAGGTAAGAGTAAGGAAGGATGGGGATTTTTTTGAGGGTCTCAGGATCAACGCCAGTGGAAATGTTGTCGTCACCTTGTGGGGCTGTGGGCTGAGTGTTTTGTTGTGATTGCTGGCGATGTTTGAGGCAGAAGCGGAAGATGAAGAAGTGGTATGTGACTAAGGCGACGGCGGAACAAACGATGCCGGCGCCGGAGATTATAAAAGGGTTGATAATGTAGTTTGGTTGGCTTAGCCCTTCACTGTGGCTGTTCATGTCTGATGTGATCTTTTTGTGTGTTTTTTGGTTTTTGGTTTTGTTTTCTATATGTGTCTGTTTTGGGCTTGAGACTAGTTAGTTGATCAACTTGTGGTTGATTATGGTTGGACCGAGTTTATGGTTTATTGAATTTCACATGTGTAGTTAGTTCCAATAAGGGAGGAAGTCATGGGGTTTATTGCTTTAGAGATTTTCTTGCCATGGCCTCCACGTAGTGCATTTAGACACACTGATTTGCCACAAGATCTGTTTTGGTGGTACTCTTCTCGACAAGTGTCCCTTATTTTGTTTGTGTTTTATTTATTTTGATGAATTTTCCATTTTATTCAAATACAAGTTTTATTGCGCTTGATATAGGTCAATTTTTATTGGATCGTAGTTCGTACTCTTGGGTATAGTGGGGTTGTGATTCTATGCTTATCCCCTATTTTACTCATCACCTTCTCATCACCACAAATACACACAAAAATATAAGCACATGGTGGATCCATAACCTCTCACCTAGTGGAGCCCACCACATGCTTATTTATTTGTGTGTATTTATAGTGATGAGAAAGTGATGAGATGAGCATGAAATCAAAACTCGTACCAGTGCATATGATGGTCATCGCTGCAAACATAACGCTTTTTTTTTTGATACAACAGAAAGGAAATAACTAACACGAAGAAAGAAAGTAAAGAGAGTTAAGTAACTCCATCTAATGCTAGCATATTAGCAGCTTCCTCGCGAGTCCAAAGACGTAAACCTGGTCCCATACACAAAGCCTGCTTGGCAAAATAATCTGCAATAGTAATCTCTTCCCTACTTCTCCAAGCCACCTGCACCCTCCAATTTTTAGCCAGCATCAACTTTATCTCTAGTATTATATCCTTGCTTTCATGACGAGCAAACTCATCCGTACTGATTAACTCCATAACCTCCAAAGAATCAGTCCACATCCTGCAGTTTCTGACATCCAAATTCCAAGCTCTCCTCAATCCACATAAACATCCCCATAATTCAGCTTCCAAGCTACTCCTAGCCTTAATACCACAAGTAAAGGCTTCTATCAAGTCACCAGTTTGATCAAACAGAGCTCCTCCACTGCCAGATAAACCCGTAGACATGGAAAAAGCCCCATCCACAAGCACTTCATTAATTCTGCTTATACCCTCCCTATTCCGCGTTACATCCGAATTGGACCAGTGAGCCGTAGTAGGACTCTTCTTGAAAAGATCAGACATACGCATGCAACGGGTAACACCGTGAACCTCTGCCACCGCTTCTGCAATCGTGCAAGTAGCCCCTTGATGAAATCTCTCATTTCTCCTCCTCCATATAAGCCAGCAAGTAATAGCGAATATAACATTCCAGCTCCCATGCATATTATTTTTATTATTTTTTATGTTCTTCTTTAGCCAATCTTCCACTGTACTGTTCCAAAAGTCATAATCCGATCTACGGACTCCTAATTCCAGCCAAACATCTCGTGCATGGATACAATCACGAGACACATGAATAATATCCTCAAGTTTCCCCACACATGCATCACAGTCCCCTGACACATGCAATCCACAACCCTTCTTGAACCCATTAGTAATTAAGCTATCCTTCATTAGCAACCACACATGCATCTTGCATCTTTCAGGGGCCTTGACTTTCCATAAATTGGATAAGACATCATGTTCAGACTCCTCCACTTGAGTAAGCATGCTATAGGCGGATTTTGTAGAAAAAACTCCATTTTTCTCATGCTTCCACCTAACTAATGTATTGGCAGACCCTTGGTCAACCTCAACACCAATACTAAATGTATCCCAAACTTCTTTTAAACCACTCCATAAACGAGAGCCTTGTCTTCTTTATCAATAGTAGGAATGAGATCATCCCCACATCTATACTTCCCTCTAACAACCTTTGCCCATAAAGCATCTTTATTAGTGATCAAACCCCACCCAATCTTCATTAAAAGTGCCTTGTTTTGCTCCCTAGAATATCTTAAACCTAGACCACCAGCATTCTTTTTTTTACACACCTCATTCCACGCAACAAGATGAGTCTTACGTTTCTCAGCAGTAGAACCCCACAAAAAATCTCTAGAAAGACGATCTAAATCATTACAAGTACTCACCGGGAGAAGGGCTGTTTGCATTACATGATTCAGAATTGGAGTCACGGTGGATTTGATGAGAGTATTCCTGCCAGCCAAAGATAAGGAATGCACTTTCCAACCTGCTAACCTGGATCTTACTTTATCAACAACATACTTGTAAGTATTTTTAGTAACTTTCTCATGATGGAGGGGAACACCCAAATACTTTCCAAGATCCGCCGTTCTAGTATAGCCAATGGCATTGCTTAGCTCCTCTCGAACATTATGATTAACATTCTGAGAGAAAAAAACACGAGTTTTGGTAACATTAACTCGTTGACCTGAAGCACTACAAAACGCTGTCATACACTTCTTAATAATTCTCACTTGGTTCATGTTAGCTTCAGCAAACAATACAAGATCATCCGCAAAAAAGAGGTGAGAGATAGGAGGCCCATTCGAATTAAGTCTGATTGGTTTCCATGCCTCCTTATTCATTTGCTCCTGAATTAAATGTGCTAATTTTTCCATACATATCACAAACAAATAAGGAGAAATTGGATCTCCTTGACGCAAGCCTCTTGAAGGAATAAACTGCTCAGATTTACTTCCATTCCAAAGAATTTGCATTGAAGGGGAACTAATACACCATTCAATCAACTCAATAATTTTAATTGGTAAGTGGAGTTCACGCAAGCATTCCAACACAAAAGACCATCTCACCCTAAACATAACGCTTTCTAAGGTCAAGATATAACTGTATTTGAATTTTGAGGATTGGGTCTTCATTTCCATAAAAAAATTATTAAAAAGAGTCAATTTTATTTAGATCGTTTTGATCTCACGTGGCATTTAAACAAATAATTCTTATTGATAATAAATAAATAAAACATGAAGAGTGTGAATGAAGGTAGATGATTGGAACTTTGGGTGCTTTAATAATATATTATGTAATTTTAATTAATTTAACAGGAATTAAAATAAGTAAACATGTGATGCGGAGTGGATAATACTACCTCCGGGCTCCGGTCCAAAATATAGGACCTAATTGACTTTTTTTGGAGAGATTAAAGTTGCGAAATATGTTATTAAATGATTACATATTTGATATATTTTTAGATTATCCATTAGTTTATAGGCAAAATAAACTAGTTTAAGGGAAAAAATTAGGTAAATCAATTTATAATTAACTTATTTTGCTTTTTTAAGGATTTTCTAGAAAAAGTCACTTAGATCTTATATTTAGGACCGGAGGAGGAGGGAGTAGATGGTAAAAATAGGGCACGGCATTACCCTGTGTTTCCGATTTTCCACATGACAACAGATTAAAGAAAGTCAGAACCTAAAACCTAGAAAGCCCAGTAGACTATGGATGGGCCGAGTTGCATACACTTTCGCTTTTCGGCAAAAGTACATTGCCGATGTCCAAGAAAGAAAAGAGTACAAGCATGAATTTGTTTTCATTTTTCTATATTTTACTTTTCTCCGCTCACGTTTTCTTTTCTTTTCTTTTTTTTAAGAGCAATTGCACTCATATCTTGCGGATAAGAGTGATTTAATTTCACAGATATCTCAAAGAGATTTTACCACTTATTAATAAAGATTGCAATTACTAATAATAGTTATTAGCAGCTCATTTTGACCTCTTTAAAATTAAATCTCTTATTTGGGACATAAGTGCAATTGTCTCTTTTTTTTATAATATTCGCTTACACTTTCTTGTGATAAAAGTTTTAAGGGATAATTATTTTGAGGTCTTACCACAAAATGGTGAAATTAAAGTAGCGTACCAAGAGAACTTATATCTTACACATTGTTGTCCTTTTTGTTTTTTGTTATTCTAAGCTCAAGTGTTGTGATTAATGAACAATAACCTGTTATGTATGGTCAAAACGTTGTTATTCACAAATTAAACACTTGTTATTAGTTAAAATGTAAACTTTTGTGACCGGTACCCAATAACTTGTTGCATGTGGTCAAAAACATTATTATTCACCGCCCAAAGACTTGTTATCTTGTGAATAACAAAAAGAGGGCAAAAATGTCTTCTTAATTAAAAGATAATTAAGGTAAGATACCTTAGGACCCTACTTTAGTTTTATTATTTCATATGACCTTTTCTATATTATTCGTGTTGGGTGAGACCTCAAATTAATTGCTCAAATTTCAAACTCTTTCCAAATATATTATTTTGGTTACTATTTTGGAGGTTAAAGTCAATTAAAAAATTATTAGTTATAATTTATTTTCTGTATTATTATTATACAATATAGTAATATGTAGGTTAAACAAACTAATTTAAAGGAAAAAAAGCAGTCAAATTATTTTATAAAGAAGTGGATTGTGTTTTTAAGATTTTTCAAAAAATTCGATCAACTGGACCTTATATTTAGAAAATGAAAAGTAAATATATTTGTATGTTTGTGTGACCTATAATAACATTTTCTTTTCTATTTTTATATCTTTTAATTACAGACATATATTTTAAAAAATATTTCTGTCTGTTTAAATCTTGCAGTCGCCTTCTTATTTAAATCATATACCCCTTTTAAAATCAAATCTACCGAAATTGATTAGTTAAATCTTATTAAAGTCACAAATCACAGTGCATGTAATGGAAGGAGAAGAAGAAAATCATGATTTTGAAAATGTTTTAATCTTAAAAAAAATCTGGTCGGCAATTTGTTTTGTAGTAAGGTGTTTTTAAACAAGAAACAACAGAAATATTTTGTTGAGAGAGAAAAAAATCTATATATAATAATTTTGAAACATTTTTTATTTTTACATTATTTTTTGATAATACCCATGTATTTTTAGATTTTTTTAATCCGTGAATTCTTTTCCAAGATTCACCCATGTTTCTTACTTCAATCTATTTAATTTTGGAAAGTAACTTTTGAAATCTCAAATTATTTTCTCAAAACTTATTTGAACAAAATATATTGATGTTTTCGAAGTTGAGGACTAAAACATGTATTTATTTTAAGTTAAATAACCAAAAACATACTTAAGTAAAAATGATAAAATAATGAAAAGAGAAGAAGAAAAAACATGAATTTTGCTTGGTTTCTTATTTTGAAAAAAAAAAATTGTCTCAGAAATAAAAATTCTGGTCGGAAATTTGTTTTGTATCCAGGTGTTTTAAAACCCGAAGAAAACAGAAATATTTTTGTTAGAAAAACTACAAAAAAATATAGTAATGAATTTGTAAACATCTTGTTTTTATTTTTACAAATTTTTGTGATGATATGTTACGTTCTACTCTATGTTATTTTCTTTTCATTTGACTTCGCGAGTTATTTTCAAAAACTCACTCCTCATTTTTAACTTCTTTGCATATTTGATTTTGGAAAGAAAAAATAATTATCTTACTGTTTTTTCCAAAATTTAGTTTAAATGAAATATATTGAAAATTTTAAAAAAATGGGAGTAGAAATGAACAAGAGCAAGCCCTACACCTTACAATTAATGAAGACAGTAATCAGTTAATCTCACCGATTTTAAATTTCGATTCTCAACCATTATTGACTTTTAGCACTAATCTATTTTTTGAGAAAACCAATTCATTTTCTTTTTTTTTGAATTGCTTCCCCCGGTGTCCCACACCCTTCGGGTGCAGACTAATCCGGAGTCGCCAGCCGGGGCGGGGTGACTGACTTCCCGAGGTTCAAACTTGGCACCTTTGGGCTAAATGGCGGGATCCACACCTTTAAACTTATGAGTTATATATGACAGCTAACCTACTCCATTTTCAGCAGTTTTTTATTCCCACTATTGAATTATCATATTATGTGCGCGATTCTAACATTAATTAGCATGGATTCACATAACACAACAATCACATGGTGAATCTTTTTTCTGTTTTACTTTTAATAATTAATAAAACAGTAACAATCTTCTGTATAAAGAAAAGTAGTATCAATAAACTGGGGTGTGTGGTTGAGTGACAATGACTCATTCACCCCTAACAAATTGTCTGGGGTTAGATCCTTGACGTTGGGTATGGAGAAGCATTAAATCTCCGAGACCAGCTATCCCACCCTTTGATGAGGTGTCTACAAATCAGCGAGGATTAGTCTTTCACTTGTTGAGTGAGGAGATACCTTGATAATGAATAAAAAAAATAAAAGTAGTAGCAATCTTAATCATAAAAGCAATACTCCCTCCGTTTCTAAATGTAAGATCACTTTGGGGATATGGATAAGTTCCTAAATGTAAGAACACTTTCTCTTTTTTCCCAAGTTTTACCCAAAATACCCCCATACTCCTTTTACAATTGAGTTGTGGGGTTGAGTTGGAAGCATGAAGGGGTATATTTGTGTTTTCAATTTAATTGAAGGGTATTTTTGGAACATCAGGTAATTTGACCACATTCCTTAATCTCCCCAAATTATGGAAAGTGATCTTACATTTAGGAACGGAGGGAATACTCTGCAAACGTAGCTTCAATAAGGAAGGAAGCAACCCACGTCAACGTCAGCTGCCATACAATTCAGCTCTCCTCCATCCAATAATGAATGCTATTTTTTTTTTATACATGAATGCTACTCCCTCCGTTCCTAAATATAAGACCTAGATAACTTTTTTTTTTGGAAAGATTAAGGTTGCGAAATAGGTTATTAAATGATGACATATTTTATATCTTTTTAGATTATCCATTAGCTTATAGGTAAAATAAACTAGTTTAAGAGAAAAAATTAGGTAAATCAATTTATAATTAACTTATTTTTTGCTTTTTTTAGGATTTTTCAAAAAAGTCATCTAGATCCTATATTTAGGAACGGAGGGAGTATTATAATAGTGTTGATGTTATTAGTTATTAGTTATTAGTACTAATAAATAATTGCTCCCTCTCTCCTAAATTATAAGGCATTCCTTTTTAATCATTTTGTCCTTTGCAAGATCCTAATTTAGTCCATTAAGCAATAAACAAAGATAAATGTGTTTTCTCCCCCAATTTGCTGATTTTATCGATTTCCTTGGTAGTTGGTACATTCTCTCCTCATTTTCAATGTTACTTTATCTCTTACATCAATTTTAGTAAGTGTGTTTGATACACCCATAATTTTAAAGTAGGACTTCTATCTCATTATTCATTTGAGTTGAATATGACTTTGTTAGTTTTGAAGCATGATAAATAAATCATTTCTTTTTGTCCACACATAGAGGTTTTACACATATTCGTTGAGCTGTTGAGATGTCTCCCAAGTGTCACGGCTCAAAACACAACAAAATGGTCCTAGATCTCTTACTCATAAATAAAGTCAATTACACACTCTCTCATTGTTGTCAAACTCACAAGTTCACACTCGAATTTTACGATACTACCCAACCAAAACGTGTCGTAAGTTAGTTAAACTTCAGTCGTTGAAAACTCGGTAGAAATCCACGTGTTAACATTGTGAATTCACCGTTTTTACGTTTGTACCATAAAAAAATTGTGTCAACTTACTACTAAACTCATTTTAATTTATTCTTAATTGACCAAATTCAATGAATTTATATATAAATCCATAAAAGTTTCTCTATTGAGATTGATGTAGTATGAGTATTGATATATTTAAATCTACTATCTATATTTAAAATATATTCAAGTCAAATTATTATTATTATTTATATATTTTATTTAATTATATACCAGAAACACATGTTTATTAATAAACATAAACTCTTACGAGTTTGCGATTCAACTCTTCAAGGCGGGTTTATCTTTTTTCCACAAGTTTACTTTAAATAACAAACCAGTTTGACAACCTTACTCTCTCTGCACCTTTACTATTTTAAACTAATAATAATAATGTTTTTTAAGCCATAATCATGTTTATATGGACTTTTTATATACCCTGACAATATGATGATGAGTATGATGAAAGGGAATCCAGAACCCCATGATTTGTCATATTCATAAAGTCAAGAAACGTAGCAGCACAAGCACCACCCAGTTTCTATCTCAACCAAAACAACAACTCAACTAAACTAAACTATGCAAACCTCTGCCATGATCCACCACCATCACTCAACCAAACTGAAACTGATGGACTTCAAATGCCTCTCCCTCCGTCCTCCGCCCACCCCTCCCATCACAACATTCTCCCCCAACCAAAACCAAAAGCCCTCTCTCATCCCCCTCTTCTCAAATTCCCATATTACCCTCCGCCGCCACACCACCCCACATAACATCATCCTCAAATACTCCCACTCCACCGACCCCACCTTGACCAACGACGACCTCAAACCAACCCTTCCACACCAAAGAACACTCTCAGCCTTCGAGCTCGCCACCCTTTGGGTCTCCCTCGTCGTCGGCGTCCCCTCCTACTACCTCGCCGGCAGCCTCGTGGACCTCGGCATGTCATGCATGCAAGGCGTCGCCACCGTCTTCGCCGCCAACCTCCTCCTCCTCCTCCCCCTCATCCTCGCCGGCCACCCCGGCGCCCGCTACGGCATCTCCTTCCCCATCCTCGCACGCTCGTCCTTTGGAATCCACGGCGCTCATATTGTCACCCTCATAAGAGCCCTCGTTGGCTGTGGTTGGTACGGCATCGAATCTTGGATCGGTGGTCAAGCCATTTTCCTCCTCTTACCAAACTCACTCAAAAACTCTCCACTTTCTAACACTCTTCCTTGGCTAGGCACTTCACCACTTGAATTCACTTGCTTTTTGATCTTCTGGGCGGTGCAGTTGGTTTTCGTGTGGAGAGGAATGGATGGGATACGAGAGCTAGAGAAATATTCTGCACCTATTCTTATTATTCTCACTTCATGTCTTGTTGTTTGGTGTTATGTTAAAGCTGGTGGATTTGGTCCCATGCTTTCTTTATCGTCTAGGCTTTCTAGGTCGGAGTTTTGGTCCTTGTTTTTTCCTTCTTTGACTGCTAATATTGGGTTTTGGGCCACTGTGGCTTTGAATATACCTGATTTTACTCGCTATGCTAAGAGCCAGGCTGATCAGGCCATTGGGCAAATTGGGCTTCCTATTTCCATGGGGGTGTTTACGTTTGTTGGTGTTGCGGTGACGTCATCGACGCGGGTGATATTTGGGAGGGTTATTTCTGATCCCATTCAGTTGCTTGGTCAGATTGGTGGGTTTAGTACCATGGTTTTGGCTATTTTTGGAATTAGTCTTGCCACTATTACTACCAATATAGCTGCTAATGTTGTGGCACCTGCAAATGCGCTTGTGAATTTGAGTCCTTCGTGGTTTACTTTTAGGAGAGGGGCTTTAGTTACTGCTTTGGTTGGGATTGCTTTTCAGCCTTGGAGGCTGCTTAATTCTAGTGAGAGTTTTGTGTACACGTGGCTGGTTGGGTATTCTGCGCTAGTGGGTCCTATTGCGGGGATTCTTTTGGCTGATTATTATCTTATAAGATATACTGATTTGAGCATTGGAGATTTGTACACTCGTAGTCCTGATGGGGCTTATTATTATACAGGAGGCTTTAATTTGGTGGCCATTGTGGCTCTTGTTGTTGGGATTTTGCCAGTAATCCCCGGTTTCTTGCAGAAAGTTGGGTTGTTAGGTTCAAATGTTCCAAAGGCATTCACTGTGATTTATAGTAATGCTTGGTTTATCAGCTTCTTCTCCGGTGGATTTGTGTATTGGGTTATGACTCGTTTCACAAGAAAGTTAAATAAATAGAATTCCTCGTTTCTGTGTTTTCCAACTTGTATAAAAGATATAGCGCCGTGTGACATATGGATTATAGAAAGTTAGAAACATCATGCATATAATTGGAAAAAAGGAATTACTACCTCTGGTACTCAGACTTGAAGCAAGCAAGACTTTAGTTGAAATCGCAAACTCAAATATAAACTTGTTTTTTAATCTTGTTGATTTGTTATTGTCACACAAATAAACGATCCATACTTGGCTAATGAATAAGAGGATATATCCACGTCCTACCACTCATTTAAAAGGCGGATGTGTTACTGTTACAGACTTCTAATAAGTTGCAAGTTAAACTAATTTTGATTGATTAAAAGGAAGCTGATGAAAATGGAAAACTTTTCGTTGTCTTGTGGAGGGATTTTCCTGTCAATTTTCATGGAGCAATTCTAGTTGCTGCAGGAAAATAGGTTTTAATTATACTTCGAATTTAAGTTGAATTCAATAGATTTATTTAATTTAAGTTGAATGAGGGCACAGCCCAAGATAAAATTAGTAGGCTGAGATGGCCCATACTAGCTAAGCTAATAAGTAGTGGTCTTCAATAGATAACTAAAGAACCCTATTATTAGAAAAAGAAATATCAGGCCGAAGAAAACAAGAAGAAGGCATTCCGGTCCATGACGTTCCCTACCCACACTGATGAATATGACTTTTGATTTTGGGCCTACACAGCTTAGAATGACCCAAAACTCTTATCAGAATTGTAAAATGGAGTAATTCAATGCTCACGCACTCATGACTCATCTCACCCCATCCCCCGATGAGGAGGAGATGTTCTTATAACTAAGCCGATAAGAAATCCTTACCGCATGTGTTGGATCTAGTATAAAAAGATACGAATTAGTCTCACAACGTTTTGTTAAGAGATATGCCTACAATTAGTATTCAATCATATTTTCTACAGGATTGCCCTATAATAAAATGACAACCATGTATAACTAAAATTTGTTTATACTGTTGTATAAAAAAAATGTATGACTTTTAAATGTTTGCGTTGTGAAAAAAATTTGCATATACATTTATGAACTTGTTCTCACAAACACAATTGAAACCCATTAACTATATTATTACTATAATTTTATAAGCACCTATATAAGGGTAATACTTATAACGTATTAATATGTTTACATAAATAATAGATATAATAATCAATAATATGATCTATAAATCAAACAGTTTTCACACTTGTAACATATACGAAGGCAAAATAAATACACGCGTCTATATATGTATAATCATTTGCATAGGATAGATCAACACATTAATTCATCAAAAAAGGAGTATTGGGTATTCAAGAAGTATAGTGTAAAGGCAGGAACAGAACTCAAGCAATACCCATAAGAGTAAAACGATTATTATATATACCTTACAAATAATAATTTTGCCGATTTCATTGCTACATTTTGAATTGATGATAATAAGGACTCATAAAATAACACGAATGTGTATTTATGTACATGTGTATTATAATGGTTGACCAAGAAAAATCTGTATTATATTATAATGTATTGTGTGCTTGATTACGAATATATCTACTTTTAAGTGTCGATATTAAAATGTACATTTTCAACCACCAAAAACTGTCTATGAGCCCTGAATCGTAATTAATTAACAGCTAGAGATAGGGATATGCTACTTTTCTATAGAACCAAAAAAAATATAAAAATACGGACGCATAAGAGAAATATAAATTCAACTCTGGGAATCAGATTGAATGAGGAATAAACCACTCCTTCTCTTCCTAAATATTAATGTAATACTCATTTACTTAATTTCATTATGTTAAAGATGTTATTTAAGTCACATCATATTACTTAAGTACCTCAATCATCTACTTTTATTCCCAACCTTTCTCACAAGCTCACCTCTTTATCATTAAGGAGTCTTATTAAGGATATTTTAGAAAAAGTTGGAACAATTAAAAATGTCTTATATTTAGGACCAAATTCACTTATTTAAAAGGTCTTATATTAAAAGATTGGAGGGAGCACAACAAAAATTTGTATAACTCGATCTATCATATAGCTTAAGTGGGCGTATGCTCCATCGTGTAAGTGACGTTGGACCGACAGGAACAATTGGTCCCGCCCCCTCCCCCAGATAGCTAGTTTAAACACACTAAGTCTTATTTATAGTGGGTTTGTTTCCGGTCAACCATTTTATTTATTTTAAAAAAAAATACACAAAAATGTTCGCAAAATTTTCACACGTTAAACGTTAAAAGGGAAAATTGGTGATAATAGCCAAAATGTTGGAATAAATGGTTGGAGAAAGAGGAAGATCCCAGCCTTTGAAGCCGCCGTTTCCAGAATTTGCAGTAAAGTTTTCAATTGAGATTCGTGGATTAACTTTGAAAATTCCTGTAACTCAATTATAGATTTTGGAATCTGCAATGCTACTTTAAGAGTCATAGTTCCTTAACTTCAGCTAAATACATTTCATTCTTTTGATCCGTATTCTCATAAAATGATGGCAGATGAGAGCTACAGAACTTAAGAAAAAAACAAAATAAAAAAGACTTCGGTCATTCCGAATATTTTGTAATATTTTCAGATCAGAGGGCCTCAAAGTCAAAGACCTACAAAAAAATTGAAATTCACAGAAAACTTACAATATGAACTGGCTGGCTAACAGAAAACCAGCGAAGCTTAAGTATCAGTGTGACAGACAGGACATAGAATCTAATAAAGCACTGGTTTTAGTCATATTGATGATAATACAATAATCAATAATGTTAACTATGCATCGCAGTGAAGAGTGTAGCATGTATATATATGAAGAGCGTGCAACGAATAGAGAAGAAAATTACAGCAAACGTAGATAGGTATAGCTAGCTAGGTAGCTTGGAAACACGGACATGTTAACCAACTTGGAAACTGCAGGCTCTCTTTAATTTGTACGTAGGACAAACTCATGACAGTACAGTGTCCATGAATTTTCTATCAGCATTATAAATTGGAGTGTGTGTGTGTGTGTGTAGCTAGCTACGGTCGGGGCAAGGCAACTTGTGGCTGACGATTCAGTTACAAAATGGGATTTGTAGCTAATTATATTGGCTTCAAATATGTATATCTTTAATCTGGAGGGTCGTTTACTTGCTTATTTGTCAGATACTGCTTTATAATATTATTAGTGGATTCTTTTCTGATGAGACTCCAGCCATGCATACATTATAAAATACATTGACCCGCGCATTCACGCAATTATATATCATTTTAGTTATTTCTTTAATTAGTAGGCAAATTAAACGACAATTGCAAAGTTCAAAAGCTCCTCAACACCACACAGCTGTAATACATGCATGGTCTCGTGGATAAGCTTTTCTTTTAATTTCTATCTTTTTCTTATATTATTTTTTTTCAATCTTTCTGGACAGAGCTTCACGTGTCAAATATATTTATTAGTTTATCGTACTGTTATATTATTATACTCTATATTATTGTAACGATTTAAAAAGCATCAGCTTATATGTTTTGATTAATTTCAACTTCCTTCTGACTGTATATGGTTTCGCTAACCAAAGTGATTAAATATATCTGCGCACTCGTGTGGGTCAATAATTCCGTTAATTAGTACCATGCCAGAGTTATGCGTTAGGTTTCTAATACACATCTAATAAATGGCCAAGCCCGCAGGTATGTGGTGTAAAAACCTAGGTTTTGAAAGGTTATTGTGGCTTTAAATCGTTTTTCCATAAGTTGTACTAAACTAGCCGTTAATTTGTTGAATGTGGCCAGAGTTAGATGCGTATATATATTAAAACTCAATTCATATCTTATGCATGGATTCGGTATTTTTAATTTTAACACATTATGTAGAAAATTATCAATTACAAATATTCATCTTTTATATTTCAAAATCAATAAAGTGATGAAGGAAGAGCATGCGTTTGAATATCGAAAATCGCGCTCTTATTAGGAGAGAAGTCAACCCTACCTATGTGGTCAAACTCCTATCCCTAAATTTAGATTGGTCGGTTGTCAATATGCGTCGTCTTACTGGGCGATGTTTAACAAAAGAAAAAACAATAATAAAATGTCATTTCATAACTACCTTTCGCTAAAGTCTTTAACATTTATGTTATATAAAAAGTCTTTGACATTTAATTAAGAATCATGCAAAGATAGAGACTGTTGTAATTATAAGTGTAATATTTGAAAAGTCTATCTTCATCGAAAAATATTTAAAAATAATTAATACATATTTTTTGCCAACAAAAGAATTAATACACACATATATACACACACACAATACACACTTCACAAGTTTCTCAAGATATTTTATGTTAAACATCATCAACTGTGTTGAAAAAATTGGATTAGACTAATTGATTGGACTAGTCAATTGACCTAGGAATTGGCCATATGTTAAATATCTTAAAAATTAACCAGCCAAATGGTGAATCCACGGAGAATCGGTCAAAAATATAGTTGTTAAAAAATTGATGACCCAAAAATATAGTATTTCATGTCTTACTTATATTTCTTATATCTTAATTCAACACTAGTTAAAAATTGTCGCACACGTCTATAGCGTTTTTATGCAATTATATTGTTTTGTGATTAACTTTAATAAAAATCTTCTGCCGGTTAAGATACGCCCGTGAACATTTATTATAGGGACATAATTACGTCCCTAATATTTAAATTTTGCATTTTAAATATATAACCAGCTAACTGAATGTATTATTTCAGCACACTTGACTTTCGTTAACGTTCTTACGTACATATGACATATCAAATTTATATTTCGTCCAGGGTTCAAGTTGAGATAGAGTCATTGTTTCATTGAAACATTCTATATATGTATGTATCTTGAAAATCAAACTCTATGACCACTTTTATGTACCTTGAAAGTTATTCATAAGTTGCTTGGAAATTCTTTGCACTTGTTTTGGAAATTTAGTTGTGAAAATTTGGATGATTTAGTATTGGATCACACGATTTTGAAATTTAGAAATATTTGTATTGACGTTGAAAATAGTATAAATGTCTTGAAAATTCTGTATATGTGTTTTAAAAATATAGTTGTGAGATGTTGGATTCCATGATTTTGGATACTTGAAAAAATTCTCACATTGATTGAAAAAGAAACACAAACTTATTGGAAATTCTCCAAATGTGTCTTGAATCTTGGTTGCAATATTTAAGAATAAAAGACGTTTTAGTTTTTTCATTTAAACGTTTGATATCTCCCTTAGGGTGTATTGAGTTTTCAGATTTTTTTGGGGAAATATGAGGTTAATTCCTTCATGTGGCTGTAACGAAATTTTCCCAATAATAATAATAATAATAATAATAATAATAATAATAATAATAATAATAATAATAATAATAATAATAATAATCGTCTTCGTCGTCATCGTCATCGTCATCGTCGTCTGCCTGTACTTTCCGCCAGATAAATGTTATCTGATCTATTTCATAGTGTGAACCCCTGACTCTAATACAGTGACAATGCAAGGCTCAGTATGAAAAGATCCACCCGATATTTAACTTCAAGGAATAATTAATGATATATCCATTGCAATTGAACCGACTGTTCAGAGATATAAGATTGCCAAGTAACCAGTAATCGCGATCATATGTCAATTTGGTAGTCGTTTGCATCGTTTAACTTATCCATCAAAGTTACCCTGAAAATTGGTAATTGACAATGTTTTCATCGTTTAAACAGGAAATACATTGGAGAGAGTGATTAAATAATCTGGATTCAAGGAGTTCATACTTGTCTGTGGCATGGGTGGAAATAGGCTAAGTCGAAGTAGTCCTTTAGTTCAATAGGCTTGGACCTACAATAATTGAAATTGTAAAGCAAAGCATAACACAACTAGGGCCTCAACTTAAGCTTTGGGTTGGGATTCTCTCATAATCCCACCCTCTCAGAATCCCTCATAATCTCCCTTATAGGACTGATTCTGTCCATTAAAATTTATCTAGGCTTATAATTTGTCATTTGTACCATTAAAATAAAAAAAATTGTATTATAATATAAAATAAATGAAGAACTTTTAATTTTTTATTTTTTAAAAATTTTTAGCATAAAAAATTTCAACTATCTAGACCTATTTTATTTCAACAGAAGGATCTATAAGAGATACAGACTTATCCAGTTAACTGTAAAATTATTTTGCAGTTAACTTGATAAGTCTGTATCTCTTATAGATCCTTCTGTTGAAATGAAATAGGTCTAGATAGTTGAAATTTTTTATGCTAAAAATTAATTTATATTATAATACATTTTTTTTTTATTTTTAACTATATTATTTTATAAAAATATTAAATCTGAACCATTGGATCTTTCATCCAATGGTGTCAAGAGGTGATAATGAGGGATTATGAGGGGAGAGGGATTATGAGAGAATCCCATCCCGTAAGCTTTTCCTTCAGCATCAGACTAAGCATATTTAAAAAACCCTACTTATAATGTAGGCCATTAAATGACTAAAAAAACTAGACATCCTAAAAAAACTAGACATCTAAGTAAGCTAACAATGCATCTTAACTACAGAAAGAAATTACAGAAATCAAGGAAGAGATGAACGACAAGTAATGAATAGAAGCTTTTTACTTTGTGAATGAATGATGAAATGTGTAAGGCTTAAAATTAAAGTCTATCTAATAATATAAATAATTTTTATGATTAATTTCTTTTATACTGCACACAATAGGACAGGTTAAAATCTATCTAAGAAGGCCTCAAGAAATTAAGAAAGGCCTTGCAAGTGAGCCTGAAAATAAGCATACCTAAATATTGAAATGTGTGGCTGTCACCCAAGAGGGGGGGTGAATTGGGTGAGGGAATAAAAACTTAAACTCTTTTCCGAAAGACTGCTTGTGCTTGGTGATGATGATAATAAGTAATGGTATGCACAAGTCAGTATGTTATGTGATGCAAAATAGAATGTTTAAATGTAAATTTATGCACACATAAATTTATCCTGGTTCGGTCACCCAGACCTACATCCAGTCCCCAGGCTACACCTGAGATTTCCAATCCACTATTCTTGTTTAAACCGGGCACAAGAGAAGCCTTTACACTTTAGGTTTTACGAACACGGGTTCACCTAACAACCCACAGGTTTTGCTAACGGCTAACCTGCAAACCTAACCGCAAGTTTTACGGGATCACTTGCAACCTTTACAACCGCAAGTTTTGCGGGCTCACTTGCAACCTATACAGCCCCCCCTCACACCTAGAAGGGTTCAGTCTTTACAGACAATGATTTAACAATGATTACAATACTGTTCTTCAAGCGACAAGCTTTAGAACAGGTTTGATAGGATGTTCACTCTATGAACTGATTGTGCTAAACACTTAAGCTCAACTAAGTGGGTTCACTCAATGAACAGATTATGTTACTCACTTAGGTACAATGATTGCTCTCCACTAATTTTCTCTTAGAGTATTACAACTTCATAATCAGAGAGTAGAAGATGAGAAGGATATTTCAGATAGTAGGCTTGAGCTTCTTCATTCTATTTTTCTTGCTTATCAAACTCATGAAGCTCTCCCTTCAGAAATGAAGAATATCTCCTTTTATACCAGCCTCTGATTATCCAACCGTTGGAGAGGCAATAAGGCCGTTTGAATATAACCGTTGGGGCCTTGTTTACGTTGTCCTCATTAATGCACAGCAGGGTTGACTTTGCTTTATCTGAAAAGGTGCTCTGACCAGCTGTTCTGTCAACACTGTTCTGACAACACTGTTCTGGCAAAAGTCGTTCTGACATCTATACACTGTACGGTCTGACTCTTGCTTGTTGTCAGATGAGGACTTCGTTCCTCAAGCATAAGTCCAGGATGTTAAGAGACTTACTATCGGAAGCTCTCTTGCTATCTGAAGTGAAGCTCGTGGACTCTATCATTTTGCTTGCTATCACATAGAGGAACTTCGTCTTCCAAGCACTTGTCCATGAATGATAAGAGCGTTTTGCTATTGGATGCTCTCTTACTATCAGAAGCTCTCTTATGGACACTGACTCTTGTGGGTAGTATGAGCTTTGACAGCTTGAATGAATCTTCAGATTATGTTCTCCTTATCTCTCATACTCCTCATGCTTGGTAGGTAACAATGTTGTTTGAATATCTGTTATCCTCTTGTTACCGTTGGGAAGTACATCTTCTTAAACGCTCCATTAAAGCTTAGCAGGGTTGATTTGCTTTATCTCTGAAAAGAAATTCTAACCACTCTGCTCTGACAACATCATACTGACTTCTGAGCATATGTACTTCTGACTCTTGTAATCCTGCTGACGGATGATCATCGTGCATCGTTCATTGTTCATCCGGAAGCGGCAGTCTTCCTCTGCAAGAGTTAGTCTCTGAATTCCAGTGTCAAGAGTATTTGCATCTGGAAGCTCATTTGCATCCGGAAGCAAAACTAAGTTCTGCACATACTTGTTAGTCCAACAGAGTAATATATATAATCAAGTATAGTAGGAACTATACATGCTGTGGGAAGCTTGTTTGCTATGTGTAGCATTCTTACTTAGACTATGTTCTGACTTAGTGTATTGTCTACTGACACTAGGGGATGTCTATTCCAATAGTCAGCGTAAGTCTCGTTATTTTAGTCTAACTCTTCCTAAGTGACTTAGTGTGTCATTTACTCGTGCTATGGGATGTGTAGTATAACAACACATAATCACATGCAGTGGGAATTCACTTAGTCTAAGGAGCCTTTCTTGCATCCGGAAGCACTACTACTGGATGAAGGGTTATATGTACTTTTACTCACTCTCGCTCAGTGTCCTTCAATCCAACAGCCAGCGCTAGTCACTAAGCAATCGGAAGCAATTCTACTAGACGTGGCTCATGTTCACTGACGATTAGTGTTCTTCAATCCAACAGCCAGCGCTAGTCACTAAGCAATCGGAAGCAAATCCACTGGACGTTGGGTTATGTTCACTGGCACTCAGTGTTATCCATACCAACACCCAACACTAGTCACTAAGCAATCGGAAGCAATTATACATCCGGTTGCATCTTAACTTAGTCTCAAGGGTTTTGTACATCTAATGCTCCTAGACTGAGTTATGACTAAGTGAAGTGCTTGCTATCGCTGGGGGATGAGACATTCATCCGCGAGCGCTAGTCCTAGTCCATCCGGAAGTGATTCCGCATCCGGTTGTGACTCCGCTGTGGGATGAGTCTTTCATCCGTGAGCGCTAGTCTTAATTCATCCGGAAGTGAATCTGCATCCGGTTGTGACTTAACTTAGGATTCAGTGTTAACAATCTAGACTGGGTTCTAACCAAGTGTCTCACTTGCTTCCGCTTGCGTCCCCTATGGGATGTGTACTCCATCCGCGAGCGCTAGTGCTAATACTTCCGGAAGTGATCTTGCATTCGCAAGTGATCTAACTTAGGATTCTAACCATGTCATCTAATCCTTCCTAAGTGTTGATTATGTTCTTTTAAGTACTAGACCATATCATACCTTAGTCACCATCAAAACTTAAGATTCTAACAAATATATGTTAGGATATGCTTTATATAGGCCAGCCCTAGACCATTGGGGGGGGGGGGGAATGTCCTATATTTCATACTGAAAACAAGAAAAGTGGCTCTGTACTTATTGACCGAAAATTTTCACATTTTGGTAGCCATTATGGAAGTCAGCTTAAGCTTTTTAAAATTTGAAGTGCCCTAGAAGGATTAATTATTGAACTAAATTGGGTGTAAACAGAACTGTTTCATTGCGAATTTTTCTTTCACAAGTAAAAAGATATACGGTAATGATGAAATATGAACTGCGATCATGCGCATAAAATGATGATATAAATAAAATAAACTTAATCACACCATCACTTACCCATTAATAACAGCAGCTGCTAGGCTGCGAACAGAAACGGCAATTAAGAAGAGCAGCCACTAGTTTTGAATTTTCATCTTTAAAAATACGTGATGCAAGCACCATTTCACAGAAAGTACGCGTAATTAATTGGTCATTGCAAGGTTTGATGAGTTTGATGACTTGAGCTTTAGAATGAAGATAAGTGTTTATTTCATTGCTATAAAAAAAAAGAGAGAATGAAGATAAGTCTTTTAATTTGTGCTAGTATTTTGATTTTAAATTGTATGGCATTGCGTTTATTTTTAAAATTTTGTGCAAACAATATACAATCACACAAGGTTATACTTTGATTATATTTAATTTTGAATTTTATTGCAGTAGATTTTATTTTAAGTTTTGTGCAAACAATATACTTAGTCTAATTATATCTCAAAGAATAACGTTAAACACACACACGCACGCGCATGTAATGAACCTGTAAATAATTTGTTAATGGACCCTTGCCATATTTATGAAGAAAGCGATAAATTTTGCTATTATTTTTTCAATACATTTTTGCTAATAATGACTTATACAAAACTAGAATGATAGTTTTAAAAACATTGTTATATACTATAATATATTAATTTATGAGTCGAGTCTTCGAATTCATACAATCAATATATAATCAGGGTATAGATTATAAGTGGCCATATTATTATAACTGTTGTACTTCAATAATATCATGGTTGTTTTATAATATTTTTTAATTATATTTTCCCGGAAAGTTTCAGTTTGATATTGATAATGACGTGGCAATCAATGAAGGCTGCTAGCTAGCCGCTAAAGAACGTGGGCCCAGGAAAAGAGGACTCTGCCTTGTTCTTTTTGATCAACAAGAGTGGTCTATCTATCAATCATGTAAACATCTTAATTAGCTACAAAATTCCACCGCCCATTTAGATGTGTGTATTTATTCGTGTATACGTAAATACGTAATAACGTATGTGACTGTGAGGTTTTGAGTTGCATAATAATTACATGAGCTTACACATGACAAATTAAAAGAGATGCATACGTATGTATGCAGATCAAACTCAAGAACATGAATATATAAGCATAGATAGTGATGACATAACCCGAATAATATTATTAATGACGTGGAAATAGAGAGGTGGGCGGGTCGTGGGTGGAGACAAAAGGGTTAAATAAAGTTGAATGGAGGTATGTGTGTACGTATTTATAAAGAGTAAAATACATTAAATTCTCTTCTATTTTGTCTTTATTATACAGACATCCTCTCTACTTTGAAAACATACCGTTTGTTCAATCATTATCACCATTAAGAATATTCTAAATAGATTCTAAAATATATTTTAAATTAAATTAATATTTTATTCACCTTCATTCTAATAAAACACTAATTGAATTTTTTAGAATTTGTAACAAATTTTTTATATAGAGTAAAATATGTATTAATAATGTTGAATCATGAATTGAATTTCAATTGCACAGACCATCTCAATTAAAATATATTTGAAATTGTTTTCAGTAATTTAGAAGGAATTAAAACAAATACTTTTTAATGAATATATTAAAAAAGTAGAATTCTAAAAGTTTATGATCTAAATTAAAAATAAAAGTTTTATTAGAAATATTAGAGATTTGAAAAATATGTGTGTGCATTTGACAGAAATATTTGGAATTTTTTTTATTTCATAGATAATATTACTTTATAAATATAAATATTTAAATAATTATTAATTCAATACAGGCATTTGGTCCAAACAAAGTTTAATAGTCAAACTTCAACTATCTAATGGAAATAAAATCTCAAAAAGATGAAGGTATGTGAAATATATATTTTATTTTGAAGGGAGGTTTTGGTAGATTTTTAAAATAGAGGGGAGGTCTTTGTAATAAAATTAAAACAGATGGGAGGTTAGTGTATTTTACTCTATATGTATAGTGTAGAAGATAGTGTGTCTTATTAAGTGATGGGAGTGTCCCTACAATTCTCTTCCCCGTGGTCTGACTCAACTCAATTTTGTCAAACGGTATTGGAACATTGAACAAAACCAAGTCCTTCCTGTTCAGAAACCACATCCTGGTTTCCTCAAAACTTCCTCCTCTTCTTTTCCTCCCCACTTTCCCTATATATACACCCTTATCCCAATCCTCCTTCCCCCACACCTGCACACCAATCTCTTAATAAGCATTTTGTGTTTCTTTATTATTGCCCTTTTATCTAGGTAGGTAATTACTTCCCCATGTCTTCTTCACCAATCACATATCTCATTTTGATCTCTATTATATCCGTCCACATGCACGAGCATAGAGTGATCTGATCACTTGAAAATTCAAGTACATATTACACATTAATTTATAGAAAGTTAAGGCTTTACATGTAAATAAGGTATCAAACAATTAGTTAGTTAACTTCAACTTGCATTGCAAATTCCATTATATTTATATAAATAAATAATAAGGTATCATCACGAGACTTTCCAAGAATATACATGAATATATGCTTTTGCTTGAAACAGGTAATTTGATGTCTCCTGCAATGTTGGTAGCTGATGATGAGAGGCGCCACGAGGAAACTCCAGAAAGCCAATATCAGAAAGGTGTGAAGCTTCTCTGTGAAAATGGGCTTCAAAAGGTACCCAAGAAGTACATATTACCTGCCAGTGAACGACCCAGTAGTACGGACACACTAGACCCAGATGTTGCCAAAAAACAAAATCTTCAGTTACCCATCATCGATCTTGCTGATTTGCTCGGTCCAAACAGGCCCCATGCCCTCCATTCCCTAGCCGAGGCCTGCCAACAGTACGGATTCTTCCAGGTGTGTACAAAATATATGTAATTGGCACGAACTTCTAACACGTTTCTCTGGAAGGTTGAATTTCTGGAAGGTTGATGAACTAGTATAAATTGGATCTTATATTAATGATGGCAGTACTAGTTATACATTAGAATATATTCCATATGATAACTGAAGTTTATATATATGCAGCTGGTGAACCATGGGATCCCAGAAGATGTTATAAAGAAGATGATAGAAGTGAGTGGGAAGTTCTTCAATATGGATTATGAGGAAAGAGCAAAGTACATGACCCCTGATTTGAAGAGTTCTGTTCGATATGGGACTAGCTTCAGCCAAACCAAAGACACTGTGTTTTGTTGGAGGGATTTCTTGAAACTTCAATGCCATCCCTTACCTCATTTTCTCCCCCATTGGCCTTCTTCCCCCGTCGACTTTCGGTTAGCCCCCCTCTTCTTTCACACACACACACACAGACACACAAACAAGTGGTGGGAAACATTTTTTTAACTCATTCAGGCCATCCATTGGTAGTTTGATGGTATAGCCGCACATTTCTCAAGCCTTATTAGTCCATTTCTGGTGAAATTTAAAATATTGCTGAATGCTGAATTGTCAATAGAATTAATATGTCATAAGGCCCAATATTGTTTGATTCTGATTACTATATGTGCGTGTCGTTGTGATATGTACCCTTTTTTTGATGAATGCGCGTTGTTTTATTAATTTTTTATAAAGGGAAGTGGCGTCTACCTACGCACAAGAAACCAAACACTTGTTTATGACGGTATTGGAAGCTATCCTAGAGAGTTTAGGAATTATGGGAGCCAGCCAAGAGGAGACAGAAAGGAAGGAAATTCTTAAAGACTTCGAAGATGGGAGCCAGTTAATGGTGGCCAATTACTACCCACCATGCCCTGAACCAGACCTAACTCTTGGCATGCCACCTCACTCTGATTATGGTTTCCTCACCCTTCTCCTTCAAGATGATGTTGAAGGCTTGCAGATCCACCACCAGCAACGTTGGCTCACCGTTGACCCTATCCCTGACGCCATCGTTGTTAACGTCGGAGATCACTTGGAGGTTAGTTTTCCTATAGGTTTTCAACTTCATATACATATGCACTGTTTTTTGAGGTGATAATTAGTTCTATCCTATAAAGAGAAAAATCCAAACTTAAATTCTAGGAAACGTATTTATAGAAAGAGGCGAAAACCTTTTGATATTGATAAGCTTGATCAAATTAAATAAAGCTTATTACATGTAATATAATGCTAGTAAATTTTCTTTATAGAGGTTAGTTCTAATTAACCAAAGATTTTGTCCTTTTTTTCTTTTGTTAATGGAACAGATATATAGTAATGGGAGGTACAAGAGTGTGCTACATAGGGTTTTGGTGAACAGTGTGAAGAGTAGAAGGACGGTGGCTACGTTGCATAGCCTTCCGTTCAACTGCATGGTGAGACCTTCACCAAGAGTCATAGACGAAATGAATCCGAAGCGTTATAGAGACACAGATTTTGGGAGTTTTCTTGAGTATATTTCCACGAACGAACCCAAGAGGAAGGATTTCCTGGAGTCCAGGAAATTGACCAATTAATTTGGAGAAAATTTGTCAGTTGAAGATAATGTAGAAATATCAACATGGGGGCACGGGGTGGTTTGACTTTGTAATGTCAAATATATGCAAAAAATATATATGTGCGTACCTATCATGTTTTAGTTGGAACCACTCTGATATGTAACGTCATTGTCTATAATTTCCCTCTGTTCTGTTCATTATTTTGGGGATTTGTTTAGGAGAAATATAAAATCCCTGCACCTCATGTGTAATAGAAGATTTTGGCAAATATTTTACGGCATCAATTACATAAATGGTTGATATTTATTATCCGATGACAACAGATATGTGTGAAATAAATGTTTGTCACTTCATTGTAATAGTATAAGTACGAGAGATGCAAATAATGCCGCAGCCAGCTTAATATCGCCAGTAGGAATATTCAGTCTACTCTTAATTTGAAAGGATAGTATCTCCTCTCATCAAAGCACAATAAAAACAAAACAATAAATATATAAGCTGATAAGTTAACACACGCACGCACGCACACAACTCGCATGCACACTAGTTATGACAAAAATGATAAGATGGATCGTTGGGGATGTGAGTTCAAAACCCAAGACCTCCAGATCATGTAGAGAGACCAAGAAATCCAACACAAAAAGTTTTATTGCATTAAAACTAGTTCTCGAGAAGGAATGATTTTTTAAGTAGAAATTTTTTTTTTGTGTGCCCCAAATTACATTTCAAAAAAATTAATTAACCACGGAATCTGTCTTAAAATATATTGTTGTTAGGTAGTTCTGAGATTTCTCTTTAACCACAAAATTTTATACTACCTCCGGTCCTAAATATAAGACCTAATTGAATTTTTTTTGGAGAGGTTAATGTTGCGAAATATGCTATTAAATCATGACATATTTGATATATTTTTAGAATATACATTAGTTTATAGGTAAAATAAACTAATTTAAAGGAAAAAAATTAGGTAAATCAATTCATAATTAACTTATTTTGTTTTTTTATAAGGTTTTCTAAAAAAGTCAATTAGGTCTTATATTTAGGACCTGAGGGAGTATTTACTAACGAAATTTCTGTAATTAATTTACTGTTTTTCTAATATTAATGTCAAATAAGCACATACTCATCCAAAATATTGCCATACGAGAGCAAAATAATTGTGAAAATGGAGACATCAGCTGGTCCCCCAAGTCTTGGCTAAGATATCTACTTTACACAAGCCGATTTAACTTCAAAAAAAGAACACTTCACTATGATTAATTAAGATCTGAGCGAGATAGGTCTCTTCATTTAAACAACAGTTTTGTATAGCCTAATTTGTGCCCATCACCCACTATTACACTACACTTGTTGAAATATTTTTTTTTCCTTTAAGCTTTTGATATCTCGCACATTTTGGGTACCGACTAATCAAGAGTTTACTCAGGGAGGAACACCAAAAAATATTAACAGTTAACCAAACAGTTGCTCAAGTCCAATAATATATACATACACTACAAGAAAAAGAACCTCTATTCACGTAAGTTTTGTCACGTAAGAGGTATGCGTGACATTCTTTTTATTTTTTTTTGTAAATTATGGTGCTATGTCGCGCCAAAATATGCTCTTTGTCGCGTTTCAGGCGCGACAAACAGAAGAAACGCGACAAACCCCCCCTCCCCCCACTTTCTCCCTTCGCAAAATTCAAATTTTTTCCCTCCACCCTCCACCCTCCCCCCACTTTCTCCCTATATAAACTTCACTTATCTCACATTTTCTCATCCCCCACTCTCTATTTTTTCCTACTCTCTCCCCACTTTCTTTTCTCCTCTTTCTCTACTCCATTATTTTCTTCCTCTTCACTTTCATTCTTCATATTTAATTTCTGTTAGAATCTTAAGTTTTGATGGTGACTAAGGAATGATATGGTCTAGTACTTAAAAGAACATAATCAACACTTAGGAAGGATTAGATGACATGGTTAGAATCCTAAGTTAGATCACTTGCGAATGCAAGATCACTTCCGCAAGTATTAGCACTAGCGCTCGCGGATGGAGTACACATCCCATAGGGGACGCAAGCGGAAGCAAGTGAGACACTTGGTTAGAACCCAGTCTAGATTGCTAACACTGAATCCTAAGTTAAGTCACAACCGGATGCGGATTCACTTCCGGATGAATTAAGACTAGCGCTCACGGATGAAAGACTCATCCCACAGCAGAATCACAACCGGATGCGGAATCACTTCCGGATGGACTAGGACTAGCGCTCGAGGATGAATGTCTCATCCCCCAGCGACAGCAAGTAATTCACTAGGGAAATAACTTAGTCCAGAAGCACTAGATATACAAAACCTTAAGACTAAGCCAGGATTCAACTGGAAGTGAAATTGCTTCCTGTTATATTTAGACTAGCACTGGCTGTTGGAATAGGTGACACTAAGCGTCAGTGAACATAAGCCACGTCTAGTAGAATTGCTTCCGACTGCTTAGTGACTAGCGCTGGCTGTTGGATTGAAGGACACTGAGCGAGAGTGAGTAAAAGTGAATATAACCCTTCATCCAGTAATAGTGCTTCCGGATGTAGAAGTGCTTCCGGATACAAGGAAGACCTCTTAGACTAAGTGAATTCCCACTGATTGTGATTATGTGTTGTTATACTACACATCCCATAGCATGAGTAAATGACACACTAAGTCACTTAGGAAGAGTTAGACTAAAATAACGAGACTTACGCTGACTATTGGAATAGACATCCCCTAGTGTCAGTAGACAATACACTAAGTCAGAACATAGTCTAAGTAAGAATGCTTCCCATAGCAAAACAAGCTTCCCACAGCATGTATAGTTCCTACTATACTTGATTATATATATTACTCTGTTGGACTAACAAGTATGTGCAGAACTTAGTTTTACTTCCGGATGCAAATGAGCTTCCGATTGCAAATACTTTTGGCACTGGAATTCAGAGACTAACTCTTGCAGAGCAAGACTGCCGCTTCCGGATGAACAATGAACGATGCACGATGATCAACCGTCAGCAGGATTACAAGAGTCAGAAGTACATATTCTCAGAAGTCAGTATGATGTTGTCAGAGCAGAGTGGTTAGAATTACTTTTCAGAGATAAAGCAAGTCAACCCTGCTAAGCTTTAATGGAGCGTTTAAGAAGATGTACTTCCCAACGGTAACAAGAGGTTAACAGATATTCAAACAACATTGTTACCTACCAAGCATGAGGAGTATGAGAGATAAGGAGAACATAATCTGAAGATTCATTCAAGCTGTCAAAGCTCATACTACCCACAAGAGTCAGAGTCCATAAGAGAACCTCTGATAGTAAGAGAGCATCCAATATCAAAGCGCTCTTATCATTCATGGACAAGTGCTTGGAAGACGAAGTTCCTCTATGTGATAGAAAGCAGAATGATAGAGTCCACGAGCTTCACTTCAGATAGCAAGAGAGCTTCCGATAGTAAGTCTCTTAGCATCCTGGACTTATGCTTGAGGAACGAAGTCCTCATCTGACAACAAGCAAGAGTCAGACCGTACAGTGTATAGATGTCAGAACGACTTTTGCCAGAACAGTGTTGTCAGAACAGTGTTGACAGAACAGCTGGTCAGAGCACCTTTTCAGATAAAGCAAAGTCAACCCTGCTGTGCATTAATGAGGACAACGTAAACAAGGCCCCAACGGCTATATTCAAACGGCCTTATTGCCTCTCCAACGGTTGGATAATCAGAGGGTGGTATAAAAGGAGATGTTCTTCAGACAGAGCTTGATGAGTTTTGATAAGCAAGAAAAATAGAATGAAGAAGCTCAAGCCTACTATCTGAAATATCCTTCTCATCTTCTACTCTCTGATTATAAAGTTGTAACACTCTTAGAGAAAATTAGTGGAGAGCAATCATTGTACCTAAGTGAGTAACATAATCTGTTCATTGAGTGAACCCACTTAGTTGAGCTTAAGTGTTTAGCACAATCAGTTCATAGAGTGAACATCCTATCAAACCTGTTCTAAAGCTTGTTGCTTGAAGAACAGTATTGTAATCATTGTTAAATCATTGTCTGTAAAGACTGAACCCTTCTAGGTGTGAGGGGGAGCTGTATAGGTTGCAAGTGAGCCCGCAAAACTTGCGGTTGTTAAGGTTGCAAGTGATCCCGTAAAACTTGCGGTTAGGTTTGCAGGTTAGTCGTTAGCAAAACCTGTGGGTTGTTAGGTGAACCCGTGTTCGTAAAACCTAAAGTGTAAATGCTTCTCTTGTGCCCGGTTTAAACAAGAATAGTGGATTGGAAATCTCAGGTGTAGCCTGGGGACTGGATGTAGGTCTAGGTGACCGAACCAGGATAAATTTATGTGTGCATAAATTTACATTTAAACATTCTATTTTGTATCACATAACATACTGACTTGTGCATACTATTACTTATTATCATCATCACCGAGCACAAGCAGTCTTTCGAAAAAGAGTTTAAGTCTTTATTCCCTCACCCAATTCACCCCCCCTCTTGGGTGACAGCCACACATTTCATTTGGTATCAGAGCGGGTCACTTGTTTAAAGGATCCAACGATCTCAAGTGTAAAGACCTTGGCTGATTTGGGTTAAAATGGTTTCCAAAGGCTTTGATCATACCATTCCACCTGTGTTAGAAAATATTGATTTTTGTTGGTGGAAAGCAAGAATGGAAAGTTTTATACAATCCACTAGTTTGAAAATGTGGGATATTTTTGAAAATGATTTTGATTTCAAACCAAGAGGAAACTGGACTGAAAAGGAGAAAAATTTGTTTTCCTTAAACATTAGAGCAATGCAAATTTTATACAAAGGCTTAACTGAAAATGATTTCCAGAAAATCAAACATTGCTCTAGTGCTAGAGATATTTGGAATACTCTTGATGTGATATATGCTTCTAACCCATCCCTTGAAAGCACAGCTGTCCAAAGCTCAATTCGTGCCCTTTGTGGATCATCTACTGATGAGCTTCTGGAAGCTGATATTGAGGAAGCAGGCTTCAGTGAAGAGAGTATCCATCTCTGCCTAAAAGATTCAGAAAGTGAGGTATCTGGATCTGAACTTGAACTCTCTGAATTGCAAGATGCATACAATGAGTTATATACCGAATATTGTAAACTTGCAAAAGAACTTCTAGGCTTAAAGGAAAAAGATAGGAAACTTGAAAAACAAATTTGTTCTTCTACATCCAAAGTTTCTGAGGTTTCTTTTAAAGAACTAGTGGTTCCGATAGCTAGCCCACTATCGGCAGGGAAAACTTCAACATGTCTTGAAAAATGTTTTGATTGTAAACACGTGTTGAAGGAAAAAGAAAAGCTTTCAAAAGAAACTGAGATTTCAAAGGAACAAAAAGCTTTTCTAAAGAAAACTAATCATGATAATGATAGAAAACCTCATTTTGATTATCATTCCATTATCTGTCATTATTGTGGTAGATTAGGACATATTTCTCACACATGCAGTCTTAGAAGAAATTCAAATGTGAGAAATAAGTTTGTATGGATTCCTAAAGGACAAGTAAGGTCCAGTGCTAACCATGTAGGACCCAAGCACAAATGGGTACCAAAACATCCTTCTAGTGCCTTACTCGTGCAGGAAAGATCAAGAGTTCCTCTTACCCCAAAGAAGAGAACTCGTGGTGATGCAACTGCTGAAACCCCCTGGTACAATCATAAGAAGCAATGCGCAACCACCAGGAACAAAGGTTCTGTCTCAAGAATGAGCTATCACAGAGTTCCATTCAACTATTCTGAGAAGAACAAGAGAGAGTGGATTTCTCGATCAACATTGAAAGGGCCTTTGAATCCTACCTCTCAGAAGAAAGTGCTTCGAACCAAGGATAAGTATAGAAGATCTCCTTGGGTAAGCAAGGGATCACTTGCGTCGAAGCATTTGATAGTAAAATCTCCTATGCTAATGTTAGATGGACTTATTGAGATTTTACATTAAGCATCCTAAGATGTGAACATTATATTCATCATAGAAGAAAGCTTAAGGAAATAAATAATGTTCATAATCTACATGTTGTCCATGACTATCTTGATAAAAAAAAAAACCTTGTATATCCTTGTGCATATAGTCATGAAAGATTCACCATGCCATACACATAGCAAGTAATCTAAGTGCATGTGAATTATATATAACCTACAAACTGACCTTCAGATCCAGACTTAGATACAAAAGGAAGGAACTATCTGGTATTTTGTAGGAAAGGAAATCCGGAGGTTCAGCAAGACAAGGGTGAAGAAGACTCTGGCTAAAAAGAAGATCTCCTCCCTCGGTGAGCCATCAGACAGTGAAGAAGAGTCAATTGCTGATCCTAAGAATGCTCTGAATGAACAAGAAGGGAAAAGGGAAAGCTAGGTCAAGCCAACCTCAAGACCCCAGCAACCCTGTCTGATAAATTCAGACTTCCCAGGTTGAAGGTTGAGATCAAAATGTTTATCTCCCTCACGGATCCATTACAATAGGAGATGCATCAACATTTGAAGGATCTGTTGAATTTAGTGAGACTGTTGATCTGAAAAGCCATAGTAGAACCCCTGGAGCTTCAACAGATTCTTGTCCAGATCAATCAATCAGAGTTACATGAGTTATGGGCTAAAATGAACAAGGAGCATGAGCAAAATCAGAGAGAGATAGGCTAAGATAGCCATCCCTCGAACTTGACCAGGATGTCACTGCTGCCCTCAGAAGGGAATTTGAAATGAAGCGGATTGCCCAAGCAGGAAGGCTCGCCCTTGGGGAAGCCATCTGATTCATGTGCCCCCAACAGTCTGCTAGCACAGAGGCAAGCCTGAGATAGCGCTGAGTGATCAACCTGCGGAGATACCCTTTGCTGAGCCTGTGTCTCCGTCTACGCCAGCACCCAATCTGATTGAAGAGCTGTGTATGAAGTATGGGTTCAAGAGGCCAGAGATGCCAGTGGTAGTGATCACCAAGTGAATTCATCCCTCTACACCAGCTCCAATCCATCCTATTAGCCTCAGCAAGACTCAGGACTGTACCTCATCTGAACAATTAGTCAAGTCTTGATAAGCATTCGTCACGCATAGATTTTGGTGCTGCTCTGAAAATAGAATCCTTGCATTGCCAACCAAAATCAAGCGAGCTACTGCTTGATGCGAATGGAGCTATGGTGATATCATTCTTACCCTCCTCTTTACTTGAATAATCATTTGGGTAGTAAATGCATGATGGGCTTAATAGCTTTTATTTCTCTGAAACCGATGTGATTTCCCTTATCTGTGATGACCTTATTTTCTGTAAAAATGATCATATCATATCAAATTCATTTTCTGATATAATGCATACTGATTTTACAGATTCAAGAAGTCTGACACTTTGAAACTGAACTTTCTTCAAAACCTTCTGAATTTGTGCATGCTGAATAATTGTGTTCCAAGATTTCTGACATTGTTAAGAAGATTCAGAACTAGTTTCAGAATTTTGACACTAAAACTAAAAACCTTCTTCAGAGTTTTCATATGATGTCTAAATCGTTTTACTCATATATGCTTAGCGAATCTTTTTAAGGGCGCCTCTCATGAAAGAAAATAGTTTATGCATTCACCTTGATTTTTGAAAGATCCTTTTTGAAATGCAAACTTTCAAAACAGATTCCGATCCTCTTTAAACTTACATGACAACCATACCTCATGATAGCATTCAAAAGTTATTTTTGATTTTCCATTTCATGTGGTATCTCTTGCATCAAGTTTTTCAATGCATAAGCAGCTATGGTTTCGAGAACAATACATCCCTCTTAATTACATCTTTAAGTTCTCAATCTACTAATGATCTCGGTTCAAGTTTGTGGTTTAAGAATGTTGACACAGATTATTGAAGCTTGAACAATGAGACTAACCAAGAGAGAATGGCAACGAAAATGCCCCTTATCAAGATGTGTGGAATGGCTATACTAAACCTGAGAAACTCTCGCCAACACACATGAGCATTTCTATCCCTTACACATTCTGTTGTGAAATTTAATGGATAGTCTCTCTCTTGTCTGACATGCATTAGAAATCTTAGGAAATGCCTTGAATTAAACTCTGCTAGATCTGTAAAACATGACATAGTATCACAAGCATGCTATAATCTGTATTAATTTCAAGCTTGTTGATATCCTAAGAACAATGAGATCACACTGAGCATATCTAGAAGAACTTGAGCTAATATTTGGAAATTATTCTCGTAATCATATGCTGAAATTTGGTTGTTTTTGTAAACCGGATTTAGTCTTAAAATCAAACTATTCTGTGAGCATGAAGATTTCCAATATTTCATTTTTGTGAGGATGAAGATTTTTCAAAATTTCATTGTGTTAATAATTCACATGTCTTCATGATCTAACATGAACATCCTTGAGGCATATTTATTGAACTATACTTGCTTATGAAACTCTGAAAATATGCCACCTGTTTGATACTCGCTGTACTATCACATTGATATTTATCTATGAGAGTATAAATAGAGTTCATGTCTTGATAGTGAAACTATGTGAACGTGTAGACAATTTCAAAATTAGTTTTCACATAATCATTGCTCATATTTTCTTAAACCAATTAGCAAGCATGACTTCTTAAAATTATTAACTTGGGCTGATTAACACAGATTGACTTGAATGTCCTGAGGATGGTCTTCAATGTTAAATCTTAAGTTCTTTCACTGACCATCAGGAAGCACTTGTTTCCTCAAGCATATGCAGGACCAATCATCAAGTTTGAGCAAGGTTGCTTTCGCAACAATCAGCGCCTTCGATAGCAGGCCAACTATTGAACCATGGGAAGAGTAGAGTGACTGCCCAGTCATGTCTGCTTGTGGTTGTAGCTCAGCTTGCCGAAGCGAATCATCAAAGCACTTGCGCTAGGGGTTTCCACTTGAGATAGCACACCTCTTGAAGATGTCAGGAAGCATGCTTATCTGCGTATGATTCAGATTCATGAGTCTAATAGAGTATGAGGATTCCTCATCTGTGGTAACATCTACACCTTACCATCTCTTATATATGATGCATACATGGCATTGGTAAGGGTGTCAATTTAGGATGTTTTTCTCAATCTGCATTGACTTCAAAATCGTTCACTGTCTTAGAAAATCATCCCAGCTCACACATTTGTATCCTTTATATGACACGCTGGAAAGTAATTGATAACATACCTCTCTTATATGCTTCTTTTCTTGATCTTGTGATGATTAATCTTAATATAGAAGAGAAGTAGATGGACATTACTTGATAATGATCCCTTGAAAATAGAGAGTTACATGCTGTCATTGATAATAAACTCTTGAGATGCTGTGATGCAATTTGTTTGGAAATTACTTTTGGCATTTTAAACTCACAAAATTCATTTGATTTGGTTTCATTTCATATGGTATCACAAATTTCACTTGGCATTCAATCATTTCATTTGATATCACAAGTTCAAACTCACATATTTCATTTGATTTCATTTGGTATCACGAATTTAAAATCACAAATTTTCATTTGATATCATAATCATCATTTTGAACGCACCAAAATTATTTTGATATCATGTTAATCATTTCGAGAGGGTCAAAATTATTTTTGATGTCTTTTATATTTGAAAAGAATTTTCACCTTAAAAAAAAAAAACAAGAACTGTTTTTGTATGTTTTGATCTAGACTTAATCCTTGCAAAACATGTTCTGTTATCTTGCATAATGGTTAGGGAGAGTAAACTCACTTAGAATACTGAATCAATATTTTTTTTGTCTCACACTGTTTAGCTATCCTACATAATGCTTAGGGAGAATACAATCATTTAGAATCATGAATCATTATTGTTGTCCCTTGTTAATTCTCGTACGTTGTATTGAATAGTCTAGAACAATTCTTTATTAACGATACATAGGGAGAAATATTAGGTAGAAGGCCCATTCCTAGGAGAACGATAGAAGTATCCCCATCCCTAAGGCTAGCTTGCACCTGTTGAATTTTGATGAAGCCAAAAGGGGGAGAGAGATGAGACATGAGATGTCTAGAGATGAGACATGAGATGAGATATAAGATGTATAGCTAGAGATGAGACATGAGATGTCTAGAGCTGAGAGATAAGATAAGATGTCTAGATATCTGGGGAGAGAACTGGGGAAAGAAATATAGCTCTAGGAGTGATCTAAGTTTAATTATGTTCTCTAGTCATCTATGGGTTTGTCATCATCAAAAAGGGGGAGAATGTTAGAATCTTAAGTTTTGATGGTGACTAAGGAATGATATGGTCTAGTACTTAAAAGAACATAATCAACACTTAGGAAGGATTAGATGACATGGTTAGAATCCTAAGTTAGATCACTTGCGAATGCAAGATCACTTCCGCAAGTATTAGCACTAGCGCTCGCGGATGGAGTACACATCCCATAGGGGACGCAAGCGGAAGCAAGTGAGACACTTGGTTAGAACCCAGTCTAGATTGCTAACACTGAATCCTAAGTTAAGTCACAACCGGATGCGGATTCACTTCCGGATGAATTAAGACTAGCGCTCACGGATGAAAGACTCATCCCACAGCGGAATCACAACCGGATGCGGAATCACTTCCGGATGGATTAGGACTAGCGCTCGAGGATGAATGTCTCATCCCCCAGCGACAACAAGTAATTCACTAGGGAAATAACTTAGTCCAGAAGCACTAGATATACAAAACCTTAAGACTAAGCCAGGATTCAACTGGAAGTGAAATTGCTTCCTGTTATATTTAGACTAGCACTGGCTGTTGGAATAGGTGACACTAAGCGTCAGTGAACATAAGCCACGTCTAGTAGAATTGCTTCCGACTGCTTAGTGACTAGCGCTGGCTGTTGGATTGAAGGACACTGAGCGAGAGTGAGTAAAAGTGAATATAACCCTTCATCCAGTAATAGTGCTTCCGGATGTAGAAGTGCTTCCGGATACAAGGAAGACCTCTTAGACTAAGTGAATTCCCACTGATTGTGATTATGTGTTGTTATACTACACATCCCATAGCATGAGTAAATGACACACTAAGTCACTTAGGAAGAGTTAGACTAAAATAACGAGACTTACGCTGACTATTGGAATAGACATCCCCTAGTGTCAGTAGACAATACACTAAGTCAGAACATAGTCTAAGTAAGAATGCTTCCCATAGCAAAACAAGCTTCCCACAGCATGTATAGTTCCTACTATACTTGATTATATATATTACTCTGTTGGACTAACAAGTATGTGCAGAACTTAGTTTTACTTCCGGATGCAAATGAGCTTCCGATTGCAAATACTTTTGGCACTGGAATTCAGAGACTAACTCTTGCAGAGCAAGACTGCCGCTTCCGGATGAACAATGAACGATGCACGATGATCAACCGTCAGCAGGATTACAAGAGTCAGAAGTACATATTCTCAGAAGTCAGTATGATGTTGTCAGAGCAGAGTGGTTAGAATTGCTTTTCAGAGATAAAGCAAGTCAACCCTGCTAAGCTTTAATGGAGCTTTTAAGAAGATGTACTTCCCAACGGTAACAAGAGGTTAACAGATATTCAAACAACATTGTTACCTACCAAGCATGAGGAGTATGAGAGATAAGGAGAACATAATCTGAAGATTCATTCAAGCTGTCAAAGCTCATACTACCCACAAGAGTCAGAGTCCATAAGAGAACCTCTGATAGCAAGAGAGCATCCAATATCAAAGCGCTCTTATCATTCATGGACAAGTGCTTGGAAGACGAAGTTCCTCTATGTGATAGAAAGCAGAATGATAGAGTCCACGAGCTTCACTTCAGATAGCAAGAGAGCTTCCGATAGTAAGTCTCTTAGCATCCTGGACTTATGCTTGAGGAACGAAGTCCTCATCTGACAACAAGCAAGAGTCAGTCCGTACAGTGTATAGATGTCAGAACGACTTTTGCCAGAACAGTGTTGTCAGAACAGTGTTGACAGAACAGCTGGTCAGAGCACCTTTTCAGATAAAGCAAAGTCAACCCTGCTGTGCATTAATGAGGACAACGTAAACAAGGCCCCAACGGCTATATTCAAACGGCCTTATTGCCTCTCCAACGGTTGGATAATCAGAGGGTGGTATAAAAGGAGATGTTCTTCAGACAGAGCTTGATGAGTTTTGATAAGCAAGAAAAATAGAATGAAGAAGCTCAAGCCTACTATCTGAAATATCCTTCTCATCTTCTACTCTCTGATTATAAAGTTGTAACACTCTTAGAGAAAATTAGTGGAGAGCAATCATTGTACCTAAGTGAGTAACATAATCTGTTCATTGAGTGAACCCACTTAGTTGAGCTTAAGTGTTTAGCACAATCAGTTCATAGAGTGAACATCCTATCAAACCTGTTCTAAAGCTTGTTGCTTGAAGAACAGTATTGTAATCATTGTTAAATCATTGTCTGTAAAGACTGAACCCTTCTAGGTGTGAGGGGGAGCTGTATAGGTTGCAAGTGAGCCCGCAAAACTTGCGGTTGTTAAGGTTGCAAGTGATCCCGTAAAACTTGCGGTTAGGTTTGCAGGTTAGCCGTTAGCAAAACCTGTGGGTTGTTAGGTGAACCCGTGTTCGTAAAACCTAAAGTGTAAAGGCTTCTCTTGTGCCCGGTTTAAACAAGAATAGTGGATTGGAAATCTCAGGTGTAGCCTGGGGACTGGATGTAGGTCTAGGTGACCGAACCAGGATAAATTTATGTGTGCATAAATTTACATTTAAACATTCTATTTTGTATCACATAACATACTGACTTGTGCATACTATTACTTATTATCATCATCACCGAGCACAAGCAGTCTTTCGAAAAAGAGTTTAAGTCTTTATTCCCTCACCCAATTCACCCCCCCCCTCTTGGGTGACAGCCACACATTTCAATTTCTCATTTAACTAATTATACTTAATTTTTTTGCAGGTTCATTGTTTAAAATCTTCCACATTTTAAGGTATACACTTTATCATTCTTTAATACATTGTTTTTTTTCTCATTCATTATAATTCAAATTCTTTTATTTCACTATAATACTAGTTTTTAATTATTTTTCCCTCTACTCCCTCTAATTCAAACACCCTATTTCCTTCTTCCTAATTATTATCTCCTATTTTTTTATATTTTTTTAAACCTGCAGCTTGCCGTGGAAGCTTCTTCCTCGGCAAGCTGCAGTTTTTTTTTAATTTTCAATTCTCCTTATGTCGCGCATGATTTAGGCGCGACATCATTTTTATAATATTAAATTTTGTCACGTATAAGCAGTGTTTGTTTTGCTACGGCTCGTTTTTCCGCGCATGCATTCAACGCGAAAAAGAATTTTTGTTGCGTGACATACTTCAGAATTTTGCACATTTTCAAACGTGACTGGCCGCCATTTTTTTTTGTAGTGATATATGTATGTATATGAGTGTGTGTGTAGAGAGAGAGAGAGAGAGAGAGAGAGAGATTAAGATGACATTGGTATTGTATAGAAAAACAATACTCCCTCCGGTTCTAAATATAAGACCTAGTTGACTTTTTTGGAAAATCCTAAAATGGCAAAATAAATTAATTATAAATTGATTTACCTAATTTTTTCCCTTTACACTAGTTAATTTGACCTATAAAAATGGACAATTTAAAAATATATCAAATATGTCATAATTTAATAACCTATTTCACAACCTTAATCTTTCCAAAAAAAGGTCAACTAGGTCTGATATTTTGGACCAGAGAGAGTATCATTTATCAATACTATAAATAATACTTCCTCTCTCTCAAAAAAAAAAAAACTTGACCTAGCTACCTCCTTTGAATTTGGAGGATTTCAGATGATTTTTTTTATATAATGAATTTTGAGGATTTCTATCACAATGTTTTTAACACTGTAATAATGTTCTCAGAGCTCTAATTCAAACACAATGACATCATATATTTACCACCAAGTTTTTGATACTCACACGTTCAAATGCTTTCTTCATAAATATATATAGTTAGAAGACCATAATATCATATCACTGTGTTGTCTCTTTGGTTAGATGCTTTTTATAATACTACTACTACTACTACATCTTTTGGGAGGAGGCCGGAGAGTACTATGCTTCTGCTAGACTGCTTGTGCGAAAAATCAAACTTCCAAGTCAGCATAAATAAAAAGAAAAAGACGATCATCATATTGGTGCATTTTGGACTTTGAAAGAAAGGAATATTATATATATTCAGAGTGAGGAAAGAAGACAATTGGGGCAACAAGAAATGAAAGCAGATGAAAGCTGATAAATATCATAAACAAATAAGCGTCAAACGTCAATTAATGCAACGTGAAATTCGTTGATTTTTGAAAGTTTGCACCTGGAAATTTAAGTAGTAATTCCTAATCTGAACCATATTTTTAAGCAGTCAATGGTTCATTGTGCAGAGTCGTTCCATTCTGTTTATGATGGTTAGGTTTACTAATTTAGAAACAAACATGCCATGCAGATTGACCAGTGACCAAGCTTGCCTTTTACAACTGACTTGTCTTGAATTCAGTTCCCATCAAACTGATTAGAACCCAGATTAGGAAGTCAAGCTAACAAAAAAAGACCTAGTCGTATAGCAATATTATATCCTCCCTGCCCCACAAACCAGGAAAAAAAACCAAGGAAAATGTCAGAAATTGTAATATAACAACATTAGACGTAATTTTTCATGAGTTGACAATATGATATTTTTTTTATAGATGTTAATAATAAGAATAGCGCTGGGTACTCGAATATAGCAATCAGAAGCAAAATATTGTTTGAAATTTGATGAGCGAAAAAGTAAAAAAATTAACTGTGAGGGGCATTTTTGCCCCAATTTTAAAATTTGATGGGCAGCTTTACTCTAAAATTTTATGTGGACATTTTTGCACCTTCATGACAATTACGTAGGCATTTTTGCACTTAGCCCTATCTTAAATAGAAAAATTTCTCAACGAATAGTATTTTAGTTCTGCATTATTGTTAATTTTTGTCCGCGTCGTCTGAATTTATGATGATCAGATGTTCACTTTATATAACAATTTGGAGAATTGATGTGATCAATACTCAACGTATAACATAACAATTCACTGAAATGCGTACACTATTTAAAGCTCAGATGTATGGTATTATTTAAGTTTAATTATTTGACTTGATAATTTTAACGACCAATTATTAATTAGTAATATCTAAACCACTAGTAAAATTATATTTTTTGAATGTACGGTGGATATTCACGTAATGCTCGTGGATAAATAATAGGTGTATCATATTTAAAATAAGGCTAAAGTATACTTTTGGTCCCTTATGTTTGCATCAAGTTTCAATTTAGTCCTTTATGTTTGTAAAGTACACTTTTAGTCCTTTTTTGTTAACACCGTTAGTTTAATTTAACGGAAAATGCTAACTTAACAATTTTAAATTATTATTTTATGAAGAAATTGGACCGAAAATGATAAATTTTGGAAATATAAGAATATTTATATATACTCAAGTATTTTAATTTGAACATTTTTCAGTATTTAATAATCATTTAAAATTTTTAAGTTAGCATTTTCCGTTAAGTTAAACTAATGGTGTTAATCAGACCAAAAAAAAACTAATGGTGTTAACAAAAAAAGATTAAAAGTGTATTTTAAACATAAAAGATTAAATTGAAACTTGATGCAAACATAAGGGATTAAAAGTATACTATATCCTTAAAATAATTTGAAAGCATATAATTTTTTTTATTGAAGAGTGAAAACAGCCCATTTTTTTAGTAAGAATAACAATCCAATTACAGATAGGTAGTGACCTAGTGGGGTTCTTGTTTTTTTATTGTTGAGGCCTAAATCATACTCGGAACCACTCAACTGGATAACGACCCAATAAAGAAAGTGCCTCTCTAAGCCCAAGAGTTTTCTTGCTTAAGTCTAACATTACATTAAGTATGCTTGATATTCCCTCACGTACTAAATGTAAATATAAGACAGTATTTAGGGAAGTGAGTTTGTTTGAAATTATAATATCTCTTTATATTTTTACTAAATTATCCCTCAATCATGATCAAATAAGGCCACTTTGACTTTCTTTGTAGAAGTTAAAGAAACAAATTAAATCACTAAATTATAAAATATCACATGTAATTGGATTTGAAATTAGTTTATAGACTGAATAAACTTATTTTGAGGACAAAATATAAACATAGAAATTTAAATGAATAATTTTGCGTTTTTTTTTTCAAAAAATCAAAATGACTTTTAAGTAGGATCAAAGGGAGTGTTATTATACAAGATTAAGAGTGTCATACTACATTTCATTGCCTTTATTATATTTTACAAGCTAATAACTCTTGTATCAAAACTGATGCTGATATTACGTTACATTCTTTTTTATTCCAGCGTTATAAGAATCAGTCTTGTACTACTACTCATGTCAATAATAATAGTCCTAATAAATTAAGCATTTAGAAGTGTGCCAGAGGCTAATTTCCGGCAAGCACACATGTAGAGCTGCATTGTATTGTATAGAGAAGTAGAATCACACTTGCAACTACTTTTCCCCCTAAGTACCATTTCTTCACCGCTTTCAATTCCTTCGTGGCAATTGACCTCTTTCGCTTCATCATCATCGTCCCATTGTTGTTATTGTTTGGCCAGCTACATCATTCTTTTAAATTCTTCTCCAAGTAACTAGGCTAGGAAAAGACTAGTTCATTAATTATCTCCTTATTATAAAATATCCAAACGTCGACCGAAGCTTTCAGGTTGGAAAATAGAAGCTGGGTAAAGTTTTGCTTTCATATCTCAGGCTCTTCAAGACTTCAAATTTTCACTTTGTCGGGGCCTCATTCGGGAAATTTTTTTTTAACTGGTAGCTAAAAGACGCACACCACGGTGTAAGGATCTTCTTGTCGGGTCCATGTGTAATGTGGGATTGTGATATTTACCACTCGCCACCTATATTATTCATTTCCCTTTTCTAACAATCAAAATCAAATAATTTTAAAAATACGGTGTGAGGTTATAGTAAGCTTCTTGCACTCGATTGATGAAAACAATTATAAGTCTATAACAAGTCTGTGCTTGATATTATTGAAATTCCCTAAAAAAATACTGTTCTTTTAACTGCGAAGTTTGTTAAGCTTGTGGCCAAGTTTATTAATGGCATCGAAATGATTTCCCCATCATAGTTTAATTTTTCTCAAAAGAATGTTACATTCAAGTTGGCAATAAATTTAAATGAGTAAAATACACATATATTCCCTCTATTTTATCTTAATTACAGAAACCTCTTATTTATTTTAAAAATATTTCATTAAATTAAAATATATGTTGCACAAACTTATTTTTGCAATATCTAACATTTAATTTTCATCCACCAAAACCATTATTTGATTGTTAAATTTCACACTGAAAGTTTCCCCCCAAAACGTCCCCTTTAAAAGAATAATTTTTCTTATAATATTTTAAAAATTGAAAAAAATTTATTAGACACATTTCTTTAAATGACAAAAACACACATTTCAAACTTTAAATGTTCTCAATAATTTTTTTTATTTTAATCAAAAATTTTATAATTTAAATTTCTAAACCTACACAATAAAATTTATGACATTTAATTAAAATATATATCTGATACATATTTACAGGCATTTCATGTAGGTTTCACACATACCAATAATAACTTTAAACCTCATTAAATCTACATTAAAATATAAAAACTTTCAAACTATACCCTTAATTAATGTATGGGGAAAATGGGGGAGAGATAATTGTACTCGGGAAAGCTATAAATTTAAGAGGAGTAATTTTGTACATCTCTATAAAACTTACATCGTGTGTCTTATAATAAGACCGTTTTTATTTACTCTATATGTCATGCCTTATAATAAATAGAACCAGAGGGAAGTTAATTACAGATTTCACACAAGAAACTCAATTAAGATGAAGTTCTACGAAATCACATGATTAATCTCATGTTTTACAGAATTGTTGCCAACCAATCACAAGTTAACCAAAGATTTAAAAGTTGTGATCCTCATTCTATATAAAAAAGGTTGCTGTCATAATAGTTTAACTATCATCACTTAAAAATTTAAATTCTTATCGTATGCGAAAAACTTATTATCATGACCATTTAGTTCTTGATCACCAAAAACTTTTGATTAAACAATTTAATTTGACCCTCACAACCTACAAAAACCTCACATTAATGAAGTAGTTTTGTGAAACCTCATCAAGTTCCCTCTACCATGTATGCTGTGAGTAGGGGTGGGAATGGTCCAAGCCTGGCCTGATCACAAAATGACCTGACCTGAGTTATAATTGATCGGCCTGAGCCTGACCTGTGGTCTATTAGAGACAATATTTTCAAGCCGGAGCCTGACCTGGACTGACCTGACTATTAGTCTGTTAGGAGGCCTGATTAATTTAACATACTCAATAAGAGGTTTAGAAAGATGAATGATGGGTAACATCATTTGAATGAATGTTTTGAGAATGAGCGATAAAAGACACACTAGAATAAAAGATGATATAATTGTAATTTTCTATTAAGAATTAGTAAAAATAACATCAATTAATATAGTAATATAATTTTTTATTTAGATAAATATTATTTTACTTCTTAATAGGCCGACCTGATAGGCTAATAGGCTTTTTTCTCAAGCCTGAGACTGGTCTGTTAAGCAAAACAGTCTAAAAGAAAAAGCCTGGGCCTGAGTCTGACCTGGATATAAGGAGGCTGGTCCAAAGCCTTAACGGTCCAAGTCATAGGCCCCTGATAGCCGGCCTGGGCTATTCCCACCCCTAGCTGTGAAGGCAAACTAATTTTTCATTTTTTCTTAATATCAATATCAATATCAATTACTACAGGAAATGAAATTTCTATTCTGGGAGATCATTAATATCCAACGCTCAACTTCTCTCTCTCACACACGTGCACAAACACAAACAGAAACAAGTGGAGGGGTTATCTGTCACTCTCGCTTGCTGGAAGTCGTCGGAGAAAACAAAGCCACCGTAATTTACGACGGAGAATCGAAGACAATGGCGGCGAGTGAGTCATCAGAGTCCCGCAAGCAAGCAAGGCTAGCCATTCTAGAGCTAGCCAACATGATAAGCGTGCCCATGTCTCTCAATGCCATCGTCCGCCTCAACGTCCCCGACGCCATCTGGAGCTCCGGCGCCAACACCCCCCTCTCCGCCTCCGACATCCTCCGTCGCATCCTCCCCGACGGCTCCGGCGACCCCGAAAACCTCCAACGCCTCCTCCGCCTCCTCTCCTCCTATAACGTCTTCTCCGAACACATCGCCGCCGACGGCCACCGTAAATACTCCCTCACCGACATCGGCCAAACCCTCGTCACCGGCGACGATGGCCTCTCCTACGGCGCCTACGTCCTCCAACACCACCAGGTTAGTGCCCTCTCCCTTCCTAAATATTCCCTCCATTCCTATATATAAGATTATTTTCCCTAATTTAATTAGATAAGTATGTTAGTTATTAACACATGATATTATCAATTTATCGTAACCATAAACCTTTATCCATACTTACCTATTTTATTTGTAATTATAGATAAGCGTCACTAGGGGTAATTTGGTAAAAAGTTGAAAGAAATTAGAAAGTGGTATTTTATATTTAAGAATAAATTGAAATGTGAAAGTGATATTATATTCAGGAACGAAGGAGTATAATCAAACCATTTTTATCTAATTCTATTAGGTTATGTTATTTAAATTAGTTATTATCGAATGATAATACCAATTCGTCCTGACCATATACCAAAAGAAGAACGATTAGAAAGTGTTGTTATATGAAGGAACAGATTGAAATTTGAAAGTGATGTTTTATATAGGAGGCGCTGATGCGGGCGTGGACGAGGGTGGATGAGGCCGTGAAGGATTCGAGGGAGGAGCCGTTTGTGAAGGCGAATGGGGAGGCGGCGTATGAGTACTATGGGAAGAGGCCGGAGATGAATGAGTTGATGGTGAAGGCGATGTCGGGAGTGTCCGTGCCGTTTATTAAGGCTGTATTGGACGGCTATGATGGATTTGGAAAGGTGGAGAGATTGGTGGATGTAGGTGGGAGTGGAGGGGATTGTTTGAGGATGATTATGCACAAGTTTCCTAATGTTAAGGAAGGGATTAATTTTGATCTGCCTGAAGTTGTGGCTAAAGCTCCTGTGGTCCCAGGTAGGAATAATGGTGATTCTGTGATGAGTTCAACGATTCATTGTGTGATTCTGATGTGATTGATTGTGGATGATCTTTGGCAAAAAATATAGAAAAAAGATTGATTGTGGATGAAGATTCCAATGTGGGAATCAGTGAAGGCGTGGTTATTCATTATTCTTTGATTCTCTTGGTGATTTGTTGTTATCTCTGTTATCTAATGTGAATGCAGGGGTTACTCACGTGGGAGGTGATATGTTCAAGTCTATTCCCAGTGGGGACGCCATCTTTATGAAGGTAAAAGTGTTATTTATGCTTAGTATATTCGAACATTTAAGTTTGGCATTTTATTAATAAAATTAGTAGTTTTTTTTGCCAATTAATAAAATTAATAGTTACATTGTAAGATTAGATTATGAGCTACATAATTACAATATGGTTTCATTCACTCAACGCCAGTAACAACGACTTGATAAATTTAACTTAATACAAGTCTCTGTTTATTTTATCACTTTTGAGCATTTAGATCAGCTGAAAACTCTCCAAAGACAAGCTCATACAGCAACTTTGATTTCTTTAAACTTTGATATTGCATCTAGGATGTCCGGGATGACAATAGTTTCTACTGTATTCACACCCCTGATATGAAAATTCGTTTATTATGTATATAACAGTTCAGTGTGACTCCTATGGTTCCTACAAGCTCACGTGTCATGCATAAAATGATAAAGCAAAAGTGTGAAACAATGCGGAAGTAGATCATTATTGTATTAAAAAAACCATGAAACAGACATTATCTGTTAATTTAACAAGAAAAAGATCATTATTCAATATGTTGCAGAGTAGGATTCCTTGTTAAACAAGTTCAATGTTGATGGATTGGATTGCCCAACTCATAACTTGTGGATGGTTTAAATTCATGTTATTGAATGGACAGTGGATACTGACAACATGGACGGACGAGGAGTGCAAGAGGATACTGGAAAACTGTTACAAGGCATTGCCAAAGGGAGGAAGAGTGATAGCATGTGAACCAGTGCTACCTGAGGAATCAGATGATAGTCACGGAACTCGAGCAGCACTAGAAGGTGACATTTTTGTGATGACAATTTATAGAGCCAAAGGTAAGCATAGGACCCAAGACCAGTTCAAGCAACTCGGCATTTCTGCTGGTTTTAATCATTTCAATGTTCTTCATTTTGACTACTTCTATGCCCTCCTTGAATTCTGCAAGTGACCCATGTACCACTGCGTCTCACACTTCTTTGGTATACCGTGACACTTATTTAATGGTCGACCTTGGTTCATAGTTCACACTTCACATCTATATGTGCGCTTGCTTGTAATATTTCCTGATTCCGCCTCTTCGATTTGAATGATTATGAACTTTCTAAATTTGCATAGTGATTAAAATACCATATCATGCACCACACCATGAAATGAAAGACATTTCAAATCGAATTAGGCCAACGAAATGGCTGCCATGTTATTTAGTGATGACAATTTTCTATGGGTAGATTTTCAATTAAAATTGTTCGTTCATGCGAGTCATCTATTTCGCTTAGTGCTTTGGACTGTAGCTGCTTTGCTCATAATATCTTTCTTGCCTAGCAAAATACGTTGATACTTTCATGCAAGAAAATCATTGTTTACACTGAAGTTAGAACTTGAGTTGATGCTATTCTCACAAACCAAAGCAGATAATTTTAAAAAAGATGTAAAAATGCCAGAGCGACAAAATGTGGTTTAAATACTAATTGTTGGAGATATCACCAGATTTTTCTATTGCATATCCACTCGTTATTTCAGATCCGAGGCGGGGTGGAACCTTGCATATGGCAACCCCTATCATACTAGTTTTAACTCTCTACATGTCCAATTTTGAATTTTAGATTTTTTTATTGGTTTTCCAAGGTTATCACCACCCTCGTGTCAGGTGAGACTAATTCATCGCTGTTAGGGGGTAAACAGCTAGCCTGTGAATTTGCTCCATTCACAAGAGCCAGTGATCGAACCCCAACCACTTGCTTAAGGAATAAGAGTAATTACCACTCACGCCAACCCGACAGGTTTGAATTCAAGACTTTTGGTTAAGTTGATTAACACCTTTGATCAACACATTTACTAGGTAAGTCAAGCATTCAGTGGACAGATAATTTCGTGATTTTACTTTTCCATGACAGTCAATGGAGCTATTAAAAGTAAGGGTTCGGTGTCTCTTAAAATCTTTTTCTCAATTATATTCATATAATCTCATTTCCACTTTTGGATAAAATTATGAATGATTGATTTGTAATATTTAATTAAAATTTTGTAAAAACATTTTATATACTACCTCCGGTCCTAAATATAGGACCTAATTGACTTTTTTTTGGAGAGTTTACGGTTGCGAAATAGGTTATTAAATCATGACATATTTGATATCTTTTTAGATTATCCATTAGCTTATAAGTAAAATAAACTAGTCTAAGAGAAAAAATTAGGTAAATCAATTTATAATTAACTTATTTTTTGCTTTTTTAGGATTTTCCAAAAAAGTCAACTGAGTCTTATATTTAGGATCAGAGGGAGTATTAATTTTTATAATATCAGCGTACATAGTCTTAATCAAAACATAGTAGGTTGAAATTATATATTTATATGATAATAAAAATCATAACAATATTTTGTAAGATATTTAGTCTGGAGTAGAGTATGAACTATATGCTTTGGAATCTAAAGACGAAAAAGGGTTGAAAAATGGAAGGAGAATTTTGAAAGGATCTCTTTCATAAGAACTCAGTTGAATGAATATGAAAGTAAACACTCATTCAATTATTTCTTATTACAATTTTACAGAGAGCAACAACATTCAATAATCTATGATAATTCTCATTGTATGAAAAAAATAGTCAATAATAGTTCATTCATCTTAAAAAATGGTCAATTCAGTTCTAGTACTCATTTGGTGAGGGTAATGGGGAAGAGAATAATATACTAGACAATCTTAATTATGCTCTAGAGGCTGATTGAAACTCACGACCTCGTACCCATAGTAAGAAAGCTTATGCTTTTTGTTGATAATAGTTCACCTTATCAAGAATAAATAATAAATTTAAATAATACTTATTGTTTGAAGGACCGGCTAACTTTAACTGCCAACTGCCACGCGCCAACTTTTCTTTTCCTTGTTTATCAACCCCCAAGAACTAAGCCAAAATGCCCATTTATGAATAACTACTCTATCGCGTGCCTTAATCTTGTTATCCTCTCCTGTCTCGATGCAACTGAAGCAAAGAATTTCCGAGCGTTGAAAACTATAAATCCCTGGCCAACCACCGCTTGCCACGTCAGCCTGCAGGTACTGTGCTGTTTCCTTCGGTTTTGCTTCCACTTAATACTTCACTTCTACTTCATGCATATCAACATAAGCATATATGTGTATATATGTATATGTCCCCTACAATGTAACGCCAATGGTTGAAGCAAGCATTAAAAAAGTAAAAACAGATGGCTGTTAGCTTACGCTTCACTTTGTTTCTCTCGCTACTTGGCGTTATGCACTCACCCTCTTCTCCCTCTTGTTGGTAATGGTGGTTGAGGACGTGAAAAGTAGTGTGTGAGGTGGTGGTGAACTTAGTGGTGCTTATTTTGTGTTAATGGGAGTGACTGGGGAAGAACAAAATATGACACATACCAGATTAACACAGAGAGTTGGAGGTGGCAAAATGTCTAGGCTCCACCATGATAGACCATCTAAGTCAGTCAAGAAAATTGACTTCAAATTTTCCCAGTTAAAGGCCACCCAGGTTCCTTTTATTCTTTTTTTCGTGTTTCCATAATATCCCTTTAGTTTGTTGAACTTTTAAGATATGATTGTAAGAAATCAACGATGAAAATTGCATGGTTATGTCTTGAATGGAATGATTTTGCCTTGTATATTTTCTCTGGGAATTGATGATCATAATAATGATAATTTACCTAATATGATATCGATGTAGTTCTGACAAATGGAGATGTTTAGGGAATGTGACATCATTTAAAATAAAAAACTTGGTACAAACTTCATCAAATAATGATTACAGATGAGGATTCTGGCCACAAAGTTTTTGCATTGATAATGAGCTGGTAAATTATGATGTCGTTTATTGCTGGCTCTCTATTTAATGCTGGTTCTTATATAACAGGTACCCAAGGGGTGGGACAAGCTGTTCATTTCTGTTATATCTGCAGAAAATGGTAAGACAATTGCAAAATCAAGCAGAGTACAAGTGCGCAATGGGGGCTGCCAATGGGCAGATTCTATTTCAGAATCCATATGGGTTCCTAAAAGTAGTTCTTCCAAGGACATCGGACACTGTGTCCTTAAGCTTGTTGTTGCCACGGTACTGCTATTATTAATGCTATTGTTTTGTTATGTACTTCAAAACTACTCAGAATCCAGACTGTGCATGGATTCTGTACTTTTCAAGTTATTCCTCAATCATAGTAAAATCTATCAGTTGGAAAAAAAATAGAATTTATTCAACGAATTTCTCTATTTTTTTTGTCTAAAAGAGGAACATGTAACTTATAACTTCCCAACAGGGATCACCGAGGTCTGGCATCCTTGGAGAAGCTACAGTTAGTTTGACCAGTTACATGAATTCAAGTGCTGCTGTTCCGCTTTCAATCCCACTGAATAAGTGCAACCATGGGACAGTTTTGCATGTGAGTCAGATGACTTAGGCCTCTGAAATTTTATGTTTATTTTAAATACTACTGAGTACTGATAGCAGAAAAATGAAACGAATCCCACTTATGTGTCATAGGGAGTATGCTGAAATAAATTTTCAAAAAATTGTGTCAAACCAGGCTCAACCATGTTGGATACCACATGATTATACAAAAGTTCCAAAATAATAGGCACATAAATTGAGAAGAACTGTAAACTGCTCAGTAACTTTTGTTCTAGTACAAAAAAATAGAAGATAAAGTAAAACCTCTATTAAAATGAGATCATGTTGGAGTATATGATGTCTATAGAAAGTTATATCATTTGTAGGTTGTTAGACCTTATGGCTCGTTTTAAATTCTGTACAATGCATGGGACCCATATTCTGTTACTATCATTAGTGATACATCCTAAGAAGAGCATACCAAAGCGACTACTAATTTGATATCACTAATCTTGAGTTGGGTGATTTCTTTTTGGTGACTGGAGTTGATAACCAAGTTGTTCTACTTCTTTCAGGTAACTGTGCAGTGTCTTACACCAAGAGAACAATTAAGGTATCTAGTCAAGGGCAATTTTTCCCGTTATTTTAGATTATCACTCTTAAGAATATTAATCTCCTCTACATTTTCAGGGTTCAAGAATCAAAAGAGAGATACCAAACAAAGGCTGCAGACAATTATGATGTAGCTGTTGAGTCTAATGGATCAAATCATTCATGTGTACATAATGTTGAATCTGTCACTAGTGTAGATTTGGACTCTACCTCTTCTCCTCCAGAAGTTGAGAGTAGGGTAAGACTACAAATTCCCCTTTGAGAAAATTTCTTATGTGACAGAGTGGGGTGCGTATAATTAAGTGAGATGAGGAGCCCTTCACTAAAATTTAGCTTTTGAGGTGGGAGAACTTAAATAACTTGTTGAGCATCCCATACTACTCACTATAAAGCTTAGTATCACAGACTATGAAGTTTCCCGTGGAATCTTCAGGCCATCCGTTTTAGGAGTCTAATTCAGCAAGGGTTCTTATATATTGTCTTGCATTAGTTATGACACAATTTTTTGTTTGTGCTAAATCATTATACTCGTGACATTTTATTCCTTGCCTGCAGGCAACAAGTTACTCTGGAGCTGGTTCACATGGTAGTTATAATTCTGCTGAGGGGTTCACAGGAAGGGGAGGTATCTCTCAGAATAATTTTTTAAGAGAAGATGGACCCAGCCAAACTAGAAAATCAGATTCAGTTAGTTCCCAGACACCTCTCTACTATGTTCCTTCTTATAATTCTCCTCAATCTAATTCTTCACCATTTAATTCCCAGACTGCAGGCTCAGGGAATTTGTATTGTTTGCAAGAGTTTGGCATTTCATCTTCTGGTGTAATTAATGCTTCTAAGATCCGTCCTGATGCTTCAGAAGACATAGTTGGGGAGATTCGGGCAGAAGCTAAGATGTGGGAGATGAATGCTCGGAAACTGATGGCTGATTTGGATATGTTGAGGACAGAATTCTCAGAACAGTCTAAAAATCTGGAAGAGTCAAGAATGGGTCTTTTAGATTCATGTGTGGAACGTGATAATTTGAGAAGAGAAGTTGAACAATTGAAGCAGTCATTGGAGGATCAGATGGTGAAACATAAAGCATTGGAGGATTCACCATCTCAAGGTGAATTTACTCCAGAAGTAGAAAAGGCCCTTCAAGATGAGTTGAAGTTTCAGAAAGAGTCCAATGCTAACTTGTCTTTGGAATTAAAGAGGAACTATGAAGCAAATCTTGAGCTCGTTTCTGTTCTCCATGAGCTTGAAGAGACCATAGAACAGCAGAAATTTGAGATAGAGAAGTTTAACACAGAGATTGTGTCCCGAAATGGAGGTGATGTAGATCTGATGGGAGAAATTGAAGTATTAAGAGAAAAAGTTCAAGAGTTAGAGATGGATTGCAATGAGCTGGCAGATGAAAATCTCGAGCTTCTATTCCAGCTTAAAACAGTGAAGAACAATTCAAGAAAGGGAGCATGTGAAGATTTGCCGCCAAAAATCTTAGATGCATTTCAAGCACCCCTTTCAGAAGACATGCTTGAGGCAGAAGTCACCAGCAAGGTTAAAAATAATGATGAAATTTCTGTCCTAGAGATCCAAAGTTCAAAATCTGCTCTAGAAATCAGAATAGCAGAACTGAATAATGAAGTAGCTGATAAGGCTTCTCAGATGGTAGATCTTGAGGCTAATTTGTTGTCTAAGGAAAAGGAGATTTGGGTTCTGCAGAAACGGCAGAATGAATTGGAAGAGAAGGTATGCCAGTTTCAGGATGAAAAATTTCAACTAGAGGAGGATATGGAGGTCATGATGAGAGAAAGAGATATTAACAGTAAATGCTTGAATGATTTGCAAAATGATCTGGGAATTCTTAGCAGGAGCATAGACTCTCATGTTTCTGCCAATGAAAGTCTCAGAAGAAAAGTGTTGGAGCTTGAAAATGGAAAACATAAGCTGGAACGTTACATATTAGACTTAGAAAAGGAAAAAGAACAATTGGCAATGCGAATGACTGTTTCAGAAGATCAATTAATGTATTTGACAAGTGAGAGAGATTCTAGTCTATCAGAATTAGAGAACTCCAGATCTCACGCCAAAGCACTTCAAGAAGAGATTGTGAAGATAACGTCTGAGGTGGATTCTTCAGCAGAAGATTTGAAAGAAAGCTTAAAGGCGATTCAATGTCAGTGGTCAGAATCTGAACACAAATGTGAATATCTAAAAGGAGAAAATCAGCAGTTACAAACTGCCATCGAGAATCTCGCTAAAGAATGCAATTCTATCCAGAAATTAAATGAAGATTTAAGAAATCAAAATCAGGATTTACAAGAGCATTGCTCAATCCTTGGAAATAGGTTGGAAAAATCAAACCAAAGATTTGCAGTTTGCTCTGAAATAGTGGAGCTCTTGGAAAATAAGTTTTCTTTGCTTCTAGAAGAGACTGCATCAAAGGAGAAGAGTCTAATTTCAGAATTAGACGTTCTTGTTGATGAAAATATCAGGCACAAAGAGCATGGTCAAAACTTGATCGATCAGATTCTCATGGAGAAGACGGCAGAAGTTCAGAACCTGCAACAAAATATTGAGCAGCTCAGTATGGAACTTTCTGCAACTCGTAATGAAAATGAAAGGCTAGCTTCAAATGCTATCCTTGAAATTTCTTCATTAACTGCTGAGAAAGCTAACCTGGAATCTTCCCTTGAAGAAGTTCAATCTGATTTAATTTCAACCAAGAATGAGATGAGTGTTGTGCAGATAGATTATGAAAGAAGGCTGCAGGCCCTTACAACTCAGTTTTCTGTCTTAAAAAATGAGCAGGAAATTTGGATGGCTGACCATGAAAAGTTGCTGAAGCAGGTGGAGGATTACAAATCTAGAGAGCTAAAAGTCCACAGCACTCTTAAAACCATTGAACTAAAGCTTCAAGTAACGGAACATGATAGACAACAACTAATGGAGGCGTCTGAGAATTTGAAGACTCAGCTGCAGCAGATAAAAAGATTTGAGAATGAAAATATGGCTCTTAGAAATGAGCTTAGCTCTATCAATTCTGAGAAAGAAAAACTGGAAGCATCTTTATGCTTGACTTCTGAATCATGTGAGAATCTGAAGGCAGAGAAAAATTCACTTGAGACACAGATTTCAGCCTTGGAGAATGTTGCATCTGAATTGGAAGACTGCAGAAGAAGTAGAGTATTTCTAGAAGAAAAGCTTATGCAGCTGGAGGGTGACTTGAAGGAAAAGGAAACAATATCTGCCCAGGAAGCTGAGAGGAAAAATGAGCTCAGTCACGTCAAAAGAATAAACAGGCATTATCAACAAACAATACGAAAACTAGATAAGGAAAAAGACGAGCTCAAGACTAAAGCTCAAGCCCTTGAAGAAGAATTAAAACTAATGAAGGAACAAAATCAAAATCTAATGTCCAAGGTTAATGTGAGCGCATTATCTTAAATTATTTTTCTCATCTTTGCATAACATCTGGTGTCATTTTTTTTTTTTGCTAATTTTGCAGAATTTTCTTGTGAAGGTTACTGATCTACATCATGGGAATAGGACAAAGCCATTCATCTGTGATGATGGAGAAACTGTGCAGGATCAACGACACAGTTCTTTTGAGAAGCATCGGAGTGAGGTGATTCTTTAAATTAGAACATTAATTTAGTGCATTCTTTACAAGAAGTTAGAGAGGAAGGAACGCAAAGTTGGCTGGGTCATTTAGTAAATGGGACAATGAACACCCCTCATAAAATGGAGAAGCTCTATGTAAATTCCTTCACAAGGGTCTGCTTACAAGCTTGCAAACTACTCCCTCCGTTCCTAAATATAAGATCACTTTGGCTAATTTGGAGGGATTAAGGAAGACTTTCCAATGAATTAGGATTACATGATCTTCTCAAAATACCCCTCACTTAAATTTAAAAGACAGATAGGGATTTGAGAGAAAAGGGGGGGAGCTAAGAAGTATAGAGGTAATTTGGACCAAAATTGAGACAAAATAGAAAGTGATCTTATATTTAGGAACTTATCCACTTCTTCAAAGTGATCTTATATTTAGGAACGAAGGGAGTATATAAAAAAATTCATTGTAGTCATTGTGTCTTGCTCAGCCTAACACTTATATATTAATCTAACGGTTCTGCCTCCATATTAAATATTATGACGTATATCTCTGATTTCTTATATGTGGCCTTATATGGCATTCTCCCAAAACTTTATTTATACAGAGCGTTTCATAGAATTTCTAAATGCTTATGCTCTTGGACTCCTTTTTCTTTTTACAGGCAGAAAATGAATGTGGAGTTCTTGATGGAAGTGTTCAAGCTGTTGAAGCTGATTCATTATCAATTATTGTGTTACCTGAGACTGAACAAATAAAAGCTAAGGGAGCCAATAACATGATAGAAGATCAATCAAACTGGTTAGCAGAACAGGCTGTCCCTTAAAAAATGAAGTGTTATACTTTTTGATGTGTTTGTGTAGAAAGAATATGCTGATATCTTAAAATGACGTGAATCTATTTATACCATTGTTTAAATTTGTCTGCAGATTATGACAAGCTTATAGTTGTTCTTACATCAGTCAAATATTATTACACTGGCTGATTTGTACATGCTTTTATTCCACAGGTTTCAATCCCAAGGCCAGAAAAACGTGGAAGCGTCTGTCAAATCCAACGCAGAAGGTGAAATAGTGACAAAAGAAAAATGTGAACGAACAAAATCAATGCTAGAGTCTGAGTTGAAGGACCTTCAAGAGCGTTACTTCCACATGAGCCTTAAATTTGCTGAGGTAGAAGCTCAACGTGAGGAACTTGTAATGAAACTGAAGGTGACTAAGAACCCAAAAGATGTCACCCTTTAATTAACTTCATTCAAAATGTGTAAGTTCCCTTTAATATGTGTGTTTTTGTGAATGAACAAATAAAACAACAATGAAGGATGAAGCATACATCAGATATCAAAGAGTAATAACACTAGAAGCAAGTGACAGTTCATGGCAAAAAAAGAAGCAAGTGACAGTTAATATTTAGTTTGTCTATAATGCCTTCATTGGTATTACTTCCATTCAAGTCTCAATCAGTAATATTAAAACTCATTTGAAAAAATTTGATATCAGCTGGCACGATGCAATATTATTTAATAAAAAAAGGACTGTCAATAATTCTTTTTGTATTATAGTGCCTAACGATGATCCCACTAACAAGGAGAGCTGGGGGAGAGCTTATGGTGTTTTAGGTGATTGCGTAGGTCGGCCTTGTCCAGTGTCCTGAACCGCTTTTCAATAATTTGCATACTAAATATAGCACTTTTTACCCTTATTGCTGTGGTTTCGAGCGTAGGTCGGCCTTGTCCAGTGTCCTGAACTGCTTTTCAATAATTTGCATACTAAATATAGCACTTTTTACCCTTATTGCTATGGTTTCGAATCACCCACTCTGCAATTAGCAGGGCTAGACTGCCTAGTATATTTCCTTCATAGCAGCCTCACCTAGTAAGGACTACAACTAAGTTGACCTTTTTTATGTCAAAAATCAAATCTAATATTTAGATATATATATTCAATGTTTTATTTTATATTGGGTCAATGAAAAAATAATAAGCACACTGGTTTAGAAATGTTTTTCATGTCAAGAATATGGTATCAGCTGTCGTCAACATACGTACCAGCCATTGCCAGAAAGAATAAACAAATAAAAGGAACCATGTAGTTAAATATTATGAGCCTAAATAGAGCAGTGGCACTGACATATGGTATAAATGCCCACTCTAACTTTTCGAGATTTGATGACCCGAATAAAAAAGTTCTCAGCATTAGAGCCGATGCTTACTGACCACCCCTTCTTGAATAAAGAAAAAAAGGAAACAAAACAAAATGAAATTAAAGTCAAATTAGGAGCAAACGAGGTTGAAGTATCGCACTGTTTATTTTGGCATCAAATAATATTCTTGTGAAGCTTCTTTGTGTACCACTTACTAATGCAAGTCACTAACTGGCGTGTGCCTCCAACCAATTATTTTATTTGTTTTCTTTACTTGTGAAAATTTTAATAGATTGTCTATTTCCCAAAGGCCATAATTTCTCTACGTAATTGGCTTCTCTTATCTAAATGTTATTCAATTGTCACACTCCTTGTATCATTCTGACGAATGCAAGTGTCCAATAAGGAAACTCAAGAAAATTCAGTAATGGTGGTTTTAGCCGCTGATGTTTTATTGAACCACAATCTATTGCTCCCCCGGCCCTTATCATTTGAGAGGTTATTTTTAATTTCTTTTTTTAAAACTGGCCCCCAAAACACTCTTGAAAGAGTATATTCTCTCTTCAAAGGCATACAATATGCTAAAGAGAGTATCAAACTTGAACTACAAGAAAGAAATAATATTGTCGTTTACTATTGTGGCTAAGAATATGAAATCTTACTCAGATGAGAAAAGACCCTAAAATACTGGTGTAGGGAAAAGCATTTAAAATTACTATATTATAAGGGGTCAAATCGTTTCCTTCTGAAGGTGACACTTCCCATTTTATGGCAAATTATTAAGTGACACCTGGATTAGTTGGTTTTTTATGTTGGCCTAGCAATGTCTCTTTCTTACATTTGTTTCTTGACCCTTTTTTGCTAGTTATAACTTGATAACTGTGCAAGGTTATCGTATTTTAACTAACAATAATCATTTTTTATGGTGGAATCTCCCTTCATTTCAGTGAACAAGACCTCGAGGGATATGTGACAGATAATTTGTGTATATTATGATCAAGCCGATCAATTCATCATGTTTGCAATTTTTGCATGGCAATGAAATTGATCAAAACTATAAAACCCAGAAAGGTGAAGACATTAAAAAAAAAGAAAGATAGGGAAATAGGCAATTTAAGAGGGAAAAGGAATAGTCATATCAGGTATACGCGGTGGGCAGGATGTATAGCAAAAGCATATGCTTTGGAAGATCCCATTTAAGGTGCCTCAATTTCACTTTCTTTCCTTTATACCTTATTTTTTAATGTTGCTTTTACAAAAAGTCACCTTCTTCATCACTTACATAAGTGAAGTCATCCCATACTTTCATTGCCGTCACGATCAAACAAACAATAAGCAAGATACTATAACAACCAATGTTACCCCTCCTTCTCAAACCCTCTTCTCTCTGCCACCACCACCACAACCATGTGAGTCCATAAGCTTCTCAGCCACCTCCCTCCATCATATTATTTATCTAGCCTTTATGAGGGAGGTGGTGAAGAAGAAGATGGTGGATATATACACACACAAATATGTCCACTCACAGTACACAACCATAATCTCACTGTGTTTCTCTACTTTATATGCTCTTTTGCTTGTAAGGTGTGGGAGCAGCGAGACTGTAAGAAAGATTGCTGGGAATGAACCTCATTCATGAAGGTGAATTCTCTTTTAAAGGGCAACTTCAATCCTTTGGCATTTTCAGCTCCTTTGGTCTCACTTCATTCACTCTGATTTGATACCTCTCCAAGAAGTTTCCAAAAAGGCTATTATATTATATTCCTACCTTAATAATATTTCTATTCCTATGGTTTTGTTTGTACTTTGTACTGTAATCCCTCTGCTTATGCATGTTACTACATGTATTTTGATTATGTAATTGGTATTTGGGCAAATCTTAGATCGACTTTGTTTGATTTGCTTGCTAGTGCTTTTTCTTTGTATTTTAGACATGCGCGTATATGTATTAAAGTTCTCCACTATCTAGTATGGTGAGAACGTGTTGTGCAACTTATCAATAAACAGATGTTATTATGTATTAAACTTTCAATCTTGTCCCTTTTTCTTGGATTGATTTGTTATTGTGTGATTCAATTTACCTCATGTCCTCCCTCAAAATCTACATATTCTTCTGGTGTTTTGCAGGCTTTTTCCAAGGAACTTTTCCCCTTCTCACCTCTCTGACGCCCTTTAATAATGAAGTCATGTATGATCTTGTAAACTGTTTGCTAGTAGGTGACATGCTTGGCTGATATAGAATTCATACAATGGAGGGATATCACTGACGTGGAATGATTGGCTGGGTTTTCATAGTAATTACGAAATTCTTAGCTTGCCATTGGTTGATTGATCCTGCCCCAGTCATTGGTCAATCACAGGTCAAAGCGGGTCCAAAATGTTTCAGGCCCACGTTTTCTCGGTCAATTAATTCATTAAATTAAACATAATCTGAGTCATCGAACTCCAGATTTATCACTATTCACTACCATATCGCTAACATTTGAAAATTATATATATTAACATTCCACGTGCTATCTTGGTGGTTTTTATTTATGCAAGATTCAAGATGTCAGTATTTCTAATTTTTTTTTTCAAACGAGCTAATGCTGTCCAGGGAGTGCTAAAACAAAATTTAAATTGTACACTTGCTACGATTATTGGGATTTAATGCTTGAGTTGAGCTTTAAAGACTTAAAGCCTTGCAGGATTTAAGCTGCCTGGGGTCTTTGCTGATATTATTTTTTTAAAAAGAGAAAATTTTCCCAGACATGGTTGTGCTTACTCAGATAAGCAATAAAGAAAGTGTGGTATATAAGGCATTGCACCTTTAAAAAATCCAATATAAGTCAAATACATGTGCATTTCTTTGTGCTAGCATGATTCGGGGCTAAAAAATGTAAAATAAAAAAGGCTGAAATGTAAAATGATGCAAATATATAGTTTGGGTTTATGCTCCATACTTGTTTTGTTTTTAAATATGTCAACAAATAATTAATCCCTAATTTGAATTTATTACCAAGTATTGGAGTAACTAGTAATTCTAGTTTCATAGTTTGTGGTTTCCCCTCCCATATACAATCTTCTCCTCTAGAATTTAAAACCTCAAAACTTGCAAAATCTAATGACTTTTTACTTTTTATACTGTTAGATACTTAGATGAACTATGTGTCAATAATGACGGATACTTCATAACTATCATCAGTTTATCAACCAATTTATCTCTCATATCCTTAATACAAGATAAAGTTAACTTTTTTGAAACATTAAAGTTGCAACATAAATAAGTTACTGTCAAACACACAAATTTATATTCTCTAAAATTACCTTAACTACCCTATATATATTGTAATCTAATAACATGTATTATAATATACTATGATTAAGTTTTTTTTTTAATCATAATATTCCTATGCAGGATCAACTTAATCCTATACTGAAGACTTGAGTACCTCTATGTCGTTCACATGCATGCTCCTGATCCGGAGTGTTAATATTTCTTCAAGCGTGCTAGTCAGCAATCAAATGTAGTAATAAGTAGTGGCATAGTGCATCAGCCAAAATTTTTTACGACCAAATCATGCATTCAAACAAAATAAAACATCGTACTTTTTTTTATCAAAGTAAAATATCGTACTTTGAAAAAACAAATTGAAGGTGGCCGGTGACGGATTTTGCAGGTTCCATAAAAGATCGTACTTCGGAAAAACAATTTTTTTTTATGGAAGTGCATACTTCTACTTCAGCAGGAGGGATCTTGATAACTCTATATTATTATTATTTTTTCCCTCCTTTTATTTTTCACATGATAACAAGTGTCTGAGCGGTGAATAATAACGTTTGAACCTCCTGTAACAAGTTATTTGGAGCTAGTGACAAGAGTTTACATTTTTTAACTAATAACAAGTGTTTGAACTGTGAATAACAATGTTTTAACTACGCATAAAGACCCGAGTTTAGAATAACAATGGGGGCAAAAATGTCTTATTGACTTCGAAGATAATTAAACTAAAGTCCCTTAAAACCCTACTTTAATTTTGTCATTTCGTGTGATCTTTTCTACATTATTATGTGTGTCGGCTGAAACCTCAAATTAGTTACCTCATTATTAAACCTCATTATGGAAAATACTTTCCAACAAAAACTTGCCGTGTGGTAAGCTGCTTGGCGTGTGGTTATGAAGTCGTGTATTCGAATCAATCACTTTGCAAAAAATAGAGGTTAGACTGCCTAATATATTCCCTTTCCCAGCCCTCACCAAGTGAGATTAATTAAGTTGACCATTTTTTTTCTTTCGTACAAAAGCTTACAGCCCAATCCGTGGAAAAAAAAGTAAGACGAACCCACAAAATGGGCCTAGCAAAACAATATGGTGTCCCAATTTTGTAAACCAAATTTACATATCTGCCCCTCATCCCTTTCCCTTCGCTCAGTCTTGTTCAAGACTTGAACAGCTGCTCGTTGGAAAACTGGTGGGCCCACCCGTCTCCCTCGTCTTCTCCCTTTCTCCTCAAATCAAATCAACCTTCTCTACATCACACTAACCTCTTCCCCAAATCCTACATTCACTCCTCTCACACTTACTTCACTCAACCCATAAATCAACAATCGCTTCTTCTTCTCGATTCTCACTTCATGATTTCTCTCCAAGTCTCCGACGACCCCAACGGTACAGTGAAAAGTCCTATGAAGGGTTTCATCGTGTATTCTCGATCAAAGAAGCCTCGCCATTTGTGCAACGACTCATCTTCCGATGACAATTCCGTCAAGAGACTCAAGACACGTGAAGATCGGGACCTAAACGTGGAATCTGAAGACGTTTCTTGTTTGAAGAGCGAGGCGGCGTTTCTTGGTGAGGAAGGTGGCGACATTAAGCTTTTCAACGGTGAGGTACAGAACAATGTGGATGAAACAGTGAGGCGATTCACGAGATCAGCATTGAAACCTAAGGTTGAAGAAATTGAATGCAGTGAGGATGATGCTCTGGTTGAAAAGAATAATTGTGAATTGAAAATGTCTCACAAGATTGTGCTCAGTAAGAAGCCTATGACTGTGAAGGAAGTTTTTGATACTGGTTTGCTTGATGGGGTTTCGGTAGTTTATATGGGTGGCAAGGTTAGTTTTTTCCTTAGCCCATTACATATAGATATGTTTATTTTCATGATTGAAATGTACTAGTACATTATAAGTATAGTAGCCTTTGCATTAAAATGTGGACCGTTGGGTTTAATTTTGGATATTTGGAACATTGTTATGCAGGCTTCTGGCCTGCGGGGTGTTATTAAAGATGGAGGGATTTTGTGCTTTTGTTGCGTGTGCAATGGGCGCAGGGTGAGTTATGAACTCATGCTATCATTTTGTATACTTCATACTACCTCTGTTAGTGAATACAAGACCTGGTTGACTTTTTGGAGAATTCGTAAAAAAAGCATAATGAACCACTTAAATATTACATATTTTTTTAATTATTAGATTATATGTTAGCTTATAAGTTAAATAAACTGTTTTAGAGAAAAAATTTAGGAAAATTAATTTATATTAACTTATTTAGCTTTCTTAGGATTCTTCAAAAAAGTCAATTAGGTCTTATATTTAGGACTGGGGGAGTATTTTTTTAATTGATATAGTACGTTGGTTTATTTTATATCCCTGGCTTCTTTTGTCCTGTGAAGGTTATCCCACCCTCGCAATTTGAGATTCATGCATGCAAAGTATATAAGCGAGCAGCAGAGTATATTTGTTTTGAAAACGGAAAGAGCCTGCTTGAGTTATTGAGAGCTTGCAGAAAAGCTCCGCTGCATTCATTGGAAACGGCTATTCAAAATTTTATTTGTTCTCCAGCTGAAGAGAAATATTTTACATGTAGAAGGTGCAAAGGTGAACTTTACTTTTGTTACATGGGGTCTTTTTTTTTTTTCAGAAGCCAAAATTAAATGAAAAGAGTATGTATGCAATAATTGATGCAGATTCGTTTTTTTTAGGCAATATCATTTTAAAATTTTCTTGTTATTTTTATCATAATTATTTTCCACAGGATGTTTTCCCTCTTCACAAGTTAAAAAAAGAGGGCCTATATGTGAATCTTGTGTGGAATCAAAGAAAGCTGAAGGCAGTTTAGTTGATGCTGCTGGCAAAAGAGTCAGGTACTGATTTCTTCTTTCTTTTTTTGTTAATTAGGTCAATTACTTTCATCTGAGCAGCAGATATCCAGCAGATATCCAGATATTTTTATTTTAGACTGTCCTTATTAATACGAGGAGTGTAAGAAAGTTAAATGATAATAGTGATACAAATTAGTACGAAAGAGAACATTAATAGAGAAAATAATGATGGGCAAAATGAGAAAAAAATCTTTAAATGCTTTGACAATTTAGGCAAGCTTTTAAAAAAAGGGACAAATTCATTTAAATTTTAGGCTCTTATATATAAGAATGGAGGAGTATTTAATTTCGTTGTCTTGAAACACACAAGATATTGTGGTTTTAAAAACTTAGTTCAGTTTTAACTTGTTGGTTGACTGCACATTTATGCTGTTGATCCAGAAATGGTTGGGTAATGTAAATAAGCAATTGCTTTTTTATGAAAAATATAACGAATTATGTGTGTCCTTCAGTATGTAACAAAGTATATCTTATTCATAAAGTAAATGAATGAAAAAGAAGACTGAAAAGATAATTTTTCCTATGGAGAAAGCAAGTTTTTCCTTCACAACTCTCTCCATCTAACACACGCACACAGAGCTGTTTTGTCTGGCTTCCAATGAGTGTCATCATATTTCGCATGGATATTGATTGTCAGAGATCTTATTTCTTTTACCATTCTATCATGACGTTTCTGGTCTCCTAGACCATTTCCAGCCTCCAAATCATTGAGTGATTCTGAGCTGTGCAACTCGTCACAGATTAACAAACATTGGAAGAAAAGAACAAGGTTGGTTTTCCTTGCCCTTGAGTGTTTCTGAGTGAAATGTTTTGTTACTAATTCTGATGTGGTTAACTTATTGCAGTTTTATTCATCGATAATTTTAACTCATGCTTCCAACTGTTTATTCAGGACAACAAATCGGGTTAACAGCTCAAAGTCTTCTGAGACTGATTCTGGGCCTGTGCCATCACAAAAGAAGTCTCTGCAGAGGTTGAAGAAGAAGTATGTATCTGGCTCTTTTCTGTTGGCAACTTTGATGTAGTTATAAAAATGCACTTCTTGGTGGATTGTTAACAAAAGACTTCCCTTTTTCTTTTTAATTTTTAATTTCCAGGTCAACAAAAAAATCAGTAAAAGTGAGGACCCACCTAATTTCATCAAATTCAAAGTGTTTATCTACACAAAATAAGAGTCAATGGAAGATCACTAAAAAGTTAGTTGACCTCTTCCCATATGATATTTGCATACTTATCTGGTTGGTAATCATATGCTTTAGTAACGATGGTCACTTTTTATCCTTTTGTTCACAAGGGATCAGCGGTTGCATAAATTAGTTTTTGAAGAACTGCCTGATGGAACAGAAGTAGCTTATTATGGGCGTGGACAGGTTGCTTTTGTGCCTAAGTAATGCAATAAGTTAATGTAATTCTGTCTGTTAATGTGTTGGCTAATAAATTCTTATCGACAGAAATTGCTTGAGGGTTACAAGAAGGACTCTGGAATAGTTTGTCGGTGCTGCAACACAGAAGTATTACTTTTTAACAATTTTCTTGCAAATCTGCTGGCGCTCTGAAAGATCAGTATGTTGTACTAACGAGTTTTATGTTTGAATTTTCTGTGCAGGTCAGCCCATCACAATTTGAGGTCCATGCAGGATGGGCTTCTCGCAGGAAACCGTGAGCTCTTTTTCTGTCTTTTTGTTATAATTATAATTTGGGAAGTTGGTTGGTTGGTCGGGTATTTGGGATCTTTTTGCATTGATTGCCACTAGTGGTTGGGTTTTCATGAAACTGTAATGTTTTTGGGCAGTTATGCATATATCTACACTTCAAATGGGGTTTCTCTCCATGAATTAGCTATTTCTCTTTCAAAAGGCCGCAAGTACTCTTCAAAGGACAATGATGATCTTTGCGTTATCTGTTGGGATGGTGGAAATCTGTTGCTTTGTGATGGATGCCCAAGGGCATTTCATAAAGGTCAGATATACATTTAAAAACAAGAAACATATCAGACATGTTATCTATTTGCCACTTGCTTAATGTGTCATCATTAACTTTTCTCGTTAGTTAACCTCTTGTGTTGCACCAAGAACCTAGATTATTACGTTGTAAGTTTCTATAATGTTGTTAATGTACAAGATGCTTAGAGTAAAACAAAATTGATGGTGAGGCTCATGGTCATAGATTGCGTACATTGTGAGTGACCTCATTCTATCAATCTGACCCATTTTATGTGCATCTGGAGAAATGATAAAGGAGGAGTAATAAAAATGCAAGTTTATGCATAACATAAAAAGGGATTTTGTTTCCCTCCTCACGTTTGGTTGAACAAAATTGGGGGGGGAGGGGATTTTTCTTTGAACTGCTTATCCATTGTAATTTGTCGCGAATCATGTGATAAATATTATTTATGTTTAACTTATAAGTAGTTTTTTTTATTCTGTTTTCTGATAAATTTTATGATATTTCAATTTTGGTTGGATTAGTCTCCCCCTCCCCCTGTGTATCTCTGTTGTGCGCGTCTGTGTCAACTCCAGATTTCTAGCTGGCTGAACTCTTTGTGGTGGTATGGCCTACCTTTTCTTGTAAATTTCACTCCATTTTTTTCAAAATAAGATGAGGCATTTCATAGTTAAATTCGTCAGAATTCATACCATGTTCATGCTTTCAGATAGCTAGAGTGTTAACCTCAATGACAGTATTCATTTTTACTTTTCTTCAACCAAAAATTTTGTCCTCTACATGCTGATTTAGAAACTGCTTTGAAGCAGAGTTTTTTGATGTTTCATATGATGGGATGATCTCCCATTGTATTCCATTGAAATGTGCAGAATGTGCATCTCTATCGAGCATTCCACGTGGTGATTGGTACTGTAAGTTTTGCCAAAATATGTTCCAAAGGGAAAGATTTGTAGAACACAATGTCAATGCTATGGCTGCTGGGAGGATTGACGGGATTGATCCTATCGAACAGATAACTAAGAGATGCTTTCGCATTGTTAAAGGCATTGAAGTTGAGCTGAGTGGCTGTGCTTTATGCAGGTAATAACTTAACCCTTTAGATTCCAAGCTTATCTGATTATCAACTATATTCGTTCTGATTCTTGCACCAAGCAATTACTACCATGTCTTCTGAATTGCTGTTATATTTGAATTATGTATCATCTTATGAATTTGTGAATTTCTGTCTTACTAATAGAAAACTTCTGCATGTAGGGGTTGTGACTTCAGCAAGTCAGGGTTTGGTCCTCGCACAATTTTACTCTGCGACCAGGTATGCATACTAGTCTCCTCCCTAACTCTTCTGTTCTTCAATCTCATTAAGGCAGCAATCAAATATCTGAAAGGAATGTAGTGTTTTAGTAGGATTGGTTTTGGCGTCTATTTGATGAACCCTGTGGTGCTCATCTTTGTGGTGAGATTCAAACTGCCCAAATCCAGTTTCTGACAGTCTAAATTTAAATTTAGTTGATAGCTTTGAATGAAAAAAATCTGTTTTTGCTGCAGAATAATAGTTGGGAGATTATTGTTATTTAGATTCTACACCAATTAAAATCACAAATTCTTAAAAAAAATGGTCAACCCAGTTCTAGTCCCTACTTGGTGGGGTGCTGAGGAAGGAAATAAACTAGACAGTCTTACCCTGCTTTTATGTAGAGAGACTGATTCAAATAAACGATCTTAAACTCCACGGTAAGTGAGCTTACCGCTGAGCCAAGCTGGTCCTTCGACAAATTATTAAATTATAAAAATAAAATTAATTACATGTTAACCATCTAATTTTGGTCTGGACGGTCTAAGATGCATCCAAACTTATATTCCATTGTGGTATAAAACAAGATGATGAATGGTTAGTTTGGTCTTTATTGATAGGGAATTATACAGATCACTTCTGTTTTCTATCAAATTAATTGAACATATGAACTTAAGCCCCTTTTATCTAACCAAATAAAATAAAAGATGTGTGTCTCTTAGCGTCCTCTTTTCTGGATCCAGTGTGAAAAGGAATATCATGTAGGCTGTTTGAGGGATCATAAGATGGCATATTTGAAGGTATGTGGCTTATGGCCATCTTTATTTGTTGATGTATTAATTTGGACCCCGATCTCTATTTTCCACTTAACTTGTTATCATATTACTGGAACTACTACAGGAATTGCCGGAAGGAAACTGGTTTTGCTGCACAGATTGCAACAGAATACATTGTACTTTGCAGAAGTTTTTGATTAGGGGGGCTGAGAAACTTCCTAACTCCCTCGTGGATGTTATAAATGCAAAGCAAGAGGAAAAGGGATTGCAGTCTTTCAATGATGTTGATGTAAGATGGAGGCTTCTTAATGGCAAAATTGCTTCCCATGAAACCAGGCCATTGCTATCAGAGGTTGTTTCAATCTTTCATGTAAGTTGTTCCTGTTCTTGTGAATATTTTCCATCTGGTTCTTGTTTTCATCCATGGAAGGGATAGAGTTTCCTAAATGCTTTTTTGTTTCTTGACTTGAATAATTAGTAGATCTCTTGTGCATTTTTTCCCAGGGGAAATCATATTTTGATAGCTGCTTTGATTGTGTTTGTTTGGATTTAATTTTCTTGATTCAGTCTGATTATAGTTTGGTTGATTTGTGGTTTACTAAATATTGAAGAAATTTGGGAGGAACCTTTCTATAATAAACTGCTGAACTATTAAAAGGGCCAACCCAATTCGATTCCTGCTTGGTAAGGGTAATGTGGAAAGAAATAAACTAGACAGTCTTACCCCTGCTTTTATACAGAGAGACTAATTTGATCCCACGACCTCAGACCTCATGGCTAGCGAGCTTACCGCTAAGCCAAGCAGGCCCTTCAAACTTCTGAACTAATATTTCACTTTTTTGTATAAATGCATGTGAATACATTTGTCTTGTGATTTCCTGATCAATTTCATGTTACCTATGTTCCTAATTGCTGTGACATCACGTCAATTGTAGTGGTTTTTATGTGAGGCCACTTTCAAGTATTGCTTGGGCACATGCGGGTTGCAAATCTAGTTCTTTCTTAGTAATGGTTTTTATTTTTCCTTGAGGAACATCTTTGTAACTGACAATTTGCATGCTTCAGGAATGCTTTGATCCTATAGTTGATTTAACTAGTGGACGTGACCTTATCCCGGCCATGGTTTATGGGTGAGGAAACTCGTTTTACTTAACTATTTTTAGCCATATTTGTGTACCAACAGTTCACTTATCATTTTATGATCAAATTTGTCCCTTATTTCCAATAACTCAAGTCTCACTTGCAGAAGGAATGTTCGGAGTCAAGAGTTTGGTGGAATGTATTGTGCAATATTATCGGTCAAGTAAGCAGAGTTCTTCTCTCTTCTGTTTTTGAATTGCATCACTAACTGCGCTTTTCAAAGTTTGTTTTCTTGTATTGCAGTTCAACTGTTGTATCAGCTGGCATGCTTCGAATTTTTGGTGAAGATGTGGCCGAACTTCCTTTAGTTGCAACAAGCACTACTAATCATGGGAAGGTACGAGAATGTAGTAGTACTGGTTCCCCTGCTGGGTACCACTCTGTTTCCTTTAGCTTTAGTTGTTTTTTTAGCCCAGTCAAACGGGGATTTGCACTGCACTTTTATGGACAAGGCAACACAGCATAATTTCAGATGTTAATGGGAAAAAAGTTAAAATGTTTACCTGTTTGACTAAAAATTTTGCATATAACACAAACTGCTGCTTATGAACAAGCAATGTAAAGTGATGGCTATAATTTATTGTAGTGTCTCTGCTTTGTGAGCTCATCAAATCCCTTCGGCTTGCTCAGGATTAGGCCTTTATGCACTAGGGGATTTTTATTTATTGCATATGTGTAATACGATCACATAATCCAATGGCTTAGAGGCGCAATAATTTTTTTTTTACATTGATTCACCCTGACAGGGCTACTTCCAATTACTCTTCACCTGCATTCAGAGATTGCTTGCCTTGTTGAACGTAAAGATGCTTGTGCTACCAGCTGCTGAAGAAGCAGAATCTATATGGACAGATAAATTTGGGTTTCACAAGATGAAACCAGAGCAGGTTTATATAACACTTTCCATCTATTTCTTACAACTTGGTGGCTAAATTTTTTATCACTACTTGAATGCATAGTAGTGTGATGCAAATGCAATGCAGCCAGGCTCTATTATGGCTGATAATTAAGACGTCCCTTGTGCTGCAGATTAGCAACTGTAGAAGGATCTACAGTCAGATGGTGATATTCCAAGGGACATCCATGCTTCAAAAAATGGTTCCACCCTGTCAAGGCTTCAATGTGAAAGAGGAAGGCTCGTAGCCTTCTTGTTTGATTTCCTTTTCTTCATTTCTGATCATGTATATACCTTTCTTTTAAGGCATTCTGGAACCCGTCGCTGTCCATGGTCAATTGTTTTATCAAGGGCAATGTGATTTTCCCATTCTAATTTTGATTGCTTTCATGGCAAACATAACCTCCTGGAATATGGCAGCGGCATGTTCATTATCTGTTTAATTGTAATTACGGAATTTAATTTGAAATTTAAAAAGCAAGCCCAAGAGTTATGGTGGAGTAAAAATGTGCAATTTCGAGCGAATGGTGAATAAATTAACACAGGATGGGAGATTTAAAAAGAAAAATCTGCTAACGTGAAAATTCAAAACCTCATTTTTTAATCTAAAGCAATATATTTATATGTAATAAAAAGCAATGCATTTAACAATTAGTTTTTTTTTTCATTTTTTTTGAAGAGCTTGATTAAGGTAGAACTTTACTAAATGTATTTAACAATTAGTTTTCTTTTTTCATTTTTGAAAGAACTTGATTACAAACTTCGCCATGACGTAGCTTTAAAGGATGTCAATGCAAATCTTGCTATGAGGAACAAATTACCGAAAGCTGTAGCAATAACACAGTTGGTAATACAGCCCTGTTTGGTCTATTGAGGTGTCAAGTTCTCTTTTTAGAGAACGAGCAAATTCTCCCGTGCGTTGCACGGGGAGATAAGCCTGTATGAAATTATATTTGCCAACCTAAAAGAACAAAAAAATAACCAAGAGTGGTGATAAATGTGTAGCAAATAGTAAAATAATGATTCAAAAAAAAGAATAACAGTGTATAAATATCATGAAAGTAGTAGGAAAGAGAAACGGCAATGATCTAAAAAAGCCAAACTAATTCAAAACAAAATTAAAAAGTGACAAAACTTGTACAACATTAGTGAAATATTACATTCATGTTTCCCACGCTTCGCATGGTCTATTGACAATTATTAGTAATCTACTAACATAGCTTAAATGATATAGAGTAGTATGGGATAAATCATTAGATTAATCTACCTACATTTTAATATTTATACAACTGAAAATTGAAGGAATCATCCCATAATAAAGTTTTCCTAAAATCTGCAATTCTCTGACAAAGCTGAAAATTACAATTATATACTTAATGAAAATTTGTTAGATTCACTAAAGCTGTAGCAATAACACAGTTGGTAATACAGCCCTGTTTGGTCTATTGAGGTGTCAAGTTCTCTTTTTAGAGAATATAATAGGTAATACAGCCCTGTTTGGTCTATTAAGGTGTCAAGTTCTCTTTTTAGAGAATATAATATTGAGGTCTCAAGTTCTCCTTTTAGAGAATATACTTGTCTGTTTGATCTATTGAGGTCTCAACTATCAAGTTCTCCTTTTAGAGATTATACTTGTGTTAGAAGGGGAAATTTTGAACCCCGAAGCTTGTGTGTCTACATATGGAAAAGTGAACCTTGAAATACTCGTGTCAGAAGGGAAAATTATGAACCCTGAAATTTGAGTAATTAGTTGCTCGACTGTATGTAAACAACTTAGGGTGTGTTTGGCAAGAGGCATAAGCAAGATTGCACAGCAATTTTTTTGCTTTTTCTTGCTTTTGACTTTTTTTTTGCTTTTGAACATGTTTGGGAACATAGCAAAATCAAATTGCTTATGCCTCAAAAGCAAGGTGAACACAAAAGAAAGAAAAAACTACTTCTGCTTATTTTTGCTTTTTGTTTCTTGCTTCTTTTCTAACTTATATATATATATATATATATATATATATATATATATATATATATATATATATATATATATTATATTATTTAATTTTTATTGCTAGGAACCGCATACAGTGAATCCTCCCCTTTAATTTTCCAATATACACTGACCTTCCTTTACCTCCACTCACCCTTTCTCTCTTATTATCTAATGATGGGGAACATTGACAAGGATAATTTGGGGAAATTTGATAAGAATTAGAAATATGTCTTATATTTAGGACCAAAGGAGTGTGTGCATGTGTATATATAATTTTTAATTTATATGTATATTATTTTAAATGAGCATTATTTTCAAATTTTTAATTTTAATTCATTTATTCTCTCTAAATTAAAACAATATTTGCATATGTTTTAATCTAATCTTGTTTTTTTTTTTCAAAATAACTATCCAAACATCAATCTAAAAGTCAGATTGAAAAATACCTGATTTTTTATTAAGGATGTTGGTTAAGTTAGTTAAAATAACATGATATTATCAATATACACTAACCATCTATCTTTACCTCCATCATTTCTCTCTTATCGTCTAACAATGTGGAGCATTGAGAAGGATAATTTGAGAAAATTTGATATGAATTAGAAGCAAGTCTTATATTTAGGACAAAAAGGAGTATGTATGTTTGTTTGTGTGTATAATTTTTAATTTATATGTATTTTATTTTGAATCAGTAGCATTTCCAAATTTTTAGTTTTAATTCATGCATTCTCTCTAAATTATAACAATATTTGCATATGTTTTGATATAAACTTGTTTTTATTAAATGCATATCCAAACATCTTTTTAAAAGTCAGATTGAAAAAAGTCACTTATACCAATAACACATTCAAACATAATCACAACACACAATCAGACTTTTTCCAATCTTACTTTTAAAAAAGTCAAATTGAAAAAAAAGTTACTTTTCCACCGGCAATCTAAACACACCCTTAGTGACACAAGAAGGTGAAAGACTAAAAGAGCAAATATTTGTTTTTATCAAAACTAAAAGAGCATATTAGCATGAGGCCTTTCAGTTATTTAGCCTTGACTTTGCTGTGACGTGACGCAAACGCTTTCTGAGTTCTGACTTGTGTTGCGGCGGGTTCGGATACTCATATCCGTTTTCTCCTTTTCTTCTCAGAATCCCCTGGTATTATTTTACCCATTGAGATTCATCTAAGAACTCATAATTTATCACTTGTACCATTAAAAATAAAACTAAAATATATTATAATATAAAAAAAAATTTAGCATAAAAAATTTCAACTATCTAGACCTATTTCACTTCAATATAAGGATCTATAAGAGATACAGACTTGTCCAGTTAACTATAAAATAATTTTACATATAGTTAAGTAGACAAGTCTGTATCTCTTATAGATCTTTATATTGAAGTGAAATAGGTCTAGATAGTTGAAATTTTTTATCACAAAAAGTGTTCAAAAATAAAAAAAATTAAAAGTTCTTGATTTATTTTATATTATAATACATTTCTTTAATTTTTAATGGTACAAGTAGCAAATTATGAGCTCTTAGATAAATCTCAATCTAATATATATCTTAAAATCTCCTAATTGATCCACTTTGCATTTACACATAAACCTGTTTTGCATGTGGCTTTGATTGTTATTAATTATTACTAAAAATATTAAAAATGAAAAAGTGTACAGTGTTGTTATTACAAAAAAAGGTTGATATTTCCAATAACAATAAACCATCAAACCATCAGACCCCATTTCCCAAATCAAAGGCCTAAAACCCTAAAACTAATTTCATCTCCTACTATCTCTCTCCAACAACTCACAATCTACTATCTCTCCTCCTCTTCATATTCTTCCCTCACTCTTACTTCCGTCCTATCCTCTCCTCTCATCTCCTCTCCTCTCCTCTCCCATCCCAGTTACAGTCTTCCTTTCTCTCTTCCTTCACATCCCACCTTGAAGCACGCTGAAAGCGAGGTCGAGGACAGGCAAACGGTGAAGACAATGGCGGTAGACGTCAGATACTCTGTGACGACGCCGTGTCCCATTCCTTCTCCATCTTCTATCTATAGCGGACTCTTATCACCATCTCCTTCGATCTGTGATGGGAAGCTTTGGTTATGACAAAAAAAAGTTGATCTGTGGCGATGGTGGACGGCGAGTGGCGGATGCGACGGGAAGATCACTTTGAAAACATTAAAGGTACTCTTTTCACTCTCTTTATCTGTACTATTTCTTCTAATTCATAGACCACCAACATTTTTCTCTTGCATATGCCCTCTAGCATTGTGTTCCCATCTTCAGATTTTTTTTGCCTTGCCCGTTGTGTTGGGGATTTAATACTGTTTAATGATTTATTTTGGTACTCAAGTTCCATAGAAAGTAAGAAGGGAGGTTACAAGGCTTTGCTTAATAACATTTTTTCCAGGTTGCAAGGTGTTGGTTAACAATAGGTAGCAGCTTGCAATTGTTTGGGTATGCTCCTCCTGGGTTTCTTATTTTTGTTCCCTTTACTTTTTCATACATTAATTCTTGGTACAACTTATTATAATCCACATGTAATTCTATATTTGAATCGTGAAATCTTCTCTTTCTAATAACTTGGCTGAATGATTCCACGTGTAATTTATATTTTATGTTTGGCTTATGTTTGTTGTTGATTGTCTCAAGGGAAATTTCATACTATTCCAATATTATGCTCAAAGAGTTGAAGCCTCAAAAGATAATGGTATTGTTTTCAGCATTCACCCTCTTAGACTTTGATTTCTTGCTGCTACTATTAAATTTTACTCACATGTGGCTGTTGAGAGATTGCATGAGTTTACTGATATTTCTCTATTATTGGAATTTGGAAAATGGCAGAATGCATGAGTTAACTGTTATATAATGCAGCATTATAAATACAAGGCTTCTATTTATTATCTTTTTACCTTATCATTCTCAAAATACTGTAACATTAGATGTTAAATCAGTCACACCCTCACAGATATGATGTTAGTATTAAGCATTCCTTACTTTGGATATCCGTTTTTTTTTCATCATAGTCACTGATATATACCTATTAAACTACTATGATAGTGCTTTGATCTGTTTTTATGCGGTTCTCTTTTCTCTACAGAAAATAATGGATTCTCATGAAGAGGCCAATCAGAATGATAGCACCACCTCTCACTAATACTAATGATGCTCTTGGAGACATACATTTACTCCTCATTTATGCATGCCCTACTTTTTTAATTATCATCTTTATTGGTTCCAATGAATATGTTGTAGTTATGCTTTCCTTATTTTTTGGGCTTTACATTTCACTTACAGATTTATACTCCTGCATTATTTGTTAGGGTTCTGACAGTTTCGATAATAGTGAATCCATTACAGCTCGAGAATATGCTTATATTTTTTGGCACTGAGAAGATGCTTATATTTAACTATTTAAATTTAAGTGCTTTTAATATAGTCTTAAAAATTTGTCTTAAAGAATTATATCTCATGCAATAACAATGACAGTGCTGGGCTTTTTTTATGCGGCTTTAATTTTTCTGCAGAGAAGTAATGGATGATTATGAAGAATAAGACATATGCTTTTGGAGACAGACATTTAATGCTCAGATGAGAGAGGTGAGCTTTTTTAATTTGACTTACACTAGACAAATGTCATCTCTTGAAATCTTCGAAGGAGGAGTATGGTAATTGAAAGTGAGTTCCAAGACAGATTATTCTTCTGCATTAGTTGTTAGGTGACTGATAGTTATCAGGTGTGTATATCAGTAGTTATATTTGTTGTAGTTTCAAGCATGGTTTGACTTTTGTATTGCTTTGGAAACTCATTTGGAATCTGACACTAATTTCATTGTCTTGAAATAATTCCAGCGCAGAAATATTAAATGTCATTCACTCTCAATTGTTTAAATTGCCTCTATCAGAAATAGACATTCTCTGCTGTCACGATATAGGTGATTTCTTTTGTGGGTAAACTTCCAAATAGTTGTACTGACTAAAGCAAGTTGCAGCACACACATTAATTATGGTTGAGTTCCAAAAACAATGACTACATTTTTTACTCACTGATCTATATGCCTGCAGAGTTTAAAACATGCTTACAGCCACGCCTAAGTAATAGATTAACTGAGTGAAGCAAGTTCCAGCACACACATAATCATTATGGTTGATTTCCAATGAAAGCAATTACATTCTTTCTCACAGATCTATACGCATGCTGTGTTAATAAAATGCTTGCAATAAATGCATGCTATTTGGTCACGCCTAAGTAATTAAACACCTATATCTATGTGTTGGCTTAACTACACCACCCCCTATATTGGTAGGCCTCATTTATGATTCATACACCACTTTTTTTGTCATCACTTATTCGGTTCCAATGCACATTTTGAAGTTATGCTTTCGGATTATTTTAAATTTAAATGTTTTGACCAAAACCTTATTTGATAACCACTCTTTTATGTGTGACCATAAATGAACTGCTGTATTATTTATATATAGACTCTGTCTCATGCTAAGTATCATTCGTTTTATTAGCGTTACACAAGTTTCAGTTTACTGCAAGTTAGTGTTATCAGTCTTGAAATATTTATTTTTTCTTTTTCATAGTGACACTAACGGTTCTATATTTCAGTTCTTAGTTTCTTTTCTACTTTTATGGCAGCACTGCATTTTTTCAGACCAATGGAAACAACATTGCTGAGGAACTTAGATGGCTCTAAAGAGACATGGAGAATTGCAGCCTGTGTTATAAAAAAGTGGGAAGTGCATAGGAGGACACCTCCCTTCCCTGTGTGGAAGCATTCTTTAATGCTAATGGATGAAGATGATGTCAAGCTCAATTGAAGCTCACTTCAAACAAGTTCTCTGATTGAAAAACATTTAAGTTGTAGTTTATTTAATTTTCTAAGATGTTTCAATGTTTATAACTGTTTCTAGCCCTTCATTTGCCCTTCATTAGTAAGACTTCACTCTAACAATCAATGCTAAGTGGTAATTCATTTTCTCAAGTCATTTTTCTAAGATCCATTACTAAAAAAATTAAATAGAAAGCAATATATAAAGTACTAAACACCTTTGTTAACTAATACAATTAAAAGAGGAATTTTTGAAGTGAAAAAAGGCATGTCAAGAGAGAACATGTATAGGATTTATGGGAGTGGTTGTACTGAAGGGGGGTTGAAGATAATTTGATTCTTAAACGAGTAAGTTTGACTTTTTTGTTTTTATAAACGAGCGAGTATGATTCTTGGACAAGTTAAACATATTACATATTGAAATAATTTGGAAAGATCAAGTACAAAAAGATTTATACTTTCAAATGTGGAGGTGCCCAGGGAATTATTGTTTTTTCGGGGGGTACATGGGGGATGTTGGAGATTGAGTTCTACCATTTCTTTTATTAACAGGTGAGTCTGATTCTTTACTAAGAGAAACTTGATTTATTTGGGGGGGGGCAATTGGGAGGTTAGGGATGGAGTTCGACTATTTTTTTATTTTTATACACGAGAGAGTTTAATTCTATGTTAAGTTGAAAATATTACGTGCAATCTAAATTTATATGTTTTTTAAAACAATTCATTAGTAGTAATCATAGTACTTTAAATATTACATATAGTTTAGATTCTATTTTATCTTCTAAAACATCCCGTCGCTCAAATAATTTCATCAAAATACCTTCCTACTAATTCCCGGAGGGGGGGGGAGGGGGGATTTGGTTCATGTTTTTGTTGTGGGGGAGGGGTATGGGACTGAAAGGGGATTGGGGATAATTTAATTTTAGCCTTTCAATTAAAACACAACTTAATATCTAGCATTTCAAATAAAATACTGATAAGTGTCAAATATTTAATTAAATATGTCTCGATTTACCCTTATATATGACTATATTTTCTACCTATTGAACAAATTATCTTTCATATTACCACAATATATAATATTTTGATAAAAAATAAAAACTTCCCGTGCATCGCACGGGGGTAAAATTCTTGTTGATAAAATAATACCCCAAAAGGGAATATTGAGAAGAAAAGGAGAAATCAGATACTGAGAGTATCCGAATCCGTGTTGCGGCACATCTTAGCAATACCATCAAATTCAACTATGATGTCGCTTTTATATAAAAAGCAGGACTTTTGCTAGTGAACTTCCAAACCTTTTGTAGTAAAGTTTAGTAAAATAAAGAGGATTTGAACAATTCTTAATTCTCGTATCTTGGTATTAGTCTGAGATTTACGTCACGCGATTCCCTGTGCCTTATAGTAAAATGAAAATGGACTTTACTCTTAGAATTTCCATATATATTAACACAATTTATGATGAAGCATTCGGAAAATTTAATTTATAAATAATCTTTTTTTTCCATCCTTATATTATCATTCACAGTATGCTTTTCTATTTTATTTTGATGGTTACACACGCACACATAAAGCTGCGCAAAGCTAAGTTCATCAACTTGTAACACAAAAACAAAAGCCGTTTATATAACTCGCTTGTGTTGCATCAATAGAGTCTTGATCGGACATTTACGTAATCTCTTAAAATAAGCTACTTTTTCAAAATAAGTAGCTTATTTAAACAAAATAAAGTTCAGTCAAACACACGCAATCTCCTTAAAATAAACTATTTTTTCAAAATACTTAGCTTATTTAGATAAAATAAGTCCAATCAAACACATACTTAATTTTGAATTAGTCTTCAACAAGTGAAACTTTGAAAACTTGCCACTGGGATGATTTAGCAGTGTCAACAAAGTCGACAAAAGTAATTGATTAATAATTTAATTTTTAAATAAACATGTGTATATGTAGTGTTATGGCTTGCGAGTAGTGGAGGCAGTATTGCACCATAGCTTCAGAGATATTGGGTTAGGGGCATCAGGTTCATAGTGAAGGGCCACTTAAATAAGTAGAAAAAGGAACAAACTTCTAGTCTTACTGCAACCTATATGCATACAATCCATACATGTCCCACGTCAAAGTCAACCTCGATGCATGCGATGTCTGAAATAATTTCATAGCTGACCGGTTATGGTTTAACAAATTTAATGTTTTATTTTACATGATAAGACTATACCAACTGTATCCTTTAAGCATCTCATGTACGTACCGATAAAAGTATTAAACCCTTTGAATGGAATTAGGAAATCATAAAATGTCGACGAGGTTTTCTTGGTTTATTTACGTGTGGTTTAATAAGAATCAATTATGTGTGTGTATTAATTGAATAAATAAATAAAATTACAAGGAACGTAATGACGGGATGGTAAAATTTGGATTTTTTCTTTCAAAACAATATATATCGCCTAATATTTTACATCAGATAAAGCCAACAATGGATCTATTCAGAAATTTGTGCCAAACCTAAAAAATCAAGGAAATAGAGCATATACATCTTTTTTTTTTTGACCAAAGAGCATATACATCCATACATATATATGGTTCGCATTCCGTGATTAACACATTCCATGATTAACAGAATGATGAGAAACTTATTTTTTATTAGTATGATGAAATCTAAAAATGTTCAAATTTAATCTTAACGGTTCAAATTAAAATTTTTAATTTGTTCATATTAAAATGATTAATTCAATTTTATGAGAAGTGATAGTTATTAAATTATCTTTGCTTCACACTTTACATACGTAGATTAAAATAAAATGTTATTTAAATATAAAAATCAAATTTAATCAAATTCAACCATCTAAATTCGATCTAATGGTGTAGACAATTGTTAAATAATTATTTTAGATAATTAATGAGATCAACATACTCATCAAGATTATGAGCACATAAAAATGTGGATCTTCATACATCAGCATTAGGTGAAATTCTATAATATATTGTATATATATGTAGCGTAATTATAATAAGTACATACATAACCGTTGTGAGCGAAAAAATGAAGATATATTTCAATATCTTTGCTAAATATTGAGTAATAATTGATAAGTATGAAAGTAATATGAAATTCAAAACAAATTACATTGTCATTAATAAACTATGTATATGAAAAGTACACATAACTCATTCTCATCAGGCTTCTTGTTATACATATATGCTAACCCACCCATTTATTTTACACAGCATCATTCTTATTTAGACATATATCTAGAAGTTTGAAAATTTGAATTGCTGAAATTAAAGAATAATTTATCTAATCAGGGCTTATTCCAAGCTCTGAAATTATAAACAAACACTTAAACTATATATGGGGCCTCACTCTCTCAAACAACGAATTAATCTTCAATGAATAAAACAGACACACGAGAACAATACTACTAGAAAATATATATGACTTGGAGGCGAGACTAAGACCTGATGGCTGTTATTATTATCTATTTAATCATTAAAATAATCTAACTAACCATTTATTTAGGCTGTTGCATGACATCTTGAATCAAGTGTGACACATTAGAGTGAGATGAACCTTGTTCATGAACAGCCCTTTTAGCCATCTTCCCAAGTTTTATGGCCCTATTCCTCCTATTTTCACCTTCTTCACCACCTTCCATGCACATCTCTATAGCCTCTTTGATTCTATCTTTCTTAACCAATACCCCGACTTTTCCTTCATCCCCCCACCTCACCGGAACCTCAACACCAACTCGAACTCCAATCTTGAGAACTTCCACTACCAACTTCTCATTCACAAATTGCTCAGCAAACAAAGGCCACGTCATCAATGGTACCCCAGAGCACACTCCTTCTAACGTCGAATTCCAACCACAATGAGTCAAGAACCCTCCAATGGAAGGATGTGACATTATGAGAATTTGTGGAGCCCACCCTTTTATCAAAAGGCCTCTTCCTTCAATCCTTTTCTCAAAACCTTCATCTAGCCATTTCTCAATCTCAACATTATCTTCCCCGGCAGTTCTAAGTACCCAAATAAAGGGTCTTTGTGATGACTCCAAAGCCAACCCAAGCTCTATTAATTGTGATGGAAGAAGCCTACATAAACTACCTAGGCAAACGTACAAGACTGACCTAGCTTTCTTCATGTCAAGCCATTCAGAACAATATTTCTCTTCAATTGAAGGCATATTTCCCCTCTCAAACTTGTCCAAACTCTCCTTATTACACAAGGACAAAGGACCTATACACCAAACTTTCTTGTTCATGGCCTTCTCGTACTCCATGGCATATCCATGTTCTAACTCTTCGAAGCTATTCACAACAACACCATAAGAAGACATCTCGGCCTCTTTCATTTTGTCTCGGAAATCATCCAAGTCCGGCTGAGCAACAAACGCGCCAGGAAGCTGAGCTTTTATGATCTCAATGCTTTGAAGAAGTCCAGGAATAAGAAAAGGCTCAAGGTCGGAACTCACAGAGAGATGAGCATTGTGAAGCATGATATTATAGGAACACAACAGCGAGAAGCAACACATGCCATGGAAAACAAGCCTAGGAATGTGAAACTTCTGGGCCGTTAAGGATGTCCAAGAGAGACACTTGTCGGATATAATACAGCTAGGAGGGTGTGTGGATTGGGTTTGGAGATATTCTTCCAAAGGTTGTTGCAGCAAGTCGAGTGCATTGTAGAATTTTCTGAGGAGGCTTCTGGAAGGTAAAACATCAAGATTCTCACAGCCCAAGGGGAGGCCCACTTGCTGGCAAGGGAATGGTATGTTGAGAAGGTGAATAGGGAGACCAGATTGTGAAGCCCTGTGAATTGTGTGCTCAAACCTTGCAGCATTGTGAGGTGTTGTGAGCAAAGTCACAAGCACACCTCGCTCAGCCAAAACCCTAGCGATGTCTATCATTGGGATCATGTGTCCCTGAGCAAAGAGTGGTACCAACACAAAGTGAGGTTGATGTGAATTCAAAGAAGAAGCCATAGTGATAAAAATAATAGTATTAGAATGTACGCTCTTGTTACTAATGATGATGAAGCTAAGAAGGTGAATATATGCTGAAAAGGCCATTATGAACGGCAGCATTATATAATGTCCAGGTCTTCCACGAGGATGGTTGACTTTGAATAATTCAAAAGGGACGTAATAAGGTTGATTTTCCCATTACTTAAAGTTAATCAACTGGGCAATTTTTTTGTATTGGCTTGTGACGACGAGCTTTCCTTTTTGCTTCTAAATTCTAATTCTCAAGTCTCTTGTCTTGTACTATCTGTTTCTTTGACTTACCATGGTGGTTCCTTTATGTATATGTGTGTGTTGCGTGAGAGATGGGTTATGTTTAGCATACATTTTTTCTTAAAATATATCTATGGAACTTTATGGTATTTTCCTTAAATATTTATCAGCTCTCATGCATCTTAATGATCTCGAAATCAATAATAACAATAATAATAATCAATTTTTCGTTGAAAATCATAAGTTTAATATAAATAGTTTTCTATTTATGATAATTACACTTAGTTTATATATATGTACTGGTGCTAGTAATCTATAATCTGATCAACATAATTGTTTCATTGATTATATATATTCGGACCAACCTGTATATATTTCATACTTGTGTTATTGAGATTAAATTGATAAGATAACTTTTTCCAAACAAAAATATATAATCTCAACAAAAAGATGATTTGATCTTCATTTGTAGACGTAGTAATAATTTAGGGTTAAATATCATTCTGGCTAATAAACTATTTTGAAAGTATCAATTTGATAATGAACAATATAATAAAAAGTCTCATTCTAATCAATGAAAAAAATGGCTCATTTTGGCCAACGAACTACTGGAAATGCTAAAATACTACAAATGAAAGAAGAGATGAAAAAAGGTCAAAAAAAAAAAACAAAAGAAAGACATGAAAGAGCGAGAATCCAATAATCTTAAATCTAATAAACAAATAAATATCACATGGTTGTTACCAATTAATAAAATTCCTAAATTAATTTCTAATGAAAGGTCCAGATATTAATTAATTGAGCATAAATAGACCAATTTACATCTTTACTATGTTCAAAAATTCAATTAAACATGTAAAATATATATAAATCCAGCGATTTATCAACCATTATTTTGTCGTTGAACCTACCTATGAGCTTTCACAACTTTGACCCTTGAATAATAATACTAATTAATAATAATCATAATATAGCTCTCACGTTACGTACGCTTCATAAAGCCCAGAGAATGAAAAGTATACATACTGATTCAGTAAAAAGTCATGCATGTAATCATCTTCATATTATACGCGGATCAATGTCATTATGAGCGCCAGCGTCTCTCTTTATTAACATGAGTAATGTCAATCTTATTATAGCCCTATGAGTATTGATTTTGATTTTATTCAAGAAAAGACAATATATTTTAAAAAAATTTCATCAACTTCCAATGACATTCAACCCCAGGTCTCTGGAAATTATACTTGCATAGCAGCATCTATTTCCGGTATATAAATATATAGATTCAAAGAAGGCTTACTTATTTCAGTTGGCTTACTTATCAATTGGTTCGAAGCATAATGTATATTTCATAACAAACTTCTTTTCAATATGAAAGACCCCTTTGAAGTCCTGCATGGACAAAGAATTAATATTTGGTTGGTCATAACAAAGAATTGAATTATTTGAAATGTTTTTCTTTTCACACGAGCACACGAGTTGGTAAAACACGTTACTTATTTTTCTCAGAACAGCCGTGGGTTGTTGAGCTGATGATCACTTTAAATGAGCTATCTAAAAAGTTATTTGTCTTTAAAGCTGGTAAATAGGTTGTTTCAATACCTATCCAGTTTAGGTGCTCATTCTAAAGATGGGTAGGGTCTTATACTCTTCTAATTTGGACCATCGATTACATGGTTCTATTTAATATCTTATAGTTTACAATTTTTAATTTAAAACTAGTGTGTACCCGCGCAATGCGCGGGACATTTGATATTTAGTTGTTTTACATCTCAAATTGAAAAATGCCCTCTTATTTCAATCAAATTTACCCCTCCTCAGGTCCTATTTATATTCTTTAACAATGATCATTTTCACTCTCCAATATCAATGTATTTTATATTCTTATTATTTTCAAAGTATTTATTAGAGGTATAATTGGAAATATCTTATATTTTAAAGAATATTTAATGAGATTTAGGAATTTCCTTAGTATATGTAACATATATAAAATACCCTATAAATAGGACCATAGGAGTATCTTCTAACCAACATGTTTTATATTGCTTCCTTGATTTCTGTATACTCTCCAAAAATTATGTAAACCTTCATGGAGTTAATCACTACTATAAGCCATTGTTAACACAATGAGTGCGTAAAACTTTTTATCTCTACAACCTATTAACCTACACCTTTCTTTCCAAAATTTCCAGCTGAGTGAAGTGCATCTCCAAAGTGTTCACTCCCTTCATTGGCAAAACCTAAATTCATATTGGACTCCATCTGAGGATTCTCATATTCAAGCTATTGTCATCTGTGCCAAAAAGCTCAAAATGCATGTTGGTACGAAGTGGAGGTCATGACTAAGAATTCCTTCACATGTTTCCTTCAAGAACAACCTGCAAAACAGGAGTATAAATGAAGAATATTCGCGAGGTGATCTTTATATCATTGAGGAGGAGACTGAAAAAGTCATTCACTGTGCCACAAATTGAAGCCATTAAAGAATTACACAAATCAATAACATCCGCAATAAATTAATAGCTAGCACATCGCAAAAGAGAGTCAGGAAAAGTCCAAAAAAAATAGAGACACAATATTGAATGATATGTACATCTAAAAAGAAAGCTCATTTAGTTTTGTCACTTATCAGCAGCAGGGAATATCACTAACCTTGTGAACTTTTCGTAAAATTTTTTAAGGTTCTTCTATGTTTTCCAAGAGAAGGACTAACTAACCTTGTGACACCTCCATATTGGGAGGTTCTTTGGCCAAATGTGTCTATGGATTTGCGGTGAATAATTTGCTTCTGGTCAAACTTTTTAGGTCCTCTTTTCTTTGTATCAACCACACCAACAGAATCAATGACAAAAGGTGAAGCTCTTTGTGAACTTGTGACACAACTTGTCTATAAGCCAGAATTCATAGACAAACTCAGTGAATGCAAATCACCATAAACCATTGATCCAATGGATCCAGATTCTCTACCATTGTAATTATCCTCCATGTTGACCATCATCTCTGACTCATTTCTTATTCCCCAGTTTTTCATTCCAGAAACACCCTCATCTCTAACACTTGGGACTTGAACATTACACTCAAAAACATCTTTTTGCTTGACCCCTTCTAACATCATCTCATGACTACTACTACTTCTGAAGCCAAAATAATAGTATGGTGCCAAAGGATAAACATGAATGTCTTGACGTGAAGATTGGTTACTGAACATCATGCTGTCTAAGCTCAATGTCCCCATTGTTGAGCGGCCTAAGAAATTCTCAAGCTTTGGAGCTGAACTTGATACCATTGCTTTACATGAAAAAGGTAAAGTCAAGTCAAGAGACATTACAATAGAAGAAAACTAACGCTTGAGGAAAAAGTTTGAACCTTGTACTAACCTTGTGGTTGTGAGTGCATTAGATAGAGAGAGCCATCAGATTTGAGGGGCATAACAGGAAGGGAAGAATAGTAGCCAACATTATTTTCAGGTTCAAGGCCACCATAGTAAATGCCATAATTAGTAGGAAGAGGCATGGAGTGATAAAAGCTTGCAGGAACAGTATCTGTAGAGGAAGGCCGTGTAGTTGTGAGCTGTGTGTCTTGTTGGCTATGATGGTCGTTACAGTCAGAACAAAATTCATAGATAAATGGCAGCTAAAGGACAAAAAAATTCTCCATAGATCCGGGAATATTTATTTTATTTCCAGCGCAAAATTCTCCCTCTTTGGATGATCCTCGCACATTGCTATTGTCAGAACCAGAATAATCATCAGAGGATTCAAGCACCTTGATCTGCTCAAATTCCACCTAAGTTAATTCAAAGATAAATGGCAGCTAAAGCACAAAAAAATTGGGAATGTTAAGGGTAAACACCTGTATCACCACATGAGAATCCCTAAGGCGCAGACGCCAAACATCCATGGATGATTGGCGCTCAAACATGCACTCGTCAACCTGAATTGATCTACCTTTGGGCTGAGTACCAAAAGTCGGTCAGTAAAAGCGCCCAAACTTGTATTTGAATCCAACAATTAGAAGACAGCTTGAATCAATATATAAAGCATTAAAAATGAGTTGGACAAATCAATAACTGATATTGTCATACCAGTTCACATCCCAATGCAGTAGAAAGTGGACTCCTTGATACAGCTTGCTCGGTTTGCTCTTTCATGGAATCCTGAAATATTTTACCAGGTAAGAAAGATATCACAATAACACAATCTGTAATAAATCTATGAAACCTTTTTCGACACGAATCACTGCATACCAGATTATTTTTTTCACTCATATTAGCATATTATATGTTAGTTAATGGAAGTTGGTGACTTATATTAAGGACCAAAATTTAGAGGCGGTTGGTGACTTATAATAAGGACCGGAGGGAGTACCTATCATTCAGTTCAAAAAAAATCTAATACCTATCATTAAATCCTGATGGACAAATTCCTTTTCATGCATGACATAATTTATTCTCCATGACGATAATAGCAAACTAACTCAAAAGCTTAAAAAAACTACTTGTTCAACTTGTGCAGATGCCATGGAATCAAATGAGAAAATGCTTGCAGTTTCAGCATCATCTCTAAAACTTTCTAAATTACTTTCATTTATAGAGAGACTTTTAAGAGAATTTGCAGGACTGGATGTTTGACAACCTATGAAACTCCACTCAGACAATGACTGATGGGAATCTGTTTGAGAGAAATTCAGGTCCTGTTGTAGAAGAATGAAGTCCAAAAATTTCTCTACAAATATGAGCATTCCTATATTCTCTTGAGTAGACACAGTGTTCAGAGCTGGTCTGTGTCAAGATGAAAAGCGAGATAGTCAGAATCTTAACAAATTCCTCTACAAATACTTTATACTCATGACTCCAACATATCAACAATAGAAGGCTTTGACAGTAAAAATAAAACAGGTTGACATCAATACAAAATAGTTGCATATGTTGCCTCTCCCATTGCCAACCTATCCTTTGTTTGTTTACATACTTTATAACATTATTTAGGTTTTGTTATATTATATCAATAAACTCACGTGACTATTTCTCCCACATTTGTCTTGAAAGCGTCATTATTAAATCATGACATTATATCAGGGATAAGAAACATGCTATAGACACAGAGACCTCATAAAAACATATCACAGTAAGACATCATTATAAAATTTCTAAAACATTAAGGCTAATGAACAAAATTTTTTCACCTGAGAAAATGTCTGTGAGCGAGAATGTTATTGTCAGTTGGTGAATGAATGCGATGGTAGTCCTCAGGGCTTAAGTAAATAACACAGTAAAAAAGCCCTCTCTCTGGACTGCAATTGAAATTTATTATATATGAACCTTCATAAAATGCATTCATCATATATGTATTCAATATAATGAAGCCGATTTAGTGTTTTTACTGTGGTAGGCTAATGTAAAACAATGATATATTGTTACAGAAAATGTTGTTCAAAACACATAAATTCCTGGAAAAAAAAGTTTATTTTCCAATATTAACCCATGCAATGAGGCAAAAGCAGTATGACGCCAACAATATTTCAAAATTTTCAGTTCAGTTTCATCCTAGGGTTGGAAATATGAAATTTACTATACAGGCGAAAGCTGATGTCATAAAGAGAAATATGAAAATAAGGATTACCTTCACCACAGATCCAAGAATGAGAAAGGGCAAGAAAGAAAATGTTGTTAGACTTGGAAGACTAACAGAAAGCACATAATAATGTAAGGAAGGAACAGGAAAAAGTAAGATTACCTGAAAAGGGTTTATCAGATCGAAGCTTTTTGTTATGCAGTGAAAGTAAAAAGAGGAAGTTTTTCACCTTCCATTAATAATCTAACATGAAGAGAAAGAATTTGTCTCTAAAATCCTAGTAAAGACTAAAAAACATTAAGCTTTAAAAAAATACACACACCATCAACCAAAACTGAAACAAAATCGGTAAAAAGCTTACCTTCCGCTCCGATGAAGACAATCATGGTAGGCGAACCTCTTCGAGCACCTCTTCGAGTTTGACTCCGTGGATGGAGGAGAGGAGAGATTTGATACACATAGAGGGGCTGTATATGCTTGAGGAAGACGAAGCTATCTGATTTTTTGCGTATAACGAAGCGATCTGAATTGATGAATAGAGAACATTAATGAGGGTGAATGAAGCATTGGGGTGACATCACAAAAGCGGGATCCAGTGTGAACTCACGCACATGGGAGGTCGAGTCAAATATTTGTTATATTTCATAAGGCAGAGGGATACAAAACTTTGTTTAACCCACATCTGAAACCGGTTTTCTGTGTGAACGCGAGGGTGGTTTTCCACGCGAAATTACTATATATATTTGATTGATTGATATTTTTTCAACAAAATGATAGTTAATTAACAAATTAACTTTACTTTTGATTTCAAATCAATTACATGGTTATATTTAGTACTCCCTCCGGTCCTAAATATAGGACCTAATTGACTTTTTTTTGGAGAGATTAAGGTTGCGAAATAGGTTATTAAATGATGACACATTTGATATCTTTTTAGATTTTCCATTAGTTTATAGGTAAAATAAACTAGTTTAATGGAAAAAAATTAGGTAAATCAATTTTTAATTAACTTATTTTGCTTTTCTAAGGATTTTTCAGAAAAAGTCAATTAGGTCTTATATTTAGGACCGGAGGGAGTATATTGTGAATAGAGTAAATTTACAGATCAATTATTCTGTAATTACTCTATGATATACTATGGTTGTTGGGCTTTCTGTAGGCAAAAAGTATGAAATTATGCCCGACAATATACTAAATATAAGCACAACAGCGATAGTCTCTGGGCAAAAAGTTGAGTTTCACTTCAAAAAACTGAAATTATGACCGAGAATACTCACTAAGTTTCCAAATATAGAGCGTATTAATTAATTTGATCAAACAGCCATTTTTCTTTTCATATTATCTTTTAATTATCTTTATTATTGTTGAACAAAAACACCAATTATTTAGGATGAAATTGATAAAAAATCAATTAAAATTTGATTCTATAACTAAAACTAAGATCAATTTCATAAATATATCATATATTTAAGACTCTAGGAGCAATTAAATATGAGGGACAAATAAACCATAAGTAGGAAATTGAGAAAAAGAAATGAAACTGCTGTGACGCCAATAGAAAAGGTATATCCTGTATACGAAACTACCACTTCAATTGCAGAAAGATATTTATTTGTTCACCAATCCCAACTCCAGGAATATATTTATGCATTGTATAATTAAGTAATTGCTTTTAATTATGAGTTTTTAATCTAATGTTATAGGCCAACCTCTATGTTATGGGGAACTCTACAAATTCAAACTAATCTAGATCTACATAAGGACATCTACTTAAGAGTAAAATGTTAGCTAAAGGCAAAGTGCATTAAAGTTTAAACTCGAGATATCTAGCTAATTAACTAGTAAAGTGAAATAACCAATACACTAACTAGACTTGGTTGCGTTGTTATAAGTGTTTCCTTTATTAGCAAAAACAAAAGTTCATTTTAGCGCATATCATTATTAGCATAAATATCATTGCCATTTTTCTTATCATTTCAAAAATCAAATTAAATTACTAAAAAATAATTTAACAAAAAAAAAACGCAATCTTGTGTGTGAATCATTTTTTACGGAAATGAAAAAAATTCATTCATAAAAGGACCTAATTTTTATATCTAACAATAAGATTAGAACATACATCTCTATCAAATTTATTATGTTCTCCTATATAATCTTATTTTTATTAACTGAATAAACACCGGCTATTTTCTTTGGTCAAACAGTCAAAGTAGGTTGGGCCTTTTTCTTAACTGTCAGATATGGACGCATCAAGTAACACATCTAATTTTGAGCTTGGCCCTTTAGATTTATATTGTTTCTCATCCGAAAACAAACGGCACATTTTAGATTTGACAGCCATGTCCTCAAGCTCTTGTAGTTTTATACTTTTATGTTCATTGAGTTTCTTTACAATCTTACATCCTCGCGCTGCAAAGCACTATTCACTGTTGCCACTGGGGGGGGGGGGGGCAGTAGTAACACATGCCCGGTGTGCCAAATGTGTGTTGAAAGTCATCTACATGCTTTAAGAGACTGCCCGCGTGTCACTTGGATGTGGAAACAGCTTGTGCCACGGGAGTCATGGGCCTTATTCTTCTCCTTGAACGGGAGAAATTGGACTAGGCAAAACATTCTGAGATATACCAGATTCACACACTCACCGGATTGGCCAGAATTATTTGCTATTGGGTGTTGGTCAACTTGGAGGTGGAGGAACCTTCAAGGCAATTTAATACCCCATGACATGGGAGCAGAAGTTATGAGATCTTTGCATCAGTATAAAACGTGCAAGAAAAAGGATCCAATGAATTCGATGATTGACAAAACAGAGTGGATAGCATGGGAGAAACCGAAGGAAGAGTGGTGCAAATTAAACACCGGTGCAGCCTGGGACTCTGATGTGAAGGCAGGGGGCGGTGGCTTACTTAGAGGGCACACAGGTGAATGGATTAGAGGGGTATCTGTGATGCTGTCCGCGCGAAGTCCAATTTGTGCAGAAGCTCTTGCGCTAAAGGAAGGTTTGAAGCTTGCATGGGAGCTGAAATTTGATAAGGTTGAGGTTGAATCTGATGCGCAAGAACTCATTGATGCAATTCAGGGAACGATTTTCCTACCAGAGGCTGACGCTACCATCAGGAAAATTAGACAATGGATGAGGAGGGATTGGCAAATATCACTCCCACATGTTTATCGTGAGGCAAATAGATGTGCAGATAGGCTAGCTAAATTGGGGAAGATGCAGGCATGCAAGAAGACTATTTGGTGTACTCGAGAGGCTCATTATTGAGGATTGTGAGGGACGAAAGTTCTAGTTCTTACGCTGTGTACACTGAGTATTGAGGCTTAGCCTCCTTTTATTACCAAAAAAAAAAAAAGAGCATATTTGCATTGCCTACATACTTGTCAGAATTATTATAGAAAAAAAAAATACTTAACTGAATTATTGGCTGACTAGGTAAACATTCTTTCATGCTTCTTATACTGGGCTCCATTATAATGAATTATTTGGGCACTCTCCTATCCTTGGACACGAATGGACGATGTAACCGCAAAAGTATGACATGATTTGTGCTTTAATTCAATCAACATCTTATCATTTAAAAAGTGACAATAACATAGCTTTTGTGCAATCAAGACTTGTTAGAATGTTTGTGTTGAAGAATTAAAGGCTTCAACTTTAACCAAAGTCTTTCTTTTAAGAATGGGCAGGTAAGGCTTTTGCCCTTGAACCCAGATTCCTCCACATCTGACACCATTTTTTGAGTCCCTAACCTTCTACAACTGGATCAGGTAATCGGGGGCAACTGAATAATCCAAAGCGGAGTTATATGGTAGACACACTAATCTAAAGTGTTTTGTACTAAAGGTGGGTAACCCTTCCTAACAAGCACTTTTCTAAGGTTTAAACTCACGTTCACTTTGGGTTTTGTAGTTATTTTACCACTTCACCCAATAGTTGACAACTATTATAAAGTCTAATGCAACTCAAGCTGAACGCTTAAGACATATTAGTTCGTCGAATTAACTACTCTCCCCGTTCCTAAATATAAAATCACTTTAGGGAGGACAACTTATTCCTAAATATAAAATCATTTTTTAATTTAACTCAAGTTTTTCCCAAATTACTCCTATTCTCCCTTCACCCAAAAAATAGTGGTTTGAAGAAGGTGATATTTTTAAAAACTTAGGTGAGGGGTATTTTAAAAATTTCATGTAATCCTAACTCATTGGAATGTCTTTCTTAATCTCTCCAAATTTGCTTAAGTGAGGAGTATTTAACTATTGAATATAGTATAAGTAGGGATGATTACTCATGAATCAGTAAGTGTATGGTTGACCAACTATTCTGGGAATCAAAATATGGGACATAATCACTTCATCTTGCTTCTATTTACATTGAATCTCCCTAAAAAAATGAGTAACTGCTCATTTATTGACTCGTGCCCATTAGAAGATAGAAGAAGGACAATTAACTTCATTTTTTGTAAGACATGTGACTTTTTTTTCCATGTGGAAACAAAGACTTTAAGAACTGTCTAAGAAAGGCAAATCCACTTTTTAATGTTTTAAGTAGTCCACTAACTGCTTTTAATGGAACTCAATGAAAAAAAAAAATAGAACATCCTAAATCCAATGTAACATGCAGATTACAATATTCCAAGTGTCCTTCTATAACAACCGAATAAAAACTGAGCAAATGCTATATTTGAAAATAATGACAAATTCTAACACATATACAGACACATACTGTTGGTATGGAATTTATTGGCAAGAAACAATGATGGTAAAGAAGCAGTGTATATGTCTTCAAAGAGCACTAGTCTTGTTTGGTTTGTTGTCTGATATCTTGGATGAGCAGGGCCACGTTCAAGTCAGAAGATCCACCTTCTTGCACAGTTCTATTAGCCATCTGTGCAAGCTTCACAATCTTATTTCTTCTTTCTTCACATTCCTCAGTCTCATCCATCAATTTGTGTATTGCCTTGAGGATGTCTTGTTTCTTCACCAACACCCCTATTTTCTCTTCCTCCCCCCAGCTCATGGGGCTTTCCACCCCAACCTTCACTCCAATTCCTAATATTTGCACAACAAACTTCTCATTCAAAAATTGGTCCCCAAATAATGGCCACGTCAGCATTGGCACACCTGCACATATTGCTTCCATAGTTGAGTTCCAACCAGAATGTGTTAAGAAGCCTCCAACTGCTGTGTGTGACAATACAAGTACTTGAGGGGCCCATCCTCGGATCAAGAGACTCCTCCCTTTGGTTCTTTCCTCAAATTCATCTTCTTTAGTCCACTTGTACAATTCTTCTGAGTGACTTCCTTCCCTCATAACCCAAATAAATGGCATGTTTGATGCTTCCAACGCCAAACCAAGCTCTTTTAATTGCAAAGGAGTTAAATTGCACATACTTCCAAGACAAACATAAAGAACAGACTTTGGTTTCTGCAAATCAAGCCATTCCATTATCTTATTCTCCTCAATTGAAGACTTATTCCCTCTGTGAGCCTTATCCAAGTCATCCTTGTTGCTCAGTGAAACAGGACCAATACACCATAGTTTATTATTTCTCAACTTTTTGTACTCAATTGCATATTCTGTCTCCAATTCTTGAAAAGAATTCATGATCACCCCATAAACAGCCATTTCAGCTTCACCCATTTTGCTATTAAAATCCTTCCAGCTTTCCTGTGGTCCTACTCCTGGTAACTGGGATTTGGTGATCTCAATTTTATGAGGCAAGTCAGGTATAACAAAGTATTCTGATTCATCCTTGATGTTCTCAAAGCCATCATAAGTCATGGCTTTGAGGCTGCCTAGGAGACAAAAGCAGCTTGTTCCATAAAAAGAAATCCTAGGAACATTAAACTTCCTAGCTATTTGGGCTGTATATGGCAATCCCACATCAGAAATTATGCAGTTTGGTTGAGGAGTTAACTCTTGGAACATTTCTTCAGCAGGCTTGTGAAAAATGCTTAGTGACTCGAACAAGCTCAAACCCATGCCTAATGAAGGAAGCATGTCAAAATTCTCACACCCATGTGGCATACCAGCCTCTTCATATGGGAAATGAAGTTGGACTAGTCGGATTTGGAGGCCAGACTCAGAGAAACGAGCAAAAGTTGCAGAGAAACGAGAAGCGTTATGTGGAGTTGTGAACACAGTAACAATCACTTTGTGATGAGCTAGAATTCTGGCTATGTCAATCATGGGATTCATGTGACCTGCGGACATTAATGGAAACAAAACGAAGTGAAGGTCAGATGATTGGGAAGCCATCTGGTTAGGAAATAGATATGATTGATCCAAACTTCTTTTAAACTTGGTTATGTCCAATAGGCATTCTGGTTTGCACTCAAGTAGATAAGCAACAAGTCTTAAGTCTTGATCATGGATGACTTTAGCACTGTTAAGACTTACGGTACTAGAGTTGACCAAAAATATTTAGGTTAGGCAAAAAAAAAAAAGGATTTATTTCTGATTCTGTACCATACATTTTTTTTCTCAAATCAAAATTAGGAGAAGTTTTCATTTTTTTTGATAAAGTGTCTTTGTTTAGTAATATAGAAAAATATTTGAGTAGTTTTGAAATAATTCTATTCTATAATATAATTACTGTTTTTAATAGTTTTAATTAGAAAAAAAAATAATTGTTGCTTTTACCTTTCTAGTCAAGAATGGTGGCTACTTCAAGAAGATAAGGGACTGATGGGTCACTAGTTTGAATTCACATTCTATATGAGCGATGGCTTTCCCATCTTCAATTATATGTTGAAATTTATTTTAATGATGTAGATTTATTTTAATTTATTGTAATTATTTTTAATAATTTTATTTTAAAGGAAAAAATAAAAATAATGCTAATCTGAAACTTTAGTTATCAAAACATTTATTTTTTCTTTGAAAAATTTATTTTGTTATTTAAAAATTTTAAATTTTAAATCTAAACTATTTGTAATAACTTTTAGATGGTTCATATTCGTTTGAAGGAAAAGAAACCAAAGAGTTTCACTTGACATGCATATGGAATGAAGTGACCTGCTCATTGTTCAATGCCAATAATTGTCATTGATATTGATATGATTTAAACAGAAAAGTTAGGCCTAAATGAAATTCATATCAATCATGGTACAATTTTCTTTTGTAATCATGATATTGATATGATGTAAACAGAAAATTTAGGCTTAAATGAAATTCATGAATCATCAAAAGATGCAAAGACTATAGTTCTTTATGCAAAGACTAGAGTTCTTAGTTTACCCATATTTTTTCTTATGCATCTAATATCTTGAAATATTTGTAATGATAGAATTTGTTCCTAAAAAATAAGCCATCCTCCATTCAAATATATACCGTCTCCTATTTTTTTATTACAAATGAAGCTCAAAAACTATTGTTCAATAATTAGTAGCCTATCTTGATCGACAACTCCAGCAATAAAATCTGGAGTGCCATTGAATCTGATGACACCTGCGCCTATGTCCAAAGCTTTGCGTGCTAACATACGTGCTAATTTGTTTGCTTCCCTTCGCCCCCAAACAATCTGCACCTCCCAGTCTCTCATTAGCATAGCCTGAATTTTTTTGCTAATGGATGATGTCTCTATATTGTGCTGCTGCAAACCCTCCAATGTCTCCACCGCTTCTAAACAATCTGTCTCCAATACTAAACGGCTAGCACCAAAATCTCAGGCTCACCGTAGACCCATAATTATACCCCACATCCCAGCATCAAAAATAACACCACGGCCTATATTAAACATAAACTCTCCTCTCACATCTCCTCTGTAGTCTCACAAGATGCCCCCACAAGCAATCATTCCCAATTTAGGATTACAAGCTCCATTTGTATTCATCTTATAAACATCCTGATCCGGAGGCCTCCAAGAATACCGTCTCCTTTTCTCATAAAAGAAAATAATTTAAAAATTAATTATTTGTCTTTTCTTTTTAGTCGTTTTCATTTAAACTTTATAATGCCTTTCAATTCAGTTTCAACCTTTCAGGCTTATACTCAATACCGGATCAATATTAAGTGAATATTTTTCTAAATAATATAATAATTTTAAAGGACATCAAAAATAAAATGAAAATAATATCTCAATTATTATTTTAATAATTCTATCAAAGCTATCTGGCCAAGAAAAATAAAGGAAATTACCGGTTCGCAAGTTTTGATTCGTTTAGTAGAAATATAGGGTGTGTTTGGGAATCTCGGTGGCAAAGTAGCTTTTTTTAACTTACTTTTTCAGACATTAGTTTGGATAAATGTCAGTCTATGTATTTCATAAAAAAAAAGTCAGTCTGTGTGAACTTATTTATGTTTGAATCTTTAGTTGCAGAAGTGGTTTTTTCACAAAAATAATAAAAAAATGTTTTATAGTTTATTTCGTTTCATAGAATATTAATTTTGAATATTATTTTTTAATAAAATGGAATATGGATATTATTTTGAATTCAATTAATTTAAATTTAAAATTCAAAAAATATTTAATAAAACAAAATTATTTAATTTTATATTTCTATTTATTAGTATTAGATATTTAACCTTTAAAAAAAGAGATACAATGTTATTAATGCACATATTATTAATGCACATATAATCCCATTACAGAGAAGTCAATCATAAACTCCTAATAAGCTCCAAATTGGAGTTTCTTTGGATAAGCTGATTTGGACCAAAAGTCAAGTGAAAAATAAGTAAGACCCAAACACAGAAAAAAAAAGCTAAAAACAACTTATTCAGCACAAACCATCTTATTTGGGTCCAAAAGCTCCTCCCAAACACACACATAAACACAATGAGTTATTAACAAATACTGCTTAAATTCCACAACCATCAGTGGATCGACCTTTACATGAAAATGAAAAAATATCACTTATGTTTGGTGATTTCTTGCATGATATCTTGAATAAGCAAATAGACATTAGAATGAGAAGACCCGCCTTCTTCTACAGCATTCTTAGCCATTTCAGCAAGCTCTTTAGCCCTCCTCCTCCTCTCCTCAACTTCCTCACTCTCATCCATTAACTTATCTATTGCCTTAACAATGTCTTCCTTCTTCACCAGCACTCCTTTTTCTTTTTCCTCACCCCACAACACAGGAATCTCCACCCCAACACTTATGGCAACTTGTAATATTTGCACTACAAGTTTTTCATTGCAAAATTGGTCCCCAAATAATGGCCAAGTAACCATTGGCACACCTCCACATATTGCTTCTAATGTTGAGTTCCACCCACAGTGTGTTATGAATCCACCAATTGAAGGGTGAGATAATATTAATACCTGAGGAGCCCAGCCTCTAATCAAAAGCCCCCTTGCTTTGATCCTCTCTTCAAATCCATCCTCATCAATCCATTTGTTCAATCCCTCTAATTCACTTCCTTCCCTTATGACCCAAATGAATGTCCTATTTGATGCTTCTAAAGCTAGGCCAGGTTCTCTCAACTGTGACCAAATTAAATTGCACAAGCTTCCGAGGCAAGCATAGATGACAGTGTTTGGTTTTTGCAAATCAAGCCACTTCAAACACTTGAACTCATCAATGGAAGCCTTGTTTCCTCTTTCAAGCTTATCTAGGTAAACCTTGTTAATAAGTGAGACAGGGCCTATACACCACATTTTACCTCCTCTTACTTTCTTGAATACACTTGCATATGCTGCCTCCAACTCTTCAAAGGAATTCATGATTATCCCATAAGAATCCATCTCTGCAGCTTCTATTTTTTCACTAAATTCTTTCCATCCATCTCTAAATGGAGGTGATAACTGAGCTTTGGTCATCTCAATTCGATCAGGCAATCCTGGCAAAACAAAATACTCAATTTCCGACTCTATGCTGTCCCGAAAATTGTTAACACTAACTTGGTGTATACACAAGAGACAGAAGCAGTTTGTACCCACAAAAGAAATTCTGGGGATGTTAAATTTCTTTGCAACATGGGATATGTAATGCAAACACATGTCAGAGATTATGAAACTTGGCCTCGGTGTTAACTCTTGGAACAGCTTTTCCACTGGCTGTTGAAGAAAGCTGGCAGCTTCATAGAATCTTGGAGAGGATGTAAGTGAAGGTAACATGTCAAGATTCTCACATCCTTCAGAGACTCCAGCTTCTTTATATGGGAAAGGAAGTTCAACCAATCGGATTTGAAGACCAGAACGAGATAGGATTGAAGTAAAACGAGCACAGTTACGAGGTGTTGAGACTATGGTGATGATAATATTGTGGCTAGCTAGAATTCTTGCAATGTCCACCATGGGAATCATGTGGCCTTGAGCCATTAATGGAAATAGGACAGCACATGAAGCTGTGGCTGTTGGTCTTTGTTGGTTGACAAGTTCATTACTTTCTGGAGATTCAATCTGCTTTAACGTATGAATTATGGAATTGTAGTGAGAATATATATCTAATGTTTAAGGAGCTTCAGTGTGGCTAGTAGAAAAAATGCAGGGTGAGAGCAATAATAGCTTGCCTCTTCACGGAAAGTAATGGATAGATTCTATTCAGCAATGAGATAATTTATCAAAACTTTTTTGAAAAAAACATTTACTATATTATTTGATAAATTATACGTAGGTGCATGTCTTTTAGCACTGGGTTGGCCCCCTCGACACTGTCTCAATGATTGGTAAGAGATAGATAAACAATATGTGTAACTAGGAAACCCTCAAATGAAGCTTATACTTTTTTTCTTTTTTGGACAGAAAAAGCATATACTCCTCCGGTCCCTAATGTAAGAGCTAGCCGTCAAAAAAACGCTTCTTAAGAAAAAATGTGAATGTTAGTTGGATGTATAGAGTTAATGCTTCTTTTCCAAAATTGCCCATATTTATTATGGTACTTTTAAGAGAGAGAAATACATAAGCATTAATAAATATGAAAGAGAGTTAGGGGTAAAGTAGGAAAAAATGCATTAAATGAGGAGAGAATATGGGGTGAGCTCTTACATTAGGGACCAAAACCATTCAAATTTTGGGCTCTTACATTAGGGACCAGAGGGAGTACTATATTTTGGGACAAATGCATTTACAAATACAAAAGGCGGCATTAAAGGAGTAATAGAAAATGTCTTCATATTATTCAGATCATGTATATTTATTTTGATCATATATTATTCATGTATATGAGTTAAAAGTAATTAATCTATAAAGGTTGCTGGTATGGTATCACTATAAAGTTGTTGTGGTATCACCTTCTGGAAGTTTCAAAAATAAAGCCAATTCTTCTTTCGCCTCTTTTGCTGTGGAATTATCATTATCATTCAAATTTGGACCCTACCGAAGGCAGTGGCCCCAACTCCCGGAAACTAGTGCTCAGAAGTCAGAAGTGATTTTTTTTATAAATTATATGGGTACTTAATACTTAAAAAAAGTCAAGAAATAGGAAAAACATTTGGTATTTCTCCTACATAAGAAGAGTCTACTCGATGTGAATCACAGTTAAATATTATGTTTTTTTTTTCGGCCAACAAATACTCTTGATGTTGGTGATAGAGACATGGAGGAGAAAATGATACTTGCACTAATTTTGTTTAGTGTAGTTTGTAACTTTCACTTTTTATATAAATAAATTTATATAACAGCTTTTTTTTCAATTTTGACATTTAGACTTTATGTAGTGGTTCAATTAATTGGAGTGTGGTGAAACTTATGGAACAATTTATTTAATTGTGTTGTATCCAATTATTAGAAATAGAATGTTATGATAGTATTTAATAATTTATGTTGTGTTTGTCTAATTATATATGTGTGAGTTAAATATTGAATTGTTGATTTCACCAAAAAACATTGAATTGTTGATTTGGTAATAATTGATATTTAAACATTATTCAAATGAGTAGTGCTTATTGTTAGATGTTTCATCGTTTTATTTATCAACATGGGTTTATAAGTGGAAAAATATTTTTAAAAAAGCGGGATCTAAGGTCATGACCATGTTTTTTAAAACCACAAGCCTACATGGGCTTGCTGAAAGACCGGGTCAAATTCCCAACTCTATTAAATCTTTTAAAGTTTCCACTAGAAGTACATGTAATTATGTTGGACAACAAAGTAATGTGCACATAGTACAAAATTAAACAAACAAGATACTGAACTGGATCTGTTGTTGAATGGATCTCACCTTAGTCAAACAATGTTAATCCATATGATGGCCTCAGATGGATTCACACACACACATATGGCAACTCTCAAGACAATTGTACTACTGAAGTCAGCACACAACCAATGTTGTTCACGATGTACTATTGACGTATGTGGTGATTCAATTATTGAAACTAGTATTCTCTCAAACAATTGTACTCTTTCAAGGGTTAGGAGCATGAAGGATTACTTGCATATTTATGTTCCAAGTAATAACTCGTACAATTGAAGTCAGCACACAACCAATGTTCACGATGTACTATTGCTAGGCATTGAGGCTCACTAATATGTCCCCAGACGCAAACGGGGAAAAATCCTACACTAATAAATTTTCATCGAGATAATTTCTACATTCCTTATAGCATCTTATAATCCCTGCGTGAAAACTGCGAGTCTGAGAACACATCATTATGTGAACTAGTTTTTATTCCCAGATGCACGGATTGTTTAGAATGAAAATATAGGGGTGAATGTGAAAGTATATAGGATAGAATCAATTGTCATCAATATTTAACGTAATCAATCTATAAAAATGGACTAAATTACAGCGACCTTTCTGTTCAGTAGATTTTACAACAGTGAGAAGCACTAATAAAAAGGGAAGTCTATTAGTCATCAAAGAAAACGGGAAGCATATTACCTTCGTAAATTACGAGGCAATTGATTTTTCTGCGCTGAACCTTTCCCACGGTGCATTCAATTAAGTACGACCTTGGGGAAACAAACTTAAGATCTAGTGGAGTATATACATTTTTTAGTGCTTCAAGCCTATTGTACAACATTTCTGGTAAAAAAAAAGCCTATTGTACAACATTAATGTACATTCTGTAAAAAAAAACATAAATGTATATTGAAAAAATTAATGAGAAAGGGGGAGAGAAAAAAATCCCCAACGCATATACACACCATGCATATTGATAAACGATGCCCGGATGATCTTCACAAGATTGCTGCAAAAAAATAGAATGAAGTTCTAGGCTAATCATATGATCCTTGACAATTCATCCATGTCTTTCTAACTCCTGGCAGACTCATGATCATGGCTCCTCCGAGCTGAGTCCACTCGATCTAGCCGAGCTGATGACAAAGAACAGGAATTGGACGATTTTAGTAACAAGCCCAGAGCAGCAGAACACGTTGCTCTGACAACATCAGCCGGTGATTGACTAATTTTGCCCACCAGCATCCCAAATACCTGAAGGAAAATATATCATGTAAAATGAGAAGCTGTAGCTGTAATGCTCCAATACAGCAGCAAGCTACTCCCTCCCTGTAGAATTTGCTATGATCTATATTTCAATATATGCAAAATTTTGCGAAATGTTAAAGAGTGATTGATGTTATTATGACTAAAATATTCTAGAGAAGAAAATAATAGGCCACAGTGAGAGTCTATTGCACTGATTAAAGGGCATCTTTGGAAAATTCACAAAATTGATCAATATATCTTAGCAAGTGGTTCACAATGCCCTGTAATATGAAAAGGTTGAACTTTGGAATGATAGATACCTGTGTATGGTAGTGATTTAAAACATGAGGGTCGTCCAATAGAGAAAGTATGCTGCTGGAGAAGTACGCTGCATTTGCTTGAATTATTGGCCATGGGGCATCAAAAGCCTGCATAATTAAGAAAGTAAAAGGTTAAAATTTTGCAAACTCCTAGATCTATGTCTAATACACTACATCCTTGAGCTCAAGAAACAGACCAAATATTAAACTAAAATAAATGATATGGAGCACCCCCGATAAAAGTATAAACATTAACAAGATTATTTCTGCCACAAAGAGTTTGTTCATTCATTCTTATTACCTAACAACTAGAAGGTGAAATAGTAAGTTAAACGAACTTTTTTTTTCAACATAGCACATACAGTAACCTGAACTGTTGACGCCATATATGTTTCAACTCTGGAGGGAAGATGCTGGATAAAATGTTTTGCAATGTCTCTGAGGAAGTCCTGATAGTTGCTCCTGAAAACATCAGAAGGATGCCCGTCATATTAACTCTAACGAAGAAAGATTCCTTAAACTATTTAAAACTAAGCTAAGAACTGCCAAACCATACCGGTGATCAGAAAGGAAGTTGTGTGTATTAACTGGTGCAAGCAACCCTTCAATTTCCATCATTGAGCAAACTCGCCTCAGGGTTATCTGTCAATTGATACATTTAAAAACAATTTTCATAACAAAAGTTTCTCCAAAACTCCAACTAATGAAACTCCGAGATTATAATAGCAGATTACCCGACAGGCCTGCCTGACACTAACATCTTCATCATGAAGATGCAAAACAACATGAGGAACGGCAGCATGTACCTTCAAAGATAATCAACAACTTGAAGTGAGCCACTGACAAATCTATTTCAAGAGCAAACTGAAAGGATTGTAATTCTGCAGGTCTGGAAATTTGACAAGATGTGTACACCAACAAAATTTACCTGAAATGTTCTATTTTTCATCACATATTCATATACAAAAGTAGCATTTTTAAATGAATCATATAGAGAACAATGATATGGGGCCAACTCAATTCGAGACCTTACTTGGTGGGGGTGCTGGAGAAGGTTACTAGGCAGTCTTACCCTGCTTTTTATGAAGAGAGGAGACCACACCGGAAGTGAGAAACCACGAGAGTACTACTATTTTCCTTTAGTTTAAATTTCTCCTAATTTTTCAACATTTTTCACTTTTCTTCATCCTCTTGCTTTATATTTTAAAAAAAATGCTTAATTTAATACAAGGAAACAAGCCAAAAAGGGGTCAACTCAGTTATAGTCCCCACTTGGTGAGAGGGCTGGGGAAGGGAATATACTCAGTAGCCTTACCTATATTTTATGCATAAAGGCTGATTTGAACCCATGACTTCAGACCCTACGGCAAGCGAGCTTACCGTTGAGTCAAGCCCTTCACAAGGAAACATGCCGAATTAAAAAAAAGGTCATAATAGACAAGCCAGATGGCTATTGGGCCTTTCAGTGCACAAGTTGAACAGGCAACAGATATTTCTGGGTTAACCATCATGTTGGCAGCTCCAAACCATTCAAATCAGATAACATCAAATTCAGTGTTGTTGTAACATTATTTTCAATGGTCAGCCTTACTCTCGCCTTTCCCTTAACGGTTAGGGCCTAACCCATCATGTAAAGATTATTAATACTCCCTCCAGTCCTAAATATATGACCTAATTGACTTTTTCTGGAAAATCCTTAAAAAAGCAAAATAAGTTAATTATAAATTGATTTACCAAATTTTCCCCTTAAACTAGTTTATTTTACCTATAAACAAGTGGATAATCTAAAAATATATCAAATATGTCATCATTTAATAACCTATTTCGCAATCTTAATCTCTCCAAAAAAAATTTAAATTAGGTCCTATATTTAAGACTGGAGGTAGTACTAAATTAGTGCTTTTAATCAATGATTAACAATATGAATGAAAGGGCATAAATCGATGGCAAGAAAAGGGTAGCAATTAAGAAAAGGTTACCAAACATCATAGGGGTATATCTTACTAATGTACACGTTTGACAACTATAAACTACATAAAATAATTGGGCTAGCATTTCACTGATAGGATTTACATATACACATGAGTCCAATTGTCTTCAAAAATAATATTAAATAAAATAAATAAAGGTAATGCAACCATAGTTAGCAACATGCCTGCTCAAGAAAGGCCTCCTTTTGTGCTCCCATTCCATAATTGCTAAGTACTCCAAAAGCTGCAAAAGAACTAGCTCGCATCTTTGCATTCATGCTCGCCTATTTTTAGGAACCTCTTATTAAACAGTTTATGCTAAATTTGCAAGAATGTTACAAATGGCATTAAATATCAGCTAAGACTTCAATAAGATGAGTATATATCTATGTTAATCTGACAGAGAAGAGAGAAAGAGGAGAATGTAGAGACAAAAGAATCAGAGAGGAAATCACAGCGAAGAGAGAAAGCAATCTGTTATTCAATATCATCAATCACAATCTAACTGTACAAGGTCAAACTCTTATTTATATAGATACAGGCAATTAGCCTTAAGTCTAATCCTTGGCTTAACTAACTAACCAACATATTCAACCAATGTTATAATGACACAACATAATATACTTTCAACCACAATATAGTGACTATGTGACTTCTTGGCCAGAATAACTATTAAACTTTGAAGAACCAACTATCCTAACTATTTAACTACTTTGATAAAATTAAGGGTGTTAGTTATGTTAATAGGGTAATGGACCTAATCTGCCCCCCAAGTAACCACCAAGGAGCGCTGAGCACCCTGAACTAACAACAGGCCCGTATCTGGACTCCAAGTAACCAAGGTGTTTAAAAACTACCCCGGTTGGACGGTCAACAACGTTTGACCGTTACTATGCCTATGTGGCTGCCACGCGAGCACCTGCTTTGCCACCTTTGCTTGCCACGTGTGTATTTTAAAAGGACCTAATCTGCCCTCCAAGTAACCACCCAGGAGCATTGAGCACCCTGAACTAACAACAGGCCCGTATCTGGACTCAAAGTAACCAATATGTTTAAAAACTACCCCGGGTGGACGGTCAATGACGTTTGACCGTTACTATGCCTATGTGGCCGCCACGTGAAGGCCTTGTTTGTCACCCGGCGCCTTGTCATCGCCACGTAAGATATGTTCATGTGGGTCCCACCTATAATAATAAACAATTTCTCTCTCCCTCTTCATCACCATCACCACAGCCCCCCAACACCCACCACCCCCACCCACACCACCCCCTCAAACGTGGCAAGCAGAGGTGGCGTGGGTGGGGGGCTGTGGAGGTGAGGCAGTGGGGGGCTGGGGAGGTGAGGGGGTGGCGTGGGTAGAGGTGGTGGGTGTTGGGGGGGCTGTGGTGATGGTGATGAAGAGGGAGAGAGAAATTGTTTATTATTATAGGTGGGACCCACATGAACATATCTTACGTGGCGATGACAAGGCGCCGGGTGACAAACAAGGCCTTCACGTGGCGGCCACATAGGCATAGTAACGGTCAAACGTCATTGACCGTCCACCCGGGGTAGTTTTTAAACATATTGGTTACTTTGAGTCCAGATACGGGCCTGTTGTTAGTTCAGGGTGCTCAATGCTCCTGGGTGGTTACTTGGAGGGCAGATTAGGTCCTTTTAAAATACACACGTGGCAAGCAGAGGTGGCAAAGAAAGTGCTCGCGTGGCAGCCACATAGGCACAGTAACGGTCAAACGTTGTTGACCGTCCAACCGGGGTAGTTTTTAAACACCTTGGTTACTTGGAGTCCAGATATGGGCCTGTTGTTAGTTCAGGGTGCTCAGCGCTCCTTGGTGGTTACTTGGGGGGCAGATTAGGTCCATTACCCATGTTAATATGTTGTGTTTTTTCTAGACACCCTAATGATCTTCTCTTATTCTCTCTTCCATTTTTTACTTGGTTATTGTAGGAAGAGCATCAATAGGGATAGTTTGGGAAGAAGTTGACAAAAATTAGGATTAGGTCTTATATTTAAGACCAAGACCAACTCCTCAAATAGGTTCTATATTTAGGAATTGAGGCAGTATATAGATGCTACCAATTGTCACAAAGGCCAACCACCACAAAACATAGGAAACGGCCTTAAAACCAAAAACCCAGCTGACATTCCAAAAAAACATTTAAAAATACAAGCTCTCCTTACAACCATAAACTCATGTTCAAAAAAATATGAAATATACTATATATATTTATCCTTCGATCCAAAATATAGGCCCTAATTTTAGTCTCAAATATAAATTTTTTTTTCAGTTTGATTTCTTATATTTCTCAAATATACGACACTTCTTTCATTTGATTCTTCTAATTATCATTATTCTGCAAACTAATTTGTCTAACATATAAACTGATATATGATCTAATGTTACACAGAAGCATTTCTGAAAATATCATGTCATAAATGCTATAACTAATAATTTATTTAGCCCCGTTAAGCCATTAGGTCTTACATTAAAAACCAAACGAGTATAACATTTTCATGCTACAACTGAAATGATCTGGTACAAAAATTTCAATTACACGTCCATAGGACTATAGGAGCTGAATATCATATTGAACTGTTCTAATCCAAGCGACAATATAACCTCGAATTTTACGTTGACAAACCTGAAGATTTCGGAGTCGTATTGCAAGTTTAAGCAAAATGGGCTCAACAGCATCATTTGGTGAGGAATCAAGTATCTATAAGGCCAAAATCAATAAGTTAATAACTAAAATTAGAAAACAAGAATATCACGCACAGGAAACAGAAAACTTAACCATCAGCAAGCATGACACAGCAGTTAATTGCACAGATTCATCTGAATCATCCAGCAGAGCTAATATGACCCCTAAAACTTGAGTTGCATACTCTGGAATATTAGTTGACGGAATCTGCAATTTGGTGTTTGAAGAAACCTTACTTAAGAGAGACCAGAGAGAATATAGAAAAATCATGGTTCCAATTTGGGAGAAATATGACACCTTTACTAGCCCTCTCAAACATAAGCGTCGAACAGTTGAAGACTCATCAACTACATGCTGACATAAAACCTCAATCATGTGCTCTAAGAATGATTTGACTCCACCGCTGTATCAAAGGTGAGATGAGCCAATATGAACTTCAAGAGGATGCAACTGATTTATTGATACAGTAAAACAAAATGAGAAAATACTTCCTCTATTCCTAAATATAAGACCACTTTCCCAAATTTGATTAGATTAAAGATGTAAGTTAAGTTAGTTATTAGCACATGATATTACCAATTCACCCTAACCATATACCTTTATCCCCCACTCTCCCCCTCTTGTTTGTTTATTATAGATAAGTATTGGTAGGGTTGATTTGGGAAAAAAGTTGGCAAAAAATAAAAAATTGTCTGAAGCGGTCTTATATTTAGGAACAGAGGGAGTAAATGATAAGAAGCCTATAGCATCTGTACTATCCATTTTTTGTTTAAAAAAACAAAGAATTTGGATGATTATACAATCTATTTCCATCTCTCCACAAATAAATGTTTTCCTACACTTTTCAATAAATACTTTTTAACTATGAAATATTCATTTGTTAAACGAAACAGACATATATTTGTTGTTAAATATGGCTCCAATTTTTTTAAACATGAATACTTCAGTAAAAAAGACAACTCCTGCACATTATAGTCATCACTAGTCCATCATGCGGAAAGAATACCTTCCTTGAATCATACATGCACATCCTATCAGTATCAATATTTCAATACAAAATGTAAAATCTATAGCGATTCATCTTATTCATAAGTTAGACTCCATGATTGGACAAAGGCCTACCTCATTAAAAAAAATATCATTGCACCCCAGTCAAGTTTATATAATTCTCATACATAGTTAACGAAAATGCTGATGCATACATTAGTTAATTGTAAACAATTTAAAAACAAGGGAGAGACACCAATTTAGCAAATCATTTCAAAACAAATTAAGGGAACCAAACCAGAGATATTATTTCATGCACACCTATAGCAAATGAATTCTGACAAAGCTGCAGCTGCAGCTTCCCGATGGTATATATGGGATCGATCCAATGATTTTGTCAAAAACAGACATATACCTTGTACCTGACATTTCAACCATACAAGAAAACTTGTGAACATGTGCAATAAAAGACAACACAGACTATAGAGGCTGTTGTCTAATTTAATAAATGAATGTTAAGAAAAATGTAAATTACAAGCATGCAGAGGTAGTGCAAGAAATATTTTCTTATTAAGCCCCTAAATCAATTATATGTATATTAACATGAAATCTGATCAAGTTGTCTTGTGGACGACCATCAGACTTCTGGTAACATCAACAGGAGCTCTCTTAAGTATCCGTAGGTGGCATATAGCTCTGAACCAGTAGGAAGAACCCCCCCCCCCAAAAAAAAAACCAATAAAAATTAGGCAGCTCTAATACCAAGTCAAAAATATTCTCACGTATTCTCATTGATTCTGAAGGAGGGGATACATGTATACAGAAGAGACTAGTCGATCTAGGCCAAAAAAAATAGGATACAGAGAGATGCAAAGAATAAAAATCAATTCCTAGCCAGTCTCAAATAAATGTAATTAGTTACATATTAAACATTGGATTTCTACATATTCAAATCCTACAAACAGTTTTGACAATCTATCCCTTAAAATCTATAATCTGGACTTGTGTTCAAATCCTAAAAACAGTTTTGACAATCTATCCCTTAAATGTAAAAAAACCATAATCTGGACAGTTAAGTTACTTTATCCAACACTTTTTATTATTTATTTTCGTATTGGGATGAATTAGGTAGTAAGTTTAGTAGTGCCCTCAGTGAAATATGAATATTTGAAGTTACCTATATAAAGCCTGCTACTTGCTCTAGAGATTTAAACTATTATCAGGTCTATTTTGTTACTTCTCCCAGGTTTCCGGGTCCCATCTACATTGCCTAGAAGTTGTTAAGCAAGATAAAATAGCACACGTATACCTCTTTTGGCCTCTTTATAGATATGCAGCCAGCTATGTCTCCAATGAGATTAACCCAACTCTCATTTTCGAAGAGTGCTCCATCTCTAGCCAAGATCTAGATAGATAAACGTTTACCATAACTTTGCTTCCAAGACTATTTTCCATCTCTAAACAGAGAAAATTTTTAAGGCATGCTTACCTTGCCCATCTCAAGGTCACCGACACATTCACAGAACGCTTGGAACGCAGTAAGTAGACCCCTACAAATTCAAGAAATTAAACAAGAACAATCAGAGTTGAGAAAAGCAATTGCACAACTGTAAAGATGTTTTTTCCTTGCATATTACATATGCTATGCTAGTATACATGGCTAAGATGCTGAGTCTGAAAATTTTTTTAGTATTTTTGCTTGTTCAGAAGAAAGTTATTTTTAATTATTTTTCAAATTCTATTAAAACCAAATTGACAAGTATATCGTTATGGACGTGAGCATTCAAGCAATCATTTTATATCATGAACCAATGACTCTCATACAGTTCAAAATAGAGCCACGGCCATATGACACTTCAACTAGAAGACACTTTATTATTTTGAGTTCACTGAAGTATCATGTACTGGTTTCAAGTTCATACTTCTTTCTTAGCTTAGATAGAGTCTTACTGTAATGCTTCCTGCTGACCCGAGTTAGCTAGACCATGACAGCTTCCAAGTTGCAGCATTAGCTCAGATATAACAGAGGCATAGCTCTGTTCAACAACCCTTTTTCCAATCTTGCCCCCACCTCTGCATCAATATGTGAGGCTTGCTGAACATATTACCAAAATAAAGTTCAGGGATAATCACAATGAGGTCCCTCATATGGAACTAATCACATTGAGGTCCCAAAGAATCATCAAATTACATTGAAATCCAAAGGGAATTGGATGGTATTAAATGACTTATCATTGAGTTGTCAATACCAGCCAATTGGGTTGTCAATGCAATTCTTGAAAAAATTAGTAATCATTGACAACCCAATTGGCTAGTATTGACAACTCAATGACAAGTCATTTAATATCACCCAAATCCCTTGGGACTTCAATGTAATTTGATGATTCTTTGGAACTTCAATGTGACTAATTGCCTTATGAGAGACTTCATGGTGATTTTCCCTGTAGTTTAAATGCAAATATGTGTGGCTGATAAACAAACCTAAAGAAAGCAGTAAGAGCCAGTATTGCAGCCTGCAGCATCCCATCCGCTGTCTGGCTGTCAACAGCATGGCTATCCACAACACTGTCCAAACCACCTTTGAACATAGAAGCCTGGCTAAGTACAGATATTACGTGTTCCAGAAAAGATGTTGACAACACCGTGTGCTGAGAAAATGCCTGGAAGAAATAAAGTCCATAAATAATTTCAGTTATTCAAATAACTGTATCCACCATGCCCTGCATCGTGCATATTGTGAGTGCTAAAACATTGTCATTATAGCAATTTACTAACTCATTTTTCATGGGAACAGAAAAGTTGAAGGCATAATAAGGGGAATTTGTCACAACCCTGTAGATTATCCAATGTAAAGAAAACATAACAAACAAAATATTCAAATCAATTAGTTACGACACTTGCCTCATCCCTCATTAGTAGTAACTAGAAATGTAAGTCACCTTTTAACAACTTTGACATCTAATCAACCACAGTCCCATACAATAACCCTTATTTCTCTAAAAATTCAAAACACAAACTGTCATCAAACAGATGGCACAAATTCGGGAAAAATAAAAGTAAACTTCATGCAATTCAGCCTTGTCATCAGGATTCTTGTGATTATTCATCACCAAAAACCCTAAAAAAGAAACTATCAGAACAAAATATGGGATTAAAAGCTCAAGGAACAAAAGAATATTCATAAATTAAACATCTATCCAATTTCCCAAAGCTTAAAATATCTGAACACCAATTAATCAAGAAAACAAACAAAGCAGAACATTAGAAGCTACAACATAAATTGGAAATCAGAACATCACCAATGACGACGAAAGTTCAAGGATATATTTATACCCATCATAACAAGGACTATTAAAAGAGCACAAATTGGATATTGAATAGGCGACACAATCTTGAAAAGCCAACTCACATAGAATGCGTCCTGCATTGGCCAGCCACCACGGAGCCTAGATATATCTTTTGTCACTATATCCCTTTCAGCAGTAGCCAAGACTTCATCAAAAACAATTTTTGGACTGGTGTTTTCAGCCAAAGAAGATATCTTTATACCCAGTAAAGGATGAATGAAGAATACTATAAAGGGAAGGGGAAAAGAGGAAAAACCAGTTAAAACCATAATATTGATCCTGGGGTAAAGATAGAAAGAAAATACACCTCAAGGACCAAAGTGGCATGAAATTTAAGTGGAAGTTTAAAGGATACAGCACCAAGAGTTTCCACACGCAAATGCTTATCAGTTACATAAACAGTGGCAGAGATCAGTGATTGGGTTGTCCTATCGTTGCAAGCATAACATGTCAGCACTCATCACAAGTTGACATCAAAGTTTACAAAGTAAAGAGCCCAAGATTAAACTATTCAAAAAACCTTGAGATATCAATTTCACTCAGCTCATTCCCCCTCTTTGAAACGAACTCAATGACAGCTTGAATGGCTCCTTCAGCTGACTGCTTGATCTTATCACAAATCGCAACTGAACAATTATGCAGTGTAACTACCAACTGCCAAAATATCATCAATGTTATCAACATTGGCCACAAGCTTTCAACAAAATCAACATAAGAGAGTAGGAAATTAATATTGCCTCATCCTTGGTCAACAAGATGCAGAGTGAGAACACAATCCTGTTGAAAACTTCTGATGGATCAATGGAAGTATCCTAACATATTAGGAAACAAACAAGATCTATATGGTCAGTTTCAGTTTCTGTCCTACATCAACTAAAGGAAAGAAAGATAGAGAGAAGTTAAAACACGGTAATAGAGTGACCAATGAACTTACATTCCTCAATATGGCTATGACATCCTCTAGCGAAGACAAGGCACCATATGACAATTCTATATCTTCAGAAGTCACCGAAGAAGTTGCAGGCCGTGGAAGAGAGAGAGAGATGCTGAAGAGTTGATCAAGAATCTGCCCAATAAAAATATCATTCATAAATCAATGATCAAGATGCGAAAGGCTTTTTGTTAAATAGGTGAGACTAATTTTTTTCAGTCCACAAAAACCCTTCAGTTAGTTACTTGAGCAGATAATTTTCGAACTTCTGAATTTGTGTCAACACAACGTGGAAGATACATTAGAGTTCTGCCTCCTACACACAAAGCTTCACGGCTTGGCAAAATAAATGCAGCTGGCAGTGAAAAAGGAATTAGTATGCATTGGAAAAAAGGGCAAAGGTTGCACCCAGTAGTATGATAATTTCTAAATGTTGCACCCAATAGCATGTTAATTTTAAAGGTGCAAATTTGACACTTGTAATTTAAAAGGGACACCCAGCTACTGCATGGGAAAACTTCACTTCAATGGAAGAAAAAACAAATTTGCCCCATTTAAGTTACAAGTGTCAAATTTGCACCCTCAAAATTACCATGTTACTAGGCACACCTTTTTAGAAATTATCATGCTATTGGGTGCACCTTTGCCCTAGGAAAAATAGGCAGTTAGAAGTTTTCTGGGGAAAATTACTTGGAAGCTTTGAGTAGTTTCCATAAAGAGTCTGGTCAATTTGCTTGTTATGTGTGCAAATCCCACGACAGCCAACTGCACAATATCCACCCACACAAACCATCCGAAACTTGAGAAGCATCTCATGGACTGCAAGACAACCTCTTTTCCTTTGATATTCAATGGGGGAAGAAACAAATTGATCAATTTGCCTCAAAATATGTAGCAGGAGCTCTGCCCGACTTCTTCCATCCTCTCCACTAAAATGTATGTCATCAATAATTAGCACAAGTTTATGTAATCAAAAGCTAGTTGAAGTTAAAGAGAGTTTCATATAAACAAATGTCAGTGCGAGACAAAAAGCCTAGCACTGACAAAAGGATTTTAACAAGTCAGGCACATCCGCGCGAGTTTAAATGAGAGGGGACTGTTTCTTAAGCTATGTTTATAAATCACATTATAGTAAATAAAATGCAAAACCAACCCTGAAGGCAATAATTATGAACTATTTCATATGAAGAACAGATGATAAACTAGAAATAAGGAACGAGTAACAAATGTACAGCATGACAACATTCAGAAGTATAGGTAACTTTAAAAATAAACACTCCAGAAAAACATTGTAGCTCATTTTACTTCAATTACCTATTAAGAAGCATTGCACATAAGAGAGTGATCAGATTGTCTATGAGGGTGTTCACAACGTCAACTGGATCATTTGGTACAGCAAAGAACCCTAACGTAGCCTGTCAGATTCATGTAGAAGTTAATATTGATGAAGCATTGTCACGGATGCATTCTTAAATATGATGAGAACATACCTTCATCACATGGTTTCTAGTTTCGACCGTTAGTTTGGGCTCTACAGAGACTAATGTCGTGCAGGCACTTACAGCAACGGCCTGCATAACATTATACAGTAAATAAATAAACAAACCAAATCTTGTAACAAAAGATCAACAAATGTCTTCATCCAGACAATTCCTTAACCCTCATGCATACCTGAGTACGTAAAAGTTCATTGCAATCAGAAAAACCATCATTGTCATCCCGACCCATCAATGTTAATATATAATCAAGCAATTGATCCCTTCTTTTTAATGGAAATGGTGTGCCACTTTCGGCGGCATTAATTACAGCATTACCTGCAATCATGTCAAAATACAACAATTTCATACCTTCACAAAATTATCAGGACACAACTTCATTTTACTCCTCAAAATACTTTAGCTGAAGCCAAGTGAGTAGCACTCTACTTTTTTAATAGACAGAAAGTGCATTGTCATGCTTACATTTCATCCTCCTTTCCTTTAGTATCCTGGTTTATTATGGTAATTAGAAGGACATCATATATTCACAATACACACCCTTATTTGTCTAATATAATTCCTTTGCCTCTAATTGAAAAACAATAAAGTTTCTAAAAGATGAAGGGGACATGTTTAATAACAACATATCTCACAATTCTCTTGGCGAACAAATATATATAACATAAGACATAATGGGAGAGTTTTGCACATTATGTGCGGTATGGCAAGTGTAATTTACACCACTTAAGTCATTCAGTTTTTGTTTGTCACACAGTGAGATTCATTCTTTGATGAAATGGGAAACATGGAAAAAAATGACAAAAATATAACAATACCTAGTGTATAGCAAGAAAAACCATAGGTGTTATTGTAGTAAAATAATAACATTAAAACAGAATAACATTGAAAAGTTATAATAATAATAATCATATCAGACCTAATAAATCAATTGCTGTAATGACAGCCTGCTTGGATTTGGGGTTACGCACATGTAGAAGCCTTGAAAGCATATTCGTCCCCTGAAGACATAGTGCATTATGAAGAAGGAACCATCTTGGTAAAGCATTAAAACTGGAGAAAAGGGGAGAATGTAATGGCCAGTTCACTAAAGTAAAATGACATCTTTTTTAACAATTTAACAAGTTAAAAGGGTAATCTCACTTTTCTTGAAATGCTAAAAAAATGGTATTCTTTTCCAAAATGAAGACAACTAAGCCAGATCGTCATTAAGAGAACAAGCGCTAAGAAGAGAGAATCAGAAGACTTACAATAAGGGCATTTATTCTGGCTTCAATGACTGTTGAGGGGGCATATTTTGCAGCATATCCATACATTAAAGCCAAAGCAGCATGTATGTCATCGGTGTCTTCTGTCCTAAAACTATCAGAGAAGAATGACAATATCCTGTACAGAAGAAACAAACAAACATGTCAGATAAATGATGGACAGAGTTGAATAGGAAGGTGAATACAATGTTCACATCCTGAAGCATTTTAAGTTTGATTTTTCTATACCAAAACAAATTCCTCATTCTGATAACCAATTGCTTACAATACAGCTTCATCTACTTTCAAAAAGGCGGCACATCAGAAAGGTGCCTTTATATCCATTAAACAAACATATAAAATATAAATTGAAGAAAATGAAAAATTTTCACTTCCAGATAAAAATGCATTGAACGAAGACATTCACACAAAATAATGCATAAAATATTCATGCTAATACCAGGTAAAATGATGTGAAAATAAAAGTGTATACACTCAATTCTATTAGTCTAGCATAAACCTATTAAGCATGCTCTGTCCAACATTATCCAGAATATTCTTCAGCTTTCCCAACACTGTATCCAAATGCGAAGCAGCAACCTGATAATCACAAAAGGCAACAAAAAAAGGAAGCTAGATTAGTAAGCAACAAGGAATGGAAAGACCATCAAACAAAAGAAAAATAGAGAGTACCAATCCCATTGCTTTAGCCAACCCAAGCCTATTTGATGGAATAGCAATGTTGGCATGTACATACATCCAATCTATTTTATCGCGAACATAAGCTCTGTCATTAACCTTTTGGAGAAGCATTCCCAAGCATCTGCATTCAAGACCAAATATCACAAAACCTTTCCAATCTTGAGCAAGCAGTACTTAAGCTTGACATAGGAGCCATAGAGTGACAAGAGAATTTTGATAAAGAAATTGGAAGTAAATGTCACATGGAACACGGCCATCTATGGAGTACGACATTGTAGCTGTGTTTTAGCTCTCAGAATTGAATCTCATATGAATTCATAAGCTTATTATTAAACGTATCTAGACATGAACATGTTTATGTAGTTAAAGTATTAATATAATAATATGTCTAGTAACAGCTCTTGAGCTGTCAAGTGATGTTCATTATTTAGTCTTTGCAACAATATCCCCTAGAAAACGCACACGCACACGTGCACACGTACACAAGGCTTTCAAGATCAACGATGAATGAAGCACAAATCCTCCATGCCATTTGCACAACCGTGACACAGGTTTCAACAGCTGAGAAGATCAAGGATGTAGAAGCAAGAACATACATTATACTATCCAGAGGGCAGAGGCAGCCCTCCGAATACTGATATTTCTCCTACCTCTAGTCTTTCAACATAGCCTAAACCCTCTCCAATAAACAAGCCCCTACCAAGCTAAAAGTCTGAAGCCCATTCAGATTGGGCTCACCAAATATAAAAAAAGGGTCAAAGCCTAGTTCGATCCCCACTTGGTGAGGGTGCTGAGGAAGGGAATATAGCAGGAGACCTTACCCCTGATTTTATGCAGAGAAACAAGTTCGAAGCCAAAACCTTAGACCCCACGGTAAGCGAGCTTACCGCTGAGCAAGTTGGCCCTCCATTTGCCAAAATCAAGCTAACCCTAAAGCATATTTAGCCATGTTCATGGCACTTAATATTATAAAAGGGTCATAAAAACTTATCTTGCAGACAAAGCTACAGCCCTATTCCCAATCTATAAACTATATATGGCACAATACATCTGGAAAAGAAATATGATTTGTCACAACATAAGCCAATATTTATTGTGCCATGCTCTTATCAAATCCAAGAATGCACACTTAAGACACAACATCTGTACCTGTGAAGAAGGGCAGCATGTTCATCATCAGAGGCATAAAGTTCATAATGTTTGGTAAAAACATTACCAAGAGACATGATCCAATCTGAATCCTGAATAATATCCAAAGATTCTGCAAGAAACTGCAATCAAAAGACATCAAAGATGTGAATATGTCCTGTTCTTGCACACACTTGAATTTTAATTCTGGAAACTGTCAGGGACTTGTAACTGTGCCAAATTAGCTACGACCAACTAGAAAAAAACTTTCTTGTCTATCTCTATGACAACTTTAATAAGCAAGCTGAATTCAAAACTAGGCTTCAATGTCCAAAAACATACTATTCTTCCCCTAAAATTGACCTAATTGGAATAATAACAAACTTAGACAGCAAAACAAATCAAGAGTCCACCATTCTTAATGAAAACATGACACGGATTGACACAAAAAGTTGATTACACAGAATGTGTTTTTACCAACTAAAACACATTTGAAGAGGACAAAAAAGATGACTAGGAAGTCAGTCATACTCACATTGATTATCATGTCATCCCAAGTATCTTGATATGATACATCCTGTTTCAAGTCTTCTGTATCACTAACATATGCCTTCATCTTTGGTATCTAGAACTTCCCAAATCAACAAATAATTACATTCACTAAATAATAACCAACTCAACTGTAATCGACATAAATTAGAAGGACATGTTAAGAAGCTTAATGTTCGTTTATCAGTGAAATTTAGGACAAGTACTGACATGCGTTGAAATGAGAGATCATTCAGAATTCCAGATGATACAAAATTAAAGAACTCAACGATGTAAATTCACCTAAGGTGTTTTAGAAATGAACATCTAAAATCTGATCATGTTGAAACCCCAATGACATGTAACTGTGTAAGTAATCAAGTTTGATCCACATCACCATTCTAATTAAGTAAAATTACAATAAAGATTTAATTAATGGCTTTGACTGGTTTTCCAACATTATCGGAGGGAATGTACAAGGAACTTGGGATTCCAACCAGTACAATGGAAACGCAACACACAAAATATTACCTCATCTTGCCACAACAAATTGATGTTTTTCGGAAACAATGGTGCGAGATGATAAAGAACCTGTGAATACAAGAGATTTCCATTACAAAACCAGAGGAAGTTAATGCATTTCCAATTAATAAAAATAGACTGGAAACTACTCATACTGGTGTTGAAAATGTATGCACCATGAGTAAACAAAATAACTAAAGTATAGTGACAATAATGATTCAAACATTTTATTTCTTATAGATCAACTTGTTCACTAACCCTTATGCTTAGTAGAACAGAAGAAAAAAATTCAGAATATAATGAACTTAATTCTGATCTCCTCGTTCAACACTTGCAATTCAAGCCTAATCTCATTCATGACATGATTGAGCACATAGTCTGAAATTTCTGGTTTTTAACAAAATACCAGCCATGTGATTTCTATTTTTTTGTTCAAAAATTCATGAACTGTTAATTTTGCCACTCATGATTTTATAATTGATGGGATCCACGCACAACGTTTTTCCTAGGGAACTTCTATACATTTACAGCTTATTAAATTCCAAAGAATTAAGAAATCCTATTACTCTTGATAAAATTAAGAGACCAGAACATCATTTCTCTAAATTTTTCGTAGGTTCGATAACCCACCAGTGAGAAAGAGTGAGAATGAGTTTGACAGAAATAGTACATGATGGGTCTCTCAAGTCTAATAGTAGGTACAGGTAAAGCTTGTTAGCTACCAAGGTCTATGATATCTAATCAGGCCTAAATGACCGTATACATTGGTATGTTAAGAGTTAACATATACTATTGGATTGCATGGGAAAAAGCTTAGCTTATGTTGGTCATTAACATGAAGAAGCAATAATTGTTGGTTTATATGTTATCACAAAAAAAATAATGGGTAATGGACCTAATCTGCCCCCCAAGTAACCACCAAGGAGCGCTGAGCACCCTGAACTAACAACAGGCCCGTATCTGGACTCCAAGTAACCAAGGTGGTTAAAAACTACCCCGGTTGGACGGTCAATAACGTTTGACCGTTACTATGCCTATGTGGCTGCCACGCGAGCACCTGCTTTGCCACCTCTGCTTGCCACGTGTGTATTTTAAATGGACCTAATCTGCCCTCCAAGTAACCATCCAGGAGCACTGAGCACCCTGAACTAACAACAGGCCCATATCTGCACTCAAAGTAACCAATGTGTTTAAAAACTACCCGGGTGGACGGTCAATGACGTTTGACCGTTACTATGCCTATGTAGCCGCCACGTGAAGGCCTGTTTGCGCCTTGTCATCGCCACTTAAGATATGTTCATGTGGGTCCCACCTATAATAATAAACAATTTCTCTCTCCCTCTTCATCACCATCACCACAGCCCCCAAACACCCACCACCCCTACCCACGCCACCCCCTCACCTCCCCAGCCCCCACTGCCTCACCTCCACTGCCCCCCACCCACGCCACCTCTGCTTGCCAAGTTTGAGGGGGTGGCGTGGGTGGGGGTGGTAGGTGTTGGGGGGCTGTGGTGATGGTGATGAAGAGGGAGAGAGAAATTGTTTATTATTATAGGTGGGACCCACATGAACATATCTTAAGTGGCGATGACAAGGCGCCGGGTGGCAAAACAGGTCTTCACGTGGCAGCAACATGAACATAGTAACGGTCAAACGTCATTGACCGTCCGCCCGGGGTAGTTTTTAAACACATTGGTTACTTTGAGTGCAGATATGGGCCTGTTGTTAGTTCAGGGTGCTCAGTGCTCCTGGGTGGTTACTTGGAGGGCAGATTACGTCCATTTAAAATACACACGAGGCAAAGCAGGTGCTCGCATGGCAGCCACATAGGCATGGTAACGGTCAAACGTTGTTGACCGTCCAACCGGGGTAGTTTTTAACCACCTTGGTTACTTGGAGTCCAGATACGGGTCTGTTGTTAGTTCAGGGTGCTCAGCGCTCCTTGGTGGTTACTTGGGGGGCAGATTAGGTCCATTACCCAAAAATAATTGTTGGTTTCTGTGAACAAACTATTATACGCTGGACTTGGTAATTAACATTTAAGAAATATCCTTTGATGTTTATTGTGAGAATGGCATATGTTTATTTGATGGAAATCAATAGAATACTCTAAACCCAAACTTAACACCGGATTAAGGTGAGAAAGATCAATAAGGGGGAAATCTCGGAAACTTGATTACAATGTTTAATACTACCTCCGGTCCTAAATATAAGACCTAGTTGACTTTTTTTTGGAGAGGTTGAGGTTGCGAAATAGGCTATTAAATCATGACACATTTGATATATTTTTAGATAATCCATTAGTTTATAGGTAAAATAAACTAGTCTAATGGAAAAAAATTAGGTACATCAGTTTATAATTAACTTATTTTGCTTTTTTAGGATTTTCCAAAAAAGTCAACTAGGTCTTATATTTAGGACCGGAGGGAGTAACAATTAAGGCATAGTCAGAAGCCAAAATAAAATCAATGAGAAAAAAAATATAACATAAACTCCATTCTAAAGAAATATATAAAAAAAAACATTTATTTCGCCTGTGATCTCCTATACATATCTAACTTATTCAGGGAAAAAAAATCAGAAAATCATCTATCTAAATTTCTCCAAAATATGACAGTAAACCAAGGTAGCAAACTGCTCAAATTTAGACAAGCAAATTTATTAGGGTAAATGTGCAAAAATAACCACCGTAAATTTGAAAATGGGCACCTATAACTCTGGTAAATTTAAGGGGGCGAAACCGTACACTGCAAACTAAAATGGAGCAAAAGTAACCTCTCTATTAGGAAGAATTAAATGGACATTTTCCAGACGTGGCCTCACCATCAGTAAATGACGTGTCATACATTTAAGGGTGCAATATGTTGATGGAGCTTTATTTTTTCACATGGGGCTTTATTTTTTTCAGATGATTACGAAAAAGTACGGTGGATTTCACATGATTTGGGGTTCTATTTGATTTCTTATCGAAATGATTTGGGGGGTTTAGAGTTCGTTTCAAGTGATTTAGAGTTTAACTGGATGCATTTCAGCTCCACGATGGATTTTGGAATTGACACGTTATTTACTGATGGTGGAGCCCACGTCTGGAAAACGTCTATTTAACTCGGTCTAACAGAGATGTTACCTTTACCCCATTTTGGTTTACAATGTATGGTTTTGCCCCATTTTTGTTTACAGTATACGGTTTTGCCCCCGTAAATTTATCAGAGTTATAGGTGCCCATTTTTAAATTTATGGTGGCTATTTTTGCACCTTTGCCCAATTTATTAACATTTGAACTGAAAGGAATAACTATTTAGATAGTATTAGCATACATTACATTAAAAAGAATTATCTATTCGAGTCTCAACAACATTTCAATCTTGAGATACCCTAGTAGACTTCTTTGTGAAAAAGTGTATGTAAAAGCACAATTAAAAATAATAAAAGAAAATTTCTCAAGAAAAAAATATGCTCACAGTCAAAATGTGGGTAGCCAACTGCCCCCGTGCCAGAGGATTATGCAAAAGCACCACCAAACGAGCAAAAAGGTCCTACCATAATAATCAAACATAAAACTCAGATAATTCTCATTATTGCATACAACCCAAATTTATCCTTCATTTTTATTTTTGCGCCAGTAACTAGGAGGATATAAAAGAATATAATGATCTGAAAGAAATCAGATATTTTAGCAGAGATTTTACCTCAACAGCTGGCATACTAGTATTGTTTTTACACTCACTCAACATATCATTGTCATGTGATCTATACCGCCACAATTCAGAGATACACCTGCAAACCTGTAAGAGTGGGGACAATTTTCAGATTTTCTGAGGAAAATTTGAAATTATCAAAAACAGACACAGTCAAAACTGTTGAACAAATGTCAGCTCCCATCTAGAACTTCTGTCTTCACAAATCTGGTCAGAAAGAGAACCAGTCAAAACTGAAAAAATGTTTCTTTTGAGCGGTTTAGATTTCTTTTTTTTAAAAAAATAAAGCTATGCATATCTAAAATATTCAATCTAGACCGTCCAAATGAGATATAGAAGGTCTAGATATGTTTAACCTTCCGACTCATTTTTTATGAGTAGGGAAATTGGTTACTGTGACAGGGAGGGGGAAATTGAATACCCATGCACAAAAGTCAACCATCCAAAAATCAAGTTGAATTGCTATATTCTACATTTACGAGACAACAATAAGACTTACCATAGCAACAGCACTTGTGTAGGTCTGTGGAATAATCATTTTCAGCAAAAAAGGCCAAAGAATGTGCTGCGGAAAAGTTTAGTATTAATTAAAATGTATGTGCATGTAATTATCAAATAGGAAACTATTAACATGATCCCCTCAAAACAAGTTTAATCAAAATTATAAATTGGTACAATTATCTAGTTTACCTCCATTTCAGGAATTGTAATAGTTATCAGAAGGAGGCCTTTCTCACAAATAGATCTCAAGTCACCTGGAGTCACAGCACAAATTTTCATCTGATAAAAAATGTTATGTTAGTGTAAATCATATAATAAAAACCATGTCATTAGGTGATTATGATTGGTAGAGACCTGGGGGACAAATGCTCAAAATATATTCTCATCATTGTTACAATTCAAATTTTAATAAAATAAGTAATTTGATTAAAGAAAATATAGTAAACTTCAACATCAAGTATGCAACACCCTCATTGAAATAAAAGGGAGAATGAGATGGGAATACAAGGGTATGAAGCACAGGAGCTTTCCCATGACATCAACCTAGAAAACGGCTCTGCCATGATATCAACTTGACAATCATGGAAACACTAAGGGCAAAACAAGTGCAAGGCTTAGAAGAGTAATTTGTTTCTTTAAATTATATAATCAAGTAGCCTGCAAAATATCTAGCATTAAGATCCTAAAATCATTCATTATAAAAGCAAATCACAGGATAAAAAGCAATCGAAAGGACAGGGGAAGAAGGAACTTGTGGATACCTCAACTTTCTTATTCGGCCTCTCATTAGTATCACTCAGATTTTGATCTGTCAGAGCGCAATGGCGTACAAGATATTCAATGAATGCCTCACCAGATGAACCAACCAGGTAACAGTGTGAAGCCATGACCACAATCAACTGCCAACAATTAAAAATGTAAAGTAATGAAGGAACAAATCACAAAATATAAACCACCAACGTAAAGAGGAAAGAAAGAGTACGGATTTGAAACAAACCAGAGGAACATTGGTTCACAATGCTTACCTCTGAAAGTGCCTTTCGGATACCTAAATTTTGCTCATCTAGCAAGGATTTTACAGCCTCAACTAGCAAAGGCCTTTTATTGTGCCAAACTTCCAGTAGCCTTGAAAAAATAAAACCCCGTCAACTCAAACTACAGAAACAAGGTTAAAAGAGACCAGCAATAAAATTAGGGGGCAAACCTGGGCAAAAGGTGCTTTAGAACACAAAGTGCACTAAAGGTCAAGGGTTCTTCCCTCAGCTTGCATTTCTGACAATAGAAGATTCTTTAATAACAAGAGTATAAAAATGGAATATCATAATTTAATAATCCTCCTTAACACAATACAAATGAACAACACTACAAAGATTTTTATAGGGGATAAAAATTGTTAAAGGGAAGAGAAAAGTGGTATGGAAAACAAGGGACAGATTCTCCCAAAACAAAACTAAGGTACAGCCTCATTAGATTAAAAGAGCATCGCAATCCTCTCAACTCCTTGATTTTCTCCACTCTCCAAAAAGCGATTTTCCCAAAACCACAAGGCATAAGCACAATTATCTCCCGTGTAAGAATGAATGAAGGAAGATTTGGTTAAACACCCACATTTCCTTTTCATCAGAGACAACATAAATCTGCCAAGACAGCACACTGCCAAAGAACTTAATGGCCATTTCCCCCAGCAAAAATCAATGAATTTAAAGGATAAAGGATAATAAACTTAATGATAGACAATAATTTTCTCCCAAAAACACTTCCCAGAAACCAGCTATCTGTGCTTCGCACATTGGGTAGGTTACAAAAATTGGTGATTACATCAATCTTATAGACAAGCAATTTTATCAAAATAACATAATAATAGCATACTTAAACTTCTAATCTTGACCAATTCACGAGGGGCCCAGCATTGGGCCTTTATATCATCAACTCTCTTCTCTTCAATAAATTCCTTTATCTATCCTAAAAAATCCTCCCTTCATCATGTCAAAGTAGAAAAAAAGTAATTCAGCGAGCAATAACACTTCAAATAAAAGATAGATCGCCAAGATTTGCAGAAACTTACATTTACCAGGAATACAAATAAATCATCTGGATACACCAAACCAACTGTAAGAAAGCAATGCTGAACCTCATTATATGTCTGTAATACACATAAAAATAACCTCATTGGAGAAAATTTATTTGAAAAGAAAATACCATCGACGTCAGCAGATATATATCATCTTATAACATCTACAAATGCATAAAATGAAGCAAGAAAGTAAAAACATCCTAAAAGGCTTTCCACTTACTTCGCCTATCTGAAAGCTTTCCCATATAGAGACCAAGTGCTTTAACACACAGCAAAGCCTAGAAGACAGCACTTTCAAAACCACTAAGAACATGGCCAAAGTTACTACTTTTCACACCAGCATGCAGTGCAGAAACACTAATAGGAGCACAAACTTACAGGACATGAACTATATCCTCTTTATTGTAAATGAAATCGGAAGAACGAAAGCCACCAGGAAAAAAACTATCCAAAACTCCTAAAATTAGAGCTGGAATCCGGCAGAGAGAATGCACTAAATGACCTCTCAAGTCTTTTATACTTTTAGTTTTTTATTTAATTCTTCTCGGTCGTGCTATTTGATACCCAACCTTAATGGAGGGGTAAGGTTCTGGCTGGGATATGGACTGAGGTGGAGTACGAGCACCTCTTGTCTGAAACTGTAATCCAAAATATCCATTCCCTTTTAGGCATTTTGTACAATCTGCAGTGTTTAATATAGTAAGCACAGGACAACTATAACCTATCCTCTGCTGTTATGTGTCAGGAGATATGGGGTTGTAGGTTGTGTTGTATGAGACTATAAGTTGTGAAAATATTCCCCTTGTTTAACTAAGTGGCTGGATCCCCACTGCCACAACAAAACCTTTCTATGCTCTTTCTGCTGTTAGTTCTTTGGTAGATGCACCCTATCAAGGTCCCAAAATTTTCCAGAGATTTATAAAATAATATTGGGAATAAAATGAATGAATATAGAAATTAACATTGAGGAACTTTAAAATGATATATGAATATTACTCCAAGTAAATGAAACGTACAACATACTATATTGGGAATAAAATGAATGAACATAAAATATTCATTGGTAGAGACACCATATCAAGGTCCTAAGATATTCCAGAGATTTATAAAATTATATTAGGAATATTGAAAGTTTTTTCAGGATACTTTCTTGTTATTTCCTTGAAGAGATACTTACAATATATAGAGGAATTAGAACATAATCCTAATAATAATTAGGATCATATCCCTGATTGCTTTCTAAGAATAATCAGAATCATATCTCTGATTATTCTCTCACAATAATCAGAATCATATCTCTGATTATATACTCTCCTAAAAATAAAGAACCTTAATTCTATGAGATCAGATTTTATTACAATCTGATCATTACATGATATATATATTTGGGAAACTAATTAAATACATAAATAAGAAAGATATGGACTTGGTAGCTGGCATATATTCCAACACTCCCCCTCAAGCTGGCGAATATATGTTTACCATTCCCAGCTTGCTCTTGAAGCTTTCAAATTTCTCTTGAGTGAGAGATTTTGTCATTACATCTGCAATCTGATTTCTTGAGGGAACATAAGCTAACTTAATTACACTGTTGTCCACTTTCTCTTTAATAAAATGTCTATCTATCTCCACGTGCTTAGTTCTATCATGGTGCACTGGGTTGTTAGCCATTTTTATTGCTGACATATTGTCACACCAAACATTTATTGGAGTGCAGCCTTTAATTTGAAGTTCTGCTAGAAGTCTTTTAAGCCACATCCCTTCACATATTCCTAGCGCCAAAGCTCTAAGTTCTGATTCAGCTGAGCTTCTTGACACCACTGGTTGTTTTTTGCTTCTCCACGTCACTAAATTTCCCCATACATATGAGCAATAACCTGTAGTTGATCTTCTATCTTTCTTGGACCCTGCCCAATCAGTATCAGTGAATAATTCAACTTCTCTTGACGTGTTCTTTGCAAAGAACAGCCCTTGTCCCGGAGTCTTCTTTAGATATCTTAGGATTCTATAAACTGCTGTCATGTGTTCTTCTTGAGGACTACACGAAAATTGGCTAACCACACTTACAGGATAACTAATGTCAGGTCTAGTGTGAGATAAATAAATAAGTTTTCCCACTAACCTCTGGTATCGTTCTTTGTTTACTTCTTTACCGTTTGGTTTGATTGTTAGTTTTTGATTGAGCTCCATAGGTGTATTGGCAGGTCGAGCTCCAAGCATTCCGGTTTCTTTTAATAGGTCAAGTGTATACTTGCGTTGGCATACACTTATCCCTTTGTGGCTGCGAGCTACTTCCATACCTAGAAAGTATCTTAATGGGCCAAGATCTTTGATTTCAAATTTTGTTGCTAGCTCCTTCTTTAGCTTAGTGATTTCATCATAATCATCACCTGTCAATACAATATCATCTACATATACAATGAGTATAGTTAATTTATCCCCATTTCGTTTAATAAATAAAGTGTCATCAGCTTGGCATTGCTTATAGCCTAGCCCTTTGATTTCTTTAGAAAATTTTTCAAACCATGCTCTTGGAGATTGTTTTAGGCCATATAAAGATTTTTGTAGCCTACAAACCTTCCCAGAATTCTCATATGTCCTCATTCCTAATGGAATTTCCATATATACTTCTTCTCCTAAATCACCATTAAGAAAAGCATTTTTGACATCAAGTTGGTGTAAAGTCCAATCTAGATTTGCAGCAAGGGATAATAAAACATTTATAGTGTTTAATTTAGCTACCGGTGCAAATGTTTCTTGGTAATCGATCCCATATGTTTGTGTAAATCCCCGAGCAGCCAATCGGGCTTTATATTTATTTATGCTACCATCTGGGTTATATTTTAATGTAAATACCCATTTACTACTTACCACTGTTTTACCTTTAGGAAGTTTTGTCAGCCTCCATGTTCCATTTTTATGAAGTGCCCTTAATTCTTCTTCAATAGCCTGTTTCCAATGTGGACTTGTAATGGCTTCATTGAAGTCCTTTGGTATCTTTACACTTTCTACATTTGCTACAAAAGCTTTCAGGTTAGAGGAAAGTTTATCATATGAAACATACTTACTGATAGGATGCTGTGTACAGCTCCTTTTTCCTTTCCGTAAGGCTATCGGCCATTGAACTTCTTCAAGACCCGTATCAGGTGCAGAATCATGGCGCTGTGTAGTAGGAATGGTTCTATTCTCTTGTTCTTCTGTTATGTTTTCTATAATATCCTGATCTGTTAAGGAATTTAAGGGCTCAAACGGATTTGTATCGTGGAAAACGGATCTGTTTGGGATTAGTTCACTGTTTTGAAGGGTTATTTCCTCAATTTGTTGTTCTGTAGAGGCAAGGGGACCTAGAAGACTTGGTGGATGTTGAACTGAATCATTATAGTGATCACTAACTAACCATTCATTTCCGTAATTTTCCCCTTGAAAGGATGATTTGGGATAGTAAGCTTGCTGTTCAACAAACTTCACATTCATGGTAATATAAGTTTTGTTAGTTGATGGGGAAAAACACTTGTAGCCCTTTTGATTAGAAGAATAACCAAGAAATATGCATTTTATTGCTCTAGGATCTAATTTTCCTCCCTTTTCATTATAAACAAAAACAGTGCACCCAAAAATCCGTGGAGGAAGAGAGGTTATAAAAGAAATATTTGGATAAATCTCAAGGAGCTTTTGAAGAGGGGTTTGAAATTTTAAAATCTTTGAAGGCATTCGATTTATCAAATGAGCAGCGGTAAGAATTGCATCTCCCCAAAAATGGTTAGGAACATTTCTTTCAAACATCAAGGCTCTAGCAACTTCAAGAAGATGTCTATTTTTTCTTTCAGAAACCCCATTTTGTTGTGGTGAGTAAGCACAGGAAGTTTGATGGTGAACTCCATTTTTATTTAAAAAAGTTGTGAATGATGAGTTTAAATATTCTCTTCCATTATCTGTTCGTAAGATTTTAATTGTGGTATGAAATTGATTTTTGATAAAATTGTAAAAGTTTTGGAAGACAGAAAAAACTTCAGATTTATCTTTTATTAGGAAAACCCAAGTTAATCGTGTGTGGTCATCTATAAAGGTGACAAACCATCGTGCTTTGGAGTTAGTGTCAAACTTAGATGGTCCCCAAACATCACTGTGAATTAGATTAAATGGCTGTGAGGGGGTGTATGGTTTAGAAGAGTAAGTATTTTTCACTTGTTTTGCAAAAAAGCATGTATCACAATGGAAATCAGAAATGACCTTTTTATTTAAATTTGGAAATAAGATCCTCATATAATTGAGGCTAGGGTGGCCTAACCTAGAGTGCCACAACATTATTTCATTGGCCTTTATAGTAGAAGTAGAACAGATTTTTGGTAAGGGGCTTTGAATGTAGTAAAGTCCATTCCATACTTTAGCAGTGCCAATCATTTTCCCCGATACCAAGTCCTGAAAAACACAACCAAGATTATCAAAGCTGATAAGACATTTTAAATGTGCAGTAACCTGTCTCACAGATAGAAGACTGCATTTAATTTCAGGAACATATAGGACATTTTTCAAGATAATATTCTCAGATATGGTTATTGTTCCTGAACCTAAAACTTTTGCAAACTGCCCAGTAGCAACCTCTACATGATTATGATCAGAATAGTCATTAAATTCAGAGAATAACTCCTTAAAACCAGTTATGTGGTTTGTTGCACCTGAATCAATTATCCACAAATTGTTGGTAATTGTTTGGCTACTAAGGATATGAGTTAGAGCAGTACCTTCATGAGCCAAAGTGACAGAAGGTGTGGGGTTTTCACTTGGTGCAGTGTTGTGTTTACTTAGAATTTTTCGTAACAGCAGCAACTCCTCTTGATTGAGCGTGCTTTCATCAGATGTGGTACCTACCATGAGTCCTTTGCTTCCATTTTTCCCTTTTGGTTTATAGTTTGGAGGTTTTCCATGGAGTTTCCAACATTCTTCATGTGTGTGACCATTCTTATTACAATGATCACACCTTTTTCTAGGTTTTTGATCACCTTGAGAGCCACGAATAGCAAGAACAGATGAATTGTTAGAAGGCATAAAAGAAACAGAATTGGAATTAGTAAGTACCTTCCGACTTTCCTCAAATTTCATAGTATTAAATGCTTCTACCAGTGGTGGGAGAGGTTTAATACTCATGAATCGACCCCTAATATCTTCAAATGAATCATTGAGACCAAGGAGGAATTTATAGCATCGATCTTGGTCCACTAATTTTCTGTAATAAGTGGCTGCTGCTGGACTTGGCCATGTATGAACCTCATACAAATCAAGCTGCTGCCATAATTTTAACAAGGCAGTGTAGTATTGAGTTACAGATCGTTCACCTTGGATCAAATCATGAAGTTGGCGTTTAATTTGATACAACGCAGCAGTGTTTTCAGTATCCGAATAGGTGGCTTTTGCTGATTCCCAGATTTCTTTAGCAGTGGAAGCCATAAGATAATTCTCACCAATTTCAGCGTTCATGGTGTTGACAAGCCATGCCATCACAAGGTTGTTCTCTGCACACCAATTTGTGAAGGATGAATCTGTAGACGCTGGTGGATTATCAACCACATATTTCTCCTTGTTGCGGCCTCGGAGAAACATAAGAACAAAACGGGACCATTGCAAGTAATTATTGCCATTGAGCCGATGGGTAATTGGTGTTTGAGAGAATGGGTCAGATATAGAAGATAGTGATCCCATTGCTGGTGTGTTGCTAGATTGGCCACTACCAGTTTGACTAGGGTTAGGGTTGCTGCCATCAGCAGCCAAGGCAAATGGTTGCTGTAAAACAGCTTTGTAAGACATTAGGAATAATCTTCCCAAGCTCTGATACCATGAAAGTTTTTTCAGGATACTTTCTTGTTATTTCCTTGAAGAGATACTTACAATATATAGAGGAATTAGAACATAATCCTAATAATAATTAGGATCATATCCCTGATTGCTTTCTAAGAATAATCAGAATCATATCTCTGATTATTCTCTCACAGTAATCAGAATCATATCTCTGATTATATACTCTCCTAAAAATAAAGAACCTTAATTCTATGAGATCAGATTTTATTACAATCTGATCATTACATGATATATATATTTGGGAAACTAATTAAATACATAAATAAGAAAGATATGGACTTGGTAGCTGGCATATATTCCAACAAATATATTAAAAATGAATATAGAATTTAACATGAGAAACTTTAAGATACTATATGAAAATTACTCCAAGTAAATGAAACGTACAATATACCTTCAGTCCCACTTGTTCTTTGCCATCGGTATTGATACAAATCTCCAGAAGAAGTGTTGACAGTATAGGTGCTAGATCCTGCAAACCCACACCAGCAAAAATACACACACATATACAGGTGTAAGCAAGGAATCGTTCAGCATTAGAATGAGGTAGAAATTAAATCAAAGTGGATAATATTCAAAGGTAAACCATTCATTCACAAGACAGGAAAGCAAGTCATAAGGCAAACAAATAAATAAATATCTCTTATCATGTGTACACACATTTCTGTTACCAATATCAAAATTTCCGCCTGGAAGACATCAATGCCAGGACCAAAAGCATGTTAATGGGCATGATAGTAAGTACCCAGAAAAAAAGGTGAAAGTTTACAAACAACAACAGTGTGCTCTGTCCTAATAACACCAATGGAAAATATAGAGCAATATAACATGATCAATCCTTAAACTAAAGAAAAGTGGCCGCCCACTGGATTCCACCCAATCATTCACAAAGTATCAACATGAATCACAAAGGAATATTTAAGTTAAAATCTCCAGTGGCACAAAAACTGAGAACGATGGTACTGAACTTACCATCTTTTTCAGAAGAAACACTATTGCATGAATTACCTCAAAATCAATCATAGGAGGACCACTTTCAGACAGAAGAGAGGAGTTTAAGATGCTGTGGAGACTGCATGTCGCCATAAAAGCAATATCTTGATCCTTCTTGTATCTGAACACAAAGGAAAAGAACAGTATACACTCAAAATCATCGTTAACATTTTGAATACATTTTCCTAGCATGAGAATGCTCTTAGCTATGCAAGGAGTAAATTCTTTAATTAATATTCACAAAGTTCACAAATACACCATGCAATGGTTGAAATGAAGATTAGAACAATAAGAAATCATTCTCACAAATCCAATATGGTAGGAATAAGCCTTGGTAAAGCAGCCTTTAGTTGGTTGCGCGTTATGAGACCAACCATCTGGCCTAGTGCTTCCACAGATGCCACACGAACCTAGATGCAATATGCCAAACAAAATATTAAATAGTGCGTTACAGTAAGAAAAATACATAACATAAATAATATCTTAAAAAACGCGTTTAAAAAATAAACAAAAACACTGTTTGTGCTTGAAACTACAGACCATGGCTCAGAATTATGAATGGTAGCTTTGATTAAATTGTTCGTGTGCATTTCGAATTACTGGGATTAGTCATACTCTCATGTTATTCTTGTGTGTTTTTTGAGACACTAAGAAGAAAGAGAAACTAAGAATGAATGATAATTAAATATACAAACAAAAATACAACAATTAGTCCCATACCTTTACATCCCGTGAAGTTGACCAAACTTTAAGGAAAAGCTCAAAAGCAGAATTTAAAAATGACCTGCACTACATTCAAGTAACCCTTAGTAAGGCAATAAAATAAAGATATGTTAGGAATTAGGAAAGCAGAGACAATCAGCAAAGACTGTGTGACATATCTCACATTATATCTTCATCAAGGGGTGGATATGAAGGAAAATCCATGCTATATTGCCAAGCAGCTTGACACCAACACTTAAATGCTGCAAAGAATAATTATATAACAATCAGCGTGCTAATATTAGGTATGCCAACAGCATTATCGACCAGAAGGGGAAGAAAGATTTGATCTACAAGAGGAAAAAAGTCATAAACTACAACTTCATGCCTGCAAGACCATTCGTAGGAACATATAGGTTTGCAAGGATAAACGGGCAGCACGCTTTTTGCTTTATGCATGGTATGGCAAGAATGGTATGAATAAAATAAACTAATAATCTTTGATAGAATGTTTAAGGGAAAATGTCTCTTATGATTTATTCTCAAGCATGAAGTGCTATTTATACAAGTGGGTTCCTAAATGCTATGAATCACTCTCTAGAATATTCTTACTCTACTAACACTCTCTAGAACAATCATACTCTAGAACACACACACACTAGAACCATCCTAGAACATAATAGTACACTCTAGAAACTATTACAATGTACATTCTTCAACACTCCCCCTCAAGCTGGAGAGTGGATATCATCCATTCCTAGCTTGGACACTATATTCCGAAATTGTTCACTAGGCAACCCTTTTGTGAGAACATCTGCCAATTGATCTCCTGATGGTACAAATGGAGTGCAAATCAGACCGCTTTCCAACTTTTCCTTGATAAAGTGTCTATCAATCTCAACATGTTTTGTTCGATCATGATGAACTGGATTATGGGCAATATTGATAGCTGACTTATTGTCGCAGTATAGCCTCATTGGACCTTCCCAGTGAATTCTTAAATCTGATAGAATGATCTTTATCCATAACAATTCACAAATCCCGAGAGTCATTGCTTTAAACTCAGCTTCAGTACTAGATCTTGAGACCACAGTTTGCTTCTTACTTCTCCATGTAATAAGATTTGAGCCAAGAAAAGTGCAGTATCCTGCTGTAGATCTTCTGTTATCAAAATCACCTCCATGATCAGCATCAGTATATGCTTCAATTGTTAGTTTTCTCCCCCTTCTGAATAAAATTCCTTTCCCTGGAGTACCTTTCAAGTAGTGAAGTATTCGATGGGCAGCTTGTAAGTGTGATGTTTTAGGACAATGCATAAATTGACTCACTACACTCACTGCATATGCAATATCAGGTCTTGTGTGAGCCAAATAAATCAACTTTCCAACAAGCCTTTAATAGGATCCTTTGTCAACCGGAGGATCTTTAGGTGGTGTACAAGACTTCTTCTTTCTCCACTTTGGAGACCTTCTACCTGCTTCACACAGTCTGTGATTTTGTTCTATAGGTGTATCCACAGGTTTACATCCCAGTTTTCCCGTTTCAGCTAAGAGGTCAAGAATATATTTTTGTTGAGAAATGAAGATGCCCTGTTTGGAATGAGCAACTTCAATACCCAAAAAATATTTAAGTCTTCCTTCAAGTCTCCATGCAGGAATGCATTTTTAACATCAAACTGCAACATATCCCAACCTTGATTGGCAGCCAAGGCCAATAAAATTCGAAAGGTATTCATTTTTGCAACAGGAGCAAATGTCTCCTCATAATCAACTCCATAAGTTTGAGTATACCCTTTAGCAACTAATCTTGCTTTATAACGTTCCAAGCTGAAATCGGAATTGTATTTGGGTGTGAAGACCCATTTACATCCAACAAGCTTCTTTCCTTTGGGTAATTGAACAAGATCCCATGTTTTATTGTTCTCCAAAGCTTCCATTTCAACTTTCATTGCTTTGACCCAATTATCATCTGCCATTGCCTCATTTAAGGTTTTTGGTATTGGAATGGACTGGAGATTTGTGAGAAAAGCTTTGTGGTTGGAAGACAACTTGTCATATGAAAGAAATGAAGATAGAGGATATAAAGGACGCTTACTACAACTTCGAACTCCCTTTCTTAAGGCAATAGGTAAATCAGAATCATCAGTAGAAACAAGAGAGTCCCCATGTATAATAGAAGGAGATGAAGGTACCTCTGTATTTTCAGGAGCAATTTCAAATTCTTCATTGATAACTGGTTCAGATGATTGAACTTGCTCCGATTGGGACTTCTTTTTCCTTCTACTGTAACGCAGCGGTGAATGAGTAGAGTCAAGTGCTTGTGGAACCTCTACAGATGGGTTAGAATGAGATTCTTGTGAAACCTCTACAGATGGATTAAAATGAGATTGTAGTCTTGAATCCTCTTGAATTTTAGTATCTAAAAGATCATTAGAAAAATGTTCATTTTCTTGATCATTATTAACAGAACTACCAAAGTAGGACTCAGACTCAGAAAACGTCACATCAGCTGACACAAAGAACTTCTTTGAAGGAGGATGATAACATTTGTATCCTTTTTGAGTAGAGGAATATCCCACAAACACACACTTGAGAGCTCTAGGGTCAAGTTTGGTCCTTTGATGAGAATGTACATGCACAAAAGCAACACACCCAAAAATCCTAGGAATAAGACCATTTGATGCATTAAAATTAGGATAAAAATGAGTGAGAACCTCTATAGGACTCTTCGAACCAAGAACTTGAGTTGGGAGTCGATTAATGAGATGTGTAGCTGTTAGAACAGCTTCACCCCAAAAATGTTTAGGCACATTTGTTTGAAACAACAATGCTCTTGTGACTGCAAGAAGGTGACTATTTTTCCTTTCGGCTACTCCATTTTGTTGAGGAGTATTGACACAAGATGACTCATGTAAAATCCCTTGTTTTTCAAAAAATGTGGATAAAGATTGGTTGAAAAAATCTTTAGCATTATCAGAACAAAACCTTTTTATTTGAACTCCAAATTGTGTTTGAATCATATTGTGAAAACGCGGGAAAACAGAGCTCACATCAGATTTTTGTTTCAACAAATAAATCCAAGTGACACGAGTGCAATCATCGATAAATGACACAAACCATCGAAATCCAGAGATGTTAGAAATGTTAGATGGACCCCAAATGTCACTGTGAATTAGCTCAAAAGGAACAAAAGTTCTTGTATTACTTATAGGATATGAGGAACGTTTATGTTTTGCAAATTCACAGATGTCACAATGTAAAGACTCGATGGACACATTCTTAAATAAAGAAGGAAAAACAACTTTCAAAACATTAAAAGAAGGATGTCCAAGACGACGATGTTGAAGCCAAATTTCTTCTTTATTTGCCAAGACACTTTTAGTTTGAAAAGAGGAAGATGATAGACTCTTAACTCTACCACATTCACCATGCTCTTCAAAGAAGTAAAGTCCATCCTTTTCCTTAGCAAGTCCAATCATCTGCTTCGTACAAGAATTTGAAGAGAAAATGACAAAGACATTAGAGTCAGTATCAAGTTTTTGAACAGAGATGAGACTAGTGCAAAGTTTAGGAACATGGAGGACATTTCTCAAAACAAGGGTAGAGTTAATAGAAACATCTCCTTGACCTGCAACGGTCATTATTGATCCATCGGCTACAATTATTTTCCTATTACTAGGACATGGATTATAAGAGACAAAGTGTTTAGAAGAATTAGTCATGTGATCAGTGGCTCCTGAATCAATGATCCAAGAGTGGAGGAAATCCTTATTTGAGGCATTAAAAGCAGATGAAAATAGGACAGATGAAGCTTGAAATGAAATACCTGAGAACCCCAAAGCACAGGTACCTGTGGTAGAAGGAGAATCCTTCTCAAGTGTTGCTATCAAGGATTTTAGCCTCTCTAACTCCCCCTTAAGGTCATTCAGACTAAGCTTCTCTTCACTTCTTGAAGCAATATTAGCTTGAGGCTTCTTTCTAGAAGGCTTTCCATGCAGCTTCCAACACCTCTCTTTAGTATGACGTGGCTTGTTACAATAGGTACACCATAATTCCTTGCTCGAGCCCTGTGAATCACCTTGTTTGTCAACAGCACGGTTAGTAACAGGCTTTGATATAAGTGCAGAACTCTCAACTTGCGGTGGTTCCATCATAACACTCCTCCGTCCTTCTTCTGCTAAGATAATAGCAATAGTCTCATTAAGAGACGGCAGGTCATCTTTTCCAAGAATTTGTGACCTCACTTGGTCAAATTTTGGATCTAAACCTGCAAGATACTCATAAACACACTCTTGCTCCATAAAGCGTTTTAGAATAGCAACATCTTCACTGCATTTCATTTTTATTGATCTGTAATGATCCAGCTCCAGCCATAAACTTTTCATAGCTGTAGAATATTCAGTAACAGACTTACTCCCTTGTTTGAAGCCAGAGATTCTGGTTTTTATCTCATAAATTTGAGCTGCATCTCTTACTCTTGAGTAAGTTTGATGAACAGCATCCCAAACCTCCTTAGCTGTGGATAGGAATAAGCATGTTTGACTGATTTCAGACTCCATAGAATTCCATAACCAAGACATCACCAGAGAATCTTCTTCATCCCAAGCATCAAAGGTTGGATCTCCAGGCTTAGGACCTGTTCCAAGTAGGTGACTAAGCTTCCCTCGACCCTTCAAAAAAGTGCGAACAAATTGAGACCAGCTTAAGAAATTAGTTCCATTCAGTTTATAAGCTGTAGGAACATTTGGCAAGTCTCCATGGGTAATGGCACCAACGGTTGAGGAAGATCCAGCACCATTTTTCACCTCAGACATGGTTTGAAGGGAAGGAGAGGTGATTCTGAGCAAGAGGAGAAGAAACGGCGGTGAATGGCGGCGAAAAACGGTTTTCCGGCAGGCGGCGCGTGAATTCCGGCAGGCGGCGCGTGGACTCCGGCGACGGCGCGTGGACTCCGGCGGGCGGCGCGTGTGGGCGCGTGGAGCTCCGGCTTCCTTCGCGGTTGGAGGTTCTGGCCGATCTGAGGCCGGCGGTGACAGTGGTGCGGCGCGTGTCGGTGTTTATGGCTCGGAAGGCAGCGAACAGGCTAGGGCAGAGCTGTTTTCTCTCTCTAAACCTCTCTTTCTCTCTCTGAAGATGATCAGAAACGAATGAAGCTAAGTATAGAGCAACCTTGCTCTGATACCATGATAGAATGTTTAAGGGAAAATGTCTCTTATGATTTATTCTCAAGCATGAAGTGCTATTTATACAAGTGGGTTCCTAAATGCTATGAACCCCGCTCGATATATCAAGATTGAACCCCGAGATCCGCTACATGATTAGCTTGACCGCCTGAACCATGGTTATCATAAAAGTGCCAAGCCGGAGCGAACAGGCTAGGGCAGAGCTGTTTTCTCTCTCTAAACCTCTCTTTCTCTCTCTGAAGATGATCAGAAACGAATGAAGCTAAGTATAGAGCAACCTTGCTCTGATACCATGATAGAATGTTTAAGGGAAAATGTCTCTTATGATTTATTCTCAAGCATGAAGTGCTATTTATACAAGTGGGTTCCTAAATGCTATGAACCACTCTCTAGAATATTCTTACTCTACTAACACTCTCTAGAACAATCATACTCTAGAACACACACACACTAGAACCATTCTAGAACATAATAGTACACTCTAGAAACTATTACAATGTACATTCTTCAACAATCTTACTACAGGATTTTACAAACTTATCATATGTTCGCATCCCATTGCCATAAGGTGCTGAACAGTAGTTTGATAGAGGACAGTAAAAGGAAATAAATGGCCAAAATAAGTTTATTCCAGATTTTAAGAACATTACGGCAGATAATTCTTCTGTGTTCTTCATAAATTCTTCTGTGTTCTTCATAGAATTAATGGTGAAAGCAAAAAATAAAGGATATACAATCAGAATCAAATTTGAAATTCAAATTTATTCCATTTACATTTATTTCCTATTTTTTGTATCTCTGTCTCCTACAATTTCTTGATTCCTACACTTATTGTTCAAACCGAAGTATTTGATAATGCTGGATAGTATTAATAGAGCAGAAAGTCATCAAGGCACTTCATGCTTGCTTCGAAGAAATGCATAACTGATATTGCCTAAATTTACCACCGAATAGTCTTACATGCAACTAAAATTACCTAAGCAATTCAGAAAACCCATTTATCCGCTACTTTAACAAGATCAGATCAGTGTGCCCTAAAATCATACAATACCCAACCATGAATATCCTAGGTAAACTGCAGTGCAAAAATTGAAATAACATCACATGTCCATCAAAACAAAAATCATACCATTAGCGAAAATTGGCCTATGCACATCTCTCACATTTCCAAGAATTGGCAGAATTCGTGAAAGTACACCTTTCCATCGAGGAATAAACTGCAGTGCTGTACCAGATTTGAAGGGAAGAAATCGTATCAGGACTTATCTTTAACAGAAGAAGAAAATTTTTAAATAGGAATGATAATAAAAAATGAAAGTATATCTTTCTAAGCCAAGATGAACCAAGACCATACATCCCTGCAAATAAAGAATTTTTTAATGGAAAAAGAAAACAAAGAATAGGTAAGAAAGATTATAGAGAAAGACAAAAAAAATTAGGACAGGAGATCCTACTCAAACAAAAGCGGCAATAAAAGAATACAAAGTAAGCTTGCAATGGAGCAACTTATCCCTTTTAAGATTCAACCCTGGTGTGGTGGAGATCATTTTTCAAATCCACAAAGAAAACATGATGATAATCCTCTCCCAAGGATTTCTAAGATAAATCTTTTTGGTGAAACATTCTTGTATTCTATTCGAAACAAAGACACCATAAAGTGTGCCAAAACTGAAAACTACTTTGTGCTCCTTTTGTCTCGCCAAGACATGTAAACATGATGGCTAGAAACAACCCCAAAGATGAGCCAGTCAAGGTCAATTCTCATCAAACAGAATGAACATCCTATTCCAAATATGCCCAGCCACTTCAATGCAAGATGCCTTTAGAATATCATTTTGAACAACGAACTACACATACACAACCCTTCATAATCCTCTGACATACAATAAACTTCCCAACTAATTAAATGATTGCTTCACTCTCTTACTCTCCACAGCCAAAATCACATGAAGGCCTACATAATCTGCCCACTCCTATTAGCCACGAACAGCAGAATCTTCAATAACACAGCTAATGACATCAGAACCCATTTTAAATCAAATGCTACAGAATGGTGAAGTTTAAAATTTCACCCACATAAAACAGAATAGTGGATATTCAAGTTCAAATCGAAGATGAAACATAGGCCAAATCCAAGCAGAAGGTTGAATCCCCTACTGCGCTAAATTTCTCATTAGCAGATGCACATGAAGCATTTGGGAATTTCCCTTATTTCTTAGGCTTTTCAAGATTATTTATCACTGAATCAAATGATTAATAGACATTTTCAGGTAACTTTTTTCAGTAAATTGGGCCAAAAAAACAAGTTTTTCCAATGTGGATAAATAACACCTGACCTTAACACCAGGAAAAATTAACATGCTAAAGAAAAATAAGAAGATTATGGAAATTAAATCACAACGAAACTTTTATTTACTTACGATCAGTAGAAGCAAATTTTGCAAGTATTTGGACCATAGCAAGCAATGCTGAATTAGGCCCAGATAAATGAAGAAAAATTTCTTCCATCATCTGCAATACCAATTCAAACAAGAGATTGAGACAGATTAAGTTTGCTTAAAATCCAAAAAAAAAGAAGTGAGGATAAATGAATGGTTTCATAAATATAGAACCAACAACTACTCTCAATGAAGGTGAAACAGAAAGGCTAAAAGAGAGGTATTATTTTATCATTGTGAAATATAAATAATATAAAATTTTAATTCTCAGAATCAAAGCTATTGAATAATAAACCAAACCAATTTCGCTATAGGGTTTCTTGAGCTAATAATATTCATAGAGATTGAAAACATAATATTTGTAATATTGTTCATTTTGCTAGCAATACTTTTCTACCTCCAGCCATTCCACAAAACTTACAAGGTCAGGTAAATGTGAACCGATTGCCACAAGTAGATCCGTTGCTGCTCGTTGCCAATCCGAATTGACTTCCTGCATAGGATCAGTCACCATGGAGCAAAGAACTCATTTACAGGCAGTATATCTCATTAATTCATTAACCAGACAGCTAAAGAAGAACATGATACCAATCAAAATGCGCAAGTAAAAAATATCATCACCGCTTTACCTAATTCTCTCCACAATTTAGAATAACCAAAAAGAAAGCATAATAACACAAACGAGCTACCTTAGAGGATATAAGTTCAGCTGTAGCAATCTTAGCGAGCCTTGCCGTGAAAGAATCATCCACTTCACTTCTATCCAGAGAGCGAACACCAAACGCCATCACTTGGAAAACACCGGCCATGTTTCCAAATCGCTGAAAAATATCACACCAACAAATTATCAACACTAAAAAAAATACTCCTCCGGTCCTAGATATAAGACCTAGTTGACTTTATTGGAAAATCCTAAAAAAGCGAGATAAATTAATTATAAATTGATTTCCCTAATTTTTTCTCTACTAGTTTATTTTACCTATAAACTAATCGATAATCTAAAAAAATATCAAATAAAATTTAATAACTTATTTCCCAACCTTAATCTCTCCAAAAAAAAATCCACTATGTCTTATATTTAGGACCGGAGGTAGTAATAAAAAAGTTAACGATGAATTATAAAAAGCAACAGTGGCTACCCGACGTCCTCCTCGTGAGACGATCGCACAGCATTCAAGAACTAAAATTGCATTCCTACAAAGTAAATTGACCTAAGTCAAATTTGGTGTAGAGTAAAAGATTAAACAAGTACTATGAGTAGAGAGATAATCACAGAGCAGCAATATCTTTGAGAGAAGCCATGGAGGCTTCTCTGACTGCTGAAGAATCATCGGCTAATGAGGATACCAACACCTGTACGGCATCTGCAAAAGAAGAAGCGAAGCTATGAGATGGAAGGAAGAGTGTGATTAAATATGAGAATTGAAGATGAAGAATGTACCAGGCGCCGAAATTGAAGTTCCAGAGGCCATGCAAGAATTGTTGACTAAAGTATAACAAGAAAACTGGTTCGGAATTTTACACTCAGAGTCAGAGTCAGAGGCTTTGTGTAAGTGATTCTCTCTCACATCGCCACCTAACGTTCTTCCTCTGATCCCACCGTCGCTTGGGGTTTGTGCTTTACACTACTCGCTCATGCTTGTCTATACTTTGTACTAGTTTATACTCTCTCGCGTGTAAGAATACGCGCCAAAAAAAAAATTCTTCTTCCAATAACATGTCAAAAGTTAGTTAGTTGGGTGTGTGAATTTAATATACTTCTTTTCTAATATTACCTATATTTATTAGAGAAAATGACAAATAAATACTCCCTCTGAATCCTAATATAAGAGTCAACCGTCAAAACAACCTTTATTAAGAAAACATGCGAATGTTAGTTGTGTGTCTGAATTTAACTTTTCTTTTCCAATATTACCCCTATTTAGTATTATATTTTTAAGAGAGAGAAATTCATAAACATTAATAAATATGAAAGAGAGTTGGGGACAAAATAGGGAAAAATGCATTAAATGAGGAGAGAATGTGAGATAACCATTCAAATTTTAGCTCTTACATTAGGGACTAAAGGGTACCTCAGAATGTCCAAAAGGACAAGTGAGGAATCTAAACTTTTTCGATGAGCATTAAAACCCGCTGAGTTGGCCGTTATGTCAATAAATAATGACAATCTAGCAGAAGATATAATTACTGTATTCATTAAAAATTTAAAATAATATATTACTCAAAATATTTTTATTTACGTCTCTTCTGGAAACTATGCTATATTTGATAAAAAGGGAAACGTTGTCATATGATTTCATTGTTTATTTGTAGGGATGGAAATAGGCTAGGTTTTTGCAGGTTTTGATAAAATAGGCGTGAGTCTGTTTAAAAATTTAGAATGTAAGTCTGAGTCTGAGCCTGTTTTTAATCTTACTTTTTTTTATATACTTTTTAATCTTAATTTTAGGCTTGAGCCTAGGCCTTCAAAAGGCCTGACAAGGGTTGAAAGCCTATTTAAAAACCTACTTAAACTGTAAACTCTTAATTAGGCTTGAAATTCTATACTTCTGATTTTATATATAAGTCTTTAAACCTATTAAAACTTGTATACAAATTATGAGATATGAAGCTTAGATGTACAAATAAGTTGATAATGTTATAATTAATTTATATATTTTATTTATTTTATACAATATTATAATAGAAATCATAAAATAATTAAATAGGTCAGGCATGTACGCTTGTAGGCTAGGCCATGTGAAAAAAGGTCTGGCCTATTTAGTTAAATAGGCCTAATGATAGATAGACATGTATATGAGTCTGACCTATATACTAAATAGGCTAGGCTAGGCTTTTTGAAGGTCAGGCTGTAGGCCCCTGTTTAAAGCTTGGCCTATTCCCACCCCTATTTATTTGTATGTGGGGTAAAAGTGTAAAAATGGGTTCAAACTATTACGCCAAGAGCACGTAGGGGTAACAAGTATTTCCGGGCTCAATTCTGGGACTCAAGAATAAATATTGGTGTAATATAGGTAACGACGTTTAGTTTGACCGACGTTGACCGTTAAAAGCTGACGTGGCAGGGGAAATAAAATTTTTCGCTGACGTAGCGTGCTTATGTGGCAATAATTTTTTTTTAATTAATTTAAATGATGTGGATCTCACACACTTAGAAAAATAACTGCCACATAAGTACGCCATGCCAGAAAAAAATTTTATGGGAAAAACTTACATCAAGTTACTTTCTTTCTCCAGGTTCTCAAGTTCTTTTAATATAGGAGTGACACGTGTCCTTTTATAACAAATTGGTTGTTATAAAAGGACACGTGTCACTCCTATATTAAAAGAACTTGAGAACCTGGAGAAAGTAACTTGACCTAAGTAAGGTCCAAATTTTATTTCCCCCGCCACGTCAGCTTTTAACGGTCAACGTTGGTCAAATTAAACGACGTTACCTATATTGCACTAATATTTATTCTTCAGTCCCAGAATTGAGCCCGGAAATACTTGTTACCTCTACGTGCTCCTGGCGTAATAGTTTGAACCAATTTTTGTACCTTTACCCTTTGTATGTGCAACCACGATATCAGTTCAAAAAATTCCCTACCAAAATCTGCTCAAATCATTTTTTATTTTAATTAAGAGCAGAAAAATAGTAAAGATGATTAAATTAAATAATAAAATAAATGAGAAATTAAGAATTAAGAATTAACCATACGCGTATGGTGTAAACTATTGTATTGGTGCTGTATCCAGGAAATCCGGCGAGAATTTCAGTGAATTTGTGGCCGAAGAACGGTACAGTGGTGAGGATAACGATGAAAGAGAGAAGGATGGAGAGAGTAATTTACTTATAAAAGGAGTATAGGGGTAATTTGGGCAAAATTTGTGACAAAATAAGAAGTGATCTTACATTTAGGAACTTATCCACTTGCCCAAATTGATCTTATATTTAGGAACAGAGGGAGTATAAAAATCATCGTAGAGTATTTGAGCAGTTGAGCTAGTAATTTTTAAATGATTTGTGGAGGAATTAATGTTTTAATAATATACTAACTTCCAACAGTTTATACTTAATTTTTTATAGATTAAGGGTCATATTTGTTCTTGAAGTGGTCCAGAAGTATTTTTTATGCATAGCTAATATCCTAAGATCAATTTGGCTTCGATAACTCGCGCTTAGGGATGGAAATAGGCTAGGCTTAGGTAGGCTTAGTTAAAATAGGCCTGAGCCTGTTTAAAAATCTAGACTGTAAGCCTGAGCCTGAGCCTATTTGTAATTTTAATTTTAGGCCTGAGCCTAGACCTTCAAAAGGCCTAACAAAGTCTGAAAGCCTATTTAAAAGCCTACTTAAAATGTTGACTCTTAAATAGGCTTGAAATTTTATACTTCTAATTTTATATATAAAGTCTTTACACCTATTAAAACTTGTATACAAATTATGAGATGTGAAGTTTAGATGCACAAATAAGTTGATACTATTATAATCAATTTATATATTTTATTTATTTTATACAATATTATAATAGAAATCACAAAATAATTAAATAGGCCCGGCGTGTAGGCTTGTAGGCAAGGCCTTGTGAAAAAAAGTCTGGCCTATTTAACTAAATAGGCCAAATGATAGGCCTATATATGAGTCTGGCCTATTTACTAAATAGGCTAGGCTAGGCTTTTTGAAGGCTAGGCCGTAGGCCCCTGTTTAAAGCCTAGCCTATTTCCACCCCTACTTACGCTTATACCTCAAAGCTCAAAACTTAGTCACCGAATTGGTGGATTACTCAGCATAGCAATAATTTTGTAATTAAAAGTAAAATTTCATTCTCTCATTTTTACATTTATACCAAATCATCAAATTTAATGGTCAGTTCATTCCATTACTAAATCCTCTACCTAGAATGGGGATAACCAAAAAAAAAATCTTAACTAGAATGAATCGAAGCCTCGGCTAGCATTTATCCCAGTTCTTCCAATAACTATGATAAATGAAGCAATAAAAATAGATCTTGCAGGAATAAATTAAATAGCTATACAGCATCAAGTAATCCGGAAAACAATTCACTGTCAACGAGGCAAATTAAAAAAAAAATATTAAACTTATTCCTTAGACATATACATCAGTCACGATCGTAGTCAAAAAAGAGTGCCCAGTAAAGAAGCACGAGCTGAGAACTTAACATTTACATTAGTGGCAGGGTCTGGTACAATAAGGAGAACCAGCAGGAGCAATAAGACCCAGGTGTCGCATTATCCTTAACTGGCGAGCCTTTCTCTTTGATTTCTCTGATTTCGGACGAGATGCCACCTCCTACAAAAAAATGTTCATTATGTGAGGACTTGACAGATAAAATTGAGACAAAATAGAAAGTGATCTTATATTTAGGAACTTATCCACTTCCCAAAGTGATCTTATATTTAGGAACGGAGGGAGTATCATAGATCATGCCAGGAAACTTACATCAAAATGACGTTTACGCTTGCGTTCTCTCTTACCCCTTCCGCTCTCCTTTAAATCATCAACTGCTTTGCTTGAGGCCGATGAAGTCCGTTTTTCTGATCGAATGGCAAATGAATATTATAACAACATCGATGAATAAAAGGAGTGAAGTCAACATATTGCTTTTGCTTTACAATGATAAGCATATACTCTACAATGAAACAGTATCTGCTGCGTGAATGAGAATACACTCTTTTAGAGATGGCTAGGTGCTAAATGCTCTCGTATTTTCATGACAAATGCACAAAACCTAGAAGGATGTTGATTTGAAAACTAAATTGTCTTGGCAGGCATGAACAACATAATGTGGTCGATAAACAGGGCAGCAGTAATATATCACTTAATTAGCCAAAACTACTTCTGAATATGGCTAGTGGAGCTGTAATTTTAGATTCATTGTGCATAGATGAAACACAACTGGATATACTGTTTGGCTAAATCTAAGGCAGTTTAACTAAAGAATACAATCACATCAAGTGAACATGTCTGCTGCACAAGATAAATTGTATTCCACAAATAGGAATATGCAAATGACTTTGGGTTAATAGTAATTTCAGTAAGTCAGAATGACAGTGATACTTTTTGTTGTGTTTATGCAACTGTAATGCTGTATCACTCATTCCATAAAACTTATCTGAAGTAAAATGTAATTCCATACCACACGATTGATATTGCAGATCTGAGCGAACAGTGCTTTGGGAACTCAATTTTCTGCATGAACTAGGCTTTTCCTTCCTCTGCAAAGCCTACAGTAAAAAAAGAACACATACAAAATTCTGCAGATTAAAACTAAAAAGTATACTTCAATGGCATATAAAACTGCTTTAGATTAACATACTTGTTTTAGAGCATCTTGAAAATCTTTTGCAGGGTTATTACTCCTTTCTTCAAAAGACTGAGAAAAAAGAAAACAACAGTAAAGACATCATCAGATATAAATAATCACTGGTTAACAGAAATTCAAGAGGTAGAACAATATCCCATGCTGAAAAATAAGATATCCTTTCTCCAACAGAATAGTAAGTAAAGAACCAAACTCACATTCTCAAACGCCGCAAGATCTTTCACTGGATCAATCCAAGCACTGTAAAGCAAAAGGGTATTAGGTTCGATGTTTGAATATGTTAGGCATATCCATAAAACTCGCATTATACTGAATGAATGTTACAATACCAGGGTTGATTCCCATAAAAATGCACTAAGACATGTCCATCACAGGCTTGGGCTGCTAAGGTGGGTCTTTCTTCCATGATCTGAAATAATATTTCAAAATAAACATAAACAGGTTATAAAGTTAGTATAAATACATACGGTGTTGAAACATCAGCACATAACCTCTCCTATGCCATAAACTAATTCATAATATCCACTAAATTGAACAGAACGTTAGATTAGAAACAACCTAAGAAGCCAAAGAAAATATATGTCTGAGATATTCAAATGGAGAGATAATAGATTGATAATCAGTATCTAATGATTGAATCCAATAAAAAATAATATTTCTACTCTAGCAAACTGAGAGAAGATTTTGCATGAACATTCAACCTAATAATGAACAATCTGGTAAAAGAAAAACCTATAATGTACGAAATATGACATGACGAAACATAAAAGGCTCAAACTTCAATACTTAAATGTTGCCAAATTTGCCCGGGGGGGCGTAGCTTGATGGTTTGAAGAGGATCCCCAAGGTGTGGATTCCGCCATTTAGCCCAAAGGTGCCAAGTTCGAACCCCCGGGAAGTCAGTCACCCCGTTTACGGGAATCCCGGCTGGCGACTCCGGATTAGTCTGCACCCAAAGGGTGTGGGACACCGGGGGAAGCAATTCAAAAAAAAATGTTGCCAAATTTAATGACTTAATAGCCTAATTTTTTTGCCACAAAAAATATCATTGCAATCTTCAATAAATGTTTCACTGCCATATAGTCTGCAGGCTTAGATATCCAATTTTTTCATTTGCTTTGGAATGTGTAACTCTTATTTCAATATATGACAAGCCTGAAGTAAATAGTCAAACAAGTAGCAAGGCAGAATATAAAAGTAAATACCTCCGCGGGCCACCACATTTCGGGTGATGTTTTTGCCCATACAACACTCCCAGGGGTTAAATTGATAAAATCGCTGTTAGAAACAGGTGACTCCTGTGGTGTAGACTCTGATACCATGAATGTGTTATTTTTTACTTGTTGACTGCCCCTACATTAAATTGTTAATAAACGTAATGAGAGAGAGAGAGAGAGAGAGAGAGATGAATTTAAATTCATAAACACCAAATATTTTATCTTGGGGATTAAAACATACTCATTGTTGCAAACGTCAAAAGCTTCATCTCGAGTAATTGATTCAACTTCAGTTACTGGAGCGTCAAGATTTTCATCCCTAAGAGAACCATTGCATTTAATAAGTGTACGTATAAAGAATTGTTCTTCCATTCTATCCTCCTGTAAACTGCTTGTGGAGACACTGTCTGATCTAACTTGTCCAGAAGATGAACCAGGTGAAGAAACTGCAGAATATGAAGGCCAAAATAAAAATTAAACATGATTTTTGACAAAATTCAAAGGTGTGACGACTAACACAACATTAGTGCTGCAAGAATTGATCTGTGTTTAGTCCTTGTGTGTGGATTAAAATTAACCCATCAAGTTAAACAGCAAGAGGAAGTATTGGTGCATGTAAATTTTTTTGAATTGCTTCCCCCGGTGTCCCACACCCTTCAGGTGCAGACTAATCCGGAGTCGCCAGTCGGGATTCCCGTAAACGGGGTGACTGACTTCCCGGGGTTCGAACTTGGCACCTTTGGGCTAAATGGCGGGATCCACACCTTGGGGATCCTCTTCAAACCATCAAGCTACGCCCCCCCGGGCATTTGATGCATGTAAATTTAAATACAAGAATGTAACTTTCTGAAGCTTTTTATCATTTACTCGATCAGAGACAAAAAAGTTACTGAAGATTGTTATAATTTATCTATGAACTGAAAGCCCTATCAATGCTTCACACCCTGCATATAAATACTCCATAATTAGAGCACCAAAATGCATCTGATGACTAAAATTGATTAATCTCGAACCTGCCAAACTATTTAGTGTAATATCGGCACCATAACAGTTGCCAAAGAATTCAACTTATATGAGCATCAATCATAAATTGCATTGCTTCTCATTACTTAACCAAGTAACCAAGGAAAAGACATTATTGAATAAACACATCAATATTCTAAAATATCAACCAAACCATTCATAAAGAAAAGCCATACATTATTATTATGAAGCTGACAAGCAGCCATACTATCCTTGACTAATGAACGAGCGAGATTACATTTTAATTCTTTATATCAACTCAGGATCATTTAATGCCTACAATAAGAATAAAGATTAATCATTTATGATTTATTATATGAAGTCTATCACAAAAATTACTCCGACAACTCAATGTGAAGTACTCCCTCCGTTCCTAAATATAAGATTATTTTTCCATAATTTTATTAGATTAAGGATGTTAGTTAAGTTACTTATTAACACATGATATTACTAATTTATCCTAATTATATACCTTCAAGCCCAGTCTCCCTCTCTTGCTTTTCATTATAGACAAGTATTGTTAGGGTTAATTTGGGAAAAGTTGGGGAAAATTAGAAAAAGATACTCCATATTATATTTAAAGATCAAATTGAAATTTGAAAATGATGTTATATTTAGGAACAGATGGAGCATATTAACAGAGATAGCTGCAAATCAATACATAGATAACAAATAACAATTGAGAAAAAAAAAAGCGAAATTGGATCAGAGCTGTAAGTAGAAGCTCAAATCTCAGATTTTTCAACTGGGTTATCCCCATAGCAATCAACATAACCGAAATTAAAATTGGGAGTGATTAAAAATTAGGCAATTCTACGGATCAACAAGTTATAACAATGAAGAAAAGGAAGCGACCTGGATTAAAAAGGCAATCAAAAGTGCGCATTAACGAAGAGAAATCAGTGCGGCGTTTTGATATTGTGCTTCTACGCTGTTGAGAATGTTGTGGGATATAATCAATTGGAATTCTCTTCTTAGCCATTGCTGAGGAGAGAGTATCAGTATAAACAGAGACGCAAGAGAAAGGAAATCTCAGGGAAACAGAAAAACCCTAGAGCGAAAATAGAGAAAGACTGTTTTTTTATCAGTGAGAGGTGAGAATAGAATGTGGCAATTGAAAGCAACAAACTTTCGGAATTTAAAATTTGCTGTTTTATTTTGATTTCCATATCTCAATTGTTTTTCACGTTTCGAAGGCCAAGCGAAATTTTGGCTCGCTCAAACCACATTCGCGGTATTATAGACTCGCAGCTCACAAGTCGCAACGACTCATGTTTAACTAGATGTTTAACTAGTTAGAGTGTTGATACTATGTTTAACGAGTTTTCACTTCCGTGCACGGGGAGATAGACCTATATGAATTTAAAATCAATTAAGATATGATGAAAGAAAGAATTCCAAGGATTGCATGTGGAGGCTCACCTACTTTAGAATTTGATTGCGATGATATTTGTTTTTGAAAAAACACACAAATATTATAGATTTGCATAAAAGAAAATATAAGCTACAATATATATAGCACACATTATAAATCAAATGTCGTGACACAATTAAGTGATGCATGGAATTGCAATGTATAATGAAGACAAATCTAAAATGCTACTGCTCTTAAAAAAATGAAACACAAGTTCATTGAATTTACACATACACCCACACAAATTAATTCTGGTAACCAAAAAAAACAGTCAAGACAGGTGATATATGCATGACAAGTAGTAAACTAATGGTTCAAAATAATAGAATAATCATGTGCAAATATCATGAAAGCAATTTCATAAAGGAACAACAATAAATAGAAAAAAACAAAACTAAAGCAAAGCTAATTCAAAATAAAATTAAGAAGTGGCAAATCATGTACGACATTAGTGAGATGTTATATACGAACCTTATGTTTGCATCAAGTTTCAGTTTAGTCCTTTATGTTTGGAAAGTACACTTTTAATCCTTTTTTGTTAACACCGTTAGTTTAAAATTGTTAAATTAGCATTTTTGGTCCAATTTAAACTAACGGCGTTAACAGAAAAGGACTAAAAGTGTACTTTCCAAACATAAAGGACACAATTGAAACTTAATGCAAACATAAGGGACCAAAATGTATACTTTAGCCTTTTTATATTTTTAGCGAGTAAAAGGAAACTATATTTTCTCGTTTTGGGAATGTTACACACAGACGGGGACAACTCACATTTTTCCATTTGACGCCGAGAATTTGTATTATAGTAATGGCATATAAAACCTATATTGGGAAGTATCTCCATATATAGACTTTCTTTTTTTGGTTAATCACCGCCCGGTTTAATCCGGACTCGAGGGGTAAGAGTGTTGCCCACATAGGCAAGGTTGTCCCCTCTCCCAACGAGAGCGCTTTCCAAGAATCGAACACGCGTTCTCATCCTTACGGGGGTTTAGCCCACTTACCAGCTCAATCAACTACCCTTTGGTGTATCTCCATAGACTTTTATTCTTTTATGGTTTGTAAAACCAAGTTTTCGCCATTTAAAAAAACAAATGATTTAGTATCACTTGACACGATGGTGAGATACATTTAAAATAAGAAAAAATTTAATTTTTCAAGAATTTAATTATAGGTAGAGTAAAATTTGAATACTTTATTCTTTAATCGTTTCCAAAACTAATTTTGCAAAGGCAACTTTGTCGTCACCGATGGTGGTGGCAGCGGAGGTGTGAAGGGATGGAGAGGTGGGGGAGAGATGGAGGAGGAGGCGAAGGAAAGAAGAGGAGAGAGAGGGTGGAAGTTGGACAATTATTTCATTATTAAGTTAAATGTGGGTTTCATGCTTTTAAAAATAATTAAAATAAGCTCCCATGGTACTTTGCTTTAATATCTCTAATTAGTAGGCCTTTTTTAATATTGTATCCCTACCAGGAATATGGAAATAACTTACCCTAAAATAAAGGATTTTACCCCTTTAAAGATTTACTTACATTTACTTAAGGGTGGGAATGGTCCAGGCCTGGCCTGGTCACAAAATGACCTAGCCTGTGGTATAATTGATCGGCCCCTGTGGCCTGAACTGACCTGACTATTAGCCTGTTAGGAGGCCTGATTAATTAAACATACTCAATAAGAGGTTTAGAAATATGAATGGTGGGTAACATCATTTGAATGATTGCTTAGCTAATGTGCGACAATAAACACACTAGAATAGAAGATGATATAATTGTAATTTTATATTAAGAATTAATAAAAATAATATCAATTAATATAGTAACATAATTTTTTATTTAAATAAATATTATTTAATTTCTTAATAAGCCAGCCTGATAGGCTAATAGGCTTTTTCTCAAGTCTGAGACTGACCTGTTAAGCAAAAAAGTTCAAAAGAAAAAGTCTGGTCTGGGCCTGGATATAAGGAGACCGGTCCAATGCCTTAACGTAACGGTCCAAGTCATAGGCCCCTGATAGCCGGCCTGAGTTATTCTCACCCCTACATTTACTTATTATTTGCGTTACTAAGGGTGACGATTGATAAAAATCACCCTCTACTTATCACCTCAAATTTTCTCATGAATTATTTTGATATACTTCTAACTATGGGTGTGAATTGGGCCTGCAACCCGCGGGCCCCGCCCACCCATTTATAAAAATCCCCATTTTAGACCCGCCCATTTTGGGTTTAATGTTTTTTGGGCGGGCCCCGCCCAATAAAGTACTAATGGGTATGGGTATGGGTGAGGGCATGGGTAATTCTGCCCCGCCCATTAAAAAGAATACATATAGTAGTCTGTAGTTTTTATTAAGGTTTAAGGCTTTATACGTGAAGAACTTAAGGTTGAAGCTACATAGTATTGGAGAATCATTTAGATTATGTTAGTAATTGTTATTTTATTATTGTTCAAATCCATACTATTTTATATTAAGAGTTCTTATTAGTTATTAGATACTTTCTTTGCCATTGGATTTTTGTTGAATGTTTCATTTTGTTGAAAGTTGTAAACTTATTTAGCTTGTTGAATGTTGAGGTTTGATTAAATATTAAGTGTGTTTCATTATGGCCAGTGGCCATTAGCAAAACAATGCAACTATTCAAGAGTGTGAAGCTATTTTTTTTATTGCAAAGTTTTTTCTATATTTATAAAATGGGCATATGGGCCCCGCCCATTATACCCAGACCCGTCCAGGCCCATTTAATCGGGTCTAGACGGGTAAAGCTTACGGGTATGGGCTGCCCCATACCCATGTATCTTAACTGGGGCGGGTATGGGCATGACCTTGGGGCGGCCCGTTTCCCAAATTCACAGCCCTACTGCTAACAGCAGGCTGCACCGAAGTCAAAGATTTATGAGGAGCCATGAAGCTACACCCTCCAGTCTAACATGAGAATTCATTCCTTGTAAAAACATGTTTTTTAACAAAATATGTAAAGTTCAGTTAAAAAAAAAATGTAAAGTTAGTTTTCATTTTTACCATAATGTAAAGTTAGTTGGATGTTTAAAGTTAATATTTTTTTTTCAATTTTACCCTTATTTATTATTATACCATAAAGAGAGAAAAAATTGATAAATATAAAGATAATTGGGGGAAAACAAAGAAAAGAACACATTAAATAAGGAGATAAGATAAGTGTGTATTCGTATATTTTAAACCAAAAATATTTAAAATTTAGGGTTTTTTTGTCACAAAAAGGCTCATATAGAAATAAGGTTCACAGAGCTCAAACTCTAGGGTATAGCGCAAAAGGTGATTTCATAACTGGTAGCCCCTTTACACTGATATTTGGGAGGATTACTATCGCCAGGCCAGACGTGAGCCGTAGGACAGAATTCCTTAAACTTCCTAGAGAACTCATCAGGTTGGCATTTACTATTACTGCAGCAGTACTTAGGTTCCCTCAATGCATCACACGCACTATAACATCCCACGTATCCACGTCCAGTATGGGCCGCAACCAAAGATGGATCACATACGTCCGAAAAATCTCTAGCACATTCAACGGCCGGGCAAGGGCCTGACCCGTCAACAAACGTGCCTCCAACCGGTTCGACCCGGACGCGCATGTTCTGACCGTGGATGACACTCACTTCGTAGGTGACGACCGGGTTATTTACGTCAAGGTTGATTAAGGTGACCGGGTTAGCTGGTACTGAGCCGACGCAAACCTTTTTGCCGGTTCCGCAGTCAGCGGTTTGGCAAAAGAAGTAGAAGGAGTCATTAAAGGCACATTGGGTCCGAGCCCAAATGGAGCCGGTCCAGCGATCGTCCATGGCGTAAAATGTTTGGACGTCTGGTGGGATCTCCGGATCACCTTCCAACATGTCTGTGCTGGCGGCTCGCCATATGGATTTGGGACACTGGTTTATGAAATGAAACATAACAGAACTACGCCCTCCTGCGTTTTACAACGTACACAAGTGTTTCTTAGATTACTACATATTAGATGATCATTATTCTGTTATAAAAAAAAGATGATCATTGTTCTCTAAAAAACCAGGAACAGTAGTTGAGGAGGAAATAACTAAGAGCTGAGGAGGAGGAGCTAAACCTGGGAAGAGAAACAGTAACGGCAGCAGAAACTTGAAAAGGCCTAGGTTGACCATGATTTGATTGATTTAATTTGAATGGTGTTCAATGGGGATGACAAATTGACAATGGTACTATTTATACTGAAGCGTCACACAGTTCCAAAAATCGTGTGAGTACATGGAGGATTATAAAAATAAATGCTGATATTTGCGATTTGTGAACGTTCATAAAATCATTTGTGGTTGGACCACGTGTGATTGATTTCTTGAATTTTATTTTGACTAAAGTATACTTTTGATCCTTTATGTTTGCATCAAATTTCAGTAAAGGACTAAATTGAAACTTGATACAAATATAAGGGATCAAAAGTATACTTTAGTTTTTTATTTTAGAGTGATTATGTTTCCTTTAATTATTGCTATTTATTGTATAGGTTGATTTTGTACTAATTATTTTGGTCAAAAAATATCCTGAATTAATTGTCAATATATATAGCTGAATAGCTCCCTGTCACTCAATGAATCCACAATAAATAGCTCTATTTCCAAATCCCGGCCCTTAATCATGGTGCAATATTAACTGTTGATTCGGGATTTATTTTTTTCATGAAGCTTGTCGTGATGTGCAATATAGATTGGAGGGGCGTGCTTTTTGTTAACTGAATTTCCCCCGTGGGCCATGGCAGCAACAACGACATTGCAATGTTGAGATGGACTCGTTACTTTTTGGTTAGGCATTGTCTGATGATTCGGTGTCTATTAAAAATCAACTACTCCATATTCGTTACCATTTTGCATTGTGATTTACATGAGAAGTGTATATAGAACTTCCTAAAGGCTTTACACTGCCTCAGCCAAATTTGATTTGCAAGTAACAAAAGTTTTTTATGGTCTCAAACATGCTAGTCAACAATGGTATTCAAAATTATATGTTACTTTGTGCTTTCTTATGGGCTTCGATCGACAATATGCTTTTTAACACTCTTTTTTTAAAGCTAATTCCTCTTCATTTACAGTTATTTTAGCGTATGTTGATGATGTGGTTATCATTGGCAACGATATTGTTAAAATCGATAATGTTAAGAAGAGACTAAATGCTGATTTTACTATCAAAAATATGGGGGACCCCGATACTTCCTTGGTCTTGAGCTTGCTCATCAAAGGATGGCATTTTTCTTTCTCAATGTAAATTTGCACTTCAATTGCTTGAAGATTTAGGTTTTCTAGTTTGCAAACCACCATCTTCTCCCATGGATCCTCGTTTGAAGCTTTCTAAGGATACAAGTTAGTCTCTTCCTGATCCTATATACCATTTATGGGAAATAAATTGGTAGGCTTCAATTCCTCACCGTCACTCGCTTTGATTTGAGCTTTAATTTGCCACTCAACAATTGAGAAAATTTTTGTCTGATCCTATAGAAGTTCATCTCCAAACTGCTCTTTTTTGTGTTTCGTTACATTAAATCTATTGTGGAGCTGGTATTTTCTTTTACTTAACTTCTGCCTAAATTGAGATGTTTTGGTGATTGTTACTGGGCCTAACTGTATCGATTCTCAGTGTTCCATTGATTATCTTCTTGGTTCATCTCTTATTTCTTGCAAGGCCAAGAACCAAACTACTGTTTCTCATTCATCTTCTGAGACTGAGTATCGGGTTCTTGCATTTTGTACATGCGAAATTTAGTGGCTTGTTATGTCTATCTTCTCAATGATTTTGATATTTTTCATATTGATCCTTCTTAACTATAATGTGATAATCAATATCAGCCATTCATATTGCCAATAATCATACCTTTCTTTCGATGCATGTGTGATGACTCCTCAATTTAAATAGATTTTATATATATTTGTGGTATGATTGGGGAGTCGTTGTGGCAAAATTAAAGGCATTTCTTGATATTTTAATGGGATAACAAATAGTTGCATTATCTAGGGATTTAATAAATAATTTCAATTAAATATATTAGGTTTTTATTAGGCAATTGAATAAAATCATAATATTAGAAAAAGAAAAAAAAAGGAAAGAAAATGAAGTAGATTCGGTGGAAGTAAAGTAGTGTTTTGTTTTTTATATTATTAATCTATCTATTTGTTTATTTTCATTTTCTCGTATGTGTGTAGCTAAGGCAAAACGTGGCGTTTCGGCTTGAAAAAAAAAGGCCCATGACCTAAGAAATAAAAGAACAGAATGCATGGAGAAGAGAGGCGGCACTGTTCAGGCGGCCATTCGGTACTGTTCATCATCTTCCTTACTTGGAAGAGGTGAGTTTGGCAGCAAGAAAGAGGGAGAGAGGAAGAGAGGAGCCTTTGACTTCGGTCCATAACCTTCACGGGAGGACGAGAGGACCGTGAAGGAAGTTGGGTAGAGGATTAAAGGCACCATTAAAGCTGCCACTTTGAGCCGTCGAAGCCGCCGTCTTCCGCCACCGCTGCCGCCGCTTTCCTTGCTTGGAGTTGGGTCAGTAGGAGGAGAAAGGAGCTGAAAAGAATTAATTCTCATTTATTCACAGCAAGGAATTAGAGGGAAGTGAAGCAAGAGGTCTTTTGGCTTTCTAGTTTAATATTGTCATATCTTTAATTTACTTCTCTTTGATTCTTGCAATGTGGATTTCGGTGGCTGCTGGGATGATTTTGGTGGTTTTAATGTTAGTTATGTGTAGTTAGTTTTTGTTATAGGATTATTTTGACTCATTCTATGCCTTGAGATTTGCTTAAGACCTCTTTTAGTTTTTAATGAATTTCATGTGTGGTTTTTATCTTGCTCATTACTTGCGTAAGTGCTTGATCACCACTTACTTAGTTAAATGGAATATGACTTGAGAAAGTATATTTTGTTTTAGAACCTGGATAAAACATGTTAGACTTGAAGTTTATGGTTTTAAATGGATGGTTTGTTGGTAACATAGAGATATAGTTATCGACCTAACATTGTCACTAAAAGGTTGGTTTTGGAGTAGAACTTGTATTAATTGTACCAAGAGATTGCACAATTAATTCAAGTAGAAATTTGATCTTGACTTGAGAAAGCCTTTTCAAATGCCTATGAACCTTAGGCAAACACATGTTTTCATTAACAAGCTGATTGAGACGGTTTTAATTATATCTCATGCAATGGAATGGTGATAAATAATCCTACACTTCCCTTTCTTAATTTTACATTTAGTTCAGTTTTAATTAAATTATTTCCAATTTAGTTAGTTTAGAAACTCAAAACCCAAATATTTCCACTCATCCTAATTGATAACATAATTGTAATAATTAATCCGTTTTGCCTTAGTCTCCGTGACAACGATAACTTTTATACTACTTATTTTGACGACCCGTACGCTTACGGTATGACCGGAAACAGCCGATAAGTCAATGTGAAAGGGCCAAGCACATTGAATAATTGGATTGTCATCTAGTTTGGGAGAAAGTTCAAGGCATGTTTCTTTACTTTCTCCTTGTTCGTTCGGCTGGCGTCCTCTCCAAGTCTCTCTTTTTATTATCTCGTTTAAACTTCGCATGAAGAACATCGATCCTCCAGCTTGCTTGGAGGGTGTCATATCTAAAAAACCATAGTTAAATCGCTTGCTTGGAGGGTATCATATCTAAAAAGCCATAGTTAAATTATCATTGTTAATGCATATAACCATAGTTGGTTTTATATATGTAACTGTAGTTAGCTGACGAAGTTGAGTTACTAATTTGTTAGAATTAGTTGTTACTACTTACTACCTTTGTAGATAGACATTATTGAGATAATTAATTAGAAGTCATTCCATGAAATAAAGATAATTAACATGAGGTCTTACAAGTTGTAAATTACAACTTTATAGACTAACTATAACAACTTATATACCCAAATCAACAACTGGTTGGAACTCATTTTAATTATGTTTTCTCCCAGCAATATTGTTTTCCCACTAATGAAAGTGAGAGAGATTCATTTTTCTGCAAAGACGTCGTCACAGGTTGACTATGAGGAAAAAAGGATGACTGCACGTCAGATTTTTTGGGTATTTCTCCTGTCTCCCACCTGTGGTTCCCCTCCCCGGAGCAAATTTCTCTCATATTCTTTTGTTGTAGGCTCCCTTCTACCTCCTTCTCTTCTTTTGTCTCTATCTTCTCGGTTAAACTTCCGACAGCTGCTGGAAACTCTACCACCACCGAAAACTCAAAGCAATGGAGCACAGGTATGCAAAATTGACAAACTTTCTGTACATAAAAAAAGGTGGGAGAAAAGAAAGAAGCGGAGGAGAATCTGATTTCATCAGCTGATAATTTGTGTTGGTTAAACTTCTTCGATTACATTTTTTAAATATCAAGATTCACTTGCTACATGTTACTTGAAACTGGTTGATTTAGAAATATAACGTAGATGCTTTCGAATCGACTCTGGTATAAGACTACTCTTCTGCTGTTATTAATTAGTTGTTGTTGTTTGTACAGAGCCTCGCGATTTCTGTGATTATCTCACTGTGTAAATTCGTAAATAAGACAACTAATGATAATTATACAAGTAAGCTCCTAAAATGAATAGTTTTGTTTTATTTTATATTTCACTCAGAAGATTTTCAATTGAAGGATATATACAAAATTGGAGTGAGATAGATGTTTGGATTAGGGATTGGAATGTTGTCAATAGTGAAATTGATAAACGATGTGGCAAGGGAGGAGGAAGGTGGTGCTAACTAAATGAGGACACTTGTGGTGTGGAGGCCAGGAAATTGATTGGGGTAGAATTGTAATTTCATTTTTAAAATAAAAAACAAAATAAAGTAAATTTGGAGCCAATTAAGAATCACGAGTGATTGGAGCGATGTTAGCATAAAGGAGTTAAAAAGCAAAATCAGAAGTTCACAATTAACTTTTCTAACATATCCAAGGTAAAATTGAGTCACACATGACTTTCGGATAACCGTGCCACTGATCCGATGCGAAAACTTCACCCAATGAGGTGGTGCAGCGAAAATGCATCTTTAAAAGATGCAAATTGTAGCATCTTGCACTAGTGATGGTGATGGTGGAGGTGGAGGTGGAGGTGGAGGTGAAGAAGGAGAAGGTGAAGGTGAGGGACAGAAAGTGATGATGTAGCTAGGTCCGCCATTGCAAGTAAAAGTGCCCTTGAGATCATAAGCATAACTATACGCTTGAGGACACTTATTACTAAAATACTCAGAATAGTTAGTTGGCTTGCACGTGTTTGGATCATTGTACTGGCCGGTGCAACAATACTCAGAATTGCCAAATGCGTGCCAAGCAAGCATTCTTGCATGCAATAACGGTGCCATCAGAACCTGTCACTTTCAGCTCACTTGGGCACTGTGCATTGATATTGGCCGGGCAACTTGACACTTTGCAGTCACCGGTGCCGCCTTGTGGGGCCACAGATATTGGCAAGTTGAAGCCATCGACGTTACTAATGTCGTAGAAATCTTGTCCACCATTGGATGCCACGGTGAGTTCGACCAAAGTTGAAGGTAGGACTCCTCCATTGCCGTCGCACTCTACGTAACCGGAGCCACAATCCGCGGTGGCGCACTTGAAGTTTCCGGCACCACCGGAGCATCCGGTCCGGGCCCAAAACCGGCCCGACCAAGGTGAAGGGACTTGTACGGATCTGGATGCTCCACTTTTTAACTCGAATCCGGTTGTGGACAGTTAAGGTGGAGCTCCGCTTAGGGTTGCTGGCCAGACCGTGTATTGGCACTTGTTTGTGAAACTAATGGCTAATGCATTTCCTCCTGCACAAAATTAAACCATACACATATATATCATACAGATTAATCTCATATACATACATATGTGTGTGTAATATTAATATTGCTGCTAGCAAGTTCTATTAATTACGTGACTAAAGTATATATGAACTTAGGGGTATGGATAGTGGGCATATAGATGCTCAATTACAATTTGTGTGTGTGTCTGTGTGTGTGTGGACGCCCACGGATTTATTAGATTAGATTCTCCACTTGCTAATAATAACATGCATGCATTGGAACTAAAAATGGGTAAAAATAGATATATAGAAAGACTATGTATATACAGCGATGAAAAAACTTCACCAAAATAATGTAATTAACGTGATTAGGGTAGTATATAAAAATCATACCATGGAGGAGGAAGGCCAAAGTCAGGCACAAAATAACCGGGGTATTCATGATGTTTGGTGTGGTGTGTTAGAATACGTGTTTAACTTTGTTCTGAGATAAATGGTTGAAGCTCCTGTGTGTGTAGGCCATGGGCGCTTTAAATAGTCGAGAGATGAGCGATGGAGATAGCCAGGTAGGGAGGGATGGAGGGAAGGAGGAGAGAGAGAAGTGGTGTGAGTTTTTTTTAACGTGGGACCCACCTCTTCATATTATGTGGATGAAAGTTGCTACTGAGAGAAAAGGAGAAAGGGTGATTCTGAGGATATCTGAACCCTTGAGTTGACACCGTCAACCATGGAAAATGCCCATTAATTTAATAAGTTCTACGCCATTCCTTCACATGTTAATGTGAAGGCGACCTGTACAACTATGAGAGACCTGGGAGAGGACCCATACGTAGTGAAAAGCTTGAGCATAAATCAAATTCCAATCATGTCTGAAGAGGATAGTCCAGCCATTGAGAGAGTCATTGATATGGCGCTTATTGCTGGTAACTACCAAGCTCTTTTCCGCCATGCATTTGTCCATTCCTTTTGCGCTGGTGGCGACTTCAAGTATGGGTATCAATTGCTGAGGAAAATTTCCAAAAAAGGGTATCACAATGCTGTTTATCTCTGGTCTTTGGTGCTTGCTTCTCATGCCGGTTGTCCTACGCATAACCTTGAGTCCAATGCCATTCGTTTGTGGGTTAGTATCTTTGACCCAGCAAGGGTGGAGAGGATAAGAGCCAGGTTGGAGCCTTGGTTTCAAGTTCTAGCTCCTAGGTTGATTGGTGGAAACATATTCCGCGTTAGAGGGTTCGCTCAATGTACTTTTCACCATCCAATGCACAAGCGCCCAAGAATTTGCATCAGATGCCGTTTGGATTTAGAATTGAGATGGTTTGTTGAGGCAATGGGTAGGGAGTATGTTATGCTTTTGTAGTTTGTTGAGAGAGTGGTTTTGTCAAACGATGTGCCTAGCAAGTTAGTCCTATGTGTTTCAAGTTGTAGTCACAAAGTCATCTTTTTTTGTTTTTAGTATGGTCTGCTCAAAGTCTTGGGATTATGGATTATAATGTTTTCCCTGAATGCACTGTTCCGCTTCAGATGTAACCCTATAATATCGGCAATATATCTTATGTTTTGCTTCAATTTCGTTTTGCCTTCTGTCTTTTTAGTTTTACATCAGCTGTCTTGAATCAGACATGCCTTGCTCCAATACATTATGTGCAATTTATGTTATCATTTGCTTCAATTTACTATTGTCTTTTGCCTTTTAAATTTAAATCACCTTTCTTGGATAGTCATATAATCAGTCAGGCCTTGATGTGGTTAATACTTTTGTATTTGGTACTGATAAACTCCATAATTTCACACATTTCATCTCTATTTCCTTCTAGTTCACACTCTTTTTGATGATACATAGATAACAAAACACACAAATACTACTAGAAAGTGATTCAAATAGAAAACCATTCATTTGTGTGAAATTTGGAGTTTAATGCTTGTATATTTGAGACATGGAAACTCTTCAACCCTCTTTCTAGCTTGTGTAGGAAGAGGTGGACAGGTATTAGAAGCTCGATGAAACCCAAGTGCTACAACAAAGGAGAAAAAGGAGCAAGGGAAAGCAAATTTTAAGTCCTTAGAAAAGCTGCATGCCAGTGGCTCGCCAACTGGCGACCCACTGGCGAGCCACAAAGCCAACTGGCACGCGAGTGGCATGCCGTCTCTGGAATCTCGCCAGTGGCTCGCCAACTGGCGAGCAACTGGCGAGAGCACTTCGCAGCTGCGCGTTTTGACCTATTTCTCAGCATATAAAAAGGGAAAGTTGGATATTTTGACCAGAGGCTGGAAAAACACGACTTGGGGCACTTCTAGGGCACTTCTTGGAGGCTTGAAGAGCTTGAAGAACCTTGGGATCTCTTGGGAATCAAGTGAGGAAGCTTGGAGAGATTTGGGTATTCCTCATTTGTGGTTGTATCTTTCTCCCTATTCTTCACCACTCTTCAATGCACTCTTTCATAGTTTTAGGGTTTGTTTTATTTGCATTTATGTGTAACTAAAACCCTAATCTAGGGTTGTTATGAACCTATTTATGGATTGAACCATCTACTCTCTCTTTCTTTAAGTAATTAATGAAGCATATGTGTAGTTTTTATCTTGCTCTCTATTTGTTTTAAGTGCTTGATCACCACTTAATTAGTTAAATGAAGTATGACTTGGGAAAGTGTATTTTGTTTTAGAACTTGGATAAGAACATGTTAGACTTGAAGTTTATGGTTTTAAATGGAAGGTTTGTTGATAACATAGAGATATAGTTATTGACCCAACATAGTCATAATTAGGGTGGTTAAGGAAAAGAGCTAGCATTTATTGTGACAAGAGATTGTGCAATAAATGCTAGCATAAATTTGATCTTGACTTGGGAAAGCTTTTTCAAATGATTTTGAACCCTAGACTTGCACATATTTTCATTTAATCACTTAAAAAAAAAGAGAGGGAAACCTTGGTTCATGAAGTAAATAGGGGATTAGCAACCCTAGGCCTTAGTTATCATTGTTAAACCGTGTTTGAAACTTCAACTCTTTTTACACTTATATTTCAAACTCTTTTCTTTCTTGAACAACAAACTCTCAATATGTTTTTACTGAAGACAATTAATGATATAATTAGTGCTAATCACTTGTTTAAACTATAATCTCTGCGGAACGACACTTTTTCTATACTACACTTGACGACCCGTATGCTTACGGAAGCGCATCAAATCCGCGTTAAGTCAATGGCGCCGCCGCCGGGGATTGTAGTTTAAGCAAAAGTTTATTCTCTTGTGTTGATTAGCTTAATTGTGTGATTAATTGCTTTTAAGTAACTTCTTTTCTTATCTTGCGGTAACTTGGTGTTTTGTTGTTTCTAGCTACCTTGAGTGTTAGAAATAGCTTTACCTTGGTTGCCTTGCTTATTTTCACTTTTGGTTACTTTGATACTTGTGACCTTGTAGTGCTTGTAGGTGCTCCTTTTTGTAGGTACTCATTTCTTGGTGCATGCAACACATTGAGTTTGGTGACTTGGAAGTAGTACTTGAAGGGGTAATAAATCTTGAGCAAGAGGTTGAGATTGAAACTGCAGCTATGGCAGAGGATGAGTATGATCGTGCTACAGTTAATGATTTTACTACTCGGAACTTGGGAGGAACCCAATCTTGCATTCGGATTCCAGATGTGCAAGCAAGGAACTTTGAGATCAAGCCGGTGATGATCACAATGCTTCAAATGCATGGGATGTTTCATGGTCTTTACAATGAAGATGCCAACAAACACTTGATGTATTTCTTGGAGGTATGTGATTCATTCAAGCAGAATGGAGTTCCAACTGATGTTCTTCGACTGCGTTTGTTCCCTTTCTCTCTGCAAGGAAAGGCTAGAGAGTGGTTCAACAACTTACCGGAAGGGTCAATTACCTCTTGGAATGAGCTTGAAGCTAAGTTCCGGGCTCGGTTTTTCTCTGATGACAAGTCTGTTGCGGCTAGGGATGAGTTCTTGAGTTTCAAGCAACACGATGATGAGACTCTCTATGCTGCTTGGGATAGGTATAAGATGTTGATGAAGCAATGTCCTAATCATGGAGTGGACAAGTGGGTGATTATTCAAATCTTCTATACTCGCCTTAATCCTCAGTCTAGAGCAATGGTCGACTCTATAACCAATGGTGGGTACCGAAATGTGCCAGTGAATGAAGTGTTCCGGTTGCTAGATCAGTTATCGGCTAATAATTCTCAAGGAATAGATAGGAGGATTCCTCAATCTTCCATTGCTCCTAAGGAGGATACCGCTACAGCCCAGTTTGCATCTATCCTCTCCGCACTCAACAAGCGATTTGATGTTTTAGAAACTCAGATCAGAAAGGGTAGTGCTCAAGAGGTGCAAGCGATTCAGTCTACTCCGGTGGTCTGTGAACAGTGTTATGATGTGCATATGCCGGATAATTGTCCTCTCTATGCCACTCCAGAATCTATGAATTATATGGGAAGAGGACAGAATTCTCAAAACAATCCTTACTCTCAGACTTACAATCCGGGGTGGAGAAATCATCCCAATTTCAACTGGAACCAAGGGCAAAATATGAATGCATTATCGTCCTCTGGTGCTACGACCTCTTACCCACCTGGTTTTCAAAATCAACCTAGACAAGTACCTCATAAGGAGGAAGAATCTAAGGTGGAGAAAATGCTTGCTCAGATCATAGCCGGATTAGACGCACAAAGGGTGTATAATGCTCAAAATGATACCAAGATGGCTAGTCATGAGACTTCAATCAGGAATATTGAAATACAAATAGGTCAAATTGCCTCTCAACTGAATGCTTCACAAAGAGGAACCCTACCAAGTGACACCATTCCTAATCCAAGAAGGGATGGCAAGGAGGAGTGCAAAGCAATATTTTTCAGAAGTGAAGGGCAAGTGCCTAATATGCCTCAATCTTGTGAAAAGAGCAAAGAAGTCTCTGAAGTTGTTGCTCTTGGGAGGGATGACAGATTTGAGCAAGATCTTGTAGTTGTGGATGATGAAAGTAAGAAAAGAAGGCAAGTTGAAAAAGCTATTGATGATGGAGAAAAGGACAAGAAGAGAGAATGTGAAAAGAGGCAAGACAAAAAGCCCAAGACAAATGGTCCTCCTCCGTATGTACCTCCGGTCCCATTTCCTCAAAGACTAAAGAAGAAAGAAGGGGATGCACAATTTAAGAAATTTTTGGAGATGTTCAAGCAATTGCACATTAACATCCCTTTTGCAGACGCGCTTGAGAAAATGCCTAAATATGCCAAGTTTTTTAAGGATTTGTTGTCTAAGAAGAGGAGATTCAATGAATTTGAAACTGTGGCCATGAATGAAGATTGTAGTGCTATCCTACAAAGAAAGCTTCCGCCAAAGATGAAAGATCCGGGGAGTTTCTACATTCCATGCCATATCGGGAAGAGCTTCCAAGGAAAAGCCCTTTGTGATTTGGGAGCGAGTGTGAATTTGATGCCCTCTGCTATTTTTAATCAGTTGGGTTTGGGTGAAGCAAGGCCTACTATGGTATCACTACTCCTTGCTGATAGGAGTGTATCTCGGCCTAAAGGGATCATTGAAAATGTTTTGGTTAAAGTAGACAAATTCATTTTTCCAGTTGATTTCATTGTTATTGACTGTGAGGTAGATCCAAACATTCCTATCATATTTGGGAGACCATTTCTTGCTACAGCTAGAACCCTTGTTGATGTGGAAAAAGGTGAGATCACTTTGAGAGTTGATGATGAACAAGTAAGCTTCAACTTGAACAAGGATGTCGAATATTTTGATGATCCTTATCAATGCTCTTTTGTGGATATACCTGATTCTGGCTGTCAAGACAAGTTTGATGTTTCAGTGAGTAAAGGTGATGTGAAATCATTGTTAGTGGAAGAGAAAAGACTTGAAGATGTGCATAATGTCAGTTCAAGGAATTTGTGTGATATGGATGCTCATTGGCATGAAAAATGTGAGCTGTGTAAAAATGCTGATGTATTTCCTCCAAATGATTTTCAACATGGTCAGAGAGTTTTGTTGTATAATTGCAAGATCAAATTATTTTCAAGGAAGGTGAAATTTCGTTGGTCTGGACCATTCACCGTTGTGCAAGCCTATGATTTTGGTGCTGTGGAGTTAGAGAACAAAAAGGGTGAAAGATTCAAGGTGTTTGGGCACCGGTTGAAGCATTATTGGGGTGGAGAGATTGATCGTCAAACCACCTCGATTCCACTCTCTCAGTCCGCATGATGTTGCAAAAAGTCGAGCTAAAGACTATAAACTAAGCGCTTCTTGGGAGGCAACCCAAGTTTTCAACTTTAGTATTTCATTTTGATGTTTTACCTAACTTAAGGTTGTTTGGTAGTTTTGTTCTTGTTTTTCGTGTTTGTAGGAAGAAGGTCCTCGCTGATACTTGGACTACCACTTGACATGGAGAGTTGGAGCTTAAATTTTGGAAGATAAGAAGAGGTCTACAAAGGGGAGTAGATCTGAATTCCAAACTTAAAAGCAATTTTGAGCATTATTGTTGTTGATTGCATGGAATTATTTTACTGTCCTGAAAGTTTGATGCTAGTTGTGCCACTTGGTCAATTTGAGGCTCATGAGTTGAATTGTGATAAAATTAATGCTGGTTGGTACTGTGAAAACCCTCATGGTGTTTTTGTGATTGATTTGTCTATGATATGAAAGTGACCTTTTGATTGGATCTATGTCTGTGTTTTGAACTTTGCTTTGATTGTTCATAAAAAGGTTCACTTTGTGTAATAAGAGCATCTTGAGGTGTCTGGTGATTGAAGCATATTTTGTGTGATGAGTTCTTGTGATTTTAATCATGTGGTGCTTGTTTGATTATGGGTGTGTAGTGAAATTGAGGCATGGAGTGTTGGTGAGTTTTAAATATGTCAAGTGAATAATTGTTAGTGCAAAATGTGGTCTTTTAGATGGACATTTATTTTGGCATGTGGATAAGTAGTTTTGTTGATCATGGAATGATTTAGATGCATATATATTGGTTAAAATAGGCATGTCTTGGATTCAGTGGTTGGAGAAATTCTGCAGAATCAGTAAGCCTTCTGTCAAATTCTCGCCAGTCTGCTCGCCAACTGGCGAGCAGCTGGCGCGCAGCACTGCGAGCAAAGGCATGGCGCCTCTGGAAACTCGCCGGTCACTCGCCAACTGGCGAGCGGCTGGCGAGCAGGGCATCTGTGAGCGTCTTTGTATTCTCGCCAGTGGCATGCCAACTGGCGAGCCGCTGGCGAGAAATCTAAAAAAATAAAAAAAAAATTGAAACTTAATTTTCCTCCTTTTGCTACTCAAAGCTACGCATGAACCCCCACTCCCTCTCCAAAAGTCGACGCCCCACCACTTTGTGTAACCTCTGACACTTGGTTTTCTGGACTTGAAATGAATATTGAGAATAATGGTATATTGGACTAAGCCTAGGTTTGAAAGTTGTGGAGAGGTTTGATGACTAGTTTAGTCCAAGTTTGGGGGAGCGTCTTAGGATTTTTTTTTCTCTCTTTTAGGTAGTTCGTTTGTGTTAGGATTTTTAAGAATTTTCTTCAACAACCTTGTTTCTATGGTGTGTTAAGTGTCTTGTCTTGTTTTTGCCCTTGATGGCCCAATGTTTTACTGCATGGTATTGTGGGTGATTTCAATGATATATGCAGGTTCATGTTCCACTTTTGATGTGTTTATCTCCTAGTTGTTTGTGTGTGTATTATGTCTGACTCTTACCTTTTGTAGAACAACAGTGAGGACACTGTCTGATTTAAGTTTGGGGGAGAAGAGCTAATCACTTTTGAAACTTTTTAGCACTATGAATAAATTCTTTTGTAAATAATTAGTGCACAGGGAATAGTTTTTGTTTTGGATGATGAAATTGTGAGATTTGCATACCATGCTGAAGTTGTTGCTTTAGTTTTTGATGAGTGGACTATAAGTTCTCTTGAAATCTGCTAGAAAGTTCAATGATTACAACTAGTTGAATAACTGTGGGGTGTATGGAAAAATAGATGTGTATGCATTGCATAACATGAGTTGTTGCATTAAGGCAAATCTTTACCTGATTCTAATGAATAATTTCCGCACATTGGAGGTTAAGGTGTATTTGGAAGGGTTTGAGGAAGGAAGATTTGCAATAACCCAAATCTATGCATCTGTTTTCATTTGTAAATTTCAAAATTCCTTTTGGAAAACTTCGACATTTTTCACAAATTGCACATAACTTTGAAAAATGATTGAGGCAGTTCTTAAATGCGATTGAGCCTTTCAAGCTATCCTTGATAATTTATATCCCATTTGCACCCTTTTTGAGCCTTATAAAGAAAAACCATGTGAAATTTCTTTTTGAAACCCACATTGGACTTAACCCTTACAGCCCGAAAAACCATGAACTACCTGAATCTTGAGATAATGTACATTTCATTAGTAGTGAGGATTACTACGGTTGCTAAAGGTGTGTAATTGTAAGTACATTGTGAGAAGTGAAATATCGGTTGTGAAAGGAAAGTTTGTACTCCTAAATCAAGAAAGTGATGAATGAAAAAAAAAATAAAAGAAAGAGAAAGAAAGAAAAAAAAAACAAAGAAAGAAAAAGAGAAAAGTAGAAAAAGAAGAAAATGAGTGAAAAAAAAATGTATGCAATAAGACTAGGAGTACAAAGAATCAAATTGAGATGAGTTTGGGGGAATTTTAAGCTTTTTGGAAGAAAATTTTGTGTGAGGGAATCTAATGAAATGTATTCATTTATCTCAAGATATTTGAATTCCTTTTTCCCGTTCTTTCAAATAGCCAAACACTTCAAACCCCTAGCCCCATTACAAGCCATGAAAAGTCCTCTTGATTTTGATTTTATGTGCTAAAAGTTTAAAATGGAGAAGAGAGAAGAAAAGAATGAGAAATTTGAAAAATGACAGCATATTCATGGTTTGAGGTTATGGCAAAAGGACTGGAGAACTTGGAAGGATTCCCTTAACCTCATCACACACATACCTACTCATTGAATCTTGAAAAGCTTGCTTTTAATGTAGCGAAACATTTATCATTGCATACATCCTATGTTTTCCATACATCAAATAGTGATGGCAACATATGAGAACAAGTATTTCAATCCAAGTAAAGTGAACTTATAATCAACTCAGGAATTGTTTTGAAACTTTGCTTGAGGACAAGCAAGAACTTAAGTTTGGGGGAGTGATAAACTCCATAATTTCACACATTTCATCTCTATTTCCTTCTAGTTCACACTCTTTTTGATGATACATAGATAACAAAACACACAAATACTACTAGAAAGTGATTCAAATAGAAAACCATTCATTTGTGTGAAATTTGGAGTTTAATGCTTGTATATTTGAGACATGGAAACTCTTCAACCCTCTTTCTAGCTTGTGTAGGAAGAGGTGGACAGGTATTAGAAGCTCGATGAAACCCAAGTGCTACAACAAAGGAGAAAAAGGAGCAAGGGAAAGCAAATTTTAAGTCCTTAGAAAAGCTGCATGCCAGTGGCTCGCCAACTGGCGACCCACTGGCGAGCCACAAAGCCAACTGGCACGCGAGTGGCATGCCGTCTCTGGAATCTCGCCAGTGGCTCGCCAACTGGCGAGCAACTGGCGAGAGCACTTCGCAGCTGCGCGTTTTGACCTATTTCTCAGCATATAAAAAGGGAAAGTTGGATATTTTGACCAGAGGCTGGAAAAACACGACTTGGGGCACTTCTAGGGCACTTCTTGGAGGCTTGAAGAGCTTGAAGAACCTTGGGATCTCTTGGGAATCAAGTGAGGAAGCTTGGAGAGATTTGGGTATTCCTCATTTGTGGTTGTATCTTTCTCCCTATTCTTCACCACTCTTCAATGCACTCTTTCATAGTTTTAGGGTTTGTTTTATTTGCATTTATGTGTAACTAAAACCCTAATCTAGGGTTGTTATGAACCTATTTATGGATTGAACCATCTACTCTCTCTTTCTTTAAGTAATTAATGAAGCATATGTGTAGTTTTTATCTTGCTCTCTATTTGTTTTAAGTGCTTGATCACCACTTAATTAGTTAAATGAAGTATGACTTGGGAAAGTGTATTTTGTTTTAGAACTTGGATAAGAACATGTTAGACTTGAAGTTTATGGTTTTAAATGGAAGGTTTGTTGATAACATAGAGATATAGTTATTGACCTAACATAGTCATAATTAGGGTGGTTAAGGAAAAGAGCTAGCATTTATTGTGACAAGAGATTGTGCAATAAATGCTAGCATAAATTTGATCTTGACTTGGGAAAGCTTTTTCAAATGATTTTGAACCCTAGACTTGCACATATTTTCATTTAATCACTTAAAAAAAAAGAGAGGGAAACCTTGGTTCATGAAGTAAATAGGGGATTAGCAACCCTAGGCCTTAGTTATCATTGTTAAACCGTGTTTGAAACTTCAACTCTTTTTACACTTATATTTCAAACTCTTTTCTTTCTTGAACAACAAACTCTCAATATGTTTTTACTGAAGACAATTAATGATATAATTAGTGCTAATCACTTGTTTAAACTATAATCTCTGCGGAACGACACTTTTTCTATACTACACTTGACGACCCGTATGCTTACGGAAGCGCATCAAATCCGCGTTAAGTCAGGTACATCGGACATATTCCAGATTAGAGCATAGTAACTCTGCACAATGAGCTATATCTTTAGCTGTGATAACATCAAGTTATGAATTCACATGTAGCAGGTCTGTTTTTGAAATTTATCTTTAGCTATTATGTTATCATGCTCGAAATATAGATATCATATTGCCAAATTCAATTCTTTTTACATGCCTTACATGAGTTTTTTGGAGCATGTTACTTGGTACTATGATGTAGTCTGTTAGTCAGTGAATGTTGGCCTAAATATAAATTACATAGTCTGATGCTGGTTTATGTCACATTGTATGTTACTTAGTTTAATGAGGTTGTAATCTGTATTAGTATGATGGCAATTCCAATGTTGGGGTATGTTAGTTAGTTATCATCAGGAAGATAACAAAATTTTGTGGAGGCTGGCCTAAATATAAGCATGCATTGCTAATATAAAACGTTTTCATTCAAAATGCAACTTTAGTAAAATTAGATTATATTGAGCCACAAAAAATTATATCTACTTTTAGTGCATAGGTGGTAATACACATGCTCTTGGAGACAGCCATTTAATGATCATATCAGATAATATATATTATTTGTTTGAGTTACACCAGAGAAATAGAAAAATGCCATTTGTAGATATATTTCAATCAGGCATATAGTAATTGAGTTTTTTGTTTGGACTGAATTGGTGATTGGTGATTTGGTTCAAGCATGCGCATGCTTTCAATCAACTATAGCTACAGTAGGACGTCCACCACTTCCTTGAGTTTTCCACCCCCACCTTTTAGAAAATAGACTCAGGTTACTGTAGCTAGGGATTTTGGCGGGAGTTGGACAGATTTTCGAAGTCTTTTTTTTGTTTTGTAGCGTGGTGGTGTCTTGTCACTTTCACCAATTGATCCTTTACCACTTATGGGTATATATGTATGTTCAGTCGAGATTATCTCATTCCAATGTGTCATTGGGTCTTTATTATTTACTGTATATATTGTTATTGCGGTTTTGTTTAGCCAAATAGGTAATGGCTAACCCAATTTTTTGCTTAAACCATCAATTAATTTGCTCGTGGGTCCCTCTCATGTTGGCTATATAAACGTCCTCCTCATCCCTTCATTTGCATGGAAGTTCCTCACTCCAGGATAAAAAACTATAAAAAAAAATATTAATCTCTCTTTGCGATATCCTCATGGCAATGGAACCCGCTGTCAACACTACCCTAGCCAACTTGTCTCCTGGTTTTTTCATCAATCACCTCATACTCTCTGTAGACCGCATTTCCATCAAAGAATCACTTATCCCACTTGGTGATCCCCCACGTGATGTTATGGCATTTGATTCTGTTGAGCTCCATTGCTGGGACGAGGAGGTAACTTATTTTTTTTGCTTTTTCTGTTTGTGTAGTTGTTATTTTTGTTCCCACTGCCTCACTTTTTCCGTGTTGTTTACTCTTACTTCTTTTGTTGTAGGGGACAAGAGTTGTGTGCTGTCTTGTGACACCCAATGCTGTCGAGGTTCATGGTCAAGTTATCTCACCTGGGCGTACGTACGTTCTTTCACGCTACCTTGTCACCGAGCCAGGACTTGGTGTGCATGATCGTTTCCACCTTCGTCTTGATGAGCTGACTAGCGTGGATCTGATCAGCGTGCCATTTACTGACCGTGTGTTCAACCTTCGTGCCCCGTCTGAAATCCCCACCTGCGTCACTTTCGCTGGAACCATATATGGTTTGCTAATATTATTAAATAGTTGGAGGGAGCTACCTTCTTTTTTTAGTCGTGTGTAACTGACTTTAACTTTTATTTCCAGACGTATGTGGTTATGTGAAGCATGCATCTCGGGTTGGTGTTCACCTTCATCAAGGTTATGTTGTGAAAGAATTTATGGTTGTCTTGGAGTCAAGACTGAAGGCGGTTACAGGGTATTTGTTTACTGCTTCTTTCTCTGTGTATTTTGTAGATTAGTAAGCTTATTATAGTGTGTTCTGTTTTTCTTATAGTGGCCAAGTTTGCTCCTCTGTCATAGTCCACATGCGTGGATCATGGGTGGAGGCTGAGTGTATCAAGATCCGGAAGCTTGTCAACAAGACTCAGTTGAAGCCCTTTATTCTCATCAAGCATTTGAAGCTGGGCAGACCTGCATATGATGGTATATTCTTTCTTTTTCCTAACGTTCGATGTTTTGGTTAAGAGAGAACTATATTTGATGTAGGGAAGTTAAATTCTTTCTGTGCAGGTCGCCCAGTCTTGCACTCAGTTGGCGATGTGACGAAGGTGGTGTACAACATTGAGATTCAGGAAGTTGTTGAGAAAAGGGCTGAATATCTTTGCTGCTAGATTGACTGAGCTGGTGATGTATTTTGGATGTGTCGCTTTTGGATGTGTCTCTTTTGTTTGGGCCAACAAGTCACCTGGTTGTGTTGGTGCTTGGTGTTGGTCACTTCGGTGTTAGGATCCATATTTTGTTTTTGTATTAGTTGGTCTTGATGTTATGTTGTAGTGTGGGACCAACGAAGTCCATTTCACTTTGTCAGTTGTATTTTGAGGAACTTATGCTATTAATGAACTTTCTTTTCTACGTCATGTTGTGTGTGCTTTTCGTTTTGGTGTTATTTCTAATTGTCTGGGCCCAATTTCATATGAATAAGGAATGATGAATTTGCATTTCTTGCATGACCTTTAACATGGGCGCGAACACAAGTGGGACAATTAATATGTGGGCTTTTGAATTTTCCTACTTATTGTTGTCCGACTGTCAAGCTTGGCCCAATAATATAGTATTTTTATTTGTTCAGCACAATTATATAGTGTTGATGTACTAATTCAATAATAATATTTCTGATAAAAAAAAATTCAATGATATTAATGACAATGTTTTGGATTAATTGCAAATAAAACAATCTTGGTTTGGTGAGTAATTAATGAGGGAGAGATTAAAAAGTATGCTTAAAAAAAGAGAAATTAAAAAAGTACTTGGGAGTAATTAATTAAAATTAAAGTGATTTTTTGACGAAACAATTAAGATTAACTTAACCCGACAGTATTTTTGTCGCTGTCATCGACTTCATTGGTACAATACTAGGTGAACTTGAGCAAAAAAAAAACCTAAAGAAGCTAAGCGACGGCTTCGACCCCTTCATGTATAGTCGCCGGAATGAGGTCGCTGTTGAAACTTGGGTCCTGATTCAGGATGCTGTCGACCCACGCGGTGGTGTCCCCCGCCGGATAGACCGGAGTTGCCCGCTTAGGGTGAAAACTTGGGATGATTTTCATGTACGAATTGGTCCATAAGTTCTCGACGCATAGTGGACGGTTTAGATGAGTCGGATACTTTGCGCGCAAATGTGGTTTGTAAGGAGTGACAAGTTCATCAAACAGAGATAGATCAAAATCCACGTATTCGTTAGGCATTTCCCAGTCCCAATTCATCACGCCGTGTAGACGGAGGAAGCCATACAAGCAACGACAAACAAGGTACTTCGAATCATACCAACGGAGGGAACCGGGTACAACTTGCCCCGCTTCTGTTGCTATCAACCTAATTACTGAGTTGTATATGTCGAACTCACCGTGGATTGCTAAAGGTCCCATCATGATTCGGATGGAGCTTAGACGATTCTCCATCCAAATAAGAGCCAGATTGGAAAGCCTCTGCTCACAGAAAGGTTCATATCTTGCCATTGCCATTTGCCAGTAACCTTACTCGGTTTTCTCTCTCAGATTTATGCTGCCGGATATTTACTCATTTATAATAGATGTATCTCTGCCCAAATTTCTAATGTATCTTTGCAAATTCGTCCTTCATGAATGAGTTGGTCCTTTTTTGTTTAATAATGAATTGCCAAATCACAATAAATATCCTTCTCAGAATTGCATTGAGACGTCCACACTTCCTTTCTCCTATATCAAGGGTTTACTTGCTTTGGGTTTGTCAGGCTGAAGGATTACGGCTCCTTATTTGCTGGGCTTCTGTGTTTTCTAAAAATACCAATAAAGCACATGCATGTAGAACTGTGTTGCACGCCTGATTTGTGTACCATTGTAGTATATTTTCTTTCTGACACAAACCCACTGTTCTATGGTTGACACAGTAATATTGAATGACCTTTTGTCCTTCATGTGTTATATTTCGTCTTTTACTTAACATAGTACTGGTGCTTAAGGTTTGTTGCAGTCAAAGACTCTCACGTGGTGGGTCTTCATTTTGATTTTTGCTTTTTTGATTTTAGCAACTCTTGGATCCACTTACTTGTCCTATGTTCCTTTTCCTATTCAACTCTGATGGATTGACCTTAGTTATCCCACTTTGCAGCCAATATCTTTATGGGCATAGCTGTATAAATGATTCTATAGAATAACATTATACGAATATTATCATTTGCTTATAATGGTCAATTGTCATTTGAATTTTTTTTCTTCATATATTCGCATTCCAAGGAGCTGACTCTGCATGCATTAATGTTGGACCTGCAACCATGGATTAAAATAACATTTGGTTGCTTAGCTTCAATGCAGGTCCAAGGGTTGTTATAATTTTTTCTTTTTTTGCTTATACCTTCATTACAATTAGTAGGCATGCTGGAAGATATTGTCATGACTTTAAAGCACTGTTTAATTTCACTTGCTTGTCCATTATCTTTAAATATCATCAATTATGTATTTTTTACCTTATTAGCATATTTATGAATCTAATACAGACCATAGTCTAATTAAGACACTTGGTGCCTTTTATGTTAAATAAAAATATAATGAATGTCTTACTCATGCAAGTCTTGGGTTTTTTTTTCCATTTAGGTTAAAGCTACATCAATCCAAGTAGTTGAAAGCTATCTTTGTTGATATGTCCCATCACATTTAGTTGACTGAAAAATCATATGGTTTGGAGGCTCCAGATAATGGTTCAGTATCATTAAATGTAAGAATCTTTCTAATTCTATGTTTCTCTCTGTTAGGCCAAATCTGAATATGCACCTACAATCTTTCGAGGTTTAGTCTGTTTATAACCATTTTCCCTTCAATTCTTATTATGGACTCTGATTCTTTATAGTGAAGTTTGTTCTTTTTGCTTGGAATTATAATCACATATCTCAGTCCCAGCGCGCGCGCGCGCACACACATATATATGTGTGTGTATATATATATATATATATATATATATATATATATATATATATATATATATATATATATATATATATATATATATATATATATGTTTTTTGCTTGCGCAAGGTACATTATTAGCCTTGCTGATACATTCTTGTCCGCTTGCTGGGAGAGGTCTTATATTTATTCTGTTATTATATTATTTCAAGAAGATGGCTCTGCATCCATTAATGTTGGACCTGCAACCTTGGATTTATACTCATATTTGGTTGCTTTGCATTGCATGCGAGTTCAAGGGTTAAGTCTGAAGTTACATCGATTCTATTAGGTGAATATGATATTTGTTGTTATGTCCCATCACACATTTTTTTAGACCCAAAATTCATATTTTTGGGTGTTATAGCTACGTGTCAAGTATCATTAAATGTAAGAATCTTTCCACTTCTATTTATCACTTTGTTACAATACATATGATTATGCACTTACAATTGCCAGCTAGGCTGATTTGGTAGTGTTGGTTTGAGCGTGCTGATGCTATGTTTGTATTTTTTTATGGCTTAGAAGAGGATTCAGGATCATTAAATGTAAGAATCTTTCTAATTCTATGTTTCACTATGTTAGGCCAAAATCTGAGTATGCACCTACAATCTTTCCAGGTTTAGCATGTTAATGACCATTTTCCTTTCAATTCTTATTATGGACTTTGGTTCTCTATAGTGAAATTTGTTCCTTTAGTTTGGAGGTTAGCACCATATATCTCTGTCCATGGCTCCATGCGCACATATATATGTGTTTTTTGATTGCCCAAAGTACATTATCAGCCTTTCTGATATCTTCTTGTCAGTTCGATGGGATAGGTCTCATATTTATCCTATTATTATCTTATTTCAAGATGGCTCTGCATCCATTAATGTTAGCCCTGCAACCTTGGATTTATACTCATTTGGTTGCTTTGCATTTCGTGCAGGTTCAAGGGTTAAGTCTGAAGCTATTTTGATCCTATTAGGTGAATATGATATATGTTGTTATGTCCCATCACACTTTGTTAGACCCAAAATTCATATGTTCTGGGTGTTATAGCTACGTGTCAAGTATCATTAAATGCAAGAATCTTTCCACTTCTATTTATCACTTTGTCACAATACATCTGATTATGCACCTACAATTGCCAGCTAGGCTGACTATGTAGTGTTGGTTTGAGCGTGCTGATGCTATGTTTGTATTTTTTTTATGGCTTAGAAGAGGATTCAGGATCATTAAATGTAAGAATCTTTCTAATTCTATGTTTCACTATGTTAGGCCAAAATCTGAGTATGCACCTACAATCTTTCCAGGTTTAGCATGTTAATGACCATTTTCCTTTCAATTCTTATTATGGATTTTGGTTCTCTATAGTGAAATTTGTTCCTTTAGTTTGGAGGTTAGCACCATATATCTCTGTCCATGGCTCCATGCGCACATATATATGTGTTTTTTAATTGCCCAAAGTACATTATCAGCCTTTCTGATATCTTCTTGTCAGTTCGATGGGATAGGTCTCATATTTATTCTATTATTATCTTATTTCAAGATGGCTCTGCATCCATTAATGTTAGACCTGCAACCTTGGATTTATACTCATATGGTTGCTTTGCATTTTGTGCAGGTTCAAGGGTTAAGTCTGAAGCTATTTTGATCCTATTAGGTGAATATGATATATGTTGTTATGTACCATCACACTTTTTTAGACCCAAAATTCATATGTTCTGGGTGTTATGGCTACGTATCAAGTGTCATTAAATGCAAGAATCTTTCCACTTCTATTTATCACTTTGTCACAATACATTAGCCCTGCAACCTTGGATTTATACTCATTTGGTTGCTTTGCATTTCGTGCAGGTTCAAGGGTTAAGTCTGAAGCTATTTTGATCCTATTAGGTGAATATGATATATGTTGTTATGTCCCATCACACTTTTTTAGACCCAAAATTCATATGTTCTGGGTGTTATAGCTACGTATCAAGTATCATTAAATGCAAGAATCTTTCCACTTCTATTTATCACTTTGTCACAATACATCTGATTATGCACCTACAATTGCCAGCTAGGCTGACTATGTAGTGTTGGTTTGAGCATGCTGATGCTATGTTTGTATTTTTTTATGGCTTAGAAGAGGATTCAGGATCATTAAATGTAAGAATCTTTCTAATTCTATGTTTCACTATGTTAGGCCAAAATCTGAGTATGCACCTACAATCTTTCCAGGTTTAGCATGTTAATGACCATTTTCCTTTCAATTCTTATTATGGACTTTGGTTCTCTATAGTTAAATTTGTTCCTTTAGTTTGGAGTTTAGCACCATATATCTCTGTCCATGGCTCCATGCGCACATATATATGTGTTTTTTGATTGCCCAAAGTACATTATCAGCCTTTCTGATATCTTCTTGTCAGTTCGATGGGATAGGTCTCATATTTATTCTATTATTATCTTATTTCAAGATGGCTCTGCATCCATTAATGTTAGACCTGCAACCTTGGATTTATACTCATATGGTTGCTTTGCATTTTGTGCAGGTTCAAGGGTTAAGTCTGAAGCTATTTTGATCCTATTAGGTGAATATGATATATGTTGTTATGTACCATCACACTTTTTTAGACCCAAAATTCATATGTTCTGGGTGTTATGGCTACGTATCAAGTGTCATTAAATGCAAGAATCTTTCCACTTCTATTTATCACTTTGTCACAATACATCTGATTATGCACCTACAGTTGCCAGCTAGGCTGACTATGTAGAGTTGGTTTTAGCGATTCTATGGTTGTATTTTTCTTGCTTTAACTATGTGTAGCTGCATCAACAGTGGTAATCTCCCTTTTTTCATTGGCTCATTGGTCAATGCATTTACTCATTGATTTGGGAAAATGCCTGTCTTTAAGTTGGACATACACTTTTTTGACTTTACTCATTTGAAGTATATAGTAAGCTGCGCCATTCATTAAGGGTTTATTAATTTTTCAGGGTTATTTAATTGTTGATCATGTACTTTCTTTTTTTGGCGGGCATTGTTGACCATCTTAATCCTTTTAATTTGAAGTATATAGTAAGCTGGGCCATTTATTTAGGGTTAATTAATTATTCAGGGTTTATTAATTGATGATCATATACTTTCTTTGTTTGGCCGGCATTGTTGACCATCTTAATGCTTTTGATATTGCAAATGAACAGTTAATACCCTTTACAATGAGACAATTAATGACTGTGACCAACCTGCCACATATTTTGTCATGTTCTTACGTAAAGAATGGTGTTAATGGCTGATTTAATGCAAAGAAAAAAGTTCCTTGGCCAGAAATACTACTATATCATGCCTTTGCTCTGTCCTATATTTTCACAGTAAATGAATGTTTCAATTATGTCCCATCTCACGCAGCATATGCATAAATATGGTGTTTTGAGCAGTGATTACACATGTTCAGAGTCATTTAATGCCTGAGTAATTCTATTTTGATGTAACCAGGATTTTTATTCTATATATAATCTGGCAGGAAACGATCAGCTATGCTAATCCTGCACTAGGGATGATATTTGGCGGCTTGAGTCCTGCTATACCATACCCACCACAATCTACTTTCTGCTCAATCTCTGAAGCATGATTTTTTTCCCTGGGTCACAGGTGATTTGTCTATCTTGGTTATTGTACAGTACTACTTTCACTTAACCAGGTCTATCAATTGGTGTCTGTTTCCTTCTTTCATGTATTGACCACATTCTTTGGTGGAGCTATATAGTAGCTGGTGATCCATAAGCTTTCTGGCAGTTTATGATATAATTATTACCTCTGTCGTCTCATGTATGTCTCATTTGTTATGTTCTGGCATATAGTCTGTGTCTTTTGATATTTTGGAATTCGAGATTGTTCCCGCCATATTTGTTCACTGGAATGCCTATATATATATATGTTAATTCATATCCATCATCTCCACACATCCATCTCATCAAGTGCTTCTGTTACTTGCTTGCTCACTACTCCCTACTTACCTTCCTACTACCACCAAAATGATGAAGAAGGCATCGAGAACTCTTCTCAATGACATAACTGACCGAACTGACCGGTGGACAATATTGGTTAGAGTTTTCAGGCGCTGGAATATGTACCAGAAGGCATCACCAAAAGACCTGGCTGCGATATGCTTTGTTCTTATAGATGAAGAGGTAAATGGATTTCTTTTGCGGTCATGTTATGATTCTGTTCTGATGGATTCATGTTTTAGATGATAAGTTGCTAACTGTGTTTTCCATCACCATTATCGTAACAGGGAACACGTATACAGGCAATTGCATTACCCAAGTCTTTTCAGAGATTCAAAGAGTGTGTCCTTGAGAAGAAAGTGTACTTGCTTACTAACTTTTCCGTTTCACGGAACCACGCTCAATATAGGGCGACTACTCATCAATTCAAAATTGGTCTTAGCACACACACACTTGTCCAGGAGGTGAAAGAGGATCTTCCCTTGTATTCTTATTCATTTGTGACGTTGGATCATATCATCAAGATCAAGGAGAGAAATGAAGCAGAACACCTGATAGGTTATGAACAGACTTGTGTTTATGTTTTCCCACTTTCTTTCTTGCATACTGACATTATTCGTTTGCTTCAAAATGCTGCAGATGTTATTGCATTTGTTAGGTCAATTAGCAAGCTTGAAACCTATAGGCGTGATGAGGATGAAAAAAATAAGTTGCGCTTAATTGTAGCAGATGATAAGTTTGTTACTTATGCCTTGAACCTTTTTTTTTCTGAATGTCATACCATATAAAATATCATGGGATGCTTAATATTAATTAATTTAAATATTAATGCAGGGATAATGAGGTTGAGTGTGTCCTTTGGGACGAGTGTGCAGCTGAAACATATTCTGATTATATAATGAATGATGAGACTCCAGTGATCGTCATCTTTAACTTGGCCCGAATTGGTTTTTCTATTGATGGTAAAATGTTCAGGATCACTCATGAGTTTTTCATTTTTGTGTCATTTGCGTGTAATCACTGGTTATCTTGTACAGGTGATGCCCAAATACACAATTCTTACAATGCAACAAGAGTTTTGTTCAATCCGGACATTAAGGAGGTGAAGGATTATATTAAAAGGTGCCTTGAAATCTTCACATTAGTTATGCACCAGGTTACACATTTTTCAGATGCTCATATGGTTTATTTTTCTTCTGGTATAAAATAACAGACACCATAAGGGCATCTCTTGCCCTGTTACTGAACTTAGCCAGCCAATGCCCACTCAATTTAGTCAGCAGCCATCCGTGTCAGCGCTCATGAAGGAGAGGAGAATACAGATTTCTGAAGTGCAAGACCAAGATAGTGTGAGCTTACATATTTAATCATGAGGCCTGCGATTTTAAATGCTTAATATACATCCTTAAGTTTACACAAATCCTCCTTATTCTAATACATTTATTGTTTTGGCAGGGAGTATTTTTTGCTATCTTGTGTGAGATCCAGAAGTTTGAAACTATTCATGGATGGGAGTATGATGGGTGTGGGAAATGCGCAGCTAAGGTTAAGGGTGATATCGCTGATTTTGTGTGCCCTCAATGCAAGAAGAAACCGACTTCTATAGAACCCAAGTATCCTTTTAACCACTTCTGGGTTTGATTTACAATCTTAATATTCGTCAAGTTTATATCTTTAAACTTAATATGTTGGGGCAGGTTGAAGTTGCATTACTGCGTTGAGGATGCTAGCGGCAGCACCTCCGTTGTATTTTGGGACAGATTGGCGGTTCAGCTCATCAACAAAACTGCTTCCCAGCTGAAATTCCTTGCCAAAGAGGTTGATAAAATTAGCATTTTATTAATTGCCTTGTCACTCTAACAGCTTTTTGTTAATTGCTTGTAATTCTAGCAGGCCAATTTTATTCAATGCTTTTATTGCACAGGATAATAACGAGGTTGTCGTTCTTGACGCATTGGAGTCTGTTGTTGGGAAGAGAGTTCTGTTAAAGATGCGTAGAAATGATTATAACATCAAGTTCCCACACTCAAGTGTCAGTGTGAGCCAGTTCATGATGTGTGAGGATCTAATGGACCAGTTTAATGAGGCTAATGATGATGATGCACCTGGTGGTGGAGGAGGGGACTGTGCTGTTGTCGTCAGCCCAATGGTTGCAATTAGAGCGCCTATAATTTTTTTCTTTGTAGTTCATTTGCTGTTACTTATCAAGTATATTTTCCATTGTTGTAATGACATTTTTCTTCTTTATTAATTAATGGCAGAAAGGTGTACCGAAACGCAGTGAGATGAAGCTGCCAGAGCCTTTATCAAGTGAATCATCTGATTCACAGCCAATTACCTTGCTGGATGATGATGGAGATGAGGATGAAGATATCCCTATTGCCAAGCTGACTCGAAGTTATAAGAGAGATAAAAAGCTTAGGCCTGTTAATGGTCATTCAGAGGAAACAAGTGATGCTAATGCTGCGAACAAGGGAAGTGCATCCGGGAAGGGAAAAAAGCAGAAGAGGGTGACCAAATCGATCAAGCAAGAGTAGTTGATTTCATGTTTACCAGCCCAGTTTACAACTTCTGTCAGACTTGATATTTTGATGTATTAGAAAATCTATATGTAGTAAGAAGTATTTAGTTTCTGTTTCTGAATATTTTGTTATTATCTCCTTGTATGGGGATACACTTTGTTAGTTGAATTGTAGTCTTAGTCAGCATTTAAGCTTTATCTTATTCCATATCAGCTATGTCAGATCTGGGCTGGTCATTGTAAGCTGTATCAGCATTATCATCTGTTTAATGAAATTATTGATATTTTGATTTGTGTTGACATATTCGGCTTGTCCTGATTACACATCATAACATACTACTACATCATAATATTGTCTGCGTTACACATATCAGTCGTGTATTACGAGCATATACCTTTGATTATAATTTATTCGTGTGAGCTGGTATTATTTTCTTTGGGCCAGCCAAACTATTGACTTTTTTTCAAGCATACAGAATGCCTCTAACTATATTGAAACTTAATTTTGTAATGTTGTCGTTGTTTACTTATTACTCTACCAATCAATATATTGTTAATGAGGTCTAGCCCAATGCATAATATGTTCGGGCTCATTTTTTTTGTGTAGTTTGACACTAATGTGTATGTTGTCATTTCTTTATATCTGTTGTTTGTGCCAACAGGTATTACCCTAGAGAAACGTGGGCAAAGTGCTCTATTTTTTGGCGGGAAGCTACATTGATAGAGGATATATATATTGTCAGGCAAGTTTACTACTTAGCACAAGAAAAATATTAGTTTATTTTGTCCTCCGAAGATACAATGCAGCAGCATGCCCTAGGCCACATTCAGCTGAACAGAAAACGACGGGTAAGGAAGAACAATGATGTCCTATCTGAAATTACAAATATCTCTTCCACAAACAACAACCACAATGCAGGCATTCTTCGGGAGAAAGGTGTGTATATCAAACTGTGTGTTCAATTGAGATATTCCTCCATATATTCAATTTACCTCATCTAATGCTTACATGCTACCCATTTCTGGAATGACATTAAGAGTTCTTGCACTTGTGGGATAAATGTTTTTATCTTTGTAGTGGGAAGGACAAAATATGATTCATGTGTCTACTCATTGACAGATAATTATGAAGAAGCATTCATCCGCAAGAGTGCAAGGTTCAAAAGCCTATTCAATAACGTACCTTGCAACACAAAATACAACCACAAACGTATGTTTCTCTGTTGTTAAAGATGCACTTTTGAGATATTATCTGAGTCGTTTAAGATTCAAGGTGTGAGGTCTTAGCATTTTAATAACTCACTTGTCTCAGGACGTGGAGCGATGGTCATTGAAGATAGTAGGATTCAGACATGTAGTACCGAAACACAGAGGAATGCTGTTGGTGTGACAGCAGGTGCGTGTAACTACCACGAAATTCTACATGCACTGTAGCATGACGAATTTTTAGATGTTTTTATAATTTTTGTGTATATTTTAAATGTTCTCTTATACATGGATAGATGGCGGGTTGAAGAAGGGTGTTTCATCAGCCAAGAAGCAGCGATGTCAATCTGCAGTTTCAAAGGAGTCATGTGTGCCTGAAAGTGGTATGGCGCAGCAGGATGCAAGTGTCGCCTCAATGCCTGAAACTATCAATGGTACAATATTAATTTGGTCAATTGAAAATTGGTAGTAAACATCTGTACGTTGTATAGTGCTATACCCCAACTATTGATCTGACTGTAGTATCTCAGATGTTAATTACAGGGACATTTACTTTGATTTTGATGCACACCAGGAGATATTTAGCTTCTCCGATTGTGAAAGTGAAAATGACGGATTTATAGGTATATTAAACTACATAGTAAGAGTTATTGTTATTGACTGGGAATTGAATTAATTCATATAAAATGCAAGTTGAATTTCCATAATTTGTAGATGGAGTAGTTCCCCACCGCCAATGCCAACAAAAAGAAGTTGTGAAGTCTGTCCGGAAGTCGAAAGGTGATATAGGTATGATGGTTGCAATTTTAGATGATTGTATCTAAGTAGGCAAGTTTATTTTCTGGTTGATCTGATATATTTTCAATTTCACAGAGTATTCAGATGAAGGGGACCCAATCCATCCTTGTATACATTGTGGTGCACTGTTTTGGTATGGGGAGAGAATTAAAAAGGACAAGAAGAAGAGGAAAAGCTTAATGTTTTCTATGTGTTGTCAGCATGGAAAGGTTGTAATTCCTATGATGAAGAAACCCCCCGCACCATTGTACGAATTATTCTTTGATAAAGAATCTGCAATGTCACGGAAGTTTATGGATAATGTCCGCAGTTATAATAACATGTTTTCTTTTACATCAATGGGGGGTAAAATTGAAGATGTCAATAGACGTGGTGGCGGGCCTTATAGTTATGTATTGTCGGGAATGAATTATCACAGCATAGGGTGCTTACTTCCGGATGCTGGTTCCATTCCTATTTTCTCACAGATGTATATAGTTGACACCGCCAACGAAGTAGCTAACCGCATCTCAGCAGTGAGGTGAGAAGTATGCTGCATATACACTGGATATATGACTGTGTGCTTACTTAGAAAGTTTTTTCATTATTTATGAAGTCTGATTGATGCTTTTTGTTGCAGCAAGCACAAGAATTCGAAATGTATAGATCCTGATGTTGTTAAGACCATTAAGGCGACGCTGGATGGTGTAAACCCATATGTTCAGCAATATCGGGCAGCGAGTGCATGTCTGCGTGAAGATGCAAATATTGACCTCAAACTATGTTTAATCAGCAGAAGACAACAAGATGGCCGTAATTATAATCTGCCCACAGTATCAGAAGTCGCAGCTCTTGTCGTTGGTGATCTTGATGATAGTTACACCGTTCGTGACATTATAGTGCATTCTAGAAGTGATGGTCCACAACGGATTAATGAGTTGCACGCAGCGTACCTCCCGTTACAGTACCCTTTGTTATTCCCTTATGGGGAAGACGGTTATCGCGATGATATCCCACATAGTGGTGTGTCTATGGCGAATGGCGCGAATACAAGGAGAGTTAGCATGCGCGAATTCTTTGCATTCAGGTTAATGTTTAGAGAGGCGGAACAATCAGCAATATTACATGCAGATAGTTTGTTCCAACAATTTGTTGTGGATGCCTATACAATGCTTGAGGCCCAAAGACTGCGTTGGTATAAAACACACCAGCATGAACTCCGCGTTGATCTGTACCAAGGGCTGTCCGAAGCAGTGCTGCGAGGAGAAACTGACTCTGCTTCGACTGGCAAGCGTATTATACTACCATCGTCATTCACTGGCGGTGCGCGGTACATGTTGCAGAACTATCAAGATGCTATGGCCATTTGTCGATGGGCTGGGTACCCAGACATATTCTTGACGTTTACATGTAATCCTGCTTGGCCAGAGATCACCAGACTTACTTCTAAGTACAAGGACAAGCCTTCCTGTCGGCCTGAACTTCTTGCCCGAGTGTTTAGGTTGAAGCTGATGAACTTGATGACTACAATTAAGGACAAAAAGATATTTGGGCCTGTTAAAGCTGGTACGCACTTCTATCATTACTATTGTCGAAAAAATGATTTTTTTTTACATATTACATAGAAATCTCTGTATATCTTACTTGATTTGTTTTGTCAATTTGATGTTGCATTCCAGAGGTATACACCATTGAATTCCAAAAGCGAGGACTACCGCATGCACACATTCTCCTTTTTCTAGAGTCAACGGACAAGATAATGAGCCCAGAACACATTGACAAGTTTATTTGCGCCGAGATCCCTGACCAAGCAAGATTTCCAAGGCTATACGCCTTAGTTAAGCGGCACATGGTACATGGTCCATGTGGTGCTTTGAATAAAGACGCTCCTTGTATGAAAGAGGATGGAGCATGCTCCAAGTTCTATCCCAAGGATTTTGTTGACCAAACCTCCATGGATGGAGAAGGTTATCCTACTTATAGAAGGAGAGATGATGGACAGTTTATTGAAGTTGGGAAAAAAAAATGGAAAGTTGATAATAGATCAATTATACCGTACAATGGATATTTGTTGCAGAAATTCGAAGCTCATATTAACATTGAAAAATGCAACCAGTCAACTGCAATTAAGTATTTATTCAAGTATATCAGCAAGGGCAATGATCGTGTTGTTGCAGGGATTTTTGATGGGCGTTCCGGTAAATGCAAAGCTGACCAGCTTGACGAGATCAAGCAATACTACAATTGTAGATATATTTCTTCGTGTGAAGGAGCTTGGCACATATTTGGCTTTGAAATCCACCACCGTTATCCATATGTTGAGAGATTAAGCTTCCATTTGCCCAATCAACAAGTCGTTTATTATTCAGGAAATAGTGATGTGTCCGAAATACTTGCTCGACCACGTGTTTGTGAGTCACAATTCTTGGCTTGGATGGAAATGAATAGTAAAAATGAGCTTGCAGAATCGTTAACTTACCAAGAATTCCCCCAGCATTTTGTCTACCAGAGACCTACGAGGAAATGGAAGCCCCGTGTCCAAGGTAAAGCAATCGGCAGAATCAACCATGCAACCCCAAGTTCTGGAAAGTTATACTATCTTAGAATATTGCTTACGAAAGTGACAGGTCCAAAATCGTTCGAAGACATTAGGACTGTAGAAGGAAAGGTTTATAGTACTTTCCGGCAAGCATGCTATGCCAGAGGTCTACTAGATGATGATAGTGAGTATGTTGCTGCAATTAAAGAGGGTGCACAATGGGCAACGGGTGACTCACTACGCAGGTTATTTGTGAGCATGTTGTTGTGCTGCTCATTACAGCGTCCCGAACATGTTTGGAGTTCATGTTCAACTCACCTATCAGAAGATCTTTTATACATCCCTAGAAATCATCCCCAGTTTGCCGGTAATGTTTACATTAACCAGCGTTTCAATTATTAATATATGTCATAGTTTGCATACAATGATTCGCACTACTTTACTAACTAAACGTCAGTCACATTGTTATGATATTGAAACAGGAATCACTATCTCATCATCGCAAAAAGAACAAGCTGCACTTCGAATCATTAATTCCCTTCTATCAGACAATGGGAAGTGTCTTAGTGACTACCCTGCATTGCCACAACTAAATGACCTCGATTTGCCAAATGTAGAAAACAGACTTATAATGCAGGAGTTGGCTTATGACAGAGATGCATTATCACTGCAGTCTGCCAAACTTGTCCAGGAGTTAAACTCTGATCAACAACACATATTTCGAAGGATTTGTGCTGCTGTAGAACATGATGATGGTGGTTTTTTTTTCGTCCAAGGGTATGGGGGTACAGGGAAAACATTTTTGTGGAATGCGTTGGCCTCAACCTTACGATCAAGAGGGGACATTGTCATAACTGTTGCTTCTAGTGGTATTGCAGCTACATTACTACCCTCTGGCCGAACCGCACACTCTCGATTCGCCATTCCCATAAATGTGAATGAGACCTCAACCTGCACAATTGCCCAAGCATCACCTTTGGCAGAACTTGTACGAGTAACGAAGTTGATAATATGGGATGAAGCACCTATGGTTCAGAGGCAATGTATTGAGGCCTTCGATCGATCTTTACGTGACATTATGCATTGCAATCGCGATTTCGGAGGTAAATGTGTGCTCATGGGGGGTGACTTTCGGCAAATACTGCCAGTAATTCCCAAGGGCAATAGAGCTGCAATTATTGATTCCTGCATCAACTCATCATACCTTTGGGAGAAATGCACTGTTTTCCACCTAACGAAGAACATGAGGTTGTTAAATTCTGGATCAAAAGCTGACAGCGAAAGAATTTCCTGGTTTTCGAATTGGTTGCTTTCTGTTGGGGATGGTCAGGGGGTTGCAGGGTCTGATGGAAGGGCAAATATTTCTATACCTAGGTCTTTGCTGGTGCCAACTCAAAGTAATCCAATTAATTCTGTTGCAGGAGTTATATATGGGCAGCTAGGTGACAACATTGGTTCGAATACATACTTCAATGAGCGTGCAATACTAGCTCCAACAATTGAAGTTGTTAACAAGATAAATGAACACGTTCTTTCTTTACTTCAAGGTGATGTTGTCACTTATGTCAGTGCTGATTCCATTTGCAAATCAACCGATGATGTTGACTGCTACGACAATCTTTACACCACTGAGTTCTTGAACACCATTAATTCTTCAGGCATGCCTCCACACAAATTGGTACTAAAGGTTGGTGCTCCAATCATGTTGGTTAGGAACATTGATCAGTCTTCTGGCCTTTGCAACGGTACAAGACTCCGGGTGACAATGTTGGGGAATTCTGTGATTGAAGCGGTAACATTGAATGGGTCACATCCTAATATGAAGGTGTTAATTCATCGGATGGACATGAATCCGTCTGAATCCAAGTGGCCATTTCGCATGCAAAGAAGGCAATTCCCTGTAATTTTGTCGTTTGCGATGACCATTAACAAAAGCCAAGGTCAATCGCTTAAGCATGTTGGATTACACTTGTCTAGGCCTGTTTTCAGCCACGGCCAGCTATATGTTGCACTTTCTCGTGTAAGAAGTATCGATGGGTTAAAGATATTTTTACCTGCGAGTCAAGAAGGTCAAGATGGTAATACAACTAATGTTGTTTACAAGGAGGTTTTCCGCAACGTGTACACTGAGTAGTCACAACAGGTTAATATAATTTATTCTTGCAACATGTGATGTGTATGTTGTTTTGGTTTATCTTATCATTCCCTTATGTAGCAAAAAATCTGAACTGTGACACACTCCATTGTCTAAAGTGTTTCACTAATCATGTAGGGAAGGGACTGCAGAGAGCTGGTAGTCAAGGTTGATGATAAATTAAAGGCAGCACGATGATAGTTACTTGGTGTGGCTGTTGGTTATGGTTGACAAAGTTTGTTTAATCCATTGGGAAAATTTTGCTGCTTCAGTTATTAAATTTTGTTTTTAATATCATGTAACACTGATGTTGTGCTTTGAGTAATTAGTGCTGATGAATGATGCCACAAACGCTTTCGTTATTAATGCCTACTCGAAATTTATGGCTTGTCTCAAGTTGTTAGTTGTGTGCATCTTTTTTTCTGGTATTTAGTCTGACTACAGAAGGTTCACTCCCGCGCAAAGCGCGGCGGGAGTGAACGCTAGTTCCTTTTAGTAACTTAGTCAATTTACAGCACACACATATTAATGTTGGAGGAGTTCCAAAGAGAATAATTACATTATTCTGTCATGTGGGACTGCTTTTAATCAAGAGGTGTAGAGTGCAGTTCATGCCTTTACTGTTCTGGGCGGTGCACACTGATAGGTTAAATTTATTTCATTCTCTGCGCATGATGCACCTATCTATGTGTTAAATTAACTAGACCAAACCAGATTTGAATTAACTCACTTATGGTCACACATTATTTAAGACACAACTGAACACATTTTCATTTCCCCAATAGTCATTATGTCTCTTATAGTTTCAAGTATAGCACTAAAAATTGGAATATTTATGTAAACAAGTAAATTTAATTGGCTGTTTTTTGTCAGCCTTTTTTTTAGTTACTACTGTCCTACCAGCCTCCCTGATCTGCATACATGATGTCCTATCACCTGACAAATGACATATCTTCTGCACATGTTGCCCAAACCGAATTGCTATGCCTGCAGCATCTTGGAACTTATAATACACATTATGACTGGTATTGAAAAAAAAATTCTGGATAAATTTAATTGGTAAGCATGACTTAGTCTTAAGTATTACTTATTGGTTCTGTTGTCATGTTTTTTATATGACTGCTATTAAGTTGTAATTGGTAGTCTTAGTTTTCTGCTGGGTATCATATGCATTTGCTATATGACTTATTTGTTCAAGAGTCACTTAGGGCTAATCATTTAAGTTGTAGGCCTTAAGAGCACACTTAACTTTTTTAAAATATTGCTCCTCAGACCTGGGCATTCATTCGTGGGATGACAAGCAGCACACATGCCTTAACTAATAAGTTTGCCACGCCTTCATCATTTAAGAGAATTATCTTACCAAGGCCTTAATGACCTGTATAGCAAAAAATAAATTTTGAATGAATTTTATTGGCCACGTATGACTAAGCCATCTGACTTTTCTGTTGACTGAGAAATTTTACTTATGCCTACTGTGTGCAGGAGTTACTTAGGGCTAATCATTTCAGTTCTAGGCCTTAATAGCTCGGGTGTTTTTTTTAAAATATTGCTCCTCAGACCTGGGCATTCATTGGTGGGATGACAAGGGTGATTTTGTTTAGGTAATCTTCCAAACTAATGTACTCATTGCAGCACACATGCATTAACTAATAAGTTTGGCACGCCTTCATCATGTAAGAAAATTATCTTACCAAGGCCTTAATGACCTGTAGAGCAAAAAATTATCCAACTGTATTGCTGCCCAGGCCTTGACACTCATTGGTGCGTTGACATCTGGTGATTTTGTTTACATAAGCATGCAAACTAATGTAGTCTGGTATGACTTTTTCCTTTAACCACAGATGTTAAATGCTGCACAGTCCTACACATTTGCTGATAGGTTGATAAAGGTGATTTAGGCCTGCTAAGTATCAAAACTACTCAACTTATTGCAGCACACCTATATTAATTGATCCAGCCACGCCTTCATTATTGGAGAGACGTTTTATATAATCACATTTTGTTCTGCAGTAATGTGTTTCAAGTTTTTCTTTTTCTACATTGGTAACATCCAGCATTTACAGGATTTGCTTATCAGATTGATTATGCATTAAATGCAGTGACCACGCCTTCATTGCTGGTAAGATATTCTCCTGCAATGATATTAATTCTGATGTACAGTTAGTCTTGAGTCCCAATACAAATATTCCATTTCCAATTAATTCTGATGTACAGTTAGGCATTTAATGCACCACACACCTCTTTCTTCATCAAATATTCCATTTCCAATTAATGTAGGGGACGGCGCACAGGTTGAGTATAGCATGCTTCCTCTTTGCCTAATACCAATGTTACCAATTTTCAATGACTTTTGTAGGTCTCATATACATATCATATTTTAGTCGGTAATTGATTACTCTTTTGAGTTCCAATGCATAATTTCAAATTTAGATTAGATTTCACAATTTTTTTGAAAAAACATTTTTACAAGATTTAATTGAGTCCCACATTTTTTGCCTTCACTATGCATCTTCTGTTTTGTTATATATACATACCTCTCACCTCATTCATGTGTATCCTTTCAGTGAATATACCTCAGATTGACTAAGGTTTCTTCATGCTTGACTCCTTAGTACTCATTAACCTTTTTCCACTTTGTGGTATAGTCTTTTCTTTTCTTACTGTCTATAAATCTTTTAGTTTAACAGCTTGGTTTTCATTTTTCTCTTAAATCACAGCAATGGAGAGAACTCTGCTAAAAAACATAGATGCTTCCAAAGAGACTTGGGTTATTGTCGCACGTGTAATCAAGAAGTGGGAAGTTCATAGGAGAACACCTCCATTTCCTGTGTGGAAGTTGTCTTTAATGCTCATGGATGAAGAGGTAGAGATCATTCACCCTTCATATTAAGTTAAAATTAGTCTAGACTGTTTATTTGCCCTGTATATTGTTCATCCGCTAAATAATTTTCTTAACTTCAGGGAAGTAGGATTGAGGCCTACGCAACGACTGATTCATTGATTGAAAGATTTCGGAGGTTTCCAAATGAGGGAGAGGTGTATCACTTTGAAAACTTTAAATTTTGGAACAACAAAGATGCATTTCGCGTTACTGATCATCCTTGGAGGCTATGCTTGCATACATCCACTAAAATCAAGGAATCTGATGTCCCAATATCAGCAAGTGAATACATATTTGTTAGTATCAAAGACTTGGCTAGCCGCACAGCTGTTAATACTGGACTAATAGGTACTTTATGGACAAGTAATTGGAATCCGGTTTCCCTTTTTAAATTATAAGATACTCACTACATCATATAAGTTTTATATTAGCTTTATTTATATCACAGATGTCATAGGGTATCTGAAAGCTTTTGGTCGCCTAGAGGAACAGAGAAGGGACTATGATGTGCAGAAAAGACTAAACTTAATCGTTGCAGATCAGGAGTAATTTTTTGCTCTTGCTCCTTTGCTGTGGTAGTTTGTGTAATGTATATCATAAAAACGTCACTATTTGATGTCATTGATTTTTTTTATTTAATTTGGCAGGGAGAACACTATTAATGTTGCTTTGTACGGAGAAGCTGCACAACAAACTTTTGATAAGAAATCCGATGACATTGTTCCTCCTATTGTTGTACTAATTAGATTCGCAAAGATTGTCCAAAAGGAAGGTAAGACATGTTGTTATATGTTTTACTGCTCATTGGGTTTTACAATGTCTAACTTACTTTATGTGTAGGATTTGCTCACATTACAAGTGCTTCGGAAGCAACAGAAGTGACGTTCAATCCTGACATACCACAGGCCAAGGAACTTAATGATAGGTTATACTTCCATCCTCAAGAGAATTAATTGTAATCATTAATGTAATTTCTAATATTATAAGCATGTTGTTTCTTTTAGTCTGTCTAATGATCCTGTGGCAAGTCAAGCCTTTTCCCAGATTGGAATTCCTAAATATGGTAATGTCCCTCCTGAGGCAATGCTGTCCTTCAAATATAGACTTTCCCTGGATGATATGTGGTCCATGGACCAGGTATACCTATTATTTATTCGCATGATCATATGTAGGTAAAAAAAATAATGTATCTAAATTGTATTAACCATGTCATAAATGTAGCCTGAGGATATTGTCACAAAGATAGTTATTCAAATGTTGGAGACTTCAGATGATTGGAAATATGATGGTTGCCCCTGTGATGCTAAGCCAGTGTTGACTGAAGATTCAAAACTCAAATGCAAGAAATGTCCTGGTGAACTTACACATACAGTGCCAAAGTAAGTGTTCCGTTCATATCAAATCTGATGCAGTAAATATCATGTCAACTCAGCTTAAATGTTGATACTCAAAATTTTACATTATGGTTTTGTCTCAGGTTCAAGGTCCACTATAAGGTTAAAGACTCTACTGACACCTGCTCAATCGTGTTCTTCAACAGAGTTGCTAATCAACTCTTTGGAAAGACTGCCCTGAACATGCAGGAGGATCTTGAAAAGGTGGTGTGCTAATTTTTAAACCCCTGTATTTTTTAACCATGTATGTTTACACAGCCCATCACAGTTCTAATTTCATTATTTCATTGTAGAATAACATGGTTGGTTCTTTTCCACTGGAATTAAGTCAAGTCATTGATGTCCCTATGGTGGTTCTCTTGAGGTTTAAGGCGTATAACAAGGAACACCCACATAGTAGCATTGCTGTGGTCCAATATTCTAAGGATCCTCATATTTTGGATCAGTTCACCTACACAAAGGTATATTTCTCCACATGTTTTTATTACAGCCTAATATGATGATTTGATGCAAGTGTTTCAAATGAGTGATATATTATGTAACACATTTTTTCCATCAGGCACCAGCACCATCTTCTGATATAGAACTACAAGTGAACAAGGGGGTACTATAATATTTTTTGCATACCACTTTGATAGTGCTCAGTTTATTTGTTTTGTGTATTGACTACTAAATTTTGCATTTTGTGTCTAGATTTCACAAGGTGAATCAAGTGCTACACATGTCTCAACTGACTTATCAGAAGGTTCAATGGAACAAAATGAACCAGATTCCTTTTCACCAAATTTTAAGACTCCTGAAGATCCCCAATCAAAGCGCAAGAACACCATGCTTAGTTTAACACCAGAATCAGAGAGCCTTGGACTTACTAACATTTGCACTCCCACCATGAGTTCCAGCAAGCCATCCATCAGGGTCAAGAAAGAAAAACTCAATTAACTGAAGATTATCCCCATGTTGCAGTAGTGACTTTACCTATGATGCAAATTTATCTTTTAGTAATGCATGTTGTGCTGCTCAAGTTAGTTTTCTGAGTTGTTAGACTTCACGAAACTATTCACGAACCTTACAGGTTCTTTTTGTTTTATGAATTACTCAATGGGACAAATTAGGGTGTTCTCTTTTGCATGCTGTACGGTTAACATTAGTAGTTTCCAAGTTGTAATCCTTTATCATTCTATGTATGAACCCTATGAGTTGAATGAATTTTTATTTTCCAAATTTTGCATTCCTGTTTCTCTTCTATCAGTCTGCCATACTGATAGTCAACCCCTTAGCATCAGATAAACTATAAGAATTCTGTAAATAATCATACTTCAAAGTTGTAATGCTGCCCAATAACAAAAAATTCATATTCATATAACAATGGTTAGCATATTATGAATGGTTAGCATATTAACCATAGATACATGTTATGCTACATAATAAAGAACATAGGTCTATATCAGTTTAAATAAGATTTATCTGATGAATGGTTCAGTTAATAATGACTCATCTATGTCAGGTTAAATGAAACCACCATTGATACATGTAATACTTCATAATAAAGAATATAGGTCTACCTGTGTAAAATATTAAAAAACTATTAGTACTTTTGCACAAAGTCAAAAACATGTAACAAGGGAAAAAATGATCTGCAGAAGAGTTAAACTGACCAAGATGGTGTAATACTAAAGCATGTTATTATTATTGAATCTCACTGAAGCCATTTGGCATCTAGAACATTTCATTATTATTATAATACACAAGGCATATTCATTTATTATGAGACATCATAGCTGTCCAAGTAGCTGCAATTAATTAATTGTTTGCAAATAGATATTCATCATATAGGGAACAGTAGCCGTAATATATTCTTTGCAAGTAGATATTCATGATGACAAATACCAACCGAAATCAGTAATACCATTCCATCCTTTTGCCTTTTTACAATCAACCAACCAAGCTGATGAGTGCTTCTGAAATGGACTTATGCTGACATGGACTTATCAGGTACATAACCTTCTACTCAAGTACATTACTCCTCAAAACTTCTGACTGCAAACAAAGCATCCTAATGTAAATTGTTTAGTAAGCTCTATCATTATTTAACAAAACCGCTTCTCTTTAATCTGCAGTTACAATACTTAAAAGCATACATGTTCTAGATAAATATTCCGCAGGAAAACATACTGTTGAGTGTATGTTATTATTTTGTGGTTTAAATGCAAATCATGATGTATTCTAAGCTGAGATTATGTTATTATTTAGTATGTTATTATTTTGATTTGGAACTGAACATGTCCTATTCTTTAGAATTCCATCTGAAATGATTTTAACCAAGTAAATATTAGTGGATTGTGGGGATGAACCAAGATATTTTAGGTCATTATCTATTTTCACATACTAAAGTTGTTTAAAAGTGTGTTTTATTTTTCATATTTATGCCTATTACAAACATCTCTAAGCACATGCTCTTATATTCATATTTATGCCCGTGAGATTTCACTGTCATTGCTTTTCATACCATATGAAATTGATCTGTTCATATGAAGATTAATGGATGGATTGACTATGAAATTCACGGCTGTTCAGGAAGATATTGGTACATGAAGATTAAAAGATTAGCAAGCAGCCATTTCTTGGACAAGGAGACTACATTTGACTTAACATATTAACTATATTTGCCAAGTAAGTAATCTTTAAACTATTTTTTTAATCTTTTTGTAGTTGCCAAGTGTTAAGTCGTGTGATATAATGTTTCAGATTATTTCATAGCCTCAGATGCCTTTGCACCATGAGCTATGTGAGCTATTTTTATAGCTATCAATGAAGAAAAAATGGACTGCCTCTGTATATTATACATCCAACATTGTGTTTTTTTCCTTGACATGTATCATGTGTGTTAATTAGTCTAAAGCTGAAGTATGTTTCTTGGTTATCAATACTTATTTATATGCAGGCTGTGCTAAATATAAGCATGCATTAGTTATCTTAAACCTCTGTATATTATAAATCCGAGTATTGTGTTTTTCCCATTGGCATGTAGCATGTATATTACTTAGTCTAATGCTGAAATATGTTGGATTCCCCGTATTTAATTCTGACTTAAGTCTCTACCTGCATACTTTATTTCTCTGTATGTCCTTGAACATTGTAAGCTCATTTTCAGCTTTCTCCATTTGCAGACTAAAGCTTATTTCATAAAGTTCAAATGCAAGATCCTTCGATACCTAATGAAAACCAAAGTCATTCTTCATCATATTCTTCAGTTATAACCAACCACAATGGGCAGAATACTGGAAAAAAAAGATGCCAACCAGAAAAAAGGAAGCCTCAGCCTAACACAAAAAGGACTGCTAGAAAAACTTCCCCATTGTCAGATATTACAAACATCACAATTTTGGAGAGCTCTCCCTTATTTGACTCAAATTGTTCAACTGGCATCATTTCATCAAACTCAGTAAATTATGATCAGTCAACACACCAAAACAATGTTGTTAGGGTGAATACTACTTCCAGATCTGATCCTAAAGTGGTAAGTTTAGATATTTACTTTAAATGCAGCTAATCTAATGCTATACTATTACATGTTAATTTATAGTGCTACATGTTAATTATTTACTTTTAATGCTATGATGCTCATACATGTTAATTTATATTTTTTCCAGGGAATGACTATGACATACAATGTAACAGGACCTGAGATTAATGATTGTTCACCTTCTTCTACAATACCAATTCAATATGCGACACCATTGAATCATTCTAATATGACAGTCAATACATCAACAGTCTTACAGAACAAAGGAGTCCAATTGGAAAGTTTACAAATGCGTGACACACATGCCACACAACAGTCCAATACAAGGTCTAATTTGGAGAACAGATATACATATTTGCCAACATTAGCTAGAAATCTTGATCACCAATTCCAAGATGCAACTCGCGGTACTATTTTCATTTGCCAATAATATAATTCACCAATATTATTTTTTGTTTAGAAGCTTTTTACATATATCTTAAAAAAACATTACATCCTATTTGGCAACTCGCGGTACTCTTTTCAGTTGTATATATATTATAATTCACATAGGATTTTTATATATAATTCACCTTTTTATATATTAGATTTTTTAGTTGTATATCCATGATTATGCCATTTTAAGCTATAGAATTCAGTTGTGTAACTGGCTTAATACTATTGGCAAATGACTCCGAAGAAAGTGACAATGATGAATATGAGTTTCAAGGGTCTAATGAAAATAGAGTACCTACAAATCGTCCACTTCAATATATTGATGAAGGTGACCCAATTCACACATGTGAATTCTGTGGTGCAATGATGTGGTACAATGAAAGGCTTAAGGCAACAAAGCGTGGTGATTCTCCAAAATTCTCAATCTGTTGCCTACAAGGAAAAATTCAGGTTCCTTTTTTCAAAAAACCACCTGAGTTGTTCAGATCTCTTTTCTTTGATAAGGCCACAGAGCAATCCAAGAGGTTTCTTTCAGAAATTAGGGCCTATAATAATATGTTTTCCTTCACATCTATGGAAGGGAAAATTGATCACAGCATCAACGCAAATGGAAGGGGACCATATTCTTTTGTTTTAGGGGGGCAGAACTATCATTATTTGGGCAGCTTACTTCCATCAGAAAATTCAAGGCCAATTTACTCCCAGCTTTACATACATGACCCAGCAAATGAAATTAAAAACAGAATATCAGCAGTAAGGTGAGATTGAGCTCATTGAAAATTTTTTCTTCTCTGTAACAACATTTAATTATCTTACCTTAATGTTTTACTAATGAGTACTTCATTTTGTCGCAGTAATCATTCAAATCAAGAAGGGATTGACACCACGATTGTAAAGAAACTGAAAAATTGTCTGGATGAATGTAATTCATTGGTGAAGAAATACAGGATGGCTTCCTCCCTGTTGAGACAAAACAGGCATATTGATTTGAAGCTTCGCTTAGTTCGCAATCCTGCCTCTAATGCAAGACGGTATGACTTACCAACATCTTCAGAGGTTGCTGCTCTTATTGTGGGAGATTTTGACAAGTCTCATTTTAAGAGAGATATCATTGTTGAAAAACAGGGAGGCCCAATAAAGAGAGTACACGAATTGCACAGTGCCTACTTGCCACTTCAGTATCCACTTATTTTCCATTTTGGTGACAATGGATATGTTTCTGAGTCAAAACACAGTGAATCCACGCTAATGAGGACATTAAAGAAAACGAGGCTTACAATTCAGGAATACATTGCATTTAGATTGATGGACAGGCGTTTTGAGGAATCAGTCCTATTGCACTCAAAGAGACTACTCCAACAATTTATTGTAGATGCATATTGCATGGTTGAAAGTGAGAGGCTTGATTATTATAGGAGACATCAAAAGGAAATGAGAGTGGACTTATATCGTGGCCTATCAGATGCATATTCAAGGGGAGAGACTGATGCATCAACATTGGGGAAGAAGATAATACTACCGTCATCATTCATAGGAGGATCTAGATATTTGGCTGAGAACTACAAAGATGCTATGGCTATTTGTACATGGGCCGGCTATCCGGACATTTTCTTGACATTTACCTGTAATCCAGCGTGGCCAGAGATTAAACGATTCTGTTCTAAGATGGGGCTGGATCCATCTGATCGCCCAGACATACTAACTAGGATTTTTAACTTAAAGTTAGAAGCTTTGATGAAGGTGCTGAAAGATGATCAAATATTTGGAGAACTTAAAGCAGGTACATCTCTTATACACATATACACGAACATAGAATTCCTTGACTATTCAGTTTCAATTAATCTGTTATACATATATTCCTTCTATGCAGAGGTTTATACAATTGAATTCCAAAAGAGAGGGCTTCCACATGTTCACATTATACTATTCTTGGAAGATGACTCAAAGGTAAAAGATGCAGATGATGTTGACAAGATAATCTCTGCAGAGCTCCCAGACAAGATAGCTGATCCAGAGTTATATGAGTTGGTTGGCAAATATATGATGCATGGTCCATGTGGACAGTGCGATACTGACGCCCCATGCATGAGGGACGGTAGATGTACAAAGTACTTCCCCAAAAAATTCTCAGAACACACCATTGTGGATGAGCAGGGTTATCCTACATATAGAAGGAGAGACGACGGAAGAACATTTGATAAGAAAGATGTACCTTTGGACAATAGATATGTTGTTCCGTACAATCCAAAATTGCTTAAATTATTTCAAGGACATTTGAATATTGAAAAGACAAATCAGTCAAATGCAATTAAGTATCTCTTCAAGTATGTCAATAAAGGCAGTGATCGAGTTATAGCAGCTCTCTCCAGCAACAATGATGGATCAGAGGAGAATGTTGGACGTGATGAGATAAATCAATACGTGAATTGCAGGTACATTTCCCCATGTGAAGCAGCGTGGCGTATATTTGCCTTCCCAATTCATCACAGATTTCCCCCAGTTGTTAGATTATCTTTTCATTTGCCTGATCAACAGTCCGTTGTTTACTCCACAAATGAAACCATGTCTAATTTGCTTAACAAGCCAAGGATCAAGGAATCCATGTTCATTTCATGGATGACCAAAAATAGAGAAGGTGGGAAGGCTAAGACTCTCAAGTATTCTCAATTCCCTCTCCACTACAGATTTAACGCAAAAGACAGACAATGGAAGCTAAGAAGAAGAGGATTTTGCGTCGGGAGATTGACCCCAGCATCTCCATCTCAGGGAGAATTATATTTTTTGAGAGTCCTTTTGACTAAGGTGATTGGACCAACAAGTTATGAAGACATCAGAACTGTTGATGGAGTGGTTTATTCTACATTCAGAGAGGCTTGCTATGCTCTTGGCCTGTTGGATGATGATCAAGAATTCATAGATGGAATAAAAGAAGCTTCAGTGTGGGCCACAGGAATGTATCTGAGAAGATTCTTTGTCAGCATGCTACTTAGTAATTGTTTATCTCAACCTCACACTGTTTGGGAACAAACAAAATCACTATTGAGTGAAGATCTATTATACATACCTCGACGTAATCATACTCTTTCAGGTAGGTTTTATACATTTAAAATTTAAACTTTCTACCTATATTCAATCATTATTGCTTGCTGCGCAAGAAAAGTATAAATATTGATTTTTTTTGTCTTTTACAATTATTTTAAATGATAAACATTGAATATCATTATTATTTTTTGGACAAACATTTAATGTGAACATAGAATATTAAATTAATGTCGTTGCAGGAAATGTCATTTATTTTAAATTATAAACATTGAATATCAAATTAATGTCGTTGCAGGGGTAATCATACAAGACAGCACAAGAGAAAATGCATGCTTGCATGAAATAGAGAAGCTACTTTTAAGGAATGGAAAATCGCTTTCAGATTACCCATCACTGCCAACACCAAATGGGGAGGACATAATAGATGTTGGAAACCACTTGATTCTGAATGAACTCAATTTTAACAGAGATGAGTGTGCGACACAAGCACTGCAAATGATCAGCCTACTAACAGATGAACAAAGCAACATCTACCATCAAATCATCAGTGCAGTCAATTCTGGACAAGGTGGATTTTTTTTTGTTTACGGTTTCGGTGGGACCGGAAAGACATTTCTTTGGAATGTACTTACATCTTTCTTGAGGGGAAATGGTGACATTGTATTGAATGTTGCATCGAGTGGAATTGCAGCAACACTCTTACCGTCTGGCCGCACGGCTCATTCAAGGTTTGCCATTCCAATTGATATAAATGAAGACTCTACCTGTAATATCTATACAAACTCTCCACTTGCAAAGCTTTTGCAGCGTGCAAAATTAATTATATGGGATGAAGCACCCATGATACAAAGGTTGTGCATTGAAGCATTTGATCGAACCATGAGAGACATTATGAGGTGTGATTTACCTTTTGGAGGCAAATGTATTGTTTTTGGTGGTGACTTCCGACAGATACTCCCAGTCATCACAAAGGGAAATAGGGCAGATATTGTAAACGCTGCTATTAATTCATCATACCTGTGGTCCAGCTGCAAGGTGTTTGAACTTACCAAAAACATGAGGCTTAGATCAAGTGGTGACCCTGCGGAACAGCAGAGAATACATGATTTCTCAAAGTGGCTTTTACAAGTGGGAGAAGGTAAACTGGGGAACTCCAATGACGGTATTGCTGAAATTGAAATTCCTGAGAATGTTATCATCAGAGATTCTATGAGTCCATTGAATTCTATAGTCGCAGCAACTTATCCGGATCTCACAGAAAAATTGTTTGACTCAGAATACCTCACGAGTAGGGCAATTTTAGCTCCAACAATGGAAGTTGTTGATCAGATCAATGAGTATATGTTGTCTATCATTCCCGGCCAGACTGTTGAATATTGTAGCTCAGATTCAATTTGCAAGACTGATTCAGGAGAAGAGGCCGTTGAAGATCTTTATGACACAGAATTCCTTAACACAATAAAATGTTCCGGGCTGCCACATCACAAACTTGTGCTAAAAGTAGGCATTCCTATAATGCTCATTAGAAATATAGATCAGGCAGCAGGTTTATGCAACGGGACAAGGCTAAGGATCACAAAGCTGGGCAAACACTTCATCAAAGCTGTGGCTCTAAATGGAAACAGCGTGGGAGAGGAAGTGCTGATACACCGCATGGATATGAATCCTTCTGATGCAAAACTTCCCTTCAAGATGAACAGGCGACAATTTCCAATCATTATATCATTTGCGATGACAATCAACAAGAGCCAAGGACAGTCGATGTCAAGTGTCGGCTTATATTTGCCCAATCCAGTGTTCTCACATGGACAATTGTATGTTGCGCTATCAAGGGTTAAATCTATCGATGGATTGAAAGTGCTCATACTGAATAAAGACAAGGAGGCGACTAATGTCACGACAAATGTCGTTTACATTGAAGCATTCCAGAATGTCAGAGACAATGCATTTTGAAGTCCCAAAATAATATTATTGCTTTGGGTCATTCTGTTGCAAGTTAAGACTACACAAGACATGGTAGTGAATTAACTCATTTTTACATTCAGTTTATCAAATCTTTTGAAGTAACACTGTCTCTTTGTGAAGTGAGATTAATTATGATTATTATTGCACTGCTTATGTATTTCATCTATTTAATATATATGCAAAATTTGGATTAATCTGATTACACTATATATACCTCCCGTGCAACGCACGGGGTAAAATGCTTGTTATGTGGATGAAAGTTGCTACTGAGAGAAAAGGAGAAAGGGTGATTCTGAGGATATCTGAACCCTTGAGTTGACACCGTCAACCATGGAAAATGCCCATTAATTTAATAAGTTCTACGCCATTCCTCCATAAATTCGTGAAGTTGTCAATCTGAATGCTTGTACGGTGAGTCATAACTTGGGAAAAACTTACGTCAAGTTTCTTTCTTCAAGCTCAAGTTCTTTTTAATATAGGAGTGACAGCTGGTCATTAGATTGAATGGATGATTGTTATAAAATGACACATGTCACTTTTATATTAAAATAATTTGAGAACTTCGAGAAAGGAACTTGACCTAGGTAAGATCCTTATAACTTATCTTACGAAAAGCAGCACGTGGTCTTTCCGGCGAAATTACGGAAAGGGCCCGCATTCCAAGGCTCCAAGCTCAGCAGCCCTTTCTCATAATTCTTGTCATCACTAAAACTACATCGTTTAAACAGCCACACGTTAGGGAAAGAAAGGGGGGCCACATGCGTTTCAATCTCTCTCAGCATTTGCCTTCTCCGTTCAATAAATAAGACGCAGCGCTCCATGTCTCCCTTGTAATTCCCTTTTTTTTTTGCCAACAATTTCCTTTTAGTGTATAATGATTGTGTTTGGTTGGGGCTTATTTTTCAAAATAAGCTGGCTTATTTTGAATAAGCCAGCTTATTTTGGGTGTGTGGCTTTTCTTCATGTTTGGTTGGGCTTATTTTTCACCCAGCTTATTTGAAATAAGCCAGCTTATTTATAAGCTACACAAGGTAGCTTATTTCTGAAAATAAGCCAGCTTATTTTTCTACATGACATAAAAACAACCTAGCTTAAAAATAAGCCCCTTTAAACAAAAAGTCATCCAAACATGTTTATAAGTCAAATGGGAAAATAAGCCATTTTTTTCAAAGTTCATCCAAACATAAAAATAAGTCAACTTAGAGCTTATTTTCCAACTGACTTTAAAATAAGCCACCTTAAAAATAAGCCACTTTTCCATAAGCTGAACCAAACACACCCAATAAATGATACAATTATATTATTTCAAATAGATTCAGGTATATGTATATAATATCTGATAAAAAATGTATGCATATAAAAAGATGGGATGCAATAAGCTTTACGGTAAAGGGTCAAATCTAGCACTAAACTATTGCCAAAAGTACACCCCACATAAAAATGAATCTCGTAGCTTAAATCTAGCACTGATCAAGTACAAATTGGGTCAGATGTAGCAAAACCGTCAATTTTGACGGGTTTGACCATTAAGTTTGACCCGAGTATGCCACGTCACCTGCCACGTCACCCAAGTTAGGCCACGTCACCTGCCACGTCATCACCACATATATGAAAAAATTTAAGGTTCAAATTTAGCACTCAAGTATTAGTAAAGTTCACCCAACATAAAATAACAATTTTGAGTTTCAAATATAGCACTCATCAGTTACAAAATGGTTCAAATGTAGCAATTAAGTCAATTTTTATGAGTTTGACTTTTAATTTTGACCTAATTAGGTCATGTCACTTGTCACATCGCCCTAGTAGACCATGTTACTTGTCACATCATCACCATCTTCACTACATCATCACCACATAAATGAAAATAAATCCTTGAAACCCACATCACCCTATGTATGACAAATGTAGCAATTCTGTGAACTTTTTAGGGTTTGATCATTAATTTTGAACTGATGTAGCAAGTGACATGATACTTTTAAAAATAATTTATTATGTTGTGGCGCCTATTTATATGTCGGAACGTTAATATTTTATATTAACGTCTAGGTAACGCTGCCGTGTATGCTCTATAACTGCCGGAATATGATATTTTAGCCGAAATATAAAAGTGTTATGTCACTTGCTACATCAGTTCAAAATTAATGGTCAAACTCTAAAAAGTTCACGAAGTTGCAACATTTGTAATAGGGTGATGTGAGTTTTAGAAATTTATTTTCAGATATGTGGTGATGATGTAATGAAGATGATGATGATGTGGCAAGTAACATGACGCCTAATAGGGCGATGTGACAAGTGGCATGACCTAATCAAGTCAAAATTAAAAGTCAAACTCATAAAAATTGATGTAGTTGCTACATTTGAACCATTTTGTAACTGATGAGTGCTATATTTGAAACTCAAAATTGTTATTTTATGTTAGGTGAACTTTACTAATACTTGAGTGCTAAATTTGAACCTTAAAATTTTTCATATATGTGGTGATGATGTTGTGATGACGTGGTAGGTGACATGACATAACTGGATGATGTGGCAGGTGACGTGGCCTAACTTGGGTGACGTGGCAGGTGTCGTGGCATACTCGAGTCAAACTTAACGGTCAAACCCGTCAAAATTGACGGTTTTGCTACATCTGACCCAATTTGTACTTGATCAGTGCTAGATTTGAGCTATGAGATTCATGTTTATGTGAGGTGTACTTTTGACAATAGTTTAGTGCTAGATTTGACCTTTTACCCTAAGCTTTAATATCCTATATTCTAGCTTATAAATAAAGAATTTTATAATCACTTAATGATACAACTAATCTGCTATATTTTGGAAAGAATATTAAATCTAAATAACAAATGCAGATCATATCCTAAACTAGATCAGATAATTAGTGCTTGTTGCTATCTTTCGCCCATTGCAAAACATTAATGTGACATAATGATTGAGTTAAAGATCATATTTGCCCCGGAAGTTTTAGACAATGATCATATTTGCCCTCGAAGTTTTTTTATTAAGTTTACCCTGAAATTTACAAAATAGATTAAGATTGCTCTAATATCCTACATGTCATGTTACATCATATATAGTCCATGTCAAGTTTAATGTCACCTCATCATCTCCTTCCTTCAATCCCCACTTCTCTCTCTCCACCGCCCCGGCCCTCTCCTTCCACCACCCAGACCCCCACTACCATCTCCCTTTCTCTTTGCCTCTTCTCTTCTTTTCTCTTTCTCCTTCACCTCCTCCCAACCCCATCCTTCCCATTTCATCACTTTCATTTCCTCCATTTCCTCCATTTCGTAAGTTTTGCCCCACCATCAGAATGAACAGTACCACAAAAAAATAAACTGCCTTTGTGCTGCGTGTTCGCGTATTTGTGTTCTGACTGAAAGGGGCCCCAGTATTTGTGTTCTAACTGAAAATTGCTCTTAGCGTAGAAATGATCCTTCGGTTTATATTATACCGACATATTTTTATCTCTTTGACTAATTGACCCAATCCTATGTATACATCCATTAAAAACTTCAACAATATAATTAATGTGACGAGGGTAGTAGAGGAGGAAGGCCAAAGTCAGGCACAAAACATTCGGGGTATTCTTGAGTCATGATTTTGGTGTGGTGTATTAGTTATGTGTTTAACTTGTTGGAGTTATCAACATAAACATTGAGTGTGTCATAAGGAATATGTCCCAAATTATTAGGGATTGTGGGGTCCAAATTATAAGTGAATTTGGATTCTTATGTGGGTAAGAGGAAAAGTTAATTCACACAACAATGAGCCGCAAGAGGTTAAATCTGGCTAAATTCTCCACCCATTTGTATGAGTTAAATGTGAATTGAACACCTTTTATGAAGCAACTTTTATGGAATATGGAATGCTATTTTTGGAATAAAGTGATTACAAAAATATGCTATATTAAAGAACGAAAACTTTGTTTTCAAGGTACAGAAAAATTGATTTTGTATGATATTATTGTTGGCTATGAGTTGCACTCTTTTATGACCATAAAGTGTTTTTATGGAGCATTTATTTATAAAACGTATGCACTGTTTTATGGACATTATATTACTACATAATGGTCTTTTAATGAGACATCAATAGAAATAATTTTTCAAAAACTGATACTTTATGAAGGCCAACATCTAAAGCTAATGACTACTCATTTTCATGGTATAGCAACGTACCATTATTTTGCTATGGCTAAAACATATATAAAAGGTGCTTCAGTAGGTGATTAATGTAGAGAGTGTATGTGACTCTTCGCGCTCTTGAGTTTAAGAGCATTCTTCTTCCTCTCCTACAAAATATTCTCTTTTGAGTTACTATATACTTTCACTGTTATGTTGCCTTGCGAAACGCAGGAAGGGTCTGTTTAATTCTGGGGAGAGCCGCGTCCTTTGTTGGTGCCGGTGGTCGCGGAATACCTCTAAATGAGAGAGTCCCATAAGGGAAGCGACTCAGATCACTATTTTATTTTACTTGCAGCACTGTATTTTTCATTGTTTGCAGAAATAGTTGATGACTGGATATTAGCATTGGAGATGAGCTAGAAGACATCCAGGGAATTATTTGATGATTTGGAGCAGACGCCAACATAACTTGGCGTTTCTTGAGATAAATGGTTGATGCTCGTGTGTGTGTAGGCCGTGGGCGCTTTGAATAGTCGCAGACGCAATTTAATACGTGGAGCCCTAATCCGTCCTGTGCGTGTATACTGCGCATATTGAAAATTATATGGCTATTTCTAAGTGGACAGCATTGTCAACCATGGAAAATGACCATGAATTTGACAAGTTCTTCATTCCCCTGTAAATTCGTGAAGTTATCAATATGAATGCTTATAGGGTAAGTCATGAGTTTGGGTCTTAGGAAAGTATGTGCTTTTTTTGGGCGAAATTAGAAGAGATCAGATTGCTACTTGGTTTTTGTTTGTGGTTTAAGTGGTGGTGGCATTGTATTGGGTAACATGTACCTGTCAGTTGATATATATCATCATCATCGACTCATTGTCATCTCGTTTCGTTTATGCTGTTGTGGCGTATATCATTTCACCCAACAAATTAAATGCCTTTGATTTTTTTTTTTATAACAAAATGACTTTGATTTTCGACACTCCGCATTATGTGTCACTCTTATTCCTTTAATTTGATTTCTATACAAAATGACACTCTAATTCTAGTTATAATTAGTTGATTTAAAAGTATCAACTACTATGTTAATGAAGTCATTGAATATATCTTAAAATGATATATTTTCTATATGCTCAACATAATTATCTCTCTGTTAAACCGTTTTTAGTCAGATAACTACGTCAATATATACATGTGTTTTTTGGGTTTTAAATTTGTGACTTTTTTTGCCAGATTGCAGTTCATTTAGTACAGCCTGTTGTCCCGTTGCGTGAATATGAACAATTTAGGTAAGTAGTTATCATTATTCATGCACCTAAGTCCTAAGTAAATTAGTTTTAAATTAAGTCATCGAAATATAGCCTAAAATTAAAATTAAATTATCGTCTAAAATCAATGATGACCACTATCCTGTTGAAAACTGCCAAATATAATCCTTTTTTATTAGATGCACTTAAGCAGTTTATTTAAATTTATGTAGCATAACTTTTAAATTATTTTTCTTTACACATTTCAACGGGATGCATATAAACATTAAAAATGTAATATTTGTGAAAATCTAAATCATTACCTTTCGTCCGTGAAAGCATCGAGAAATAACACATAAGTTCTATGCAACCAAAGCTAACAGCCGTTCACGAATGCTCACGCGGTCACGCCGAAGCTATCAAACACCGCTAGCTGTAAAAAAGGTCTTACTAATTCAATTTTATTCCCATGAAATTGTATTAATCCATGTGTGAACTCTAAAAATAAGCTGATGCAATGACCGTGCACACATACTGCACAGTTAATTATCACCAACTCAAACGCACTAATTCTCATTATTCATGCACCCACAAGTGCACTTATTTATGTGTACATAATTGTATACTTATCCCACATAATGAAGACATACGGCCTATATATATACATATATATATATATATATATATAGTAATTAAAGCCCCTCAACTTCTCTAGCGCTTAAGGACAGAAAGTGATGGCGTAGTTAGGTCCGCCATTGCAAGTAAAAGTGCCCTTGAGATCATCATAAGCGTAACTATACGCTTGAGGACACTTATTACTAAAATACTCAGAATAGTTAGTTGGCTTGCACTTGTTTGGATCATTGTACTCTCCGGTGCAACAATACTCAGGATTGCCAAAAGCCACGCAAGCACTCTTGCATGCAATAGCGTTGCCATCAGAACCTGTCACTTTCAAGTCATTTGGGCACTGTGCATTGATATCAGTCGCCGGGCAACTTGACACTTTGCAGTCACCGGAGCCGCCTTGTGGGGCCATAGATATGGGCAAGTTGAACCCATCAACGTTACTGATGTCATAGAAATCTTGTCCACCGTTGGATGCCACGGTGAGTTCAGCCAAAGTTGCTGGCGTGGCTCCTCCGTTGCCGTTGCACTCTATTTGACCGGAGCCACAATCGGCTGTGGCGCACTTGAAGTTGCCCGCCCCACCGGAGCATCCGGTCCGGGCCCAAAACCGGCCCGACCAAGGTGAAGGGACGTCAACGGATCTAGATGCTCCACTTGCTAGCTCAAATCCGGTTGTGGACAGTTGGGGTGGAGCTCCGCTTAGGGTTGCTGGCCAGACCGTGTATTGGCACTTGTTCGTGAAACTAACGGTTAACGCATTTCCTCCTGCACGAAATCAAACCATGCACATATATATCATTCAGATTAATCACATATACATATACATGTGTGCGTGTGTAGTATTGCTGCTAGCAAGTTCTACGTGACTAAAGTATATATGAACTTATTAGGGGTACGGTTGTAAACTATTTGGACATGTAATAATATTATGAACCTAAATATATGAAAGGTTTTATATTTTTAAATATTTTTTGAAATTATCCTTACTAGGGGTGCTCCTTTATAGTAATAATCAAATATATATCTAGATGAGAGGCAAAAGGAGATGGTTAAAGTGTTTTAAAATAAATATGTAATATATATATACTACAGACTTAGCTAATTAGTCTAATCTAACTGAGTAACAATGAGTGGGTAACGACTAACAAGTAATGACAAGGATGACTGAAAATAAAACTACGGCAAAATAGAAATTAAAGACTATACACAGAAATATTAATGAAAGAACTGGGCCAATTAATGTAATGGGGTTGGTTTTTGCATCATACCATAGGACAGGAAGGCCAGAGTAAGACACAAAATAATCGGGGTACTCATGATGCTCGATAGGTGGGTGTGGTGTATTAGTGTTTTTAACTTGTTCGGATATAAACGGTTGTAGTTCTTGTGCATATATATAGGGCTTGGGGCTTCGAATAGTCAAGATGGAAATTAAATACGTGGAGCCTTAGTCCGTTCCGTGTACGTTGCAAAGTTCAAACAGCCAAACAAAGGAGATATGTGGCTATTGTCCAAATTGACCCATCAATCACGGAAATGGCCCATTTTAACGAATTCATTCCTCAGTAGATACACGTTTAAGTTGTCAATATGAATGCTTGTTGGGTAAGAGACTAAGTAAATCCTAGGAAATTAAAGCTTGTATTTCCGGAGGCGGCGAAATTGGAGAAGATAACATGTTGATTAATCATGTGGTGAGTAATGACATTTTATTGGGAAACTTGTCCCTGTCAATTGATGTAAATATCATCATTTCTACAAATTAGCGGGATCAGTCTCTCACTTTGTCAAGTGAGGGGATACCTTGATCATGGATTAAAAAACACATCAGCATTTTTCGTTCGTTTGTGCGCATATCATTTCATCCAAGCAAATAAATTTGGTTTCACCGTACCTTTTATATCACTTCAATTTTAAGTTGAATTTAATATATATCAATTATGAGTATTAAGTAATGACAATTAAGTAGTCCATATATTTAAATGATGGGTGAAGAGGCAAAACTAGCCACCGTAATTTTCCAAATGAACAACTTTGGCACCCGTAAATTGGATGGTGCAAAACCGGACATTATAAAGCAAAATGAGACAAATTTAGTCACGCCGTTAAGTTGAAGCTAGAGGTTAATGAAGGTGGGCCCACGCCAACACACACGTCTGTTAGCTTCAACTTAACGGTGTGGCTAAATTTGTCCCATTTATTTTGCTTTATAATGTCTGGTTTTGCACCATCCAATTTACAGGTGCCAAAATTGTCAATTTGAAAAATTATGGTGACTAGTTTTGCCCCTTCGCCCTTAAATGATAGACTTTATACGTTTAACATAATTATCTATCTGTCTTCACTGAAAAAACATTGAAGTAAGAATCCGATAAAGACAAAATTTTATGGTTAATTAAGAATTCTGTCATTAATTATTTACTGATTACTGATATACTTTTTAACAAATGTCATTATTAGTTTCATGGCCAACCTATTGTTTTTAGTGATTTTCAAATCTTTTTTGCTCTTATATTTGATCTCTCTTTCCAATGAAACGGATCCTAACCTAATTGAATTAAAATTATTTCAAACTAATTATCACAGTTAGTCATTACAAAAATAGTCGTTATTTTTTTGGTAAAAAAAATAACAAAAAAAATAACGACTATTTTTGTAATGACTAACTCAGATAATTAGTTTGAAATAATTTTTAAAATAGTCGTTATTAACTCTCAAGTAAATTTGCTCTTTTGATTCGAAATGTAAATCTTTTAAAATAAATTTTGGTCCTATGTACAAAATTTTAAAATGATAATTGTGCTTTTTTAGCTTTGACCCATTACAAAAGAAAAATGTGACATACAATGAATTCTCAATTTAATGAGATACACAAATAAATTAATTAACATTAATTGATCGATTGTGCGTGTAACGATGCGAGTGGATGGAGCACTATCATGACTTAAAATTCCTTCTATTGTGCCCTGGGAGAGGAACCTTCCTCTTTCAATCCCTCGTATTCTCTCCAATTGCATATTTATGACACTTTGATCAACAATTAATAATAAGTGGTCCGGATTTGACATTTTATTAATTTATGATCAAAACGTCAAATAATAAAAACAATTATAATTAATTGTATGTAAGATGATGAATAGTATTAATAATTTAGGCTAAAGTATACTTTTGGTCCCTGCATCAAGTTTTAATTTAATCATTTATGTTTGGAAAGTACACTTTTAGTCTTTTTTGTTAACACCGTTAGTTTAACTTAACGGAAAATGTTAACTTAACAATTTTAAATGGTTATTAAATACTGAAAAAATGTTTAGATTAAAATATTTGAGTGTAAATATTCTTATGTTTTCAAAATTTATCATTTTTGGTCCAATTTCATTATAAAATAATCATTGAAAATTGTTAAGCTAACGGTGTTAACAAAAAAAGGACTAAAAGTGTACTCTCCAAACATAAAAGACTAAATTGAAACTTGATGCAAACATAAGGGACTAAAAGTATATTTTAGCCAATATTTTAATATGAACAACTTAAGAAAAAACTTACCTCCATCAGTGCGTGAGTAAATTAGAAGCAGTTCAACCGATTCACTGATTGCTACATGACATGTGGACATTCCTCCACTGCACATCGCCAGATAATGACGTGCTCTCATTCCGTCCACCCCTCTTCCCCATGTGTACGAGAGAAACCTTTCTTGCTAGCTTCTCTCTTGTTCTTCTCTTTCCCATCTTTATGCGTTGCCCTCAATCTTTCCCTTTCTTGTTAGCTTACAAGAGTGATTAAAGCCTGAACATCAATTATTTGTGCATCCAAATTAAAATGATTATCATCTTCTCGTTGTTTCGGAGGTAAAATGATTTTGGGATAATTAATTAGAGGTCCCCACAAGGGAGTTAATACTGGAAAAATCCCAAAAGTTGGAAATATTAATGTAGGGTCCCAAGGGACCTCACATTAATATATTTGAAAAGTGAAAAGACAGTTTTGCCCCTAGCCTCAAAAAAAATTTACCCCACCCCCACCCTCCTCCCTCCTCGCCCCCTCACCCCCTCCTCCTCCCTCCCCCTCGCGATTTATGAAGGCCACTCGCGAGGGGGAGGGAGGAGGAGGGGGTGAGGAGGCGAGGAGGGAGGAGGGTGGGGGTGGGGGCGTTCGGAGGAGGGAGGGAGGAGGGTGGGGTGGGGGGCGTGAGGGAGGGAGGGAGAGGTGGGAGAAGGGTGGGGGGCGTGGAGGGAGGGGAGGAGGGTGGCGGCTGGGGGTGGGGGGAGGAGGGTGGAGGCTGGGGTGGGGGGAGGAGGGAGGAGGGTGGCGGCTGGGGGTGGGGGGGCGCAGGGTGGCTGGGGTGGGGGGAGGAGGGTGGCGGGCTGAGGGAGAAGGGTGGTGGGGGTGGGGGGTAAATTTTTTTTAAGGCTAGGGGCAAAACTGTCTTTTCACTTTTCAAATATATTAATGTGAGGTCCCTTGGGACCCTACATTAATATTTTCAACTTTTGGGATTTTTCCAGTATTAACTCCCTTGTGGGGGACCTCTAATTAATTATCCCAATGATTTTCTCATGTATTTAAAATGGTTTTCCAATTTGAAAGCACTGAATAGAAAACTATATCCAATCAATTTTAAATTTCCCTCAACATTTTTAAAATGAAACGATGTATTTTTATCCCAATTGAGACCCAATAGAGGGAGCTTAGATGGAGAGGTTTCAGTTCGCTTAATTAATTTTATTTTATTTGTAAAGCACTTTGAACATATACTATTATATAACTGGAATTGAATTTATAAAGAAAAGCATTATAACTTATTAACTATAATTTATTTTACAAATTTATCATTATTTAATATTAATGAATGCTTCAAAATCAAATATATCTAATACCATAATGAATTCAGTATAGAATTCTACATTTATAGTTATAAAAAATACATTCATATATATAATAAATTTAATACAGTGACTTATAGTAATAATGAAATAATATTTTATCTGTCCCATACAATTATCAATGTCAATAATAATTAAAACATTGTGACAAAAAATTCTCCTCTAACTTTATTCTCTTTCATTGCCATTTTGGATCTAGTTCAAATAATCTTGTGTATTTAACCCAGCAACTAACTTCTGCTAAATAGCCCGTCTATTCAGTCCAGCAACTAACTTCTGCTAAGCATCAGCCCGTTAAAGTGGCTTTTGTGGGGATATGTCATATGAGTATTTGACCCATGACACGTGTAGAGTGGGATTATTCTGTGACTCAATCAATTTAGCATTTTCGTTGTAATACAATTTTTTTAGCATTTTCGTTAATATTAACGCGAATATAAAAAATACCTTTCAAATAGTTATCCACTAATTGAATATGGCAGCACTTGAATTTTATATTCGTTAATTTTAACGGGGATATAAAAAAATTAAACACCTTTCAAATAGTTATCCCTGATTGATTATGTCACCACTTGAATTTTATTTAGTCAGATAACTATGTCAATATATCATATATGCATACGTGTTTATTGGGTTTTGAATTTGTGATTCATTTTTTTGCCAGATAGTGGTTCATTTATTACAACCTGTCGTCCCATTCAGTGAATATGAATAGATTAGGTAAGTACGAGTATTTACCAATAATCATGCACTTAAATCCTATGTAAGTTAGTTTATAATTAAATTATCGAAATGTAGCCGTGCACCGGCACAAGCTCCTTTATTGCGCCTAAGATCAGTGAGCACGATCCTGTTGAAAACTACTGCCAAACAATCTTAAATATAGACACACTTAATAAATCGCTTGTTTAAATTTTTGTAGCATAACTTCTAAAAATTATTTCTCCTCATATTTCAACGCGATGTCTATAAAAATATTAAAAATGCATGCACTCTCTGACCCATATTATAAGCTTTAAATAATCATTGTTACGTTAAAAGTAATTAAAAGTAATCAACATATCAAAATATTTTCTCACCTTTACCTCTATTATTTATTAAGAGGATAAGTTAGGTGGTGAATAAATAGGGAAACAAATGAGGAGTGTATATTGAGAAGAAGGTAAAAGTGGAAAAAACATAAGACAAAAGAGAAATTGAAATTTATATCATGACACACACCTAAAAACAAGCGGTGCTTATATCGTGAAACTCTAAATCATTACCTTTCCTCCGTGAAAGCATCGAGAAACTCACACATAAATTCGATGGCTTCAAAACTAGAACAGTCGTCGTTCACGCATGCTCACGCCGAGGCTATCAAACACCACAAGTTATAAAAAAAAAAAAAAAATCTTATAAAACTTCAGTTTTATTCCCAACAAACTGTAGTAATCCAAGCACGAGATCTAAAAATAAGCTGATGCAATAACCGTGCACACATACTGCACAGAAATCACTAATTCTCATTATTCATGTACCCACACTTATTTATGTGTACATAGTAATTGTACACTTATCCCACATAGTGGATACGTATGCATAATAAGTTAAAGCCCCTCAACTTCTCTAGCGCTTAAGGGCAGAAAGTGATGACGTAGTTAGGTCGGCCATTGCAGGTAAAAGTGCCCTTGAGATCATCATAAGCATAACTATACGCTTGAGGACACTTCTTACTAAAATACTCAGAATAATTAGTTGGCTTGCATTTTTTTGGATCATTGTACTGGCCGGTGCAACAATACTCAGGTTTGCCAAATGCCACGCAAGCACTCTTGCATGCAATAGCTTTGCCATCAGAACCTGTCACTTTTAGCTCCTTTGGGCACTGTGCATTGATATCAGTCGCCGGGCAACTTGACACTTTGCAGCCACCGGTGCCGCCTTGTGGGGCCATCGATATCGGCAAGTTGAACCCATCGACGTTACTGATGTCATAGAAATCTTGTCCGCCGTTGCGTGCCACGGTGAGTTCAGCCAAAGTTGCTGGCGTGGCTCCTCCTTTGCCGTTGCACGCTACTTGACCGGAGCCACAATCCGCTGTGGCGCACTTGAAGTTGCCGGCCCCACCAGAGCATCCGGTCCGGGCCCAAAACCGGCCTGACCAAGGTGAAGGGACTTGTACGGATCTGGATGCTCCACTTTTTAACTCGAATCCGGTTGTGGACAGTTGAGGTGGAGCTCCGCTTAGGGTTGCTGGCCAAACCGTGTATTGGCATTTGTTCTTGAAAGTAATGGTAGATGCATTTCCTCCTGGATGAAATCAAACCATGCACACATATATCATTCAGATTAATCTCATATACGTACATGTGTGTGTGGTATTGCTGCTAGCAAGTTCTATCAATTATTCTTTCTGTTCGTAATATAAGAGCCCAAAATTTGAACGATTTTGATCTTAATATAAGAGCTCACCTCACATTCTCTCCTCATTTAATTTATTTTTTCCTACTTTGCCCATAATTCTCTTTCATATTTATTAATGCTTATGTGTTTATCTCTTTTAAATGTATCATAATAAATATAGACAATATTAGAAAAGAAGTATTAACTCTAAACACCCAACTAACATTCACATGTTTTCTTGAGAAACATTTTTTTTGCCGCTAGCTCTTATTAGGGACCAGAATGAGTATTTGGATAGGTACGTAATATTGAAACTCTCTCTCTCTCTCTATATATTTTAATGATAAGAGGAGATAGTTAGAGTGTTTTAAATTAAATACGCAGTATATACTCCTATTAAGTAACTTAGCTAACATTATTTGTGTAATCAAACTGAGTAAAGGTGAGTGGGTAAATCAACAAGTAATGACAAGGAAGACAGAAAATATAAATGCGGAAAAATAGAAAGTCGACTATATACACATATCTATCAATTAATCAATGAAAGAACTTGACCAATTAATTTAATGAGGTTGGTTTTTACATCATACCATAGAATAGGAAGGCCAGAGTAAGACACAAAATAACTGGGGTTTTCATGATGATCGATTGGTCAGTGTGGTGTATTAGTGTTTTTAACTTGTTCTGTGAGTTGAAGTTCTTGTGCATATATATAGGGCTTGGGGCTTTGAATAGTCCAGATGGCAATTTAATGCGTCAGTTTGGTTTTAAGAAAAGGAAAGGGGAGAAAGGAAAGTGATAAGTTAAATGGTAATTTATAATAAAATTAATATTATTTCAAACTAATTATCTCAATTAGTCATTTAAAAAATAGTCGTTATTAACTTTCAAGTAAACTTACTCTTTTGATTCGAAATGTAAATCTTTTAAGGCTAAAGTATATTTTTGGTCTCTTATCTTTGCACCAAGTTTCAATTTAGTCCTTTATATTTGGTAAGTACACTTTTAGTCCTTTTTTGTTAACATCATTAGTTTATCTTAACGGAAAATGCTAACATAACAATTTTAAATAATTATTTTATAATTAAATTGGGACCAAAAATGATAAATTTTGAAAATATAATAATAATTACACTCAAATATTTAGGACGAGAAATAAAGAAGTACTATATAATAAAGAATACATAATCAAATATTTAGAGTTAAATTTGGACTATTCAATTGTTTATCAATGGTCATAAAAAGTGAATATGATAAGAGAGGAGGGAGAAGATTAGAGGGGTTCCTCATGGTTCCAACTCTCATAATCCCTCTTTGGGGTCTCATTTTGGCCATTGAGATTCATCTAAGAGCTCATAATTTATCACTTGTATTATTAAAAATAAAAAAAACTGTATTATAATACAGAATAGTTTTTAGCATAATAAATTTCAACTATCTATATCTATTTCATTTCAATAGAAGGATCTATAAGAGAAACAAACTTATTCGATCCAGCTAACTGTAAAATTTCAGTTATTTGGATAAAATAATGTGAATGTTAATTGATTGTTTGGAGTTTTTTTTAATATTTCGTATATTTATTATGATACTTTTAAGATAAAGAAATACATAAACATTAATAATCATAAAAGAGAGTTAGAGGCAAAATAGGAAAAAACATATTAAATGATGAGATAATATTTGATGAGCTCTTATATTATGGACAAAAATATTCAAATTTTGACTCTTATATTAGGGACCAGATGGAGTATTTAAGAGCCACTTCATAGGGATAGGGGATCGGACGATGATTATTCTCTCTCTCCTTAGCTTATTCTATTTAGGATTCTCGTCCTTTTCCTCAGGCTAGGTTGAAAAGTAAAACATAAACATCAAATGATATCACATCAACGGGGAAGGGGTTTCTCAGAATCGCTTCCCCTCAGAATCCCTCTTTTTTCTCAATCACTTGCCTTTTTATATTATATTAGTCCTTCAGATTCATCTAAGAGCTCATAATTTGTCACTTATACCTTTAAAAATAAAAACAGTATAGAATAAATAAAGAACTTTTAATTTTTTTATTTTTGAAAATTTTTTAGCATAAAAAATTTCAACTATCTAGACCTATTCCATTTCAATAAAATGATCTATGAGAGATACAAACTTATCCAGTTAACTGTAAAATAATTTTACAGTTAACTGGATAATAATTTTACAGTTAACTGGATAAGTCTGTATCTCTTATAGATAATTCTATTGAAATGGAATAGGTCTAGATAGTTGAAATTTTTTTTGCTAAAAAGTTTTCAAAAATAAAAATTAAAAGTTGTTCATTTATTTTATATTATAATACAAGTTTTTTTATTTTTAATTATATAAGAAGCAAATTATGGGCTCCTAAATGAATTTAAATGGCCAAAAGAGAGAGTTTATGAGAGGAAAAGGAGGGAATAGGAGGGGAGGGATTCTGAGAGAACCCGACCCCCCACATCAACGGATGCAGATACTCTCAGCGGCGTGCCCTCTCCCCATCCCTCAGAAGCTCTCAATCCACACCATTCAATATGAAATCTGAAGGCTCACAATGCACCATGTCATCAAATTCCCCTCTCTCCCTTTCCAACTTCTGCAGGATCAATAAAAGATAAATGAAAAAAATTATTTTTTTTAATTCTGAAAACTTTTTAAATAAAACTTTCAACTATCTAGACCTATCAATTTCAACTATCTGGACCTATTTCATTTGAACAGAAGGACTTTTAAGAGATACAGATTTATCCAGTTAACTGTAAAATAATTTTACAGTTAACTCGATAAGTCTGTATCTCTTATAGGTCCTTCTATTAAAATGAAATAAGTCTAGATAGTTGAAATTTTTATGCCAAAAAAGTTTTCAAAAAAAAAAATAATAAAATTTCTTCATTTTTTTTATATTCTAATATAATTTTTTTATTTTTAATAATACAAGTGGCAAATTATGAGCTCTCATATAAATTTTAATGGTCAAAATAAGACCCTACATGAAGGGATTTGTAGAGATTCTGAGAGTCCGGATTCTGAGAGAATCCGGACCCCACATCAACCTCTTATATGAATTATAATCAATCAGATTATCCTCTGAGAAATTTTTTTATAATATGGATTGGATGGGGGGGGGGTAAGTGTTGGCAAAAAAAGGGATGGGTGGTAAGTACCAGAGGAGCATGCTTTTCCAATTGTCATTTATGATTATCAAGTATGTACCACGCAAAGAAGCAGCATGTGCCCATACTAATGGTTGGATATTAATTACTCCTTCCTTCTACCCTTAATCATAAAATGGAATTAACTTTTTTATAGAGAATTTTTAATTGCTTTTTTTTAGATTAGAGATTGAGAATAAACTGTCTAATTTTAACTTATATCAGTTATAATTAGATTATAAAATAGTTTTGAAAGGAAAATGATGAATATAGATATTTTAACTGATCAATTTTGTATAATCAATTTCTCTCATTCCAAAAACCAACTTCATCTTCTTGTAATTATAATTTCAACAAAAGGGAATATAAAATGATACCTCTACCAATTACTTGTTAGGCCGGATAATTGGGATGACTCAACCATATGGAGACTGTTTAACTAGGTGGAATGCGACCTGCGGCTCTATAGTATAGATCTTCAATTCTTCGTTTCCATACACACGGCCATACCCATATTTATTTGACATTGGCGGGGAAGCAAGACTTTTTTGCAGGTTATGTGTACGGTTGGCCGCCTCATATTATTTCAACCTTCTAATTGACTTGTATTATTGTACAAAACTAAGATTGACCCATTAATGAAAGGAATAAAAGCTTCACGCGCGCTGTCCGCGTCATTCAAATTGGTGCCGTTATCGTATTTCACAAAAAAATAATACATCTCGCGGACCCAGTCTTATGGTTTTTTTTCGTTTACAAGTCTGACCTCAATTTTAAAAACAGAATAAAAGTCTTGCTATTCACTGCCAGTATATTGAATTCTGAAATATACTATATAATTCAATGTAACTAAAAAAACATTGAATCTCATTAACCATCACTTAAAATTTAATAATCTCACAGCTTCTCCCCAATTAATATGAATGAATGATTAAAAGCTAAGAGATACAATAAGAATAAACTTAGGATAAAATTATTTATATATATTAGGACAGAAAATTTAGTGAACTATAGTAAAAATAAAAAATGTTATTTCCGTCCTATACAATTAGCAATGTCAATGAAAATTAAATACTGTGAAAGAGTTCAATTTTCTATTCCTTTTCATTTTCGTTATGAATCGAGCTCAACTAGGCTCATGGATTTATGGCAAAAACAAAAAAAAAACAAAGATCATGGATTTGGTTTCAACTCAAATATCAGCCCGTATTTTCAGCCCAGCAAGTCACTTTTTTCTATTTGTCCATTGTCTCTGTTTTTTTTTTGCAAGGCTTAAAGGCACTATTATGGAACTGGCCTACGAACAATTAACGGTCTCATTCTGGTCACTGAACAATAAAAATGGTTCAATTTGGCCACTCTACTTGAAAATACTAAAATATCCCTGAGACTTAATAAATATAATTTTTAAGGATGTGGGTCCCACTTTTAAAAATAAAAAAATCACTCCTCATACTCCCTCACTCTCCTCCCTCCTTCCCCATCACCCAAACCCATCGTTCCCCTCACTCTTCTTCCTCTTCCTCCTCCATTTTCCTCCACTCAAAATTCCAAAAGAGAGAATTCCCAGATAAAAGGTTGTGGGAAAAAAAAAACAGAAGAAGAACAGTCCTTCTCTCTCCACCTATCTCCTTTTCTCCCATCCTCCCACCACCTCACATCCTCACCCACAACCTTACTCAAAACACCATCAATCTGAAAACACTATTTTTTAGCATAAAGTTTTATGCTATGTAGTATATACCATACCTAAGTCTAAACAAATATATGAACATGGCGTAAAAATGAATGGAAGTGGGTCAGGAGCAAGCAGTGAAAGGGTCCCACCATTTTCCTTTACTTTCATTTTCGCGAGTGTTCTTGGCGCCACTGTGCTCATCAATTGTTCTCAATTCCCCATATTTCTGGTTTTTTGATGGGGGCCTAAACTACTAGTGAGATATTATGGTGGTCCTTCCAGTAGTGAAGCTAGGATCTCTCGCTATAAAAACACTATGCAAACCTATTGCCAATAGCCTCAAAAGGCAGGCTGGCTATCACCCCAAGTTTCGTCACTTCATCATCAGTATCGCCCAGGTGCCTTTGAGTTGAGGAAAATGGGAGGAGGAAGAGGAAGAAGAGGGAGGGGACGGTGGGTTTGGGTAAGGGGGAGGAGGGAGGAGAGAGAGGGAGTAGGAGGGAGAGAGAGTGAGTAGGAGGAGTGATTTTTTTATTTTTAAAAGTGGGACCCACATCCTCAAAAATTATATTTATTAAGTCCCCATGGATATTTTAGTATTTTCCGGTAGGTCAGGGGCCAAATTGAACCATTTTTATTATTCAGTGGCCAGAATGAGACCGTTAATTTTTCATAGGCTAAAATAGTTCAGTAACCATAATTATCTTTAACCCTTTTTTCAATTCAACGGAAGAGAGAGTTAAACAAGCTTATATGGGGTTGACAAAAAAAACTTCTACGAGGATGTGACCCACGAAGACCTGCAGAAGGGGATTACTTTGTCATTTCCCCCGTTTTCCCTCATTGTATCTCACAAAAATCTTTGATTCAATGGTTCATATTAAATATCTTATAAAAGTAAATATATTCAGGGTAAAAGGGCTAATTTAATACTACCTCCGGTCCTAAATATAGGACCTAAATGACTCTTTTTGGAGAGGTTAAGGTTGCAAAATAGTCTATTAAATCATGACATATTTGATATATTTTTAGATTAATCATTAGTTTATAAGTAAAATAAACTAGTTTAAGGAAAAAATTAGGTAAATCAATTTATAATTTACTTATTTTGTTTTTTTAATAATTTTTCAAAAAAGCCAATTAAGTCTTATATTTAGGACCAACGGGAGTACTTGATAATATTACAGATCACACCAAACATCAAAACATTATTTGGTGCATTTGTGGTATTCATGAATTAATTCTATAGCAAATACAGTAAAACCATTATCTTTACTTAACTTCTGTGAGTTCCATCAAATGCTTGAAAGGTGGAGCCCACAAAATTACGAGTGACATTGATGAAAGATTGTAAGCTAAGCAAAGTTAACATTTTTACTATATATACTTCAACGTTAATTTATACTTACCACAAATGCACCAATTTTTTTTATATTTGGTGTGATTTGTAATATTGTTGAGTACTAAATTTACAACTTAACCCATATATTTATAATTATACTTGAAAATTACATAATAAATTTAATCTTTCAAAATTTATATGAACAATTCACAAGTGTAATAAAAATTTAAAATAAAATCTAAATTTAGAATTACAATCAAGCTACACTTCTTATCTATTCAAACCAAATTTTGATGGATTAAATTTAGTAAAATAGTTTACAATTTTTAATTAGAAGGGTCAATTTGGCTCAATGATGCCTTTGGGAATGAGGTTGAGTCCCAATTACCCTTTTTACATAAAACCAGTTCTTACTTGTTCAGACCAAATTTTGACCGAATAAATTTATTATGTGATTTTTAAATATGATTATAAATATATTTATTTTATAAAATATTTAATATGGACCATTAGATCTTGATCCAATGGTGTGTAAGGGGATAAGGGAAAAGGAGGGGAAAAGGCAAAGCGGAGGATCTCTGTCCCCATGTCCACCATTGGTATCCATCCTTCCTCCATCGGGCGAAACCTCAAATGAGTTGGCTACAAAGAGTTTCAAAGAGAGAAGAGTAATTAAAGCCAAAGAGAAAGCTTGCATTTCTGATGGATGATGAGTTGTCCTTATATATAATAAGTGGGTTTAACAATGTACATGTGTCTCCAACTGAATTTTATTAGATAAATCTACTACTAAATTACTACTCAATTCAACGAGTTAGTAATAATATACTCCTCCGTTCCTAAATATAGGACCTAGATAACTTTTTTTGGGGAGATTAAGGAAGGCAATTAAGTTAGTTTCTTTCCAATAATACCCCTCTTTAATAATTTTCATTACTTAGTAGTCCTTCACTGTCAAATCGTATCCTTCCTTCTTCGAACGAGCTTTCATTTTCATCAGCAATTAAGCTTTCACCTTCAACGAGTATCCAAACAGAGAGATCAATTTCAACGAGATTGGCGTAATTTTCATCAGTGAGACGTGATTCAACTTCAACGAGCTTTCACCTTCTTCATTGAGAGATCAATTTCAATCTCAATCGCTTCCTTCCTTCTTCGAACAGAGAGATCAATCGATTTCATCAGTGAGAGTTCGATTTCACCTTCTTCTTCATTGAGAGATCAATTTCAATCTCATTCGCTTCCTTCCTTCTTCAAACAGAGAGATGGATCAATTTCAACTTCGTCCATATCGATTGTACAGTTGATCTTCTTGCATCTCTGTCACTATAAGGATTATTGATTCCATTTGTCTTCAAGAAGAACACAAATCGGACTTGGAAAAGAAGAATTAGGTCAGTTTTATTTTGTTTGTTTAGAATATTGATTTCATTCATGTATAAGGAGTATAATTGTAGGGACATTTAACCTTTTCTGGATATTGTAAAGTTAAAATAAAATTTCACTATCAAGAAGAATTAGGTCAGTTGTTCGATGATTAAGCTAAGGGACATCTATTGTTGATAAATGGTAGGATTAAGCTAAGGGAATGTTTGACTTAAACATTAGGTTAAAACATTAGGATTAAGCTAAGAGAAATTGTTAGGATTACAAAACACTGAGTTGGATGATGATAACTGGTGGAAAGCAATGTTATATGACATGCCTCTGTCCTACTTTAGTACTCCTAGTAATAATTTAATTTGTTTGAGTAATGGCGCACAAATGGATTAGTTTGGTGAAATTAATTTTTTTATTGATTAAATTCACCTTTCTTGAAGAAGTCATGAATTTCTGAAATATTCCTGATTAGGAACACCTTTTTGTATAGCTTGTAATTAATACCTAGAAGATAGTAATCATGTTCATCCTTCTAGGAACTAGTAAAGCTGCAAAGTTCTTGCGAGCTAATGGAATTACTCTGACCAAAGTACGGGAAGAAATATTAGAGCTTCATGGAAAATCTGACACGTTTTACTTTACTCCTGAGAATCCTCCATTGACCGAACAAGCTCAGAAAGCCATTGATTGGGTTGTTGAAGAGAAATTGAAGTCAGGTATGATCCTTTTTCGCAATTATGTGATAACTTATTCTATACATTGGCTATCAGTCTCATGTCTAGAAGTACTTCATTTTTTCTCTCTCTTGTAATTTGTAATCCCACTTGTACACTTGTTCAGCTTTATTAAGCAGTTCAATTTGAAAGGTTTACAACTGTATGCATGTAGGATCTGTTGTTTTGAATACTCCTCAATTGAAGCGTAGAAATTTAATGAATTCTAAATATATGTTGAAAGGGAGATTTAATTGTTGTGTTTGGATTACTTGGTGCTTGAACTGAAATTCCCTTTGGGGGTCTGTTGGGTCAAGCAGAACGAAGCTTGTCTGAGATGTCTCTCATCTCTTAGAAAGTAGCTCAATTGTTTAATCACGTTCTGCATCATGTTGACAGGGCAAACTTATGGCATTTACATTATGAATTCCTCTGTGGATGCATCATGTTAATGTAGGTTTTCAGTTTGAGTTTTATCCCATGTTCCTATTCTGTTCAAATCCTACTTCAATTGTTGTTGGTGTAAAGTTCATCATCACAATATCAAAGTCCTTAATTGCCTATCTATAAGCCTTAGTTTATTGCATTTTGTCTTTAGAGCCTGGTATTGATAAGATGGTATGTTTTTCTTTTAATTTTGATACCTGGTTATGATAAGATGGTATGTTTTTCTTTTAATTTTGATTGGAGAAAAAATAATGACAATGAATGAATGATGAAGAATGTGTTTTTAATTGATATTAGAAGAGCAATAGTTTTTAATAGCGATTTGACTTACATGGGTTTAGATTAGATTAATTATTATTGCTGACTAGAGTTGATAAATTAGCAACACTAGCTCCGGGGATGTTGAGGTGTGATTAGGAGCCACTTTTTGATCCACTTAGAGAAAAAAATAACAAGAATGAATGACGAAGAATGTGTTTTTTAATCATAGTTGAAGAACAATAATGTTTATACAACAATTTACATTACATGGGTTTAGATTAATTATCACTGTTAACTAGAGTTGATAAACTAACAACACTAGCTCTGGGGATATTTAGGAGCATTTTTATGATCCAGTGAATCATACTATTCATCAATATCCATTTGATTTGGAAACAATGTTTCTCCCTCTTTGTTATATAAGTATATCTGTGTAGTTGGTACTGTTGCTACTTTAAAATCTCACTGTTATAGAGTAGGGCGGGGTTAGGGGAGTTTTAGCTTTCTTTAGGATGTTAGTCTTTTTGTTTTACATACTTAATATGAGGAAGCATGTTTTGATTCCTCCATGTTTATATTTGATGGCTTTCCTTCCTTTCCAGTCCACTTTATCTGCCACAATATCCACTCCTACTTTCTCCTCAACTTGTTCTGCGTTTTCCTGCTGCATGCAAATAAATCAACGCTACACATATCAATAATAATTCAGCAATTATTAATTATGTATGAAGAAGCTTAAAAAGAATTGAGTGGTCATGTCTCTTCCATGAGCACCATGGCTCTGTAACTGAACTGAGTTTGACTAGTACTTGGCAGCGACCAACACCAATTCTAATTTCCTATATGTCAGTAAAGTTATTTCTAATCACCATGGACTGCCCAGTTTGAATGGTCTCTCTAATACCATTGAGCATTACTCTTTTTGCAGCATGTGTCAATCTGGTTTATGTGTGTGTTATATCTTCAAATTCTCTAGGTTTCCAAGCTCATATGGAATGTCAGTGCTTGTTGGTTTATGTACTTGATTTACTTTTTTGTTTGAGCTTCGAACCTTGTACATTTTCTAGTTTATACCTGAACTATATGTGATAAGTGCAACTATCAAAGTGAGTTGAGAACCACGTTTACTTTATTTAAGTTTATGAGAATTGTCATATGGTGACTTAAAAGACTTGAAATAACACTAGTGAGAGTGACTACCCTTGCATATGCTGTAAATGATAATTGTTGAAATATGGTGACTTTTTTTGGACTGAAATATGGTGACTTGGATATACCCTTGTTGAGTGTTTGAAGCTTCAGGATCCTTGCATATACTGTATGTTAAACAGGTTCATGATGTTTGGCAATATATGGTCTATAACTGCATTGTGAATTTGATTTGCTCAGGAGTACTTATGGAGTATTAACATAGCCTTTAATTTCATGATTATGCTTCATTTCGACAAATTTCTCCCCATCCCTTCCCCTCTGTGTGTGTTATACTCTTGCTGGACTTTCTGAATTTGGAATATTCAGGGAAGGAAAAGAAAGACCTCTCCGGAACCTCAAACATGTTTAAGTCAACTTTCACTATGTCACTCAGTGAAATCATCCCTTTGCTCTTGTTGTTGTTTGATGACATTGTTGTTGTGGGAGCATTATTCACTGTGGCTTCTCCCTTACTTTGGCTTGAAAAGGTGGAGTTTATTAGTCTGCTCCTTAATTTTGATCCTGTCATTTGTTCTCTATACTATTTGTGTGGGACTGTGGGTATGCTCAGGTCTTCTCCTTTCTTCTGCTGCATTGCTATTGTCCTCCAAGCTTCTCCCGTTTTCGTATGTTTGTGGCTATAGATTAGGTTTGATTAGTTACTTTCATCTTCTTTAACCTGCCATAGCTATATTGTTTACATCTATATACACTTGTTTATGATTATGTTCTTTAATGCAGGTCATCTTAAGATGGTAACTGGAATATAATGTCTGAGGATGCTAGCCCAATCTATATTGTGATTCAATTCCATATATTGCTCAAAGATTCAGCACTCATGATGCCCTTCATGTATAGCTTTATGTCATGGCAGAATGCTATCTCTAAACATGGAAAATAGGACTTTCATGGAATGATTTTTTAATAGATTTGAAATGATTTTTGTAAACATTTGAGAGAAGCTCAATCATAAACAAGTGTATATAGATGTAAACAATATAGCTATGGAGCAATTTGAGAGAAGCTCATGTGTTAGTAACACTATTTCATTCTTTCATGGAATGAAATTTAGTATAGAGATGTTTAAATTTTTAATAGATTTGAAATGATTTTTTAGTACAATGAGATGTTAGTTTGTATAGTAGATTTTTTTTTGACAAAAGTTAGCTTTAATTTTGAGGATACATGAATTATAATTTTAATTTTTCAAGCATAGGTGAAATAATAATTATGGTGATAAATAATTTTAAGTGTATTATGTTACATATATCCTGTTGATAAAAAATGCTGAGTGTATTATGTTGATTAAAAAAGCTAGGTGTATTCAATTAGGCATTACATAAGAGTAAAATTATTTACTTATCCTCAAAAAAGAAAGATTTGTATTGCTAATTTATTTGGTCCTTTTCGGTGAAACAATAATTATGGTGATAGATAATTAGATAAAACACTTTTTGAAAAAAAATACTAACATTGAATTTGATGTGTAAGTAAAGGTTAACGTTGTATGTGTTATGAAATTAATTATATTTGAGGAAATAGTAATAGGGGTAATTTAAGACAAATAATAAGATTACTTAAAATTATTGGGATATGAAAAAAGTGAATTGATGCACATGTGATATAATGAGGTGCAAAAGTTTCAATTTTTAACTTTTTATTGTGTTTATTTATTAATTAAGGAGTTGTTAAGAAGAAGAAGGGTAATTTAGGAAAAATGTGACAAAAAATGTATCTAGGTCTTATATTTAGGAACAAAATCAAATATCTATCTAGGTCCTATATTTAGGAACGGAGGGAGTACTTCATATGACAAATCTCTATCATATTTTTTTGGAAAAAAGAAATCTTTAATCCCCTCAATTCAACGTCTCTCGAACTATTAAACACATGAAAAGGTAGCTGAGAGAGGTTTGGTCGATCAGCAATTTGACTTGCAGCTGCAATCTTATTATATATAAAAGTACAACGCATACACATGACAACTGGAAACAAGTGTGATATATATGAGGGTGTAGATGAGGATTTGAACCATATCATGCATTCATACCCCATAGCTACGAAATTGTGGCGGCTTTTGGGACTTAACTCAACATATACTCCTCATATTTAGACTTTCTTTTTTGTTGATTTGATATTCAACAACCTCAATCCAATAAACAGCTCCCAAGATTGGATAGTGAAATTTGGACTCTTATGAAGTTTTGAAAAGACAAAAAACAATTGCATCTTATCTTACTAGACCAAAATGTAAGACCAAAGTCTATTGCTAAGTAAATGTACTCACAGAACACACCCTAGATTTAGAAATACACCACTCAATATTAAGAACTCTTGATGACTGATAATGATGCATTTCCAATCATGTGTATCATATGTAAAATTTTTTTATTAATGAATATAGGGAAAATGACAAAATAATATCTTCCAGTACCCAAAAGAACAAGTAAGAAACCTAAACTTCTAATATTCTACGACCGAATGCCCATCCCGCGCCAACAAGATTTAAGCCGATGGACCAGATATGCCAGGTATTTAATATTTTTATATAACTTAACTCTCCCTTTAATTTCTAAATCTAAAATCAAATTGATTTTTTTATGGAAGAAGTCGAATAATCCACTCAACTTTATTATAATCTATATACATTCATATCGTATTACAAAATAAGATAATTTAGTTTCAAAAAACTTTAAAAAATATAGTAACTTTAACTTATTTGTCATCTTTCGTTTTGAGAATAAAGATGAAAATAGTAATTGCTTATCAAATTAATTTACGTTTGAAAATCTATTTTCTAAAAGAGTTAAATAATTACTTATCAATATTTTTCTTCAAACAAATTTACTCAAATTGGTAGTTAATACTCCCTCCGGTCCTAAATATAAGATATAGATGACTTTTTTGGAAAATCCTAAAAAAGTAAAAAATAAGTTAATTATAAATTGATTACCTAATTTTTCTCTTAAACTAATTTATTTTACCTATAAACTAATGAATTATCTAAAAATATACTACCTCCGGTCCTAAATATAAGACCTACTTGACTTTTTTTTATGAGATTAAGGTTGCGAAATAGGTTATTAAATTATGGCAGATTTGATATACTTTTAGATTATCCATTAGTTTATGGGTAAAATAAAATAGTCTAAGTAAAAAAATTAGATAAATCAATTTATAATTAACTTATTTTGCTTTTTAGGATTTTCCAAAAAGTCAACTAGGTCTTATATTTAGGACCAGAAGGAGTATTAAATATATCATCATTTAATAACATATTTCGCAACATTAATCTCTAAAAAAAAACGGCAAATAGCCGGACGGGAGGTAGTACATAATAATATCAAGTAACTTATATATCTTAACTCCTTCAACTCAAATAATAACCCAACGACCACCACATATATAAGAGCTATTCTCATTTTCTGGTTTCCACTTTTAGAAGCAAGCACTTTGTTTTTTTGATATCAGTGGTCCCTCCACTTTGCCGAACCGCATCACATTTCCTGATATGGCGGTTTGGTCAACCTTTGACAAACATGGAGATATACATTTTTTTGGTCAGAAAGAAGAATATGCACATATATTTATACATGTAAACGTGGATGCAGTTTTTGGGCAATAGTGAGTGAGAGGAAGAAGAAGGAGGTATGGAGTTTGGAGATTTGAGAAAAGCTATAGAGGAAGTTGAACTCATTGATGCTCACGCTCACAACATTGTTGACCTCAATTCCAACTTCTCTTTCATCCATGCCTTCTCTGAAGCTCACGGTGATGCTGTCTCATTCTCCCACCACTCTTTATCCTTCAAGGTACCTCCTCACTTTCTTTTTAGCTTTCACCTTGTCACTCTTTTTAGTTCACTGAATTATAACATGTCACGTGTGTAATGAGATGATATGTTAATGTATAAGTAGAATGAATTAGTTTTGAAAAAATAATAACTATAGGTATAGGCATGATTAATTTTACATCATCATTAATTTCTCAAAAAAGAGAAAGTCAACGAATTTTATAATTAGAATTGGAGGGAGTACTATGTTTTATCATTTGGCGTTTTGAATAGAAACTCAAACTGATTCATGAGTGCCCTGAATAATGATTGACTTCATTCAACGGATATGTTGCATGAAGTATATATGCGTGCAACTATAACTTGAGTCAGATGATTTGTTGATCTCTTGATAAATTGATGCTTTGCAGCATCTGTGGTTTGATTTCCTAGTTATGCCTCAATACCTCAATATACATATGCTGAAGTCATGTGTTGTTGAATGCAATTTTCTGTAGATTTTTCAAATTATGTTGTCTGATATGTAATTTTTGATCAAATCATGCAATGACAGAGAAGTTTGAGAGAAATTGCTGAACTCTATGGAGTACAATGTTCTTTGCAAAGTGTTCAAGAATATCGAAGGGTCTCTGGATTGCAATCCATATGTTTTACATGCTTCAAAGCCGCAAAAATCTCCACCATACTCATTGACGATGGGTTTGAAGTGGATAAAATGCTTGACTTAAGGTGGCATGAGAGTTTGACACCTCTTGTTGGTAGAATCCTCAGAGTTGAACGTTTGGCAGAGAAAATTCTTGATGAAGTGAGAAGCTACTTGCAGAGATTTTCTCGTTTGATCTGAAATTATACTGTTGTTGGGTATCTTATATTGTTGATAGGAACCATATTGTTCTTTATTTGTGTTGTTGGAGCTAATGTCCAAGTACCACTGCAAAATAGCAATTTTGATTGCAAATTTCTCCCACGTGTTCATCCCAAACACATAAAATATTGAAATTTGGTTCCATCTTTTGTTTAGATTCCATTCTTGTATTTGTGATTGCAGTCACACTATTAGTTTCTAAGCCATACATTTGACCAATGTTCTAGTATTTTCCTCATTGCATATACTAACACCTATGTTGCTTTAGGCGTTGCCGGGTGGATCTCAGTGGACATTGGATAAGTTCACTGAGGCATTTGTCTCAAAGTTGAAATCATATCCTTTTCATATCAATTTATTTTCTTAATTGGCACGTAGTTGCAAAAGTATTCATCTTTTAAATAGAATTCCTTAGCATTTTTATTACTGTTTCTGGTGAGATCTTTGGATTAAAAAGCATTGCTGCATATCGTAGTGGCCTTGAAATCAATACGAAAGTGACAAACAAGGATGCAGAGGAGGGTCTCACTGATGTGCTATCTGGTCAGTTAAGTATGTAAAATTGGTTTCAATTTGATATAATGCTAGATATTCTGAGACGTAATTCCTTATTTCCAGCTGGTAAGCCTGTCCGTATAGCAAACAAGAACCTTATTGATTACATCTTCTTACAAAGTTTGGAAGTTGCTCAGTCCTATGACTTGCCAATGCAGATACACACAGGGTAATGGATTATTCATTTGTTTTTGGTGCAGTTGGTATTTTGGTAATGGATAGTTCTTAACTGTCCGATGCTTCTACATGTGCTCTATAGTTTCCAGATAATTTACTTCTAAGCAAGTATAAACTGAGTTCATTAAGTATATTTGTAAATAATGAGTGTTCAGCTATTAAGGTTTTTTGAACTTTCTTCCATTTGCCTCTGTGTCATTAATTTTGTGGAACTGCAGCAATCCATGCTTTGTCCACTTCTAGGATTTGAGTAATACTATTGTTTATGTTAAAATTGCAGTTACATTTGTTATTTACTGCTTCTCTGCTAATATTGCTGTGTATCACATGCAATTCAAGTAGGATGCGAGAACTAATCCCCTTAAATATCCTAGTGACTAGTGAGCACCCCATGATACTAAATTGAGATTAGGCATTCCAAGCAACCTTGAGTCTCAATTAATATACCTTTCAGTTTTACCTAATCTACCATTTATTGATTTTTGTTTGTAGCTTTGGGGATACAGATTTGGATCTGCGACTATCAAATCCTCTTCATCTCCGTGCAGTTCTTGAGGATAAGAGATATTCCAAATGTCGTATAGTTCTTTTACATGCATCCTATCCATTCTCTCGGGAAGCATCATATCTAGCATCTGTTTACTCCCAGGTATATGTTAGATGGCCTAGTAAATTATATTAGCACAGACCTTATTTGGATAACATGTTCCTTGACCTTAGGGATAATATACATTTTTTCCCTTCAGGTGTACCTTGATTTTGGTTTGGCAATTCCAAAGCTTAGCGTTCATGGAATGACAACTTCAGTTAAAGAGCTATTAGAGCTGGCTCCAATAAATAAGGTAACAAAATACAGTCCAAATGTTGATATGAGAGTTCTGTGCACTAGTAGGAAACAAATTTTAGGTGCGGCTATGGAGCTAATAGCAGAAGTTTATGCTTTATGCATTATTACTCTTAACGTTTTTTAAAAACTTCTTTACTATGTAAGAGTGAAGCTTTAGTTATTTTTCATTCTGGCTATGTTATTACACACACTGCACTGACACAGACATAATATAGCACGTGGAATTGTATTTTAGGTCTCTGCTGGTGAATTTAATGTCTTGCATGAATAATTTGCAGGTGATGTTTAGTACCGATGCTTGTGCATTTCCTGAAGCATTCTACTTAGGTTGGTCTCTTAACGTACACATAAACTCAAACAACTACTTTTTTGTTTTGATCACTTCCCTTTTGTGCCATCTACTATTGTTTTGAATTGTCCCATCGTTTTTCAAAGTTGCATATTGACTGCATTTCCGCCTTAACATTTATCCTGATCATTGGAATTCTTGACACCTAAGTTTAGAAAATTATGTGTCACGCATACATAAATGAGGACTAGAGGTGTGCAAAGTAAACATTTGCTGGTGACTCACTGACTATGATTCTGGTTCAACTTGTTTCTGCATTTGCTAACTGGGGATTCCTATTTACTTTTGGTGCATGTGTTCCATTTCTGTATCAATTCTACAAGTTCACATAATTTTAGAGAGGGATGGATCTATTGAGAACTGCATTTGTGTCTAATTAGTGAAATGGTGCTTGACATGCCCCATATTGACTCCAAACTCTTTAAATTTACTCAAAAGGTCATCAGCTATTTGCGATATGTTTGGATATGTTTGGACCGTTGGGGAGTAACTAACTTCAAGTAAACTAGAATCAATTTTTCGAGTCAGAATGGTAGTCCATAAAATCTACTAGATAAAATATTGCATATTCAGAAATACCCTTCACTGCATGTAGCAGTGTTGTCCATAAAAATACAGACTATTGACAAGCTAGGAACATTGCTACTTTAAATTAAACATACTAGAGTGCAAAAATAGCTGATTGAAATAAAATAAAAATTAAATTTTACAGGGGCTAAGAAATCTCGGGAAGTTGTTTTCTCTGTTCTACGTGATGCATGCATTGATGGCGATCTCTCTGTTCCTGAGGCTGTTGAAGCGTCTAAAGACATCTTTGCACGAAATGCAATCCACTTTTACAAGATTAAATCAGCCACTGGCACCATCACTTCATGCAACAACGTGTCCCAAAAGTCAAATATTGCCTTCAAGGCTGATTCAGCTGATTCAGCACTTGTTCGTCTCATTTGGGTTGATATTTCTGGACAGCATAGATGCCGTGTGAGTTTACTATCATTTTCTTGTTATGGTCGTAATATGAGAAAGCAATTCACAGTTTGTTAACGGTTGGAAAACCTGACTAGGAAAGTCAACTGTCCATGGTTCTCAAACTAGGATGCTGTTTATATCACTTGACTTTTTGTCTGTTTTAAGAGTAAAAATACCTGTTTTAAGTGTGTCTTTTTTTGTTATGGTCATAATATGAGTAAAAGTCATTTAGCTCTCCTTAAGGAAAGGATTGCCATAATTTTGCATCATGGTGTTGCATGTCGGTTGTAGAGTTGCCTATTTAAGTGATTGCATCATTTCCTAAAATCGGTGCCTTCTTGGGCAAGTAAATATCCAAAATATTCTTCCTTGAGTTACATCTGTGACAAAATTGAACAAGTAATCATTAGAAAAGGAAGGTTCTTGAATTCTTGCATATTGAGGGAAATAAGGCTTTTGAATAAACATTTTATAGATAAACAATTGCTGTGCAATATTAGTGGTGATTGGTGAACATGAACAGTTGCACTAGGATCATTAATGGGGAGGTTTTTGGTCATGATATTAGATACATTCTTCTCTTTTCTTCAGGCCTTCCCTTTTCCATCACTCACATCAGAATGATCATCTGAATGGTATTTAGGTTTTTTTTAAGATCTCCAAAAGGTTAATTTTTACTATGCCTGGAAATTTTGTTATTTATGCTATTCTGAGATGTTGCCAATTTTTCTCTCTTCCAGGCTGTTCCAGGAAAGCGTTTCAATGATGTAGTTAAGGAACATGGAACTGGTTTGGCAAGTGTTTGTATAACAATGCCTTCTTTTATGGATACAACAGTGGAAGGGTCTGGTTTGAATGCAGTTGGTGAAGTAGTCCTAATGCCTGATTTATCTACAAAAAGCAGAATTCCTTGGTACTCCATTTCTTTTTTATGAGATTTTGATATGATTAACAGTCAATTGGTCTTGCAAATTGTGTTTTGTTTTCAATTTTTCACCCAAAACTGTTATTTTCTTTAGAAAAACACTTTATGTATGATATTCAAAGGTAATGGAAATTGCAATGCAAAAGCTCAAGGAGTCTGCAACTCATGATATGTACTGTTATTTTACGTTGAGCATATATAATTAAATTATAAATCTGATGCAAGTCTCTCCTGTAACAGGAGCAACCAAGAGGAGATGGTTTTATGTAATTTGCAGACTAAACCGGGTGAAGCATGGGAATATTGCCCAAGAGATGCCTTAAGAAGAGTTTTAAAGATTTTGAAAGATGAATTTGACTTGGTATGGTTTAAAGCTTATCTTAGCTGTGTCTGTGTGTGTGTGAGAGAGAGAGCCATCAAAATGAGCTAAGCTCGTTGAGTTGACCCATTCAACTCACAATGGGATGCCATAGTTTTGAATACAGTGAATGATATTGGTACATTATGAATAAGTTTTTGGCCATCATTATTAATTTTTTTTTCTCTTTCACTTTTATATATTATTAAAGGGAACAATAAATCATTGTTTAAATTCTATTGCAAAAGATGCCAATGCACATGGCAAAATTTTTTCCAATTTTAAAAGGCGACACTACATCATAAAGTTCAAATGTTGGAATTTAAGACATTATAATGACCCAAGGTATTTGAATAGTTACTTTTCCTTTATTTTAATTTGATGATAAACATTTTAAATGTTGGAAGACATTATTATTTTTATGATAAGTTGACCCGTTTATTGAGTTTTGATTTTTTTTAATTAATTAAATGAGTTACCTTGTTTAACCATCAACCCGTGAAGAGTTGAGTCTATTGCCAGTAGACTGGGGTTTAATGTTTGAACCTTTGTTTCCAGGAAGTTAATACAGGGTTTGAGAATGAATTTTATCTCTTGAAGAGTGTAATTAGGTAATAAAATTAATACACTTTTCTTATTAATGATTGAATATTGACATGGCTACTGATTAAATAAGTGGATAACAACAAATTTGTTCAGGGAAGGGAAAGAAGAATGGGAGCCAATCGACTCGACTCATTACTCCTCCACAGCAGCATTTGATGCTACATCCTCCATATTTCAGGAAGTTGTTGCTGCTCTTCATTCCTTGGGAATATCAGTTGAATTGGTAAAAGAGAGTTTATAGCACCATAAATTATTTATAGATATGATGTCATCCTTTTGTTGTATGAGTCGTAATGTTGCATTTCAATCTAAAATGTCTGTAGCCTATGGTTTGAAGTATGTATTTACTTCATTCTGCATGTTAACAAGTTATCAAGGGAAAAGGAAGGAAATTTGATCTTACCTTCTGGCATTTACAATGAACAGTTCCAGTAAACGTTTGTTTTTTTGGAGGAACTGGAATAAATTTTAAGATCACCTCTTGTCCTTGAGATCTACTTCCTCCGTTCTTAAATATAAGATCACTTTAGGGAGGAGTGCTTGTTTCTAAATATAAGATCACTTTCTAATTTGACTCAAGTTTTCCCCAAATTACCCCTATACTCCCTTCACCCAATAAATAGTGGTTTGAAGAAGGTGAGAGGATATTTTGGAAATTTCATGTAATCCTAATTCATTGGAATGTCTTCCTTAATCTCTCCAAATTTGCTAAAGTGATCTTATATTTAGGAACGGAGGGAGTATATTTTAAACATTAGGTAAACTGAATTTCTCTTAAGGGAGTGTGTCAAGTAAAATACAGTGATGTGGGACAGAACCTGAATGATTATAAGGTAGTAAAACTCTTAAGTTAGCTCATCACATGTTAGAACCGTTTGTGCTAAATCAATGCTTAAGTTGACATTTGGTTTCTTTTTATTGATCTTCTGCAATTCCCTCTCCTAAGTTTGTAATTAGTGGCCACCGATCTTCTAATTCTTCTCTTTCTTTCTACCTCTTTTAGATACATGCAGAAGCTGGAAAAGGTCAATTTGAAGTTGTCCTGAGATATTCAACCTGTGCTAAAGCTGCAGATGAGTTAATCTTCACCCGTGAGGTTATTAAGGCAATTGCAAGAAAACATGGGTTGCTGGCGACTTTTATGCCAAAGTGAGTGGACAATCTATTCGAGTTTAATATAATCATCTTGCCAATCTGTTTTGGAGGGTGTTGAAATTTATAGGATAGGAGCTAAAACATGCACTATATATTTCACTAGAGTAATAATAAATACCTCCAGCTATTGAACTCTCTTTGACTTCTTCAAGTGAATGCTCATAAGTATATGTTTAGTGTGCGTGTAACATTGTTCTCTTGTGATATTGAAGGCGCTTTCTGGATGACCTTGGCTCTGGAGCTCATGTGCACCTTAGCCTGTCACAGAATGGTCAAAACGTGTTTATGGCATCGGATGCACCATCTACATATGGAATATCAACTAGAGGAAAGGAATTCATGGCAGGAGTTTTGCATCATCTTTCTTCAATTTGGGCATTTATAGCACCTCATCCTAACAGGTAGCTCTTCCTAATTATTGACACAAGTCCCACATGGAATAAATCAAGAATGAACTAAAGGTATATATATATATATGAGTTGAGTGTCCACCACATTGGCTTAAGCTTTTGTGGTGGAATGACAAGACTAATATTATATGCTCTTAGATCATAAAGTTAACACTAATAGTAGTCTATAGCTGTCTTATTACACTAAGGCTCTATTTTTATTTGTTTATTTTTGAACATGTCCATAATTCTGTTCTCTCTTATTACATGGTTGATTAAGAGCTAACTATACAGTCTAATCCGTTGTATTTTAACTTGTATGTGGACCACAAAAGTTAAAAAAAAAACAGTATGATTAGAAACAGATTATTCTCCTCAAATGGTTACATGGATAGGTTTAAAAGGATTTATTTGACTATGTTGCATGGATTCGTTTAAATAGTTGCATGGACTATCTTATCCCTCAACATTGCGCAATCAATACTTATTCCTTGTAGTTACCAACGTCTACAACCCAACACATGGAGTGGTGCATTCAGGTGTTGGGGAAATGAAAATAAAGAAGCTCCACTACGAGCTACAGCTCCACCTGGAACTCGGGGTCTAGTGAGCAACTTTGAGATCAAATCTTTTGATGCTACTGCAAATCCACATATAGGCTTGGCTGCCATAGTTGCTGCTGGAATTGATGGCCTTCGTAGGCATCTTTCCCTTCCTGAACCTGTTGGTAAGAGATTCTCAGATCTTTGATTATTTGCCAGTATAAATTATCCTCAAAATCAATATGCATCCTTCTACATCAATTCTTCATAAGTTTTATTGTTGGGTTGATTTATAACTGCATCCTTCTAAATCAATTTTTCTTGTTCTTGTAAAAAGAATTTATTCAAACAATAAAGAGGAGAGTAAACAGGAGAACTCAACCATAGATTTAACCACAGTTGTCATTTGTTTGTGCTATATGTTGATGCTCTATACATGCTATCACTGTATCAAGTGTTACGTCCTTGTTTTTGGAGTGTCACAAATATTGATATCACTAGTGCACAATGGATATGCATAATAAACTGAATATTATTCAAATATACCAAATGCAATCTGCCTCCAAAAGATTCTAAATTTGCTGCCACTGAGTTGTTATTTTTCTCTTGTTATTACAGATACAGATCCAGAGAACAATCCAGAAAAACTTGAGAGGATGCCGAGTACACTCTCTGAATCTCTGGAGGCTCTTGATAAAGATGATGGCATATTTAAGGAATTTTTTGGTGAAAAGCTGCTGATTGCAATAAAAGCAGTTCGAAAGGTATGTACAAGGGATTTATATATATGCTTCTTAATTAGCACTACTTCCAAATTAGCTACTATTAGTATTACTATTACCTCATTCCTTAATTTAAGATGATTTGGCATTTGTAGGCTGAAAATAATTATTTCTCAGAGCACGAGAATGCATACAAGAATCTCGTGCACATCTATTGAATCAAATTGATGCTGATATTCTAGTACAAGATTGGTCATAATGCAATTATCAGACTCTGCTGATTTCTTCACATTGAATAAAGTACCAGTGCTTCCTTATGTTGTGGTACAACACAGTGGGATAGTGTGGTGTGGACTGTACTTGTAAGTTGTAACTGTAAGTGATAAGTTAGTCGCTTAACTCTAATGGGCCAAATAATTGTTGTAACAGAAATTACTCCTATTAATTGAACGAAATATATTTCAGCGGCCTAATTTAAAATTTAAGTAAACTATATCTCTATAAGTACCAGCCAATTAATTTTTTTTCTTAATCATTTACGGAGAATAATAATAACAAAAATACAAGTTGTAATCAAAATGGTTTGTCCATCCAAGTCGGGGGGGTTGTTAAGTTTTTTTTAAGTTTATTTTTGTGTTGAAAATTGTTTTCGAAAATTGTTTTTAATGACAGTTTTAATAACAATAAAATAAAAACCATGATTGCTTAATAGTTTTTGGGAAAAACTTACATCAAGTACCTTTCTCCAGGTTCTCAAGTTCTTTTAATATAGGAGTGACACGTGTCCTTTTATAACAATCATTCATTCAATCTAACGGCCAATAATTGGAGAAATGGAGAACCTGGATGGAGGAACTTGACCTAAGTAAGGTTTAGTTTTTTAAAACGTGTTATGGTCACAACCGCCAAGGTAGTATGGGTGGTGGATTCAAGCTTTCATTCGAAGGGAAAATTTTCTCATTCGAAAAAGAACACAAACTAAAATACACCTAAACTTTGTTTTTTTTTTCGAATTTTTAAAAACTGATTTTTTTAAAAAAAATTTAAAAACAAAATCAAGCAACCCCAGTGTCCAGATGGAAGAAGCAGCAGAAGGGCACAAGGGAACAATTTAGACAAAATAAACTACAGCGGCCTAATTTAAAATTGAAGTAAGATATAAGTACGTACTAGCTAATTATTTTTTATCATTTAATTATAATTATAATAATGATAACAACAATACAATTTGTCCGCATTTTTTGTTGAACGAGCTTGTATTGTAGTATTCATGATATGTACTACCTCCAGTCCTAAATATAAGACCTAGATGACTTTTTTTTGGAGAGATTAAGGTTGCGAAATAGATTATTAAATTATGACATATTTGATATATTTTTAGATTATCCATTAGTTTATAGGTAAAGTATACTAGTCTAAAGGAAAAATTAGGTAAATCATCAATTTATAATTAACTTATTTTGTTTTTTTAGGATTTTTCAAAAAAGTCAATTAGGTCTTATATTTAGCCATTTAGTACCGGATGGAGTATTACATTATCGATATTGTCTATATTGAAAATGATTAAGTACTTGGTTAAACAAATGCCACTTTATACTCACATTACTCGTTTAATGAAATTTTGAATGCAAAGGCGGACTTTTTATTGGGACATCCTTTTGGAGAGTGAGGGTATTATCTATATGCTCTTTTTTTTTTCTTTTTTGCCAAAGTATATCCATACACATTTGAACTGCAATTTACTATAAATATCTTTTTACATTTTTTTGTTAATGAACGATCCATATTTACATTTATTGGTGAAACTATCATCTCTGTGTCATGAAAGGATCACTAAATTAAATAATCGAGACTCGTTCCTAAGCGCGTTAAGATGGGGAATATAATTATCTCCTGTTTAAAATAAAAATGTCCATCAATTATCATATAATATTAATAATTTTAAAGAATGATTGATTATAATTCTTTTAAATTAAAAATCATCTAGCGACAAATGAAACCGTCCTAACAACGTCAGATTAAGTTATTCGGCATAATATTATTAGGAATAAAACGTTTGATGGATTTGTGCATATATAGTTTGATGGTAAATTGTTTAATACTATTCCTTGAATGAATTACTAAATGTTGGTAAGAGAAGAGAGCGAGTGGCTCTTAATTTTGGTAACGAGGGGCAAAGAGAAAAAAAGTGAAACAGTAAAACGACATGCTAATTTCCCTAACCCAAATAGCTAACTACCTAATTCAGCATTAGCGTATATATTATTACTCATCACACCATGCATGCGTGATTTTCATAGCAGAAAATTTTGGAAGCAAACCAAAAAGTCAGAAATTAAAGAGAAAGATTCCTGAAAGTAAACGAAGATCCTTCCTTTCCTTAAGCTAAGGCTGTGCCAATATCAACTTATAACGTTACCATATGGCATTGCCTTTGCAAACCCCGTTGACCTCATTTTTTGTGCTCTCTCTTATTATCATTGCTCTTTGGTTTCCTCACGTTAATGCAGAAGACGCTAATGATTTTGGAAGACTCAGCATGGCTTCTCTTGCCAAGAAATTGTATAAGCCCAGTCCTAATTGGAAGCAAGCTTATGCCACTTTCTATGGAGATGACTCTGGAACAAAGGGTGTGTATTTTTTTTCACGTCTGGTTAAGTTTTAAATCGTGTGTGTGTGCGTGAGAGAGAGAGAGAGAGAGCGATCACCTTTGATAATTAACCACTTCACATATATACATATATTTATCTCTTTAAGGAAATATATGTATCCAAATAAATATGATTACACTTAAAAAGAATTCATAGTCAAATATAAAATATTGAAAATTAATGAATTGCATGTTATTTTTAAAAAAATGTTATAACCTCCTATTTAATTTACTATGATACTCCGTCCCCCCGGTCCTAAATATAGGATCTAGTTGACTTTTTTGAAAAATCCTTTAAAAAAGCAAAATAAGTTAATTATAAATTGATTTACCTAATTTTTTCTCTTACACTAGTTTATTTTACCTATAAGCTAATGGATAATCTAAAAAGATATCAAATATGTCATGATTTAATAACCTATTTTGCAACCTTAATCTCTCCAAAGAAAAGTCAATTAGGTCTTATATTTAAGACCGGAGGTAGTATTAGAGATCGATCATATTGAACTAGAGAATCCAGCCATTAGATTTGAAGATACGTTAACTATCACGCGTTTGCTTAATTAAGCATGTTACCTTTTTTTTATCAGCAATTAAGCATGTTACCTCATCTCCTCTTCTTGTCCACTTCTTTTTTAATCAACTCAAGAGAATTTAAGAACTTGAACATCTCTAACCCCCGCCTGTATATGTTCTCCTTATTTTTTCAACGCAAATATGTAGAACAACGATCTAATCGATTTAAGTTCACTAAATTGGCTTTATACAAGCAAGAGTCCAGTGCACAACCATAACGAAAAATAAATCTTGCTTCATTATTTCTCATATACTGATGATAAGAAAATTAAAACATGGATGGCAGGAGGAGCATGTGGGTACGAGGATGTAGTGAAAGCAGGATATGGACTTCATACAGCAGCGTTGAGCCAAAGTCTGTACAACAATGGACTCACTTGTGGTGCATGCTACGAAATACGATGCGTGAACTCAAAATGGTGTAAGCATATGAGACGTTCCATTATAGTGACGGCCACAGATTATTGTCCTCCCGGTGGATGGTGCAGCCCTCCCCGCGAGCACTTCGACTTAGCAAAGCCTGCTTTCCTTCACATCGCCGACTACCAAGGTGGCGTCGTCCCCATCAACTATCGCAGGTTCCTACATTATCACTTCCTTCTCGGTTTTTATATATTGTGTGTGTGTGTAATCTAGTTTATTTTTTTAAAAGAGCTTAAAGAAGTTAAATGGGCTACTCAATTATAATGTACTTGTGTGGTTTATAAGTCAAGCAAGTTAGTTTAGAAAAATAATAAGGAAGATCAATTTATATAAGTAAATTATTTAGTGTTCGTTTGACACACCCTCAAAACTAAGTTTGAAATAAGAGCAGACAAACACTCAGTTTTTTCAGAATAGTTTTTTTAATTAAAAACCTAAGTTTGGGGAAGAAATTAAAATCCATGTTTTGCTAGAAACTATTTTTTTCAGCTTTTTTAGAAGCTATTCTCCTGAATCTTTTATTCAAAAGAACTTTTTTATCTATTTTCCTATAAACTACTTTCCAAAAGCTATATCCAAACACATTATGTTTTGCTAGTATCTTATGATTTTTCAAAAATTCCAATGGATCCTATATACAGGATTTTTTTTTTATGAAGGGAGCTGTTACTTCACTTACTTCAGTGCATGTTTGGATGTTTGAGATAACAAGAGCAAAACTCTCAGGCTAGTTGAATAAAAAAGTTTGAGCGTAAGAGAAGTCATCAAGTTAAAGATGAAGTGACTTTCTCGTGATTTTAGCTTTATATATGCATACATATACTATTAAATTGAATTTACAAATTTACCATGTAAATAAGATTATGTCAAACTGATGATTATTTCCCCCTCAAATGCAGGGTGGCATGCAAGAGGGAAGGAGGCATTAGGTTCAGCATAAGTGGGAATCCGTACTTCTACTTATTGTCAGTGTGGAATGTTGGAGGAGCAGGGGATGTGGTGGGCGTGCAAGTGAAGGGAAGTAAGAAGGTGAAATGGACAGCTATGAAGAGGAATTGGGGTCAGAAGTGGGAGACTAATGCAATGTTACTGGGAGAATCATTGACCTTCCGTGTTAGAACAAGTGATCGAAGGAGCTCCACTTCATGGCACGTGCTTCCTGAGAATTGGCAGTTTGGTGTTACCTACGAGGGCAAAAACTTCAAGTGAATTCACTCCAATGTATATTCCACTTGGTTTTTGTACATAATTGTTTTATTTTCAAGTATGTTAATGCCATCTGCTATAAAAGGCTGTGAATCGAATTAGTGCGATTGAGCATCAGTCCCATACTATATTATAGGTGAGCTTCCAGGTAGGTTATGAACTTGTATGCTGTATTGAGATGATTGATTAGATCAATGTCAAAAGCAAATTTGTGTTCTTTCGCACTTTTATGTTTTTTCCTTTATTGCTTTTCCTATCCAATGTGTAAATCAATTTGTTTACACATTGGATAGGAAATTTCAAGCAATAAAGACCGTAGTGAATAGGTCAGGTCAAACAATGGGATTTTAGTTTAACACCTTTTTCTGTGAGACACCCCAGGTCCCAACCAAGACAGGAAGAGAACCCCTTTTCTTGATCTCAACCTTCTTTTTTATAAAACGGAATAACCACGTCTCCCTACTTCAACTTCATGTTAGATCTACTTTCATTGGGTGTTTATCAAAAAAAAAAAAAAAACTCAGTTGGTAAATTTTAATATCTTCTAAAAAATAAAAGTAAATGAAGCATTGCAATAGAAGTATAAAGATGTGACATGTTAAGATCAAATTTAAATAATCTAAATTTACTAATTTAGTCATAAATACAAGGCAATCCATCCTACTCACCCCATTCACGTACAGAGTATATTATAGGACATTGATGCCTCTTCAATCAGACGTGTACAAGAAAAGGTGTAAGAGAGAGTCGAGAGTGAATGATTAAATGAAACTGACCTGAATAACTCCAACCTTTTTTTGTATGAAATAACTCAAGAATTCAAAGCATGAGAAAACAAAATTGACGATCACCCCAAGGGTGGGTAATCATAGTCCTACCTATATATTTAAGTCAAATCTTAATAAAATAAATATCTAATTTCCAAATTGTAACATATTTACTCCAAATAAAAATAGCTAAACTACCCTGGCAATTCATTTACAAATCACAAATAGATTACCATCATCAACAACTACAATAAATCCAAACAAACGAATCACTTTTTTGTCTTCCTCTTCTTCGGCCTCACTTCCCCAAGATCAGAGCTTCGCTCATGTTTTGATTGTTGTGCGCGTATTTCTAGTAGTTTTGATTTTGCATCGCGAAAGATGGCATCTGATCTTGAAGCCATCATTTGCTGAAAGATCATTTTAAATAAAATAAGTTTTACCCCAAAAAAATGGTGCGCAAAACATTCAAGATTGAGACAAACCTGAAGATGATCCATGGCTGCAAGGTTAAAACCGAAGGTGTCTTTACATCCCTGACACATAATCAACACATGAAGTTGTCAATCACAGAAAAACGGCTAAATTATTCAGATATTTCCACTGGAAATAATGTAAAAATAAACATTTTACAAAAAACGCCTGGAGCTGGTCTTTAAAAAACACTGTAGTGCAAAAGGGAAACTTGAGAAGGATGGAGCAGTCCAATAGAGACTGATGATCACAAAATAATAACATGTTAGATTAAATCTCTTATACAATATTCAATATGAGCGCATCAAATGCCTTCTGTAAGATCTAATGTATAAACTACTTCTAAGGTTCCAAGATAAAGAAAATTTAATTTGGTAAAGTAACAAAAAATACAGCTTCAAATCTAATTGCCTAACATGCCAAGAACTGTAATTAGTATTAAGTGCTTGGGGGGGAATAGATACCTTGACTTTTTTATAAAGAATGTCACTGAGAACAGTCAACACATGCCTAGCAGCTGGGGTAGTAACCAGCTGATTATAATGTATCTGCAACAACAGAGTGCTAATCCTGCAAACGAGCTCAACCTGCATTGATAAAGCCATAAGAACATGCTCGCCTTTAAAAGTCTTGTTTTTATGGGGTGGGGTTGGAGGGAATTGATGCATCGGCTTTGTAGTATAACAACACATGAAGAAATACCTTATCATAATATGACATCCAATCCTTCAAGTATGATAGGAGGTTCAAAGCATCAGAAAACGGTAAGGTCTGCATAAGAAAACTGAATTAAGTTAACCAGATGTTCACAATCTACAATAAAAAAAAAGACAACTACAACAATGCCATGCATGACTAACTAAACAGCTTATGAAGAGTCTACCAACTATATAACGTAACCCCATATAAGAAAGGTTACATCTTAAATCTGAGACCCTTCACGAACACCAGGTTAACTGTTGATTTATAGCCCTTACCAAAGCTGTTTGTTATTTAGTTGTTATTATTCATAGACATAGATATACATTACTCCCCAAATTAAAATCATAGAAGCGAGTCCAATTATTTCCTTCTCTATTTTTGGGTATTGTAGAACTCTTGCGTATTTGGTTTCAAACTCCTTCAACTTTTTTTTGTTAAATATCGCCCAGTAATCCGGTGCCTATTGACAACCAACTAATCCAGAGTTGATGAGTAGGAGTGTTGCCCACATAGGGAGAGTTGTCCCCTCTCAATGAGAGAGCTTCCTGGACCAACTACCCAATGGTCAAACTCCTTCAACTTCGTATAACTGCTGATAACTATCTAGAATAATCAATACAGTACTTGGGCGAAATCATCACAAGTATGCAACTAACAAAACATGCAGCTTGATTAGTGCAAACACCAAAATCTTTTACGATTTCTTTAGGAACTTCAAACAATATAATCATCTTTTTAAAATCAAAGTAGGTTTGCTCCAACCAAATGCAAATCCCAACATGTTTCATAAATCAGCAGAGAAAAGTAACCAACAACCACAGCTCATCCACTCTAGTACAACAGTGAATGAATGTGTTTATCCCATGCATACCATCAATGTTTGCTCTAGATCATTGGAATGAACATCTGAGAATGCACTTAGAACAAAATCAGATGGCGAAAGCCCATTCATAATAGGATTTGCTTGAAATACAGCAACCTCACTGCTATTTCTCTCAGCCTGAAAAACAAAACCATAGAAAACTGTAATTTAAAGGGACCATTTTTCAAACTTCCAAATGATCAACTGAACTTTGTAATGACTCAAAGCCATGTTATGCACAGTAGAAATCACAAATGTAGCATCAGAAAAATTCAGATGAACTCCATTAACCAAATATTTATTATCTGTCACTACATGATCATAGAATTAACAAATATAAAGTTTGATGTCATACATTTACTAAATTTATGTTTTAAACCAAGTTAAGAGACCTTGATAAACCCGAACCTGCAAAACACATGTTTATGAAAATGCACAATGCATATTTGATCTGTTTAAATGCATTTAATTTAGTAGGTTTGAGCCATCGTTTATCAACAAACATCAGTTTCGACCATAGAGGTTCTCCAAGAGAGAATGCTCATCACCGGGCAAGTATGCACCATACCTGATGTTCAGCGATCCGCTTTCTTTCAATATCAGCTATTTCTAGCTTCTCAATAATTAAGTCGGTAGCATTAAGAGTTTCCTGGGTTTTCTTTCCAGCTACAGCTACAGCTCCCTCCTCTGGAATTTCTTCCTTGGGCACATACTTGTTCTCAAATGCACTGTCTATATCAGCCTCAAACATCTCCTCTAACCTTTTTTCCTTTTCTTCCTGAAATTACCACAGTTTACTTCTTAAGGTGAACCCAAATTATATTGAAAAGATCAACATTTCATCTATCTTCCAATTGCAATTAAGGCCCTTTGTCCTGCATTAAACAAGCAACATGGCACCTATCTTCCAATTATAAGACTTATACTATAAGTCATATGTCCTGCATTATTTAAGTAAATCCTAAGACCAAACAAAGTGAGTATACCTCAATGAAAAACTGCTCTTCAGTGCGATCCCAACGGCGTATAGAGCGATCATGAGATCCAGTGACAACAAAATCACCACGACTACTGACAGCAAGACACCAAATATCTGCGTGATGTCCCTCAAGAGTTAACAGAAGCTGAAATTTATCTGCATCCCAGTATTTCACTAGGCGGTCTTTCCCAACACTAAACACGTAATGTGTCCTGGGAACAAATTTCACAGCCGTAACACTGCCCATATAAATTGCGTCAGACACTTTCAAGTGAAATCTCAATCACAAAAAATTTGATTGCTTCAAAAATTATGCAGTACCTGTCAGCATGTGCGAAAATGGATTTATGAATGTTACCAAATTTTGAACCCCAAATCTTAATATTTTTATCTGCAGAGCCAGTCACAATCAAATCTCCATCTGATGAAATATCCATACAAAGAATAGACAGCTTGTGGCCGTATAAGGGAACAAAAAGTTTGAATGAGTCAACATAGTGAATCTGAAAAAAGAAACAAATAAACTCGTCAAGATGAATAAGAAATGTTTGACAAATCAAATAGTACAAGTGCAAGAAATGCGAGATACACCAGGAGTTCATACTTCATGACTATAGAGAAAGTGAAAATTATGAGCACGAACAAACATATATGTAAGCAAATAAGGATAAGATTGAGTCATCTGACCTGTACAGCATCACTTAACAGGGCAACAGCAATATATTTACCATCAGGACTTAGTGCAACAACAAGCACGTCATCATTCATTTTCAGAGTCCTCACATTTGACACACTAAGTTGCTTTCGAGCCTGAAAGCAAATAAAAAAAGTTAAGGTGATACTGATAAAACAAACACAGCAGTTTAGAGATATATACTCCCTCCGATCCTAAATATAAGACTTAATTTACTTTCTCTGGAAAATCCTTAAAAAAACAAAATAGGTTAATTATAAATTGATTTACCTAATTTTTTCCCTTACACTAGTTTATTTTACCTATAAACTAATGGATAATCTAAAAATATATCAAATATGTCATCATTTAATAACCTATTTCGCAACCTTAATCTCTCCAAAAAAAAGTCAATTAGGTCCTATATTTAGGACCGAAGGTAGTAAAACCTAGCAAAAGAAGGGAAACCACTTGAGAGGAGGGAAGGTTTTAGTTTCCACAAGAAATAGGTGCATTTAATAATGAGCATAAGAAATAAACACCTGTCTGCTCTAAAAATAGCAAGGCCTCTAACTTATACTTTTTATTTTAAGAGAGAATATAGTAAACCACTTCTACAAAAAAAGTTTTAATTTTAAATCAACGTGTCAAAAAAATTTAACAAATGAATTACGAGGAACACACTTGACCAGGCTTTTGCTTTAATTGGTATTCCCAGAATTTCACATCATGGTCAGCACTTCCTGTGACAAAACCATTCTCATCCGGTAGGAGGGCAATTGAGTGCACAGAGCCACCATGAGCTTCCACTTCCTCAATACGGGTTCCACTTCCAATGTCAATAATTTCTAGGCTCCCGCTTTTAGTCCCAACAAGTCCATAGTTGCTATTTGGAAGAATTAAACAACATAGTCCATACCCAGAATCAATGGTTCGTAAGCAAGAACCAGTACTTGGGTTCCAAATTTTCACTGCATTATGACTGGTTGACATCAAAAGAGTGTTGTCTGAGCTAAGTGCCAAACTCCTAACATCCGCACGGTGACCTTGAAGTTCAATAACTAGTGATTTTGTGGCTGCGGCATTATCAATAGAGTATAACTCCAGTAAATTATTATTCAAAGACAGAGCCAAAGTAGCCAGAGATTTCTTAGGAATAATTGGACAGAAAGAAATGGAGCATATCTTTTTGCTAGCTCTTATTGTATGAAGCAGCTTAAAAACATCTGGTACGGTGACAGTAAGGTTAATAGTTTCATTTGGTTGGTCAGTTATAACAGGTTTATCTCCTGCTACATTCTCATTTTGCCAGTCCTCAATTTCTGTAACCTGCAGTGACTTTTTGCCATGTTTCTTCTCCTTTTTCCGGTGGAGCCTACGTTTCGCTTTCCGATTTGCTTCAGAATCATCTAACACACGGTATATTTCTACTGTCTTTCCAGCAACTTGACAAGCAAGCAAATTCCCCAACTTGTTGAATTGCACAGTTGCGACTCTGTCCTTGTTTTGCCGCTGAATTTCACCAAAATATCTTAAAACTTCCCATTTGTTTTGAATTGAAGAATCTCCATTGCCCACAGTATTATCACCATTCATAGACTGATCATTCACTGAGTCTGGCTTAAGCGTATAAAACCGGAGTTCCTTATCCGCAGAACCTGTGACCAAGTACCTTTCATTTGGATCAATGTCTATGGACCATATTTCACTATGATGACCACTAATGATTTGCACGCAGTGCTGGGTATCAAGATCCCACACTCTCAAGAACTTGTCCTTAGAGGAACTGACAAGTTTTTTCCCAGCACTCACAAAAACAACATCAGTCACCTAAAATGAAGAAAATAAACTTGAATCAGAAAAATAAAAGTCATTAATGACTTTCATTGATATAAGTTACTCCCACCATCCCTACTAATAAATCTCATATTTAAGTTTTTATTGTGTTAATTATAAGTCCCAGTTCAGAGTTTGAGCATAATTAATGAGTTTTCCCAATATAACCTTGTAGAAAATTACAACAGGGCGCACATTCCAATTAGGCATCCTATTGAGGGTACATTGGAAAAAAATAGTAATTTTTACACATCAACGAGGTTACAGTGTTTTATTGCTTCGCATCTTCAGAAAGTTGAGGCATGTCTAGGCACAAAGGGAGTATAACAAGGTAAGAAATGAACAAATATTAGAAGGCAGGGTGTCCGCAATTACAAGTATAACTTGAAGTTGAAGCAAACCTGATCCCGATGACCACGCAGTCGAAAGAGCCCTGTTTCACCAATCACGTCCCACAAAATAATATCATTATCTTTGCTTCCAGATGCAAGCATGGATCCAGCCTTATTGTAACACAGAGCAGTGACAGCCCCTTTATGTCCATCTAAGCTATACTCATATGTTCCCCCATCAGTATTCCAAATTTTTATGCTCCCATTAGCATAACCACTAGCTACCTACAATTAAAATTCCAAACCATGTCATTTCCAGGCACTCCAATCCAAGCATATTTTGAAAATTCAACAGTGCAAAATCAATCTTTGAAGGGAAATTGTAGTGCATAAATTTGTTCCACTTCAATTAATCAAACTGAGAAATACTCCCTCTGTTCGAACGTTCCTAAATATAACATCAGTTTGGAATTTCAATTTGTTCCTAAATATAAGATCATTTTCTAACTTTTCCCAACTTTTTCCCAAATTAACAATAATAATGCTTATCTATAATATCAAGCAAGAGAGGGAGAGTGAGGATAAAGATATATAGCTGAGATAAATTGGTGATACCAAGTGTTCTTAACTAACATCCTTAATCTAATCAAATTAGGAAATGATCTTATATTTAGGAATGGAGGTAGTAACAATCAACAAAATAAAGAAAGAAATAAATGCCTCTTCAGTAAAGTTGACAAAGTGACGACTTAAGTAAACCACAGTAGTCTACTTCCACGAGAGACCACTATTTCATACTCCCTGTACTAAATATAAGACCTAATTGACTTTTTCTGGAAAATCCTTAGAAAAAGCAAAATAAGTTAATTATAAATTGATTTACCTAATTTTTTCACTTAAACTAGTTTATTTTACCTATAAACTAATGTATAATCTAAAAGTCTATCAAATATGTCATCATTTCATAACCTATTTTGCAACCTTAATCTCTAAAAAAAAAAGTCAATTAGGTCCTGTATTTGTATTTAGGACCGGAGGTAGTATAATACAAGTTCATGTTGAAAAATACTCCCTCACACCCCAATTATATAGCATCAAGTTGGCTTCATTTTAGAACATATGTTATAAGTAAATTAAATTAGTGTTGAGATAAAAAGATAAATGTGAACAATTAAAATTGATTTATTTTACGCCTAATTTCTAAAAAAGAGAGAATGTGATCCTAAATTAATTTAGCATAGTTAAAGACAGCTGTAACACTAAGTAGAACAAAAGAACAATAGTAATTCGTTTAAATGTGGCGAGGCAAGCAAAGAAGGAGAAAATAGAGAAAGCGATACCAGAGAAGAGGATGAAGAAGCGATAGAGGTGACAGGAGAAGGAGGAGGAGCACGTGAGGAAGAAGAAGAGGAGGAAGGATAAGAAGGAGTGAGGTCCTTTGTGCAGATGCCTTGTCGCACGTGCCAAACGCCGATCTTCTCGAGGGCCGGAGCGAGGAGGTGGTTGCCGGAGCTGTCAAAGGAAATGTTAGACTCAACGGAGGCGATGACTCCGAAGGACGTCGCCGGCTCGTATCTCAGGTACGATTTCACCATGGCTGCTCCTGCGTTCGCTGTGAGGTTTATGCCTCTTCGGAGGGAAACCAAAGCAAGGGTTTATGTCTTTTCTCTTTCCGGTTTTTTTTCCCGGTTTTATTTTCCTCTTCTTTTTTTGATACCTTTCATTCGTGAGCCCGAGAAGAACATACATGGGTCTTGCCTTGGCCCGTAAGTTGGGTCATCCACTTTTATGGCCTGTTTAGTTGCGTGAAAAAATCACAAACAATTTCCAAAGTGTAGAAAGTAAGGGGGTATTTTTATAATATACATATATCCCGGGAGTCACAAGTATTCTCTCTCTATCTCCCACTTTTTTTGGGCCTCACACACTTTATTTTTCATCATTACTTAATTTACCTCTACTTTTCATCTTTACCCCTTTCACTTTCCATTTCTCCACTTTCCTTCATGCAACCAAACAGACCCTTAGTATACAAAAGATATTAGTCATTAACCTGGTAGGTTGGCATGAGTGGTATGCACTCTCGTTTCTTAAACAAGTGGTTGGAGTTCTAACCATAAACCTATTGAATGGAGCAAATTCATACACTAGTTGTCTACTCCCTATATGAGACTTCAGAACAGCGAGATATTAGTCTCACTTGACACACGTGTGGTACCTTGAGAAACAAAAAAAATATCATTCATTTTTTAGGGGCTTGGCATGCTGGGAAGTCCCAACAACGGGGCGAATCCGAATTAGTCTGCATCCAAAGGGTGTAGTCGTGTATGATAAAAAATATATCAGTCATTAATCATCCATATTTCAAGAAATTAGTAATGCTCGTAAAAATGTTTGAGTGATTATTTGGAAAGCAAATTTGGATGTAACACTATAACATTATTCTTGCTAAAACTACACACGTAAAAACACACATGTATATTGTTATACTCTTTTTCGTCTTAAATATAAGATCCTTTTTTAAGTTAAGAAAGTAAGTTAGAATATTAAATTACTCCCTCCGGTCCTAAATATAAGACCTAATTGACTTTTTTAGAAAATCCTATAAAAAACAAAATAAGTTAATTATAAATTGATTTACCTAATTTTTTCCCTTAGATTAGTTTATTTTATCTATAAACTAATGTATAATCTAAAAATACATCAAATATCATGATTTAATAGCCGATTTCGCAACTTTAACCTCTACAAAAAAGTCAATTAGGTCTTATATTTAGGACCAGAGGTAGTATAACATATGACACATGTTATTACATTATATGTTAGTTTATAAATAGAATAGATTATTTTTTAGAAAAAAATAATTATAAACATTTCAAAATTATTAAATTTGTATATTTAATTTCTTCAAATAAATCAAAGTGATAAAATTTGCATTGTCCTTTTATTTTCACCTATTAGTACATAGAAGGTTAAATAACCAAAAAAAGTATATAGAAGGTTAACAATTAGACTTACTTCGATTCCCTGCATTCCTATATTGCTAGCTTGTTAGGAGAATGACAACTAGATCCAAGGAAGATAGATAATCATGATAAGATTATATTATAAACATTTCAAAACATTGCAAGAGGCCCAGTAAATAAAACTTTATGAGAACATTATCGGAATAATCGGTATTAAAGATGTGTAAAACCCAATCCAAACTTCTGACAAAAAAAAACAAGGGAAAATGACAAATAAATACCTTCGAATATTTAAAAGTATAAATAAGGAACTCAAACTTCTAAAAGGACAAGTAAGGAACTCAAACTTTCAAATTGAAAAAATAATAAATGGAATATAGGTATTAACAACTACAACATAGTGATTAACAATTGCCTTGATCCTTAATTGTCCTTTTGATATTCAAAGTTCCTTACTTGTACTTTTGGAAGTTTAAGTTCCTTATTTGTCCTTTTATATATTCGACGGTATTTATTTGTCATTTTCCCAAAAAACAATCCAAACAAATCCGCTTTTGTACACATAATTTGATGCGTCGTTTGCATACCTTGGCAATTTTCAAAATGCTATGATATATATGGAGACATACAAGTTATAAGAAAGTTATCAAAGGCCACTCATCGAATGAAGTAATAAACAATAATTTCAGGGTCGAGCGCTTCGCTTTTGTTTGAATGGGATTGCATGATTTGTAAATTGTACAAATCATGATTACTTTTTATAATTTTCATTGACATCAAGGCGACAAAACCACAGACTATATATAGCGTCCTCTTTCGTTTTTTTGTTTACACATTCCTTTAATGCCAATGCAGTCAGATCTAATTTAAGTGGGACTTACGGTGATTCACATGCAAAATGTACTTCCAGTAACAATGTAACATGCAATGCGACAGATCATATGGAATATAATGGAGATCTAATTGAAGGAAAATGAAGAAAACAAAATTAAAATAAAATACGGAAGATGTATGTGCTCCAGATCGAGGAACAAGGGTGCATTGGCAAAGTGATGTTGGAGCTGTACTATTACTATGCACGGGGCCATAAATTATGTCCATCTCCGTTAACAAAAATTTACGTATAAGGTGATACAAAATTTTAGTTAGATGGTTAATCATCACATCTCACGGCACCCTGGGCTGTAAAATGGTAAAGCATATTAGGTGAGTGTCTGGTTCCGAATATCGTAATTAAAACACAGCATGGTTTCAAACTTTCAATGACTTCTGTTCATTATTTTAGTTGAGAGGAGGGACAAAGATTGAATGGGACGGTAAAGCACGTATATGTGAGAAAGCAAGTGGGGAGGGAAATATGCAAGAGGGCTGAATCTTGGAAAGGTGTGGAAATAAAGAGGAATAAATGTATTATGGAAAGAGAAGATAAGGACGTGCCACTCTAATATTGAGACTTAAAAATGCAGTTATGTGTGGAGAGGGCACTGTATTGGACCCATATCGGTCCACTATTTGACATAGCCACTTCATCGTCTCTGTGTTTCCCACTATGGTCAGTGAAATGAAGACCACTTTTGGTCAGTACAGTGAAGCCTTTATGTATATTGATCCCATGCGACTGGTCCCTATCCTTGTATATCAGCGTTACCCCATCTACTTAGCCATTTCCTTTTCATATAAGTGCAATCATGTTGACACAACCATACAGATGCATTGACCCAGCCCAATTATTTTTCTAGAAATAATTCGCAGGCTTAGATGAATGATTGAATGCCACGGTTGCCGCGTGTGTGACTATTTATTCGGCTTTCAAAAAGCCTTTGATTTATTTCTTTTTTGAGTGGTTCAGGCATCACAGAGGTGATATAACCGCATAAATCCTTACTATCTCTAATTAGAAGTATTAAGTTTGAGTTATATATATAGGAGATACTTGTCCAATATAAGTCATCCACAAATCCTCCATTAGGTCAGTTAGTTGCGAATATAATAGGATTAAAAATGTAAAAGATAGTTTAAAAAACGTAATGTTACCCTGATTGCGAAAGTCTCTAGTTAGGTATCAACAAGCCTATGTACTTTTTAATTTTAACTTTTGTTAGTTTTAAAAATTCAGCTTTGTCGCTAAACTGCATGTATTTATATTGGGTAAAAGATCATATTTGCCCCAGAAGTTTTCACTGAGGATCAAATTTGCCCCTGAAGTTTATTTGAGATCAAATTTACCCTCAAAGTTTACAAAATGTATCAAAATTACCCTTCTCTTAGCCTAAAGTTAATTTTGACCATTAATATGGTCAAAACTCTCATATCCCATGCCACATAATCATACATGTCATCCACAATATGCCATGTCATCGTCTGTTTTCCTCTCACCCTCACACCACCAACTTCATTACCTCTCTCCACCTCCATTTTCCTCTCCACAATATAGGAGATATTTTATATGTTTTTTATAAAAATGTCTTCATTCACCGTCATTTCTTAACTTCTGAATTATATATGTTATTATCATACACACGCAAATTTTTTTAAAAACGTCCATCATGAAATGAGGGGGAAACAACTTTTTTTGCAAGGCTAGCTCCTGTAATTTTTTGTACAACTAAAGATATAAAATATGATTAGAAATTAGAGGTTAATTAGAACCCATACCCAATATGTAATTAATATTTCATTCCTAAATATAAAATCATTTTTCTTCATTTGATTAGATTAAAGATGTTAGTTAGATTAGTTTTATTAATATATGATATTACCAATTCATTTTAACTATATACATTTTTTTATACAGACCATATACATTTATCTCAACTCTCCCCTCTTATTTGTTTATTATAAATAAACATTATTAAATAAAGTTAATTTGAAAATAAGTTCAGAAAAAGTAAAAAGTGTTATTATATTTAAGAACAATTTGAAATTCAAGAGTGATTTTATATTTACTATAAGAGGGAGGAAGTATTGAAATCCTGGTAAGGTTGTATTATGTTTGTCTATCTATAATATACTCCCAAAAGAAGGAACAACTGAGAAGACAATAAATGAAGCAACTCATCATCAAGACAAGGAAGATGCTTCATCATTGTCTACAAAAACAATTTTATCTTTACGATCCCCATCCAGAGAGGATAGGATGACTTGAGAGGAGAGAAAACGACGTTAGAAATCCAAAAAACAAGAACCTGAACTTCAGGAGAAAGGGATCATCCAAAAGAGAAAATAGAAAACGAAAGAAAGAAACATAACGTAAATAAAGAAAAGAATAACCAATGAATATTAGTTGAGCTGGTTGGTAAGTAGCTACAACCCTGCAAGTTCACTAGTATACATGTTCAAATCCTAGGAAACCCTTTTATTGAAAAGGGGGACAACCTTGTCTAAATAGGCAACACTCCTACCCCTCGAGGTCAGATTAATCGGTTTGACATTATGTGCTGAATTACCACCAAGGGTGTTTAACCAAAAAGAAAAAAAAGAAAAGAATAAATGCGTTGCTGAAGTAAACTCAACATAACAAAACATACACATACACATAGCCGTTTTCTTGAACTTGTCTCTCATCATTCACCAGCATCTCTTCACTCATAAATCAACCAACTTCATCTTCCTTTTCAGAGTTACTTTCTCTCTCTCTCTCTCTCTCTCTCCACTCAGACCTTCAATTGGCCGTACTTTCTAGTGAGAGACTCCTTCTACCTTAGAAAAAGGTCTCATCATTATTATCACACCTAGAGAGAGAAAGAGAATGAGCTCGTCCTCAGGTCAGAGCAGTGGACACGATCTGTCATTCAAGATCTTGCTCATCGGTGATTCCTCCGTCGGAAAAAGCAGTCTCCTCCTCACCTTCATTTCCTCCTCCGTTGAAGATCTTTCCCCTACCATTGGTACTCTTATCTTTCTCTTTTCAAACAATCACTTCTGTATTGGATGATAAGTATATGATAGTTGTTGCTGATCTATGATTTGCAATCTACTAGTGATTGCGTTGAGGAAGACGCTTTTTGCAATGCACTATTTCATCAGTACAATTGAACTGATTTCTGCATTTTATTTTTGCTGCAATAACTAGAGGAATAGCTCTTAGTATTGAGTTTTCTTGTATACTATGGCCATCTGACTGTTATATATAATTGTGTTTGCCTTGTTGTTCTTAATCGTCTTTAGGTGTTGATTTCAAGATCAAGGTGTTCACTGTAGGTGGGAAGAGGTTGAAGCTCACAATTTGGGACACAGGTAATGTATAGCCAATTTGTTCCTTTCTATTCGCTTTGCAATTGAATTTGTGGTTACTAGTGAATCGGATGCAAGCTAATTAAACTAGAGTGTACTGTGTCCTCTTCTTAAGTTAATAATATAGCTTGTGTCTTATGATTAATCACTTTCTCATCAGCATACATGTCTACTACATAAGTGGTATGTTGTCTTGACTCGTGAACAAAAAAACAATTTCATCTGTTGCAGCTGGACAGGAAAGGTTCAGAACTCTAACAAGTTCCTATTATAGAAAGGCGCAAGGAATTATTCTAGGTATATATGCTTGTTTCTCTACATTTAAAGGCTTATCTCTAATTTCTTTTATGGAAAATTTGCTTGTTGGCAACTACTGTGTTGAACTCTGTCTTCACTCTAAAGCATTACACAGGATTGTCGACTTGCAGTATTTGTTTTTTTATGTTGTTTTCTGCTTTTTCGTAGAAAATATTCTTCAGGGTAGATTTATCCTTATAACAGTAACATTGTTAGATTTATGGTCATTTCCTTTCATGTCCTTATGTGCTTGAAATTATTACTATTTCAATGCTGAATGCTTTTATGGAATGCTCCTTTTGTTTTTCACTCAGTTTACGATGTCACAAGGAGAGATACCTTTACAAATCTATCAGAAGTGTGGTCTAAAGAAGTGGAACTCTATTCAACTAACCAGGACTGCATGAAAATGCTAGTTGGAAACAAAGTTGACAGAGTAAGTTTGTTCTAATCCTGTGTGCATGTTTGAGACTAAACGGTTCTCATAATTATGAAATTTCCACTAAAATTTGTTATAAAATAAGTCTGGAACAGTCTTACAATACTCCTATATTATTATATTTCTATCGAAGAATGTTATAACTGTTGAAAAATCTTGAGGTAAACTGGGAATTAAGAAAACATGACATAGGAGTACGTCTTCTTAATACAAGAGCTCCTCAAGTCTAAACACAAGCCTTAAATTGTTTTGGCAAAATCTACTTTGAGTATAAGCTTCTGCATGATTCCAAGTTCTTCTAAGGTCACTTCTCTTGATGTATTCAATTCCTTAATTTTTGTATGGGTTCTCTCTATTTAGGAATCTGAAAGGGTTGTTAGTAAGGAAGAGGGCTTAGCACTTGCCAAAGAGATGGGGAGTTTGTTTATTGAATGCAGTGCTAAAACTCGAGAAAAGGTGGTTCAGTGCTTTGAAGAACTTGCACTAAAGGTAAAGTTTTAGACGTGTCACAACTATTGTTTAAACACATAACTCGTCGTAAGTGATTAGTTAAAATTTATAGATGTAGCGTTTGGAACAAAAATAGTCGGATGCACATTTGCAAAATTTTGAACATTGGAATTATAGCCATTTGTGATGAGAATCGAAATAATTATGTAGATTTTTTATACTGCATATCATTTTATCGAAATTTTTTCCATAAAATTTCGTAGATTATGGAAGTTCCTAGTCTCTTGGAAGAAGGATCAACTGTAAAAAGAAATATATTAAAGCAGAAACAAGAACCGCAAGCACAGCAACATGGTGGTTGCTGCTCTTAAAATGCCGCATTGTGGACATTATTGAGTCTAGACAAGCGCATCTTGGACATATCATGTATATGTGTGTAAGCTTCTTCTCTATTTTCTTACTGTTGCCGTTGCTTTTCAGTTGCTCAATTCTTGTACTACCTCAATGTGGAAATTATTACACCTGTTGTTAGCCTGGTGTAAATTTGTTTGCTTTTTCGTTCTTTGTAATTGTTTTCTAGCCTGTGTTTTTGTCCAGATCAGTAAAGACAAGTTCAAATACGATTGATCTCTCAGTTTCAATGTCACTCTCATGTTCACAGTTTATGTTGCATGCATCTCTGTTCAAGAAATTGACCATTTTTCGCTGAATAAAGAATTGTGGTCCAAACACCGACAGGAAAAATAAATAATGAAACACGGACAGGCAAAATAGATTACGCGACACTTCCACAAATTTTGCAGTCATGCGAAATTACAAACTTTACAATGGAATAGAAATCCTAACTTGACACTACGCATCTCGAAACTTAATGAGATGGACCACACAACATCAAATATGAGTACGTTAATAAATCAATCTGCTAGACAGGAAAAAATGCTGTAATCAATTCAATTCTAAACTAATGTTCAGTCACACCAAATCATTTGAAGCGTTGAAAATTTACCTCCTCGTATTTTAGGAGTTAATGATAACGCTATAAACTACGAGCTTGCTTTGCATCTCATAGCTCATTGCCGGGGATATTAATAATGTTTGAAGTGCTGATACATTAGAGAAATCATGTGTTGCAGCATGCTGGTTTCTGAAGCGTAGCAGTAGAAGCATATGAGCTTTTGACAGACTCAACTTTGTTGATTTTGATGGATTGAGGCTACATTATAAAATAATGAGTCAAAAGTGATGTTGGGAAAAGGAAACAATCGATGGCTTTCCTAGGAATATTAAGGAAACCAAGAAAAATGTACCTCTACTTTTGGATCAGTCTCTGAAAGTCTCTGCTTTATGTTTCTTGCTATAGAAAAAAAGACTTGTTCCACATTCAAGTTGGTCTTGGCACTCTGCATAGAAATTTTTTATTAACACAAGCACTGAGAAATCAAAATTCTATCAAATCAAACGTTAGCTAGATCCCAAGTTGAAACTTGAAAACCATTCTACTTACAGTCTCAAAAAATCTTATGCCATATTCATCAGCCAATGCCTTGCCCCTTGACGTTGGGATTACCTTTAATACAAAGACAGTATAGTCGTTAGTTATTTTTGTTATTACAATAGCCCAAAATCTAAAACAAGTTCCAATCAGTAGTACCCTTTTGCTCTCATCCATGTCAGCTTTGTTTCCAACTAAAATTTTGTTAACATTATCGGATGCATGCTGCTCGATGTTCACGATCCAGTTCCTTATGTCTACAGTTAAAATAATTAGAAAAAATGCACCATAATTATTTACTGTAATATTTTTCAGTAATTCTAGTCAACTAAACTTCGAGTGATAAAAATTAATGTGAGGTGGAGGCAGAGTAATACTATTAAAGGATGATTCGTCTGTTACATCGTAGACCAGTAATATTCCCATGGCACCCCTGTAATAAGCTATAAGAAGCAATGAAAAAAAAATAAGCTCATAATGTGTAGCATTATATTGAAATGATTTAATTGCAACTCAAGCACGCATTTTCACTTTTTTTTTTTTGTTTAAGCAACGCTACAAAGCTTCAAATTTAATAATGTGTTTAAAAAGATTTAATAAGAAAAATGAAGTACCAGTCGTTATTGTCCGGAAACGTTCTTGACCAGCAGTGTCCCATATTTGCATTTTAATGCGTTTCCCATCAATCTCAACTGTCCTAATCTTAAAGTCAATCCTGAAACAGACACTCATAAGTCATAATTCAGGACTCCGTACAAAACCAAGAAGCATTTATGCATGTTTTTGTGATTTTTCACAAATTACAAATTTATCTTAAGTTTTCACACGTACCCGATAGTGGTGATGAAACTAGTGGTGAAAGAATCATCAGTAAAACGTAACAGTAAGCAGCTTTTTCCTACTCCTGTAATTCACTCAAAGTTATCATGTACTTTCAAAAACAAATGACATCAAATATCACTCATTGCTCAAAGTAAAGAAGGAAGCGAGGAAATAAATTTGCATGGCCTAAGCTCAAAACATAAAAATAAAACTGCATAAATTGTAGAAATAACAAGGCTGAAGTCACAACAGATACTTATTTCACTGGAATCTAATTATTTTTACCACAAAAGTGACACAAACTCCATTTGATTCTCATATGAGACAATAAAACATACAGACCACAAAAAATTATTTTTATCACTTCACGCTTTTTCCAAACAATAGGCCTCAAACTTTTTAGCACCAAAACAGTGAACCAAAACGTAACACAAAATTATAACAACCATTAGCTAACCCACATACAAGCTAAGAGAATAGTTAAGCGTAACACAAAAGTTGAACACTGAAGAAGGATTACAAAAAAAGAATACGGAGAGGAAGGAAGTAAAAGATAGAGACTTGCCACTATCACCGATAAGAAGGAGCTTGATGAGGCAGTCATAATCGTTGCGTGCTCTTGCTACTGCCATTATCAAAGGCAGAACAGAACTCTCACACAACTCAAAAGTCTTCACAACACTATAGAGAGAAACTAAAGAAAGGAAATGAAAGTTTAATACTGAGTTTACGTTATATGCTACAAAGACCAAAGTGTGCTGCAAAACAAAGAAAAAACGAAAAAAATAAAGGTAGACATAGAGAAAGAGGATGACAGACTGTGTTATGCAAACCTGGGATAAATGCTGAAAGGTCCCAATGGTATTGTCCTTGTCCTCATTTCTACGATGCTTTTTATTGGAGCCTTCGTGACAGCTGTTCACCTTTTTTCATTTCTTTAATTCACATACTTTCAACTTCCCATACATCTCTTAATATTTCTTTATGGTATTATGGAGATATCACATATTAAGTATTCCCAACTTTAGAAGTAAGTAGGACTCTGTCAGGGTATAATATGTAGGCAGTTATAACAAACAATTCTTTTGAAGTGTTGATTATATTCTATCCATGGGTCAATTACTATTTAATGGCGACTGCTATTATTTTTGGGTTGGCAAATGATTGATTGAGTAGTGTTATGCTATAAGTTATGTGACCAAACGATGTTGTTCAAGCAATTAATCCAGGCATTTTCTTTCTATCTCATAAAAAAAATTTCATAATAGTGACAGGTACATTGCTCAAAAAGAAGGATATGTTTTGATTTTGGGAGAAGAAATATCTCATGGCCTCATACGGTAAGAACAACATCGTTTCCTAAGATATCTTCGGCGTTTTTCGCCCCAACATTTGAACTTTTTTTTTTGGCCAACAACATTTGAACTTAATATTTATAAAAAATGAGCTAAAAAATAGCTGTCCTTTTAATGTTCACACCTGTATATATGTTTTCAGGCCCTTCAATTCTTTGGTCCAAACGAAGGCAACTTTTGCACGTCTGTGCATCCTTTAAATGATTAAAAAGAAAAGAAAAAGAGAGAAAAGGGTGGGCATGTGGATGGTTCACTAAATATCATGGTGGTCCAAACAGGGAAATCGATAGCTAGGAAATAATATCTATATTGCCATCAACGGCAACTATGTAGAATGTGAGAGTATTACGATGAGAAAAATAGGAAGGTGGGGTGAGGAAGAATATTGAAGGGTATAATAGAGAAAAAATGGGAGATCAAAAAGGTAAAGAGATAGTTCTGACGAACAAGGCTGGCATTGAGACAGTGACAGAGTGGCCTTCTTTGTCCGACGTTGTCCCTTCTGTACTTGGGACTATATGCATTCATTTTTGTCGGAATTAATTTGTTAAGGAATGCCTAATGCACAAGGATTTTACCTTTCACCCCAAGAAATATGACTTCACTCACACGCCACGTTCATTAGTGCTCGTACAAGCTCTGGTCTTCTCTCCAGGGGAACACAAATATGAGATTCAGAGCCTAATGCAAGATGGAGTACTTAATACTCCCTCAGCTCTTAAATATAAGACCTAGTTGACTTTTTTTAAAAATCCTAAAAAAAATAAAATAAGTGGATTATAAATTGATTTACCTAATTTTCCCTCCTTAAACTATATTAATTAACCTATAAACTAATGACTAATTTAAAAATATATCAAATATGTTATAATTTAATAACATATTTTGTAACCTTAACATCTCCAAAAAAAAGTCAACTAAATCTTATATTTAATACCGGAGGGAGTAATTTTCTTAAAAAATTGCACAATTACTGCATCCTTCAGACACTTCGATTGGAAGAAAGTGATGGAAAACTCGAGGGTGATGGGCACCTCCATGATGGGAGATATAGTGCTAAATAAAGTCGGTAGATTGATTCAGATATCGTTGACGGGCAAATATACAACAATGCTAAGTGGTCTAATCAGGAACTATAAATGTTTAGCAATAGTAACTTCAAACTTTAAATAAAGCGCCCACCCCAAACAAAATTTGTGTTTAAACTCTTGCCCCTTTCCAAGCCTTAAAAATTAAGCTGTCCAATGCATCAATAAAGTAACCAAGCGCAATAATGACGGACAATCAACATATGATTAAGCTAGCGATTGAATCAGTGAGGTGGGACAGAATAATTCGAATTCTTGTGTGATGATTAAGCTAACCTGATCCTGAAGTATATAAATTTAAGTATATAAGTTTTCCTAATCTGACCTAAATACAATCAACTCAAGAAATCATCGTAGAGGTAAAAAGGAACTGATGAGGCTATTGATATATCATTTTCTAATTCCCAAGCGAATTTTCAGATTTTGGATAACTTAACGAAGCAACATCAAAGCTAGAATATCTGTATAAATTAAGTTAAATATGTTCCGCCAATCTCCTTGCTATTGAGATGGTATGGAAGTAGCACCAGCGGCTTCCAGCAATCTCCTCGCGTCTGTGCCATCATCAGGTAATTCGGCTGGGGTCTGCCAAAGCGAAAATTAATTCAGTTCTTTTTTGGGCCAGGAAAAATAATATTCAGAATATGACGTAGAATAGAAACGGAAATTTCTGATGTTCCTTTAAATTTTACCTTCCCATATAAGTTTGTCTTTGTGAAAGATGCACCATGAGACAGCAACAATCTAATGACATCAACATGCTCGCCTCTAGCGGCGTGATGGAGCGGCTGCAGAAACAGTTACAAGATAACGATGAAGAGCAAATCAGAAATCCAATTCAATAATAATAATACATCTATTCTATATAAACCCCCAAAAGTAAGGAGTTTCGTCCTCCATTGCTGAGGTGTGAAGGCCCAAAAAGAAAAAATAATAATAGGATACACCTCTTTCACCCACACCCTCTGAAATAGGCAACCTCAGAACAAAAATGTAAGTAAGATACCCTACAACCATATATTGCTCACATCTCATTTTTCGCTTTCATCATATCCATTCTATCTCTTTGTAAACACAACATGTGCACTCTAAATTTAGACAATCAAGACTACAGAATTTTTTTGTCAATTCAACTATGTAGCCGACAGTTAGAAGTGTAAGTGCAAGGTTATAGGTAAAATACTTACAGTGTCACCCTCTGAATCAACTGACTCAAGCATCGTCCTTATATGCTCAGGATTATCAGCTCTGTTAAGCAGCAGTTGAACTATCTCAGCATACCCTGAAATGGTCACTAAGAGATTAAGAACTTTTTTTTTATAAACAAAGCTATAAATAACAATCAAGTGAAGTGAGCCAGATTAACTCTTAAAAGATAACTACATATTACCTCCTGCACAAGCATCATGTAATGGAATTGCGCCATCTTCGTCCTTACTCTCAATGTTTGCTCCTCTTTCCAGAAGTAGCTGCATTTAATTGAAGCATTTATCAGTTATCCTTTTTTTACATTTACATAGTATCTAACAAGGAATAATCAAAGTCTGCAAACCTGAACGCACGATAAATGGCCATATAAGCAGGTAAGATGTAGAGCCGTATCACCATCTTCCACAGGATCATCAATACTTCCAGTCAAGTTGTCTGCCAATATGCAGAATGAATGAATGAGGGTACACACAGGCATAAAGAAATAAAGAAGATCCGACAGCATTCAGATGTCCAACAAAATAAATCCATTATAGCTATTGCAGACATTAGTAAAATCCCCGCCTTCCACCAAAACCATGCCAATCTCCAGATGCATTAGTGAAGACTACAACTGGATTTATAAAAGATGTCATAGAAATAAAATGCCATATCTGGTGCACCCAGATTTCTACTGACTGAAGCAACCAATCAACCAATAAGCTCAACTCTTTCTTTGATAAAGGCAGGATGAGATATCTGATTCAGATTTCAATCAATAAAGAATAATAGCACACCCTGCTAAATCAAATCTCAGCATTTTACAGCTACTTTCAATGGACTTGTAATGTACTCTCTCCGTTTCTAAATATAAGAACTGGTTGACTTGTTTGGAGAATACTAATACACCAAAATAAATCACTTAATCATAACATATTTTGTATATTATTAGATCATCGATATAGTCAAATAAACTAGTTTAGAGAGAAAATAGAAAAATCAATTTCTAATTACCTCATCTCGCATTTTCAGAATTCTCAAAAAAAGTAAACTAGCTCTTATAGTTAAGAATGGAGGGAGTACCATACTCATGGTGTCAAATAATAACCTACAGGCTAACACTCCAACACCTTCAAACTGTACCAATACTCTCTAGCAATTTCAAAGTCAACTAACCACGCACGCCGAATATAAGCACAAAAGAAACCTATGATCATATAGTTCAAACCAATCAGAAGCTTGGATAGCACAAGGCACCAATAGAAATTATAAGTATATGTAGTGAGACACACAGTAGCCTATAGTGGCAGGAACTTAGTAGCATAATTCGCTTGCTTAACTTGAAAGGTTCTTATATTTCAACAGCAGCTAACATATTTAAAAATTGAACAGGCTAAGGAAAGCACAAGTGGAATAAACTAAAGTGAGAAGAAGAGGAGAGAGAGGGAACCTAGAGCGAGGCGGAGATTAGGGAGGTGGCCAGACTGAGAGGCGGCGGCTAGGTCACGAAGATGAGGAGGAGTGTCGGAGAAATCAAGCTCCAAAAGGCCGTTGTCTTGCTCGAACAGAGCGTTGTCTTCCTCCAAGTTGTCGTCGTCTTCGTCGTCGTTGAAACCATTGCGCCTCCCTGGAACCGCCATTTCTGCCTCTCCTCTGCTCTCCAGATATTCTCGGCGACCGCCGCTCTTATAATAATACTCCTATATTCTATTGTCAACGCCCAATCCCAATTCCCAAGTGGAATTACAATTATGCTATTGCTCCCTCATTGAACGCTACTATATACCTACATGTCGTTTTTAATTTCTTTCTTTCTTTTTTCATTTAAAAATAATTAAAAGAGTTAATTAGCAGATAAACACCCTTTTAAGCTTGGGAGAACAAAATGAGATTAAAAGATAGTTTTATAAATTGCACATTCAAAATTAAAATTTTATTCAAACTTAAGATATGTGCATGGGTCAAAAACTTACTTTTTTACTCATCATTTCCAATTAAAACCATAAGAAGTGTTATTTAACTTGTTTATGTCACAATCTTGGGGAATGATACTTTTTAGTTTTTACCATGTTACATTTTGACAACCCATTTATTTACTTTAAAGATCGAAAACGGTTGATAAATCATGTTTTTCTTTAAATGATGACAAATTTGTCACTTTAATGACTACAATTTTTTATCGTTAGGACCTATCGTGTGTTTTTAATGACTACAATTTTTTTATCGATAGCTCCTTTGGTTAGGACCAAAAAATGATATGTAAGTTAGCCAACTATACAGATTTTACTTAGTCTATTTTAAAAATTTTGTTGTTGTTTATTTATTTTAATGCAGAATAACACTTACGGTTTCTTTCTTTATGAAAAAAGAACTTTATTTTCTGGGTTGCACTAAAATGAATAGGATATAAATGTATAAAATTTTCTTTGGGGTGTTGACTGAATTTAAAATTTTATAATATATATATACACATTCTTAAGTTATTTCAGTTGGTCAAGCCTCAGAATTGACATTTAATTGAGTAGACGGAAAAATTAAGCAAAGCAACTGTAATTGACGGAAAGCTATATGTTTGTGATTAAAGAAAAATAGGTATTATAATTCTATAAAATAAAATTTATGCGGTAATACATCGTGATGCGGACCTCCTCAGTGTAAAATCCAAATAAATAGAGTGCGTGCGGGTGTACTTGATGGATGAGTGATGCATTATACTACTATAATATAATACTAGTATATTAATATTATTTTATATTTTGTTTTATTTCATAGCATGACATTACCTTTGTTTTAATATTTAGACGTCTCCCTCGTATCGCTGTCTAATGCGTCCGACGGAGGACGGAGTAACAGCTACAGCAAGAAAATAACAATTCTTCCAACCCCAACGCCCGGTCCTGTAAATAAAATAATTCCACTGCTTACGTATATTCAACCTAATCTTTAGTATATTCTGATTCTGTTTATTGTATTAATTGGCCTTGTGGTACGCAGGGTTGCCTCGCGAAATTGCATTCCTCAAATTTCAAACACACCAATATTCAGAAGTGACCTCGTCTTTATCCATTCGATATAGGTTACAATTACAATATTGTGAAATCCAGAAGACAATTAATAAACTTCGCACGGAGCATGTTCTAGAAGTAGATCAGGATAGAAATAACAGAGAAAACACCGGAATCAACCTTGGAAAAATAATTGGGTTATTTAATTAAGGTGTCTATCTTAGTCATTTAACATACACACACATAAATTCCATGTCAAAATAATTGAGAGGTAAATTAAGAGTATATAATATTGAAGTGAATAATCTTACATTAGATTAGCCTTATGTGAATATGTGATAGAATGATAAACCCTACCTATATAGAGTGTGACAGGCTAGTATGTAGTATTGATCGAGCGAGCACACATTTTTTAGATTCCCTTTACATTCTGATCAAATTCTATCTTTACAGAGTTAACTTCAAATCGTATCCAGTAATCTTATGTTAGGTAACACTAAATAACTGATTTTGCTTTTGATTTTATGCAATAATTAATGAGAGTAATTACATCAGTCACTTAATTCATTGATTTCATGGATTATAGCTACTACAACAAACGTTGAAGACCAAATATACCCATTGACCTTGAATGTATAGCTGTTAAATTCCCTTTTTGAATATGACAAGTTTCAATTTTATTGTGACAATTAATAAATTTTTTGCGAACAATTAAATCGATTTTGGGCTGGTTACAAACTTTTACCATAAGCTAAGGGGGTAAAGCTAAGGCTTATTGGAATAATATGTAATACTCGCAAAATAGGAGATGATGGATCCACAAAAAAATAACATTAGAGTGTTGGTAGGCAAATTTTTCCAAAAAAAGGCAGACAGGAATGAACCTTTTTATAAGCTTGTGCCAAAAATAAACGAAACTGTTCCAGATAAACCCAAAAAAGAATCTTTTGAAAGAGGAAGTTGAATTTCAAATTAATAATGGCAAAATTTCTAGTTTTTTTTTTATCAGCGCAAAATTTCTAGTTTAATCTAAACGTTTCATTTGACATTTGGTTAATTATATATTAGACCACTTACTTTTAAACAACTAGTGTCAAATAATAATTCTGTTCACATTTTTTTATATTGATTCTGAAATTTAAACTTAATATGTTACGTTTTAAAAAAATTTAGTTAATATGTATAATTTCACCTATGTCATTTTTTATTGATCAGTGTGGACATCTTTTACCTATAAAGCGAATGTGTCACTGGTATATAGTTATATACTATGGTATATAGTTATATACTTTCCTCCTCTTTTAATATAAAGACGTAGTTGACCTTTTTTATAATAAATTATATGGGAGCTAAATAAATCATTGTCATTAATTTTACACATTTTACATATTATTACTATATATAAAATAAATTTTGAAAAAAATCTAGTCAAATCAATTTAAAAGTAACATATTTTTTTTTTTTGTATTTTCTAAAGAAGGCAACTATAATATCTTAAATCTGTGAGCGGAGGAAGTATATGAAATTTATATAAATAAAAAAACTGAATAAACCGATTGTGAGTTATTCAAGTATTCAAACTGATCCGACAATATTGTGTTCGAACCGTAACTAGACTCTCCCTAGAATAACTCATAGTCATAGATAGTGGGATTCTTGACATGTCAACATTCAAGTGAACCATACAAGTGATTAAGTGAGCTACTAGAAAAGGCCAAATACAATTATATAATAAATAAAAAAATTGTGGATGAGAGTTGAGGATAAGAGTAATAAAACTACGAACTAGATGGTGGGATTTATTTAATTAATTAATAGCGGCGTTATTGGGAATTAAATTAAATGGGTCAAAACGTGCATGTTGTGATATGGGCAAGAAGGATGGTGACTAAGAAACCTCCAAAAAGGATTGCTTTCGGTTGGAGATATCATATGGGCGACGTATCATCTGGAAAAGGAAATAAGTATGCAGAAACGTGCATTTTGGAATTATTGGGCCAATCCATCAAATGTCATCCCATGGGCCCAGTTCTACAGCCGCAAGTTCAAGCTTAGCCACACAAGTTCCATCAACACCCATATTAATCATAATATCACATGTTTTGATCAAATGAAAGAAAACACTTCGGCGGCAGTCATTAAGTGTCTTCTTCATCCTCGTAAATGCTCCACACAGCAGTTCATAAACTAAACTACCCATGGCAAATTATCTGTTTCTCATCCCATAAACTGACAAAACTGAAATCCATAAGATAAACAACACAAAGTAACGTCATTAATTAGGAAATGGCCTACGTCGAGGGACATTGATCATATTCTCTGTAGTTGTACTTTAGCTGTAAAGCATCTGGCTTATGCACCCTTAAACTAAATGCTAAAATCTCTCTCTCTCTATATCTATCTATCTATAAGTATCTATTTTGTTTATGAATGGACCTTCTAGATATATCCTCAACCTTAGAAGACTTGTGAACAAATATATTATTTTTCAGCATATCGCATATTGGTGGAACATAAAGCAATAAGGACCTGAGAAATCAGAAATATACCGGAAGGTTTTTTATGATAGTAAATCTATTTTTAGAAAACGATTATTTGTTACCATCAACCATTTATGTTTTTTGTTTTTGCCAACATCATGTACTTAGATAAACTACTGTGAAAACGCCAAAGGCATCAAAGCGAAAGTCGAAAGTACTTCGCTCAGAGTCGTATACGAACCAGTTGTCCGCCTGCTAGTAAATAAATTATGGGGTAGTAAATTGTACGCCCTGCTGCCAGATGAAGATATTGTTCGGATTTGTGGGCCACCCCTGACCCCAAAGTCATACTCCATGTGTGTCGGTATTAATAATATTACAATACAGCTTAATTTTCATCCATGTACCAGAGAATACTGTGTGTGATTCACTATCACTAGACAAAAACGTATAATCTTTTCATTAATGAAAATCCATATTTGAGGTCAAAAAAAAAAGATTCACTATCACTAGACAAAAACGTATAATCTTTTCTTTCACCCAAAAAAAAACGTATAATCATTTTATCTAAAGTTATGGGGTAATTCTAGCAACTCATCACAATTGTTTAAAATTGCGGTGACATGGAATGTTGACTTTCAACATCAAAATTCACAAAGTTGACGGTGTCGACCAATTCACACCCATTTTTTAATTTTTTTTTGGGTATAACTGCCCATTTCAATTACTATTTGTGTTGCGTAGATGTATAATTGTTAATAGGGACTTGTTTGGCGCATGTTTCTTTTAATAACTAGTGTTTGGAGAGCTTTACCCTATTGGACTTGGCTCGATTTAATTCAAATTTGTTAGACACCATTTTAGTTTCCAAAAACAGAGAAGTCGGAAAACAAAAATAAGCGCACAAGTGGTTGTTTTACATAATACTCTATCTGTTTCTAAATATAAGATCACTTTGGTTAATTTGGGGAGATTAAGGAAGACAATAAAATTACATGATTTTCCCAAAATCCCCTCAAGTACTTAACTTTAAAAGAAGGAGGGGTTTTGAATGAAAAGAGGGAGTATAAGGGTAGTTTGTGCAGATAAAATAGAAATTGATCTTATATTTAGGAACTTATCCACTTCCCCAAAGTGATCTTATATTTAGGAACGGATGGATGAGTATTCATATAGACCCGCATAAGAAATTACACCATACTTCAAAAAATGGGGCTGAACTGGTCGGTTTAGCTGGAATTTTGGTCTGGTTTGAGACTTTAAGCTTTGAAGTGTTCACTACTGTTAAAAACGGTGTGAATTGGACGAACCGGTTAAAAAGACTTGATAATTGAGAAGTATATACCTTGGATCTGCAGCTGTTTGGTAAAAAGAGCAATTTTTGTAGCTTAGGAACTGAAGCCCAATTGAGAGTTGTGTATTGTGCAAATGTTATTGATAGCCCAGACGTTACATCGCAGTATAAAATTTAGAGTAAGAGGCCCCTTGTGCTTTTTGGGCCTAAAATCTTGTACATGAGCCCTTTTCTTTCTGTCACCGTAACTCATCATGACCTCAACACCAAAAGCGTACTGTCTCCGGCGTAGATTGTTTTTGCAAACCCCAACGTGGATATATTCTCTTGCAAATGCATCCATCTATTTTAAGTTCCTTTCAATTATGGGTAACAATTCTGACTTAGTTTACTTAATTTGAAAAATAATGTCCCCCACGCGGAACTCAATATTTTTTAAAAAAATTAGAAGATAAACAAAATATTAAATTATAACACATACTACATGCAATGAAATATTATATATATGTCACTATCTACGGTCAATCAATTCATAGCTATAGAACTTATTCAGGGAGATAGGTTTATTCCTAAAGTAAAAACATCTCTACCTTTACATTATTCCTATTCATAATCCTTAAAAATAAACAAGTACAATAGCGAAGGAAGGAATAAAGAATGTGATTATGGTATAATTTTAACTAATTTAACTAATATACTTAATTATTTAATCAAATGAGTTAATATGTATGTCTTATCTCTGAGAATGGAAGGAGTAGTTTATAAGTGACATAATATTTATAAATTAAAAAAGTAAGGGGAATTAGTTGGAGGAGAAATAGAGTATATAATGTTATAAAAAAAAAGAAACAGAGTATATAAATATTTCAAATTGCATTTATATGTATTCATCAATCTCCATTAAAAAGTCTAATTAGCCCCATATATTGAGCTCACATGGAGTCCTATTTTATTTTTTTATTTTTTTGTCAAAATATCAATTTTTGTCCCCTTTTGCCCTAATAAGTTATGTATGTTCATATCATATACATATTTACTATTAATAATAAGTCATGTTAAATTATGAAAGGTTTGATGAGGGCCTATACAATCAAGTTTACCCATGAGCGTCGGGTGAAGTCTGACAGTGTCGGACTGCCTTTCGAACAGAAATATACTCGTGCCAATAAAATATGGAAATTGAATGTTAAGTAAACAAATAATGATTACTATAAGGTAATCAAGCCACCTTTACAACAACAACAAAGTCTTAACCCAATGTGTGAGGTCGGTTTTATAGATCATACGACGCTATATATTGTACTCTATCATTCACCAACTCCTTGAGTATATTATTCACCAATAGGTCTTGTTCTATAAGTTCCCTGAAAGTCCGTTTTGATTTCCCTTTTCCTCTTTTAATTGGACTCCAAATTGTTTGTTCCACTCTCCTTACTGACGCATTTATTGATTTTATTTGGCCATGTTCAAGCCACTTCAAAGGCTCCAACAATCTTGAGCCATTTTCTAATTTATGGGAGTCATTTCAACTCGTTCTCGTATATGGTATTTCTGAATCTTATCATTTTTTGTATGACCACACATTCATCTCAACATCCTCATTTCAGCTACCACATGTTGTTTAGATTGGCAAAAAAAAAAAAAAAATCAAGCCACGTTATGGATGATGAGATTTTGAACTCACTACACAAGTGGGTGGCATTCAGCTAGTAGTGCCATTTCACACTGTTTCTTTCACTTAGCAGCAATGGCAGAAAGGGACAAATGGACTAAATCCGACATATGGTTGGGGTTGGCACAGAGTCCTTATCCCCTCGCTGTGAGGACCATCTATGATCTATATATGCAAAATACAATGCCCTCACATATAGTAAAAACAATAAGTCTATGGAGGCAGACAGATGGTATTGTTGGTGTGGGAATTAATGTGGCTATATTACAATGACCGACAACAAACAGTACTAAGCGGTCGTCACATGTGAAGAAGGAATGAATGACTTATATGTTATTATGTTTGTTGTTGCTCCCTTACCACGTTTTCTATTTTATATTCTTATATGTAGTATAGTAATAATAATATAATCAGCATTATCTTTCTCTAGGTTTTGCATTTTTCACGGAATTACGTTCTTCAATTCCCAACTACAGCAGCAGAGTGTGGTTACAAATTCAGTATGTTTTTTCACGCTTCATGTGAGTATGTCTGCTTCACCCTCCTCCCTTAAGCAACACTGTTTGTTGCCGCCGTCACGCTTTTTCATTTACGCTCTCTCTCTCTCTTCTCTCTCTTCTAGAAGATAAGAAAGCCATGGCAGTTTGGCCGGTAGTTTTCTTACTTCTCAAAGCTACGTTAAAGTCACTTCCCTCACAACCTACCTAAAAGTGCATAATCATGTTTTTATCAACTCATTGACTCACATCTTATCAGCCCTTCAACAACTGCTCTATTTAAAAGTTACCTTGAGCCTGGACTTATTACTCTACACGTATATAAAAGGTTCAAATTCATCCAAGTATATATATGTGTGTCTGTGAGAGAGAGTTGGTTGCGTTTAAATTTTATAAACATCATCATAACGTACTAAAGTTGCCGTTGAACCACGTTCTATGATTGCAAACATGAAACCCTTTCCAAATCTAAAATTAATTTTAGCCTGCTCCACTACTATATTTAGCTTTCAACTTTTGTATATAAAGGTCATGGCTAATTATTATATTCACAGTGCATGCCTTTGCACAATCATGTTGCGAATCTCCATCTCGATCTTCCTATTCCTCTCATGCTAATATATATACTTTCATCTCTGTCTAAATATAATAAAGGAAAAATTGCTGTGCGTATTATATGACATGAGTAATAATAGCACCAGCATGTGTGATATAGCTAGTGTGAAAGGGGATTTTTTTTTTAATTTCAAGGGGATTTTTTTTTACCAGACAAAGTGAATTATTGTAGTAGCAAGCAAGAATAATGGAATGCATGTTATATTGTGCTAAACATATGGTGTTAGCACCGGCCAACTCGCTTTGTGTCTTGTCTAAGCTTAAGCAACATTATTCCCGCATAATGATTGACGAATATATATATCTATATATATTACACGGTGGAGAGGTAGTGCATAGAATTCTTGCGTTGAATGACCGTATAAAATAATGGCCAATAATTAAGACATACATATAAAGAGTAGAGAAGAGAGTGAAGAGAAGTAGCTAGATGCTTTACTTTGAGGCACTTGTAACAGCAGGTGGTAACCTACACATAGGTGATGCTGGGGTTACAAGTTACGTGCCCCTCACAACCCCTAACTTACAATTCCTTACGCTAAGAATCTCTCTAATCTTCACATACTCTATACCTTACACCACCAAACCCGCTACCACACTACTCTACTCCTCCACCTTCCATGTATATGATTTTTTTATTCATGTCTATAATATTATAATAAAGATTAATTAATTAACATCGACCCTAATTACTTTGGGCTAGCTATATACGAAAATAAAGTGGCTAGGTTTCACGCGGTATTGATTTACTGTTTATTTTGTTTGTTATTTTATGAATTAGTATAGTATGTAGTTGACCGTTACATACACTCATGTAGGAAAGTTCCATTTTATACTTGGTGCGGAAGCCTGCACAGATCGATCCAGTTCAGATTCCCGTGAATTGATGCTGGGCAAATAAACTGGCAGGTCTAGAAGGAAGAAAGAGTCATAACAATGCAAGTAGTGCATGTATAGCTAGATATTTGCATTTACCGACACCTAATGATTGGTAATATAAGATCTTGATGAGGATCATGATGATGATGAGATAATTATATATGGCGTGATTATTGGGTTGTATATATTTTGTCCACTGAGAGGGCAATCACAGGTGGTTGGGTCAACCGCACATGAAACTCCCTGATTAAGTGTGTCTACTAGTGTACTCCATTTATAAATTATACATCTATTCAAGTCATATGGAAGCACTTAATATTAAAATATGTTAATTAAATGCTAGATAATCTCCTATCACAAGCCATAACGGATCTCTCCAACTTCAAATTTCAACACGTACGCACACTGAAGCTATTCATAATTAATATATAAATTATTTTCTTAAAATTGTTTTAGTTTAGCTCTAGTAATGAAGAAAGGCAAGATTAAAAAGGTATATATAGAAAAGAGAATGAAGAGGAACACTATTAAGCAAGAAAAGCCAAAAAGAAAAAGGGAAATAAAGAGGAGGGAGGGTGAAAGTTGGAAAATAGTGTGCGGTTCATTCCAGGCTTGCAAACCAATCCTGCGTGAAAGGAATCGTTGGGAAAAACTCTAAGGAAAGCACAAGTGGAATAAACTAAAGTGAGAAGAAGAGGAGAGAGAGGGAACCTAGAGCGAGGCGGAGATTAGGGAGGTGGCCAGACTGAGAGGCGGCGGCTAGGTCACGAAGATGAGGAGGAGTGTCGGAGAAATCAAGCTCCAAAAGGCCGTTGTCTTGCTCGAACAGAGCGTTGTCTTCCTCCAAGTTGTCGTCGTCTTCGTCGTCGTTGAAACCATTGCGCCTCCCTGGAACCGCCATTTCTGCCTCTCCTCTGCTCTCCAGATATTCTCGGCGACCGCCGCTCTTATAATAATACTCCTATATTCTATTGTCAACGCCCAATCCCAATTCCCAAGTGGAATTACAATTATGCTATTGCTCCCTCATTGAACGCTACTATATACCTACATGTCGTTTTTAATTTCTTTCTTTCTTTTTTCATTTAAAAATAATTAAAAGAATTAATTAGCAGATAAACACCCTTTTAAGCTTGGGAGAACAAAATGAGATTAAAAGATAGTTTTATAAATTGCACATTCAAAATTAAAATTTTATTCAAACTTAAGATATGTGCATGGGTCAAAAACTTACTTTTTTACTCATCATTTCCAATTAAAACCATAAGAAGTGTTATTTAACTTGTTTATGTCACAATCTTGGGGAATGATACTTTTTAGTTTTTACCATGTTACATTTTGACAACCCATTTATTTACTTTAAAGATCGAAAACGGTTGATAAATCATGTTTTTCTTTAAATGATGACAAATTTGTCACTTTAATGACTACAATTTTTTATCGTTAGGACCTATCGTGTGTTTTTAATGACTACAATTTTTTTATCGATAGCTCCTTTGGTTAGGACCAAAAAATGATATGTAAGTTAGCCAACTATACAGATTTTACTTAGTCTATTTTAAAAATTTTGTTGTTGTTTATTTATTTTAATGCAGAATAACACTTACGGTTTCTTTCTTTATGAAAAAAGAACTTTATTTTCTGGGTTGCACTAAAATGAATAGGATATAAATGTATAAAATTTTCTTTGGGGTGTTGACTGAATTTAAAATTTTATAATATATATATACACATTCTTAAGTTATTTCAGTTGGTCAAGCCTCAGAATTGACATTTAATTGAGTAGACGGAAAAATTAAGCAAAGCAACTGTAATTGACGGAAAGCTATATGTTTGTGATTAAAGAAAAATAGGTATTATAATTCTATAAAATAAAATTTATGCGGTAATACATCGTGATGTTCTGCTCGAATTGGTTCTAGGCCTTATGTATAGGCCTTATGTATACGAAAATATATGTAATTAGTTTCTCCCTCCATTACTAAATATAATATCATTTTCAAATTTCAATTTATTTTAACTTTTCAATTTTTCTCAACTTTTCTAAATAAACTCAAATAATGCTTATTTATAATAATTGAACAAGTAAGGGATAGAGAGTGAGAATAAAGGTATATGATGATTATAGCATATTAGTAAAATCATGCACTAATAACTAACTTAATTAACTAACATATTAATCTAATCAAAATAGAGAAAGTGGCGTTATATTTAGGAACTAGGAGTACATAGTAATGCAAGTCATGACTACAGGTTATCCTCAAGAAAGGCACCTAATAAATAGGTAATCTCAACTATATTTACAAACAATAGCTGCTGTAAAATCTCTGTGATCTCTTTGTTAGACTAAAAACGGGTACACAATACTAGTACTTAGCTTGGTGTGCAATTAAATTCAAATGTTGTTATGATATCTAGATTTTACATAATGAATTTTTGCGGCCTAAAATATTAGAGGAAGAGATCAATCATCTTGTACTTTTTCTTGAGGAAAAGCCCTTCAAGAAAAAAAAAATCGAGTTTAATGTCTAAAGTAGTGGAATTATTATTGCACCTCTTAAGAACTGCGCATGCTGTGAAGTGGATGTTAATTTTTAAAATTTTATATCAGAAAAAAAATATGAGGGGGTTTGTTATCCGTTAGAAGCATGAAACTGTTGTACTTAAAAGGAAAACCAAGTAATAGCTGGAGAACATCACAAAAGTACTCTTGCCACCAAACCTGCCGCAACTATGAGTATGACTTCATTCATTTCTAGCTTTAAAGCTATCATCTCAGTTCCATGGCTTGCAAGTATAGGATTGAGAGTGTTTGATCCAACCCAACTTACGTAAGTTAACTGCTCTAAATTAGTATGGTTTTATCAAACCCAGACCTCATGGATACGCATGGTTAAATAAATTGAAATACACACACACACACACACACACACACACACACACACACACACACACACACACACACACACACACACACACATATATATATTTTGGTTGAGGACGAGAGAATTCTAAATCTATAGCTATATCCAAAGACCCAGCTAGTAAACTTCAATGTCGACTCCGTATTGGAATCAAATCAAGCATTTAAAGAATGGAAAGAACCAACAAGGGTATACAAAGTTGATCAATGGTGAGAAAGAATAAGAATAATAATGAGGTATACAATAACAATAACGAATATTCCTCCCTTGGCGAGGCTAATCAACTAAATCACCGAGGCAGATCTAGAGAGAACAAATGAAATTGTCGATATCAATAATGGCAATCCACCAAAGAAGAAGCGGAGAAAACAAGAACACTTTCTTTCGACTGAAAAGGCAACTTGGATTCTCTGTGATCATCTTCAGGTGCAGGAAGATTCAAATCCAACTTCAAAACATTCTTGGATGGCTTGTTGGTGGCGACATGCTGGATTTGAGAATTATTATTCTCAGCGCTCGTTGTACACGTGGCAGCTGAATTGTTCATCAATGTTCTGTGACGCCTCATATGACCACCCAAAGCTTGACCAGAAGTAAACTCAGCCCCACAAATAGAACACTCATGAATTTTGGAAGACTTATTATTATTACTATTATTAACATTACTACCATTTGCTATCTGCAAGGAAAGAACGAAACTTGTACCGGTGGGGTCATAGGACGATTCTTGATGATGATGATTATGATGGGCCTCTTCGTTTGAAAATGCAACCGAAGATTGAATCTTTTCTTCAAAATTATTGATGTTGTTCCTTGGCTTCTTATGGCTGGCTCTGTGACCACCAAGAGCTTGGAAAGAAGGGAAGCATCGATCACAAGTCTTGCATTGATAAACATATAGCCCCGAGGAGGCCTTGTTATTATTATCATTGTTGTTCAGAGAAATAATAGGCTGCTCATGATGATGATGACGTGTACGTCCTTGAGCCAAAAGGATCAAACAATTAGCCATATCCTCTTCTTCTGTGCTCACTACCCTTGATTGATCATCCGTGGAGGTTGTGGCGGCGGCCATGTCTACTATGGAAGATGATGATCCGCCGGAATGGTTGTCGGTGGTGGTGGTGGCCGAAGTAGCCATGGTTAGCCTGAGAGGAGAAGGTAGCCTAGAACGCTTGGTGCGCTTTCCCTTCATCATTACTTGGTGATCCTTATTCCACACCACTAGTCCCTCCTGCCCTAATGTCACATCCATAGTAGTTAATATTAAGCCTCTTCTTGTTGTTCTTGTTCTTATGGCGTGTGTCAAGTGTATGTGGATGATGGGAGCTGGCTAGAAGGAAAGGATAAGAGTGGTGGGAGCGAGGAATATAATTGATGAGAGAATAATATTATATATATGTGAATGAATGTGGGTGGCGTGAAGGGTAGTATATATATGAGGGTGTTTTGGGATTGCCAGAGTTGCGTTTTCCAACATTGGAAGTTATATATAAGGAAAAATGATACAGGTGTGTAATGTTAAAGAGGGGAGGGAGAGATGCAATGTTTAGTATGATGAGGCTAGGAAACGAGTGAGATTCGGTTGGCTTTGAAGCAAATCCTTTACTTTTTCCCAACGATTCCTTTCACGCAGGATTGGTTTGCAAGCCTGGAATGAACCGCACACTATTTTCCAACTTTCACCCTCCCTCCTCTTTATTTCCCTTTTTCTTTTTGGCTTTTCTTGCTTAATAGTGTTCCTCTTCATTCTCTTTTCTATATATACCTTTTTAATCTTGCCTTTCTTCATTACTAGAGCTAAACTAAAACAATTTTAAGAAAATAATTTATATATTAATTATGAATAGCTTCAGTGTGCGTACGTGTTGAAATTTGAAGTTGGAGAGATCCGTTATGGCTTGTGATAGGAGATTATCTAGCATTTAATTAACATATTTTAATATTAAGTGCTTCCATATGACTTGAATAGATGTATAATTTATAAATGGAGTACACTAGTAGACACACTTAATCAGGGAGTTTCATGTGCGGTTGACCCAACCACCTGTGATTGCCCTCTCAGTGGACAAAATATATACAACCCAATAATCACGCCATATATAATTATCTCATCATCATCATGATCCTCATCAAGATCTTATATTACCAATCATTAGGTGTCGGTAAATGCAAATATCTAGCTATACATGCACTACTTGCATTGTTATGACTCTTTCTTCCTTCTAGACCTGCCAGTTTATTTGCCCAGCATCAATTCACGGGAATCTGAACTGGATCGATCTGTGCAGGCTTCCGCACCAAGTATAAAATGGAACTTTCCTACATGAGTGTATGTAACGGTCAACTACATACTATACTAATTCATAAAATAACAAACAAAATAAACAGTAAATCAATACCGCGTGAAACCTAGCCACTTTATTTTCGTATATAGCTAGCCCAAAGTAATTAGGGTCGATGTTAATTAATTAATCTTTATTATAATATTATAGACATGAATAAAAAAATCATATACATGGAAGGTGGAGGAGTAGAGTAGTGTGGTAGCGGGTTTGGTGGTGTAAGGTATAGAGTATGTGAAGATTAGAGAGATTCTTAGCGTAAGGAATTGTAAGTTAGGGGTTGTGAGGGGCACGTAACTTGTAACCCCAGCATCACCTATGTGTAGGTTACCACCTGCTGTTACAAGTGCCTCAAAGTAAAGCATCTAGCTACTTCTCTTCACTCTCTTCTCTACTCTTTATATGTATGTCTTAATTATTGGCCATTATTTTATACGGTCATTCAACGCAAGAATTCTATGCACTACCTCTCCACCGTGTAATATATATAGATATATATATTCGTCAATCATTATGCGGGAATAATGTTGCTTAAGCTTAGACAAGACACAAAGCGAGTTGGCCGGTGCTAACACCATATGTTTAGCACAATATAACATGCATTCCATTATTCTTGCTTGCTACTACAATAATTCACTTTGTCTGGTAAAAAAAAATCCCCTTGAAATTAAAAAAAAAATCCCCTTTCACACTAGCTATATCACACATGCTGGTGCTATTATTACTCATGTCATATAATACGCACAGCAATTTTTCCTTTATTATATTTAGACAGAGATGAAAGTATATATATTAGCATGAGAGGAATAGGAAGATCGAGATGGAGATTCGCAACATGATTGTGCAAAGGCATGCACTGTGAATATAATAATTAGCCATGACCTTTATATACAAAAGTTGAAAGCTAAATATAGTAGTGGAGCAGGCTAAAATTAATTTTAGATTTGGAAAGGGTTTCATGTTTGCAATCATAGAACGTGGTTCAACGGCAACTTTAGTACGTTATGATGATGTTTATAAAATTTAAACGCAACCAACTCTCTCTCACAGACACACATATATATACTTGGATGAATTTGAACCTTTTATATACGTGTAGAGTAATAAGTCCAGGCTCAAGGTAACTTTTAAATAGAGCAGTTGTTGAAGGGCTGATAAGATGTGAGTCAATGAGTTGATAAAAACATGATTATGCACTTTTAGGTAGGTTGTGAGGGAAGTGACTTTAACGTAGCTTTGAGAAGTAAGAAAACTACCGGCCAAACTGCCATGGCTTTCTTATCTTCTAGAAGAGAGAGAAGAGAGAGAGAGAGCGTAAATGAAAAAGCGTGACGGCGGCAACAAACAGTGTTGCTTAAGGGAGGAGGGTGAAGCAGACATACTCACATGAAGCGTGAAAAAACATACTGAATTTGTAACCACACTCTGCTGCTGTAGTTGGGAATTGAAGAACGTAATTCCGTGAAAAATGCAAAACCTAGAGAAAGATAATGCTGATTATATTATTATTACTATACTACATATAAGAATATAAAATAGAAAACGTGGTAAGGGAGCAACAACAAACATAATAACATATAAGTCATTCATTCCTTCTTCACATGTGACGACCGCTTAGTACTGTTTGTTGTCGGTCATTGTAATATAGCCACATTAATTCCCACACCAACAATACCATCTGTCTGCCTCCATAGACTTATTGTTTTTACTATATGTGAGGGCATTGTATTTTGCATATATAGATCATAGATGGTCCTCACAGCGAGGGGATAAGGACTCTGTGCCAACCCCAACCATATGTCGGATTTAGTCCATTTGTCCCTTTCTGCCATTGCTGCTAAGTGAAAGAAACAGTGTGAAATGGCACTACTAGCTGAATGCCACCCACTTGTGTAGTGAGTTCAAAATCTCATCATCCATAACGTGGCTTGATTTTTTTTTTTTTTTGCCAATCTAAACAACATGTGGTAGCTGAAATGAGGATGTTGAGATGAATGTGTGGTCATACAAAAAATGATAAGATTCAGAAATACCATATACGAGAACGAGTTGAAATGACTCCCATAAATTAGAAAATGGCTCAAGATTGTTGGAGCCTTTGAAGTGGCTTGAACATGGCCAAATAAAATCAATAAATGCGTCAGTAAGGAGAGTGGAACAAACAATTTGGAGTCCAATTAAAAGAGGAAAAGGGAAATCAAAACGGACTTTCAGGGAACTTATAGAACAAGACCTATTGGTGAATAATATACTCAAGGAGTTGGTGAATGATAGAGTACAATATATAGCGTCGTATGATCTATAAAACCGACCTCACACATTGGGTTAAGACTTTGTTGTTGTTGTAAAGGTGGCTTGATTACCTTATAGTAATCATTATTTGTTTACTTAACATTCAATTTCCATATTTTATTGGCACGAGTATATTTCTGTTCGAAAGGCAGTCCGACACTGTCAGACTTCACCCGACGCTCATGGGTAAACTTGATTGTATAGGCCCTCATCAAACCTTTCATAATTTAACATGACTTATTATTAATAGTAAATATGTATATGATATGAACATACATAACTTATTAGGGCAAAAGGGGACAAAAATTGATATTTTGACAAAAAAATAAAAAAATAAAATAGGACTCCATGTGAGCTCAATATATGGGGCTAATTAGACTTTTTAATGGAGATTGATGAATACATATAAATGCAATTTGAAATATTTATATACTCTGTTTCTTTTTTTTTATAACATTATATACTCTATTTCTCCTCCAACTAATTCCCCTTACTTTTTTAATTTATAAATATTATGTCACTTATAAACTACTCCTTCCATTCTCAGAGATAAGACATACATATTAACTCATTTGATTAAATAATTAAGTATATTAGTTAAATTAGTTAAAATTATACCATAATCACATTCTTTATTCCTTCCTTCGCTATTGTACTTGTTTATTTTTAAGGATTATGAATAGGAATAATGTAAAGGTAGAGATGTTTTTACTTTAGGAATAAACCTATCTCCCTGAATAAGTTCTATAGCTATGAATTGATTGACCGTAGATAGTGACATATATATAATATTTCATTGCATGTAGTATGTGTTATAATTTAATATTTTGTTTATCTTCTAATTTTTTTAAAAAATATTGAGTTCCGCGTGGGGGACATTATTTTTCAAATTAAGTAAACTAAGTCAGAATTGTTACCCATAATTGAAAGGAACTTAAAATAGATGGATGCATTTGCAAGAGAATATATCCACGTTGGGGTTTGCAAAAACAATCTACGCCGGAGACAGTACGCTTTTGGTGTTGAGGTCATGATGAGTTACGGTGACAGAAAGAAAAGGGCTCATGTACAAGATTTTAGGCCCAAAAAGCACAAGGGGCCTCTTACTCTAAATTTTATACTGCGATGTAACGTCTGGGCTATCAATAACATTTGCACAATACACAACTCTCAATTGGGCTTCAGTTCCTAAGCTACAAAAATTGCTCTTTTTACCAAACAGCTGCAGATCCAAGGTATATACTTCTCAATTATCAAGTCTTTTTAACCGGTTCGTCCAATTCACACCGTTTTTAACAGTAGTGAACACTTCAAAGCTTAAAGTCTCAAACCAGACCAAAATTCCAGCTAAACCGACCAGTTCAGCCCCATTTTTTGAAGTATGGTGTAATTTCTTATGCGGGTCTATATGAATACTCATCCATCCGTTCCTAAATATAAGATCACTTTGGGGAAGTGGATAAGTTCCTAAATATAAGATCAATTTCTATTTTATCTGCACAAACTACCCTTATACTCCCTCTTTTCATTCAAAACCCCTCCTTCTTTTAAAGTTAAGTACTTGAGGGGATTTTGGGAAAATCATGTAATTTTATTGTCTTCCTTAATCTCCCCAAATTAACCAAAGTGATCTTATATTTAGAAACAGATAGAGTATTATGTAAAACAACCACTTGTGCGCTTATTTTTGTTTTCCGACTTCTCTGTTTTTGGAAACTAAAATGGTGTCTAACAAATTTGAATTAAATCGAGCCAAGTCCAATAGGGTAAAGCTCTCCAAACACTAGTTATTAAAAGAAACATGCGCCAAACAAGTCCCTATTAACAATTATACATCTACGCAACACAAATAGTAATTGAAATGGGCAGTTATACCCAAAAAAAAATTAAAAAATGGGTGTGAATTGGTCGACACCGTCAACTTTGTGAATTTTGATGTTGAAAGTCAACATTCCATGTCACCGCAATTTTAAACAATTGTGATGAGTTGCTAGAATTACCCCATAACTTTAGATAAAATGATTATACGTTTTTTTTTGGGTGAAAGAAAAGATTATACGTTTTTGTCTAGTGATAGTGAATCTTTTTTTTTTGACCTCAAATATGGATTTTCATTAATGAAAAGATTATACGTTTTTGTCTAGTGATAGTGAATCACACACAGTATTCTCTGGTACATGGATGAAAATTAAGCTGTATTGTAATATTATTAATACCGACACACATGGAGTATGACTTTGGGGTCAGGGGTGGCCCACAAATCCGAACAATATCTTCATCTGGCAGCAGGGCGTACAATTTACTACCCCATAATTTATTTACTAGCAGGCGGACAACTGGTTCGTATACGACTCTGAGCGAAGTACTTTCGACTTTCGCTTTGATGCCTTTGGCGTTTTCACAGTAGTTTATCTAAGTACATGATGTTGGCAAAAACAAAAAACATAAATGGTTGATGGTAACAAATAATCGTTTTCTAAAAATAGATTTACTATCATAAAAAACCTTCCGGTATATTTCTGATTTCTCAGGTCCTTATTGCTTTATGTTCCACCAATATGCGATATGCTGAAAAATAATATATTTGTTCACAAGTCTTCTAAGGTTGAGGATATATCTAGAAGGTCCATTCATAAACAAAATAGATACTTATAGATAGATAGATATAGAGAGAGAGAGATTTTAGCATTTAGTTTAAGGGTGCATAAGCCAGATGCTTTACAGCTAAAGTACAACTACAGAGAATATGATCAATGTCCCTCGACGTAGGCCATTTCCTAATTAATGACGTTACTTTGTGTTGTTTATCTTATGGATTTCAGTTTTGTCAGTTTATGGGATGAGAAACAGATAATTTGCCATGGGTAGTTTAGTTTATGAACTGCTGTGTGGAGCATTTACGAGGATGAAGAAGACACTTAATGACTGCCGCCGAAGTGTTTTCTTTCATTTGATCAAAACATGTGATATTATGATTAATATGGGTGTTGATGGAACTTGTGTGGCTAAGCTTGAACTTGCGGCTGTAGAACTGGGCCCATGGGATGACATTTGATGGATTGGCCCAATAATTCCAAAATGCACGTTTCTGCATACTTATTTCCTTTTCCAGATGATACGTCGCCCATATGATATCTCCAACCGAAAGCAATCCTTTTTGGAGGTTTCTTAGTCACCATCCTTCTTGCCCATATCACAACATGCACGTTTTGACCCATTTAATTTAATTCCCAATAACGCCGCTATTAATTAATTAAATAAATCCCACCATCTAGTTCGTAGTTTTATTACTCTTATCCTCAACTCTCATCCACAATTTTTTTATTTATTATATAATTGTATTTGGCCTTTTCTAGTAGCTCACTTAATCACTTGTATGGTTCACTTGAATGTTGACATGTCAAGAATCCCACTATCTATGACTATGAGTTATTCTAGGGAGAGTCTAGTTACGGTTCGAACACAATATTGTCGGATCAGTTTGAATACTTGAATAACTCACAATCGGTTTATTCAGTTTTTTTATTTATATAAATTTCATATACTTCCTCCGCTCACAGATTTAAGATATTATAGTTGCCTTCTTTAGAAAATACAAAAAAAAAAAATATGTTACTTTTAAATTGATTTGACTAGATTTTTTTCAAAATTTATTTTATATATAGTAATAATATGTAAAATGTGTAAAATTAATGACAATGATTTATTTAGCTCCCATATAATTTATTATAAAAAAGGTCAACTACGTCTTTATATTAAAAGAGGAGGAAAGTATATAACTATATACCATAGTATATAACTATATACCAGTGACACATTCGCTTTATAGGTAAAAGATGTCCACACTGATCAATAAAAAATGACATAGGTGAAATTATACATATTAACTAAATTTTTTTAAAACGTAACATATTAAGTTTAAATTTCAGAATCAATATAAAAAAATGTGAACAGAATTATTATTTGACACTAGTTGTTTAAAAGTAAGTGGTCTAATATATAATTAACCAAATGTCAAATGAAACGTTTAGATTAAACTAGAAATTTTGCGCTGATAAAAAAAAAACTAGAAATTTTGCCATTATTAATTTGAAATTCAACTTCCTCTTTCAAAAGATTCTTTTTTGGGTTTATCTGGAACAGTTTCGTTTATTTTTGGCACAAGCTTATAAAAAGGTTCATTCCTGTCTGCCTTTTTTTGGAAAAATTTGCCTACCAACACTCTAATGTTATTTTTTTGTGGATCCATCATCTCCTATTTTGCGAGTATTACATATTATTCCAATAAGCCTTAGCTTTACCCCCTTAGCTTATGGTAAAAGTTTGTAACCAGCCCAAAATCGATTTAATTGTTCGCAAAAAATTTATTAATTGTCACAATAAAATTGAAACTTGTCATATTCAAAAAGGGAATTTAACAGCTATACATTCAAGGTCAATGGGTATATTTGGTCTTCAACGTTTGTTGTAGTAGCTATAATCCATGAAATCAATGAATTAAGTGACTGATGTAATTACTCTCATTAATTATTGCATAAAATCAAAAGCAAAATCAGTTATTTAGTGTTACCTAACATAAGATTACTGGATACGATTTGAAGTTAACTCTGTAAAGATAGAATTTGATCAGAATGTAAAGGGAATCTAAAAAATGTGTGCTCGCTCGATCAATACTACATACTAGCCTGTCACACTCTATATAGGTAGGGTTTATCATTCTATCACATATTCACATAAGGCTAATCTAATGTAAGATTATTCACTTCAATATTATATACTCTTAATTTACCTCTCAATTATTTTGACATGGAATTTATGTGTGTGTATGTTAAATGACTAAGATAGACACCTTAATTAAATAACCCAATTATTTTTCCAAGGTTGATTCCGGTGTTTTCTCTGTTATTTCTATCCTGATCTACTTCTAGAACATGCTCCGTGCGAAGTTTATTAATTGTCTTCTGGATTTCACAATATTGTAATTGTAACCTATATCGAATGGATAAAGACGAGGTCACTTCTGAATATTGGTGTGTTTGAAATTTGAGGAATGCAATTTCGCGAGGCAACCCTGCGTACCACAAGGCCAATTAATACAATAAACAGAATCAGAATATACTAAAGATTAGGTTGAATATACGTAAGCAGTGGAATTATTTTATTTACAGGACCGGGCGTTGGGGTTGGAAGAATTGTTATTTTCTTGCTGTAGCTGTTACTCCGTCCTCCGTCGGACGCATTAGACAGCGATACGAGGGAGACGTCTAAATATTAAAACAAAGGTAATGTCATGCTATGAAATAAAACAAAATATAAAATAATATTAATATACTAGTATTATATTATAGTAGTATAATGCATCACTCATCCATCAAGTACACCCGCACGCACTCTATTTATTTGGATTTTACACTGAGGAGGTCCGCATCAAGAACATTTTCGTGCGGAAACTTTTACTTTCATTTCGTGGATTTCGTTCAAATATAAAAATGCAGTGCAAATTTACATTTTGAGTCAGTGAATAAGAAGCCATGCATATAATTTTTAATTCCAAATAGACGAAGATATGATAACGCAATGAATTGAATTCGAAATTTTGTGAAGGAGACGCAAATTAAATTTCACAGCGCAGCAAATAAGTAAAAGAAAATTGGTACACGAGCTATAGCATTGAAGTGGCAGGGGAGGATATTTTAATCTATCATTCGTGCTAATTTTTTCCTCTATGTTTAGAAGGAGCTAGTCATCAAGGCCAAAAAAACCACCAAGTAAAGAAAAACTTGAACCGGAGCACATGCTTAAACTGAAAAACAAAAAGTCGGCGAATTAATTGATTGTCGTTCATGCCCAAGTAGCCCTTTGCTGCATGATGCACGAGCAATCTAGCACTACCTCATACCTTTGAATGTGTCCTTCATGAGCTCTATCTCCTTAAATATAAAAGGTAGTTGACTTTTGTTGAAAAAATCAATAAATTGTAATGAACCATTCAATTGTAACATATTTTGTTAGGTTAGATTCTATGTTAAGAAAATCAATTTGTAAGTAACATATTTAGATTTTTATTATTATTTAAAAAGTCAACAAACTCTAAAATTTAAAACCGAGAGGGTATTTTTCAATTTCACATCCTGGCTCCAGGGATTTACAATCATACACCATAATATAGGGCAATGACCCTATTTTATACCCAAAGTAACCACCCTGGACCACCCACCACCATAAACTAACACGTGGTACAATATTACACCCAAAGTAACCAAAGTGATCCAAAAATACCCTCAACCGACGGTCTTCAATGTTTGACCGTTAGTTGGATGATTTGGCGTCCACGTGTTATATTTTTTCCACGCGGCACCTGTGCAAATGCCACCTGGGCAATGACCCTATTTTATACCCAAAGTAACCACTCTGTACCACCCACCACCATAAACTAACAGGTGGTACAATATTACACCCAAAGTAATCAAAGTGGTCCAAAATACCCTCAACCGACGGTCTTCAACGTTTGACCGTTAGTTGGATGATTTGGCGCCCACGTGTTATATTTTTTTTCCACATGACACCTGTGCAAATGCAACCTGGATGCCCACGTGTTATATTTCAAGCCCAGGGCAAAGATACATATTTGACAAGCTTTTTGTTTAATTTTTTTTAAGCCCAGGGCATCGACAGCGATTAGGGCAGCGATTTAGAGAAGAGGGAGTGCGAAATCCAAGTGCAAATTCGAAGTGAGATGCATGTGTATTGAAAGAAGTGAAGAGATTCGTCCTCAAGCTGAGCGTTGTCAGATTCCTCATTGTCTAGCTCGAGCCTTTAGATAAGGTAAGGAATCTTTTGATTTTTCAAATGTCACATTTGGGATTGTTTAAGGGCTGATATGTCATGTTCCCACCGTCGGTTGAGGGTATTTTTGGACCACTTTGATTACTTTGGATGTAATATTGTACCACCTGTTAGTTTATGGTGGTGGGTGGTCCAGTGTGGTTACTTTGGGTATAAAATAGGGCCATTGCCCATCCAGGTGGCATTTGCACAGGTGCCGCGTCGAAAAAATATAACACGTGGGCGCCAAATCATCCAACTAACGGTCAAACGTTGAAGACCGTTGGTTGAGGGTATTTTTGGACCACTTTGATTACTTTGGGTGTAATATTGTACCACCTATTAGTTTATGGTGGTGGATGGTCCAGGGTGATTACTTTGGGTATAAAATAGGGTCATCGCCTCCATAATATATCTAGTATATGTGATGATAACCCATATCTGTTTCACTATTTGGTTTCCGGCGGTATGAGATATTTCGGACGTGACTTTTTATTATGTAAGAGGCAAACATAAAAGCTAAGAGTACTTGGTTTTTGTTCACTTCTGTTGAGTGTAGATCAATAGCAGTGATGTATTTATATAAAATGGTAAAAGGGAAAATTCATCATTATATGTCAAATTCTCTAACTTCATTAGGTCTCATGAAATCATCGATTTGAATTGAAGTCTATCTCCAGTTTTGGCTTGAAAATTTATATTGTATGGCCACAATTTGGTATCATCTTACTAAAAGAGTTTAAAAGTTGTGATGGACACTCATAATTTTGTTACAATAATACTGTACGACCATACCCAATGAGTTAAATGTATGGGAGGGGCCCTTACCAAAAAAATAAGGCGTGGGTCTGTGGGAGGGGAATGAAGGGATTATTATTGGGATTTTTTGTGTAGTGGTGAAAGCGAAGAGAATGGACCCTGCTCTTCACATGGTGGCCCACTCACCACTATCCATGTGGTAATGGGTTTGGTACAGCTGTCAGATAGGCATTGCTTTGTAAGTAGGTCATTGACCAATCACAGTTCGAGCAGGTTCCACATTCATCATAACCTAACGAGCCCATTTTTTTCTTTCTTTCTGTATTTTTTCTCTTTTTCGTAAATGTGATGGCCCACTTCCACCTCAGCATTACGTGCTTATCTTCATGCCCTCCCTTGGCTCCTTCTAATCCTATGCTGTTCCAAAATTTAATTAAGAAATTAAAAAGATGGTAAACTATTAAGATCATTTGCAGTAAAATTTTGGTAAAATGTCATTTAGATCCCTCCGAATATATAAAAGGACAATTCAGGAACTCAAACTTCCAAAAGGACCATGAAGGATCTAGGATCTAGTTGACATTTTAAAATTGTGTGAAAAGACAAAATTGCCCTAATCATAAAACAAAAATTACTAACCACCCTTACACCCACCATTTTCAATAGGGTGGTTAGTAATTTTTGTTTTATGATTAGGGCAATTTTGTCTTTTCACACAATTTTAAAATGTCAATTAGGTCCTAGTTCCTTCATGATCCTTTTGGAAGTTTGAGTTCCTGAATTGCCCTTTTATATATTCGGAGGGATTTAAATGGCATTTTCCCTAAAATTTATTAGTAATTTTTCACAATTAAACGTTGAAGTCAAACGAAATAGAAGTACATGATTCAAAAATCGAGGATAAATTACTGACCTCTTCCTGCCCTCCATCAACGAGCTGAGGGTGATTAGGTGATTTATCGTCCATATAAAAGGAAGAGCTGAGAACATATAAAAGCTGTCTACCATACCAATAGCGCCAAAAATTAAGTGATTGATTCGCAGAAACAATTAAGTGATTGATTCGCAGAAACCTTGTTAGCCATGATATCTCTTTCATAAGAGAAAAATGATTGTAAGTGTTAGTGTTCGCCCATTTATTAAAAAAAACTTGGTCAACTTAAAAAAGAAGATTATCCATATAGCATGCTTTAGTATCATATATATGGTTGTATTATTTTCCTAATTTCCTCAAAGGTATCTATTACAAAGTAAGTAAAATTTGAAATATGATATATTAACAAATTAAGGGTAATATATGTCTTTACTTTATATTATTAGGCGCATATTTTCCCTTAAAATATGTATTGAATTAACGATTATATTTGCCTTCATCATTTAAATATCAATAGTCATATATGTTCTTTTTTGTGCATATTTCATGGGCAAATATGACCTTTCATACAAACTTCTAGGTTGATATGATCTTTCATGCATACTTCAAGGGTAGATATGATTCTCTATGAATACTTCAGAGACATATATGGGTCAAAAAATACTTCGATGACAAATATATTCTTCTATGCATATTTCAAGGGTAAATATGACCCAGAATCCGATATTAATTACACTCATCTCTTCCTTAATTTCAAAATATAATATATAGATTAGAAAAGGGAGAAATATGTCTCTGATTTACCTTACATTTCTTGGTTTACTAGTTTGAAAATTACAAAATGGGTAATTTGTTCTTCAGCTGTTCAAAAAATGGTTCGGAGAAAATCGGAAATAATCCCAAGGAGTGACACGACCAAAATGCAATTCTAAATCGTAAGTGTACATTTGCGGTCGATTTGTATGATTCCATGTCTTAGATCAAGAAACTTCTGGACGTAGTAACTAAGCTACTGCTTATTTTGACTTTCTCCTTCCGAATGATGGATGGGACAAGCTAAGCCATCTTTCATACATATCTTGAATCAAAACATGACAGGAAGTGGGAACTATTAAGGTTGAAGCCTTTATTTAGAGTTTAGTTCATAATATGTTGCGTTCTGAGGTAGGGCAATCTCAGTTAGCTGATTTAATCGTGGTCTGTGTTTAAGCTACTGCTTATTAGTCAGTAATATTCAGACCTCTCGTGACACAACTAAACAAATGACAAGGTGAATTAAGCAGTACTAAGCAAGTGTCAAAAACATGTGGCTGTAGTTTAGTGGTAAGAATTCCACGTTGTGGCCGTGGAGACCTGGGCTCGAATCCCAGCAGCCACAGTTATAGGTGTATAGGCGTATAGCCTTTATTTTGTTTTATCAGCTGCAGTATTTGTTGCGTTGTCAAATTAAAAGGGGTGTTAATGGAATCTGAACATGGGGCTTTGGGACAGAATATTGTTGGCCATCTTCATGTCTACGGATAAAGACAAAATCTACCTGTGCGGCTCATGTTCTGTTGTGGAGGTCCTCTTCCCTCTTTAATTATTTTATATTTATATGCACTCCTTCTTACTTTTTCTCTCTTTTGGGTGCCCAATTATATAATTCTCTTTCCTATATTTGTTATGTGACATTGCTCCAAGTCATTCATTTATTTTAATTCAGCATCTTACAACTCATTTACTATAGTATCAAATCAAATGAATGATCACATGATAACTAAGCATCTAATCAACCTTTGGCTCGCTTACATATGACAGCGCACAAATGGTGGTTTCTTCCAGACACTTCTCCCGCACACTGTATGACATTGGATCCTTGAATATGAGGAGATCAGGCAAAATCCCGTTCCAGATAAGTCGTCTCGTCCGTGATGCACTTATGGGAACTGTAGAGTGCGTATTTTTCATTGACCTGCCACTACATTATTTTTCATTTTTTAAGAAAAACGACGGGCATAGTGAAAGAGGAGGCATATTCTGGCGAATATGTCCTCTTATCTTGTGATTCTCACTTTCCATATGATTATTTTTAAACATGGCCTCATAATCTGGTATCTATTGACTACCGTCTAATCCAGACTGAAAGACTAGGAGGGTTATCCACATAGACAAGTTGTTCTCTCTCAATGAGAGCACTTATTACCAGGTTTCAAACATACCTTTTCATCTTTAGAGGTTATTGCAGATCACTCGTTAGTTCAATTACCAGCTACTCATTTGTCCGCATGTGTTTGTTTTTTTGTGTTTTCATAGAGCATCATCCACTGATCATATTGCGTCTTATCTTATCATTTGATTGTATTTTATTTTTTCTCATTTTGATGGTTTTTTAATTTGAAACAATTAATGACGTTTCATGATGTAAAGCTCGAAAACGCCCCCTCCCGTGAATTTGAACGATCAACAAACATCAACAGGGACAGCATCTGAATATGACCATTGGAAACTAATTTGCCGATTCCCCCATTTTTAAATTCAGGCCATTTAAATTACAATCGAGATTAGTATAAAGTTTCGTCCAAAACAAAAAGAAAAGAGATTAGTATAAAGAGTTGAGAGTGTCTGTTCACGTGGTTCGTGATTAAAAATTTCTATAAACTTGATTAATCTAATAAGCGACAGACGCAAACTTTAATCTGGCAAAAAAAAAGATATTCGCAACTTGTAGATAAGAAAGTTTGATTTCCGAACATAGATTAAATTTGACTTGAGAATATGATCGATAATCACTAGACTCACAAAGATAGATGCTCTAATTTTTTTTATTTGAAACATACAGGTGTTTTTTTATTTATATTTATTATATTTTGTGCATGACAATATAGCTCAAAAGTTGTGCATAGAGTTAATAATACAATTTACTCCTCTGAGCCTAAGTATAAAGAGGTAACATGATAAATTGTTTTGTCCGAAATGTAAGAGGTAACATACAAATGTCAGAGTAATAAATGTTTTTTTGTACTTTTCAACCCTTTGTATATTAGTCGATGCCTTTGTAATTTTTTTTTGGCCGGGGGGGTGGGGGGGGGGGGGGGGGGGCAACAAGAAAATGGGGTCCGTCTTCTCTCAGAATCCGGACTCTCTCAAAATCCGGACTCTCAGAATCCCTCAAAATTCTGAGTGATTTTTCCTTATAGGGTCATATTTTGGTCTTGAAATTCATATAAGAGCTCATAATTTGATATATGTACCATTAAAAATAAAAAAATTATATTATAATATAAAATAAATAAAGAAATTTTATTTTTTTTACTTCTGAAAACTTTTTGACATAAAAAAATTCAACTATTTGGACCTATTTCAATTCAACAGAAGGACCCATAAGAGATACACACTTGTCCAGTTAACTGTAAATTAAATTTACAGTTAGTTGGAATTAAATTGAAATTTTTTATACTAAAAATTATTTTATATTATATTACAATCTTTTTTTATTTTTAATGGTACAAGTGACAAATTATGAGCTCTTAAATGAATCTGAGTAACACACATGAAAACCCATGTGAGAGGATGAAGAGGGATCATGAGGAAACGGATTATGAGAGAATCCGTTTCCAAGAAAATGCTCCTTCTTTGGTTAAAGTGGTGTGATTGTGTCAGAATCCTGTTGTCATTTATCATAACAAAATTGTCACTATATGTTGGGCATTTGTTGATATGTTTATTACGAGAAAATTGTATTTGTTGGAGCCTATAGCAATGTGGGTGTGTGTATCTAACGAAACTTGTAATAAGGTATATGTTATAATGTAATGCGCCTAGTCATGATCGATGACCATCATCAATATAAACGAATTAAAAATGCAGATAAGCTATCAAATAAAATATAAAAAAACATGATGATAACCTAGTTAATTCGAGCATACCCTAATAATCATTATATATTATCCCCCACTCATAAGTATATCATCTAACATGACACTTGATAGAGCTTTTATTTTCTTTTTATACCTAATCAATCATATAATAGCTGTCAAAATTTGTTTATTTTATTCGAGACACTTCAAACTGCTATTATGAACGAAAATGGTTTTATTCATGGTTTCCGCAGGAACACGAACAACCTCTTATACTGTGAAAAGTGAACACGCCCACACAGAACGCGAACTTTTGTTCCTACGTTGGTTAATTAATTAGTTAAGATAGACGTGGCAGGCTGTCGCTAAAAAGGTATGGTCTCCGTATATAGGGAAATTTGCATTCTAGTCCCTGGGAAGGGAAATTATTACTTGAAGGTCCCTACACATTCCAAAATAATTATCAAGTCCCTTGGGCCTTTCCTGCAATTATTTGCTTATGTGCAATGACCATTTTGCCCTTATGAAAGCATGAAAACCCAAAACATGCACAAGATAAAATTCAGGGACTTGCTACCGCGTGTGTGCCTACTTGCTACCGCAGGCTTGGGGACTTGCTACTGAGACGTTAAGTGACCAACATTCCCTCCCAAGTGTCATTCATATCTGAGGGCCCTTTAATAAAACCAGTGACCACTTTTTGTTATTCCCCCGATATGTGTCACACCATGTTTTTCAAAAACCATTTTATTCACATGGGATGGGAGGGACTAGTCAGAGACTTGCTACCGCGGGTGTGCCTACTTGCTACCGCAGGCATGGGGACTTGTTACTGTGTTTACAGATCAGCAAACCTGCAGTAACTGGGAGGAAATGTTGGTCACTTAACTTCTCAGTAGCAAGTCCCCAAGCCTGCGGTAGCAAGTAGGCACACCCACGGTAGCAAGTCCCTGACTTTTATCTTGTGCATGTTTTGGGTTTTTATGCTTTCATAAGGGCAAAATGGTCATTGCACATAATCAAATAATTGCAGGAAAGGCCCAAGGGACTTGATAATTATTTTGGAATGTGTAGGGACCTTCAAGTAATAATTTCCCTTCCCAGGGACTAGAATGCAAATTTCCCCCGTATATACCTGCAACTCCTATTTCAGTATGCTACTAAAGTGAACAAAGCCATAAAGAAGGGCAATTAAGCCTGTATGTCACATAAGATATAATGTTCACAGATCATGCAGATTCAATGTGCACATGGTTAGGACCGAGGACTAAACATGTGCAACATTTCTAGCTACTTCAAGCTATCGCCGAAATGACATGCCCCCAAGAAAATGAGATCCATCAAGATGCTGTGAATAAACTTTTAAACTGACCCCATGGGTTTGGATTTTGGAATATAATTAGCTGTATATGGGTAAAAGTTCAAGCGGGCAACGTGGAATACATCAAACGTTCCTCTTAATTTGCATGAAAGGAAGCATGCATCTATCATACATCCATACCAATTCAACGAGCCCGAACTGGAATTATAAATTAGAATTATAGTTACACAAAAACTAGGCACAGAAGAAACGCTGGTCATCACATCAAAAAAAGGTCATGTTGTAGCGGCTAAAACTGCAACAAAGCAGCTGTGTCGCATTTATTGGGCCGGAGGCATAAGTGTGCGAACACAAGCCCTAGTAACCACGACACAACGGCTAAAACCGCAACACATACACATGATTACTAAAATAGAAAAAGTTCTTATGTCGCGTTGGTGGCGTGACATACTCCTATATTAAGCAAAAAAATAATCTTATGTCACGCTTAAAAACGCGACATAGGAGTGGTACAACTAAAAAATTTGATGGTTAAAAGTTAGTAAAGAGTTGAAAGAATATAACGGTTGTAACAAAGCAATAGTAGATAAATGATGGATACATAGTTGTGCTGTAATAATGGAGAAAGAGTAGATATATATAGTGAATATATGATTGTAATGGAGAAAGACTAGACGGATACCTGGTAGAAAAAATAAAAAATAGGTGACAAAAATGATAGTGTATAAACAATCGTATGTTTAAGAAAAAATGAAAGAAAAGGGGGAAATCAATTGAGAAAAAGAGATATCAGAATGTGTGGTCATTAATAAGTGATCAACATGTTGCACCCCTGATAAACAACCTTATTTTATGTTAAAAATTAAACATGTCCCGCCCCAAAGCGCGACATTGAGTTAAATTAATAAATTAAACATGTACAGCCCCAAAGCGCGACATGTTAAATAATTAAGAAGCACGTGGTATATATGTATTTAAATTAATAAAATACACACGTCACTCCATAGGGCGTGACATGTTTTTAATTATATTTAAAAAATAAATGTGTAGCACCTTGGGGCGTGGCATGTTTTAAAACTAAAAAAATTAAAAAGGCAATATGCTGAGTCGTAAGGTGCAACATGATTTTTAAAATTAAAAACATACATGTCTCTCCCTAGGCGCGACATGTTTTAAAATTAATAAAATATACATGTGGCACCATATAAGTATAATTAAAAACATGTCACCCCTTGAGATGTGATATGTTTTAAAACTAAAAAAATTGAAAAAAACGCAATAGAGATGATTTTTAAAAAAAAAGCATACATGTCATGCCATGACATACAACGTTATAATGTTGTGCAACACCATTTTTTCAGTTTTTTAAAATATAATCAAGCAAGATGTCGTGCTATATTGCGCGACATCTTGCTTCAAATAAAGATGAACTGGTATTGCGGTTTTGCATCAAAATCGTGACATAACTATTTATTATATTATGTCACAATTTATTTACTCGAAATATTAGGTCACTATCGGTTATTTTTCTTGGACTGCAAGTGTAAACTTCATCTTTTTGAATGATGTGTGTAAATTAACTCCACAATGAACGATTAAATGATGTGTGTAAAGCGCAAACATCTTTAAAGGTAAGCAGGTGTGAACTTCATCTGGCACAAAAGAAAAACAGTAAAATGTAAACTTTAGGCGGGAGTTCATTATTTCTACTATAAAAAAAGCATCCACTTGGCCACGTGTCTATCGAGCTCAGCCAATAATAACAGCCTTTCCGGTGGGTCTCTGCCAAAAGGCATTTACAGGCTTTCACGTTATTCCCTCGTGGCATTCTCATCTCCCGTTATATGCGTGCCCAAACTTTGGATCGTACGCCCTTCTTATTCAATATTTACACGAACTCCACGAGTCCACGTTATTATCATTAACATTATTGTGAATATAATTAAGGGTGAAGGTGTAAAAATGATACTAAACTTTATCTAAAATTGCGTATCTAATACTAAATTTTCGCGATGAGCGAAAATAGTACCCAACTTGGCCTCCAAGTGCAAATATAATATTTTCACTTGAGGGAAATAAAATTTAGATATAGAAAGACTCTTATGCCATCATTCCTCCATCATTAAATAAAAATTTAATGAGGGGCATAAGAGTCTTTTCATATCTATATTTTATTTCCCTCAAGTGAAAATGTTATATTTGCACCCGGAACCCAAGTTGGTACTATTTTTACTCCTCGCGAAACTTTAGTATTAGAAACGCAATTTTGGGTAAAGTTTAATATCATTTTTGCACATTCGCCCTATAATTAAACTAAACGCCATATATCAGTCCAAAAAAAACACGATATAAAAATTAAATGAGTCAACACAACTTATAGTTCTTGAATATATTCTAAATTTTGGTTTTGGTTCTTAAACTTTTAATTTATTTTAGTATTAATCCTTAAACTTTAGAATTAATGGTTGCAATCTTTGAAGTTTCAATCAAGTTTATTTTAGTTTTGGTCAATGAACTCTAAAATCCATTGTTTTAGTCCTCAAAATTTCATACAATTTCAGTTTTCGACACCTGAGCTTTATAAAAATATAAAGATTAAACTAAAACCAAAATTAACTAACAGTTCATAGTTCAAAACTAAAAATAACTGAAAATTCAGGGACTAAAACCTTCAGTTTTAAAGTTAAGATACTAAACTAAAATTAACCGAAAGTTTGAGAATCAAAACCACTACTTCCAAAGTTTAGAGATTGAAACAAAAATTAAATGAAAGTTCAAAGACAAAAAGATCAACTAACTCTATAGAATCTAATAAGAAAACCGTTTAAAAGACTTAAACCGTTTACCATTCACGAATAAGAATGGCATGGGCCATGAAGGGCTAAGTATGTAAAGACTATTGATATAAATATTTAAATCCAATGAATGCAAATATTATATGAAATATAAGATGATTCCAATGACATGTAGCTGTTTAGATACGATTAGCTTTCCGTACATGTTTAAAAATTGGCAAATTGGCACTGAGGCATTCCTCCTTCTTGCCTCTTTATCTCAACGTTGTACACTGTTTCTATGATTGTACAACTTAATTACTCAAATAATGGTATACCTAATTCAAAGCATTACATCTTCTTTCATTCAAAATTTTATCTACTAATTAATTGAATCAATTCGTGCAATGTACGCTGTTGGCCACTTGTTGATTCCTAACATTTGAATTGACAGGTTTATTTGCATCTTTATTAACTAATTTCTTCACACTCAATATATTTCATATGTCATATTATCCTCTGTCATTCTTATGATCTTATCATCATCAGGACTATGTAATTTATGAGAGACGTCTTTTTGGGAAAAAATAAAGTTGTTACATACGTCCTCCAGTCATTTGTGTAAGATTAAGTTAAATATTTTTTCGTAGATGTTAAGGAACCCAAATGGACCGCTTAGCTTAAAGATAACGATGAGTACATATTAGTTTATAAATAAGGTAAAATGATTTTGAGAAGAATTATGGATGCAAACAGTTTTAAGTGATTAATTTTGCATTTTTAATTTCTTTAACAAAGTAATCTTGATTATAATTAGACTTGAATATAATTTACTCCATCCGTTCGATAATATAATACAGTCCAACATCTAAATTGTTTTGATCTAAAATATAAGAGCTCATCCTTACATTTTTTATCACTTAATGCGTTGTATTCCTATTTTACCCTGTACTCACTTTCATATTTATCAATGCTTACATATTTTTCTCTCTTAATAGTATCATAATAAATGAGTTAAGAATGGAAAAAAGAATTAAATTCAGACACCCGGTTAACTTTTACATGTTTTCCTAAAAAGCGTGTTTTGACGGTTGGACTATTATACTACAAAATGAAGAGAGTATTTATTGCTTATAACTAATTGTGGTTATTTTCTTAGAAAACACTCCCTATGTCCCCATAATACGAGGTCTATTTTTAAACACATTATCTTATAATATAAGGTCATATTTGAGCTGGTTTAAATAATAAATATGTTTTTCAATATTGCTCTTAATGACATTTAAAAAGTTGAAGAAATGTTATTTTTTGGAGAGAAATTACCCTTTTACGTATGGAAATAAAGAATGGTGGATTTTACTTAACGCTAAGGTTGTCAAACTTTTGAGTTAAAATAAATTCGTGAGAAAAATATAAAATCGGATCATAAAATCGTAAGAATTCACCATTACTAACAAATACATGTTTTCACGGTATGATCAAATAAAAAATGACAATAATTTGACTTGAATATTTTAAAATATAAATAATTGATATTTAATATATCAATATTAATGCATTTTCAACCTCACTAATAAGAAAATTTTTATTAAATTTAAAACAAGTAAACACAATAATCTGTAAGCTCATGTAAAACGATAAATCCAATATGTAAAATTGTACGCTTTCACTGAATTTTGATGTAGTACGAATTTAAGTGACTCGTGCCTTATTTTTGTTAGGTGGATTCATATAAATATTAATATTGGAGAGTCAACCCACTAGTTTGACAAGAATGTTTCTTACACATCTTCTTTGATCATTTCTATTATTGCATTATTTTTATTCTCTGTATATATAATGATAATTTTTAAAACATGACTCATTCAAATTTTAACTGCTTTTTAGCAAACCCATAATTTGCTTAAAAAAAAGTTTACGTTATGGGAGGGAGTAGAACAGACCTGTTTGGTGTGATAGAATTGAGAATTGGAAATGAATATGGGAAATGTAAATGATAATTTCCATATATCTTGAGAACAACAAGTTTTTTCTTTCCATCTCATATTTTTTCTAGGCCCCACAAACTTTACTTTCCTATCATTACCTAATTTACTTCTACTTTCCATCTTTATCCTTTACACTCATTTCCATTTCCATTCTCGCAATCCCATTTCTTTCCATTTCCATTTCCTAAGGGCCCGTTTGTTAGCATGGAAAGTGAAAATGGAAAGTGAATATGGGAAAGTAGAATGATAGTTTACTTATATCCTGAGACCCACAAGTTTTCTCTCTTCATCTCACACTTTTCATGATTCCCATAAACTTTACTTTCTTATCATTATTTAATTTACCTCTATTTTCCATCTTTACCCGCTTACTCTCAGGGTGTGCTTGGATGGAGGGAAAATGAGAGAGGAAAGAAAATGAGAGGAGAGAAAATGGAGAGGAAAGAAAATGGGAGAGAAAATATTACTCCTCATCATGCTTGGATGGATGAGGGAAAATAGAAATGAAGGAAAATGGGTGGGTGAGGTGGGACATGGTTATTGGACAATGTTGTGCAACTTTTCTCTCTCTTATAATCCCCCATTTTGGGAGGAAAAACTTGGAAGGAAAATGGGGTATGTGGCCCACTCACTTTTCCTCTCCCCTTTTCTTTCCTCTCCCATTTTCTCCCCATCCAAGCAAGGGAAAATACTTCCCCCACCCCATTTTCCTCTCCAATTTTCTTTCCTCTCCCATTTTCCCTCCATCCAAGCACACCCTCAATTCACACCTTCAATTCCAGTTCCCAATTCCATCCAATCAAAGAGACTCTAATAAGTGATTCGGTCATGAATATTATTCATACTAAAGGTAGTTAGTAGTACAAACGTTACCATTCAATCCTACTGTATGTACCCCCTAATCCAAATCATCCATAGCTCTATGGATGTTTCCAGACCCTATCTATATCTCAAATTGCCAGAAGGGGACAAAACTTCCCACCCTAGTCCTAAACCACGCTCGACTACGTGCCTCTTATCCATCTACAACACGCGTCACTCTATGGAGGCCTCCGGCCGAATTTTGCTTAGCTGTATCAATAGTGATCACTCGGCACCTCCTCATCCCAAAAACTCCTGGCCAATAATTACAACGACTTTCACTATTTAAACATATATAAGTAGCAGCTGCCAGCCTGTCCACTAATTTTAGCAACTACTAATTTGCCCAAACCATATTGGCTATGGTAATTCGTTTTTCAAGTACTCTTTTATGGATTAATTAACCGGAACGTAACCTGCTATAGCCAGTTATGCGACCATAGTCACTCTCAATATAAACACTCATCTCACTCAAACCATCCTCAACACCAGAAGTGAGAAGTGGAAACTAGAACTTGTTCTTGATCCCAACATCTCTCATCTCTAAACGCATATAGCATATAATCATGCCTGTCCAAAACATAGCCATCGGGAGGCCTGAGGAGGCAACTCACCCAGACACCCTAAAGGCAGGGTTGGCTGAGTTCATATCAACCCTTATCTTTGTGTTTGCAGGCTCAGGCTCAGGCATGGCCTTTAACAAGCTCACCGACAATGGTGCCACCACCCCGGCTGGCCTTATATCTGCCGCCATAGCCCATGCCTTTGCTCTCTTCGTGGCCGTTGCCGTCGGTGCCAACATCTCTGGTGGACACGTCAATCCTGCCGTCACCTTTGGCGCCTTCATCGGTGGTAACATCTCCTTGTTGCGTGGCATCGTCTACTGGATTGCTCAACTTCTTGGCTCCGTTGTTGCTTGCCTCCTCCTTAAATTCGTCACCGGAGGACTGGTAACACTATGACTTACCGCTACATCACGTACTTAATATAACATTAAATTTATTTAACTAACTTACATAATAAAGCAAAGTATCCATGTTTACAATATTTTTATAAATAGTCTGATTTTCTTGATCTCAATGAAAAATCATCTATTTCACTTGAAAAAAATGAAAAATCAACTATCCATGCTTCTTATAATATAAGATTATTTTGACTTTTTTTTTTAAATTATGGTACAAAATTTTAATTTACTTTAATTATATAAATTTACCTATATTTTTCCAGTAAATTAAGATATAATTTAATTACATATGACATACTCTCACCGATCCTAAATATAAGACCTAATTGACATTTTTGGAAAATCCTAAAAAAACAAAATAAGTTAATTATAAATTGATTTACCTAATTTTTTTCGCTTAGATTAATTTATTTTACCTAGAAACTAATGAATAATCTAAAAGTATATTGTTATAATTTAATAACCTATTTCGCAACCTTAATCTCTCCAAAAAAGTCAACTAGGTTTTATATTTAGGATTGAGTTTATTATAATTTGTGGTATAAGTTGCTTCTTCAAAAACTTCAAAAAGTCAAAGTTACCTTGTAAGGGAATATATAAAACCAGTATATTGAAAACTGGAGAGAGTACTTAGCATCTACAAAATAATTTATAAATCAATGCATAATCTAATCATATATTAACATTATATTAGTATGACTTTCTTAATATGTAAAAAAAGGTCAACCTAATCTCAATCTCATGATAATAAAGCGCAGTCATGAAAAGTAAAACCTGTTTTAGTTTTATAGTTACTGGTAGTTGTTAATTAAGAGTAAACGTTTATTGATGGGGTTTGATATGCTGTATTACAGACCACACCTGCTTTTGGACTGTCTTCTGGTGTTGGAGTGTGGAACGCGGTCGTATTTGAGATAGTGATGACATTTGGGTTGGTGTACACTGTGTACGCGACAGCCGTTGATCCAAAGAAGGGGAATATAGGAATTATCGCTCCCATTGCCATTGGTTTCATTGTGGGAGCCAACATTCTTGCTGGTGGGGCCTTTGATGGGGCATCCATGAACCCGGCTGTTTCATTTGGGCCTGCTGTGGTGAGCTGGACCTGGGACAACCACTGGGTCTACTGGGTCGGCCCACTTATTGGAGGTGGCCTTGCTGGGGTCATCTATGAAGTTATCTTCATCTCCCACACTCACGAGCAGCTCCCCACCACCGATTACTAGACTCTTTTGATAAGAGAGGGTTGATTTTTATTCCCTTTGATATCTGAAATTTGTGTATCTCTTTGTTCATCTTCTTCTTTCTTTTTTTAATTATGCGTTGAATGGTTGGGTGGACGTTGATCTTGATTCATTTGTGATGGTCATGATGATGAGGGACTATTTGGTTCGCTCTTGTATTTGTGCCGCACTGTATGTACTGTGGCCCGGGTCTACGATTATGATTTCACGTTTTTGCATTCCCTGTCCAAATCTACTTTTTCTCTGGCTTTTGAGAGACAACTATGGGAAGAATTTCATTTAGTCCCTTATATTAGACTTAATAAATTTGATAAGCTAGATATAGCGTACGATTTCTTGTTGAGCATTTGAAAACTAGCTTATCAATCTTAAAACCCAACAGAGAAGTGGAGTGCAGCAATCATGGTCATTAATGTTTTAAAACTACCCTACAAGACTGTATATAGTCATTCACTTACATGGAGATAGAGGTGGGTGTGGGCATTACATTACAAATGAGTAAAAGTCAAAAATACGACTGACAAGGGGTACTTAAAAACTGAGAAGTAGAATGAGCCCCCACAGCACCTTCCTAAACTAATTAACTTTTTTGTTTAAAAGAAACAAAATAAGTAACTTAATTTTGATATATTTGATTGTTTTTAGATTACTAATAGGTTGAATAAACTAATTGAACGGAAAAATGAGCTAAATTAATTTTTAAGTCTTCTTTTGTTTTTTATAAATTTATAAGTCTTATATTTTGGAGTAAAAGAGTAAGTACTCCCTTCCTCCGGTCCTAAATAACCTAGTTAACTTTTTTGAAAAATCCTAAAAAAAAGAAAAATAAGTTAATTATAAATTGGTTTGCTTAATTTTTTCTCTTACACTAGTTTATTTTACCTATAAGCTAATGGATAATCTAAAAAGATATCAAATATGTCATGATTTAATAATCTATTTTGCAACCTTAACCTCTCCAAAAAAAAGTCAATTAGGTCTTATATTTAAGATATTTAGGACTGGAGGTAGTATTACTTATCAACCATCTTATCCATCTTACTGACAGTGTCACCCTCCGAATACAATTCTCAGAGATTATATGCTTCGTTGTATACACAGCAAGTCAGCAACTACTGCGGCCTCACCCAATCATGTACCCGAATAAACAAATAATCTAACACCTACTCACTCCATTTGACTGGATTAAGAAATAAGAAATTAGTACAACTAATCAATAAGACATAATTTTAGAAAGAGAAATTTGCAGTTTAGTCCCTGGTAAGGGAAATTAATACTGGAAGGTCCCAATACATTCCAAAATAATTATAAAGTCCCAGGGGCCCTTTCCTGCAATTGTTTGCTTATCTTCAATGACTATTTTGCCCTCATAAGATGAAAGCATAGTCCCCTGTAGGGACCAGTGAGATGACAACCATCTTTAATGAGGGCAAAATGGTCATTGAAGTTAAGCAAATAATTGCAGGAAATGGCCCCTGGGACTTTATAATTATTTTGGAATGTATTGGGACCTTCCAGTATTAATTTCCCTTACCAGGACTAAAATGCAATTCCCCTTTTAAAAAATACACTAATTATGCATTATTTAATTTCTAGGACCAATAACAAAATTATTTAAAAATTGACAAAATAAAAAAACATGTTGATTGATTACCAACTAGGCCTAACACTTCTGTATCTTCTACCACAATGTAATTAACAGCACCTGGTAGTATATTCGCTCTTCCTAAATCGTTTTGGAGATAGTGATGACATTTGGATTGGTGTACTGTGTACACAGTTTGCGCGACTGCATTGACTCGAAGAAGGGCAATTTGGGGATAATTGTTCCCATCACGATCGGATTCGTTGTCGGGGCAAATATTCTGGTGGGTGGGGCATTTGATGGGGCATCTATGAACCCGGCTGTTTATTTCGAGGCCTGCTTTGCTGAGCTGGAGGTGGGCCTACCACTGGGCCCACAGGGTTGGCCCACCTAGTGGAGGTGGCCTCGCTGGCTTCTTCTATTTGCTTGCCTTTGTCCCCTCTCGCGCGAGCAGATTCCCGCCACTGTCTACTAATCTTCTTGTGGATGATCAGTTTGAATTTTAATTTTGTCCATTTTTTTTTTCAATAATTAATGCGAAATTGGATTGGTGGGAGTTTATTTTTTTAAGTTTAAGGTGAAACACTAATAACTTGAACTTGAAGTTACAAGCATAATCTAATTCACAATCTCTTATCAAGAAGATGACAAATCACTAGACTTTGTGACCATGCCTCGGATTCGTTCTTTCATACAATGAGCACCTTAGTATGTTGCAGATTAAAAAAATATCATCTCTTTTGTCTTTTCATCCCTCAAACCATATTCATAGTTTCAATCGTTCAAATATGATTTAATGATTTGTTGTTAAGCATTTGAAAAGTAGCCTATCATAAATTGGAATTTGCTGATGATTAAACTAGAAATAGGAGGGGTGAGTTCTAATTCGATGTTCTCATCAACATAAATACACATGAAAATATAAGCACATGGTGAGTTCCATATCATCTCTTCTAGTAGGCCCACCATATACTTATTTATTTGTGTGTATTTGTGTTGATGAGATGTGTAAATCCGGAGGAGGCATCGGGTGAAATTGAAAAGTGAGAATGATCTCACATCATTTAAAAAGAGGAGACTAGAGGGAAAAAACTACCATAGGGGATTAAAATGAGAAAGGCAAGAGGGACCCCGACCAATAATAAAGGAATTTGTAAGAATAGAAGGGACCATCAAGCCAAAAAGCGGTGGAGAATTATGACAGAGACTTGGGCGGTGAGAGTGTGGGACAGGCTTATAGGAGAGCATGTTCTAGTAGCTTCACAATTGTGACTTCCCCCTAACAACCACAGTACAAAACAACACAAGAGTCCAAATCACCTAAAACCAAGACCACCCCGTTTGGGTATTGGTAGGCCGTGGAAGGAAGGCATGTGTAAAAAGCCGTAATTAGAGGGAAGATTTTTTTTATTTTTACCCTCTCCATGATACGTTGAGGGAGGGTAGAAGCAGATAGCATGTGAAACACCTCTGGATTACAGCACCCATATTAATAAAAAGTCTCCTTTCACCTTTCTTTTAAATCAAAAGACTCCTCAGTTCACATTGTCCTGTCTCTTCTGCTAGTGCTTGCTTGGGTCCACCTCTGCTTCTTAGCTGTTGGATTTCACCCACATCCAAATACACCTCCACCAATTCTGTACCTCAAGTCTTTCTGTCTTTAACCTCTTAATTATTCATTTATTATCCCAACTCTCTCCTTTACCATTGACATGTCACTTAATTACTGTGGAGCCAAAATAATGCAACGATTGTATGTGTGACAACTCTGACTTAAAAATACAACTACTATCAAATACTCCAAGCCGACCTAACATGCATTGATTGATGGTACTGGTAGTGGTACATCAAAGATAAAATATGGGGTGGGTGAATGCATGAGAAGAGAGGACAAGGAATAGGAAGGGAGATATTTTTATGTTAAAGGTGTTGTTGAGGAATGAGGACCACACTCACAGCTTTCGTCTCAAGCAGGGATTGAAAGGGACATGGCACGTGGGTTAGGGCCGCACAAATAAGAAAGAATGAATTATGATAGGGCTAACTGTGTGTTGTATTTATGCCTTGGTATATCTTGCCTTTAATTTCCTGATTTTGCTGTTGAAAAAGATAGGCAATGTGCCATGTTACTGTCACTGTGGCCCCTTTTTATTTCACGCTTGTACTCACCTCATAGAGTAAGGACTCTGTTGCCTCCTCATATTTTACCACCTTCTACCTTCTGTTGTATCTTCTACAATTACTTGCAAATAAAATTAATGACACACATTCAGGGTATGTAACGTTTATCTTATTTTAATATGCAAAGCATTTTCTCTAGTGGCTAGAACAGAAACATTCATATCCATAGCTATTTGAAATACATTTGGATAAATTTGAGCTCCTTTTCCGGCTTTCAATGTACTTATACATTTTATTTTTGTTCCAGTGACAAGCTTAACCGCTTGTAAAATGGCCTATACTAGTCTAGGAGGCTAGTAACCTGGGCACTGAATCAGCAGGATTCTGCGAACAGCATTATGAATCAGAGAGAAACATATCTAAGCATCATGTATGTATATTTCTACCGGAATTCTCAAACAATCACATTTGACGCGCTACAAATAAGTAAATATGGACATTGGGGACTCAAACTTTAGTGTATGATTGTGAAAAATTGATTCCTTCCACTTGATCCAACTCCATTACCTGCAGTCCATCTTGGAAAAATAGGCTCGCTATTCCGATTGGTGAATATGGGTTCGTAATTTGATTTTGCATTTCCAATGGGCTCGTGGGCTACATGTCTTAAACGTGGCTGTGGGTTTCGACAAATTGTTACTTTACTTGGATGGGCTCAGTGGGCCTTTATTGACTGGACTGTGAAAATCTATAGAGTGGGATTGACAATTCAATGGTGGCCCTTTTCTCCCTTTTATTATTGGACAGGGCTTCATTAAAATGTTTTTCCTTTTCAGCCATTTTTAGAAAATACCTCTGATATGACGAAGAAAAAACATGTTATTGTAGTTTTGTGCATTTGCTAAGATACTTGAATTTGGATTCAACCAACATGGGTTGATTCAGTGAAAATATGCCAAAATTAAGTGAACGTTTGCAAAGTTTCCTTGCTATGTACAGTGTATTGTGTAAGCATTGCCGGTTCGACTTAATTTCTGATTATTGCTTTATGGTGAACTTTTTCAGCTGATCCAAAATGGGCCGGCTGTGGAGATTTGAAAATGCGTTCTTCCAAAAGACTGATAGGAGGACCTCCTAATGCTAAGGTAAGTATTGGCAGGAAAATTTGTTTTTGCTGGTTGGCTGATTATTCTAATGAAATTTATTTAGTTTTAATTCTCAGTATTTCTAAATTAAGTCTTCATACCCTAAACATTTCATATGGTACTAGATGCACATATGACCAAATTAAGTGGATCTTTTTGCACTGTAATCTCTAACTTAAACCTAAATCATTTCGCCCATAAAATTACAAAAAAAAAATCTTATCAATTTAAATCTAGGATTCTAAAACAAGATGGGATACGATACACTGATGAAGGATTGTATTAACCTATAAATTCATTTCTTATGGAGGGATGGCCGTGGATAGAAAAAGACTGATTTCGTTTGGACATGACATGCCCATGTTTTCTCTCATATATCATAGGGGAAAAAAAAACAATCGGTATTTAACTTCTTTGTGAGAAACAAAACAATGGCATGCTAGTGGTTTTGAGTACTCAATGTCTGGTTTGATGTTTCAAATCTGCAAGGTTTGGTGACTTGGGTACTCTTTAAAAGATATTTTTCCTTAACATAAATATTTTCTTTAATGAAAACATGGAGTTGGATACTAGCTAGATCCACCGAATGAAGACAATAATTGTCCCATGAAGCTCAGAGACAGTGACAGGAAAATGGGCGATAAAAAGAGAAGATATTAAGAGAGTAGACGTGTCAAACTAGGATGGGTCACATTGCACAACAAAGTGACAAGAATGTGTACGGCGAATCTGGGAAAGGTTTTTATGATCCTTACACTCCCATCATCTGCCACGTCCCTATGTTTAACCACCGACCTCTTGATTATTTAGCACACAACACATTATCCTCTTTTTTTTTTTTTACCCCATATTTTCTCCAATCAATCATAACTCTTCTCATCCCGCCCGAAGCCAATATTTCATATTTAAAAATATAGATGATTATCACGTACAAAGAGTTCAATTCACAATCATAATCGATAATTCTATTTTTACAAATATCACAAGAAGTTAGTTATCTTCAAAGATGTTTATATCTATTATTTCAGAGTCAGATATTTTAGGAATTAATTAATTAATGCAACATATATAAGAGTATAACCAAACAAAGATATACCTCAATAATATGAATAATTATTCAACAAAATATATAAATTTTTTCACAGCAGTCTACAAAGTCTGCCATATGCTGGTCTTTTTTTTTTTGGTCGAATGCCTTATGTTGGTCAGAATATAAATAAATGTGGGATTGGAGGAATTTTAATGGTATCTATTGTGCAGTTTGCGCCTTCAGGTTCGAAATTAAATGTGTGATTAAAATACGACATGTAATTTTAAAAGAAATAAAAAAAAGCAGTGGCAAGAGCAATGATGATAAGTTGTACCCTTGTAGTATTTAATAAATAATAGGGGATTAGGGGTGATTGATGTTAGATTTTGACCCAAAAAACAATAATTGATGTTTGACAAAAATGATTAAGTTGGCCGGTTTAGAGCTTGCGTGTCATGACTTCCTAATCTGCATCAGAATCTCAATAATTTAAGTTTCTCTTTTAGGCCAAAAGTCGATTTTTCTAAATAGTTTACCGTCCCTCTTATTCTCATTATAAAGTATTAGTAACTACTAACTTTTCTAGGTTCATTTTATCATACATTTGTTGGTTTTTAAGGTGTATTAACTATTTTTTTTTCTGATAGAAAAAAACTAATTTTTTTCTATAGATGACATATTTGTTCCCTCTAGTCGGTAATATTAAAGATCAAGATTTAAATGTTTTTTTGTCTAAAATATAAAAGCTTATCTCACATTATATTTTCATTTAATGCGTTTTTTCGTACCATTTTACCACATACTCTAATCTTCCATATTATTTATTATAAATTATATATTTTTCTCTCTTAAAAGTATCATAATAAATATGAACAATAATTGGAAAAATAATTACTCCAGACACCCAATTAATTGTAATAAGAGTTGTAACAGTATGAGAGAATAATAAAGCAATAAAAATGCACCGCATCTAGATCATGTTGAGAGATAGTATAGCATATTAATCCCCCCTAATTAGCCATTAAACACCAACATTAAATGGTTAACAAGTTTCCTCGTTCACATTTATGGCCTGTTTGGTTGCATGAAGAAATCACAAAGAATTGGAAAGTGTAGAAAGTAGGGGGTATTTTTGTAATATATATATATCCTGGGGCCCACAAGTTTTCTCTCTCTATCTCCCACTTTTTTTGGGCCCAGGCACTTTATTTTTCATCATTACTTAATTTACTCATATTTTCCATTTCTTCACTTTCCTTCATGCAACTAAACAACCCTTAATTCACCATTCACATGCATGCCCTGTGTTTAGATTAGGGAAAATCGTGAAGGGGGCCTTTCGGTATTTCGCAGACCCCGCCTCAGATATTTTGCCCACTACGCAACTTGTATGTTTTTCTCTCCCCTCCTTGGCGCCATTCTCATCACCCATTCATTTCTCCTTCCTCTTGTGAAGGAAAGAGAAGTAGGAGATCCGAATCAGGAGCGATGGAGTGCATCGTGGAGCCGCACATATTAACCGAGGCTGACGGAGCAGTAATCTCTACCCTAAATGACGATCACACCTCTCTTTCTGACTCAGCATGTGGCCGTTACGGGTATTACTATTCTCTCTCTCTCTCTCTCTCTCTATGCATCATTATTGTCACTCAACACTTCTCTTCTCACTCCTTCTCCGCCAAATTAAATTCGAAGGTGTTCACACTATCGAAGGAGATGCAGGATTGTCGCTCCTTGCTGCAATCAAGTCTTCCATTGCAGGCATTGCCATAATGAATCTAAGGTACGCACACACATGCCTACCTCATTTCATTTTATATATATAAGGATTACTGTTTAACTTTTATTTTACATTTTCTCCACATAATTATATATACTTATATGCATATGTTTCTTATGTGTGTGTGTGTGTGTGTCTGAATATGTATTTCTGTCAACAGAATTCCATTGAAGTGGACCCTGTTGATCGCCATGACCTTCCTCGCCACGATCTAAAGAGGGTATGCGCCTATTTATATAGTCCTAATATTTATATGAAGCCGTGGAAAAAAGGTGGACTAAAGCCTTTGACTTTTGCTTTCCATTCTGGGCGTTTTTCGCTTTTAATATTTAGTGCATGGATTATGGTCTCTATTTTGGTAACTCAAGAATTCTATTTTGAAACCCAGAGAGCATGTTGGATTAGATTTTTAAGTTGCGGTTATTTTCTGTTCAGCTGATCTGACTCTATTCGTTATGTTGAAAGAAGGGAAATTTCCTTTTTTTACTTTTCTCGTGAAATATTACTAATATTTAATCCTAGAAAGGAGAGAGATCACTTAGGCCTGTTTGGTTGGACGAAAATGATGGAAACGGAAATGATGGAAATGGAAACGGAAATAATGGAAATGGAAATGGAAACGGAAATGAGTGTAAAGGGTAAAGATGGAAAACCGAGGTAAATTAGGTAATGATAAGAAAGTAAAGTTTGTGTGCTCATAGAAACGTGAGGTTGAGAGAGAAAGTTTGTGGGTCCGGGGTATATGGAAATTACCTTTCTCAATTCCATTATTCAATTCAAGTGAACCAAACTGGCTCTATTCAGATTGAAGGGGATCCACTAACTGGAACTACTGTTTGTGCCATTATTCAGGTCATCTGTTCCTTGTGTGACACCGAGCAAGATGTAAGTGTCCTAATTTAAATCAAATGGATATATATTATCACAGAGATGGTTGATATATATTGATTAGCCGTCTTTGTCCATATATGTGTTCACTTTGCAGGTTCAACAAATGTGCATTCAGTGTGGTGTTTGTATGGGGAAGTACTTCTGTTCCAAATGCAAGTTTTTTGATGATGATGTGAGCTTCCTACCTCATTTTATTCTTGAAGTATTGGGATTTTTTTCGTGGCCTTTGGTGATGACTAAAGTTATTTTGTTTACTCCAGGTATCAAAGAATCAATACCATTGTAATGAATGTGGCATCTGCAGGTCCAAGCCTTGAATCTTTACGTTTTAACTGTTTCATGCCTAAAGTTTCGTCTAAAATTAATCAATTGCTTGATATTCTCTTTATTTCTACAGAATTGGAGGCGAGGAGAATTTTTTTCACTGCAACAAATGTGGTTCGTTTTACAATTACTTCCCTTTTAGAGATGAGCCCTTTTTTTTTTCTCTTCAATCTTCATATTCAAACTGGCTTTAAGCGTGCTATTGTGGTATTTATTTGTCCATAGGATGTTGCTATTCAACACAGATGAAGGACTCACACCGTTGTGTGGAGAAAGCTTTGCATCAAAATTGTCCTGTTTGCTTTGAGGTAAGACTAGAACTTAGAAGGGCAGGTTCCTGGTATGTTGAACGGATATATTGTTTTTTCTTGCATGGTACATTAGAACCAATCATTTGATCATTCAATTGATTCAATGCGGCAGTTTCTTTTTGATACCACAAAAGACATTACTGTATTGCCATGTGGTCACTCTATCCATCTGGGATGTGTGAGAGAAATGGAGCAGCATTTCCAGTGAGTTTTACAAATTAAAGGATATAGAATGCAATGATAATTATATATATGTTTAAGATTTGTTGCCTTATCCTGACAAAAATATTTGGCAGGTATTCTTGTCCTGTTTGCTCGAAATCTTTTTGTGATATGTCACATGTATGGGAGAGACTGGATCATGAGGTATCTATATTGTCAGAATCATATATGTTGTTTTGTATTTAATTATAGTATTTCTATGGAAAGAGCTATGCACATTCTGAACGTTTCATTTTACAGATTGCATCAACACCTATGCCAGAGATATATCAAAACAAGATGGTAAGGCAGTAAGGATTAGTATTTTATTGAGTCGGTTTAGTGTCAACGGTGATGATCATTTAAATAATCTGAACTTATCTGTTGGGAATGGCTAGGTTTGGATTCTGTGCAATGATTGTGGAGAAACATCAGAGGTGAGCTTTCATGTTTTGGCGCATAAGTGTATGAAGTGCAAATCCTACAACACCAGACAAACGCAGGGGGGGCCTGCATCTTGCTCATCCAACATTGAAGAGTTGCTTCAATGATTACATTGCGATTAGGTTGCTCATTTCAAAAATTTCGGGCTCTTGTGTTTACTGTGACTCAAAAATAACATAACTAGTGGTGGCTTAGATAATGTTCTCGTGCCAGTGTCATAGCCATGATTTAGTTCTTAGAAGTAGTTGGTCTGATGCTAAGCTCGTTAGTTAAATTTACATGTTCAGTTACTCGACTGTAACATATTATAGCTTTATATCTTTTTTAATTTGCCGCTTTGAAGATAAAATCTGTCAATTTAAACTGGAGTTTATCATATAGTTACATTAATTCAAGATGAGTCGCATTGATATCAACAAGGCAAAGAGAAGTTGCTTTACACACTAATCTGTATAAAATAGGAGTCATGCGCTCGTTTTCTCATGAGTTGGGTAGTGAATTTGGCCCAAGAAATTTACTTGAGCAAAAAATAATTGGAGAAGCGAATTGAATATTTTTCTTGAGAAGATTAAGTAAGAGGGGAATAATTTTTTTTCTTCTATTCTCGGCCAATAGAAAGCTTTTCTTTGTTTGGAATTTAAATCAATAAAGTCATGACACAGCCTATTAATTTATTTTGTTGCCGAAACCCCTTTTATTTAAGCAATCTACTCTGGTTTTTTATTTAAACAATGGAAAACTTATAGGGCCTCTCGAATTGGGCTTCTACTATGTTGTTGTAAGTAGCGTGTAAGAATTATGATGGGCTAACAGTTAAAATGAAATCCGAGTCCATCAAGTAGATAAAATTTGCCGAAAACCCACATGAGAAAATAGTACTAGTAGTACTGAATTTAATAGTAGTACTGTATTTCATTCCATGCATATGAAATGATGAAATATTGACATTACTGGGAGTTTCGCATATCTAGTAGTACTGTATTTTATTTTGTACTTCATTTTCTGGAATATTTTGTTAAAGTCAAGTCCATACTGGGCAGTGGGCACAAACAAATTACTTGTATAGCATGGCTCATCCAAATAATGGCCTCGCTACAGAGATAGGCGTTTCACATGTATAATGGGCGAGGCATGATTTTTAATTTCAAATAATGTAGATCATTGTGAATGGAAAACAATGTGTTTACAGACTTATGAAGGACTTTTTGTATTATTAACTAACCGAGAATAATAATGTAACAGAAAAATAATAAACTTACACATGGAAATAAATAAAAGAAACAGTATATGCTTCGAACTAAATTGCTCTGGAAGCAGAAAAAGACATGAATGTGTAGTACAATAATCAATGTAATGAATAAATGAAATTAACAATGAAGTTTTTTAATGTTTGTAGGCGTTGGGGACATAAACTTGTATTTCTCTGTTATAAAGAGGCTGCAACGGCCTTGCGTTCCTCTTCGCATACTGTCACAGAACACGCACAATGCATAATAATCAGTACATGATAGAAAGACTCAAATAATTAATCAATAATGTGTAACATTAAGAAACTCAATTAGACACTCAAAGACAACAGATACACTTACATATGGGACAGAACTGATGAGTAAATCTACTTGTTCTCTTGATACAGTCCTAATCTGGAAAAATAATTGATTTCCAAGAGTTGAGATTTAGAGACGATATATAGCAAATGAATATATGAAGAGAAGAAAATAATATAGGAATATATGAGATTGATTAAGAATGAATATAAGTACCTTCTTAGAAATAGTCCATGTGACACCTTCAGTGCAGGGAGGGGCGGTGAGTGATCCACTGTATCTGTAATACACGTGACTATGATGACCCAGTCCTATCTCCGTGGCATCTAACTCTCCCAAATTTTTCTCTTGACCTTCTTCTCCAATCTCCTTTATGCTTTCTTCCAACTAGATTCATTTGCATTCAACACTTTCGTGAGATATGTGTGTATGTGTACATGCTTGTTAAGTAATTTCTTACAGCGATCTCATTACCCCTCCACACATAATTTCTTACAAATTACTCCCTCCAATTGAAGTTAAGGATGCAAATGAAACCATTAAATTATAAGATATGCATTTGTAATTAAATTATACTACAAGTTAGTTTATTAGTTGAGTAAATTAGTTTTGAAAGAATAAGATATTTATAAACAATTTACAGTGATTAATTTTGTATAACTAATTTCTAGAAAAAAAATAAAAGTGATTTGATTGAGGGAGTATTATGATGGACATAAATTTTTTGTTAAAAAAACACTAATTATCGTTCCATGCTTAATTTTCATGCAAGTTGACTAGTAATACATGGGACTAATAATACATAGGACCATCACATTCACCAATTTGTTCTAAAAGGCGAATAATATATATAGTAGGGAAAGGAGCATGCAAGTGCATGATTTTATTCGACACATTTATTCTGTAGTTGGAACATACCTTGGAGAGAAAAGGATCGGGACGACCAAACTTGTAGAGAGCAGCAACCACAGCGGTGTTGTTTGAACCATCGGGTAATGTGACTTGATGAACCATGTGCAGCTCCAAATCATACCTATTCATTATGGAAATTTCACTAAAACATCAGTTCATATAAAATTTAAGTGTTAGGAGATAAATTGGGTTGAATTAATAAGAAAATACTATATGAGAGAGATCGAGTTGGGTGGGAACCTCTTGCCATTGATGAGGTGTTCGGAAGGCCAGTGCCAATGGGCTCCCTGTAGAGAGAAACGAGTGCCATTGATTGTTATGGAACCCGCACCAGCCTGCCAATTCACCTGCATTTCGTTTCCAAAACAAACGTCATCGTCATCATCACAGAACATATTTGTTGATGCTTATACTTTTATTAAATTTTAATTTTTGTACATATGAATATCTTTAGCATAAATATAAATACTTAAAATTTATTTTGTAAACACCATGGCTCTACGCAAAGGCTGATTACATATGCTAATTAAACAAAGTTAGATGAGCTAATGGTAGTAACTAGCTAGTAAGTGAATAAAATTTATGATTTAATTAATAGATAAAAAGTTAACAAGCATAAAAATAAAATAAAATAAAATATAGGTACCAATTGATTAATGCTAATTTGCCAATGGTATGGTAGGCAATTTAAATCATGCCTTAACTTAAACTGAAATATATCGATAGATGGGTATATTTCAGTTGAAAAAAATAGATGGGTATAATAAATGATATTCCCTCCGTCCCAAAATCTAAGTTATGAATATTTGTGAATAAGCTTGTAACAAAATATAATCTACATTTTATGGTTGTCTAAGTATTTTGTTGCATTTATGGTTGTCTAAGTTTTATCCATCCTTTATCTACAATTTTCATCTTCAATAATAAGGTAAAGTTGAAAAATAAATTAGATTTTCACATAATCAGTGTTTTTGATTAATTAAGTGGCTTTTTTTAATAAAACAATGTAGTGATTTGAAGTTTCTGTATTTTTGAAAGTGAGTGAGCATAGTGAGATGGAGCCAATTCGGATTTGGTATGTGGTTACCGTTATGTCCCGGCCTCTGTTGAGGATGGTAGCAGAGGCAGGTTTATAGGCCTCGTGTAGGTCGTGTGAGTTGGATACAACTTCGACTCTGTGCCTCCACAAATCAATAGGAGACTGAATACTTCCGTTCTTACATGCTGTCCATTCTGGTTTCAGATCTCCCCATCTTGATGGCCCCTTCTTGCTCCCTTCTATGTAACTGAACTCTGTTCAATCATTCACACACATTAGTTATATTATATCATTCAGGCATATTACACGTGGAAGTACCAGGTGATTAAAGCTTCATTAAATAGAGATAGTGTATATATATGCATGATAATTTAACTACCACCTTCTGCTTTGGTTGATGTTGAGTATTGTGACATGATTGTTACCAATATAAGTAAACATGAGATCGACGTCCTCGTCAGTAGCTTCATGTTTCAGCAATGCACAAAAGATATTGAGGCTCGGGAAACAGGTTCAATGAAATTTAATTAATATCTCGGATGTTAGAAACTGTATGATGGTGTGACATGTTTTGTATGGTGGAAGGGTATTTATAGATTGGAAAGGGACGTGGCCTTGGATTTGGTCCGAATAAATGATTAGATAATTTAAATTTAAGGAAGAAAGTTTCCAGTGTTTTAGGTAAACTTTACCTCCTGTCTCGTTAAAGAAATATTGATTATTGTCGTGATTTTCCAATTTTACGGTGGAAGTGTGAACTTGGTTAAAAGAAAGGGTCTAGCACATGATCCTTGCTTTCAGGCTATTTCTTCGTCAGGAGGCAAGATAAATAAGACATTAGTGATCAATTCATGATTTCATCACGTGATTAGAATAATAAGGGAGATTAATTATTTATGATGACTTAGTAGCAATTGGTATGATTTACTGGAAGGAGGACAGTTGCATGCATTTGGATTAATTTGAACAATTCCACGACCAAGCGACGATTGATAATTTTATTATGAAAAATTAGGTCGATTATAATACATTAATTTAATAGTTCCTCTTCTTTGGTTGGGTAAGAACATAGTTGTGCGTTGTGAGCTATGGTGCGGCCGGCTTTAATTTGTACGCCTTGTTATTTCTGTCTCTTCCTGTTTGGCTCGTTCACAGCAGAAACGGTCATTTATATATAAATGAATCAATAAGCATTATAATACTCACTCGTTAATTGTCCAATTCGTTTTCCTATTTAATTAACAGGTCTGAAAGTAAACGGCGCAGCCTTGTACAAGGTATTGGAGGTAATATTTCGATGTTACAGGTTAAAACATGTTGCTTTTTCCAGTTCAAAGTGTAATGCTCTATCCCAAATATATGAACTACTTGAGAATTGAGTTTGATTTTAAATATAATACACCTCTATGAATTCTCATGTTTTCTTTAAATTGTCTATATTAATTTTCCATACTAAAAACACAAGAGAGGACATGTTAGAATAAAAATAGAGGTTAAGGTTTTTGGTAAATATGATATGATTTTAATTAATTTAATTAACATCTTTAAACTATTTAAATTAAGTAAATAAGTTTTATTTTTAGAATTGAATGAAATACTTCTTCAGGTTCTTCTTATTAGACCACTTGACTTTTTTGGAGAAATGAATAATGCAAAATTAAACACTGTAACTTGTATATATAGAATTATATTTTCCCTCAAAACTAAGTTATTATACTTATAAATTGAACTATATTCTATTTGGAAAAAACTTATATCAAGTTGCTTATATCAAGTTTGTCCAATTCACCTATAAGATATTGCCACTTGTTCAGTTTTTCCACGTCAACAAGGGGGTGTTTGTTGTCTCGCAGTACTCAATTCAAAAACCAAATAATAAAGAAAAAAATTATGAAATCTACGTTTTCCACATCCAAAAATAACAGAATAGGAATCAACATCAGCTTCTTAGAATCGGAATTGACCCTTCATCCACACTAGTCCACCCATCTTCTTCATTCTCCAAAAACCAAATATGGCTTCTTCTTCTCTTCTCTCTCAATTTCACTAAAACCCCATAATCTCCACCACTCATTCCACCATGCCCGCCTCTCAACCTCCGTAACCGCTCCTCTCACAGTTTCCTCAACCATAAACCCTCTCTGTCTTTCCATTATCACTCCCTCCTACCTTCTTCTTCCTCCTCTCTCTTCCTCATGCACCGAACACAAAATCCATCCCTCACCCATCATCGTCTCTGTGAATGAGATGGTGAAGCAATGAAGGCACAGAGAGGGGGTCACATTAATCACCCATCACCATCAGTTCATCATTGTTTCCTTTTTTTTTTCTTTTTTTTACCTTATTTGATTATTTCCTTTTTCTGTATCTTTTATGTTTTGACTTTTGAGATTTGTGAGACAACAAACACCTCCTTGATGATGTGGAAAAAATGAACAAGTGACAATATCTTATAGGTGAACTTGACAAACTTGATATAAGCAACTTGATATAAGTTTTTTCCATTCTATTTACATGTGATTTATGTTTCAACTTAGTTGTCTAATTTTCTTCTTTTACTTCCACAAGAAAAGTCAACTTTATCTTATATTTAGGATGAGAGAACATAATTAGATAACTATGTTTTAATTGTGGATAAATATTAACTTCTTGTGTTCATTAAATACGTTAAAAATCAGTCAAATGAATTATTCATATCACGGTATAAACGGAAGATGAGGGAATTTGGGACACTATATTCAAAATAAAATTATTCACCTCAATTATCTCATTATTACATGGATTGATTTAGAGCCTTCAAGAATAACCTAGTGGACTAGTGGTTCCTTAATTAGTTAAACTCTTAATTATTAAGTTGTTTGGAGTTCGAATCTTACTCATAGTAATGGAAAGTATTTCATGGCCAATTTTTTACTCTTAAGTGGAGGACCCAATGTGGTTTATATCCTGAATTTCAATAAAAAGAAAAAACACAGTAGAAAAAAAATGATTTTGTTAAAGTCTGCCTTTTCACGGGAAGTGTCATAGTTACCTAATTAAGCACTGTATGGGGGTGAAAAGTAGAAAATTGAACACAGGAGCAGGCCATGCGTGTGACTAAACCAAAAACAAAAGACAAAATAAAAACATTATAGTATTTTGATGGTAGGCTGTCGTCGTTAGAGGTAGGTGTGATTGTGTTAATAACTCCTGATAAAGCATATATATAAAATAACAACGGAGTAGTTGCATATGGCATGGAATGTTATATTTTATAGAAGTGGCTTGATATTTTTTTTATAACTAAGTTATTATTAACAACTTACTCGGAAACATTAAAGATTACTTAGATAGTTTGATTGAATCCCATTTAAATTTTTAGAGAATTCAAATAAATTTTACAAATTTGTAGGAACTTAGCTTGTTGTGATTTTTTCTTATGCGAGAGATATGTACGTAATTATCCTCTTCGTTTATATCATCAATAGCCGGCCATTCATCATCTCTAGCATATTCACCAACTTTACTGCCTATCCTGTTCTTTACTCGTCCAGTTGTGTCTTCTCCGATCCCTTTGTCCCTCGTTGTTATAAGAACCATTTTTCTGAATGGTTTTTTCATTAAATATAAGAGCTTACATGAAGTAGTTAGAATATTTAATGACTTTTTACTCATTTTGTCCCTCATTATCTTTAAATATTTCATTCCAACATTACTCTACATTTCTCTTTCTTATATATCCCATAAGTAAGGGCAAACTTGAGAAAAACACTTATTTTAGACATATTTATCCCTCTCAAATACTTTATTAATATGGGTGATTTTACTCTAATGACTCTTGTAATATATAGATGGATAAAGTAATTACAAATAAATCTGCAGTGTTAATAGATTGCGTTGGCTTAAGTGGAATGAGTATTAGCTACTTCAATTCAATGCAGAACTGACTTTGAAACTGTACAAAAAATATATTTGGAAGAGATTTGTGGTAGAATGATTGCCAATAATGTGTTGACATAAAAATTTTGAAGCTTTGTTAACTTTAAAATGAAATAGAAGCTTATTCTTAAATGACATCAACAATAAAAGTACGTATATATATCACTTACTCGCTCGTCCAATATATAATTAATCTTCTTTGCGTAAAAAAAAGAGCAATTCCGTTTTTTTATATATAAACTGGAGTCTAACTTAAAGATAGTCTACAACACATATGAGACAAAACCTATCATCATGCTATTTGATCCTCATGCCACGTACAAAATCCGATGGTTCCTCAAAAAAGAGAATTTTTGCCATCTAATCGTATCATTAACTTTTTTTGTATAATTATTAAGGTTCAAAATTTTCCAATTATGGCTTTGTCTTAGCAAAGTTCATGTTATCATTTACTCCTCCTATTTCTAAATATAGGAGTTAGTTGACATTTTGGAGAAATTAATGAAGCAAAATGAATCACCTAATCATAAGGTATTGTGTATATTATTAAATCTTATTTTAGCATACAAGTCAAATCTACTAGTTTAGAGAAAAATTTTAGGAAAATAAAATTTTCAATAACCTATTTAAAAAGTCAACTAACTCTTATATTTAAAAAGAAATAAATAAAATATCATCTATAATTCTATATAGAGCAAGGAGTGAAAGTGGCTAGAATAGTAAGGACAAGTCTTGGGTGATGCACATGAACTAATATTAAAATATTCGGTGAATATTTTTTCTAATCCAATCTATAATCTTATCCTCATTAATGGTAATGTGTGAGTATTTGAAAGCTATTAAGTCCTAATGTAGGGTGTGTTTGGGAACCGTTTATGGACCCTAATAAGCTGGTTGAAGCTACATAAACATTTTTTGGGTTTTTAGTCATGTTTGGGTCCTATTTATTTCTGACCAGCTTATTTGGATAAACTAGTTTGAGAAACTGGTTTTTGAGAAACTCCAATTTGGAGCTTTTGGTGGCACCAACCAGCTTATTTGAAATGGTTTATGAGCATCTTTTTTAGTATATGTTTGACTCTTTTACTCTCTCATAGGAATTTTTCTCACATACGAATAAAATTGGTTAAATGCATTTAATTTGTCCTAAAATTCAAGTAATTTTTAATACTATTCCCAATAATTACACTTATTTCCAAAACTATTAATTATTACTCATTAGTACTACCTCTATTAAATATAAGTATATATGGAAAAATAATTAATGCACATTGGAAACCATGAAGTAACTTATAAAATGGACCAATAAAAATTGGTAGTTGGTAATTTATAATAAGGATTGGAGGGAATAATAGGGTATTGCAAGAATTATTTGAAAATGCCAATGAGACATTTAACTTTTACCATTTAAGTTTGAGGTGAAGTATATATAGGACTTTTAATATGTGGAAAGATATATTTGAAATCTTATACAAAATGTGTAACTATAAGTTTTCAACACAGGTTTGATTGTTTTGTGCATGACGTGCTATACACTACTTTATCAGAAGGAATTTTCGATCGGACACTCATTTTAAAGAAGCTGAAGAAAATGGAAGTTTGATAGATGAAAATAATTGTTGTCATCAAAATTATGAAGTGACTTATAAAATGGACAAAAAAAATTGGTAGTTGATGACTTATAATAACGATAATTGAATTACACAACTAATTAATTTAATTTAATCATCCAAATGTAATGTAGATAGACACGACCTCTAATTTATATGCATTTTAATGTATTAAATTTTTCTTATTTTCAATTATTGAAAACCTTATGCAATTTAATCTATTAAATTTTTTAATTTTAAATTATTGAAAATATATGAATATTTTAATTGTGTATTATTCAATAAATATCATGTTCCTATCTAAACTGGTTTCTCAAAATCACCATCCAAACATGTTTGTAAAAGTTAGTTTGAAAAAAAAAACACATCTGCAACCACGGATCCAAACATAAATCATTTCTCGCAAACTAACTTTTACCCAAACAAACTTTTAAAAAACTATATTAAAAAAAAATGATTTCTCCTTCGCTTTTCCAAACACACCTAATGGAATTAGGATTTAGCGGGAGAAAATAGAAACAAGAGGACAACAGAAAGGGGTGAGAAAAATGAACGAGCTGATGGATGAAAGCGTAAAACAGTCAAAGAGAGGGCCCACCTAGGAGTGAGATAGTCAAAAAAGCCATAATCGGAGCATGTGACGACAAGTCATGCCTCTCACTGTTGCCCTCGTTCACTGTGTCCCAATGTTCTCCCATCCCATCACTGTTCCAATATTTGTTCCATATTTGCCTCCATATGGTTGCAGAGATTAGTGTGTGATTGTGTGTGCACAGTCTCTGATGGAAATGGGTTCAATGCTCAAAGCAAACCTTGACAGTAAAATAACCACCTCCAATGTGCCTCTTCTTCACATTTTTGGCTAACAACCATATACCCTTTTTTATTTTTGTTTTGCGATGGATTCTTCTTCTTATTTCTTTTTGGTAACAAAAAATCAGACGATAAAGAGAGGGGACGGCAGGATGCAGAAGAGGAAGAGCCACTTCTGCTTGTAGGAGAAGGTTGTGCGATTCTGTCAACTTAATTTATGAAGAGTATATTCTAAACTCTCAAAAGTTCAGTTCACATCAAGAAATGAAAGCAATTGGATTGCGTCTTCTAGCTTACAAACTCACTAATTGATGTGGTCCCTCCTTTTCTTATCTACCATAGTGTAGAACTTCAAACCAAAAGAGAGATGGTGCTAAATTTATTAGAGATTATTGGTTTGGCGAGTTGCTTGCACTTTGCATGTTGGAGACGAAAAGAATATGAACGCTCCCTTCTACATTAATGTGCATGCCCTCTTTTTTTATACATAAATTTTAGGAAAGGGGTTGGGCTCAACCAAATCCAATCCAAGGCAGGACACCTAACTCATGATCCGCTGAGGCCTGTCCCTGTGGGCTCTTGAGCATGACCAGCAAGCCTTGTATGTCTGTCTACACAGGTAGGTTACTCTCAGCTTCACTTAGCTATGGAGATGTCTCCCCAAGCGCCGCGATGGAGACACAACAAAGTGTCACTCCTAGAATCGAACTCGCGACGTGGTGGTCAACCCGACGTTCAATGTGCATGCCCTCTATATCTTCCTAATGTTTGTGCTATCCTTTACGCCATGCAACGTAACGTTCCCTCATTCATCTTTAATTTATTCTTCATGTGACGGCCTTAATAGTGGCTGTCCCCATTTTATACGAAGAATTATGTATTTCTATTCTTAATATGTGAACGGACAACACAATAACATTTATATGCCAAATTTCCTCTCCTTGAGTTACTCAAAAGAAAGACTTTACTCACAAGCCAATAACTCAGGCGAAAAAAAAAACTAGTTAGCTTTAATTATTTTTCATGAAAAAGGGAGTAGAGAGTATCAATAAAGATGACGCCTTTAAAGGAAACTGTATCATTACAAGGCTCTTTTGTGGATTCATGGTAGCGGTTTTCCTTTACCCTTTTCCTTTTGAGATGGGGCCCACAAGTTCATGGAAATGTACAAACAACCGAATATGTTGTCAACTTGTCATTGATAGATGGACAGAATTAACCCCCTTCCTATAAGGGCATTCTGTAATTAAGCACATGATCTCCATGTCGTCCCCTGCACTAACAAGAAGAGACTCCATCATTCAGACCTTTCAGCCTTTTGCCTGTGCCACGCGACGAGACCTACTTATCACCTTCGTCGTCAAATCGTTAATACTGGTTTTCTTTTCGTTAATAACCAACTTCTCTCCAGAATATTCTAACCAATAAGTGGTTAGTACTACTATTCACGTATATATATTTAAAAGCATTATATATGAATATTTTGCCTATTTTTATGCCGTCTAAGATACAAGATTGGTCAGCTTTTACGAAGGCATGTGATGTTTGAGGAACAGTTTAAGGTACAACAACACAATACTCTTCACGTATTTTTTTTTGACCATTACTCTTCACGTATTCGAGTACAGTGAAAATTGTCTATATTTACTGTTATCTTGAAAGTTTTGGCAGCTAAAGTAAATCCAAGCTGCTAGTTTATTCAAAAAGCTAACCCTGAAAACGGAACAAAGTTTTCGCTCTGTTAATTCGCGGCTGCTATCCAATAAAAGTACATAACACCGTAAATTACGACAATTCAGCTTTAAGCCACCAAATTATGTCCATCATATTAAGTATAATATTGCTAGATACTACTAGCAGTTGGAGTATATATTTTACACACTTTATGGCTTCCTCCATTAGAACAATCATTGTAATGAGACTGCGAAAGAAGATAAAATTACTGCTCCCTCCAGTCCTATTTATAAGTCGCCAACCGCCCATATTGTACAAACCAAGGAATGGTGGTTAGTGGCGGTTACATCATTAAATTGGTCTTGTTTTATTTTTCATTTCCATTTTTGCTCCTCCTCACAACTATTATTAAATGAGTCATAATGAGACAAACAAAAGTAAATGTAGAGATATCTTTTTTCAATGACAGGGGTATATTTGGAAAACTTTAATTAATGAGTTAGTTAGTGGTAGTTGGCGACTTATATTAAGGACCAAAATTTAGTGGCGGTTGGCGACTTATAAATAGGATCAGAGTGACTACTACTTGATGATTTTAAATACCCCGGAATTTATTTCTTATCCTCAATGATTTAAGTGTGCAATAAGGGGAACTTAAATTACGGGCATAGCCCCATAGGTATCGAAAAGTCAAAAGGCAATACTGCACAGGAAACGGTGGTACCTACCCTTCAGTTGTGCGTGCATTTAATTTCTCAGAACTCACAATGACAGTAAAGTAAAATTTTCAGCTCAAAGAGAGACCCCATTCAAACTCTGGACATACTCTACGTTTCGAGTTCCGTTAAAAAAAAAAAACCATTTTCCTCGAGAACAGCCGGATTCCCATGCCACCAACATCTTCTCTTTCGAACATATCCTACTTTTTACCCCTCTCCCCATCATTATCCCCACAACACGCCTTAAAAATATTATAAATAAAAGGGCTTAATAATCAAGCCAACAAATCTTGGTTGAGTTGATAAAAGAGTTTTACTTATAACTATGTGGTTGTGACTTTGAATCCCGAAGATGTAAGGATTTTGTTGGTGGACGATCTGTCTGTAAGTGTTCTTTGAGCCTAGAGGCCTGCATTGACACTGATGAGCCCGAGACCAAACTCACCTAAACTTTTATTTATAAAAAAGGGCTAATCAACCGTAAATAATACTCCCTCTGGTCCTAAATATAGGACCTAGATAGAGACTTCATTTTGGTCCTAAATATAAGACCTAGATACATTTTTGGTCACCTTTTTCCTAAATTACCCTTCTTCTTCTTAACAAGAAATTTGAAAGGGGAGGAAGGGCTACTAAGCAATTAAACTAATTAAGGAGGGGTATTATTGGAAAAACATCTAAAATTAAGCCTTCCTTAATCTCCCCCAAAAAAGTTATCTAGGTCCTATATTTAGGACCGGAGGGAGTACTAAATCACTCCGTTAATTAATCCTAGTATTAGGAGCCTATTACGACCAAACTACCCTCTCTCACTCCTGTACCTCACTTGCTTCAGTAGTGTTTACTCTCACTCTCTCACTGCTCATTAATGCTCCTAAACAAAACACTTTCAACTCTTCTGGACTAGTAGTAGCTGGCCATGGAGGTTGCACTCTAAGAGTCAGAGAGGGTGACCCCAGTAAAAAGTTTACATCTTTTTCATCTTCTTCATCTACTAACTAACAATGCTCCAGCTAAACTGCATTGTTCTATGCTTCATTCTGGGGTCATTTTCGTCACTTTCACTAGCAATGCTCAACCTCACTCTCCCTGGCCAACATCCAGACCCTGATTCTGTAGTTCGAGACTTTCACAGGTACATTTCACTCCTCTTCCTTAGTCTTTTCATGCACAACACTCTTTTTCTTCACTCAATGGTCCTACATTACAAATGTAGCACCCTAAAACATGTCACATGACCAGATCTGGGCAAATACCCATCATTTACTCATGTTTATGTTTCAGGAAAGTGAATGCCTCCATAGTTAGAAGGAAAATGCTAGCAGAATCCGAGATACAAGATTATGCTTCATGCTTAACTGGAAACCCCATTGATGATTGTTGGAAATGTGACCCAAACTGGCCTAATAATAGGCAGAGGTTAGCTGAATGTGCCATTGGGTTTGGTCAGTATGCTAAGGGAGGTCAAGGTGGTGAATTTTACATTGTTACTGATTCTTCTGATGATGATGCTGTTAATCCTAAACCTGGTACACTCCGATATGCTGTGATTCAGACGCAGCCACTGTGGATTGTGTTCCCAAGTAATATGATGATTAAATTGTCTCAGGAGCTTATTTTTAATAGCTACAAAACTATTGATGGCCGTGGTGCTGATGTTCACATTGTTGGCGGTGGCTGCATTACTCTTCAGTATATTAGCAATGTCATCATTCACAATATTCACATCCACCATTGCCACCCTTCAGGTAACTTTTCATTCCTTCCATATCATTTTCCTACATTTCTTTTCCTTTTTTGTTAACTTGATGTTTGCTGAAATTTTATTAGTGTTAAGGTTGATTAAAATAAAGGTGCTTGCTTTGTCTAGTGTGGGGTTCATAATGTACTGTGACTGAGAATACTGTGTTGAAATATAATGCATGGCTGGAATCACAAATAATGCTTGTTGTACATAGCACACTTGACTGATCTCACCCTCTAGTCTCAATAAATTACAATCACTAGCATATATTCTTCGTATTCTCTAGGTGGTCCCGGACTTCATCCTTCATTATATCGAGTGGTCAATTTCCACACAGTAATTAAACTAACCACATTCCTAACCCTCGTAGATATTAATAGTTAATACTCTCTCCGGTTCTAAATATAAGACCTAGTTGATTTTTTTGGAAAATCCTAAAAAAGAAAAACAAGTCAATTATGAATTGATTTACTAATTTTTTTCTTAAACTAGTTTATTTAACCTATACACCAATGACCGATCTAAAAATATATCAAATATGTTATAGTTTAATAACATATTTTGTAATCTTAACATCTCTAAAAAAAAGTCAATTAGGTCTTATAGTTAGGACCGGAGGGAGTATAATTTAACTTTTGCTACATAGACTTTCGATCTTAGCCTCTCAATTATAAAGTTGGTGTTTTTAATTCTATACTTTAATTTTTTGGTCAATTTTAGTCTTGACCAAAAAATTGATGCTACCTTGAATCATCATTCAATTTCAAATTGGTAGTTGTAGTCCAAACCTTTTATCAATCTTAGTTTAAGTCACTCATCTTTAAAATTGATAGTATCTTAGCTTTTGGTCAATTTTGTCTTTTAGTGCATGAATTTTGAGAAAAAACAAAAAAAAATAGGTAGCAATTGTAGTTTGTAGATGTCCCAAAGTTGAAACATGAAAAACATCAATCTAAAGTTTAGTGACTAAGATTTAAATTGACTGAAAATTAAAATATCTGAGCCACCGATTTTAAAATTTAGCTGCTAAAAATAAAAATTGATTAAAAGTTCAGCTATGAAAAAAACCAACCAAATGCATGCATGTGAGTGTTTTTTTATGGATTAAAACTTAAAAAAAAAGTTGTGGGTGTGGGTGAAAACAGGGGAGGCAAACGTTAGATCAAGCCCAGACCACTACGGATGGAGAACAGAATCAGACGGAGACGGAATATCCATATTCGGATCCAAAGACATATGGATAGACCACTGCACTCTTTCCCGCTGCAAAGACGGCTTAATTGACGCCGTCATGGGGTCCACAGGAATAACCATATCCAACAACTATTTCTCTCACCACAACGAAGTCATGCTCTTAGGCCACAGTGACACATACCTCCCAGACTCAGGCATGCAAGTCACAATAGCGTTCAACCACTTTGGAGAACAACTAGTTCAGAGGATGCCACGTTGCAGAAGAGGGTACATCCACGTGGTGAACAATGATTACACTCACTGGGAGATGTATGCTATTGGGGGGAGTGGGAATCCTACGATTAATAGTCAGGGGAATAGGTACACGGCTCCTATGAACCCTTTTGCTAAGGAGGTGACAAAGAGGGTTGATACGGAGGAAGGGAAGTGGAAAGGGTGGAATTGGAGATCTGAAGGGGATGTTTTGGTGAATGGGGCTTTCTTTGTGGCTTCTGGGGCAGAGGTTGAGGTTAAGTATGAGAAGGCTTATAGTGTGGAGCCTAAGAATGCTGATCATATTGATTTTCTTATTATGCATGCTGGCGTCCTCGGCGTTTCCAGGTATTATTTTCTTCTTTTTAAGGTTTTTAATTTATGGTTAAACTTAAACATCAGTTTTATCCTGGAGTTATTTGTTGGGTAGTAATTTAGCTCAATGTGACCCCATAAAGTAGGACAAAGTATAGCAATGTCGCCCTATACAATTTTTGTAAATGCCAGGTCGAGTCTACATTAAGATATTACTCGATTGTTGCTACGTATTTATACTTTTGAGGTGACATTGGTAAAAAATATGCCACGAATCCTCATTGAGTACTTTTGTTCAGTCCAAAAAAAATTGAGTACTTTTAGGGACAAAATAAGTACTCCATCGTCCCACTTTAATATTAGATGCAAGTTTTTTCTAAAGAAAATCATTAAAATCTAAGTCAACTAATAAGTACTAAGTCACTAAGATCTAAGTTGATTTAGGATTTAAAATCATTAAGATCTAAGATTTTTCTTATGAAAATCCTTTAAATCTAACTAATCTAAGTCACCAATAAGTACTCCATCCCTCCATAAAATTAATGTATTTTGTTTTCAAACCATTTTATTTGATTTATATACTAATAAATTAAACTCATTCACCTTCATTTCTAAAAAAAACTCTATAGTAAGGATTTGAGGGAGTACGTATCCCTTTAATTTATTATTAATGTTTTTGTGGAATGTTTGGTTGTGTGTGATTTGATCATGAGATGTGGGAATGACAGGGATAACAATCTGGGGATGTGGAGCAGAGGGCCAAACGGAGACGGGATATCGGTCACCGGACCTGAATATTCCGATGATATGGCGGCGACGGCGAGGTTGATGCCGGAGTGCTATAGGGTTTGTGTAATTTGGTGCTTGATGGCTTTGTTGTGGGGGTTGTTATGTGAATTGTGATAAATATTGGGGGCTTTTGAGTAGTTTACTCTTTTTAACATTTTGAGGAATTGAAGCATTCAACTGTAATGCTTTCTTCTTCTCTCAAATTGAAATGAAATTGAAAGAGGCCTGCTTTCTAACAGTTCAACGAGTAGGCACGTTTAGATGTGTAAATATTCTTCTACTCTTCCTCTGACTCACTTTGTTTTTTGGTTTTAAATTTATCCTTTTTTGTTTTATAAAAGGTCGAAAATAAAAGGATCCCATGCTCTACTACATCATGCTGTTTTTTTAATGTCCGAGTCTAACAACAAAGCTCCATGGGTTAATTATATTATTCGCCTTGTTTCTCCTTTTGCCTTTATTTTTCTTTCAAGTATAGGAGACATGGAGATGAGGTTTTGGGAAAAAATGTAGGTTCTACACTTATTCAAAAAATTGAAAATAGAAATATGCTTGTACCTTATTTTTGACTTTTTCTTCTATTGAGACTTTCTTACCAGGGTCCAGGGAGGCTGTGAGCATGAACTCTTCATGGAGGTTATAATATGTGTATAATTTATGACAAAATACCTGTTTTTGTCTTCCTTGTTTAATATATTTGTTTTCAAATTATTTCAATTTAACTTGTAATCCTGCTTATTCTTTATCTTTTACATTTAATGTTTTTTCTATGTTCGAGAAATTTCAGAAAGCGGTATACATTTTTTCCATAAAAAATCAAATAAATAGTTAATTGAATAGTTTTTTAAATACTTATTAATGAGTTTACTATGTATTATGTCTAATATTTAAGAGACTATTATAAAAGAAAATATGAGTATGCAGAATTGCAGACTGTGTATTATATTTGTGCATTTTCATATGGGTACCACCAAGGGCAAAGAAATTATGAGTTAGTATTTTATAAGCAAAGGATTGGAATGGTCTTTGATAATAAAAGTGTTCCAGTCGATGTCGATCTACTGTCTATCCATTCATTCTGATATATACAAAATTAGTAATCACTTTTTTATGCGATTCGATATGAATACTTGTAGAAGATGATGTATTTAATTGTTTGGTAGGTTTTTGTCCAACCTTTGCCCTATTTATATTATTCAAATAGCCAAAAGGAAAAAAGTTTAAGAGGCATTAGAGTTTAATTTCCCTATATAGCAACTAGCAAGTGACGCCTACTTATATGGCCGTTGGGTGCGCGTAGGTGTATCTTCTTCTTATTATACAGTAGCTTGTAACATCTGTCAAACAGATATTATTTTCTTTTCCTCTTGAGTCTTGACCAACCCTCTAGCCAATAGTAGTGGTTCTTATCTAAGCGTTTTATAATAAAACGATTATTCTAACTATTCTTATCTGATTGATTAAATGTAACAAAAAAGGAGAAACAATAATAGTGGTCTTCCGTGTGAAAAACATGTTGAACTTATTGCTTACTTGAATGCTGGATCCTCTTTCATTTTATTGAAATTTTGCTTCCACATTTCACTTTATCTAGCAAATCATTGTGTTTAAAGGACAAAATGGCCACGAGATTCACATAAGTTGTTTTAAGGTGTGTCTTTTTTTTTGTTAAAAGTTTTAACATGTGTCTCAATGAAGTATAAATCGATACTCTCGCGTGAGGCTTGCACTGTTAATGTGATAAAAAATTTATTTTGGTAGATATAACTTCAAATAACTGAGAATTTATGTACCGATTAAACGTCTATAATTTCCTTTTTGAGGAAACTTCCCTAGTACTTCACACGGAGTTTCAGGTAACCTTTGTTGGTTAACCGAGTTCTCTGATTAGAACCCTTCATAGGTAGCTCATTCTGTTTGATCATCTCTCAGTGAAACACTTTTGTTACGAGTGCAAGTCCATGAGAGAACACTAAGCTATGATCTAAAAGCTAGTCATTGAAGTTGTGGAGCACTTATCAGACCTCCGTTACTTGTGAGGAGACCTCCCTAATGTGAGACCGGTGACAATTTATTATGTAATTTGCTAAACAATAATGAAACAAATAACGGTACATTGGAGATGCATAAAAAAATAAAGGTGCATAAAAAAGTCGTTTGTTATGGGCAAAACATGAGTGTGATATACACTTTTTAAAGTGACTTAAAATTTATAGCTTTTAAGTACTTGAATTTCTTTGTACTAATAATTGTATCACGCTTTCAATACATGGTATTTCTCATATAGTATTCGCATGCTGCACCTTTGATTCGTAATATAATTCACTCTCCCATTAAGGACGCATGGGAGAAAGACATCTATCTGCAGATTTAGATAAATTACAAATTGCCATCACACTACATATGTGATATTCAGAATGAACAAGTGTATTTATATTCACACAGCACAATGCAATTTTTACAGCAATGGGTGTAAATATATACAATACATGAGAGGGAACAAGTGTATGGTCAATTCATGTCCCAGATGGAACCGGAATAAGAATAAGCCCACGTATCAGAATCAAACCATGTAAAATAGTTAGATTCAGTGGACTGTATCATATTAGAATAGTGTTCATCATGTTCTATTTCATTCCGATCATTTTGTAGTTCTGCTATCCAATCTGATACTCGAATCTCATAGGGTGAACTTGCCATTTCCCATTTCGATGGAGGAGAAGCTTGAAAGGAATTATCCTTATTAGTCTCCTCAACATTTTCTTGGCAGTCAAGGTTTACTTGATTACAATCTTTGTAAGCGTCATCATTCATGTTTTCTTCACTCAAGCCACCTTGTTCTGTATCTTCAGCCTTATTATATTGGAACTCAACTGAATAAAAAACATTAAAAAAAATGTTCAAATATGAACATAGGTAATTAATGAACACACAAGTTAGTTCCAACACTAGAAAAGATGTATGAAGAATTAATTGCAACGTTAACCTTGTTTATCACATGCTTTGTTCTTTCTTAAATAAGTTCTCCAATAATTCTTGACTTCATTGTCAGTTCTTCCAGGGAGACTGCGCGCAATCTTTGACCACCTGGGATTGCCCAACACGTCAAAACAATAAAGCGCGTGCTCAAATCACTAGAGCTCAACAGTGAAGTACTATATATAACATACTTGTTACCCCATTGCTGGTGAAGTTGAATAATGAGTTGCTCTTCTTCAACACTGAAAGGGCCATGCTTCAGATTTGGACGAAGATAGTTCATCCACCTCAACCTGCAACTTTTACCACTTCTACTCAGTCCTGTCAAACATCAAACCACATAAAATACAACATAATGATATTGTTTATTCCATCTCACAAATGTTTTTAATGCATCAACATATGAACATTGATCTGTCCACTATTATCAATTAATTACACGTATATACCAGCTACTTTGGCAAGGGAATCCCATCTTCGTTCTCCTAGACAAGTAACATAAGTTGTGAGTTGCTCGTCTTCTTCCTGGAGCCATGCCCCTTTACGCAAAATCTCTCTTTTCATCCTTTGCTTCATCATATTAATTGCTATGCAATATAAATCACAGTCTACGTTGCACTTGACTGGATAGGGCTATGTGTAAGGTCACATATATATAGAGTTACGTACACATGAAAAGGGAGGGAAAAAAAGCGACGAGTCAGAAAAGAGAAGAGAGAAAAATTCATAAAACCAGTGGATATGCGTGGCAACTCCACGAACTATTTACTAAAGTGGTGATGACGGAAGCATTCATGGGACATGTTAGGTCGCTAACTAACTCGTCTGAGACTAGATGAACAACTTTTATCAATACTCTAGGCATCACTAATTCCGTCACGTTGTGCTAAGGTTGTCATTCACTTCTGCTTCAACTAGGTTCAGAGTTATGAAGTTGTGGACATATATGATTTTTGTCCTTTCTAAACAAGATATAGATTTTTATGATGAAAAGAGAACAAAGATCTGAAAACGGGGAAATCGAAGAGAAAAAAGTTGATTGGATAGGGATTGGCTTTTTGGAAGGTAGTAGAGAGAACCAAAATTTGTATCTCCATCCACAATTCCACATCGTCTCTCTCTTTAGATACATCGCAAGGAACCGAATATGTAACTCAACAACCTATGAGTGCGAAACAGGTTGGCTCAAAGCATTTCATTTTTTTTGACAATTTTTTCTTTGATACGTTGTTTGCAATAAGAAGCGTCCCATCTCACATTTGTGTTTGATTAATTTCATAACGTATGGCTGATCAAAAAAAAAAATTCATAACGCATGTGGAAACTTTATTCCGTTCATATAACACTATTCTGTTTCTAACCATGGGTTTCATGGCATATGCCACATATTTTAGACGTTTCAAAGGATATTTGCTTGATATGATGCTGTAGCTTGCATTTCTTTTTTTCCCTGAAAAAGAGAGCATTTAAAGAACTTCACCAACCTTGAATAATATTTACAAACTGCAATAATAACAATTTCAAAGTAGAATCTAAGATCTTGTTAAGTGATAAGACTTTTTTCAGCCTCCCTTCGGGTTCTAATTCTGTGTTCATCACCCATATTACCCATCACATTCTCATCACTACAAATACATAGGCATATGATGGGCTCCAAATCCTTTCTTCTATTGGGGCTTTGTGTGTGTGTAGTTGTGGTGATGAAAAGGTGATGAGCACCGAATCAAAACCTCCATGCTCTCCTTTGATTTTCTTTTTGTGGTCCAAATGTTCTCCCTCAACTAAATTTCCGAAAATTTCAATATAAATTTGATTTTTTTCCCGGTTCATCAAAATTTGTTTTTCAGTCAACATAGGAAGAGTGACTATTGAAATGTTAGAAAGCTAATTCCGTCAATTTTTGTTCTAATTGGATGTAAATAGCGCACCAGACATCCCAGGTCAATGAACTACAGATGCAATATGATATGAGGGAGGAGCTAACCGCCATTTAATTGCCTAAAACGATCAAATTAAATTGTCAGTTCATGCATGGCTCTTGACTCAGAAGAGAATGTGAGAAATTAGAGAGGTATAATAAAACAACATTATCACTGACTCGAGTGCCAAAAAAGAACGATCTATATATAGATTCCATTAGAAGTGCTAAGGTAAGTTTCACAAACCATGTCCAAGTACAACAAAACCATCTTGATTAGATGACTTAGACAGTGGACAATCAAGTAATCTAAGAAAAGACAAAGAAAACCAAAATAGGCAAATATACAATGGCTCATCACGCCTTGGCTTCCAGTCTCTCGAACTATGTTCTCATCTTCTCATGTGAATATATCAACACGACCGTAACATTAACGATCTATAAATGATTTATTCATAAGATTGACAGCATTATCCATGAACTGCACACAGACAACGACACTTATTAATAATCATAGTTCAAAATAATTTAAAATTACAAGACTTATCTGATAATGGAAGCATCATCTTTAACATGAATAGATAGAAAACTTTTAAAGTGACATATCTGAGCAAGCAACAAAGCAAGATTAATAAATCCAAACCAAAAATGATGATACTAAAGATTCTTGGTCATAAATGTATACTGATTCCACTAACTTGACTCAGGTACCAAAAATACTGTCAAATTGATTCAGTGCATTTGAAGAAAGAAATCACATACACAGCGTTTGCAACAGAGAAGCAGAAGTCTGTGCCCATGGCATGTCGCTCTCAATGTTATGTATCTACAATATGGGGGGAATTAGCTAGAGTCCGTTTGGGGCCATTGGTGCCTTAGGTCCATAAATAATGGGATTGGGGCAATTTGTATGAGTGGCTTATGAGTAATGTTCTCTGTTCTTCTCTATATCTATCACTCCCCTTTCTCCATCTCCCTCTGTTTCTCACTTCCCCACTTCATATCTTTTCTATACAACACTCAAATACTTAAAATGTTGAAAACTACTTTTTTTTTTATAAAACCACACAGCAGCGACAGAGCAAATAATGTTATACAGACTATTGATTCACTATTGGGAACCAATCTCCGTGGTTACATGAAAGTTTATTAACCTAAAATTCAATTCTAAATCAGGACCAGTGAGCCCTCACAGAAAAGTATTTAAAACATCAATCAGTATATGTGCAAGTAGTTCTGCAAAACAAGCCAAATTTCATCATTATCATGCAAAAAAAAAAAAAATTAACATGTTCAACTTAGCAAGAGTCAATTTATTCTTTGCAAGCATGAAATACATATATAAAAGGAAGAATTTTACCTTCCCAAGCATCTTAAGTTCCCGTCCAACTGGTTCCATGAACTTCAGGTCGACATTGATAGGCCATACCTGTCCAAAGATGAAAGTGGCCAATGAAACGTGAAGCAGCAGATGTTTGTTCAAATATAATCTACTCAAAATAGGCATAACCAACAATATCCCTAAATGGTCTGAAACTCCTAGAGCTATAAACATTCTGTTGTAGATGTTGTAAAGCTCAAGAGATGAGTGATGTAGTGTGTGTGAGTGATGGCAGCAGAAGAAGAGTATATGAAGGATGCATCCAAAGTTTGGATTCTTCTGTCCCCTAATAACACCAACAAAGACTAAAAGTAAATTCCCGAGAGTTTATGAAACTTAAGTATATACCAACCAGAAAACCACATACCACGTCTGTTCCTAAATATAAGATCACTTTCACATTTCAATTTTTTCCTATATATATATATATATATAAGATCATTTCACTAATGGGGTTTTGCATGTGACAAAGTGCTATGGCTAAAATATTTGAAAAGTGCCACCCCTGTATTAAGGCACATAAGCACAGAAAAATCAACCAAAGGGAGTATAACCTTAATCTAAAAGGGCCACACTTGAACAGGTAGGTTACTTGACACATACACACACAAGTTATAAGGAATAATTATAATCAGCAATGGATTCACAACTTCAATTCCCTATAATCAAAAACTAAAATGGTTGGAATCCAAAAATGTGAAGCACTACATAAGAAGTTGAAATATGAAGAGAGAAGAGAGAGGGACCTTGAGGCCGAGTAATATAACGGGAGGCTGCTGGCCAGGAACGATGCAGTCAGGACCGGCGGCTTCCACGATGGCTTCGTCGGCCAAGCCACTCGCAATAGGATTGGGGTGCTACGTTTCAAAACATATTGAATATAATTGAATTGAAATTAAGGGAAATATGAGAAAGCTAGCTAACCAACCTTCATGACGGAGATGGCAAAGTCGGAATGGGGAGAGTGGGAAAGGCGGAGAATTGGAGAGTGGTGAATCTTGGGAAGTGGCTTCTCCGTCGAAACTCGCCATGGGGCCTCCTTCTGAAGCGAAGCACCGCCGCCAACTCTCTTCGACATTCTCACTCTGCTACCCTACCAATTCCAGGATAGGAGGATAAACCTTCTCTCCTCTAATCTCCTCTTCAACACACAAATATAATTTAATTATTCCTTCTTATTTCCTATTTCTTTTCTTCTTATTCATTTTGGGTAAAGGTGTAAATTCCCTCAAGTATTTTTAGCATAAGTAAATAAAATATCATATCAGGGTTGTTGTTCCGTTAGATAAGAAGATGATGATAAACATAGTCTCCTTCAGTCCGGCAAATAAGGTTTGATTGTGGGTCCTCAAAAAGCGATATGTGGACTGGATAAAGTATAGAAATGTCCAAAAAGTTGTAGATACGCCTTGAAGTATTTTTAGGTGCAATTTTACCCCGAAAATAAAATATCCCAAAGTTAATTGTATGAATAATCAAACATTAGTTTAACTTATCATGTTAATGTGAAGTCAATCTCAATTGTTTTTCTAGTTCTAAAATACAAGTCAAATTCATTAATGGAATAAAAGTATTAAAATGTTCATCTTTTTCTCTTCTACTTCAAATTCTAGAATTAACATGTAAAGTACAGAAAATGTTAGATATTGACCAGCAGAGAAATAACATTTTGAGAAGAAAAAATAAGTTTACTAGTGGTGTATAATGGCCAAATAAGACAAGCGATTAATAAATATGGAATTTGAGTAAAATTTGAAAAAGTGTGAAGGATTGATAAAATCTGGAATTTGAGGGGGCGGCCGATAGAAGTGGAGAAAGAAGAAGATAAATATTTTAATTTTTATCATTACGAACTGATATGGATCTCATATCGGCATAGTAAAGTCAACTAACGTTTGATCGTTTAGATAGTTAACTTTTGAGCGAAAATGTACCAATATTTATTTTCGAGAGTAAAGTTGCACCTAAAATACTTTAGGGGCAAATTTGCAACTTTTTGGAAACTTCCAAGGTGTATTTGCACATTTACTCAGTTCACTGTCGCTTCTTAACGGCCATACAATCCAACCTTATCTGCCAGGTGGACTGAAGGAGACAACATTTATCAACTGATCTAACGGACAAACAACATTGTTACGATAATTCATTTCTTAGTAAAATTACACCTAGAAATATTTTAGGGGATTACATTCACCCTTCATTCATTTGGTTAAAGTATACTTTTGACCCATTATACAAGTTTTAATTTAATCCTTTATGTTTGGAAAGTTTACTTTTAATCTTTTTTTTAAAACCATTATTTTCACTTAAAATCCTTAAAGGATATTTCATAATTAAATGGGCATAAAAATGATAAATTTTGAAAATATAAGAAGTGTTGACACCATCATTTCATAATTAAGCATTTTTTTACAGTTAATCCTAGATTGACCCTTTAAGATGATAGTTTAAGCATTTTTTGGTAATGACATGTTCTGTTGGAAGGCAGCAGCATCTGATGGACAATTTAGTGTAAAAACATCACACAATATGTTGCAAAATCAACAACATTAAGAAGATAATCCGGTGTGGAAGAAAATATGTCGCCTTGGAATTTCAGAGAGATAGCAAAGTTTTTTATATGGTAAGTGGCTCATGAGAGAGTCCCTATCAACTCACTGAGAGTACAGAGAGTACCAGACATTATTAATGAGTGCCCCTTTGAATGTGAGGGGGAGGAAACACTCTGACATATGTTGAGAGATTGTGTGAATGCAACAGTTTGGAGAAAATTGATTAACCAGTATACTATTACACAATTTTTAATTGTAGTTTGCATGTCTGGCTGAAACTAAGTTTGACCAAGGAAGTTGGGAAATAGACCTTTTCTATATGGTCTTGGGTTCGAATTTTGGGTCAATGTGTTGGACAATCCGGAAAAATAAGTGCAAACTAGCATTTGAAGGCATAAGAGAAGAACCAGGAAAACTTGTGCAGCAATGCTTGTTTCATCTCATGAAGAGGTTCTTAATGATAAATATCAGCGCCACATTCTTCGGATTAATGATAGAATGGAGAGCAGCTGGAGGACCCCAAGGCAAGGATGGTTGCGATTGGATGTAGATGGTTCCTCATGGTGTAATAATCAAGCGACTTGTGAAGGTCTTCTCATAAATGGTATAGGTGAATGGGTGGGAGGATTTCAAATGAAAATTGAGTCTACTTCCACCAAGATCAGCAGAGATCATGGCAATAAAAGCTGGTCTGTCACTACGTAAACAAATGCATTTTCCAAGAGTGAGTTTGTTTACAGATTTGTTACAGGTTATGCAACTTTTGCGCGACTCAACACATCCTATGAGTGGAGAAGTTTAAGAAGTCAAAACATTAATGATGAAAAACTGAGAACTTGAGATTCAGCATTTCATGTCGTTTGAAGGTGGCTGATTTACTAGCTAAAGAAGCACACGGCTTGCAAGTAGATGATGTTTTTCTTCAAGAGCCTCCAGACAATTGTTACGAGCTGATGTAGACAGGAGCGAATTAATTCCAAGCTGAACAAGCTTGCCTCTACATAAGATAAAATTAAGAAACGAAAATACTTGGGATAATTAATTAGAGTTCCCTCACAAGGGAGTTAATACTGGAAAAATCCCAAAAGTCGAAAATATTAATGTAGGGTCCCAAGGGACCTCACATTAATATATTTGAAAAGTGAAAAGACAATTTTGCCCCTAGCCTTAAAAAAAATTTACCTCCTCCCCCCACCCACCCCCTCCCCCCTCCTCCTCCCTCACCCACCCCCCTCCCCCCTCCAGCAGCCCCTCCACCCCTCCCCCCTCCCCTCCAGCCGCCCCCCCACCCCTCCCCCTCCCCTCCAGCCGCCCCCCACCCCTCCCCCTCCCCTCCAGCCGCCCCCCACCCCTCCCCCTCCCCTCCAGCCGCCCCCCCACCCTCCCCCCTCCCCCTCCAGCCCGACCCCACACCCCCACCCTCCCCCCTCGAGCCCGCCCCCCCACCCCTACCCTCCTCCCTCCACGCCCCCCACCCCCACTCCTCCTCGCGAGCTGGAGTGGGGGTGGGGGGCGTGGAGGGAGGAGGGTAGGGGTGGGGGGGGCGGGCTCGAGGGGGGAGGGTGGGGGTGGGGGGCGCGGGCTCGAGGGGAGGGGGGAGGGTGGTGGGGCGGCTGGAGGGGAGGGGGAGGGGTGGGGGGCGGCTGGAGGGGAGGGGGAGGGGTGGGGGGGGGGGGCGGCTGGAGGGGAGGGGGAGGGGTGGGGGGGCGGCTGGAGGGGAGGGGGAGGGGTGGGGGGGCGGCTGGAGGGGAGGGGGAGGGGTGGGGGGCGGCTGGAGGGGAGGGGGAGGGGTGGGGGGGGGCGGCTGGAGGGGAGGGGGAGGGGTGGGGGGCGGCTGGAGGGGAGGGGGAGGGGTGGGGGGGGCGGCTGGAGGGGAGGGGGAGGGGTGGGGGGTGGCTGGAGGGGAGGGGGAGGGGTGGGGGGCGGCTGGAGGGGCTGCTGGAGGGGGGAGGGGGGTGGGTGAGGGAGGAGGAGGGGGAGGGGTGGGTGGGGGGAGGAGGTAAATTTTTTTTAAGGCTAGGGGCAAAATTGTCTTTTCACTTTTCAAATATATTAATGTGAGGTCCCTTGGGACCCTACATTAATATTTTCAACTTTTGGGATTTTTCCAGTATTAACTCCCTTGTGAGGGACCTCTAATTAAATTTCCCAAAATACTTCATTTTAATTACAAGTGCTCCCAAGGTTTGTTGAGCACAATCTAACTCACAAATAAATTAGTCAAATGAATTGCGAAACTGCAGGAAGGTGAAAACATTGAGTAGTGAAAGAAAACTTCGTATTGTAGTGAGTGATGGACAATTTTGGCTGGATCAAATTCACCTTACCGTTGAATTGAACGGTATATATCTGAATGATGCAACATAAGCGGCATGCTGCATAATGCCGGCAAGAGTAGTGAAAGAAAACTTCGTATTTCTGTGTGGAGAAAAAAATAGAATAAAATATTTCACAAAACATTCTTAATCTGAACATACACGTAACAGACTTCCAATGCATTTTAAAGTTACACTTATGCTGCTATTTGCCGCCTGATGATCATCCGTCTGAGTAAAAAAATTAAGAGGGAAAGGAAGAAACCCAGAAAAGAAAAGGAATCCGAAAAAATTGGCACCAATATCAGGGGAAGCAAATCCAAAATCCATCAATCGCCCTTCAAAATATGACGGCACAGGGGCTAATCTGTGATCATAGGATCAGCCCCCCTCTCAGCAGAAGCAGCATCTGCGAGCCTCTTCCAGGTAAATTCTCGCTGCTCTTCAAACTCTTTAGCTTTAGCCACTTTCTCTTCATACTGCCTCCGGCACTCTTCATATAATTCAGCATCCATTTCCATGAACATTTTCCGAACATTGATCGTTAGACCATGAACTGCCTGGTTCCAGTGACCCTGGATATTTTTCTCCAACGCCTCACATATTATTGGTGCTATCACACTCCGATTTTGGGCAATTAAGCTTACTATGTGTTCATTGTTCCACAAGAAGAGGGCTCTTTCTGCAACCTGCATCGCAAAATGCACTTTAGCAAACCATTCCAGGGAATATCTAACAATGTTATACAAGCACACAAATCATACGGAGAAGACCTGGGGAGAACCTATTTAAGAAAACATTAATGATTATCTCCTCAGTTCTTAAGGTAAAACATAGAAACAAATCAAGTGAAAAAAGGATCCCAAGACAAGATACAGGACCACCATTTTTTATGCATAGCTGTCAATTTGGCTGCACCAGTTTTACTCCTCCCTCCCACTGTTCCATTCCAGAACACCCACCAAACTTTTTGTTTAACGAAATGAAAGATTTGGAGGATCCTATATGATTATATCGTTATAGTAACCGCAAGCCAATGACAACCCAAGCTTGCCACTATCATCTGGTTGTGAACAGCTCAGCGGAATTGTGGCTTTTGTTAACATAAGCTCATTGACTGAATTGGGTCTAATGAGCTTATGTTTACAAAAGCCAAATACTAACCAGATCAGTGATGATATAAACCTTTTTTTGAACGAAAGTGATGATATAAACCTGAGATTACGGAATACTATAGTTTTTGTCTTGCATTTGAATGATAATGATATTCGTGTTCCTCTGTTCCTCTTGGCCATATCTTTTTCCCGCCCTCTCTTCAATTCTTGTTCTCTAAACCCGCTAAACTTCTACTCTTCTACTCCATCTTCCTAATCTCTCATTACAGTTTGATAAAGAAAATAATAATCTCTCATTACAGAAAATTGATTCTGTAACAAATAACATCCTCTAGAATCTAGCCTCTCACCATTTGTTATCACCATCAATTACAAAAAAGATGGATCAGGATTCAAGTTCCATGTGCTAACCAACAAAAAACGGGTGGGAAATCAATCGATTAACGCCACAAAATGCAGATTGATGTTGATATGCGAAGAAAGGCAATTAAATCTTAGTCTATATGTTCATTTAAAGACCCTTGAACCATCTATTACATGTTGAGAGTTAAATCCCCAAAAGATAGGCCTATAACCAAGTTCCAGGCTTGCCTTTCTCAGGATCTTTCTTAAATAGAGAAGCTTCATGATATACACTGTCCAAATTTCATATTCAAATATAACCAAGATTCTGCAGAAAATCCTCCATCAATGTCAGCAAAGTCCCTATTTCAAGTAAACACGCTCTACTTAATGTAAATCCTCAGTGCAGATAAAAGATATTCATGTATTTCGAGTTTCGAAAAATCTCACTATGGGCACAAAGGACACAGATTCATCTCCAACTTACCATTTTGCTAGCATTCTTAATATACCGTTACATGTATCTTCACAAATATAGAGGCAACAGGAAACAAATAAATTATAAGTTAAAAATTGTATAAACAGTTACGTAGCCATTCAAAGGACCCAGGCCATAATTTTTTTTGCCAGAAGTCCCTTTAGGCCAATGTCATCATCTACCATACAAACAATAGAAAAGGCACTTTCAATTTTTTATCAGCGAAGTCAAATATTAATCACAGGATGAATTTTGAAGTGAGAGCATAATAATATTAACATTGAGTTAGTTAATCATAGGAAGTAGTGATGGGATGAACTTCAAAGCGAATTATTATTATAAATAGAAACTCCTCCACTACAACAGATAATTAGGTCTTATATTTAGGACCGGAGGGAGTATTTGTTTCTTCTCTTATCCCTTCTACTTCTCTGATTTCTTCCTTCTCTCTCCTTCTTGTCCGAGATTCTAATATCACAGACCTTATCCTTAACAAGATTTCAATCATATCCAACTTTCTCCACTCACTGTCAACTTCTTTTAAATAGATGAGCCAAAATAGATTCAACGCCCACATACTTGATATAAATATGAACACTTGTCCATCTATAAGTGAACTTCTGTAGGTAAGCACCAAAAGACAACCAAATCATAAAGCTAGGGCTTTCTTTAAATGCCCTCCCTACAAATAAATAGTGTAAGCATATCTTCTGCCCTTTTGCTATTAAAGGGAATAATACCAACCAAAGCATACAACTTGACTATAAATATTAGAATGCCAGGGTAAAAGAAAAAATGAATCAACTTGACAAGAAGAAAATTAATGAGAAAACTCCAACTTCTGTTTAAAGGAAAGGAAAGAAAATTAATTGGTCACTAGTTTGGATGCGATATCCAGAATTCCACATAGCATTATCACATAAAAAACTGATCAACTTGCATCATTCAAATTCCAGAAAAGCCACTAATCTAATATATATAAACACTATAAATTCCACAAACCTGAAAATGAGAGCTATTGAGGCATCGGGCAATCCTTTTAAACATAGGAACCATGCAACGTTGGAACTCGCCAGCTTGCGTGGCCTCTAGAACTTCCTCCAGTTCCCCAAGGAAGAGAACCTCCTTCTGACAATTAGTCACAGGCCAGTACTTCAACAAACCCCTAATGACAGTATCAGCCAGCTTGTAATCCTTCTCAACAAACTGAGTAATACAATACGACAACTGCTGATGATACAAAGCAACCGGTTTCGGCTTATGCAACGGTATCAAAGCCCGCACAAGAAACAACTTGTGCTCCTCTTTCATAGGCAAAGCAAACCCATTAATTATACTCCCTAGAATCTCCAAAAGCTCCCCAACACCACTATGCCTCTCAGTCTCATATATAAAACGATAAAAAATATTATTAATTGCCTTCCTAATAAACGGCCTATGAACCATAAACTTCCCATATATCCTATGCAGTATAGTTTTCAAATACTCCCTCTCTCTCTGATCCTCAGAATCAAACAAATCAAGCAACTTCAACACAAAGGAATGATCAATATACCGTTTGGCAACCTTAGTATCTGTATCAGATGACACCACATATCTCAAAAGCAATTCATAACAAAGCTGTAAATGAGGCCAAGCAGGGTCCATACAAGGCTCTTCTTCTTCAGGATCAGTGACCTCTTGACCTGTATTTTCATGTGAAGCAGGAGGCAAACATCTAAATATATTTACAGACACCATTTTTATCATCTCCTCTTGACAAACCTCTGATAGTTTACCTGACCCAGATTGAATGAAGTCAACCAAGTCAACAAGCGCTTGTCTCTTCAATTCCTTCTCTCTATTCGACTTCGAGGCGTCGGTGAAATCGAAAACGTAAGAGCAAGCATTCAATTTGCGAAGGAATAGGTTCTGTCTCTCTGAAACCGGCGAATCGCGAAACAAAGGGAGGGATTCCGGGGGGAAATTAGGGCTCCGGTGGTTTCCGGCGAGATTGGCGGCGGCCGGAGCTGGATTCCGGGAATTAGGTGTGGGATTAGAGGAAAAGAGGAGTGAAGAGTCGTTGTTAGGGTCAGATTTGGAGGGCTTTTTGCCTCCTTTCATGATTTTCTTAAACATTTTTGGAACTGCACAAACCCTAACCCTAATTCGCGAAGTAGAGAAATGAGGTCAGGAGAAGAAGGAGTGAATGATTGGATAGTGAGAGAGTAAAGTGGGAGTAACATAAACGGCAGGAGAGTTGGTTAATCGTTAATTAATCCTTCCAATGATACAGCAATTATCGCTAATCCATGAGGTGAAATTTCAGAGTTAACGGATCTGACGGAGGAAAAAGAAAATAGTGGATGGTGTGAGGGGTGAAGTGTGAAGTGGATTAAAAGGAAAATATTGAGAGTGGAATATAATGCGGTGGAGGAGAGTGGTCGGAGAAGATTGCCGGCGATGGAGAAGTATATAATAGAGAGGGGGGGATTGAAGAGATTGAGGAAGAAAGTGAGTATTAATATGAGAGATGAGAAGAATGAGGAAGAAGAAGAAGAAGAAGGAAGATCGGAGCTGATATGGTCATCGACTTTATGAGCGCTCAATTTTACAAGCGCCATTTTATCCCAAACACATTTTTCTTAATCCTTCATTGGCCTACTCTTTTTTTTTTTATTATTATCACATGGCCTCCTCTATTATTATTTATTAATATCCATACCAATAATTATATATGTTATTTTCATGTAAAATACAAAAACTAGTATTGTGTTATATTCATGTGGAGGTAGCTGTTGATCGTAATGTTTTCTATTAATTTACATGTAGTTATATTTTTAAAATTATGCTTACTGAAAATGGATGTTGTTAGTGTTTATATTAATTTAAAATATAATCTAAAAACTAAATTATATTATTGAAAATTGAATAAACAGTCAATGTGATTGCATCACATTTTTAAGTGGGAGTAATTTTTCCCTTTAAACAAGAAATATTTTGAAGTCAACCTGAATTTTTAATGGAAGTAATGTTATGTCTTTTTTAAATTTTAAATTTTTAAAACAATTTTTAATTTAAATAAATTTTGGAGGTACTTTCTCTGTTTCTAAATATAAGACTTATTTACCTAATTCAATTATTAAGTTAGTTATTAACACATTATATTACTAAATCAACCTAACTATCTACATTTGTTTTCTCTAATTGGTTTATTATAGTGACATGTATTATTACGGTTAGTTTGGGTAAAAATTGGGAACAATTAGAAATGTGTCTTACATTTATGACTAAACTCATTTTCTAGAAAGTTTTTATATTTAGGAAAGAAGGGAGATAGTAATTGAAAACTTATTTGAATTATGGTCTTAATTAATTAATTTTTCAAACTTCAAACTTAAATATCCATGTATTTATCCAAACACGTATCGATATACCCACACGCACAAGTTCAAATTTGAGCCAGTGTTATTAACAAGGAGACCAGATCCAATGGTGTTTGACTAGACGAATACGTACTTTTATGGTTTGTCAATTCTCGAATATTAGGCGCTACTAGTTCCTGGTGGTTAAAAAAAATGAAATTTAGAATTAAGAAATTTTTGTGAATTGAAGTTGATGAGTGAGTGGTAATCAACAACAATCTAAACGTCATCCTTGAAATTAACTTCAACCTACAGCTCAAAAACATAAATACCATGTGAACTAATTGTTTTTGTCAAATAACAAATATGATTTCATTGAATTATGAAAAATGAGACAAAAGGTCCAAAAAAAGGAAAACAAAAAAGGTAGAAATCTTAAAAAAACCCCTATTATTCTCATTATGCCTTCAATCCTTTTTCGTAATTTATAGTTAGAAAAAAGCTGTCACCACCCGTAAGTTACTGTGAATAGTGGTTATACAAAACCCACACATCTTATCGACAATAAATAACTAAAGTTGTCTTTAAAAAAACATTTATGAGAATATCTCACAGAAACAAAATAACCAAAAAATACATGCCTGAATGGTGAACTATTAGGTAGAAGAAACTCTCATTGTTATCTAGACATTCAAACTAATTTTCTACAAATAAAAACAACACAAACATAGAAATAAAAAACGTGAAAATAAAAGCAAACCACTGCAAAATACGAGTGTCTACCTACTCAATTACAGCTATGGTAGGGAGACGTCGTGGAAAGAATTCGCAAATTACAGCAAGAGAAGAGCTCTTACACGGTTACAACCCCATCCCAAAAAAATAGATAAAATTGGGAGAAAATAGAGCCGGCAAATTGAAATATTTAGATTTTTTTTTCCAGAACTAGATTGAAAGGAGCTAAAATGGCTGAAAAATTAAAATTGCAGTTGAGGGATCCTTTCAAGGGAGGGATACGTTGCTATGTAGATTTGACGAATGAAACACGTGAGGTCAGGCTGTTCTTTAACTAATCGGTGGTGCACATTTTAACAAGTCCTGATTTAAATTTTGGTCGAGTTCTATTGGAATTTGGATGGATAAATTGAGAATCCACAAACATAAAAAGCTTCCTTTTTTCTGCCGGAAAACATAAAAAGCTTCCTTTCCACGTTATTCGTTATAAAGTTGAAAACATGGAAAAAGAAAATTAAGATGAACAAAATTAGTGAAAGAGATGGAAGTGACTGTGTTAGGAATAGGTCCCAGGGCCTCAGTTCTCTCCCATAATGGCAAGGCAAGGCGTGTGGCTTGGTCAATAGAGTTCGAGTCAAAAGTCAAAACACGTTTTACCAAGCCCTCTTTTCCACTCTTGACGTGGTACAACTTTTTTAATATGACATGCTATTGCTTACTAAGTCAAATTGTCACATTTCTTTTTCCACTATATTGGTATTTTAATTTATTGTGGTCTTGGACACTCCACATTTAGCATCTCACTCGATTCTATTTCCATGTATTTATGTATAAACTTTGTGTTGTGTGTGTGTCTATGGACGATAAGATTCGCCATATTCCGCGTCATTTCAGCCTACCTCTCGTTTCAATAATGCTCTTTCTGGGGGCCCCATGAAAATTTCAATGTCATTTGGTTTATTTTTGCTGGCTGCATCAACTTCTGAGTGGCATGCCTCATAATATCATACGCTGTAATTTTACTTGTAATCTTTATACAATTTTATAAGTTTATATACGCTGCGATGTTTAGATATTATAATCTCCCTAAACTTTTATAAGCTTGTAGTCACAAAAAACATTTAAATCCAAATGTTGATGCTTCTTCTAGACATGAATATGCCTTAATTCATCAAGGGATACAACGGATTAACCCTTTTCATTACATCTTTTTGTATGTATATATATATACTCCCTTCGTCCTAGATATAAAGTCACTTTGCCTAATTTGTTGAGATTATGGAAATTAATTAAGTCAATTAATTTTATGTCTTTTACAATAATGTCCCTCTTTCAAAATTAGAAACAGGTGAGAGTGTGGAGGATATAAATTATTTGCAAAAAAGTATGCATAGGGGTTTTCTAGGAAAAGATAGACAAATATATAAGACAAAGTGAACAAAGATCTTATAATTAAGGACAAATTAAATCTCAAAAGTGACCTTATATTTAGGGATAGAGAGAGCATATATTTAAATACATATTAACTGGCAATCAGCCTTTACTTTGAATTTCATTGCTAAGCATCTAACCAACTAATCACTCTACTTTTTTTGGGGTTCATTATCCCCCCTCCCAACACAAATATTATGTGACGAGTTGAGTAGTTAATTACCATTGGCCCTGAGCAAAAAAAAAAATTACCATTGGCACGTCCAATGCAACTACCGAAACCCAATGACAAAACCAAGTATGAATAGTAATTGGGTCTCTCTCTGATTTTTATTTCTTTTGCCAACTCTCTCTTTCATTTTTGCCAGAGGATAATGAATTGGGTCAAAAATAATGAATTATACGTGGGTGTGCGCTTATATATATTTACAGGCCGAGTTCATAATATTATTGGGCTCAATGAAATTGGACGGTGATCGAAATGGACGATTTCTCGTCACGAGTTTTTTTTATCTCATAAAACATAATCAGCAGGGCTTTGTAACTTCATAAGCTGTTTCACTTCCCAAAACACACCATCGATAATTACGCTGAATCAATCTAAAATCCACAGATGAGGAGCAAACCCAATTAAGAGAGGAAACTATGGGTGAATATCACTATTGATGGGGCATTCTCTCTTCTGAGCTGCTTAAAACAAGACGTGGAAGAATTATTAAAGATCATGTGGGTAATCACATTGAAGCCTTCATGCTAGATATTAAAATATTGAATGGGGACCAATAATAGCAGAACTTTGAGTGTGCCTTATTGATCTTAAAGAGCATGGAATGTAAATTATAAAAAAAGTTACTTAAGAAATAATTCTTCTGAGGCACTTGAGCTTATGAAAAATGAAAGTAATGATCTCCATGCGGATTCGAACATATCCCTTGACTTTTATGTTTGAACAAGAGTGGTTGATTGATTTTCAACACACTTGTAATAATTAAAGAGGTGAACTTGAAGCTGACATGCTTGCTAAGCAAACTTTGGAGATGCCTACTGGATTTCTTTAATTTCTTGAGTTGATTTTCGCTTCTATATTTCTTGTAATTTAAGTAGCATTTACCGCTTTCTTATGTATCATAAAGGGGCTTAAGTTTTATAAGTATTGTCTACAATACATGATAAATAATTTTGATTATTTGACATTTTGCTTTAAAAATATTTTATTTTGTTCTAATAAGACCTTGTTAACTTTTTAAAAAAATCCTATAAGAATTGAACACATTAATTATTAATTATATGCATGATTTTCGTTGTAGTATTGATTGGACCAAATTTCATACCTTTAAGCATGTGCATTTGAGCTTAATTAGTGGAGATTAATTGATATATTTGATCATTATTGGCATATTTTATTGCGCATGCTTATTGGAATTAAATGGTGAATATTAGCCTTTTTCTTGCATTATTAAGAAACCAAGGGTATTTTGGTCATTTTGACTATGTGATGATATTTTATTGCAGGGGGCGTCCCAAGTGGGCCCCATACACCCTTGGTGGAGCTTCAGTGGAGATAATTTGGCAAGGAGGAAGGCTAGATGACAAGACATGTGTCTGCTTGTGGAAGTGAATTTAACACTGAGTCACATCCGGAAGCAGATTCACATCCGGAAGCAGAGTCATCAGGAAGCACATTTACATCCGGAAGTGAACACTCTTGAGCTTGCAGAATGAAGTCTTAACTTCCTGAAGCTAAAGTCCATCCGTCAGCAAGCAAAAGAGTCAGACTGCACAACGCACAGAAATGTCAGCTACTTTTCAGAAGTTCTCTGTGCAGAATAAATTAAAGGCAAACTCAACCCTGCAGCTTGAAGGTACTTGTGGAGCATCTTTCCAAATGAGGCAAAATTGGCTCCAACGTCAAATTCAAATCTGGAGGCCTCATTAAGGGCAATTTTGGAAGCACAATCACTTGGAGAAAAAGGAGGAACTTTTAGAAATGCATGGAGATGAGATCTAGTCCACATTCATCCTCACCTTTCGCCAAATACCGAAAATACCCTTCCTTCCATTTAACCTTACACCTCTCGGCCATAACCCTCCATAATCACCAAAAATATCTTTTGACAGCTCATAATCCCAAATTGACAGCTCATTAGACCCCTTTGCCAACTCATCATCTAACTAACTCACTTACTTAACCCCAACTAACTTCATTTTGGACATAACACTTATCTCACTTCACTTTCACTTTCTCTCTCCTCTAACAAACTCTCTCAACTCCATCTTCATCTTCTTCATCTTCTTCACTTCGCAAACCACCTCCATGGCCGCCTTAACTTCACGCCTTCCTTCATCCTCCATCTCCATGTCCGGCTAGACGTCCTCTCCTCTCTCTCCAAAGGAATGTGCTTGTAGACTCAACAGACTCAACATTTGGCCTCATGTATTTGTGATTTACTCTTTTAGGTTCCAAGCTAGATGTAAGTTTTTGCCTATGTATGTCTAGATTTAGGCTTGTATAGGTTAGAACATCTTGATTTGAGGTGTTCTACTTAATTGTGGCTTGGAATCTCTCTTTTGTGTTTAGCTCATGAAAACCTAAAGCTATTCGTTTGTAATTTCATGACATATATGTGTGCGATTAGCTTGTATGTATGTTTGTGGAATGAATGTTTTTCTTAGGTGCTTGATTAGTATCTAATGTTGCTTAAGGTATGAGTTAAACTTGAAAGAGCATAAGGCTTGGTTAACCTAATTAAACTCTCTTAGATTTCTTAGATTTAAGAGATCTGGAGAATTTAGTTAGATTATATCAAGTGTAACAAATATATGAGGTCCGATTAATCAAAAGCACAAAGTACTTTGGAGAGGGAGGTATTTCTCACTTGATTTCTCATCTTTTCCATTCGGTAACTCTTACTATTTTTGCTAGTTTGTAATAGTAGTTAATAGAACAAAATCAACCTCAAACATCTTGTTAATTTGTGTAACTTTAACCTAAGCAAGATATTTAACTAAACTGTGGAATTGACCTTGCTCTCACTTGCTACCTAGTAATTAGAGTATAGTTTTATTTGTTTAGCTCTTTTAGGCGACAAAAAGAGGTAAATCAAATTTGATTATCTCTTTTTGTCGCCTAAAAGAGCTAAACAAATAAATCTATACTCAAATTACTAGGTAGCAAGTGAGAGTAAGGTCAATTTCACAGTTTAGTTAAATCTCTTGCTTAGGTTAAAGTTACGCAAATTAACAAGATGTTTGAGGTTGAATTTTGAGCTACAAACTACAATTTAAAATTCTAAAATATAACAGTAACCGAATGGAAAAAATGTGAAGAAATGAGTTAGGAAGTCACCTCCTTCTCCAAGTACTGAGTGCTTTGATGAATTAGACTTCATACACTTGTTTCACTTAATATAATCTAGTTAAATCCTTGAGACAGCTTTAATCAAAGAAATCTACAAGAGTTTAACTAAATTAATCAAGCCTAAAGCTCTTCTAAGCCAAGAACTTACCTAAGCAACATTAAGTACTAGATCTATAGCACTTAAGAAACAAATTTATTCCACAAATGTAAGAGGAGCTAATCACACACACATACATGTATGAAACTACAAGAATTAAGCCTCGGTTTTCATGTCCTTAATATAAAAGAGAGATTTCAAGCTAAAATGAAGTAAAACACCTAATTAATTCAAGGTGTTCTAATCTATACAAGCCTAAATCAAGGTCATTACATAGGCAAAAATATACATCTAGCTTGAAACCTAAAAGAGCAAATTACAAGCATATGAAGCCAAATGTTGAGTTCTTCAAGCACTTTTCCTTGAAGAAGAAGGAGAGGCGATCTAGCCGGACATGGAGAAGGTGGAAGGATGAAGGTTCGCGTGAGAAATCATGGTGGAATGGAAGAAATGGAAGGTGGCCGAGAGGTTGAAGATGAAGGAGAAGTTGAGAGAGTTTGTTAGAGGAGAGAGAAAGTGAAAGTGAAGTGAGATAAGTGTTATGTCCAAAATGAAGTTAGTTGGGGTTAAGTAAGTGAGTTAGTTAGATGATGAGTTGGCAAAGCGGTCTAATGAGCTGTCAATTTGGGATTATGAGCTGTCAAAAGATATTTTTGGTGATTATGGAGGGTTATGGGCGAGAGGTGTAAGGTTATATGGAAGGAAGGGTATTTTCGGTATTTGGCAAAAGGTGAGGATGAATGTGGACTAGATCTCATCTCCATGCATTTCTAAAAGTTCCTCCTTTTTCTCCAAGTGATTGTGCTTCCAAAATTCCCTTAATGAGGCCTCCAGATTTGAATTTGACGTTGGAGCCAATTTTGCCTCATTTGGAAAGATGCTCCACAAATACCTTCAAGCTGCAGGGTTGACTTTGCCTTTAATTTATTCTGCACAGAGAACTTCTGAAAAGTAGCTGACATTTCTGTGCGTTGTGCAGTCTGACTCTTTTGCTTGCTGACGGATGGACTTTAGCTTCAGGAAGTTAAGACTTCATTCTGCAAGCTCAAGAGTGTTCACTTCCGGATGTAAACGTGCTTCCTGATGACTCTGCTTCCGGATGTGAACCTGCTTCCGGATGTGAACCTGCTTCCGGATGTGACTCAGTGTTAAATTCACTTCCACAAGCAGACACATGTCTTGTCATCTAACTTTCCTCCTTGCCAAATTATCTCCACTGAAGCTCCACCAAGGGTGTATGGGGCCCACTTGGGACCCCCCCTGCAATAAAATATCATCACATAGTCAAAATGACCAAAATACCCTTGGTTTCTTAATAATGCAAGAAAAAGGCTAATATTCACCATTTAATTCCAATAAGCATGCGCAATAAAATATGCCAATAATGATCAAATATATCAATTAATCTCCACTAATTAAGCTCAAATGCACATGCTTAAAGGTATGAAATTTGGTCCAATTAAATCCCCCACACATAATCTTTGCACTCTGGGCAAAGTCATATAAGAGATTAACTTAATCATTAAACATAGTGAAGGCAATTGGAGTTGTCATAGAGCACAAGTTGACCTTTTTGAACCTTTTCCTAAAGCTCCGCATGGAACAAATCTAAGAATACAAAATGAATACAAGTTTAACAAGTAACTAGAATTAGGGAAGGGTGCTAATTGAGATTTTTCCTCACCGGATAAAGTGTTTAACTCATTCACTCAAGTTAGGAAAAATGTCTAACTAGGGACTTGTGATCACTTTTTGGCTCAATGCACTTGACCATCACCATAGGCTTGTAGTAGCTCTAAGTTCTCCACCCATTAGTATGCATAGCACAACCAAATCTAGGGGACTTTGGGGTTAGATGGAAGGCTAATAATGAATGGTGAATGATGGATAGTAGTCAATGACCAATGACATGAACAAGTAATCACCACATATGCATGCAATACAATGAAATCAATCCTCACAAAGCATGCTACATCTCTCTTTTCTTTTTCAAGCACTTTGTGCTTCTCTCATTTTTTTCTTTTCAATCTTATGTCTTTGGCATAGTCAAGCACTTTGTGCTTTCTTTCTTTCTCTCTTTTGATAGGCCTTCGGCCTTATTTTTTTTTTCTTTTTCTTGGCCTTTGGCCATTTTTCCTTTCTTTTCCTCTCTTGTGGCTCTCGGCCATCTTTTGTTTTTCACTCATATAGCTTGCTTTTCACAAGATACAACAATACAATACTAATATAAATGCAAGCATATGCTATAGTCACTTATTCACACATTGGTCAAGGTGGTAGAAAAGAAAAGTGAATGGCCCAAAGGGGTTAATCAAAGGATAATATTTGGTTGGCTTAGTGTTTGGGTCATAAGGGTTTAGAAAGAAACGCCCCTTTCATTTTCAATCATGTCATGCATTGTGATCTTGAACAAGAACTAAGACAAGTTCTAGGAGGTCAAGTAGACTATTGGCCCACTCAATTCGGTTGGAGGCTTCTCACTTTTATGGCTTACTCTAATTAGTCACTTCCTCCCTAAGAAAAGTTAAATGGGAAACTTACACCCTCTTTATACCTTAAAAGTGCCCCATGCAATGCCCTAAGTAATCATTCCAAAAATTCTACTTGCACACTAGAGGACAATTCCATTTACTTTCAAGAGCCATGATCAAGTTAAATTTTCAAGAAAAATCATGCCAAATAAGTCCAAAGATCAAGTGTGAAAGCTTTAAATTAGACCACTTTTAAGCACATAATACACCCCCCCACACTTAAAGCATGCATTGTCCTCAATGGACCAATCAATTCAAGTAGGAAGATGCATTTTAAAGGCAAGGCAGCAACTTATAAGGCCGGGCAGTCCAAGCATACAAATGGCCCACATGTATTATTCATAAAACTACACTAAACACAACCTACACAAATATATTATTTTAACTCACTGACGCTCAGGATGCCCAACTAGATTTAGACTCAAGTCGCTATCGGATGCAGACATACTTCTGGAAGCAAAACTGCTATCTGAAGACTAACTGGATGTGTATTCTAAGTCTAGTCCCTAATGGTTGCAAAAATGCTACCGGAAGCAAAATTGCTACCGGAAGCAAAAATGCTTTCTGAAGCAAATCTGGACTTAGATTTCCTAAGTTAAGGCTCTAGGTGAACTCGCTAGCGGAAGCAAAAATGCTTCCGGATGCACTGACGCTTGCGGAAGCAAGAACGCATCCCCTAGCGGAAGCAAAATGAACACAATCTGATCCTAAGTAGCAAAGTCTAAGTGGAGAGCTTCCGGAAGCCAAAACACTTCCGGATGCAAGATCCTCTATTTCCACAGTGATACTTCCGGAAGCAAATAGGCATCCCCAAGCACTAGTGAAGAACTTAGAGCTCTAAGTAATTTGATAATCAAATTTGATAATCAAATTTGATTATCAAATTTGTTACCTACCTCCTTAAATCTTAAATAAAAAACCTACTTTAAGAGTTGATCCTAAATACTCCCTCCGGTCCTAAATATAGGACCTAGATAACTTTTTTTGGGGAGATTAAGGAATGCTTAATTTTTTATGTCTTTCCAATAATACCCCTCCTCAATTAGTTTAATTACTTAGTAGCCCTTCTTCATTAATGTGATTTCAACTTCTTCATTTTCATGGTAACTCCGGTGACGGTCATTGAGTTTCCGACCATCATTCCGGCGACGATGATGATGTATCTGGGAGTGAAAGGGAAGACGCTCATCAACACTAGAAGCAACATAGTGATTGATGTTCCTGTGAGAATGGAAGCTCCGGCAATATATTTACCACAAGGGATTTGTTTAGCTCGTTGACCCGCCTTGTAGCCAGCAACTGTCACCTTCATAACAAATTCAACACGAAATTTCACTATCAATAACAAAAATTCAGACTTTCCGATTATTAAAAAAAGTAAAAAATGGAATTAGAGACTGGCCATGAAAAGATAAGCCAGAATGATCCATCCAACGTTGTGTTCGTTATTGAAGATGAACTACAAGACAAAGCCAATAATTGAGAGCTGAAGGAAGGCTCTGCACATAGCATAAAACATCTCTCCTTCTAAGCTCAGTTTCTGCAAGTAAGATAAAATCACGGCCAAAAGAACCATCGCGGCTGCCACCACCGGCTTCCCCATACTCATCGGAAAACGAGTGGTGGTGGTGAACTTTGGAGGAAGAAGATGAAGACTGAGAGAGAGAGAGAGATTAGAGAGAGAAGAAGAGATCAGAGAGAGACAGGGAGAGAGATTTGAGGGAGAGGAGGTGGGCCCAGAGATGGCTATGTAACAAATGTTTGTTAAGAAGAAGAAGAAGTATATAGAAAAAAAACAAAAATGAGGTGGGTCCAGACATTTGTTAAGAAGAAGAAGGACAATTTAGGAAAAAAATGACTAAAAATGTATCTAGGTCTTATATTTAAGACCAAAATGATATCTCTACCTAGGTCCTATATTTAGGACCGAAGGGAGTATAAGACTTAATTTTAATTTTCGCTTACTTTTTCCGAAGTTCTCCTCATTGGTGGTCCTCCAACAAATAATAAGTACGAGATCATACGAGAATAAAGGAAGATGATTGGAGAGTATACTGTATTTATAATCTTTGGAAGGTCGGCGGAAAAATTTGAAGTGTATTATTTTTCATTTTTTCTTGAATCATCATCATACTTGAGGGATGAACACGAAAACAAAGACATGCTTTGAGAAGCGCTTTTTTTAAAAAAAAAAATAAGTTCATCGGGCTGATTTGTTAATCAAGATAAATTTTAGGCACTAAAAGGTTTTTTTTTTTGCTTAATTACCATAGGTTAGAACTTAAGAGTATGCATTAATGATAGCACACATATAGCGTGAGCTTGGCACATCAAAGTTTAGTAATTGACATAACAATATACTCCCTCCGGTCCTAAATATAAGACCTAGTTTACTTTTCTGAAAAATCCTAAAAAAAGCAAAATATAAGCCAATTATAAATTGATTTACCTAATTTTTCCCCTTAAACTAGTTTATTTAACCTATAAACTAATGAATAATATAAAAATATATGAAATATGTCATAATTTAATAACATATTTTGTAACCTTAACATCTCCAAAAAAAAGTCAATTAGGTCTTATATTTAGGATCGAAGAGAGTAATATTTTGTTTTGACTTTTGATACACCATAATGCTATGATCCTAGAACTACTCACTCTAGTCGACCTAAATATTGAATTCATTTACATGATTTTATTAGATTATTTATATGTTAGTTAAGTCAGTTGATATGACATGATTTTTTTAAAACACCCCAATTATATAACTTACCCTCACTTTCCTCTCTTATTTGATTATTCTTAAGCATAATTAATAAGAGTATTATGTAGATGACACAATTAACTAATATCGAGAAATTTGGGTTAAGAGAAATATCATTGTCCCAGTATTTTGTAGGAGTATTATGTAGATGACACAATTAATTTATATCAAGAAATTTGTGTTAATTTTTTTTACCTAACAATTTGTGTTAAGTGTATAGGTCAAAAAAAAGGAAATTTGGAACCTGGGGTGTGTGGTTGAGTGACAATGACTCATTCACCCTTAACCAATTGTCTGGGGTTCGATTCCTGGCGTTGGGTATGGAGAAGCATTAAATCTCCCAGGCCAGCTGTCCAACCGTACCCTTTGAGGTGCCTACAAATCAGCGGGGATTGGTCTCTCACTTGTCGAGTGAGAGATACCTTGATCATGGATAAAAAAAAAGGAAATTTGGGTTAATTAAAAGGCATCAATTAACGGAGTAATAATTATGGAATCATGATTGGTATCTACTCCTAGTTCGGAACTTTATTGATGAGCGTAACATCACATCTTGAAGAGCTGTCCGTTGACAATAACTATGAAATAACCGAATAGAAGCCCCCAAAATTCTCTCCATGCATTTGGACTTTGGACTCGCGCTGTTTCACATTGATTCTTTTCACCCCTCGATCTCTTCATACTTCATAATTCATATACATCAAACCATATTAAACATATTAAGTCCTACGTTATCAGGTCATACATTACTGTCATTACATAGCGTTAACAGAAAAAGGACATACTTTGTGATTTTTTTTTTGGCGAACATACTTTATGATTTGCTGCGCCTGCGCTATCCAGTTATTATAGTAATTTTCACTCATATCTAACCGATCGAAAATTAAAATACTACATAGGTTTCAAAATGAAACCCACGGACGCTTGGTGCCTTGGATCATTAATTTATTAGTATTAGAGACTGGCATTGCTAGCAACCAGAAGAAACAAAACACAAGCCGCATTAAATTTATCCAATGGTCAAACCCCACAACGATCAGCTTCTTTTATGTTTGTTTATGAGTTGGATTAATTTCAGAGTTTGAACAAACCTTATTAATCATAATTCAAACAAGTGGGCCCTGAAATTATAGAAGCCTCTAAAATGAATCTTTTAATTGCATAGACCATACGTGAGCATGAATGTCTGTATATATATGTCGCACCCCATCATTGTGTGCTCAAGCCAATTTGGCCGGCCTCTCCTACCCTGTCACTCTCTCTATATCTCCTCGCTTATTTATTGCACTTTCACTACTCACCATACATTTAATTTGATCCCATCAATATATAGAAAAAATTAAAGGGTTTGAACTCTGATAATAATATTGAAGCAGCCATGGATGTTGAAGCTAAGAAAATGGAAGAAGGTACCCGTAATACTGATGAGAACCATGCTTTGAAGGACTCTTCCATTAAAGACCATGGGCATGAGAATCATAAAGAAACAAGAGTATCATTTGTGGAGAGTCACGACATTCAACAAGTAGAACAAGATCATCAGCAGCCACTTGTGAAGAAAAAGTCTAAGAGGATTGCCACCTTGGACGCATTTAGAGGCCTCACCGTAGTGGTTAGTCTCCAACTTTAATTTATCTATTAAAGAGCAAAATTAAATAAAACATGTGGGGACTTTTTTTATCATAATATTGTGTTTTGAGTGGGTGTACTGTGAATGTATGTTTGGGTGTAGTTAATGATACTGGTGGACGATGCTGGTGGAGCTTATGCTCGAATCGATCATTCTCCTTGGAATGGGTGCACGTTGGCTGATTTTGTGATGCCTTTCTTTCTTTTCATTGTTGGGGTTGCCATAGCACTTGCTCTCAAGGTACACATTACTCCCTCCCTTCCTAATTATAAGTTAACTTTGATTTTTTTTGAAAAAGTTAAAGTTACGAACTTTATCATTTTAAATTGTTTAAAATTATCTTTTTTCCCTCAAACTAGTTTATTCTAGTTATAAACTAACATATATTGTAATTACATTTGTTATATGTTATAATTTAGCGTTCTAAAATTTGCTTCCTTAACTTTCATAAAAAAAGTTAAAATAGACTTATAATTAAGAACGGAGGGAGTATGTCGCTAGTTGTATTAACTTTCCCTCATATGTTATTGGGTTTCTTTAAATCAACTTAAAATTATATGATTGAATTATAAGTTACCAATTTAAAGTAAGCAAGGCCTATATGCCTGGGGACAAGTTGTTAAAGCTCCATCTATCACATAGACTTGAAGACAAATTTAAGTGATAAACATTAATTGTGGACTTGTGGTGTGACAATGAATTGCAGAGAGTGCCCAATATGCAGGATGCTGTAAAGAAGATAATCCTTAGGACCTTGAAGCTTCTCTTTTGGGGTGTTCTTCTACAAGGTAATTAATCACATGTCCTCAAGGGTAAAATCAATAATGAAAGAATATTTAATACTCCCTCCGGTCCTAAATATAGGACCTAGTTGACTTTGTTGAAAAAATCCTAAAAAAACAAAATAAGTTAATTATAAATTGATTTACCTAATTTTTTCTCTTACACTAGTTTATTTTACCTATAAGCTAATGGATAATCTAAAAATATATCAAATATGTCATGATTTAATAACCTATTTTGCAACCTTAACCTCTCCAAAAGAAAATCAATTAGGTCTTATATTTAGGACCGGAGGTAGTATATTGATTAAATGTAAAATACTACTACAGGTGGATACTCTCATGCTCCTGATGATCTCTCCTATGGAGTCGACATGAAATTCATCCGGTGGTGTGGCATTCTCCAGGTATACAAATTATGAATAAAAAATGATAGTAAATGTGAGAGCCATTCTATTTTATAGATTTGTTTAATGTTTAATGGCCAAATGTACTTTGATACGAGCGAGTGCAGAGAATAGCGCTTGTGTACTGTTTCGTAGCTCTGATAGAGACATTCACCACCAAGCTTAGACCAACCACCTTGAGCCCTGGACACCTCTCCATTTTTACCGCCTATCGATGGCAATGGTATGAATATAATTAAGAACACAATATCAACTTTCCATATTCACAACTTGAAGCTCTCAAATATATATTACATTCCTAATTTGACTGAAATATGCATGTGCTAGGGTTGGGGGATTGGTGGCGTTCATTATTTACATGGTTACAACATTCGCTCTCTATGTTCCAGATTGGACTTTCGTTGACCATAGTGAACACGGAGGACTCAAAAAATATACTGTACACTATTACTTCCCCCCCCCCTTCTCAAAAGCACACAAATAAAACGCATGCATTTGCTTTGTTTAATTGGCTGTTGATTTATTCTTTTTATGTTTTCCGGATGTTATTATTAGGTGGTATGTGGAATGAGAGGACACTTGGGTCCTGCATGTAACGCGGTGGGATATGTAGATAGACAAGTCTGGGGGGTTAACCATCTCTATTCTCAGCCTGTTTGGACTCGTTTGAAGGTGATTCATGAATATCTTGTACATTAATTTTGAACAACACTCATGTCAAACAATCAAGTCTGCCTTTTCCTACATATTCATCAAAGACTAGTATATGTGATACCTTTGTTTTTATGTATGCAGGCCTGCACATTGAGCTCTCCTGCTCAAGGTCCTCTTCGTGATGATGCTCCATCTTGGTGTCATGCTCCCTTTGAACCCGAGGGATTATTGAGGTTTTCTTCTTAATTATAGATGTTTATCAATCAAAATTGAACATGGACATAAACAGTTGTTTCTCTTGTTATTTAGTTCTATTTCAGCTATCCTCTCCGGCACCATCGGCATCCATTATGGACATGTCTTGATTCACTTTAAGGTTACATGCTTTTTACCTACTCACAAGTAAATTATATCTTTTATGTCTATGTACATGCAATTTATTGAATGTGCAAACGTGAACATTAATTTGGGCAGCGCCATTCGGAGAGGCTCAAGCAATGGGTGTCCATGGCCATAGTGTTACTAGTGGTTGCCATAATACTTCATTTCACAGATGGTAAACTACACTAAGATAATTACCTCCTTAAAAATAACAATTAAACCGTTGTAGATTCCTAATTTTAGAAAATGTTTGACCATGCATGGAATATATATGCCAATGCAGCTATCCCACTGAACAAGCAACTTTACAGCTTCAGCTACGTTTGTTTCACAGCAGGGGCAGCTGGAATTGTCTTCTCTGCCTTTTACATACTGGTAATTAACTACTAATTAAAGCACTTCACTTTTCTTAATTGAAAAATATATAAACAAACTTGGGGCCTTATCACCATTTTGCTTCACTCTGATCCCCTGATGATATATAAACAGATCGATGTGTGGGGGTATAGGACTCCATTGTTGTTCTTGGAGTGGATTGGAATGAACGCCATGCTGGTGTATGTGATGGCAGCTCAAGGAATCTTCGCTGCTTTTGTGAATGGATGGTATTATGAAAAGCCCAAAAACTCCCTGGTAAGAGGCATAGTTAACTAATGTACATAATATTTCATTCACGAATCATGATGCATATATGAAGTGGAAGCTAACTAGTCAGATTTTTATGTGTGATAATTAATGAAATACAGGTACACTGGATTCAGAGGCATGTATTTGTGGATGTGTGGCACTCAGAGAGGCTAGGAACCTTGTTATATGTTATATTTGCAGAGAGCACATTCTGGTCTGTTGTCTCTGGAATTTGCCACAGATTAGGAATTTATTGGAAGCTTTAATTCATCAACAGATAAATGAGTGCCTACCATGTCTGACATTTGTCCTCGCAGACCAATTATATTCTCCCTTGTTATTACTGTACCATATTTTTATGTTGTATAGTTAGAAGTTTCTCCATCGTCTGTATAACATGTAAATGTTCCTTTGTTTTATGATTTGCAAGAAAACAAATTTAGATGAATGCCCACAATTATTGTTTCGGTGAAATTCCATCAGTATCTGTGTTTTGTTTGAAACATTATAAGTTTGTTTAATTTTTAATAATCAAGAAATTGAATATAAAAAGTGTTGAGAAAATTCATAGCTCCGTGAATGAATAATAGGTTTAACAAGGATTTATATTCAATCTATTTAGTAACAGAAGCTCTTACAATTCTTGATGGGGCTTAATGAGCATCATACACAAGCTAGGCCTCTAGGGGCATATTCTACCTTACTCATGACGCCACTGCCCTCCTTCAATGCCATAGCCTTTAGATAGACATAACACCTGAGCCCAATAGGGAAATGCTAGGCAATAACACATGAGCCCAGTAACTAATGACTTATTAGTTACTCCTATTACATTCATATAGAAACAAAAATAACTAAAATTGCACAACGAAAATCATACCTCACTCTAACCTATACAAAAAATCGAATGCTACATGTTTCAACAGAAGGTTCATGTTATTATTCGCTTTAGGAAACTCCCGAAAATAGCATAAGTTTTGGGGAAGTTCATTCAATTCAAAAGAATTAATGATCCAATTTATACAACACTGTTAAATAATTAATATTTTGATAAAATATATAGGGCGAAAGCCCAATTTTGATACATAACTATTGTCCAAGAATAAAAAATACTAGTATTTCACTAATATGACAATAAGATTACACTTAAAAAGTCTAAAATGCCCTTATAAATAAAATAAAACAAAATATATTTTCTTCCTCCTTCCTCACTAATTCTTTTCTCTTTTTCATTTCATTCATTTGCCCATTTGTTAAGCATGGAGGGAGGGGACGTAGGTAGATTCTCTTTTCCAATCACACAAGATGGGGTCGTCGTAGGACATTTTGGACTTTTTACATGTAATCTTATTGTCATATTAGTGAAATACTACCTCCGGTCCTAAATATAGGACCTAATTGACATTTTTTTGAGAGATTAAGGTTGCGAAATAGGTTATTAAATGATGACATATTTGATATATTTTTAGATTATCCATTAGTTTATAGGTAAAATAAACTAGTTTAAGGGAAAAAATAGGTAAATCAATTTATAATTAACTTATTTTGCTTTTTTAAGGATTTTTTAGAAAAAGTCAATTAGGTCTTATATTTAGGACCGGAGGGAGTATCATTTTTGATCCAATGCCCAACAATTGAGAATTATTTTGTTACCTTTTAAATAGTTATGTACTATTTTTGTCCTTGTGCAATAATTATGAATCAAAATTGTGTCTTCGCCCAAATATATAATCTGTTAAGATCTTTTAAATATTTCAAAGCTCTTAAATTTTTTCACTTGAAAAAAATTGAGTATAATAAAAGAAAAATCACTGGATAACTTTTTAAAAAAATTAATTAGAGGTTTCATAGAAAAATATAATAAAAAGGAGGTCACACAAGTCACACAAAGTTTTAAATATCAACTTCTGACATAACAATAACAAGATTACAACTTGTGGAGCCACATTTTAGTTATATTTCTATGGGAACTCTAATTAATTCTCGCATTAAGAAAATAAAAGTTTAGTAGGGAAAATTATAAATTTTCTTATAAATTAATATAATTCACAATTCATGTAATGCATTTTTTTAGATTTCATGTCTTAGTCGTGGGACCCCCAAGTTGAATTAAAAATCTAAAGTAAATAAGACAAAATATTAATGGGAATTTCAAATTTCAACAAGTATACATGTGTGCTGGAATACCGTTTAATTAGGTGTGAACCTGCAAAGATTCATAAGTGAGGCTGCCCATTTTCAGCTTGAAGTTTACATTTGTCACACAAGGAAGAAGCAGTGCACAAAAAATATCCCAATAGCCATCCCAAAAATGATAATCTATTTATTTGTAGTTTTCTGAGGACAGAGTTTACGGTCCACTTGAGTCCACACACCTAATACCTATCCTAAGCAACTTGTTTCTTAATCCTGCGTCATTGTTTAATAACGTTAACATATTTTTTATTTGTTCCCCTCACCTGTTGAAATGTAGACAAAAATAAGGACAACTCAAAAGGCAAAAACGATGTGTCAACGGCACACCAAATAAAAAAAAAAATCAAACAACACTGTTTTTCGTCAAAAATGTAACACACAGGAATCTTGTCCATGTCCCACAAACTTAATTGTTGATGCTGACAAACGCCAGTAAAGACACACACCAAATCTTTCAAAATAAGATCCTCACATAGACGGGCCGAATATTTTATCTTGCAAGTCACACCACCTCATGAGATGTTTTTACTTTCTAATTTTTCCTATTCCCAACAAATTCATAAAGAAAAAACAACTACCACGTGTAAATCTGAATGCATAAGGCAACCAAAAAATCAGACTAGCTTATAAAAATATCTGGAATCACAATCCATGACCAGTAAGGTGTCTCAAGAAATATCTAAAGGCAAGCAACTATACATGGAGACAGCCGTGAAGGTCTAATCTCAACCTCCTCTTAATTTCTGAAAATGAAAGCTTTGGAATCTTCTTCCTTGATCCTGGTTGATGAAACTGTTTCAAACCAAACATAGGACCACACGACAGCGAAGCAATCAAATCTTGGACAAATCTCTAAGTTTGGCCGTCTGGGCACTGATTTATGTCAGACAATGAATATCCTCACAATCACATCAGGACCCTTAAGGAAGCAGACACAAATAAAGACCATCCATATGATATAATTGCCATTAATTCATAAAGAAGCTGTAACATTATATTTTATACACTATATCTGGATACATAAACTTAAATATATACACCAATTTACAATACTTCACTTTCATTTATAATATGCTTCCTGTACTCTACTCTTTCTCATCTTCTTGCTCTTTTGCCTATTCTTCTCCGTACACTAAGTTAGAACTTAGAGAAACATGAGGTGACAGAAACTAATCAAACTCTGAATATCATTTTTACAACATATGTACATCATAATTGCGTCTAAACAATAACTACGATGAGACCAAATCACAGTGTGTCGGCAACCATAGTTCATTCCCAACCCATCAACATTTTCCAGATTCCTTCTTCAATCTTGTTCCTTGAATCAGTCAATGCTTCCCCTTCATCAAGCAAAACCTTGTACACTTCCCACTCACGGTCTTCAATCACATGTCTTCCAATTTCAGCCTGCAGTTTCAATATTTGACATTTACTCATATCATTCATTGTATATGGAAAAAAAAATATTAAACCAATATGAAAAATACAAAAAGGAAGGAGGAGCAACAATTATAAGTACCGAAAAGATGCAGATTCCAAGCTTCTTGAGAGCATGAGTGATGTCATAAAAAACAAGAGGTCTTCCTTTGCTGGACAACTCCACAGGGTTTGCCACCATGAGTTCCATATCAGGACCTCTACTTGTTACTGCAACTCTCAGTGGACGAATCAGCTCCATTCTCAACCGAGACGATAACAAACTTTGCTTGTTAGGGTCCACTATCTTCTTACCATCTGCTTGCATTATGAACAAGTCTAGTTCACATTTACCTCTTGATTTAATTGAGAACCTTCCATATGAAATCTGCAGCCTCACAAATATCACACACCATTAGGTTTATGCATACTACCATCATGTTTCAGAGAACATTTGAGTTTAGTACACATAACATTACATTACCTGAATGCTGTAGTCCTTGAGAGTTCTCATGATGTCATAAAGAAGGCCTTTGTGATCTTGGCAAACGATTTGAACAAGGGTGTGAGAAGGACTTAACATATTGTCCATCACAATGGAAACACTCTCAGATGTGAGAGTCGCGCTTCGTACCGATGAATTGGACAATTCCTTGGCATAATCATATTCTGTGATTTCAGTTGGAAGGAATGAAGATGCTTGAGGGCTAGCAGTGATTTCTGGGCCGACTAGCTCAATGTCAATACTGACTATAACATCCTCCATAATAGCTCTCAATCGCTCAATTGTGTCTTCCCTCCTCGTTTTTGTATGCAAAAGCTCTCTGATATAGAATAGCACTAATAAGGCCAAGTATACATTATTAAAAAGCTATAGGAAACATTTGGTACAGCAGCTAAACAGCTTCAATTACTCCTAAATCACATTCTATATCGTATGAGGAAAAGCACAACCAAATGTGTAAAAAACATTTTGTCTGCACAATTTTATATAAGATCGTTTCCATGTGAGCATCTAAACGCTCAGCAAACAAAATAGTCCTACTATAGCTTCAATTAAACTAGAGGATACAAGAAATAACAGCATAAGGTAGCTCCTACCTAGTATCAGTGATGAAAAACAGATCCATCACTTTTCCATCAGGTGTAGTAGATACCTTCACTTTCTTTATGGTGAGCTCTAGCTCACACAGAACCTCGGTCACATCTGGCACATTAATAAACAAATCCAATCATTTTTGTGTGACAACCATGTGAACTGACACTCTGACAGTAGTAATAAGATGAAACCAGAATAATTCACTATCAACATGTCTTGAAAAATTATGCAGATTTAGGCAAAAAAAAACTAACACACACACAACTATTCCCTGACATCAACTGGTAAGAAGGAAGTCGTCTTGGATAAATCAACAATAGTCAGAATCATCAAGATAACAAAAATATTGATAGTTTGTGAAGTTACCATGTAAAAGGCCTTTACGATCATAGCAGCAGAACTTTAATAAGAAAACGTCTGGAGGCTTGGGAGGTTGCAAGTCAGAGCTATAATAAGAAATCCCAGAAACAGAAGAACAAGTAGGACAGGCAGCAATTAACCTCTTCAGCAACAAACTCCACCTCGTATTTGGCTTCCCAAACACCCAAAATACTATGTAGCACCATATCCCATCAGTGGACACGTCTTCATTGCACCAAAATAAACAAAACAATTAGTCCAACATGTTTAAAACTTCACAAAGTCATATTTTTTTATATAGTTTTATTTGAATGGATTATAAGGAAAGGAAAAGAAAGTGTAAGAATTAAAAGGAACAAGAGAGATGACTAACATACCTCCCCTGACAATGTTTAGTCCAAAGAAGAGTATGATGCGACACAAATCACAACCCAAACCAGTCTTGTCAGGACAGTTCACAGTAATAACAGTTGGGTCACCTTCTTTCTCAGATTCCTTGATAATCACTACATCATCGTACAATATGCCCATAGTCTTCTCCTTCTCCTGGTTTTTCTTCTGGGCACGTATGAAATGTTATCAGAGGCTTATAGTTATAATCCAATGGCAGAAGAACGTGTGTGTTTTTTTGATACAGTGGGGGGAAGAATGATATTAAGGGACAGGGGAGAAGCAGAGGTTTAAGTCACAGAGAGTGGCTAGCTAATGAATGTGTTGAGTGGTTGGTGATGGGGCCTTTGAATCCTTTGTCGATACTAAAACACCCACTTGGAGATTCCATTTTATCATATTCATATCTATCTTTCTATCTATCTATCTCGCATGTGCGTTTGACTATTAAGCATTTAAGCTACTCTCCCACGACCGCTTAATAATTCTCTTATTCTATTATTTCTGCCACTCTCATCTTCTGTTTAAGCCGGTGCCTTATTCTTATTTTATTTGTCATTTAGGGGTGTAAATGAGGCAGGTCATAAACAGGCGGCCTATGACTCGGCCTATTTAGGGCCCGGCCTGGCTCAGTCTTTTTAATAAATAGGCCAGATTCAGGCCCATTTAAAAACCTTTTTAACTAAAAAGGTCAGGCCTATTTCACTAAAGTTTGGCTCGAAAGCCTTCAGACCTGGCCTATTTAATAAAACTACTAATAAGTAATAATAAAATAATAATAATATTATTAGTAAAACTAAAACCTATTACCCTAGTGTTATCAAAAAATAATAATAATATTTATAGTCTTTTTAAACTTGATATGTAGGCCTTTAAAAGTCTAAATTCGAAGTAGGCTTTAAAAGACCTGAAGCCTTTTAAAGGCCTACAGTGTAAGTAGGCCTTTAAAAAGGCTTTCAGGCCTTTAATATTTTTCGTAGGCCTAAGCTTTTTTCCAGAAAAAAGCCTATAACCAGGCCTAGGCCTAGACTTATGTTTTCTTTTTGCATTACGGGCCTAGGCCTATTTAGGTAAAGCTTGGCTCGGCCCGGCTCATTTACACCCCTATTGTCATTACACATTTTATATTAACCAATTGTTATATAATTCTTTTGATAATTTATTTATACCCCTTTTTTTCTAAATCAAGACACTCTTCCACACGGAGTAAACGTGTGTTTGATCAATGGTCGAGAGTTGAGACCAGAGCCTGGAGAAATTAGTCCCTCGAGCGCTGAACATTTATGTGTAGTATAGAGTTAATCACATACAAACCATAAAATTTTGCATGATTTAGATTTAATTTTTCTTTGAATTATGCTCTTTTGAGTAAAAAACAATTTTTTGATAATAAATATAGGTTTTTCTACCATGATTGTAAAATAGGGTTAAGAGATTGTTTTCATTTTGCATTTCATACCTATTAAGATAATTTTTAAAAGAAATAAAAAATTTAAAAACAAATTTAGACTATGCAGGTCAAATTCGATGATCCAGCTAAATCAGTTCTTCTAGTTAACTTAATGTTCAGCAAGAAAAATAATTCCAAATCTTTAGGGCGAGAGAAAAGAAGAAAAGAATATGGAGATACGTGTACAAACTTGCTAATCACTGTCAATATTTTAATATTGATAATTTTGTAAAAAAATAACTTGCTACTCACTATCAATATTTTAATATTGATAATTTTGTAAAAAAATATTGATCCAATTGTTTGCCAACATGAACGCTAATCCATTTTTCTTTACCATAGAACGCTAATCCATTTACTTGTATAAAATCGGATAATTGTATATTGAGTTGGGGGGAGTGGATGTGCCGTCGTTGGGCATTTCTACACTTCTACTTGCTTTGTACAAATGTTATGATGTCGACCTCTTACTTTGTTATTTTCCCATTTTATTTAATATATTTATTTTTTCCAGAGGAAAACCTGTGGTTATCATCATTATTTATCAATACTATATGTCGGCGTTTCACCCAGGATGTTTCACTAACTCGTGTCCACCTAGAGAGCAACAACCCAACCATCTCGTATATCTCGTATTTCCCATTAACTCGTCTACTTTGTCCAACTCGTGCCGATATATTCCAAACCCTACAATGCTTCATTTAAATGTGAAGTACTAAAGTTAATAAACATTTGGAGGTGAGGTGGGGAAAATCTAACCATATATTCAGCTATTAGAAGAACACAAGATTTTGGGAATTAAATAAAGGAAAGTGGGTGGGTGAATATACGAGGGATCACCATGTAAGTCAGGGATGGCGTCCGTACCAATAATTCTAATTTTAATAATGATATGCTAAAAAATTTGGGGGGGTGGACCTAGATTACAAAATCTTTGGCAACAAAAGAATCCGATGGTGGTATATTCTATATATACCAATTCACAAGTGTTAGGCCACATGCAGCTGAGTGCTTCCGTAACTTATTAAAGAATTAAGGGGCCCAAAAGAATACAACAATGAATTCATCTCATCCCCTGACTGTATTTAGGATTCGATGATGTGCTTGCTCTTTATCATGCTCTGGAGAAGAATATAAAATATTTGAGGATAGTGATTGAGCAACTATGAGTCTATGACAGTGTTTGCGGGCATAAAATTTCAGCGAGAAGTGTAGGGACAATATTGTTTCTCTTCTCTTTTGGAAATTAAAAAAAAAAAACACTTAGGATGATGAAGTATTGCTCATAATTTTTCTATCCTGTGTGGTTGAAACAAAATAGATACAACAACCATTGAACACTTAGATTAATTGAATGTGTGTTAATTCAATTTTATCATTGGTCTCGTGTCATATTTGAACTTTGAATATATAGCCGTAATAATTATTGGAGGCGATAAGGTTCCCCTATAGTCTACACTCCCAAGAGAGACTATTCATTATTAGTGACACTGGATATTAAGGATTAAAAATTGGGAGATGCCAAGTTCATAAAGAGAGCGTTTAAAAACATGGATAGAATTGGGCGGTTTGACAGGAAACTTAGTGAACCATCATTGTGTTCGAGTAGGCTCAATAAGGGAGTCAGACAATGGATCAAATCCTCGTGAGCTAGTTGAACCAACAAAACGGGTGACTTAACCAAAAACTGGGGAGACTTGATTGACATGCTTTTTTTTTATTGTTATAATTTTCCTAATTAATTACTATTAACTTTCCACTTCGCCAAATTTTATAAACTATGGTGATTTAGTTACTACATATGGGAAACTATGGTAATTATGTAAATTATTCTATGATAAAAAAAAGTTATGTAGATTATTCTAAATGCTATTTTAATTGCACGTGTCTAATATTTTTTTGGACTGAATTGCATATTATTAATATAGTTTTTGGCCAATGCATATGTTTAATATTTAACTGTTCTACTCTAAGTATACGTATTTTTGTGGTGCAGAAGAATATTTATTTTTTACTCTTTATAAATGTTAAATATATTCATGTCTAATAATTCATACATTCAAGTCTTTGTTTATACTTCAATGTTAATAATGACTAATGCTATTACATTTTGTTCTCATCAATAAATTATATTTCATTGAGTCTTAAATATAAAACATCTTTTTTTAGTTAAGAAAGTAAATTAAACCATTGAATATAACATATGACACACATAATTATTATATTATAAGTTAGTTTACAAGCACAATAAATCAATGTTAAAGAAAAAATATAATTATAGATATTTTAAAATGATTAATTTTACATCTTAATTTCTAGAAAAATGTCAAAATAATATAATACTCCCTCCGGTCCTTATTATAAGTCGTCAACTACCTCTAATTTTTTGTCCTTAATATAAGTCATTAACTGTCACATTAAATGTTTTTTTCCCACTTAACCCCTGTCATTAATGAAGATTCAAAGTTGAAAATGTGAAACATATCATTTAATGAAGGGTGAAATTGGAAAAAGTGAAAAAGTAAACATGAATTTTAACACTCAACTACCATTCCTTGGTATGTGAGAAATTGGTAGTTAGCGACTTATAATTAGGATCGGAGGGAGTACTGTGTTTAATATGATCAGGCTGTCCACTGACCTATAAACGAATGCCTCAACCTATTCTATACCGATCAGTAAAAATAGGGTTAAAGATCATTCTGGCCACTGAACTATTTTCAAAGTGTCAATTTGGCCTACAAACAATAAACGGTCTCATTCTGGACACTGAACAATAAAAATGGCTCATTTTGACTACTGGGCTATTGAAAAATACCAAAATACCCTTTGATATTTGATTAATATAATTTTTAAATATGTGGTCTCACATTTAAAATAAAAAATTACTCACCAAGGCCCCACCCCACCCTCTCTCTCTCCTCCCTCCTCCCCTTCTTCCCCACCGATCACCACCCTCCTCAGTCCTCCCTCTCACTCTCAACCTCACCCACTGTCCCTCCCTTGCCGCCTTGCTCCGCCACAACAACTCCACTCACAAAAAGCTTTCTCCATCCAACGATCCTCACTCACTTACATACGTGTCACATCCCATGGCCTCCGGTTCAAATCTGTTAAAGTTGATGAGGAAGAGGGCGAGATGTGAGAGGTGGCCTAGCTGATGTGGCAAGTATCCGGCGATGTCACGTGGTTGAGGTCAATGCCGGCAACTGTACAGATACGTTGATTGTCTGGTGCGGGTGCACTGTAAACGTTGGTGTAGTTGCAAACATTGGGGCTTCAATTCTCATTCATTCTCTCATAATTCAGGAATCACAAGGAACATGTTTTTGTTCAAATTTTTCTGTTTTAGGTCACGTGATCATTAATGGATGAGGGAGTAGAAGCCATATAGTATTATATTGACCTTCTTGTCATCATTTTTGGTTGCCATGGGACGTGACACGTATGTAAGTGAGTGAGGATCATTGGATGGAGAAAGCTGTTTGTGAGTGGAGTTGTTGTGGCGGAGCAAGGCGGCAAGGGCAGGACAGTGGGTGAGGTTGAGAGTGAGAGGGAGGACTGAGGAGGGTGGTGATCGGTGGGGAAGAAGGGGAGGAGGGAGGAGAGAGAGAGGGTGGGGTGGGGCCTTGGTGAGTAAATTTTTTATTTTAAATGTGGGGCCCACATATTTAAAAATTATAATATCAAAGGGTATTTTGGTATTTTCCAATAGCCCAGTAGTCAAAATGAGCCATTTTTATTGTTCAGTGTCTAGAATGAGAACTTTTATTATTTGTAGGCTAAATTAACACTTTAAAAATAGTTTAGTGGCCAGAATAACCTTTAAGCCCTAAAAATATAACTATTCTATCCCAATTCGACTTTGGAAATGGGTTGGAGTGAGGGTAGGATTTTCACGTGTGTCTCACCAAAAAGAGGGAAACATTGACGCCCCACCCAAATGGGGCCGGCTTCCCGTAATGCTCACATCACTCTGTAACGTCATGCCTCCCTCCTTATCCTATATCCCATCATATATAGCTGTAGTAATTGGAATGGATGTTGGGGGAGTGTGGGCTATTGGGCTCTTTTCCATCCATGACGCAATTTATGTGGGAAAGTAATGGAAATTAATTGGCTCTTATAAGCCATTAAACTCTTAAAATGCAGTGTTTTAGGCTTTAGCCTATGCCATTAAGAAACACCTAACGCCACCCATTTGTGCCAAGAATGTGTGGCACTTGGAGTATCTGTGCACACGTGGTGTGTCACAGTGTCCACATCAGAACTAAAGTTCCATGTGCTTAGCCATGTTAGCTCGGATACGCAAGTGTGGCATGCCACATTAGCACAGATGCACTTAATGGCGCTGGCCAAAACGCGGTGGATTTGCCCTTAGCCTACCGAGATGGGGCTAATAGGGAGTACTAAAAAAGAAAGAGGGAGGGAGAGATGTGATAATAAGTTATAGATGTAAAGAGAACGAAATTTCAAATGAGAGCATTTTGAAAAGATTTACCAATTTAAACATTTAATTTTGGTTTTGTTTTTTAGGGCTTCCATGCATGCATGTCAAGTGATGAGATTAATTCCTTACTATTCTATAATCTCATATATGGGATATATAGTTGACAACTAAATTTTCTGCATTCATAAGGGTCAGGAATTAAACCCCAAACCATTTATTTATTAGATTTTTAATACTCCTTTGGTTCTAAATATAAGATCACTTGACATATAGTTTGAGTATATTATTTAAATTAGTTTAAATCACATAATATTACCAATTAACATGTAACATCTACCTTTATCATCACCCTTCACCTCTTATTGTTTATTATATTAAAGAACATTAATAAGAAATAATTTGGTGAAAGTTAGAAACAATAAAAAAACATTCTTATAATTAGGACCAAATTAAATTTTGAAAATGACTTTATATTCAAGACTAAAAGATTGAAAAGACTGTATTTTAACCACTAGCTTGAAACATGTTCAATTATTTAACAAACAATTCTTCATATATTTTGCTCAGGAACAATTCTTAATATTCTTAATATATTAAATATTGCTAAAGTGGATTTATAATAAATAATGATACATAACCATAAATGCTCTTTAAAAAGCAAGATAGTCTTTCCTTTTTCGCGCTACATTCTTGGGCTTGCTTTGTTGTCCTCGCTCCGTCATTTTACACGTGTTGTGGGCAGAGGATGTGCGTGAACAAAAATCTACACATATCTTGATTTTTTCAGCATGTTCCATCGGAATGAAAGATTTACACTTTGTCATCATCGACTGTACGCAAGCTACTAGTAATATGTTTTTGGAGGACAGAAAAGCTACTAACATGTTTAAAAATGTTATAATTCATATTTCAATGGTAGCCTATTTTATAAACTAATAGTAATAATCACACTGGCTGGAGCTGAATAAAATAAAATAATTATAAATCGCAAACGGCTTAACATGATTATTGACTTATTGTCGATTTTGGATTATAACAAATTTATGTCTGAAGGGAATAATGAAAAATAAAAGGCGCCGTTGAGACGGATTTAGGGGCTTGGTGGGAACTTGGAAGTGATGGCAGCCAACTTTTCTGTTACATTTCCATGTTTGAGGTTGATGGCTTCGTGTTTATCCACTGAAAACAGGTACCGTCCATGTCACCACAAAAACAAAAAAGTTAACATCCAATTCTCTGCTTTCCATCAGCCAATGAATTGCAAAAAATCAAGTGGCGACACTATATAGATTAATACTTAAAATCAAATACTACCTTCCATCCTAAATATAAGATCAAATTAACTTTTTTTTGAGAGATTAATGTTGCAAAATAGGTTATTAAATCATAACATGTTTGATATCTTTTTAGATTATCCATTAGCTTATAGGTAAAATAAACTAGTGTAAGAGAAAAAATTAGGTAAATCAATTTATAATTAATTTATTTTACTTTTTTTTAGCATTTTCAAAAAAGTCAACTAGGTCCTATATTTAGGACCGGAGGGAGTAGTAAATAAAAACACACACTAGTGTGTACAAATCTACACACACTTTAAGCGTGCGTGCGTACATAAAAAAACGACGTAGAGTCTTTATCGGCCATATAAAAAACAATAATCCTTACTCCTTTTTATTTAATCTTCAAATTTGTTTGAAACCACCATTGAAACTTCAAAAGCAACTTTTTAAACACAATACATATCGTACAAGTTAAATATGCGAGAGAAGCTTGACTCATTTTACACGTACTCCTTGTGATAAGCAGATTTAGACGACACCTTCACATAAATGGGACATGAATTGTTTTAAAGATTGATCTTGTTTCATACTTCCATAGTTTTTGCATGTTCATAAGCAAATTGATCACCATTTTCCTTCCACTTTGGGCTTTAGCCTTCTTATAATTAAGTGAAACTGTTCATTCTAGTCCAGCTCCATGCTGACCTTGGTCGGCCTTCACCCTTAAAATCTCATCCACTAATCCAAACATAAGGACTTTCCGGCAGTATTCACCTTTGCACCCTTTAAATTGCTGTTAAATATAATTTAAATAGGTGCATTTTGTGTGCGTATAATTTTATTTGCAAAATTTGAATTTGCAAGCTCACTATAAAATATATTGAGTTGTTTGCACTTGTCCCCACCAAGTTCATTTTTTAATACGAAATCTTAATGTACTATTCTATTGTGACTTCATACCACTACAAGCCATCAACTACCACTATGCGAACTGTGAATATGCAATTGAAATATCAGGGTTTTCGTGAAACATGTGTAAAATGATCAGTTGTATTTTTGGCTTAAGTATACAACAACACCTCATTCTCATTGGCAAAAAAAAAAAACACCTCATTCTCACTCGATGAGATTGACTATATGGATTTGTTGATCCATGTTCATGAAATATGATAATGTTTTAAATTGATTTATCCAGGCTTAACACAATCATTATTCTTTTGCAATTATATTTATGCTAAAAAAAGAAGTGAAATGTGAAGTCAATGCTTAAAAATGAGGAAGACATAGTTTGGTGCAATGAGCTTGGAGGGCAAGAATTAATAAGTGAGAGTAGTTGCAGGGTTGGAGAGATTTAGAAACAAAAATTACATTAAATTAAATTAATCCCAACATAACATGATAATATGAAGGCACGTGACGACACCCAATTGGCTTTTGGCTGCCTTGCAAAACAACCGTCTATAGAGCTGTTAAAATAGTACTGCCTCCGTTCCTAAATATAAGATCACTTTAGCTGATTTGAAGAGATTAAATGAAGACTTTCCAATGAATTATGATTACATGATATTCTCAAAATACCTCTTACTTAAATTTAAAAGACAAATAGGGATTTGAGAGAGAAGTGAGGGAGTTTAGAAGTATAGGGGTAATTTGGATCAAAATTGAGACAAAATAGAAAGTGATCTTATATTTAGAAACTTATCCACTTCCCCAAAATGATCTTATATTTAGGAACGGAGGAAGTACTATTTTCGAGAGTGGGTCCCACCATACATAAAATTGAAAAAACTCACTCGCACTCTCTCACACTCACGCTAACCAGAGTCCAGAGAGGACGATGATTGGATAGATCTGAACAGCATTGGTTGGTTCAACCTAACTACATTCTCGAGTTTGAACTTGGTTTTGTAGACATGTTTTAGGTGGTAGTAACGCCACCCAAAAGGATCCCGTAGTTCGGTAAACCTTGAATCCATATTAATTTGAGCCTTTTAAATTTTATGTGACAAAGGAGCTGATTTAGATGTGAGATGCCGACAAAAGCAAAGGAGGATGAGAGAATCACAAGTAAAAAGGAAGGGGCCCAAGTGGATTCGGTGGTTCTTTGAAAGTGAAACAAATTGAAAACAAGTCCACCAAACATGAGTCCGCCGCCTGCAAGTCCACGTCCTCAATCCCCACTCACACCATGCTTTTGCCATCCAACTTCAATTCGGCTCTATTCCCATTTTTCATACCACATACATCTACCCTATACAACCTTGTATGGTGTACCAAACATAGTGCTGTCCAGCTGTCGACAACACTAGTATCATGTATTCAAGCATTATTAGGCTTATATGGTAAAAATAAAAAGCATTACTACTCTGACAAATACTATCGTTTGCATGGTAACTCGGATTGCTTTAAACAAATAAATTGCACAAAAAAAAATGTTTCGAGCAGGCAGAGAAATACAACGCGCGCATAGACTGTAACTACTCAAACTAATAACATTTCACTTCACTTATAAGTCAATGTGCTTTTATGCATAGTTTTCTCAAGCCATAACCCTCTTCTCATGTCCACAAGGAACGAAGGGAAACAGATGAATGAAAAAATTTTCGATCCCTCAAATATGGAGGTTTAGTATGATAACGGCCCATTTGAAAGATGGAAACAATCTTCACAACCAAAACACTCACCAAACATTTTTATACCGAGTTGATTAAGTTATTTCATTCATACAAATTCATTTTTGTTGTTTGCCCCAATAACATAAATAGTTACAACAGTCTCAAATCGCGTAATTGGGCTCAAGCTCTTTCCATCTAATCAAACCTTACGGCAGACTAACTACACTGGCTTAATCCTGCTTCTTATCTATTCGTCCAGCTTCAGCCGTTTCTACGGGTGTGGATCCAGCATCTGTATCAACCTGCAAAAGCAATGAAGAAGCAATTTAGTTTCCTAGCAAGGAAGCAGTGGAATCAGACATACTAACACAAGCGTTCATTAATGTTCAGAATCTACAGAATATAAACTCAGATGTGTCATAAGTATGGCAAACATCCAAAATATATTCCATAATAATAAGTTCAGACGATGGTTTCATAATATACATGACACTAAAAAATAAACGAATAAAAAGAGAAGGAAAAAAAACCCGGAAGTATACACAAAGATCATACTACCTCCGGTCCTAAATATAGGACCTAGATGACTTTTTTTTTTAGAGGTTAAGGTTGCAAAATAGTCTATTAAATCATGACATATTTGATATATTTTTAGATTATCCAGTAATTTATAAGTAAAATAAACTAGTTTAAGGAAAACAATTAGATAAATCAATTTATAATTAACTTATTTTGCTTTCTTTTAGGATTTTTCAAAAAAATCAATTAGGTCTTATATTTAGGACCGGAGGGAGTACATAATATGCATGAGTGTGCGCATGTTTAAGGCTTTTGATGTTGTTGTTGTGGTGGTGTGTGTGTGCGCATGGGTGCGCGAGTGAACTGAAGCACATTTCCTTTCTCTCTAGGGAAAATATTTGCAAGAGCTCCCGTAAAAAAGCCCACAGAAGTGTAAAATCAATTTCCAGTTATTTATTCATCACACTTTCCTCTCAGTGGTTATCAGACTCCTAAGTTTGTGCGCTGTAATCAAAGACATATACACAAACTGGACAACATATGGAAATGGCAACTTGCAGCAGAAACTCAATTCATTATCAACTACGTTAAATGAAGGGTTATAGAGGGCAAACACTGATTACCAAAAAATTTCAAATTATGTTTCATCTACAAAAGAAAAGTCCTAACTCATGTACACAAGCCCATAAACTCAACATTGTCCTAAACGGAAAAGAACTCAAATAGAATATCTGTAGTTCCTAAACACTAGTTTGGCAACAAAATTCCTGCTTAACAATATGAGAAACACGTCAATATATACACATCCCCTATGAACTTGGATCTGCACCATGTGACCTCAAACTAGTGGCTCACTCACGATCTAGAACACAGAAAATAGCAGCCCCAAATTGTTTATACTTTGGTCACCACTAGTTAGCAAAAAGAGATAAAGGGGATTCAGTGCATCCATTGATAAACGAGTGTTTGGCCATCTAAACTTGTTTGCATTACACCTTCATCTTCATTTTACAGAAAGAAGAGATAGTTGGGAGAGAATATCCATTTGTCCATTTCATAACCACACAGTGGATTAGGAGGAGGGGAAAGGAGGAATTAAAGACATCTCTCAGCCAATATTGAACCTTTTATAAAATTTGACCAATATCATTTGTTTGGAATTCACACTAACAAAACTGCAATTTCTAAATAACATTTTAGCTGGCATACTCTAGGACAAGAAAGAGGTAGAGGCCTAGAAGGTTTTTTCAAAAAGAAAAGGAAGTATCGCCTATGATTAAAATCCAGAACCCAGCATCATACCTACTGCAGAGACTACACATACGACCTGGAAGATATTTGAGGAGCAAGAAGCATAAACTCCTATTGAGCAAATCAGTCCATGATAATGCATATAAGATAGAACACAAGGGTAAGATGATACAGTAACTTGTCTTTCTCTCTAGTCATACTCTCTCCCTCTTTAGAATTCCAAATTCTGATTATAGTCTATGATTACAGGTTCAGATTCTAAAGTTCAACTTCTTTTCTACTCTTTCTCTTCTATCTCTTCCCTTTTCCCTATTTCTACTGTCAATATATAAATTCTAACAACCAGGAAGTCTAACGACATTACCATCCTGCTCCAAGCAATCAAGCATAAGACTCTCACCAGTCCGAATTATAATATCATTTTGACTTGTTTTTTGAGAGAAATTAAGTTATCCCTCAAAATTTATTTATTCCACTTATGAACCAAACTTATGATCTAATTACACGTGACATGTTACAATATAATGGTCTAATCTAATTTGCTTCATTAACTTTCATTAAAAAGTCAAAGTAATCTTATATATAAAACTGAAGGAGGTATCTTTTTAAATTCACAAGCATATTTAAGCATTTGTTTAAATATGTATGAGATAGTTACTTACTTTCACAATCATAATCAAGAACAATATCAAAAGTCACCTCCTATTACTATTAAAAAGCAAAAAAAAGTTTCCCTCCCAACCACAAAATAACCAATTTAGTCATCTTTCTAATAGAATAGCATCTTTCTAGTTATCTTATTAATACAGAAACTAGCAATAAGAGATAAATGCAGAATCAGTTTAAATGTACTCCCTCCAGTCCTAAATATAAGACCTAGTTGACTTTTTTGGAAAATCCTAAAAAAACAAAATTAAGTTAATTATAAATTGATTTACCTAATTTTTCCCCTTAGACTAGTTTTTTTTACCTATAAACTAATGGATAATCTAAAAATATATCAAATGTGTCATGATTTAATAGTCTATTTCACAACCTTAACCTCTCAAAAAAAGTTAATTAGGTCTTATATTTAGGACCGGAGGTAGTATTTCCCAATAAAATAAACATTCACTCACTTTGCTATCCTTGTTGGTAGGAGGCTTGTACGGACAAGCAAGAGGAGCCCTCTCCGGTTTCCTATACTCCCACCCTAAAAGAGCATATATTTTCCCCTAACAATCATAAATAAACCAAATCAGAAAGAAAAAAGGATTATTTGCAAAATTCCTGCTGATTAGGGTATATCAATAATTCAAAGTGATAATAAAACGTGCCCTGAAATCTTGATGAAGGGGAAAAATACCATGATATAATAAAATAGGAGGGGGAGGATGTTGACGATTGGAACGAGAAAGAGGGGCAACAAACATGCCAGGCAAACCTAAAACACAATTTCAATTTCAATTTTAAAGTGCAAAATGAAAAAGGGAAAGAATTGCACAAACGTGGACTGGGGAATCAAAATTTACCATCTTTATTATCTGTTGTTGCAGAGGATTGCCGACGACCGAAAATTCAAATGAATAAGGTGTGAGTATATGGATTAGGATGCAGATGGGTGGGGTTTATTTATATATTTGATGATCTGAAATTATAAGAAATGAAAAAATACTATATTTCAAAAAGAATTTGGCCTATGCAGGTTTCGAACCTGCGACCTTCGCGTTATTAGCACGACGCTCTAACCAACTGAGCTAATAGGCCAACTTGTTATTTTGTGATGATGAATCACTTTAGCTTTCGCCTGTCCAGGACAACATTATTAAACTATTAATCACTTCACAAATTTTTTTGGAACAATCTATGTTCTATTGTTTGGTGAGAGATAATTCTTCCCTAGGTAAACATGAATTTCCATGTCATTTTATTGTTTCCAATCACAAAGAAACAGCTTAGGGTCAGTTTGGATCAATGGAAAGTTGAAAAGGAAATAAAAAAAGTCATTTCCATATATCCCAGTACCCACAAACTTTCTCTTAACATCTCACACTTTTCCTGGGCCCCACAAACTTTTACATCTCATCATTACCTAATTTACCTCTACTTTCTATCTTTACCCTCTTACACTCAATTCCATTTCCATTTCCATTACTCACTTTCCTGTCAACCAAACGGGCCCTTATGCTCCTTTTGGTTGAACGGAAAGTGAATGGTAGAAATAGAAATGAATGTAAGAGGAGATGGAAAATAGAGGTAAATTAGTTAATAATGTGAAAGAGAGTTTGTTGAGCTCAAGTCATAAAAAAAAGACAAAGTCATAAAAAAAAGAGTTTGTGGAGCTCAAAAAAAGTGTGAGATTAAGAGAGAAATCTTCTGAAAGCTTAGATATATGGAAATTACCTTTCTCATTGAAACGAAAAATATTAATTAAAATATTAATGTTATTTTTTAGCGGAAACTTTTGTTTTTCATTGAAACGAAAAATAAACAGATTTTTTGTATAAAAAAATTGAAAGTAACAATTGTAAAATATAATTATTAAATAGGTTTGGAAAAATTAATTTGACAAAGAAATTTGAAAAGAGAATAAGAAGAATTTTTGGGCTTTCTCCTTTAATTTTAACCCATTTACCTTGACCAATAGTAATGTACGGTTTTCGCCCTTAATTTTAACCCATTTACCTTTACTCAACAATTTCTCTTACCTTAACTCAACCATTACTCTCTGTCCCTACTCAATCTTCGGTATGAATGGGGGGAAATGGAATAATTGTGGGAAAATTTTTTTAGTGTTATTTGGAAGAGAGACCAGTGTTTTTGGGGGCCATGAGCCAGCACCATAATTGTGATTAATCAAACAAAACATGTCACAATCAAAATTGTTATAGGAATGTCAAATGCAGAGATGATACCAAGTTCTCTCAATCAGATGGGTCAGAATCCGCACTCTCAGAATCTCTACAAATCCCTCCATGTAGGGTCTTATTTTGACCATTAAAATTCATATGAAAGCTCATAATTTGTCACTTGTATCATTAAAAATAAAAAAATTATATTATAATATAAAATAAATGAATAAATTATATTTTTTTTTATTTCTGAAAGTTTTTTGGCATAAAAATTTCAACTATCTAGACCTATTTCATTTCAACAGAAGGACCTATAAGAGATACAAACTAATCGAGTTAACTGTAAAATTATTTTACAGTTAACTGGATAAAATCTGTATCTCTTATTAGTCCTTTTGTTAAAATGAAATAGGTTCAGATAGTTGAAATTGATAGGTCTAGATAGTTGAAATTTTTATCTAAAAATTTTTCAGAATTAAAAAAATAATTTTTTTTTATTTATCTTTTATTATCCTGCATAAGTTGGAAAGGGAGAAAGGGAAATTTGATGACATGGTGCATTGTGAGCCTTCAAATTTCATATTGAATGGTATAGATTGAGAGCTTCTGAGGGATGGGGAGAGGGCACGCCGCTAGAGTATCTGCATCCCAATGAGATGATGATATCTACGTGTCTAAAGACTGGACAAGCATATGCATCTTTTTAATTCCAATAATTTGAAAGGCACCTTCTTTGTTTGATCTGGGGTCAACATCATCATTGTTGGACCCCCAAAGAGCATCTTAACCAGCAATCATACTCGTTCAATTATAGAAAAAATGAAGATCATATTCATATCAACCATGCATTTACCCTTCACATTCCTCTTAGTGAGGGAGCTAGGTTATGTTTGCAACGATAGATTTGGAGGGCAACAACTAGGAAATTTTTTGGGAAAATGACAAATAAATACTTCCGAATGTCCAAACGAGCAAGTAAGGAACTCAAACTTCTAAAAGGACAAGTAAGAAATTTCAATAAAAATTAACAATTAAAACATAGTTATTAACATTTGGAACATAGCAATTAACAATTGCCAGGTTCCTTAATTTTACTTTTGGAATTCAGAGTTCCTTACTTGTTCCTTACTTGTTCTTTTGGATATTCGAAAGTATTTATTTGTCATTTCCCCTAATTTTTTGCGATGTGAATGTAGAAAAAGCAACAAATATTCATTTTTAATACCAGAAATTTTTGAGATCAAACTTGCATATTAAACCTAATGTTTGTTAAAAGAATCTATAAAGAGTAATATCATAATTGGAGAAATTCTTGCTTAAAAACGTGCATAACATCCTTTATTTTCTGACCAATCACAAGTAGACACATATAGCCTGACGTGTAATTATTAAAAATTACACGTCAAACTATATTAATTAGACCACAAATGATGTAGTGTATCAGGTCATCCAAGGATTTCTCACATAAATATTTGTTTCTCTCGTAATCCTATATATATAAAGGGAGTGGGGAGAGTCCACATCCGGCTCCCTTTATATATTTATTTATAATATATTTATATTTATATATCATATATATTATATTATATATATAAGTAATAAAAAAATATTATATATATAGAAAATTTCAAATATGAATTCTAAAATTAATTACAATATTAAAAAAATAGTCTCTTTTTAAAAAAATTATGATTTTTCTCTATTTTTATGTCCATCAAAATTTAATATGTTTTTTTTACAATTTTGCCATTTGTTGACTTTACATATTGCAATTAGGTTTTTTTCTTTCTCTTCTTTGTTACCCACTATATCCTTAATTTGCCTATACATCATATCTTATCAATAGAGATAAAATTGGAAAATAAAATATATTTGAGACACATTAAATATTTGATCTATTTTTAATATTTTTTGAATAAAACAAAGTAGTTGTTTTCACATTATATTTAAGGACAATGAGCGTATTATTGTTATTGTTATCATCAAAGAATGGTACTCCTCTAATCCGTAATATAAGAGCCCAAAATTTAAATAAAGTTTTTCCAAATATAAGAATTGCACCCTTACATTCTTTTATCATTTGATGCATTTTTTTTTACTTTGCCCCCAACTGACTTTTATAGAAATTTTTTAAATTTTAGCATTTAATATTCAATTTTCCATTGTACTTTGCTTTTACTTTATCATATAGGTTGTGTTTTCCTTGTGTTTGGTATTTACTTTATATACTCTCACACTCAGTGAGAGGAGTCTCTTATTTTTAAATAAAAACTTTTGGCTCTATGAAGTGTGATTTATTTCAGGAGTGTCCCGCCGGTTGGCAATTGAGTGTGAGCGTTCCCTTCAGTCACTGTGCACTCCTCTCCGTCTCTCTCTGTCATCATGCCCTATTTATTTGATCCCTACGAGGAGGACGTCCGAGCTTTATTAGTCCAAGAACTACAAGACGAAGACCTGTTATCTTCAGCCACCGAAGACGAAGAAGAAGATGACGGCGACGAAGACGATGAGGAGGAGGACGAAGAGGACAATCCGATTTTACAGACTCCTAGGCAATCACCGGAACGAATTCCTCCTTCTCCCTTCAATCATCAAAACGACAACGTCATTCACGAGGTTTCCGATGACAGCGCCCAAGAAGAAGAAGACGATAATAAACGGCGGAGGACTGCGGGAGGAGGCGACACGTGTTCTTCTAGCCTACGGAATGAGTGGAATCGAAGTGATATTGAAGGCTTGTGTTGCCCTATTTGCTTGGATGCTTTGACCAATGACGGCGGACACCATATCTGGTTCAATCAAAACCCTTGCCTCCTCTTTTCTAATTTTTTTCTCATTCAAACTTACTCTTTTATTTTTTTAAAAAAAAAACTCATATTTTACTTATGAACTAATGTATAATCTAATTACATGAATATTTGGTAGTCTTTATTTTGCTTCCTTAATCTTTACGAAAGAAAAAAGTCAATTTGATCTTATAATTAGGAGGGAGTGATGTGTTTGAACGTGACATTCCAGGGAGAGGGTAAAATTCTACTCTTGGTTCCGAATTATGACATATGTCACGTGTAATTAGATTACAGGGCAGCTTATATGCTTAATGAATTGGTTTTGAATAGCTAGAAACCATTTAAAGTGCTTGATTTCTAAAGAAGAGAGAGTCAAATTGGTATTATAATTAGGATGAGGGAGTTATCATAAGTTGATATCTTTTTCATAATGATCAGCATGTCTTGGCTGCTTTTTATTTTGAAATTTCTTTTTCCACTGTCGTATGAATTCAGCTGTCTTCCGTGTGGGCACGTGTATGGTATGTCTTGTATCAAAAAGTGGCTTCAAAAGAAGAAAAATTCTGGGAAGGTAATTTGTTTGTTGTGGCTGGGAATCAAACATTTGTTAAATGAAGTGTATAAGGGTTATAACATTCTTTTGTTTGCACTTTTTCTTTAGTGTCCACAATGCAACAGCAAATGTGCTTTGAAGGATGTGAGGAAACTTTATGCTTCATGTGCAGTTGCTGCTGATGAAGGGTCTCAGAAGGTTGTTTTAATTTTATGTGTGTATAACATTTAAAAGGAGACTTTGGAGAATTAATTTGTTTGAGGGGTCTTCTTTTTTTGCAGAAAATTCAGTCGCTTGAGGCCAGATGCGCTATTCTTGAAGGAAAGGTATGGAGCCAAAGAAAGTTTTGAATTTATTAGATTAGAACATTCTGCTCTATCTGCAAAATGAAATAAAAAAAATAAACTGTTTATGTTCGATCATGGTTCCCTGGTACTAAGAGGAATAAGCTGCTATATTTCTAATACTGTTGATATTGATTATCGGAGTGGATTGAACTGTGAAAATTATGTTCTTAGGGCTCTAACTGGGGCAAGAAAGAAGCAGCGTGGCTGAAAAGAGAAGCTCAATTGCATCGTGAAGTCAAGAAACTTACAGAGGTATTTTCAATCACATTTTATATGTCAACCTTTTGACTTCAGTCCACTCGCCATTTTCTGTTGTTCAGACACATACCACTTCTAGTACTTTATAAGTTTTTTGCTGTTGTTTGCTACACCTGAAAACAGGAATTTCGCATTTTTCACTTCTTTTGCACTCTCATGTTCATGCTGCTCTATTAAGTCTTCTCATGGGGCCGAAGCCTTTGATGATTGGATGTTATAAAATAAAGCTAACATGCTTTAGGATAATATATTGGTTTTTCTGTTCAGATTCTTTATGTTTGTAGTTGTATTTAAACTGTTTTTATTGATTAAATTCTGATCCTTCAGAGAAATACATTCTTGGAGCAGCTGATACAAGATATGGAAAGGAGGCATACTAGTACCATGGAGGCTATTGGGAATTGTCAATGGAGATCCGAATCAAGTAATCATTCCTTAGAACGAAGGATCTTCTGTGGGAGATCCTCAAGTCTTACCGGAATAAAAACTTCTGAACAATATTTCCCTTTAGATTAACAAACATGCAGTATTTGTCAAATTATTTCCCCCACTCACAGATCTCTTCATTTGTAGACTGGACTTCTGCCTTCTGAACTTATTGGCTCTTTAATAATTATTTTGTAGAAAATGGCTTTGGGACAACGATATATGGAAAGGGACATTGTTGCAATTTCAAATTGCAGGTAAAGGCAGTCAATCTAACATTACTCTCCTGGGGTTAGATTCACCCTACCCCAACATAGGACTGATATATGTTTTAACACCTCTGGACATGGAAGAAATGTCTTCTATATAGATGTAGTGCTATACTATAGTTCTCACTTGTCCGCACATGTTTGTTTAATTTCTTGCAGATTTTGAGTTTTCTCCATCTAATCCATATATTGACAATTTGAAATTCTCTGACCTGGTTTTTTGTCAACTTTCTCAGAAAGAGTTTCGGCTGGGCAATACTCTTGTATTTGACATAAATGCTTCTAATCAAATTTTATTAGTAGCACAAAGGCCAAAAGAGATAGGTGGACCATTCTTGTTAACTAAAGTAAGATTTTTATTTCAAAATTTAGATGTGTTTTTATATAGCTTTAGTAGCTAGCTCCTCGTGCAATGTGATATCTCTTTTAAATTTCTGAAAACCTCGTTCTGTAGATGAGCTTGATACCTCCATATGAGATGGAAGATATCTTTCTGCCTTCTGCTACATGTGCTATCAAAGATCTCCATATTTCTCCTTCAAATAGTGACCTGGCCCTTTATGCTTCTTTAGGAAGGAAGTTATCAGTAGTCAGGTAGGATCACATTTTTTCCTTGTTAATACAATATTTTTTCTTCCATATGAATATAAAGAAAATTCAGTCACTGTGGTTGCGTTTTTTTGCAGCATGGAGAGCAACAATGCGGTTGTCAATTATGATCTTCAGGTAGATGTATAACCCTTTCATTTCATCTAGTGCGATGTTGGTATCAATTTGAAAATCCGTATTCTTTGTATTTGTTTGACATTTTGTCAATTTATTGTGCTCACCTTTCTGGAATTCTGTGTTTAGGTTCCTGCTTGGTCATGCTCATGGGATCTCAGCTGTTCCCATTATGTATACGCTGGACTACAGGTCAACTCCTTGGTGTTGTATTTATTGGTAATAGGAATTTCACATACTGATTATTCTTTATTCTTTTTGCAGAATGGTTCCGTCTTGGTACTTGATTTGCGCCGAACCGCTGAGCCCATAGAATCTCTAAATGGGTTAACAAGCAACCCTGTTCATACTGTGCAGTCTCTTGCACAAGATTCCTGTCTTCCTTCAGGTTCTGGAACAATTCTATCTGCTTCTGCCATTGGCCTGTGTCAGTGGAACATAGGTGCTGAAGAGGGGTAGGCTATTAACATATGTATATTAGATTGAAGCTGATTTTATTTATATTATCAATGCATTATTAATATTCTGCTTAACTCCCCCTCATGATTCTATTTAGCAAGATTTGTGATTGGTTGACTATGATGGAGACTTGTTCTGTTTTTTATGAAGTTTTTTGTATTGCCTTTGGCGAATTGACAGTTTTTGTTTTGTTCAATCTTTGCATACTCCCTTTCTTTTTGTTCCTTTCTCTGGTTTTGACTGTTAAAGCTTGATTTGCATTTTGGTATGGCCTTGGGCAATGATGATTTTGACAGCGCTAATGTGTAATCCTTGTCATGTTCTATATTTTTACCACTGTTATGACTTATGAGTCTACTGATGGATTTACTTATTTTATGAAGGCCTTGTATGATTTCTGAAACTGCTAATCAAGGGGTTTGTATATCTCTTGCCTATTGCCCAAGTAGTGATGATATTGTCACATCATACCGCCCCAAATTCAACGTGTCCACTGATGGGTTGCTATCTCAACCACCTCTCACTCCTTCCCATGCTATAGGACAAGGAGTTCAGGGCTCTCATATTTTGTTCAAGAGACTTGACAGAAAACATTTTCAACCATTGGGTTCCTCATTTGCTAATGTTAGTAATATCCGGCTTCCAAAATGTGTAATTATGGATATACAGGGTGAGAACCGATGGTTAGCATCCGGAGATGAAGGTACATGTGAACTGGTCTTGCAAGAGTTGCCATCTTTTGGGGTTGCTCAGCGTTTGAAATTACCAGAACATGCGCGGGATATGAAGTATTCACCAAATCTGAATCATGGGTTACTGGGTTGTTTAACCGGAAAGTCATTACAACTTTTCTGTACCAAACTCTCTTGAGAAAGGTAATTCTACATAATGATGTCTTTTTTCTTTAATTATTTTGGACACGGCAACCGTTTTGTGTCTCTATCATTGTATGACTGCGATGTTTGTTTGGGGTGGGGGCACTCATTATTTGCGGCTAACTTAAACATAAACTATGATAGCAGGAAATCAAAATTTTTTTGGGGGGGGGGGGGGGGGGGGCGGCTGTTCTAATGTGCAATTGGTTATAATCTAGTCATGATTGCCGCTAATTTAAACAAACTATGATAGCATGAAATCACATGTAGGGGGAATTCTAATGTGCAAATGGTTATAATCTAGCTATAAATGCCATATTTTAGTACTCAAACTTCGTTGCTTACGTTTTTTTTTGTGATTTGGTGTAGTTGTCAGTTGTCATAATGCGTAACCAGCTTCTTGTTTAACCCTTGTCCATATGGCAGGTTCCTTGTCCTCAAAGCCTCAAAAGAAACGCTTCAGAGTTTTGTACTGGGCACATATTTTGTCTTATTTCTTGGTTCGTCGGGCCACATTTATCCACTTCTGTTGGGAATTTTGTTGCCCATCACGTGTAAAAACAGGTGGACACCCCCCTACCCCCCAAAAAAAAATGTCAGATAGTTCTTTTTTTTTTTATAATTATCACATAGTTCTCTTTGTGAGCTCTAAGATGAATGTAATTAAATTGGTAGGTTTAATGCAAGGGCGCGAGCGCAGTAATGATTCACCAATTTTCTTTTTAGTGTTCAAAATTTCAATACTTGCATTACAAAGGTTCTGAGCGTTTTGGAACAAAACTATGAAACAGTAGTAGGTCGAAAAATTTGTCAAAAAACTCGGGAGAGTGGGTTAGCTTGTCATCAACCTCTTGTATTTGCGTTTGGGTCGTGTGCCTTAGAATTGATATCCTTGTATAACTCATGTTTATACTTATGGATCAGCCCCCTGCATCTTGTTGAGTGAAAATTTCAGGAATTTGGCTGATGGTAAAATGTTTGCCAGGCAACGGTAGAATTTGACCAGTTTTATCCTTCAAAAGGAGAGTCACTATGAGGTTCTATAGTAATATAATAATAATAATAATAATATAGTAGGAGTAAATCAAAAAGTGGCTCTTGATCAAAAAAAAAATCAAAAAGTGGCTCTACAAGAAAGCAGGATTACAGGCTCATAATCCTCACTTATTATTTAGGTTTTTTATAATTATATTTATTTATTGGGAGGTCAAAATGATTTTCTCAAATCTCAACAATAATTATTTTGAGGGGAAATCGAGAATTAATCCTTACTTAAAAAAACTATTTTTGGGCATGGTGTTCGACACGAGTTAAGCATGTTACTCGTGTTTCACTCACATCATTCCCCATCTAATTAACTAATTTGTCCCAAATAGGTATCCCAATCATATGCCATTGAGAGTGGGTCTCATCGAATGTTTGTTTTAGAAAAGAAATAAAGAAAGAGATTGAAAATGAAAAACAATTCCGACCTGCCGGATTCGAACCAGCGACCTAAGGATTATCTGCTTAGACAACTACAGTCCTCCGCTCTACCAACTGAGCTAAGGTCGGTTATTAATAAATTCAGCTAAAACAAACAACAAATTAAATATTTCCCGGGTAAACCTATTCCATTTATATCCACCGTAGTGATTTTTGTTTTCCCGCCTATGCATTTACGGTGACATTAATCATTAAGCATTATGGATTTAAGACTTTAAGATGATCAGGCACGTGACTTGTTGATGATACCATTCCTATTACTAAACGAAAATTGCAATCATGTTTCTCTTAAAGGAATTAATCATAAACAAGTTCAAACAACCATTACATTATATTGAAGTTATAAGGATATAATTTATACTAAATAACTCGTCATTAAAAATTCAGTAGTTGTGAATAGCAATTCATTGAGTTGTTAATGATACTGAAGTTCCTAAAAAGATACAATGACAAATCAAGGAACTGCTATTAACAACTATTGAGTTCTCAATATAAAGTAATTTGGTAACACACATGTTTCTTGAGAGTTTAACATAATTTGATGATTTTTTTAGGAGTTGTGATTAGTTCCTTCATTCCTTATGATTTATTGTGATTTTCAATTCACCCCCGCTCCTTTTCCAACATCTTCCTCTCCTTTTCCAACATCTTCGTTAGTACACCGATGAGACTAGATCTATTGAAAGAAAACCAATCTTCTTATGATATATCGAATTGATGTTTAATGTTCGTGAAATATGCCTGTCTCCTTTTTTTAATGACACTTTTCCTAAAAACTCACAATTTTTTTTGGAGAATGCTATGGAATAAGATTTAAGAGAAATTTTCTTTGCTAAATAAAAACTTATCATAATGGGATACAAATCAAAATAAAGTATAGAGATTTTTCTGACAATGTTAGTTAAGACGGTCGAGGTTACCCTGAATTTTAACCCATTTTCCTTAACCCAGCCATTTCTCTCTGTCCCTACCCAATTTTTGGCATGAATGGGGAAAATGGAATATTTCTGGGAATTTTTTTTTTTAGTTTTATTTGGGAGAAAGACCAGTGTTTTTGGGGGCCACGGGCCAGCACCATAATTGTGATTAATCAGACAGAACATGTCATAATCAAAACTGTTATTATAGGAATGTCAAATGCAGAGATGATACCAAGTTCTCTCAATTAGATGATGATATCTACGTGTCTAAAATCTGGACAAACATATTCATCTTTTTAATTTCAATAATTTGAAAAGCACCTAATTGTTTGTTTGATCTGGCGATCAACATCATCATCGTTGGCCCCCCAAAGAGCATCTTCAACCAGCAATAATACTCGTTCAATTATAAAAAGAATGACGATCATATTCATATTAACCATGCATTTACCCTCCACATTCCTCTTAGTAAGGGAGCTCACAAATTCAGTTATGTTTGCTACGATGGATTTGGAGGGCAAGGACCAGGAAATTTTTTTGTGGGGTGAATGTAATAAAAAGCAACAAATATTAATTGATAACTTTTAATCCCACTTCTTTTTTTTTTTACCATAATCTTGCTTCCCTATTCTTTGTAAATTCAAGTTGCAAAATTTTCCCTGAGCTCATTTTTCCTTCCCACGTACCAAACAAACCCTGAAATCCATATTTTATCTTGGTGATATTGGATCATATATTTGATTAAAAAAATACTGGATCATATATTCCCTGAGCTAGACAGGCCCCTCACTAATGCTGAGATTAAGGAGGCCTTATTTTCTATTGGAGCCTTTAAAGCCCCGGGGGAGGATGGATTCCAAGTTGTATTCTTCCACAGATGCTGGCCAGAAATTGGTGAGAGTGTGTGTCAATCGGTTCAGGAACTTTGGAGGAGGCCGGAGAGACTGAGAGAAGTAAACCAAACATTGATCACTCTTGTTCCGAAGGTGGACTGCCCAGAAAAGATTCAACAATTCCGGCCAATCTCACTTTGTAATGTGATTTATAAGTGTGTTTCAAAAGTGCTTGTTTCTAGAATTAAGAGTCTCCTACCACATATTGTCTCGCCTCTACAGGTCAGCTTCATGCCTGGCAGAAATATCCATGACAATATAATTATTGTGAATGAAATGATACACTCGATGAGAAGAAAGAAGGGGAAGAGTGGATTTATGGCAATTAAAGTTGACCTGGAAAAGGCCTATGACAGGATCAACTGAAGGTTTATGGAGAGAGTGTTGGAGGAAATAGAGTGGCCGACGGACTTCATTGATAGAGTGGTGAAATGCCTAAACACTACTTCAACAAAGATCCTATGGCATGGAGAAAAGCTTGAACCCTTTTTGCCCACCTGTGGCATTAGACAAGGAGTTCCGATCTCCCCCTACCTGTTTGTGCTGGGTATGGAAAAACTTACACACCTGATCCTAGATAGAGTGAGAGAGAAACACTGGAGAGGCATGAGAGCGGGCCGCACTGGCCCAGTCATTACACATATGATGTTTGCAGATGACTTAGTTTTCTTTGCGGAAGCTAACCAAAAAAATATCAATGCTGTGTTGTCTTGTTTACAGGTCTTTGGCGAGATGTCCGGACATAAGGTGAGTGCGGAGAAGACTGTCATTTATTTCTCCCCCAATGTGACAGGCGGAACCAGGAGAGACATTTGTGCCAGGAGTGGATTCAAGGAGGTTGAGGAGTTAGGGCGATACCTCGGAGCCATTATCTCCTTCCCACGGAGGAGGAGAATATGGTTCCAACATGTTGTTGATAGGGTCAAGAAACGGTTGCAGGGGTGGGAAGCCTCTACTCTTTCCTTGGCAGGACGGCTGACCTTGACACGATCAGTTACAAGTGCCATGGTAAACTACCCAATGCAACATGATAGTGTGCCGGAAGGGATTTTGGACAAAGTGGAACGCATTCAGCATAGCTTCATATGGGGGGACTCGGAAGGAGGAAGAATGTGGCATGCGATAGCCTGGGAAACAATGTGCAGGCCCAAAGAGCAAGGAGGGGTGGGCTTAAAGTCTCTAAGATCTGTTAATGATGCTTTCCTTAGCAAAATACTCTGGAGACTTCATACCGACCCTTCCAACCTCTGGGCACAAGTATTACTAGGGAAATATGGTAGGGGATGGAATATGTTAGAGTAGCCACTGGCTAAGGGTGGTGACTCTCGTCTTTGGAAAGAGCTAGTTAGGGTGTGGGGGGAGTTTAATACTCACTTGCAATGCCCACCGGCAGACCAAGGTGAGCCGTCATTGTACTGGAATGTGTCTAGTCATGGTGAGTTTACTGTTAAGAGTGCGTAGCAGGCGATGATAGGGAGTAGGGATTCGCCTCATCGAGGGACCTGGAGGCAGATATGGAAACTCCAAGCACCTGAGCGTGTCCGCATCTTCATGTGGAGATGTCTGCATAAACGTCTCCCAACAAGAAGTCTTACAAAGAAGTGGAATAATGGCTGCGGGGCATGCCCAACATGCAACCAGCATGAGGAGGATTTCCTTCATGCATTGAGGGACTGCCCCCGGGTGTCACTTTTATGGCGACAGTTCATTCCACCAGAAAAGCGGCCTGACTTTTTTGGTTTGAGTGGTATAAAATGGCTCAAAGCTAATCTAGGTGTTCGAGGCCGGCTAAATGGCAGGCCATGGCTAGAGCTGTTTGCCACGGCATGCTGGAAGATTTGGGGGTGGCGGAATCAGCTCGTCTATGCAGGTAGTGACTGTCTTCCCTTTACAGCAAGCAAGGAAATCAGGGAGTATGTGACTAACTATTTCCTACGTTGGGAGAGTGGCCAAGGGAACACCACCAGAGTGGTTCAGTGGAGGAAACCGCAATCAGGATGGTATAAACTTAATGCTGATGGCGGGGTAACAATTCATGGGAAGGCTGATTGTGGCGGGGTTATAAGGAATGAGGATGGTGAATGGATCTTTGGTTACACCTCTAAACTACAAACGTCTGACTGCTTGTTAGCCGAGGCGTGGGGTGTTTTGAGGGGGTTAGAGATTTGTTGGCGCTTGGGTGTTAAGAAGCTAGAAGTGGAGTGTGATTCCAAAGAGCTAATTGTACTGTTACAGGAGCAGAGGATCCGAGATTTCAGAATAGAACTGTATCTCCTAAAATCCGCAGAAAGATTGAACGAGATAATTCAAGTAATTAACAAGATAAAATCCAAGATCGAAATAGATGAACAAGTGCCTTTATTGAAACTTTACGAAAGTGTATTACAAGATGTTCTCTAGTCTTTTACTGAATACAACATATATATATATATATTGACTTTTAAGACACTACTTACAAGACGGTTACATACATGACAGTTACTTACAAGACGGTTACATACATACACAACTGCACAAGACGGTTAACTACAAGACCCACTATACAGGACAGTTTCTTCTTGTCTTGCTCCTTCGCTCCCCATGTGTCCCATATATTAACTCCAGCTTTCACCTGTTGCCACGTGTTCCTGCACGTTCAATTTCAAATTTGATTACAGGAAACGACCATATATATCATAATCATTCAATCACGTCCGTCAATCTGGGTTAGATAATTCGAAAATTACCGTTGGGGAATTTAGGGGAAACATTTACTCCCCCAACTCCACGTGGCATAGATCAAACGGCATGAGGAGTTGTGTCTACTCTGGTCCGTCGATTTCAAACCTACAGACGCCATTCCCCAAGATGATCATTCACTTGCTTTAAAACATCGAAATACTTTGACAGCAGTCACTTTTATTTATCTTCTTGTTAACACTTCGAAACTTATTCTTTATACTCAGTCTTTCTTCGCGTCGAGTGGGCAATACTATTCAAGTAAGTATAAGATTTTATTTTTGTATTTGTCCTCTTTGTATCTTAAATGTCTTTTTGTTTTATTTTGAATTTCGCTCTTGAACTTTTCAGATTTGGGGTTAAAATTTAAGTTTTTAAGTAATGTATAGATTAATTTTTTGTAGGCGTTGTTTGATTTAAGTTTATGCTTTTGCATCCAACTCGTTCCCCGATGGATAAATCAAATGAGAATGTTGTGGGCTTTAACCCTATCCCAAAGGAATTAGAGGAAGATTTGATAGATGCGAAGCTCATGGAAAAGAAGAGTGGTGATGAGGCTCCAATGGTTACTGACTATGAAGTTGCTAGGTTTCCTGATACTTTTAATTTAGATAGGAGTTTGATGATTCGTGCCCCTAAACCGGAGGAAAGATTGGATTGGGGAAGTAAAAACTGGACTACAATGCTCACTGACTTCATTAGGATTTATCCCTTATTTCCTCTGCCTCCCTTAATCTTGGAACTATGCAATTTTTATGATCTTGCTCCCTCACAGCTTATGCCCGCTGTTTGGTATGTCATGTTAAGCTTAGAGGTATTAGCCAAAAAACTAGCCATCAAGATTTCATTGCCAGATGTTTTAAGTTGTTACAGTTTTGGGAGGAAGGCTAATGGGTTATTCACTCTAACAAAAACTTATGCTAAGCATTTGGTTATAATTCCTGATGATTCTGCAAGATTATGGAAGCGGAGGTTTGTAGTTATGCATAAATCTTGCCTTGTTCCTGCTGGCTAGGACGTCCGTACAGAATGGCATAACTTGTGTAAGCATGCTAAGCCTATTTATTTTTGTTTTTTATTAATTTTATTTAGATTTGTTATGTATTGATTCTGAAATGCTTTAATTTGATGATGTTTATATTTCGTTTTATTTGTAGTCAGGGCTGAAGATAAAGAAGTACCTGTTAACCCTAAGACTCAAGAGATTACAGATGCTATTATGAGCTTATCTGATGAAGAGAGATCGTACACCAACTTATTCAACATGGGTGAGCAATAATCCTCTCATGTGCACCGTTAATGGTCTTGATAAATTTTTGTAATGACTTATTTTTTGTATAATTTTGATGTTTAGTTCCTTCAGGCAAAAGGAGCAAAGTACTCAAAGATCCTCCTAAACTTCATGTTAAGGATATGCCAGAGGTTAGGGGAAAGGGAAAGAAATCTGAAGGGAGTATTGACAGTTCCTTAGTTTTAGGATCAGTTGCAAAGAGATTGAAAGGGAAAAAACGAGCTGCGTCTGTCAATAAAAATGATCCAAGTGAACCTACCATCAAGGAAACGCGTCAGATTACTAAGAAGCCTAAAGTCTTTGAAACCATTGATTTGGATATTCCTAATGTCCCTATTATTGAAGAATCTCCTAATGCTGATCTTGTAATTGCTGAGGTTCGTACCAAATTGGCCCAAGATGACTTAAAGAGTAAGGACGACAGAATAGTCTTAGATTTCCCTGGAAATGCTTCCATAACATCTGACTATGATGGAATTCGTGGTGAATGTTCCAAACTCTTGTTTCCACAAGATGAAATATCACTCTTGTCTGTTGGTGATCAAGGTCTGTTTCATTGTTTGATAAAAGAGACTCTAAGGGTAAGTTGAAAATTCAATAACTTTTTAGCTTTGTGTATTTCTTATAAGTTTTCTGTACATTTGTTGGGTGAGAATGTGTTTTTTATGTTTTATATCTTCAATTCCAGGTAAATCAGATGGCTATGTTGGCTGAGAAGAAGTTTGGTGATCGTGGGCTCAAAGTTGGAGAACTAGTTTTAGAGCGCGAGCAACTTCTCCAGAAAGTTCAAGAATTAGAGGTTCAAATCAAACAAGACAATTTGGTCATCTCATCTATCAAACAAGATTTTACTCAGAAGAATGAATTGGCAACGAAAGAAATCCAAGCTTTGCAACAAGAACTTGCTGATGTGAAACATGAAGCCCTGGATGCCAAGGAAGAAATCAAGCTGGAAGAGATTAAGGTTTCAAATCTCAAACTAGAAGTTGAGGAACTTAAGCACCAGTTGAAAGTTATGATGGATAGAGAGAAGGAAGAAGTCGCTAGATTTATGCTGTATCAGAAGATTAAGGTGATCAAAGAAATGCAAACTGGCGGACCTAATATCTACGATGCAGATAAGCTAATTGATGAATTTGACGAGGAAGGTTGGTCTTGGCCTTCATCTGGGAGAGGTGGAGATGAGGAAGATGAAGAGGATGACGAAGTGAGTTCAACTCTTAACCCTTCCAAGACTAATCAAGATGTCTGTTCTACTGGAAAATCTAAGGCTTCAACTTCTCAAGACAAAGATGTTTCAGATAAGAATGACAAGTAGGATGACAAGGATGCTGGAGCAGATTAAGGATTTTAGGATTGTTTATGTTATGTTGTTGTTCTGTTTATTTTTTGAATTTGACGTTTGAACAATGTATTATGGAATGTATTAAGTTATATCCGTATGTGACAATTATGTATTTGTTTGGATCTTAATATATGAGTTATCATCTTTTCTACTGTTTAAACTCAATAAGCTAAACCTATAACATTAATGTAGGATTGGATAACATGATTCATACCTTGTTGAGCATCTGGTCAGAACTTTGAATGTCTTGGGTTTGGTATTAATTTCAGAGTCTGAATGATCTGGTACAAAATAAAAAGTTATTCAGATATATGATCAGGGTATATTGGATTTGAAATCACTAGTGATAAGCAATACCTTCGATCTGGTTCTGATTTCAGGTTGGATTCCAGGAGCAATATATACATAACTTGACAATAAACAAACTATTTAACTGTAAAATGTAGATAAGAAATGAAAATTCATAAAAACGTAATTTGACTAATCAATATAGGTATGGCAGTAGGATTAAGTAATAAGAAATGCGTACCTTAAAAGAAATTTAACTAAGCACTTGTGAACACATTATTTGAGGAACTTAAGCACCAGTTGAAAGTTATGATGGATAGAGAGAAGGAAGAAGTCGCTAGATTTATGCTGTATCAGAAGATTAAGGTGATCAAAGAAATGCAAACTGGCGGACCTAATATCTACGATGCAGATAAGCTAATTGATGAATTTGACGAGGAAGGTTGGTCTTGGCCTTCATCTGGGAGAGGTGGAGATGAGGAAGATGAAGAGGATGACGAAGTGAGTTCAACTCTTAACCCTTCCAAGACTAATCAAGATGTCCGTTCTACTGGAAAATCTAAGGCTTCAACTTCTCAAGACAAAGATGTTTCAGATAAGAATGACAAGTAGGATGACAAGGATGCTGGAGCAGATTAAGGATTTTAGGATTGTTTATGTTATGTTGTTGTTCTGTTTATGTTTTGAATTTGACGTTTGAACAATGTTTTATGGAATGTATTAAGTTATATCCGTATGTGACAATTATGTATTTGTTTGGATCTTAATATATGAGTTATCATCTTTTCTACTGTTTAAACTCAATAAGCTAAACCTATAACATTAATGTAGGATTGGATAACATGATTCATACCTTGTTGAGCATCTGGTCAGAACTTTGAATGTCTTGGGTTTGGTATTAATTTCAGAGTCTGAATGATCTGGTACAAAATAAAAAGTTATTCAGATATATGATCAGGGTATATTGGATTTGAAATCACTAGTGATAAGCAATACCTTCGATCTGGTTCTGATTTCAGGTTGGATTCCAGGAGCAATATATACATAACTTGACAATAAACAAACTATTTAACTGTAAAATGTAGATAAGAAATGAAAATTCATAAAAACGTAATTTGACTAATCAATATAGGTATGGCAGTAGGATTAAGTAATAAGAAATGCGTACCTTAAAAGAAATTTAACTAAGCACTTGTGAACACATTATTTGAGGAACTTAAGCACCAGTTGAAAGTTATGATGGATAGAGAGAAGGAAGAAGTCGCTAGATTTATGCTGTATCAGAAGATTAAGGTGATCAAAGAAATGCAAACTGGCGGACCTAATATCTACGATGCAGATAAGCTAATTGATGAATTTGACGAGGAAGGTTGGTCTTGGCCTTCATCTGGGAGAGGTGGTGTAACATCCCAAAAATTTAATTAAAGATAATTCAAAATTTTTGAAGTATCATTAAGGGAATTAAAAGTCTTAGGGAGGAATTTATGAGATTTGGGGTGATTTATTGACAATAAATCTTAATTATTTTAAATTTAATGGAATATGATTAAAAGAATTAATTGGGGATAGAAACTTTCATGAAAAGTAAAAATTAGAATTTAGATCATAATAAGATGAAAAGGAAAAGATATAGTAATATATACAAACTTTTGGGTTAGGAATATAATTAAGAATAAACAATAGGGGAGTTAATGGTGATTTTCCCTAAATCTTACTCTAAATCATTTTAATATATATATATATATATACTCTCTCTCTCTTCTGTCGCCCCTATCTTCATCATCATCTTCTTCGAGCTTCTTCCTCTTTTTCATTTCCTCCGGCTTCTTCCTCCCTTTCTCGGCTTGATCGGCGGCGGCCAAGGCTGGCCGGACTGTGGTGGCCGTGCTTCGTCACTCCTTTTCTTATTTTATTTCGTTCCTCCATCTTTTCCGACGCGTGAGGCATTTTCCGGCGGCGTTAGCTCGGTTTCCGGCGGCGGACGTTCGATTGGAAGGTAGGTGGTAGTTTTCTTTAGTTTTTCAAGCTAGTTTCCACCATAACTTCATGGTTTTCACCTTCTTTCCTTGATATCGACGTCCAGCTCGGCCAACCAAATTTAGAGGTGATTTCCGGCGAGCTTCACGGCGGCGGCGGCCCCCACACACTCCATACAACACCGGAATCAAACTTAGGTGACTTCCCTTTTTATTTTCTATGATTTATTTAGGAGACTTGAGAGTTAGGGTTTCAATTGGGTTTTTGATTTTGGGCATAATTTTAAGATGTTTGGTTCTTGCCTTTGTTAAGTCTCTGATTGTTATTGGTTTGATTCTTTCTCTCTGTTTTGTACGCTGGTGCACATATATATGTGGATTATTTGTGATTTATATTTGTTTTGGGGTGCTTTGAGGTGACGAGATTCATGGTAAATATATGTGTCTATAATTATTTTGGCTTGCTAGGTTCTGTATGTGTGTGATTGTTGTGAAAATTTGGGTTTTCTTTTCTGTTTTGGCCGGTTTGGTGCTGAATGATATGGATCTTATAAATTGTATATAGATATTGAGTTGTGAAATCTTAAGATTTTAATACTTAGAGAAATTGTCACACAAGTCTGTTTTAGTGGTGAATTGGATGTGAATGTATGTGAATCTGTATATGTGTATGTATGTGTGCTTATAAATTTTATTCCATTATTTTTGCTGTTATGGCCTTTGGTATAAAGAATGAAGATTTTGGTTATTCTAAGTCTAGTTTTGTTTGTTATATGATTGAGTGATGTGCGGGTGCAAGTTACACTTAGCATGTGAAAATTTGCTTTTTGATGTATATGAGTGTGATTTGAAATGAGTTTTACTATGATGATTAAATGAATTTCCTCAAGGGTGTCTAAAGTAGGTTTGTTGCTAAAATATATGTAAGTGGATGAGGAGTTGTGATATATGCATACTAAAAAGAATGGATATTGATGAAATTGTTTCTTACACGTGTGTTTAAGAATTTGCCTATGTTTTTCCTTTGTTAAATGAGTTTAAGATTGTGATGGTTTTACAAGCTTTCAGGTGAATGTCTAAGTGATGAGAAATAATTATTGATTTTGTATGTTATTTCTAAGTTGCTTGTTAAAAATTGGGAGTTGATAAAATTGGTTCTTGAAGGTCTAATTCAGATTTGATGACGGAATTCATTGATTTGCTAAGTACTAAGGAAGAGTAGGATTCTTTTTGAAATTATCATGTGAAGCATGGTTATAACTTATGTGTTTCAATTGATTGGGAACCTATTATAAATGGGTGGACGTATATTTTGATGACATGTGTTAATTTAGTCATGTGATGTTTATATGAAGAATTTAAAGTTAGTTTTGTGTATATGCATGTGCAGTTATTGAATGATTATATTTTGGGCCGAAAAGCATTGTTTTCTTTGTTGCTGGCATTGTTTTGGTTGGTATATGAATTTTAAACTCATAGCCATAGGTTACAGGAAATGTTGAAGTATGTTTTAATAATATTTGAAATATAAGTGGAGTCTTTTGAGTATTGGATGATTATGAATCAAATGGTAATAAAGAGATGGTTTAAATCGTACCTAAAGTATATATGATGCGCTTAATGGTGTCCTCTTTCTCTCTGTTTGGTTTTGATTTAGAATATTCATATGATAGTACAATTTCTTTTGATTTTGATGCTGATCTTTAATTCACTACTTACTATTATGAATGCATCTTGTTTTGTTTAAGCTGCTTTTCTTATGGAACTGTTCTTTGTTAATCATTAAATGGGAGGAAATGCTAATTTTTCTGTTTCTTGAATGTTTGAGCACTTCTTTTGAAAATAGAAGATCAATGGTGAATCTTTATTTGAATAATGTGGTTTCTTTTGAATGGAATTGATGTTGTGAAACTTAGGGAACTTATGATTGAATTGGTTAAACGATTTGAAGTAAGAAAAAGGGGGAAATGGGTAGTAATGCAGAGACGAGAGAGACGTTAAGTATTATAAAATAGAAATGATATTAATTTATCATTTGTATCCTATATTCATAGGAGGAACTAAAGTATTTGGAGGAAATCTACAAGAAATGGTAAGGAAGAACGTCAGAGTGCTAAAGGGCGACAGGTAATCACACTTACCTTACTATAACATTGAGGGTGATGTTAGCTAGGATTTTCTAAAATCCTTTCTCACCCTCTATATATATATATAATATCTTTGAAAGGTTATTTTTATACAAAACAGGCTATCGGGTGCCTTTCAAACACGATTATTTTCATATAAAGAAATTTGAAACACTACATATGTATTACTCTGGCTGTGGTTGGTATTGATCTGGAATGATGGTGGAAGGTATATAGATAGGTATAGTGTTAGACAGTGACTTGAGAAATTATGGAAATAGAAAAGAGTGATAGATGTTGAGTTTGAGATTATGGTGAGCTATGTTGTGGAAATCATGAAATGTGAGATTGAAATATTGAATGAGGTTGAAGTTGATGGAATATAGAATAGGTATTGTTAGCATTGCATGACACTGATAGTACCGTCGGCCGATGTAACCTATCGATCTGCGCAATCGATAGGTTAATAGTACAGGTTCCTCGGATTTTAAAGGAACCAGGGACGTTTTCACTTTTAAAAGTGCTCTCCAGGGACGTTTTCACTTTTAAAAGTGCTCCCCAGGGACGTTTTCACTTTTAAAGTGCTCCCCAGGGACGTTTTCACTTTTAAAGTGCTCCCCAGAGACGTTTTCACTATTTAAAAGTGCTCCCTTTTTATGCTTTCAGATTTGAGACTGGGCACAGTGTCAATCACGTTTATTTTCGTCTGTTGAGTTGAATTGGATTTGACTGAGGGATTTGAGTGATATGTGGGAAATTGAGATAATGAATTTGAATTGAATTAGAAGGAGGGACTTGAATGATGAAGGAAAGACTCGACTTGATTATATATATATAGTATTGGTTTTAAATGTGGTACCCTTTAGACGCCCTCGCTACCGCACATCTCACTGTTATAGTGAGTTAAGCGGTGATTACTGGGACAAATTGTCTCATCCCACGATTACTGACATTTTTGCAGGTATTCATGCACAGGCGCAAACATCAGGGAAGGGAATTAGGTAGTAGTAGTTATATAGAATATTTTGAATTGTATATTGCCAATTTGTATAGGCCTGCATACGTTTCCGCATATATTTATATGTATTTGATATTATTGAACATTAGGTTGTTTATTTTTCTAACCATGTTAGGTGATTATTTTCTAACATGGTTAGCTATTAATTATCCATGATAGTATTCAGGTTGTATTAGTTTATTCTTTTCTATCATGGATAAATTATAAAAAGGATTAGAATAATCTTTTCTAACTATGATAGAGATATTAATATTATGGAAATTCCTTTTTCTATCATAGTTAGTAAAGAGATTAATGAATTGAAATAAATATTATTGATTAATTAGGTAATTAGTAACACAATGTAACAACTTGGTTATCAGTATTTGGTATACGATAACCTAGGACTGTGCTGCATTGCATATAGATTGGCAATATACATTCTTAGTATTCCCTTCCTTCTGTGCATGAATATCTGGCCTTTTTGAGAGGATTATCGCTCATCCCGTGGTGGGGAGAGAGTGATAAGAGAAATTGAATAGGTACTGTGGAGAGAATGAGATGAACATAGAAAGAATAACGAAATAATGTTAATATGTATAAGAATTTAGGAAAAATAGCGAAATAAGGATGCTTCTCTGGGGTCTCGAGTATAGTTATGTGCTAGCCATAATCATAGTCGAGGCATCATGAGATACCTTATTGGGTTAAGGGACTAAGAGAAATCGAAAATGACAATTGGTAATGAATAAAACATGAGATAATAACTGTTGACCTTGTGTTTATTGCTTATTAGTTGATAAATTGTTTGCTTCACTGATGATTTAACTTGTGTTATCTGATTGTTTGGAATAAAATTCTCCTGAAATTGTTTGTTTTTATAAGCTTCAACATGAAGTATGCTATTGTTTTGAATGTGTTTTGATTATCTTTCACTTAGTAATGGTTAGAGAGTACATTATCATGAGTGCTTGTTTCACACCGTTACTAAATGAAAGAAAGGTAAGTATTGTTTGAAAATGGTTATTCAAATTTGATGCGTTTGCTTACATGGAATTGAAATGTTAGTAATTAATTGTGTATATTTGATATGAAATTATAGATAAGATTTGATTTTTGTTTTAAAAACAAATTGTTTTCTTTAGTTGGTAGATTGGTGATGATTATAAGATATTGTGCTTGTATGTGTAGGTGTCAAATGTGTATGTGTAAAGGAATGTGTACGATGATCGTTTTAGCTAATAAAAGTGACTCTATGCAAATGATTAAATTTCATTGTAAATTATTAATGAATGTTGTGTGTGAATTGTGTGCATGAGGAACTATTTTGTCTAAGAATGATAAATGTCTACATTTTAATTAATTGGGATGTTTGGTTACAGATTGATTATGAAGACATGATTGTGGTTAGCATTGTGATTTTATTCCTTGTTGAGCCACATGGTTCTTTTAATGATTGATTGTAGAAGATATTGATGTGTTGAGTATAGCTAATGGATAGCTTGATACATAAATTGTAGCTAATTTTATGACATAAAATTTTGATTTTTAATTGCTTAGGAAGTTTGTTGATTATTTGTTAAAGAAGTAATAAGAGTTGGAGGTTGGTTATAAGTTATGAGTTTTAGAATGTCAAATAAACTTGATTTTGAATGGAGAAACATGACTTAGAACATTTGAAGTCTAGTTTGGGGTTTTAGTATTTGTTTACACTATCAATAAGGTTATGAGATGATGATGATGTGGCTAAATAGAAGAATCTGACTTTGTGTGTGTGTTGGGGTCAGAGTTGAATACTTAAGTACGTAGATGTGTTTTGTCTTCGGTAACATGTAATGGTCTAGGAATAAAAATTGTTGATTGAATTTCTGTAGCTTGGGAAGATTCAAGCGGGTTAGTCATATAGAGGGATTTTGTAAATTTAACCCATTGGATTGTTTGAGGGAAGATTGATTTGAATAATTAAATGTTAGAGTGGTTGGAGACTTAGTAACATGACTTTATTTTGTGTAATTGTAGAATTTTATTGGTGGATGAATTAATTCCATTTTCTTTTGAAGAAATCCATTATGATCTTGGTGATTGAAATACACGATAAAGCTAATGGACTGACGTTTGATTTGGAGACATTTAGGTTTTGGGTTAGAGTTGGTTAAGGGGAAACTTTAGGATTAAGTTGTTATTGATGACTTAGAATAATATTTTGGGGTAGTATGAAAGACTAAGAAAGATAAATTGTAGAAATTCGAGGTTATCAACGTGGTTTAGTAATTGATACACTTTGTTGATTATGGTTGAGATTAGAGTAAATGGACTTTGTTGATTTTGGGATGATGTGTATGGTTCAATTAATATACAAGTTGATTTGTATAGGTATAAGAGGCAATGCACAAATGGTTGATAGATATAATAATTAAGGAGGATATTAGGAGGTTTGAGAAAAGTTGTAGATTGTGTGGTGAAATGTAGATATGAGTCAAAATCATGGAAATAAACCAAATAGTTGGATTTGTGAATGATTATTGGATGGAATGAAGGTTTGTAGTTGGACGATCTTTATTTGGTAAACTATATGTTGTAATGTATGTAGAATAGACTAGAGAAGTTGAATGAGGGTGATATTGAGATAAAGTGAGACTATTTAAAGATTTGGTTAATGGTCAATATTAGCAAGTGAATTCTTAGATGTAAATTATTGAGGAGTTGATAAACGGTAGACTTGATGGTATTGTTAGAGTAAAATGTAGATTGTTAAATGATAAATAGATGGTTTAAATTTGGATTGAGCTATATCAATAATAATACACACTTAGCTTACAAATGATTTTGGAATTACAAATAGAGCCATGGAATTATGGGATGACATGTAAAGCTATGAAAATATGGTGGTTTTGGTTTGAGGATTTAAGTAGGTTTATCAAGGTGAAATAATGGTTTATGATGTTGAAAGATATTATGACTTGGTGATGTGTAATATTAGGATTTTATGGATGATATTGGAATGATTTGAGTTAGTGATAAATTTTAAAAGTTTGCTTATGGTTGAGTAGAATAGATAAAGAGACTACTTGAGTGTAATATATTAGGTTGGAAGATAGTAAACTGCTACCATTGATTTACTTAAGTTGGAAGTAATCAATCATTAATCTAATGATATGTTGATATGGATGAGTGTATATGTTAAGTTAGAATTTTGAGCCAAAGTTACAACTGAAATTTTAGGAGTTGATGTCTTACAACAAAGAAGTGAGGCCTTGGAATATGATCGAGGAAACCAGTGGAGTTTGAAAAACGATGTTATCATTTATGATGGATGACTTTAATACAAGTAATATAAGGTTAGGGTAGTTAGTAAATGAAGGTTAGTTAAGGGAAACGAGATGAGGATTGGTGAATATCTATGGATTAACTGTGGATATATGGTGAAAATAGTGTTGAGTGCAATAAATTATGGTTGAATAGTTAGAACTTTGCATATAGTTAGAGTTGAATCTCCCTAAATTATATCCAAATTTCTTTTCTTCCTCTTGAAATAGGATTATCAATTCAAGAAACTGTTCTTTTCCCTTGTATTTAGTGATAATTTCTACTAATTTCGAGGACGAAATTAATTAAGAGGGGTAGAATTGTAACATCCCAAAAATTTAATTAAAGATAATTCAAAATTTTTGAAGTATCATTAAGGGAATTAAAAGTCTTAGGGAGGAATTTATGAGATTTGGGGTGATTTATTGACAATAAATCTTAATTATTTTAAATTTAATGGAATATGATTAAAAGAATTAATTGGGGATAGAAACTTTCATGAAAAGTAAAAATTAGAATTTAGATCATAATAAGATGAAAAGGAAAAGATATAGTAATATATACAAACTTTTGGGTTAGGAATATAATTAAGAATAAACAATAGGGGAGTTAATGGTGATTTTCCCTAAATCTTACTCTAAATCATTTTAATATATATATATATATACTCTCTCTCTCTTCTGTCGCCCCTATCTTCATCATCATCTTCTTCGAGCTTCTTCCTCTTTTTCATTTCCTCCGGCTTCTTCCTCCCTTTCTCGGCTTGATCGGCGGCGGCCAAGGCTGGCCGGACTGTGGTGGCCGTGCTTCGTCACTCCTTTTCTTATTTTATTTCGTTCCTCCATCTTTTCCGACGCGTGAGGCATTTTCCGGCGGCGTTAGCTCGGTTTCCGGCGGCGGACGTTCGATTGGAAGGTAGGTGGTAGTTTTCTTTAGTTTTTCAAGCTAGTTTCCACCATAACTTCATGGTTTTCACCTTCTTTCCTTGATATCGACGTCCAGCTCGGCCAACCAAATTTAGAGGTGATTTCCGGCGAGCTTCACGGCGGCGGCGGCCCCCACACACTCCATACAACACCGGAATCAAACTTAGGTGACTTCCCTTTTTATTTTCTATGATTTATTTAGGAGACTTGAGAGTTAGGGTTTCAATTGGGTTTTTGATTTTGGGCATAATTTTAAGATGTTTGGTTCTTGCCTTTGTTAAGTCTCTGATTGTTATTGGTTTGATTCTTTCTCTCTGTTTTGTACGCTGGTGCACATATATATGTGGATTATTTGTGATTTATATTTGTTTTGGGGTGCTTTGAGGTGACGAGATTCATGGTAAATATATGTGTCTATAATTATTTTGGCTTGCTAGGTTCTGTATGTGTGTGATTGTTGTGAAAATTTGGGTTTTCTTTTCTGTTTTGGCCGGTTTGGTGCTGAATGATATGGATCTTATAAATTGTATATAGATATTGAGTTGTGAAATCTTAAGATTTTAATACTTAGAGAAATTGTCACACAAGTCTGTTTTAGTGGTGAATTGGATGTGAATGTATGTGAATCTGTATATGTGTATGTATGTGTGCTTATAAATTTTATTCCATTATTTTTGCTGTTATGGCCTTTGGTATAAAGAATGAAGATTTTGGTTATTCTAAGTCTAGTTTTGTTTGTTATATGATTGAGTGATGTGCGGGTGCAAGTTACACTTAGCATGTGAAAATTTGCTTTTTGATGTATATGAGTGTGATTTGAAATGAGTTTTACTATGATGATTAAATGAATTTCCTCAAGGGTGTCTAAAGTAGGTTTGTTGCTAAAATATATGTAAGTGGATGAGGAGTTGTGATATATGCATACTAAAAAGAATGGATATTGATGAAATTGTTTCTTACACGTGTGTTTAAGAATTTGCCTATGTTTTTCCTTTGTTAAATGAGTTTAAGATTGTGATGGTTTTACAAGCTTTCAGGTGAATGTCTAAGTGATGAGAAATAATTATTGATTTTGTATGTTATTTCTAAGTTGCTTGTTAAAAATTGGGAGTTGATAAAATTGGTTCTTGAAGGTCTAATTCAGATTTGATGACGGAATTCATTGATTTGCTAAGTACTAAGGAAGAGTAGGATTCTTTTTGAAATTATCATGTGAAGCATGGTTATAACTTATGTGTTTCAATTGATTGGGAACCTATTATAAATGGGTGGACGTATATTTTGATGACATGTGTTAATTTAGTCATGTGATGTTTATATGAAGAATTTAAAGTTAGTTTTGTGTATATGCATGTGCAGTTATTGAATGATTATATTTTGGGCCGAAAAGCATTGTTTTCTTTGTTGCTGGCATTGTTTTGGTTGGTATATGAATTTTAAACTCATAGCCATAGGTTACAGGAAATGTTGAAGTATGTTTTAATAATATTTGAAATATAAGTGGAGTCTTTTGAGTATTGGATGATTATGAATCAAATGGTAATAAAGAGATGGTTTAAATCGTACCTAAAGTATATATGATGCGCTTAATGGTGTCCTCTTTCTCTCTGTTTGGTTTTGATTTAGAATATTCATATGATAGTACAATTTCTTTTGATTTTGATGCTGATCTTTAATTCACTACTTACTATTATGAATGCATCTTGTTTTGTTTAAGCTGCTTTTCTTATGGAACTGTTCTTTGTTAATCATTAAATGGGAGGAAATGCTAATTTTTCTGTTTCTTGAATGTTTGAGCACTTCTTTTGAAAATAGAAGATCAATGGTGAATCTTTATTTGAATAATGTGGTTTCTTTTGAATGGAATTGATGTTGTGAAACTTAGGGAACTTATGATTGAATTGGTTAAACGATTTGAAGTAAGAAAAAGGGGGAAATGGGTAGTAATGCAGAGACGAGAGAGACGTTAAGTATTATAAAATAGAAATGATATTAATTTATCATTTGTATCCTATATTCATAGGAGGAACTAAAGTATTTGGAGGAAATCTACAAGAAATGGTAAGGAAGAACGTCAGAGTGCTAAAGGGCGACAGGTAATCACACTTACCTTACTATAACATTGAGGGTGATGTTAGCTAGGATTTTCTAAAATCCTTTCTCACCCTCTATATATATATATAATATCTTTGAAAGGTTATTTTTATACAAAACAGGCTATCGGGTGCCTTTCAAACACGATTATTTTCATATAAAGAAATTTGAAACACTACATATGTATTACTCTGGCTGTGGTTGGTATTGATCTGGAATGATGGTGGAAGGTATATAGATAGGTATAGTGTTAGACAGTGACTTGAGAAATTATGGAAATAGAAAAGAGTGATAGATGTTGAGTTTGAGATTATGGTGAGCTATGTTGTGGAAATCATGAAATGTGAGATTGAAATATTGAATGAGGTTGAAGTTGATGGAATATAGAATAGGTATTGTTAGCATTGCATGACACTGATAGTACCGTCGGCCGATGTAACCTATCGATCTGCGCAATCGATAGGTTAATAGTACAGGTTCCTCGGATTTTAAAGGAACCAGGGACGTTTTCACTTTTAAAAGTGCTCTCCAGGGACGTTTTCACTTTTAAAAGTGCTCCCCAGGGACGTTTTCACTTTTAAAGTGCTCCCCAGGGACGTTTTCACTTTTAAAGTGCTCCCCAGAGACGTTTTCACTATTTAAAAGTGCTCCCTTTTTATGCTTTCAGATTTGAGACTGGGCACAGTGTCAATCACGTTTATTTTCGTCTGTTGAGTTGAATTGGATTTGACTGAGGGATTTGAGTGATATGTGGGAAATTGAGATAATGAATTTGAATTGAATTAGAAGGAGGGACTTGAATGATGAAGGAAAGACTCGACTTGATTATATATATATAGTATTGGTTTTAAATGCGGTACCCTTTAGACGCCCTCGCTACCGCACATCTCACTGTTATAGTGAGTTAAGCGGTGATTACTGGGACAAATTGTCTCATCCCACGATTACTGACATTTTTGCAGGTATTCATGCACAGGCGCAAACATCAGGGAAGGGAATTAGGTAGTAGTAGTTATATAGACTATTTTGAATTGTATATTGCCAATTTGTATAGGCCTGCATACGTTTCCGCATATATTTATATGTATTTGATATTATTGAACATTAGGTTGTTTATTTTTCTAACCATGTTAGGTGATTATTTTCTAACATGGTTAGCTATTAATTATCCATGATAGTATTCAGGTTGTATTAGTTTATTCTTTTCTATCATGGATAAATTATAAAAAGGATTAGAATAATCTTTTCTAACTATGATAGAGATATTAATATTATGGAAATTCCTTTTTCTATCATAGTTAGTAAAGAGATTAATGAATTGAAATAAATATTATTGATTAATTAGGTAATTAGTAACACAATGTAACAGGTGGAGATGAGGAAGATGAAGAGGATGACGAAGTGAGTTCAACTCTTAACCCTTCCAAGACTAATCAAGATGTCCGTTCTACTGGAAAATCTAAGGCTTCAACTTCTCAAGACAAAGATGTTTCAGATAAGAATGACAAGTAGGATGACAAGGATGCTGGAGCAGATTAAGGATTTTAGGATTGTTTATGTTATGTTGTTGTTCTGTTTATGTTTTGAATTTGACGTTTGAACAATGTTTTATGGAATGTATTAAGTTATATCCGTATGTGACAATTATGTATTTGTTTGGATCTTAATATATGAGTTATCATCTTTTCTACTGTTTAAACTCAATAAGCTAAACCTATAACATTAATGTAGGATTGGATAACATGATTCATACCTTGTTGAGCATCTGGTCAGAACTTTGAATGTCTTGGGTTTGGTATTAATTTCAGAGTCTGAATGATCTGGTACAAAATAAAAAGTTATTCAGATATATGATCAGGGTATATTGGATTTGAAATCACTAGTGATAAGCAATACCTTTGATCTGGTTCTGATTTCAGGTTGGATTCCAGGAGCAATATATACATAACTTGACAATAAACAAACTATTTAACTGTAAAATGTAGATAAGAAATGAAAATTCATAAAAACGTAATTTGACTAATCAATATAGGTATGGCAGTAGGATTAAGTAATAAGAAATGCGTACCTTAAAAGAAATTTAACTAAGCACTTGTGAACACATTATTTGAGGAACTTAAGCACCAGTTGAAAGTTATGATGGATAGAGAGAAGGAAGAAGTCGCTAGATTTATGCTGTATCAGAAGATTGAGGTGATCAAAGAAATGCAAACTGGCGGACCTAATATCTACGATGCAGATAAGCTAATTGATGAATTTGACGAGGAAGGTTGGTCTTGGCCTTCATCTGGGAGAGGTGGAGATGAGGAAGATGAAGAGGATGACGAAGTGAGTTCAACTCTTAACCCTTCCAAGACTAATCAAGATGTCCGTTCTACTGGAAAATCTAAGGCTTCAACTTCTCAAGACAAAGATGTTTCAGATAAGAATGACAAGTAGGATGACAAGGATGCTGGAGCAGATTAAGGATTTTAGGATTGTTTATGTTATGTTGTTGTTCTGTTTATGTTTTGAATTTGACGTTTGAACAATGTTTTATGGAATGTATTAAGTTATATCCGTATGTGACAATTATGTATTTGTTTGGATCTTAATATATGAGTTATCATCTTTTCTACTGTTTAAACTCAATAAGCTAAACCTATAACATTAATGTAGGATTGGATAACATGATTCATACCTTGTTGAGCATCTGGTCAGAACTTTGAATGTCTTGGGTTTGGTATTAATTTCAGAGTCTGAATGATCTGGTACAAAATAAAAAGTTATTCAGATATATGATCAGGGTATATTGGATTTGAAATCACTAGTGATAAGCAATACCTTTGATCTGGTTCTGATTTCAGGTTGGATTCCAGGAGCAATATATACATAACTTGACAATAAACAAACTATTTAACTGTAAAATGTAGATAAGAAATGAAAATTCATAAAAACGTAATTTGACTAATCAATATAGGTATGGCAGTAGGATTAAGTAATAAGAAATGCGTACCTTAAAAGAAATTTAACTAAGCACTTGTGAACACATTATTACTCCCCTCAAATTCAATATGAAGACATAATGAATTTGGCAAGATGTAATGCTCAGGTTTTGATTTCTTCAGAAGTAGATTCCGATTAACAGTAATAACGTTTCAGGTTAATTGCATTCCAACTTCTTGGAATTATTTTACCTTTGAGATCTTTCAACTTGTACGCTCCTGGTCCACTTATTTCTTCTACTATGTATGGTCCTTCCCATGTTGGACTCAGCTTTCCATCTTTAGCTTCTTTAGTATTTGGGAAGACTTTTCTGAGAACAAGTTCACCAGGTTCAAAGCTTCTAATTCTAACATGTTTGTTATATTGTTTCGCAAGACGTTGTTGATATGCTGCCATCCTGATTAAAGCCTGTTCCCTTTTTGCATCCAGCAAATCCAGTTCATATGATAAGTTTATGTTGTTTAGCTCCTCTCGGGTCCATTTGTATCTTAAACTTGGCATCCCATATTCTACAGGGATCATGGCTTCAGTTCCATAAGTTAAAGAGAATGGAGTTTCTCCTTTTGCGGTCCTGGCTGTGGTCCTGTAAGCCCATAACACTCCTGGTAACTCTTCTGCCCATTTACCCTTGGCTTTTTCGAGACGCTTTTTCATTGAATTCATGATGGTTTTGTTACTTGATTCTGCTTGGCCGTTGCTTTGAGGGTTTCTGGGAGTCGAAAATTTCAACTTAACTCCCCATTTATCACAAAATCGACGGAATTTTGAACCTATGAATTGTGAGCCGTTATCACAAACAATTTCTTGTGGCAAACCAAATCTGCATATAATATTCTTCCATACAAAATCGATCACTTCATTCTCTTGAATTGTAGCATATGCTCCAGCTTCAATCCACTTAGTGAAATAATCTGTAGCCATTAACAAGAAGGTCAATTTTCCAGGTGCTGTTGGTAATTTCCCAACAATGTCCATTCCCCATCGCATAAAAGGCCATACTGGCGCTAGAGAATGTAACAACTCGGGATGTTGATGAATCTGGGGTGAAAATTTTTGACAACTTTCACATCTTCGGACTAATTGTTCAGCATCACTGTTCATGGTAGGCCAGAAGTATCCTGCTCTCAAGACGTTTCTAACCAATCCGCGATAACTTGAGTGATTTCCACATTCTCCTTCATGAATTTCACGAAGGACATATTCAGTATCTGAATCCCCAAGACATTTCATCATGGGACCTGAGAAGGACTTCTTGTATAAGTCGTGGCCAATCATGTCAAATCTAGCAACTCTACTCAAGACCCTTCTGGCTTCATTTTTGTCTTGAGGCAAAGTTTTGAATAACAAATATTGCATCAACGGAAATCTCCAATATAAAATTGAGTCATGTGCTCGGATTTCTAGGCGTTGGGCTGTGATGACTGATTCTGGAACTAAAATAATTGGAATTGCCCTCGTTCTTGGACAAGGGATTGATGAACCCAAATTTGCTAAGGCATCTGCACGTTGATTATCTTCTCTGGGAACCTGAGTTATTTTGTAACTCTCAAAAGTTTTCAGTAATGTCATAGCTAAGTCATAGTACTTCTTCATTCTGAGATCTCGTACTTGTTATGAACCTTCAAGTTGTCTTGAAACCAATTGGGAGTCGCACCTGATTTCAATATGTTTTGCCTCTAATTCTTTCAGGATCTTGATTCCATGTATTAGAGCTTCATACTCAGATTCATTGTTCGTGGCTTTGAAAGAACATTGGAAAGCTTGTTCTATTATATCTCCTGTTGGAGATTCAATTACTACTCCTAGACCTGTTCCTCGCGCATGTGTCGAACCATCTGCGAATAAAATCCATAATTCCGAGGTAGCAGGTTGTTCAAGAAGTAAAATTTCTTCAACTACATCTTCTCGGGTATCAGGAGTGAATTCTGCAATAAAATCAACCAGTGCTTGTGACTTTATGGCAGTTCTGGGTATGAAATTAATGTCAAATTGGCCTAACTCTATAGCCCATTTGACTAATCTTCTTGACAAATCTGGTTTCTGCAAAACGTTTCTTAAAGGATGGGATGTTACCACTATGATTGGATGACATTGAAAATATGGGCGTAGCTTACGAGAGGCCATTACAAGAGCGTAAGCTAACTTCTCTACAGGTGGGTATCTTGTTTCACAGGACAACAATGTTCGACTAACATAATAAACAGGAAATTGTTTACCTGCTTCGTCTCGTACTAAAGCAGCACTTATTGCATGATCCGAGATCGCCAAGTATAAATATAATGTCTCCCCATCTTCAGGTTTTGATAATAATGGTGGGTTCATCATGTAATTCTTTAATTCTTGTAAAGCCTGCTCACATTTTTCATCCCAAACAAACTTCTGGTTTTTTCGTAAAATCTGGAAGAAAGAATGGCACTTGTCTGATGATCGAGAAATAAACCTGTGTAATGCAGCGACTCGTCCTGTAAGCTTCTGTACATCTTTTGCATTTCTGGGTGAAGTTATTTGTAGGATTGCTGTGACTTGGTTTGGATGAGCTTCTATTCCTCTCTGTGATACCAAGTACCCAAGAAATTTTCCTGAAGTCACACCGAATGAACATTTTTCCGGATTTAGTTTCATGTTATATTTTCTCATGATTGAGAAACTACAACTCAGGTCTTTAACATGGTCATTTCCCTTTAATGATTTGACTAACATATCATCAATGTAGACCTCCATAGTTTTCCCAATTTGTTCTGCAAACATCATGTTAACAAGTCGTTGATAAGTTGCTCCTGCGTTTTTAAGACCAAAGGGCATCACTTTATAACAATAGGTTCCCCTATTTGTGATAAAGGATGTTTTCTCTTGGTCTGGGGGGAACATCGAAATCTGATTGTACCCAGAGAATGCATCTATGAAAGTCAACAATTCATGACCCGATGTAGCATCAACTAAACTGTATATATGAGGCAAAGGGAAATAGTCTTTGGGACAAGCTTTATTCAAATCAGTGAAATCAATACATACACGATGTTTTCCATTTTTCTTAGGTACAACCACTACGTTTGCTAACCAATCAGGATATAATACTTCTCGTATAGTTCCATTCGACAAGAGTTTGCAAACTTCTTCATTTACAATCTTGTTTCTCTCAGGATGCTGCTTCCTTCTCTTCTGCCTTACTGCTCTGAATGTTGGGTCCACATTCAAATGATGTGAAATGACTTCTGGACTGATTCCGGTCATGTCTGCATGTGACCAAGCGAAGCAATCTTCATTTTGCTTTAGAAACGAGATGATCTGGGATTGTATATTGGGGTGTAAATTTTTCCCAACATAAACTTTTCTATCAGGTTTTTCAGGATTCAGGATAATCGGGACTATTTCTTCAGGATCTTTTTCTCTTACTGGGACGTCTGGAATTCGATACTGTAATTGCTATGCTGGACTTTTGCCCGAGATCTTTAATGTAGCTTGGTAGCATTCTCTTGATGCTAACTGATCTCCCCTAATTTGACGTACTCCCCAGGGTGTGTCAAATTTAATTGTTTGATGTAAAGTCGAAGGTACAGCTTTCATCTTGTGTAGCCATGGGCGTCCGAGAATGGCATTGTAAGAAGATGGGCAATCCATAACATGGTATGTGAATGTCTGATTCATTCCAACAGCATAAGTAGGCAGATTAATAATGGCCATAGATTTATCCGCTGCTCCATTCCCAAACACAAGAGTTGTAGGGTGATAGGACATTTCGGATTCCATATTCATTTCTTTCACAGTTGCCAAATAGATGATATTGACAGAACTTCCAGGATCAACCAATACACGTTTAACTCCACAATTTGACAAAGTAATGGATATTACCAGAGCATCATCATGTGTTGGATCATTAACTTCATCGTCCAGGAAGGTTATTGGACCTTCTCTCGATTCATTGCAATCATCTTCGGGTAAAGTAATGTTGGCAGAATGGATTAATGCTCTTGTATGTCGTTTTGCTGCTGAGTAACTGGTTCCACTTATGCTAGATCCTTCTGAAATGAAATTGATTACCTTTGTATGTTGGGGAGGGGCTGCTGGAGTTCCTTTGTTAGATGTATTGTGTTCTTGTTCGGGAAATTTCTTATTGGATTTGCTCAGCAAATGATTCAAGTGGCCTCGCTTTAACAATTCAGCCACTTGGAATCTCAGGGAAATACAATCTTCAGTTCTGTGTCCATGATCATCATGGAATTCGCACCATTTTGACTTGTCACGTTGCTCTGATGGGGTTTTCAACTTTCCAGGCCATTTTACCGCCTCTCCCATCCTGAACATTTCCTTTACCAATTCTTTTGGTGGTAAGCTTATCCCTTGCTCTTCAATTCTTGGAGGTGGTGGTCTATTTGATCTTGTAGACTTACTGCTATCTTCTTCCCGGTCATGCTGCACGTTGGGATATGGTTCTGCGTTCCAAGATTTGGAACTTTTTTCATCCTTCTTCCTTCTTTTGTCTGCATGTTGATTATCAGTCTTCACAAAACTTCCATATCTGTTCCTGTTGTCTTCTTCCCAGCGAATCTCTCTCAGAGTTTTCTGCATTAGTTCTGCCCAACTTCTTGGAGGAGACATGGTTAGTTCCCTATAAAGTGGCATTGATGGGAACAATCCTTTTCTGAACGCATTAATACAAACCGCTTCATCCGGGTTGGTTATGGTCAAACGCTCCTTATTGAACCTACCCAAATAATCCCTCAGAGATTCACCACTTTCAATATGTAAATGATACAAATCGTCTGCAGTTTTCTCCAACCTCTTACTACTAGCAAACTGGTGGACAAATTTGTCATATAAATCCGCAAATGAAGATACTGATCTGACTGGTATCTTGATGTACCATTGTAAAGCAGATCCTGTAAGAGTCATTCCAAATCCACGACACATGCAGGCTTCGCGAACTGATCTGGGGATGGAAATAGCTAACATCCTTTGTTTGTATTGAGTCATGTGTTCATCAGGGTCAGATGTTCCGTCATATAAAACAAAGGAAGGATAAACCAATTTTTTGGGCAATTTGGCATTTGCAATCGAATCAATGAATGGGGAATCTGTGTAACTTTTAACCGTATTCCTATTCATTGTTGTTTGAACTCCTGGAACTTGCTTCATCACTTCTTTCAAAAGTTCCATTTCTTGTTCGAGACGAGCCACAACAGGATTATTCTCGTCTGTTGCAGCAACAGATGGTGCTCTTGATTGGGACACAATGATACTAGGGATTCTGGGTCTTGGAGGGGGCATGACAGGTGGTGAAGAAGATCTGGCATCTTCCATGTCTTCGTCATTTGAATTGCTGGACATAACGTCATCTTCAAGATCTATGTGTGGCTCTTCATCATCATAATCATAATCTTCCTGGGATGATGTGAAATCAATGACGAATTCTTTGCTGGCTTCTTGGCGTTTGCGAGATCGTGAATGAACTTGTCCTGAATTAAGTCTTGTTTTTGGATGAAAGTGATCTGGTTTCATCTGGGCTTGATCTACCTTCGGAGTAGCCATTTTCAATTCCAAAAGTTGTAACTTCAATTCTCTGTTTTCACTTGACAAAGACTTCAACATTGCATATTGTTCTCTCTGTTGATCTTGCATGTTTTTCAGGACTTGGTAAAGTGGATCTGGGTTCTTATTGGTGCAGTTAACATCTGACGAATCTTCTTCAACTACTTCTTCAACTTCAACTGCCTGTTTTTCTGGAGTCTCACCTTCATCAATCATCGGTTTCTTTTCGGGATTGGGTGGTTTTGTGGTTCCACTTCATGAACTGCTTCCTCAGGGTTCGGCTTCTTGCTCTCAGGTTGAGCAGAGGTCGAAGGAATGTCTTCTGGGTTGATTGAACCGAATTTCATATCGAGTCCCCACGGACGGCGCCAAAATGTATCTCCTAAAATCCGCAGAAAGATTGAACGAGATAATTCAAGTAATTAACAAGATAAAATCCAAGATCAAAATAGATGAACAAGTGCTTTTATTGAAACTTTACGAAAGTGTATTACAAGATGTTCTCTAGTCTTTTACTGAATACAACATATATATATATTGACTTTTAAGACACTACTTACAAGACGGTTACATACATGACAGTTACTTACAAGATGGTTACATACATGACAGTTACTTACAAGACGGTTACATACATACACAACTGCACAAGACGGTTAACTACAAGACAAGACCCACTATACAGGACGGTTTCTTCTTGTCTTGCTCCTTCGCTCCCCACGTGTCCCATATATTAACTCCAGCTTTCACCTGTTGCCACGTGTTCCTGCACGTTCAATTTCAAATTTGATTACAGGAAACAGCCATATATATCATAATCATTCAATCACGTCCGTCAATCTGGGTTAGATAATTCGAAAATTACCGTTGGGGAATTTAGGGGAAACAAGAACCATGGACGAGTATGCAGAGGATGGTGGAGAAGGACTGGTCGCTCCAATTCCAGCATATATTGCGTGAGGGGAATAGATGTGCGGAGTGCATGGTGAACTTGAGTAGAAGACAGGATCAAGATTCTGTGGAATAGAGGGTTCCACCCAGGGAAACCCTCCTGCTGTTGCGTGAAGACCTAGAAGGGACGGAGATACCTAGAACTAGGACTCTATTAGAGTAGTGGGCGTTAGCCTCTTTCCTTTACCAAAAAAAAAATACTGGATCATATATCTTTCTTGACGATGACACTAGTCTTAAACTGCAATAAAAAGAAAGAGATTAGCAAATTCAGCAGAGAAAGTTATTTATTTGTGCAAAAATGACATGAGCGATGTTGTGTGCAAAACTTAGTAACTCTCTCTCTCTCACATATATTAAGTGTAGATTGTAATATAAAATTGATATTATAACTAGAGTTAAGTTTGTATTTTGCGTGAAAATTTTGCTCATCAATTTTACTTTTGAAGTATTTTCTAATTAATTTTACCCTAACAATATTAAACTTGAGAAATATTGTACTTTAACATCAAAATATTAATATTCAGCGGCAGTTTATCAATAATTAACATGAATTTTTTAATGAAATAGACCCATATTGTTAAGGTTTGAAACTTCAGGTTAATTTTGCACCACCAAAATTTCCATGGTAAAATAGCTCATAAAACAAATTTCGGGGAGAAAATAAGGCCTTAACCCTTGTAATTACAACCACAGAAAATATTTTTGGAATTCCTTCCCCTCTATTAAGTGGGATGCATTTGAGTTGAAATTCATGGTCTTAAAAGAAAAGGTTGAATTCTGATGAAAAAAAAAGAAGAAAAGGTTGAAATTTATGCTTCTCCTGCACTCCCCTTCCCCCCTTTCTAAATCTGGCCTTCAACTAAATATTATTTAATATTGTAGGAGACACTACCGTTTGTTTCTTTTGACACATTCAAAACCATTAACAATGCCAGGGACCAGACTGCTGAAAGCATACTTCCAAATACGTAGGACAATGAAAAATAAGAGACTCATTAATAACTGAAGATTCATTGCATGAGTCTTGGATTGGAGCAGAAGGAGAACAAGTCCAACACAAAATCTCGTCGTATCCAACATTTTAAATTTTAAATAACATTAACATCATAAAATTAAGAGCGTACACACATTAATATTGTGCACTCTCTCCAATGCCAAGATACACCCAATGATACCTTAAGCATCCTTGCTTATTTATCTGACATTCATCTTATTCCTCTCTTCCATTTCTTTTTCCTTCACAATCAACAAATGGTAAACAAAAAAACAAAACACCGACATAATCTTCCAAATATGTCGACACATGCACCAATAAGAAAGGGGGTCCCTATTCAAGAAACCACACGACAAATAAAAAAAGAGAAAACTTTGTGAAAGATAAAAACAAGAGAAGTCACAGATGAACAGTGTTGTTTTAAAGTGTAACATTTGATAATAAAGCATTCCAATATCAGCGGGAATGTCAGCATTCTGGGGTTAATCTGTGATCTCTTTTAGGATCCTTGCAATAATTGTAAACCATGTGATATTTCTGTACCCATCTCATGGCCTCATATTGTTGTCTTGTAAGGCCACCGGACCGGTATGGCGTGGCGGAGACAGCGTGACACCTGGCCGGGGCATAGGCTGAGCAACCACTGGCCTTAAAGTTGGTGTACCTTGCAACAAAAGGCTGATATTTATAATCAGCTTTATACTTTCCATCTTCTGTTGCCCATGATGAAGCATCCCATATTGAGCCATAAAGCCACATTGGCCTTACTGGAAAAGTTGCATCACTCTTTCTCGGGTACCTCCTTATGGGCACATCATCCACAAAGAATCTGAATGGTAAAAAAAAAATAGTTATCTAGGTAAAAAGTCTAGGTGGGTTTTGTCTGGTAATTGTAATTTCTTGCTCACTCTATATAGTAAGTTAATTAATTAATACCCTTTCCCTTTCTACATAAGTTTCAGAGAAAATGGAATCTCATTTCCTTTTCATTTAGAGTATTATTAGTTATTGGTGCCTTGACTGTGATACCAATTTCCAAGCACCAATAAAGTTCGAGCCACATACACTAAGTTCAAACTTACACTGTTGATTCTGTTTATTTTAATCATATCTTTTTCATGAAATAATAATGAGAGCTATGTGGTGTGGCCTACTGCTTTACTCTATGACAGTGAATTTATGAATTTAATAATCACACGCGGAGGTTAAATTTGCACGGATACAGTGAAGTTGTACAGTGACTTACATTATTTCCTTAGGACTCCACAGTATGGCATAGTGATGAAAATCTTGGGTAGGATCAAACCAGAGATGGAACTTCATCTCTCTGCCTACAATTTTTCCATCACCACTTCCTCTTATATACACATTGGTTTGTAAAGTGTAAGGCTTTCCAAATGTTGTCCCTAGAAATTCAATGTCCACCTCATCATGGAAGCCTGGATGTGCTTCATTGTTTGAAAGCTGTCATGGGTCAAACCACAAATGATTAGTAAAGCGATAAATTTTGGCTAATATTTTTTTTTTGTGTGGACCATTTCTTACATAGAGGGATGATATAACTCCTGCAGTATAGCCAGGTTGGAGTTTCATGGAAGCACCAAAGTAACCAGACCGAAATGGGCGAACAGACTTGAAGCCACTACCTTTTTACAAGAAAGATATAAAAGAAAGTGGATTTGCTTTTTCAAAACAAATGAATAATGAGGATTAAAGATATAATAATGATAAGAAATGACTAAACAAATCAAACCTGAGGTTCTGTCAAGCCATATAGTTAACTCATTTTTGTGTAGTGTTTGGTGCTGAGGACCCCAGAGGTTTCTAAATCCTTTGTGAAAGCTCATTGACCTGAACTTGGAGCTTGGCCAGTAGCCAGGTGAAGGTGGCCCGTAAGCATTGCTTGCAGGGATCATAAAGATTACAATAATGAAGAGAAGGAGATCCATGAAGATAGGAGAAAAGCTGTATAGCCTACTGAGTAAATCTTGTGTGTATAAATGCAGGGTTTGATGGTAAAAAGGAGGAGAGGCTGCTCAGTTCTTATGGTGTTTATGGAAGAAGAGTGTGACAGTACAGTTTGGTATAAATAAGGAAATTTGTGGGTCCCTCCAAGAGAACTAACGGTGAAATTTAGGGTGGCTTGAAAAGATTAAAAATACCAAAAATAAAAGATAAAATTCATTGAGGAGATCATAAATGACAAAGAAGGGGAATCTAAAGAGATTATTTTATAACTTTCTTTTCCTCTTTGCAACTACTTTTCTTCAAACTATTTATGACAGAGATCCTGTTAATCTAGTTGGAAAGATAGAAATGGGATGTTAGGATACAGAAGGGGTTGATAGGGTGTCTTAAATGTGCCTGTCGTTATGCATGGCTTTAAATTCTTACAATTACTTCAGAGTTGTACCAATAGAGTTGGTTTTAATACATGGTACGTTAACTGCTTAATCATTAGGTAGTTCAAATCCGTGTGATGTAGAAAACGCCTTAAGAAAAGTTACCCCAATCAGGTGTGACAATGTTTAAATCTAACTCAGTTAGATGACTGTGTATATATACAGAAGAATTTGATTGTTCCTGCAACTTATCTACCCTCATTGAACGAAGGCACCTGGCTTTGAAACCAAGTAGCTGGATTAGCCTCTTCTGTTTTGTACCATTCACCATTCCACATCTCACTTTCATGGTGTCAGCTACTATTACCATTCAGTGAGTAAGTAAATGCCAGTTCAGTAAATGAATGTGTCAAAGAAATGATTCGCTAAGATAGATTAGAAATGCGGGTCAGGTTCTGATTGAAACAGTTCATATTAATCAGAGTGAGCAATTGGTGTTTTGAACTTGTGAGCATCATGGATGGAAGTGGGTCAGGAGCTATCCATGTTGGACCCAATGCATGATTGGATTACAGCTGCACTAGCATGATTGAATGCCACGTACATAACCTATATAGGGATCACATCAAATATTAGAAACCCTACTGCAAAGCATTTAGATCAACCAACTATGGGTTGTTCTAGTGTTACCAATGATCTTATTTTGAATTCTGGGTATGTAATTACTTGAAGGTAGCGAAGTTCCCTTTATTGTGGGTCAACATTCCTGCAAATTGGATTAATCGGTCACGAATACCAATGGAAAAATCTAAAAAAATATTAGAAATTCAGAAGAAATTCATGCACATGACTGAATATATATGACCACACAAATAAACACTCCTTTGGTCATTGTTCTGAGCAGAACATTCATTTGACGCAACAATAAATGTCAAGTTAATGCAAAAGATTCAGTATTAATGGCAACTAAATACGTTAAATATCCTACCATAGTAGTTTTGGGCACTTTATGTCCAAAATATAGACAAAAGAAAGCGATATTCTCTGTCTAGGACTGTGAAAAGCAGAAAAGAAAGATGTCCAAGAAATTTCTATCCTGGAGAATGGTAGGTTCAGTGACTCTCGCTACCTCATTAATGTCTACCCTCTTTGCTGTCCATCTCCTAACTTAACTAATCATTGTCATTCATAGGATTCGTTCAGACCATGTTATTAATTTAAACTGTAACTTAATATTTTGTTAAGCACACAGTGATGAATGATTAGTGAGTGGGCAGAGTAATTCAGAGACTAATTAATTTTTTTGCTGCTTGATGATATTTCTTGTCTAATTAAATTTTTTGCTGCTTGACACAGTTGTTACTTTTCGTACAGAATGTTGTTTGGCATTTTGGGGGAGCAATGGAAATTGAGGACAGACGCCAATAAACCTTTAGTAGATGCTCTCAATTATGCTCCTGGGAAACAAACGCTAAAAACAAATGCTATTATGAGTCATAAAATTTTCCCTAATAATAGACGTGTCATAAATAGTATGGAAGATCATGTAACATTTTTTGAGAATTTATACACATCTAAGTGCGACCAGTTAGGTGAACTGCATATATAGTTCCATGCTCAGACCATCTTCCAAACATTTAATGACGTGGGTCACATCCTACAAATCCAATATCCAACACATAAAAAAATATATATGAATCTGGAGACATGATTTCATAGGGACAAACCTCAAAATTGATTGTAACAGATCATTTTTAGGGTGCTTCAGTCATAACTATCTGATGGGCACATTGTAGGAAAAATGACCCTACAAAATAAGAGTCACTAGCAATATGTAAGCAACCTAAAATGAATGGAAACAATATATAAATATGGTCGGAGAAAAATGATTAACAGGGACTTATGTCCCCTGATGTTTGAGAAAAAACAATACCAAGAGCATATTTAGAATGTGAACTATTTTGTCGGTCACTAAGAAGAGACTGTGAGAGGATGGGATTGGGCAAGGTTAATAGTAATCAATGGGCCCACCTTAGCCGACAAATCAAAATGCTCACTTGTGCTTTGAATTGCTTGCATATGATTCTGATGATGATGAGTTGGTAACTTTATTTTCCCCTTGTAAAATCACACCCTTAAAAGCTACACAACATACAATATAGGCCAAGACATGGTATAGCATAATCTTTGGCACAAGAGTGACTTGAAAGAATAAAGGTGATCATTTTTTCTTCATAGGCAGCAGTAGATGTGATCTTTTCTGATTATAGCAGTTTGAAAGCGAAGCAACCGCCCAAATTTGGTTGGGAATCAAATTATTGAGTGATGCTCTATATGTAATGTATGTGACCTGTAATTGAGCAATATGAATATTCACTTGTATAAAGTGGTCGCTAATTTATATATCTTCTAGGACCCTACGAATATGAAAGCAGTTTAGTTGCATTCCCAAGTTTTGGTCGTCACGTGAATACTTGGCTTCATGCTTCCCCAATTGCTCAGACACACTCAGACTCGTGGGTGCTACATCTTCTGCGTGATATTATTAACAAATAGCAATACATGCAATGTGATATTTATTAAGGAAGAAATTACATTTGAAGTTATGGGCTTAATGCTTGTTTAATTATTTTGGAGCTGATCATTTATCATTGGGATGATTAGAACTCACACACTAATAAATTTTGATTCCAGCAGAAGTTGTAAGTAGTGATGTGATGAATGCATTAATGAGCATAAATCCTGTCGGATTCGCTAATGGTTACTTTAATAATTTCTTGGATATTCAAAAGTTGAGGTATGGCAGGGATCAGTGCATTGAATTTAATCTAAATAGTTTATTTATGTAATTAAATAATTATAATGATAGGTCTTGTCGGCCGAAAGTTAGGCTATCAGCTACTATTAGGTATATACTCCATATAAGAGCAATCACAATTCAGAAAGAGAACCAACTTTCTTGAAGAATTGGGCTAGTTGTGCTTTGGGCCTGGAGTATTGGGTTAGGCCTTTGAGTTGCTCCTTGATCCTAATTGGGCTTTGAAAGAGTAGGTACTTGGACATAGTATTCAACCTCTCTTCTCCTTATCCCCACCACTAACATAAACTATCATGTACTACTGCACTCCCTTGCCTCTTTAATATGATAAATAGTTGAGTTTTAAAGACATTAAGTAAACTAAGTTGGTTAACCATAATATATGTGTCGCACATCATTACATTATGTATAATTTTATAAAAAACAAACAAACTAGTTCAAATAAAACATTTAGGTAGGTAAATTAATTTATTTATAAGTGATTTATTTAATTTTTATCATTTTCTAAAAAAGTCAATCATCTTATTAAGGCTTAAGGAATATCTTGCAATGATATATGAAAAAAAAAAGTGATAATGTTATTAAGGCCCTTCATTTGGCTTATATTAGGGACAAAAGTTTATAATTAGTTGTAATTTATAGTTATTTATAGTTAGAAAGTAAAATAGTTATAATTTGATTGGCATGGTCATTTATTTGTAATTACCTGTGCAAGAACTTGACAGCAAACCTCTCTGATATACTCCCTCCGTTCCTAAATATAAGATCACTTTGGGGAAGTGGATAAGTTTCTAAATATAAGATTACTTTCTATTTTGTCTCAATATTAGTCCAAATTACCCCTATACTTCTTAGCTCCCTCACTTCTCTCTCAAATCCTTATTTGTCTTTTAAATTTAAGTGAGAGGTATTTTGGGAAGATCATGTAATCCTGATTCATTGGAAAGTCTTCCTTAATCTCTCCAAATTAGCCAAAGTGATCTTATATTTAGGAACGGAGGGAGTATGTGTTAGCAGCCCTTCCTGATTTAAGATAAGGTTGACGGTTTAAAGTACCTGCTTGCAGTTGGGATAATAATGTTACCAAACGTACACCATAGACAGTAGTTTTTGTAAAATGTTCGAATTTCAAATATTATCATGCTAGTTATTTTGATCATTATTGTGACATCGAGAAACTGTTTGTTATTTTCCTGTAAGTTACTACTCCCTCCGTTCCTAAATATAGTATCTAGATGACTTTTTTGAAAAATCCTAAAAAAGCAAAAAATAAGTTAATTATAAATTGATTTACCTAATTTTTTCTCTTAAACTAGTTTATTTTACCTATAAGCTAATGGATAATCTAAAAAGATATCAAATATGTCATCATTTAATAACCTATTTCGCAACCTTAATCTTTCCAAAAAAAAGTTATCTAGGTCTTATATTTAGGAACGGAGGGAGTATTTGTTTTCCCAACAAATGGGAATATTCTTGTTTTATTGTTGGGCTATTTAAACCTCAGGTGGAAATGGCTCAACTTCTAACATAGCTTTGTCTTGAAATCTGATCTCTACATTTCAACATTTGTACGAAATCCATATATGGATCTCTGGTTGTAAGTTTCACAGGGCAGGCATAGTGAACGTCCATACTCCAAATCCTGCTTCAGAAATAGAAGTAGTAGTTCTTAATATGATGCTAGCTTCTCTAATGTCACTGCAGGACCAAGCACGTATTGAGTCAGCTATAAAAACATCATACAAGAAGTTTGAGCCAGATGCTTTCGTGGAGATAAACTAGATTAAGAAGATTTAGACATTACTCATGGAAAGAAAATTGAAGCTGCTGACTTGGTAGAACAACGAAAATAGCACAAAGTAATAACATATAACTCTGACTTGGGATTTGGACATCCAAATCCTTGTTGATTTATCAAATAAGCTTAAATCATAGCACCTATATATGCATATAGGCTATAATTTTTCAGTGCAAACCCGGCGTCTGAACATTGCATTAACGTAGCTAACAACATAATCCGCAATACCTGCTTCTGCCGTCATTATGACATTAGGGCATCTACTAGTTTTGGATGCTGTAGGCAAGTTTGAACCTTTGTTTTGTTAATTTGTAAGATCTTATCTTATAGTACAAAAAGTATTGGGCCTTAAATGAAAGAAATGGGCAAAAAACTTATTAAATGGGTCAAAGGAGTTAATATGCAAACATGGTTGTGAGATAAGAATATAAGTAGAAGTGGAAGCAAGTGAGAGGCATTGAAGAATATTGTGAAAATGTTTCCCTCTCTATGGTTCTCTTGTTCTCTCTAATTTCTTCAATGTCTTTCACTTGCTTCCACTTCTACTTATATTCTTATCTCACAACCATGTTTGCATATTAACTCCTTTGACCCATTTAATAAGTTTTTGGCCCATTTCTTTGATTTAAGGCCCAATACTTTTTGTACTATAACATCTTACTACCCAAAAAGAAAATAAAATAAAATACAAGAATTCTATACCTCGATGTCAAGCTTTTGGTGCCGAGGTGTTGAGAAAGTAGGAACTAGAGACAACTAGTTATAAAACACCACAACCACCTTTATTTTGTTTATTCAAGTTTGACTTGGCTTCTAGATAGGTGAATAACAGGACAATTAGATGCGTGCCAAATCTCATGAAAAGCATTACATTGTCAAAGTTTCTATCTAATAAAGTCCCATCTTATCCTGAGGAACCGACACATTTGGTTGGAATGAACTAGACAGAAGAGAAGCTAAAAGAATAATGGAGGGTAACCTAATCAGTGTAACTTTTCCATAAGTAACCTAATTTGGCTAGGAGGCACATTACCATGTACAATAGGAGCAGTTGATATTACAAAAAGCACGTAAACTTCACTTGGCCAAAAACCCCACCACACCACGTCTTTCATTTATCCCAGATTTACTCCCCCATTGTGTTCTATGGAAATACTTGCAACTAATAAAAAAAAAGATTTACCTCATTAGGCCTTGTGAGGCCCATATGATATCAAGTGTGTATCTGGGCCATCTGGTCCAATAATGATGAAATTGCAATTTTCGTTTATTAAGCAGGATTGTTCTGTTTATCATATTTAGTGCCAAATCAAATTCATAATAATTTAAATGAATGTTCTGAATGACATGATCTTAACTCAAATGATTAACCTATAACAAAGAAAATATAAGAGATTTGAGTTAGTGCACAGTATAAAGTATAAACAGCTTGTTGGGTCACATCATTATCAATTATTATAAGATAAATGGTAGTGATAGATATGAATCACAGAGCTCGTCTAATTATGGAGGTGATGTGATATCTATATTTTTAATCATAAATGTAACCGTTGAAAACGAAAGGGTTTGGAGAAGCAAACAAGCAGGGGAATATCAAAACAAAAGGAGCAATACATGAAGTGATTGAGATTTTGATTGGGAGGTGTCAAGTGTCCTTATTATTGGCCCCACAGCAGGTTAGGTTTATTCATCTCTTGTAATATTGTTGGTTAACAAGTTTTCCTTTTATTGTTTTTGTAAGTATCATCCGGTGATTTAGTGTCTTGGCAATTGACTAAACCAGACTCAAAAGTTAAGAGTAATTCTCACATAAACAAAGACATAATTGTCTTCTCTCCCAATAAAAATGTTTCTCGTGCATCTTTTGAAAATGTGTTCTCATCCTTACTGGATGAGAGCACTCGCCATCTTAAATAATTTATTTAGTAATTTTTTTTTGTTTAATTAAATTATAAAGTGCATGTGAAATACTCCTTCCGTTCCTAAATATAGGACCTAGATGACTTTTTTGAAAAATCCTAAAAAAACAAAAAATAAGTTAATTATAAATTGATTTACCTAATTTTTTCTCTTAAACTAGTTTATTTTACCTATAAGTTAATGGATAATCTAAAAAGATATCAAATATGTCATCATGTAATAACCTATTTCGCAACCTTAATCTTTCCAAAAAAAAGTTATCTAGGTCTTATATTTAGGAACGGAGGGAGTATATTAGTAAATAATTTCATGTCTATAAGTTTTTTTTTAAAAAAAAATATCTCCCCCAAATTAAAAAGAAAAACTGAGAATAGGCATATGTGTAGGGAGTGTATGTGTGTGGTCAAAAAATCTATTAGCGGGGGAAAATAATAGGATGCCGGGCGGGAGGCGGCTTGGGAGGGAGCCGCCTTGGATTGTTGAGACACGTGAATCATATTGCCTCCATTACTTAGAATCAGTAATGTACATAATCATTTCATCTTAATTTTAGTTTTTACAGTGTACTACATATTTATGTGATTTAAGTATGTTGATAATATAGATTAATTTAGTTCATATATCATGATGAGGTATCAATGATAATTTGAGGAAAATAGAAAAAAAATATAAATAAATAATACATGACATCAATTGTTTTTTAACTAAGTACATAAAATCATTCAAATTTACAAATAGTATATTTAGTAATGGTGATTGTAGTAAAAACAGTACTAAATTTTAATTCATGCATTCATCAATAGATGTTGAGCTACAAGAAAACTATAATTGGGGAATATTCAGTTAATTATACGCACATACCCCTCCTTCGCTCATCAATTATATGCATTCCCTGTCACTTCTCCATCTCCATGTATCGACAGCACAACTCATGCCCGTTTTGAATATCTTGTCTTCGCCTTCAATTTCAAATATATGGTCACATCAATTACTTCCCGGCCCTCTATATCTTTAGCGGGGCGAGCATACTATATTCATGTAGGTATCTTACGTGTGATGTGTTTGCGTATAATTTACAAGAATCGGGGTTAAAATTTCAAAATTTGACTATTAAAGTAACCATCTTATTATTGGGCTATTTGTAAGCATTTATGTGTCTTTGTGCTAGCGTTGTCAAAATCATTAAGCTTCCCTTAGATTTTCGTACGTTCTATATATATATATATATATATATATATATATATATATATATATATATATATATATCAACTCATCTTCTAATAAATATATTTGTGACTTCTGTTGAAAAATATGTCTGGGTTCACTCTTGTTGGATTGGATTGTCCGAAAGAGGATCATATATACGAGAAGCGATCATGAAAACTTGATAGTTGATCAATCAGTGATTAATAAATGATTGATTACTGTTTTGAGAGAATATGTCATGAAGACTGATGACATTAATAGCTAGTGACTAACAACATTAATGGTGACATTAATAGCTAGTGACTAACAACATTAATGAGACATTATATTGACATTTGTTTTCTTTCTTTTTAACGTTTGCTCTAGACTTTATATAAGGGAGCTTCCCTCATTTGTTTCCTCACCTATGAGTTTTCGGACGATGAGAAATTTCTTTGAGCTTCTACTCTCCTATCTTTCTTTAAATCCCCGCTAGATTCTTAATTGAAACCTAGATAGAGTGTGATCCTTAAATATGTGATTCTTGGTTTCGATAATATTATTACAGGTTACAAATCTGATTGTGAACTTGATTCGATGAATTTAAAGTTCGTGTGTTTTCCTTCCATACATCTAATTCACTATTATTTAAAAAGCGATTCAATTTGCCTTGTTACGATGGAGGATGCATGCATGCACATATTCTCTTATTCGATGCTTTATCTATCACCAATTAAACGATCTTATACATCAACAGCGTCTCAATCGTAAACGTGTCTCATCATTTTCATATTAGCAAAGTGGTATCCATCATGATATGTGATTACATTTGGATTATCAATACTTCATTTAATTTGGCTGCCTAACATACCTAACTCGGATTCTCTATAGATATACACGTACATGTTATTATTTTCATGTCACTGTATATATATAATCCCGGCATGCGCAGTATCATTCTCTCGGTACAATAGGCGTCATGTATGTAAATCCAACCGGTAATTTATAATCATCGCATGCTTGTTTTCCCATCATCAATTTATTTCAAATCAAACTCAATATCCCACGAGCTAGCTTAGCTAGATTCTTATGGAAGTCATAACTTACATGCATTTAATAAATTAAAGTATATATATCGATATCTATGTAAGTGGAAATAGTAGTAGTTAAGAAGTAGCTAATACTATATATAGTACTTTTTAATAAAGCATGCGTCCATGTCATCTACAAGTTTATTTCTAGTTTACTTTCAAATTGCAATTATATATTTAGATATATGAAGATGATATGCAAACAACAGCTTATGTTTTATCCTAAAAATTTAGATAGATGTCAACTAATTAATGCTGAAAAAATTGTTATAAGGAAAATTAATCGCCTGTTCCTATAGTTGTGATTATGGTGAACTCAGTTCCTATATTTTGATTTAGTGCCATTCAATTCTTATAATTTTAATTCGATTGTAAATTTTGAGTCAGCTTTTTGCAATTTGGTCCTATAATTTGGACAATTTTATAATTTAATCCTTATATCTTAATTAGAAAAAAAAAGCTATGAATTTAAAGTATATATTGACTAATTTCATGCCACCAAATTCTCTGATATATATAATTGTACGTACATGCGAGGCACTTAATATGTTGAAGATCTTATTGCTCATTAAACAAATACATGTATATTACTTCCTAAACATAAGAGCTACTCGAGTTCTTTTCAGAATCTTAGTAAAGTTAAATAGGCTACTTCATTATTGATTTTCTTAATTTTTTTTCTCTAAACTAGTTTATTTGACTAATAAGATAATACATGATCCAATAAAATACAAAATAATTATGTGGTTCATTTTGCTTTTTTAATTTCTACAAAAAGTCAACTAGCTCTTATATTTAGAAATTGAGATAATATAACAAAAATATTAAAAAGAAAATGAGTGTCTGTAGTGGATGACTACGTGCAATAATTTTGCAGAAACTATAAGTGCAACATATAAATTTAAAATTATTATGGGTATATATTGAAAAACTTTGGGCCCCATTTGCCAGCCATTCCTGCAACAATAGAGAGGAACGAAAAAGAATATTTCAAGAATATCATGGACCCAACATTGTTTTGTAGCTTCTTCTCTTATTATTAAGCCAAGGATCTGATCTAAAGACTACAGAGAGAAATGCTCGGACTTTGTTTCACGATGGAACCTTATAATTATTGAGAAACATTCCATATTATTTCTTTCAATTTTCAACTTAATGCAGGTGGCTTTTGGTTACGTCTGGAGCTGAACATATAATGTACTTTTTTAATATTACAAACGAAGATAAGAAAGACTCGGGGATAGTTAAAAAATTCCACGCACCTTTTTTGTTTTTATCCGATTATCCTTTCTTTCGTCTCAGAAAAGTTTGTGAATACAAAAATATTCTATCCTTCACGATTTTATATTTATTGAGTAATATTGTTCTCCATGTTTACATTTTTTTATGGAATCAAATTTTAATTATTGGTTTCGGATGGTAACTTTAATTATTGGGAAATAATTGTCTGTGCGATGAAAGATATTTCTTGACATAACCGCTCACTTTGATTTGGCTACAATTTTATGAAAAATTGTACTGACTAATTTCTATACGTGCACTTTAATCCATCAATTTATATGTTAAGTTTGTCGGTTAAAAAAAATTATATGTTAAGTTTGTCACCTGGGTGAAGTGCATGGAATATTCTCTATTCTGAATATATAGACACTTTATAGATATATGTCCATTCTTTTTTTATGTAAAGATATATGTATATTCAGATAAACAAAGATATATGTCTATTCTTGCTACCTTGTAAATTTATTTATTTAATTTATCTATGTGGAAGTTTGAAATAAACAATTTCAAACAATTTTTTTTATGTGGAACATGTGATAAATAAGTTTGTGGAGTAAATTGGTGATCATTTTGGACAGGAAACGCCTGCAAACACATGAAATAAGACTTTCAAAATAACATGGGATAAGAGTGCAAAAAGTTCGAATAGTTAGAAAATAACTAATCAGATATCATCGTGGATTTGATGTAGAGGAAAAACAATCAACTTCCTGATTCTAATTTTCTCATGAAAGAAGGGAACCCGAATTATAGACTCGATAGAAGAGTAAAACAAAACCTATCCCCTCTTGTGGCTTTACCGTTCAAGTTCTTTAAGTAAATAATATTGCAATTAATCAAGTACGGTAATATATAAGCACCAATGAAATATTATTCTCCTCATGTATATTTATTCTAGGAATAATAAAGAGAACATTTTTCGATTATGACATATTTAATGAGACAACTATGGCTTGATTTGAATAAAGTGACTGTAAGTACTCTTTCTTTTCTTTTCTTAATGTAGCATGTACTTTTATTTCATGAAAAATGACCTTAAAAAATTTAAATGAGCTATTTATAAATTGATTTGTTTGAATTTTTTAAACTAACTTGTTAACTTATGAATTAGGATATAATCTAAAAAAATATTACATATGTTATAAGTAAGTATCATTTTTAATATCATTAAACTCTCTAAAAAAAGTTAATTAGATCTTATATATTTAAGACAATAAATTGTTTTAAGACCAGAGAAGTATAATATGCTACTCCACTTAACTCTTATTATTCGAGCAAGACTTAGTAAATAAGCATAGTCCCATCAATGTCCACTAAATTTAATTTTCAGTTTAATTAATCAAATGATAAACTGTTTAGGAGCGCCATATGGAGGAGGCATATAATTGAACCTCCACTATGACAATTGTTTACTGATGACTCTGGCCCATGGCTTGAAATTACGTACTTTAATGAATTGACCATTCTGCCAAAAATTCAATGATAATTCCAATTATGAAGCAAAATTAAAATTTTCAAAATTAGAACTGGCGACAGTAACAACCAAGTTAAGCTGCCACTGCATAAAAAAGCCTATATAAATAAATACGGTAACAATAGAAAGTTCCTTAGTTTCTGGGTGAGAGAGAGGATTGCAGTCATAAGAGGCCGTGTGACCATTGACTTGTGCCATTTCTTTGTCCCTCTAAACAAAATAAGCTTCTTATGTCAATAACTCAACCTTGTTTAGTTCTCTTTCTGCAAAGTACAAGCCTACTTGTGGATGCCTCTGTCTCCCACAATTGTTAAGCGTTGTTGGGTTATTAATTATCATCCATCAAGCCCATAATTACAAGAAGTTACCAATTTCAGATATGGGAAGAGCTCCTTGCTGCGACAAGGCCAATGTAAAGAAGGGACCATGGTCTCCTGAAGAAGATGCACACCTCAAGGACTACATACAAAAACATGGAACTGGAGGCAATTGGATTGCTCTCCCTCAAAAAGCTGGTACCATTCTTTTTTCTTTTTCAATTGTTCAAAAAGCTGGAGGCAGAGTAATTTCCTTTTATTTCTCTGTTTTGTAATATTACTTATGATTTGATATGTTGTGGGTGTACGTATTTAAGGTCTGAAAAGATGTGGGAAAAGCTGTAGATTAAGATGGCTAAACTATCTTAGGCCTGACATAAAACATGGTCAGTTCTCTGACCATGAAGATAAGATCATCTGTAGCCTCTTTGCCAGCATCGGAAGCAGGTATGTTCTGCTTTTCATTCCCATGCGTCATAATTTCATATCTTATTTTGAGCACTAACATAGTAACATGTGTGTGTGTAGGTGGTCAGTGATAGCATCTCAGTTGCCTGGAAGGACTGACAATGATATTAAGAATTATTGGAACACCAAGCTTAAGAAGAAGATGATGTCAGCAATGTATCCTTCTTCTTCAGCTCATCATCACCATAACCAAGTGAACCTCTACCATTCAACACCATCTTCATCCTCATCTTCAGCTTCTTCACCATTATTATTCACAGAAAACACCAACAATTCTTATTATCGTCCAGCTCCTTATAATACTTCTTCATTCTCATCAGGCTCTCATCAACATCAATCCATATCCTTCTCCCCAAATGGTTCTTTTTATGAACCCCAGGAAAGCTTGATGGTTGGTCCCATTGAGCTGGTCGCAGCTAGTTGTAGCTCTTCAAATAATGGGAATCATGATAGTAATAGCAAGCTGGTGAGTAGTCAACTTGTGAAAGAAGCTAAGTCCACAGGATTTGGAGAAGATCAAGGAAGTATGGTGGAACAAACAATTGCTGTCGATAATAATAATAACAATTATGATGATTATTATGTGTACAATATTGGGATGGGAATGGAAGAGACTCAGAAGGTGATGGTGTGTGATGGCGACTACGTGAATGGACTGTGGGAACATAATCCTCCATTGGATTATGCGTTTGAAGAAATTAAGCAGATAATGAGTTCTAGTAATAGTTGCAGCAATTTCTTGTTTGATGAAAGCTTGACACATAAAAAGGCCTTGTATTATTATTGATTAGTTTGTACGGTTTCATTAGTGGAAACAAGCAGCTTCTACCTGCAAACATTTAATAAGTACTAATGCCATTTCACTTTTGATCTTTTATGAATGTGTTAGTCTTACATTGTGTTATAGTACTTTTCTGGGAAATAATTTGGGGTACGGTCTTGGTAGTTGCGAAGTTTAAAATTAAATGGTGAAGAGTACCACCCCTTGTTCACCACGATCATCAGAAAATTTTCCCCTTTTTATATTCAGTTCCCAGCGCTTTGGACGCGAACAGTGCGGATTTTTTTATATGCATCTCTTGCATATATTTTCTGTCCTTCATATATTTGTTACTACTGTATTTCAACTCTAATATCCCCTAAATTTAGGTTAATAACTGCAGAGTTACTATTATAATTACTTGCGTGTTACGTACGGTTTGAATCATTGTTCATTGGTTCTTAATATTTGAAGAAAATAAAGTTAAACTGAACCGTCCTTTGAACAAGTTGGACTATCTCACATACTCCCTCCGGTCCTAAATATAAGACCTAATTGACTTTTTCTAGAAAATCCTTAAAAAAACAAAATAAGTTAATTATAAATTGATTCATCTAATTTTTTCCCTTAAACTAGTTTATTTTACCTATAAACTAATAGATAATCTAAAAATCTATCAAATATGTCATCATTTAATAACCTATTTCGCAACTTTAATCTCTAAAAAAAAGTCAATTAGGTCTTATATTTAGGACCGGAGATAGTATTATAATTGTGTGATGCTTTATGTTTTCAAAGAAAAACATCACATAAGAAAGTCATGCAATATCACATCGGATCGATAGCACTTGAAGGCTATTATTGTGGAGAGATTTCCTTCTTTCCTTAATTGAAGAAGAAAAGTTCCATAAACATGTACTCCATTCCGTCTGTGATCCTCAACATGTTTCTTTAGAAAATATTATTGATTCTTTTCACTTAACATCCCTGACTAACTAAACAAGCTCTTAATTAGTTAATCAAACTCCTTTACAAATTGTAATAATATATATTGATATTAATTTTGATATTTTTCTTGAAGCTAGTTTAACTTCATCAATCTATGTAAAAACCTGAGGAAATACTATATTCAAATGTCTGTTGTGTAGTATTTTGAATCAATCAAGGATACACTTTCAAATTGGTAGGGGTGACTAATAAATGTGACTCGATCTCTAAGTAAGATTATTGCCTTTGAATGGTGAGATGTGATGAGTGGAAATAGTGTGGATGAATCCCCCTTGTACTAAAAGAATAGTTGACACATGTAAGAAAATAAATTGTATAAAAAAAAAAAAGAAAGACAATAACTTAAAAAAGTCACATACAAGGAGTTAAACTAGCATGGAGATAGGGGATCCCCATAATTGGGGCATGCCCAACAATCTAGAATCATCAAGTATGACATCCAACAAGAAAAACATGTTTTATAACTATTAACCTCGACTCCATCATTTTTAAAATGTTTACCTATCTAATTTGATATCAATGATACACACTATATGTTTTCTTATTGCGCTTTTGATTGAGACTTGCAGAGCAATGAGGGGCATATAAATTTGATCTGAAAACGAGATAATAATAAACAAATCGAACATGGGGAAACAGAGGTTCTAAACATTCATATAATTAAAGCCTGAATTACATAATGCAGCTCGTAAAAGAATCCTCACTGAAGATCAGTCCAAAACAACTTTTAAAAATGTATTATCTTTAAGATAATGATGCCTTGGATTCTACTCATTAGTTTAGCAAAAGTAGGAGATATGTATTTGCATTAGTCTCTTCCCCATTTTGTTTGCATCCCTCCGTGTGATTAGACCACAACAGGATTTGCCAGCTATAGGCGTTTATAATGCAGATTAAAATATTGGGACAAATTGTCTTAAGACTTAAAGTTTGTGCAATGGGGGGTTTTGCTACGACATGTGGCTGCTAATGTCAAAAAAGTTCTACCTTCTTCTGTATTTGCCTCATCGAATTTCCAATCACTGTCCCTATTTTGTATCCCTCCTGTGTAGATTTTTCCTATTGATTTTTGGGATTTCACATTTCTGTCCACACAAGGAGGGTAAAAAATTAAAGGGGTTGGACTTTTGGATTAGTCAATCAGCAAAATATGGCACTGTCAATTGATTTGTTCAACAACGCTATGGTGATTTGATGTTCTCATTAGTTCCCATGCACCGTAGGTCACCAATACAGATGGCATTCATTATCATTTTAGTGTAAAAAAAAATTAGGGGCTGCTGGAAGATATCAAAGATGAATAGGTATTTTTCCTGGAGAAAGATGAATAGGGGTACAATAAGAAATGAGCCGGCAGAAAAATATAGTCATACAGTGTGTCATTAATCATCAATATAAAATACATACAACGTCAATTTGTTTTTAGAAAAGAATCCTATTATTCATAGGGGATAAATATTAATACATTCCGTTAAACAGATATGTTATACTACCTCCGGTCCTAAATATAAAACCTAATTGACTTTTTTTTAGAGATTAAGGTTGCGAAATAAGTTATTAAATGATAACATATTTGGTATATTTTTAGATTATCCATTAGTTTATACGTAAAATAAACTAGTTTAAGGGAAAAAAATTATGTAAATCAATTTATAATTAACTTATTTGCTTTTTAAGGTTTTTTCAGAAAAAGTCAATTATGTCCTATATTTAGAACCGGAGGGAGTATATAATTGCATGAGATGTAATGATAGTCATGGAAAAAGAAAAGAAAATAATACAATTTTTTCATTTCTTTTTTCCGACCAAGCTGACTTTTTTTAGCTGTTCTGATTAACTTATTTCTCATGACTTTCATTCATGAATTTTTTAACCTAAACGTGAGACTCCAAATCTCGATAACGCAGACTTAGATTTTACAAACACGTTGTAAAATCAAGGAGTTTGTTCTATTTATGAAGAAAATTGGAATTTGAAGACTCCAGGAAAAATTAATCTTCCTTGCATTGTCTTATCACAGATAGGAAATTAAAAATAAAGGAGTTTGATTTTCTTACGAAGAAAATTAATCTTTGACTTTATATTTTGATTAAGCGCTCACTGCAGCTTTATCGATATAGTTGTAGCCATTTTATAATCTATTGACTTTTCTGACGGTGGAATCTGAAAGTCAAAAACTAACCACACTGGCTCTGTTACACGATCTTCATAAGGAACATTATAGTAACAATATGGTAATAAATATGACCAAAATAGGCGGAAGACTTTATTATAAGTGATTTTAATAGGTGGAAGATGTGCAACTAGATTGTAATAAAAAAAAGATGTGCAACTAGATGATTATAATAATTAATACGTGATTTCACTAGTAGTTTGAAGAGTTGGGAAAGAAATTATGTTCGTTTGTTACAGCAAAGGCTAAGAGAGAAATATTTTACTACATTTATAAGTTCCAACTTCTAACTTCTGACCATACCATGTGCCAAACGCTTGCTATCATTTGATTTTATACTATATTCATGCCTTCATGTTCCTCATCCAACAGCTAAAGCCTTCAGTTAGATTCCTTATGCTTTATCCTGGGCCACGGTCTGACTCTTAAAGGCTGGGTGTCGGGTATTGAAGCCCAGTTAAGATCCCATCAATACTGATACAGAACCCTTGAAACACATAATTGGGCGAGAAGAAAATAGACCAGGGAAGAAAGTGGAGCGATAATATATTTCTCAGTGCTAAAAAACGGTGAATAACGATGGATTTCCATTTGTGAAGAAAGGAATGTATCTCAAGGGATTCCGTCGCCAGTCCGTTTCTCCTTTTATAATTATTTTGTATTTGGATAAAGAGGAGAAAAGAAGAAGGGGAAAACATGACATTTACAAATTACAATGATAATAACGCTCTTATTTGACTTTTAACACATTTTTCAAGTAATGACATGAAAAATAAATTCAAATAAAAAATTAACAAGGTAAAATTACATTAAAACAAATTTATTGTTGGTTCAATTCCTAACTAGTGTATGCAGCAACCCATTGACCAGCATCAGACCCTTAAATAATGGAACTCAGATTCACAGCAAATTAGTCCTTAGCCTACTGGGTGGGGTTTATCGTGAGTAATAAAAAAAAGGCTAGAGACACGAGTCCACCAACCTTACATTAACCTCTTCCAAAGGGTATCAGTGATGAACAAGAAAAATTGTTCTTGAGAAAGTAGAAACTCCCTAGATAGAACCATACCGTTTACAAGTTGTGAATTAGAAGCAATCTTGCACTACATTGTGTGTTTTATTTGTCTATTTCAATCTGTCTATGAATTTATGGTCTGTGCCACTTGAAATCTTGTTTTTCTTCAAAGTGCTGATTGAAATCTAATATTTCTATTTTCTAATGAATAGCACTCTATCCTATCGGTAGTATAAGAGTTAAATGATCAATTTGTGAATGTTATTCCTAATCATATGAAAGAAACTATTCCTTCACGTAAACCCTAATGAATGGAGTCCATATGAATGCTGCTGGAAAAAATATGTTCATTTAGGAGGTAAATAAGTGAAGCACATCAACGTATAATGAACGTTAATTAAATGTTTTAATAATACAATTTAGTTCAGTCAGTACTCAAAGTAAACCCACAAATGTTATTATTTGGTGGATCTTAACTAGAGACTTGTTACTCCGGTTTCAATGGACAGAAACACGGCTATTATTGGGCCCATAATTTAGGAAATAATTGGGCCGTCCGATTGTTTAGCTTCAATCATGTAATTACCAAATGAACCTTGGCAGATAGATGGTATGGATGCTCCACATATCGCCATATCCGACCATAAACAAAGAGAAAGTGAATGATAAGGTGAGAAATATGATTGTGATGCTGAGAATGCAGTGGTTTTATGCGCTGGTTCCATGATAACAAAGAAAGGCATCCTTTAATATTCCCTCTTCATAAGAGAGCTAGTGAGAGAATCTGATGCCATATTTGTGGGACATAATTGTCTCTTTACATTTGAAAGGAAGCGCATAGAATTATCTACCTAAGGTTACTTCTTTACCAAGCACACCATCATACTCATTCTCTGACACCCCGCCATAACCTCAATTTTGTCACCTCCATGTATACACCTCTGTGTGTGTGTGTATGAATATGTATACATGTCTGAGTATATCCTTCTCTCAACAGTTTATCTCTTGTCTTCTTCTTGTCTGTCTTAGACATATCTGTATTTGCCTTTCATTTAATTTTGGGCGAAGGGGCAAAACTAATCACCGTAATTTTCTAAATGGACAACTTTCGCACCCCTAAATTGGATGGTGCAAAACCGGACATTATAAAGTAAAATGAGACAAATTTAGTTAGGCCGTTAAGTTGATGCTAACAGACGTGAGTATTGGCGTGAGACCCACCTTCATTAACCTCTAGCTTCAACTTAACGGCGTGGCTACATTTGTCCCATTTTGCTTTATAATGTCCGGTTTTGCACCATCCAATTTACGGGTGCCAAAGTTGTCCATTTGGAAAATTACAGTGGCTAGTTTTGCCCCTTCACCCTTTAATTTTTATAGCCCAAAATAATGTTAGCATCAGAATAGTTGCTTAATCGATAAGGCCACATATTTCATTGCAAGTTGTTGGCCAGAGATATATGGTAGGGAGGTCCCAAGTGGTTTTAAAATTATTAACAACACTTTCTCTCCCCACCTATTCTTTGGATTTCGACATCACACTGTATAAATTGAATTTGCCACATCCCCTATAGTTTTGGTTTCAATAATTCACCTCATCAGATCACATGCATCTTTTCTCTCTTGAACTTTTTTTATCAGTTTGTTTGTTTCCTTTTTTTTTTCTTTTGTTTAAGAGAGCAGGTTGGAAATTAAACTCTGTCCATTGCCCAAAGGCCCAACCTTTTGGTCCCGCTTTTCAATCAAGTTCTGCACCTAACTTGTTCTCTATTTGGTTCTATTTCGACTTAATTGATTTGTTTTCCTCATGCACCTTCCCCATTTATATTTGGGAAATCACACTATTTTGGCCTTTTCAGTCCCTTTGACACTGAAATATCAACTTGTTATCTGTCGAGTTTTGGAAAAAATATTACACCTAGTTTTCAACCATTCGGATTATTAAATCCAGTAATGTGAACTAACTGTTTTTCTGGTGAAAATAATACGTTTGGGATTATTAATATGTGGTATTAGTTTCCGTCTTGAGCATCTTAAGGCCTCTTTCAAGGTATAGAGGCAAAAGCTAAACATGCATGTTCCCTAACTCAACTTTAATTTCCCTCCATGGCTTTTAACTTTAATGCCTGAAATCTTTGCCTTTCACTTCAGTTTCTATCAGAAAGTGACTCTCATAATCCAAATGCGGAGACAAGCTCCTTCTATTATACTCCCTCCGGTCCTAAATATAGGATGACTTTTTTTGGGGAGATTAAGGAAGCTTTAATTTTAGATGTCTTTCCAATAATACCCCTCATTAATTATCAGAGTAAAGCAATTTCATTAGTAACGTCTGGTGGAGTGGTCGTGGGTGCACACTTAGTTTTCGCATGTGTTAGGTGTTGCAAGTTCGATTCCAGTCAGGGTCAAATGCATGGGGTAGTTCGAACACGCGTCATATGCTTTCCAGTATAAACCTTCGACCACTCCAGCAGTAGCCTTTATCACAGTTTGTTTCTGGGTTACTCTAATATAAAAAGGGAAACTGAACACTATTGGTAATTATGGTCACAAGGGGTTTCGAACCCGGATGCTTGTGGTTTCGCATGAAGCCATCAACCAATGAGGTTGATTTCCTTTTTGGTATTAATGTAACATACAGTATTAGGGAGTTGAAGAAGAAGAAGGGTAATTTAGAAAAAAGGTGACCAAAAGTGTATCTAGGTCTTATATTTAGGACCAAAATGAAGACTCTATCTAGGTCCTATATTTAGGACCGGAGGGAGTAATACACAATGATATCCCCCCACCTTATCAAAATTTTCTGGTGATAACGAATACGAAAAGAACTAGACTTGTCTTCTTTCGCTATATCGACTGAATATGTTTGAGTGTCCTCATTTAACTTCATTTTCAAATCATCAAGATCATGTCTATATCATATAATTAATTAATTTCCTGATGGATATTTAATTTATATTGAGAGGCCTCCAGGTTGGGTGTAGTTATATTAGTCGTGTACAAAGTGATGTGAGGACACTGATGCTTATGGCTGGTCACTAACAAGGGGCACACATGGAATCAAAACCAAAGTGACAGACAAGGCAACAAATAATGGATCATGATTAAAACATAAGCACAGTGGACTTTTGGTGTCATTATGGTCCCTGAATGTCAAAGTTTTCATATGGGCCCATATTCAACACACACACACACACACACAAATATCACCCACCATGCTTTAGGATTACACCCTCCTATATATTATATCCTACTTTTAGTCATGTTCAAATTATTTTGTCCCCACCCCTAATTCCTTCACCACACACCTTTCTGCCTTCAAAAGTTTTACTACCCTTCCCTTTCATTTTGTTACTCTTTCTCTAAACTTCTTTTAAAAGGAATAAATGCCGATTATATTTCTCATAACCTCTCTTTTTATTATTTGACAAGTGTAGTACAGTTATGGTAAAACATTGCATATGCAAAACTGGGAATGACCTGAGCTAGAATATCAGTTCAAACGATACAGCTGCGCTTAATATATAATTACGCCTTGAATAAGATTTTTAAAACATGTGGCTTCAACATCAATATATGTTTAAGTCCCAAAGCAGCATATTTTGTTTGTCATACAAAACATTTTGTTTGTACATCACTTTGTGCGATGGAAATATTTTGTTTGTTTGGATTAAAATATAATTAAATTTCATGGTGGGAAAGTAATGCTGCCATTAAGGATACCTGTCTTACAAAACAAAGACCTTTCTTCAATTTTTCTCTTTAAGATTCCACCAGCCAATTTTGGAGTATTGATTTTAAAACCAAACAAAAAAGCCTAATAACAAGGAGATGGGCAATAATAACTAGAAAACATAGTACGTAAAGAACAATCTGTGCACGATCAATATTGATTTATGGACATGGAGTAATTCGTAGTATGACACCTTTTTAAATATCAAGTCCTGACAGATCAAAGGAGACGAGGGAGACTGATGGTTACATTAATGATATGATGTGATTTTTTTTACTCGGGGCTATACATGGGTTCTTAATTAAAGATGTATGTCTGTCTGGTTAAATATACTGAGTGAACATGTAACCAATATATATATATATATATATATATATATATATATATATATATATATATATATAGGGCAAAGGTGCACCCAGTAGCATGGTAAATTCAAAATGGTGCATCTAGTAGCATACTAAATTTGAGGGTGCAAATTTAGCAGTTATAAAATAAAATGGGGCAAATTTAGCAATTATAACATAAAATAGGGCAAATTTAGCATCCCGTTAAAAATGACAAATCATCGTTCCTGAAAGGTGGGTCCTACTAGTTTTTAATTGACATTGCATATAGGTGGCATGACAATCTGGCAATAGTTTGCATTTTTAATAAAAAGAAAAATGGAAATTTGAAGAACACTTAAATTTGAAGACACTTGCATATGAAATTTGCAGAACTAGCAGCAGCATAATGAACTAGCAGCAACAACATCAGAAAAGCTTGAAAAATGAAACTTGGTGGTGATAACTAACGAAGATGGAGGAAATTTGTGTGAGAGGAATTAGGAAGGCAAAGTAAAGAAAATTGAAATTTTCTGCTCCATTAGAAATACCATTGCTTCTATCCTTCCATTCTTTTGATACCAAATCCTTAGTCAGGAATACCTTATAACAACTCCACGAATTGATAAGACGAAGACGAGGCTGTTAGGGGGCTTAGACACTTACAAAATCTCTGTAGCCTAGGGTTCCTTTCCGGTTTGTGCTCCACGAAGACAAAGACGAGGCTGCTGTCGTTCCCTTCTTCATGTTCTTCAGCGATTTGGCCACAAGGTTGAGAAGTGAATGGGAAAAATGTGAAGCTGCAATTAGAGTTCCATTTTTAGCGATGTCAAGAAAGGAGGAAGGATGAAGGTAAAGCTTCTATTTTTTTGTAAAGTGAAGGTAAAGCTTTTTATCAAAAATGCAAACTATTGTCACATTGTCATGCCACCTGTATGCCATGTCAATTAAAAAATTGTAGGACCCACCTCTCAGTAACGGTGGTTTGTCATTTTTAACGGGATGCTAAATTTGCCCCGTTTTATGTTATAACTGCTAAATTTGCCCCATTTTATGTTATAACTGCTAAATTTGCACCCTCAAATTTAGTATGCTACTAGATGCACCATTTTGAATTTACCATGCTACTGAGTGCACCTTTGCCCTATATATATATATATTGAGTGAAGAGCAGACTGTAGAAGCTTCCATATTCTTAGTAAGATCAAGATCTCCTTATCCTCCCTTGAATCATTTTTGTGTTTTCTAGCCTTACATTGGTGGATTAATATGTGAAGGCAGCTCACCACAAGTAGCTGGATTATTCCGTCCCCTGTGTTTACTCTTTTTTATATGGTAAGGGAATGTGTATATATAAATATAAATGTAAAAAATATAATTAGTTCACCTTTTACTATTATGCATTGCATCACATTTTTACTCACCTAGCCAGGGGGGTAACTAGGTTTGGAACGGATGTCTGTTGGCATGCATGTGTCTGGGAATGTACATATTGGTTGGATCTCTATATCTATATCTTTTGCCAATATGTGTGTGTGTGTGTCTACTTGTCCACTTGGTATTTACAAGAAGCTGTGCTTTTATCAAGAGAAAGGTTATGGGTGAATTATGAAAGGGATTGATAAAAAAAATATTAAAGGGAAAGGTGAGGTGTAAGATTTGAGGGAGTAATGTTTATAGCTACAAAGTCAATAAATTAACCAAACTGACAGGCCTTGAAATTCAAGAGTTGGTTGTTAGGAACGTAGTTGGGGTTTTCAAAGTGGCACTTGTCAACCACTGTTTTGGAACTCTATCTAAATGCATGACTTGGCAAAATAGTTTTATATTCTAAAATATAAAACATATTTACCTAATAAATTAGATTAATATATAAATTAAGTTAATTAAAATTTTATGATATTAATAAAGCAAAAAAATGATCACTTACTTTTAGTAAGCCCTTCTATTGCAGATTATCCTAAAGATTATTGTTGGAATTAGGTCATTGAGGACCATAAGAAGAAAATTAAAGATAAAGAAGAAAGAAATGCACAAAGTCTTCAAGAAATTGGTAGCACTTTCCTTAATGTTTAATTCACCTCTACCACACTATTATATTGTATCTTCTAGCTAGGATGTAAATTACATTGACAAGTGAAATTCGCACATGATACAATGAAAATTCTTTGAATATGCATTGTACTCCGAACACTCAACCTAAGACAACAATAACTTTCACAAAGAGATAAATATAATTTTTCTGATGTGTGCATTCAAAGACAAAGGCAATGAGTCTACTTTTACATTAAGTGCGCGAAATTGTATATAAACGATAGTGGTGTATTTGTCCAAATACATTGATTGAGCCTATTCATATACCACAACGTGGAACATGGAGTCTTGAAAAGGGGCTCTTTATGCAACATATTTTCAATAAAAAGTCATTACCAAAAATAGAGACATACAACCATATCATGTAAATCAACCATACAAATAAAGATACAACGTTTTTTATTTTGCCAAAAAGATACATAACGTTTAGAATTATAATTTTTACACACTCTATATATAAATTGACACGACTTTTAGAGTTATATAGCGCTTTTAATATATATTTTTCACATATATTCTTTAATTTATAAGAATGACTTTATTATCAAATAACACGTCTCTTCATTGCAAAATATTCTAGCACCACCTCTCTTATTTATTTATTATTCATTAGTATCATTAGAAATAATACGAGAAAATGTTGAGATTTGAGAAACATTAAAAAGTATTTATATTTAGAAACCAACACAACCCTAATTATGTTTTATATATAGAAAAGGGAAAATGAGTATATTATTTAAATATTATTGGAGCTTCCGATCTATGTTTCAATCATGATTTTTATGTAAAGGGTTATGTGTTGAGAATTTTTTTTCTTAACTTAATCATCTAGAAAGCACTTGCCAAGATTTTTTCTTATTTTCGATACTGGACAGGCTGAGCCGGATCACGTTTTCAGAGACGAGAAGCAAGGCCAACATTAAAAAATTTATTGACTTTGTTTGTTGAGCTTTGTTTAGAATGAAGAAACTGCAAAAGGAGCAAACTTTATTCTTAAAAAAAGTACCTGCATCTATAAGGGTACACATCATATGTCTGGATATGAAAAAGGGAAATGGAACATTGACTATTCTTGAGATATTCTTTTAAGCTAAATTTTGGTTAACTCTAATAAGAGAATGTTATGACTTATGAGCACCCTCGAATATTTAGAAGCTAAACCTAAATTAAATGGGAGCATAATATTTGAATGTCTGCATTATGGCAGTCATACTCAATTCCTATGTCAAAAGTAGCCTAGCTACTGCCTAATATTTAAGGTAACAATTATATAAATACCCATCAACATTAATTAAATTTGTATAGAAAATGAGCAGTACGACCACTTTAGTTGAACACCACAATCACAGAATTGATCTCAAATTGATCATTTGCACTGCTCAAGAAATATAAAGTAAATAAAGAAACAAGACTTTACAGAAAGTTGGCTTGCCTTCCTTATTACTCATATTTTTGCTTCAAATGGTTCTCGTGCTTCTCATGCTATTCACTGAATCCATTGAGTTAAATTATATTAAAATCTCCCAATATCAAGGTTCCTTTAGATTTCATGGTCTGGACCACTCAATTGGTATTTTCCACCAATTTTTATATAATTCCCCACCTTGGCCCACTCTTTTTGAGTTGATGATGATGATAATTGATATATAGGTTATGAAATTGTTACGAACATATGTGATGGGACCAGGTGTTAGTTCTAGTTAAATGTATTTTAGCCACTCAAACACAGGGTTAGATTGAAATATGTGTGAAGAATTTTCAAATTTAACACAAGTAACCATGTAGGCACATATAAATAGTTATAGAGAATTATATGGGGTGGTCCATGGTCATTCTTGTCACAAGCTCACCATTTTAAAAAACCAAAAAAATGAAAAGAAGTATATAATGTAACTATGCAAGTACAAAAAAAAGATAGAGACAATACAATGGCATGATTGGGATCCTAGTGCTGGGTTAAACTTTTATTTAATCTTTAAGTAGTAGCCAGTATTAATTAACTGTTCAGGTTGGAATGGAAAAGCCCATAATTACTCTTGATGACAAATAGTAGTACTATTATTAAACCTTCAGCAATAATTAATGTTAATAATAATGAAAGGTCTGTCCTGATGGATAATTTTTTTTTTCCTTGTTGACTTATTCAACGCTCTCTTGCCACCCCCAAATTTGGGTTATTCTGAACAAATAAAATATCTGTGTGCCCTGATCTTTATTTACATTTTATCCGGCCCAGTCTGATCACCGACTCCTTGTTCATTTCTTTCATCTTCAACCTCCAAATTTCAACAAACTAAATCAGTGTTCATTTTGACTTTTTTCCCACTCATATTTAATCTCACTCTCTCATTGGTGTTATGCTGGACTCCATCTCGATTATGACTGATTGACATCTCCATGCCCCACCCCAATAATTATATTAAGCGCTTATTATCAAATCCAATCATTAAATCAATTAAATTTAATTCAGGTTTGAGAGTCACATTATCATATGCGAAGAGAAAAAAAATGATTTAATTGAAAAAAGATAACACGCGATAATTAAAAGAGCTTGTTATCATGCGAGGGTAAAAAAATAATGCTAATGTGCAATTTCAAAGTCATTTAAGGTTGTCGAGTATTCAGAAAAAGAAGTTTATCAAGAAAATAACTAAAATTTAAAAATAAATTGTCCCATTATTGTTAAAATTGTTAACTCTGGCTTTTAATATTTTAATTGTTAGGATTAATTTGTTCTCGTTTTTTTACACTTCTGGAACGAAATTATTATAGAAAAAAACAGTAGATTATCCCAATTCCTATCCCCTCCCTATGTACTACTCTTCTATATAGAGTAATAAATTGCATTTTATTAACCCTACAAAACAAATCTAACTAACTGTGCATGAGGTGGATTGGCCTGACCGACTCACCCTGCCCCATATGCTTTCAACAGTGAAAACAACACCACATGCATAACACATACAGTACCAAGTAGGGCTGGACAAAAGCCCGGCGGCCCGATTGGTCCGTCATGACCCGATCCGGTCCTATGCCAAAAATGGTCCGTCACGAAGTGGCCCGAGACCAGCCCGATTAGGACGTGACTGACCCAGCCATCGGGTAGGACAGGACCAGGACATATGCTCCATGACCAACAGGACGGCCCGGCCCGATAATTTTATTATTTTTAGTAAAAATATTTTGATTAATTAACACAATTATCAAACTATTTCATAATTAATTAATTACTTATTTAATTAAAAATAGTTAATTACAATTTTTTATTTTTCCTACATAATATACCAATTTATTTAATGGTTGAAAAGTGGAAGTTTTTTATTTAATTATAAAAAAAATTTGGGACCAATATGGCCCGTCATGTGGCCCGGTGGTCATGTCCGGCCCGATCTCGGTGTCGGGCCAAACAGGACATGACCGGGTCTCAGGCCAAAAATTCTGGCCCCACAATTATTTAGGACATGACCAGGGCATATAGGTGGCCCGGTCATGTCCGTCATTTGTGCACCCTTAGTACCAAGTGATGCATCCCTTAAAATTAAAATATTTCTAGTCAAAATGATGTGATTAGCAACCTCTAATACACTGCATATCAGAATTATTATCGTAGATAATGTAATTAATTGCGAGTGTTAGTTGATGATTTAACTTTTTCAAACTGGTAGATGGGAGGAGGTTTGGAACAGGACAGACGAGTACTGTAGTGTAGACGACCATTTATGATGAAATCCCAGAATAGGGGGAATCTGAAATCACTTTCTCCATCGCTATTTACTATTTGAATCCTTTTTTCCCACACCTAGAATTCCATATCTGATATAAGTGTACTTATGTACGTATTTACTCACGTCAACAAAACTTAAGTCTATATATAATAACCCTACCCAGTAGTCGTTGGGTTCAGTCCTCTCCATTACGATCATGTGCGTTGATTTTTTCTTACTTCTCTATGTTTTTCAACTCTTTCACACCCTCTTCTCCTACCCACTCTTGTCTCATTTTTATTGTTATCATATCAGTGCCTAATCCATATTTACTGCTCCCAAGCACGTTTTAGAAAATTGTTCTTGATTGCAGATGAAGCAATTGTTTTAGATGTCAGTTCTTTCAGGGCAATGAACAGAGCATAGCGTCAAGCAAAGAGTATTTGCCTATTTGGCAAACATGGAGTGAGAGAGAGAATAGTGATACCAGTACTTCCTTTTTTCTTTATTCAAATACCAAACCACGTGATGTCCCAAGTTTTCAATACTTTTTTTTTATTCCTCAAGGATTTCTTTTGTATACTCTACTGTTAAAATTATCAACTAAAAAATTATAATTGTTTATGATATTGTATTTGAAACTTCTAACACAATTTTAATGGACAAAAACGTCCAAGGTAAAATATACCTTAACAAGTTGTTTCTTTTTTTTTTTTTTTTGGCCGAACTTAACAAGTTGTTTCTAAGGGGGTGGTTTAACCTGGATAATATTTTTTTTGGCCAACTAAACCTGGATAATATTAAACTTTATATGATTATCATTGTATCATATAATTCCGAAAAAGGAAATGATCGATCTAAGGTCAGTTTCCTTCTATTTATTGACCTGATGCTGCTGGTCCAATAAAAATTAAAAAGGCGATATTGAGGGAATTTGCAGTGTCAGAGTTGCAGTGACGTTGTTGTAGATAAGCTATAAAAGTAAAAGGAGCTGACTTTGCTGATCCTAAGTAAACCCAGAGGCTTATATAAGAAGCTGCTTTACAGAGACCCTCGGACAATTTATTAATTTCATGTTCTCAATCCAAAATTACTGATTTATCATTTGACCGCATGGTTCGTTTTCAATAAAGAATCAAATTTTGGAGGGATCACTGGACAAGACCACGAGGTTCTGAGACTTTTGTTTCGTACGATTTTGATCATCATTTTACATATTTTTCATGGTGCTGGGGAGGTGCAATGTATATTTCCTCAACTTTCCAAATACTTATCTCAATGAAGAAATAAGAGGAGAAAATGTATAAATATTAACAAGTTCTCAAAAAAATTTCAGTCATGAAAAGAAGGTAAAATATGATAATAAACTCGAATTGTAAACTACGAGTTTACCTTTATTAATGAAAATATGTTTTGAGAAATACACAAAATAATAAAAAAATTGACTTGAATATGTTTTAAATATGAATAGTTTATATTAAATATATCAACATCTATATTTTATCAACCTCAGTAAAGAAATTTTTGTACAAATTTATTGAATAAGATCAAATAAAAATAATTAAAATGAGTTTTAAAATAAGTTAACGTGATTATCTATAAGGTATAAAAGTAAAAACGGTCAACTCATCAGATACAGTTGTAATAAAAAAAATGAGTTTACAACTAACAAAAATTTTAGTGGCTAGTGAAATGTTTTATTTAGGTAGATCTATAAAAACGGTAAAATTAGAGTGTCAACGCACGAGTTAGACAATAACGATTATTAATTACTACCCCTCTGGCCCTAATTATAAGTATACTTTAATTGTTTTGGAGAAATTAATAATACAAAATTAATCAATTTAAAATGTTTATAATCATATTTTCCCTTAAAACTAACTTATATAATGAAATTATATATCATAACTCATAAGGTCCAATTTGTGTCGTTAACATGAAAAAAGAGATATTACATTTAGCAGATAAGTAGTTCCATTTCTTCCTATGTTACCCAAAATGTCTTGTCTACTGTTGCTCGTGTTTCAGAAGGAACCGGCGATCTTGGAGGAGACATGGAAAAGAAAGGGTGCAAATGTAACTTGAAGTAAAAGCCAAGTCTGAACACTGCAAATCAATGGCTGTCAAAATGCCATTTACACAGGCAAAAAGTTAAAAAAAAGAGAAAACAAAGTGATTTTTAGTGAGCCTTTTTCCCCTTGGTTTGAATTCATTCTAGTCAAAAACCCCTATATTCCACTATTCACACAGTATCCTTTGTCGGGTGGAAAATCAAACTCACTCTCTCTCTCTCCATGCCCCTCAAATTTCGGTGTCTACCTTCTCACCTCCACCTGTCACTTTCCAACTTCTTTATTATCTCTTTTTTTATCTTAACACAAGAAGCAATCTATAGTTCTATACATACATAACAATATAACATAATTAACCCTCTACACTATACTCAAGTCACACTCTTCCTAGATAAACATTCAATGCCTCAGACAAACACCACGTCCACTCCATTATGAACAACAACACTGACGAATGACGTAAAAGAAGTGAGCATAAAAAATCAGCATAACATAAGCGTGTGAAGTGTGAAGTCATTGATAAAGCTAGTAGTAAACGTACGTTTGTTGCAAATGACACAAGATTGTGAGGAGATAAAGAGCATTGAGAACTGGAAATGGTCTGAAATGCAAGGCCTTGAGCTTGTTCCAGAAGAAGAGAAAGAGCACACAACAGACGAAGACACCAAGGAAGAACAAAAGAAAGACATGGAAAGCTCTGAGACCAACAAAAAGCTAGACACTCTTCCTCCCGTTGGATTTGGAGAGCTTTTCAGATTTGCTGATGGATTAGATTACATTCTCATGGCAATTGGAACACTAGGAGCAATTGTTCATGGTTGCTCACTTCCTCTCTTTCTTCGCTTTTTCGCTGATCTTGTCAACTCTTTCGGCTCCAATGCTAATGATGTCGATAAAATGACTCAACAAGTCGTCAAGGTAATGCAATTATAATAACAACATATGTGTATGTATATATATTTAGTGATATGAATTATGAAGTGAATGTATTTTGCAGTATGCATTTTACTTCTTGGTGGTGGGTGCTGCTATATGGGCATCATCATGGGCAGGTGAGTTTTTTTTTGGAAAGATGTGTTTTTGGAGAGATGTTTGGTGTTATAATGGTGTTAGTGTTGAATGAACAATTGGGTTTGTGTGGCAGAGATATCATGCTGGATGTGGACAGGAGAGAGACAATCAACGAAGATGAGAATAAAGTATTTGGAAGCTGCTTTGAATCAGGACATTCAGTATTTTGACACAGAGGTTCGAACTTCCGATGTTGTTTATGCCATTAACACTGATGCTGTCATGGTCCAAGATGCTATTAGTGAGAAGGTGAAGCAAAAAGCAAAGCAAAGCCCACTCTTTAATTGAACAAGTTCATCTCTTGTTTCTAATATAACATTGTGTGGTTTGTTTTGTGTAGCTGGGAAATTTCATTCACTATATGGCCACATTTGTGTCTGGATTTGTGGTGGGATTTACGGCTGTTTGGCAGTTAGCTTTGGTAACACTTGCTGTTGTACCAATGATAGCTGTGATCGGAGGAATTCACACTGCCACGTTGGCAAAACTCTCTGGGAAAAGCCAGGAGGCTCTTTCTCAAGCAGGCAATATTGTGGAACAGGTGAAAATTTATACTACTTCAATGTCTTTTGTACGAAAGTTGTAAGCTTTTTTATGTTTCTGCATCTGGGTTTGGCTGATATGTGTTTTTTTTTTTGTACTGAATTTGCAGACTGTGGCGCAAATTCGAGTGGTACTGGCATTTGTGGGGGAGAGTAGGGCATTAGAAGCTTATTCAGCAGCGTTGAAAGTGGTCCAGAAGATTGGTTACAAAACTGGACTTGCCAAGGGAATTGGATTGGGTGCCACTTATTTTGTCGTTTTCTGTTGTTATGCTCTTTTGTTATGGTACGGAGGTTACCTCGTTAGGCACCACCAGACCAATGGTGGACTTGCCATTGCCACCATGTTTGCTGTTATGATAGGTGGAATGTAAGTAACTAAGCATATGTGTTCATATATCAATTATTTGGTGAACAAATTATGTATATTTATTTATATTGTGTACTCTTGGTCAATTTCTGTGCAGTGGTTTGGGTCAATCTGCTCCAAGTATGGCTGCATTTACAAAAGCCAGAGTTGCTGCAGCAAAGATTTTCAGAGTGATTGATCATAAGCCAGGGATTGACAGAAACAGTGAATCGGGCTTGGAATTAGATTCGGTGACTGGACTAGTGGAGCTTAAAAATGTGGACTTTTGTTACCCATCAAGGCCAGAAGTTCGGATTCTGAATGATTTCTCTCTAGTTGTGCCTGCTGGGAAGACTATAGCCTTGGTTGGTAGTAGTGGCTCTGGCAAGAGCACTGTCGTGTCCCTCATTGAGAGATTCTATGATCCCACTTCTGGTGAACTTAAAATTTGTTCAATTTCATTTTTATGACTTGTAATTTTGTTTTGATTACTTAGTGAGCTTCTTTGTTGTGTAGGACAAGTTCTGCTTGATGGGCATGATATTAAAGAATTGAAACTTAGATGGCTGAGGCAGCAAATAGGTTTAGTAAGCCAAGAGCCTGCATTATTTGCAACCACAATTAGAGAAAATATACTGTTGGGTCGACCTGATGCAGACCAGGTTGAGATTGAAGAAGCTGCTAGAGTAGCTAATGCTCATTCTTTCATTATCAAGCTTCCTGAAGGATATGATACACAGGTTGGTCAGTTAGTTAGTTCAGAGTATGTTATGAGCAAAAGAATGAGTTACATAATTGTCTTGGCTATTAATTGAACTTAGCAATAAGATAACCCAGTCAGATCAATCACATCATAGGATTTGAAAGGCCTGCACAGAAGCATCCACTTGTTTCTACGGTTGCCACATTTTTTTTTTTGTTTTTGTTTTTTATAGATTCATGACAAGATAGAGGTTGGATATTGGAGAATTTGAAAACTAAAATAGATATGATCTATGCCACAATTATCACAGTAGGTAAGGGACATCATGATGCGATGCCTCATGTCATGTGTGTGTGGAGTAAAGCCGAACTTTGTGGAAGGGTGGGAAACCAATTATGTGGATCTTGACCAAGAGGTTTCTTGTTTAGTTGTGAATATTGGTGGTTTATGATTGCAACTTTTTTATTATTTTTTACATTTTGGTAAATTCAATTAGTCAACAAGAAAAACTGAATTAGTATTATTAAATCTCAATTTTTAAGAGTCAAATCCCGGAATTGTGCATTTGAAAAAAGTACCACATGCTTCATTCTACAGTGCATGTGCATGAATGCAGGAGATGAATCCTATTATTTATTTCTTCAATAAAGACCAGTCAAACTGCCAGAGGAGGATTAATTAAGTGGAAATGCCCTGAAAATAATAGCAAATGTTATGGCTTTCAATGGTTTGCTATTCTTTAATTGATTACTCACCACGAGAACAGATTATGATTTCATTGTCTAACTCAATAGACTTGTTTATAAACAAAATAGGCAATCTGTCATGCTTGATAATGATGATACTTATTTATAATGGGGAAGAATAAGATAAAATAATGAGACTGCAATGTCGTTTCTATAGATGGAAAGTACCTTTACTCTTGCTTGGTTTATATGTATTAGAAGTGGCAAAAATGTTGTTATTATTTGTTAAGTGATAAATATTGGAAATGTAGGTGGGAGAGAGGGGGCTTCAGCTTTCTGGAGGGCAAAAGCAAAGGATAGCAATTGCAAGGGCAATGTTGAAAAACCCAGCTATACTTCTGTTGGATGAAGCAACAAGTGCATTAGACTCTGAGTCAGAAAAGCTAGTTCAGGAAGCACTAGACCGGTTTATGATTGGTAGAACAACTTTAGTAATCGCTCATCGCCTCTCCACTATTCGCAAGGCTGACCTTGTAGCTGTACTTCAACAAGGAAGTGTTTTTGAAATTGGAACTCATGATGAGCTCCTTGCTAAAGGTGAAAATGGAGTGTATGCCAAGCTTATCAAGATGCAGGAAGCAGCACACGAAACTGCTATGAATAATGCCAGAAAGAGTAGTGCTAGGTTGGACACCTATCTCAAAAATTTGAAGTTAAAATTGTTTCACAATCATATTCATCTCCTGCAAATTATAATATGAACTCAAATTGACTATATATCATGACATAATGTTTGATCTGCAGGCCTTCAAGTGCTAGAAACTCTGTCAGCTCACCAATAATTGCTCGGAATTCTTCTTATGGGCGGTCTCCGTACTCACGCAGGCTGTCGGATTTCTCTACTTCTGACTTCAGTTTGTCCATTGATGGACCTCATCCAAATTACAGGCATGAGAAGCTTGCCTTCAAAGACCAAGCTAGTTCCTTCTGGCGCCTTGCAAAAATGAACTCTCCTGAATGGTTATATGCTTTAATAGGTTCCATAGGTTCTGTTGTTTGTGGATCCCTTAGTGCCTTCTTTGCTTATGTCCTTAGTGCAGTTCTCAGTGTTTATTACAATCCAAACCACAAAGTTATGATCCGGGAAATTGAGAAGTATTGCTACTTGCTGATTGGCCTTTCATCTGCTGCACTTCTCTTCAATACACTCCAGCATTCCTTCTGGGACATTGTGGGAGAAAATCTTACAAAGCGAGTAAGGGAGAAGATGCTAACTGCTGTGCTCAAGAATGAAATGGCATGGTTCGATCAGGAGGAAAATGAGAGTGCTAGGATTGCAGCAAGGCTTGCTCTTGATGCCAACAATGTCAGATCAGCCATCGGAGATCGAATTTCAGTAATTGTTCAGAACACGGCCCTTATGCTAGTTGCTTGTACCGCAGGGTTTGTTCTGCAGTGGCGTCTTGCCCTTGTCCTTGTAGCTGTTTTCCCTGTTGTTGTTGCAGCCACAGTTTTACAGGTTTGCTTACAATTTTGTACTAACATGCTATCAATTTCAATTAGGCCTTTTACTTTTATTAATGGTTGACTGTATTGAATTATGCACAGAAAATGTTCATGACTGGCTTCTCCGGAGACCTGGAAGAAGCTCATGCCAAGGCCACACAACTAGCAGGAGAAGCCATTGCAAATGTTAGAACTGTTGCTGCCTTCAATTCTGAAACAAAAATTGTCGGTCTTTTCACTTCTAACCTTGAAACTCCTCTACGAAGATGCTTTTGGAAGGGACAAATTTCTGGAAGTGGCTTTGGGATAGCTCAGTTTGCACTCTATGCTTCCTATGCACTTGGTTTATGGTATGCTTCTTGGCTTGTGAAGCACGGAATCTCTGATTTCTCTAAAACAATAAGAGTCTTTATGGTCCTCATGGTTTCTGCCAATGGTGCTGCTGAAACTTTAACCTTGGCACCTGACTTCATCAAGGGAGGTAGGGCTATGAAGTCAGTCTTTGATCTCCTGGACCGAAGAACTGAAATCGAGCCAGATGATCCAGATGCTATTCCTGTCCCGGACCGTCTTCGTGGTGAAGTTGAACTCAAACATGTAGACTTCTCATATCCAACTCGCCCTGATATGCCGGTATTTCGTGACCTAAATCTTCGTGCTAGAGCCGGAAAAACCCTTGCCCTTGTTGGACCTAGTGGATGTGGTAAAAGCTCAGTCATTGCACTAGTACAAAGATTTTATGATCCAGCATCTGGAAGAGTAATGATTGATGGAAAGGACATTAGAAAATACAACATTAAATCCCTTAGGAGGCACATTGCTGTGGTACCTCAAGAGCCATGTCTATTTGCTGCTACTATATACGAAAACATTGCATATGGACATGAGTCAGCCACAGAATCTGAGATAATAGAAGCAGCAACACATGCCAATGCTCACAAATTCATATCAGCATTGCCTGATGGATACAAGACATTTGTGGGGGAGAGAGGAGTTCAATTATCAGGAGGACAAAAGCAACGAATAGCGATTGCTCGCGCTTTTCTGAGGAAAGCTGAGGTGATGCTTCTTGATGAAGCAACAAGTGCGCTTGATGCTGAGTCTGAGAGATCTGTTCAGGAGGCTCTAGATCGTGCATGTTCTGGAAAGACAACTATTATTGTTGCTCATAGGCTATCAACTATTAGGAATGCTAGTGTTATTGCAGTGATTGATGATGGAAAAGTGGCTGAGCAAGGATCTCACTCACATTTGTTGAAAAATCACTCAGATGGGATTTATGCACGAATGATTCAATTACAAAGGTTTACACACAGCCAAGTGGTTGAGATGACTTCAGGTTCAAGTTCTTCTGCAAGGCCAAAAGATGGTGAGAAAGAAAGCTAATTGTTGAGGAATAAATTTATCTATTAGAGTATGCCTTATACTATACTCATTATTATTGGCTTCTTTTTTTTTTTGGTTTTGCCCCCTTAGATAGTATAGTTTGTGTATTATCCCTCTCCTCTGATTTAAGAATGTATCTTTTTGTGCTTATGAATCTTATCCCGGAAATGACAGACAAATTACACGAATGATATTGAAATATATTGATAGATACATTGAAATATTGGAGAACTTACTGAAGATTTATTTCCCAATGCACCAATGTTAATCTGTTAATATAAACTAATTTATGCCTTTTATACCTGAGTCTGCGGCATGATATAGGCTGCACAACAATTGACACTAACATATACTCCATCCATTTCTTCTTCCTAATGGTAATATAAGAGCACAAAATTTGAATGTTTTTTTTTTATCTAAAATATAAAAGTTTGCCTTACATTGCATCTTTATTTAATGTGTTTTTTCTACTTTACCCTTAATTGAAAAATCTATGAAACCAAAATAAATTACTTAAAAATTGATTTACCTATTTTTTGCCTTTAAATTAGTTTGTTTAACCTATAATTTAATAGGTAATATAAAAATATCCAAATGTCATAATTAACTAACATATTTTGCTACCCTAATCTGTCTAAAAAATTTAACTAGGTCTATATTTAGGACCAAAGAAAGTAATAAATAAGTGTAAAGTTAGAAATAAAGAATTAACTTCAGACACAACTGACTTTTGCATATTTTTTAAAAAACGTATTTTGGCGCATGAACTTTTATATTTGGTACTGGAGGAAGTACATGACATGTATGCTCTCATATGAAGGATGGGAAAGGAGAATGAAGCCTGAAAACTGTAGGCATTAGCAACAGGGGGATGGCGTCTTAAGGCCCACTTTATTATAATGGAGTATTACTTATTGACCCGAATTATTTTCACGGTGAGATTAAAGCCTATTGTTTAGGCCCAATGGACACCCCTTGTTGACCTCATTCCATTAAACGAACGATACACATGATATCACGTAAGAGCATGGAAAAACATCTTCAACCCCTTGTTCCCTTTTTCAATTAGCTTTTAATCGAAAACAAAAAATTTAATTAACTGTTGGTTTTTTATAATTCCAAAAGAAAACTCCAACAATTTTAATTCCAATTCCAACTCAATCTAGTACCTCTGAGTCAAAATATCATATACTTCCTCCGGCCCCTAATATAAGAGCCAAAACTTGAATGATTTTGATCTATAATATAAGAGCCCATCTCACATTCTCTCCTCATTTAATGTGTTTTTTTCAACTTTATCCCTAACTCTCTTTCATATTTATTAATGCTTATGTATTTATTTCTCTTAAAAGTATCATAATAAATATGAGCAATATTGGAAAAGAAGCATTAACTTCAGACACCCAACTAACATTCACATGTTTTCTTAAGAGTTTTTTTGGCGGCTAGCTCTTATATTAGGGACCGGAGGAAGTAGTTAGGACTTAGGACTGACTTTTGATTCGAAATATCGTGTAAGTTTTCAGTTTTATTGCTTGTATATATATATATATTGTAAAAAAATTGATTTACTTAACTTATAGAATGCATCATATTTTATAATTAAGCGTTATATTTAACATTTTCTCAGTCTCTCTAAACTAATCGATTAAATTTTATTTTTGGGACATGAAGTAGTAGGATTACCGCTCATGTCACTTTCTCTCCCAATTCAATACATTTTTTCTTACTTTATCCTTAATTCTTTTCATATTCAATAATATTTATTCATTTCTCTCTTAAAAGTATTATAATAAATATGAGCAATATTGAAAAATAAACATTAATTTCACACACTCAACTAACGTTTACATGTTTTAAGTGTGTTTTGACAGCTGAACTCTTTTATTACGGAGTGGAAGACGGGAGAATATATGAACGTGTTCTAATTTTGCTTGTATGATTGTACGATATGGTGCATAGTACACTCACTAGCACATCACAATGCACCACTCGTATGTTAGCCTGACAAGGGAAAACTCATTTGGACTTTAGTTGCCACTCATATTATGTTGCCCACAATATTTTATTATTCGTGTCATTGATTGAAGAGCTGATGATGATTACGGGGAAAAGAAATGTGATTCGTAGCCATTTGCAGCGAGTGATTCGATGCTACTAACTGTACTAAATATAGGATCTAATTGACTTTTTTTGGAGATATTAAGGTTGCAAAATAGATTATTAAATGGTGATATATTTGATAGATTTTTAGATTATCCATTAGTTTATAGGTAAAATAAACTAGTTTAAGGGAAAAAATTAGGTAAATCAATTTATAATTAACTTATTTTGTTTTTTTAAGGATTTTCTAGAAAAAGTCAATTAGGTCTTATATTTAGGACCGATATTTAGGACCCGAGGAGTATTTTGGTATTTAATGACGTTTGCTTGTGGGCTACGATCACCTGAGATGTAATGTAAGTGGCTCGCCGGATTCTCTTTACATCTTTATAAGCTGATGCTTCCAAAATATGACTTGCCGTATCAACTCTGTTTTCTACTTTTTTCTTCCCCACAAGTGATGAATTCTCTCTAATGCTTCCAAAATAATTGCACTTTCTCTATTCATTTGTTCACACAAAGATCGTGTGTTTTTTTCTTAAACCAGCGGTGCAAGCAAAACAGACCTTTGAGTTGCTATTATTGTCCATAAATTTTCTTTCCTAAACCCAACAATCACCGCTTCTAACCCCAAACAGCCAAATCCTAAATTAACGTACTAATTGTGGCAGAGGACAAAACGTCAGCTTCAAACAAAGCACCTTCGACCAATTAACACTCATTTATTATTACTCCTTCCTTAAATAGGAGTATAAGAACTAAACCAATTTCATTAACACTCATTTATTATTACTCCTTCTTTATTCAATATAATAACTATTTCCTTCAATTTGTACTGCATCTAGTCAGTAATATAAGAGCCTAAAATCTAAATGTTTTTAGTAGTTCAAAATATAAGAGTTTACCATACAATTTCTCTTATTTTAATGTGTTTTTACTACTTTACCCCCAACTCTCTTTTCATATTTATTAAAGCTTATATATTTATATCTCTTAATAGCATTATAATAAATATGTGCAATATTGAAAAAAAAAAATCAGACACCCAACAAATTTTTACTTTTCTTAAGAAACGTATTTTGGGGGATGAACTCTTATATTACGGACGAGGGGAATAATATAAGACTAGAGCTCAGACCCAAAAACACGTTTATCAATAAACATTTAAAAGTCAGTTTGGCGCCTGAAATTAATTCATTTTTTGAATAGTATTCATATTTATTTTGATACTATTGAGATAAATATACAGTTATTAATAAATATGAAATAGAGTTAGGGGCAATGTATGAAAAACACATTAAATAAAGAGATAATGTAATGTGAATTCTTATATTTTGGTCCAAAATCATTCAAATTTTGGGTTCTTATATCATGAGTCGGAGGAATAATTACTTAATTTGATTAGATCAGGAGGTTAATTAAGTAAATTAAAATAACATGATATTACTAAAGGACTGTTATCATCTAAATTTATTCTCACCACCTCTTTCTTGTTTATTCTTGAGGGGTTCAATAAGGATACTTTAGTGAAAAAAAACAATTAAAAATTAGTCATATATTCAGATACAAACTCACTCTCTCACTCCCCTAAATAGGACTTAAGTAACCGTCCCGAGTATGATTTAATTATAGCAAGTTTTTCATTTGCCATCCAGCCTTTTTTACTTCCAAGGAAAATCTTCGCAAATTATCATATCCTTCTGCTTGCCACAATCACATTCATGTAGTGAGATAGAATAGCCGGGCTACGAAAGGAAAAGGGAAAACATTAATATAACTAAAAATAAAAAATCTCGGGGTCACAATGTATGCCGGAATATAAATATTTTACGGTTTAGTCCAACTTTTGTAGCTAATTGTAAAGCATATTAATACGATCTAGTTCAAGAAGCCTATGATTAATTTGGGGTTTAACCATATCAAAGCATATCAGGCTCAAGCTTACAAATGGCTTTGCAAGTATACATATATAATAGGACCAACGTGTGCTATTCAATAATTATGATTAATGTGAAAAAATGCAGGTCAAAAGATAACAGCCCCACTTCCTTTTTTAAAAAAAAAAACAAATTTCACCGGTTCGCTCAATGCATACATTATCAAATGTTTACAGCTTCAAATGCCAAACTTCCAACACAAGGAAAAGAATGTCACAAGAGTCAGATTCCATGGCTGTGCTAATTGAGCAGGGACTCTAGTTCCTTGTTAACTATGTTAATATAACCAAAAACTTAACTCCATTAGGCACAAATTCACAGTATCATACCACTTGAAAAACCTCGCACATCTATATTGAGATGCAGGCAGGTCTTTCAAAACCAAGACAATCTTATCATTTGATAAATATACGAAACTATGGTCTAGAGGTAGAATAGTCATTCAAAACTTAGGTTTAAGTTCTAAACCATGGTTTCATAAGTTGTACCAAACAAGCTCAGTTCAAGATGTAATTGGGAAAAGTAAAATCATTTAACAAAGATACCCATCAACATGATGCAAATAAGATTCCTCCGCATTAATTAACATCAATACACATGTTTAAGTATATACTACGTCTTCAACAAGTCAAAATTTGTTACAACAAATCCTTATGGAATAATTGATCCAATGGAGACAACCAGGTGGCACATGCTATTTGTTCCACAAAGCTAATACCTCTGCTTAATGAATAGAAGCTGGTTCGAACTCATGACCTCAAGCCTCACAACAAGTGAACTTACTGTTGAGCCAAATCGACCCTTCCTAATAATTATTCGGATATCTGTAACTATATCACTGGTAACATCATGTAGCCCATCCAAATAAACTGATACACCAGATATGTTAATCCTGAACCAAAAAAAGTATTTAGAAAGTTGTTCATATTTTACTTCAATCTCTGATGTTTAAATCAAAAGAGATCACCGGAATGAAGGTAACAACCATCTATAAGGGTAACCATCCCTTTACCTCATCAAATTTTTTTCAAAAGACACACATTGATAATTTGCCCCATATCATAGCTTACGTATTAGAACTTTATGTAAAAGTTGAGTACATACAAATTTTCATGCTTGCACGTTTTGGTAAATCCAAGTCCCCAGATAGACGATTTTTCCATCCAATTGCTTACTCTAGAGCACTCACGTTCATGATCCTAAAGGTGTTCAACAAACTCAAAAACCACTTCAAGTCACTAATATCCAAACTTCAAACCATACCACAAAAAGCATCCAGAGTTAGGAATACGATAACCTTCATGTGATTAGTGAGGGAATTTATCAGATTAAGGAATTCTTACCTTATCTGCAAAGGTTTCGGGAAAGGGGGATATCATGCATTTTTACTTTATAGTTATACTCTCAGTAAATAAGTTAGTTTGACGACAAAAAAATTATCCTCATAATCAAGCAAACTGTTCTATATTATCTATCGGATTTTCACCATCCCACCCCTGTATACTCTCATTTCCTCCTCTTTCAACTAGTAACACACCATGCAAAGTATATTTCACCCAAGTCTTATATGAAAATAGAGCTGGCATTCCTCTAGCAGCATTATGCCACAAATCATAAGAATTCATTAACCCAGAAATATCTTATGATGCATCATGAGACTGTATCCCAATTATCCATGCTTTCCTAACCTCAGCAGTAAAGCAACGCGTTCTACAGACACCTAAGCTGTTGCCTATGAAAGCACAGAAAAAGTGTATTTCACCCAAGATTAGCAAATAAAGAAAAGATTAACAATATTAAATGAACAACTAGAAGAACATATCTGGTCCTTGGAAGAATAACAATTATGCCAGCTTGATGCCGTATACATCTATCTAATATTTATTCACAAGACAACGCAATCCGATAGACCAGCCTGATATAATGAGCCATTATTACTCTGATCAAAATCATTGACATTAAACTTTTGACCACATTGTCGGTAAGAAACGACAGAGATATAGCTACCAAGCCGCTACATTACAACACCGTAGCTTGCATGAACAACGTGTGTCTCAACAAAAGAGCAGCTAATCTCCTTACATCTTACTCATCATAATACATCCATCTATCTAAACCCCAATACACGTCTTCATTCTCAACCGGCTTTGTTATCTATTTAATGTGATGGGTTCATCTCCCGGATACACCATACCCAGTGGTTCAAGGCTATTTATAAGCCAATGACCCACCATTAATCTCATCATCTCACGAGTAGCTCTGTTCAGGCAGAGTCTACAGCCCAACTTTTCATCCTACCATCAAAAACCACAGAAACCATGAGAAACCTTATTTTTCAGCAGCCTGATCAGACACTGCCAGGACATGCTTCAGCTAAGCTGCAATATGCCTGGGACTCTATACGAAACCCAGTGATCATACCACTCTTGAAACTAGCTGTCTTACTGTGCTCAGGTATGTCAATTATGCTATTTGTTGAAAGAGTGCTCATGACACTAGTGCTTTTGGTGGTTAAAGTGTTGGGGAAGAAGAAATACACAAAGTACAAGTTGGATGACATGAAACAAGACCTAGAAAGAAACAAAAACCACCCCAATGTGTTGATTCAGATACCTATGTACAACGAGAGAGAGGTAAGCTTTCCTTCTGACAATGAAGCCATGCACCATCACAAAGTTCAATTGAATAATCTCCAGATGAGATTTATCATTTTTGCACCCATCGAATTCTGAAATAAGTAGTAAGACAAGTTGATAATGGTTAATAAGTCTACATAACAATAATAAACCTTAGAAAATATTTTATTAGTAATCAAGAGAAAGCTTTAAATGAAAATAGATGAACTGTTTTTTTTTACTCCTAAAACATTCCATACAGCATGCTGTTATCTCATTCTTTGCACTCTTTCTTTTTTCACTTTCAATTGCCTGTTTTTTTTTTGTTGATTTCCCTACCTTCTTTTAATTGTCAGAAACAAGCATCTGGTAAAGGAAGCTCACCAAGGCTTTAAAGCCAGATAGTCAAATCATATAGTTTAATACCTCGACAATTAAACACAACATTTCTGTAGCAGATAAATGTTGTAAAAAACAAGCATAAACCCCAGCTAACTAATGAAAGTAAGAGAAACACATGTTGCCTATCTTGTATAACTAAAAATTCACAACAAGAGACCAAAGGTGAAAGTGACGCTTGATAGAGATAAAATGGCTTCAAACCCTAAATTTCATTTTCTGTCACCAGGTCTACAAGCTTTCCATTGGAGCAGTATATTCGCTTGCATGGCCATCTGAAAAACTAATAATTCAAGTTCTTGATGACTCTACCAATCAAGTCTTACGGGTATCTCACTATATCCTGTACATAGATCCTCACTGCAGACCCCTTTCTTGTATAACTCTTCTATAACCATGAACCAATAAATATGCAGGAATTGGTTGAAGAGGAGTGTGATAAATGGATACGAAAAGGTGTTAATGTCAAGTATGAAACCAGGAATAATCGAAATGGTTACAAGGCCGGTGCTATGAAAGAGGGTTTGGAGAAGGAATATGTCAACAACTGTGAGTTTGTGGCAATTTTTGATGCAGACTTCCAGCCAGATCCGGATTTTCTCTGGAGAACCATTCCTTACCTGCTTCAGAACCCAAAGTTGGGTTTGGTTCAGGCCAGATGGAAATTTGGTATAACACATCAATATCAAACACTATTTTCTTCACATTAGTATGGATGCATGCATTATTAAGAACTCAGAAATACAAAGCATTACTGAACAACTTTTTGTTACATGCAGTGAATTCAGATGAATGTATAATGACCCGCATTCAAGAAATGTCACTTGATTATCACTTCAGTGTCGAACAAGAAGTGGGTTCCTCAACATACTCATTCTTTGGGTTCAACGGTAAGTTAGTTAGCAGGCTAACTAAACTATTTATAGAAGAACATCAGCCGACCAGTGTACCCAAATATCGTTATAATATACAGGGACAGCAGGAGTTTGGAGAATTAAAGCAATGAATGATGCAGGGGGGTGGAAAGATCGAACCACCGTTGAAGATATGGACCTTGCAGTCAGGGCTAGCCTTAAGGGCTGGGAATTTCTTTTTGCTGGCGATGTGGCAGTGAGTTATTAACTCATTCTTCTCATTCTATGTTGAATGCATCTGAAATTCGATGACCATTAGCTCAAACATTTCTGCTTCTTTCTAGGTGAAAAACGAACTACCAAGTACATTTAAAGCCTACCGGTACCAGCAGCACAGATGGTCATGTGGCCCAGCCAATCTCTTCAAGAAAATGTTCAAGGAAATCATCTTTTGTAGTGTAAGTGAACATGAATGTTAAAAGCAACCAAAGGGTCCCAATTCCCTGTAGCTACTATGATTCACAAACATGTATGAGTAATAAATTGATTGACACTGGTTGCGTTATCCAGAGGGTGTCAGCTTTCAAGAGATTCCACCTTGTTTATGCTTTCTTTTTTGTGAGGAAGATAGTTGCGCACTGGGTGACGTTTTTCTTCTACTGCATAGTCATACCAGCCAGTGTGATAGTTCCAGAAATCACTCTTCAAAAGCAGATTGCAATATACATTCCAGCAACCATTACTATTCTAAATGCAGTGTGCACCCCAAGGTAAATGGATCTAACAGCATTGCAAGTTTTCCTAATGACCTCATCCAACATAGCTATTCAATAATCTCTTATTTACATAACAGATCCCTGCATCTTCTTGTACTCTGGATACTTTTTGAGAATGTTATGTCACTCCATCGGACTAAAGCAGCAATTATAGGATTGTTGGAAGCAAATCGTGTCAATGAATGGGTTGTCACAGAGAAACTTGGCAATGCATTGAAACAAAAGAACAATCTTAGGACATCAAGGAAATCTCGATTTCGATTTCGATTTACAGAAAGGTATGTATATGTTTGCTTTTGAGTCTGCCTATACAAAGGACTTTATACATCCATAACACTGCAAAATTGCCACTAAATCCATTTACGGCATAAAAAAATACTCTGAACATCGAAGAGAGAACAAGGAACTGCCAATAGTGTCCTAATCTCCTATTATTTAAACTTTACACTAATGCATAATGTGGCATATAAGACGCAGTTAAATTTTTAGGTGGAGAATATAATCCTAAAAATAACAAACTGCTACTCACTGTTGACTAATCCTCTCAATTTATCAACAGAGTCCACCCATTGGAGATTCTCATGGGGATGTTTCTGCTGCATTGTGCAATATATGACCTGCAATATGGGCACGACCATTTCTTCGTCTATCTGTTACTGCAGGCTGGGGCTTTCTTCACAATGGGATTTGGGCAGGTGGGAACAATTATCCCCAACTAAATCATAAAGGAAATGATCAAAATACCAGTGTATTGTAAGGCTTAATCCGTACCGCTTGTGCTTGGTCTGTAATTCTACTGTTATAGAGGGTTGTTCAAGGCTATTCCCTATGAGGACTAGAGAGAACAAGAGCATAACTAGTCAAGATCATCTTGGTAGCCATGCGTACCAAGCATGATAAATATGTGAAAATGTGGACAATTATAAAACATAAGGTCAAAAGTTAGTGTCTTGTCTCCTTCATCATTACAAGTGTGTTTTCTCACTTTCCATGGATCAAAGTGGGAAAGCTTCTAATACTCACTATGATTTAATAACAGCTTAAATGATTGATTACTTTAAAAAAAAAAAAGAACATTGCTTATAAAAGGCACTACTTAAGACAACATGGAGAAAATCAAAATGAATCGGTCTTCAACAGATTATATTCTAACATTCCACAATAAAAGGCTAAATAGAATTAATTAAAAACTTCTCCCAAATTATGTGAAACTAATTTCCCAAAATAAAGAGACCAACAACAGAATAAAACACAGGAATAACAGTAACATACAGCATCTACCTCTGTCAATGATAACTTTTAACTGAATTCCTACATCAAACAATGCAATTTCAGAAAGGAATTTCTTTTAACGAAAAGTGTCAGAGACAATTGAACTAGTTAAAAAAGTCTGAACAATCTAAGGAGAGCTTATTTGTACATTCCTAGTGATACTTGAACACTCTTGAGTGATAACGGAAATTTTGTAAGAAAATTCAAATGAAGTGAATGAAGCTTACAGATTGACACGTGGCCGGAGTCTGTGGTGAGAGAGGATTATCGAAGCTTGGCGGGCAACCATGGGATTACCGTCACAAAGTGACAGGAGCTTCAAGTGGAGGGAATTCTGGGCCTGGTTTGGTTTTTATTCCAAGTCTCCTATGGGCCTTTTTGTCTTTAAAGCCCATTTTCATTTGACATGGGCTGGGCCGTTGGGGGATGGGCTAGTAATACAGACCCAATGAATAGGATTGGCTAAGGATTTAATTTATTACCATAAGGTTGTAGCTTGTAGGGAATATTAATTTGAGGTCCCCCACAAGGGACTTAATATTAGAAAAGTTTCAAAAGTTGGTAAAATTAATGTAGGGTCCCAAGGGACCTCACTTTAATATACTTGAAAAGTGAAAAGACAGTTTTTCCCCTAGCTTATTAACACTTGTCACATGTGCTCAGTAACTTGTCAAGGTTTGCCCAAAGAGTTGTCAAACGTGCCCAGTAACTTGTCATTTTGCCCTGTCCATTAACTTAAAGAGTATTGGTCATTAACTTGTTACATATGCCCAACTAGTTGTCACATGTGCCCAATAACTTATCAAGGTTTGCCCAAAGAGTTGTCAAGCGTGCCCAGTAACTTGTCATTTTGCCCTGCCTATCAACTTAAAGAGTATTGACCATTAAGTTGTTACACATGCCCAACTAGTTGTCACATGTGCGCAATAATTTATCAAGGTTTGCCCAAAGAGTTGTCAAGCGTGCCCAGTAAGTTGTTACACCTTGACAAGTTACTGGGCACATGTGACAAGTGTTAATAGGTTAGGGACAAAACTGTCTTTTCACTTTTCAAATATATTAAAGTGAGGTCCCTTGGGACCTTACATTAATTTTCCCAACTTTTAGGACTTTTCTAGTATTAAGTCCCTTGTGGGGGACCTCAAATTAATTTTCCCTAGCTTGTAAGCTCAAATATGGTCAAATAGTAGTAGTCTTTGTTTTTTGCTAAACATCGCCTAGTAATCCGCCACTTATTGACAAACGACTAATTCGGACTCGAGGGGTAGAAGTGTTGTCCACATAGGCAAGCATGTCTCTCTCCCAATGAGAGCTCATCCTGTTATTCGAACATGCGTTTTCATCCTGATGAGATTGTGGCCTACTTACTAGTTCAACGAAGTACACATTGGTTAATAATAGGACTTTGTTAGGTGGTCTGTGTGTACTTTTGCTACCTTAGAGAAGGACGACCTTAAATGTAATCTAGTGAGCATACTTAATGAAGGATGAGAAATTGATAGGAAAAAATCTTAACATAGTTAAATATATAAGAGTACGGTCAGTGTGTGGAAATTGATAGGAAAAAATCTTAGCATACTTGGATATATCAGAGATATGGTCAGTGTGTGATGCCTATGTAAGAAAATTAAGCAGTGAATAATGAAGCGAATGGCACATCCCAAAATATACAATTTATGCTTTTCATTATTTCCAACATAAAAGAGTAATATGTTTGGTTATAAGAAAGAAAGTGAAGAATTAGAAATGAAAGGGTAAGAGATGGAAAGTAGAGATAATGATGAGAAAGTAAAGTTTGTGGGCCCCAGGAAAAGTGTGAGATGGAGAGAGAAAACATGTGGGCCCGGGATATATGTAAATGACCATATTACCCTTAACTTTCTAATTTATTTTTATGTCACTTTCCTTACTTTATGGCAACCAAACATTTAGGCCTGTTTGGTTGGCAGAAAAGTGTATAATGGAATTGGAAATAAAATTGAGTGTAAGGGGGTAAAGATGGAAAGTAGAGTTAAATTAACTAATGATGACATGTAAAAGTTTGTGGGGCCCATGAAAAGTGTGAGATGGAGAGATAAAGCTTGTGGGCCCCGGGATATATGGAAATTACCATTTCCATTTCCTAATTTCAATTCTAACATCACTTTCTTGTGAAACAAACGTGCTCTTAAAGCTCGTTTGGTTGGACGAAAAGTATGTGATAGAAATAGAATTGAGTGTAAGAGGGTAAAGATGGAAAATAGAGGTAAATTAGGTAATGATGAGATGTAAAAGTTAGTGGAAAGTGTGAGATGGAGAGAGAAAACTTGTGGATCCCGGGATATACGGAAATTACCTTTTTCATTTCCTTATTTCAATTCCTTTTGCACTTTCTTGCCATCCATCCATACTAGCCCTGAACAGTATAGGGAATGTAAAGAGGGAAGAATGGGGTGGGTCCAGATAGTGTGGGGGACGGGGAAGTAGAAGAGGGAAGGAAATTTCCAGATTGAACGCGTTTTAACAGTGGAACTGTGGAAGTCATAGCAGATTCAAAGGAAGTTTCCGGGGTCTATACAAGAAATAGTACGAACAGTATTACAAAACATTGAACTGCATCGTCTGTAAACTGGGACCTGCCTCACATGTTGTTTTGCGTAGCAAGGAGATGGATAGGTAAGTGACCCCACGTGTTGAAAGTGAAAACTATGCGTCCTTTATGTTATTATATATATGCATCACAATCATCATTCATGACGACAATGATGATTAATAGTGCCAAAGAACAAGAGCAACACATCTTCTTTCTCTAGGAAATTTTGTTGTCCCATCGGTTGTACCGTGTGTTATCATTGTGTTTCTCTCTTAAATGTCCTGTATCCTTTCATTATTTTAATTCATTCCGAAACCATTCCGAATCTATGGCTCCTCCGTGCCTATAATGGGATATTGAAAAATAATAATACTCGTAATTAGAATCAAAACAAAGTATTCACAATATGTGATCTATTTAGAGTATGAAAGAGTCGGTACAAACAAGTTATTTTATACTCATTTTATAGTAATTGTAGCTGATATTAGATGGCATTTGGTAGTACTCCATTATGCAGTTTCAATGTATTGCCATTTACGTGGGGGGAAACGATTCGCAGGTCAATTGGCACTAACGTCCGTGATTTAATAAAAGAGTTTGATTTGATTCTCCTAAATCCTAATAAATGCATAATTTAAATGCGATTACTCGTCTCTTTATATACTTGTCTGATTTTAATAACCATGAGTTCAACCAGTGAATTGTGAACAGTATGATCTTTTTTTGATCGAATGAACAGTATGATCTAATATCCGAAATTAAATAGGATGAAGCATTTTCCTTTCAATGTACACACCTAGAACTGGCAGATACCTTACCCAAAAAGACTTGTTTTCTCCAGCATTTTCCTTTCAAAGTGGTTTGTTTGGAAATTCCCAAGTTGTCATAGTCAAGCAGTTAAACATGCAAACTTGGCCCAAAAAAATATCAAATAAAATCGAGGCAGCACATTAATATGATTTAATATGATGCAGTCATACAGAGAAACAACTGATACGGAGGGAACTGGCATACACACACGAAGAAAATAATTACATATGCGTACTATCTATGGATTTTACTTGTCATTTGTTTTTTTTTTACCTTTCGATTTTACTTGTCATTCAAACTTTAATATATAAGAACGCAACAATTCAGCTGGTGATTTTAATCTCAAATGACTTATAATGCATTAAACAACTTATTGACTACTCTTTAAGTTTATTTTGTAAGTTAAGGAAACAAATCATATTAAATCACTAAATTATAACATTTACCACATGTAATTTAATTAAAAGATAATTTATAGGTAAAATAAATTAGATTTGAGAAAAAAATATAATTATATACATGTTAAAATGTTTAATTTTGCTTCATTAATTTCTCCAGGAAAGTCTCAATAGTCTTAGCCTCTTAGGCCTAGAGGGAGTATGTTCTTTTGAAGAAAAATAAGTCTATTAGCAATTAAAATAATACTTCAATGTTTCTCAAAAAGTATAAAATTTGATTTGATAAAAAAAGTATAAAATTTGAATTGTTTCTTGCGAAACAATGCTACACACAGGGCTAGTTTAGATGTAAGGAAACAAGAAAAAGAATTGTAAAATGGAAATCAAAATAATAATTTCCATATATTCCGACTCAAAAGTTTTCTCTTTTCATCTCACACTTTTTCTGGACCCCACAAAATTTTACATATCACTATTACCTAATTTACCTCTACTTTCCATCTTTACCCCTTTACCCTCAATTCTCACCTCCAATTCCATTTCCCAATTCCAGTTAACCAAACGGACTCTAAGCAAAGCTAAAATAAATGGAAATGTTGTCCTATTAATTACTTGTTATCCATTACAATTGATATGACAAATAGGCAAGTACTCCCTCCAGTCCCTAATATAAGAGCCAAAATTTGAATGGTTTTGGTCTCTAATATAAGAGCTTATCTCACATTCTATCATTTAATGCATTTTTTCCCACTTTGTCTCTACCTCTCTTTCATATTTAATACTACCTCCGGTCCTAAATATAGGACCTAGATAACTTTTTTTGGAGAGGTTAAGGTTGCAAAATAGCCTATTAAATCATGACATATTTGATATATTTTTAGATTATCCATTAGTTTATAAGTAAAATAAACTAGTTTAAGGGAAAAAATTAGGTAAATCAATTTATAATTAACTTATTTTGCTTTTTTTTAGGATTTTTCAAAAAATTCAATTAGGTCTTATATTTAGGACCGGAGGGAGTGCTTATGTATCTCTCTCTTACAAGTATCATAATAAATATGAGTAATATTAAAAAGGAAACATTAACTCCAAACACCCAACTAACATTCACATGTTTTCTTAAGAAGCGTTTTTTTGCGGTTAACTCTTATATTAGAGACCGGAGGGAGTATTTTCATACATACTGTACGTCAGATTGGCCCTTAAGCTTTTTTTTCATATAAATAAAGGGACCCATGTTTCTAAATCAAAATTTGGAAACTGGAGTTCAAATTAATAGAGAAGTCAAGACTGAAGAACGAGAATAGTCTATCAAACTTGGCTGACCACTGACCAGTCAAGCGTGTACTAGACTTGGGCATTTTAAACGCGCCTCTTTTGTGGGTTTACCCACACACAGATAAGAGAAATTCTTAGGTGAACCTAGTGCACCAACTCATCTGTGGTCTAACCACTAAAAACTTGACATGTCAATTAAAATGAATCTTAATCATCCTGCTGATGTGGCATAATATTAAATTAAAAACTTCTCTGAAATAAAATTAGAATTTCCCCATCTTTTCCACTGCATCCTTTTTCATAGGAAAAAAAAACTGAATCCCATGTTCATCAAAGTGAACCCAGTCTCCCCCCAAATCTGATTCATATTCTTCATTGATTTCTCCTTCTCCATCTTCATATTCGTACAGTATTGCAGATCTGAGATCTCCTTCTTCTTCATGTTTTTGATTTAAAAAATCTCTCAATACCCAGACGCACAAACAGATCGTGACTTAATCCCTTGATTTCTTCGTCAAACATACATAACCGTCTTGCCCAAATCACAGATCAGTCCTTCTGTCGTGTGAAAATTCTTCTTCCCGACGGGAAAACTCTTTATCGTGAGAGAAACTCCTTGTGAAAATCCCAAATCTGATTCATATTCTTCTTCGTTGATTTCTCCTTCTCCTTCTTCTTCGTGTTCGTATTATTCTTCTTGTTGTTGTTGAGTCTACAGTGGTGGCTGATGCTCATCGTCAATGGCCGGAAAATTGTCATCGCCGTTCATTCTGGGATTTGTGGGGAGTTCATTCTTTTTTACTATGAGAAGGAAGAGATTAGGGTATAGAAGAAGAAAGAGATTATAAATTAATTGGGAAGGTTTTTAATTTAATATAAATATAATGCCACATCAGCACGATAATTGGATTAGTTTTAATTGACGTGTCAAATTATAATTTATCAGACCACAGATGAGTTGGTGCACCGGGTTCACCTAAGAATTTCTCCACTCATCATCATGCCACATAAATAACACACACACATCATCATGCCACATAAATATAGCTCCACACACATACATGATACATACATACATGCCATACATAAAACTTGGCTCTGTTTCCTGCCTCTTTCTCCGCCCATTATATATACCACTCTTGCCTCCAATTTCACTCTTCAAATATCAACAAACCAAACTACTGCTCCTTGGTCCTAAGTCCTAAATCAAAAACCTCAAACCCTAACGTTCTAATTTCCAAACATGGGCGAGGTTTGTTTTTCTTCTCTCTCTTCTCCATCCCTCATTGTTATTCCCTTTTCGTTGATTTCACTCTGATTTTCTTCGCTTCTGTTCGCAGAAGAAGGATGAAGCTTCTCCTTCTGTTGTTTTCAAGCTCGATATGCATTGCGAAGGCTGCGCTAAGAAAATCAAAAAGGCCGTACGCCGTTTCTCTGGTACGTAATTTTATTCCCCTGTTTTTTACGACTTAAATTTGAATTTGAGAATTCATGCTTGGGCGTTGTTGTAATTTCAGGTGTGGAGAGTGTGAAGGTTGATACGGCGGCTAATAAACTCACTGTGATTGGAAAAGTGGACCCCACGAAGGTTCGCGATGAACTCGCCGAGAAGATAAACAAGAAGGTGGAGATCGTTTCGTCTCAGCCTAAAAAAGACGCCGGCGCCGGCGAGAAGAAGGCTGAGGAGAAATCGGAGAAGAAAGTGGAGGCGAAGAAAGCTGATGAGAAAAAATCCGAAGAGAAAAAGGAAAAGGATCATGATAAAAAGACCAAAGAGGTCATTTTTATTAGTTACATACCCCAACTGGCTTCTTTTTTTTTTTTTGATAAAACCAATTGGCTTCTATTTCCTAATTTTTGTGTTGCTTGTTTGTTCACGGAATCCACGTTTTTATTAGCCCAAATTTGTTTAGTTTCTAATTTTATTAATACTATGATGTTTTTTGTGGGTTCAGAGTACTGTGGTTTTAAAGATCAGATTGCATTGCGAGGGTTGTATACAGAAAATTCGAAAGGTCATTCTCAAGTATAAAGGTATATGAACGGCCATTAGCTTTATATTTGACCATAATGATTTAATATATATCCTCAATTACCTTTTTTTCTTATTCTCCTTGTTATTTTTAAAGTAGTCAAAGATTTTAGATGATGAATTCTCATGGATTGAAGAAAACAAATAGTATTGAATTGAACCCAATTATGATTTGAACTTTTAGCCACTAGTGGTGCTTAATTTTTTATTTGTGCAGGAGTTGAATCGGTAAACATAGACGCTGGAAAGGACTTGGTAACTGTGAAGGGAACGATGGATGTGAAAGAGATGACCCCATACTTGAAGGGGAAACTAAATAGAAGCGTGGAGGTTGTTCCTCCTAAGAAAGAAGATGACAAAAAAGACAAAGGAGAAGCAAAACCCGCCGGTGGTGGCGGCGGCGGAGACGGAGGCAAGAAGAAAGATGATGGGGCAAAGGTTGAAGTTGTTAACAAGATGGAGTATTATGGGTACCCGCCGCCACAGCCAATGTACTGGCACGACGGTGGAAACTACCACTCAGGTGAAAGTAGCTACACCATGGAATACCAAATGGGAGGAGGCTACCCTAACCATCCAGGGTATCCTAACCATCCAGGGTATCCTAGCCATCCAGGGTACCCTAGCCATCCGGTGTACCCAGATCAGGGGTATGCTACACCATACTACATGAATCATAATGCCCCGCATCCTCAGATGTTTAGTGATGAGAATCCAAATGCTTGTTCCATTATGTGATCCTTTCATAGTGGTGGACATTTTGAGATTTAAATAGTTCCATTCTTGTGTATACTGCGAGCCAGTCCCGTGTAAATTGTACATAGAAACTAGAAAGGTATAGCAATGGAGGGAGTGGCCTGTAATGGTTCAGAGTCAGATCCATGAATGGTGGATTTTGTTCTTTCTAATATCTACTAGAGTAGGTTATTTTGTCAGAGTTAGAGGATGATCGCCGGCTGGATATTCTGATCCAAACAATAACCCATTGTATTAGTTGTCAGTTTTGTTTGTTTATGATTGATTTTTCTATTCCATTGTGCCACATATTTTATAATTGATTAAATGGTAGTATTTCAGTGTAAGTTCAAAAGTTATTGGACAGTGCTTGAATAGAGTTAGTCATTTCTCAGTGTCTTGAACAGAATTAACTCTGGTGATAGGAAAATATGCTTTGTTAAAAAATCTTGCAGGTATGAGATCACATGTGTTTGTAGGATGGTCACCTACCTCTTGGGTTTGTTATTTTAGCGTGGATACATAGTCTAGTCACTAGTGCATATGTCAACAGCTTGATTGGCAAGGCAATAAAAAGTCTTTTATGGAGGGGACTGTTGCTAATCAAATCAAATTATGACTCTTGAATGATCTTAACGTGTAATTAATAAATGGCGGTTCTTGAAGTCCAGATTCCAATCCTTTCAATAACATAGCCTGGAATGATATTGGCCCTCTTATTAATTACCTTTCGCCAGTTAAAAGATTAGATGGCGGTTAAAAAAATTGCACGCAATAACATGGGAATCTGTTGGAAAAATACACATGAATTTTTCATTTTCATTTCACATTGTTAGGGGCTTTTTGATTAGGTCAGCTTCATCTTGAGGTCCGCGTGAAAACAAAATCTTAAGGTCCGCTCCCTTGTTTTTTCTTCTTCTCATGTTTGACCTAGTAAAAAGGTTTGGTTAGTGGATTTTCGTTTAACTTTTCTTGCTTTTTAATTGTTAAATTAATTCAAGACATTATGGAAGAAACATAATTAAAATAAGTTATTGTGGAGTTGTAGTCTTGTAGATAACAACTTTTAACTAAACAATAACAACTTTCGATGATTGCAACTTATGTGACATATCTTAATTATGTTTCTTATTTTGGACTTCTAATTAATTGTCCCTTTTCTAAACCTTCTCACTTTGGGGTAAACCTTGTTTTTATTTTGTAATAATGGTTTGTTTAGCACATGTATTAACATATACTCCATCCGTCTCATAATGTAAGATGAAATTTTTTTAATGATTTTGTTCTAAAATATAAGGTGATGTTTGAGTTTGTTAATATAATAAATGTGATTGTCCCTACTAAGTACACTATTATTTTAAAAAGTCATGTCACTTTTATTTTTAGAGATAGGTAGAGAGATAGAGAGATGACATAATAATCAAAGCACACCATTCCCCCCCCCCCAAATATTATATTTCCTCCTTTTTTTTAAATAAGAGCATTTTTAGAAAGAATTTTGTTTCTTACATAATTATTACTTTTCAGCTAACATTAACCACTTTTGTAATCCGATTAATTTCATCTTACATTATGGGACAGATGGAACAGTATTTACATCTATTAAGAAAGCACAATGGTTCGTCTTTCTATGCTCTGTGAATTCTTGGCCTCCTGCAGGACTTTGTGGCCGTGAACTTAATTAGCCATTTATAAAAAAAATATAGACTGGTTTATTAAGGGAAATACATGTGTGAAATAGGAGTGAGATTAATGAAAAACTGAAACGAACCAAATTTAATTCGTTTTTTAAGTTCAATCATTTCAGGTGTTCGTTTCTTATTCATTTTTAAAATTTTGTTTTTCTTTATTTTTTTTGGTTCAATTTTTAAGAAAATTAATTTGGCTATAACCCGAATAACTGAAATATTAACAATATTATAAATTATTATTTTTATCATATTTTTTTTGAATAAATTAAAATTTTAAGTTTTTTTATCAGAAAAGTTTAGAGCTTGATAACCTGAGGTGTGTGGTTGAGTGGAAAGGTCTCATTCACCCTTAACCAATTGTCTGGGGTTCGATCCTTGACGTTAGGTATGGAGAAGCATTAAATCTCCCAGACGAGCTTTCTCACCCATTGAGGTGCCTACAAATCAGCGGGGGATTAGTTTCTCACTTATTGAGTGAGAGGATACCTTGATCATGGATCAACAAAAAAGTTTAGAGCTTGATGTTATAGCTTTTTCGTTTAATTCGATCTGGTCACCAAAATAATTCGATTTCAGTCCAATCTTCATAATTTGAGTAATTCTGTTTTCTGTTATTTCGGTTTTTACCAAAAAATCGAAACGAAGACCGATTGCTCACTTCTAGTGTGAAATATTGTGTGCACTTCTTTCTATGTGTGGCCTTTGTTAGTGTGGACCTTGATCATTGCGATTTGTGAAAAAATGGAGCATACTCTTGGCTTTATAATCTCTACCTCTCCCAATTGGAATATATATATATATATATATATATATATATATATATATATATATATATATATATATATATATATATATATATATATATATATACACACTCTATTTTTTTCGTTATTGATTTTCAAAAGATATAAAGAAGTGTGTGTGTGTGTCTACTCTGTTGATGATGAACTATACACATTCAGATATGATTTATTATTTTCGTAAGTTCTATCATATTTGTATTTATCATATTTCTTTAATATGAAAGGCGTTATCAAATTGAGTGAGAGATCCATTGCACACACACCATGTTTTTTGTGTTTCTTCGTGGGGTCGATCTTGTCATGAATGAGAGGATAAATATAAAGGTTTACTATATGATTGATGACTTGATGGTCCTCGTTGGCGTTAATTAAACGGTAAGGCCGTTTAAGAATATTCTGCCACATATGCTTCTTGGTTATGTCCACATGTAGCTAGATATTGTCTTCATAAATGTAGTTTTTTACTCTTAAATAATCCCGCGATTGTTTTGGTTATTAACTGATCTCATCGGGCCAATTTTGATCCAAATTTAAGCTTACTGGGTCCATTAGTTCTTACGGTAATTAAGTCACTGACTAATACTACTCCCTCTGGTCCCTAATGTAAGAGCTAGCCGTCAAAAAAACGTTTCTTAAGAAAACATGTGAATGTTAGTTAGATGTCTGGAGTTAATGCTTCTTTTCCAAAATTGTCCATATTTATTATGGTACTTTTAAGAGAGAAAAATACATAAGCATTAATAAATATGAAAGAGAGTTAGGGGTAAAGTAGGAAAAAATGCATTAAATGAGGAGAGAATATGGGGTGAGCTCTTACATTAGGGACCAAAACCATTCAAATTTTGGGCTCTTACATTAGGGACCGGAGGGAGTATGTATTAGTGATATGTGCTGCTGTATGTTTGTAGCTTTGGAATAAAAATCAATAAAAGGATCACAGGTGGCGATGGAAGAAAAACACGCAACACATACGCACATAACTGTATTATGATATTATCCAATGAATGAGACAAATTATAAAGCGCATGTAAATGATTCCGCCATAACGTACCTTTTCACACGACAAATCATACGTTTAATATGTATGTATACTCGTCAATATACAACTACGTTTGGAAACCCATGGACTTTTCGTCCTTATCTTTATCGCCTTATTTTTTTCTATTTTAATTTGCACAGCAGCCTCATCACCGACAACGACACTATACACATACATACATACATACATATAAATAGTTTGTGTAGATTAGTCCAAAGTTGAGCCTTTATACCCTCCCATTTTAAATATATGCCATATATAATTAATTTAATTAGATTTAAGATAATTAGTTAAATTATTAGGTAATATGACATTTTTTAACACTCCAACTATCTTGTTTACTCCCCCCCTCTTTTTTATTTATTATTGATGAGTAAGTATCAAATAGGATAATTTAAGAAAATATTGATAAAAATTTAAAATGAATTATATTAAGAAAAAAATGGTTAAGTCTTAAACTCTATATGTGTGTGTAATCCATCCGGTTTTAATTATAAAACCTCTTTAACTTTTTAGGAGAAATTATTTAAGATACAAAATCAGTCATTTTTTTAAAAAGTCTATAATTATTTTTTCTTTATAACTAATACACTCTACTTATGAACTAATTACATGTGGCATATGTTACGACTTGTTGGTTCTAATCAATTTGCTTCTTTAACTTTCATAAAAAGTCAATGAGGTCTTATATATAACACTAGAGGGAGCATATAATTAGGGATTCATTTTTTTAACTGAAATATTAAAGTTTAGAGGAAGATATTAATATTAATAATTATATAACACCTTCACATTATTAATTAACTCATGGATATAAACTGTCCCGCGGTGCAACCAATAAAAAACGGAATTTAAAAAAAAAATAAAGTTGATGGGAACAACAATGAGAGCCGTATCGCGCTCATACGATCGACTCACGTTTTTCATTGATTGGAGCTTGAGTGGAATTATGAGCTTTTAATTAATTTGGTTGGCTTTATTCAATGTTGACCTACTTCGATTAGCTAGTATTGGCCCAGTGGTGATGATGGTGAGAACAAATGGTCCTTCTTTCCTCATTCATCTCAGTTGATGAAAATGGAGTCCTTAATATGTTGATTTTTATGCGACACTTTTCAATGTTACTATCCATCATCCATCATCCCATAAATATCACGATTTGATTATTATCAATTTATCTTCTTAATCACTATTTAATATTTATAGATTTTATTATATATCACAATGGGGACAAGAGTCACAATGATTGGATTCTCTGTACATATATGTTCTCCCTCCCCTCTCAAATATTAAGCTCAAAATTTGAATGATTTTAGTTTAAAATATAAGAGTTTACATTTACATTTTCTCATCATTTAATGCGTCTCCCTCCTATTCCTAATATAAGAGCCCAAAATTTGAATGGATTTAATCTAAAATATAAGAACTCAATCATACATTTTCTTATTATTTACTACATTTTTTCTACTTTAGTCATAATTCTCTTTGATATTTATTAATGCTTACACATTTCTCTCATTCAATAATATAATACTCCCTCCGTTCCTAAATATAGGACCTATATGACTTTTTTGAAAAATCCTAAAAAAAGCAAAAAATAAGTTAATTATAAATTGATTTACCTAATTTTTTCTCTTAAACTAGTTTATTTTACCTATAAGCTAATGGATAATCTAAAAAGATATCAAATATATCATCATTTAATAACCTATTTCGCAACCTTAATCTTTCCAAAAAAAAGTTATCTAGGTCTTATATTTAGGAACGGAGAGAGTATTAAATAAGAGCAAAATTTTGAAAATAAAAAGTTAATTTCAGACTCTTGACTAACTTTGACATATTTTTTTTAAGAAGCTTGTTTTGGCGGTTAAATTCTTATATTATGGAGTGGACGGAGGGGGGTATTTATTAATGTTTACACATTTCTGTCTCTCTTAATAGTATCATAAATTCATAATAAATGAGAGTAAAATTGAAAAAAACAACTTCAAACAGAATTTTAGAAGTTGGACTCTTATATTATGGACCGGAAGGAGTATTTGGTTAGCGAAGAGGGTTTCAACGTCCCTCGTGGAAATTAAAGCAGCTATTCTCGAAAGCTCCGCGAAGCTAGCTGCAACTTATATTATACACAAAAGGCCTTTGATCTCCACACCTTGCAGAAAATCTCACGTTTTGGTTCCATGCATCTTCAAACGACTTAATGACAAAATTAGTGTGTGATAGGCTTCGTCGCGTTCGATTTTTCTGTGTTAATCACTTAATGGAACCTTCTTTGCTAATCAAGGACAGTATCTTTTTTAAGTTTGACTAATTCCGAGACTGTTGACTATGTGAGCTACAGTCTTACATGTCATCACTACGAAAAGAATAGGCACACATATGTCGGATTTATGTAAATGAGATCATCCCACCGGCCCAAGCCCAACTCATTGAACTCGAGAGTCTAATGTTCTTCTAAATTGTTAATTTCTATTTTAATAACGATATTCATCACTTTGTGCATAAAAAATCAAGTAAAACGGGGTTTTGATAAAAAAGTTGTAATCTATATATAGATGTTCATTACCCCTAGCCTTCTAGATTCCTTTTAGTGGTTAAGAGTCATAAAATCCAACAGTTTTTACCAGAATAATAGTTACATCTTATAAAATAATATGAATTGACTCATACTTATGATCTTGTAACTCATGTATGAGTTATGAGTCTATAAATAGAGGTTTACCACAAGTATTGTATGAACAAAAAAAGTTATGTGAATGAGAATCACTTTTTCTATCTATTTGTCTCTCCTTTCTCCTTCTTTCTTCATCTCCATCCTCTCCTTCTCAATCTTCTATATTTCCCCTCATATTTTAAACACTTTCACTATTTTAATGATTTTATCTCGTTTTTTCATGTTGGTAAAATGATGTCTAACTCAAAATTATGTCAGACGATCCTTTGGGGGACTTGGAAAGCTGGATCCTGTTCGTTCCTCACTGGCCTAACCGTTACTCCAGCGGTTACCTATAAAAAAATAATAAGAATTGATTTAATCTTCCGGAGTTTTAAAATAGTAATTACATATGGACTGTGCGTGCGAAGATTGAAAGTTAAAACTGAATGTTTATAGGAAAGAAAGTTGAATAAGTATATCTTGATTTTGACAACTCTAACGTGCGTCATACTCATCATCCGAAACATCGTTTACGGTTGCTATTTCTGGCTGCATTATTATATTGTATTCAAATTTGTTCGTATGCACAAATAAACTAAAGTAAATTATCTTATCAAAAATAAAACAAACTAGGGTAAATTCAAAAGGCTGCGTCATTTCTGCTCCTTTTCAGCTGTTATCAGCTGATTACTACTTAGTAGAAGCAGCGGAAATGACGATAGTGCTAATTTGATTTGTAAGCCTCATAGGTTCTCCCAGTAAATTGACAGCAGCATGCGGGGTGTATGCATGGGTCGGAAAAGATCGAATGGTTATAATATTCGTTTGATCAATTAAGAAATCACACACACGCACGTATATGATCATTTAATTTGTCGAAAAATTTCGATGGTGTGAGAAAAATATAGTAAAATAAATGATCACCAACAAAAGGATGTACGGCAATTAATAATAACCGTACAGACCAATGAGATCACCTGAAATTTCAACGATAATGTAATTTAATGGTTCATTTTGTGGTTTAGGTACAACATAAGTCCAGCAATCCTTTTTTTTGGATGATTAAATTACATTATCTCACCTTTTAAATTATGAACATAATTAGGATATTGTGGGCGTGCAATAATTCAAATTTATATTTGCTAGGAAAATGATGGCTTTCCTAGAATTTTAATTTCTTATGAAAGCAGTTTATTAATTAAGTAATCTATACGAAACAAAACAACAGTTGCAGGCGGCATCTATCTTAACCACTGTTTAGTTGTCAATCGAGAAATGGCGTACGTGGCCAAGGTGTTAGCTAGTTAATTACAGGGGAAATGGAAGTATCACATAAATGAGAGATGAATAGGGGTGGATAGTTTTTTTTTTCCTTGGAACTGAGGGGTTGGATTTGATTAGTGACAGAAAGAATAACCATGTAAGTATGTAACCTCCTACCATGAAGATGTAATTGAGGTTATTGATATACTACTGGACAATAAAAATATATAGTATAGTTTAATCATATTGATTGACGAAGAGCTAGGGCGTTAGTTAATTAATGATATAGTGTTTGATTAGTTGATGAGGAAAGAGGAGTGGTTAAGGTAATGATGAGCAGAGAAGACAATGTCTGTGAAGGTAGGTAATTAAAAAACAAACAAAAAAGTAAACAGAGTGGTTTTGGGTTTTAGGGGGGGAACAATATAGTAAGGGTTGATAAAGATTATGGGAAGAGGAGATTTTTGCCACACCAGACACCACGTTTGATTGGTTCTTTTTAGAAGAACAACACAAATTGGATGAGTCAGGATTGAATGCGATCCAGTCAATTTGTCACCTTCTTCCTTTCCTTCCATCCATCCCCATCTAAAATCAACTGCTACTATCATTGGAGAATTTGTAACGGGATTTTTAAGGGTTTGTGGTATGAAGGATTTGGAATTTCGGGGATTTTATAAATTAATTAAATTCTTAAAATTGAAATAGGATTATTATATTTTCAATATATAATACTACCTCCGGTCCTAAATATAAGACCTAATTGACTTTTTTTTGGAGAGGTTAAGGTTGTGAAATAGACTATTAAATCATGACATATTTGATATATTTTTAGATTATACATTAGTTTATAGGTAAAATAAATTAATTTAAAGGAAAAAATTAGGTAAATCAATTTATAATTAACTTATTTTGCTTTTTTATAGGATTTTCTAAAAAATTCAATTAGGTCTTATATTTAGGATCAGATCGAGGGAGTATAACATTTACAATAATAAAGTGGGAAATGTTAATTAAAGTGGGAAGTGCCAAAAGAAAATATGTTAGTTAGTTCCTCCCCTCCGAATAGGCCCTAAGTTCTTCTTAGGTGCTTTACACCACTTGTTGATGAATGTGATTCTGCCACTAAAAACTTATTGTCTGAATTTTGTCCGAAACAATTTTAGTGATTATTAAGGTCTATTGGAAATTACATAGTTTTGTTTTCGGCAGTAAGACATTAATGGTTCAACGTTACTACATGGGATTTTACACATAAGGCTACGCCACTGGCTTGATGACCTAGTGGCCGCTTAGATCTAGCTCTAAGAAAAATCGACCCAAAACATTAAGAAACCGGACGAGATCATAACCCTCGATTATCATGCTAAACAAGACAAGTACATAGGTTAAAGTCCATCTCGGTGATATTCTTATTCTTTTCATAAAACATTTTATTTTCCCAATTTTAAAATATATCATGTGTGTGTATATATAATAATTAATGATTAGTACATTATAAAAATATATGATCGATTCTTTTTTTTTTGCCAACAATAATATTTCATTCATTCATATCAAAATATAATATATAAAACAATTACAAATAGTCACAACCTAAACTTATACTTTCTTCGGTCCTAAATATAAGACCTGATTGACTTTTTCTAGAAAATACTTAAAAAAACAAAATAAGTTAATTATAAATTGATTTATCTAATTTTTCCCTTAAACTAGTTTATTTTACCTATAAACTAATAGATAATCTAAGAATATATCAAATATGTCATCATTTAATAACTTATTTCGTAACCTTAATCTCTATAAAAAAAAGTCAATTAGGTCCTATATTTAGGACCGGAGGTAGTATATATACAAACTCATGACAAAACTATATTAATAAAAACATAACTCTTAACTAGTTATCTATAATCATCAGATATAAGAACGTTGAAGCTCCTTGGGAATTCTTAAAATCCAGTTAACTGGACACTTTCCCTTCAATGAAGTTTTCGCCACCCAATCAGCGACCCTATTAGCTTCTCTTGGAATCCATGAAAACGAGTGGTTCCTTACAAAATTTCTTTCTTTAAGGATATTCTCTATGATAATATCACATCTCCAATCAGTAGAACCAATCCCCTTGTCAATATACAATTATAAAGTACATAGTTATCGGTTTCAAATTTAACCTCATCCAATATATTTATTCTCCTTGGCATAAACAACTGCTGCACGTAGAGCACAACACTCCGCCATAAAGGGAGACACCACCCTAATAATATAATGAAAACCAATATGATCGATTCTTTAATTTATCCAATTTATTTTTATTTTTCACATTTTTCATTTATTTCATTAATTTTTCTCGTGGATAAAAGCATTCAAGACCTGACTAGGTCATCTTGCGGCGGACATGTCCTACCCGTTTTTTGTTTATAACAAATCATGATCGGCCAAAATTCAAGCCAGAAAAACTAGTCGGGAATGTTTAGTTCAAGACTTTGGACATAAGAATAGCTAGACCCTCTGCCCAATTTTAGTGTTGCTCAAATCATACGAGAAACTCCATGGATATTAAATCACAAAGATAATTGACCACATACACCTCAAAATGATCTCTCTTAGCTTTACATGTATATTAATGCTCTCACGTACGTGTGCCCTCATGCTCTTTTAATTTACTCATTATCATCATCTTGGCGTGTGTCCAAATTTTAGGAAATATCACTTAGTCGTCATCGATCTTTCTAGTTGCAACGCTTAGGGAAGTACTCCCTCCGGTTTTAATTATAAGTCACCAACCGCCCAAATTGTATATATACCAATGAATGGAGGTTAATTGAAGTCACATTATTAAATTGATCTTATTTTATTTTTCCTTTCCATTTTTGTCCATCTCACCTTTATCATTATGACCCACTGTATTTTTTCTCTCTTCATAATCTTCTATCTTTATGAGTATACAATTACAAGTGTCTTTTCCATCTTATGTCACTCTTCTCATCTTCCAATATTCATTTTTCCCATATTCAATTAAAGAAATATTTTTTTCCAATGAAAAATATTTGAAATTTTTTAATAAATGAGCTAGCTAATGGTAGTTAGTGACTTATATTTAGAACCAAAATTTAGAGACGGTTGGTGACTTATAATAAGGACCGGAGGGAGTATTTCCACAACCAAGTGAAACTGAGTGAAACTTAACAGAGAAAAATAGCTTGTTTTTCATGTTCTAGAGCTTACCAGCCCCGATAGTTCATAAGTTAAGTTACAAGCTCTTGCATTGGATTATAGATGAGTCAAAGCCCTTTCTTAAATTGTCTATATAAACGGATAAAAAATTTACATTGGAGTTTTACACTTCATTTTAATTTTCCTCTACTGACATATAATGATTTTTTTTATATGAACGTATAATGAATTATTCATTCAAAAGTAAGATAATAATGAGTATCCTTAGAGCTATTACGAAGACGAAGAGCCGAGACATCTCTTAATTCTTTTTTTTATATAAAAAGAAAATGAGACTAAAAAAATACTAAAAACCAACTACATCCTTGAGAAGATGCACCACATCAGCTTTGGACACCACTTAAATGCTTAAGTTATAGTTAAAGTTGTTCCTTACTAAAAAATCCGCAACTACATTATCCTCCCGACAAATCAGCACAAATCAGCTCTGACATCTCTTAATTCTTATCATGTTATATTTGTGGGCTTCTGTCGTCATTAGTGATTTAGAAGCGAAAAACTAGAAGCCTCCAGAAAGAAGCACCAAACAGTCGTCATGTTTGCTGCGGAATGTATAGTTCATTGACAAGTGGAAATGCCCCGTCCACATGTATATATATGACCCAAAATAAAAAGACTATGGACCGGGGGAAATTATTTTAAAATAATCCATTTTTTATATAAAATTAAGTTTAATTTATTACTAAATAATATCTTATTTGCTGTGAAATACTCCCCAAAATAAAAGACTATGGGCCGGGGAGTTTGTAATAGCCGACAAATTATGCCACATAGGCGAATATAACTAAGACAAGAGTAAAATAATAAAGTGGACACACAGTAAAATAATTCCCAGTTTTTTTTATAATTAATAATTCTCAGTTTCTAATAAACTAGTACATACCAAGTGGGAATTAAACAAGAGCGGACGTTGTATGGACGGCGTGTATCCCATTCCACGTCAGTAACTCGTGGCTCCTTCCTGGATTCTGACTTGCACCGCCACTATGGTAGTTACTTTCTTTCTTTTTTGTTTCTCTATATATAAATAATGTATAGACATAAACTATGGTGGTGTTATTTAATTTAAATGTGTCTAATTGTCAAGACAAAGTACGTTTTTTCAGTTGAAGTTTTCTTATGGGCTTTGTTTCATCTTAGCTTGAAATTTGAAAAGACGCCGCCGGCTTTTACTTAGAAAGAAATATAGTATTTTCCTCATAATCTCTATTTGGGGGTCTTGCTTTTTAATTTAAATGGTTGCTATCAGGCATCACATGCAATCCCATGCATTTTAAGTAAAGGTCAGACAAAGTTGAATGCAACATGGATCTTAAATTAAATTGACTTTTATTCACACACAAAAAGCTCAATGATTTTTTCATAAAGGAGACAGAAACACGTATTTATATTATACTAGTATAATTATAAGATACGTGAAATTGACTTCATATATAATTTAGAAATTAATCTTCTTTACCCACTTCAGACATTAGCGCAGGAGTGTGGCCTATATTTCATGCTTGACTAAGCATTGTTTTTCCCGTGTATGGCTGACCATCATTTTAATGTGAGATTTGCAATGAGGCTAACTATTTAAACTCTTTAAAAGAAACTTCTTCCATGAGACAGCATATTTATTTAATTTAATGAAGGATGTTAATTAAAATTACATGATATATACCCGATACACTATAATTATCTAGCTTTATCTCTACCTTCCCTCTATTCATGTTTAAACATATGACCAGAAGTGTTTAAACACACAAATTTGTTTATCATTGTGGAGCATTAATTAATAGAGATTAATAGAGGAAAAGTCCGTTGGCAGTAATTAGAAAGAGGTGTTTTGTTTATGACGAAACTCATTTCTCCAAAAATATGTTTTATACATATGACCAGAAGGAGTAATCCTTTTTAAAACATACCCTTACTTAAAGATGATAAATCAAAGGAGAGGAGATAGAAAAAATAAAAGAAAATAAGTGAGAAAATGATATAGACATATAGCTAATTGGGGTTTAAAATTTAAAAGGTGCACCAAATATTTAGATATAAATCCAAGAGAAAATGTTGCACTTATGCATAAATAATACTCCCTTTGTTCCTAAATATAAGATCACTTTGGGGAAGTGGATAAGTTCCTAAATATAAGATCACTTTCTATTTTGTTTCAATTTTGATCCAAATTACCCACATACTTCTTAGCTCCCTCACTTCTCTCTCAAATCCCTATTTGTCTTTTACATTTAAGTGAGAGGTATTTTGGGAAGATCATGTAATCTTAATTCATTGGAAAGTCTTCCTTAATCTCTCTAAATTAGCCAAAGTGATCTTATATTTAGGAACGGAGGTAGTACAATGCATTCCAAAATCTGAATGAAACGCATGACTTATATTTTTTCCTTCTTGTTCGACACATATACCGTCCTAATCCAAAATAATCGAATAGTTACAAAATAGGGCTCATCTCCCTCAGTGACACTTTAAAGGTTAAATCACAAATGTAACTGGTTTACGAGGGGAAGTAACGGGCCTTGAGATCTGAGGCCCGCATACCTGTCCAAAGAAATCGATGTACTGTTCGTTAGCTTATCTGGGCTGTACAACACGAAAATGGAAAAAAAATCCAATGGGCCTAAATTCACATTTCTCATGAGAATTTGCTTGCTTTTTCCAGAAATCCCATTCACACTCACAGCTTGAAGTTGAAGATAATGAACGTCACCATTTGGAAGACTCAAGAACACCCACACACAGTGTAGTAGTAGACTAGTAGTCATACACTCAACAACTAAAATTATATGAAAATCTAAAGTCAAATCTGCACAAATGACATTTTCAACTTCAATTACAATCTCAGTGACAACACTAGCCCACTGCAGGCCCAGATTCGTGCAATCCAAAATCCAGTATCAGAATATATGGATCAAAGGCAATGCTAGTTGTTCTTCTAGACTCTCCTCTTTCCCTCCTTCTCTCTCTCCTCCTCCTCCTTTTCTTCCTCCGCTTCGCCTTCCTCTTCTTCTTCCTCCTCCTCCTCTTCTTCCTCTGCGCCGATTTCATTCACCTCCTCTTCGACCTCCTCTCCTAATGTCTGCCACCAAAACAGTAAGCAAGCTCTCACTTTAATTGAATCAATTTCTGTTATTATTGATGTTTGAGTGGAATTTAATTAATTTATGGTGTAGGATAGGGTTGTGATTAAAGGTAGGGTTCAAGGAGTGTTTTACAGGAATTGGACGATCGAGAATGCGAGTGAATTAGGGCTTAAAGGTTGGGTCAGGAATCGGAGGGATGGCTCCGTCGAGGCTTTGTTTTCCGGTAGCCCTGAGAAGGTGGCGGAGATGGAGGAGAGGTGTCGCCGTGGTCCGCCGCATGCGGTGGTCACCGGCCTTGAGGTTTTTCCTAGCCTAGAGGACCCTGGCTCTGCCTTTGAGCGCAAGCCTACTGCATGAAAAGATATTCACTGTGGTTTTTTTTTTTTTTTGGCCAAGATTCACTGTGGTTATACTATACATAATAATGCATCTGAACATAATTTAATACTCTGAGGAATGTATATGGATTATGTGTTTGAAGAATGCTGCTTGTATTTCTGACTTTATCCAAGATGAATTACGATGTTAGATTTGGTTTATTGAGTGTGGTTTCATTTGAGGTTCTTATTTTCATGTGGTGAGTGGAGCTTATATATTTCTAGGAGTTCTCTGGTTTATCCAGGGCTAGACGTACAAATTAAATCTTTGCATATAAACTGGTGCCATGCATATATATGGGTCTTATATACCACATAAAAATCGATGATGATTTCTCATGCACTCAAATAAATTACATATAAATATACAAGTGGCAATTACACTTAATACCAAATAAGAGCTTAATTTCAAAGAGGTATTAAGGAGTTATTACCGCTTGTTATTTGTTAATGATAATAATGAAGACCATTGCAGTTGTTAACAACTCATTCAGAATTCTTTGAAATTGAGTCTCTTATTTGAGACATGCAATTGTCCATACATATATACAATGTCATGATGGTTAGAATATGGTATTTGAAGGGGGTGTTGATATTCTATAGAGTCATGGAGGAGGTCTCACCTTCAATTTCAGGAATTTTCTAGAGTGATTCACTCGAGGAGTGTATAGATTTCGTCTTTTATTTGGTTCTGTTGTTATGAAAGTTATGTTATGATTATGATGGACTTCTTTATGCAAGTCTTGTTGCTACTTATTTCTTGTTAAATCTCAATATAGGCGCTTCAGCTTAAACCAAAATCCTCAAGATATTGGTGAACTTCATGGCAGGCAACTACGTGTGATGTGTGTGCCTGTGTGGTAGGAAACTGCGTGGATTGGGCCCCTATTTTAACAAGGAAATAAGAACTAGGAAGGGCCATTCTTCTTTTTAGAGGGCCGAAGAATGTAGGAAAGGGCTGAAGTTGTTGGTAGTCTTTCCTGCTCAAAATATGTAAACGGTTCAAACAACCTATCCAAGGAATAGTAGGATGGGTTAGGGTAACACGGTGGTGACCCAAAACTGGTGTTTTAGTTTAATTTTTTTATATAAAAATTTGATTTTATATAGAGTTTTGGAGTTAAAGTTTTTAGTTATCACTATCGAATACATATAGTTTGAACTTAGTACCAGTGAAGTCCATCATATTCACTCCCCTTGTTTAAAATGTAATAAGTGATAAATATGTTAAAAAAAGTTTTTGTTTCCTCATTTATGAGCAAGAGCGAAAACATGTAATATAGAGAAAGAATTTACAGTGAAGAGAGCAACAAATATAACAGTGGTATGGGTATTTTGAAATGAAAATTTCCAAATATTATTGAATCTATTTATAAATAAGAATGGATGAACGTATCTTCTATGATTTTAATAGTTTATTATGTGTTCAATTTCCAAGTAGTTCCGCTTACTAGTGGTTTTAGTTCGTCACTTAAGAAGATATCTCTACAGTAAAGTTAAATTGAACATGTACTTTTATAAACAGGAGTAATTGGTTTACTTGTCATTTTCTAAAACTCACAAGATCATAATTCAATAGATCATGAATCCAACTGCATCCCAAAATCTTATATAGAAAAAGGAATGGAGTGAACCGATGATATCATTAGTTTCGGCTAATGGCCTTCTGATTAGATGGTATGACACCTTTATTGAGATCATGGATTCAATCTGCTAGGTCCCTAGCTAACAGAAATTACCAAATATGGACATTTTTAATTTTCTTGAACCAGAATTTGATATTTCTTAAACTTCTAAAATGGCCAACCTAAATCATAAGATGATTTAATTGAAAATTATAAAATAATAGAAAACGATAATTCTAGTGGTCGCTATTGACACGCTTCTGAGCGCGCATTGGCCAGCAAGATTAAATATATCTCGACAACTCAATCTTGTAATTTAATTTAACCAATTCGTATTCTAATTGATGTGCTCACAGCCCACATGCTTCCAGCTCAAAGGGCTACTCTACATTTGTGCTCTTTTCAGTCTCAATCGAGAGAGATCGAAAAGGAAGTTAAAACTTAAAAGAGCAGCGCAGCATAAGGCGATTGTCGATCTTTCCAATTAAAATCAATAAAGTTAATAAAACTATTCAATACAAGACAAGAAAAAAGAATGGACATAAATTCTCATATTTATATGCAACTACAGGCCAGGTCCCATACCAACTCTGATAATAAAATAAATATTACTACCCGTCCTAAATATAAGACATAATTGACTTTTTTTTGGAGAGATTAAGGTTGTAAAATAGGTTAGTAAATCATGACATATTTGATATCTTTTTAGATTATCCATTAGCTTATAGATAAAATAAACTAGTGTAAGAGAAAAAATTAGGTAAATCAATTTATAATTAATTTATTTTGCTTCTTTTTAGGATTTTTCAAAAAGTCATCTAGGTCCTATATTTAGGACCGGAGGGAGTACTATTTATGACTTATAATTTTTAGAAATGTCATATTATATATCATATTAGCATTTTTTAATTTTGCATTGAATATTCTTGTTTGTTTTGATTAGTTTTACAATTTTACAGCTTAAAATTGCCAAACTAACAATTTGGTAAATCACCTGTGCATAAACCGTCTGATCTCTATTAAAAATGCGACCCCCACATCCTAGTTCTCTCTATATCAACAACACCCAATTGATCGTGAAGTAGACAAATGATTCAACTCCAAGTATTTGGTTACTTACAAGAGAGATATTCAAGTCCCATATTGCTGATTTTTTTCTTGAAAAAGAAGCCTTATATATATCATAAAGTTTTCAATTCTTAAATTCTAATAACTAACATTTTAGAGTGTAGTTCTTTAATGTCCTAAACACACACACACACACACACACACACACACACACGTTGCCATTATATATACTTCTATTGAGAGCTGATAAACCGTTAGCCAATCAAGTGGTGTCCCAATTTATGTTGAGCAACCAACTTATATATGCTCGCTATACATAATACAGATTTTAATTTGACCACATCTAACAAGATTATGAATCCACGTAATATAAAGTTTTTATTGAGTTAACTGCGGGATGCGTAAATTGTGGTATATAAATCTTAAAAGTAGGTGAGTCATTTTTTCAATAGTGAAATTCATATTAATTTTATTGTACAACCAAATAAAAAAAATATAAAACTATCGGTATTTTTGTGATTTCAATCAACATGTCTGAGCGTATAAAAAATTGAACTCCCCTTTCTATATCAATTAGCAATAGATGCACCAGGCACACCCTACGTTTTTTGTAAAGGGTTGGCCTGTTTTGTTTTGTAACTAGTTACACATGTAACTTCCTCTGATTAATACAACATTCCTTTCCATTCAAAAAAAAAAATTAGCAATAGATGCATTCTAGCAAAAAAGAAAAAGCAATATATAGATGCACACAGTTTGGACGCAAGAACATTGTCAATCACTATCTCTATCTCATTGTTATCTCCATTGATAATTTGCCGTAAAGTTGGTTTTCTCCAACCTGTATGTTATAATTGCAAGAAGACACCTACTGTTCATTTAACCTATTAACACATGTTGTCTAATGTAAAGTCCATGAATTATGATGTGTCATATTTATTTGTGTGGATGAGAATGAATACGTTTTAAAGAAGCTACGTCATATATATAGCATGATCATAACTCAGTAGTTAAAGTTTTTACTAATATAAAAAAGTTCTTTGAAAAATCATTATTTATTAATATGTTCAATTTTTTAAAATATTATATAAAAAACCTTTTTTTAGAAGAGTTACTAGTGAACTGTGACAGAAATAATAGAGAGAACGGATATGTATAAAATATCAAATTAATCACCGCATTGTTAATAAGTTGTTAATAGTGTGACTTCATTTGCAATCTACATACAGAACACTGATGATTATTGATTTATTTTTTATAAAATATCTTCACACCGATCAACCCATTATCATGTACACCAACTAACTACCTATTTAGCCATCTTAATTTAATCTGTCAAACAGAAGAATCCTATTTCAATTTATTGGAAGTCATTTTGTTGACCTTTTTTATTTTTTAAATATGATACCAAAATGTGAAGTCTAAGACGTTGATAGTTGGAGATTCTGATAAGGTATTCAAGTTGTGGGTATAATGGTGTCCCATATAAAACAAAATAAGAAGAAAGAATATAAAGACTCAGAATAACATACGGCCCCAGCTCATAGTTAAGACAGATCATGAATACCTCCTTCAGATCGGTTTATAAACAACACATGAAACTTCAGATACTCATAAATACTAAATAAACTTAAATTCCATGGTCATAACAAAATTAAATTCCATAAACCAGTTCATCAGACCACCGCATGCTGAATTGTCCATATTAAAAAATTAGAATATATAATGAATAAGGAGGAACAAACAAAACCAATATATATAATATAGAAACGTGGCTGAAAACAAGTATGGATTAGGAAGGGGGGGAAAACAATAGTTGAAAATAATGTGAACGCGCAGAACATTATATATATTTATATATATAACATTTGCCGACACCGTCAAGAAGACATTGGTAATGCTGGATTACTTGTGAAATTGCACGGATGTCCCTTATTCTCTAATGCCATCTTCATCATCAGTACCATGCATGTTCTTTGCATTGGTACCTTACGTTTATAACTTCTCTGTACGTTAACTTAATCAAGATTACTTGTCAATCAAGATTGAAGAGAGCCTTTATGTTATCGTATAATGCTAATTAATAATACAAATTAGGGACAAAATTTGTCAATCATGAGAGCTTCGGTGGCATAGCAGAAAAAGAAAGGGGAGCGAGAGCGTACACATATATCTATGTGTAAGGAAGAATAATATATGTACAAATATAATAATAAAGCTTCAACGCGTCAAAGGTATCGCATTAATTGATAGCATGTCGCTCTATAGCTGCGTCATCTTTCAACACGGAGTATGGAAGCTTCCTTCATGTTTCTCACTTAGCTTACTCTATGGATTACCCTATTTGAACGTATATATATATTCCATTTCATGTGACGCTAATCATCACATCGATCTGAGACTGCTTACTGAAATATTATCACACACCATCACTTTCTTTTATCATTAAACTCACTACTATTAACTGAGATCTCAATCGAATCCAAGTAGAAGATCAAGAATATGAAGATGTTGAAGCAATCGAAGATGGCCAAGTTGCTAAGGGGTTTGTCACTATTGGGGGCAATAAGTGTTTATGTGAGAAGAGCAGGCCATGAGTTAGGAAGAGGTGGGGCCACGACAGGGGTGGCACCGGAAGGGCATTTCGTGGTGGTGGCGGAGAACGGCGATGAAATGGAGAGGTTTATAGTGAAATTGGATTGCTTAAGTGATCCAGCTTTCTTGAGGCTTCTAGAAATGGCAAGTGAAGAGTATGGCTTTGAACAAAAGGGTCCTATTTCTGTCCCTTGCAATCCTCAAGAACTTCGGAACATCATTGACAACCACACGCGAAGCACGTGACTTGCACATTCACCTCTCTCAATGCTAGCTAGCTTCCGAACTTGGATATTTAGTTAGTTAATATGCAACGTTAATAGGTTACGATGATTTATTTGGACGGATACGTGACAATTAATTAGGTTTTTGTTTAGTTGATCATACATTTGTGTAAATCCATTGATTTTCAGAATGTGGATGATTGATAATATGACAATAATTCACTTATTTCATTTTGTATTTGTCGTACTGGACGTGTACCTTATTCTAGCCTGGCCATCATATCTGTCTTTTTGGGGATCCATGGGACCGTGGCTATACTGCTTTTTCTTTTTTGCCAGAGCAATGGCCATACTGCTGTCTGTACTATTGTAAGATGAGAGTCAGATTTTGCTTTTTTGCTATTAATCGTGTTTTCATCTTATGAATGAGATTTTTATGATCGGGTTCTTTAATTAGAGATGGGATGTTACAATCTGTAAAATAAAAACAGATGTGTGTTCATTATTGTTTGTTGGCATACACAAGCCGGCTTTGTTACTACGTATGCAGCATTTTGTCCAGAATGGCGGCTAATAAAATACACAATATATAGTTATATGTTAGATAAATAAACATATATTTTTTTTAACTTTAATAAGTTTAAACTTGAATGATACTTTTATGATGGATTGATGGAATATAATTAAGAATATGACGAGCTAGAGAAAATAAAAACATTACGAATGGAATCTGATGAAGCGAAAAAGTATAGATAATTTAATTAGTATCAATAATAAAATATAATCCTAAGTATTCTATTTTAGGTTTGATTAATGAATGAATATACCAATAGTTAAAAGAAAAACAGATGGATTGAATGACGACTATGTGATACATTTATGATTTATTCATCGAATATTTTTTACTCCAGATAATATAAGAATGTGGTGGGAGAGAATAAATATTATGGATGGAATCTAATGAAGCAAAAAATATAAAAAAATAATTAGTATCTATAATGAAATATACTCCTTAATAATAAACAATTAAAAAAGGGATTGTTATATATATATACTAAAAGTAAATGATTAATTAAGGTGCATTGATAATATTATGTTATTTTAATTTTAATTAATTCAACTAATATATCTAATCTAATCAAATTAGGTAAGTAGATATTAGATTTAGAAAGCGAGATATGATAATGTGAAGTACTTTGTCTCTAATCATATTTAAAAGATGACATTTCTTAATTGTCTTAATAAATGAGAGTATATGTGCCCATAGCTCTTCTTGGTTTCCAAGACTTGGGCCATGCCGCGAATCAATTGCTGAGTTACAAGTTGTGGGAATAATTGAATAATTGAGAATACTAGAATGGCTCGGGAATATATGGAACAACGAACATGCATGTTGCCAAACAACTCTGATGAAATAACCGACAATTTCAGTTAAATTTGCCATTCTTGTTCTTTTTCCACTGGTCCAATATAATTTCAATGCACCAAAAAGAGGCATTAGCTACTTACCTAAAATTAGTTCAAGCGATAATTAATTACAATGCGTTAAAGTTTGACTGATGCATCGCATATTAATGCAGGACAAGCGTGACCGACGTTATTGTAGGAAGTAATTACCCTTTTTCATGAACATGTATTATACTATTTGCTGTTGTATAAAAATATGTCATAGTAATAACCAAGTATCAATTCAAGAACAATAATTAATGGGCAAAGCTGCGTATGCATGTCATTGTTACTTTTGTGAACTTGTTGTAGATGATATGGTAAATGCTGAATCGGTGACATTATATGATTTCAAGCAGAAAAGGACAATAAAATAATATAGCTACCGCTGACTCTTTGGTTCATGCAGAACCACGTACCATGTTTTTCCTCCCTATGCGTTCCTCCCCCTTAGATTAAATCTAGCTACCCTACTTCCAAACCAATTGACCCTTTTAATTTATTGCCGAGGAGTGCATTCATAGATCTTGGATTATGGTGTGATATATGTTTTAACTTCTAATAATTAGTCTCCAAAAGATTATTGATTAGATCACTCTGATCCACAAAATTAAACATTATGGGACTTCAACTTGAAGATGTGAACAGTTGAAACTAGTAATGATATTTGTAGTTTTTGTCGACACAAACTCAGCATAGATCCCACGGATAAATAAAATAGTACCAAGCGCACGGAAAATTTATAAATGACGATGGTTACACTCTCTTACTCTGTCTCAGAAACTTCCACATCGATCTCATCCAATGCAAGATCCAATATATAGAAGATAATCCCTTGACAAAGAGGCTTCAGTGGTCAGAAATCAAAGGGCTATCTAGATAAGCAGACCAACGAAAGAATTGGAGCTTGATTGGTCAATTCCATGATGGAGGGGTCTGCAAAATTATAGATATGAAGAAGGATTTGTACCATTAAAATCCCGCGTTTGATGAAAAGGAAGAAAATGACTCCTCGATTTTTGCTTTAAATTTCATGTTCCTGCAACAACAAACACAAAGGGCCTCCATTATATTATTCTACCTCTCTCTTAACAAAAATCGTCACGTATATGTTTCGATCTCCATATTAGGCATATACGAACGTTACTCATCATTATATATAAAAATTCATGCAAGTCAAAAAATTACGGATTAAGATGACATTAATGTTAGAAGCTCACAGAGAAAGAAGAGGGGGGCAGCAAGCTAAGAAGGAAGAAAACATAAAGAGGATTGGAGGAAGCTGGAAAACTCAATACTCCATCACTATATATATAATACTCCCTCCGGTCCTATTTATAAGTCGCAACCACCATTAAATTTTGGTCTTTAATATAAGTCATCAACTACCACTAACTAATTCATTTATTATAATTTTCCAAATATACCCCTATCATTGAAAAAAGAGATCTTTTACTCCACTTCACTTTTCCTTGCCTCATTATTGACTCAACCACTCAAAAACCCCCTCATCATGTTGGGTGTTGGGAAATGACATTGGAAGATGAGATTGAGAGGAGAGAGGCTAAAGTGAAAAAGTTGTGAGGAGGGGCAAAGATGGAAATGAAAAATAAAACAAGATCAATTTAATGATGTAACCGTCATTAACCGCCATTTCTTGTTATGTTGTTATGTACAATATGAGCGGTTGACGACTTATAAATAGGACCGGAGGGAGTACAAAATAAAGCACAACAAATGAGAATTGATGATGAAACATTTTGCAGCTTAAAATATTAAGGAAAATAACAATCACTATTAAAAAATAATGACATAAAAATTAAACTTAAAACCGAATCTTCTATAATAATCTACAACCATTCTTTTATATTCGTTGTCTTGATCAGTAAATAGAATTGTGTGAGTGTGTGGATGTATATGTAAATAGATGAAGTTACATTATTGGTCATCATTTATACGCTCGCACGTGTGAGTACGCGTAATATATATAGATTTCCAAAGTTGGGTAGTGCAGTAGACTACGGACATCATTAATTCATAATGCGTCAATGATATAGATATGGCCGGGTAGCTGTTAACTGAAAGCAGAAAATAGAAAGAACCTGTGAAACTTACTATTCATGTCATGACGTATCACATCCTCACACGCTATGCATGTTATCCATCTCGTCTGAAATCTTCAACTTCTCGGAGTGTTTGATACGATCATTCTATCCATCTTATCACCAATTCGTCATTACGATACCCACTTGCATCGTCTTGTAATTTTTACACGGGGCGAGAAACTTGGCACCTGTAGTTTTTTAGAAACCCTGTAGACTTGTGGTTTTTTTAATGGAAAAGATAAACAAATGGAGTTTTCAAAGTAATAGCAACAGTTGAAACAAAACTTCCTTCTCAGTTTACAAAACCCTGACAGAAATCTGCTCTGTAATGACTGTGCACAAATAAATTCTCCGGATATTTTGTACAAATATAGCACGCAACCTGATAGCTTGGAACTTGAAACGTGATCCCAATGTTTGATTAAGACCGTACTCCAAGGGCGTAAAAGAAAAAAAACGGGTTGAATAGCAATTTTAATGACAAACTATTATCAAAGTAGTATCTGGCACATAATGGTCATATTTACCAATGAAGGCAAAATATTTACAATTCCTATTTCATGGACGTTGTTAGTCAAAACTCTTTTGTTTACATGTTTATCGATCATATGCAAAAGACTTAAAGAACATTTTCACTAACTGATCGACCTTCTATTTATAAAGTTGCATCTATAGCACAATTATTGACTAAGTGTTTAATATCCCTAAAGTGCACAATTTTGACTACTTTACCTCTGAATAAAAGGTTCATTGCTAAATCCAACCATTTTGATGATCAATGATTAAATTGCTGTTTATCTATATATAATCTTTTTGTTAAGAGCCTTCATCACTTTCCACTCCTACTAGTCAATTACATTATATTATTCAACTATATATAATAATACAACTTCTTGATACAAGTGTCATATGAATAATTGGAAAAATTAAGAAAATTAAATAAACTACTTGGGTTAATTATCACAAATTTTACCACTGATTATTTAAAATACTTGTATATATGCAACATATTTTTATTACATCATATACCAATTTACCAGTCAAACAAATTATTCTCTCTGGTCTAATTATAAGGTCGCTTTGATTTTTTTAAAAAAATTAAATTAAAGTTGTAAAATTAATATATCTTGTTTTCTTAAAATTATTTTATTTTACTTATAAACTAACATATATTCTTGTTACACATGACATATTTCATAATTTTGTGATCGAATTTGATTTCTTAATTTTTCGAAAAAAAGTCAATACATAGTGACCTTATTATATAGGGTTAAGGTGCATTTCTAGTACTCCACAATATGGCAAAGTGCACTTACAGTAATACACAATTTCGGGGTGCATTTGTGGTAAGCAAGAATAAATATCGTTGCACCTATAATAACTCCGTTAAATAAGTTATCTTTGACCGTTAAGAGTAACATTTGACTGTTAAAAGGTGACATGGGGAGGGGGAGTTAATGACGTGGCAATGACTGGACGGACATGTGGCAATGCATGCTGACTGGATTAAGTTGTCAGGCCAAATTAAATTGAAAAAAAAAGGAAAATTAATTAGAGGTCCCCCACAAGGGAGTTAATACTGGAAAAGTCCCAAAAGTTGAAAATATTAATGGAGGGGGGCGCTGTAGGGGGGGTGGCGGGGGAGGGGGAGGGTGGAGGGGAGGGTGGCGGGGGAGGGGGAGGGTGGAGGGGGAGGGTGGCGGGGGAGGGGGGTAGGTGAGGGAGGAGGGTGGGGGAGAAGGGTGGGGGTGGGGGGAGGAGGGACCCTACATTAATATTTTCAACTTTTGGGACTTTTCCAGTATTAACTCCCTTGTGGGGACCTCTAATTAATTTTCCTTTTTTTTTCAATTTAATTTGGCCTGACAACTTAATCCAGTCAGCATGCATTGCCACATGTCCGTCCAGTCATTGTCACGTCATTAACTCCCCCTCCCCATGTCACCTTTTAACAGTCAAATGTTACTCTTAACGGTCAAAGATAACTTATTTAACGGAGTTATTATAGGTGCAACGATATTTATTCTTGCTTACCACAAATGCACCCCGAAATTGTGTATTACTGTAAGTGCACTTTGCCATATTGTGGAGTACTAGAAATGCACCTTAACCCTATTATATATGTAGGATATACTTTAATTAGAACTTGCGGGAGTAGTATAGAGAAAGTCAATAAATATAAATGGTTTGAATTAATCTATTCAACTTCTCTTATCTCTCTATATTCATCAAACGGCTCGCTGTGTAGTAAGAACTTGGGGTAAGAACGAAAACAAATTATGGGTGCTTACTATAGCTTCGTAGATATACATAAGGCGGAAGAGAGGCCCCGCGTAAGAGGAAGAAGAAAGGGATGGGACGGTAGGGCTTCATTAAATGGACAGCTGCTAAACATTGCACATGTCTGCAATAGTAGCGTGTCACGGGCCATTCACCCTTCTCCCCCATCCATCTTCTCAATATAAATAACCCACTCTCCTGGTTCTTCTGCCACACTCCAAGCTAATAATCACCATCATATCACACAATAAACACAAAAAAGATTAAGAACAACAACATGTTTAGGTCTTTGATAGAGAAAATGGTGCAAAAGGGTCTCGCACTCATTGTGAGCAGAAGATCTGCACACCGCAAGCTAGGAGAAGAAGAAGAAGAAGTGGCCGAAGTGATGGAAGAAGGGTCGACTAAATATAATAAGAAGGTTCCAGCAGACGTAATGGATGGCCAATTTGCGGTTCTTGCCATCGAAGGCAAGGAAACGAAGAGGTTTATATTGGAACTGGACTACTTGGCTGAACCGGAGTTTTTGGAGCTGCTGGACCGGGCTCGGGACGAGTATGGCTTTGAACAGCGAGGGGCACTCTCGGTTCCTTGCCGCCCACAAGAGTTAGAGAAGATTCAGGAGAGTAGAAGCAGGAGGAACTCACTTTCAACATAAACACTACTAAAGAGACACATAAGTAGTACAGTGGAGCAACTTCTACTGTATGCATATGCATGGTTACATTGTATGTGGGTGTTTGGTCTGGTCTGGTCTGGTCCGGTCACAGCTTTGTGTGTATGTTAAGGAGAATGTCTGGGAATTAAACTGTTTGGTCCTTAGTTTTGATCAGTACGTATGTCCTGTGTTTAATAATTAGTGCAGTTTAACCAAAATCAGTTCGGCCAGTTGATAATAATAAGTATATAACAATCTGTTTGGTCCCGGCATAAACCCTATTTTAATTAATATCGTTTCACGAATTCACGCTTTCCATTATTCTCCATGAAACTAAGTTAAGGAAATTCATGTAACTTTTTTTGAGTGTAATTAATTAGCTAGTAAGAAAGTATAGTATTAAAAAAGAAGAGGGGCTCACACTGGAAGCGCGATCTTCTTTTTTAATTAATATTATTAGCAGATTAATAAGAACGTTATTGGTTCCTGTATGTCAATGTGTGAAAGGATGTATATGTGCTGTTTGTACGAGAATCATTTATAGGCAACTCGTTGATCCAGTGAAGATTGGCACTTTAGAACCAGAGCGTGGACTAATTCGGGGATAATACATTTCATAAATCATCTGGCTATATTTATGTTTCGTGAAAATCTCTCTCTAACTTATTAACTAGCTAGGGTATCTGATTTAATTTAATGAACATACATAACTGCAAATTAGTTTGCTTACCGAGTCTTGCATTGTATTATGAGGATGAATTTATAGTAGCCTGGCCTCTACACACACACACATATTCCCTTTTGTCATGTATATAGGGAAGGATGTTGGATGCTATAGTGAACCCTACCACCAGTTTCTGATGATGATTAGTGTACTTGAGTGTAAGAATCTGCTAGAAAGACGGACGGAGGCCTGATCGTGCAAAGAAAGACAAGGAAGACATGATATGCTTTAACGCAATGTCTTGTCAACCAGTATTTAAACCAGGATTATAATAAGTGTGTAACTATAATCTAATAATATGATCTTTAATCCTATTTAAACATACCCAACCAAACTTAAATGTTGTTTTTATTTTGTTTAATCCCACAAGAGGAACTGTTCATTTTTTTTAAAAACAAATCTCACCAAGCTTTAGAGCAAAAGCATAGCGCCCGTGGAATTCGGTGACATATAAGTTGAGATTGGATTGATGAATATAATGAACAAATAATAAAGTAACAAATGCATCGTAGTATTTTTTTTGCCAACTACTCCACCAAAAAAAGCGGAATGGTGATGTCTCTCATTTTTCTCTTTTTCTTATTTTTTTCTCATAATTAGAATAATTGATTTACTCGGATGTTACCTGGTAATATGATTCAAAAAATAATGTGATCAAGTGTAAATATATGAAAGAGATAGGAGAGGACACTCTTCGTAAATAAATTGAAACTTTCCTCGCACAGTTTAACCTTCAAGGGTTGTCGGTCCACCAAATCAAGCTCTTCAATATCATATTTTGCATTTTTCGCGTATTTATAAACTCAATTTTCAGTAAAGAATAAATATTTGCCAGTACACTAAATTGCACTCCGATCCCCGATCACTGTATATGTACTTGTCAGAAGAAACTGAAAACCAATCAAGAAAAATTACGGAAAAAAATAATTGATTGAGGAACTAGCTAGAAAAGGTTAAATGATTACTCATTAGGTTTTTTAAGAAGCTGAGCACAAGTAATAAATTGAAATGACTTATCCACCCTTTATGAAGTCCAAGTTGGAGGCAGCTTATCCAGGAGTTGTTTCTTAAGCTGACGTATTATTGTTGCTGTTGCTGCTCGTGAATCTGTTGTCTGTGTAACTTCATATGTGTCAATGTGTGTGTATTCATCTATCACTATTGTTATATGCTGAGAGGCTGAGAGCCATTATACACTTTCAGATTTTTCTGCAGAAACACTTTCTCCTAGAACTCAACTCTGGTATTGTGTGTGTATAACTTGGTAAGTTAGAGATTCAACCACAGTTAGTATTATTAAGAAAAACTTATCATGAATCAGGATATCCCATCTCCTTGGAGGAAGCTAACTATGCCACTATTTGAAATTGTATATTCCCTCCGTTCTTAAATATAATATTTAATATTCTTCAAAAAAATAATTAAATATTGGGCAAGAACGCTGATATGATAATTAACTATTTCAATTTAGGCAAACCTAATAAATGACTATTTCACGGTGTATAAATAATATCAAACTTTGTGAACCGGTGCAAAAATGATAAAACTAGTGCTGGTGTTAATTTGTAGTTATGTGGAACCTTTTTATATTATTTTCAAAGTGAAAATAAAATACCTTTTTGTCCCTCCTAGTTAAAATATTGTTGATATTAGTTAGGATGTGAAGATGAAGAGCGGAAGGAAGAAAGGTTGAGTGCTAATTGTGAGGGGGTACAAAAATATTTTTACTTTAAAAAATAATATTAGAAAGTTTCCACAAAACTACAAATTAACATTTCGTACCATTTTTATTATTTTTGCACCGGATCACAAAATTGGTTATTATTTATGCACTCTAAATAGTCATTTATTATTTTCGTCCAAATTAAACTAGCTAATTATTAAATCAGCGCTTTTGCCCTTAAATATTATATTTGAAAATAAAGGGAATATTGGAAATTGGTGTGAAATGTTAGTTTATTTCAATGAGGGTAGATAGTTCATTTTGTTTGTTTACTTACTTCTTCACCTGTTTCTAGGTCCTATTTTCTAATTTATCCTTGGTAATTGATACTTTATCTAGTACTCCCTCCGATCCTATTTATAAGTCGCCAACCGCCTCTAAATTTTGGTCCTTAATATAAGTCACCAACTGCCACTAACTAACTCATTTATTATAATTTTCCAAATATACCCCTGTCATTGAAAAAAAGAAATCTTTTACTCCACTTCACTTTTCCTTGCCTCATTATGACTCAACCACTCAAAAACCCCCTCATCATGTTGGGTGTTGGGAAATGACATTGGAAGATGAGATTGAGAGGAGAGAGAAAATAATAAAAAACATGTGTAGGCATATGTAGGTGTTGATAGTGGGCCAAAGTGAAAAAGTTGTGAGGAGGGGCAAAGATGTAAATGAAAAATAAAAGAAGATCAATTTAATGATGTAACCGTCATTCCTTGTTATGTATAATATGGGCGGTTGACGACTTATAAATAGGACCGGGGGGAGTAGTATTGATATTCTTCCAGTCCCATTAATAAGGTAGAGAGGAAATTTATTTGAACCTAATTACAAGTAACATCCAATGTTGTAAAACTCAAGCTGGACCGGTTGAGCCGATTAAATTGTCACCTAAAGCATATTTCTTTTTTATTTAAAGGGGCAAACACTAACGGCTTGAGGTTACAAGCGGGATTGAACCCGCAACATCCCACCTAAAGGGGAGATATCATACCTCTGGACTACAAGGCCCTTGGTTCACCCAAAGCATCTTAATGTCGTCCAAAATGGTTTAGATGTTTGAAGGGTTAAGGCATTTTATACCACTGTAGACCACCTATTTGACAAATAACTGAGGTCCAATTATAAACCAAGGCGGTTTTTGAAAACCACTCTACCCCAATAACTCGCCTAAAAAATGTTGAAGAGTAAAGAAAGACACTTAGTTATCCATAAAAACCAAGCCTTACCTAAAGCACGCCCTTAATATCCTTCAATCAAATCATGCTCTTCATTGATTTACAACACATTATAATCATAACTTGGTATTAGAAAAATGTTCATTAGACCTCTTGAATTTGTTTATTTCAATCTAAGTTATATTAATATTTCATATTTATTTAATATTATTATTTTTTAATTAATTATTAAAACATCAATGCTACCGTGGATACAACCGGCATGACTGTACGAAACATGTTCCACTAGTCTTTCTAACTTACTTTCTAGCGCAACTTTTTTTATGTTGAAATTGTTGGAGGGAGTTTGGTTCATTGTTCACTCAAAACCAAGGAGCATGGCAATGCTCCTGATCATGAGCGGATGAGCCACTAGAGCTTGTCCTTGCAGCTTTGCATGACAAGCAAACCCAATTCTATTTGTCAACACATGTATGTCTCATCCTGCTTCACTTAGTTCTAGAGATACTCCGTCCGTTCCTAAATATAAGAGCACTTTGACTTTTTTGGAGAATTCTAAGAAAGCAAAATAGGGTAATTAAAATTTGATTTTCCCAAATTTTTTCACTAAACTAGTTTATTTGATTTATGAACTTACATATGATCTAATAATATTTAATATATGTTATAATTAAATTGTTCATTTTGCTTTCTTAGAATTCTCCAAAAAAGTCAAAGTGCTCTTATATTTAGGAACGGAGGGAGTACCTCTTTAAACACTACGACTAGAATTACAACTAAGTGATACTCTATAAAAATCAAACACTTGTAAAGATGTTTGAATATCCAATTTTTTTGTCATTTGAACCAATTGAATATAAATCTAACATAATAAATGCTTGAACTTAATTTGATTCATCACTGTTGACTTTGTTCGCATAATATATTATTACAAAATGACAAAAGCAGTGGGCTGGAGCACAGATGGTGCTCTTTTGTAAGAGATCTGAAACAGTTTTCAGATTAAAGATGCATGCTCCGTATTTTACAATATACTCTCCCCGGTCTTAAATATAAGACCTAATTGACTTTTTCTGGAAAATCCTTAAAAAAGCAAAATAAGTTAATTATAAATTGATTTACCTAATTTTTCCCTTAAACTAGTTTATTTTACCTATAAACTAATGGATAATCTAAAAATCTATCAAATATGTCATCATTTGATAACCTATTTCACAACCTTAATCTCTCCAAAAAAAGTCAATTAGGTCCTATATTTAGGACCGAAGGTAGTAGTTGTTTATATTTTAATAATATTTTTAGAAGATATAAAATGTAGAGCGAAAACCATATCTTAAATGCAAACTAGCAAAAGATAATTAGCAACGAGAAAATACAATACAAAATTAAAAAACTGGAGCATTCTTGTTATAAAGGATCCAAAACTGCTGGCAAAAGAGCAAGATTGCATAATAAATAATACTAGTCGATACCATATTCCATATTCAGAAGAAGAGAGCATAAGAAGTTTGATCTTTCAACACAAGAAATCATTGTTCTCCAGTATCGCAACCAAAAAGATCACAATACAATGTCAGCAATCATACAACCACAAGTAAAAAGTAACCTAAGGGAAATAAATAGGCCAATTGAAGTAGTATGACTTTCGAAATTTCTTGCTCATCTTGTTCCACTGCAGAAGCATAAATTTTTATAAGGACACGATCACTTGGTCAGAATAATATAGTAAATAAAAAAAGGATCCAAAAGAGTACAGCATACCTGGGATTCATAAGGCTGGTTCTTTTTCCTTGCTTGTTTCCAGTGATACTGCTCAAATAGCATTGCTTTATCGTGCCAACTGCATGATAATAGTACGTTCAATAACAAGATGAACTAATACTAATAGAAAAACTGTCAGCTCAGAGAAACTGCAGCAACCATATTATTCAATAAGCACACTCTATAAAAGGATAGAGGAGCAACAAAGAAAAAGCAGCGAAAATCAACCAAAGAAGCAACAATTACAATGCTTCGGTTACCAGATATTATACTATGGGCCTAAGGTAAGATATCCTTAATTTCTTATTCACTGTTGAGGTGTTCTAGTAGCATCCATCGCATCCTTAATATATAAGCGCCTACAAAACAATATGATATATATACCTCGCAAAACTCTCCGGCATCAGGCAACATTAACAATAAGAACATAGGATAACCAGGGCCTTGTCCTCTCATTTGTTTTTCCTCATACAGTGGTTGGCACTTGCATTTGACTATTTGAGCGGTTGAAGAGATACAGATAGAGAGAACTGTAGTGCTGGGTTGAGGAAATATATTGGGTCAGCCCCACATGCACTGGCAATCTTAGTTTAAATCTTTATGGTGGCAATAATTAGGGGGGAAATCTTCCATAAGACACGCATAGAGCCTAATCCCATGAAGAGGACGCCTTTTGCCATACCTTTTATTTCTCACCCAAACTAAAATGTCAGAGCGGTGACAAGCAAAACAAAAAAAAGTCATCTATTCTTCTCCATGTAAATGAAGAACGGTATAAAAGAGAAAAAGATCACAACATTATGCACACATGTGAAACCAAGCTGTTTTCAAACGAGATGAGACGCAACTGGAATCCAGTCTATGATATAATTATAGCTGTGCATAATAGTATATACATGTTTCGGTGGAACCACACCATAAAGATGTCATCAATGGTACAGATATCAGGTCACCAATCTCTCACTAAGTATGTCCATTTGATGAAAGAATGATGTCAACGTATTGAAAAATAGCTGGGCCTGCAAAGGGGACAGAAGACAGAGAGCTACTGTAAAGTCCCACATCGGCTGGGGAGGAGAACGAAAGGTGCTATATATAGGTCTGGATACCTCCCCCTCTTGACGCGTTTTAAAGCCGTGAGGGGTGAGATTCCCCAAAGCGGACAATTTCGAGAGCGAGGCGCTGGGATGTTACAGATGGTATCAGAGCCAGGCTCGGGTCGGTGTGCCAGCGAGGGCGCTGGCCCCCAAGGGGGGTGGATTGTAAAGTCCCACATCGGCTAGGGAGGAGAACGAAAGGTGCTATATATAGGCCTGGATACCTCCCCCTCTTGACTCGTTTTAAAACCGTGAGGGGTGAGGATTCCCCAAAGCGGACAATTTCGAGAGCGAGGCGCTGGGATGTTACAGCTACTCCACACAACTAAGAGAACCACATATAGTCAATATCCCATCTATCCTGCTGTCCACACAAAAGAGGCCTATTCCAATTCAGCACAACACACTGCTGAAAAATCCAAGCAAGAATCACACTTCAGTTGCAAACAGTCTATCCTTAATGTCCATACCAAATCCAGATGGAATTGCAGGGATTGGAGTTACTATCACACTTTAGAGATACGTCAGCAGTGTTCATGAAGGGTAATGAATAATCTAATTCATGAAGTTGATATTCATGATTTATGATGTCATCAGAGGTTGTGGTAATAATTCCCACGATTATAGCATTGGCAATTGAATCTTTTCACGAGCAAGATAAAGGAATTAAGCTAAAGTTTTGTAATTGGTAAGGACCCAGTAGAAATAAGCAAAAAAGGCATGAGCTTGGAAGTTTAGAATATGTAATGGAAAGAGCCCAAATGAATAAATTACAGAGGGAATTGAGTAAAGAGAAATAAAAGGGAAGATTGTGTGTGGACGTACTTGAACTGATTGGAGAGCTGCCAAATACTGCAGGGATTGACGTAGGTGATGGCACTGAAAGCAACGGCGCCCACCCAAATGTTGACGAATCTTTCGGCTTCCGCGTGAGGCACGCCTGGGTCGCCTCTGTACGCATTTCCGAAGTACTTCTCCATCTTCCTCCCAATCCTATTCCTTCTCCTCTATCCCTTCCCTATCTTATCTTATAGCCCATGTCATACGACGCCGTTTCATCCCACTACGTCTGCGAGGTGGTGTTTCCTTTTTTATAACAAAACGCTCAAACCGAGACAATGCAATCAGCCCGTGACTCATTTTCCCAAGTATAACATGTAGATGATCTTTGAAAAATTAAGTATAAAAAGTAGTTGATTTTTTTTTGAGATGTTAAGGTTATAAAATATGTTATTAAATTATGACATATTTGATATATTTTTATATTAGTCACTAGTTTATAGGTTAATTAAACTACTTTAAGAAAAAAATTAGGTAAATCAATTTATAATTGATTTATTTTGCTTTTTTAGGATTTTCCAAAAAAGTCAACTAGGTCTTATATTTAGGACCGGAGGGAGTATTTACATATTTTATACTGTATATTTTTACATTATCCATTAGTTTATAAGTCAAATAAGCTAGTTTAAGGGACAAAAATTAGATAAATTAATTTATGATTAATTTATTTTACTTTTTAAGGATTTTCTTAAAAAGTTAACTAGTTTTTAAGTTTAAGGCAAAGGAAGTATTGATTATTTAAGGGAACCCCCAAACCATGTGAAGCCCCTTCGATTTTTAGCCTTGGTGAAGACTATATATGTATAATATTTATATACAGTCATATAAGCCATCCAAATTTTTTCCACCTCCTTATACGCAATTGCAATGTATACCATTTGCCAATATCAGATTACTGTATCGATATGTAAATTTAGTAAGGTTTTTCATATGACAAGTTTAGATATTAAGTAACCAAATTGATACATGGAATTACTATGTTCTAATATGGCATTGCCAAGTTGAGATGTAGAATTACCGATTCATTTTAAAGTGTTGATTCTTCATCAACTACTTCATGTTTGGATTTTCCACTCATCAACTATCTATTTGTTTTTATTAACATTATATTTGTGTTTATCAACTCTGATCTATTTCTAGAATATTGATAGATAACAAATTGTGTTTACCAATTTTTTCTGTAGGTCTACTAACTTTTTAGTAATCACCTATTAAGTTGTCAGGTCACTTGTTACCAACTTTTGATTAATATTTATGAACTCCTCAATAGGCATTATCAATTGTTGTTTAACAAATAACAAATTCAAGCTTCTAACTCATCTCCACTTTTTGACATGACAGGGCATTAACAAGCTAACATTTATAAATACAAAGTTGACACATCTAATTACCAATTTAAGATATAAAAGTAGGGATAGGTCTCAATGAATTGTTACCACTTATTAATGAAGGTTATTGCAATTGTCAATAGTAGTTATTAACAACTCATTGAAACATCTTTGAGATTAAGTCTCTTTTTTGGGACCTAGGTGTAACTATCCCATAATGTACAATAAAGCTACCAATACATCAAAAAGCTGAAATATTTAAAGTTGGTAATTGCAAATATAATTGATTAAAAAAAAGAAAAACCAAACATGGGAAAATGTAGATATATAGCTAAAACTTGGTAAATGTTGGCATTTACTTAGGAATTTATGTATTTACCAAGTCTTATGTATAAGTTGCGTATTTGAGGTTGCTCAAATAAAAAAAGTTGCGTATATTGAGAGAACTTTTTCAAAAAAAAAAAAACAATAATATTAGTATATCCAAGTCTGTTAAAGTTACGGAAACAATGTAAAATCGAAATCGTCATTCGAATCCTAAACTCGTAAAAGTTCATGTCTATTAATAAAACTGTTGATAAAAAAATGTCTATTAATAAAACACATCTTGTAAATATTAACAAAAATTTGACTCAATATATTTTAAATATAAATAGTTGATGAAACAGACCAGTTCCTCTAGGGAGAGAACCTAGAGAGAAGTAGAGTAAACCTCTGCCACTTCTTCCTTGCCAGAACCACCGTCAAAGTTCCTCTTTGACCATCCCTCGTCCACTTCAAAACACCAAGTACACATCTGCATGTCAAAATCTTGCTATCCAGAAAACTCAACCATCTCTCACCACCGTCTAATTAGTAGTCTTGTAGAGTGATAGTGCCTTTAGGGAGAGAAAATTCCTAGAGAGAGAAATAGAAAGAGCCAAAGTCAAAGGTTTCATCATCTTCTTCTGCATGTCAATCTTACACATAGATCTGAACTTCAATACCTAGAGAAACTTCAAATCCAGTACTGAGCAGTCTTGCATGTCCCTTTTTATGCTTAATCAGCAATCCGACCTCTTCAACAAAGCTATGGCAAAAGCATATCTAATCATCCTCCTCGGCATTAATCCCCCATCTACCCTCTTCAGTAAAAGGTTTATCATATGGATTGATTGTTGGAAACCGAACTTAGACTTTCTAGCAAATCTTAATCCTTTGCTTAAGTTATATGAAGGTTCAAAAGATTGGGGAGTTCTGATGCTCTGGAAGTCCCAACCGTTCCTGCTTACAGTTCTATGTTATCTGGGTTTTACTTATGTTTTTATTGTCTTTGTTATGCTAGTTTTAGCATATGAGTTCCAACATAGAATCATGATTAAGTTTTACATTAATGGAATTTTTGAGCTCTTGAAATGTCATTATAGTCTCTATGGGACTTCTAACTCAGTGTTAAATTTAAGTCCTTTTCTTTCAAACCCTTTATGGGTAGATGTCCGCATTTCCTCCATTGAGAAGGAAGTTAGTGACATAATCTTCATCAACTTCATGTTGATGACTCTTTCTATATATGACATTACAATGCAAGAATTTTCCATATGGTGTATTACTTGGTCATATCCTCATATTGGAATTCTAACTTTATGCTTGTGTTTGTGTTTGGGTGTATTATTGAACAATTTTAGTTTCTTTAGGCTAGTTGTTAAGTATCGCAAGTGTGTTTTAATTTCCTATGTAAGTGTGTTAGTGTAACTCTCTCTAATATTTAAGTATATTTGATCATTTTTCAAAAAAAAAAATATAAATAGTTGATATTAAATATATCAACACTCATACTTTACGAACTTCAATAGCTAAAGAAATTGTTGCTGAAAAAAAATAGAGAAACTGATATTTAATTCATATAAAAATATATTGAGTTTATTCCAATCAAATTAAAATAATTAAAATGAGTTTATGAGCTAGTTAACACGATTTCTCTAAAGTAAAAACGTGAAAACACTAAGTTCGACATATAAACATCTAAGTTCCTACCGAATTCATTTCAAGAGAATTTAAGTAACCTTGTCACACGTTTATTTACTTCATAAAATCGGAATATTACAACACTATAAATATAAATAAAACCTAAAGCTTTTGGAAATAGAAGAACGAAAAGGAGAATATGTATGAGAGAAGTAAACAAGCAAAAGACTACCATAGGCATTTCTTTGCCCACAAGAAACGGAGCTAGCCTTAAACCGTCTTATAAATAAAAGCACCCCATCCCTTCCGTCAGATCCCTACATCGTGTTCTCTCCTCATTCCTTTTTCTCTTCGGACTTTCATTACTCACTCCTCTCTTCTTCCATTCCATTATGGCCAATCAACCTGAGTCCTCCGATTCGTAAGTCCCCCCCTTCAGATCTCCCCTTAGTTTTCCTTCTAGAATCTTCTTTTCTCGCAGATTTCGATTTCTACGCTTTTCATTTACTGGGTTTTCGTTTTTTCAGTAAGGGAACGAAGAGGGACTTCAGCACGGCGATCTTGGAGCGCAAAAAGGCGCCAAATCGGCTCGTTGTTGACGAGGCCGTCAACGATGATAATTCCGTTGTTGCCCTTCACCCTGATACCATGGAAAAGCTTCAGCTTTTTCGCGGTGACACCATTCTCATCAAGGTAATCTTAAATTTCTCATCAAGATTAAAATTTTATTCAGGTTTGCCTCATTTTTCACGCTTTGAATGTGCTGTGCCAATTGGAATTTATATAATTACGTGTTTTGAGGGACTTAGGTTTATAGTTTTGCATTGTTAGCATCGGAGATTCTGTTGATTTGTTCTCAGAAATCTTGCCCTACAGTTGTGAACAAATGAAGTATCGTTTTTGGATTGATAGCACTAGTTGCCAGTTAATGCTTCTGTATAGTTTTGCATTGATGTTTTTTTGGGAGTTGAAATTCGTGATGATCTGTTCTCAGAAATCTAGCAGTAGTTGAGGCAGCATTGTAGAATTTAAACTCTAAAGCACTTATGTTGATGCAGTTGTGAATTATCTTGGTATGGTTTTCTATTTATTTATTTATGCTGCTTTGCTTCCAGGGAAAGAAAAGGAAGGATACCATCTGTATTGCCCTTGCTGATGACACGTGCGAGGAGCCAAAAATAAGGATGAATAAGGTTGTCAGGAACAACCTTAGGGTCAGGCTTGGAGATGTTGTTTCCGTGCACCAATGTGCTGATGTCAAATATGGAAAGAGAGTCCATATTCTTCCTGTGGATGACACAATCGAAGGGGTGACCGGGAATCTGTTTGATGCATATTTAAAACGTGAGTTACCATGTCTTTTTGTTTACAACTGGGAAATTTATATTGGCAGCTATAATAATACTTTTTTCTTCCGCGACGTGTTGTTGGAATAGACTGCTAAAATGAGAGTATTTTGTTTGTTGGATAATACTCCCTCCGTTCCTAAATATAAGATCACTTTAGTTAATTTGGGGAGATTAAGGAAGACAATAAAATTACATGATCTTCCCAAAATCCCCTCAATTACTTAACTTTAAAAGGAGGAGGGGTTTTCAATGAAAAGAGGGAGTATAAGGGTAGTTTGGGCAAAACTTGAGATAAAATAGAAAGTGATCTTATATTTAGGAACTTATCCACTTGCCCAAAGTGATCTTATATTTAGGAACGGAGGGAGTAGCTCTTATTATAATATGATGATTAAGTTAAGTTCAAATGCTTGTCATATAAAATCTAGCTCATTCTGTCATTAAATTTCGAAAGAGTACTTTGTTTTCTTGACAGTGACCATGTATCTCAAGCATTAGTCAGGGCCAAGATAATGTGGCATGTATAAGGCATGGATTTATTCCCTTAGCGATTGTATCCCCTTAGCTGTCAAATTATTGCTATATATAGGCAAGTGTGGTCAATCTGGAAACATTTTGGTGCCATGTGTGTTTTGTTAAACACACAGTGGGAGATACTCCTTCCATCCCATAATATAAGGTCCCTTTTTGAATGGCATGGGCCCATAATATAAGGCCCCATTTGACTTTAATTGAGTAAGAAATGTGTTTTTCCCCATTTTAATCATGCATTAATTTCTCCCACATATTCTCTTTTATCTTTTCTTCTTAATTACCCTCTCTCTTACTCAATCATATAAGGGAACTTTTGTAGAAAGTGATATATTTCCTACACATTTATTATTTTTAACCAGTTAAAAGGATCTTATATTATAGGACAGTGGGAGTAGTACAATTTAAGATCTTTTATTTCATTGCCATATGTGAGGGTTGTGTTTAATTTATATCATGAATTTCTACACTTACTTTTGCAGCTTATTTTCTGGAGGCATACCGTCCAGTTAGGAAGGGTGATTTCTTCCTTGTCAGAGGGGGGATGAGAAGTGTAGAATTCAAGGTTATTGAAACTGACCCTTCTGAATATTGTGTTGTTGCCCCGGACACCGAGATTTTCTGTGAGGGAGAGCCTGTGAAAAGAGAGGATGAGAATCGCTTAGATGAGGTTGGTTATGATGATGTTGGTGGTGTGAGAAAGCAAATGGCTCAAATTCGGGAACTGGTAGAATTGCCATTGAGGCATCCTCAGTTGTTCAAGTCTATTGGTGTAAAGCCACCCAAGGGAATTTTGTTATATGGCCCCCCTGGATCTGGTAAGACTTTGATTGCTCGTGCAGTTGCTAATGAAACTGGTGCCTTCTTCTTCTGTATCAATGGCCCCGAGATCATGTCAAAACTGGCTGGTGAGAGTGAAAGTAATCTTAGAAAGGCATTTGAGGAAGCTGAGAAGAATGCACCATCCATTATATTCATCGATGAAATAGATTCAATTGCTCCCAAGCGTGAGAAGACTAATGGAGAAGTTGAGAGAAGAATTGTTTCTCAGCTCTTGACACTTATGGACGGGCTAAAATCACGTGCTCATGTGATTGTCATTGGAGCCACAAATCGTCCCAACAGCATTGACCCTGCGCTTCGGAGGTTTGGAAGGTTTGATAGGGAGATAGATATTGGTGTTCCAGATGAAGTAGGGCGGCTTGAGGTTCTACGTATCCACACAAAGAATATGAAACTTTCAGAAGATGTAAGATTGGATTCCACTTTCCTTCTAGAATTTGTCTGAATTTTAGTTTTCTGAAAGAAAGTTATTGAATGTTCCATTTGCAGGTGGATTTGGAAAGAATTGCTAAGGACACACATGGGTACGTTGGTGCTGATTTGGCTGCCTTGTGTACTGAAGCTGCACTCCAGTGTATCAGAGAGAAAATGGATGTCATTGATTTGGAAGATGAGACAATTGATGCTGAGGTACTGAACTCAATGGCTGTGTCAAATGAGCATTTCCAGACTGCTCTTGGATCTAGCAATCCTTCAGCCCTCCGTGAAACAGTAAGTGCCATGGCAGTACTTTTTCAATTTCCTTTTCCCTTCTGCTTCTTTTGTATTTGACCTTCTGCACATAACAACTAATACTTTGTTAATGTACCAGGTCGTTGAAGTGCCCAATGTCAGTTGGGAAGATATTGGTGGTCTTGAAAATGTCAAGAGAGAACTACAAGAGGTAATTGAAGTTTTGGCATTAATCACGTGACCTTCATTTATTTGGTCTACCTCTGGATTCTGATACTGTTACTTTGCAGACTGTTCAATATCCAGTGGAACATCCTGAGAAATTTGAGAAGTTTGGAATGTCCCCATCGAAGGGGGTTCTTTTCTATGGTCCTCCTGGATGTGGTAAAACTCTTTTGGCCAAAGCTATTGCTAATGAATGTCAGGCAAACTTCATCAGTGTTAAAGGTCCTGAGCTGCTGACGATGTGGTTTGGAGAAAGTGAGGCTAATGTGAGGGAAATTTTTGATAAGGCCCGGGGATCTGCTCCCTGTGTCTTATTCTTTGATGAACTTGACTCAATTGCAACTCAGGTTTGTACTGCACCATCTTGAATAATGCACTGTGCTTGTTCTCTTGGCAAGGATTGCTGGCATCTCAAATATTCTTATACCCACCCTTGATACCCTAAACATTATAGGAGTAGAGAGAACTAAATACTTAATATTGTTTTTTTGATCTCACCATGTCTCACTTTATCTTGCAGAGAGGTAGTAGTGTTGGAGATGCTGGTGGTGCTGCTGACAGAGTGTTGAACCAACTCTTGACAGAAATGGATGGGATGTCAGCAAAGAAAACTGTTTTCATTATTGGGGCCACCAATAGGCCTGACATTATAGATCCTGCTCTTCTGCGTCCAGGCCGTCTAGATCAATTGATTTATATCCCCCTTCCTGATGAAGAATCCAGGTATCAGATTTTCAAGGCCTGCTTAAGAAAATCCCCCCTCTCAAAAGACATTGACCTCAGGGCCCTTGCCAAGTATACACAAGGCTTTAGCGGTGCTGATATTACCGAGATATGCCAGCGAGCCTGCAAGTATGCTATAAGAGAGAACATTGAAAAGGTACCGATCTTATCACTTCCTTTCTTTTCTTGGAAAGTGTTTTTCTGGTTTTTCATGTATTTTTCCTCCCATAAAAATGCTACCATATAATTGAACCTTTTTTGAAGAGTCCATAGTGTGGAAAAAATTTACATGTTATGTTTTCATGGTTTAACTTAAAAAATAGCATGCCAGTTTCTGGGTGGCTTGAGCAATAGAAAATGTGTTATCGATGTATTATAAGTATGTGTCATTGGATTGAGCTAGAGCTTATTTATTTAATTTTTCTTCCTTCAGGACATTGAGAGAGAGAGGAGGAGGAGCGAAAATCCTGAAGCAATGGAAGAGGACATTGAAGACGAAGTAGCAGAGATCAAGGCTGCTCATTTTGAGGAATCCATGAAGTATGCACGAAGAAGTGTAAGTGATGCTGATATTCGCAAGTACCAGGCATTTGCTCAAACATTGCAGCAGTCAAGAGGATTTGGATCGGAGTTTAGGTTCCCGGATAGTGCCACTGGTGGCACTGCCGCCGCCACGTCTGACCCGTTTGCAACTACCGCTGGTGGAGCTGATGAGGACGATCTTTACAGTTAGAGCTCGTGCCATTATTAATATGAATAGCCTTGTTATGTTGCGCATTCAAGTCCTCTTGTGGAAGTTTACTATTGGATTATAATTATAATTGTGATTTCGCGGTAAGAGGTATCTGGTCATATGGTTAATGTCTGACGTGGAGCCTAAGAGTTGAACGGAATTGCTTTTGAACTTGCTATGAATTACAACTGTGACGGCGTCTGAAATTGTATGGTGCCCATGTCACTATAGAACATTGAAGTTTATTATTGAAAGGAAACTTCCATTTATTCGTGTGTTTGTTTATTATTGATTGAATTAGATAACTTTATTGGGGTGTAGCACACTTCTCTTTGAGAGCGTTCAGGACTGGCTCCTTTTAAAGCCAACAAATGATGTTGGGCCATGTCTAGATCTGCTATAACTCCTCGCCCACCATTTATTTCTGGCCCTTATACACCTTTGCTGCTTCATTCTTGAAACCCACTTGACATCCTGGTCGCCACGTGTCAATGTTGAGACTCGGTTTCATACGTGTGATGTGACTGGAATCTGTGACTGAAGTTTTTATTTTTGTTTCATAACATGTTAATTTATAATTTCAATGAGTATAATATAACTGTTAAATTATAATAATTCATCCTTCAGCAATTAAAGTAGTTCGCCGAACAAGTTTCTTGCAAGTAACATGTATGCTTAATACGGGACAATTTTGCAATTATTTGCCTAGCGGTGTGATTTTAATTGCAAGTAACATGTAATCATGTATACTTTGATAATTGTGTACGAGGCATCATCGTCCACAAAATCTTTTTCCATGTTACACCTAAGACCTAACCCCTTAACATGAGTGACGAGGATGATGAGTGAATACAAAAGGACAAATGGGTTTCAGTCTTTCAGATTGTAGGGTGGGTCCTTGAATGGCACCAATTATGATTTTACAAGAGAGAATCCTACTTGAATCCATCATATTCAGTTTTCAGTGACAATAATGTCCTCCAATCATGAGATAAGGAGTACCCCTCTCGTGTGCTTTGGAATATAATAGGGTAACATAAGCAGCACTCGTCTTACAATTACTTCCCTCCCATTTTTAACAAGTACCTCTTATTTTTTATGTTTTTTCACGCACGCACACCCTCACCCAAAAGCAAAATACATGTAAGCTGACAGGTTAGTGTGAGTGACAAATACTTTTATTCTTCAAGTGTTGAGACTTCAACTTTTGCATGGAGTAAACTCACAAGCCAGTTGTATGCCCCTATATGGGACTTCAACTTAGCGAGAAATTAGTCTCACTTAATACGCTGGTGGGATATCATTGGGTTAAAAAAAGAAGAAGTAAAATACATGTTCACTTTCAACATGGGAACATTATATGCTTAAATAGATGGATGCCTTGTTGTCCCTCACGCGAAGGCTAACGATTTGTAAAACTAGCCACATAAATACTCGGTCTCATGCTGACTCATACGTCCAAACAAAGGTTCCCTTAATTTATCCCTTCCTTAAATCCAACTTATCTTTTTCTTCTCCTCAATCAACCCTTTCGGCCATGTGGTGTTGGTGTGACACAAGTCTATTAGTTGCTGTTCAAGTAAGATTCTCACTCCCACTCTCTGTTGAATTTTTATTTTATTTGCTGCTTTTAATGAATCTTTTAAATTTGTGAACAAAACCCCACCTTTGAAAAGTGCAAGCTTACAAAATGCATGGCCCCCCTAAAGTAAATTTTGATTGAGGCTTTATGTTCCCTCATGTTTCCTCAACAAAGAGAATCCGTCCAAAATTGACTAATCATATGTTATTTTAGAGCAGAGAGATGGAACTTGCATCGTGCATTGTTATTACTCATACAGTTTCTTAATTTGGGGTTTAGCTTCCTTTCCTTCTCCCTCCACTTTAATTTGATGTTAACATATACTAAAGGTCCAAAGAGCTACGTAGCAAAAGCAATCTTCAAGATTCAGACACTCAATTATTTTAATATTTAAGCAATCATTTCATCATTATCAACTGCTACTGTTATTTTCCGTTATGCTATTATTTTTGCTTTTAGGTGCCAAGTAGGGTATGTCAAGTTTACTTTGGTAATTTCCTTTGTTTTGGTCCAAATTACACACGTCCTATATATATTAAAAGGAAGCGTTTTGCTAAATTTAATAGGTACACAAGACAATCCCTTAAAAACCAGTATATTTGAAGTGTCTTTATTGAAATTGCTCAAAAAATTTGTGAAAATATACTTTTGAGGTAACCACATCTCTAGTCAACTTAACAATCAACGTTTAGCTGTGTGCATTTTTGCTAAATTGACGAATGCATATGGATGTTTTTGCACTCACAGTTTTCATATGGTGCTAGTACAAATTTGACAAATTTAAATGGCTATTTTTGTGCTTAAACCATTTTCGTAAAACTAATTTAATTTATCTGATTTGTAAGCTAATATATAATCTAATGATACATAAAAATACGTTTTAATTAAGTGAATTGTTTGGCTTAATTAATCTCTCTAAAAAAATTAACTAGATCTTAATATTTAGGAATGAATGGAGTAACATGTTTTTCAAATAAAAAACTTTGGCTAAAATATACTTTTGGCCATTGACATTGGCATTAAGTTTCAATTAAGTCATTTGTGTGGAAAATATAATTTTAGACTTTTTTTGGTTAACACCCTCAGTTTTAGTTAATGAAAAATACTGAGTAAACAAATTTAAATGTTGAATATAGATTAAATGTTTATAAATTATGAATAAATTAAATATTTTAGTGATTTTAATAATTTTTTATTTACATGGAATTATAATATAATACTTTAGATTTCATGGATTATTGTTCTCTATTAAGTGAAACTAACAGTGTTAACAAAAAAAGACTATAAGTGTACTTTTCAAACCTAAAGAACTAACTTGATGAATCTTGATACAAACATAAAATAAAAATCAAATATATAATTTAGCCTAAAACTTTTAAATATATATTTTTATTACTATTCCAGTACTTTAAAGCTCAAAGAAATGAATATTTGATTCCACCCATGAACAAAACTTTTGATGATGGTGATACTTACGTAGAGGTTAGTTCCTCACTATACCCGCCAAAGGTTAGTTCCTCACTATACCCGCCAAAAAAGGTTGCCCCACCTCAAAGGCGAATTCCAATGGAGCCGAAAAACCATTTTACACGAGAGAAGCATACTTTCATTGGGAACGCAAAAAAGTTTTGGATTTCAAGGATTTATCAAGATCAAAGTACGTATAACTCATATAATGTAGATTTAATTTGTATAAGTATCTTTAGATTATCTATAAATTAAACAGTAATCAAACATTAATAACGAGATTTTGAACTCTTACAACATTAACAAGGTAGACTATATATGATGAGATCCTCACTAACATCTATCGGAATGTTTACAACTATTGGACTGTTAGCTAGCTGGCTCGAAAGCCCAACATTCTGATACATTTAGAGTGTGTTTGGTTGTGTGAAAGAAAGTAAAGAATTAGAAATGGAAAGGGTAAGAGATGGAAAGTAGGGGTAATGATGAGAGAGTAAAGTTTGTGGGCCCCACGATAAGTGTGAGATGGAGAGAGAAAACTTGTGGGCCCCGGGATATATGTAGATGACCATATTACCCCTTAACTGTTCAATTATTTACATGCTACTTTCTTTGATTTAAAACAACCAAACAAGCTATTAGTCTAGGGTCAAAAGATCCCTAAGACGAAATGTGGCAGATTAAATGTGGGTTGGCCCACCTAACTCGCAAGTTGCCCCGAAATTTCATCTCTATTAAGTATTCACACATTTTCATGATACCTAGGGTTATTATTGTGTTTTTCTTATTAGAATAATTTTTTCATAAATAATTCAAAAATTGAAACATGTAATTACTAATAATTTAAATAATAATTCATTGCAATCACGCACCAGAATTCAATATCTAAATTCTCAATACACACACAATGAGCTTTTTAAATTATTGTTAATAATAATGTTTAAATCACAGTCCGATCCTTGTATTTAGAAACAACTTCTTGAATTGATTCGTCATCACTAGTCTCATCACCTGCAACAATTTAGAAACCAAGGACACGAATTATGATCATTAGTAGTATGTTTGATTATGATTCAAACACACACGAGCGCGCGCACAAAATACTCGTAGTATTTGCAACAAAAATTAGTATTGCTCTATTAATATCAGCATATTCAAAATCATTCAACCCAAAAAAGACAACTTCGGCACTTGTTGATAACGCTTGAGATACTAACAAAAGTTTTAAACTTCAGGTAATAGTGCAACGGTTAGGAATTGAATTTTTTAGTTTTACATTCCAGGAAAGTAACAAGTCACAGAAACTAGAAAAAAAACAAGGATATGCCCATTTTGACAGTTTTGATATATAAAATAAGTCTTTGCCTAATGGTAATTAAAAAGGGTAAAAGAGATAATCTAGAGACCTCTTTCACAGGTCATCTAAGCTATAATTAACATGAGAACTTAACGATATAGAAACTGCAGTTCTTATTTAGCACGATATGGTGCTCTATTTACCATTTGATTATTAGTGGAATGAAGTGGAAGAGCAGAAGGAGATTTTGATAAATTTGTTGTCTTTTAAAAAAAATAATAGATGCAGCTATAAAATGTTAATAGGGAGACTACGTAAAATTAAGGGGAGGGTATGATGAGCTCTTTCTAACGAGTAGCTCAAAATTCAAATATAAACTCTTATTTATGTGATATTCCCTTCTTTTCCTAGATAGAAGACTTACTCACCTAATATATTTATATATATTGAGAATATTAGTTAGTTAATTTAGTTGAAATTACATAATATCAACAAAAACACCTACATATGTCTTAATCCCCACCCTCCCTCTCTTATGATTGTCTATTATTAAAAAACATAATAAGGATAACTTAAGAAAAAAAATAACAAGAAGTCTTTTATTTAGAAACAAGTCTATCTTTGTTATATATATAAAAAAGAAACAAGTTTATCTTTCTAAATATATAGGTCTAGATCCAGGAGGAGGAATGAATGCAAGTGTTTAATTAAGAGATTTATCTTTTGTCATCACTTCAGCATCATAAAAGAGACCTAGTCACTTTTGTTGGCAGCAATTACTCTTTTTCTCACAAATCCTATAAAGGAAGCTAAGCTTAATCACTAGAGAGTAAGTGAGCATGCATGGACATATTATCATTTTCTCTACTTGAATTTCTTATAATTAATTAAAAAGTTCAAAAAAGTGACAATAGAAAGTTTTGTTCTCTCCCCTCCACCCACCACCAACAAAAGAAAGGATATAAAAGCATAATAATCTGATTATACATACACACAATCACACATACATGAAGAAGATATATGATGCCCATCAGAAGGCTTGAGTGCAGCTCAGTGCTCCCCACTCTCATGCCAACAAAGAAGCATCGCTACGCAACGACGAAGAATGTAAAATTTCGCTCTCTGCTTCTTCACCATGTGGCTGCACTTTTTTCCAAAAGACTCGCACTTTGGATCGCAATTCTGCTTCTTCTTGTCATTACTCAGGTTTGAGTTGCTTTCCTCTGCTGCCATGAATCTATCTATTTTTATAGCTGCCTCGTGCAACGAATGTTTAACTCATGTTACTTTTGCTTCCACACCAAGTGTTTACATATATGGAGTACCAAGATATATATGTATACTCTCTAAAAAAAGACCTGTTCGCATGAGAAAGCATAGGAATTCTGCGTCTTCTTCTTAATCAGGGAGGACAGTTACTATTGCAACCACCAGTTGTCTCAATCACAACTTTGCCATAAAAATAGAGTGGCCCAATTATGTTTCCATTAATTTCACTTCACTGCGGAGAAAATGTAATCTATTCCTTCATAAACTTCAAATAATTAATTCACTCTTATTAAGAAAATTAATATAATTAATCAAAAAAATAATTAGTTCATTATTTTCGAATTATTTACCCTTATAAATAAAGAGGGAAAACATGTATGGAGAATAGATAAGAGATAATAATTATGACGCAAAGGAATGGATTGGAAGAGATAAACACTATGTAGAATAGAAGAATTAAATAAAATGCATGTTTAGACAAAAATAAAATAAGGTTAAGGGTTAAAAATACACATGTGTTTTGCCCAATAGGTAAAAAATATATTTGTTTTTTATTGGACCAAAAAATACACATTTTTCATATTGGGTTAAAAATACACATAGATGATGTGTATTTTTGAATCCAATATAAAAACTTACCTGTATTTTTAACAAAAAAGATATTTAATGTTGAGTGACCTTTTTTTTGGTAAAACAATGTGTATATTATATTATTATTATTTGACCTTTAACCCAATAAAATAAAGCTTATACTCAAAAAATTGAAACTTATAACACGGAGAGAGAGATTGCTGCATATCTTTTTCATCTACACTAAATAGTGAATACATCGTTTTCAAGGTGTGGATATGTATTGAAAAGAAAGAAAGAAAGACAGAAAGAAAAGAGAACATGGTTTTAGCCTTTTAGGATCAATGTTGATTAATACATCTAAAATCGATGGGCGAATAAGGTTCTATATATTCTACATATATTGTTTGGGTCCTAACTATAAAGACCATTTGACTATTTTTCGTAGAAACTAAGGATGTAAAATTATCACTTTAAATTGTCTATAGTAATCCCTCTAGTCCTAAATACAAGACACTTGACTTTTTTGGAGAGATTAAAGAAGTGAAATATGTTATTTAATTATAACATATTTGATATATTTTTACATGATATATTTGTTTATAAGTCAAATAAACTAGTTTAGAGAAAAAAATTTAAGCAAATCAATGTATAAATAACTTATTAAGTTTTCTTAGAATTTCTCAAAAAAGTCAACTAGATCTTATATTTAGGATTAGAGGGAGTGATTCTTCTACAAACTAATTTAGTCTACTTATAAACTAACATATATTCTAATTACATGCCTGACAATGTGTTTCCTTAACTTCCAGAATTTTTTTTAGGGATATTATATTTAAGATAGGAGTGGTAGGGGTATTACTTTAGGGTTGGGTAGGAGGGAATATGCAAGGGTCAAGAGCTAGAGTTTAACGAAGTACTAACATTTTTGCCATTTAGGAAGGGATACAGAAAGTGGTCCAGCCAAAAGTAGTTTGCTCGGTTCATTAAAAAACATCATAGTGAATGATGGCTATATAGCAAGATGCAAGAGTGTAATTATGAAGACCTTAGGAGTGCCCTTAGGATTGTTTTGATCTTCTTAAAACTTAGTGAATCTAAGCATAATAAAGCTTTTATCATGTCTCCTTGTCGTTCTTGCTCGTAGCAACCTAGACATAAAATTTCTTTCATTACACTATACCACTCATGCAATGTCCTCTTCACTGGTCATACTATGTCCATATGTACTACAGTTAATCTTTTGGCTCCTTCATTTCCTCTCCTTACATGTTTCTTCTTTGAAACTTTGCTGGAGAACATAAATAACGCAGAGAGGTTGGAGCCAGCCAGGTTTGGTTTATTGATGTGAACATCGTCCCACGCTTGGGGGTCCTATATATCCTAATCCATAGTTTTGTTTTTCATTATAATTCTATGATCATTGTTATCATTTGCAATGATTAATGTATTTCTCTCTTAATCATGTTTCTGACAAGAAATAATCATCGAAATCATTTTGAAAAGATTGGTTTTTCTGCTTCCACAATATTTGGTGAATTGTTGGACAGATGCACGACACGTATAGGTACTTGTCTGTGCTGCTCTGTTAAGAAACAGAACAACAATATATCAAATAATCCACCTAATTATTCGCATGAAAGGCTTGTGTGTGTATACATATCACTCTTGAAATAATATAATATATCTTTATTGCAAACGGCGAGTCTATTATTTTTAGGGACCATGCAAAATGAGTCATAGATGTCTGTAGCCCAAAATTCGGCCGATGTTGAAAAATATGAGGATCACGTACTTAGCACATGAGGGGCCATCGAGACCAAGTGATACATTTGATGACAGATCTGTAACTCCGTACAATTCAATAAGACTCGACATTTTTTCTTAAAAAAAAATTTTCCTTTTTATTTTCTCCCACAGATCTCATTGAAAATGCAAAGCACACGAGTCTCAAACATTCTGCCACTGATTTCCATATATTACTAACACTTAGGATAGTGAGTTTTGTGTGTGACAAGTATAGTTGTTATTTGATTTGCAGATGGTGAGTTTCAGGATTACAGGTGGACAAATAGTACCAGAGATCCACGTGAATGCGTCAGCAACAGTATTGGATTTAAAACAAGAGATTGAGAAGGAATTGGGAGTGGAAGCTGAGAGGCAAAGCCTGTGGTACAACACAAGAGAATTAAAGAACCATCAAATGATTCAAAAATATAAGTTCAGGGAATGTGAGACACTGAATCTGAGGGTGAGGCCAATGACAGAAAGAAAAAAAGTGCATGTTCTGGTGAAGCAAGAAGGTGCCAATGGATACGTGAGGATAAGGGAAACAGACTCTGTGTTTCATCTGCGTAAGAAGATTGAAAAGTATTGGGGTATTCCTAGAAGTATTTTCACACTTCGACGTTTGGACAAGCAAATGGATGATGATATGCCTCTTATTGCATATTATATCTCTGAAGATACTGAGGTTGAGCTCTGTGTTAACATTGAACCTCGTTAGGATTTTGTTACCATCTTGAGAATCTGCTATACTTTCAGCTTACAAATTGATGTGGATAATAAATAGTGTTAGAGCTAGATCATATACGATGATTTGTTGTAAATGATTACATTTATACACACACACACGTTTGTATGTATATGGTTCATTAAATTGGTAATAAGATCATTTAATTTTGATTTGACCCTTTTGTGAGAGGCTGCGAACTTTTTATGATTTTGGGTCTTGCAGGGGGCCATGCAAAACGGATCATAGCCACATAACATAGCGCAAAAGACATTGCAAACCAATATCAATTATCTGCAATATAATTCAGATATTTCATAGTTATAAGATATTTTACGAATTCCTTTTCAATATTAACATGTATATATACTATTCGAGTTTCTTTTACAGACTGCCACGCCTCTAGGTTCTTTTAAGCAATGAACCATGACTTAGTGTCAAATTTACCTCCAAAAAGGTTGATTGTTACTGCTCTCATGAAAACAAGCAGGCATGACTTAGGAGGCCAAAATAAACAGCCATGAAAGATTAAACGACATAACCTTGCTTAATGATCTACACAAGAAATTCTGAATATGCATCAAGTCCATGGTTGCCAAGGCATTGCTTCAGCTTGTACAATGCTCGGCTCTCTAACTGTCGAACTCTTTCCTTAGATAAACCAAACATGTTTCCAATCTCCGACAAAGATTTCTGTTTTCCATCCTCAATACCAAATCTTAGACGGATTATCCTTCTTTCTTTTGGGCTCAAGATATTTAAGAGGCTTCGCACATGCCGCCTCATCATCTGTTTTCCAACACTCACATCTGGAATCTCAACTGCCGTGTCTGCAGTAATCTCCTGCAGTAACAAGAATGCGTTTAATCATTTATGCTTGAAAGACAAGGTACATAATGTAAAGAAGATGCATTTAACCACAAGACATTGTAAAAGTGATATCTATAGTGTGTTCAGCTTCAACAACATCAGGAGATTATCTCCACAAAATATCACGTCAAAGCAAAATGACAATAGGCGTAAAGAAATGTTGATAAAAGATTGCACAAGCTACTCTTCATGCATGATCTATAGAAAGAGTAAACGATAAAGTGAACAAGAATATTTAATTCAATAGATAATGGAAGATTTGGCCCAAAAAATAGATAACGGAAGATCCAGACTGTCAGTTGCAAAGAGTCTACAGAAGTAGACATGCTAAAGATGGACATTACTAATAAGTAAAGACTCAAATATTCCGGTAAAGTATAGTTCATGGACTTGACTCAGATTATAAGGTGTTTATGTCAGGCTTCTCTTTCTACTCTGCCAGATTCCTCAACGTCTATAAGAAACATACGCTCTGCTATTACTTCGCTTCATTACAAGCAAGATCAAAAAACTATCCAAACAATCAAATATTATACAGCCTGTAAGGTTATCAGACTTGCATCAAATTTTGTTCTTACATTAATCAACACAACCAAAGCCCTTGATACGGGAACTTCGCCAAATTATGATAGAATTCTAAATACACTCCAGCAGTTCTTCACTTCCAATATAATGATTTGGTGCCAGCCCTTTCATGTCAAAATTTGAGAGACTATATCAAATACATGGACATCAATACCTGGAAAGTGGTATCTTGGTCTGCCCACACTGTTTTTTGCATTGAAATTGGAATTCTTGCAACGTACAGCAGATTATCTAACTTCTCTACTGTAATTCCTACCCTTGTTGCTAGTTCTTCTTTGGTTGGATGAAGATTTCCTTCTCGACTGTACAATTTCTTTGTCTCTGATACCTTGCCCAAAAGGGTATATACATTCTCCTGCAGTTAATGCACAGGTTCCATGTTACAGAGAAATAGATTTCACGTTTGCTTTACAAAAAGCAAAGATATTACTGCTGAAGCAGTGCAATTTGACTGCATCATTGTTCTATCAACAGGTAACAAAACATAAATAATGTTTTTTTCTTTTTCTAAAGTAAAGCCATAAACATTATTATATGAATTTAACTAGTTAAACGACAAATAATAAATAGATTGTGGTTTACCGGCAAACGAATTGTCCTGGAATGCAGAAATAGAGCTTTCCTAATTGTTTGTCTTATCCACCAGTAGGCATAAGTACCAAAACGACAACCTTCTCTGGGTTTAAACTTCTCAACACTCTTCATAAGCCCCATACTTCCCTCCTATGAGAGCACCAGAAAAATAGAAATTCAGAATGCTGTTCCATGTTCAGAGACAATATATGTTAATATATGAGGCAAATTAAGTAACAATAACTGTGCAAGATGACAGCAAATCAAGAGGCAAAAAGTAAACAGTCCAAGCTGCAGAAAATGTAAGAACTCTAATTTCTTAAAAGCTACCTGCAATAAGTCCTGAAAACTGAGACCACGGCCCAGATAATGTTTAGCAATGTGAACTACCATTCTTAAATTTGCATAAATCAGCCTGTCTCTGCTGCTTTTACCAGAATAAAGCTGTAACTGCAGGGCTTGACAGGTGAGGCCCACACCATCAGCCCACTCTGCCAAAGTTGGTTCCCGTCCAAATTGCGAATGAAGTCTTCTCTTTACCCCTTCTAATCTTAATAAATCCTGATAAATAGACCATGTCAGAGCAATTGAAGGGATTCTCAATCCACCATTCCGTACATGTGAATGATTAGGAAATTAAGAGAGAAACCTGTAGCTGAAGAATTAATTGAGATTCTTCTTCAAGAGTCAAAAGTTGCTTTGTTTCAGGACCCCATAAGAACAAACGCAGGGGATCATTTTGATCAAAACCTTCATTTGTCTTCTTTTCAACATTTAACCTTCCTTTTACTTCAGCCTTTTTAGAAAGATAGCTTTCTTCATCTAAAAATTTTGCCTTTGATTTTTTTCTCTTCTTTGATTGTCTCTCTAGAAGACGCGTTGACCTCACAGTTCTATTCTTTCCAAGTGAAATATCATCCAAACTTGTGGAAGCCAAACTGTATGAAAGTTTCATACATCAGTCTCCAAATTAATTAACCTATAAATAGAAAATAAGGATTAAGAATGTTAGACACAAAGAGCTCACCCTAGAGGAGGTAAAACATCATCATCGGCATCGATTAATTTCAAGTCTGCAGCTATTGACGCAGCTTGTTTTGAGGCTGACAATGCTTGCTTAGCAAGAGCAACTGCATCAGCCTCTTCAACTTCCGCAGTGTTCTCTAAGTCAGAGGTGACATGCCCAAGAGTTGATGATGTTGCAATTTCCTCTGCTGGTAAGGAAGTCAACCTGCAGTAGATTGAAGTCAGCAATTACAAGCCAAAGGAAATGACAGTGAAATGCAATTGATTTAATCTTACAAGTCCCGTAAACGAGGCCAAATTTGCAATTGCTGATTAAAGTCATGCACTAGTTGGTCAGCGTTGCCAAGTTCATTGGCTTCACGAACTGAGGCCATATCCATTTGCCTTGTATTTAATGCTGCCTTTAATAAATACAAACAGGATAGGTCAATAACATGTAGATTATGTGATGAAAAAATAGAAAGCTTGCGCATTTGAACCTAAGAAACCAATAGTAGCATATCAAGAAAAGGGTGAGATCACCAAATCTATCATATATGAATGATGTCACAAAACTGTAAGCTGGTGTAAAATTGATTCCTTAAGGCCTTCCAACAAGATCAAGCTTTGAAAATGCAAGAATGAGGGTTCTCATTATATGCATTTAGTGAAGCAAGTTTTTGATGCAGAGGACATGTGTAGACATAAACCTGAGATATCTTTTCTTCTTTATGCATTCGCAGTATAGGTCTGGACTCATCACGTTGCTCTCGTAGAAGAACCGAGGCGGGAAAATGCTGAGCAGCAAAACTAGCAGACCTAGAGGTAGTTACAGGATTGGCTTGTTCATGAAATGTGGAAACTGTAGATAAATGGGCACGAGTATGTCAATATTTTGAAATTTCTCAAGAGTAGGAAGGAAAAACGAAAAGGAAAAAATCACACAGAAAAATCAAATAGAACATTATGCAAAAGATGCAAATCATAAGAGGAGAAGATTGGAGAGGATATAAACAAAAACTTCATAGTATGTAACAGCTGCAAATGAAGGAATGAAAGAAGTTCATTAAATTGGCTTGTGTCAACAAAGAACCTTCCAAGTTAACGATCACTATCCTCTGCTTCCAATATTACCCTCAACGAGCTGAACATGGTACGTAATGAGCTAGCAAACCCAAAATATATCATACAATTCCAACAACTATCTCATTTCAATCACCACAACTTAAGCCATAATATATATTAATACAGATGGAAACAAACAACTCAATAACTGAACCAAGCTTCCTATGGTTTCTTCATGAAGAATGAAATGTAGAGAATTGAATGTCAAAATATCTCCAGTTTTGGGCAGCAGAGAAAGCGAAAGCAATAGTGAAATACAGGAAATAGGTGATGAAAGCAGTGTGGTAATTATAAAAAGTGCACCTAGTGAAGAAGACGAGGGAAGACCACTTCGGTGCTTACTTCTTGATGGAAAGGGTGATGAAGTGAACAAATTCTTAGCAGCTTCCATAGAGGATATGTTATGAAATGACAAAGTGACACATAAGAGAACTAAAGTTGAGAAGATAGTAGTGGAGAGGTGCCTACTTTAGTTCAACCACAGGCTTAGCTTAGCTTCGCTTCCATAACAAAGACCAAGCTCCAAGCAGCAGCATCAATGGTGGACGATAAAGATAACGTTGGAGCAAGAAGAGACTACCAAGTGAGTTGCAGACCTCAAAATATCTTTTTCTTTATTTTTCATTTTCATTACGTTACACAAACAGATGACGTTCACGGTCGGCTATGCTTGTTGGGCCATATTCTCACATTCTGGCCCAATTCATAGCCTACTGTGTTGCTTGAGGCCCAGAAGGCATACGTTTTTGTCTTTTCTGTTAATCTATGGGTTCAGTTGGGCCTGGGCCCAAATCAGAAGGTTAGTGATGAGTGGGGCCAGGGGTGAATGTTTTGAGAATCGTCACAATTCCCAGTAATGGTCAATGGTCAATGCGTAAGTCCGTTCCTCGGTTGACTCCTATAATTTGAAACATGCCATCTCATCACCCACAGGCCTCTCTTTCTTTCCTATCACATAATCCAACATTTTTACATTAATCAACTTGACTTTGAAATATTCGTCTTTCCATATCATTTTTCACTTAATTTCGAAGACAACTTTTCAACTAGTGTATACTTTGAAATATTCGTCTTTTCATATCAATTTTCACTTAATTTCGAAGACAACTTTTCAACTAGTGTAACGTATTCTTGCATTTTTACCTTGGTACTGGTGGATTACCATAATAAAAAATTCAAGTCAGTGAAAGTTGGCTTTGTGCCACTGAAGGTAAGAAATTGTGGATTGGATCCGAGTATCCCACTTTATTTTAAACTACTAGTTCTACAGTCTACTTTTCGAATTAAAAAGGAAAACTTGGAAACTTTTGTTGTTAATGCTGGGAGTGTAATTTTTTAAAAGGTTTTGTCAAATTTTTCCTCACTCTACTTTGTCTATTGATAGACCATAACAACAATTAAGTGAGAGATTTATGAAAGATAATCAGAATATCTTGATAAACATATCACATCAACTAATTTTTTCATCTCACATCAACTATTTTTTTAAAATAAATCAGATTAAAAATTAAAAATTAAAGAAATAGAAAGAGTAGATGAAGTTTCATGTTTCATGTGAAGAAGACGATGAGGGGACAGCATAATAGAGCGCTTGTGGTGTGAATTGTGATATGGGCGGCGTAGGCCCACTGGACCCACAAGCATCACATTGAACACACCGCAACACCTAAAAATCATTACAAGAATAGAACCCATACCCCACTATATAAATAAACCTTCTTTGTGGGGTCACTCGAATCTCCTGGTCACCACCACCACTCACCACCACCACACAAACCCTAACATCCCCCTTCAAAACCCTAACTTATCTCATGAGCTCCTCCGAAGTGGTCCTCCACAGACTCCACCAATCGGACCCCACCCCTAACCCTAACCCGAACCCGAACCCTGGCCCACCCGCCCCCACCGATTCCGACTCCAATGCCAAACTCTCCCTTCCTCACCATCGAAAGTCTAACAAAGACCGTCACATCAAAGTCAACGGCCGCGGCCGCCGCGTCCGCATGCCGCCCCTCTGCGCCGCCAGAATCTTCCAGCTCACTCGTGAGCTCGGCCACCGCTCCGACGGCGAGACCATAGAGTGGCTCCTCCGCCAGGCCGAGCCCTCCATCATCGCCGCCACCGGCTCCGGCACGCTCCCGGCGGAGCCTGTCTCCACCAGCAACGGCGTCATGCCGGCCTCCGCCGCCTCCGTCGCCTGTAGGGTCCACCCGGTATCCGCCGTCCCCGGCGGCGGCCAGGGGATGTTTGCCATGCCTCCGCCGAGCTGTCGGCTAGACCTTTGCCAGCCGATCGGGATGGATTACGCCGCCGCCGCTAACCGGTACCGGAATATGCCGTTTACCGCGTTGTTGTTGCAGCGGTCGACCGAGGAGGCTGCGGCGGAGCAGGAGGAGAATCTGAGGGAGTGATGACGTGGATGTTGTATGTAATGCTGGTAGCTTAGTGAATGTGTTTATTTATGATCTGTCAATGGCTTTAGTCTTTTGCTTTTGGATGTGGTGGATGTGCTTAGTTGAATGTGTTCTTGGTTATTTTCATATCTTGACAGGATGGACAGGTTGAGAAATATATGTAAATGATTATGAAATGGTCTCAAACGATCCATTATAATATTATATTGCATATATATATATAATAGTATATTTTTTTGACCATATATTGCACATGTATTTTGAAGATTGGACCATGTAGAAAAGGTTGCTGATTTCCTTGAATTCGATTCCAGCAAATTTCCCTTAGAGCATGATAATATTAATATGTTGTCAAGCGTGCCCACTTGGTGACATTGCGTTGAAAAATCACTTGTTATTGATTAACGCATTCATACTATCTAAATCTTTGTTGAATATGTATAAAAAGTGGTCTTCTTGCAGAAGACATGGCATCAAAATTCACCTGTGATGTGACTGTTTGAGCAATGCCAGATTTATGGTTACAGAAAGATATATTTATTGAGATGTTTTGGTAATATAAATTGGCCCGTGAAATTTGAGAATAGTCCTTCAGTTCTGAACCAAGGAAATAGGCACGAATTCAGGCGTTCTGTCTTGGCTAGGCCAGATTCTAATGCTTACTCCCCCAATTCCACCACCTTCTCTTCCTCCTTGACTCGTTCGAAGGCATATCTGAATCACAACATAATGCGATCACAGCTATCATCAGTAACTTAGTATAAACAAGTAGTACTTGAAATACCTACAAGTGAATAGATTAAGGATTAAAAAGGGCCAATTTTTGAATTGCTGAGAGCAATTAAAATTCCAAGGAAAAAAATACGATTTGGACAAGCTCATCTTAAAATGTCTCGATATCCATGCATGTTCAAACAAGGAATGGAGGGAAGTTCTTATAGTACCTCCTTGAGGACAGATGGAGTTGTAGTGCACCTCTGCCCAAAAGCTCAGGAAAATAACTGCAACAAACACATCCATGATGGAAAGTGAAGATATCAGCTAAGCTGTTCCCAAATACTAAACAAATCTACCAAAACAAAATGCATGTCCAAGACATTAACACTCTAGTTGTTTGATTCAAAGAAACATCAATAGTTCAAATATACTCCCTCCGTTCCTAAATATAGGACCTATATGACTTTTTTGAAAAATCCTAAAAAAAGCAAAAAATTAGTTAATTATAAATTAATTTACCTAATTTTTCTCTTAAACTAGTTTATTTTACCTATAAGCTAATGAATAATCTAAAAAGATATCAAATATGTCATCATTTAATAACCTATTTCACAACCTTAATCTTTCCAAAAAAAAGTTATCTAGGTCTTATATTTAGGAACGGAGGGAGTATAATTTTTCCGCGATTCTTCCCGCCTGAATATGATGGAATTAAATATACAAAGCTATGCTATTGTCAGGACCGATATTTTTTGTGAAGGTACCATTGCATTTTATTTTAAATATCCTGTGAGGCTTGAAAATTTTCCAGTTGACTAGCCAATGACAATGTAACTTTAACACGAAACCCAAAATGTGAAAAGTAAATTTAGCATACAAGGGAAAATCCATTCATAAGTGAAAATGTCAGGCACCGGCCTCTCTTTGCCTTGGCAGAATCCTTTGCTAAAGAACTCACTGTGAATAAAACTTACCCCTTTTTGGCTTCTCGAAATGAGGAAGTATCTCTATGCAACAGGTGTCCTTGAAAGAAGTAATCAAGAATATTTTCACACCATACTGTAGGAAACAATGGATTAAATAAGAAATAATCAGTAAAATGACAAGGCATATGAGATGGCAGCTGAATTCAAGTGACACTCAAAAGTCCGCAATTAAATCGTCTTAGAATCAGGCATCATGAGCCTAAGATGTAGTTTTCTGGAAAATTAAAAGGCAAGGGGTATGAAGAAACTCGAAGTTCGGCTGTTGATGAACAAAATAAAGGTGTTTAGGCACAACAAACAGCCCAATTTGAAAAGCCACATCGTAGGGAATCTGAAAGTGTGACACCACAGATTCATGTTTATCTGTCAAGTTTCTTAAACAAATTCATTTTGTCTCACAGTTGATTAAAGAATAGGGGAATTATTTTAAAAAAAGAGAGGAAAAGTAAAGTTCTGAAAATCATACCGAATCTGCAACAGCTTGTAGAGTTACGTGATCACCCCATTCACCACTCCTAGTTTCATTGATGTAAAAAGTGGAAAAAGGGTGATAAATTAATCTCTAAAGCAACCATTAAGAACAAAATTGGATATACAGATGAGAAAGGTTGTTGGATAATTACTTAGACATCTTCTCCAAATACTCGTCATATTCCATGGGAACATACCCTTCATAAATCTCTGGATGAGACTTAAGCTGGCAAAGGAAAAAAAAACACCATCAGAGGTCAGAGCCAACAACAGTAAACAAGAATAAAAGCACAAAAGCAAAACATGCTACCCTCCATCAGGCATAAAAGAAGTCAATCCACAAGACAACAAACCTGGTCTACTGCTCGTCGTCTCACCAGCTTGTGGTGCTCAGGCGTGTCATACAGTTGATCAGATAATGCATGAAACTGTGGGGGAAATCAGAAGTGAAGATCACTATTTTATGTTTACAGACCAAAACTAATTAAATGTGCTCCATCACTGCTAAAAGAAACTAACCTGACAATTACCATCGCCTGGTACCTTGCGCTCTACAAAGTCATATATTTGCAATCTGTTTAAAAGTAAGCACATCTTAATATGCTTTTGCAAAAAAAATCCCAATGAATAAATAATTCATTCCATGAATTTCTGTATCTATGAACAAGCTTAGAAGAAAAAAAACACAACAAAGTCAATCTGTGGCGTGAGCTTCATACAACACATACAAGTGAATGCCATTAAAAAAAGTTAATTACTCACTTTTTACAGGAGTAGAGTAATGCATGTATCATGAATGCAGGCATGTTGAATTTTCTTGAAAGAGACAAATATTTATTAAAGAATACCTATCCAAAAGCCTTTGATGATCGGAAGTAGCTTCATCAATTGAAGGAATATCTCCATTAATTCTTGGAACATGCTACACACCAATAAGAAACAATTTAAGCACTATGGGTCTAGCACGAGAGTCATACAAGTGATGAAAATAAGTCAGTAGAAAAGTGACAGGTTTGTTTAACAGATCGCTTTACTAACTGGATGGTATATACAGATATAACTAAAAAAGCAGAAGACGCGAAGCATACAGGAATTGGAGTCATTTCACTTAATCTCCGCCCCACTTCATCATAAAATGGATCGGACAGCTCTAAAGAGTATTCTCCACCTTCATAAGGACTAGAACATGAACTCAAATGTTCCCCATCATCAACTCCTTCCTGGACATAATCATGGTCTGCAAAGGCACAAATTTTATCAAATTAAACAAAATAAATCCCTCATCTAAACAAGCAAGCAGTGGCATTACTGATACCTTCCGAGCAATGGTTCATCATTGAAGAGTTATTCCATCCATATTCCAGCACAGGGCCATGGTAATGCCCCTCATTTGCCTGTGGGTAACTACCATTCCCCTCATTTGCCTGTGGGTAACTAGAACTTTCAGCTATGTCTAGCTGAGAGAATTCTTCTTGGAGAGTCCGGGCAATCATCTCATCATTCTCTACATGGTTACTATCAGCATCATAATGGCTATGGTAGTAGTTTCCATCATATATGTTACCACTATCATGTTGAACTATGTCACCATAGTATCCAGGACTATAACTAAGGTCGCCATCAAGAAGACGAAGACCCCACTGAATAATATCTGAATTCTCGTATAAAACCATCCCTAGGAGATAATTTTTGCGCCAAAACAAATGAAAAAATCTGAAGTTTTTTGTTAGGGAATGTTCGAATTGTTCTTCACCAGCAAAAATGCACCTGACAAAAAGAGATATGCATTAAGAGACTGGAGACTAAGCTACAAGTAAGACAATGATACTCAGCCATTAAAGAGAAACAGAAAGTTGTTCCTCCATCAAAATGTACCCACTGCATGAATTTTCTCCCAAGTATTCCCTAGTGTTTTAGTTGAATCCTCATTCACATTGACAAAGAGAAAACATACAAGTATTCCCCAGTGTTTCAGTTGAATCCTCCTTCACATTGACAGAGAAAACATACAAGCTGTATCATGACTCAGGAGGCTGCTTTCCAGACGGGGAAGGGAAATTTTGTGTATTTACTGCTAAAATTGAATGCCACCTCTTCTTTTATTTCGGTAAAAGTGGACGCCCTGTTTAAGTCCACCTCTAACACTATCTACTCTATCATAAATTTTAATTTCGCTAAAACTGGGTAAGTTTAATTTAAGTTGCAATAAGGTTCTCTCGTGTCGCCTTTGGTGATCCTAATATCTCATTCCAGTCACTTTGTAGATATCATATCAACCAAAAGATTTTAGACGCTACGAACTCCAACTCATAAAGGGTTCTTAGGCTAGTTTATCATACATGCCTGAAGTCAAAGCACCACTACTTTGGCATGCCATATAAACTGGAAAGCTTCTTCCACTATCACCTAGACCCCTTATCTCTACACTGTAAAGAAAGCTAAAAAAAAACAAGATACTCATGCTACTAATCCTTTAGGCTATTCACTTGCCCCCTTAACTGAGAACACATATTAGTACATGCAACACAATTGAAATCCAGAAGATCCAAAACATAACTGTTTCAATCTCCTAGTTCAACAAAGAGAAGAAATCAACCCAATCCGTACGTTAATATCATCGGTTACAGCAATAAACAACTAACCCAGATATGCTCATAAAAAAAAAAAGAAAATTCTTAATTCAGATAACAAATGATCCAATAAAATCCACATAAACAATGATTTCAAGGGAAAAAGGCCTCAACTTTAACGGCGAAAACAAATAAAACAAGCAAAACACACAAATAAGAGTGATCAAACCTTGGATTGTGCGTGAAGTGAATTTCCAAATCAGTGTTGACTATGAAGAAAGTAGAGAGAAGAAGGGAAAAGATGAAGATAGTGCATTGAATGAACGTGTTATGTGCGGCAGAAAATGGAAAATTAAAAGGCGCCTTTCACGCGTTTATATATACAGTTTGCCACCGCGCTAAAGGTTCAATTTTCAGCCATTCTTAATTATAAAATTAACTTATATTTGAAGCCCTGATTAAGCGGCATTTCCTCGTACGCTTTGTCTAATCTTCTATTAAAATATTCAATTATTCATGTAGGAAAATGATTAACTGCAGATAATTAATGAAATGTTGATTAAGGGGACATTTGGTTGTTCATGTGAGGAAAGGAGCGGTTGGATCTGAGAGATTGGGGAGCAGACGGTCCGGATTGGTTACTGCAAGAAGAAGGTAAGTAACGTATGGGATTGGTGGAGTGTGACAATAACACAACTATTGGTTGGCTATTTATTTTTGGAAAATTATGACAAACTCCCATGATAATATCTCTTTTTTTTTTGGTCAGACTCAGACATGATAATATCTCTTCTTCTTCTTTTTTATCAAGATGATAATATCTCTTTCACTCATGAGAGATGAGACTTTTCGTGCTTGGTTTTTACTAATATATGAGGCTGATTTGAACCATTGGAGAGCTAAATAAATGAGTAAGTAGTTGGTAAAAAAAATAAATGGGTAAATACCATAAGTAATATGAATAAACATATGCCATAAATATTGGTAAAAAAAAAAAACATATGCCATAAATATGTTTTGAATGTTACCATTTTACTTTTATTTGTTTTAATTCGTGTGTCAAGTGAAACTAATAGTTCACTATTATAAAACTTCATATAGGGTATACAACTAGTATGTGAATTTGCTCTATTCATAAGACTTGTGAATTGAACTCCAACCACTTGTTTAAGTGACTAGAGTACTTGTTACTCATATCAGCCTTTTCAAGTTGTTATTTTACATTTTTTCTTGCTAGAAAATGTTGCATTTTTACCAAACAAAGTGAAATAGTCAATGCCATTTACTTTTCATGAAAGTATGATATTTCTTTGCCCATCAGTTGATATGTAATTTATTCTCTTTGTAAAATTAAAGGATATGAATTGTTTTACTCCATTTTTAAATGTATATTGATAAAATAGTATCCTTCACAATATAGTTGCGTCATATGCTCTCGCTTAATACTAGTATTTCATTTGCATAATTGCATATGTATCTTTTTTAAAAAAATAAATAAACCACTTAATTCAACATATGTTACGTGATATATTTGACAAAATTAATCCATATCATTATATTATGAGTTTGTGATTAGGACATAAGATAAATTAGTGTAGAGAAGAATGTTAAGCATAATGGATAAAATGGTAAAAAAAAAAGAATAAAACCTAAACCCCATTTAGCTATGATTTACTATAGGAGATGAAAATATTTTTCTTGGTTGGAGTGGGGTTTTCCCTTTGTTTTTTTAAAATCAAATAGACTAATAATAATATGACCTTTTTTTTTTCATTTTTTCGTATGGGCTAAAAGCCGACCTTTCCATTCGAGGCGGCATGAAGCAGAGAGCCGTGGTCGGCTAAGCTTCGATTAGATTAATTGAACCATTTGAAAATTAAGAATCTACCCCCTTGGGTCTTGCTCTCTCCCTTTCATAACTTGCTGTCTACGTCATTCACACGTGTCTTCCACTCAGACTCTAGACCATTTGATCACTTTAATACACATTTTTCTTCCTTGTTTTTTCAATTTCGCAGTTTTTTCTTTCTGGGGTCGCCCTCTGTGTTGATGATGTTACACCAACCAAGAGATATCAAAACTCTTGATCAATTGTTGTATTTCCCTTTTTCAATATAATTTAGATTGGTGCTTAAATTAACAATATTATTGTGCTTGAGTTCATACACAGTCTAACTTCATCTGAGACGGTGGAGGAATCAATAGAATAATGTTTCTATCCTTCTGTTATTTATTTAAAAGTTGCCAGAGTTAAGTGGATTTATTAGAACCAAAGCTAGCTTCTATGTTCAAATTAAATATCACTTATGCAGATAGCTGCAAACCGCCTAAAGACTTAAGCTTGCATTTTATGGTTATATATAACCTTTTTACCGGTGTGAGGCTGTGAATATTGATGCCATCAGAACTTTGTAGTGTGTCCGGTTGGAAAATGAAAATGGAGTCCTAGAAACCAATAAGTCATGATATCAGTCACCTTGGGAAAAAATCAACCAAATCAATTAGCTCATTACTCCCTCCATATGTAAATCTGTTAAACACCAACTGATTATGATGAAACCAGCACCTTGGAGTATGTTACAATGAACTATTTAAAGGGTCAGATTCATCAATGGACCTTTTTATCTAGGTGCAAAATAGCTGAAACTGTTTATGTGAGGATGTTGACTTAGTTAATTGTGTTAGATGCAACTTTCCTAATAGTCAATTGGTAAAAATGTTTTTTGACACTATTGCATCTAATAAACATGCAGACAAAAGATACTCATGTGACAATTGGACAGTCAATGCCCATCAAATTAACAATTCCAACTATTTTGCCCTTGAATAAAAGGCCTATTCGTAAATATGACTTTTTGATAGTCTATTGTGTCAACCACTACTTTCACAATTGTCAATTGGTTAAAATGTTGTTTAACTCTTTCTAAATATGGGATTTAGTTCAAAGTGAGAGTTTATTCTTAAATATAATTTTTTTGCTAATTTTTCTCAAGATTTCCACAAACTATCAAGTTAAGTTAAAGTCCCTCAGTAATAAACAATAAACAAGTGACTAAGTGAGGGTAAAAATAAAAGTAAATTAGTTGTTAGAGTGCTTTTTTATAATTATTCTTCTTTCTATATTATTTGATTCTTTAATCTAGTGAATGATTTCGTATATTATTTGATTCTTATAGGGAGCACCTTATATGCCATCAAATCTTATCGCCAAATCCGGATTATCGGTCACCCACGAATGATGAAATAATGAACTAATCGTACATGATGCATAACATGATGCAGTATCCTGTTAAATTACGAGTGAGGTTTTCAACGTATTGGTTGGATCCACACAAGTAGCCCACCTCAATGGAATCTGATTTCTGGAGTCAAGTCCATACTCCATATCACATCCTTATTTTTCTTTATCGAAATATCACATCCTAATTTTTCTTTATCGAAATATCACATCCTTATGCTTTCCACGTCCCTATCATTTTACTATTTTGTATACACATTAATGCCATTGTTCACAAATCGGTAGGGAAAGAGAACAAGATGAAGAATTAAACAAATCTTTATATTGATAGATGATGAAGAAGAATACGAAAACAACAACAATATTCTAATCCTCATGGACTAGATCAAAACATCCCTCATAGAGGTGATGATGATCACTCCTCATCGAGGAAATGGATTTACAAAACAAATCTCTAACACTAGGGTAATGAGGAGAGAGATCAAGTTAACTCTCCCTCTTGGTGTAGACTCTCATAAATCTCACACACTAAAATGTTTAGGTTATGACTTTTTATATAGGCAATAGAGTCACTAACCACTTACAAGATACAACTCATTTAATATGATCCTAATATTTCTAACAGCCATAATGTTTCTTTTCTTTATCAAAATGCCATAATGTGTCAGAAGAAACGGTTATACCAAGGGGAAGAAAAGAAAATATCGCCTTATATCATCTGCTTTTATCACAGCAGGCCTCAAGGTTGTTTGGTATACTTAATTAATAATGGAGTTGAAAATTACAGAACCTAAAAAAGGTTCAATTCATTATTCCAAGCATTCTACCTCAATCGCGTTAAACGGGGTGGGGTTTCAAATGGACTTCACTTTTTAACACAGCATTCCCCTGCTCAATAAATGTCACTTGCACTTGCACTTGCACATATGCCCAAGATTTCCTTAAAATTATTCCTCTTTCTACTTAAAACATCATTCCTTTATATTTTCTCAAAAAGCTTGGCAAGATAAAATCGAAAGACTAATAGTGGTAATGATAAAACATAGGGTGACGGCTTTAGACTACTCCCTCCGTTCCTAAATATAAGATCACTTTGGTTAATTTGGGGAGATTAAAGACAATAAAATTACATGATCTTCCCAAAATCCCCTCAATTACTTAACTTACAAAGGAGGAAGGGTTTTCAATGAAAAGAGGGAGTATAAGAGTAGTTTGGGCAAAACTTGAGATAAAATAGGAAGTGATCTTATATTTAGGAACTTATCCACTTCCACAAAGTGATCTTATATTTAGGAACGGAGGGAGTATATAATAAGCTACATATAATAAGCTATGCACATTGATTTATCACCTCAAATTCTCTGTGAAGTGATGTACTTGGGAAATATACATGTATTCTTTTTTGTGTATCAGTAGGGCAATGACTAATGACTCCTGTCATGAAGAAGCTGTTGCTGTTTGCCGTTGATGAACACATTTGATCGACCTAATGCTACATTAATCAACAGGCTCTTTGGTGTTTAGGCCTCCATATTCTAAAAAACCAATTAGTTTCTCCAAGTTTCAGGTCCATAACCCTTCTCTTGTTCTTTGATTTGGTTTCTTTTGACGCTTGTGCTGATGTGAAATTCTTCAGGGGTAGCTCTGGACTTGCACTCAATGAAGACTGTGCAATTCGATTCACCATATCCAATACCTCACTCATCTTAGGGCGATTCTTTGGATTTTTAACTAAACATCGGTTAGCCACAAGAGCAAGTCTTTGAGCTGACTTAAAAATGTGCTTTCTTTCAAGCCTTGGATCCAATATAAGTTGAAATTTCTTCCCGTCTGATAAGTATGGTCTCACCCATTCCAAGAGCTTTTGCTCACCCTTTGGACGATTTCGATCAAAAGGGCGCCGACCAGTGATGAGTTCATAAAGGAAGACACCATAGCTCCATACATCACTTTTGGAAGTCAGACGGCCAGTTTGAACATATTCAGGAGCTGCATATCCCATTGTTCCCACAACCTGATGAACATAATCAGCATATGAGCACAATAAACATATTTGATAACTTAGATAGACATAACCAGCGTACAAGCACAAACAACATATTTTATCACGGGAAGCTACCTACAATTAGTGTGGCTGCTTATTGGACTCTGAAGAGTATGCAATATCGATAAACAGGTAATTTGATTTGGGTTAATACAAATTTTGGTTCTTGAACTTTCACTTTTGTCCTTGAATTTCAAAATCGATGGTTTTGTTCAAAATTTCGGACAATTTTGGTCTTAATCACTGAAAATTTAGATTGGTGGTTTTGATCTCGAAGTTTTCTACCATTTATAACCATTAATCCCCGATTTTTCAAGTTTTTCTCAAATTCAGGGACCAAAACCAAAATTGACTAAAAGTTCAGAGATCAAGACAAAAATTGACCAATAGTTCAAAAACCAAAATCATCGATTTTAAAGTTCAGATACAAAACTAAAATTGATTGAAAATTTCAAGGATAAAACCCACTGATTTTAAAGTTCAAGGACCAAAACTAACATTGACTGAAAATTCAAAGACCAAAAGTTGTACTAACCCTCTTGGCTGTTGAATTTGGACTTGTTGAAAATTACAAGTAAAAACTAAAGAACCCAGGATTAAGTGCTTTGGTAAGGCATAAGGAAAACATTTTTTTACTCTGTGTAAGACTTGAATTGATCAGTATACGAAGGCAATAATGATATGGAAACTCGTCCCCTAATATCTATAGATGCAGGTTCTCAAGCATATAAAGAACTTATCTCTGCCTTATCAAATGATCAGTCCAAAATATCAAATGCAAATCCATCTCTCCGTATGTGACTATGGATGTTTTTTTACAAGAAAGTTTAAGAGTTGAAAAGGTGCAGAGAAATTGTAAATTGATACAAGGGCTATACCGCTGTAGAGACATGAGTTAATCCTTCAGGTGGTCCCAATCTAGCTAATCCAAAGTCTGATAGCTTTGCATTCCAATGCTCATCCAGAAGGATGTTTGAAGATTTGAAGTCTCTAAAGATTATCTATTATCACACATGCAGACATAATAAGCAACAATGAAATGCCACAAAATATTTGAATATGTTAGCAAAATAATTATTTTGCTAATGATAAGTAACAATAACAGTAGAGAAGAAGAAGTATAGAGGGTTAAAGACAAAGAAGAAGCCAGGTTAAAGAAACAATGACGGCAGCCGTCACAAATTAGGTTTACTCAATTCATAATGCAAGACAATGACAAATAGTTTACCCTAATCAGGTTATATAGCCTGACCTAGTAACAATTATTAGCCTAATATAAACTCATTAGGCCCAAATAAAACATAACACCCATCCCCAATAAAATAAAATACGAAATATAAATTCATTAATTAATTCAATTAGTCAAGATAACTAACCAAATTAACTAACTACTTTATTCCAAATATTAAAATCATAACAATACTCCCCCCCTCGAAAGATCCTTGTCCTCAAGGATCAACCACAAACGTAGGAAACTGCTCTTGAAACTTATACTGCTGCACCCAAGATGCCTCCTCCTCTGGTAACCCTTTCCACTGAATTAGGAGCTCAGTAATCCGGCGTCCACGACGCCTCACAGATCGCTTACCAAGAATCTTTTCCGGTTCCATGGATGGTGGTGGTTCTGGAAAGTCAACTGGCGGATGGCGTTGTGTCACAGACGGCTTTGGGCATAACTTCAACATAGACACATGAAAAACAGGATGAATTCTGGATTCTGGTGGTAACTCCAATCTATAAGCCACCTTACCAATCTTGTCTATAACTTGATAAGGGCCAAAAAACCGCGGAGCAAGTTTCTGAGAACTTCTAGAAGCCAGAGAAAGTTGCCTATAAGGCTGCAACTTAAGGAACACCCACTGACCAATCTGAAACTCACGATCAATGCGGTGTAAATCAGCGCGCTGCTTCATTAAATTTGCTGCCCTATGCAAATGGTGCTTCAACACACCCATCATATATTCCCTTGCTTGGAATGAACGATCAACAGCTTCCAAAACAGAGTTATGAGGCAAATATGGACTATGGAGCGGCGGTTTCTGACCATATAAAAGCTCGTAAGGAGTAGCCTGAGTAGCAGAATGGAAGGTAGTGTTATACCACCACTCAGCTTGAGGTAACCACTTGCTCCACTCCTTAGGCTTCTCCCAAGACATACAACGAAGATACGTTTCTAGACAGCGATTAAGGACCTCAGATTGGCCATCAGTCTGAGGATGATAAGCGGAGGTAAGCTTCTGTTCAACTCCCAAAACTCGAACAAATTCCTTCCAGAAACCGGAGATAAAGAGAGGATCACGGTCACTAATAATCTCCGATGGTGCGCCATGCAGCTTAAATACATTATCCAAAAACACCTGAGCTAAAGAAGCAGCCGTATAAGGGTGAGACAGAGCCAAAAAATGGCCATACTTACTCATACGATCAACGATGACCCAAATAACTTGTTTCCCATTAGACTTAGGAAGTCCCTCAATAAAATCCATGGTCACAGATTCCCAGACACGGCTAGGAATAGGTAAGGGCTGGAGAAGTCCAGGTGAAGCAGTGGTCTCATATTTGCAACGGCCACATGTATCACACTGCTTAACATATGTAGTGATATCCTGAATGAGTCCCTTCCACCAAAAAAGAGACTTAATGCGGTGGTAAGTAGCCTGAATACCAGAATGCCCACCTTGAGGACCAGAATGATATATCCTCAAGATGTCATTACGTAGAGAAGGGTCAGCCCCAACTATTAACTTCCCTTTGCGCCTCAATAACTCTCCATCCCAAGAGAAATGCTTCAATGTACCACCATTCTCTTGAATCTTACTGATCAAAGGCTGCAAAAATCCATCTGTTTCCCAACTTCGCTTCAACTTTAATAACAGATCAGAATCAGAAGTACTCAACACAATATGCATAAGCTGGGATCTCGGCATCCGAGAAAGGGCATCAGCTGCAGAATTATCATTGCCCTTCTTATAATGAATCTCATAGTCAAAACCAGCTAACTTAGCCACCCAAAACATCTGAAAACTTGTCCAAAACTTGTTGGACTTCATCCGGAATAGAACCAGTACCTACAACAGCAGCCACAGTATGAATAGGCTCATCATGAACCTTCATTAAATGTAAAATAAAGTTCTGGTTTTTAGAATCCACTAAAAACTTCCCTGGCCTAACAAGATGCCCCTCATTAGGTGGTATGGCCTGAAGTGTCCGCAAAGCTCCCTCATACCAGAAAAACATCGTCAATGTTTCATAATTCCAGAAAGCATTTTTAATGCTCTTAAGCCATTTAAGGCCAAGGACCACATCATAAGTCTTCAAGTCCATTACCCTTAAATCAAAGGTAAATTCCAGCCCCTGCATACGCCATTTAAAATCCCTCATAATTCCAAGAACCTCCAATTTTTGAGCCCCAGGGATCTCCACAACAGGTAAAGGTGGTCCTGTCGGTTGCCACCCGAGTCTACTAGCCAACTGAAAGTCTACAAAGTCGTGTGTGCTACCATTATCAATTAAAATCTGAATGGATTTCTTACCCACAGTACCCGGTACCCGCATAGCATGTAAGCCATCTACACCTTCAATGGCATGTAGGGAAATTTTTGGATTAGCCTCATCCTCAAACTCCTGCTCAGCTTCTTGAAAATCATCACCATGTGTATCATCAACAAGGTCACTGTTATCAATATAGTTGTTAAGGTTTGTTGTAAATATGTGTATTTAGGGTTTAGTAAATAGTTGGCCTTATTGGGCCTTATTCCCTTTGGGCTTCCTATTACCTATATAATGTAATCACACATGCTTCATTGAATAAGATTATTATTTTTCTTCTTCTTTTTGTACATGGTATCAGAGCATAGGCTCTTTAGGGTTTGTGATTTTTCGTTTCTGGCCGCCTGAGTCCGGGCACTGTTCACGTGAACAGTAAACGAAGGAGATTTCGGCCGATCTGTGCTCTTCTGGACCTCACCTCGTGACACGCGCCACATCCACGGGTTCGCACCGCGACGGCGAAAAAACCCCAGCCGGCCGCTCCGCCATCGGAGGTTCCACGCGCCGTCACGCGCCGCCGCCGTGACGCCACGCGCCGCCGTCTCTGATCCACGCGCCGCCGCACGCGCCATCGGAATCTGCCGCTTTCCACCGCCGAGAGCTCGCCGTCCGTTTCTGATCTGTTTCTGGTCTTCATTTGGCCGTTTGGAGCCCCTGGTGAGGCTATTTGGTTGTTGCCTTCTTGTTTGTTGGAATTTCTTTGGATTTCCTTTTTGAAGTTTTATTGTCTTCAATGGCTGAAGGAAAGGTGGCTGTTCTGTCTGATAGTGTTCCTATAATTAGTAAAATTTCTGAGCACAAGTTAACTCGTAAGAATTACCATGATTGGAACAAGACAATTCGATTGTATTTGTTGAGTATTGGGAAAGAGGGTCATTTGACTGAGACTCCTCCAACCGATGATTCTAGTAAGACGTGGATTAGAGATGATGCACGTTTGTTCTTGCAAATTCAGAATTCTATTGATAGTGACATACTTCCTTCTTTGACTCATTGCTCTTATGTGAAGGAGCTCATGGAATACTTAGAGTTTCTATTCTCTGGTAAAGGAAATATTTCACGTATCTATGAGGTGTGCAAAGCCTTTTTCAGTCCTCAGAAGCAGGAGCAGGAACCTTCATTGACCTCTTATTATATGAATTTTACTCAGATTTATGGGGAGTTGAAGCAATTAATGCCTCTAACGCCTGATGTTAAGGTGCAGGCGTCTCAACAGGAAAAGTTAGCAATCATGAGCTTTCTTCATGGTCTTCCTACAGGTTATGAGACAGTTCGGTCTCAAATTTTATCTAGTGATACTCTTGCTTCCCTTCCAGAGGTTTACTCTCGTGTTCTACGTGCTGAAGTTGACTCTCCATCCTCATCTGTTCCTATTGCTCCTGCTAGCGCCCTTGCTAGTCGTGGTTCGTGGGATAATAAGGATAATCGTGGACCACCTACTTGGAACTCATCTAAGTCAGGGGGAGCTTCATCTGACTCCAGTACTATTACCTGTTACTACTGTAAAGAGTCGGGTCACACAAAGCGTAATTGTCGTAAGCTCCAGAACAAACTGAAGCGAATAGGATCTGCACATGTAGCATCTTCTACTGAAGAAGTTACTATTTCAGCAGCTGAGTATGCCAAGTTGATGGCTAAATACAAGGAATCCATGGCTCTATCTGCTTCACCAGTTTCTACTGATACAGGTAATAATGCCACTTGTCTGGTCTCTTCTTCCTCCAAGTGGATCATCGATTCAGGTGCCACTGATCATATGACAGGTAACCATCATCTTTTCTCCTCTTATGCTCCGTACGCCAATCCCTCTAGAATCACGATTGCAAATGGATCTAATTCTTGTGTTATTGGTTCTGGCTCTGTTCATCCAACTCCATCTATTCACTTATCTTCTGTTTTAAATGTGCCTGACCTTGCCTTTAATCTCCTCTCTCCTAGTAAACTAACACAACAACTAAATTGCTTTATCTCACTCTTTCCTAATTATTGTTTGATTCAGGATCTTACGACGAAGCAGATAATTGGTAGAGGTTACGAGTCTGGAGGCCATTACTTTCTTGATGATCGAGTGCATCGTTCGGTTGCTTGTTCTGTCGACTCCACCCCATTTGAAGTGCATTGTCGTTTGGGTCATTTGTCTTTAGCATCTTTAAAGAAACTTTATCCACATTTTAATTCAGTGTCTACTTTAGAATGTGAGTCATGTCAGTTTGCCAAACATCATCGTCTTCCACATGTGTCTCGAGTCAATAAACGGGCTGCGTCCCCTTTTGAGTTAGTTCATTCTGATGTTTGGGGTCCGTGTCATATTGAATCCAAATCTGGTTACAAGTACTTTGTAACATTTGTTGATGATTATTCTCGTACTACTTGGCTATATTTAATGAAAAATCGTTCTGAAGTACTTTCACATTTTTCTCATTTTTGTTCTGAAATTCAAACTCAATTTGGTGTTTCTATTTGCACTTTGCGTAGTGATAATGCTAAGGAATACTTTTCCTCAAACTTTCAGAACTTCATGCTTGAAAAAGGTATAATCCATGAATCCTCTTGTGTTGATACTCCAGCTCAAAATGGTGTTGCTGAACGGAAAAATCGTCACTTACTTGAAGTAGCTCGTGCACTAATGTTTCAAATGAATGTCCCTAAACCTTTTTGGGCAGACGCTATTTCTACGGCTTGTTTTTTGATCAATCGCATGCCTTCCGCTGTTCTTGATGGAAATATTCCTTTTTCAACAATTTTTCCTTCCAAACCTCTGTTTCATCTTGATCCAAAGATCTTTGGTTGTGTTTGTTTTGTTCGTGATGTTCGGCCGACTATTTCTAAGTTGGATCCTAAGGCATTAAAGTGTGTTTTTCTTGGATACTCAAGGTTTCAAAAGGGATATACTTGTTTTTCTCCTACTCTAAATCGTTATTTGGTATCTTCTGATGTTACCTTTCACGAGTCCACCCCATTTTTTCCCATAGCATCTTCCCCGTCTTCACCTAATGAAGCTGATGATCTCTTGGTTTATCAAGTTGTTAGTACACCTTTGCCAGTACAGGTACCAGAACGACCTCCAATCCACTACGTTTATCAGAAGCGTAAAAAAGAGAGTAATGTGGCTGTTCCAGATGGTGACCCTCCCATTTCTGCTTCTTCGTCGGATCTCGAACCACATGATGAGGAAAATTCTGTCCCTCCCATTGAGCCAGAACATGATATTTCCCCTACTTCTGATGACTTGCCTATTGCACTTCGAAAAGGTAAACGTAGTTGCACTTATCCTATTTCTTCTGATGTTTCCTATAACCATTTATCTCCTACTTCTAAGTCTTTCATAGCTTCCTTGGACTCCATTACTATTCCTACCACTCTTCACCAAGCCTTAAGTCATTCGGGTTGGCGTGCGGCAATGGAGGAGGAGATGATGGCCCTTGAACAAAGTGGTACTTGGAATCTTGTTGATTTACCGAAAGGGAAGAAGGCGATTGGGTGTAAGTGGGTCTTTACTATCAAAACTACGGCTGATGGCTCTCTTGAGCGTCTTAAGGCTCGTCTTGTTGCTAAGGGTTATGCTCAGACCTATGGGGTTGATTACTCTGAAACCTTCTCTCCAGTGGCTAAACTCTCATCAGTCAGATTGTTTATCTCCATGGCCGCTACTTATGATTGGGCTCTTCATCAACTAGATGTCAAAAATGCCTTTCTCAATGGCACTTTAAATGAGGAAGTTTACATGGAGCAACCGCCTGGTTTTGTTGCTCAGGGGGAGAATGGGAAGGTTTGTCTTCTTCGTAACTCTTTGTATGGTCTTAAACAGAGTCCTCGTGCTTGGTTTAATAGATTCTGTTCTGTTGTTCGGAAGTTTGGGCTAATTCAAAGTAAATGTGATCATTCAATATTCTACCAGAACTCGGATGCTGGCTTGATTCTTTTAGTTGTGTATGTTGATGATATTGTGATTACAGGAAGTAATGTCGATGGAATATCGTCTCTTAAGGTCTTCCTTAACTCTCAATTTCAGACAAAGGATTTAGGGCCGTTAAAGTATTTTTTGGGTATCGAGGTCATGAGAAGCAAGAAAGGTATTTTTCTTACTCAGAGGAAATATGTCCTTGACTTGTTAAAAGAAACAGGGAAGTTAGGAGCTGCACCAAGCAATTCACCAATGATTGTCAATCCTTACCTAGAGCTGGATAATAAAATACCATTTGAAGAGCTCCCTGAGCATATCAGAAAGAAAGTTGATCCCAAGAAGCTAGAACCATTTGAATATCCTGACAGATATCGCAGACTGATTGGTAAATTAAATTATCTGACTATAACTCGCCCAGATGTGACTTTCTCAGTGAGTTTTCTTAGTCAATTCATGGGAGCTCCAACTGTTGGTCAGTGGGAAGCCTTGGAGCATGTCCTTCGCTATCTTAAGCGGTCTCCAGGTCGTGGTATTTTGTATAAAAACTATGGTCACACAGACATTGAATGTTTTTGTGATGCTGATCATGCAGGATGTAAGAAAACCAGAAGATCTACTACTGGATATTGTGTTTTTGTAGGTGGGAATCTTGTGTCATGGAGAAGTAAGAAACAAGGGGTTGCATCACACTCTAGTGCAGAGGCAGAATATAAAGCTATGTCACAGTCTGTACGTGAGGTTGTGTGGATATATCAGTTGTTAAAGGAGGTTGGCCTCAAAACCTCTCTCCCTGCAAAGCTTTGGTGTGATAATCAGGCAGCATTACATATAGCTTCAAACTCAGTGTTCCATGAACGTACCAAGCACATTGAAGTTGATTGTCATTTTGTTCGTGATAAGCTAAAGGAGAATTTTATTTCTACTGGACACGTGCGATCTAGTGATCAACTCGGTGATCTTCTCACTAAAGCCTTAGATGGGAACCGGGTTAGTTATCTTTGTAACTAGTTGGGCATGATTGACATATATGCTCCAACTTGAGGGGGAGTGTTAAGGTTTGTTGTAAATATGTGTATTTAGGGTTTAGTAAATAGTTGGCCTTATTGGGCCTTATTCCCTTTGGGCTTCCTATTACCTATATAATGTAATCACACATGCTTCATTGAATAAGATTATTATTTTTCTTCTTCTTTTTGTACAATAGTGAAGCTGAAATCTCTCCCTTTGAGGGCAGCGGTGGTCACGGGAATATTTCTGATGACAATAAAAGCACAGATTTTTCACCCGATGTTCAGCTTCTTCATCAGGTGAGAGCAGCTTGGCCGTGCGTGAATTGTTTTTCGAAACAGAGGTAGGAAACGCGTGGTTCAGACCTGTAGCAGCTGGGTTTGTTTCGTTTGGTGCTGAAGGGTATTTCGGTAAATGCCCAGGATAAGTAAGGGCATTTTTGTAATCTTCCCCACCCTTAAATTTTGACGCAAAAGCCCTAGATGAATTCGAACTTGCGAACGGGGTTTCACGCGCAGCAGCCTTCGTCTTCCTCAACACCTCCTCTTGCATCCGAGCCAGCCGCCGTGCCTCATGCATGGTTCTCGGATTAAACATCCGGACAGACCCCTGAATCTCCACCTTCAGGGCCGAAATATAAGCATCAACAAGATAAGCCTCAGGTAAAGCTAATTTCGCAGTCACCATATCCCAATCCCTATTAAATTCAGCCAAAGAAGCAGCCTGCCGGAGATGCGTGAAATCACCCATCGGTGAGTCAAACGGCGGCCCAAAAGCATCTTGCAGAAGGACAGTGTACTCCTCCCATAACGGCAGTCGTCCGTTTAATTTGCGCTCAAGTGCGCGGTGCCATTGGTACGTATCTACGTCTAGGTGAATAGAAGCAATCTTCACCTTATGCTCTTCAGGTGTTTGATCAAGTGAGAAGAAACTTTCGCATTTAAGAAGCCACGATAAAATATTCGTCCCATCATATTTCGGAAATTCCATCTTGGCGAGTTGTGTGTGCCGGCGCTGATGGTGGCCGTGGCCCTGGTGGTGGTCCTCCGCGCGACGGCCATTAGCAAAATCATTGCGCAACTCTGTAATCTGAACTGTCAATTGCATTAGTGCCTCTTGCAATTGATCAACCCGAACAAGTTCTCATTCCACTGCAGCAAGGCGATCGTTGTTCATTCTGATCTCCTGGGCACGTGTCGTTACCATATAACAGAAGAATACACGTGTAAAAAGTGCCAAGGATCAAAGGCTCTGGTACCACTGTTAGCAAAATAATTATTTTGCTAATGATAAGTAACAATAACAGTAGAGAAGAAGAAGTATAGAGGGTTAAAGACAAAGAAGAAGCCAGGTTAAAGAAACAATGACGGCAGCCGTCACAAATTAGGTTTACTCAATTCATAATGCAAGACAATGACAAATAATTTACCCTAATCAGGTTATATAGCCTGACCTAGTAACAATTATTAGCCTAATATAAACTCATTAGGCCCAAATAAAACATAACACCCATCCCCAATAAAATAAAATACGAAATATAAATTCATTAATTAATTCAATTAGTCAAGATAACTAACCAAATTAACTAACTACTTTATTCCAAATATTAAAATCATAACAGAATATCACAAGGGGGCGAGTTCATGCTCCCTCTATTCCTAAATATAAGATCAATTTCCCTAATTTGATTAGATTAACGATGATAGTAAAGTTAGTTAAAAAGAACTTGAGCCAGTTTGTACACAGTGCTCAATTATTGATTAGGAAAGTTAGTATTTTTGTATATACCTGAAAATCCATTTCCTCATGCAGGTATGTTAAGCCTCGAGCTGCATCTTCAGCTATTTTCAATCTTCTATTCCATGAGAGAGGATTCTCTGAACGGGGTGATAAGTGGTGTTCCACACTTCTGTTGGGCATATATTCATAAATCAGAAGTCGCTGGATTCCTCTTTCATCATCATCCGCACAGTAACCCACTAGTTTTACCAGATTAGGGTGCTCCACAATGCCCAAAACATTAACTTCTGTCACCCATTCCTTATGGCCCTGCAAACAACAAGTGAACATAGAATATTTATGCACTGTACTGCAAAAACAAACATAGCATAGATAAACAGTGTGCACAAAATACTTCTAGGCCTTATTTGGTATATCAAAATAATTATTGAATGAATGGAGATAGGAAAAGGAATAGGAATAAGCTTGAAATGGAATGGAATTTTCGGACAATTATGTATAGTAGGTAAGAAAAGTAAATGGAATATAGTTGTAAATTTCATTTGGTGCATGTATGTATTTCAATAATGGAAGGGTATTAATTGATCTCCTTTTCATGACCAAATTCCATGCGATCGTTATGTAGTGATGAGATTATCACTTTGACTTGATTGCGAAATTTCTGAGCATCAAGTAAAGCTGACCAACTATTGCACTAAAAAATTCACCAAAACAAGTGTTCTAACTTCTCATTGTCTCTAGGTAAAAAAAAAACTTATTCCATAATAAGACTAGATTACTTTTTTAGTTTTTGTTTTAAGTCACCTCTATCATCTTAGTCCTAGTCTGACAATAAATAGTTTAGCCTTCACGTGCTCTTTCTATTGAAATTTAGTTTGTTTCATTAATATTCATGCTCTATTTGTTCATTAGAAGTTCTTTTGTGCCTACGGTGTATGTCATTAGTATTACGCCACAAGTAAAACAATTTTAATAAAATCCAGAGTTTCCATACTTCTTTTTCTAGAAAAAGAGTATCAATCAGACCTCAGAACAATATAATCAGAATAACTTGAACTGAGTTATATAAACACATAAATCAAACAACTGAACAAATTATTGTGTGAATGTGGTATAGTTAAAGAAGCTAACTTTATGCAAATTCTTAAGTACATAGCCTAAAACAAAGAATAATGCATACCTGCACTCCTCTTTTACCAAGTTGTTTAACTGCGACATCAATTTTTTTGTTAGGATCATCTCCACTCTTAATTGATCCCTTGTATACACATCCAAACCCTCCCTCTCCAAGCATAACAGAGCGACTGAAACTCTTTGTGGCTGATTTTAGTTCAGGAACAGTGAAAACTTTAAGGTTGCTAGGCCTTTGAGACAAACTGGGCACTGTAGTCCTCCTAAGGGACTCTGTACTGTGGTCTGAAGGACCCTTAGAAGAATTGAATTCAGATCCAGATCTTTTCACATCATCTTCACCATTCGTGAAACTGTTGGACCGACCAGAAGCTGAATTCACACTTATTGGTTCTTCCTTCTTCTCTCCATAGTGAAATGGAAAACACGTCATTGCAATGGATTGGTCTGCATTTTTAGAAAAAAAAGATGCAAACTTTAAGACAAAACTAAGGAAAAGCAACACCACATCTGCAGTGAAGTTCATCAATGACAATAATTGATGACGATGACCACTAAGAAACTACAAAAAACTTAGCAACAAAAAAGGACTTTAATTATGCATATATGGTAAGCACTAGATCAAATAAACAACCCCAAATGGAGTATTGAATTTCTAATTTCAGATAAAATTTCAAGTTTTTATAGCAAGGGAATTTAACACTTTAACGCCTAATTTGGCAAAATAAGATCAATAACTGACCAAAGTTTATAAATTTACTATAATAGGAAACCAAAAACAGATATGCCTAGTTAGGGTGTTATGACTTATGAGACCAGGGACCATCTACACTTTAACTTATTCATTCACCTAAAAAAAGAAAGAGATTCAGTGTAGGCTCACCTCCAATAAGTGATAGATATTCTGATCCCAGAAATATTTCAGTACCAATCAAAGCAGGGCGAAAACCTCAATCTAGATATCAGACAGGAGAATATCAAATGTCAAGGCATTGAGCATGAGGAGAAGGAACTTGCTGCGTAAAAACAAGGAAGAAGAAAGAGAGTCTTGGCTAAGAGAAGTCCCCACACGGCAGCTTCGGGTCAGTTTACCTTAACGTTGAAAATATTAATCTGAGCTTTTGTGTGAATGGGGATTAGGATTTTGAGACCAATGATGCAAACCATAGGGGTTGATTCAGTGAACACGTAAGTACGTGGCACTATTAACTGTGCTATCATGAACAATAATTTAGGTGAGTTGGATCCAGGACCGTAACTAACTAAGGGAGGCTTTCGAGCTCTTGCAGAGTTACTTAGAGCTCACCTACTAATAACAAGTTCTTACATGGACATCGATATTATCATGTAGTTATGAGAAAAAGTCTTTTACAACTAGACTAGTCTTTGTTGACGACAGTATTAATTACTTCCTCCGGTCTCTAATATAACAGTTAGCCGCCAAAAAACGTTTAAAGTTAGTTGAGTGTCTAGAGTTAATGTTTCTTTACTAATATTGCTCATATTTATTATGATACTTTTAAAAGAGAGAAATACATAAACATTAATAAATATGAAAGAGAGTTAGGGGCAAAGTAGGGAAAAACACGAGGAGAGAATGTGAGATGAACTCTTATATTAGTGACAAAAAATATTTAAATTTTGGCTCTTATATTAGTGACAAAAAATATTCAAATTTTGGCTCTTATATTAGGGATTAGAGGGAGTATTCTCTTTGAGGAATGGATAGGAAGAATCCAAAATTTTGGGGTGTGATTTGCACCTGGATTAATTAAATCGTTTCGTTGAGCAGAAATTAGTCGGTGCTTTTCTTTTTTGTTTTGGCGACAGAAGCTTCCTGCCTAGTTGACCGAGATTACCGAGTCCTAGTCAAGGTCTTTGACTCGGTTTCGTGGACTTTTCGCCAAGACCGTCATTAATGTTTGGGATATTCAAAATTTCAAATGACTCATTTATACAATCATATAGGTGGGGATTGTCCCAAGTTCGTCCGACTTCTGTATGTAGTTCCATATTCTTGAATTTATTTGTGTCGCTGAAAAATTTAAAAAAGTTTAAGAATGTAATATATAGTAATCACTTGAGATTTAAGATTACATGCGTTAAAGGTGGGGTGTGAAAAGAAGTGGATGATGTGTTATATTGTTGGCAAAACCAAAATGTTGTGCTAGTGTTTTTTTATGACCGCTGGAGTTGAGGGCTTCATACGCTTTTCTTTCTCCCCACCATTTGCGGGTAAAGTAAGTCTATCTCTTCTCTCTATAACCTTTTATTATTCTACTCCAAGTCTGTATACTCAACAATTTATTGACTAATTTGAGCGTAACTTCAACCCTGCCATTGGAAGTTGGTATATGCAGAATCTCCCCTCATCCACAATTATTGAAAGATATCTTCCTTATGGTTGCTAAAAAATGAAAACACGGGATCTATGACTGAAAACGGGAGCAAATCACACTCTTTCTATGATTTTATATAGTACTTGTTGCGCTTGTGACAAACTACTCATGAGAAAATTATCCAAAACACCCGGGCAGGGATGATCGCATAACAACTTATACAAGATAGTGCTAATCATAAAAGCAAGTGGGTGATAATGATAACAAAAATGGGCATAATATATTAATATATTTATTGTTATCCATGCTTTTATTTAATTTAATTCACTACTGTGCATATCTGTGTTATTTTTATCCTAACTAAATGCTTTAATTTTATTTTGTTAGCACCGATAGTTTCCATGCATAAGCTAATATTTATACAACAAAATTATACAACCTAATAGTGGTAATCCCTTATAATATAAAAGCAAAACCTCCCGCCACTTATCCCTCTTTTTTTCTCAAAGCAAAATCAGTGCAAGTGGCCATTCCCTGACTCAGATTACTGTTCACCAGGATTTCCATTTTTTTTGCCACTTTCTGATTCAAAATTTGAAATTCAAATCTTATTCTCCATTTGAATTTCAAAAAACCATCTTATCATCATGCAATCTCCATTTCTCTCTCTCTCTCTCTCCCGAGCCATTCTCCATTTCTTTCCCTCTTCTTCTTCATCTTCTCACCACCACAACCACTTTCCTCATCCTCTTGCCCAGCCTTCCCACTCAAAATTAAAGTCCCTGCCTTGCCTTTTGCTCTAATCCTCATAAACCTAACCCTATAAACCACCAGAATACAAATTTCCCCTTTTCTCCAAGCATTAAATCATACTCCTTAATCATCATCGATGAGGACGTGGCAGGCGACGCGAGCTCCGATCGCTTCGAAATCGAGAGCTTCTCCATCTCACAGACCACTTCCACCACTTGCCCTATCATGGATCGCCGAAGAGACTGAGCGTCCCATCCTCATCTTTCCCTTCGCAAAAAGGTGCTGCTACTAAGGGTTCAAAGCAAATCAAAAGTGTGAATAAGGGTTGGAAAGTGTACGCTGGGGTTGAAGCCTCTTCATTGTGTTGTGGATTGTTTTGAACTCTCATATTTATTTTCTCCTAGGGCTTTGTTCTGATTTATTCTCACCAGCAAGCAACGTGTGATTGTGTGTGGTTATTTTTATCTGCCTTCCATTTTGAGTTATGAAGTTGCTGTTCATGGATTGCATTTATTGGGTTATTTTTGTACCATGCAAATTCTTGCTTCTACTATGACCCATGTTTAGTTATTATGTTTGTGGTTCTGAATTTGTGTTAGCCTTTTTTTGTTTTTCTCTCTGCGATTATAAATTTAATCTAATCTAATTTTTTTAATTAGTTGTTGCTTCTCTGTGTAGTTTTGTTGTGTGCGCTTTCTGTTATTTGGTGGAGTTTTGGGATAGAGTATCTTGATGAAGCTTTCTTCTCTTTAAATTATGCTCTTTTCCAGATCAAATAACAAAGCAAAAGGCAGAAAAGTACTAAAAGAATCAAAAGAAGCGCTCCTGCTACTATTTGGATTATGTCCTTGGTACTTAGTTTTCTATGGTGTGAAGGCTTTGGGGATGGAGATGGAGGAATCTGAGGTAGTGGTGAAGAAGAAGGACATGGTTTTCATTGGATAAACCCAAAAGTTGAAGATTGCCAGCAAAAGAGCTAGAATTGAAGACAAGGCCCCAAAGATAGTTGTAAGAAACATTAAAAGAGGTCAAATCTGCAAATTAGCTAAATGAATATGGAATCTCTCCCACAAATTTATTGTCAGAGGAATCAATATGGGTAATTTCAGTTATGTTCCCGATTGATGATGGAATATCTCCCACACTTTGCTTTTATTGCTACAGAAATCCTTGAAGAGGCCAATCACTTTGTTTTTATTTAGCCTAATATACTAATCACAATTGTAAATCCAAGAGAGGGTGCCATTTGTTATAATCACCACTTACTGTTTTTGAACCTTATCACCAGAATAAGCATCAAACCATTTTGGACTCAATGTTTTACACTTATTTTGTACACAAATTGCCTTCAGAGCATATATTCAACCCAGTGTTTATGTAGGTAATTCTTTTCAGGTTGTACAAACTTGATTAATGAAAGCCATGTCATGATTTAGTTGAACAGTTCACATATTTTTAACTGCTTACATCGCATGTTTTCATTGCAATCTAACTGCTATGGAATTCTGTTTTAGCCATATTTTAGAATGGATTTATCAGAGTTATATGGAAAATTTTAAGACCAGACCATGTTATTATTGAGCATTTTTATATGATTTCCATAAGTTTATTGCAGTTAGTTATAGGTATTCTGCAGAAAGAGTGTGTAAGTTGCACCTCTCACCTCTCTTAAGTGTATTGTTATGTCTAGCATCTTTTATTTTTCAGGGAGCCTCTGATTTTCACCTACTAACATGAATATGTTTCTACTTCAACGTTGTATCATTAGCTTTCTTAGAAGAAGGTATACAAAATTTGCCATTGTGATCAGCTATGTATTGTTCTAATTGTTGCTATTTGTTTGTGTGCTGGATTGATTCAGGTATAGTGAAGAAAAAAGCTTACTTTTTTGTGTTCCTTTTGCAATCTATTGATTGGTTTTTGTGTATTGTAATGCATACTGCTATATATTGGAGTGATACAGATTACCTGCAAGGACTTATGTTCTAATAAAGGTTTTTTTTGTTCATCATGCAGGACTTTTGTTGGGTGACTTCATTTTGAAGAGAGCATTGGACATTACCATACATGTCTATTTTGTTGATAGCATTTGATGTATTTTTATGTCATTATTATTTAGCTGTCATTTTGATCCAGCAGCAAAAACTCTTCTTCCCATCTCTCTCACTTTTTTTCAGGAATAGAGATACGTTGACTGAAATCACATCATCTCTAACTTTTATCTTAAATCGCATCATCTCAAATTTTTTTTCAGGAATAGAGATACATTGGTTGAAATTTTTTAGTCTAATTATTCTCTAATTTTTGTGTTTCCTTGCAAAGCATTTGTCTAATTTATGATTATTTGTTTAATTAGTGTATAAGATAGACATTATTTAGCATGAGAATGAAAATCTTCCGTGCAACGCACGGGAGACCGATCTAGTTAAAGGGTAAAGGGCCAAATATAGCACTGAACTATTGACCAAAGTACACCCCACATAAAAATGAATTTCGGGCTCAAAACTATCACTGTTCAAGTACAAAGTGAGTCAGATATAGCAAGTCTGTCAATTTTGAAGGAGTTGACCGTTAAATTTGACCTGACTAGAACACATCACCAAATTAGGCCAGGTAGTCTACCACGTCACAGCACCTACTCCACATCATCATCATCTTCCCCATCACCATCAACACCTTCAAACCTTCCCTCTCAAACCCAGCAAGTCCCTCTCCCCTCTTTCTCTTCCTCCCCTTTCGGACACAACCAACTCTCCCATATTACATATCTTCGCCACAAGCCCTAACACCAGCCCCACCATCACCTGCCACAAACCACACCCCAAACAAAAAAAAACTCCCTCTCCCCTGCCTCCATTGCATGTGTCCTCGCCACAAGCCCCACTACCAGCGCCATCATCCATCTTCGCCGCCGCTAGACCCTTCGTATGTTCCTCCGCCACCACCGTCGCGATGCAGATCCGCCGTGCGTCCTCCGCATGTTCCTCCACCGTGCGACGCCAACCCTTCGCATGTTCCTCCACCGCCACCGCCGCTACGCAGATCTGCAGTCCCACACCTCCGACGACGAGTTCCCACACCTACGAGGCAGATCTGCAGTGCAACCACCACATGTTCCTCCACCGCCACCGCGCTAGACCCTCCGCATGTCACTTTTTGTTAACTTTTTGTTTGGTGAATGTTGATGTTTTTTTTTAACTGGGAAGAGAGTGATTGTTGGGGACGATTTGTTGCCATGAAGATGAAAATATGTGTGTATTTCATGCAAAGAGAATGTTGACATGAAGATGAAGATGAAGATGAAGGTGGGAGAGGGAGAGTGTGATGGAGATGATGATGTTGATGATGTGGCCAAAAGATGACGATGATGATGTGCTGACGTGGCTTAATAAGATGACATGGCAAGTGATTTAGACTAATTAAGTCAAATTTAATGGTCAACTCCTTCAAAATTGACGGACTTGTTATATCTAATCCGCTTTGTACTTAAACAGTGCTAGTTTTGAGCCCCGAAATTCATTTTTATGTGGGGTGTACTTTGGCCAATAGTTCAGTGCTAGATTTGACCCTTTACCCGGTAATTAAACAAAATCAATGACTTAACTATAGGAGAAAAATATACAACTACTAAAATCAAAATTCAATATAATAAATGTATGAGCACCCATAGATGCATTGTCCCTGAAAAATTTATAGTAGACATTTAGTAGCTCATTTCTTCAATTGCGACTTTGCGAGTGGCTAGCTAGCATCACTCTTATGTCCTTGTCATTTGTTTAAGGCTTGTTTTCTATTTTTCACGGTAGAGTACTGTCGGAGTTGAGGATTTATAGAATTATTCCTGCAGGATATATTTGTAAGCATGATCATCGAAGGCATATAATGCAAGTATTTTAATGAGGATGATACTGTTCTGTGTCACGGGCGATGAATTTGTCGGTAAAGCCTAGTTTTATGCTACCCAAAATATATAAATTATGAGCTTAATTAATACAAATGAAAAGGAATGGGAAGGGGAAACGAGGGATTTGAAAACCACGTGCCATCTAACCACTCTGACAGTGAAATGAACAGCGATATGCGAATAGGAAGTTGGAAGTATGCATGGCAACGTCGAGATTGTCGTTAAGATTTGTTTGCCGGGGAGGGAAAAGTAGGAAAAAATTTTAAATATGAATTTACAAGAATTTGAGTAGTATGATTGAAAATTACAAATTAATATGCATAACTCATTTATTTTACATTTTATATTTCTTAAAACATAACCCAATCAAGTTCTTAAATATTAAAGACTTATCTTATAAAAAATCCCCTCCTTTCCCCCTCCAAATCCGTTGACCATAGCAAACAGACCCTAGTAAACTGGGGCCGTTTAATTGCAAGAAAGGAAAGTGGAGAAATGGAAAGTGATCGAGGAGACGAGGACAATTATGAAAAGTAGAAGAAATGATGAAAGTAATAGGTGTGGGTGCTTCGACAAAAAAAAACGGTGTGGATACAATGAGAGAACTTGTAGGCCTGTGGATATATTTAAATTACCAAAAAAAAACTCACTTTACTCACTTTCATTTCCTTCTCACTTTCCTTTGGCAACCAAAGAAACCCTTACAAAGTTTTCTTTTTCCAGCATAGTAAACAGTGCTACTTAAGAAAGTCATGCCTATTAAAGCACAAATACTAACTGCAATTTCACCCTCACCTAATACATTACTCCAGCCTCCCATTGATATTTCTCTTATATAAGTTTTAAATAAATACTTTGTTTTAATAAAAAAATTTAAACACAATAGGTCAACAATGTAACTTATTCTCTAATCATACCATTTTTATTAAAGATGAATAAGAATGGTTGGAGATGAGAAAGTGAGAGAATAAATAAGAGGTACTCCCTCTATTTCTAAATGAGAGAATAAATAAGAGGTAACATTATCGTTTTTTGGTCCAACACGTAAGAAGTACTATGTAAAAGTCAAAAAAATAAATGTTTAATCTTCCTTTTGTGCCCATATAAATTACCCCTATTGTCAGTAATATGAAAACTAAAATTTGAATAGTTTTAGTCTAAAATAGAAGAATTCATTCTTACATTCTCTCATTATTCAATGTGTTTTTTCTACTTTATCCTCACTCTTTTTTATATTTATTAATGATTATATATTTCTCTCTTTCTATAGTACTCCCTCCGATCCCTAATATAAGAGCCCAAAATTTGAATGGTTTTGGTCTCTAATGTAAGAGCTCACTCCACAATCTCTCCTCATTTAATGCATTTTTTCTTACTTAACCTCTAACTCTTTTTCATATTTATTAATGCTTATTTATTTCTCTCTCTTAAAAGTACCATAATAAATATGAGTAATTTTGGAAAAGAAGCATTAACTCCAGACATCCAACTAACATTCACATGTTTTCTTAAGAAGCGTTTTTTTGGCGGCTGACTTTTATATTAGGGATCGGAGGGAGTATTATAATATAATGAATTAGGGCAAAATTAGAAAAAAATTAAATTCATACATTTACATAACTTTTACAAGTTTCTTGAGAAACATGCTTTGACGGATATCTTACGGACCTGAAAGAGTAATAATGCAAAGATGAGGCAGAAAGTTGGTATAATAAACGAGTAAAAATAAACATTGAAGGGTAGTTTATTAAGCACATCCATGTGATAAATTATTCAATGCTAGCTATGTTTTTATTGGCACGTGTAAAACAATTGACTACACCTCTTAAGGACTAAAATGAGTAATAAACATATGAAAGAGAACGTGTGTGGTGTGGATAAGATAAATAAATTATAAAAATGGACAAACCAAAATTTAAATTTATATTTTGGAACACCATTTCTTAAAAATGAAGTTTATATTTAAGGACGGAGGTGGCACAAAATACCGCATCTTACCCTAACTACATATAGTCTACCTACCTAACTAAATTGAATGTATTGACATTAAATCAGTGATTTGTTAGATGTGTGTATTAATTTCTCAGAGTTGTTTTAATTAAATCATTTGCATCCAAATTACTCCCTCCGGTCCCTAATGTAAGAGCCCAAAATTTGAATGGTTTTGGTCCCTAATGTAAGAGCTCACCCCACATTCTCTCCTCATTTAATACGTTTTTTCCTACTTTACCCCTAATTCTCTTTCATATTTATTAATGCTTATGTATTTCTCTCTCTTAAAAATACCATAATAAATATGGACAATTTTAGAAAAGAAGCATTAACTCTAGACATCCAACTAGCATTCACATGTTTTCTTAAGAAGTGTTTTTTTGGCGGCTAGCTCTTACATTAGGGACCGGAGGGAGTACCTTATTGCACAAACTCTCGATCTTACCATAAATAATATATTTATGAAAATTAGATAAAAGTACATGACATTTTTTTAAAAATTACTACTCCCTCCGGTCCTAAATATAGGACCTAGATAGAGACTTCATTTTGGTCCTAAATATAAGACATAGATACATTTTTGGTCACCTTTTTCCTAAATTACCCTTCTTCTTCTTAACAAGAAATTTGATAGGGAAGGAAGAACTACTAAGTAATTAAACTAATTAAGGAGAGATATTATTGGAAAGACATCTAAAATTAAGCCTTCCTTAATCTCCCCAAAAAAAGTTATCTAGGTCCTATATTTAGGACGGGAGGGAGTATTTTTTATTCATTCATTGCAATTTCTCTTTTCATCTATCTATAATAAGCATAACATTAACACCCTACTAAAAATCATCATGAGACTGGAATTTTCAGGAAAAAGAAGAGAAGAAGAGGCTAATAAAGATACTCAACAGAAAGTTAGAGTGAGGTGGGCCCCTTCATTAAATTACGACTCAAAGACGGGTGGGTAGTTCGCTGCATTGCATTACAGTGGAGGGCAGTTTCGTTGACAAGAAGCCAAACGTTAAAAGCTACTGTACGACAATAAAATCCACGTGTCCAGTTTCAGCGGACTTGAAACCCACATTTTATTACAACCTCTGCCCTAAATAAAACCCTTTGGATTCCGTCGAATATAATAATGACAAAAAACACCCTCCATTTCTCTCTCTCCCTCCGTTTCGTGTCACTCGTTCGCGGTTTTGAAGCTTTTCAGAAAGACTTCAGTTACGAACATTCGCTTCAATATCTCTGACACCATTTTTCCTCTCTCTCTCTCTCTCTCTCTCTCTTCAAGGTTAGATCTTCTCTCTCGTTTGTCTCTCATCTCTTTTTTCTTGTGCTCATTCTACTATTTTGAGCTTGCTTGAGCTTAGACTTCATCTCATTTGGTTCATTTTGCCCGCCTTTACAACTTGTGAGTGACCTAGTTTTTTTTTTTGATAAACTGAATATTTTATTTTTAAGTACTCTGCTCTTTTCATGCTCACTGTGCATGTGCTTAGAGTACTCATAGTACGGTCAGTTACTTTGCTACTCGCAATCCAGTTTGTTTTTTTCTTGCCAGCTGTCTTCCTAAGAAATTGTTTCCTAAATTTGGTTTCTTGAGGCAAGATCTTTGTCATCTTGTTTTTTTTGGACAAAATTTTGTGAAAATCCAGAAGGTATTATTCTGTTCTTGTAATGCTGTTTAGAGTTATAAGTAACGGTGTGGGCTTCAAGCCTATGTTACCAGCTAGTCAAAAGGTTGTTGAGGAAAACCTGACTGCTTGAAACATGTAAATGGTTGTGTGTGATATAGCTATGGAAAAGAATAGATAAATCATTTGTAGGAGCTTAAATATAAATATTGATGAGGCAATTAGTAAAAGGAAATTCTAGTTACTGAAATATTGTCTAGCTTTAGAGTCAATCTAAGAATGTCTTGAACTAGTGGCAGAGCAATGCACAATTTCAATGCTTAAAGATGAGTTGCTGAGTCAAGTCAGAACCAAAACCTGTGCTGACTACATGTCATTTTATATTTTTGACTCAGTATAAGCATAACTTATTGTGCCTATCAGATATCTCAGATCGGCTAGATTTGGTTTTCTTATGCGGTCTGATTAAATCTTTGGATGGTGATATGCATGTGATGTACTTTTATGGGAGCAGTGGGAGTTTTCTATATTTTCATGCCTAATCTATGACGAAATCTTACAGTTTTAGATGAGTGAATATTTTACTAGCGAAAAATATGTTCGGTACATAATAATGATCATGTATAAATTCATTTAATTTATCAATGTATCTTTCTTCAGGCTGGGGAAAAGAAGTAAATTGGTGTACAGATTCTAGGATTCACAAGAGAACATGAGATGGATCCAGAAGAATACTTAAAGAAGTGTTCCAATATGAAATGCCAAAGGGTAAGGATTTGGTCATTATGGTAAATGTCTTTACTCTTCAAGCATGCGTAAGTTCTACATTATATCTTAGGCACAAATGATTGACATCCTTCCCCTAATTGCAACATTGGCGAACTACCTATATGCAATATGCTATTTTCTGCCTATTATTGTCAGCATTAGATGTTGAAAATCAAGAGATCATGTGAACTAACAATTGTAGTTATTATAATTCGATCCGTGCTTGGAAAACTTTTAACGTTCTGGCATCCAGAATTCATATATACAAAATGCTGATTTTTTTGAGCTTCACAGTATGTTCTCATGTAGAATTTGTTTGTCACATGAGTCTCATTTCTTGAGTACTCTGCTGTCTTCTCTCTCACAAACTATAATAATCAATTGTTTTATGTAAAGGCTCATGGTTTATGACTTCTCTGTTTCATACTTTGCTAGGTTCAAGTAGATGGATCGTTTGTTCCTGCTATTCAAGATGAACCCATGGATGTTGAACATTTGCTTGCAGAACCTAGAAGTGATCATGTTTCAGTGGATGGTATTTTGTATTTTCACGAGGAAAACGTTGACAAAGGCTGTGCTGTCCAAAATCTTTCCCATGGTTTTGAATTTGGTCTAAGAACAAGTATAGGTGATTTAAAATGGCTCAAGTAGTCTGTAAATCTATTTCAGAGGGCGTTCTTGTCTATCTATATCTTCTTCTTTTCTCCAAATATTGGAAACTAGTGGTTTTAAATTTTGGTTTAGTCTTACTGATTGCTTACTGCTGTACTTATGTTTATCAGGTGGATTAGATTCTCACGCAACTTTGAATGGAAATGACTTTGAACTTGAGGTATTTGTCTTCAGTTGCATCTATTGGTGGATTGAGATCAAAGCTACGACCCCCGTTCCCCCTCTATATTATATATTCATTTTACTCCTAAGAAGTGATGGATAAGATATTCTTTAGGTACTTGGTCAGTTGCTGAATGATGTTGAAAATGATGGTCTTAATGCGACAGATGGGTTTTCATGTGAAGATTATCTTTTGGGTAGATAATTAGCTTTCATGAAGTTAATTTCTGTTGTGTTGCTTTAATCAAAAGAAGAAAATTAAAATTCTATTTTTTCATAATTTCTCTCTGTTTCCTGATTTAATGCTATACATGTGTTTTAAACTACAGATTTTGAATTTGCGGACAAAGCTGTGGGTCTTTGTGGAGAATCGCTATTGCAAAGTTCAAGCTTTGAAAGTCATTCTCCAGGATTTAGTGGAAGTAGCAATGGTGTTGGTGGGGCATCTGAAATATCAAAAGTGGCCGTTGAACAATCTGAATGTAAAAATGATTTTCTGGATAGTAGGAAAGTAACCCATGACTTGCATGGTACCCTCAGGAACATTTCCTCTCAAACATCAACTGAAGATGGAATTTGCAATTCACTTGATATGAAGCATCTAAATCGGTTTGATAATGACCCCCCTTTATTAGATAGTGTAGTGTCTTGCAAGAAGAAGAGTTCTGCAGACACATGTCAAACTGCTTCAGTTAGAGGGAAGAGATGCCGTAAGCCTACTCTGAGGTATATTGAAGAATTTTCAAAATTGAGGTCAAGAGAAAAGGTTTCGAATTCTGCAACCAAAGGTAAACACCCAAGTTTGGCTTCACATCACAAGCCTCGTCATGTAAGGTTTAAAGCGTTGAGACACATTCCAGCCAATGGTTCTAATGGTCAGATGAGTGATATGGCACTTCCTGAGTTGCAGGTTCATAAGAAATGTCTTAAGAATGAGGTACTGATTTTGACCTGTGTTCTAGGACTTGAACTTGCTTCATTGTTCTATCCGCTTGCCTTTGCACCTTGCATTTAAGTAGATAATTGCATTTAGATTTTCTTTCATGATTCATATATCTTGAGCAGTCCTTTTTCTGCTTCTCTTTTGAATTGTTTTGTGGTATAATGGTTCCTGTACATGACTTATGAAGCTAACAATTTATGAGATCATTGTTTGTACATGTGTCACCATTCTATATCTTGAGAAGATAACTTCGTATTGATGTTATTGCCTAATGTGCTTGCAAATCTAAATCATAAGCCCCCTTTTTATGAGGTTAATATCTTTCTTAGGAACCTGATTATGATGAAGAGTCTAATACGTGTGAGTCTGAGGATGAATGTGAAACTCCAACAAGAAGTAGGAAAAATGATCGGAGGAAGCATCAGAGAATGTGGACTTTATCTGAAGTGATCAAGTTGGTTGATGGCATTTCTGAATATGGAGTTGGCCGATGGACTACTATAAAGCGTGTTCTGTTTTCTTCCTCCAGTTATCGTACACCGATAGACCTTAGGGTATTTTGCAAAGCCTCACTCATTTAGTTGTACCCTTAAAAGCTTTATCAAAAACTACTTGTGTGATTTCTGCAGGACAAGTGGCGGAATCTTGTAAGATCCAGTTCAGCGCAGAAATTTAAAAGCAAAGAGGTTAATCATCTGTTTATTGAATTTTCACTCATTTTTTATGGGATATCATCATGCGTTATTGAACTTAATTCATGTGACGAAGTATTTACTCAAACCTTTTCTTTTGTCGAAATCCATATGAAAATCGACATGATGCCAGAATTCATTGACAATCTTATGGTATTGCAGGCTGAACAAATGCAGCAGCAAGCCTCGCGTTCCTTACCGAGCTATGTACTTTGCTGAGTCCATGAACTGGCTAAAATTCACCCTTACCCGAGGGTGCGGTCTTCAAAGGAATCATTGGCTGGCCAAGTTAACTCCCTTATCCTACCAACTGGGAAAAAAGGTGGTCTTAGAAGAAATGTGCGTAGGAAGAGATGTACTTGAACATCGGTTTTAATGAATCTCTTCTGTATAGACAAAGTGTATCGAGCATCCCCTACATTAGTAATCTGTTTTGGGGAAAACAAAACCCAAGTCATGTTTGATCTTGAGGAACTAGGAAGTAGGAACTATCCATGGTCTCATCATATATAAATTGTAGTTAGTTGATATTGAACTCTTAACTTGACGTAGGTTGTGATCAAATATGTCAGACACAGTTGGGATTTGATGAAAGCCTTTAGTCATTGAGGTTCTCTCCTTAAATCGAGCATGATAATGCAAACTTATTAAAGACATTTGCCCGTATCCAAATTGACCCGTAAAGTGCCAAAGTGTATCAAAATTACAAAATGTTAAACTACGCTGTCAGTGCAGATTAAGCTTTCAGAAACTCGTCTCAAGGAGTGAATAATATGATAGCAATCACGAAAATGGGACGAAGTTTTTGGTCAATTCTCACGTGGAGGATTAAGACAAGGTGGCGAACAGTAGTGCATAGGACTACTGGTTTACACAAGTAAATGTTGTTAATTTAGTGAACTACACTTCAGTTCAAAAAAAAATTTAGTGAACTACACGTCATTTGGGCTTGACACTAAGGGTATGTTTGGTAGCAAGAATCCAAAGAAATGAGGTTGTAAATAATTAGAAAGTTAAGGGGTAATATGGTCATTTATATATATCTCGGGGCCCACAAGTTTTCTCTCTCCATCTCACACTTATCATGGGGCCCACAAACTTTACTCTCTCATCATTACCCCTACTTTCCATCTCTTACTCTTTCCATTTCTAATTCTTTACTTTCTTTCACACAACCAAACACACTCTAACAAATTTCGATTGGAATGCACAAAAGTTTTTTCAATCTCCCATAATACGTGTATCTTACTATTCAAATTTGCATCTTTCTCTGCATCAGAGTAGGTTAATGCCACCTCACTAGACAGCTTGTTAGTTAGCAAGAGAGTTAAAGTGAATTTTTGATCAAGTACACTACATAACAACTTGAAGATATTTTACAGGGAAAAAACAATCAAGCAAGCGGCTGGAGCTCACAAATCGACACATTACAGCACAAATCTGGAGCTTTATTACAAGCTGCAACCATGTATCATGTACCAAACGTGCTATTCATGCAGGACATAAAATCTAGACATTCTTATTATTCTAGTAAACAACAAAAAGGGTTATTACTTGTTTTGAGTCCTTCGTTTCATAACCTCTCACAGAATCACATGAAACTCAGATCACATGCCACTTCCACTAGCAAAACATGCATCTTTCAAACATGACCATTGATATGTTGGAACTTCATATCATTATCTTCTCTAGAAGTGCCAGCTTTATTTGCAGAAGTGCTGCCAGGAAAGTTGATATTGGTTCTTTGTTTTTCAGTGCCTTCTATTACTTTTCCCCTTCCAGCGTGAAATCTTTGCTCTTTGCCATATATACCACCCACCCCCAACGTGCTTGAGTCAACTAATAAGCTAGAGCTCACAATTATCATTGCAAGTAACAGAACTATGAGCTTCATTTTGAACAAGCTTCAGCTTACCAGCTTTCTACACACTCAAAACGAATCTCAGAATTATCATTTTGAGAGTAGGCTCTTTTTATTGAACAAGAGAAAGTGGGGTTTCATGCAAGTTCACTATAATGAATTATTTCACGCTTATGCTATCACGATCAAGACAAGTCTTGGATTAAGATAAGGAGTGAGGGGTATATCATCATGTTTATAAGTGGATCATATAAAGAATTGATCATGTGCTTTACGGGGTAAAGTGATATAGTGTGAGTCAGCTAGCATCTTTTACAGCACGCATTTCTAATCTCACTGGTTCTTGAAACTCCTTTCTCTATTTGTTTTCTTTTTTCGTATTTTAAAGGGAGTGCTTCTATCTGAGCAGTGCACGTCAAATCGGATAAAGACATTAAGTTTATCAAAAGGAATAATGTGTCCAATCTCAAATGTAAGGATTATGTGCCTAATTTTATACGTGTTAAAAAAAATCGCTGAAGTTAGAATTAGACGACTTGGACGGTTCCAACAAATGCATGATTGACACCTTAAAGTACTTTATTTTATAATTATTCACTGATGAAAAACCCTACTATTATATGCACTCCTTCTTATTGCCCCTACTATGACAGTTAAACTTGGAAGTATTTAGTATATATGGGTATGTTTATTTGAAGTTTTTCATTTTTACCCTGATTCATTTATCATCTACTCTCTCTCTTTCCTCGCATTAACTAATATACAGGGGCACATAAGGATAATTACATTTTTCACTTTCATTTTTGCATATTACTTATATTTTAGATTAAAAAATTGTTTTGTCGCCTCTTATATATAGGAAAAGAGAGAAAGTAATTACTAAGAAAAAGTTAGATAAAAAATTTCAAATCTTAAAAACAAAATAAATTGAGGTATCTCAGTAGCACTCCTAGTATTTTATTTTTGTACATATGCGGGGATGGTCTACAACGATGGAGCTTACAGTTTAGTTCTAATCCCATATATTCAAGGCTAAATTTCGAAGCACAACCTAATATGCATGCGCCTAACAAAAGCTACTTCCAAAGGAAGTACTTGTAAAGTCAAAAGGAATACATGTCTCCTCTCTAATCCAGTCCCTCTCCGACCACTATGTTCATGTTCTTAATAACTGTGTATGTCACTAGTATATGTCAAAGCACGCCTAAATACACAAAACATGGAACTTTTAGCAAATGGCCTGTCTTTCAACGTCAATCATGGATCAAATGATAAATAACGATGACAATAATGGCCCCGTCTTGCAATATCAGACATGCTTATATTCGTCTTCTCTCCCACTCTCATACTGGCATTTCATCACGCACAATGATCATGAGCGATTACATTTAATTGATGAGGTCACTTTCTTGTTTATAAGCATATCCTTCCTAAATCCTTCAAGATTTAGACTATTTTTATCACCAATAGCCCATTTTATCACTTTATACGAAAAATATCATGTTATAATCTTGCAGTTTACGAAAGTGGCTTCTCCCTCTTCACTTTATCTATCGTTTCAATTTTTTATGATTTAATTTTTCAAAGATTCAATGTTTAAAAGTTTGTGTTTTTTCAAGCTAAATCATGAAATTTATAAAAAAATTATATAAAATTGAAAACTAAACCATTTTTATCTTTTTTCTATAATATTATCAAAACGTAGTTAATTTTATGTAAAATTTAATAATGATAAAATCAAATAAAAGTTTGAACCAAAAATAAATTTTTAGGTGTAGCAGATGGAAAATGACGGGAAATGAAGAGGTGGGAAGTCACTCCCAGCAACTCACTAGTTTTTTTTTTTTCCTGGCATGGAGACTGAGAAGCACTCGGGAATGCTGTTCTCGTTAAATAGTTGTGAACTTGATAGGAAATGATATTCCTACTAAGTGGAGATCACAAACTCCAATTTAATTCATTTTTTTAAAGGTTATTTTTTTCTTTTGCATTTTAAGAGTTTTGCTTTACAGGAAGTGTTTCCTAAAATTTGGTCGGACCTTAAATTATGTTATTTTAATTTCACGAATCAACAACAACAACAAAGACTTATCCCACTATGTGGAGTCGGTTACATAGATCTTTGTATGCCCATGATCATGAGATTTGACAAATTTTATGTTGGTTGTCAAGACCTAACACAATCCCCTCTTTTATTCGGGCTTGGAACTGGCTATGACATATGCCTTATGATAGGCATGAGTTTCATCATAGGCGGAGTTTCAATTTCAGGAATCCTTTTATCAAAAGCTGATTTCATTCTCCTAGCCCGTCGAATAGTTCAATAGGCAACAATATGCGATGCGCTTTTATGCTAACAATAAAAGAATTAATGCCAGATGGCATGTTTTGAAATCAATATTTGATTATATGATGGATGGGGGAAAAAATCAAAATTTGCATTGCCCAATTTTTTAAGCTAGATTGTGGAAAATTGGCCGAATTCTAGGTCACTTACATATAACCTCCCTAGCCTTCAAAAGTTTAACATTGAGCACCTCGACATTTTATGTTTTGACTAACTAACCCCATATCATTAAAGTTGTAGTTAAATTTATTGGTTTTTGTCATTTATAATTTTTCATTTTTTCATTATAAACCATATCATTTTAAGAAAAATAGATCTTGACCACTGTCCACTGGCATATAATTCTGATTATTTTTTAATACTTGAATTATACAATATTTTAAAAAGAATTAAAAGTAGTATTTTAGCTATACGCATTATAAATAAAAGTTCTTAAATTAAAAATACTTAAAATGTATGTAAAATATTGGTTTCAACATGTCTTTTTTGAATAAAGCATCATATTATTCCTACAAGTATATACTACCTCCGGTCCTAAATATAGGACCTAATTGACTTTTTTTGGAGAAATTAAGGTTGCGAAATAGGTTATTAAATGATGACATATTTGATATATTTTTACATTATCCATTAGTTTACAGGTAAAATAAACTAGTTTAAGGGAAACAATTAGGTAAATCAATTTATAATTAACTTATTTTGCTTTTTTAAGGATTTTCTAGAAAAAATCAATTAAGTCTTATATTTAGGACCAGAGGGAGTACTAAGTAAAAGGGATATTTTTAAATTACTTACTATTATGTAATACAAAATATAAAAAATAATACTCCCTCCGATCCTAAATATTTTGTATTACATAATACTCCCTCCGGTCTTAAATATAAGACCTAATTGAATTTTTCTAAAAAATCCTTAAAAAGGCAAAATAAGTTAATTATAAATTGATTTACCTTATTTTTTCCCTTTAACTAGTTTATTTTACCTATAAACTAATGGATAATCTAAAAACATATCAAATATGTCATCATTTAATAACCTATTTCATAACCTTAATCTCTCCAAAAAAAAGTCAATTAGGTCCTATATTTAGGACGGGGGTAGTATAAGATAAAAGCAGTTAACTTTAACAATAGGTGGTGGATTGGTAAAAAAACAATAGGTGGTTGAGAGTCAACAAACCAAATGTTAGGAATTCTTAAATTAAACTTGGGTTAAAGGTCATTCTAACCAACAAACAATTTTCAATGTATCAATTTGGCCAACAGACAATTTTCGGTCTCATTCTGGCCAACAAACAATATAAAAGGTCCATTCTGGCCAACTCTGTTAAATATTGGTTAACACTGTTAAATATAGTGTCCATGTCTGCCAAATTATATGCCAAGTCAGCCTCCCCTGCATATGTGTTTTATGTGTTTTAGGAAATAAAAAAAAGCTAAAATCCCTAAATCCATATATGTAAGCATCAGAATTGCGTGAAGATATGTAATCGCTTTCAGATCCGATATGTTAGCATACTAAAATCATATATGTAATTGCTTTAAGATTTGAATTTTAGTATGCCGTTATTATAGATCATGCTTCCAAATCTGATTGTGCCCCTGATATAGTTCTTGAGATCTGATTATTCTGAAAATGAAATTGATTCCATATCTATTCCAATTCTGATTCTAACATGCATTTCCTAAAACATCTGAATTGAATGAGTGAAGCACCCCAAAGATGAAACAATAGAATGCCCACCTGATATCAATGACACAAGCAACAAAAACCAGTGAACTCCCTTGCAAGCACGATGAATATTGAGCAGGACCCTCCAAGCCACCGTGCTCACCGTCTCCGCCGCCGTCAAAAGCACCTCCGTGAATGGCACCACTCCATCCTTCCCTGTCTTTCCACTTTCACTTCTTTCCATCTCTTCACCTTCTTCTACCTTCCCCAACTACCGAAACTCGCCGCTCCTTCATTGCCGTCTCCTCCGTAAGCCTCACCTTCTTCATTCACCCAACCTCTCGAGCTCAAACCCCCCCCCCCCCCCCAACACACAATTTCTCAACCTTTGGCCTACAATCGTCTCCTTCCAACAAGCGATTCTATTGTTTCATAGGGATTTTACTTCTCAGGCTTCAATCTAGGGATTTAGGGATTTCAGCGTTTTTTTATTTTCTAAAACACATAAAACATGTATGCATAGGGGGAGGCTGACTTGGCATCTGATCTGGCAGACATGGACCCTATATTTAACAGTGTTAACCAATATTTAACAGTGTTGGCCAGAATGAACCTTTTATATTATTTGTTGGCCAGAATGAGATCGAAAATTGTTTGTTGGCCAAATTGATACATTGAAAAATGTTTGTTGGCCAGAATGACCTTTAACCCATTAAACTTTCAAATGCGAAGGACATTATTTGCAACTCAACCAAATTTAGGAGTTTCTATAATTTAATCATTTTTTAATGTCAAAGAAATCATAGACTTTAAAGTTTAAACAACTTGGTCAATGGATTGCGGTTTTATTTGATAAAAAAAAAGATTGTGGGCTTGTGGCTAGGGGTGGGCAAACGGTTATTCGGTTCAAAACCGAACCGAAAACCGAAATAACCGAAAACTATCCAAAATGAAAACCGAAACCGAAAAACTCAACAACCGAAACCGAAAAACCGAAACACTAAAAGAAAATCCGAAACCAATTAATTTTCCCACTTTTTTTTGTGCTAATACAACCATTTTACAAAGGAAACCGAAAAACCGAAACCGAAAACCGATAAACCGAACCAAAAAGGTATCCAAAATGAAAACCGAAACCGAAAAGTATGGGAAATGTAAACCGAAACCGAAACCGAAAAACCGAAACTCATTTGGTTCGGTTCGGTTTTCGGTTAAAATTGCCCACCCCTACTTGTGGCCTTGTCGGAATAATTTTTTGAACAGTGTTTATGCTCTCTTTGCCAGATAAATATACCAAAAAAACACTCCTAATTTATTTTTGTTTTAGTATTCAAAAGGGCAAAAGCGCTGATGTAGTAATTAACTATTTCACTTTGGGCATATTTAATAAATGACTGTTTTGATGAGCAAAAATGATAACCAACTTTCTGAACCGATGCAAATATGATAAAACCTTTGACAAATGTTAATTTGAGTTTATGTGTGACCTTATTGATATTATTTTCCAAACTGAAAATACCATTTTACCCCTTTTCAATTAAAACACAACCCCTTCTTCCTTCCTTCCCATTCCTCTTCTTCTTCATGGCCGATAATTTCAATGGGCTTTCTGTTTTTTTGTCCCAATATTAATCATCCCACCCTTTTAATTGAAAAAAGGGTAAAATGGTATTTTCAATTTGGAAAATAATATCAACATGGTCCCACACAAACACAAATTAACATTTGACACCGGTTTTATCATATTTGCTCCGGTTCAAAAAGTTTGTTATCATTTTTGCTCCTCAAAATAGTCATTTATTATATATGTCCGAAGTGAAATAGTTAATTACTATATCAGCGCTTTTGCCCTATTCAAAATTTGAACCAAAAAAAACTTGCCTAATTTAAGGGTGACACACCTCCATTAGATGAAATGTGACCGTTGAAGAAATAGCCATTGTGGCGGGCGCGCTCTTTTATATCCCTCTTTCCCCTTCCTTTTTTTAAGCTATCGATCTCTCTTTTCCTTTATCACCCATCTCTTCTTCTGCACTCTCAAATACACTCCTCTCTCAATCTCTTACCTCCTTTTATGTTTGTGTGTTTTATAAACTTTAAGTTAATCAAATGATATAATTCGGCTAAAGTTTTAAGGTTAAAGTCGCTTACTTTATTACTCTAAGTTTAATTCAGCTAAATATTTGATGTTGTTATGTTCCTATGGGGTAGTACTGAAATTTGCGTGAATCAAATTACAAGATTCAGCTTAAGTCTTAAAGTCATTTACTTTCATCACTTTAAAATTTGATTCAGCTAAATATTTGAGGTTGTTCTGTTCCTATGAGTAGTACTGTATCAAACTATTGAGATCGGATAGAATTCTAGGAATTCACACACAGACTACCACATTCTCATTCAAGAAAAAAATTCAACTCCCGCCCCATAGTGTATTTTCATTTAAATTCATCAGTTCCACCTTATATTATATCTTCTCTGTTTATGCCGCCTATTAAGTGATGTATTTATCACAACTGATTAGTAACTGAAAATCCAAGTTAAAGTCGTGATGTGAGGTGTGTCCTTACTAGTTTTTTTTATATATATAAATGTCCTTACTAGATTCTTGGCATGCTATCATGGACCTTATTGGCGGCTAATTCTGTTCAATTCCAGTTCAAAACCAATTTGGATGGTAATATCCGATAAGATGTGTGGATCATTTGAGATGGTTATTTAAACAATCAGTATTCATGATGTATATATTTGTTACTAGCAATAGCTTTTTTCTACCTATAAATTCTGATGAAGGAATGAAGAAGATGGTGGTAGGATTCTTGGCAGCGGCGAGTCTCTGACCTATGTTATTTTTAGGGTTTCTATGGTTATTTAGTTTCCCCCCCTTTTTGCACACCTTTTATTTTATGTCTTGTATTTAATTTCATTTTTCCCTACTTTGAAATAATGTTTTTTTGGGCAAAAAAAAATAAGGTGCATTGATTAACAATTGTTTATATTATTAACAAGTAATAGTAAGGGTTAATATAGTCTTTGGTTTGTGAACTTTCACTTAATTTTGGTTTTGCATCCTAAACTTTAAAATAAACAATTTTGAGGCTTTAAACTTTTTCCACTTTTGGGCTTTGATACTTAACTTAAGATTTTTTGTTTAAGTCCTTGAACATTTTTATTTATTTATAACCATTGGCCCCAAATTTTTCAAGTTAATTTTAAGTTCCTAGACTAAGACTAATAAAATTGACCAGTTCAAAGACTAAAATCATGAATTATAAAACTCACGGGATCAAAGCCAGTATTGAATGGAAGTTCAAAGACTTAAACCATTACTTTTGAAGTTGGAGGACCAAAATTAAAATTGGCAAAAATCTGCAATATATATGCATTAACAACCACTTGATCAAGGTAACTTGTATTACAATTACATTACAAATATTATAAAATAATTGTATATCACAGGCGTTATCATCCAACAAGATACTTTTTATTGTATACACGCTCATTCATTTTTTATTGTCCCATCCTCGTGACATTGAAAGATATTTCACAAACCAAATTATTAAACGAGAGTGCGTATACACTTTACAAAACGTTTGTAACGAAAATTTACATCCGAAAGTACATATACATGCATATATATGATGAACATGACAAGAAATCCAATTTGGAAGAGAAAGCAGAAGCTGGCTTGGATTCCAATTTCCAAGTAGAAGAAGGCATGGAGTATGGTGGGGATGAGTTAGTGAGCAGAACACAAGCATGAAATGAAAGAAGATTAATAATGAGAATAGCATGCCAGCTCATAACACAGATTTGCACGTGGAAGTAAGTGACTCAGCCAAACACAAGTCAAATCAAATAATAACACTTTCAACTGTGCCAAAATAATGGCTGGTGGGCTTCCAAGCATCTTAGTGTCTTGAGGTGTCACCAACCATCTCTCTTAGCCTTTGCCACTTACTCTCAGACACCTTAAAGTCAAGCATGTGCTCTCTTACTCGTTTTCTGAAAAATTTAACTCATATATGCCTTTCAATGCTTGCTTGCTTGTCCTCTATTAGTCACAGAAGCTACAATGAGAAATCTCTCCATTGTGTCAAAAGATAACATTTAATCTCCATGATCTGGATAAACTATTCACACTATTCAACCAACCAAGCACAACCCACTTGTCTTACAGAGGGAATGAATCAGTGCGCTGGCTCCCAATCATTTCTGCTTCTTCTAAGTTAAGCAGGATGATCAGAAGTCCGAGATCATCCCACAAAAGGCAACCTCAAATCCTATCCTTCCCCACCTTTTTCATTTCAATTCCTGAACTTTTTTGGGGTCAAGATAAACCATGTTTCCAATCATATAGGAAATACAGCTAAACAAATATCTTATCACATGACATCTGAAGCAACTGTAATGGAACTCCATCATGGTGTTGGGAGAGAATCTTAGAAATGACTACCGATATAATCTTTACTGCCAAATTTTACAAGTTAAGGGGGGGATGGAATCAAATCAAAAGGATGGCACATTTAATAATGGTCAAAAGTTTCAGCTACTAAGAACTAAGACTTTTTTCTCTTCTCTTCTGCCAAAGATACTTTATTTTTTTCCTCCATTCCTTTTTGCTTCGCATTGCCCATTTCCTGATGCATGCCTTGAGATCTTCTTCTCTAGATAAGTCGTAAAGCATATCTTAAATCCACATGCACGATGTTGCTGCTAAAAGATTGAAGAAGAAATACGAATGTACGGTAGTGCACCATTATATTGGTTCACCTTAAAAAATGTAAGCTGAAGCCGACACCCACTAAATTATCATTTTTAAGTACTAGTGAGAAACAAATAAAAAAAATACAGGCGAAGAAAATCTGAGATGCTTATTACATGCACTCACTAATAAAACCACTCACTAATACCTGCTAAAAGTCAGTATTGATTTATCCGCCCCTCATATTATCCATAAGGCCATTAATCCCACTTTACTTAACCCGCATTCTGCCACTTAATCAATTGATCTCACTGACATTTATTTACTTTTGACAATACAAGATGTTGAAAGATTACGACATACAAATGATAATGCTATGATCAGATTAAATTAGAGATTGTAATACTTATCCTAATGTATATTAAGGAATTAGTGGCTTTGCACTAAACCCAAGAAACCATCCCATCCCTTTTCAATTATATTATATCCTTATCTTCATCTCCCACTACTCGTGGGACCTTAACCTTTTATCAGAGCAAGTACTAGTACCATCCTTCAATAAGAATTACAGAGAAAGACAGAGAGTTCTTACTGAGAAGGAGGTACATTAATTTGTCGATATATCAGCATATTAAATCATTGCGATGCATGTTCGTACAGTTTCGTATCAAGATGTATTGCGCCTAAATGACCAACGAACGAGGCTCCCAACCATCAGTACTAACAAGCACTCTTTAATAAAATATTATATCAGTTTAGATACTCTCAGTTCTGTTAGCATAAATTATTTATCACGCCCTGCCAATCATTTAATGATCCAGAGCACTCCTACTTCCCGTGCCACAATTATATATACCTTTTCGTTTTCATAGTGTTCACTGAACTTTTCTCTCCATCTCTCTCTTTCTCTTTCTCCCTCAGAGTACATACCCATATAGCCATGAAGAGAAAGTTTCTGAAAGGGTGCCTTAACAAGTGGAGGAAAATGAGGAGTCAAGTCATGCCTTGTTGTGCCTGTGAGTGTTGCAGTAAATGGGCTATATGGTCACCCATGCATATGCATGAGAGAACATCAATCCCAAGTGATGTTCCAAAGGGTCACCTTGTTGTGTATGTAGGAGAGAGTTTCAAGAGATATGTAATCAAAGTCACATTGCTAAACCACCCACTCTTCAAAGCATTGCTGGATGAAGCTCGGGAAGAGTATGATTTTGATTCTCATTCAAAACTCTGCATCCCTTGTGATGAGCATCTTTTCTTCAGTGTCATTCACTGTGCTGCCTCTTCCAAGAACAAAGGAGCAAACCCTTGTTTCTGAGAAATCAGATGTTGAGATATTGATTACGTCCAATTTCTTTCTAACAAGTATTATGATCTGTAATTTGTAGCCATAATATGGTGCAAGTAGATGTAGACACAAGTGTCATTTAACTCACCTGTGTGAATCAATTCTATTTGTTGCCCTCATCAGAATAAGATTATATATATAAAGGTTGCACAGTGATGACCAAAGAAGCAAGTTATTCCAGAAATTAAAAACATTTGCATTGTGACATGTTAATGACGAAATATATCATTGGCTTGACGCATTTTGAGATCGATATGATGAATATAGCATTTGTCCAAAAATGTTCACCGGTCAAATATGGAATTTAAATTTAAATTTACTGTTCCGGTGGTTTAGGCATGGACAGCAATAAATCTGTGAGAGAAGTTTATTGCTTGATTTTACCATAAAGTTCGGATCAGCGGAGAGGGGAACAATGGAAAAGAAGCTAGAGAACTTTGACTAATTTATGATGATATCGCTAAATAAACAGAGTGTTCAGTACGGAGATGAAATGATTTGATTTTGGGAAGCACATGGGAATTGAGAAATTGAGAGTATATTCTAGACGATGACTATACATAGCGTGCAAACTTAGTTATGATATGGAGAGCTACCAAATAAGATTAGATTATTTTTGCACTACATATAGGACTATAGGAGGTAGATCTCCAACATTTACACGGGCCTGAATACATGACCTTTAAGTCCTTAAATCTATGCTGCCAGAACTCTTCTCTGTTCACTAGAAGTGAAACTGTTGCTGAGATTTATGTTTAATTGGGTTTTGCCTTTACAGTCTAACTAACCAGAGTCAAAATTTAACTAACATTCAATGTAGATTTGACAGTGATAGGTATATTAGACAGATCATTTGCATCCTGATAAGGGATCAACAACCTCCCACAGAAAATACGAACAAGCGATAAAAGAGATAGATGTCATCTCTGATCACGGAATATTAGACATGTGAAATCAAGCACAATGCTCATCATCATACATGAAATCGTCCTACAAGTTTTCTTTCAGCCAAAAAGCACAATTAACCCCCCATACTGCAAAAGCCTGCTAGGCAGTTCTACGAATGCAGCATGGAAGTAGTCATGCATACCAAATGAAATGCCATTTGGTCTAAACCACCAACTCCCAAGTCCACAGAGATTCTTGAAGAACGAAAATGCACAACTCAGAACACATGCAGATTAGTGTGCTTTTCCCCATAATTGTGGCGGCAGATTAAGTCAACAAATTACAATAAATAGTCTCATTTGAAATAGAATATAACACCAGACAGCCCTAATGAGGTTACAGTGACAGTTATAAGATAACCCCTTGACACGTTGAGAATTACATTCTTACATTTCAAAAAGGCATGATAGTTATCATCACCAACAAGAATTGGCAGAACCAATTAAATCATTGCATGAATAATATACACATGATGTATTCTCGTTCAGAATATACACAACAACCAGTATATATATTGGTCTTCCTTGTAAAGTGCATAACCTACATTACATAGCTGGTGACAAAAATTACATACTAGCAATGATGGCCGACAAAACTGCAAAAGTGAGTAACATTAACAAGTGGAAGATTGCAGCAAATCAAGCATTGCAGTTAAATCCAGCAAGAAATATCACGATGCGATCGATCGCCACCATGTAACATCATCATCATCTATGAACCTCAAGCAAGCCTTCCAACTCTCTCCTGTCAAAACTCTTACCCTGGAGACTAGCATCCTTACACCTGGCCGCAAAATAAAACATCAGCCAAGCAACCATGAAGTAAACCTCCATAGTTGACTGAAACATATGCGCAAAATATCTCCCACAAACTCTAGCCAAAACCCATCTCACAAACGATCCACATATTATAGCTTCCAAGCATTTAATCTGTATAGCCTGGTTAAACATCATAGACATCAAATAACAACCCTCCTTCACAACCTCCCTACTACTCCTCCTAGAATCCACTATAGAAACCCAAGCATCCACAGAAAATATGAACCCCACCAATGTATCAAGCATAAACCAAGCAAACAAAAACCCCGCAATCTCCTTCTCAAACCCACGAATCCACGGCGACATCACAGAGAATGGCATCAATTTCAACCTCACAAACAGCTTAAAAAACGAATACTGATCCTCAATTTCACCAAAGTACCAAAGCCCAAGAAGCTGAGTCAACGCATCCCTCACAGCCCACCTCATAAGAATAAACCCCGAAAGTCTCTTAATTCCCAATCTGGAACCATTATAAACCACACCAGCAATAGACCCAAACCTCCCCAAAAGATCATTCACAACACAAACAAAAACAACACCCAACACACACGAGTATGTACCAAGAAACAACAATATCACCCATCCATATGCAGCAGACAAAAAAGTCACGAGAAAAACCAACACCGTCGCATCACGACGACCAATCTCAAATCCCTTCATAGTAAAAAACTGCAAATTCTGATTCTCAGCCTTCTCATTGTCAGCTTCAGTGTCGTTTTCTACATCTTTCTCCTCCCCAATGGTTAAACCATCAGCTTTGAAAGTAACTCCAGAGCGAACAACTTCAGAAACCCTAATTCCGTTATCAGAGAGTCCAGATTTGAGGCCAAATGTGAGAAAGCTAGCATTGACAGGGGATTTCCTGTGGGGCCCGAACAAGGAGCGGGCGTCGTCGTCGTCGCTGGAGAAGAAGTCGTCGTCGAGGGTGCCGACGCGGGTGAGGTGGAGGAAGGGGCGGCGGCGGTGGCGGCGGAAGGCGGCGGAGGAAGAATCTCCGGTGGATCGGAGGCGGTGGGAGTTGCCGGAGAGGTCGAGGGAGGAGAGGAGGGCCTTGAGGGAGGGATCGCGGTCGATGAAGGAGGTGAGGTGGAGAGAGGCGTGGTCGACGAAGTAACGGAAGGAGAGGAGGAGGAGAGAGAGGAGGAGGAAGGTGAAGAGGTTGGAGAAGAGGGAGGAGGAGGCTTGCTTCAGAATTTGGGAGGTAGATCGGAGGTTGTTCATGCTGCTGGATTTTTTTTTTTTTTTTGGTTGAGTCGGTGGGAGAGGTTGGTAATGGTGGCTATGGAGGCGTGTGTGTGTGTGTGTAGTGTGTGAAGTCAAGGTGGTAAGAGAAGCGTGACTCACTTCTTCACGCGCTGAAGCGAGCTGTGGAATTAACGACTAGGGTAGGTCGGGTTTTCGGAGCTCCGATTTTGGGGGATAAAAAATCTTTGTGGGCCCACCTTTGTTCGGAGCTTCCAAAGTGACTATTATTTCGCACTCTGCTTTTCGGTTGCCTTGGAAAACAGGCGGCGAAATATCGTTGACCTCTCCCGTCCGTATAAGCTAACAATAATTACAAATGGCTACTTGGTTGAGCTGGTAAGTGGACTACAGCCACGTAAGGATCAGAAAGTGTGTTCGAATCCCGGGGAGCGCTCTCATTGGGAGAGGGGACAACCTTGCCTATATGAGCAACACTCTTACTCCTCAAATCCGGATTAAACTGGACAGTCATTAAAAAAAAAGAATTACAAGTTCACTTGTTAAGGGCGGTTTAGTTGAACAGAAAGTGGATGCTAGAAATGAAAATGAAATTGAGTATAAAGGGTAAAGATGGAAAGTAAAAGTAAATTAGGTAATGATGAGAAGGTAAAATTTGTGGGAACCAAGAAAAGAGAAAACTTGTGAACTCTAAAATATATGGAAATTACTTTTTCAATTCCTACATCCAATTTCATTTCCCAATTGCATCCAACCAAACGGAATCTAATTTTGTAATTAACAATTGGAGGTTACTCATTAATAAATGGGTCATTTGAATTAACTTAGGGTGGGGGCTTTTAAGTCTATTTACAACAATTACAAATGTCAGGTAATTATTTGGTTCCTTAATTGTCTTTTTAAAAATTTGATTTCCTTGCTTATATTTTTGGATATTCGGAGAGATTTATTTGTCATTTAAAAAGACGGGATGAAGGTGGTGACAGTAATTTAACTCTTTGTAAACAAATATCATGGAACATGATTTTAAGTCCATGATTTTGAAAGGTAAAAAAAAGTCGATGATTTGATTTGATAAGATTTAACTTTTTAAAAAACTCCCCAGAAAAAAAAAAGAAAAAGAAAAAGAAAATTAAGTTAAGAACTAAGATAATTTTTTAGCAAACAAAGAAGATCTTGTTAGATACTGTCAAGTCTGAGAAAAGATGGCCAAGCATCCAACTACATGCTAGTTTGAAGGGTCCACGCTGTCAGCTAGAAGCCTAGAAGGTGCATATTTCTTGCTACAAAATAAATACTGATATTTATAATTGTTTTTAACAACCTAATTTATTAGAGATGTCTTATATTTATGATTGGACAGAGTATATAATTTCATAGTAACAAGGAGTAATACATTTCATAATTAAACACGTTGATTTCTACCAATAGCATTATAAATTGAATAATGAATACAATAATGGCCTCCTCAGTTCAGAGCTTCAACAGAATGAGTAGTAAGGATTATTCAACTAAAATCAGGCTTCTCTGGGAACTTGCACCCAGATCTTTGCATGATAATACTTGCTGCATAACATCCAGCTCTCACACATTCTTCTATAGCCTTCTGCTGAACCAATTGTGAAAGAAATCCTCCAACAAATGCATCTCCTAAAAACAACACAACAATGTTATGTATCACCTTCATTTTTCCCATTTCGGTTGGATGCATGATCTTCTCAATCCACTTTGAAGCAGGTCAAATGGGAGATACATGACAGATAGTTATAGTTAAGGTTATGACAAAAGATAGTATTTTCTTCATTTTTCTTTTATTAATAAAGAGTTTATACACGTAACTGTACATGAAACTCTATATATACCACATGGACAGGTATACCTGCTCCGTTTGTATCAACAATTTTCTCTTCAGGTAACGGTATCACAGGGAACTTCTTCACCTTCCCGTCCTCTGCAACATAGACAGGATCTGGTCCTTGTGTGATCACAGTGATCCTTTTGAATGTTCCAGATGCCTTTGGTAACTGGGAAATCTTTAGAGCTATCTCCTCCACATCATCAACCTAGTCAACAGGTAGAGATATAACAAATCAACATCTAAAGCTCACAAATGCAAATGTGTGCTAGCAATAGTATGTTAAATTTACCCCCCAGCCATGCACTTTGGAGAATGACCTTGCCTCAGTCTCGTTACCAAAAACAAAGTCCATGTACCTGAATCCAGAAAGGCCAACCTTCAGACCACTATATAATCTTTCTATTCATCTGAACCTGAATGAGACAGATCCTTACGGTAAAACTTTATCAACTGCATCCTTGTAGAACTCACAGATAAACGGGGCAGCTAGGTTCATCATGAAGACCTGCACATACAAAACATAAATGTGAGAATTTAAAAACAGCAAGCAAGATGACGTGGCCAATTTCATCCTATCATACCTTATTGTTTACCGCTGCATGTTCAGCAACTAACTGGATGGAATCTGGGGACACAACAAGGAAGAAGCCAGAAATGTAGAAATATTTGGCCTTCTCAACTATTAAAGAATACATTACATCATATCAGATATCAGTCACCAGGGATTGCTGATGGGAGGAAAACAGATATAGAGACTCTAAATGTACCCAAAGCCCAAATTTCTGGTCTCTTTAAATGTTCAGACTTGTAGCATTGTGCAGCAGCTAAATTGGCCACAAGAGACCTAAATTTAAAACCAACTGAGGATCATTAAGAAAAGATAAATAAGATAATATCCAGACTGGTACAAATGTCTTTAAGCTGAGAAATTAGTTCTAGGAAACAGAAACAATAGTCAGTATTTAAGGAGATGAGGAAAATATAAAAATTGATATCTGACCTTTCACCACCAACTATGCAAACAGCACAAGTTCCAGTAGGTGTGGTTTCATCTATATAATATTGAACCTGATTTTTTAATGAATAATATTATTTAAGAAAAAAAAATTCCGGTTTCCGGGTCCATTCAGAGAAACAGATAAAGAATGAGGCAAGATAAAGCCTACATTTACGCCAGCATCTTTTGAACTCTTTGCCATCTCCTCTCCAAATTTATCTTTTCCAATGCAACCAATGTAAGCTGTTAAACCTGGTGTTTGAAGCATCCACTACAAGACAAATATTGATCATTATTATTCCAGATTCTATTATGAATTATATCTGTTGACGCACATACCTGTGCAACCTTGATTGAATTCTGAGTAGAGCCTGATGATAGGAAATTTTTTTTGAAAATTCAATAATCAGTACTCCAAATGTTGTCGTCTTGAAGGGTGCTTATGACATGATAATAAATTCGATTTTCTAAAACTTAATGTTAGACTTTAAAGTATTATTACCTCCAGCTATGTACTCCACGTTATATTTTGTAACCATTTCCTCGTACCTGAGATATGATCACATGCACAAGATTGGTTCATAGTTCAAACTATTATCAAATTATCCCATGTCAAGAAAAAATGACCCCAAGATGAAACTAAAAAATGCAGAGCCCAGATTCTCTAAGAAATCTAGTGTTCAGAGGTTCTATCCCAGTATATCATAAGTCCTACACTAAGTTCTGCTTTTACTTGGCAAACAGGTAACATACTGTCACTCTCACAGGATGATGGGGTTAAGAAAACTAATCAGAGACTCAATAAGCAATAACAATTTCACCTTGTTGATTTGCCAGTAAGAATTAATAGTAATCCATTTTATGGGTGACTGTTTCAACGGTGACTAATGCCACATATATGGTAGACAATGAAACACTATGAGTAATTAAGAAGTTGAATTTGCCAAAGTGGAAGCATGGAGTGAGATAGGAATATGTTACATAGGCTTATGCTTTTCGTCAGCAGGAATTGCATCATTCAACTTAAGGTCATACCTGTGACACAAAAACCAGGTTAAATAGTATAGAAAAGTGGGATGTTAACATGTGATATTCCAAAGAAGTAGGAGATAAAAAAATAAGCTTACTTAAACAAGAAAGCAGAGTCCACGACAGTAGAGATGTCAAGGAGGGGATTACCCATTCCTAATAAAATGCCTTGGGAAACCATTGGTGGATGATGGGGGAAGGAGACAGAAGCTGTAAACGAAACTATGAGCCATTTATTATTATTATTATTATTTTGATCTAATAATTTGAGCCATGTAATGACTTAATGATTCACTTTCTTTTTTTCATTCTTATCAATTTGGTAATCCAATTGAAGATATCACATGCATCTGCCATTCTCCATTGAGAAGTCAACGTCAACACTCCCGAGTCCCACGAACTCGCCATTCTCGTTAGTGGGTAGGTGCAAATCCTGGTATATGCACTTCATTGTGTTTCTTCTTTAAGATTCATCACTTTAAATATTTGTATTTATCATTTATTTCAATGAAAATATTTATCCTTTTTTATGAATAAAATCACCTTACTCTATACTCCCTCAAGTCCTAAATATAAGATCACTATCAACATTTCTTTTGGTCCTAATTATAAGATTCTCATTTACTTTGTCTCATATATTTGTCCATCTTTCCCCAAAATACCCTTATGTTTACTTTTTATAATATTAGCTTAAATTATAAGTGTGTCTTTTTAGGTTAATGTGAGGGTATGTTTGGAATAGCATGTAATATTAAATAATTTAACTCTCTTCCCTATTTTCTCCAAAAAAGTGAATTGATCTATCATTGGACCGAAGGTATAGTCTAATGGACCTTACTTAGGTCAAGTTCCTCCATCCAGGTTCTCTATTTCTCCAATTACTAGCCGTTAGATTGAATGGATGGTTGTTATAAAATGACATGTGTCACTCCTATATTAAAAGAACTTGAGAACCTGGAGAAATAAACTTGATGTAAGTTTGTTCCTAGTCTAATTATATATAAATTATATTATTAAATTAAATAGAGTATTTGACTTCCAATTTCTTTTTTTCCCCGAAAAACTGAATTGTACTTTAATATCTTCATGCATATTATCATCAAACGGCGTACTTTAAAAATAGGGTAAAAAGCAAAAATACCACTACATTGCAGAAGAGCTACTGGCATTTTGAACTGATGTTGGATGCAAAAAATGCCTATAAACATTTGATAAGAGCCCAAAATTACCGTATCCATTTAAAACCTTTAAATTTTGACTGTGTTTATCAACATGGTTCAGATTGAAAAATCTATGCCCACATTCAAAACAAATATTTTGGGCTCAATCAGTTTTCCCATTGACCCATGTTACTAGCTCTAACTCTACCTCCAAAGTTAGGTGCTACCAACAAATATGTAGGTCTAGTGGCAAAAATTTATCCAAGTTCTTGTTGGGACACACTTCTATGGAATTTTTGCAGGTTTTACACGTAACAACAATAATAAATGTTAAAAACTAGAGGTATTTCATGTCCAAAGAAAAAAGATTGAGAGATTGTAGGAGGTTAAAGTAATTCTCTTCAATTGTAACAGATAGTAGTTATTGGCCTAAAATTGCACCTAGAGTGATAACTGCAACAGATTCCCCTGCTCAATGAGGATTTGACTTTCCTGCTTGGTCATTCCATTTCAAAAGTTGCAACTGACAATGCGCTAGCACCCCCAGCTTATCCTCCAGAAAGCGTATAATCACAAGTAGATTGAAATGACTGAAAAAGAAAATCTTTTGTTTATGATATAACATCATATGGTGTTTTTATTTGGTTACATTATTGACAAAGAATAACTATTGATGATAACCGAGGTTTTCCATCCATGCGGTTACAATCAAAGAGTAGAGACCACATTCCCCTCATCAATGCCATGCAACTGCATGCCCCAAATATTCAAAGCCATGTTTGCCCACCCATTCCTCATTTTTGAGGTAACATGTGCAAGTGAGCTGTTCATTTAAGTTGATGTAATCCTACTCTTCTTATCCGGGAAAAAACTTGTAAATAAATTATAAATTGAGTGGGGGAAAATCACAAGAAATGAATTTTCTTTTGGGTTGACCCTAGAGCAAGAATTTAAAGATGATCGCAAATTGCTTTTGTAAAGTCTGTTGTCGATGAACTGCCACCAAGGTCAGCAGTTCGGTACTTCCCTTCGGCAATTGTGTTGAGTATGGCATTTTGAATACGCTCTGCCTTGTCATGGAGCTCAAGATGGCGCAGCATTGTAACACCACTTAGCAGCAAAGCAGTTGGATTTGCCAAGTTCTACATGAATCGAAAAAATATATAAATAAATAACAAGTCATCTTGAAAAAGAGTGTCTATGAAAATATGAACCATGCTGCATTTGAGGGGGAAATAAATTGACTGCTAAATAACAACAAAGTTTTCATCTAGCCTGTCTGCCAGTCAATCTAAACGATAACACAACAGCTGTCTTCAAAGAGGACCATGTCAATTAACGTATAACTTGAATAAATTGAGCACATGTAGTTAGTACAGCAGCAAATTTTTTCTTAGCAGGGTAACAATACTAGAAGAAAAATGAAAATACCCCGATCATAAATATTGCACTGAAAAACTCAGCAAACAAAATTGACTTCCTAGTTTTTAAAGGCATCTCCACTACGGTACTACCCCAAGTCTTAAGTAGACACATGATGCCAATGATTTTGAAAGAACTTGAACTCTTCCTTTTCAACTTTCAAACACAGGTCACGCTCCACATTTCAGAGAAACTTTTGCTTTTCAGTACTTTCATAAATAGTTGCATCAAATGGAAGTTTCAAGGTATGTCATACTTATAACATTTATAACTAAATTTGTGAATAGATATTAGGCCTCAGATTCCAAAAGGGGAAATGTTCATTATCAGTAACCAAAACAATAGTGTAATAAAACCTACAACTTTGCCCTCTATCTGGATGGTTGAGATTTGGAAAATCTGTAACTTAGGCAGTTAGGCTATTAATTCCTTCAATGCCATCACAAATCAAACACAAGGGGGAAAATCACCCCAAAAATATGCAAAATCTACAGTAACAAGGTGTAAAGATTAGAGATTAACGGAGATTGTGAAAGGGGAGGAACAGCTCACCTTTCCAGCAATATCAGGTGCTGAGCCATGCACAGCCTCCGCTAGTGCAATACCACCCTCACCAATGTTGCAGCTGCCAACAATACAAAATTGTGTCAAACGGTACTCATAACAATCTACATTAACAAAAGATGAAAAAATACCTTGGTGTTAAGCCCAATCCTCCGACCAAGCCAGCACAAAGGTCACTAATAATATCACCATAAAGGTTAGGCATCACTAAGACATCAAACAAAGCTGGATTCTTCACAAGCTGAAAATGGGCAAGAGCAGTTGTTATTCCTTTTCAAACACAACAATTTCCAAATGCAATGGAATGACACATCCAAGTAACCAGTATTCACATAGGGAGACACCATACCATCATACAGCAATTGTCAATGACAACTTCCTCATAAGTTATCTCGGGATACTTCTCAGCAACCTCACGGCAACACTGAAAAAATTCAAAACATAAGTTGATTGAACGATTCATGAATAAAAATTGAAGTCAGTTGTTTATACACACAATCCTATGTGTCTGTGAACCTTGAGGAAAAGTCCATCAGTTTTTTGCATAATGTTGGCTTTGTGTATGGCAGACACCCTCTGTCTTCCATGCGCCTTGGCATAATGAAATGCATACTCAGCCACTCTTAAACTTGCTTGACGTGTAATAATTTTAAGACTTTCTACGACACCTCTCACAACCTGCCAAACGCATACAGGGTTGATGAGTGTTAATAACAATCACAAACTCAACGATAGAATGTAACACCAATTGCTAGATACTTGCCTGATGTTCAAGTCCACTGTACTCCCCTTCGGTATTTTCACGGATGGTGATGAGGTCTACATTATCGTAGCGAGTTTTGTAGCCGGGGAGACTATAACAAGGACGGACATTGGCATATAAATTAAGTTCTTTCCTAAGAGTAAGGTTCAACGAGCGGTGACCCTTTCCAATAGGGGTGGCCATTGGTCCTTTCAAACCAACCCTATTCCTTCTAACGGATTCTAAGCTCTCCCACGTTAGAAAGCTTTGTGTTCTAGGATCAATTGTATCCCCAACATAATGCTCTTCCCATTCTATTGGTACCTCAGCTGCATTGAACACCTAATTGAACACAAAGCTGGTTAAATAAAGTTGCATCAAATCCCCTAACAAAGCAAGTTTCAGCAACGCGTATAAATGAATGAAATGCGCAGAGGGTGGAGCATACAATGAAAAGGGTGGAGGTGGAATTGATGAATGAATGAATGAAAGAAAGAATACAAGGTGAAATAAAAAGCGTATAATGAGGAGAGGGAAAAGAATATGAAAGAAGGGAGGGGAGGTGAGGTGAGGTGAGGTGAGGTATGTTGTTGAAATGAAAAGGTGGGAAAAGGGAAAACCTGTTTGACGGAGTCGGCGATCTCGGGGCCAATACCGTCGCCGGGGAAGAGCGTGGCGCGGATCGGAGTGGAAAGGGAGGAGAAAGACCTGAGATCTGCCACGTGGGCGCCTCGCCTCCCAAGGAATCCCGTCAGAAGATGAGAACCCATCCTTGACGACCGCCGATGAGGAGAAGGATGCAAAGGGATTAAGTTTAACGACCGCCGATGAGATGGGAAGGAAAGGCGAGACCAAATGGAAAAAGTCGCTCCGCCTGCCTTACTACTACTACTTTTCTTGGTTCCTCTTTATATATGTTTATATATGTTTAGAATTTGCATTGCATGCGATGATTCCTCCCTCCTTCCTTCCTAGTCCCTACCTTACCGCGTTCTTTACATTTTCTTTACATATTAACTTTTATTTTCAAACATAACAATTCAATTAAAAATAGACATTTAAGAACATCAATGTTTAGTTATAGAACTTTTTTTTTTAACTGAAATGTTTAGTTACAGAACTGAAAGCATGATTTAGTCCATTCTGTATTTATCTTTATAAAAAAAATACTCTCTCCGGTCCTAAATATAAGACCTAGTTGACTTTTTTTTTCCGGAGATGTTAATGTTACCAAATATGTTATTAAATTATGTCATATATGATATATTTTTAGATTAGTCATTAGTTCATAGGTTAAATAAATTAGTTTACGGGAAAAAAATTAGGTAAATTAATTATATTTGACTTATTTTGCTTTTTTAGATTTCCAAAAAAGTCAATTAGATCTAATTTAAGACCGGAGGGAGTAATATTTTATCTTAATTCTTAAAACAAAATAAATGGATCGTGTAATCCATGTTTAATTCTTTGGGATAATTTTAATAGGGGAAACGATAAAAAATATATCTTTTACATTTTAAAATCTCACATTGGTGATTTCAAAATGTCAATAACTATAATTGACTTTTAACTAGTTAATATTGTTGTTCAATTAGTTAAGATCATCTGTATGGAATTTTGAAATTCATAAGATATTTTTCATTTGTTTCCATTTTATAAAGCCTAATGCATTGCTCATTAAAACTTTATTTATGACTTAAATACCCAATCACATAATTTATCTCCTCCTTTCCTCTCTTAGTTGATTATTGTTGGCCTGTGGAGGAGGTTTCAATCAAGGTATTTAAAAATAGACAAAATTAGAAATAGACCAAAACAATTTCCTCAAATAGATTCTGTTTTAGAAGCGAGGGTACTTCTGTAATATCCATTGGGTCCTATTTTCAAACCAAAGTTTGTCATTTATAAAAGATCTTTTAGCAATGATAGCTTGACAGGATTTTGAAAAATTTCCATAAGAATTGTTATCCGAAAAATTCATTTGCTAAAGTTTGATTGGTGAAACCAATCTGACTAACAGAAGCAAAATGGTCACAAGTTTTGTCAGATGAATTTATAATGATATTCGGTCTTGCAGACATGTGTTGCACTGACATTTGACAAATACCAATGGGTTTCACCAATACGAGGGAACCATGGCAGATATATTTAGTGCTTATTTCTGTACCTCAAAATACATTAAAAATCAACTTATAGCTTAATTCTCAAGAAATCTGTTCTTTAGAAGATTGATGGGTGATGTAATGCCCTAAAAATCTTACTAGAGCAATACTAAACAAATAATGCTTAATCACCACTAAGAATGATCTGGAAATTACTTCTTGATATTAAGAATGAATTAAAACTGTTTACAAGGTGTTCTTCTTGAATAGAGAATACAACATCTGTCTCTTCTAATACAAGACATCATATTTAAACTAAAATGCATCCGGGGTAACCGCCATAGCACGTCCTGGGATCATGCGCTCTGGTACTAGATGGGAATCCGTCCACGTGTCATCATGGATACTCCCCACATCTGGTGACTTCATCTCCAACTACTCAGGAATAACTTCCCACCAAGTTAGTGGTGATCTTCAGCGTCCACAAATGAATCTGGGCTACATTCCTTGGGCCGCAACGGGTCGGGTTTGGTCATGGTGTGAATTTTAGTGATGATCCGGGCAGACAGTTGTACAGGTCATGGGCAAGCAGTCTGGTTCATTTTAAATTTGCCACGTGTCGGTGTTATTTGAAATTCAAATTAGGAGAGAGACAGAGAAAGGGGTAACGGGTCACCACAGATAATCACGGCATTGAAAGAGAACGTTTAACCCTCAAGTTTCTGGCATTATCCAATATCTCTTTTCTGTTTGTTTGGTAAAGAAGGCATTATCCAAGTTCATTGAACAAAATTTTATATTACAGCCAGCATTGACCGGTACGTAGCTTGCCGCGAAAGTATTGTAGTTAGGCATACAAATTACTATTAGAATAAATAAATAAAGTTGTACTATAATGGTGAAGATCCCTTTCACTAAGTTGTAGCCTGTATGGCATAAAAAAGGAGAGCATATATTTAATACGGTGACAATGTAGCCTGTATGGCATAATGGTCATCTTTCCAAATGCTCGATGCTGATAATGTAGCCGTCCCTGAAAAATCTCCATAATTAGAAAAGAGAACTATCCCTCAAAATTTCAACTGAGGCTACATAGAAATTAGAAACAACTGAACAAGTGAATTTGGTGGCCTATACAGAGAAATTTAGCAGATTAAGCGTTCTTGAAAAAGCAATACCCTTTCCACCAAACGTGTACTATATTCCATAACTGCTCCAAGTGAAGGCAAACAAATTAAATTCAATTAAAACGAAAAATAACAATATCCTCCTTACATTAAACAAATAAACTAGAACAACCGACTTTCTTTCTAGGTTGATTTGCCTGAGACCTTCATCCTCAAACTGACAAACCAACTGTTTATAAACTGCACATATAGGAAGAAATAAAATAAAAAAAGGAAACCATCTCCACAAAAAGGAAGAAGCTGAAGACATCTTAACAGATAGGAAGTGGGGCACCATTCCACTGTCCAACACATTCCAGAAGAGGATCAATGATCTTTCCTTGACACAGAGCTGTGAACACCTTATCACACTCCTCTCCTGGAGAAATCACCCTCTCTCCTGTAAGCAACTGAGTTCCAAGCTCTTCCCTCACAAACTTGTAAAGAGGGTATGACCTGCACTCCTTAATCCTGTTTGGAATTTCAGAATTTCCATTCTCATATGCAACTCTTGCAGCCTCAACCTCCTTGGGCAACACATTCTTCAATTCCTCCTCAAAAGTTGCAATCTTTTGGAAGATTGATGTGCTTGTGTCCTTCTCATTTTCAGCATTGGCCAAAGCATGATCCACCAGAACTTGCCTGAGTTTCTGCATCAATGGGTAAAGTGCACTGCAAGGATCATCAGCATAGGCAAACACATGTTCCCTGTCAACAACTTTGAGTAAATCCTTCTCACAGAATCTAGAAGGGTGAAGTTCTCCATTGACACCAGTGGTGAGAGTTCTCTTTGAAACTTGGCTAACAGTGTTCTTCACTGTGTTCTTCAAGTTCTCTTCCAAGTGCCTCAAGTCAATTGCCTGGCAGAGAGCAACCAAGAATGTGGATGACATAAGCTTCAAGATCTCAATAGCTTCGTTTGTTTTCCTAGATGAGATCAAACCAAGAGAATTAACATCCTGGTTGTGTTGCTCAGCACTTTGGACATGGCTTGTGACAGGATTAGCAAGATATTGAAGCTCAGAACAGTAAGAAGCCATAGCGATTTCAGCCCCCTTGAAACCATAATCCAAGCTGGGGTTTCTACTGGCAGTCAAATTGGAAGGCAAACCATTGTTGTAAAAGTCATTGACAAGCTCAGAGAATTGAGCAAACATGAGTTTTCCAATAGAGGCAATAGCCAAACGTGTGTTATCCATGGATACACCAATTGGTGTACCCTGGAAGTTACCACCATGAAGTGCCTTGTTCCTTGAAACATCAATTAAGGGGTTGTCATTTACAGAGTTGATCTCTCTCTCAATCGACTTGGTTGAGAATCTGATAACCTCAACAAGAGGGCCAAGCCATTGAGGTGAAGTACGAAGAGCATAACGATCTTGCTTAGGCTTTTGCAAAGGATCCATCTCATGCAATTTCTTAGCTGCCTTAACATAAGAGCTTCCATCCAAAATATGCTCCATTATAGCAGCAGCTTCAATCTGTCCAGGGTGGTGCTTCAATTTATGTGTCAAATGGTCAGTAAACTCCGGCTTTCCCTGCATCACCTCAGCGAAAATCGCAGAAATAACCTCAGCTAGCACGGCAAGAATGTTGGCCTCAAACAGAACCATAGAAGCCAAGCCAGAACCAACAGCAGTACCATTGACAAGTGCAAGACCTTCCTTAGGCTGCAATTCAAAGAACTCAGACTCAACTCCAGCCAATTCAAAAGCTTCCTTAGGACTGAGAGTCTCTCCATTGGGTCCCACAGCTTTAGAATTAGGCCTTCCTGTGAGCAAACCAGCTATGTAAGAAAGTGGGACAAGATCTCCTGAGGCTGTGATGGTACCACGAAGTGGCAAGCATGGTGTGATGTTGTGGTTGAGAAACTTGGTGATGGCTTCAAGGATTTCAAATCTGATGCCTGAGTAACCTTGGAGGAGGGTGTTAATTCTGACAAGCATGGCGGCTCTTGTGGCGGAGTGTGGCAGAGTTTGGCATGATTCTGTGCCATTGCCGAATATTCCAGCATTCAAGAATCTGTAATGTAATAAATGAGGCAGTGATGATTAGAGTTCAGAATACTGGTATGGTATGAATATGTTATGACAATAAGTGACAGATGAATAGTAAGTCCAGGATTCAACGGCCGTCTCAAGCATGATTACAAAAAACATATTTTTAACGATTATGAGGACTGATATACTAATTATTTGGTTAAGGACACCGTGGAACAACCAACATGAAGTAAACCGACGTGGCGGCCTAACCGGTGGTGCATGTTCTCATGTGCTTGTTCTAATTCCTAACGCTTCCCAGCTACCCCACTGAAAGTTACTTCTGGCCAATTACCATTTTTCTATTTATGGCTACCTACCCCCTTCTTGTTTTTTATTTTAAAAAAAAATATTTTTACTTTATCTCAAGATGTGTGATAGTGGCCAATACTTTTCTAAAACCATAATTTACAAGTGTGATTTTAAATTATCTAACACGTTACTTTTAAAATAGAAAAAGTTGAATCATTTGTGCACGTACAAATTACTCATCATATGATCTGTTTGATATTCACTGTTTTTTTCTAATATTTGACATGATTTAACATTTAGAAATATTTTTTAAAGCTTTTTAATTTTTTCAAGTAATATTATGGAGTATTTTAAAAAAATTGTCATAGAAGTATACAGATTCTTTTCTTTAAAGTGAGCATATACAATTAAATTTTTAAATGAACAGGTAATAATTTGTATTTTCTTAAATATGTTTTTAGTATTTTATAAATAATTCAGAGGCAACTACTTTTTGTTGCAAAATTTAGTTATGACGCCAAGATGGATACATGTACTTAGCTTGGATGTTATGTTATACTTTTATTAAATACATTTATTACGTTGTCTGGCTTATTACGTGTTTATTTTTCTCCTTTTAGGAAGGAAGTTAGCTCCCGTAAAATAATAACAAGAAGTGATCATGAAAAGAAGGACGGATGATTAAACTGTAATTCACAAGGGAAGCGTTTAACACAAACAATGATTAAAAAACAACACCATACCTAATCAGCTCTTTTTGCAAAGCAGCACCCTGCTTGGTCCTACGGTGAGAGGTGGCACCAAAACCAGTGGTGACACCATAACTATCCGTACCCTTGTTCATACTATCCATGACCCAGTCACTGCTAGCCTTAACGCCAGCCCTTGCCGACTCAGACAGCTCCACCTTCACTCCTTGGTCATGTGACGCAATGGCTGCCACTTGTGATATGGTCAGTGTCTCCCCTCCTAGCTTCACCACCGGCTTCCTAAACTCAGCCACCATCCTCTTCACCTCATCCAAGTGGGACCCCTTCATGGCCTCGGCAGCGACACCCCAGTTAAGAGGATCCCCCGCAGTAGTTCCATTGCTTAGGCAGAAGGAGCCGTTCTGGTGGTGGTGACCATTGGCCTTGGCAATAGACTCCATGATAATAAAATTGTGTATATGTGATGATGATATGATAGATGTAGTAGTTGATGATTAGAGAAGATTAGAGAAATAAACAAGCTTGGAATAATGTATGATATGTAGAGAGGAAATCTGTGGGGGGTAGTAGGTGATTTCCTGAGGGGAGAGAGGGGGGAGGATGGGTTATATAAGGGGAGGGATGTTAAGGTGAGGGCGTGGTGTGTGGGTAGGTGGGCATAAGGAGTGGCAGAAGCCCACAAGGCAAGGGGGGTTGGTGGTTGAGATTCATTCTATGCCGTTGGATTCTCAACTAGAGATCCAACGGCTCTTGTGTTGCAACGTGGAAATACCATGTAGAGTTATAACCATGTCATATTTGGTGGGTAGCTGGGTGCCATGTCAAAGCAAGTGGACGATTAGAGAGTAGGTGGAGTAACTATGCACTGTGGAGGCAGGGGCATTACATATATTACATTACATATTTTCAATACTTTAACACGTAAACTATATATGCCCACATCTTGAACCGGTATATATAGCCATTAATTATGTTACTCCAGTCTTTTTGCTCCCTATAATTTTATATAGTTAAGGGTAACTAGTCTTTATAATTGCTTACGAGAAATTGATCTGAGTTTCAGTACACATAACGGAGGTGTAATCATACCGTTCAAATCAAAATTTCATATCAACTAATAATGACACGGATGCACAGTATGTGTGTGTGTGTAATGGTAAGAACCGTCACATCAGTGTGTGCAATGTTTCAAAATATGACGTAAATGCCAACTGACGCCGTTGTCTATCCGTTATAAGTGGTCTGCAATCTGCTCTTTTTATTTATCTTAAAAATTCATTTTATATTTTGAGAGAAATTTACTTAGGGAAAATGCCAAAAAAATCTCTCCGAATACCCAAAAGGACAATTCAGGAACCTAAACTTCCAAAAGGACTATGAAAGAACTAACACTCACTTGACATTTTCAAATGTTGTGAAAAGACCAGATTGCCCTTAAGTCTTCTTTTTCTTCAACCTTCATCCTCAACCTTCATCTCAACCCACTTCATCCAAAACCACCACCACCCAGCCGCCGCCGCCGCCGGCCACCACCGCTATCGCCGCCGCACCACCCCGACCAACCACCACCACCGTCGCCCTCCGCCTCCCTCCTCCTTCCCTCCGCCTCCCTCCTCCTTCCCCAGCCTCCCTCCTCCTTCCCTCCGCCTCCCTCCTCCTTCCCCAGCCTCCCTCCTCCTTCCCTCCGCCTCCCTCCTCCTTCCCCAGCCTCCCTCCTCCTTCCCCCCCTCGCCTCCCTCCTCCGACCCCCCTGCCTCCATCCTCCTTCCCCCCACCTCCCTCCTCCACACAGACCCACCCCCCCTCCTCCCTCCTCCTTCACAGACCCACCCCGGCGGCCAGATCTGTTCTCCATGAAAACGGCCTCCCTCCTCCTCCTCCGAACCCCGGGGTGGGTCTGTGAAGGAGGAGGGAGGCGGGGGGTGGGTCTGTGTGGAGGATGGAGGTGGGGGGAAGGAGGATGGAGGCAGGGGGGGTCGGAGGAGGGAGGCGAGGGGGGGAAGGAGGAGGGAGGCGGAGGGAAAGAGGAGGGAGGCTGGGGAAGGAGGAGGGAGGCGGAGGGAAGGAGGAGGGAGGCGGAGGGCGACGGTGGTGGTGGTTGGTCGGGGTGGTGCGGCGGCGATAGCGGTGGTGGCCGGCGGCGGCGGCGGCTGGGTGGTGGTGGTTTTGGATGAAGTGGGTTGAGATGAAGGTTGAGGATGAAGGTTGAAGAAAAAGAAGACTTAAGGGCAATCTGGTCTTTTCACAACATTTGAAAATGTCAAGTGAGTGTTAGTTCCTTCATAGTCCTTTTGGAAGTTTAGGTTCCTGAATTGTCCTTTTGGGTATTCGGAGAGATTTTTTTGACATTTTCCCATTTACTTATATGCACGAGTACTTTGTTATGTACTTCATCAATATTATTAAATATAAAAGAGACAATTACAGTTAATTCTCAAATAAGAGATTAAAATATAGATAGACAATCTCTTCACTTGTTAATAGTTGTTATTATCAATTCATTGGGACCTCTTTGAAAATAAATCTTTTAGTTGGGAATAGTGTGCAATTGTTCCACTATAAAATAAATTTTACTTTTTCTATGGGATTAAACACCAAATAAATCACTTAATTTTAACATATAATACATGTAATCAAACTATATCCCTAAGGTAAAATAGTTTTTTTTTAAAAAAAAAAAGGATAAATACTTCAAATCGATCTATTTTTTATTCTTAATCTGCCCAAAACAGTGCATTTGATGTTATATTTAAATATTAGGAACAGTTGTTATGCACTAACAAAAAAATTTTATATATATATATATATATATATATATATATATATATATATATATATATTTGGAAAATACTAATGAGTAAAATAAGCTAATTGTAAATCAATTTGACTAAATTTTTCTTTGAACTATTTTGTTTGAGCTATAAGCTCGAATATGATCAAATAACACACGAAAATATATTAGGATAAAGTGAGTCATATAATTAACCTTAATCTCTCAAAAAATTACTAAATTTTATATATAAAATAAAGAAGGAAGAAGTATATATAATTTGAACGTTTGGTTGCAAGATAGTTTTTCCATTCTTAGTATACAAATTACTGCTTGGGGAGAGCTGCATATGACTTAGCTTTCTTGCCAACTGCCAAATTAAAAGTTGCCTGCATTTTGTCCAATTTATCAAACATGTTTAGCCACTTCGGCACTCCTAATTAATCTGGCCAGGCCACCGGGACAGTGATTTATTACTTTATTTTTTTATCAGTATCTTATTTATAATTAAAGTACAGTGCATGCAATTCGGGGTAATGATATATATTACCTCCGGTCCTAAATATAAGACCTAATTGACTTTTTTTTGGAGAGATTAAGGTTGCAAAATAGGTTATTAAATCATAACATATTTGATATCTTTTTAGATTATCCATTAGCTTATAGGTAAAATAAACTAGTGTAAGAGAAAAAATTAGGTAAATCAATTTATAATTAACTTATTTTGCATTTTTTTAAAATTTTTTTAAAAAATCAATTAGGTCCTATATTTAGGACCGGAGGGAGTATTATATATACAAGGCTAATCTCTAATTTTGCACATCGTTATATAGAGAATAGTCTCATTCTTTGGTAATATTCGTATTTTTAATTTTGGCCAACATTCATATTTAGTTGTATGAATAGACTCACGTTTTATATATATATATATATATATATATATATAAGTATTGCATTGTAGTTTCTCAAATGCAACGCTTGATATGCAATCACAAGTAATAAAGAAGAGTATAAAATATGTGGAACAAGTCATGTAATGTCATTTTTAAACCAAAAATCGTTAGTTTATCATGTGTACTTGGTCAAGTTTTCTGGCATGGATCGGAGAGAAAAACACGCAACATATTCCCCTCTTTTAAAATCACAAGACATCATTTAATTAAGTTTAATTCCGAGAAATGTAGTTAGCATCGATTGCAAACTACTTATTCTTTTCATGTCTACCAGGCGAGACTTAATAAACAGTTTGAGTATACATGAAATAATTATTAATTTTAAATGCTTATCGATGAAAACACCAGGCTTTATAGTTTTGATGAACGTGAAAAAAATATAAAAATAACTCTTATTTAAACAAAAATGGAGCATAAAAAGATACATACGCAAAAGAGTGTGTGTGTGTGTGTGTGTTTTGTTCAGTCCAAATAAAAAAGTATATATTTTTTGCTATCGAAGATTATTAGGTTAAATGGCAAGAGCAAGACCTCATTTAACGCTATCTAACTCTAAATGTAGCCTTTTTTAAGTAATTATATGTAGAATACAAAAAATGAGTAGTTAAGAACTTAAGATGATTATTAAGAGTATAGAGTCAAATGACTCGTCGGTCTATTTTTTAACCTTGAAAAAAAATAGAACTTGAAAGTCAAGCAAGAGACTTCAAATATAAATAAACGGACATATAGAAGCCAGCCCCCTTTGAACGTTGACCAGGACACCTAAGTCTGAATGACGAGCGACCCTCGCTTAATTAATTTATATTTATAATTATAATCCTACTAAGCATATTTAATTTCTAATCATTCTTAAATATGCTTAGTATTGCATGATTTCTATGAAGTCTTTATGTATTAGTATATACATACTCCCTCCATTCCTAAATATAAGATCACGTTCAGATTTCAATTTGTTCTTAAATATAAGCAACTTTTTAATTTTTCTCAACTTTTTTCAAATAAATTCTAATAATACTTATATATAATAAACAAGTAAGAGTGAGAGAGTGGAGATAAAGGAATATAGTTAGGATAAATTGTGATATCATATGTTAATAATTAACTACCATAACTTACATATTTTATCTAATTAAATTAGGAAAGTAATATTATATTTAGGAACCAAGGTAGTATACTTTGGCTTTTTTGTGGAAGTTTAGGGAAAAATATTAGGTTGCTAAATTATAACATATATCACATATTAGTAAAATTTATATTAGCTAGTTTATTAGTAGATTAAAATAGTTCTTGAGAAAAAGATAACTATACAAAATTTAACGTGATTAATTTTGCAATCTTAATCTTTTCGTAAAAGTCAGAGCATCTTTACAATTAGAATTGCAGGAGATGTCAATTAAAAAAATATGAATGTGTGGCTTACAATAAAATAAGCTTATTTATTTTTCCCACACCAATCAAATGAGTCTTGTATTAAGAACCAAATATGATATATCAAATTATAGATAAGACAAATTAGTTTAAAGAAAGACATTAAATATAAATACTTTACAATAATTTTCTCAAGTTTACCACTATGCGTGTGTATGAGTGTATCCTAATTCCTAACACTCTCCATATGAAGGACTATATATTTACACACACGAAAACCAACACACACATTCTACCACAACCTCCTCGGTGATGAGATTGATGCCGTTGAGTCAAACACCCATTTTAATCGGGAAAATTAGGGAGAGACCAAGGAAAGAAATTAATTACTCTTCTAGACCTTTTAAAAAATAATTATTTAGAAGGACCGTAAATTTAAAATAATAATTTTAAATTATCAAATTACCCTTTAATTTCCTATATTTTCTCCCAATATCTCAACTATTTTTTTAACCAATTGATTCTCTTCCCGCACTTTTTCTATCCCCTCCTCTCTTAGATAGGTTATTCTACTTCTTGCTCTCCCCTTCTCCTTCTCATAAATTCTGTTCGCCTGCTTCCTTCTTCTTTATACTCCCTCTTGTCCTAATTATAAGTCACCAACCGCCCAAATCGTATATACCAAGGAATTGAGGTTAATGGAAGTTGTATCCATCGATTTGGGTTTTTTTTGTCTTTTTCATTTTTGCCCTTCTCACCTTTATCACTATGGTTCACTACATTTTCTTTCTCTTCATTAATCCTCTATCTTTATGAGTGTATGCATGTGCTTTTTTCATCTTCTTTCTCTTCTTGGGAAAATTAAAGAAATCTCTTTTTCCAATGATAAAGGTATATTGGTAAAATTCTAATAAATGAGTTAGTTAATGGCGGTTTGTGACTTATATTAAGCATCAAAATTTAGAGGCGGTTGGTGACTTATAATAAGGATCAGGGAGAGTATATGCAGCAATCTGCTCGTTCCCTTTAATTTAACAATTATTATAACAAAATAAGAGATTGATATATATATATATATATATATATATATATATCATTAGATTTAATAATATAATTTTCTAGTGGAAACTTTTGACTGTAAGTCATAGAGAGGAAATGCTCATACTCCACTTAATTACTAGACTTTGTCGTCCATTTATAAGCCCAATTATAATATTTAATAAATATGAATGAATAATGAAAAAAAAACATTTTATATTTTTGAAAAGTAAAAAACATATCACATACGTATATTGTTCTAAACAAATAATTTTGATCAATATTTTAATTTTTAAGGGAAAACGTTAACTATATTGTTGTGATCCTCCTAATTGATGGCGCTAAATAAAGTTTTTAATTTATTTCGAATATTCGTTAATGAAATGAAATGATACAATTTTTAAACATATAAATTAAATTTTAGTTTGTAGAATTTAGATATAGTGGGAGAGGTGGGGAGAAAGATGAGAGAACAAGCGGGGAAGAAAGAAACAATCAATATATAGGGAAAAGTAATTTGGCAATTTAAAATATTCATTTAATATTTGGTTCTTTTAAATTAGTATTTTTTTTAAAAGGTCCTTAGGAGTACTTAATTTCCCCCTTGGTCCCTCTCCCTAAATTTCCCCATTTAATCTTGTATTTGAAAAAAATTATTTAATTGTTTTGGTATCCACGAAACTAATTAATTGAATCTTATGTGTTTTATATCCAAAAAATTTGAATCTCACGTGTGTTAAGAATTGGAGGCAGTGGCATGTTAAAATAGCGCAACAGTGGTAAGATTGACGTTTCAAGTAAAATGAGAGAAGGATATGGTTAGACGCTTGGCTGACTCACGATAAACCAACATCAGACTTGTGTGATCATTATACGGGATTTGAAATTAGTTCATAAGCTAGAAAAAGTGAGTGGGAAATTTCAAAGCAATAAAAATGGCGCGAGCATGTAAAGACGAGGCCCATTCCAAGTAAGCGCGCATGTAGAAAGCTGCAATTAGTTTACAACCAAGTATTTCAACACATAATATAACAATATATTTTTATGTTGGCCTGAAACAAGTAACAATATAGATCAAGATATAGCAAGGGTTCAAATGAAGGACGCGCATGTTAGTCATTTAATTTATGATCAAAAATCGTCTCATTTTAGTCATTTTGACATTGTAGCATAACTTTCAAATAATTTTCACATCCTATATACAAAGAAAAGCTTTTAAAATAGGAGAAATTCTTAGGTGAACCTGGTGCACCAGCACATTTGTGGTCTGACCAATTAAAACTTGACATGTCAATTAAAATTAATCCTAATCATTTGCTTATGTGACTTAATATTAAATTAAAAATATCTCTCAATTAATTTATTATATTTATAATCTCTTTCCCCTCTTCCCTCTTTTGTGCCTATTTTTTGGAACTACAACTACTCCACAAATTCATCTATCTCTGTTTATGCACTTTGTTAGTTAGAGAAAACACATTTGGTTCTTCCTCAAAATCATTGATCGCATTTTCTGAACTCTTCTTCCCCCTTCTTCTCTAACCGAATCCCCTGTTTTTTTCATCAGAGAGAACCCAATCTTCCCTAAAATCAGCCTTCTGAGAAATCTTCTTCTCTGCCCGAACGCCGACAACATTTTTCCAGCTATTGACGGTGAATACGAACATGAAGAAGAATATAACGATCATGAAGAAGAAGAAAAAGGAGAAGGAGGAATATAAAGGGAAGTTTCTCCAAAACATGCATATCTGGGAGAAGGAGAAGAACAAGAACCATACGAACATGAAAAAGGAAAGGAAGGAGAAACAAAGAAGAAGAATATGAATCAGACCACAAATGTTAGGAAGAAGATTTTCGCAGGGAATTTGGGGGAGTTTGCATTCTGTTTGTAGAAGGAATCAAGGCCAAGGGATTAAGTCAGGGGAGGGAGAAAATATAAATTAATTGAGAACATATTAAGTCACATAAGCAAATGGTTAGGATTAATTTTAATTGACATGTCAAGTTTTGATTGGTCAGACCACAAATGTACTGGTGCACCAGGTTCACCTAAGAATTTCTCTTAAAATAGAACAAATGTGTAGTTAGTTGAGCTGGTTAGTGAGCTACAACTCCTATAAGAATGAGAACGCGTGTTCGAATCCCGGGAAGTGCTCTCATTGGGAGAGGGGACAACCTTATCTATGTAGGCAATACTCCTACCCCTCGAGTCCGGATAAAACCGGGCGGTGATTAACAAAAAAGAAAAACTTCAAAATAGTTTAGTCGTTATTTGAAATGGGATAAAAAAATTGAGAAAAAACAATCCAAAGTTAATGCACTTTATGAGCTAATGAAAATACCTAAAAAACTTCAACGTGAGGAACACTTTTAACCAAGCTGTATGGGTATTTTTTTAACCTTTGTCTATAGAATTATAAAAACTAAATATCCTTAGTTTTGAGTTAATACTTACTAAAACCATAGAGTTGTCAAAACATTCGATCAAATTGTGATCGAAGGGAAACAGTGATCATGATGTTTCAATCATTTGCAATATTTTTGCAAACGAGCCGAGCCATCATATTTGACACCAATCTAAATTATAGATGCCGTCATTTCAGATTAGTTTCGGAAAAAGCGTTGACGAATTGTAAAAGCAATACTAAAACGAGTTAATTGTAAGTTTTATTCCTCCAAGTCAAATACACGGAATCACGGATAGTTAAAGTAGTCAAAGCGAATGAATACGGGTCCACAATACAATACTAGCTACTACTATGATCATCACTCCCCCGTCCCTTCTAAAATAATAACGCAAATTTAAAAAAGTAGTTCAGACTTCAGAGTGATAAATTAAGTATAAAATCATTTTATTTTTTCAATTCATTCTTATTTATAATGAAGCGTATAGGAGAAATAAATGTGATAATAAATTAATAACTTTAAATTTATACATTTAACTCTATTTTTTGAAATTAACTTAGTACTAAGTTATCATATAATTCAATTATATGTAAACATATATTAAAATTAAGGAAAACGACAAATAAAGTCTTCCAAATATGCATGTAAAAGGACAATCGGTTTCATTAAATTTCTAAAAGGATAATCAAAGTCACAAGAATTAAATTAACAATGCTCTAGTTGTTAATGGAAATGAGGATATTATTGTCGTTAATAAGAATGCCGCTGCTGTTAATTGCTATACTCCACTTATCAATTGTGGATAATGTAAATTCATGTTGATGGGGATGTTGTAGCTTGATTGTCCTTTTAGGAATTAAACGACTTTGATTGTCCTTTTACATATGCAGAAACTTTATTTGTTTAAGTCCCTTAAAATTAAGTAGCCTATTCAATTTCTTTAATATTAAAGTATCTGATTTGATCTTTTAACTGGGACGGATGAGCTGAAGTTGGTTTCCTAACTGTACGTTGTGTGCGCGTTTACATTTTTTATTTTTCGCATGGGCAATCGGGTGGTTGTAAACCTTTTTTATTGGTAAGATGTAAATGTAATTTTTGAAGATAAATGATATATGTGATTAATGATTCAAATATACATAGAAGGCCCATCAGATTAATATAAATATGTCAAGATTAATCAATTTACTATTTATCCGATCCGTCGTGGTTGTCTTATATTAGCTAATAACAAATAATTAAACAATATGAGCTGAATGAAGTTCCAAAGCCAATCAAACGTCTTCAAAATATTAGTTCATTTTAAAATTTAACTCGCAATGAAATTTATTGATTAAACAAACATTACTTTTTCACCAGAAATTAAAAAAACGTTATTTAGTTCTTAATTGAAATATTATGTGCATATAAAAAAGGAAATATTTTGGAATTTGTCAAAAAAATGTAACAAAGGATTCAATTCAGCATGGAAATATACTTACGCGTGCGATATCAGATAAAATATATCAATTTTATATTAAAGACTGTCTATGCATGCACATGGGAGAAGTAGCCGATCGAGGAGTATTTCTCACATGCATTGGCTACGCCAACAACAATCCAAGCTAATTAATTTCTGTATAATTTGCATCCTCAAGCTGCTGCTGCATTATCTTCTCGTCATCTCTTTGCCGTCAAATTCTCCAGTGGCCGTGGAAGCTAGTTGCATTCTTTTTTTTTTTTTTATACAAAGCTAGTTGCATTCTTGCTTCATCAGTAAATCAACCACATTGGCCCAAAAAAAAATCAGTAAATCAACCACGGCCGCATCCACTGTTCAAGCTTTCCGCCAAATCCATCTCTCTGTGATTGTGATTATAGTTGCAACTGCGCAAGGTTTTTCGTTAGTGAGGTCCTTTTTAATTTATGTGTTATTATGTTGTTGAATTTGGAAATGTAACATGCGGAAATTAAAACTATACAATAATTTTTTCAATATTAATCAGACTCTTACAATTCAAAATTACATTTCTGTAAAATAATTATTAATAAGAGTGTAATGTGAATGCTTTTTATTTTATATGATCAATAACTTGGCAAACAAAAAATATATGATCAACCTAAATGGATGGAGAGAGGGCCAGGGAATTAATGAATAATTAAAAAGCTACGAATGGTGAAAAGGACGTGCGATAAGAGAGATAAATATATGAAGACGTGTATCCATTTTTAGTCCCAAAAAAGAAACAAAGGAAAAGCATAAGAAAAAAAGATAAAGAAATTATATACATGCATTCCACCAACCCTAGTCATGTTTCCATGCCAGACTTATAATGGCTAGCTATAATTTCCAAGACTTAGATATTTATTCTCTCTTTGTATTAATGTGTAGGCATGGCATGTAATTGTAAAACCACACACACACACACAAACACACACGGTTTTGTCTTCCTTGAGGTCCACTCTCACGCACGACTGCTTTGCGTTTCAGCCTAACTCGTATTGTCATCAGCCCCACCTACCCCTTTCCATTAATTTAAACTCCTTAACTATATACTTAATTACTACTTCGTTCACAAACCTTTTTTAACATCGCCTAATAAAAAACAATTTTAGCATCGATGATTCTCTACCGGGTGCAGCTTTTTTTTTAATTGAAGATATCCTCGATCAAATTAAATTATTTTGAACCTAAAACTAATTCTCTGAAGACTTATAATATATAAAGAGTTTTAGTCTCTTTCAACATATATACACATTTTTTAGGATTTAAATTTGTATACTTATCACAACGATGATGTATGTCACTTATCACCTCAACGGTAGCTTCTTGTTTGGTAAGTGTAGATACTTTATTTTTTACACTATTTGAAAAAAATATGTGTTCTGTTTTTGACACTTGACTAAGGGAATCATAATTTAGTAAGAATGGTTTTGCGCCGTTATCAAGCACTAATCCGAGAGGTAACTGACTTCTCTACCACAAATTCAAGTATCCCATAGCCTTTGATTTGAGTATATCCCCGGAAGGCTATGAAATTTAGAACATCTAATTTTGGTTATGTGTGAAATTCAGACGGAAGTTTTTGTATTCCACCTCTATTTATATGCGATGAAAAAGGTAAAAATCCTTGTGGATGGGAATTGAAAGAACGAGATAATATAATGATTTGAATATTTCATACTAAGTACAATTGATTAGAAGTCTGCTTTGTATGACGTGTGAAAAATTACTATATAGAATAATTTAGTCGATCACTAATTTTGCTGCACGCTTGTATATACATTTATATTATATTTGTGCCCTGTCGTGTGTAAAGCCTTTTATTTTTAGGTGGAGAGGGTCCTCTACTTTTAAAGATGATCATATTTACCTCGAACAAGAGACTTAATTATATACCAAATTATTCCTTACAGTATTTATTATATCCATATACGGTCCCTCGCCACCTCATCCTCCTCTACTGTCCACATATCTCTCTCTCCCGTTTTTTTATGTTAATTTCTTGCTTGCATATTATTTTTGTTCAAAAATGTGTCTGGCGAATTAACAAACATGCACCAGCCACATCCCTTGGTTTGTTTCTGTTTTTTTTCTATTTTAAATATTTGTTGGTATATTGTTATTTTTTAGTTTCCGATCCTCTCGTATTCTAATTAACTAGAAATTGCTCCCCCGCTCGTTGCGCGGGTAGAGACTTCTTCTTCTACACACTTCCAACTTCATACTTTATAGGTTAATTTTATTTCCATTGTCTTCACATCACATACATAAAAGTTGCATAATACCAAACAAATCAACAAACCATGACTTTCTTCAAATGCTTTATATTCAAACACAAACATTGGACCTCTTGATTGATCAATGTTGCGCCAATAGCCAAACTAATGGATTCTATTATTGGTGTGTCAGGTTATATAGACTTCTTCATTGGTTAATATTTTTTTTTTTTTTTTTGAAAAAACATTGGTTAATATTTTACTTAGAAGCATTATTAGTGTATCAGTCTTAAAAAATAATGTGTGAGACACCTATAGAGGAGAGAGACTCAAATATGCTATTCGAGATAGTCAATAGCATGTTAACCAAGATGACCAAGATAAGTTAACAATCTTTAGATTTTAACTTGGATAGTAACTAAACTTCAGTTTTTGTCTTGCTTATTCCAATGTAACATATTACCTCTTTTCCACTTTTTTTTTGAGAGAAGATACTCATATTTTCACAAGAGGACAAAAGTCTTCCCAGCTAGAGATAGGATCTATTGCTTTTGCTTGGGTGAGATAGCTAGCTTAGTTAGCCTGGAGGTCATGTCGTACACCGTGAAAAGATTTTCACGAGACAATTAATGCTTTAGAGAGATAGTTTTCATTTGTTGTTTGAGTGTGCTTGGATGGAGGGAAAATGAGAGAGGAAAATGGGGTGAGGGGAAGTATTTTCCCTTGCTTAAATGGAGAGAAAATGGGAGAGGAAAGAAAAGGGGAGAGGAAAAATGGGTGGGCCACATGCCCCATTTTCCTCCCAAGTTTTCTCTCCCAAAATGGAGAGATTATAGGAAATAGAAAAATTACACATCATTGTCCAATGACCATGTTTCACCTCACCCACTCATTTTCCTTCCTTTCTATTTTCTCTCATCCATCCAAACATGATAAGGGATAACATTTTCTCTCCACTTTTCTCTCCTCCCATTTTCTTTCCTCTCCCATATTCCCTCCATCCAAGTAGACCCTTAGATATTTTCAATTTTTTTATTATTTTCTCCCCATTCTCAGGGTTCTTTCTGCTCTTATCTAAGGATCAAAAATTGTTCTATTAAAATAATGTTGATAATTTCAAAACGTGTACTATCTTCCTAAATTTTTTCGTGGTAGTAAAATTGATCTGCGTAAGTTATAACACAAAAATAAGTAAAATATGTTATAATTTTGTAGTATAATTAGTTTTATTAACTTCCAAAACAATTAAAGTGATCTAGAATAACTAATTTTATATATTTAGTTTCTTAAAAAAGTCAAAAGAAGAATCCCAACAAATAGCTCATTTCTATATATATTTTTTAAAAGGGTGAAGGTGCAAAAAGGATACTAAACTTTACCTAAAATTGCATTTCTAATACTAAAGTTTCGCAAGGAGCAAAAATAGTACCCAACTTAGGGTCCGGGTGCAAATATAGTATTTTCACTTTTAGGAAATAAAATTTAGATATGAAAAGACTCTTATGCCCCTCATTATATAAAACTTTGATGAAGGAGGAATAGGGGCATAAGAGTCTTTTCATATCTAAATTTTATTTCCCTCAAGTGAAAATATTATATTTGCACCTGAACATCAAGTTGGCTACTCTTTTTGCACCTAGCGAAACTTTAGTATTAGAAACGCAATTTTAGGTAAAGTTTAGTATCATTTTTGCACCTTCGCCCTTTTTAAAAAATAATGTATCTGAAAATTCAGCAATATTTAAAATTGTGTTTCCTAAAATTGAAATTATATTCATATTATGCCATTGAATAGTGAAGAAAGTAGTTGGCCAAAAAAAAAAGAATAGTGAAGAAAGTTAGAAAGTAGCATATGTGTGCTCAGAGCCTGATTTTGCCATTGTTTTTCCATACTTTCTTCATTTAAATACAACATCCATTCCTTTCAAATATTACACTTAAGTCTGAATATTTGGGACGTTGCCAACACATGGTCACGTAGCTTCTTCTAAATCAAGGGTAAAAATGGATTTAAGGATTTAACAAGTATCCAATGGTTCTTTCAAACCCCACTTTTACTTTTTACTGTCACCCTCTTTCTTTGCTCAGAAACTCTGTCACCCTCTTTCTTTGCTCAGAAACTCTGTCACCCTCTGCATCTTCTTCCATGATTTCTTTTTTCGATCTGGAAGATTGATTCATCCCTCCCCTCTATTTGGCATTTTCTGACCCCCCTATCATGCAGTGAGTTCTCCTAGTATTGTCAATATACTATATATTTTCCTTCTCTTCTCCTTTTTAATTCAAGGTCGGTTATTTTCGTTGGAACAGAAAATGTTTATTACTCCTTTTTTGCTAAGGCTAGAGCCAAATCAGAAGAAGGTCAACTAAAAAGAATTAACCGAGATTTTTCAATTAGATTGGCTTTTGTGCTCTTCCTTCATTTCTAGAGAAAAAACATTGGATTATATTTAAAAGAAGCACAACCAGTGACCCACATAATTGATGAAGGTGGACACAGTTGCCAATATTATGTTTAGAAACAAAGAATTAATTTCAAGTACTTAAATTTCATTATTTGTATACTATTTTTCTAGAAAATTCAATTTGGTCCTGTAGGAATGAGAAGAACTGAAGAAGCCTTGAGATGGGTTCGTGTTTATTGCTCCATTTCACATAAATTATTTTCACCTGAAGTCCTATCAAATTAAAAGAGAAGTTATATTTTGTCTTAAAAAGTGTTCTTATAGATTAGTTTTTAAAAGTAAATGTTGAAGGTGTAGATAAAGCACCCTTATAATTGAAATAAGAAAAACAAAATCTCAATCAACTTAAAGAGTAACATTTGGACACACAAATTTTAGAAAAGGCAAAAAAAGATTCATTGTTTGATACTTTATCATCAGATATCACACAAACACAAAATGTTTAAAAATATAAAAAATTAGTAAGAAGTAAACAAAAAAAAAAATAAAAGAAGGAACAAATGGGGGTGGGGCCTTTTTATATGTGTGAGATTGTGGTGGAAAATATCTTCTTCCACTAGGGTCAGGTGAATGTGTGTGGCTAGTATGGTGCGATAGAAAATGAAGAAAGAAAGGCTAAAATGTGAAGAAGAAAGTAGCAAAAGAAGAAGTGGGAGGGCAGAGTCTTGAGTTGGTACACAACACTCTCACACATCAATCTCCATGCCTTTCCCTAATTCTTCACCTATCTCTACTCTTCTTTTTCTTCCTCCAAACCCTTGCCTCTCCATAATATGCTCAACTCTTCCCCCTTTCGAATGTGGAAGCAGGATCGGCGAGATGGAACTTCATATTTGCGTCTCTGAGTGAGCCTGGGAAGATCCACATGTACTCACCTGCCTTCTATACTGCTTGTATTTTTAAGCTGTGCCTCACTCACATGTGCTTCAATCCATGTTTCCTTTCTTTGTCTCTGATGCATTGAAATTGAAAATGTGATTCTGGGTTTTTTGTTGGTTGCTTCTTTGCCTTTCATATTCTTCCTCTTCTTTCATATGAAGCGTTAGCTTTCAGCTCCCTCGTCTTCTTCTTTCTAGCCTTTGGTGAGATCGTGAAATACATACACACCTTCTTCCTAAATTAAGAATCTGTAGTTGATTAGTGATGGGAGAGGAAAAATATGATTTTTTACATAGAAAAGGGTGGGGAGAAGCAGAGGTTGGGGAGTATTATTGGGGCTCTTGCATACCTCCATTTTCTTCTCATATGTTTCTTTCCATTAGAAGATGAGAGTTCGTGGATGAAGGAGACGCCATCAAATGACATGCCTTAAGGAAGCCCTGGAGCAAGACAGACAGATGAAACGAAGCATTATGAATCCATGAGCGAGAGGGGGAGGAGAACGTTCTGATCAAGATTTTGAATTTTGAAATTTGAAATGGAAGGATCAGTATAAGCATCTGAAATGTGAGTAAGGCTGGCTGGATTTTAAAGGCACATGCTTGTGAATCAATCATATGTTTTGGCGGGATAATGAAGTTTGAACAAAATTTTCAAACGTTTACTTCAAATGGAATGAAAAAGGAGGACAACATTTGTGAGGTGAGCCATGTGGACGTGGTTATCACAAGTGAGGCAATGTAAAATTGAAAATAGAAAAGACAAAACTATTTGGACAGGAATGAGGAAGTCCAAAGAAGAGGGATTCTGAGTGAGATAATTAATGGGCCATGTGCTTTTAACATGCAGACCAAGGAGAAGACGACATCCATATAGCGAAGCACTGTATAAAAACCCTATTGTGAACAGTGTTTTGAGTCTAATTTCAAAAAGGTGATGGAACTACTTTTAGAGGATAAGTAGATTTGCTAGATGTCCGAACGGCGATGACAATTCATGCATGCATGTTTATCGAGCGAAACATGTTTATCGAGCGAAGCTTTCATTTTCATTTCATCCCGGTGTTTCGTAGCCATATCAACATATATATTTTTTTATTGATAGATGATGAAGAAGAATATGAAAACAACAACAATATTCTAATCCTCATGGATTAGATCAAAACATCCCTCATAGAGGTGATGACCACTCCTCATTGAGGAAATGAATTTATAAAACAAATCCCTAACACTAGGGTAATGAGGACAGAGACCAAGTTAACTCTCCCTCTTGGTGTAGACTCTCATAAATCTCACACATCAACATATATATTTTAATATGATTAATATAAAAATAAAATAATGTTACATTATTTTATTATGTTACATTAAAATAAAATAATTTGATACAAATATTCCTAAAACAACTTTTGAACTTTAAGTCCTTTATTTTAGTGAAATAATATAATGAATAAATAAAGGATCTTAGAGTCCAAAACCCAAGGTATAATAGTTTTTTGGGAAAATTAATTTGAATTCACCCACAAGAGACTAGAAAAGTCCCATAAACTCTCCAAATTAAAGTATGATCCCAAAGGACCTCGCTTTAATATATTCTAAATGTGAAAAGACTGTTTTGCCCCTCCACCGATTATTGTGTGTTACTCTATTAAGAAACGACACGCGTAACAACTCCCCTGGGCAAAATTAAAAACGACAAGTTCATTAGCACACGTAACAACCCCTAGGGCAGGTGTAACAAGTTCACGGTCAATAATACTCTAAGTTAATGGGCAAGGATTGTCAACTCCTTGGGCAGGTGTAACAACCACCTGGGCAAAAAATGACAAGTTCATGGACACACGTAACAACCACTTGGGCAAGTATAACAAGTTCACGGCCAATAATACTCTAAGTATGGGTAGAGATTGACAATCTCTTGGACACGCGTAACAACCCCCTGGGTACAAAATGACAAGTGCATGGACACACGTAACAACCCCTTGGGACCCTACTTTAATTGGCTGAGGGGCAAAACAGTCTTTTCACATTTAGAATATATTAAAGTGAGGTCCCTTGAGACCCTACTTTAATTTGGAGAGTTTATGAGACTTTTTTAGTATTAAGTCCCTTGTGGGAGATTTCAAATTAATTTTCCCTACACTACTACAAATTGTCCCTGTACCAGCGCACCTTTACATGCGCTTATAAGAAACGCATGTATAGAGGGTTCTTTACATGCGCTTTAAGCGCATGTACAGGTAAGAATCTATACATGCGCTTAAAGCGCATGTAGAGGCCTTATCTCTACATGTGCTTTAAGCGCATGTATAGAAATGTGCATCAATTAAAATTCACTAAAACAATGACTAGAAAAGGATTTAAGTATTTAGTTGAAAACACCAAATCATATGAAAATCCATATAATTAAATGGACATTGGTCTTTACATGCGCTTTAAACGCATGTATAATCCATAAAATATTATTATAACATTGGAAAGCCAATACATGCGCTTAAAGCGCATGTAAAGGCTTTTTCTTCAATGGAATTCACTATAACTTCTATGGAACATTCTCTAGGGCATAAATAATCTTAGAGTAGGAGAAAATATGTGTGTTGGAATATAAAATAGCTTTATAATTTTTTAAAGAAGGAATGTAAAATAGAAAAGTAAATAAATGAAGATGGAAGGGCAATTTTGGAATTTAACCCTTTAAAACCCTAACATATCTTCTTCCATCCTTATCTCCTCACCAAATACTGCCACCCTCCCTCTCAAACACTCTCAAACCCGAGCTCCCTCTCTCCCAATTTCCTTTCCATGCTCTCAGCGCTCCGACGAGTTCCACGGCGGCTAGCAATGGCGGAGCAAGCCAAACAGCTCCTCCCCTTCCCATTTTCGTTCAGTTCCCTAGCTTCTTCCACTCTCTTTTCGTTTTCTTTTCCTCTCAGTGACTCCGACGGTGTTTTTCCGGCGATGGCGAACTCCATTGCGATATGCCTTCTCGGATTCAAACTCAGGTAGCTCTTGTCTTCCTATTTCTGTTTCCTTTTAAGCGATTTCGAGTGAGATTGAGGGAGGGCCGATTTAGGATCTTAGGGTTCTTAAAGTTTCAATCTTTAAATTGATTAATAAATAAAATAAGTTCAGTTCGAATTTGTAAGTTCTTCTAAATGTGTGATTTTCATTGGATTAGTGGATTCTTTGATTTTTTTCTATCCCCTTTCTTTCTCTGTTTTTGGCACATACACTGGTTCGTTCCTCTAAAGCTTCATTCAAGTAAATCATTCAATATATAAATGTTATTCAGAATTGATTTCAGTACATATATCTGATTTTGATATTTTCTTGCTCTCTTGCTTTCATTGACAGAATCAATTTCGGGTTTTTGTGTTTAGAATATGTGATTATTGTCTTGTATATGCTTGATTACAGTTATAACCAAGCTTGCAATTTAGGTTTTGAATGATAGCTATCATTAATCCTAAATTTTATTTCCCCAAGCTTAGAAGAATATTTCTGATTAAATATGCTAAAGAATTGTTTGGATAAAGAATGTGAAGTGGAATAATGTATGCTGCTGTTTATATGATGGATTTTGGAAATCATTGATGTTTGATTTGAATTGTTTTATGGGCTGAGTTGATTTGGGTAATGATTCATTATTTTTGTTTTGGACATTGTTGGTGATATGCTACTTGTTTGAATATCTTAGATTTGTTATGCTATTAGATTTATGAATTGAAATAACATTGAGAATGCAAGCTGGTATTTGCAAGCTTGTTTCCTTGTTTCAACAAGTCAATAAATTGGAACATTTAAGAGATATGCTTGGTTTTGACTATTTTAGGCATGAGTATTTGCAAATGCATGAAGACTAGTTTTTATATGATCTAAGGATTATCATTGTGAATCAGAAACAAATGCAAATTATTTTGTATTGATTGACATGTGTATCTATGTTTAAAATGAGCTAGGAAGATACATGTTTATTTTACTTGTGTTGGTTCTGTTTTGGCTGAATCGAAAACATGATGAAGATGGGAATAATAGCAATTAATTGTGATTATTACATAGTTATTGCTGATTGATCGATTTCAAATAAAGAAGTTTGATTTCTTCATTTGTTTATTTGTTGGTATAATCATTTGAATATTAAATGACTATATATATAAGCTCACGCGCTCTTATCTCACCGCCGCCATTATCACCACCGTCAGTTGTTCTCTCGAGGTTTACTATTAATCTTTCTTTCTTGATTTTCGTTTAAATTAAGGATCTTTAAAGTTATTTTGCTGATTTTTTTAAATGGGTATGATGCAGATAATATCTCCCTATCATTTGTACTTGAATCCAAGACTGGTGGTGAATCAATATCAGTTCTGGCGTCTTGTTACTAATTTCTTGTACTTCAGAAAAATGGGTAATTACTAATTTCACTCTTTCTTCTTTATAACACTGTTATGCTATTGCTTCAATTGGAGGCTTCATTCTTTTGTAGATACTAACATTACTTTCAAATTTCAGTTCTTTCTGATTTTCCCCAAATTTTTCCCAAGAGGAGGAAAGTGGATATATGATTAGGGTGAATAGTAATATCATGTACTAATAACTAATTTAACTAACATCTTAGAAAAAAGGGCCAATCCAGTTTGATACCCACTTGATGAGGGTTCCGGGGAAAGGAATCTACTAGGTAGCCTTACCTCTACTATAACTGATTTGAACTCACGACCTCATACTCCACGACAATTGAGCTTAACACTAAGTTAAGCCGGCCCTTAAGTAACATCTTTGATCTAATCAAATTAGGAAAGTGGATTTATATTTATATTTAGAAACGGATGGAGTACTTCAATTTAAGTTCTTATTTACCCCAGCATTTAGATGTTTTTCAACTTTACAATGGCTTTGTTTATATCAATGGGTTAGGCTGGGGAAAATATTTAACCCATTATTGGCATGCTCAAAGATAACGAATGAGATGACTGATGGTGGGTTAAGAAACATCTACTTTTGCTACCCCTTATTTTGCATTACATTTGTATTTATGTTGTTTGTGATTCAGTTCTGGTAAATCATGTTAAAGTTTGACTTGTGAACAAGTGAATGCAAGGTTTTCTGCCTCTTTGGGTGTGGCACAGTTTGAGGCTAAAGAAAGTTTTAGTGGAAGAGTCAGTCAAATTTCGTTATGTAAATGTTGCAAACACTGATTGGCTTTCCTGTACGACATAACAATTGGCCCTTTTGGCTTTAATCATCCTTTTTAAATAAGAAAACCTTGCATTTTTATTGAATGGATCGTAACAAAATTCTTATGCTTGTTTTTTTTTTTTGCTAATGTATGTTGTACATTTTGAAGAAGCATAGTACTGGTAAAGTTTTCATATTATTGACTTGTGCTTGCATCACATTATCTGATAGTTGGACTAGAGGTGTGTCAGACCACGCATCTTATTATGCTTGACCAGGTTTTTCTCATTTGAATGGCAGACTTGGATTTCTTGTTTCATATGTTTTTTCTTGCCCGATACTGCAAGCTTCTTGAGGAGAATTCATTCAGGGGGCGAACTGCCGATTTCTTTTATATGCTCTTGTTTGGCGCTACTGTGTTGACTGGAATTGTTCTTGTTGGTGGGATGATACCTTATTTGGCAGCATCATTTGCAAAAATTATATTCCTCAGTAACTCATTGACATTCATGATGGTCAGCAACATTCGCTTGTAATTTTGTTGTTGACAGTTGATACTTCATGTTTGCATTCCTTCTAAAGTTTTAATTCAGGTTTATGTTTGGAGTAAACAAAATCCCTTCATTCATGAGTTTCCTGGGCCTCTTTACTTTCACAGCAGCTTACCTACCATGGGTATGTGAACTCTGCTGTCGTTACATTATTGGACGTGTTAATTTGATTAATGCTTTATACTTAAACCAAGGATTTTATTATTGAAGAAACCTGTTCTTGAAATTTTATGTAAATTTATTGAAATAATGTAAATTTATAATATTATTGAAACCTGTTCTTGGATTTTATTATTGAACTACAGCTAGTATTGGTGGTTATATTGGGAAATAATGTAAATTTATAATAATTTTTTTTTTTAAAAAAAAACACTCTATACATGCGCTTAAAGCGTATGTAAAGGTATGTACCTCTACATGCGCTAAGCGCATGTAAAAGGGGTAATTTGTGGTAGTGCTAACTTTTTCCCATATATTATGTCTGTGTATATCTATAGCGAGAGAGATATTGAGATTATTAAACAGTCTTTTTATATATTTAATACACACACATATATAAAGACTGTTTAATAATTACTTCTCTTCTTATTCTCTGGGATTTCACAGCAATTATCCCGAAATAAAAAGGAAAGAAAGAGACGTGGGACATGTCCTATATCTCACCTACCACCACCAAGCAGGAATACGGCCTTTCCAAATTTTTTAGTGCACTATTCTTAGAGCCTCACATTTATTTATAATTTTTGTTACATCAGCAGATAAACATTCTCAATTTCTTTGATTTAACTTTCCTTCTTGCCATTTATGCAATCTGACATCATGCATACGCGTTTTCCCCTTCTTTTTGTACATTTTGTTTACAATATACAAATTGAAGTATTCTACCTGAAGCTGAATTGGCGCAAGCATATAAACTGTTTATTGGATGAGATGTTAATTATGTGCATGTCCATAAACAAAACAAACTTACTAATGGTCAACAAAATTTTGAACATGGAAAATATTACACTATTAGCGCCTGATAAATATTGTTCAAGACTTGTTTATTGACTCAGATAATTTATCCGGATGGACGCAATTCGCACCTTGTACATCAATTTTTCCAATTACTATTATTAGTATTAATATTAATATTAATATTATGGTAGGTATTTTTGTTTTTGAAGTGACCAAGTCAAGTGTTTCGGCACGCAACAGTACAACACCAAACTCTTTGATCGGCTTTTATTGAATAATTTTCTACACAGTAGGATTACCGCTTATCCCCTCCAAACCAAACACCTCTTTTACAGTTTTACCATCTCAATTCTACCCTCTTCCACCTCTACTCATAAAGTCATAATATCTCGTCCCAATCACTCCTTCCTGTCCTAAATATAAGACATAATTGACTTTTTTAGAAATTCCTATAAAAAAGCAAAATAAGTTAATTATAAATTTATTTACCTAATTTTTTCCCTTAGACTAGTTTATTTTACCTATAAACTAATGTATAATCTAAAAATATATCAAATATGTCATGATTTGATTTAATAGCCTATATCGCAACCTTAACCTCTCTAGAAAAAAGTCAATTAGGTCTTATATTTATGACCAAAGGTAATATATATTAATCAGTAACAGGATTCAATCTGTCAAACCCATTCAATTTTATCATAGTTTCAATATTTTTAGTCACTATAATCTCTAAATATCTGCCCAGGCACACTTTTGTTCTATTAAAATGCAAGATATTTTAGTTTGACAAAGTCATTAGACTCAGTTAAGAAATATAATAATAATATAATATCAACAACACCAATTTTTGATCCATGCTTAAACTTAAGCAATATTGTTAATGCTCTCTCGTTACATAGTTTACCAAACTCTCTATGCATATTTGTGGTAGACGGTGGATTTTTTAATCTTGTTAACTTTTAACTTGTTCAACTTGGCCTTTTATAAGATTATTAAGTGATATCCTCCAACTAATAGCCATGTATGAGTTTGACTCACCCACAATCTAGGGATAAGACTTCCTTTTACTCATGATCTACTAGGGCCAGGACTCTAAAGCTTGCTAATAGCAATGTATTCTAGTAGTGCCAAATTTCTGTTTTTTTTTTTCATATTTGATTCTATTTATCATATAAGATTGTTAGTACATCTCACTCTATTTAAAAAAAAAGCAATATCCCCAAAAAAAATCGGGATCATTTCTAAATTTATAACAACGAAGTTTTAGTGCATTTTATAAGAGTGAATAACTCACAAAAATTTGTGGATGTTTTTCATGAAAGGCAAGAATGAAGAAAGTGGATGAACAAATGTTGCGGAGAAGGATGGAATGGAAGTATGAAACTGAGTATAAGCAAAGAATTGCTTAAGCTTAGTACATAAGTGAGTGGTGAGGATATTTTGGAGGTGGATTGAAGTGAAGTGGGTAAGAGTTAACATAGGCAAGAGGAGCATTCCAAGGTGGGTTGTAGCCATTCCCTAATCACGTGGACGGGGTCGCGTTAGTTACAATGTTACATGTCCATGTTTCCCAAAAATACAAAGACCTGAGTAAATAATTATCTTAAACAATCCTTGGAATTCCTTTTTTATTTTAAAAAAAATCATTAATATTCACGTCACAACAATATTTCACTAATTATACCCACGTTCCAATTATTAATTATACTCCATATCCGGTTCTGAAAATATTTGAAGTTATTTTTTTTCGTGAATCTCCTAAACTTGATCAATCTGATCTCATGAAGAAGAATATCCAGTGCATTGGCGATTGTAATCATCCTCATTCGTTAGCACGTGATTGTGTTACGTTGCATTCCTGGCTATCTACCAATCCTCTTCTACTCTTAATATTCATTAATTATTTAATTGTCATCAGTCAACGGTCAGATGTGGATATCAAAACACACACATTTCCCGTTTCTTTTAGTATTATTATAAAAACCTCCCCCATGTAACTGTAAGATACTACTCTATTATTTTCTAAATATAAGTTCAAATTCACTTTTTTGGAGAATCAAATGAAAACAAAACAAGTTATTCAAAAATCGATTTGCCTACTTTTTTCTCCATAATCTAACAATATACAAAATACATTATTATCATATAGCTCATATTTTTTTTTGAAGGGTCAGCTTAACTCAACGTAAGCTCGCTTGCCGTGTGGATATGAGATCGTGGGTTGCCTAGTATATTTCCTTCCCGTTTCTCTGTCCTTAATTGTTTTTTTTAAAAAAAACGTTAACTCAGTTTTATGTTTCTATCAGGAGTGCTTTTACATTATGATTATATGGCTCATATATTTTCCTTAATTGTTCTTTAGAAAAAGTTAACTGAATCTTGTATTTTAAAAAGCAATAGAAAGGACGTTCAACATGATGAATATAAATAGTAGCTCACACATTTCATATGGAGCCGAAAGAAAAGGGATGAGGGGTTATGATAGGCTTAGCCACTAGGCATTTAACTGTATGATGCAGTGTTGTACCTGGTGTTAGTTTAATCATTGTCCACAAGTTAGTGGACCCAAAATTTGAGTTCATTTTTTCTAACACGCTTGCATTCACAGGACAGAGAAAAGCAAAGATGATAAGCAACAAAGCTGAAGAAGTCAGTTTACATCTAACCATTTTTTCCCATTTTCATTTGCTGCAATTAAGTAAGCAATTGTCATCCCATGCATGAAAATACAAGGCAACTAAATCTGCAGCAAGGAATGTGGTTGAGGGAGAGCAAGCAGAAAGGGCAAAATACTAGGAGTTATTATTATAAGGCTGCTGAAGACTGATTCCTGCGTGAACCACTGCCTTCAACAGTGCCGGATGATTTGTTGGATAACCTGCGCTTGTAGCGTTTGAGGACAGAAGCCACATTTTCCTTTCCCTTGGGGAAAGCTACATCGCCTGCAGCGGTTCCCGTGCGTCCTTTACGACTGGAGATCGCGATTTCCACGTCCTTTATAAGCTCAAGAACCATTGCTGCATTAGTGAATTTGCCCTTGCCAGCTTTTGCAGCTGGAGGAGGGGGCAACACTCCATTTGAGAAAGTAGGGCTTGATTTTTGCTGGTGTGCAGCTGGAATTTGTAGACAAAAGCATGGGAGCATTGGACTACGTGGCTTTGAAAAAGCTGGATCAATTGTACCCTGCAAACAAAACCAAAATAGATTAGAAGGACAGGAGAATACAGAAACCAAGGATGAGATGAGAAAAAACCAGCTATATTAGTAGAGAGCATGGTGTACAGCAAGTACCCATTTTTTATGTATAAGTCAACACTCTACAGCAAGAATCCAAAAACCACAAATACTGTAACTAGTCTGATTCTTAATGAAAATATAGCAAGTTCATTGAGCATTTACCTGAAGGCGGTTGAGAACATAAGTGTATCTTCCCCACAGCTCAGGTCGGCTCTCCATAACCAAAAGTTCAAGGATACGGTGGATACACCACACACCAAAGCTTATTATCAAGTCAGTTTTCCATATACAACCCTCCCCACAGTGGGGAACTGATGTCACAGAAAAATTAAAGGAGTTTGTCTCCCTAGTTTCAACTTCATATAGGAATTTCTCCCTTGCAGCTACACGATCTATCAGGTCCTCATCAACCCCACCGTTCTGTCTAAACAACCAATCAGACCCTTCCAATTTTAAGAGCTTAAGGATGCATTGTCTAAAAGACTGAAGTTTCACGTCCATATCAACAACTGAAGCAGTCTCTTGAGACATTGAACTAGGTCGATCTCCAACGCTTTCCATTCCAACAGTATGGATTTTGCCGGCCACACCAAACTGTTCGAAAGGCTGTTTTGACCAGAGAGATCCAGTATTAAAATCAGAACCCAATTGTGATGAGATGGCATCTTTGTAGTCTTTGGAGGGGGAAACTTCATCAAAGGCCAGAGGTGCTCCTCTTCTTGACCCTGAATTTGAATATGACGGATCATAACTAGTTCTAGCAGATCCATACACAGAACCCTCGAATGCGGTGTTCTTATCAGATGCATAAATATCCCGGTGAGGTATAGCATATCCGGAAATATCTGGCAAGCTGTGGTATTTCTTAGTATTCACTGAACCACCTACATTTTCTGCAGGTCCAGGAAAGCTAAAATCATAGCAAGATGTTTCAGATGGCAGCGTGGAATTTCTAGATATTTGGACGTTTTCAAATCCTGGGGGCCGAGCAACACCAGAACTATTTTGCAATCTTTGTCCCCTAGCAAACGCGAGTGGATCCCAGTAGCTTACATTAGTGGCTGTTAAAGGAGATTTTAATGACGAAAATTTGCCTTGACCATTCAAACTATCAGGAGCTCTGTCTCTCCCAACTCTACCAAGGTAGGATGCAAGTTGATAGCCATGTATTGTCGCTGGCTGACTATCCCAAACCTCAGATGAAGGTGGTAGATTGCGCACACTGTAATAGCGCCTCTCCCCAGAATCAAATACCCTGCCGCTGGAGTTCTGTGTATAAGCATCTAATAGCTCAGTGGGGATTGTCTGAAAAGATGAGGAACTTCTCCGAGGGCTAAAGGAAGGTTCAAAAGAACTTTGTATCTTAGGAAACTTGGGAGAGTCATAAAGACTCGTGTTCGATAAAGTATCTGTTGCTCTACTTCCAACAGATGCCATATATTCAGAATAGTCATTTCCAGATGCATTTATTTTAGGTAAGGCACTGGAAAATCTCGAATCTACACCAGACGAAACATTCAATTTCTTGGCCTTCGAATTCTGGATTGCTTGTCCATGGTAATCATACAGTTCTCCCCAAAATTCATCAAGAATAGTGGCTAGTTGACGCCTTGCAGCACGTCCTAAGCCTGCTAATCTCGACAAACTTCCAATACCCCCTTCATCACTTTTCCCACTAAGACTCCTGAATGATGGAGGGCCATCAGATGTTGAGGATGGAGCCCCTGCACAGGCCACTTTGGATGAGTCTTCAGCTTCCCAAGACTCTCCATCATCATAATCCCTCTCAGCAGTTGTATCTGCTTCAACTTCCACGGTCTTCTCGACTTGGGCACTAGCTTCCATTTCTTCAGTTTTGGTGGCCACCAATCCAGCAATAGAAATATCATTTGCAACAGTTGATAATGCCTCTGAATTTGGAAGGGAGACAGATTCCTTAGCAAGATTGCAAGGGGAACTGGGCAATTGCGTGATGGAACTCTCTTCTTCAGAAGGCATGTGAAGCTCTGAAGTCTCTGAATCTCTTGCTAGAGTTGAAGATGGTTCCTTCACCTTAAGAGATGCCTCACTGTGAAATCTAGTTTCAGTTAAGTCTAACTCCTGACGCTCAGCTGGCATAACTTCTGTGACCTCTGCGTCGTCAAAATTCCAAGCCTGAACATCTAAATGGGCACTTGCAGATTTTAGAGGTGTGATAGCTAGCCATACCATCAAGCAAAATGATACACAAGCAATGCTAATAAGAACTGAATAAGAGGTAGACATGCCACTTCCCACATTCCATCTCAAATAATCTACCCAACTGCTACTGCCAAATATCATTTCTACCACAAATATGACATTTAACCCAAGCATCCCAATAAATACTATCCATGCCAAATATTCCACAAATTGAGAGATCTTGTGTACACCCATAATTGATTTAGATGTAGCAATTCGGAAAAGGGGGATCACAGAAGATGGAAGTTGCAAAGCTACCACAACCTGAGTGAATACAAGCAATTGATACATCCCTTCAGTGCCTGCAATCCAAACACAATAAAGGGCAGGAAGTACAGCAATCACCCTGATTGTAGCATAATGAAGCCAGCCTGGAATGTCCAGTTTCAATAAACTATGTACAACTACTTCTCCCCCTAAACTCCATGCCAATGCTGTGGTCTGATTTGAAATAAACAAAAAGAGAAGAAAGGCAGATAGTGCCATTGGACTTTGCAACACCTGTAATGAGAACCTTAGATTTGTTTAGCAAGTGAAAGACAGATGTGAGAGTAGAAAAAACGCAAATTACATATGGAGGGAAATGAGACCTGTTCCATTGGTGATAGTGCATCTTGAACTGTAAGCAAAACAAGACCTGTACCATTGAACTCATTTGCTGCAGCGCTCATCATCAAATTATTTACCAAATAAATACCACTGAAGAGACAAAAGATCGCTAAAAAATGGTTATGACACAGAGTGTCCCTAGAAAGGTTTATTGATCCCCGATGCCACTGCAAAAAAAAAATAGTGGATGACGTTTTCAGATTAACAAATCTATATATCCAAGATCAACAAATGCAACAATATGAAGAAATACGTAACATACATTAATTTTCCTTCTAGGTCTACATATAATGAGAAGTTTGAGAACAGTCTCAAACTAGTCATACAAACTCCTATAAAAAGATGCTCTATGTTGATATTTTAATTGAATATTGCTTGTTAAGAGAAACTTTAGGGAAACTCACATTAAAACTCTGTACTTGTAACGATATTATGTAGTGTGGTCCACATCTAACTTTATTCAATTCAATGCCATAAAATCCACTCATTCAAGATGTGCCATTTTTTTGGTGAAGAGATGCGTGTCAATTTAAGGGAATGCCTTCATGAACCTAACCGCTAACTTCATATTAAGTACTCCCTCTAATCCTAAATATAAGATTACTTTGACTTTTTTGTACAAGTTAAGAAAACAAATTATATCATTAAATCATAACATGTAACATGTGATTAGATTATAGGTTAATTTATAAGTAGAATAAACTAGTTTTTGGGTGAAAAGATAACTATAAACAATTCAAAGGATTAATTTTGCATCCTTAATTCTTTCAATGAAGCCAAAGTGATCTTATAATTAGGACCGGAATGAGTCATAAAGGTCTGTCAAAGCAATTCTGGAAACTATCAAAATCTTAAAAGATAAATAATATATGTTTATATACAATAAGTATGAATACCATACGTAGCACATAGTTTGAAAAAAATAAGCCGCATTAATTATAACTCATGAGTAATACGTTTCTTAAATTTATATTTCACATATGTATATGAATTAGAAACAGAGACAGGTGTGACAATGTAAAGTAGATTCCCCATTTTTATTATAGCTACACATAGTTAATTAGTAACCTGTAAACTACCATTTCATCACTTTTTAGGGGAAAGTCAAAAAAGTGAGTATAACAACAAACTGCAATTAGTGAAGATGTAAAAGTGAAGCCACATCACGTTACTTTAAAAACTTTAATATCAGATGGAAACAAGACTATATGTTAAATGATTGAAAGCAAAAATTTCCAAATACAACAGGTTTTCAAATGTGTCAAACTACTTATTGTTAAAATTCTTAAATCAGTGATATTTTTCGTCAAACATTAATCTTTAAGGCAAAAGAGCATAATGCTATATCAGAAACATGCTTAAAAGCTAAATACACCAAGTATGCGAGAATTTATAGTATGTATAACAACAGGTGTGAATAAAAGATTCAATGGGGACGGGCATAACATGCCAAGAAAACTCGAAAACACCATAAAATGTTGGGTTCAAGAAGCTGCTTAATTATGTTCATAAACTTCAGCCAAGGTCACAAGTTTATAATCTTATTTCATAGACTTCACCCTAATGAATAATCTTATTCCATCGACTTCAGCCAAGGTCACGAGTTTATAACCCTAACATTATCTGAGTTTATAACTCTATAATTTAAGCATAAAATGATCAGAACTACACATTTGACTTAGACATACGATCAAAGAAAAATACTACTTGCAGAGAGTATTCTCTGGCCATGCAAGCCATCTGCCCCATGACAAGGCAGTGACTACATTGCCATGAAAAAGTAAAACACGTGATGCACATACGTCAAATTCAAAAACAGGACATGATTGTATGAATGGATATGGATGTTCAAGTATGTTGTATCATGTGTAGAAGAACTATGAGAATATGAAAGAATCAGTTTACCTGTACAACAAAGGAATAAAGATAGAAGTTGTGGGGTACAAGAGTTGCTCCCAAAAGACTCATAAGCACAAATGAACTCTCCCCACTCAACTTTGTTAGTATTCCACTCGTGGATACTGGTACTTCAGGTCGATTTATTATTACACCAAGAGCAACAAAAATCAGTACAGAACCAGCAACAAAGAGGCCCAGGACTTTAGCCTTCCCATTGTCCTGAATGGAAGGAAATCAAATGAACTGTTGTTGATCAAACAAGTGATAAATAAACAATTAATAAAACTTACAAGAAGGATGGCAGAAAGCAAGTGAAAAGCAACACTAGTAGCAGCCAACAAGACACAGGCGAACAAGTCCCACCCAAATATTAGATTCAATACGTGAGTCATGCCCAGGATCTTGCAAAGCATGTAAAATCATTGTCAGAGCCAAACCAAAATGAAAAGAATATAACAGGTTAACGAAGCCAAATGTCCAGTGATTCAGAAGAATCAGATTAATACCACATTTAGGTCTAGCATAATCACTGAAAGCTCTGTTTGAATTCCAAGGAACATGCACGTCCATGTACCATATTCATCTCTGCAAATCTTTAACACAGAATGGTAATTAGTTTATAAGCATTATGCACCAACGAATAGTATGTGTGTTCAAGATTTGCTTGTGCATGCATGTATGTGGTCTGAGTCTATGGCTATTTTTGTATTTCAAGACGGAGATAGTGAAAATTCAGTATTAAAAAAACAAAACAAAAGAAAAAATCAATTTTTGTACAGAATTAATATTCTCTCTCTCTTTATATTTCACACAATAAGGTTACTTTGGTTCATTTTCCCCTGTAATATGCACAACAACTGAAAAGGTAAATTGACAATATGGTACCTCTGCGAGATCTTTTCCAGTAATCACCCCAATCCTAGCCGATATGAACTGACATAAGATAGCAGCCAAATTGAAAACAAGCATGAATGCCGTCAGATCGAACCCAAATCGTGCACCACCTTCAACTGTAGCAGCCCACTTTCCAGGGTCTATGTATCCCATTGAAATCATGAGCATAGGTGCAACGGCATGAAGGGATCGACGAAGAATTGAAGGCAGGTGATTAGCATTCATCGCCTCTACCTCCATTTTATTGTTCATCACGTCCAACAAGGGCTCACAAAATTACAACAACACTTTAAATTTGCAACATCCGTTTGTAAGTCATATATAAATTGCATTGCAGTCAGCCACTGGTTTTTAGGTACAAATAGTGAACAATTCATCAACCACCCATCACTCACAGAACATCAACCATTTCGATAATTATCTTTGACTTGTTAGAACTCTGCTGATTAAATAAAAGACGTGCCTGTCACTTGCAACCTCAACCCACAACACCTTAACAATCGCTTCTCCTTGTATGCTGGTCCATTACCTCACTTTAAACACCAGACACCAATCTTGTGTATTGAATCAAATCAACCTCCTTTGCATTTTTACTACAACCTCACTACCAACTTTATTCATGACCATAAGTCCTGAACATGACGGCAAGCCAACCCAATCTGTGACAATCTATTTGAAGGCCTAGCAACTCAATCATCTAACAATCCGTGATTGATCCATTTTTGCCTCTTCAGACTTCACCAATCCTGTAATCCATTAGTAAGCACAACATGTAAGTGGAAAAGTGTTATTACTGGAAAGAGAGAGAGAGAAAAAGATAATGAATGCCACTATTCCTATTGGAAAAAACATACTGGATTGGATTAAAAGAAAAGCTCAAAAGATGAAATCACATAGGAGAGTTATATGACTCTATTTTGACCCCAAAACTGAAAAGGGACAAAACAACCAATTTCAAGTTCATCCAATAACCTCTCCTTACAGTGAGGCAAATATTTCAGCATCCCAGAACAGTGAAACAAAAAAAAATCAATTTTTTCAAAGATTCACAAAATAAAAACCACTAAAATAAGATCAAGTCCCCAAAAAAAGGAAAGCAACGTTGAGAAGCCATAAAAAATGCAGCTCCCAAAGACAGGGCAGATGCAACAAAGAGAAGAAAAGAGCATTCAAAGCAATTAAACGGTGAATAAAAACAGTACCCACTTGATGATTTTGATGAAATAAAGAGTAAAAAGCAGCTAGGGTTCAGAAAGGTTGACACTTTATGTTCACCTGCAGACTTGTTTCACTTGTACGAGTAGATCTCAGAGAAGCAGAATAACCCACTTGATGATCATGAGATAAATAATGATAATGATAATATTATTATTATTATATTGGGGAGAGAGAAGAGGATAGCTCCATTTTCCGGGAAAGCAGAAAGAAAGTAAACACAAAATATTATGTGTAAGAGTTTCGGAACCTCAGTCAATGAATGAGTGGAGTTTGGGGAAATCAATAATATATGTATGTACATGTACTCCTAGAATCCGAATATTAAATTAGACAAGATCACGATTTTTTTTTATTGGCTGACTTGAATAGTGTACAAAATGGTTATTCTGATTTCTTTTTTTTAGTTCTTTGTGTTTTTTTCTTTTTTCCATGAGTAAGGATTTCGCTTATAAAATTGACTTGCTGAATATTAGTTATGTTCCTAAATATAAGATCACTTTGACTAATTTGGAGAGATTAAGGAAGACTTTCCAATGAATTAGGATTACATGATCTTCCCAAAATACCTCTCACTTAAATTTAAAAGACAAATAGGGATTTGAGAGAGAAGTGAGGGAGTTAAGAAGTATAGGGGTAATTTGGATCGAAATTGAAACAAAATAGAAAGTGATCTTATATTTTGTATAAAAAAAAAGAAAGTGATCTTATATTTAGAAACTTATCTACTTCTCCAAAGTGATCTTATACTCCCTCCGTTCCTAAATATAAGATCACTTTGGTTAATTTGGGGAGATTAAGGAAGACAATAAAATTACATGATATTCCCAAAATCCCCTCAATTACTTAACTTCAAAAGGAGGAGGGATTTTCAATGAAAAGAGGGAGTATAAGGGTAGTTTGGGCAAAACTTGACATAAAATAGGAAGTGATCTTATATTTAGGAACTTATTCACTCCCCAAAGTAATCTTATACTCCCTCCGGTCCCTAATGTAAGAGCCCAAAATTTGAATGGTTTTGGTCCCTAATATAAGAGTTCACCCCATATTCTCTCCTCATTTAATGCATTTTTTCCTACTTTACCCCTAACTCTCTTTCATATTTATTAATGCTTATGTATTTCTTTCTCTTAAAAGTACCATAATAAATATGAGCAATTTTGTAAAAGAAACATTAACTCCAGACACCCAACTAACGTTCATGTGTTTTCTTAAGAAGCGTTTTTTTGACGGCTAGCTCTTACATTAGGGACCGGAGGGAGTATTTAGGAACGGAGGGAGTACTTTTTTCTTTGCCTTTATACAAATCCACAAACAAAACTTTATTAGGAATATAAATTTTAAAAATTTGATTATGTCCATATGAGATATGTAAAAGTAAATTTTCGACAAAAAAGATATGTAAAAGTAACCCAATATTAATTACTATTCTACTAAGGCAGTGTAGACATAAATGAATTCTCGTGAGTAATTCATTTATTTTTTTGTCAACTTTCGTATGAGGTATCTTTAAGGAACTATTACTCGGATAATTTTTGTGAGCTAACACTTAACTCCATATTTCAAACTTTTAATTTTTGACTATTTTTAGTGTTTCAAATACAAGTTATCTTCTAGAAGTGTGGACGTGTCCAACCGTCCAAACCAACGTGTGACAGGAACATTGTTTTAATGGACTTGGCCTTATTATATACTCCGAGTCTAAATATAACACCTATTTGGGATGATGAGTTTGATTCTAAATATAAGACATATTTCTAACTTTTTTCAAGTTTTTCCCTAAATATCCTTCTCAATGCCCTTAACAATAGACAAGAAGAGAGGGAGGGTGAGGTCAATATTCCCTAATAGTAGACAAGAGGAGAAGGAGGGTAATGGTAGATAAGAAGAAAGGGAGTATGGGGTGAAGGTAGATAGTTAGGGTATATATATTGGTAATATCATGTCATTTTAACTAACTCAACTAACATTCTTAATCAAATTAGATAAATAGTTCTTATATTTAGGACGGAAGTATGACATACGATAATTATTTTATTAAAATAAAAATAACAGATTACATAATTTGGATTCAAAACAAGACTCAAAATCTAACATATCGCTCAGGATTGTGTTGAATGCATCGCAAAGATTTGGTTTTAATTGTAAAAAAGTAACTGAATCAATTTTTTTGATTAGGTGCATCTAGTCACCGATAATAAGACTGGGTTTGGATGATGATTTGTTAGTGAGACATTCTCATAAAATGAACATTCTATACAAGTAAATGTACAATTATTTAACTACCAGTTTTAGCAAACTCATCATTAATATGATTTTAAACAGTAAACTCGTAACCCAGAAGAGTTTGTTTTCATCAATAGTAGCCAATAAAGGTGCGTCGACGGGTTAATTTAAATATAGAAATGATGATATTTTGGTTTATTAAACGCACTTCAAATCTAAAAATTGAAATTAAACTCATTGGTATTCATAGTTTATTGCACTTGATGACAGTGAAATTACTCCAACGGTTATGAGAAGTCACTACACACGATTAGATAAAAAATGTTACACAAGTTAAAGAATGGTTTGACACTCTTGTGTAGGTTATTATAAGCACAAATATGGTTAACTCGGTAAAATTGCGATTAATAAGTAATTTGCAATTATTACGAGATTAAGATAAAATGACATGATTTTGTAAGTTACAAGCGTAAAAATGATATACTCCATTTTCAATGCACCATTTTCATACATAGTTTCCACTTTCCATGAGCAAAAACTGATAAACGTTACAAATATATAGTATGATAAGTCAAAAAGATTTGGAACACAAGAGTTTTTTTTATCTAACTGACATTTCAAAGTATATGGTTAAGGGTTAATTTTAATCTGAAAGTTTCAACTCATGACCAATTTTGTTTCAGAAATAATTTCTAATCAAATTTTACTCTAGAAGTAGTCTAAAATGGAGCAGTTTTACCATTTACCATTAAAATATCAACAATTAATAACAAATTTTTGTCTATCAAATTTAGTTTTCAAACAAAATAGGTGATATTGTTGCCTTTTAAAACTTTCAAGGCACATTGGAACACAAAAACTTTCAGGATGAAATAGATCTTAAACAAAATTTTCCGAAGTAAAATTGATCTTTGATCCAAAAATAACTTTATGTACTAAATGCAGTATTTTCCACCTATATAATTTATGAAATGTATTGAATAGTTTTAATGAGGTTTTTTAAATTTAAAAGTATGAAGCATGGTGAAATTTTAAATTGAGAAATAATTTCAACACAAAAACAATAGCACATTTCAAAAATATTTTAAAACTTATTATCCGCACTTCATACAACCAAGAAGGTGTTAATCTTTGAACAATACGGACAAAAATACATGTCATAAAAAAACAAAAAAATTAACAGGCCATTGACTGATGTGCCCAAATTCACAACAAATAATATTACATGTCATTCTCAAAGCATTCAAAGATCTATAAATGTATAATAAAACGTACACACCAATTAGACTTGAGTCATATCTCTTTCTCCTTTGTTTACATTTTTGTTAAGTTTTTGTTTGTGAAAGTGTTTGATAATTTATAGAGGAGGAAAACCCCAATCACCCACTTATTATAAGACTTTATTATTATCTTATTTGTGGAGATTAAGAAAGCTAAATATTCACCCCTCCACCATAAATATGAGACATGTTATTGGGTTAAAGATCATCAATACCCTATAAATTTATAGGAATAATCATATTTTCCCTGTAAATTTAAAGGATCATATATTCTTATCCAAAAATTTTCCAAGGTTACTGCCTTACTGGTAATTGGTTTCACTAATGATGTCAATTTTACCCAAGCTTATGTAAACAACTCAAAATTCATCATTGAATAACAAAGATGAATTAGAGGATATTAATTTGACATTAAAGTCTAATTGATTTTTTATTTTGGTAAGAGCGTCTCTTCCCTCCCGGGCCGTCAATTTTAGTAAGGACATTGAATCTGGCAATGTTAATAAAAACACTTATGAACAGTTGAACTGTTTTTCTGACATTTACTAAAAAATAAAGAAAAATTGTTACCAACGTGGCTACGTATCGTTCAGTGCATCGCATTTTATTGAAGAAAACATTCATTGAACCTAGCTGATTCACAATAATGGCCTTAATTGATTCACAATCTTCACTTCCTTATTTAAACAATTGTATCCATTTATTGCGTATTTTAATGGAAGCCACGGAATCATGATCCGTCTTTACGTCTATTAATCATTGAAACTAAATTGTGGCGACAATGTCTCAGATCCCGAGTTGCTAACTGTATGCAAAAACATGTCTTCCCAAGTCTGCATGTGTTTTTAAAAAAATCTGCATGTGTTTTCAGCTCACACCATTTCTTATTATTTACGGGGCAATGTATAACATTGTTGCATTGTTTTAATTTTCTATCTTCCATCAAAAGTGAAAATTTTTTATTGGAAAATATCTTATAACCCTTGCGTAGTAAAAAAAATCTTCAGATTCCTCCCACAATGACCTAAAACTTCAATTTTCCTGTAAAGTGAAATTAAGTACTCCCTCCGATCCTAAATATAAGACCTAATTGACTTTTTCTGGAAAATCCTTAAAAAGAAAAATAAGTTAATTATAAATTGGTTTACTTAATTTCTTCTCTTAAACTAGTTTATTTTACCTATAAACTAATGGATAATCTAAAAAAATGTCAAATATGTCATCATTTAATAACCTATTTCGCAACCTTAATCTTTCCAAAAAAAAAGTCAATTAGGTCCTATATTTAGGACCGGAGATAGTATCACATATTGAATTTTGTAATTAAGATACAAGACAAAAATTTTCGAAGTGCTTGTGTTTCTAACCTGTATGAACATGTGTATTTCTAATTCAGAAAAATAATGGAATCTAATTTATATTAAAGCTTCCCGCGTTGAACGATTGGATTTCTACGACACGTATTGGGAATTTTTTAGACGTTTGTGTTTCTTTCCATATTAATATAAGTATTTATAAGTCTAAGTTTAAGAAATTATATATGAAATCACTAAGTACATTTAAACCTTTTAACAGAGACATTTAACTTCACTTTACCCTTGAGCAAAGTGAAGTTTCAGGTTTTTAGGGGAGAATTTGAAGTTTTTTGTTAGAGAGTAGGGTTAAACAATATTCCCCATTTTATTAACCAAAGACATTAAATTATAGCTTGAAATTATAAACAAGTTCAAATCAATGTGTTATGTACCTTAGGGTAATTAAAAGGTCATTGTCAAAACATATATATTGTTTTTATATAATTAATTGAGTTGGATTTGAGGCTCTTTATACAGTAACAGTAGACGTGTTTATAGATCGCCTACCAATAAATCTCAAACATCGGTGAAATCAAAACATATCACTAAAACATATAACAATATGATTAGAAGCAAATCCTTCATGTTTGAGTAAATATACACTCTAACCTTTTCTAGAGTAATTTTTTTACCCTTAAAAGTTAACACCGGTGTGTGATGAAGCTATCCAAACACCTTTGGCCATTTTTCCAAAACAGCTTTCAACTCTCAAAATTTAGGTTTTTAGACACAAATTTTGGTTTTTCCAAAAGTTATTTTTTTTATCTTTTTTAAGTTATTTCCAAAATCTGTAAAATCAGTATTGCTATTTTTTCTCGGAAGGTATTTTAAAATAGTTGATACAAACATATATTAGGTGTTTCGTTGGCCTGATGCGATCCCATAAATTGGAACGCTGGCAAAAAAAAAGATTGGAACAGTATATACTTCTTGTCACTTTCTTAAGATTGACCCTAACTTGACCGTGGTTGGTGTCAGGCTCAAAAGGTTGCATAACTTTCTTTTTGATAAAAAATTTACTCCATATTATAATATACCCATGAAGTCTCTAATTACAAAGAAAAGGCTTAAAGCAAGCAAATAAGCTTCAAAATTCAAATTCCAAAAACAAAAAATTTACTCATCTTGAACCAAAAATAAAATGTTTGATCCTTTATAAAATGATTTTTTTTAATTTAATTAATTAGCAAACCTTCAAAATAATTGAATGGAAATCTGCTCGTCAGACATGAGTTGTTTTTTGGCAATAGTCAGACATGAGTTAGACATGAGTCAACTTCAACTTGTCGCGCTGCCAAGCCAAGGTTGAATCAGTTAATGGATAAATCATTCAATGCATGAGATACATGAATATTACTCCCTCATCCCTTAATATCATTACAAGAACCATTGAGCCTTAGAATATTTGAATGACTTTATATCGATTTTGTTGTCCTCTATGTTTCTAAATGTTTTATTCCAACTAATAATGTCATTATTCCTCTACATTAATATATTGTATACAATCTCATAAATAAAGGTAACATTAACATATGGATAATCTTCCAATATATAATAAAGACGAGCAGATCCCACACCTCGACAAATTACACCACAAACAACAAACATGTCCTAACAATGATTCATAGAGATCATAAACACGTTCCGTGTCAATTTTTGTTTTGGCGGTATCACGTGATCATAGTAATTCAATTAATCTTCAGCTCAGAAGTTAGTGAATTAGTCATCACCTATATTAATCACTTTGTAGTCAACACTATTTATTTATCCTGAACTCTTTTTCTCTCATAGGCACAATTGCACAAAATAGACAAAGAAAACAAGAAATAAGCAACAAAACTGAAGAAGTCAGTTCATATTTAATCATTTCCCCCCTTTCATTATCTAAAAAACATCAAGGGACATACTTATGGGACAAATTGCTAAGAGTTATAGGGTACTGAAGAGGATATCCTACGTGAAACACCACAACCTTCATTAGTGACCGTTGGTTTGTTAGATAATCTCCTCTTATAACGTTTGAGAACAGAGGTCAAGTTTTCCTTTCCCTTGGGGAACGCGACATCACCGGCAGCGGTTCCTGAGCGACCCTTCCGACTACAGATTGCGATTTCGACGTCTTTGGTGAGGTCAAGCATCATTGCTGCGGTGGTGCATTTCCCCTTGCCTGCTTTTGCAGAAGGGGGAGGGGGCAACATTCCATTTGAAAAAGGAGGGCTTGACTTTTGCTGGGCTACCTCAGGAACTTGAAGGCAAAAGCATGGGGGCATCACACTACGTGGCTTTGTAAAAGCTGGATCAATTACACCCTGCTCATAAAACCAAATTCAATATTGAAAAAGCTGGATCAATGGAATGAGATAAAGACGGGACTTTTAGCTGTGTCAGTAGATTATGGTATGCCACAAATATCCATTTTAATGACTATGCTAATATTGAGTATAGAATGCATGCAAGAAGCCAAGAACAAAGAAATTGAAACATATTCGAAGGGAAACACTTTGGACATTAACCTGGAGGCGGTTGAGTACAAAAGTGTATTTTCCCCAGAGTTCAGGGCGGCTCTCCATAAGTGAAAGCTCAAGAATACGGTGAATACACCAAACACCAAAACTTATTATCAAGTCGGCTTTCCATATACAGCCATCGCCACAGCAAGGAACTGATGACACTGGAAAATTAGACGAGTTTGTCTCTCTAGCTTCAATTTCACAGAGGAATTTCTCCCTTGTGGCCACACAATCTATTAGGTCCTCATCAACACCACCATTCTGTCTAAACAACCAATCAGACCCTTCCAATTTTAAGAGCCTGATAATGCAATGCCGAAAAGACCGGAGTTTCACCTCTATATCAACCACTGAAGCAGTCTCTTGAGAAATTGAACTGGGCAGCGTTCTGACACCTTCCATTCCAACTTTATGGATACTGTTTGCCACACCGAATTTCTCAAAAGGCTGCTTCGACCAGAGGGATCCGGTGTTAGAACTAGAACTTAATTGTGAAGATAGGGCGTCCCTGTAGACTTTTGAAGGGGAAAGATCATCAAAGGCCAAAGGTGAACTAGTTCTAGATCCCAAAGTTGAATAAGATTGTTCATAACAAGTTCTAGAAGATCCATAACCAACAGAGCCCTCAAATGGGACATTCTTATCAGGTGCATAAACATCCCTGCGGGGTATGGTGTATCCTGAAATACTTGGCAAGCTGTGGTATTTCTTCGTATTGGCTGAAATGTCTACATCATCTGTAGGCCCAGGAATGCTATAATCATAGCAGGACCTCTCAGATGGCAATGTGGAGTTTCTAGAGATTGAGATATTTTGGAATCCAGGAGGTTGTGTAGCAATAACACCATTTTGCAGTTTTTGCCCCACTGCTAATGGGGGTGGATCCCTGTAGCTAGTATGAGTAGATGATAAAGGAGATTTCAATGATGAGAACTTGACTTGACCATTTAAGTTATCCAGAATCCTGTCTCTTCCAGCTTGCCTAAGGTAGGATGCAATTTGATAACCATGTACTGTTGCAGGCTGACGATCCCAAACCTCAGATGAAGGCAGATTGCGCACACTAGAATAGCGTCTCTCCCCAGAAACCTCAGATGATGGAAGATTGCGCACACTGGAATAAAGTCTCTCCCCAGAAACCTCAGATGATGGAAGATTGCGCACACTGGAATAGCGTCTCTCCCCAGAAATCTCAGATGATGGTAGATTGCGCAAACTGGAATAGCGTCTCTCCCCAGAGTCAAGAACATTGTGGTTGGAGTTTTGCATATATGCATCTAATAACTCAATGGGGTTCGAATGCAAAGAGGAAGAACTCCTCTGAAGGCCATATCCAGATTCAAATGCATTTTGTATCCTGGGCAGCTTAGGACAGTCATACAGGCCAGAGGACATCAGGGTATCAGATGCTCTACATCCTAAAGATGCCGATCCTCCATAGTCAGAAACGTCATTTCCAGATGCGTTGGCTTTTGGCAAGGAGCTAGAGACTCTCAAATCTGCTCCCAACAAGATATCCAGTTTCTTAGCCTTTGCATCCAGGGTTGCTTGTCCATGTAAATCATACAGTTGTCCCCAAAACTCATCAAGAATAGCAGCTAGTTGACGCCTTGCCGCACGTCCTAAGCCTGCTAATCTTGATAGACTTCCAAGGGTATTCCCCCCTTCATCGCTTTTCCCACGAAGACTCTTGAATGATGGAGGGCCATCAGTTGATGAAGATTGGGCACCTGTGGTAACCACCTTGGAGGATTCTTCAGCTTCCCAAGAGTCTTCATCATCATCATCCCTTTCAGCATTCATATCTGCGTCAACTTCTATAGTCTTCTCCAATGGGGCACTTGCTTTAACTTTTTCAGTTTTGGTGCTCGCCAAGCTAGCATCAGAAATCTCATTTTCAACAGTCGATGATGCCTCTGATTTAAATGCAGAAACTAATTCTTCTGGAAGATACTGAGGAGGGCAAGGTAATGTAGAAATGGAATGAATCTCTTCTTTTTTTGTCACATGATGCTCTGAAATCTCCAAACTTCTAGCAAGAGTTGAAGGTGTCTTCACCTTAAGAGAAGCATCTCTATGACTTCTAGTTTCAGTTAATTCTGATTCCTGAGTTTCAATTGGCGGAAATGACGTGACCCTTGGTTCATCGCAGTTCCGAACCTGTGTATCTAAATGGGCACTTGCAGAGTTTAGAGGTGTGATAGCTAGCCAAATCATCAAACTAAACAGTGCACAAGCAGTGCTAATAAGAACTAAATAAGAGGCAGACATGCCACTACCCACATTCCATCTCAAATCATCCACCCAACTGCTACTGCCAAATATCATTTCTACCACAAAGATAACATTTAACCCAAGTATCCCAATAAATACAACCACTGCCAAAAATTCCACAAATTGAGAAAGCTTGTGTACACCCATTATTGACTTAGACGTGGCAATCCGGAGAAGTGGGATCAAAGCAGATGGAAGTTGCAAAGCTACCACAATCTGAGTGAAGACAAGCAGCTGATACATCCCTTCAGCGCCTGCACTCCAAACACAAAAAAGGGCAGGAAGAACAGCAATCACCCTGATTGTAGCATAATGAAGCCAGCCTGGAATGTCCAGTTTCAAAAAACTATGTACAACTTCTTCTCCCCCTAAACTCCATGTCAACGCTATGGTCTGATTTGAGCTAAACAAAAAGAGAAGAAACACAGCTAATGCTACCGGGCTCTGCAACACCTGCAATAAGAATCTTAATGTTAAAAGGTATTTAGCAAGTTACAGACAGATGTGATAGTATATAAAAAACTAATGTAAATTAGGTATTGAGGGAAATTAGACCTGCTCCATTGGTGATAATGCTTCTTGAAAAGAAAGCAAAACAGAACCTGTGCCATCAAACTCATTTACTATGGCACTCATCATCATATTATTGACCAGATAAATGCCACTGAAGATACAAAAGATGGCCAAAAGATGGCCTTGAGACAAAGCATTTACGGAAGAGTTTACTGATCCTCGATGCCACTGCAAAAAAGTAGATGAAGTATCAAATAGACAAGCCAAAATATCCAAGATCAACAACCACATTAATTTAGGGTTATAGAGTTGAATCAGAAATGCAATTCAGAGATAACCACGCTAGGGTAGCAAGATTCACATGTCAGCAGCATGAATAACAATATAGGGCAAGAGTATTTATGATTCAAAGGAGACAAGTAATACATGCTAAGAGAGTGTACAATCTTCAGAAACCCATCCAGAACAAATTAATTGCAGATACAAGAACAAATTAAGGGCATGATAATGTTTGAGCCTAGACAATGCCATAGTTTTAAATTTGGTCCGAATACCCCATTATACTTGTACACTCCCATTACAACTAGTAAAAAGTAAAAATTCCATGTGTCGCACGGGTTGTGTAAAAACACTATTATAACATGTATATTTTTTGAACTGAAACTATTATAACATGTATAGGAAAAATGTTATTATAACTAATTATATAATTATATCACATATCAAAATGATAATAAATAACTATAATTAAAATTTACAAAATGAGTGAATTAGACCAAGTTTGTCCGCACCAATTAGAATACGCAAAGAAATGCAAAATCAAAAGGAATAAAAGGCTGTCATACAACGACACACCCAGAGAATTGTTTAATGGCTGCCAGAAAACATGATAATTGTCAAGTTAATTTGCTGATTAATCTATCTAAGCTTTTTCAGATTATTGACCAGTCAAGAACTTAAATTCATCATCGCACAACAGAATTTGAGAGTAGTAGTGAACAACAATGACATATGGATGTGAGCATGGCTGATAATAACATCATTCTCGTACATTTGCATAGAAGAGATGTGACTATTGGGAGGAATCACTCTACCTGTACAATAGAGGAATGCAGATAAAAGTTGTGGGGCACAAAAGTTGCTCCCAAAAGACTCATAAGCACAAATGCACTCTCCCCACTCAACTTTGTTAGCATTCCACTCATGGATACTGGAATATTAGGCTGGTTCATGACTACTCCAAAACTAATCAAAAGCAATATAAAGCCAGCAACAAACAGGCCCAGGATTTTTGCCTTCACATTGTCCTATACAGAAAGAAATTAAATAAGTCACTGTCGATCAAACAAGTAGTGAGTAATTAATTAATAAGACTTACAAGAAAGATGGCAAGGAGCAAGTTAAAAACAACACCAGTTGCAGCCAGCAAGACACAGGTGAACAAGTCCCACCCAGAAATGAGATTTAATATGTAAGCCATGCCCAGGATCTTGCAAACAAGTAAAACCAGTATCAAAGATAAGTGAAATACAAATCAGAAAAAATGAACAAAGTTAGCGATAAATATTACAGATTACAAAAGTAAAATCCCCAATAATTAACAAGAACGAGATTATTACCAAGTTAAGATCTTGCATAATCACTGAGAGTTCAGTTAGAATTCCAAGGAACATACATGTCCATGCACCATACTCATCTCTGCAAATCTTTGGCACAGAAGAAAGAGTGAAATTATTTCATAAGCATTATGCAACAACCAATAGCATGCATGTGTGAGATAAAAATTAACCTACAAGTGGACATCAAATAGAATGATCCAGATGGATGCAATTTGATAAAATCAAGAGATATGTTTTCCAGCTTAATTTATTTCTGCAAGTGTTTTATATATACAACCAGAGAGAGTTCGGGAAATGAGGGGAAAAAAGGTAAATGGAAAGGAGCACCTTCTCTATACTTTTACTCTGGTTAAAAACTTAGAACAACTAAAAAGAACTTTCCTCGCTTCCAAATTATGTCCAACAAGTGGCCAAAAATGAATTTCCATAATTTTCTCCTCTCTTTAATCTTGCTTCCTACCATCCATAGAAATCCGTAGTTCAGATAATAAAATAACTCCTCATTCATTATTTTCTACCGCTAGCATGCACTAGAGTTGGAGAGGGAAAATAAGGATCTGGTACCTCTGCAAGATCTTTTCCAGTAGTTACACCAATCCTGGCTGATATGTACTGACATAAGATAGCAGCAAAATTGAAAAGAAGCATGAAAGCCATCAGATCAAACCCAAATCGTGCACCCCCATCAACAATTGCAGCCCACTTTCCAGGATCAATGTATCCCATTGTGATCATAAGCATAGGTGCAACAGCATGAAGTGAACGATGAAGGAATGAAGGCAGATGATTAGCATTTAATGTTTGTGCCTCCATTTTATTGTTCATCGGCTCCAACAAGGGATTACAGGATTATGGCAAAACTTCAAAGTTGCATCAATTGTTACCAAGCCACATATATATAGATTAAATTTCTGAACTGCTGCTAATCTTTTTCGTATTATTAGTGAATAAAACCCATCAACACCAACTATTCATAGACATGTCAGCTGCCTTAATAATGTACCATAACTTGCTATAAAATAGCTGATAAGAAACCTGTGATCCTGTTATTTACAATTGCAACAACTTAATAATTAGCATAGCCTCTTAATTTGTTACCTCCCAACATTAACTGCCACTACCAGATATCAATCTGGCGTTTTTAGTCAAATTCACATGATTGCCCATTGCATTTTTCTATTACAGAACCAGCACCATTTACAGTCAAGCTAATCATTTCTAAACATAACTGAAAGTCAACCCAGTCCATGACAAACTTCTTGAATGCTTATCTGGTAAAAGTATCTAATAATTCCTGATTGATATGATTGTTGCTTCCACAGACTTCACCAATCCTGTAATTGATGGATCAACGTAACAATATTAGTACAATATTACCAACGAGAAGAAAGGAACACTTTTTATTGGATTGAAAATTTAAGGAAACACTCAAAACTCTTTTTTGACCCCAAAAATATACTGAGAAGAATGAAGGGACCTAGGTAAGCTAAGCACAAAAAAAAACGAAGTAAAAGTAAAATCATTTCTGAATATTTGATAACTCCAATAGAAAAACAGTGTCAGCTATAAAACAATCCTCACAACCAGAGAGGCAGAAATAACATCATACCAGCAAAGTAAAACTGTTCAAGGAACGATCAAATTCTCAAAAGCTGCACACAGAGGGAAAAAACAAACCAGTCAAACACAACCCAATTCCAAAAAAAGAAACAAAAAACAGTTCCTGAGACCAAAACCCTAAAAATGAAAGCTTTAAGTGAATGAAAAAAGATGACAGCAAAACGTTACCATGGATCTGACTAGTGCTGGTGATGGCATATAGGGTTCTGAAATCTTGAAGCTTTTGATGTTCATCTAGATCTCAGAAACCAAAAGTAAGCCCCACTTAATCATCAGACAAGTACCACGACACATAATAGTACTAATATTATATTGAAACAAGATGGGGTTCGATTTTTGTGGGAGATAAGTAAAAAAACGTAAACTTTTAGTATGGGTTGAGTTTCAAAGCCGCATTAAAGAGAGAAAAAGGGGAAGTGAAGGAAAATGATGAGGTCTGTGATAAAATAGATAACTGTGCCAATCACTCAATCTCTTCTTTGTCTCTCGCTAGTATTATTTTCCCCCCTCTAAGGACAAAACCTTACTGCGAATGAAAAGATGCAAAAATGGTAAAGCTATGACATCTATGTTGGCAAAAAAAAAATGTATGTAGACATATGTATTAAATGTATGTTACAGGGAGGTTGAGATCATTTTGTCTGAGGTTTTTTCCATTGACAGTTTTCTAGTACGAGAGTACTTTTTTTGTTGCAACGTTTTGTTTTCACCGCGTTAACTTAGTTACACACAGACACATTACAGCACACATTACAGCTTGAAGAACTTATCTTACGCCAGCAATTTTAATTTATACATTGTTGTTAAACTCGCGAGTTGATACTCCCATTTTACCGTTTAGTACCTAACCAAAACGTGTCCGTCTTTGAAAATTCGGTAGGTGTTTATATTGTGAATTCTCCCTTTTTTTGATTTTGATTTCTCAAGGGCATCCCACCCGCGTGTCAAGTGGGACTAATCCTTCGCTGTTCTGAAGTCCCATGTAGGGGGTAAACAGTTGGTCTGTGAATTTGCTCCATTCGCAAGGGTTGGGAATCGAACCCCCAACCACTTGTTTAAGGGACGAGAGTACTTACCACTCACGCCAATCCACCAGGTTTTGTGAATTCTCCCTTTTACGTTTCTACCTTACAGAAAATTGTGTTTACTTACTACTAAACTCATTTTAATTATTTTTAATTAACAAAGTTCAATGAATTTATATATGAACTTCATATAAATTTCTCTATCGAGGTTTTTTTTAATATTAACATATTTAAATCTACTATCTATATTTAAAATATATTCAAGTCAAATTATTATTATTTTTTGTATTCTTATTTAATTATATAAAAAAAATATATGTTTATTGAGAAATGTAAACTTTTACAAGTTTACGATTTAAGTCTACGATCCAAGTTTATCTTCTCTCCACGAGTTTACTTAAATTCACGAGTTTGACAACTTTTATTTATAGTACTGCATTTTTCGAATACAAAATCAAAACAGATGCTACTATCTTTTGTACAGTAGTACTCTTCAAGTTATTTTGGTCAAACTAGCAACTGTTGTATGTTTAGTACTCCCTCCGGTCCTAATTATAAGTCGCCTTTGACTTTTTTTGGAGAGATTAAGGTTGCGAAATAGGTTATTAAATTATGATATATTTAATATATTTTTAGACTATTCATTAGTTTACAGGTAAAGTAAACTAGTATAATGGGAAAAAATAGGTAAAACAATTTATAATTAACTTATTTTGTTTTTTTAGGAATTTCCAAAAAAGTTAAAGACGACTTATAATTAGGACCGAAGGAGCATTCCTCATGTCTTCATTTGTAACAACAACAACAACCATTTACTTGTCCCGCATGTTTTGTGGTGAGCATATACTTCTCTATTATATGTCTTTTATATTATATCAATTTTTCTGGCAATTCCTCTATAATAGCGTCAATTTACATTTTTTACTCGAAACTCTTTTTATTTTCACTTTTTTTTGAAGCTTAATTTTAATTTTTGTGATGGACGTTTTAGTGCATGTAACATATGTTACAAAATACTCCCTCCGTTCCTAAATATAAGATCACTTTAGGGAGGAGAGCTTGTTCCTAAATATAAGATCACTTTCTAATTTGACTCAAGTTTTCCCCAGATTACCCCTATACTCCATTCACCCAAAAAAAATACTGGTTTGAAGGTGAGAGGATATTTTTAAAACTTAGGTGAGGGGTATCTTGGAAATTTCATGTAATCCTAACTCATTGGAATGTCTTCCTTAATCTCTCCAAATTTGCTAAAGTAATCTTATATTTAGGAACAGAGGGAGTAAATTAGATTATATGTTAGTGGTCAATAAATTATATTGGGAAAAAGTTATTAGTATGAATATTTTAAATCGATTTATTTCTAAAAAAATTGATTGATTCTTATATTAACAGCCGGATGGTTTGCCAAAAAAAAAGCATACGAGGGAGTAACAAATATGTTAGTGGCCAAATACCCACAAATAAACGTTAAATAGAGAAAATAAATTAATATTGTTCTGTTTATTTTAAGTTTTTCATCTTAAAGTTATAAACTTTACTAGCTGGGTGCCTAGGTGAATGGATAATACGAAAAGAGTTGCAGTAGTTTGTTGTTATAAATTCCGTGTGTGTCTATTCTTCCTTATATTAATAATGGAGTTCATTCAACAACTTATCCATTTTTTGGTTTAAAAGGACAATTCTCACATTGAAGTCTTAGTTTAAAGCAGAACCACGTTAACCTGTCCATATCATCATTTAACTCTAAGCCGAGACAGAACTCACCATTTGATGATGTTCCCTGGTCAATGTGACTTTTCAATTATGCTTCGCTCGTTATTATAAGTTAGATCAATACTTTGTGTTTTTTTATAATAAATGCTGCTGCGTGGTTGTTTCAGACGCCTTCCAATAATGCTCCATAAGGTAATATACTTTTCCTAAAGAACTTTGTGCATTATAAGGAAAAAGTAGGGGAAAATAAATTAAGATTGTTTTGGATGCTTTAGGATTTTTTATCATAAAATATCTAAAACCATTATTAGTGCACAATATTACATGAGTAATTAATTTAACGGGTCCATTGTCTTCCATCCCATAAACTTGGAGTGCACGGTCTTTCTTTAAGCTGGATGAGTCATTGAGAAAACCAATAGCTAGAAACCAATTATAGGTAGTCTTCCAATTCCAAATATCAAAGTGACACTATGGTATGAAGATAAGAGAATGAAAACATTCCCTGTGACCCACAGTGATAAAATGAGTTTTTGTTTTTAAGAATCATGTTGAGATTGAAATCACATTTTAAATTCAAAAAATCACTTTTCCTAGTTTTTTATCTGCATTTTCTGTTCATTTTCCAATGTTTTGAAATTAATTTCTTAATATATAATCAATTTTGTCAATCAAAATTTCCAGACATAAATTACATAGCACCAATTCTGAAAAGCCACACTTCGTTGAATTCATCAACCAATTTTTGAAAATTAAAATTCTAAAATGATTCCAAAACTCAAATAACAAGTGTCAACCAATCTAGTTCCTGATGTGGTTGCCCACACAATGGGTTGCATTAAGGGAAAATTAATTAGAGGTTTCATTGAAAGATAATTAAGATGCACTACAAAAAAACGCGGGCCATTCCGGCGCACGCATATCGGCGGTTTGACAGAATACGCCTATACGAAACGCACATCGGCGTCTTGAGTACAAACGCCGAAATGAAGCGCCGTTAAATTTGGCGCGCACTTCCCGCATTTTTTCCCGCGTTTCCCAACTGGCGTTTTGGAAACCCCCAAACGCCGATATGCATATTTTATTAAAAAAAAGAGGCGCCTGACATTTTTTATTTTTTTTTCCAGAAAAAACGCGGATTGACGTTTTGATAAAAACGACGGTTGGCGATTTAATAATAATTAAATAGCATACAGGCGTTTTGCAAAATGCCTATATGTTTTTTTTAATTTATTTAATTCGCATATCGGCGTTTTGCAAAACGTCGATATGCTTTTTGCAAAACGCCGATATGCTTTTTATTATTTTTTTAATGCATATGGGCGTTTTGCCAAACGCCTATATGCGTTATTTTATTGTTTTTTGTACCGGCGTTTTCCCAAAACGCCGGTCCGCACCTCCGTTCCCTATAAATAGCTCCTCCCTCCTTCAACAATATTGCTCATTTTCTCCTGTTTTTCTTCTCATTTGTCTCTCTCCTTCAATGTTGTTGTTTTTGATTTTATGGTTCTTGGTGACATTTCTTTTATAATGTTAATATCTGTTTGATCTTATGGTCTTTCTTTTACATATTGTTGTTGTTGTTTGATTATATATATTTATGTATCATGTTTTCTAAATTATGTTTTTTATTCCTTATGTTTATGTCTATTATTGTTATTGTCACTTTGGTGCTTATCTTTTGTTTATTGTTGACCATTTTTCGTCTTGGTTTTAAACAACCAGAATGAAAAATGTTTTTTTTTTTTGAAAAAACACGGACCGGCGTTTTGCAAAACGCCGGTTTGCAATAATATTATTTAAATTCATTTCGGCGTTTTGTGAAAACGCCGATATGCTAATATAATATTATTTTCCTGGGTTTTGTTTCCGGCGTTTTGGACTCAGGTTGGCGTTTTTCAAAACGCCGATATGCCCGCTTTCCCACGGTAAATTTTTCGGCGTGACGCCAAAGCGCCGTAGCGTCATTCTGCCGGAAAATTTCACCGATGCGAGGCCAAATAAAACGCCGATAAGAGCCCGTTTTTTGTAGTGATGGGGTCTCATGAGTTGTAAATTACAACTTCTAGGGCTAACAATAACAATTATTGACCTCAAATAATAACTCGTGGGACTCCATGTTAATTTATGTTTCTTCTATGAGACCTCTAATTAATTCTCCCAAAGTTTAAAACACATGCCACTCATTAAATCGGACTCACTTGCCCATGACTCCTACTCAGCTTACACCGTTGAAGTGTTGATTTGTTTCGACTTTATTTTTTTTTTCTCCAAGGCGTTTTAAAGTAGATTTATTGTCGTGTCTCATCCTCAAAATAAAACATTTAGTTGATTTAAAAAAACTTAAAAATGAAAAATAAATCTCTTATAAATTAATTTATTTTTTTCAAACTAAATTATTTGATTTATAAGTTAATATATAATTTAATACTATCTATAACAATAAATAATATATTTAGCCTATTTAATTCAAACTCATGGTGAGAGCTAAAATGATAAGTATTTAGTATAATGGAATAGGTTTTGATGAAAGTGAAAATTGACGTGGTTGACAAAAAATTTAAGGAGAAATAAAAGACCGTGAGAATAAGAAATGACCATATTTTTGCTTTGGCTCTTAGGCTCTAAGCATTACTATATTAGGTTCTGGTACAAATGAAAAAATGTAAGCCATACACTTGTTCCTATAATCTATAGTACGAATATTATCTGTTATGCTTGTTACAACTGTATCACATGTTATATCACATGTGCCTATAGGAGTATTACACAAATTACTATGGTAGTGAAGGTAAGTTGGTTTGGAAGATCGCTATAGCGATGATGCGGCGTAGAAGTTCTGCAGTACTATTAATCTCAATGGTCCTACGGTTTGAGATGCAGATATATAAGTGGAGCCCACCTTTTCAATGGTCCTAACCTTGATGGTGCTTTCTCAGTATTTAATAGACTGGGTCGCGGTGTAGTACTGCGAGACCATTAGTATTAATAGTAGTTTGATTGCGGGTTTCATGTTCAAACCACACTATGGGGATAGTCTCATAGCTGAAATTTGGGCCCTTTTACTATGTCTAAAATTAAACTTACATGGGATATGGGTGATTGTCCTGTCATTATCAAGTACTATGGTGCAATGGACGTTGTACAACTCAGAAGTCAGGAAAATATAAATCAGCACCACTAGTTTGCTCTGATTCAGGGAACTAAATCTTAATTAACAAGGCCTTGGGAGATTGAGATATTGTATATTCCAAGAACCTCGAATGCTGTTGTGGATCATCTAAAACAATATGCTATTTGGGAAGAGTTTCATGGGTTCATTAATATTGGCCAAATTAATTTCTTTATATATATATATATATATATATATATATATATATATATATATATATATAAGGAGTATTTTGAAAGTGCCCAATCATGTAAATCACCAATTGGTGTCACTTTATGCTATTGCCCACGCTGTCGGGTTGTGCTCTGGCAATTGCACGTGAAAAGCAGCGCCTTCGCAGATTTTTTTGGTTTATACATTTATGGGTTATAGCGATGGGGGAGTAACCAAGTGGCCTCATTCATTCATAAAATGTCCTTTTCATATTTTCATGCTCATTTATGCTTCCAATAGTGATGAAAATGATACTACTTTCGCTTTCTCTTCTTCACTATGCATCAAGACTTAAAACGTTTACTCAGTTTCATGGCCAATTGGCCATTTGACCATTTGTTTGGTCTCACTTTTCGTACCATCTTCACGCTCACTCTGCTTCCATCTTTAGTTTCCATTCATGATATTCATCATTGTTCTTCATGATCATGTCTTTCCTACGTTTTTGTCGTCACTTAATGCTCCTCTTTAATCTGATATGAAGCAGAGTTCATGATGCCCCGGGCTTGACGTTATTCTTGAGCTATCTTCATGCCTTGCCAGGCACGAAATATGATCCAAATGTGTGGTTGGGAACATGACATTGAGGTTTTTTTAGTATTTAGTTTATACTATTAGAGTGTTAGTTAACGTCATTAATTCTTACAGTTTTTAGTTTTACATCATCACGTGTCTTGCCAAAAGTCAAAACTATGCAAATAATCCCATCAGTCTATTCCACTAAAGATTTCTATGATATTTATTCTGACTTTTGGTCACTTGCAGTAGGCAATGTTCCAATTCCGTTTACTCGCATACATTTTCCAATGAATCACTAACTCCTTTCTCTATCTTTCAAAAATATGGAATAACAACAGGGCCAGCATGGGTTGGTAAAAATCAACAATTTAGCATCAGATGGACAAAACATGGTACAATTTTATGATCTAAGGGACTTAAAAGTTTGTCGTTAATTCTAAATAGTAAATTCTAAGAAGTGCACCACTTTCAATTTCCTTTAGTCGGTCTTCTTCCTAACCCCGTATTAAAGTCACACTACATTTCCCATTCGTTCTTAAATATCTTTTACTTTTACCATTGAACAAAAGAACGACCATATATTTCTGAAAATTTGGGTCCGCTGAAGGAAAGATCCTATTATATTTGAAACTTTACCATGAAGTTTACAAAGTGACGGCGTTGTTGTTCCTTCCACAAGCTTTTAGCTTACTCACAAGTATCACCTGCACATTTAATGGCAAAAAAAGACAACTATAAAGTGTTTATTTGTTACATGCACCTGTAGTTTCACTATCAAGTCATCACACCTTTTTTATTGTCACATGATTTTTATGAAAATTAGTACGGAAATGTTGCTTCAATTATTTTGTAATTTCTTTAACCAAATGTTTTATGTGTCCATATATATAGAGTCCTCTGACGCACGTTCTAGCAGTTGAAATTCACAGGTTTCGATGCAGTGCTGTGGCTTCTAGTAGATCAAAAACTGTAAGATAAGCTTACTGTACTTGAGTTCACATATTACTTAATGCGTGATTTGACTATAAATATTTTGTTTTATATATTTGGCTATGAGAAACTTCCGAGTTTTGATTCTGATTCTTAACTATGTATTTGAATTCAGGTTTCAATATAATCTTGAGAAAGATATATTGATGATTAGCATGGAAAGTCCCACGTGGAAGCCAGATTATAAGATAAATGCAAGAAACATGTGCATGCAGAGAAAAACTCTTTCAAGGGTGTTTTCTGAGGATTATGATGCCTCGAAAAGAAAGATATTTGATCCTAGGGGACCAAGAGTTAATAGATGGAACAAAATGTTCTTAGTAGCATGTTTGATTTCACTGTTTGTGGATCCCTTCTTCTTTTACTTGCAAGAGGCTAAGAAAGACAAATGCATTGCTATATCTATTGAACTTGAAGTTTCCCTCACCACAATTCGGTCCATGGTTGATGCATTTTACATCATTCACATATTTATTCGGTTTCAAACTGCTTATGTTGCTCCTTCCTCTCGTGTTTTTGGTAGAGGAGAGCTAGTTATAGACCCTTCAAAGATTGCTTCAAGGTACTTCCAAAAAGACTTCTGGCTTGATATTCTGGCAGCCCTCCCTATTCCCCAGGTACGTGAATTACAATTTTATTTAAGTCTTGATTTTTTACCTTTCCAAATATGAGTATTTTACTATTCTTACGCATGATTTAGGTGTTAATCATAGCTGTGATTCCAAATCTAAAGGGGTCAAGAATGATTGCTTCAAGGGAGACTCTTCGCCTTGTGATCATTTTCCAGTACTTGTTCAGATTATATCATATATTCCCTCTTTCATCTGAAATAGTTAAGGCAAACGGAGTAATGATGGAGAAAACATGGGCTGGGGCAGCATATAACCTTATGCTCTATATGCTAGCAAGTCATGTGAGTCCTCTTGTGAGTGAAATTGATGCTTTCTAATCAAAATATTCAATATACTAATCGGTCCTTTTTTTTTTATCTCTAAGGTCTTAGGATCCTCGTGGTATCTATTAGCAATAGAGAGGCTGGATGAATGTTGGAAAGCAGCTTGTTCTCTTGAGTTCCCACGTTGTCAATACCGTTACCTTGACTGCCAAAGTATAAGTGATCCAGCCAGAGCAGCCTGGTTTAGATCAAGCAATCTGTCTACTTTATGTGATAAGAATAGTGATTTCTTTCAGTTTGGTATTTTTGAAGATGTTCTCACTTTGCAAAAGCCAGACTCAAATTTCTTAAGCCGATATTACTATTGTCTTTGGTGGGGCCTGCGGAACCTCAGGTAATATATCTCATTTTGACCTTTGACTGCCTTTCTTTCTTTCACGAATGTAACCATCTAACCAATATTTGTAAAACTTGCAGCTCTCTAGGACAGAATCTCCTAACCAGCACTCACGCTGGAGAGATAAATTTTGCAATAATTATTGCAATTCTTGGGTTGGTCCTTTTTGCACTTCTAATAGGAAACATGCAAGTAAGTTATTCCTAATACTTTCATTTGCAATAATATTCTGTTACATTTTCTTATGTGACGATGTAATTGAGCTGTTAACTATAACAGACATACCTGCAATCAACTACGAGGAGACTAGAAGAATGGAGAATAAGACGTACAGACACAGAAAGATGGATGCATCACAGGCAATTACCTTCTTACCTGAAGCGAAGTGTGAGACGCTATGAACAATTCAGATGGGTTGCCACGCGAGGAGTTGACGAGGAATCCATCCTTCAAGACCTCCCTGTTGATATCAGACGAGGCATCAAACGCCACCTCTGTCTCAACCTCGTCCGACAAGTCAGTCTTCCTCATCATTTCCAACTTTTTCATGGCTTAACATTTTTGTTCCCAATGTAATCCCTTCAATCCTAAATATACATTAAGATTCTTTTGCCTTTTTCTTGGAAATTAAGAAAACAACTTAAACCACTAAATTATACACATGCAATGTGTATTTACATTATACTTTAGTTTATAAGCAGAAAGAATTAGTTTTAATGGAAAAAAGAAATTACAATTTAGAGTGACTAATCTTGCATATTTAATTTTTCTAAAAAAATTTAAAATAATACTATAGTTAGGACCAGAAAGAGTATCTATGAAAAAAGTGTATTAGTTATCTGGAAGTTTTGTAATGAGCATTTTTACCTAGCAAGTATTTAAAACAAGACTGAATTTTCCTTAACCATTAACATGTTAGTTTGACAATGGATGTTGACCGTAAACATATATTGGCGAAATTGCTATGTTATCGTAAGTACCCGGTAAAAATATTCCTTCAAAAACTTTCAAATAACCAATGCACTTTCATTTTCGTAATTACTTTGATTCTTTTTTTTTTGCCAAGTAATTACTTTGATTCACCATAAGCAAGTGTTGCTAATAACAAAACAATGTGTGTATAAATATCAACAGGTTCCCCTGTTTGATCAGATGGACGAGAGGGTGCTAGACGCAATATGCGAGAGACTGAAACCTTCTCTATGTATCCAAGGAACACTTCTTGTTCACGAAGGAGATCCCGTGACTGAAATGCGGTTCATCATTCGAGGACGTTTAGATTCATGTACAACAAATGGTGGCAGAACCGGGTTTTTCAACTGTTGTAAAATCGGACCGGGTGATTTTTGTGGGGAAAAGCTACTACCATGGGCTTTGGACCCACGTCCAAGTGCTGTTCTTCCTTCATCAACTCGCACAGTGAAAGCCTTAATAGAAGTGGAAGCTTTTGCTCTCATGGCTGAAGACTTGAAGTTTGTGGCAGCTCAGTTCAGGAGGCTACATAGCAAGCAACTTAGGCACACGTTCAGGGCTCACTCTCATCAATGGAGGGCATGGGCTGCATGCTTCATACAAGCGGCTTGGTTCAGATATAAGAGAAGGAAGGAGGCAAAGGAGTTGTATTATAAGGAGTATAGTGATGATGGTGGTGAAAGTGATTATAAGGTGGAACATTTTTCTGCTCCTTTACGCTTGCAACCTCGGATTTCGAGTGCTACTATGTTTAAAGGGGCCAGATTGGGATGTAGTGGGAGGAAGGGTGGAAGCTTGAGATATGGTTCTGAACTTGATATTCTTGGTTCACTCAGGAAGCCCCTTGAACCTGACTTTAGTACTATTGAAGATTAATGGGGATTTGGGGAGGGTTACTATTGTAAATTTTTGTATAGTCCTGGGGGGTTTGTTGGTGTCTTTACGTTTAACTGAAATAACTGTCATGCATGTGTGTTGTTTTTGAAATACTAGTATGAAATGATGGATCTGGCCCAATATTGCAGGGCAACTGGTTTTTCCATAACAGAAGAATGGACCAGGCCTTAACACAGTCTTTTGCCTTTTGTTATTGAAACCTCAGGTGTATATGACTTTCCTATGTGGGTGTGCTTATGTCTAGTTTGAAGAGTGAGCCTTTTGGACTCAAAATAAAAAAAGGGTTTAACTCGAGGTTCTTTTTCTTCAGCTGATACTAGTAGGCGTAAGAATTAAGATCCCAAATTCCAAATCCACTTGCAAGATAAATGATCAAAATAGCACATGATAACTGTAAAGTTAAAAGGAACTTTTGTTTTTTTGATATGATTGCTTTTTACCAGTCAAAAAATGTTACCTTGAATGTCCTACTTCCTAGTCATTACCAGCTCCACACTTTTTCCTTTTTGAACTTTCCAAGAAATGAATTTTATGGAAGCAAATAGTTACTCATAAAATCGAATTCAATTTTTCATAGGGAGATCAGTTGCCAATTTCAAGTTCCAATAAGCACATAATGCAAAATTGTGCAGATGCAAGAATGTAATAATAAGTCAGCTTTGAATATAAGAGTAAGGGTAATTATGAAGCAGGGCATGTTAATTAGCCAATTTACATTACTCTATAGTACGTGGCAGCTACTCTCCTTCACAAGCAAGCTAACCGACCTATAAAGTAGAATCGATCAATGCTATTTCATTGACCATCATCGTGCTTGCATGCCTAAATCAACAACTATACTATCATTTTTAGTAGTATTAGTATAATAATGTCCAAAACAATTAGGTGATCTCTCACCAACCCATTAATAAGTTTTTCCAACTCTGCTCTTTTTATATTATTATAGCAATGAAACAAACACATCTGATATATATCTGGTTACAAAAATTATATATCCACCAAGTTTTTTCGTGTGAGAGTCTCAGAAAGCAACCTTGGCGGTGCCAAGAAAGATGTATATATGTTGAAACATTCACGTTGTCTCAAAAAAAGAAGACAAATGATCTTTGAGGAGGCCATATCAATTAGTGCCCTTCATGTTCCGATATGCCGACTTTATATGTTATTGTCCTTTCTCCCGAAATGATCGCTCTTAAAAATATTCGGAGAATCTCTGTATGTGAACTCCAAGTTAACGGACTCCATATGAACTTCAATTTTTGGCTATTATTATTTTGCATATCATACCCTTTTTCGTATATACTACCTCCGGTCCTAAATATAAGACCTAATTGACTTTTTTTTGGAGAGGTTAATGTTGCGAAATAGGCTATTAAATCATGATATATTTGATATATTTTTAGATTATACATTAGTTTATAGGTAAAAAAAACTAGTTTAAGGGAAAAAATTAGGTTAATCAATTTATAATTAACTTATTTTGTTTTTTTATAGGATTTTCTAAAAAAGTCAACTAGATCTTATATTTAGGACTGGAGGGAGTATCATAGTGGTGCGTTGAAACAAAAGTTCATATATGACTAGAATTGAGTATTAAGGGAAATAGTTAATTATTTGGACTCAAACTTCGATTGTCATATAATATTATCTTGTGTCGATTGTCGAGTATATTAAAGGGTGGGTGATATCGTGATATGCATGGTGATAATTGTGATTTGTGAGGTGCTTTAATTAAACATGTTTGTGGGGTGGGTCATTGATCCAAAAATGTGAGCATAGTGTTTTTTCTGAATTTTCAAATGTTGTCTTAGAAAGCAATCACAAGCACATGTCACACACTTGATTACGGATCATTGTTCTTTTGTTTGAGGGGTAGCTTGTTTGACCGGACCAGCTGTTAAGTTTCGCACACAAATAAACAGAGAGGGAAATGACAACAAAATCAAAATTCATAATCTGTGAATCCTCAATAACGTGGGACTACTTCATTTCAATAATTTTCTGCTTATTCAAAACTCAAAAGTATACGTGGATTTAAAAACATGGAAATTAAAAAGACATGTTCAAAACAATCCATGATTCAAAAGCAGCTTTTGGATAGGGGATTCATTGAGTTGCGTGCAGTTGAGTTATTAGCAGCAGATAAGAAATATTGCAGTCAAAAAGGGTAATGCTAAATCATTCAAAAGAGAAACAATTGATTACGTTATTTTCTTTAATCATTTTCCAAACAATGTTACATACTTGCATGTTAAAAATCCCTGAGCCAGATTGCCATCACAAACAATGCAGATGTCTTAAAAGAGAAGAAATATTAAAATAAACAAAAAAAAACACTCTTTTTAGAAAAAAGCATTTATGTCCGACTCCTGTCTAGGCAAATCACCAAAGCTTTCTCATCTCTTCTAAAGCAAGGCATTTCTGTCGACACGAAAATCAGCTAACATGTAAAAGCCCATTATCTCTCGTTATATACACATACATGTAAGGCCACGGGAAGAAGAAAAAAGGGAAATTTGCATTCTAGTCACTAGGAAGGGAAATTATTACTTGAAGGTCCCTACACATTCCAAAATAATTATCAAGTCCCTTGGGTCTTTCCTGCAATTATTTGCTTATGTGCAATGACCATTTTGCCCTTATGAAAGCATGAAAACCCAAAACATGCACAAGATAAAATTCAGAGACTTGCTACCGCGGGTGTGCCTACTTGCTACCGCAGGCTTGGGGACTTGCTACTGAGACATTAAGTGACCAACATTCCCTCCCAAGTGTCATTCATATCTGAGGGCCTTTAATAAAGTCAGTGACCACTTTTTGTTATTCCCCCGATATGTGCCACACCATGTTTTTCAAAAACCATTTTATTCACATGGGATGAGAGGGACTAGTCAGGGACTTGCTACCGCGGGTGTGCCTACTTGCTACCGCAGGCATGGGGACTTGTTACTGTGTTTACAAATCAGCAAACCTGCAGTAACTGGGTCCAGACCTGTCTGCAATAACATGTCAGCGGATGTGTAGTACCAATCTCCCTTTAGAAATGATGAAATGCAAATACTCACACTTGACATAAATTAATCATTCATGTAGAATTTCACTTACATCCCTGGCTAGTCCCTCTCATCCCATGTGAATAAAATGGTTTTTGAAAAACATGGTGTGACACATATCGGGGGAATAACAAAAAGTGGTCACTGGCTTTATTAAAGGTCCCTCAGATATGAATGACACTTGGGAGGGAATGTTGGTCACTTAACGTCTCAGTAGCAAGTCCCCAAGCCTGCGGTAGCAAGTAGGCACACCCGCGGTAGCAAGTCCCTGACTTTTATCTTGTGCATGTTTTGGGTTTTTATGCTTTCATAAGGGCAAAATGGTCATTGTACATAAGCAAATAATTGCAGGAAAGACCCAAGGGACTTGATAATTATTTTGGAATGTGTAGGGACCTTCAAGTAATAATTTCCCTTCCCAGGGACTAGAATGCAAATTTCCCAAGAAAAAATTCAGCAAGTAGACAAAATTGACCAAAACGGCACCAAAGTCCAAAACCAAGTGTCCAAAACCAAGTCGGTTATATTCTCACTTCACGCCTTCGCAAACAATGGTCAAAGGTCCCTTGAAATCAGGCTTTGGCCTCTTAAGTCTTAACCATTTTCACTGAGCCATTTATACGCACGCCAGCATGACCCCGAAAAAGGGTTACCTTTTCTGACTCAGCTAAGCAGGGAAATTATGTACAGTAGACTACAGACACAACACACCTATGTACGACGTCGTGTAAGTAAGCATCAAAGAAATAATTATAACTGAGCATAATATACTTAAGCATTTATAGCAAGTGGGAAGCCTATCTAGATCTATAATAGTACAGCAAGTGAACTCATGTGCTGCATTTTCATGCAAGGTGATGAGAGATGAATAATGATGAAGATGATAATAGAGTGACAGTGACAGAGAAGTGGCTGACACGTGTCATAGCCCCATTGAAGGGTGGATAAGCAGGGTGGGACCAGGGGTTCTAATGGGTCACCCTTCCCAATAGCCTGGCTTATAGCAAGCATAAAGTTATGGGCTCAAGTGCTGTGTGGACCTAAGTCAAACCACTCAAATGCCTTATGGAGCAGCCTTTTTTTATTCATGTTTCTGTTATATTATCCTTTCCCACTCTCTACTCCAATATGCCCACCACAAACCCCTATCATCATCCTCTTCACCTCATTTTTAGCCCGTCTATTTTCTGGGAAATTATTCTAGAGATTTGTGCAATTAATTGTCCACCTCACCCTAGCTACCATCCTATTAACTCCTAGTTAGGGTCACATACTCGCTTTCAACGTGATATGATCACAAACTAGTGTTTGTGTGTAAAGGGTGGCATATTAAGGTGGGATTCATAGGAATGAAACAGAGTGTCGACAGTGGTGCCGGCCAAACGAGACAAATGGAAGGAAATGGAAAACAAAAGATAAGGAATATACTATTTCGCATCCAAAATACTCCTTGTTCCTAAATACTACCTCCGGTCCTAAATATAGGACCTAATTGACTTTTTTTTGGAAAGATTAAGGTTGCGAAATAGGTTATTAAATGATGACATATTTGATATATTTTTAAATTATTCATTAGTTTATATGTAAAATAAAGGGTTAACATAACTTTTGGTCCCTCAAGTTTCACCCAATTTTGGTTTTAGTCCCTCAAGTTTAAAACCCGTGGTTTTAGTCCCTCAAGTTTGCACCGTTAATAACAGTTAGTCCCTCAACTTTGAAAAGGACCTAAAACACAGTTAAGTTGTCCTGCGTGACGCTAACTCCATTAAATATAATGACGTGGCATGCTGAATGGACCCAACCATATTTAATTAATAAAATAAAAATAAAAATTGAACCCCAGCCATCTTCTTCTCCGACCATCTTCCTTATGCGACGAACGAAAATATTCTTGCTAGTTTACAGCTGCTTCAAAACTCTTGCTCACCAAACATGAGGGTTCTAAAATGGCACTCTAATTATGGTTTTATACATCTGAATCAGCTGTGCTCTGCAAGATAAAAGCTCCCACAGCCAAATCATTATTTACACTATTGAATACTCCCCACCTGATCAGCAACCTTAATCCTAAGCATATATGGATAATATAAAAATATTCACAAGAAGACAAAATCTCATCTCTACAAGATCTTGAAATTATGTGGCTTCTTCTATCTCAGTTCAGCTTGAAGCAATTCAATAAAGGGGTAATCAAATAATTCATCTTTCGGTTTAAGGTGTAATTCTCCGGCGAAGAAAACAAGAAAAGAAAGAGAGTAGATGTCGGTCAGTTATTTACTGTCAAAGAACAAAACCAGAGAGATAGATCGGAGTTTGGAATTGCAAAGTGGATAGGGAGTTAGTTACCTTCTAGCAAAGCGGAGTTGCCGCCGTCGAAGAATAGATCTGCCGCCGTCAAGGGCTCCTGGAGGTCTGCCACCGTCGACGACCTACGCCGCCACCATGGAACCATCAAGCATCCCTCGAAGCCCATCGCCGCCTCGGAGAAGAAGATGGCTGGGGTTCAATTTTTATTTTTATTTTATTAATTAAATATGGTTGGGTCCAGTCAGCATGCCACGTCATTATATTTAACGGAGTTAGCGCCACGTAGGACAACTTAACTGTGTTTTAGGTCCTTTTCAAAGTTGAGGGACTAACTGTTATTAACGGTGCAAACTTGAGGGACTAAAACCACGGGTTTTAAACTTGAGGGACTAAAACCAAAATTGAGTGAAACTTGAGGGACCAAAAGTTATATTAACCCTAAAATAAACTAGTTTAAGGGAAAAAATTAGGTAAATCAATTTAAAATTAACTTATTTTGCTTTTTTAAGGATTTTTCAGAAAAAGTCAATTAGGTCTTATATTTAGGACCGGCGGGAGTATAAGATCATTTCCCCTAATTTGAGTAAATTAAGGAAGTTAGTTAAGTTAATTATTTACACATTTATTACCAATTTATCCCAACTATATAACTTTATGTTCATTCTCCCTCCTTTGCTTGTTATTATCATAGATAAGCATTGATTTGTGAAAAAGTTGGGAAAAGTTAGAAAGTGGTCTTATATTTAGAAACGAAGGGAGTATATGACCACTTTTACCTTTTCTTTTAATTTAAGAAAGTAAATTAGACCACTGTTTTATATCTTGTCAGATATAATTAAGTTATAAGCTAGTTTAAGTGGAATAAGTTAATTTTGAGAAAAATTATATTTATAGACAATTTAAAGTGATTAATTTTATCTGATTAATTTATAAAAAAACACAAAGTGTTCATGTAATTAGGATAGGAGGGAGTACACTAATTATAAATCTGAATTTGCATAACAAGGGGGAGACAGAAAATGAACACACAAAATACATGAGAAATGATGGAATTGACTAAGGAGGTAGATAGTGTGAGAGTGGTTTCAGGATTCAAACTGTAGCGGTTGATTAAGGACAAAAGCAAGTGGAATTTAAGGAAAAAGAATAATGTTTTTGTTCCTTAGGACATGGTCACATGGGCACGACAAGTATCAATATATATATATATATATATATATATATATATATAAGGTTATAACTTATAAGGTGGGGAATAAGTAGTGGGTATGATTATGAAGATTGAATAATTTGTTGGGAAGAAACAGAAAAAGGACAGAGGAAAAGGGGTTTCTGTTTTCTGGTTACCGTGTAAGAAAGGGGTTTCTGTTTTCTGGTTACGGTGAAAATGTAGAGACTTCTCAATAATGGGTCACATCCAAACAAACAGAGGGGCTAAGGGAAGTGTTACAATTGGTGAGAGAACATGTGAGTGTGTGTGTCTTGCCCTAACAATACGCACATATCGTTGTCCAATTTTCTGGATGATGCCGACCTTAAAAATACCTTCCAAAATGCCCAACGGTTCCGTTTTCTCGGGATTCATACCTGTTGGTAATTAGAGAATCTTTCTGAGATATTCTCAGTTCATACAGTACATCAGAACATTGAATAGTAATGATGTTATTTGTTATTATCAGGACCGAAACTAAAGCCGGCAGCACAATAAGAGTAAAAAGAACTAGAAAAAGGGAAAAGAAATAAGTGTGGCTGTGAGGCGGCAGGTAAAGAAATTGTCAGAACTCAAATGAGTTTTCTTTCCTGATTACAGTCTTACTAATTTACTAAGCACAAAGGATTACTAGTTTACTTCAATTCATTAAACAAAGGTTGATGAATGTTGAGATATGAATTGAGCACATGATGGACGTGCAAAATGAAGGGAATGTTAGGCCACGGAATTAATATGTTAACTAGAAAGTTAATAAAAACACGAGAGCTCGAATCTCAAGGTATATTACCCTTAAAACCCCAACAATCAAAAGCTGGAAGCAGAGCTAGCCACACTAGTTATCCTTTTTGCCTCCCTTTAAACCCCAACACAATTCATGTCTGGATGTGCAAATTTCCTTTTACTCCAGTTCATAGAGTTTGGGTGTTATGCTTTCATAAAAACTGAACTCTGGCAACACCTAATATAGGATGTTTTGACATAGAACTCGTGATCCATTCATTTTCTTTGCTGCAACCTTCTGCTTTCTGTAAGTTATTTATTGATTTGGATGGATGAGTTCTCTTCTGTCCTTTATAGTGTTCTTCTTATAATTGATTGTATGTGTAACTATAACCGTAGCGTTTTCTTAAGAAGGAGGAAAATTCACAGTAAACTATGAAAAACACAAGTAAATTAAATGAAACGGAGTCAAAGAAGGAGATAGCAAGGTACGACTGACATTTTTCTATAAAAAAACGGGAATTATATTTCACCATAATGTGTGGAGGCAGAAAGTTATGGGATTGAAGATAGGGACAGAAAGATAATCAAAAATAGTGAGTATTGGAAATGAAAATGGGATTGCAGCCAACATAAAAATGGGTCGGCCGTTGGTAGGACTGGAGGCTAATGTCTCACACGCTTCCATGTCCTCCCACTCACTCTCTCTATTTTCATTACATAGTGATTAGTGATATTTATTCCCAGCTTCATCCACATATTACTTATTAGAATTAGGATCCTCAAATTAAGTAACTTATAAATCCCAAGTCAGTACGACAGGGTGGAAAACGTGAGTACTTGCATACAAAGACATCCTTAAACGCGCATGCAAGCATGTGGGTTTGGTCATAATATTTTAAGCTTAAGTTCAAACCCCAATTAAGAAAGCGTGATCACGAGTTTATATTTTCTAAGCAAGACAGAGGACTGTGGAGTAAGAAGAGTGTGGCTGACCCAAAATTAGACAAAATGCAGGTGTGCTAAGAAAGCTAAACAAGATGCAGCTAGAAAGGGAATTTTGGGATTGGAGCCCCTAAAGCTTAAACTAGTATATGCATTAGCAGTAGCTTAAAAGGCTGGACTCATCAGTTCCAGCATTCCTGGCAAAAACTACTGCTACAAACAAGATGCTTATGTCAGTGGTTTATTAATCCATATAAAAATGAAGAAACTTGGAAATGGGGTTATTCTTAAAAAAAGGAAAAAATAGTGATGGGGTTCTATAAGGGAATGGGGACCAGGTGGATGGAGAAATGTGGGGAAGAAGATATGGGTAAATGGAAAGGAGCGTGTGGAAAAAATATCCAATGTTTGCTAAGTTGATAGGTTATTGGCCACTCATGTCCTCTAAAACCAATCATCATTAGCCCACAATGCACATAAGAGCCAGAGCCTGTTCCTACCCATTACTTTCCCTGCAACGCCCATTCACAAACCATTACTTATAATTCAATTGCTTGTGAGGAGGTCGGTGAATAAATGGGTGAATTAGGTTTAGTTGTTTGAAAAATTACATTGTTAAAACCTTGTTACCAACATTACCCCAATAAATAAATATGAGACCATTAACCACATGGTGCATTGCCCTAGTGACAAAGTATCCCTCTTATACTAGTAGGCGGTAGTAACTATCCCACGGACCAATTTAGCTCCATTCCCATTAATAAAAAAAAGGAGCTACTTACCAATGGGTAGTTGGTTGGGCTGGTAAGTGGGCTACAACCCCGTAAGGAGGACAACACGTGTTCAAATCCCGGAAGCAAGCCTATGTGGGCAACACTCCTACCCCTCGAGTCCGAATTAAACCGGACGGTTATTTACCAAAAAAAAAGGAGCTACTTAATTTCGAGGCCTCTAGTGTCAACCTTTCAACCTTTCAGTTAAAAATGGGTTTATAGGAAGAAGATTGGATTTACCATTTCTGTGTTGTCAAGACTTTTGTATTGAGTCAGGTATGAACACAAGAACATAGCATATATTTTTTTTGGCCGGAAAGAACATAGCATATTGGAAGATAGGGTTGCAAGCAAAATTGATAATTGCCACTATAATTAAATCTCTGACGTCGGACAAGTAGGCACTTCTCATCCTCACATTACAAAATTTTCAGTTGCAGGATTCTATAAACTAAGCTCTCATCAACGGACTGCTAATTTCTATTCGCCAATTGGGTCCCCACTCTACTTTGTTTATAAAGCACTGGTCAATATATATATATTTGGTGAAATTGGCCAATTGGGTGTTTGCAAGGGGAGGGTAGGTTCCTTTTATGGTAAAAAAGGCACAGAAAAGCTAAAAGAATTTTGATATTTAATTTATCAATATATAGTACATTAATATTATATCTCTACGAAAAGCCATGGTTTTTTTTTCTTTCCCCTTTATCTTGGTCATACCAAGGCAGTTAGGCAAAGGCATGTGCAGGCGCTCAATTGAATATTCCCTTTTGCTATTTTTTCGTGCTTTATACAATTGAAATGCTCGACCCGATTTTTTATTTAAACTTGGTGGGTGGCAATGTAATTAGGACAATTTGTCATTGACTACAATATTAATATTGACCTTTCTTTATTGCAAAAGGGAAAAAAGATTGACCGTTCTTTTTTCTTATCACCTAAAATATACTTACAACCTTTTGACTAACACAATTCCACTTATTTACCCCATGGCTTTAAAATTACCCTTTGATTTCACTCTCCTTTTAACCTTACTTTTACTCATAAAATGAATTTTTTAACATAACATCCATTCCTTCAAAAAGTCAAATCATGTAATAACGTAGGAAATTACAATTAGACCACACAAAAAAAAACTCACCTTTGCACTATATTTTCAGGTGCAATAATGGGCTTAATTTTCATTTCCCCCGGAAATTTAATCTGCCCATTTTTTTCACAGGATGGCAACTTTGTTTTATAATAAAATAGCACAATCATATCGTAAAAGTTAAATTCTGTGATGTAAACGAAATTCAAAATGGTGTGTTTGCATGCAGTATACTAGTGGTACTACTGTAGTACATACATGAGCGAATATATTGTGCAAATAATAAATATCTTCATAAAAAAACAGGCTCATTCAGCAAAAACAAAAATAAAGCCATACATAGGCGTGGCTTTGTAATGTAAGCGTGCCAAGGCACACACATATCACGTGCGATGGGGTTTATATATAGCATAGGTATGAAGAATTAGACTACGCACTTCACTGAATGCACAAGCAATCAAAGGGTGTGTAGTTGATACTTGTTATTTCCATGACACACACATATATGAGTACATGAGCATCATAGAAGTAGGAAGGGGAATCTAAGAAAGATTCTTCTTGTTTAACAAGTGTTTATCTCTATATATATACCATTCACCACAAAAGGCAGAGAAGTGAGACACACACATACATATATATAATCAGTGTTAGTTGTAGCAATGGAGATAGAGAGTGAGATGAGGAAGTCAAGGTTTAAGAGGATTTGTGTGTTCTGTGGAAGCAGCCAAGGCAAGAAGAGTAGCTATCAAGATGCTGCTATTCAGCTTGGCAAGGAGTTGGTATATATTCATGCTTTTCTACATTACTATTTTTAATGTACTTGTTCTGTTTTCTTCATTCCTTGTGTGTGTGTGTGTTTGTGTGTTTTGTTTTGATGAACATAACAAGAAGGCTTTTTGGGATTTTTTTTTTAATATTCTGGAATGTATCTCATACACAATAGTGTTGAATTTGTTAAAATCAGGTGGGGTGGTTAAAGTTTGTTACTTTATGTACTGTAGATTCTGTTTTCACGAAAAATTTCTATTGGGTTAGCTATAGTGTTCATGATATGTTCATACTTGTTCATGGTTCTTTGAAAATCACGAAAGCATTTTTGTTTTTTGGACATCAGTTTTTGCTGTTACTACCTGGGAAGCTCAGCTCAGCAGCACATGTAAACTTGAGAGTTTTCTTTTTTTTTTTGTGAAGTCTTGGAAGTGGCATTTTGTTTGATGACTGAGAGTTAAAAGAATGAATGATTTGTGCACGCCTTTTTTACTTTTATTACTCCTTGGGGTTTGAGACTGTGAGAATGAAGTGTGATCAAATTATATTTGCAGAAGGGTCATGATGAAAGCATTTTTGGACATCGTAGTATGATGGCCAGTGTTGTCTGCTTTTAGTATTTGGTATTCCTAGGCTGATTAGATTAATTGTGGTGTGTGTAGGTGTCAAGGAACATTGATCTGGTCTACGGTGGGGGAAGCATTGGTCTTATGGGTTTGGTTTCACAAGCAGTTCATGATGGCGGTCGGCATGTCATTGGGTATCATTATTTTCTTACTTTTCCCTTACCCTTTTAAAAACCTATCCTCTTTTCTCCCCAAATATGTTGGCCAAAAGTGAAGATCAAGTAAACAGAATCAATGAGTAATCACAGTGCTTATGTAGACTTCTTTTTTATGCAGGGTTATTCCCAAGACGCTCATGCCTCGAGAGGTATGTCTTTAAAGTATTGCAAATTGCTAATCACATTGTTAATTTGTTTCTCTTCATGAATAAAAGCAATAATAATATCATAGCTGAAAGTTTTCTTTTATCTCTGTCCATTTTCTGTATCCGCCTAATAAATGGAATATATTGTTTCATACCAATCAATTTGCATCCTTTCTTTCTCTGTTTTTCCTATTTGGCTAACAGTTCCATGATCTATATTCTATATACGTTTATCAGACAAGAATTGTGCAGTTTCTTCTTATTTGATTGGCTTTTTATTGGGAGAGAATTAATTATATATCCTTTTAATCAATTTTCAGTTATAAATTACAGAATTACTATTACTATACCTTGGACATAGGTAGGGTAATATAAAGAATTATTGAATTAGTGTTTCTAAGCTGCAACCCTTATAAGTTATAACCTGCATAATAGTCCCCATCACGTGCTTTCTTTCTCTCAGTGTGATATTGACCTTTCTGTCCCTTTCTTATCCTTTGTTCTCTCTTTTGCAGATAACTGGCGAAACGGTAGGAGAAGTGAAGGCAGTGGCAGACATGCACCAAAGGAAGGCTGAGATGGCTAAGCATTCTGATGCCTTTATCGCCTTACCAGGTCAGTCTTCCTATACAATGTACAAGTACAATAATAAAAATTAGAATCATTAAGCTCTTTTCTCTTTTTCTTGTTTCTTTTTTGAATACGTAGGATGGCATTTTTACTTATCAACCTATTATACTTGCTATATATATAAACAATAATTTTTGGTACAATAATCATATATATATATATATATATATATATATATAATGTTGCTAAATGTTCACCCAATACATCCTAGAAACATAAACTAAAATTTATTTTATTTAACTACTTTTTGGGCCTAACATCATTACAAAGATACCACGCCTAATCATGGATGTTGCTTAACAAGAGTTTTTAAGTCCTTTTATACTGCCTATGCATATGATTTGGAAGTGAATCTTAATGGATAGGGTCGACTAGTCCTCCACTCACTAGACATTTTTTTGGCCAATGGAAAACATTGAAGAATCGAGGAAACACAAGTGGGGTAGGATTTTTATTTATTTTAAATATGGCATTGATAGCCACCTTCATGTGATGTGCCACTATTATTTAACTGGAAATTAAAACATGTTAATGAATTAGGACACTGTTGTAAAATCAGTAATGCGTCCTGCAGAGTCCAAAACAGCTTTTGTTGATGTTCACACATAACCCAAGGCTATGATTAGAGAGCGACCCTTCAAACACCCCTTGCTCATATAAAGCATAGTCCTGAGACCTTCTATCAATTTTACACTGAAAATTAGATTTTTCTGAGGCTCTGGACAACTGTGCTTCTGTTTCATGCCATTTTTTCACCTCTACCCTAATCCTCTAAGCAGTGACATTATTGATTATTGTACCAAATATTATGCCAAAGATAGGTTGGTAAAGCAAGGGATAACTTTCACATTGATAGCTTTTTTACCAAATAGCACCTGTACCTGACAGGGAATCATGCCCTTACCCTTTCAAAAGAGCTTTCTTTCAGTTATTATTGCTCATAGTAATTGAGTGCTGAGAAACTAGTAAGACAGAAGAGGCATGTTATGTTATGGCAGAGTTGTCATTTGCCCTTTATTGGTGGGACCCTCTTGTATGAAAATGGTATCCTCAGGTCAGGCGGCCCAAGAGTGGAAGAGAATATGAGTTAGAGGGTTTACAAACTAACAAGTCAAAAGATGATCATGACCTCTTACTTGACGTTATGATTATGAGAACCATTTGTGAAGTTTGAATCCAGGGCATTGGTTTCTACAAAGCCAAGACTAAGCACCATAGATGCCAAACTAACACTGGCAAAATTGATATAAATAATTATTTAAACTTAACTTTTTGAGAAACTCATGCAAGTTAAATACAGGTGGCTATGGGACTTTGGAAGAGCTCCTTGAAGTCATTACATGGGCTCAACTTGGGATTCATGACAAACCGGTAATTAGCTAATTATATATTCAAGTGCTAATAGGAGGAATCTTTTAGTCAGTTTTATCCTAATAAGGCCTGACATTCCACAACTTGTAGGTAGGATTATTAAATGTGGATGGATACTATAATTCCTTGCTATCATTCGTTGACAAAGCCGTGGAAGAGGGATTTATTAATCCTAATGCCCGCCACATCATTGTATCCGCGCCAACACCTATAGAGTTGGTCAAGAAATTAGAGGTAATTCAATTTAATGGAAGCCCTTACTAAGCTTGAGCTCTTAACAATTTTTAACCATTTTTACATAAGCTTGTGCTCTTCACTATTCATTTTTATTTTCATTATGTGTAGTGTTTTTTTTTTTTTTGAGTGAATAACTGAAGTAACTTTACCTGCGAGTAATCAACTGCTTTGATCTCATTATGGAAATGGATAGATGCAAAGATAAAGTTAATATATTTTTTAAGCTGGCAATAGTGAAGCACTTATTTGGTATATAGTCCATTTTTCTTTTGTTCTGCTGATTAGTGCAGACATGTAAAGTTAACAGAAAAAGAAAAATGTTTGACTTGCAGGATTATGTGCCCCGCCATGAGAGTGTTGCTCCCAAGTTGAACTGGCAAATGGAGCAGCTGGGTTACCCTGAGGAGGAGTATAATATTTCAAGGTAGCTAGCTAGGTTTACTTCAGGAGCACGGAAGATGAAACCTGACAGAAGTGACTATGAAAGTGGAAGAAGCTAATTTTTAGAATTATTCTTTTTTTTTTTTTCTAAATTATCTCTGTTGTTAAGAAAATTATCCTGTAAATTATTGGGATTGACCTGAACATGTGAAACTTGTTAGTTTCCTACTTGTGAGAGTATGATTTCTTTTAAAGTTGTAAGTAGTAGGGGCTTCTGGACTTATTACTCTTCAATGCCAAATTAGCTTTTAACCTGCCTTAAAAGTGTTGTCACTTTTTCCACGACTTCATGTCACTGTAAACACTCCTTTCTTTTATCAACCAATGTGGATAAAAAATTAAATGGTGATGTAACTACAAGAACCAGGGTGTGAAAAAATTTCTCCGACACAAACCGTAAAAAATTACACAATGCTACCACTGTTACAACCTTGAGGATAAGGGGAAGTGGATGTGATGAGAAGAGTCTGGCAGGGTACTTGTGTTGCAAACAGAGAATCAATAGAAAGACAACAAGGAAAAGACTAAGAAAAAGGACCAAATGGGGCGAGCAAAGAGAATACATGGTCCAAAAACTTGAATGGATGGGATGTAAGGATTCAATAATTCAATAATTAAATAATAGGAACAATTACTTGATGGGGTATGTCCAAGGGGCCATTTTATTTTTTTTTGTAGTAACTAGTGCATAATGAGTTCAAAACTGAAAAGGTGCTTGAGAGAGACAAGACTGTCCCAACCAACGACCATTAACGGACGACCAGGGCCAATACTTGAGTGGAACCGCTATGGCAGGCAATGCATTCTTCAGCAACTACTCGGTTAAGTTGGATAAAGAGACTACAATTTGTGGGGCCCATTTATGGACAGTGTGCCCCGAGTTGGGAGGGCCTCTATAGTCCATGGCTTCAAACCCATCCCTTAAGGAGTGCCTCACTGTGCTAACAACAATATGATGCCATTGTTGGTCCCATTTGAAACCTATCAATTGCATGTGGTTGATAACCCTGCCTTTTAGAACTGTGACTGTTGGTTAGGACTTAAGAGGAGATTCCAGAAGAGCTTCAAAATGGTATCTTCACCCATTTCTAATATTTTTTTCCTCACTAGGAGGTGCATACGTGGCAAACAGGGATTGAAGTAATCTGTCCCTACAAAAGGGTCACTTATTAAATAAAACCCTCATGAAAAGGCGCTTTCATTATGCAGTAGAGTTGAAAAGTAAAGCGATGCCCTTATATAGAGTAATTAAGACTCAGGCTTCCTTCAAGAGCATGGGCTCTTTTTGCAGATAAAAAACATAAAAAAAAATTAACCAGGACAGTAAATAATAAATCTTTTTAACAGAGATTACTCTATTAAAAATAAGGATTTGGCATAAAAAATAACCTCATTTTAAGGTAAGCTCTTGACAAATGACTAAAATTAAGACATCGTCTGGGAAGTTATACAGTATACAGTGCTAGTTTTGGCAAACATCCTACTTCATCTAGCAGTAGCACCACCAATCCACCATCCACCAAAGCACATTTCAAAGTAATTTTATTAAAAAATAAAAACATTAATGTAGGGTACAGAGTAACATGATTTGTTTGTATATCACAGCTCAAAATCAGTTTACTCAACATTAAAAGACAGCAATAATTGACATCCCTTCAAAGCACTGGGATAAGGAAGACATCAACATCAGTTTGATGATCTCGTCTACTTGCCTCACCATCAAAAGAAATTAAATAAAGCTCTGCATGTGCAATAGCCTCCGTACTAACTCATATTGCGTAAGGATTCGTTTGTCCTGATGACCGACTCTGGATGGTTCGTTGTGGAAGTTCTCATGTTGCCAACTGGTGACGGCATGAGACAATATTCACACTGTTTTCTTTTCATTGCCATTATAAATTAGTAGAAATAAATAACTTATCCCTTCAACAAGACAACAACACTTCATGACTTTAAGGTTTATAGACTATATGGGCTTGATGGGCTGCAACCAAAGCAAACAGTGGACATGACCAAATGAAAGGCATAGCCCTATTAGTTGAACTCAATTTGGATATTCCTTTACTGCATAAATCCAAGTTTACACTCATAAACCTTAACTAAATTCACGTATCCGCACATTCAATAACAAATTAATATTATTCCTGTAGCGCTCATGAATTATGAGCAGTTAAAATACATCAACATGCAACCACAATAAACAAAACGGGTGACCTGATTAAGTCAACAGATCTCATTGACCAGAATGAATGAAATGGGAAACACACTGAGCACTAGTTACAAAAAAGTCATCAACACTGAATCTACCAGAAAATTCAATTGTCAACTGAAGATTGCATTATTAACTGAAACAAAATTAGAACTAGAGAATGAAAACAGAGGTGTTTTCAACTGCTAAAGCTATGAAATTCAGTAAACTAGCCTAACTAACTACTTTCAACATTTATTTTTCCATTCCCGGATGGTTCTAGTGCTGGAGCATCAAAGCCGTTGGATTCTTTAGGATTGCAGCACTCAGACTTTCTTCTGAAACCAAGTCTTGGGAAAAGGCTCCAACTTCTTTTGGTCTTTCCAAGCTTCCTGAGCTCATTCCTGATGGTTGAGCATTCCTTCTCAAGCTCAGAAACTCGGTCTCTCATGTTTTCACCGGGCTCCAGTAGACGAGTGCCATTAGTACCCTTGAGCATTCCTCCATTGGTGGCTTGTGAATTCTCAAGATTGTCAGAAACAAAGAACCAGCCAGAAATCGATGTGCGGAGACGAAGCTGCTCAAAGAATAGAACTTGCACAACCACTCTCAGTGGAAGCCTTTCATTTTGTGCAGCATGGGTGCTTGCTTCCAATGAGAGTTTCTGGCAATTCATGAGCCTGCAAATTTGCTCCCTTTCTGAATCTGTCAGCCAAGGATGTGCCTGGAATTTCCATATGGCTATGTTAAAACTATGATACTAAGCCACAAAACATTACTGCTAAATCATTTAGACAATTAGAAGTTAATGAAATGAACAAAAACACATTTCTAGCACAAGCTATACTATCCAATAAGGCCTTACCTTGAGGTACACGTCAATTGCATGATACAACCCATCTCCAATTGGCCTAGCATAATCTGGAATTGCAGAAGCAAGTGCCTGAAACTTGGGCAACTTCAAGTTAACATCTGGGGCCACCTCAGCAAGGTATCCATCCACCAAATTTGCCACCATTGTCATAGGTGTCAACGTATCAGTCTCACTAAGAAGTGCCCCCTCTTCAATTACGCAAGGAGAACCTGTTACAGATGCAGGCACAGATGCAGGCTGGTATACTGACAGAAAATGATCAAGAACCCTCTGAATGCAGTCTACGTCGTAGAGAGTTTCAACCGAGTACCCCATGTTTGGAATGAGAAGATCCACAAGCATAGCCTGATCTACTTGAAATCCTACCCTTCTCTCCAAGTGCTCTCTGCATGATGGACTTGCATGCAATATCATGGCCGTGCGCAGCAGCCTAAGCAGATTCTTGGATGATGTGACCCCTCGCTTGTTTGGAAGCAAGTTCACAATTTCTTCCAGTAGAGCCCTTTGGTCAGCTTCAGAAGTGGTAGAAATGGTCGACCCCGGGTTGAGATGGTTTGCGTCGTTGAAGCTGGATTGCCTATTCATCAAGGGGATAAACCTCCTAACATAGTATACCAAAGATCCAGCAATGTTCTCTGGTTTCATACCTTTTGCATCAATGGCTAAAATCAGTCTTTTATATAGAGGTAGGCTTAAGAAGGACACATCCTCAAACCACCAGTTTTCGCCTAAATTTTGAGGTTTTGTCTCAGAAGAAATACCATTCCACAAATTACCAGCTTCTGGACTGTGTGTGGTGGTATTACGTGATGCCATGGGCCAATTGAACAAGCTTGGATCTGCACAAGCCTTCATAGCCAAGGAATCAATGCATCTCGAAACAATATGGAGTTCTTCTGCAAATTGTTGGACTTCTTCACATGTTTCAAGAGCCTTGATGGAGTCTGGCCAATTGCCAAAAACTTCATCAAGTAAAGCCTCAGTCTGTGATATGAGATTCCCTTCTCCATAATTTTCATTCATCTGGAGATATTCAGCTGCACATCTTAGGCCGACGACATTCAATGCCGTGATCTCTATTTTAACACCATAGCAAAACTTGGTCACAAGCTCAAATGTTTTAGCTCCACCAGGCACATCATGAAGCTGCAAACAGCAAGGTGACCCATCCTCATTTGGGAAATCAGCAATGAGTGTCTTTAGTAGCCCACTTCTAGAAAGCAATGGGAACTGCATAAATAAACAAAGGGGAGCATTAGCTAATTTCCATCTTAAAGAACGTGCATGCATATTAGAATCCTTTTCAATAATAAAAGTTCAATTAAATTAAGCACCTTATGCAGATAAAAGGACATCTCGCCTACTTCAATGATAACATCACTTGGGAGCCCTGATGTGCACACCCTGAATGTCAAAAAAAATGAAGACGGATCAATCTAGTGCAAAACAACATTGTTAAAAAATTTCCCATATAACACTATCCACTCATGAAAAATCAATAAAGAATTCAACAAGTTGGGTATGCCTATGAATGTGACTTGTTTATTCGATGCCCACAAACCAGTTCGCAACAAAGTCTATATATTTGTAAAACAAATAACAGAAGTGCCAGTGGTCATGTTACACTTTAAACAGTATTAACTAGACAGCTTCATAGACAGAATGTTCAGTTTAATGATGACAAGCACTCGATGATTGATATGATAAAGATAGAATCAGAGAAAGAAATAAGGGAGGGACTGACCAAGATTGGCCCTCAAGGCGGAAAGATTCAGACTTTGATCCCAGCTTGAGGAAAGCCATGACTTTGCTTGATGGGTCCGATAATGGTAAATAAAGAAACGGGGAGGAATATATATGTTTTGATTAAAAGGGAGGAGGAATATATATTAAGAAGAGAGGAAATGAGAAAAGGGAGAGTTCGGTAATGTTTCGATCAAAAAAAATAAGTAGCGATAATGTGAAGTGGTGATGAGTTCATAAGTAGCGAGTCTAACGTAACTGTAATCGAAAGTAACGGCCATATGAAATGGAAAGCTTCTTCTTATTCTTGCCATAAATAATTGCCACCTCACCCTTTCCCTATTTCTTTTATATTTTTTAATTACAACCTTTTTTGAACTGGATGTTTATTTTTCTAAGAGCCTCCGATTATTATGAAGTTTGTCCGGGAATAACGCGCCAAGGATTGAACTCAAGACTAAAGAAATCTCCCTGTCATTTCTCCGTCTTCTACTCTCACTCTCACACTCTTGCCAACCTTTATCTTTTTTGCACAATTTTCTCTTTCAAATCTAGTACCATTGCCTTTTTTTCTTTTACTTTTTCAGCTTAGAAGATTATTGTATTTTTGAATGGCATTGGGTTTGAAGGCTTATGAATAAATTTATGTGCCTTGAATCTTGTGTTATATGTTTGTCTTATATTTTTTTCCTTTTACTTTTTCAACTTTGAAAATTATTTTATTTTTGAATGGCATTGGGTTTAAAGGCTTATAAAAAAATTTCTGTGCCTTGAATTTTGTGTTATATGTTTGTCTTATATAAGCCACGTATATTTGATAAAAAAAATATAAGCCATGTATATATTAAGTATGACTCATTTATAGCATGACTTTGTGGACAATTTGCTATTAACAAAATTAGTGACCATTATGTGGGTTTTTTTTTTTTTGTATTTATTATTTATTATTAGGAATTGTCGTTTTTGGTGCAGAAGTTCTTAACTTTCCATCTCTCATACAACTTTTTTTCCTGACCACTTCATTCGATTACATTTTGGTATTGTCGTGCCAAATTGTCGGAATTTAGGTTTTTAAAAAATTCATTTAAAATCTTGTCCAAGTTTAGATACTTTTCTGTTATAAAAACTCTAGCACATTAGTGTCCATTTTCCATTGCAAGGGAATAAATAAGTTAAAATAAATAAGAAATCGGACATCAAGATAAGTATGGATGGAATAACAAATTAAGTCTAAACTTATTACATGGAGTGACAGACCAAGTCTAGGCTCATTAAATTCATAAAATACAATCAATATAATTATTTAAAGAAAATAAGACAGTCAATATGTTATGTAAAGCCTATAATATATCCAATTTTATTGACCATTTATCATGTTTTTACTAAAAATAAGAGCAATTCCCAATTAGTTTGCCTTTTATATATAAGAAGATACGGAAAAATTGGGATAAGTTGGAAGAGATGGTTTAATTTTGTGGACATATATAATGGACACTTGGACAGACAGGCAGGCAATTATTTAGTCTAATAATGTGAGAGATGGGCTTTTATGTTAAGAAACGAGGAGGGATATGGGCTTACCAGTAAGGTCCGGCCCAACAGTGGGTTCACGGGTTACTGAGTTCATAGTTGTCCAAAACTCCTTCCTTAATGCCTTGATTGAATTGAGAGAGCCATCGCCCATCAAAGAAAGAGGCAAAATTGACCAGTGGCCACATGGTTTGCATGTGTAGCTTAATTTTGCTTCCATACACTTATACTACTACCACCCATGTGGTAGCAATATTTTTTAAAATCATACTTAGCGACGAGGATTTTATATTTTTTTTCATGTTTTTTATTTTATACTCATTAACTAGCAATCATAACCTCATCTGAATCATATTACTAACTATTTGGGATTCAGGGTTCTTCTTCCAACACAAAGACAAGTGTTTTCTTTAGAATTCAAAATCAAGACTACAACTTCAAGGCTATTCTCATTATACTCTAATAAAATTGCTTGCTTGGGACTACACTGTAATTGTCCCTAAAAAGAACATATGGCCCTATTTTAGTTGGATCAAAGGTCCAAATGAGATCTAGTGGTGTGTAACTTTTCAAACTAGAGATTATGAAAGGAAAACGACCTAAAGGGAACATATTACACACACATATATGATATATATATGCCTTTTTCTAATATTGGAGAATCTCAATGGGATATGTTTGCTTAACATTCACGCCAAGTAAACAAAAGTAAGATGGCGAGTTTAGGGACGGGATTCCCACCTATGAGGTCCAATGCATGACACCTCTTAATCTCATTTTTTATTGAGATTGAAATGCCATTGATTCCTTTTTAAAAAATATTGATATTGAAATGCCATTGAAATTGAATAGGCCCACACCTTAGCCTATATACGTTAAGATTTATTTTTAACCTAAGCCCCAACAGTTTTTTAAATTTATTCTAGGTGAGGTTTGAAAAAGTCTAATAAGCAAGGTTAAAAAAAACTGGATCGTACATGGAGCCAGTCGAGACATTGGTTTAAGGTTCAACCGTGGGTTAACTCGGGTCGAACCGACCATATTAAAAGAATATGATCTAATTGAGAATGTTTAAATTTAACTATAGATATTTCAATTAAAATTGAAATGCACTTACAATGAAGGGTGATATATGAGCTTCTTTTTATCGAAAGTATTTTCAAAGTCAAAAGATCATATTTGGGGACACATTAAAACTATATAACATTTTATTGCCCTCATATTAGTGGATGAAGTATTATATTAGAGTTTATATATATTTATATAAGTGTGCGTATATTATTTTATAATTTTTAAAACATTTCACTTAGTACAATTTTTTTAAAATATTAAGACCTAAGGGAAAATTAATTTGAGGTCCCCCACAAGGGACTTAATATTAGAAAAGTCCCAAAAGTTGAAATAATTAATGTAGGGCCCCAAGGGACCTCACCTTAATATATTTGAAAATTGAAAAGACACTTTTGCCCCTGCCCTTTTATTGATGGGAAAAACCTGACAACTTAATGGGCAGCCATGACAACTCGATGGGCATAACTTGACAACTGAATGGGCAAATGTAACAACGTTTTTCCCATTAACTTAACAGAGTTTGGGAAATTTAACTTAAAGCACATGCCCAACAAGTTGTCACATTTGCCCATTCAGTTGTCAAGTTATGTTCATCGAGTTGTCACGGCTGCCCATTAAGTTGTCAGGTTTTTCCCATTAACTTAACTGAGTTTGGGCAATTAACTTAAAGCACATGTCCAACATGTTGTCACATTTGCCCATTCAGTTGTCAAGTTATGCCCATCGAGTTGTCACAGCTACCCATTAAGTTGTTAGGTTTTTCCCATTAACTTAACTGAGTTTGGGCAATTAACTTAAAGCACATGCCCAACAAGTTGTCACATTTGCTCATTCAGTTGTCAAGTTATGCTCATCGAGTTGTCACGGCTGCCCATTAAGTTGTCAGGTTTTTCCCATTAACTTAACTGAGTTTGGACAATTAACTTAAAGCACATGCCCAACACGTTGTCACATTTGCCCATTCAGTTGTCAAGTTATGTCCATCGAGTTGTCACAGCTACCTATTAAGTTGTCAGGTTTTTCCCATCAATAAAAGGGCAGGGGCAAAAGTGTCTTTTCAATTTTCAAATATATTAAGGTGAGGTCCCTTGGGACCCTACATTAATTATTTCAATTTTTGGGACTTTTCTAGTATTAAATCCCTTATGGGGAACCTCAAATTAATTTTCGCAAGACCTAACTATGACATGATTGTTTGAACTGTAAATATAAATATAGTATAACTTATATTTAAAAAGCCCAAGCCCAAACGAAAAAGTGTGGCCGAGCCAAAAAAAAGTGTGGCCTTGCAATCTAATTAATAATTTAAAAGAGCCTAACTTATATTTAAAAAGCCCAAGCCCAAACGAAAAGCCCTGATTATGGGTGAATATGGAAGCTACGCCTCATGAGTCATGACTCATATTGCCTATGCGCCGCCTTTCCTTTTTCTTCTGCAGTGGTATATCTCCTCCTCCAATTTTGAAAGATTAAAACTGTCTTCTACCAAAGTCCTCATACAAGAATAAGATTGCGCCTCCAGTCTTGAACATTGCGTAACTCTCAGGTTCTCATCTTCTCCTTTAATCTCTCACCACCCTCCTTCCTTTCTAAAACACCAAACAAAATGTAATCGGGCGGTTCTCCCGGGCTAACACCGACCTGGGTGGGTCAAACCGGGATCCCTCCGGTTCAAACGCCGACTCCGTTTGGCGGCTTCCCGGACGGTCCGGTCCGGGTTTAAAAACCATGCCAATAGGTCTCGTGGCATTTTTAGCGCATACTATAAATCAATTTTATATATATACTTTCAAATCGATTTAAGAGCTGCTTTCGTTTCGTATATATCAAAAAGACTATTATTTGATTATAAAACTAGATTTTATCCCCTGTGTTGCGTAGTGGGCCACCTTTATTGGGCTTATACACCGACTTCGAAGCCCACCACGCAAGGAATGTTGATAAAGACGAAAGTCTTCACGTATATAAATAATTAAATATTTCTAGTGGTCGGGACCTAAGTTAAATTTTGCATTGATCAATCGATAGGAACTTGGGAATTAGGGTTTTGGTGCTTTGCGAGAGAGAAAGAGTCGAAAATGATCGAGGTGGTCCTGAACGATCGACTGGGGAAGAAGGTGAGGGTTAAGTGCAACGACGACGACACGATCGGCGACCTGAAGAAGCTGGTGGCGGCTCAGACCGGCACCAGAGCCGACAAAATTCGCATCCAGAAGTGGTACACCATTTACAAGGACCATATTACCCTTAAAGATTACGAAATTCACGATGGCATGGGCCTCGAACTTTACTACAATTAAGCTCAGGTCACCTCCCTCCCTTTTATTTTCATTTTCATTCCTTTTCTTATGTTTTATTTCCTATATGCTAAATTTTAAATTTTCTCGTGATTCTAGTTCCCATGCTAAGGTAGTTGATGATTGGTGATTAATATGTTTGTATGCCTGTGATAATGGAATAATTTGATTGTGGTTTGGATTTTATATTGGGAGTGATATTTTACTTGTCAACGCTTTCTTTTTCTGTGGGCATGTGTGAATGGTTTAAAATTGATTGTGCCTGTGCTGAATTCCAAGGGGAAAAGAGATTATTAATTGTTAATCCTTGATTCTAGGATATTTTTCCTTTGTAAAATTAAAGTTACGGTTGTTGTTGTTGGTGCTTTGGCAAGTTTTCTGTCAATTTGTTTTGCTTCTGAGCATCTAGATTGCGGTACTTTGCTCAATTCATCAGGAAATTTAATTGCAACAAGCTTATTTTATTGTTGTGTTATGCTTATGCCCCCACTATATATGGAAGCTTTAGATAGATAGTAATGTTTGTATCCCCTTATGGGGAGGTACTGGTGACTTCTAGCAATCCGATTTTGAGTTGTTTTAAGTTGTAGTATGTTGAACAGATTGGCATTTTGCACATATAATCAAAGTGATAGCAGAAAATTGAGGTTATAAAATTTTCTAATTTTTGTGGCCATCAATTTTAAGGTTTGGTACCATTCTAGTTTCTAGTTTCAGTTACCTCTCCGTTTTACGAAATAGCTATTTTCCTATGAAAAAGCTATAGATACAGAAGCCAAGCAGCATAAAGTGTCTGTTCAAAAAACAATATGAGATCCTGTGCTTCATCTTTTCCCCTTGTGTTTTATGTACAACAGTGCTTTTGAGTTTTTCTTTGCGCTTGAAATTTAAAGTTTAAACATCAGCCTTGAGCTGAATGTTGCCCAATCTGGAAAGGCAGATTGGTTGTATACTGATAACTTGTTTTTACAATTAAAGAGGCACACACGAACTTCTTGAAGTTACAAGTGAGGTCAAACCCTCAACCTCCCAACTATCAGGGTGATGTCATATCACTTCGTTACAACTTACAAGGCCTCTGGTGATGTTAGTTTTATAGGGTGGGGAATTTTTCATGCCAGGACTAATGATTGATCTTGAGTCTCGTTGGTAACTTATAGGGGACATCATGCATATAAGTATAACCACGTGTATATCTGATTGCAATAGATCTGTATGAGCACATAGGAAAAGGTTTTCCTGATTTAGTTTGCTATTAAACTTGGTTTATTTATGGTTACTCAAATAACAATTAAGTACATATGTTCCTTTTCGTGGTCTTGCGCAATGTTAAACTGTTTTTCTTTTTGTTTCAGGGCCTTAATGTGGCAGGCTAAGCGCTGGGAGCAATATGGATGTATCGGATCTATATGTAATTATGTATACTGATATCTGTGAGACTCGTTGGTTTGAAATAATGTATGCATATGTATTACTCGCTTCTGGGTACTACATGTTTAGACTCTAATCTATTCACTCGGATCGGCTAAGTGTATGATTGCCCATTGTTTTTGTCTCTTGTCTCTACTCTCTAGGTATAAAATCCAATTTCACCTTTATCTTTAGAAAACTAGACGAGTTGCTTACAAAATGAATTGTGTGTTTTTTCCTAAACTAATTTCTCTATAATTTGTATGCAAACATATAATCCGGTAATGATAATGATATCTGAAACATATAATAAAGTGGCTTATTTAGTTTACTCTCGCTCTTAAATAAACCAATTAGATCTTATATTTAGAAATTGTAGAAGTATGCATTAACAATAACTTTTAATGTGAAAAGTAGAAATAATTTTTACTTAAAGAAATACTCCCTCCAGTCCTAAATATAGGACTTAGTTGACTTTTTTGAAAAATCCTAAAAAAAAGCAAAATAAATCATAAAAAAACAAAATAAGTTAATTATAAATTGATTTACCTAATTTTTTCTCTTACACTAGTTTATTTTACCTATAAGCTAATGGATAACCTAAAAAGATATCAAATGTGTCATGATTTAATAACCTATATTGCAACTTTAATCTCTCCAAAAAAAGTCAATTAGGTCTTATATTTAGGAGCGGAGGTAATATTTATGTAATATTTATTTACCTATAAAAGGATATTTAAAGAAATAATGATATGGAACAACTATTCAATGGATCTTAATCTTGGATCGTTTGGTTCTTCCAAAGTTAAAATAAATTTTATTTTTTTCCTAAATGTATAACCTATTATTAGTGATGTGAGTTTGCTTTTTTGATATAAGACTTCTTTATATTTTCATATTTCTTAAATTGTTTTTATTGGTTATCCTTAATAATGAACAAGTAAGAGAGGAATTATAAGAATAAATGTATTCATAAGGTGTTTTGGTAATATTATGTGATTTTAGTTAACTTAACTTACGGTTTTTTGGTGCTATCATATAATTCAATTCAATATAGCTACACTTTTAATCTAATCAAATTATGTACATATCTTTCAACAGAGCAATAATCAATAATTCAATCTTAAGCATGAGATATCTGTAAAACTAATTTAAGTTAGATTTGCACAAGCACTTTCCTGCAATTTGAAACCATCAAATCATCCAAACATATAATCATAAATTAGCTTTATGTAAAAATTTTCATGCAAGTTGAAACCATAAAATTATCTAAACATAGTCAAGGATTAACTTTACGTAAAGAACTTTCATGCAAGTTGAAACTATAAAATCCTCCAAACATGTATACTCATAATTATGAATTAGCCTTATGTAAGAATTTTCATGCAAGTTGAAACCGTATAATCATCCAAAATAACATGTTAAATTATGAATTACCATTATATACGAATTTTCATACAAGTCAAACATATATACTCATAACTATGAATTAGTGTTATGTAAGAACTTTCATGCAAGTTGAAACCGTATAATCATCCAAAATAACATATTAAATTATGAATTAGCATTATATAAAAATTTTCATACAAGTCAAACATATATACTCTTAATTATGAATTAGCGTTATGTAAGAACTTTCGTGCAAGTTGAAACCGTGTAATCATCCAAACACACTCAATTATGAATTAGCGTTATATAACAATCTATAAACAAGTCAAAACTGTAAAATCATCCAAACATATGTACTCACAATCATGAATCAACGTAACCTAAGTTGAAACCATATAATTATCCAAACATACTCAAATCAACGTCAGGCAAGAACTTTCATGCAAATTGAAACCGTAAAAATATCTTAACATATTAAAACGTATGTCCATTTATAATTTGAATAAACTAATCCAAACATGCTAATAAAATAACAAGCTAATAATGGGTAGAAAGATTTTGTTTTATCCTCGATAACTTATTTTGATAACTTGCTATTGAAACCGTATAATTATCCAAATATACTCATAATTAAAAATCAGTGTCATGTAAAAGCTTTTATGCAAGTTGAAAGTATAATATCATCCAAACATAAATGCGCCACATGACATTTATAATTTAATTAAGTTAACTAATACAAAGATGCTAATGATGTAGCGTATTAATAATGGGTCTTTAGATTTTGTTGAACTATTCTCAATCTCTCCGCGTTATTTATTTCCGTTTCATTCCTTTTCAAACCTCACCCTGTATTTTGAGAATTCTAATATAAACCAACCACATAATTAAACTCACGTGGGGAAGGCTCGTTGGTGAGTACTGAATAATGATTTTGCTACAATAACAAATTAAGGGGCAGAAACTTCCTTTCAGATTGTCTGATAAAAAATAATGTTATATATTGTCACATGACTTGCACTGGCAGTAACACTAGTTTATCATGCAAAGCTTGTAGATTACAAGAAAAGATAGATACTTGATAAAATACTTTATGCCTATTTATTAAAAATGTTCCCATCTAATTTTACTGTATTATATACGATTAATAAAATTATTCTGCGTTCCAAAAAAAAAATAATTCTGAGCGGCCCTTGAGCAGTTTAGCCTTTCATTTCATGACTACTCTATTTCAGTTCTTCATTCATCGCGTGGGATGTGCATTAGTGCAGGCATCATTTTTAGGGGCTAAGACATCGTGATCAACTTTTCATTTAAGATTGACGGTGACGCTTGCTCTGTTCTTTTTCATTTTTATTATCTCTCAAGTGATGCATGAATGAGTAAAACGCTCAATGAAGGATTGGTGGTATGGTCAAATTATAATTTTCTAATCAGCATGAGGAACTTGGGCCCATAAAACACTTAAAGAGAGTAGGATTTTTCAGTTTCAGTCTCTCTTTTGACCGAAAAAGCATGGAAGTCATCATCCTTAAGCTCGGAGGGTATGCTGTGGAACGTTCATGTTTATTATTACAATATTTTATTTAATAGCTTGATATTAACACTTAGACTTGGCTTTGATTATATTACCTTTGATTTTACGACTTTATCCTTACCATATTGGCCGGTGTTAGTAGCCACTGTAAACTGAAAAAGCATAGCGTTACACGAGAACAATGCTCAGCTGTTCAAATTATCAAGAATAGCCTGCTCACATAAATCTATTAAATTAATATTAAACGAGGCCATTTGTGACTGGTATAACCCGACTACCCGACTCTTTTTGCTTCACGTCCATTTCTATAAATAGATGTATTGATGATAATGCTATCACCCAACTATATGAATAGAAATTTTGCTGTTTATATAGATCTCAATCATTATGTCCAGCAAAAATTGCCAGCATAGCGCTACAGAAGAGGATGATATATCTCTCTACAATTGTGCAAAGAAGTATGACATGATCGTGAAACAGGTAGAAAGTGTTTACAAGGCCTCAACACTGAGGCTAATAATTAACAAGCATAAGTTTTTTGTTGCCTTCTCTAATCTTTCTCCAGTAAACATGCTCATACTTTTGCTGGTCTTATATGCTTTTCAGTTTGATGAGTTCGTGGGGATAATAAACAATTCAACCACTCTACCAAAGTCGAAGAAGGTAAGATATATTATGCCTGGTTGTACAAATATAGCTTACACTTCTACTCAGTCCGTTGATATATAAAATGTTTAGCAGAGGTATGTTATTTTTCTGAGCAACGTACATTCATTGGCCTGCCTTTTTCAAATTGTAGGGTCGAAAAGCAAGTGCTTCTGCCACAAGCAAGGCTGCTAGCTCGAACCAACCTAAAAGCAAGGGGACACTAGTAGAAGCAGTCACCAGATTTCTCCATGAACTAAGGAGTTAGCCCCGCAGATTCTTCTGGGTACTAAAGCAAGCATGAGGTTGTTTCCAAGACTAACGAGAAGAAACTAGAGTGTTGAATCACACCCAAAATTCTCTAGTCTGAATCTTACCTGCAACTATCAATCAGTTCACTCTATCTTGTGCAAAAAACAATGTATTAGTCAATAACTATCAATCTATTCATAATTGTAACCTATCAAAACAATCTATTTCTTCTCTAAACAATAATCTGTCTCATAAAACTGGGATGTCTACAAAAGGAGATCAATCTGTTTGGCAACATAATAAAAAAAGCATCAATAACTCTTTGGCATCCACATTGACATTCCCTATATGTGTCATGGTCAAACCATGATTGGCACCTCTAAGATGGAAATTTGTTCTTGCAAGTCCTTCAATCAAATTTTTCATGCTTAAAAACGAAGAGCAGGCTCCAATATCTATAGATCAATCATGTTTACACAACCACTTCTTCATGTACAAAAAAATGGCCACTTCTTGAACGTAAAGCTTCTAATCAGAACAATGTTTGCGTTAGACATCTTGATTTTTCCTCTTCAAGCTCCCGTTTTAATGTTTCCACCCTTTCAAGTAAGATCGCATTCTCCTGGTAATTTTATAAAACGTCAGAATACAAGTCACGCACAACAAAATAATGAGGAAGGCAGGTAGAATTCACAAATAAATGAGAAGGGGCAAGGAAAAAAATCATGCTTTTCTTAATGGAAAATAGTGACAGCATTAAATTAAATACTACCATTGAAGTGGCAGCTGAATTGCAACTTGAAGTAGAGCAGTTCACAATGATCAAATCGATTTAAGGGAAGCATAAGAAAGCATATCTCAACCGGTAACCCATCAAAATATACCTTCTTTAGCATTTCCAGTTTATGATTTACACTAGAAGCATCATCCAACTTCAGAGAGGAATTCTTAGTCTGCCCCATACGTAACTGAAAAGCAGTTAAAGATGTACATTGTAAAAACCTCACTTTCTAGCAGTTCAACTCATGAAATAGCAAGACCAGTAAAAACAAGTGATGTGAACAAGTATATAGAATTGTACCAAAGAGAAAAAGGAAAAGCCAGTTAAAAAGACATACCACACGAAGTTGATCATTACATTTCCTTGCCTTATCTGCTTCCACATCATACTTAAGCCTCCATTCAGCAGATTCATCCATTGCTTCCCTGTTAGCTAGATCAAACTGTCGTCTGCAACAATTTGAGAGAATGAAAACACATTGTACAAGAAACTAAACAATCACTTAAAAAATAGTTAATACTCCCTCCGGTTCTAAAATATAAGACCTAGTTGATTTTTTTGGAAAATCCTAAAAAAGCAAAATAGGTTAATTATAAATTGATTTACTTAATGTTTTCCTTGAACTAATTTATTTTACCTATAAACTAATGGATAATCTAAAAATATTTCAAATATGTCATAATTTAATAACCTATTTCGCAACCTTAATCTCTCCAAAAAAAAAAAGTCAACTAGGTCTTATATTTAGGAGACCGGAAGTAGTATAACACAAAATCAGAGTATAAATTCCCAAAGTAATGTCGAAACAAAAAAGTTCATAATTCTAAGCAGTCCAAGAAGTAGTGCTAGTTAGAGTTAAATCCAGGAAAACCTAAAGAGTATGCGAATTACATAGCCCTAATGCGAAACAAGAGTAATTGCAACATGAAGAGTGAATGAATGGATGAATTAAAGTGAAATGAAGAAGAACCTTAAGAGGTCGGCGTCATCGGAAGAGACGGTGTAGTCGATAGACCAGAGTCTGAAATAGACGGCGATTCCCATTAACATCAGAAAAGCAAGGCCGGCGATCATGGACCTTCTTCTTCCTCCCATCGGAATAGGAGACGACCTCACATTCATTAACATTACCTTCCAAACAAACACGGCCTTAAACTTAGTCCCTTTTTTCCCTTTCAATTCAACACTACGCAAGCTACTACTGAAAATAATCCTAATTTAGTAATTTATGCAACCACTTAATTCATTATATCGCTGGAGTATTTGTTTTGTTGTTGTTTATTTATTTTGAGGAACAAAATTCATTTTTGCGGGAAGGAGAATGGGTTGTGGATTTGTGGCGCTTTTTCTTGCTCAATTAAATTGAGATGTTAAACTATTGTTTTTTTTTCTTGGGAAATTAATTAGAACTCCAGCTATAAGGAATTTTATTAAGATGAGTTCCCTAAGAAATCACAAAATTAATCTCAGATCACTGATTAAAAGTTGTTTTCGCATGCCTATGAAGTCGTCATTACTAGGCCATTTATGTGTTAGGAGTTATTACTATCATACCACAACCGCTCCTAAATATAAGATTGTTTTCTCTAATTTAATTAAATTAATTAAGTATGTTAGTCAGTTAAGTTAGTTATTAACAAATGGTATTGTCAATTTATCGTGACTATATATCTTTATTCTCACTCTCCCTCTCTTACTTGTTATTATAGATAAATATTATTAGAGTTAATTTGGGAAAGAGTTGGGAAAAATTAAAAATGATCTTATATTTAATAACAAATTAAAATTCGAAAGTGATCTAATATTTAGTAATGGAGGGAGTAACTTTTAATTTTTATACCGGGATAGTTTTTTAGCCACTATGACAACTTAACATAAGCAACTTAATTAAGTTTGTTACATGTAACATATAATTAATTACCCTTTTCCCTCAAAAATATATAGTAATATAGTACTAGTATATATTTTAAATATCATTAACATCTTGCAGCATTTTTAAACTATTGTTTTGTATGTTTGTATTAACATGTTTATAATTTTAAATAACTATTGTGCATGTCTAAAACATTTTAGGAGAAGATCACGTAAGCTTTGAATACATGTGCGAAGGAAAAAAAAAATTGCCAGTGAAAAAAAAATTAAGCATAACCTTGGTGCGTATTATTGTCTAAAGCCAGAAAAAGCAAACAACTTAGGGTGTGTTTGGATAGCCGGTGAAAAAGTAACTTTTTTTCAATTGGACTTTTTTAGAAGTAAGATTGGAAAAAAGTCCGATTGTGTATTGTGATTATGTTTGGATGTGCAGTGAGTATAAATTACTTTTTTTCAATCTGACTTTTAGATTTATGTTTGGATAGTTACTTTGAAAAAAGCAAGATTAGATTAAAACATTAATTTTATTTGAATTACATATGACATCAAAATATTGTTATAATTTAGAGAGAAAATATGAATTAAAATTTAAAACTTGAAATAGTAATTTAAAATGCATATAAAATTTAATACTTCCTTCGTTCCTAAATATAAGATCACTTTGATTAATTTAGGGAGATTAAGGAAGGCAATAAAATTACATGATCTTCTCAAAATCCCCTCAATAACTTAACTTTAAAAGGAGGAGGAGTTTTCAATGAAAAGAGGGAGTATAAGGGTAATTTGGACAAAACTTGAGATAAAATAGGAAGTGATCTTATATTTAGGAACTCATCCACTTCCCCAAAGTGATCTTATATTTAGGAACTGAGGGAGTATGAATTAACGCAGTTTGGTGAATGAGATAATAAATGTTCAACCTCATTAAGCAAAATTAAGCAAGAAGCAAAAGTAAAAAAAAGCAACTACCAAGATACTTTTGTTTCACCTTGTTTTTCATGTATAAGCAATTTGTTTTTCCCTTCATGCCAAACATGTTCAAAAGCAAAAAGTAAAAATAAGTCCAAAAGTGCCTGTGGCACCTTGCTTATTGGTGTTGCCAAACACAACAAAAAAATGTAAAAGATGGCTCATGCAATCCTTGTAGGCTTGTACTCTTCTACAGTTATTGATTGTGATCCATAGGCTCGGTCCAGTCCAATTTACGGTCACCCACCGACCCACAAAAGTCAATCCAATTGTCCTAGTTCTGACATTATATCTGTAAATAGCCGTAGAAGTAATTGTTCTTTGAAATTATTCCAAAATGAAAAAAATGATACACACACATTTTGTGAGAGGATAAGATACATTGCCAATGGGGGGATGCTTTACATTTTTTGTTCCCAATTCAAATCCTTGTATCAAATAAACACACTCACACACCCCATTTTCATAAATTTAGAAAACAAATTTAATTTAGACCCATTGATGCTGAAGTTGGCTGTAACTTGTAACTATTTGTGTACACATTTGTTTGATACTTTCTTTTTCATTAAAAAACATGAGCTGACGGCTTAGTCTGCACATACACCATCGTTTAATGGGGCCCTAACTTATTACTCATTATATTTCAAATCCAACTCAGATTGGAGATGGAATGCATGGACCAAATCAAAATATCTGGTCAGTAAAGGCGTCATGTGGTAGCTGAAAACTGTTAAAAGGGCATTTATTTGAGGAGATAAAATTAGGAGTCAGGACGAGTGATTAACATAGCAACGTGAGTTGGGGATTAAAAACCAATCATGTAAGAACTAGACTAGGCAGTTATACTGGTTCAAGTGTCAACTGTTTTACCTGTTTACTCTACGGTCATCGGTTTAACTGTCAGTCTAAATCGTCTTAAATCATCTGAAGTTCGAACATGTGAACCGTTGCCCAAATCCCACTTTAGCTCAAATTCTGGTTCACCTTTTACAGCATTGCTAATAAGGTATAATGTCAAATACTAAATAGAGAAAAAAACCAAGAGACAAATCAAGCAGTTGCGCCCATTGTTTAATGGTGTCACATTAATTCCCATGAAATCAATCCATTATATGTCATTCAGTTTCTCGTTTATTCGTCACTGATGTGGACTCACAACCTTCCAAATACCTCCATTTTCTACGTTTAATCTATAGAAACACTAATGTTTTTTGTCCATTTTATGTCACTTCATTTGTCACCCAACCCCCCACGAAAACTGGTTTGCTTGATGTGATTTTAAAAACAAAAAACATAAGGAAAAAATATTACATTCCACTCTTAATCATTGTAACAAACACTAACTCTAACTAATCACACATTCTCAATCCGCCGGTGCCCAATTTATAAACAAAAAGCTTTTAAATTAAGCACGTACGAGAGAGAGAGAGAGATCCATTTTAAAACTAATGATAATGTTTCTGGTCAATTTCATCTTTTTGTTTATTAAAATAATTAAAACAGGAAAGAAAGTCCATGATTCACACATAAGATCAACACGGCATCAGCTAAAGTGAGTAGGAGAAAAATAATATTTCTCTAATCACCGTCACAAAAAAAATATTTCATTCGTTTTTAAACATAAGATAATTACTTTGAAAATTTAATTAGTTTCTAAATATAATATCACTTTCAAATTTTTCTCAAATTAACTTTAATAATACTATTCATACTTAAAAAAAAGGAGATATGAAGATTGATGATATAAAAATATACGAATAAGAAGACTAATTAAGTGATGTAGACTTAATATTTAATAAAAAAGGGAGCATTTTAGGAATGACGAAAGTCTTATCCAAAAAGATTGATTCCTTCCTTGTGCGTGTTCTCAGGGATAGAGACACCACGCATTGGTGGTTGTGTATTTTAAATTCTTGTGGATTAAATTTAGAAGTTGGAACTCTATATTCATAACTTTTTAATTAGATCCTCTGTCAATGTTATTCCTTCCTTCTGCAAGACTTGAAGTAATTAACTCTTTTGAAAGTTGAAACAACGCCAAAGCTTCGCCTTGTTTCGTCCTCATATAATTTTAAAAATATTTTTGATTATATGTACTACTTAGCATTATAAAACCTGAAAGGATCATCCCCTGAATTTTACTCCAAGGCATATATATTTTGTTGCTAATAAGTACCTTTCTCACCAACGCCAATCCATAAAACTACGTCCCCATCTTACCCATTGCGTCTCCATCTCTCTTTTCATTCTCCTTCAGTTACGTGCTTTCTCTTCCCATCATTTTAATGAAAATATTTAAATATCAAAGATAGAATTGAAACATGGATAACCATTCAAGTAACACGGTTTTTAAAATCCATGTACACACAAAATCAAGGAGGCTCATTGTCAAATACTCATAGCTCCTGAATTAACTTTCCAAGTTAAAAAAGTCACGCAACCTAAGACTTTAACAGAAACATAACATGCCAAAGAAAAAAAGAGCATGAACATAAATCTTCCACAACAGAGGATTCAGGACTAAGATAATAACAGCCGTTAGATGACCAAAATTTCCCAAACCACAAAAAAAAAGTCATCACCTTTTCCGATCATCACCGCTTATCTCTATACTCTAATAACTGCAATAATTTATGATCTAACACTAATCTTCAAACCCAACTTTCTTCCAAATGGCATTTCTAACACTACGCAAGTCTCTACCTTTGAGGGTCCTTCCGATCCCTTCATGCACAGACATAGAAGCCCTTCTTGTTCTAGCCAAATACTCATGAGGGGGTATCTTCATTTCTTCATCCTCATCATCATCATCGTCATCATCAAACTCATCATGATGATCTCTCTCCTTCACACTGTGACCCTTATACTCCTCCTTCAAAATCTTTGACCAGTCTGGAATATTCACAGGCAATGAAGCCGATCCACCCGTATCCGTGTTCACTTTCCCACCACCTTCCACCTTCCTAGAAGGCATCTTCATCTTCAAACCCGATCGTGGACCCGACCCGACTTTCTTGCTCTCTGACACGTCATTTGAGACGTTCCATATGTCAGCTTCCTCAAACTCCAACACACCCTCTGAGGATTTTGGGTCAAATCTGACCTCTGAGGTTTCTGGGAACACGTAGGCTGACCTGGAGAGGAAGCTCTTCCTTGAAGCCATTGATGAAAAAACAGTGTTTTTCTATGTATGTATTTATGTATTTATCTATATTATGTATTATGTAGCACTCTGTTTTCTTCCTAGTGATGGTGGTTTGGCGAAAGATTTAATTTTGTGCAAATGTTGATGAGGCCTCTTATTTATAATATCGTGGGGGCTTTGGTACGAATGGATAAAGGTCTTTTCTATTGGGAGGCGTTAATTAAGAGGGAGTTATAGGGTGTGTGCGGGTTCAGGTTTGTTGACACGTGGCGGATTGAGAGGCGGACACGAAGGAAAGTGAATGGGGGATAAGGACGGAGCTATCAGGAGAGGGAGGAGTGGACACGTGGGCCAATGGGGTGTGAGGATGGGAAGGGATTTGGAAGATACTGTTTGAGATGCGAGGATGTGCCAATTGTTAAGTTTGTGGAAAAAGGAAGACGAAGGTGTGGGCCCTATCCATACCCTTGAATAAGGATACATACTTGTACCTATCTTTGACACCTCACGCTGATTATATTTATGCCCCTTCTCAACAAAATTTACCAATTCTATGGCCCTTGGTCTTATTTCTTCATAATTAATTAGCTGGAATTTCATTTTCCTTATGTGTTTTCTTTTCACAACAAAAATATCATCTCAATTATTTGTTTATTAATATTATTCAAGTCTTTTCTTTCATTTCTGATAAATATCCCTTTCACGTACAATTTAAAATTTTGAATCTTTTCTTACGTGTATTATTTTTTCTAGCCGGTCTTACGTGTATTATTTGTAAAATGCCATATCGCATTTGAATTATAACATAACATTATACATTGCTGCCTCATATCAAATATCAATAATATATAGCACACAAATATGAGAGGTTTAATCGATCAAATGTCACAATAGTTAAATTGTTTTTTTACAAGTTTAGTTTTGAGAATGTACAAGTTGTAGAACATACATTCAATAGCTGCTAATAAATAATTTAATGTTAAAATTTTCATATCAACATGTAGTAAGTGTTCAGTCTTGATATTTTGAATCATTGAGTTAAATACTCTGACCAAATGGACAGTTTTTAACTGCTTAGCTAGTCAAATTATAATAAGTGTTCGGACACTATTCATTGTATGCCTATTATATAATTTCACTTTTTGTTCCTTTATCTGATAAATCTATAGGATAATTCTCGGAATAAAGGTAAGATAATTACTAAATATATGATCTGGATCGGAGGCTACAAGTTTAAATATAAAAAATAGTTTTTTTCCTTGTAAAGATAAGACAATTTATTCATGAATAGACTCCACCTCATCATTGTTTTGTGTGGTCATCACCTATTATTTGATTAACATGTAAGTATATATGCAACAAATTATTAAGCGAAAACCATATTGAAATTTACTGACAAAAATGATGGAGAGCGAAAATGCTACACATAATTCAATCCCCCAAAAAATGCTTCACATACAGACGTTAAAAATGTGCCTTAAATTTGGATAATTAGTTTTGAAATTGGGCATCAAGGAACATCAAAAGATACGGGTAAAATTGTACATGCAACACAAGATTTGGATGCAATGATAATGATGCGTATGAAAGGAAGTCAGAGTAGTTGAAAAGAAATGAAAGGAATATGCCTTCACGGACTCGGATCCCCAAAAAAATGAAGGAGCTAGCTAGAAGTATATAGTGTATATGCATCAATAATTGAGGGGTAATCTTCTGGCGATATGCCTAGAAAACAGATGATTTACTGGGGCCAGAAAAGATGTTGGGGTTGAATCGAGGCGAGTAAGAAAATATAGATCAAAGAAGAGAGGTTAGGTTAGAAGAAGGAAGAAGGACTATCATATACGCATGAGGTAATAAGCTACTCCGTCCGGTCCCTAATGTAAGAGCCCAAAATTTGAATGGTTTTGGTCCCTAATGTAAGAGCTCACCCCACATTCTCTCCTCATTTAATGCATTTTTTCCTACTTTACCCCTAACTCTCTTTCATATTTATTAATATTTATGTATTTCTCTTTCTTAAAAGTATCATAATAAATATGGGCAATTTTGGAAAATAAGCATTAACTCCAGACATCCAACTAACATTCACATGTTTTCTTAGGAAGCGTTTTTTTTGGCGGCTAGCTCTTACATTAGGGACCGGAGGGAGTAATAACGTAGTAAAAAGAAGCATACAGGAACCAGCCCTGCCGCCTATTAAAGCTCTCTCTACTCTCCACACCGTGTAATTAAGTAGGCATATAATAGTCGTCCATGTGATTCATGTGATATGGGTTGAAGTTAAAAGTAAAGTAGTAGGTAGCTAGCTTATACGTTAGTTTGTTTTGATGTAGCCACACTCTCCGCCCATGTCACTGTGCTTTTGGATAAACATGAGGTATCCATGAATGGTACGTAGGAGAGTATTATAAACTAATAATAAATGTGGTGTATCTGTTGGCAACTTTGTTACGTTGCTATAATAATTTGTTCTCCTGTCAGGTTTGGCCACTCATCTCAGAATGTATGTAGTGTTTGTGTATTTTAAAGAAAAAGACAATTGTTATCTTATTATGTGGAGGGATACCACTCATCTCAGAATGTATGTAGTGTTTGTGTATTTTAAAGAAAAAGACAATTGTTATCTTATTATGTGGGGGGATACCCATAAAATTGGACAATTGGTACTCACTTTTAGATAAGGACGAGTTTATGAGTTTATGAAACTACGAGGCATGCGTCTCTTGCAATTTCCAACTTAAGTCATTCGATTTGCACCTTCTTCTCCCCCGATACGCCTTTGTAAATTCCACATCCCACTCGTTTGTTTTTAATTTACTCTTGCCAAAGGCCATTTTGATGACTGATGACAACTAATTTAAAAGCCTCGCGTGCTCAAAACTGAGATTCTTTGTAACGATACTAGATCTCAAAATGATAGTGATTTATATAACACTGATAAACTGAGATGAAACATCCATGGAACAATACAATAGATTGACAAAATCCAGCTATAAGCAACTATAAGAAACAATGAGTAGTATCTAGAAGAAGAGAAAGATGATACAGAGGGAGAATAGCAACAGAATCACAAGAGGGAAAGAGAAAGAAGATGTCAGTGGGAAGAGTAGAAAATTCCAGAGAGAAAGTCTTGATCACAATATTCTTCACTGCCCTTGTGTTGCTTTATTACATGTATATATAGCTTAATAACTCTTTCCATGATAACCCTTTTGACCCAAGCCCAATAATCATACAATCCGGCCCATTTATAATAATTGCATCTGTTACATTGCTCACCCCATGAAAATTGACCTTGTCCTCAAGGTCAAAGTAGTGCTGAGCAACAAGATATTCCCTACTAGTTTGTAAAGTCCTTAAACCTTGACTTGTAAATGAGCATAATTCAAATAAATGAAGACCCAAATCAGTCCAAGAATTAAAAGGATAAGAATGTCAAACGGGTCTGGTATTAATGCAAGTGAGAACACCCTCCTGGACAATGATGAATGACATAACAATTATCTTGAAAGTAGTTGGGATCATATGAACTTGATGCTTAAACATGGTGTATGAAGAATTTCTGGTAGTAACAATTACGCCATCCTTCAATAAAAGAGTAACACTAGCAAATGCACAAGAGTGATGCCTTGGTTCAATTGCAAGTAGAAGCAATGTCTTCCTGGACATCGATTCCCTTACAAAATCATCCACTAGCTTCCTGTCAACAACATCCAAAGATTTCTCTGAAACTTTCTCTTGGCTCTAAAAATTATTCCACACTGTCATTACAATTTTTGTTTGCAAATCAGAGAAAAAATTCAACTCTTCCCTATATCTCATGATTTTCTGGAAAATAGCAAGACAAGTCAAATGAATATCAGAGCTTTCCATTGACCCACATTTATAGAACCGAATATAGTGGCACCAAACAGAAACCAGTTGCAGCTCCATTTTTAGAGTGTCGTATAATTGTTGTGGGGGTTCCAAGTATGCTGAAGCATTGATATAAGTGGAAGAAGAACTCATGATCTCTATTTCAAAAGCACCCATGGAAATCCACAACATTTGGATGTAGAAAGCAATATCAAGAACACAGAATATATTCCAGCCATTACCCTTCAGCAAGATGTGGTTGAAATCATGATAGGTGTTGAGGGGAAAAAGATGAGATTTACCAAGACTGAATGGTAGAGTATTTTGCTGATTAATTGGCAAGTTTAATGGAGCAAGCTGTGTAAACCAAGACTGAATTGACACAAGGAAGAAGGGTGCAGCATGTGATAGCACACCATAGTCCCGAAAACCATCAACACAATACAATGGGCTAGCCTCAACACAGTTGAAAATAAGGAAAAATGAGGCTATAAAACAAGAGTGCCCCAATTGCATAAAACCCTTAGAATTATATGAAACCAAGAATTCATTGCAAGATATCCATTTAGAGGTAGTGCTGGCATTAAAAATGAAGGTGTGTGTCCAAGACAATGTAATTGGAGAGTAGGAAACACACAAGGCACATGGAAATTTAATCACCAATATACCCCAATTTAACCAATTATTATAAGAAGCAACAACCTCACACATTGAAAGCTGAAGCTGTCCGTGAGGCAATTTAATCAAAAGCAGCAATGATACTTTGGCCATAACAGAATCATCCAACCAAACATGCAATTGGCAGTGTTTGTTAACTTGCCCAGGGTCAAATAACATAATAATCATCCATGGAATTCTTAGAAGATCATGACACGCATCACTAATTGTAATGAATAAGCCAGCCAAGTCAATAGAGAAATATATCAAACACAAGATATGCAAAGCCTCAGAGACAACTAGGTAGCTTCTTGGGAAAAAGAATTGTCTAGAAATTAATGAGGCCTACAAAATCAAATCAGCCCCAAATATTACAAAAATATTGCAGCAATTGGATTCCCTCCCCACAATATGAGCATCCAGCCCAGGAAAATAGAGCCAAGGCAAAAGAGATGTACTATCATAACAATAACTATGTGAGCAGAAATATACACAAAAAATAGTAGATCCAGGATCAAATACCAGAATTCTCGTGAAACCATGAGGACATCTATGAGCTAATCTGTGACCAAGCATGAAATCCCTAGGAAATTCCCTACTGAGAACAATTTCCTTCTTGCTGTGTAAGAATGATTGGTCGAACATGCGAATGGACTTTGGGACCACTACAGAACTCTCAAGTACGAAGTCAACACTGGGGATGAGCATTTGGAACTAGGTAGCTGCCTCTTGGTTACACAAATGAATGCCATAGCATTCTAATACAGGGTCGGTTGACTCACTAAGTTTTTGAGAAGCTAATTGTGTCTCCATATTTAGATCTAGTGAGTTCTCCACCGCTTGTGAGTAGACTTGCTCAACGTCATCCGCACCGTCTTTGGTGGTGTCATGTGGATCATCATGGAAAACCACCCCAATTTCCCCTTCGACCACAGTCGGTTCCTCGTGAACCTTCAATTTGTCTTCAAATATGGTGGAATTAGGGTTCACATCCAACAAGTATAATAGATGATCGAATTTAGCATTTAGTGAATCCATTTTGCAGTGATGGAATCAAAAATAGCGTCCATACGATCATAGCGGCCAAGATTTTCAGAATGACGCGACTCCATAGAATTCACAAAATGTAAAAGAGAATTTGTCATGGTAGCAGAAGTAGAATGAAAGCACCAATGTAACGATACTAGATCTCAAAATGATAGTGATTTATATAACACTGATAAACTGAGATGAAACATCCATGGAACAATACAATAGATTGACAAAATTCAGCTATAAGCAACTATAAGAAACAATGAGTAGTATCTAGAAGAAGAGAAAGAGGATACAGAGGGAGAATAGCAACAGAATCACAAGAGGGAAAGAGAAAGAAGATGTCAGTGGGAAGAGTAGAAAATTCCAGAGAGAAAGTCTTGATCACAATATTCTTCACTGCTCTTGTGTTGCTTTATTACATGTATATATAACTTAATAACTCTTTCCATGATAACCCTTTTGACCCAAGCCCAATAATCATACCATCCGGCCCATTTATAATAATTGAATCTGTTACATTATTGTACTGTGCATTTCATCCAGCCTCTTTATTTTTTAAGGAGGAAAAAAATCACAGACTAAAAAGGCAGTGCAAACAGTAAAGAGCAGAAGAAATATGTTAAAGGCAGTACACTGGCAAGCCATTGCACCTCATCGCTTGATACTTTATAATTTCTCCAGTTCTAAGTATAAAATCTAATGGATTTTTTAGAATATCTTAAAAAACTAAATAAGTCACTTATACATTGAATTAGCTAATTTTTTTCTCCAAAATAGTTTATTTAACTTATAAAATAATACTAATCTAACAAAATATCAAATATATTATGATTAACTAACCTATTTTGCATCTTTAATATCTAAAAAAAAATTCAACTAAGTCTTATATTTAGAACTGAATGGAGCAGTATCACCAATGAAATTTCAGTTGCAATGTACTCCCTCCGGTCCTAAATATAAGACCTAATTGACTTTTTTAGAAAATCCTATAAAAAGGCAAAATAAGTTAATTATAAATTGATTTACCTAAATTTTTCCCTTAGATTAGTTTATTTTACTTATAAACTAATGTATAATCTAAAAATATATCAAATATGTCATGATTTAATAGTCTATTTTGCAACCTTAACCTCTCCAAAAAAAAAGTCAATTAGGTCTTATATTTAGGACCGGAGGTAGTAATTTCCTTTATTTAACTAAATAGCATTATTTATTTGTTGGGATAATTTAAATGAATTAATATATAATTTGAGATCTCGTATTGACTTTTTGGCAAGAAAACAAGATAGAAGATTGTGCACTAACTGCAAAGTGATTCGTGAGCATAACATAACATGACAACTCAACATAGACTATTAGTTCTTGATTTTTGTATATTTCATCAACTCAGTGCAATTGTTTTTGTATTTTCTTATGAAAAAGAACCCGATTAATATTCCACAATAAGTTGCCTCTATTTCTGTTTTTGTACCATTCTGCCTCATTTTTTTCGGTTTTGCCTGTATAATCATGCCTGTTTCCCTTGTTGACCCAAAAAAATGCCTGTTCCCAATGGGTTGGCTAATTTGATCAGAAGACAGCCATTTTTGAGAAGGTATGCCTGTTACCAAATATGAGCCTAACTGACCTCACTATTCTGGGGTTGTACGTGCCACATGATTTCCATTTCAAGATTCATTTTCATTTCTGGCCCATAAAGGCTATACAAGATTTAAGTCTTAATTTCATTTCTTTTCCAATAATCTTTTCGTTTATGTTTTAAGTCTTAATCCGAACACAAGATTTAGCAGTTAAAAAGGAATGCCAGATTCAGTAAGTGAGAACCGGTGAATTATCATTATTAGTTTAATGCAATAAACAAAGGAGCACAATCAATATACATTGCATTTTTACCCTGATGAGTATTATGGGAAAATGATTCCTTCGTACTACATGGAAGTTGGGAAAATAAAAAATGGAGCTGGCTGGTTTCAAATTGGAGAGTAGGGAGATAGGGAAGCGCGGAGAGTGACAAGTATAAGGATTAGATAAAGCTAGTATTGTGGATAGAAAAGAAATTAGAGGAAATAGAATGGAAAAGTAAGGAGAGGGGAGCTCCAAGAGTGTCGGAACATAATAGGAATGCAAGTGACTGTGACATTATGTAGCTTGAGTGGTAATGACATGCATTAATGCCCGCCCACCTCTCTTCTAAATCATCGATCTGTAATACTAGGGAATATTATATTTTGGGTTAAGGGTCAAATGTAGCACTCTACTATTGCCAAAAGTTCACCCAACATAAACAAGAATTCGATGGCTCAAATGTAGTACACATCTTTTTAAAAATGGCTCAAATCTAGTATTTCCGTCAACTTTAACGGGTTTGACCGTTAAGTTTAACTTGACCATGCCACGTCACCCGCCACGCCAACCAATTTTGCTATGTGGCCTGCCACGTCCCCCGCCACGTCACCCAATAATGGATAGTGAGTGGGCCCATTGGGTGACGTGGCATGCCACGTGGCAAAACTGAGTGTCGTGGCGGGTGACGTGGCATGTCAAGTCAAACTTAACGGTCAAACCCGTTAAAGTTGACGGAAATGCTAGATTTGAGCCATTTTTGAAAAGATGTGTGCTACACTTGAGCCATCGAATTCTTGTTTATGTTGAGTGAACTTTTGACAATAGTAGAGTGCTAGATTTCACCTTTAACCCTTATATTTTTAAATTACAGATAAGACGTCAAATCTGGTAAAAACGTAATGTTTGCACACATTTACGAATTAGGACCGGAGGAGGTGATGTGGGTTAGAGAGCTCGGTGTTTTTTTTATCAGAAAATGCAATGTTTTTTGGTTCAAAGTAAAATGCAATGTTTGCAATAGCGTATAAAATAACGAAGTTAATGACGTTGCATGTGTTACAACATGAAAGCTAAGATTTCCATTCTTTTTTCATTTAAAATAAACTACAATGTTGATATTGATTTAGCTAATCTTATTCAGTAACCAAGTCGAAGTCCCCTGAGGAATAAATAATAATTTGGAGTACATTCACTTTCGCAAAAAGAATTGAAGCTTTTGTTACCTTTCGTGCGGGTTTTCCCTTCTCTTCTACCAAGACAAGCAGCCTTGATTTTCTTCCAAATCCTTCATTCAATGGAGCAAGCATGATCTGATCTGTATCAGGATCAAATATGATCATGACATGATAAAGCGCCCATAATCATCATCATTTGGTTCAACGAAAAGAGTAGAATATCGTCCTAGTTTGTCTCCTTGAAAGCACTTGGACAAAACTTTTTATATAATGCATTTACAGCTGCCTCAAGGCGTACTTGGTCCTGCCACAAAATCATTACACTAATATTACCAGAAGAGCTTGACTCACAAAAGCAGAGCTCGGATTAGCAAAGTCCATTATACCTTTCCTTTGAAACTCACGGCCAGAGACCCATTTCTGGATTTGCGGTAGCAACCTTGATGTTGCAAAGTAAAAGATGAACACCATGTCATAAATAGCTGGATTGTTCTTACGAAAGTAAACAGCTGGAAATTAAAAGTTGACACTACACACCAATAAAGATATCTGGAAATTCAAGACAAAGCTTCGATAGAGGCTGTGCAATTTCCACCTGAAGTTGAGTTACCCAGATGAGAAATTGTAAACTATATGATACCTTAAGTGAAGAAAATGAAAGAAGATGCACATACATCCGAAAGATTTGTTATGACGTGTTTTGATACATAAGGTTTCAACAATGGTAACAAGTCAATAGATCTTGCCAACTCAATCAAACAATCCCACTGCATTTCCAGTTCCAAATCATTTGTTGCGCTAAGAATTATCACATTTTGACACTTGATCTACAAGAAACAAACATTAGATATCAAACATTTAAAACCAGAAAGTAAACCATCACATTATATGCACAAGAGTTGTGTCACAACAGATCACTGTAAATTAACCCAATTTCTGCTATTGCTCCTCATGTGAAATTGAACTTCTGATTAATGCCACAGGTAAAGAAACATAGTTATGGTTAATAAATTTCCAAAAACGCACCAAGGGCACAGACAACTTGTCATGGTGCAGTAATTCTGTGATGCCTTCAGGAAGTTGAGCCAACTGAAAGGTAAAAGACTAATGGATCAATCCATGCTATGAGAAAAATCACAAAGTGTAATATGAAATGTCAATCTTATTCTGATTCAACAAGTTGGAGCCATACGTGGGAAAAGAGAAGACAGTTCTTCTGAATAGCTAGAGGTTAACCCTTTTCACTAACCCTAAAATACACAACGAGAATGCAGTAACCAGCTGAGACCAGCGGGACAAGCTCTTCAATGAGATGGTAAAAGTTGGGCCTCAAAAGTTCAGATTTTGGTATTCATGTATTCATAAGGTGAACCTAATGTATACCATCAATTATCAATTATTAGTGGGTCTACCTTGTGAGGTGTATGCCTATGTGCAGGTGGTTCTAAGAAATGAACTTTAAAAGCTTCTAATATCAATCAAAATTGAATGTCTTGATATATCAAAGGTAATTTCTTATACGCCATGTTACCTCATTACAGTCACCAGTGCACTGATAACCGGTAATATTCCTAAGATATTCTTCAAATTCTTCATCAGGAGCCTGTATTAAAATCAAATGACCAAATCATATGGAGACAGTCATATTACAAACCATTTAAGTTAGCAGAAACTAAAGTCATCATTATCTTTGCCACACGGCTTAAGAAGTAATGTTATAGCGGCCTTCAATGGAAAAACACAATAATCAGATTATAAAAACTTACCAAACGAACACTGAAAGCTTTTGCAACTCCTGCTAATGTGACATCTGAATGCAGTGGACCTACACCTCCATATATAAAGACCTACAATAATCAGGTCAGTTTAAATCTAAACCATAATTTCATCAAGAAAGCCGTGCAAAGAATTTCATAGGATTTTCAAATTTACCAAATCGTTTGATGATTTCTGCCGTTCAACTTCTTCAGCCACGGAATCTATCTAATATAAAAGATGCATACCACAGCATTAAATTAACAGATAAGAAAGGAGTAATTGTTTCTTGGCTTACATATAGTGTGTGTCAACATGTTCACAGCAACAAACTCAAGTGCAGATCCCTGCAAACTAAACACTAAAATATGCATAAAGAATGAAAACATGCACTCACATTGTTGTGAACAACAGAAAACTCTGAAGCAGACCAGCCAATAGAATACAACTTCTTCAGCAAAGAAGGTCCCAACTGATCCTCAATAGTGCCAAACCTGAGCTATGAAGCAGAGGACAAAAGAATATTTATTAAAAAAAAATTACAGGAATGTAAAAATTGTGGGAGCTTCATGAATTGTCAGATAAAGTCAATAAACTATGTCTCCTAGAGGTGCTTTATACAATAAAGCACATGAATTCATAAAAGGTTCAATTTTTGATGCAATCATGTAAACAACAAGCACTTACAGAATCTCATCCCCCACAGCAATAACTGATGCTGTGAACATACCGCTTTTATGCAAACCCTGGCAGGCCAAGCCATTGCTACCAGTAGGATGATTTCCACTTGTAGAAGGTATCTTTCTAACCCTCCCTCTCTAATCTTCCATCAGCAAGCAAGTATGCCGGCTTATATTCGTTTGAGGAGTTGTTAATGGATAATAAGGCATTGGGCACAGTATCATAAATGCTCCCAATTGAAGTATAACTGCACGGATAAAGAAAATATTGCACACAAAATAAACTTCAAGTTTTCAACAACTCAAAATTCACTTGAAGCCATGAACTGCATAAAATGGTTATTGCATACTGCATCTAAAATAGGGAGCAACACAGACTAAATAGTCTGAAAATTTTCAGTGTAGCTATTTAATAAAGTCTAGTGCCAAATTTCAAAAAAGATGATACAAATAAATGTAGAAACTTTATGAAACCTTCATCAAATAACTCTAGATTACAGATATCTAAAAAACGTAGAATATAAGGGGTAGAAGTATACCATGCAAATACATCAAATCCAACAGTTACGTTCAGCAAAACAATAGAGTATTACCCTTGATCATAAAGGCTGCAATATTTCACCTTGCAAGTTAAAAGGAAGGCCCAGACATCTCTGCCATAGAATTATAAACACGCAAAACCATCAAATTGAAATCAAATGTAAAGAAAATAAAGTTGTTAAGCAATGATATGATGACAACTCCTTCAATCAAAAGTAAATAACACTCTCACATTCTAAGAGAAACACAAGAAAGAATTATGGAGGGAACAAACAAAAGATTTAAAAAACCAAAATTTTATAGAGAGAAAACCTCATTTACTAGAACTAGTCAAAAGTGAAGGATATCAAGTAACATCTAGCTACCATCTTATCATAAACTTTTACGAATTACTGGAACGACCTAATCATCTTCAACTATTCAAATTTAAGAAGAGTCTAAAGCTAAAAAAATTGTGAAAAATATGTTATGAAGCCTTCCCTCCTTATTAGTGGAACCCCTTGACAGGATGATCTTAATCTCTACCAGACTAGCATTATTAATTTAGACTTTTCTTGTATTTCATCAATCCAGATAAGATTTCAAAATAAAGCAGAACCAAATATAAACACATGTCATGTTTCATCCAGAAAAATTTAGTGAGGAAAAGCAACATAAAGATGAAGGCACAACCTGTATGACCAATCTAAAATAGGGTTCACTCTCATAAAAGGTGGCCAACCAGGTGAACTAGGGGAGAATTGTTCTTGGCCAACCTGCAAGGTTGAGCAAATGTACTAAGAAAACATTAATATTAAGAAAATGATAATATTTCTGGACTGAAAAGGGGGGATAAAACCATACCGCAGTTGGATCACCAATACGAACTCCAAGGAAAATAGCTTTGATTGGCTTATCGTTCAGCAAAGCCTCCAAACCAGACTTAAAATCTAAGCGAATGTTGTCAAGCTGCAGACCATACCTGCTTAAGCAATCAACATTAGTTATCTGCTGTATGCCTTGGCAGAAAAAGAGGTCTTAAAATTAGACAAGAAAAAGGAAGGGAGGAATAAATAACCAGTCCCAACAAATGTAAACTGTGACTTTAATATAGAATAAACTCAAAACCAAAAAAGGAATAAGAAGTTCTACTCACTCGGCAGCTGTATCATGAGTAAATGAGTTGATTTCTTGGAAAGCGCTAGAACTCTCAAAATATATTGTTCGAATCGGAAAATCTCTTAGATCACCATTGGCACCATTTTGCCCACTTTTATGCAAGAAATAACCAGCCCGGAGCAGGTGGAACAAAACCTATAAACCAGAGTTCACTGTTACTAATTCACTATCATTGAGCTCAGCAACACAGACAGATGATACACACGAGTACTTACTGTTGAATCTTTTCCACCGTTGAAGCTGAAAGCAACCTCCTCAACACTGTAGGAAGAAATACATTTATTTCACTAATGCCAGTAAACACAATTTACGCACATTATCATTAGGTTTCTCGCTCCCTTTTTTAGAAACAAGTACAACAAGTTGCAAGAAGATTGATGGTCATCAAAGTTCATTAAATTATACTACATCTAAACGGCATTTTCACTTATTATCTGACAAAGGTATGGCTCATTGGCAACTGAACAAGACATCCTCCATTTCTACAGCCACTCAAAGAGAAATAATGCTCTTTGGAGCATAGAGTTTTATTCAAATGGAATGCACAATTCCAGAAGATACAAAAAAACAAAATAGAGCAAGCAATTTTGATTCCTCAGCAAGCCGACAGTTCACCACTGTGAGACATCTGGATTAAAGCAATAATCGATCTTAATCATTCATTTATCTTGAACACCTACTGGTATTTATTTCAGTAATATGTATTTCAGTAAGATAAGCCAATTGGAACTCCATGAGAAAATCATCTCATCTTACATCTTTCAATCTTTGATTCGATGGAATCCCAGCGGCACACGGCTTAGATAAAGCAAGAGATAGTTAACTTCAAAGGTATAAACAGAAGGATCAACTTCAAGAGATAGGAATCAATGTTTTCACCAGGAATGCAACAAATGCCCTTAAGTCAACAGCATTAAATGTTTTGAGCAACATTAAAGGGAAACTGACAAATCTAGCTTGTATCACAACAAATTTAAACTCATCACATCAAAAGGAGTAAGACAACGACAAAGCAAATTAAATAGATTACATCAATCTCATAGAAGGAAGTAAAGAAGAACTCACGAATACAAAGCTAATGCTCTCTGAATAACATAGATAGCATTCTTGTACTTGGCCTGAAGCCTTCGATCGTCGCACTCTCTAACAGCCTTATCGATCTCCATTAATCGAAGCACAAAGCAAAATTCTGAACATCAACATCACAAATAAACATGTAATCAAATCAAGCAAGCATTTCAGAGATTGGGGATTTGTGGCATTTGCAATAAATTGAAATATAATGGAGTATAAAGAAGAGTAATGGAGTAGACTCGTACCTGGCCGCAATGATTGCTGGAGTTCACATCAGCTTACATCGTTTCCAAGAAACAATGCTAGAATCTGATGGACAAAATCAAAATAGTGAGGGAAAGAAGAAGAAAAATGAAAGAGATGGTTATTAATAAAACAAATCAAAAGGAAGAGGAAGAAAATGAAGGGCCTCGATGGGGACCCTTGGAGGGAGCGAAATGGAGAGCGCCAAAAAAGTAGAATACGACACCAACCTCTTGTGGAAACTTTTTTCTTTTTTCTTTTTTCAGGATCTCGTGGAACTGTAGAAGGGTGAAGAGAAGAGTGATTTTTTTTTGTGATATCAAGGTAGTAGTGTTTTTTTTACGATAAAGGTAGTGCTATTGTCTTAAGATAATTTTTTATTGTTAAAAAATAATATCTTAATGTATACTTTTTTTTTTGCCAATCTTAATGTATACTTTTTTCGTTTATGTTTCCATCAACTTTCAATTTATGGGAAATTTGCAGTTTAGTCCCTGGTAAGGGAAATTAATACTGGAAGGTCCCAATACATTCCAAAATAATTATAAAGTCCCAGGGGCCCTTTTCTGCAATTGTTTGCTTATCTTCAATGACCATTTTACCATCATAAGATGAAAGCATAGTCCCCTGTAGGGACCAGTGAGATGACAAACATCTTTAATGAGGGCAAAATGGTCATTGAAGTTAAGCAAACAATTGCAGGAAAGGGCCCCTGGGACTTTATAATTATTTTGGAATGTATTGGGACCTTTCAGTATTAATTTCCCTTACCAGGGACTAAACTGCAAATACCCCTTCAATTTATTCTTATATGTTTGAGGGGTACAATTTTAGTTCCTTTTTAACACTGTTAATTTCACTTAAATCTGAAGGATTATTTCATAATTAAATGAGGGTAAACAGTGACAAATTTTGGAAATATAAGAATATTTACACTAATATATTTTAATTTAATAATCTTTTTTCTACATTTAATCCTAGACTAACCATTTAAAATTGTTAAGTTAGTATTTTCAAGTAGGTGAAAGTAAAGATGTTAACAAAAAATAATTAAAAATGTACTTTTCAAACATAAAGAAATGAATTAAAACTTGAGGCAAATATAAGAGAAAAAAGTATATTTGAGCCAAAATAATATTAATACTTCACACCAAACATTATTTAAACTTTTTAAGCTATTTATTGAAATTTTCGTTTTATTATAAAAACATAATTTGAAAAGTAAAATTATATTATCGGTTCTGTTTTGTCCGATTTACATAGGCCTCCTCCCATTTATTATTCAAACATGTGATATAATCCAATAACCAACGCTTTATTCTAAAAAGTTTTAGAAAAATTTGCCTTTTTCTCAAATTTGACATTGTGAAGAGATGTCATGAAAGCTTGGTCATGAAGAATATTGTAAGTTTTAGAAAAAAATTTCTTTGGCTTAAATTTGACATCGTGAAGAGATATTACGAAAGCTTGGTCATGAATATTGTATGGCGCAAATTACCCATGGGAAGGGGAAAGATAACAAAAATGGTCCTTTTCTCGTTATCTTCTTTGGTAGTAGACTAGTAGTATTGTGCACGCACTTAAAAGAGGTTAAAACTTAGAATCAAAATTTAAGAACCGGATCACGATGGATGTGACTAACGACTAAGATGACTACGCACGTAAGAAATATTTAATCTAACTTAAGTATACAGGATTGATTCTTAGTCCCGAACAGAGTCCAAAAGAAGGAGGAGCCAGGAGGAAGTGCGTGAGTTTACCAAAATGGCCGTAGAGTTCAATATTACAGGGGAGTATTTATTCAGATTTGAATATTTCACATCGTACTACAAGAAATCGCATGCGTGTTTTATCCAACATTTTTATGTGTTAAAAACAGTTTCGTGCATGGAGTGGGAGACATTAAAATAATTTTGACATGGAATCAATGTTTGTTCCCTATTCAATAAACAAAGAGCAATCGTTCTTGTATTTTCTTGTGAAATTTTATCTGATCAATATTCTACAATAAGTTACCTCTATTTATTTTTTTGTTTTAATATTCTGCTCCATTTTTTTTATGTTTTCTCTGCCTATATCATCACATACCTATTTCGCTTGGGCTGGCTAACTTGATAAGATGACCAGCCATTTTTGAGAAGGCGTGTATATTTCCTAATATAGGCCGAACTGAACCGCGTAGCTTGGGCTAAAAGGCCATTAATGTAATATTACGTCCTGTAACTGATTCCCATTTCAAATATTTCTATTTTGTTTCGGCCCAGCAAATGTTTTTTTTTTCAACTTTCCTTTTTATTTTTCTTTTTTTTTTTGTTACAAGAGAGCCTAGGCTAGCTAGACTAATTATCTATTTTTATTTTCCTTTTAAATCTCATCAGAATGCCTAATTTAAAAAGTGGGCGCTGGTTGTTAGAAAAGTACAAAATGTAGCTGGCTGGTTTCAAATTGGAGTGCAGAATGATAAGAATGTGAGGATGTGATAAAAAAATATAAGAAAGTGAGGAGAAAGGAACGTGTAAGGATCATGTAAAGCTTGTAATATAGATAAGCAAGGGGTTGGAATATAATGGGAAAGTGGGGAAGGAGTGGTGGAGGGCTCCAAGAGTGTCGGAATTGAACACAATAATAGAAATGCGAGACATTCTTGCGTGAATCCAGTGCACCACGTCATTTGTGGTCTAACCAATCACAAGTAGACACATATGTTCTGACGTATAATTTTTAATTTGACGTGGCACCCTATAAAAACTCAACTAACCTTTAAAAATATTTTTATTTACACTATAAAATAAAAAACATTAAAAACATGATATTTAAATTTTTTTAGTGGTTAGTTCCTATTTTTAGGGTGTCACGTCAAATTAAAAATTACACGTCAGAACATATGTGTCTACTTGTGATTGGTTAGACCACAAATGACGTGGTGCACCGGGTTCACGCAAGAATGTCTCTAAAAATGCATAGTGGCTGTGACATTCATTATGTAGTGCTGTACTGCCATGCAATGATGCCCTCCCACTTCCCTTCTTAATTATCGATCTGTAGACAAAATTGGTAAAATGCAATAATTGTTTGCGCACATTTAATTCGTGTTTGTTTTGAATTTCCGGCCACTCACGTAATTTTATTTTTGAAAAAAATCATATGTACATATTAGCGTATGAATCGAGAAAAATAAAACTGGAGAGCCACACTGTAGGAAGATCCATACACGTGGGAGGATATACCAGCCTAGGAGCAAATACCTGATCACTCCAACAGTTCAAGTGACCGGTGGAAAATGGAGCATGGAAAATGACTTCCAATGGTTCAAGCAACCATTGGAGAGCCGGTGAAACCATTGATATGCATTATTAGTTAATAAAAAATTAATGGAGTGGCCACGGTTAAACTTGTTGGCAATTTTTTTTTTATTTTTTCAAGGATATAAAAGAGAAAAATAGGGTGTCATATTAAATACTAATATGTGATGGCTGGCTTGCTGGCTACAAGGACCCTTAAAGAGCAATGCTGGAAATAAAAGGAGTGAGTGTATGTAGGGAGGAGGGGGTGTTGAGAAAAGCGTGAAAGAAAGAGTAATAAGAGGTTGAGTAAAAGGGAGAAGGGCCAAATTTGGCGCCGAATATTAGCTTCATGGAAGGAGGTAGGGGGGATCCGAGACCTTGGATCCTTGCATGCATTCCAACAGCCGCTCCTTCCTAACATGACTTCCATGTGACCTGTCTTCTCTTCTTATTCACCGCTCCATCTCCCACCAATTTTCTTTCTAAAAAAGCTTTGCTAATAAAGGGGATCGAGACATGATCAACATGTTCAATACACACACATTTATTTACTTATAATACAGTAGTATACCAATAATTTCTGTGAGGATTCGAACTCATAAAGCGCTTCTTTATTTCAGCTTATTTGTATGCCATTTATTACAAGTTTATAACTAAGCATTTATATATACAAAAACAAAATAATAGCTAGGGGAAGAGTAATTAAAACACCGTTCATAGGAGATACCAATTGTTTGAATGGTATACTTGTCACAAATATAAAACCTATTTGAGATAGTTTGACTAAATTAATGATACTAAATATATGTTACTAATAAGTATGATCGGTTTTTTCTATAGCACCTATATTATCTTCCCTTATTTACTGCTATGTCTCATCCTAAATATAAGGAAATTTTTTCTAATTTGATTAGATAGAGGATGTTAGTTTATGTAGTTATTATCACATGATATTATCAATTTACCCTAACTACCTTTTCTGAATTGATAGCATTAATTTAGGAAAAAATGGGAATAATTAGAAATATGTCTTATATTTAGAATCAAACTCTTCTCCCTAAATCTTGATAAAAAAAATCTTCTCCCTAAATCAATCTTATAATTAGGTAGAGGGGTTACGCCATCCTAATAACTTGTATTATTGAAAGAACAAAAATAAAAATTATTTGAAACAAGTTTTAAAAAATTAAGATTATACTTCCTTCATTCCTAAATAGTATAAGATCACTTTCACATTTCAATTTGTTTCTAAATATAAGATCACTTTCTAATTTTTCTCAACTTTTACCCAAAATAACCTCATAGTACTTGTCAATAATAAACAAAAAAAAAAGATGGAGAGTGAGAATTAAGGTATATGGTAAAGATAAATTGGTTATATCATGTGATAATAATTAACTTAATTAACATCTTTAATCTAATCAACTTACGGAAGTGATCTTATATTTACTAAATAGTACTCCCTCCGGTCCCAAATGTAAGAACCCAAAATTTGAATGGTTTTGGTCCCTAATGTAAGAGCTCACCCCATATTCTCTCCTCATTTAATGCATTTTTTCCTACTTTACCTCTAACTCTCTTTCATATTTATTAATGTTTATGTATTTCTCTCTCTTAAAAGTACCATAATAAATATGGGCAATTTTGGAAAAGAAGCATTAACACCAGACACCCAACTAACATTTACATATTTTCTTAAGAAGCGTTTTTTTTACGGCTAACTCTTATATTAGGGACGGGAGGTAGAGCTGGGAATTCGGGCCGGCCCGGCCCTAATGGGCCGGCCCGCATCGGGCCGGGCCTAAACTGGCCAGGCCCGTTTAGGCCCGCTCCCCCCTTTTGCTCCCTATTTGCGAAGCCCGGCCCTCATGCCATCGGGCCCGGGCCTGGCCCACTTTTTTTTTTTTTTTTTTTTTAAAAATCCTTTTGCTGAAGTGCTGAACCCATTTTTCCTCTTCGGTTTTTCCACATTGTTCGCCCTGTAAGTTTTTACGGTTTTAGCAAAACAAAATCATCTAAAAACATCACAAATCCACAATGAACATAGTCATAAATCATAACATAATCTAATAAGCGAAAACATTACAACATACACTGTAACACTTATAGTGATACGCATAATCTGAAAGTCAAAATAAATAACAAAGTCTTCAAATATAAATCTAAGAGAGCTGAAGGTGAAGCCTGAAGTTAAGTGAAACAATTTTTTTTTTTTAATAAAACTGGATGCGGGCCTAACGGGCCGGCCCGCGGCCCGGCCCGCACAGGCCCTAGGCCCTAAAGGGCCGGCCCGACAGGCCCGCTCCCCTCTTTTTCCACCAAAACAGCAAGCCCGGCCCTCCTCGGGCTTGCATGAAAACGGGCCGGCCCATCGGGCCAGGCCCATATTACCGGCTCTAACGGGAGGGAGTATTATACTATCACAAGATTATTTCCTTTTATAAGTAAAGGAAGAGTAATGTATGATGCCTAGCTAGTGGCTACTATGAGGGGCACATAAAACAGAAATTGGGGTTGATGTAGCTGTCACGTTGGGTGGGCTTCACATCCACGTCACACTCTCCTTTGTTTCCCATGTGAGCTTCCACGTTAACACTAGCACAGGCACAACAATTCACGCCAATCACTAACCTCTCACACTCTATGCCCTTCCAACAGAATATCCCACCCCCTCCCCCATTCCTAATTCACAACTTCTGACCACACACCACCCCCCTTCCTCACTTATCCTCTCTTATCTATTCCCACATCTACATCCCTATCCTTTTTACTCTCTCCTTCAAAATTACTACTTACTCCCCCAATAGAATAGTCCAGCCATTTCAATTTACTCCTAACCCAAGCACTTGCCACGAGCTAAGAATAAGTTAGGTTATTGGCCCGACCTAGGCTAGTACCTTAATGGTAGGCCCCACCCCACCTGATTCTCATAAATACTGTCAACACATACACACTCTCTTATCCTCTGCACTGCAACACTCCTCCTAGCAAGCTAAAGCTAGCTTTTTTTTTTTTCTCTTCTCTCTCTGTATCAGCCATGACTAAGGACCTTGAAGGACCTCCTCCTCCTCACAAGGACTACCATGACCCTCCTCCAGCTCCTCTCTTGGACGCCGCTGAGCTAGGCAAGTGGTCCTTCTACAGAGCCGTCATTGCCGAGTTCGTCGCCACCCTCCTCTTCCTCTACATCACTGTCCTCACCGTCATCGGCTACAAGTCCCAGATCGACGGAGGCCACGACTGCGACGGCGTCGGCGTCCTCGGCATTGCCTGGGCCTTCGGTGGCATGATCTTCATCCTCGTCTACTGCACCGCCGGCATTTCTGGTACATACTCACTCTCATCCTAAATATCAAAAAATCAAAATATAGTTGAAGTTTTTTTAAAAACGTACTAAGAAAAGTTAAATATGTTATGTATCAAAAAAAAAATTTAAATATGTTATTCAAAAATAGATTTACTAGAGTATTTTCTCTAATTCACTCTCTTCATTCGTAAAATATAAGAGTTAAAATGGCTTTTTTTATAATCTTAAGAAAGCTAACTAATCTTTTCTCCAAACTAGTTGAACTCAATTATAAAACAACATAGTATAATACTCCCTCCGTTCCTAAATATATATAGGACCTAGATGATTTTTTTGAAAAATCCTAAAAAAAGCAAAAAATAAGTTAATTATAAATTGATTTACCTAATTTTTTCTCTTAAATTAGTTTATTTTACCTATAAGCTAATGAATAATCTAAAAAGATATCAAATATGTCATCATTTAATAACCTATTTCGCAACCTTAATCTTTCCAAAAAAAAGTTATCTAGGTCTTATATTTAGGAACGGAGGGAGTATAATAATATATTAATTATATACTAATTAATGAATTATTTCTTATATTTATAAATTATAATGAAAAATGGAGAGTAATTTATTTCACTTACCTAACATGTACTATATAATCTGATAATACATAAATATATGTTACAATTAAGTTACTAGCACGTTTGGGTTTGTGATTTGTTTAATTTGTTAAATACTCCCTCCCTCCGGTCTTAAATATAAGACCTAGTAGTTGATTTTTTTGGAAAATCCTAAAAAACAAAATAAGTTAATAATAAATTGATTTACCTAATTTTTTCCTAGTTTAAATACCTATAAACTAATATAAACTAATGAATAATATAAAAATATATCAAATGCATCATGATTTAATAGTGTATTTCGCGACCGTAACCTCTTCAAAAAAATTCAACTAGGTCTTATATTTAAGACGAGATAGTATTTACAGTGAGAACTAAATAATTAGTTAAGTTGGCCCTTAGGACATAGAATAACATTTGATGGTTGTGTTAGGTGGGCACATAAACCCGGCGGTGACGTTTGGGCTATTTCTGGCTCGGAAGGTGTCGTTGATTAGAGCCATAGCGTACATAGTGGCTCAGTGCCTGGGAGCCATATGTGGGTGTGGCTTGGTGAAGGCTTTCCAGAAGGCCTTCTACAACAGGTATGGCGGTGGAGCCAACACCTTGTCTACTGGCTACAGCTCTGGCACTGGCTTGGGTGCTGAGATCATAGGCACCTTCGTCCTTGTCTACACCGTTTTCTCCGCCACTGACCCCAAACGAAATGCCCGAGACTCTCACGTCCCCGTACGTACCCTCTCATTTCACCTTCATATATAACTTATTAGCTTCTACTATATATATACTGAATTTAATTTTATTTAATTTTTTCTCAATATGTTGTTTGAACTTTGTACAGGTGTTGGCTCCTCTTCCCATTGGATTTGCCGTTTTCATGGTTCACCTAGCCACCATTCCCATCACTGGCACTGGTATCAACCCGGCCAGGAGCTTTGGGGCTGCAGTCATGTACAACAATTCTGAGGCATGGGATGACCACGTAAGTTCTCCTTCCTAGCTAGCTAGCTCGCATAAATAATGAAACTGCATGCCCTGTCAAATTAAAAAATAAGTACCTAGCATGGAAAATAATGTAAATTAAGGGTATATGGTGTTGGTCTCACATTAATTTAACCAATCACAACCACGTGTGTCATTCATATTTCAACGGGAAACTTACTAGTTATGTTTGGTTTTGATTACAGTGGATCTTTTGGGTGGGACCTTTCATTGGTGCTGCCATAGCTGCCATTTACCACCAATATGTGTTGAGAGCTCAGGCGGCCAAGGCTCTGGGCTCTTTCAGGAGCAGCTCCCACTTGTGATTTCCATACACGGCATGGCCGAAGAACATGGATGAGGATGAACTGGATTTCTATAGAAGAATGCATGGCGGATTATTGCCATTTTTAATTGTATGTATGTCGGTCCTCATCGTATTTAATTTATGATGTGCTGTGTTATTATTGTTATTTTAATTAGTGGTGTCAAGATTCAGCAACCGAGTGTGTTACTGTTTATGTGTTACATTTAGGGATTGCCTTCAGTTAAACGTGCGTTTGATGTCCTTTTTTTCAATTAATTTGGCAATTTCTGTATGTGTCGTTATTTTGTGCAGTGGTTATTTTGTATTGGGAGAGAATTGAAAGAGAATTACTGAATTGATGTTGAATTTCACGTGTGTGAGTGATGATGGTGTCGAGGCTTTTTTTCCTGTGGGTAAGGCCGTTGTGTCAATTCATAGCGAGTCCCATCTTCTGGATTTAGTGGGGTGGCCAGTTGCCACTACGAAAGTGGTCCAATGCATGATGTTTTTAATTTTTTGGGCGTTTGAGCTGGTGGTCCTCACTTGATATTAATGCACATACATATGTGGATGTGCTGATTCTAGGCTTGGTGGGGACCAAAAGAATATGGCTTTTAATTCTTTTTGTTTGAAATTGAAATCAACGAATTTTTGGGGGAAAAAAAAGAAATCAAAGAATTGTTTTCCATCAAAGAAATTGATAGCTAGTTAACGTAGGTGTATAAATGCAGGCCATTTCTAATGAAATTCATCTAATTAATTGGTGTTAGTTTATAATGAAGGATCTGATGCTTGTGGTGATGGGGAGTTTAAGAAATTAGGGAAACGTGGTGGGTAATATATAGAATAATAGAATGATGAAAGAAATGTAATGAGAGGGGGACAGCCAAGGGAGTAATGGGAATGGGACGACAAGTAGGGAAATGAAATGAGAAGGCACGTCATTTTTTGCAATCAAACGCAATCATCAATAACGAGCCCTCTGTTTATTCTCTACCGTATTCTCATCACGCCATCACATGTTCCAACTCCCTCCTTCCTCTGTTTTTTACTCTTTTTTCTTCAGAAAAGGATTTCATTTTTTTCTGAACCGAGTAGAGAGAAATGCTAACTTTTGCCAGTATCCGCTGTCACAAGTCACAACTTCAACTTTTCATTTGATGAGCTTGAGGTTGTGAGGGTTTACTCTTTTGATTTAATTTTTAAGAGGATGACTTTGTATTATATTTATCGTTATCGTATTATGAGATGTGAAGCTACTTTCTTTCTTTTACATCACACAATCCATATCCAATATTTTTTAAATGCCGAAAAATAAAATATTTGTTCTCTAGTTTGTTTTTTAATTTAATTTAAATGACAGCTAAGTTTTTCCAAGTCAGATTCTTTTTGTTACCAACACTAACGTTATGATGCATTTTATGATTTACATAGCATTTATATATAAAAATACTTCTTTTATTATCCTTTATATTAGAAGTTTAGTTTTGTGGCTATACATATATTTGAAGAGTTGTATCTATGTTGGTAGCGGTCATGTTTATGTGTGTATTATATTACTAGCTATGTGTCGTATCAGACGAAGAAAACAAATCCGGGTTTGATATTGGAACCATGTGAGTGGCTGCTATCGTACGTAACTTCTGCATGAAAACAACATCGCTGCACGTGATTTTTTTAATCCTATTCGTCAAATTCGCATCATATCCTAATCACATCACATCTTAGTAAATTCCAGTATTTTAGAATCAATATCACGACCCAACTAATAAGAATAAATTAACACAAAAGTATTTGTCACGCACAGAACAAACTTGATTTGGTATCCCCCGTTACCTTTCTTTCAGTACTATATAATTTAAAAAATTAGTTTATTATATTAATGCTCTTCTCAATTCCAATTATATTATTAAAGTATAAATTTAATGGCCCTCGAGTGATTCATAAAATATTTTCAAAATCAAATCGAGTTATATCATGCATTGATTGAGATTTAAAAGTTATGCATGATTCCCCGGCTTGTGAATTAGTACTATAAAAACAGGCATGCATAGTTTCCAAAAGTTTAAATGTGCAAAAATATTTAGAGGATTAAAATTAAGACACAACATCGCGTTTGGTAATGTACTGACAAACATAGAGTAGTGCTTCGAAGATAGAAGGAATCAGAAAAAAAGAAGAAGAAGAAGAAGGAATTATAAATCAGAATGACATCCCTCAATGAAAAGGAATTATTTTTGTAGATCTAAAATACCCTTATAAAAAAATAAAACTAAACACAACGACAGTTATGCATGGCCAAAATGACCATATAAGGAGTTGCCCTTATAAGGAGTTGCCTGCGTAGGTGTCCACCACAACACATCATTAACTCTTCGTCGAATCCCTCCTCCTTAGCTACACATCATCAGAGTTTGAAGTTGCAAGGGTGGTGGGGAAGATGTGTTTAGTTTTATTTTTTTATAAGGGCATTTTGGACGTTTCATGTGTAATTTTATTGTCATATTAGTGAAATATCATTTTTGATCTCATGCCCAAGAATTGAGAATCATTATTTGTGACATTTTCAATAGCTATGTACTATTTTGTTCCTTAGCCATTAATTATGTATCAAAATTGGGTCTTCACCCTTATTATGATACTATGAAGAGAAAAGAGAAATACATAAATTAACATTTATGAATATAAAAGAGAGATAAGAGTAAAGTAGAAAAAACACATTACATGAAGAGAAAATATAAGGTGAGTTCTAACCTGGGGTGTGTGGTTGAGTGGCAAGGACTCATTCACCCTTAACCAATTGTCTGGGGTTCGATCCCTGACATTGGGTATGGAGAAGCATTAAATCTCCCAGACCAGTTGTCTCACCCTTTGAGGTGCCTACAAATCAGCGGGGGATTAGTCTCTCACTTGTCGAGTGAGGGGATACCTTGATCATGTATCAAAAAAAAATATAAGGTGAGTTCTTATATTTTGGATTAAAAACCATTTAAATTTTAGACTATTATATTAGGGGTGGGGGGTATATATTAATTTCTTGATTTATGAAGTCTCTCTTGACCTTGTTTCTGACCCCCACATGACATCTAGGCTAAGATAATGGGCTTCCTTTCTTTGAGGCCGAGTGAAAAATATGGCTCACATAACGTCCATAGATATGCAAAACCTTTATTGAAATTATTTTGATTCACGGACTGATTAGTGATTACGCCCTCCTCTAGTATTAAGTATAAGATTTAATTAACATTTTATTAGAGATTAAAGTAACAAAATAAATCTTAATCATTACATATTTTATGTATTACTAAGTTGTTATATACTCCCTCCATTCCTAAATATAAGATCACTTTAGGGAGGAGAGCTTGTTCCTAAATATAAGATTACTTTCTAATTTGACTCAAGTTTTCCCCAAATTACCCCTATACTCCCTTCACCCAAAAAATAGTGGTTTGAAAGTAAGAGAATATTTTTTAAAACTTAGGTGAGGGGTATTTTGGAAATTTGATGTAATCCTAATTCATTGGAATGTCTTCCTTAATCTCTCCAAATTTGCTTAAGTGATATTATATTTAGGAACGGAGGGAGTATTAATTTATAAGTCACATTAACTAATGTGATAAAAAAATATAGGCAAATCAAAATTTAAGTAGCTTAAATTTAGGTTTCTAAGAATTTTAAAAAAAATCAATTAATTCTTATATTAAGAATCAAACGGAATAATGTAACTTTAAATATCGTCACACCCCAATTCTGTGAAGCAAGGGTAGACACATTTTTTAGCCATGCCTGTCGTTAAATTTCATTGCAAAATTTTTCTTTCCCATCATTTAAAATTGGTTTACCTTATACACTTTTTAAAGGATCACACAAAATTGGGGACTTAGTACATTTGTAGGTTGCGTTTATAAATTTAAATTTTTTAAAAACGAATATAACTAATGCCAGGCTTTCTCTGAGAATTATCATGCGGAATATTCTTTACAAGGCGAATTCAGTTTTTACACACACAAAAATTATAGGCTTTTAACACGGAGGGAAAATAATAATATATTCAATAAAGAATATCCTCGTCTAATTAATTCCTCAATTGATCCGACACAGTGACGGGCCTATATGTATCAGCAATCAGCATCACCACTTAATTGAACATTATAATGGCCTGGCTAAAACAAGAGGGAAGCGGGTCGGCGTACAGTACATCATTATCAGACATGAATAAGCCACTTAATTCCAGAAAGTGAAAAACATTCCCCATAATTTCTCCATGCAACATTCATTAATTATTACTTTATTAAGTATACTACTATAACTAAATATAGTGCTATATATATAATATTGCAGCCACACTTCTGCAACCATCCACAACACATACTCCTTCTTCCTCCCATCATTTCATCAAAGCCAAATTACCAAATAAAAATACTGATTTTAATTAGTTCGCCATGACTCATCAAATCTGCAAAATAGTTATTTTGTTTGCGTTTATTCTACAACTTGCCTCGTCCATCCAGGCTCAACTGGAACCAACTTTGGATCTTGAGATGGGTGAAACAGCACAAAACGAGGACGTTCTATATTCATCTCCATCACCTTCACCTTCACCTTCACCTTCACCTACACCTACACCTTCACCTCCAAGAACAGAACAAGGCTACCCTGACTATGGTGACTATGATCAATCTCCTTCACCATCAACTTATATTGATGTGATGGCTCCAGAAGTGGATGATTACTATTATCCTTCTCCAGCTCCTAGTACACTTATGGGCACAGCTCCACCGCCTGCGGAGTGGGAATATAGTGCAGAAGATGATGCTGAATACGTAAGTGGGGAAGACGAAGTAGATGGAGAAGAGAACAAGGGAGGGAGGATTGGGTTTTTGATAGGGGCTGTTTGTTTAGTGGGATTGGGAGGCTATGTGTATAGGAGGAGGAAGATTAATCAGAATAAGCGTAGACATTCTAACTACTTAGAGTTGTCTAGAACCGGCGAAGTCTAATCACATCCATACATACATGCACGTCTTTATGTTACTTACATTATTATCTCCTGCCTTTTAGTGCCTCATCACATTCTTTCTTCAATAATGTTTAATTTGTTAGTGTTCTCTTTTCCTTTACAACATGCCCCCGTATCACATTCATTCTACCCATCCCCTGTTTGTATAATGCATATATATGTCTATTGTATATGTTTAGTTTAAAATGTTTGAATATACTAGTGCTTATAAAATACTCTGTATGTGTAGGCGTTGTAGTATCCCCCTGATCCGCCATGTTTTGACATATGTATTTAAACAAGTATACAGTTTGAGCCTTGGAGGGCTAGAATGTTTTTATCATATATATATATATATATATATATATATATATATATATATATATATATATATATATATATATATATATATGTTTGTACTTCCTCTACCTCTGTTTAGCGCAGGTATAAAACTAAATTACTCCGCTTAGCTTGGACAAATTACGTATCTAAATGTGCGTGCATATGGAGCAAGCCACCGCGTTACACTTAATTAGAGCAATCATCCAAATTTTAATTCGTCTTTATATTTCAGAGGCAGAAATATGATCTAATCTCCTGCCACAACTACAAATACACCTGCTATCAGAAATTATTACAGGGCTTGATTAATCATACTCATGAAGTCATAATCTGTGTTACTTCTTTTAACATGCCGGTTCAAAAACCACGTACAGTTAATTAGCATCCGAATAACTCGAATATTTATTTGTCATTTTTAAAAAGAACATTTACGTGTGCACGCTTGCAACATAACTCTTTTTTTCCCCCGGTATATGCACACACTCTTTGCTTGGCATGGTAGGAGTATTTTGAAATTAAAATTTCACTCAAAATGGGTAGATGTATGTATGTCGCCGTCATCCTAACACACCCAAAAAAGGCCATACGAATGCAAGTTCTTCACACCACTCAAGTCACATTATTTACTTAAATTTTACCATTGATTTCACACCATGTATGTACAGACACAGGACATATACTCGTATTAATAAGAGAGAGGCAAATAAAAGGTTGAGTAAGGTAATAAGCAACAAAAATATTAACTAATTTGATGTTTTGTTAATACGCCCATGCATATTTTTTGTGTGAAAATACGGCAACGGGCTTTTTATTTTTTACCTGATCACCGGATTCTTTTTTTATCAACATCACCGGATTCTTAAGAACAATAAGTTGTTAGTCATTTGTATTTGTAATTCTTTAAAAAAAATTGTGTATGTTATTTGGATATCGATGAAAGCCATATAATTAGCCACAACACATGAATAAAAAAATTTGTTACGGTGTTAATATAGACTGACCCAATTTTTGAAAGGATTAACTCATAAATATAAGATTTATTAATTTAAATTCTAGTGATGTGCATACCTTATGGATAGGAAATTTGTGAAATATATTACATGGGCTTTTTTAAGCCCTACCATAATCTTGGTGAGTCACATATCCACCCAACCCACCTAAACTTTCATTAAAAAAATTGTCTAGATCTACCATTTCATTTATTGCCTACAAGTCAGCCAATCGTTATACTTTTAAATTTTCTCATTACTATCTCTTCTACACTTCTATAAATTTTTTTTTTTCAAAGAAGTGGACAAATAAGAAAAAATAGCTACAATATTGTTGTTATAACTTGTGGAAATCCGACATAAGATAAGAGATATTTAAATTTCAAAAACCATTTTAACTAGTTGAATATTAGAGTTAACTAGTTGAATAACGACATTTACTATTCAAATTCAAATGTCATTTATATGGAATTTCACCTCATAACTTTCTCCCAAAACCCATTTCTGACTTCTTGCAAAAAGTGGATAATTGTAATTTTTCCTTCGTAATATAAGATTTATTAGTTGATTATTAATTTAGTATAGAAAATTTTGAAAAAGTTAAATAAACTACCTATGGATTAAACTGCCTAAATTTTGTTCTCTTAATTAATTATTTTAGTTATAAGCTAACATATGTTTTTAAAATTAAAAATCTGTAAAGTTAATTATATATTTATATGTCTTAACCGCCGGATCAATCATTCCGTCTTCTTTCTTCCTTCTCTCTACAATCATCCCAGAGCCTCTAGTAAGTTCCGATCTCTCTTCTTCGTTTCCGATCTACCACTTTTTTCTTCTTGTTATGCAGTACAATTCTCCCCTGCCTTTTAATTTTACTTCATTCCATGTCTTTTCTGCTTCTCAAGTGTTTTCTTTGACTAATCCTGAACTGGATCGAAACTCAATTACGATTCTTCATTCCTGTCACGTCATCATGTAGATTTCTTACTTCTGGACTATGAGAAATTCGATTTCATGCCCCTAAAGTCCTCTCTTGTAGCTTATAGTTCTCGATGATGGAAATTTTAGTTTGGATTGGGTTCACTTTGTAAATTGTCATGATAATAGTCTATTTTAATCTCATATTGCATTATTTAAGTCTAGCTCTGGTGACCAGTCGGTAATTTAGTACTACCTCCGCTCCTAAATATAGGACCTAATTAACTTTTTTTTTGGAGAGATTAAGGTTGCGAAATAAGTTATTAAATGATGACATATTAGATATATTTTTAGATTATCCATTATTTTATAGGTAAAATAAACTAGTTTAAGGGAAAAAATTAGGTAAATCAATTCATAATTAACTTATTTTTCTTTTTTAAGGATTTTCTAGAAAAGTCAATTAGGTCTTATATTTATGACCGGAAGGAGTACTATTTTACTTATTATCTCCGCAGTATGATGAGCTTCTGATTGGGTTTTGATGGGACTTAAGAATGTCTGCCATTAATCTCAATTTCTTGGTCTTATTATTGGCTATTTGGTGTGGATCTATAACTGCTATAGTGAAGTGATCCTTTGCCTTTTATTTTGAATCTTGTTTAGTAGTTTGATGCTAAATGTATATTTAGTTTCCTTTAGTCTCAGGGAGAATTAATGTAGACGCCACACTTAGTTGAAGAAGGCTGCATGATAAAATTTGAGATGTTCATATATAATTTAAAGTGTTCCACCATGCTGCATCTAATAGGAGCGTTCGATATGTGCTATGTGTTATATAGCTTCGGATTCCGTTCGATCTCTGTTTGAAGTTTTCCTTCTTTCTCAGAATTTTATGTGGTTCCGTTCTTGTATTCTCATGAATGGCTTCTAATCATCCCTGACTAGCTCATAGAAGGAAAAAACACGAAAGATTCATTTTAATGTAATTTTGGTACTGTGACAATGAAATTCATTATCCAATTTTTCGGTTGTCATTAGTCTACAACTGTTTTGCCCTGAGGTATTTTTTACTTCTTAATCTTTTTTTATTGATGCTACTGTTGAATGCTTGCTCCTTGTCATTTTGGAGATAGGTGGTAGGTGGAGCCTATTAGTTCAAAATATAGGATTTCTTATTGATTGATTTATTCTTCTTTCTCTTTCTCACAGAGAAAGAAGAGAGAAGTATTCTTCTTCCTCTGTCTTCTTTCACGAACCAATATTGAAGGTTTTTTTTTTCTTGGTGGGGGGAGCTGAGGGAATAGGATTAGAAGGGACTTCAGGCAAATTAAATCTTTTTATGTTAGCTGCCCATGCACTTGCTTTATTGTTGTTCTCTTTTCTGTTATACTGGATGGATATGCTTTTGGTAGTTTTCAATCAAACATGTAACAAATTGCTTCCTTGAGACAGAATGGCATCCAACAGGGGTCAGGGTGGAATTCAACAGTTATTGGCTGCAGAGCAAGAAGCACAGCAGATTGTGAATGCAGCTAAAAATGGTATTCTTACTCTCATTTCTTTTACTTTTTCTCTGCTCTTGTTATAGGCATGACTAGATATGCCTCGTCCTCCTTACATGCATTTACCTATTTTCATCACAATACATTTGTTTAATGAAAATGATTTAAACCAAAAGTTTTAGCCCTTCCCTCCCTACATTGCTCTCTTCTCCCTTGATCTTTTCATCCTTACTTGGAATCGTGAGTTACTGATCATATGATAGGCGCAGCCATGATTGTGTGATTGTATTATTTCCCAAAAAGAAAAATGTTGCCATTTGCTAAGCTTCCATTCTCTAGCATATGAATTAATGTATTGATATTAAATTCTCTGCTGCTAGAAAAATTGGCTAGACTGAAGCAGGCTAAGGAAGAGGCTGAAAAGGAGATTTCTGAATATCGAGCTCAGGTGGAGTATGAGTTCCAAAAGAAATTGGAAGAGGTAAGACTATGCTTATATATTAGTTAGTAAAAATATTAAACTATTCCTAGATTTTGCTGTTATTAGTTATGGTAACCAAATTGTCTGCATTATTTGTTTTTTCAATGAACACAGAGTAGTGGAGATTCTGGTGCCAATGTGAAGCGGCTTGAGCAGGAGACTGAATCAAAGATGGGTCACCTCAAGAAAGAGGCAGAAAGAATATCTCAGGATGTTGTTTCTATGCTCCTCAAGCATGTAACTACTGTGAGAAATTAAGGACCATGATGTTGTATTGTTGCTCATTTGATACCTATCATTATTGTGAATTTATTGTTGATTTTAGATTTTCTGTTACGTAATAAGATTTCTGATATATGTTAGTTCCTGCTTTGCCTGAATGTTGTTGTAACAAAAATAATTTGAGGCCTGTTGAACCAATTAATTTGTTTGCATGCATATTTCATAAATTTCTCGTTGTTTCAAAGTCGATAGAGCTGGAACGCAGATGTATTTTATGTGAAAATAGTCTCTTCTGATTATTTTCTTCACTTTAATTGTTGAACCGCCCACTCAAACATACTCATGGCGTTCTCCCGCCAAAGGTTATAATTTTAAGTCTGCATGTTACGAAGCCGACGGATAAAGTATAAATTCCTTTTTATTTTGGAAATTCATGCGCTGAATGGGAGAGACTGCTATAAATAGCAAAAATGTCAAACAAACACCTTACTCCTCTCTCTGATCAATGGTTTAATTTGAGAACAAGTTTCTCCTACTCATCTAATGATAAGTAGGGAGAGATGGACATATCTAGATAGTTTGTATCTCATTTGGATGGTCTAGATTGTGTATCATATATATATATATATATATATATATATATATATATATATATCTTAATCAAATAAAGATCATATAGATAAGATCTAACGGTCTAGATATGACTAGTTCTCCGAGAGTTGGGAAACTGGTTTCTATAATTTAAAGAGAAAAATTGAAAATAGAAATAGATATCTTATAAGTTCACCTCTTATATTTAACTAAGTGAGCTTTACATTTTTTTGGAGCAACGGTGGATGGGTTTTTGAGCCATGTAAAACATACACTGGATGTTTAATTCTCTGTTTTATCAGTCTATCTAATTATTCATAGGAATCGGATCAAACAACTACAAGTAAACTTTAAACTCAGACTCTTAGTTTGACATTTTTTTTGTTATTCCCTTGGACTTGACGCTCTAGAACCATTTTGTGCCTCAAGACTCAGAGCTTCTAAATCATACTACCTCCTCCGGTCCAAAATATATGACTTAATTGACTTTTTTTTTTAGAGATTAAGGTTGCGAAATAGGTTATTAAATGATGACAAATTTGATACATTTTTAGATTATCTATTAGTATAGAGGTAAAATAAACTAGTTTAAGGGAAAAAATTAGGTAAATCAATTTATAATTAACTTATTTTACTTTTTTAAGGATTTTCTAGAAAAAGTCAATTAGGTCTTATATTTATGACCGGAGGGAGTATTACTTTGTCCATAATGTGACCATTCCTTTGCCTGTAATATTTACATGATTATCTCAAGGTTGAAATTGCTAAAAGTTGTTAATTCTCTGTTGCATTTTCTCTGGTGACAACGGACTAGTTAATATTCGGTGGATCCGGTGTCTGTGGATCCTACCTTACCTTTCTGATTTCTTTCCTGAAACCCTGCATACCACTCATCACAGTAGTGGATTCAACAGAGTCAACGTGGTGAAGAACATGATGCTCGATATACTTTTATTAAAAAGGTAAATAAATACTGGAACTAAATTTTGAAATTATGAGATGAGTGAAGCAACTGGTTGTCCTGTATTTACACGCATCTGTTCCTTTATGTAGCTTGCTAATTGCTAAGTAAGACCCTTTTCAACCAGTAGAGTTATTTTTTAAAAAAAAAAACAAGAAGAAGAAGAAAGAAGCCCTACATCTGTTCATCAAGTGAGAAAACCAAATTGATATGATTAAATTTTGGTGGTGGACATTATCACATTATTGACTATAACTAACAGTAATATTGAAAATTTGAAATCAGAAGAGCAAGATTCTTAACTACTTTTAACTCCCATCTTCTTTATTGTATGATTTAATTAAAATGGTCTCACAGTAAGAAATGGACTACTTACTAGTTTGCCCTCGAACATATTAAATTTGAACTTGCTTCTCCCCCAGTCTCTACTCTCTATTGTGCATCTAGTTATGAGATCAATCCAGCGTGTTTCGGCCCCTGCCTACCTTCACCATGTGTTGGTAGGCGAAATTAATGGCAGCCCAAAATAATAGTACTATTACCCACACATTACGTATCAACATTACCTATACCTTACATGTACGAAATAAATGTTCGCAATATCTACGTGTGAACGACATTACCTATATATCTTACTGTAATTATCAAGCTTGATTGGTTGCGTCGTACATGTATGGTGAAAATGTTGCGAGAGGGTCCACACATTATTCATTGCACCGTGAAACATGCATTGATGATACCACCTAAGACCATCTAACAGATGAAGAAAGCAAAGCATTCTCGTGATTTAACCAATTAGACATTTATTTTTCTGCTTTGCTTGTTGCTGGTGGTCGGTACTACTAAGACCAAATGTATGGGATCCAAAAACACCGAAACACTTCACAAGAAACATAGCAAGCATTACTCATAGTGTTAGCTAATGACAATGTCCAACGATACAGGGATTGTGAACAACAAACAATAATCAATAATCCGGTATCATAAAATATGACACAACTTAATAACGTCTCCATTAGCAGATACAGATTTTGGATTTTCAAGTCATTATTGGGTTATGTTATCTAGGTATTATGCTGTTCCTCTGACAGGACTGGGGCAAGGCATTCATTTGCCACTTCCTCACTTTTATGATTGTCTCTGTCTCACCATGTTACCGATTCTCCTCTGATCTCTTCATGTCCCTGTCAATTCCTCTGCCTCTCTGCTTTTCAATAAATTGGTCGTCCACCACCCCAACTCCTATATATCATGCCCTTTTCAGTAGCACTGCCCTTCCTAATTAGTTTTACTGATAAAAAGTAATGTCCTAAAATTGGAAAGGACGATCATTAAAAATAACTCATCTGAAATACTACTCTAGGTTCTAACCTTGTCTAGAAGGCTGGGGGTGCTTTTTTTTTTATCTTGTTTATAACTCCAATCATCAATATTTTTAATGAGTATAAAACTTTATTAACATTATAGAAAATTTGTCCTAATTTACTATAGTAGTACATGCTAAGGTTGATTACGAAAGTCTCAGGAGCATTCCGCTGCTATCACGTTGAGCCCATTTGAGGCATGGAACCACTGATGGTGCTCATCAAAATGATAGGCATAAGACGCTCGCCTTTTACCTATCAGGGTGATGTCCCACTAGGCACTAGCCATATAGTAAATTCCTGATTTCCACAATATTGTTTCTCATAGGGTGGTCCACTCCACATTCTCTCATGATGAGATTATAAGCCTTTAGAGAATCTGAACAAATCTGGACCTCTAGGCTCTAGGAACTTCATTTGCTTTCCTAGTTGGAGCCCTGTGAGGATTGCAGTGAGCTCCGCCTCTAGTATTGAACGCTCCTCAAGGTTCTTGTGGAATCATATGATCCAGTCTCCTCTGCTATCCCTGATAACACCGCCACATGCTGCTCTATTATAAATTATATAATTATAATGCTTGACAGAAGACCCATCCACATCTATTCGGACTGTTCCTTGTGAATAAACTAGGTATCATAATACTCTCTCCAGTCTTATATTTAAATAATTTTGTTTTCAAAAATAGGAGTTCATCTCCCATTCTCTTCTCATTAAATGTATTTTTTTCCTACTTTACCCCTACTCTCTTTCATATTATTAATGCTTATTTATTTCTCTTTCTTAAAAGTATCATAATAAAGATGAGCAATATTAAAAAAATAGCATTAACTCTAAAAACTCAATTGATTTTCACATGTTTTCTTTTCTTAAGAAGCGTATTTTGATGACTAGCCCTTATATTTAGGGACTGAAGGGAGTATATGTCATGTAACACTTCTAAAAGCTAACTATATAATGGATTATATACCAGGAAAATTGATTTAGAATACAAATATGTGTGTGTAACATAAAATAAAAAAGGTACTATTATTTTTAGAATAAAAAAATCGGTCAAAACTAACTCTACTATTTATGATCAATAAAGTTTAAATAGGGATAAAGTAAAAACTAGTTGTTGAATTTTATAGTTTTATTTGCTATGGGAATTTTATGGTTAATTAGATGAAAAATAAAGTTTAGTTTAAAAAAACTTTAGAAATGAGCTAGCTATAAATTGTAACAAAAGAGTGTCCACTATGAATGAAATGCAAATGTAGTGCACCTTATGACTCATCAATGATCTTAATTATGTTTTGTATGTGTTGACCAAGGACCATGATTATGTCTTGGGACTATCTGAAAGTAGCTCCTATGCTTGAATGAAGACTCTGCGATTCCCAATCTATGCACTGTCTTACCAAGGGAACAGCAAATCTTGACCGATTATATCATTTGGGTCCATTGAGATGCTTCATTAGAAACGATGACAGACACGGAGGCCTTGCGAATCAATTAGGCCTGGCCCACTCTTTCGGCATGTCTGATAGGCAGAAAATGTTTTCACAGTATTAAAGGTTAAGGTGTATTTTTATTCCCATGGTAATTACAAAATGCATTGGTTATATGGAAATTTTTAAATAATATTTTTGTTCTTAAAGTAATCAAAATATATAATTTCACCATTTTCTGTTAAAAATCGATGTCAATACTAAAACGATAAAATGTTAATATTTAAACAAATAAGGCGTCATATCGTTCTTAACACTTTCATATTTTTTTTTTTGGCCAGTACACACTTTCATATTTAATGTTAAGAAAAACACTTCCAAGATAAAAATGTTTCTTAAAAAACTTATGGATAACCAATAAACTATTACGGAGTACTTACTTACATGACATAAATCGACCCCTAACCCACATGAAAATTACATCCAATATCAAGACATTGCCTTGGAATTGCCTTTAGTACCATTATATATAGTAGTAAAGTGATTGTGCGCCTTTTTTTTTATTATGAAATATCTTTGCTGTATGTTATAACATATTTATCATAACCTAACTTAGTATTGTGCTCCGTTATTTAAATACAAATATTGGGCAACTTGTAGAAGGAGGTAATGGCACCTAATATGAAGTCGTTTCTATTTATTTTTTATGCTACGTTTAATAAATTATTCTATAAATGTTCTTCCAACTATATTTCAATTTTCAATATGAAATGGCAATGTTTGAAAAAGTGTTGCATTCAGGGTGAAGATGAAATTTGAAGCAAATTTAAGACTTACGCGGTGTTTTAAATTTTAAGTAGCTTGATTTTTAGTGTACTATGCAAGAGATGGAGTGTTTTAAAGCGATCTACTGTATTTGTTGTGTAAGTCAGGGAAGGTGATTAGCTCCATGGAATGAGTAGTGAAATATCGAATCTGACCTCAAGCTGTTCCTTTCTTTCTCTCTCTAGGCTCCTACTTTATACTACCTCTAGTCCTAAATATAAGACCTAATTGACTTTTTTTTGGAAAGATTAAGGTTGTAAAATAGGTTATTAAATCATGACATATTTGATATCTATTTAGATTATTCATTAGCTTATAGGTAAAATAAACTAGTGTAATAGAAAAAATTAGGTAAATCAATTTATAATTAACTTATTTTGCCTTTTCTTTAGGATTTTTCAAAAAAATCAACTAGGTCCTATATTTAGGACCAGAGGGAGTATTATACTTCCTTCAATACTGATTCCGATTTAGGAGTAATTATAAGATTAAATTGATGATTTTTTTTGGGAATTAAGAATGCAAAATAAGTCTCTTTAAATTGTTTAAATTTATATTTTTTCCCACAAAATTATTTTATTTTACTTATAAAATAACTTATAATCGAATTATGTATAACATATAATACAATTTGATGGTGTAATGTACTTCTTTAACTTAAAAAAAATCAACTTTATATACTTTACAATTAAGAGTAGAAGGAGTAAACCTGGCAATATGTTTAAAGAAAATTCTATTCTATTTAATTTTCAAATGCAATTTTTTAATCACATTACATCCTTCCATTCCACTTTTGTTCGTGCAAGTTTTATCGTGTGATTGGACAAATAAAGAACAGGTCACTATAGGATTTTGGTCGGCAATGGGGATTGAGCATGCATATGCTGCAGCTGTTCAGTACAAAAAGTAGAAAATAAATTATGAAAAACTATTATAGGACAACAGGATGTAGTTGTTGGTTTATTATTGAAGTGATTAATTTTTCATCATTAATTTCTTCAAAAATATTAAAATGGTCTTATAAATTATAATTAGGACCAGAGAGTGGGAGTATTTTTTATTTGACAAAGTCTGATTAATGAATGGAAAAATAATCTCACAAATCTTTTGAAAAATGAAAAAAGGATAAATCACACCTCTTTAAGCTTGCAACTTAATTAGATGACCCCAGAGATTTTCATAGGGATAGAAAACTAATTGATGAAGCAAAAAGTCTGTTAACGAGGGAACGGTCTATAATAATCAAGCAGATTAACAGATGGTCAAACCAGACAACTAATTACCTTGCTAAGACAAGTCTATCAGGAGATCAAGACCTCCATATTATTACAGAAGGAGATGAAGACTTAAGGAAATTATTCTTCAAGATAGATGTAATGGGCACACCTGAATCATAAAAAAAAGTATTAGTTACCAAAAAAGTATAAATCAATCTCTTCAATTTGAGAAATATCAAATCAAATTTTTGGATGAAATATGAGATTTCTATATATTGCCAAATGACATAAATGTCCTCAAAACTGAAGTTACGTTGTAAATTGTTAAGATGAACTCAAACATCTTTACGATTGGGGGTAAAGATCCTTATGTTAAACTTATAAAAGATTTTCTAACATATATGTGTCAAGTGAATTCTTAATGAAAAAGTTAGAGTTGTGAATCAACATTATTATGAAAATCGTCAAAATCATGTCCAAAATTTTTAGTTAAAATTGTGAACCCTTATATTACGCCTTGTGAATTTCTAATAAAAATTTTGAATTATGAATTATTAACATGAATTTATAAATCTTTATAGTCAAGTTCAAAATTTATACGTCGAATTTGTGAATATTTATAATGTATTTGCTAATTATATGACCATTTTTGTTTATTTTCCTAAGGTATGTAAATCACATATTTCTCCCTTACTTTTGATTTGGGGCTTTTAAGATTCAAGAGCTGATTGACCATCTCTATTTTAGAAAGATTTTATGGAATTTCCCTTTAACAAAAATTTGATGAAATCTGATTGCATGCCATAACTGTCTTCCATGCAGTAAATCCGATTAAACGCAAATAATTCAAATATTAATGAATAATCATGGCAACCAAATGTGAAAATATAGATAAGCGTAACAAATCTCCGATAAGTCAAAATCAAATGGCCCTCCAATCCACGTCAAGGGCTGAAGTGATGGGGGCCCGCCTGATAAAACCTAAACTTGTCCCTATATTATCATATTATATGCGTCCCCTGACTAATCTAATCCAATTTGCTTCTTTATGACTTCAAATAATTTGTATCCCATAAAAATCTAATTTTTTCTTCCAAAGAAAATTAAGACCATATTTTCTCCTTAATTAGTGCGACCAAAAGGCGATAACAGACTTTCATACAAAAATAAGATATAAAACTTGGATCCCGGGATTCAAATATCGTGCCTAATTCGCAGCAGAAGAAGGAGAAAACAAAGGAGATAATTGAGACAATCACCATAAAGTGCTGGTTGACTGATGAGGTAAACTCGGAAGCTAATGGAGAAAAGATCAAACATAAAAGGAGAAAATTAAACTTGGCCATGAGATTCCTTCTTCATCTGTCCTAATAGTCCTAACCAGGAAGCAATGAGTGATGATGAATGGGAGGAATTAAAAAATGATTTTTTTTGCTGTTGGGGTGGTGAAGAGGATGGAGGCATATGGCATATGGGGTTCCCGTGAATGGTTGAAATGGGAAATGATGGAAAAGAGTTAAGAAGTTGAAAGAAAGGGAATTAGATGAATGATGAGAGGGGAAGGGAAGGGGCATACATGTGGTGGCAGAGAATAGAATCTTCAGTGGGAAGGGGAAACACAATGAAAGAGCCAAACACATGTCTCGTCACCAAAGAAAGGGAAAGGGAAAGGTGTGTGAGAGTGAGAAAGAGTTAAGTTGCAATCAGGCAGGCAGAGAGGCAGGGAGGGGAGACAGTGAGCAAAAGCATCTTAATCTTATTCTCTATTCCATTATATTCATTCTTCATATATACCTTTTCATTATATTTGTTTGGTCCACCTTTTCTCACACCCCTCCCCAATTGGTAATCTTGCAGCTTTATCATCTACTTTTTCTCATTTCAGTTCTTTCTCCTATTTCTCTATCTCTCATCCTTGCAGCCTTCTCCATGTGCTTTTGCCCCCATCACTTCTATTTCCTCCCCCTCATCTCTCTCTATCTGACTCACGTATTAATTTAATTTCTTCTTTCTTATATCGTTTTATTTGATCCATGCAAGCTAATGAGCCCCTACCTAATGTTCACGGTGTTTTTGCTTTTCAAGGATTGAGCGGCAATAGGTACATATTTTCTGTCTATATCATAAACGGTAATGAAATGGATTAGGTGGTGAACATACAAATTTATAGCTTCTCTTCTTTTGTCTTCTAGAGATAGTTTTATTTAACAATAGTAATAGAGATAAAGTTACTCTCTATTCTTAAATATAAGAACTCAATTACTTTTTTGGAGAATTTCAAAAAAGTCAAATAAGACTTAAATGTATGAGATAATTATAAATTGTCTTTTCTAATATTTTATTCTCTAAAATAGTTTATTTGATTTAGCAAACATATATATGATCTAATAATATAAAAAAATATGTTATAAGTAAGTATTTCATTATTTCACTTTAGTATGATTCTCAAAAAAAAAAAGTAAGTAGAGTGAGTTTTACTTACTTTTAGTGTGTTAGTTCAGGTTCACATGGTAGTGGTATTATATATATATATATATATATATATATATATATATATATATATATATATATATATATATATATATATATATATATATCATCATTGTGAGAATCTAGAACCCCGCCAGAGTAATATACCCAATGAAATAAATAAGGTTTCGGTCGAGGGGAAGTTAAATCTTTCAACAGTTAAAAGCAATAGTAATTCATATCACTGTCTTCACATTTGTACGTGTCATGAGGTCTTTATGATAGAGGTAACCAGATTGAATACTATAGTTAATTTATGAACGTTACTCCTTAATTTGAAATGTAAGGAATTGGGTATGAAGAGGGGGGAACAAATGAGAGGAAGAAATAATGAAAGTGCTTCCCAAAGGACCTCCCTATGTAAATGCTGTGTATGTGCTGTATTCTGACGTCATGTGTACAACATGAACAGGCGAACAAAGAAAACAACACAAAGTATAACAGGAAAAGGACAACAAGGGCGCGAAATCTCGTTCTTCAAAAGAAGTCCAATTGTGGGGGAGATGGGAATCTGAATATGATCCAAACACTTCGAGACAAAAGTCTAATTCAGAAGATAAAAAAAGTACCGATTCCCTTTCATATGTAATGGAAAAGATCTTTGAAGAAGGAAAGAAGCATCAATTCCTTGAGCTATATCAAACCTTTCTCTTATTTCCTCACACTTAGCTCCTTCTTATATACCCTCCTTCATCCCCAAATTTGTGAGCCCAAGTAACACCCTCAAAGCTGAGCACACAAGATCAAACAGAAAAAGATTAGTATAGAGTAGTGGTGTTTGTGCCTTTGTGGAGCTTGGCCAAGTCTGCGTAAGCACACAAGAACTATATGAGGGACATTTTTGTCATTTGGTAGATAGTATTTCTTACTGCTTCTACATATATATATATGCTTATAAGTTGTGAGAAATAGTGCATATTTGGTGAAGCCAGGGTAATGGGTGTCCCATGGAGTGCCTGGCTCCCTGTATGCCATTTGCATAGCCCATCAGTACATTGGTGGCCTTAGCGAATGGCGTGCGAGGAGTCATGCATGCTTTGTATACCATTCTTCCTCCTATTTCCTTCACTTTCTATTACTTGTTTTTCAATTCCTTCATGCTTCTCTATTTCATCTCTTTCATTTGCGATGCCTTCCTTACATATGACTTAGGGTTATATCTCTTGTCTAACTTGCTGCTCCTATAGTGCTTTGGACTCGTCTTGAGAGTTATGCTTCATCAAGGATTGGGTATACATATATACATCCGGTAAATATCCATTTAGACATCTCATTCAATGTATAATATGTGTTTAATTTGTTTGACAAATTCACAAATCCTTGATCTTCCTGTATGTATTATGATTTTGGCTGCTGTTAATTGGCTTCTTTAATTTGGCATTTGTTCGCATATATCTATGTTAAGTGGATTCAAAGTAAGTCTATGTCTGGCAAAAAAAGTGAAGTCTATGGTTTTTGAATTGATAGATGACTATCGTTGATTTTCCGGACTGGGTGAACATAAAATTGAGCCGAAAGTTAAATTAGGATTTTTTTTTTACCTTTCTTAAATTAGGATTTATCACTTCTCAATTGGTAGCAAGCTTTATCCAACCATTAATGACTTACTATAGAAACGATATTTGTGAATGTTGATTATGTTCTTTAACATTGCTTTAGATTTGGCTCATATCATCGAAATGATTCATTAATATGCACGCATTTAACTTATAATTTCTGCACACATGCGTTCACACAAAATGCTACGGTATATACTTCTACCTAAATAAAGATTATAGAGTAATTTTCTGCAGATGCACACACATCAATATTTGACCATTGGTTTAGACTTAGAGATAATTAATTGATGCATTCTGTTCGTTACACACACACACACACACACACAATGATTAATGACTAATAATGAAGTTATATAAAAAAAATTTTTAACTCTAAAGATATATTTGAAATGAATATTTATATATTTTAATACTTTAGATTATTATTGTTGTTATTTTTTTATTGGTTTATATTTTGAAATTCTGGTTGATATAGATTAAAGCCCCTCGTCATTTAAGTATTTAAAATGCTCATTCTTCAACTGTGACTTCAATTGATATATATAATCATCACACTTTTCTTGTACTTTGTCATCGTGTAATACTCAAATGGCGGTAGGTTATATCCATCTCTATATAGACATAGCTTTAGCTAGGCGGTAAAAAAGTACTTATCATCAGACGTGCTCAGCGCAAGCAAAACAGGGGGAACTCATGATAGTTGTCCTTTCTTTCTGTATCATTTTTCAATAGTCTCCTTCATTATATCACGGAATTATGAAGACCACAAATAACATTGTCATTTGAAGCTGTGTGTGTATAATATATGTGGGGGTTGTATGTTTACTTGCTGAGTTGATTGATGAAGAATAGGATATGAAGCGCAGTTGAATTTGAAAGAAGGTCTCTAGTTGATCATCACACGCAATGACGCCATGAAAGCCCCACTTTCTTGAAGTTACTCAACCTTCTTCTTCTTCTTCAAAGCATATCTGACTTGATTGCTTCTGTAAGAGATATTATTGTACCATCCTCATCACATTATGTACGCCAACACTTGTGCTTCTCCTCCTTTTTTTTTCTTGTTCTTTCGGATATGCTGTCCATTTTATTGAAAGTCTCGAACCTAAATCATTAATTTTTGTTGTGAAAACACTTCGATATCACACACTAATAGTGATAGTGGTCGATGTTTTTAATTTGTATTCACGGTTGTGTGATTTAGATGTGCGTATGTCTTTCCTCCCACTTTAATTAATGTCAAATTCATGTAGAAATCTTGTTTCAGGAAAACTCCAAGAATTATCTCTCGATAAACTTATTACTTTTAATAAAAAGAATAATTATAGCTTGTTATTATGAGTTTCTAGCTAGCCGATCACTCTTGAACATATTTCAAAAGAAGCCACTGTATTTTTAAACAGCTTGGCAAAGCATGTTCGATGTAATTGTAATTAACATTCATGATAATGTTTGAACGTAACCTACTTCTGATTATAATGATTTTATATGATGATATGACTTGTATTGCTATATTGGTCATTGATTACTTTATTTTAGGTTAGTTTTTTTGTTTTATTCTTATCACTGATCTTATTATACCTTCCAGTTGTAATGGAAAAAATAAATAATACTCCTACATGGGAATCCATTTATTGTCTTTTCCCAGCCTTGATAAAAAGAACGGAGGAAGCCAAATAGGACTGAATTTCATCTCAACAGAATTTGAGTTATTAGTCAGTAATAGTTTAAGATAAACATACGAGATAGGAGAATAATGCGCCAAAGACATTTTGAATTTTCTATAGAGGAAAAGGAAAGCAGAAACGAGGTTTGTGGTGTGAAGCCTTGAGAACCCAAACAGTTTAAAAGCACTTCGATTTAGAAACTAAAAGAGTAGGGTTAGTCAAATTTGACTGCAAAGGTCAAACTATGCCACCCCAATACCTTCCAATCAGTGGGTTATTGCCGCCGGTTTTGCATGGAATTGCTTTTTGATTCATTAAGGTTATAACTCACCCTTGTAGTCCAAAAAAAAAATCTCACACATTATTAGTTGACCCAATAATCGCCTTTTTGTATGTATGAACATAAAATAAATTAACGGTCAAATGCCACAATTTTTACGTGTGGACACCGATCTCTATTACTTTATACAAATTTAGACACGTTCACACAACAATATTCTATTACAAGTGGGTGGAATAATGTCGTGCTCAAAATTGAATCAAACCTAACAAAAACAAATAATGGCGGCCATGTACAAAATAAATTAATCTAAGTTATCATACACTTATGTTATAGGTGCAAGGCACGGAGGTGCACGTGCAATTAATTTGAATTACTTCAAACCGGATTTTTCCGTCTCACTAATTGCCCTAACTGTACACTAAAATGAGCAAAAGCAAAACTTGACGAATTAACGGGCCAGAATGGTGGAACTCCAAAGACCCTGATCAGCACCACTAGAGTTAGATTCAGGACTGCTCACAGGCACTTGCTGCCTTATCTTGATGTTTCTAAGATCAGCAATAAATCCTGGTTTAGAAATAGAAACACCATCCAACATGTCATTATTAACATTATTGCTGCTACTACTAGTCAACATCTCAACCGCCTCTGTCATTCTCGGCCTAAGCTTAGCTGTTCCTTGCACGCAAAGTAGCCCCACTTTTAGAAATCGAATGGCTTCTTCTGCTACCATGTCCAGATTTGTAATTACAGGATCCACCATTTTCACTAGCTCCTTAGCCTTATAAGCTGCCCACACCTGCACGTACGTACACATACATATATTATACTGGACCCCACTTAGATCATATATTTTTGTTCTTTTTTGTGCTTGTTTTCTCAAGGAAAGCAATAGGTTGGAACATTAAATGTTACCTTCTCTACTAGGAAATGGTCCACATCCTGATAAGCATCAACAGCTCCTTGGCCGCTCACAATTTGTAAGAGCAATACTCCAAAACTATAAACATCTGACTTTCGTCTCAAGTTTCCTGTCGTGGCATACTCGGGTGCAAGATAACCCCTTAATTGAACATCATAGGAATGAATGGACCACACCTTAATTAGTCATGGAACAAGAAAGATGTAATTAATTTGTATGTTACATATAGTTGTGTGTGACTTACAATGTACCAGCGACTCTAGTGCTGATGTAAGACTTATCGTCCCTAAATAACTTGGCGAAGCCAAAGTCAGAGAGCTTTGGAGTGAAGTTTTGATCGAGAAGGATATTGCTGGGTTTGATATCTCTATGGACAATGTGAGGTTTTAATTGGTCATGGAGATAGGCAAGGCCACGAGCAATCCCTATCGATATTTTCCTCCTCAAGTCCCATCTGAATTTCATCCTTTTTTCCTCTGTACCTGCACATACCCAAAACAATTTCAGGGTCTTCTTCTTCATTGATTATTGTACACACTAACTTATTCATACATACGTACGTATAAACCAAAAGGTAAGTACCTAAAAAAGTGCGGGACAAGCTTTTATTTTCCATGTAATCGAAGACAAGATATCTACGGGCTTCTTCCACGCAACAGCCTCTAAGACTAACTAAATTTTCGTGCTTGACACCAGACATTGTGGCCAATTCTGCCACGAACTCCATTTCTCCTCTCATGGATTCCATTTCAATTGAAAGCACCTTCACAGCCACAATATGACCGTTCTTAAGCATGCCCTTTAATTCATACAGGTAATTCAAACATAGTCAGTGATCAGTTTTTTGGTGATCATATGTTATTTAAGGTTTTAGAATGTATCTCACTCATTAAGAAATTGAACAAGAATTTACACACACACACACACACCTTGTAAACTGAACCGAATCCTCCTTGTCCAATCTTGTCCCAAGAATTGAAGCCACGAGTGGCTGATTTCAATTCGGTAGCAGAGAATACACGAAATGCTTCACCACTGCCTCCATCTGACATGTCATCATCATCATCATCTGCCGAGTATTACATAAAAAAGTAATTTAAATTAAAAGGAAAAAGAAAAGGATATGAAAAGCAAAAGAAGAACAGAGAGAAAGAACACATAGCAAGCATGTGGTATACTATACAAACCTGTGTGTCTTGGCTCGATAACACTTGGTGGTGAGAAACAAGAGAGAAAGGAACGAGGAATCTTCATGTTTTGGATTCTTAAGAATAGAAGCTAAGCTTGATGAGGTATGGTTGGATGTGATGTGAGAGAGCGTGTATGGTTTATTTATATATGTGAAGGTTTTGAGAGCAGAATATTGTAAGATTTGAAGGAGACCAAGTTTGTAGACTAGTGAAGAGAGGCCTATGTGAGAACAAGAATACACGGTAAAGTTGAATTGATTGATAAACGTTTCTGTCATTCTTTATTTGAATTTGCCTTTTTCAATCAAATTTTCCCACCCCATCAATTCCTTTGCGAAGTTTCGTGGCTTCTTCAGCCTAATCTGCATGCAGCTCTTTTTTAAAATCATTTTAAGGAAAAAAGTATTAGTGCCTGTGTTTAGTTTGAATGAGAATACACCACGTGCCTTTTTACCTGCAGGAAATTATATTTTTATTCGCCGCGAATAGCAATATAATGCTGAAATGAACCACACTGATTAGCCGTCATTCCATCTTAAGAAAAGTTTTTTGTTTTTCAAGATTAAAAATAATTGAATACAATTACGTACTTCCATGTTTACTATAAAAGTCTTACTTCAAGATGTGGTGGGTAGTCACAAATTATAACCTGTTATAGATATGGCGCCTGATTTTTATATTGCGATTAAGAGTGTTTTTGGAAGTGTTGAAAACATTATGAGCGTGTGTTAAAACAAGGTTGTTTGACCAGAAAAATACCCGTATATTAAAACATGGTTGTTGCTGTTTTCGGCTATTCCCTAAAAAAATACTCTATATGTAAAAATAAGATATTTTGCTTTCAAGATGTCAACTAAAGCAGGTGGACGCGTTTTTGCATGCCTTAAATTTTGTGATGGTTTTAATTAGGTACGGATGTCAACTCTCCCTCTCATGAATTGGGTTTTGCTTCAAGGCAACGAGGAATGAAATGTAGGCCAAGTCGGAACCATAATACACCAAGCTAGTGTTAAAAGAGAGCTAGTGTTAAAAGAGGGTTCGGTCTCCCTCCCTCGCTCCCCATCTTGTCTGTTAAGATTCATCTAAAAGCTCATAATATGTCATATCACCATATTTTTTATAAAATACAAATAAATTGGCGTGACACGGTTTAAATTTTAAATTTGAATAAATTCAAACTACTATTTTTTTCAATTTGTTCCAGCTCAACACCCATATTTTTGCACTGCTCATATAGAGCCTATTAAAGACTCATTCTAATACAAATTAAGCAAAGAAAGATCATAAAAGTTTGCAACACTCTACTATCAAATATTTTAATTAAAACTAAAAAAATCTTGGCAAATATTTTTATCACTCTGTGATTAGTCTAACTCAAGTTATAGCTGACTGGGTTGAATTGAATCTTTCTCTTGAAGTGAGATTAGTCTTAATATTGTGAATAAATATTTGATAGTAAATTTTTTTATATTTCAAAATTAATTATATAAGACTTTATCTTATACAGATCCTTCTATTGAAATGAGGGTAGGTCTCAAAAGTTAGAATTTTTCATACTAAAAAATATTTAAAAATAGTTGAAAGTTCCTCATTAATTAATTTAATGCTATAATTCAATTTTCATTTTTAATAGAATGATGATGTGGTACATTGTGGCTCTTTTTTTTTTTTTGATAAAAAGACAATTTCATTAAAATTAAAATGATTACAAGCTAAGACTCACTTATACAGCTATATAAGAGAGTCTGTTATTAAAGTACATGCAGGAACTAGAGAGTAAACTGAAACACAAAAATAGGTTAGAAAATAGACAAGCATAATCAAATTGGAACCAAAAACAACTAGCGCTAACCAACTCCATTTGAGGTAGAATCTGCATTTGATGGTAGAAAAGTTTGAAGTGACCGCCAAAAGATAGAGTTAAAGCAAATTCATGATCTGCAAGGAGCTCCATAAAAGTTACGCCACTACGAAGTATAAGTCTATACTTCACGACGTTGTCACCCAAAAGAGGGTGATAGAAGGAAACGGAGAGACAGTCTCCGCAAGAGTCTTTGACGACACTCACAACCAAATCAGCCAAAAGATGCAAATGAACCTGATGGAGAATGATCATCATAGTTGTCTCAGAGAAAGAACTTTGGCAACCCATCCAACTATGCCTTAAACGAACACCTTCTACTTGAAGAAATAACCAAACAGAGAAACAATTTAGAAAATAAAACCAACAACACGGGAGCAGTACTGCAGGATGGACCTCTAAGTGACTGCTAATGAACTTAGAGGTCCTCATCGTGATCATCCACTCACGCGGAGCTTTTTGGCACAAGCTCCGCTAAAACCCAGACCTTGAACATGAGGGACATCATTCCATGGATGTTTCCTTAAGGAACAGAGGTATACCGTGTTGAGCTGGACATGAGAATCATCATCTGCCAATGTTTGCTTCTTTAAAAGATGGCGGTAGCATTGGTCAACTTCATTTTCCTTCAGGATAGAGAACTCTCGCTTCTTAGAGGGAAAGTGTAGCTTTTGAATCACATACCTTTTCTTAAAAGGAGGAGGAAAAACAACTATTTCACCCCAATACCTCTTTCATTTCTTCCTCACAGTTTGAAATTGGTTGGGGTTCTTGGGATTTTCCACCTTTCTTGACAAAAGCTCTACACTAGCAAGAGTTTCACATGTAGGATTCTCCTCTTCAAAGTGCAGCATCGAGTCCTTTGAACACGAGGTAGGACTCATATGTTGATGCCTAAACTTGCGTTTCCTACTAAGGAGGGTTTGATCCAATGACAGAGGGCACTTGCTTTTTTGAGATAATGAAACATGAGAATCTAGCTCTTGATCGAAATTGTGATTTTTGGGAATAAAATTCTGAAAGCATTGCCTCTTCCTACTCCTGAAATGGACAACAATGTCCATTTTCCGTTTCAAACAAGTTGCATCAGCTAAAACCAGACTCCTTGACGAAAACTTTGTCAAAGGTTTTTCAGAGCAACAGGAGACTGAAAGCTTAATTCCATTTCTATGAACATTGGAATTATAGCAGTTAAAGTTGTCATTATACTCAATATTGCTTGATTTGGAACCCACAATAGAGATTGTGACTCGTGGTTGATGTTGGGAAAACATCTTACAATGTCGAGCCACATGACCAATACTGAGACAATGTGGACAGAAACGCCCAACCTGTTCCAAAACTAATGATACCTCCAAGATATGACAATCAAGCAATTGAAGTTTATCGAAGTTGAGACAATGAAAACCCAGTTCTGATAAATGAATTTTGAGTCTGAATCCATTTCCTTTGAAAACACTTTGTTCATCATAACAAATGAACTTACCCAACTTCCCACCAATATAACTCGTAGTCTTAACATTAAAATATTTTGAAGACAAGCCATGAACTTGAATCCAAACAGGAAAAGAATGGACAGAAACCTGAGATAAATTGGTAGTTGGATGCCAACGAGATAAAGAAATGAAGAAACCTTGTAGGAGCCAAGCACCATGGGAAAGCATAAACAGCAGATCCTCTTCAAATTGAAACTGGAGTAAGAAGGAATGATCCCATTGCTTTACTACGCATATGGAGCCATGAAGCTTCCAGTGAATGGCGATCAAAGATTGCAATTTTGAAGAATGAAGCTTGCGTCTATCAACTACCATAGCAAGAGCAAAATTTCCTGAAAGAGCTGAATCCATAGCATGCAAGGAGAACACTAACAATGACTTAAATCCAAGTGATGATCAAAGGGCCAGGAGAGACAAGTGACCAATATGGAAGCTGCGACAGGGAGGCTGCAGTGGCGATGATCCTAATGATTGGTTTTTCTTTACATGCAAGAGGATGAGAAGACTAGATCACCAGTGTTAGTGAACATTGAAGAAGTCTATAAATCCTGTTGTCCCAACATAGTCCCAACGCTGAAGAAGTAATAAAGGGGAAATCCACTTTGAAATTTGAAGAATGGCTGAGACAGAGATGGAAGAGAACGGCGGAGGAGAGACAAATTTGTTGCGGCTGTGGTGGCTAAGATCGGCGGTGGTGACTGGGGTATGTATGCATGACCAAGAACGAGAATCAGAGGCAAAGGTTGAGCAAGGTGAGAACCAAGACTTCGGAGGCGGAGGCGGAGGTCGGCTGTGGTGGTGGTCGGCGGTGACGGTGGTTGGCGGTGGCGGAGGTCGGCGGGAGGTTATGAGGGAAAGAGAGAGACAAGCTCTCCGGGTTTTTGAGCTTGGATGAAACCAAAGATGGACATGCAAAGGTGTTTGTGGCTAGCTTTTGAAGGGATAAACAAAGGAGGAAGCTTTATGGATGTGGACGTTACCGTAGAGCAACGATCGGCGATCGGCAGTGTCGGTGGTTAAAAATGGTGGAAGAGAGACGGAGTCGGCGGTTTTGTTGACAGAAGTAGTGGAGTGGGGATTGTAAAAGGCACTGAAGTATGTGCTCAGCGGAGGCTCCGGTTGCGGCTCCGGCAATGGTGGTGACGGCGAAGAGGAACAGAGTCCTCCTTGAGCTTGCAGAGGAGTTTTTAGAGAGAAGAGGGACGTTCTCTCGGTACATTGTGGCTCTTAAATCAATCTTGATGGGTAAAAAAATTGCCGCTGAGGGACGTAGAGGAAGGGGCCGCTGAGAGTATCTCTTCCCGTTAAAATACTACCTCCGGTCCTAAATATAGGACCTAGATAACTTTTTTTGGAGAGGTTAAGGTTGCAAAATAGTCTATTAAATCATGACATATTTTATATATTTTTAGATTATCCATTAGTTTATAAGTAAAATAAACTAGTTTAAGGGAAAAAAATTAGGTAACTCAATTTATAATTAACTTAATTTGCTTTTTTTTAGGATTTTTCAAAAAAGTCAATTAGGTCTTATATTTAGGACCGGAGGGAGTAAGACATAAGCCTGACTTGTGGATTAATGCAAGCTATTACTATTTAGGACTGAACATGACATGTGGATTTCGGCTGGACTAATAGTCTGTTAAGAGATTTACTCAAAAAAAAAAAATACCTGTTAAGACTTAAGAGGCTAACTATATTAAACTTATACAAGCTAATAGGCCTATATATCAAAGAGCCGAAACATTAGACCCGTAAACACAAGATCGGCAAAATGACTAAATTAATCTTCAGATTGGAACACAGTTCAATGGAGCTGACCACTAAAAACGGGACGCCGTGTATAGCATCAAACTAAGCCGTTATCCAAGTCAACCAGTGGAGAGGAAAGGGGAGAAGGAAGAGATTTGGGAAGGGGGTGGTAAGGGCCGAGGGTTCAGATGGCGCAATCGAACCGGAGAGATCACAGTCCAAAGGCCTATCATAGTCCAAAGAACAAAGAAAGCGAGATCGAAATTGGGAGACAATATATGTTTTGGTTGGGCATGGAAAAATGACATATTTTAAGTTTTAAGTAAATTTGAAGGAAAAATGACATATTTTAAGTTTTAAGTAAATTTGAAAATAAATTAGATTGTGTAATAGTAAGATTTATGTTTGGTTCAGTTGTGAAAAAAGTGACTTATTTTCCATAAGTCAGATTGTCTATGTTTGGATTAGTTGTGATTGTATGTGTAAAATATGTTGGAATTTGTGGGACTCCACATCTTAAACTACTCATAAACTGAAAATTAAATAAGACATTTTCTTTCTACTTATGAGATAGACTACTCATTTAAATAAAATATTTCAAAATAATAAGTCCAGCCGCATCCCAAAAACACAAATCTCTTTAAAATAAGCTACTTTTTCAAAATAAATGTTTATTTAGACAAATTATATCCAGTCAAATACACATAATATTGAAAAAGGTGTTGGCGTCAACATGGGTGATGAAGAACTGAAGGTATGTTCCTGGTAAAAACAAAAAATTCAATTCATATCTCACCAAAATATGTTAAGAGTCACCTAAATTTGTATTGACTCTAAACTTGATAAAAGTTCACGAGTTTACACTCTAAATTCACTGCTTTTGTGTCTATTTTACGAAAAATTGTATTGACTTCTCTGAATCTCATGTTGATTATTTTTATTTGAAAATATTCAATGAATTTATATGTAAATTTCATAGAAATATCTTTTTTTACTTTTGATAAAGTATTAATGTTGATATATACTTAATATCAATTATTTCTATTTAAAATATATCAACTACTTTTTACATTTCTTATTTTTTTATTTACTAATAACATGTACTACCTCCGGTCTTAAATATAAGACCTAGTCGACTTTTTTGGAGAATCCTAAGAAAGTAAAATAAGTCACTTGTAAATTGATTCACTTAATTTTTCCCTTAAACTAGTTTATTTAGCCTATAAACTAATAGGTAATTTAAAAAACTATCGAATATGTCATAGTTAAGTTATCTGGCCTATTTTGCCTCCTTATCTTCTCCAAAAAAGGTCAATTAGGTCTTATATTTAGAATCGGAGGGAGTATATTTATTAATATAAGTAAACTCTTATAAATTTAAGATTTAAATTTACAATGTTAGCTTATTTTTTTTCATAAATTTATTTAATCTCGCGAGTTTAACCATTTTCGCGCTTTTTAGTGTCTTGAATATGTGCATGCTATCTTTTTTCACCTTAGTTTCTTTCCTTTTTTTGGCGCTAGACATATAATCTGAACATGAATAAATCATATCAATCGTGTTTTGACTTTGATTGTCAAGCTATACTCTCATTTTCTGACCGAATTATTGTCATATCCAATTATTATACTGAATCTATCGAAGTTGAACCATCTCAGCTCTCGAGTCTGTCTTACACCATTAATTTTATTTAATTAAATTAGACCAATTTCGGAGCTGACAATCTCAGCTAAACATTTTTTAACATCTAAACTTTTAATCATAAGATACCTGCAATAATAAGGACAAACACATATTTCATGTTCTAATTGTGTGATACCGAATAAACAAATCCCACATACTAACAAGCTTTTGAACGAGAGAGGGATGCCTACATTAAACAACAAACATTAATCAACAAGCCCTTCCAAAAAAGGGAATAGAAATTATATTGTGCCTGATAATTGATAGTTCACTTGCCTTGATCACCATGTCTTCTTCAAGATATTTTTTGGCGTTCTAATTCGCAAAACAGAGATATAATACTCCCTCTGGTCCTAAATATAAGACATAGATGATTTTTTTTTGGAGATGTTAAGGTTACAAAATATGTTATTAAATTATGACATATTTGATATATTTTTAGATTAGTCATTAGTTTATAGGTTAAATAAACTAGTTTAAGGAGAAAATTTAGGTAAATCAATTTATAATTGACTTATATTTTGCTTTTTTAGGATTTTTCAAAAAGTCAACTAAGTCTTATATTTAGGACCGGAGGGAGTATTAAATGTTTATCCAAGTAGATGAAGATACAATTATAATATGATGGTTTTCACTTTTCAGTGCTTCCTATAAACATCACAATCAAATCATGAGATGCTTGCAATGTGTGCATGCATCACATTTGATAGGATTGTAAAAGCCATTCAGTATTCACACATATAAGCCAATTTTACTCACCGAGATTGCATAATCTTCCATCCACCCGTGAACTCACGTTCTTTTCTTTCTTTTGATAAGCTTGACTAATTTAACGGTTCCGCAAAGTTACCAATTTTTATTCCAACTTAACTATTAACAGAAGATCACAGCTAGATCATGATTTCCCTTTTGGTAACAAACATGCCAAGTTGTTAAGCAATAAAAACTAGCAGCTGCAGCAGCCTCAAAAGGTAAAATAACAGCCACAGTAATTATAGGGAGTGCAGAATTTGCCATACTAATAATATACGGAATTCAGTACTGTCAATTATTCGTTCTTGCAAGCCACAGTACTAGTACCTAACCTGATTGGATAAAGAAGAAAAATAATTCATTTTTTTATAAATAAAAAAAAGGAAAAGAAAAGGGATTGACTTTATGACAAGCTTCCAGTCCCTCATCAATGGTGTCCCTTGGTGGAGGTTTACGCAACCCATTATGCTCTCCTCCCAAATATTCCATCTTTCCTTCTTAGCCCCTCACTTTTCTTAACCACTCTTTAATAATTCCACATCTTTCATTTCTTTTATTTCCTTTCTTCTTCTTCAGTTGGCATCTGCTGAGTTCATCTTCTCGTGAATACTCCAAAGTTCCAATTTTTAACCCTCCCCTGTTCTGCAAACAGCAAAAAGGACACAAATTTCTCGTCTTTACACCTTAAAACAATTGGGTTTTTCTTCCCCTGCAGGAAAATCAGACAAAAACTCTGCTTTATTGATTTATTCTGATCAAAAGAAGGAAGCTTTGTGTGTGTGTGTGTGTGTTTGAAGGAAAAAGGCTTATCAATTATCATTCATATGGGTAACATAGGAAGTTCCGGCGCTTTGAGTCGTCGGAGAAGCCGTGGGAGGCGGACTCATCCGCCGCCAAATAATAATCCGAGTCCGCCGCATTTTCATGACCACGGTGGTCACTATCCAGCTCAGCATGAGGGTACGGCGGCGGCGCCTTTGCCGGCTCCGATGGATCACCACCATAGAGGGAGGCATCAGCCACATAGTGAGGCGTCAGTGAATGGTGGTAATTACCATTGTGGGCCCCTGCCTGCGCCTACGCCTTATGTGGAGCATCAGAAGGCTCTCACTATAAGAAATGATGTTAATGTTAAGAGAGAGACTCTTAGAATTGTGCCTGATGACCAAAATCCTGGCTGCTTTCTTGTTGCTTTCACTTTTGATGCCACTGTTGATGGCAGGTAACCAACTTTTTTTCTCCTTTTTTTAGCTGAATTGAGAAGAGCTGTGTTTTTGTGTTTATTTATTGGATTATGTGAAGAGGATGCATGTTGTGTGTGGGAGTTATTTGTGCCTTCTAGTTGGTATTACAGATTGTCTGATGAAAGGTTGTGGATAGCTTTTGAGCTGCCAATAACCATTCTTTCTGCAACTTGAATACTGCAATTCCAAATTTGCAAGTTTGCAATAGAATTGGCCAGAATAAGTTGTGACTTGTAACATATGCAATGAAGATAAGTAAAACATAGACTGATCAAAGTTTTAAAATTTTTATAATTGATGAAATTACAAAATAAGCGTATGAATTATATAGCTCATTTAAATTTTCTTTGATTATCGAATTTTCGGATCTTAGGTACAGTTTCCTGAGTAATCTATAGTCATCCCAGTGTTTATGGTGATAAAATTCCCCAATAATAGATGGTCCATGTGAGGATCAAAGACAATATCTGTTAAATACTGTCAGTTTGGCTACTAACTCAACATATGAATGCTAATTGCTTTGTACATGTCTTCTACATATCCATCTGTCGATACATCAAAAGACATTCAATTGCAAAATGTTCTCTTCTTGAAAAGGGAGGAGGTATTGATTACTTGCATAACGTTGAAAGTTGGCTTTATGCATGATTTAGCAATGTTTTTGGCAGAACATGGACATTATTTGGCATCTGTTCTAATGGAGTTGTTTCCTGTTTGCATTACAGCATCACCATTCTTTTCTTTGGCAAAGAAGATGATAGCTGCATCCTGACACCTACGAAGCAAAATATCCTTGCTCCTGTAACTGTAAGATTCCAGCAAGGTCTTGGCCAGCTGTTTAAGCAGCCAATGGGAACTGGTATTGACTTATCAGCCTTTGAAGAGTCAGAATTATCAGAAGGGGGTTTGACAGATGTGTTCCCTCTAGCAGTTAAGGCAGATGCATCCTGTGGTGAACAAGATGGATTTAATGAAAATTTACAATCAGGTAACAGAAACTCTCAGATAACTCTAGCAGCATTTGAGAAAGAAAAAGGAGGATTCCGGGTAAAGGTAGTTAAGCAGATCTTGTGGGTAAATAAAATGAGGTATGAACTGCAGGAGATATATGGCATTGTTAATTCTGTGGAAAGTGAAGTGGACGAGAATGATTCCGGAAAGGAGTGTGTTATCTGCCTCTCTGAGCCACGAGACACAACCGTTCTTCCCTGCCGACACATGGTACTTTATGTTTGCATTTCTTATTAATAAGATGCTGATTGTACACAACATGCTAATTTACAGTAAATTAATTTCAAATTTTTATTTCATCCAAATTGAATCATTAGGGTCTACCTTCAATTAGTCTTTCTTTGATATCAATAGCCATGTGTGTGTGCGCGCGCGCTCGCTCGTGCATGCATGCACGCATATGTAATATATATGTGTATATATACAGTCCTCGGCTTTATCTTGAAATAAACGATTGGCTGCATTATTTGCTTGCTGCAGTGCATGTGTAGTGGGTGCGCTAAGGTTCTGAGGTTTCAGACAAATAGGTGTCCAATATGCAGACAGCCAGTTGAGAGGCTTTTGGAGATAAAGGTCGATAATGACAACCCACCTGAGGAATGATATTATTAAGATACAGTGTTGGTGCTTCAAGCTTCCTGACCATGTACATCCCAATTATTCATGCATTATATTTCTCCAATAGTCACAGATTTCTTTCCTATACTTGTCTAGAATTTCAATTATGGAAATGGAGATTACGTAAGGTAAGTGGTTTGACAAAGACAAATGGCTCACATATTGTACCTCATGTACATTACAAGCCAATATATGCTGGTCTGGCGTGACACTTACTCCAAAGTGGGTTGCCATGGAAAAATTCGTAATCAAATGTGTTATTGCTTCAGGTGACTTGGTTTAAAACTTGTATGTTTTTCTAGCGTTTGTGGGATTGATAGTTTGGTCGTCCCTCACAGATAATTAATAATTTGTTATGCTTCTGCCGACAGGTTTGCCATTTACTGATAACTAACACTATCATCATTTAGTTGATGGTGGTGGTGGAGTATTTGCAAATATTTTTTGGACCTCGGAGTATTTGCAAATTTGAAATCTTTCATTTTTAATTCTCAATTGCATCCATACATTCCAGTGACATTTTAACAGATAGATTTGGTGGTGATGTTGGATTGTTTGTCTGGTTTGATGCTGTACATTTCAGGCCATGTATTTGGGTAGTAATAGAAAGGACATCAAGAGATCCAAAATGAAATAAAAGACAATCTATTTTTTATGTCGCCAGGTAAATTTGTTTCCATAGGCTTACAAAACGTTGGGTACTGTTTGGTTTTTTGTTTTGCGTGGTGATCATAGCATTTCATCTCAGAAACGGTCACTATCTTTGGTCATGATCTTCTGAAGGTACCCATTACTCAAGTTACTCTTTGTTGATGCACAATTTAGGGGAACTATGTAATATGAACGAATAATAAAGACTTCTTTATTAATAATAAGATTGAGTACAATAAACGGGGTCACCAGCAACGGTGGTTACAAATTAGGCGTCAATGCCTTGATCACAAAGATTAAATCCAGAATACAATGATAATCAGAGAGGAAGAATACACAGAGAGAGAGAGAGAGAGAAGATGATCGCAGTCAATTGCTTCTGTGCTCGTGAATGAGTTCATGGCCTTCTTATAGTTGAGGCTTCGTCTTGGTGGTTGCGAAATTATAGGTGATCGTTATGGGTAAGGGACGTTGCACATGCTCCGAAATATATGGGCGACTGGCGAGATTGGTGAGAGACAGTTCCGAAAAAGGTGGGCGACTAAGTCACTCTACTTCATAGCCGTTGATAGTGTTGTCTTCGACGTCCTAAAGGCGTCCATCTTGCTATTGGGCCTCTGCCAAGACCCAGGCCCATTAAGACATAACGGTGTATAACATTAAGTCCCCCACTTCTCAATGCTTACGTCAGCGTACATTGGGAAGTAGCGGTTACTTCGTTTTCAACGGCCCAGATGCTCGCAGAAATTTTTCCTCTTTTTCCCCTCTTAAACGAACGACCTGGATCATTTTACTAACATAACACCGTTACTTAACGACGTCAAATAGTCTGCATATACCTTATTTCGACTGTTCATTTCCTCGTCTTCCTTCATCAACGCTCTTTCTTCTCCTCTCTTCCAACACTTCAAAAACCAAAACTTTATTCACTTACTCGCATCGAAGGTCCAATCCGTTCTCAGCAAAGGTATTTTCTCACTAAAAATATCATTTTTTATTACTTTTCATGAGAAAATTGGTAGTTATGTCGTCATCACCATCTGATTCTGAACGAACTGCTTCTGACCACCTTTATATTAGCGAAAATACCCAATCTAGTTCTTCTTCCTCTTCCCCTGATAACTCCAATGTTATTATTGATTTAGAGGATACTGATACATCTAGTAAGAAACCTTTAGAATTAGTCAAACCATCGGGAAAGGGAAAAGAAATTGCTAAGGTTAGGAAATCCAAAAATCCTGGTAAATACTTGAAAATTTACGATAGCCGTTTCCAGGAATGGGTCGATGCTGGGTCATCACCCTCGACTAGTTCTGGGAGGAAATCCAACCCCCAAATCGTGAACGCCCCCTATGCTTGTGAAACTGGGGGCTTAGAGACGTCTAGGGCTGACATCCTTAACGATGTCAAAGAACCGCTTCTGAGGTATTTAGAAATCTCTAAAATGCCGTCAATTTACTACTTTGACCCTAGAGTACCTTTTAGGTTGCCAGAAGACGGGGAAGCACTTGATTCTTGGTCTAGCGACACAATTGCTCTAAGTTTTGAGAGTTTCCGATATGTTAACCCTTTTTCCATTACCAGATATAGCTTTAGAATTGTGTGCCTTTTATGAAATTTCTCCCTCTCAACTTTCCCCTCATACCTGGCGCTTAATCGCCAAGGCTGAATTGATGCATCATGAAATTGGAGTCGAATTAGATATGTTTGATCTATTCGGCTCCTACAAAATTCAAGAGATTCGGATGGGCGTCTATTCCTTCGTCCGATCTAAAGAAGGGCTTCCAACCTGGATACATGGGTCACTGCCCAATGACCGTCAATGGGACGCACGGTTTGTGATGGTGCCCTTCCAAGCCGTCGCCCAAGAAGATTGTGTCTCCTATGTGGCGTCGCTTGAGTAAGTAGTCGTCCTAATAAAGTTTTATTCACTGCACTTGTCATCTGATTTATAATGTCTTAATTATTTTGCAGGCGCGTACGAGTTGAGGATTTCTCCACGCTGCAACAGCGACACAAAAGAAAATCAAGAAAATCTTCCAAATTCCAGCAGACCAAAGAAAATTCTCTGTCATGATGGATAGTAAGTCTTTATCGCCCAAGTTCTGTAATCAATTTAAGTGTTTTCATCTCAAATAACTTATCTTAAATTCTTTCTGACAACCAGGAAAGAAAATCATCCCTAAGGCGTCAGAGCAAAAGATCGACAAGGAAGCTCTTATCAGAGCCAGAGCTGAGCGTCTGGAAAAGCTCAAAGCCAAAAGGGGTGAATACGACGCCGAAGCGAGGAAAGAAGGACATGATCCCCGTGGCGCCCCTCCTCCAAATCCTGAATCCACCATAACTCCTTCTCCTCAACCTCCTCAACCAACAAAAAACAACAAGCCTGCATCCCCAACAAATAAAGATGCTGTCTCGACGGGGAAGAGACCTGCGGATGTACCCGCCAAAGAAACTGTCGCCAAAAAATCAAGAAACTCAAGGCCGTCCAAGCCCACCAAGGGAAAGGGTGGTAAAGATGACACTGGCGAAGTGAGCCTCACGTTTCCCCCTAACTCTTCAGTTAGAAATAAGGAAGGCTAGGACAACGTCTACTCTGATATCAACAAGCTAGAATTCGAGTATGACAAAGCAGCCATAAAGTCACTAGGGAAGAAGGCGTCTTTTGAGAAAGCCATCCGCCATCAGTTGAAGGTATTTCATTTATAATCATCTATCAATTTCATCTTTTTTCCTTTAATACTGGGCGTCTTTAACCATTTTAACATTTGCTATTTCCAGTCTCTACAAGTCCTTCTTCATCATGCCAACGAAAATGATGATGACTTGGCGTCGGCCATCGCTCAGAGAGACGCTGCTCTTGCTGATAAAGAGAAAATCTTATCAGATCTAAAATCTGCCCTCGCCTTCAAGAAGCAGGCTCATGAGGATAGGAAGAGGGCTGAAGAGATAATGAAACGATCTGATAAGAAGCAAGAAGAGCTGAAAGCCGCCATCGAGAAGCTGAAGGCTGAGCACTTCAAAGATGTCGAGAATCTTAAGGATTTCATCAATCAGGCCAGAGCTGAGTCATCGGCTAAAGATGAAGAGATTAAAGCTCTCCAGTCGGCCAAGGAAAAATGGGAAGCTGCCTATCGCCAATTGGAGAAAGATATGGCTCAAATGGATGAAAACTACCAGACCCATATCTTGGAAGTCGACGCCCGTGCCCGAATGGAACTCATGAAGGAGTATAAGAGTGGCGAGCATGTGAAATGGAAGCCTGACGACGTCATAGACGACTACTACATGCTCTTTCCTGAAGAGGAATCTGAAGTCAATCCTACTCAGGAGGACAATCAAACTATTAACGAGATAAGGGCTGAGGGCGACAATCAAACTGGCAAGGAGCAAGGTGGCGGCGGTGACAATTAAACTAGCAAGGAGCAAGGCGGCGGCGACGCCTAAATCTTTTATTTCTAGAAACTTTTCTCATTTTCATTAGTTTATGTATAACTTGTACTATTCCTTTATAATACAATGCAAATCGTGTCTTCTGTCTTCTCACTTAGTATTCTTCGTATCACTCTACTTTATTTATTTCTCGTCATAGCAATATTTCCTCCGTTTAACACCCACACCTCCAACGGGTGTGGGTAATAACCTACCAAGAAAAAATTTATCCATTATTAAAGGAATCTATAAAATTATATTCATCAAATATCAATTCAAAATATGGTCACTCGTACCTTAATCAAACGTTAGCGACCCTCTTTCAAATTAACTTGTCATCCATTAATCATTGAGTCACTCAAAGTAGCTCATCGGCCTCTGAGGGCGTTGTGTCATCATGCCATCTTGGCGTCATTTCATCTTTAAATTTTCTTGGCGTCAACTCATCACATTATCTAGAAATTGACATCTCACAACAAAACATCAAAAAATCGGGTTAAGTAGCATCAGAGTATCATGACCACAGCTTAACATATCATCAGACAATTAGGTCTTCCAGCTGGGTTCATCGCCTACAGGCGTTTCTCATCATTTGCATTCTATCTCGAATAATCGTGTCAGTATCATCGTTCTTTAAATCAAATAATCAAATAACTTAGAAATAATACCTCTTGAGATGGATGGCGTTCCAACTCCTTGGGACGTCTTTACCATGGACGTCAATCAACTTGTAAGCACCAGGACCAGTGATTTCGATCACTTTGTAAGGGCCCTCATATGAAGCATTCAATTTTCCATCTTTATGTTCAGGTGTATTAGGAAATACCTTTCGAAGAACCCAATCTCCTATTTGGAAATGGCGCTCCTTAACACCTTTGTTCCAGAATTTTGTCGTCCTTTGTTGATAGGCGGCAATCCTTATAAGGGCTTGTTCCCTACGTTCATCTAGCTAGTCTAAATCTTGGGCTAAATGTTCATTGTTAGATTCTTCTCTAGTCCATTGTCTCCTTATAGAGGGAATTCCTACTTCTACAGGTATCATTGCTTCAGATCCATAAACTAAAGAGAAAGGCGTTTCACCAGTTGACGTCCTAGACGTCGTTCGATACACCCACAAGACGGCGGGCAACTCTTCAGCCCACCTGCCTTTGGCTTTATCTAACCTCTTTTTCAAAGATGTAACTATGGTCTTGTTACTAGCTTCGGCCTGCCCATTAGATTGAGGATTCCTAGGGGTGGAAAACTTAAGCTTAATATGTCATTTATCACAAAATTTTCTAAATTGTCTTCCAATAAATTGAGATCCATTATCACATACAATTTCTTGGGGCAATCCAAATCTACATACTATGTTTTTCCAAACAAAATCGATTACCTGGGGTTCTTGTACCTGGCTCAAGGCGACAACTTCTACCCACTTGGCAAAATAGTTTGTGGCGACCAATAGAAACACTAGACGTCCAGGTGCTGGAGTAAACTTACCAACGATATCCATTCCCCATTTGAGGAAAGGCCATGATGGCACTATTACGTGAAGTTGTTCTGGGGGTTGTCTTGCCACTGTGCAAAACTTCTGACATCGCTCGCACTTACTCACCATGCTCACTGCATCTTTTTGTAAGGTAGGCCAAAAGTATCCTGCTCTAGTCACCTTTCTTATAAGTGAACGACTTCCACTATGATCACCACAATCACCTTCATGAATTTCTCTCAACACATATGTTGCCTCTGATGGGGAGACACATCTTAACAAAGGTCCACCAGTAAAAGTACGTCTATAAAGATCGTCGCCTATAGTAGTGAATCTGGCAGCTCTAACAACTATTCGTCGCGCTTCATTCTTATCAGAAGGCAATTTACCCTGTAACAGATATGAAAGCAAAGGGGATCGCCAGTCCCAAGTCAAGCTGTTATTCAACACAATTCAATTATTTACCTCGATCGCCGGTGTTTTCAGATAGAACAATGGGATTTGTTTTGTCTCTGTAACTTCTATGGAAGATCCAATATTGGCAAGGGCGTCGGCCTTCCGATTATCTTCTCTGCATATCTGGGTGATCTTCAAGGCGTCAAATCGTGTGGTCAAATCAGACACAACATCCAGATATTTCTTCATCCTTTGGTCTTTTGCCTGATAAGAACCATTGATTTGCTTTGATACTAACTGTGAGTCACTTTTTACTTCCAGAACTTTGGCACCCAATTCTGATGCTAGCTTAAGTCCGGCTATGAGGGCTTCATATTCAGCTTCATTATTCGTCGCCTCAAAACCAAATTTATCGCCTGGACAATTTGCTCACCGTCGGGGGTTTCAAGCGCGATACCTAGTCCACTTCCTTTCACATTGGAAGATCCATCTACGTGGAGGGTCCAAGGCGACGAGTTCACCCGTTTCTTAATAGAAAAAGATTCATTGTTAGCTGTTACCTGCAGGTTGGGACTAAATTCTGTCAGAAAGTCGGCTAGGATTTGTGATTTGATGGCAGTTCTTGGGGCATAAGAGATATCAAATTCACTCAGCTCAATCGCCCACTTCACCAATCTCCCGGACAAGTCAGGCTTATGGAGGATACTCCGCAAAGGGTAGGACGTGACGACCACAATTGGGTGACACTGAAAATACGGCCTCAACTTCTTAGAAGACGCTACTAGAGCCAAGGCAAGCTTTTCCATCGTCGAATATCGTGTCTCAGTGTCCACCAGGGCTCTGCTAACATAATATACTAGACTCTGTCGCCTATCTTCTTCTCTAACAAGCACTGAACTTACAGCATTAGAGGCAACAGACAAATATAAATACAAGATTTCACCTGGGTTTGGCTTAGAAAGCAAAGGGGCGCTCGTGAGATACTCTTTCAAATCTTGGAGCGCCTTTTCGGAGGCGTCATTCCATACAAACTCTTTATTTTTCTTCAAGATATCAAAGAATGGTTGACATTTTTCAGAGGACTTGGATATAAACCTGGTAAGAGCAGCTATCTTGCCTGTCAGGCGCTGGACGTCTTTCACACACCTGGGCGACGGGATATCTAATACAGCTTTGATTTGTGATGAGTTTGCTTCAATTCCTCTCTTTGACACCAAATACCCTAAAAACTTGTCAGACTGCACCCCAAAAGTGCATTTTTTGGGGTTAAGTTTCATGTTATATCTTCTCAAAAGATCAAACATCTGCTGCAAATGGTTAACATGATCTTCCGCTTTCAAGGACTTGACTAGCATGTCGTCTATGTAAACTTCCATCGTCTTTCCAAGCTGGGCGGCAAACATGCGATTGACTAATCTTTGGTATGTGGCACCAGCGTTTTTTAACCCAAAGGGCATCACTTTGTAACAATAAGTCCCTCGGTCTGTAATGAATGAAGTCTTCTCCTGGTCGTTTGGATGCATCAATATCTGATTGTAACCAGAGAAGGCGTCCATAAAACTTAACAATTCATGACCCGACGTCGCGTCCACTAGGCTGTCGATGTGTGGCAGTGGAAAAGAATCTTTTGGGCAAGCTTTGTTCAAATCGGTGAAGTCAATACATACTCTGTGCTTCCCATTTTTCTTCGGGACGACCACAACATTAGCTAGCCAATCTGGATACTTTACCTCTCTGATTGACCCAATTTTCAATAACTTCTGAACTTCCTCATTAACAATTCTATTCCGTTCTGGTGCAAATTTCCGCCTTTTCTGTCTGACCGGCTTGAATGTAGGGTCGACGTTCAATTGGTGTTCAATGACGTCCGGGCTTATACCTGTCATATCATCATAGGACCAAGCAAAACAATCTAAGTTATTTGTTAGAAAAGAAATAAGCTCCTTTCTTACCTCAGGAGCTAGGTCCATTCCTATGGACAAGAGTTTTTCAGGATTTTCAGGATCTAAAATTAATTTTTCTAAATTATCGTCTTCTTCCTTTGTCGCCCTGTCCATAGGAATGAACGCCTGTAATTGCTATGCTGATGAAGGAGACTGCTCCAAGCCTTTCAACGCAGCTTGGTAACATTCCCTGGCCATTCTTTGATCGCCCTTAATTTCTCTCACACCCCAAAGTGTAGAAAATTTGATCGCTTAATGTAACGTCGAGGGGACTGCCTTCATCTCATGAATCCATGGTCGACCTAACAGGGCGTTGTAAGTGGATGGACAGTCCATCACCTGAAACTTAACTAAAGCATTAATCCCAACAGCAAACGTCATCAAAGAAATTTCTCCAATCGTCCTGTCTGGTGTTCCATTCCCAAATACCAAGACGGTTGGAGCTTTAATAATCTGGGATTCTAATTGTAATTCTTTGACAGTTTGAAGACAAATAATATTAACAGAACTACCAGCATCTACTAAAATTCTTTTAGTCAAACAATTAGCTATTAGTAAAGATATTACCAGGGCGTCGTCGTGCATCTGAACGTTCTGAATATCAGCGTCATTGAAGGTTATTGACCTTCAACAACCTGATCATTACTTACATTACCGTTAACCCATTCTATTTCTTTGGGCAAAGACCTGGCGTGTCTCTTTGCGGCAGAATAAGACATTCCACTTATGGCCGATCCTCCAATAATTGTGTTAATCGTCCTGACGGCCTGTGGAGGTTGAGCTGGGGCATTTTGTCGCTGATCTCTACCTGCATTGTTAGTACCATTGTTCTTAAGAAGATGCTGTAAATTACCATGTTTGAGTTGAAAGGCTACTTCTTTCCTAACCTCCAACAATCTTCTGTCCGGTGGCCAACATCCTTGTGGTAATCACAATATCTGGTTGTGTCTCTTTCATTCATAGGCGACGTCATCGGCTTAGGCCATTTCACCCTATCCATCTTTTCAAGTGCACTAACCATTTCAGCTGGTCCGATGGACATGTTGAATTCTTCATATTTAGGAGGAGGTGGATCCCTTCTCTGTTTGTCGCCCTGTTCATTATTGTTAGTGTAAGGGTGAAAACGAAAATTTCTACCTCGTTGCCGTTTAGAACGGCGATCTGTGGATCCCGGGTTGTTCTGTTGTTGGTTGGGCTTATCCGTAGTAGTCACCGGATTAGTAAGATTGGTTGACGTCACTTCTTGATTCATTTGCATTGCAAAATTTCTGCTAGCGTCGTCCTCTTGAAGATTGATGTGGGACCACGTGTAAGACTGGACTTCTGCCCAAGTCATTACTCGTTTCAAAACAAGTTCTTGATAGAGACCACATGTAGGCGTGCTCTTCTAAATGCCTGCACTGCAATGTTAGGATCACAATTTGGGATACTTACCATTTCTGCCGTGAACCTCTTCAAAAGACTTCTGTAAGACTCATCTGGCCTCATGACGATTCGATACAAGTCGTCTGACATCTTGACCATGACCCTGCTACTTGCAAATTGCTCAACAAAAATATCAGTTAGATGACTAAAGGAAGTTATCTTACCTTGAGGGAGGTTGGTCCACCACATCAGGGCGGGGCCAATCAAACTTATTCCAAATCCTCGACACATAGTTGCGTGTCGTTTATCGGTTGGGAGAACTGCTGCCAGCATAATCTGCCTGTACTGGGCCAAGTGTTGATCTGGATCCGACTTACCGTCATATTTTGGCATAGCGGGGAAGACAAATCTCTCAGGTAAATCAGCAGATGCAATGTCGTCTATGAAGGGTGACTCTGAATAACTCCCTATACGGGCTGCATCGAGTGGCTTTTGAACACCTGGGATGACGTACATCTTCTTCCTTATTTCAGCGACTTCCTTTTTCATTCGAAGGGTCAAAGAGAGGATTTCGTCTTCCCTTCTTTGTCCTCCGTGAACATGGCTGTGAGGGATTTTCGCTTGAGACTTCAGGGCAGACTGTTGGTCGCCTTGATCGCGACTATCATACGTCTGAGAGTCATCATATCCTTCTTCATCCTCACGACCTGCATCATCATAATTAACATCATTATTACCATTATTATCGATATTCTTACCTCGATTACCTTTGTCGCCATTGGGATTCCTCTCAGGGTCATTAGGATTAGGAACTTGGTGAATCTCCTTCTCAGGTCCAGCTTGCCTTTTCTTAGATTTCTTGGCTTCTAAGCCTGTAGGTGTGTCTTTAACGCATTATTTTCTTCCTCCAAACGTTTCATCCTCTCAGATTGGATTCCTGCAGATTGTTCTAGGCGTTTCATTTGTTCAGACTGAGAGGTCAAAGCTTCTAGGACTTTTTGGAGGTCAGTGGAAGGGCTGGATGGCTTAGAAACAATTTTTGGTTGTTGTTCCATCTTAAAATCTCAATCGCTCACTCAGAGAACGTGAAGCTTTTAAAATAATGTTGCCGGAGTCCCCACGGTCGGCGCCAAAATGTTGATGCACAATTTAGGGGAACTATGTAATATGAACGAATAATAAAGACTTCTTTATTGATAATAAGATTGAGTACAATAAACGGGGTCACCGGCAACGGTGGATACAAACTAGGCGTCAATGCCTTGATCACAAAGATTAAATCCAGAATACAATGATAATCAGAGAGGAAGAATACAGAGAGAGAGAGAGAGAAGATGATCGCAGTCAATTGCTTCTGTGCTCGTGAATGAGTTCATGGCCTTCTTATAGTTGAGGCTTCGTCTTGGTGGTTGCGAAATTATAGGTGACCGTTATGGGTAAGGGACGTTGCACGTGCTCCGAAATATATGGGCGACTGGCGAGATTGGTGAGAGACAGTTTCGAAAAAGGTGGGCGACTAAGTCACTCTACTTCATAGCCGTTGATAGTGTTGTCTTCGACGTCCTAAAGGCGTCCATCTTGCTATTGGGCCTCTGCCAAGGCCCAGACCCATTAAGACATAACGGTGTATAACACTCTTTATGGTCTGTTTGGAAAACTACACATAATTACCTGATCAGTATCATTCTTTCAAATATGTTTGGTTCACCGGTACTGATCAAATTATTTGGAATACAATGGATATTAAGTTCAGAATTTACCAGCCTGAAGTACTACTAATTAAGTTAAAAGGGCAACTCAAGCATTCCGTTGATAATTTTGAACTGAATAAAACACGTCAAAAGTCATTTTGGCATATGTCAAGACTTGAGAAGAAAAACGTTCTAGTCAATTGTGTTTCCCATTTTAAACCGAAATGGATTTTCTTCGGCTCCGATCCATGCATAATACTACCTCCGGTCCTAAATATAGGACCTAGATAACTTTTTTTTGGAGAAGTTAAGGTTGCAAAATAGTCTATTAAATCATGACATATTTGATATATTTTTAGATTATTCATTAGTTTATAAGTAAAATAAACTAGTTTAAAGGAAAATTAGGTAAATCAATTTATAATTAACTTATTTTGCTGTTTTTTAGGATTTTTCAAAAAAGTCAATTAGGTATTATATTTAGGACCGGAGGGAGTAGTACGTATTACTAAGCTAAAGCCCAATCACAAGCGTAGTTGCACAATAACGATCAGCTGAGGAAAGTGAAAAAAAAATTTGCACGCGCTGATTTCATTACCAAACAAGGATGACAATGGACTTTTTTGGTACATAATGATAATGAAAGTTGATTCCTTTTTTTTTTTTTTTGGTTACAGAAAGTTGATTCCTTTAATTTCAACAAATGACAACCTGAACTACAACACAACACAATAGTTGGACTTTAGTCCGAAAATACATCAAACAAAGAAATCCCACCATACACGGACACAATCATCACCAAACATTTTCATCACCCCACCATTGATGGACATACACACCATTGTTTCTAAGGCCATTGTACATATTCATGCACCTTTCCTTTGTCTTCAAACTCTGACCATCTCCAACTTCTGGACATCCCAAGAACAGCTCATGAATAAAGCATATAGCTCCACTTTCAAATATATCTGACAATAGTTTCATCTCTACCTCTCCAGCATTCATCTTCAAGACCACAAAATCCGCATTTTGCACTGTCTCTTTAAACCACGCAATGAAATCAAACTCTTCCTCTCCCACAAATGGATCCATGTCTTTCTCACTAATATTCTCGGCTTTATTAATCTTTCCATCTAATCCTGGATGATAAACAAATGTAACACCAGGTCGTTTCACATGGGATATAAGGATGGAAGTGTTGTAGTGAACGAAATAGACACTGAAACCTTTCTGATCAATGGGGTAAGATGGAATAAGCCAACCACTCATATTAGCTTTGTTCAGAATCTCACCTACTCCAATATCAATATACACCAACCTCTTCCTATCAGAAAAGTCCACAAATTTAGGCAAATATGACATCCCTTTAACATAATCCACAGATCTTTCCTCCACAATGGGTTCCATCAGATTTATGAAAGACTTGGTGAAGGTAAGACTAGGACAATTAAGTGGAAGATCATTCTTGTAGAAGAGTCTATTTTCAGATCTTTTCTTGAAAACAACCAGATTAAGTTCATTGAAATATTTGACATGAACAATACTGGAATATCTCAGTGATGAAGAAACTGGACTAATAGACTTTATCATGTCATTTGGGTTTGAAGCATCAGGAGCCAAAAGGAGAGCTCCAATTCCACCTGGTTTAAGTACACGCTCAACCTCAAGCAAAAGCATAGAAGTTACAGGAATTTTATCTAAATCCTTGGAGAAAACAAAGTCAAATGAACTATCCTGGTAATTAAGATTGTACACAATTCTCTTACGTTTAAGAGAAAATGGTTGAGATTTTTGAACACCAATGACACTAGAAAATCCCAGATGCTGCATTGCTGGAACAGCCATTGGTGATGCATCTCCAATACAAAGACTTTTGGCATCACAGTTCAAAAATCGTTTAGCCATGAGCTCAGTGACAACACTGACAGTAAAGTTGACATCTTTTTTGCAGTTTATGGATTCATAAGAACCCCAAAATATGTTAAGGATCCGAACCTGGAATAAATAAGAGCCAGGAGTGACGCTGGTAGAAGGTGAATCAGAATTAGAATCTGCCATGCAGTCATCGTAGGTGATGGGAGTGAGTGATCCGAGATTGAAGGAGGGAAGAACATGAAGCAAAGAGACGATGGAAATAGTAGAGGCAAGAAGGAGAATGCGAAAAAGGATAGTTCTTGCTAAAGATTCACCGAGTGTCTGGATTCTAACGGCTTCTTTTTCCATGGAAGTTTCAAAGTTGACGTGTGAAGTGGTGAGGCAGAGAAGGTGTTCAAAAGGGGTGAGAAAATGAGGAAGAAAAAGAAGGTAGTGTAGTAGAAGAAGCGAGTGCAAACCTGGTGAAAGCGTGATTCGCAGCCATTGATATGGAATTTAACAAGACTGTGTTGTAGTTTTGGAAGAGGAAGAAGAAGGTGTTAGTTTGGATTTAGAGTAGGCAGAACTGGGGAAGGGAAGCTTTGGTGAACTAGAGACTAGAGAGATGGATGGGAGTGAGTTGGGAAAAAGTATGGAGAAAGTAAGTAACAGCGTGTAATACAGATCAGTTTCTTACCTCTTAGCTTTTCCCACCAATGTTCTATGTACTCCAGTTGATTTGTTCTTAACATGTCCATGGTTTTACTTTTATGATTTTTTTAACATTGGTACTGATAATTAACGACTCTATTCTATAAGCAGGTGTATTGCTATTTATAAAGTTGATGCAGTGGCCCTATTCCAATTTTTATGGTTATTGTCTTAGTGATATATATGATCCCCTTCAACATTGATTAAACTAATAAAACCCTGGAAGAAACAGTTGTCTCATCTATTAAGGTGACTATTATCAACAATTTGAAGTAGTCTAGAGTTGTGGATGTGTATAGAAGATGGTATACCCTAAGATATTAAAAAGAGAAATGCAAAATAAATTATTAGATATAAGTAAGCGATTTGAGTCTTATTCGTTCTTAAATATAAGATCAAATTTGATTTTTTTTTTAAAAAAAAAACTAGATTTATAGAATAAGCAAGTATATGTTTTTTTTATATATTTTTTCACACCTATTTCCATTACCTAAGTAACGGTGTAACATAAATTTAGACAACTTATATTATAAATCAATCGTGGTGCAGTGGCATGCATGCATGACAACCTTTGAATGCCTTCAAGCTGTATGCTTGCCAAATAAAAAAAACTCAATGGTGTATTAGCTTGTTTAATCCTAAAAAAAATCAACTTAATGTTGATGCTATATCGTCATAGCAGTATTTAGAAAACCTAAGAAGAAAGTAATGTTATCCCTGAGGAACAAGAGTTGGTCAGATGGTGGGTACAGGGAAGATTTACGTGGCAGAAAGGGGAGAAGATGTGATGAGTTATATAATGGGATTAAGGGACGCGTGGGAGCATGGCAGGATGGGCAGATGGACCACATCAGTTTATTGTATGACAGGTGTGAGTACTGAGTAGCAGCCCCAAGCACCAATAATAATTTATAGTAAATCATAATACTCCCATCAGTCCTATTTATAAGTCGCCAACCGCCTCTAAATTTTGGTCCTTAATATAAGTCACCAACTACCACTAACTAACTCATTTATTAAAAATTTCCTAATATATCCTTACATTGGAAAATGATAAGAGAGAGAAAGTAGTGGGCCATAGTGATAAAGGTGGAAGGGGCAAACATGGAAAAGACAAAAATAATAAGACCAATTTAATGATGTAACTTCTATTAACCTCCATTCCTTGGTATGTACAATTTAGGCGGTTGGCGACTTATAAATAGGAGCGGAGGGAGTAACTAAAGCATTGCCTTTTGTTTTACTAAAATAAGGTGTACTAATGTGGATATTGTAGAATGGAGATGCGGGGGTGTTTCTTACTTCTAAGTTCTTTTTTTTTTTGAAATCTCTTACTTCTAAGTTCTAACTCTACATTTAATTATAATTATAAGAATTAAAAAAGGAGTTACAACGAAGCGTGTTGCATTGTAGGGGGAGCCGTACATAGACACCCTGTTTGATGTGAACCAAAGCTATGAGGAACGTGTGTTTTTCTTTTCCAAAAGGTTCTTCCTCGGACTCCATCCTCTAAGGCAGGCTGCTTTTGCTACTTTATTGCCCTGGGAATATAATCCCCATTCTAATTAAGATTAATATATATTCTTAGTTAAATTATTGAGATCAGGGGGTCTAATGACATGATTGAGATCATTAGCTGCTCCTTCATGCGCGCAAGCTGTCGTTCTCATATTTTATCAACCCCCTCCGTAAAATAATGCAAGTAAGTAGTAACTTTTACCACCACTTTGCCCTCTTACCTTCCCATGTAAGATCTTGAATTAGAAAGGATATTTTATGCTAGAGGTGGTATTTTGCAAACATTTTTTAGAGCAAACATTGATTTAGGAAACTTTAAAGTTTGTTGTTAGTGAAATGACGTGATATCATCATATCTCTCACGTCATTGATAGTTTGTTGAAGTTATTGGTTTCCAATTGTGACAAGTGTTATGGCTATAGTCTAGACTCTAGTAATAAGTTTAGTTAGCCCCCTATTTATCAAGAGGGAGGAAAAAGGTCTCCTTTCCATTCCCATCTTCCTCTAAATCCTATCGATTAAAAGATACTCTTGAAGTATAATTCTTTTTTAATATTTAACTAACCATAACTATTTCTTTTGGCAAACAATTATAACAATTTTCTTGCACACATGAATAGAACAAACGAACGAATGTATTATATAAGCTCAACCATCGTAAAAATTTTAACGTCCCACTACGTACAAAGTTTTTACCTCCACCTTAACCGTTTCATTTCCATTTATACTCTCTCCTACTTCATGTAACGGGCCAATGAGTTCAGTCGTGGCATTTGTTGAGCCCATTGACATTTTGATTTGCACTCAGGCGTATCCCCTAGTATTTTGAGCAAATGTTTACAATGTACGATAAATGAAATGATGGATCAAGCCTAGTAGCCTCCATCGTCTATTAGCTCTCACATCCCCATGAATGCTTCTGATTTCATTATATCAAACACTGTAAGGCAAACTTTCATTCTCATTCCGTCTTCCTATATCTATTCTCTAACATATATTCTCATGTTCTGAAAGGCAGAGATAAAAAGCTCATATCAGGAATTGGCCAAGGGGGCCCTTCCAACAACTAGCCTGTTTTTATAACAAAGTCCCCCCACGAGATTTAAAAGTTCCTTTTGCGTGTCCTCCATTATTGTGGCCATTCCATAAATTAAGTGACCCTGAAGAACCAAGAGACTAAATAATTACCCAAATGCACTTTATAGGTACAAGGTAAACCGGATATCAATTTCGCATTATTCCTATTATTAGATCAACTTTGACAACAGCCGTTTTCTAATTACAAATGGAAGTGATAGAGAATTCTCTCATTCCCCTCTTTGCCATCGATGGCAGGCCATGCTCATCCTTGAATATACAGTAGGACCAGTTGGATCATCTTATGAGAATTTCATGTGAGAACTCAGAAACCAACCGGAATAAAACGGGTAATCAGCGAAGTAAAAAAATAGGAAAAGGGATTAAGTTCCCTTTAAATGGTCATTGTTTGTAACTAGTATTGCTAACCTTGCTTGGAAGTAGTGGTTTCTCCCTCAAGCTGGCAGCTAACAATATTTCAGAACTGTTTTGTTGGTTCTCAATTATCCCAGGTCTCGTCCAGATTTTAATGTGTCCTTCCCGACAGGCAGTGAGTATAGATTCTTGGGTGAATATCAAGCCTGAAAGGGGTTCGGTGTGTGCACGATGAGCAACAAGAGGCGAGATTTTCGGAACATCGCCCATGCTTGGAGCAGGTTGCAGTGTACCCAACGGGACAACACTATCCCAGTGAGATGACTGACTCCCAACACTGTAAGTTGGAGATCCACCAGGTGCACGCCGCAGTGGTACAACAATCTCGTCCATTTCCAGGTCCCAAAGAAGCAACTGTGTATCCTGACCAATAAAATATCTCAGGTTTACCAACTGGGCAAAATTCAAAACAGGCAAAGGAACTAGTTGGTTGGTGATTTCAAAAATCAATCATAAAGTGACTAATGTCAATGATCACACATATGAAATACTCGGGACACATTGATTTCTTTAAAACTTCATAGGCAAAGCGATGCAACACATTTTTTAATTCATGACCATTGTTTTCCATGAAGAAAAATTTTAGCCAGTTCAAAATTCCATCTCTAGATTGTTGATAATTTCAGCAAGTTGATTGCTACCCACTGTCAATTACACAGTTTTCATCAAGCATTCTGCAATACAATTTATATAAACAAGCTTTCATGTCAAAGGCACCCCCATCCACCAGATAATAAGATTTGCCTGACCTTCGGCCAAAAAAAAAAAGACTTTATGGGAACATATTGTATTTATTATAAATAAGAATTTGATTTTATAGGCTTTATGGTCATTTATTAGGTTGTCTACTCTCATATATGTAGCCTCAAGTAACTCACTACTCTTATGAGAAATATAATTCAGAAACATTTTTCTCTCAATTTGTCTGCAGATTTGCCTAACAAGTATATCAAATCTGAAAGCTGCTAAAAGCCTTCAACCCATTCACCAGGCGAGTAAAGGTGATCATACTTGTCTTCCCCACTCGTTTATGTTTCCATATGAACTTTAACTTTCTCACAAGTATTGCTACATTTAAAAACAAAAGGAATCTAACTATCAGCAAACTCTATCATGAGCAGGCAGGGAGAGCTGATTTTCAAAATGAAATAAAATATAGTCAAATGAAATCAAAATTATATGTGAAAATGAAGATCTTGGAATTACAAAACATCTTAGTACCTGACCAACAGATCCAAATCGATACATAACAGTTTCAGTGTCATCATTTGAAGTAGGTGATGTCCAATATGAATCAAAAGACACTCCGCTAACCTGTAGGAGCATGTGGCACATCCTAATTCAGTGCTATGGTTAAAAATGTAAATATAGTGCTTGCTGTAAATGAACAAGGCACTTACCCATGAGTTGTGCCCCTCACCCCATGCCACAACCTTACGGTCCTCCATGCTCCAAACTTGCACAAGATCATCTTCTCCTCCAGTCAAAATATATTTTGCATCCATGCTGTTAAGCAGATTTTGATTATGGTTTTGCAATCTCATTGCATGAAGCCAAATAAATGTGGAAACTCTAGTGTGTAATAAACATGATTTAATAAGTTCTTGTGCAATGCAACAACCAAAGATGGAATGAATCCAAACATGGAAGTCCATTATTACAAATATGACTTGGATGAAGCATCTCACCTCCAAGCACAACATAACAGAGCACCATAATAGCTTTTACCACCGCATATAAGTTGCTCCTTATTGAAATCAAACACCCGCAAATAGCCTGAATGCAGTAAAACAGATGAGATCAACAAGGTGTTTTAGCAGAAAACCTATAAAAGCAGCAGGACCACCACATGCTGTGTTTAAATGAATAAATTTAATTACTATACCATCTCTTCCAACAGTTGCCAAGTATGCACCATCATTTGAGAAAGAAATACTATTAATTGAACCCTGGCATATGTGCCATCTGGCTACTGGATTACTCTGCATAGAATATGTTTGGGGAAAAATTGGGGTTAAGGTGAGGAATAAATGAAGCTGATTAGCCGATTCATCCTTATGCTACTGGTAAAGTTCAGATGAATTAAAATATCGTTATAAAACAGCACATGACTAAATCAATAACCATTAGATACTGAAGACAGAAAATAAATAAACAAATGATCTTCCATTGACTGCTCCATGAAACCATTCAAACCACTTCAATGCAATGAATTATAGAAAACTGCAAAGGCTACAAAATATAGAATACATCAAATAGAAAGTAAAACGTGTCGAATGAGTTATGACCTTGGTTGCAGAATGCACAGGTAGAAAAATGCTAGTAAAACTAGGTAATGTCGTTTACAAAAAGTTGAAGTTGTATGATTATCTTTACCTTGTCTGAACTATAATTCATGTGCCAAAAGACAATACATTAAAAATGAAGTATATAGTTCTTCTACATACACAAATCAAATGGATAATCAATACTACCCATACTTTAATTCACGTTAAACCATTTAAAGATGCAGTTATCCTACCCATACTTTGCTTAGACACTAATTAAATTTAAACATCAGGCTCAATACCTTACTGTAACGTGCGTGAGAAACAGAAAACTGTGCTTGATCTTTAATAACTGGAAACGAAGACTCTCCAGCGCCATCTTTGTTCTGAAATGGGAGGAAAGGTAACATATGACCAAATTACTGTAAATCCTTATTATATAAGCATCTCACTATACATATATGAAGCTTGCCTTTTCATATACATACAAATTCCCATCGGCATGAGCAACAACAAAAGCACCATCACCTCCAGGAATCCATGCAATACTGGTACAACGACTGTCCAAAGTAATGGATATCAATCAAGTTAGATTCCTTATAGCACCTAACTAATTTTCTACTACACATGGAAGTTTCTTAAAACAACTCTAGAAAAAAAAAATGAATTCTTGATATAAGATGAGACCCTATGTTATCCAAACCAACAAAGACAAGCTTAAAAGCATGCAACTCAATCCCGCATGTATGAAAGCTCTATGAAAAATATCACATATGGTGACCTGTACCCATTTAATATAAAAACACCTACATTGATGCTCATTCAGTGGCCAGCAAGACAACCATATACACAATCACTATGTAATAAAAAAAAATAATATCTAGATCGAAGCCTTCTCAAGCACGCAGGTTGCCAAGACATGAATACAACAAAATAAATCCAAGGCCATGACACCGGACAGCCACATATGTCAACACGAAGAATGAATAAATCTTGCCTGCTATTAACAGAGCCATCTTTGCTGTAATGATGAGCTCCTATAAGCTTTTTACCAACATCCTGTAATTGTTGTCTCAGTGACACTGAGTAGACTACAATAATATAACATGGGAGAAATAAATACATAAGGCATAAATATACATCAAAATGGAAAGAAAGAATGAATAGGCAAATTTGCAATTTATTGAACTACTTACCATCACCCGTACTGAGACCAATAAGCAAATCATGCCCGTCTTTGGCTTCCTCATCAAAGGCATGGCACACAGGATTCGAATTGCTGAAGTGAATGGACTTTATCGGATCCTACACCAAAAACAAGAAAAACCTGATATACCAAATCCAAAATTCCCCCTATAAAAATAAAATCACATCCCATCATCTGCATACCTTGTCTTGAGAATTCAATACACTAACAAAAATCGCATCACCGACATTAAATATCAAGTACGTTCCTTTGCCATCAAAATTCGAATTAGCCATTAAACTACTCGAACTTGAGGCACCAAGGGAACCAATCCTACTGTTTACTCCCACACTCTTGCTGCTACCATTCCCTCCCACAAAACCAAGCGATCGGCTTCCATTGCCACCTCCCAACAATCTCGCAGCAGCCGACCGCACCCCACTGCTGGCACTAAAACTTGATGGTGCAGCCGTTGGTGTTGAAGGAGCAGGCTTCTCCTTGAGATGTGCAAGAGTCACCTAATAAATCAATCAAACAGCAATGACCTACTAAGACAAATGACATACTTCAAACACCTAAGGGACAGACACATGCTCAAATAAAAACACATTCTCTAGGAAAATCATGCTTTTTGAACAAATCCCATAACACAAAAAAAAAACAAAACTATCCAAAATAGCTCAATTACATTAAGAATAATCAATAAACTAAGCAAAATGTAAAAACTTTACCCAAAAAATAACGTTTAAAAAAGTATACAGCCTGTGTTTGTTTTAGAACCCTAGGAACAAAAACAAGAATCATGATTCAATTAAGTCAAATGGGTGTTGTAAAAATCCATCCTTTTTCAAATATATATGGAAGGCAATTAGGAAATATAAAAGTTTAGAGGAAATTGAGAGAACCTGAGTGACAGTTTTGCCGTGGGCGTAGTGAAGAAGGGCAGAAGGATGAGTCTTTTCATAGAGAAGCTTGTAACGACCTTCAGGAGTCTTGAAATAAGACTTGAGGCCCGTCGATGATTGGGCCGTTGAAGACGACGGAGATAACATGCCGTTGCCTGCGTTGTTCATCATATCCACAATAACATACGATCATCACACTACTACACACTAGGGTTCAATCAATTCTTCTCCTTCGCTTCTTTTAATTTCTGTTTCAGTCTTGTCTTGTCTTGTGTTGTTCACTGTGCATAGGCTCTTGTTCTTCCAATGGCTAACGAGATCAGAGAGGGAATTACATTTGCGTTAATTCGATTTTGGTTAGCTATGTTATAGTACTATGTTTATATGGTTTTGTGGCTTTATTGAAACGCTGCGAACTGCGAATTGGAATTTTTTTCTGGTAGAAAACAAAAAAGGTCCACGCTTTGACATTTAATATAACTTGGTCAACGTATTTTGTCTACCTCTCGCCAATAGGGCCCTTGCAAATATGTTGGATCTCTATAAGCAGTTTCATTATGTAGGTCCACTGCTATTATGGGCTTGTCTGATTATCTATATTGGCCCAAATAGAAGTCTTAAATTTAAAATTGATGTTTGATTAAAAAAAAAAAGTAAAATTGATGAGTTTTTTTTAAAATTGATGAGGTTAGGAAGATAGGAATTATTAGCTAAACCTGATTCGTTACATCATTTGTGGTCTCTCTACAATCACAAAAACACGCTGAATATTATGACCTAAGTAGGCACCCTAGAAAATTACTTGTTGAATAGAAAAATATTACTTTGTATTTTATTAACTTTAGAAGGTGAAAAGGTACAATTTATTTATCAAATAATTATTCTAGAGTGGACACCCATACTTCGAATATTCATGTTATATCTCTCATGTTTGCTAGTAATAAGGGAAAATCACCATATCATTAAGACATTAACCATCTTTTCTTTAGTAAAATCTCCTTATAATGTTACATAACATTGTACTTCTTCTATTGCTAAATATAATATCACTTTTACATTTCAAATTATTTTTAAATATAAGATCACTTTTTATTTTTTTTAAATTTTTCCCTAATTAACCATAATAATATTTATCTATAATAATAAGAAAGAGAGAGATGAGGATAAAGGAATATGGTTAAGCTAAATTAGTAATATTATGTGTTATTGACTAATTTAACTAATATCATTAATTAAATTAAAAATTAAGAAATTGATCTTATATTTAGAAACAAAGAGTAATATATTTTTATACATACCTTATATTATATTTTAGTTTATTAAATAAATCCATTAAAAAACATACATTCATAAAAAGTATATTACCAATATACTTTTTATGAATGTATGTTTTTTAATGGATTTATTTAACAAACTAAAACTTATTTAGATTCTATAATTTGAAAAGAGATCTGAATATATGATTACTGAAGATACAATAATATTATATATGTGTATATATTTGGATGAATTGATTTATTTTAGCAATTAAAGAATGAGTTTCTAGGAAACTATAAAAAATCCCAACTAATTACTTTCAACAATTTTATCTTTTTTTTTATAAAAAGATATAAAATAATTACTCAACAACAATTACTGAATTTCTACAGTAAGACAACAAACTCAAATCAAAAACCAATAGGCTATGAATCAGATCTGGAGGGTCAACATAGACCAAAAAATCAACATTCATATCTTGAGCTACTCTCGCAAGCATATCAGCAACACAGTTGGCATCTCTTGGGCATATCTTAAGGATCACTGTCCATTTCTTTCTCAAAAAACTTTTAATTTCCTGCAAAACCTCGAAATCTGGATGACAAACTGGAATCGTCTTTTGCAAAATATTAACTAATTCATGACAATCACTCTCAACAATCAAACTTTGAACTTTCGTCTCCCATGATAACTTGAGAGCCCATAAAAAGCCCCAAGCTTCAGCAGACAAAGAAGACCCAATACCAATACGATATTGAAAAGCCTGTATGAAATCCCCATTATGATCTATCAACACTCCCCCACACGTACAATATCCTGAACTCAAATTTCTTACTCCATCTCTTGCTCCATCAATATTGAATTTCAAATACCCATAAGCAGGACATTCTCATCTATCCAAATTATTTTTCTTCAACTCTTGATTCAAAACAGGTCTGCCCCATCCCAAACAAGCATAACTTCGAGCAATTACATTATATTCACCCCACAAATTATTGTTAAAAACAAACTCATTTCTCCTTAGCCAAAGATTTCTACAAATAATGGCAAACCATAACCTAAATTCAAAACCTTGGATTAAGATTCTTTGCCTCATACTCCAATTTAACCATTCATATACATTAGTGAAGTTAAAAAATTGAACTGCAATAGACTGAGGGAGCACTTTCCTCCAAACCTTATCAGAGCCACAACAATCTCTTAAAGCAAGAATAAGATTTTCCTCTGAATCCTTATAGATATCACAAGCACTCGTAGCAGAAATTTTCCTCTCCAACCTCAACTCATTAGTCAAAACTCTATCATGAAGACATAGCCATAAGAAAGTTCTATATCTTTGAGGCACCTTTAAACTTCAAGCAACCTTCCAATCTCTAGATATCGTAGCGTTACTGGGTTTCTCTAGTTGCTCATACACCGACTTAATTGTGAAAACACCATCTGAACTCCACCTCCAAACCGGGAAGTCTTGACACTCACTTGACCTCAATGAGACCCTCTCAATAGCCTTTAACACATCCTGAACAAAATAGTTTCTAAATTTTTGCCAATCCCAAGTACCTGAAAGAGATAGAACATCAGCAACTTTCCAATTTTTTATATCCTCAGGAATTGCCAGAAGTGTAAGTGCACTTAATTTCCCCAAATGGGGAACCCACGAGTCCTCCCAAAAAGAAATCTCTATTTCATTCACCACACGCCAAGCAATATCTTCCTTCACTGTATTCCAATTGCATCTAATACCCTTCCATGTTGATGATTCTACCCTTCGTTTCTTTACTTCTGGAATCAAGTCTGCCCCTCCCTTATACTTCTCCCTCAAGAATTGAACCCACAAAGAATCCCTTCGACTAATCAGAGCCCAACCAAGTTTGGACATATATGCCTTATTCTGGTATTTAGCCTTCCGGATGCCAAGGCCACCAAATTCCTTCCCAGAGCAAACTCTCTCCCATGAGATAGCATGAATCTTTCTTCCAGATGACGAGCTTCCCCATAGAAAATTACGACAACATTTATCAATTCGATCACACATACCTGACGGTAATGGGACTGTCTGCATCGCATAAGATGGCATAGCCGATAATACCGAAGATACAAGTGTTATCAACAATTTTATCTTTAACCGAGAAAAAATGCAATTTTTTCCAAAGCTGCTGGCAGAATATCTCCTAGACAACTCAGGAATTACGTAGCTTTCAGTTTTTTTACTTTTGATGTTGTTTTATTGCTTTGATTCCCAGTCCATAAAAAAAGATAAAAGTGAAAAAAAAATCTTCTAAAAAGCATTCAATATGTCTTTTTTTTCCAACAAAAAAGATTCAATATGTTATCACTTATCACAGAGCTCTTTGTAAAAAAGTATAAATCTCGAAATATTTATACCTATAATGTGACAATTAATTTAAGGCTAGTTGTGATTCTTTATTTTTGTTAAAGAGAGTATACTAAAATAAAGGATTTACTGTTTTTTCTCTCCATGTTTCTAATTCTATCGTGCTCCACTAATACGAACCTAATAACAACTAGCCGTGGGCCTAATTTGTGCTTTATTATAGGTCATGTCCATCACCTTTTTTTAGTAATTTGGGCTTTATTTGTCAATTTGGGCTTTGATTTTTAATTTGCATTATATTAAAATGTAGATTTTGATGAAAAGTAGAAATATCCATGATTAATGGTTGTTGGCTTAAAATTTTATTCTATCATGGTTCAATGGTTAGTTAGGTAACTATTACAATAATTTATATTCAAAATTTATTATAATAATTTCGTGAAAAACTACCTTACAAATTACAACGGGAAAGTTTCGATAACAAATGTTTAAGTAAATAACTTCGATAACAAACGTATCAAGCGGGGGAATTTGATAACCAGCGTATCAAGCGAATGAATTCGATAACAAGCGTATCAAGTGGAGGAATTCAATAATAAGTGTATCAAGTATAAAGGTTCAATAACAAACCAAGACTTTATTTATTGGCTTGGTTAAACTGTGTCATTTGGACGTTTTATGCGACTCCTATGGTGCATATGTTGTTTTCATATTTATAGAAAATATTAGTTTACTTATATTCTAACATGATATATATATTATATTTTTATGTTACTTGTTTATTCATACTAGTATTCTATATCAGCTCCTCGGGGAGGTCATAGTTGTAGCAGTCATAGCTCTTATCGCACTATTTGCAGTGCATGATATTGAGACGAGGATACTAATTGTGTTGGATTATTTTGCGATTTTATTCAGCTATTCATCAGCTTGCAGAACCGTTATTCAACGCCATCAGCTGTGTATCCTGCGATTGAGCTCACTTAGGTTAGTTCCTCTTTTACTACTCCTAGCAATTTTGATACGTATTTTTTTAGTGTGCTATGTATGTTAATGTTAGAATAATTTCTAAATTGAATTCAAGACTTTCTCAAATTAAAAGGCTACGATGAAATATTTTCATGGTAGAAAACAAAAAGGTCCACACTTTGACATTTATACAACTTTGGTCTGGTCAACGTATTTTGTCTAGCTCTCCCAAATAGAGCTTTGGAAATGTGTTGTATCTCTATAAGCAGTTTCATTATGTAAGTCCACTACTATTATGGGCTTGTCTATTTATCTATATTGGGCCCAAATAGAAGTCTTAAATTTGAAATTGATGTTCAGTAAAAAAAAAGTAAAATTGATGAGGTTAGGTTAGGTAGAGAGGAATTCTTAGCTAAACCTGATTCGTCACATCATTTGTGGTCTCTCTACAATCACAAAAAACATGCTGAATATTATGACCTAAGTAGGCACCCTAGAAAATTACTTGTTGAATAGAAAAATATTACTTTTTATTTTATTAATTTTAGAAGGTGAAAAGTAGAATTTATTTATCAAATAATTATTCTAGAGTGGACACCCATACTAGAATACTCATGTTATATCTTACATGTTTGCTAGAGTGGACATGGCAAATCGGGTTTACCTAAAAAGATTTCGTGAAATTGTACCATATAGCCTGTAGGTGTATTGGAGAACTTATAAATTATAAATAAATAGATAATATCCAATATATTCTCTTAAAAACCCATATCCTATAGCCTAACAAGAATAAAGATGCTAAAAGATGAATTAAATAATATTGTGAGCTTGTATTTGCAGTCTAATTTGCATCAATCACAGGATACACATTGGCTCAACCAATAAGATGTCACATGGGGGTCTGAAACAAGATCAAGAGAGTTTTCATGAGTCAAGGAACTAATAGATACTCCTCCTGTATTATTTAAAGGCCAGAGAGAAAAGATTTTTTTTAATCCTATATATAAGTCACTTCATTATGAATGTGCATGTTTACCTTTCATCCATTATATGTTGACTTTGTTTTCATGTACTATAGTAAATATTAAATATGAGTAGAATAAGAAATTTGTGGGATTTTAGTAAAGAGTTAGTGTTCCTTGGTCTGTGTGAAATATACATGAAATACCCTATATCTCAACACCTCCATCAATTGCAAAGTCAAAATCGTGATGTTTCCATTACTATCCTTAAATCAAAGAACCAGCATATCCCAATTATCCCTCAACGATCTACTGCTACCATCAAAACCAAAGAAGGAGACAGAAAAATCTATACATCATCCCATTGGGCGCGTGACTCTTGTAAAAAAGCCTAGTTGTTGAGAACTTTTCTATGATCTATGAGAGTTATGAACCCATCTTTAGGCCGGAGAGGGGGAAAATATCATTATAAGTACGAATCTCATTGATTACATGGACTGACACATGCAGCACGAGCCCAAGTGAATCACGAAATATTGAAGTTCTGCTGTTAAATGCAGGTATAACAAACCGAAGCAAATCATCAAGTTGGTTCCTTAATGGTCACGAGTAATCAATCATACATAGAAATGAAGTGCTCCTACAATCAAGATGTAAAGGCCAACATAATTGGTCCCGCCACAAAAAAACTTGAAACTGAAGCAAGCATGAAAATCCTAAAGACGTAGTTTGGTTAGTCCAAGCAATAACCGAAAACAACCTCACTCATTGCCTTTTCAACCCCACAGCATCAATCTGCCAACCCTCCCTGTTTTTCCTTCTTCTCCAAGCAACTCTCCCTCCAATCTCTCCAATCCCCAGAGAAAAATTTCACACACTGACATCCCCTCCCCACCTTGTTCATTACAACCTTCCACCAAACATTTACCAATAATCCAATTCCTCAAAGTCATTACAAATACCCCCAACACCTCATTCCTCTCCACCTATTACAAAACTCCATTGCTCTTCCCTTCTCAATAATGGCAAAACTATGTCTTTCCCTTGTTCTAATCATATCTTTCTTCTTGTTTCATACAACTTCAGCTCAAACACCAGCAGCACCATCAGGGCCCACAAATATAACCCAAGTACTAGAGAAAGCAGGCCAATTCACAACATTCATCAAGCTTCTGAAAGCAACACAAGTAGCTGACAGAATAAACTCTCAGCTAAACAACTCAAACCAAGGCCTCACAATATTTGCACCCACTGACAACGCCTTCACATCCTTGAAATCAGGAACACTCAATTCCATAAACACCCAAGACCAACTTCAACTAGTACAATTCCACATCCTCCCAAATCTCTACACCATTTCTCAGTTTCAGACAGCAAGTAACCCTTTACAGACTCAGGCCGGAAACGGCGCCGACGGCCAGTTTCCTCTTAATGTCACCACGTCGGGGAACCAAGTCAACGTAACTACTGGTGTCGTTGACGCAAGTATTGCTAACACTATTTATAGTGATACTCAGCTTGCTGTGTATCAAGTGGATAAGGTTTTGCTTCCTTTGGCGCTTTTTGGCGCGCCACCTTCGCCGGCACCGGCGCCAGCGCCGGAGAAGGGTAGGCCGGAAAAGAATGTGCAGGCTGCTGATTCTCCTGCCTCGACTACGCCGGTTGATGCTTCCGGTGTGGTGGGTTTTGATGGTCTTAGAGGGAAAGGTGTTTTCTTTCTTAGTGTTGGTGTCATTGTTATGACTTGTTTTTGGCTTTAGTCCAGTATAGGGGATTTTTTCTAAAAAAAAAAGAAAAAAAGTGGATTTCATGAGTGAGTTTTTGGTTGATTGTTGAGTTTTTTCAATTTTGGATGGAGATTTTGTGGTGTATTATTGCTTGCTGTTGATGCAAAGTCATATGAAATTGTGATGAATGTGACTTAGTTGATTGTCACAGCGTGTTTCCTAGTTTATTGAAGACTGTATACATAACATAAAGAAGAGAATGATCTGAAATAAGAATGTGAAGTTATGAACACTGATTATATTATCGCATTTAAATCAACTGAGCAAACATATAGATGTGCGGTGAACAAAGAGAATAAAAATATTTGAAAAAAAACAGAGAAACAAAAATGATCCCTACATTCTAAAATATAGGAACTAATTGTTAACCAAGAAAATATAAGAACAAATTTGTTTTTTTTAATATTATACTGAGAAAGCTAAATTATATCAAATTAATCGCTTAATTATATCAAATTTGTGTGTTATTACATTGTATATTTACTTTATAGCTTACAATTTAAATAAACTAGTTTAGAAACAAAATTATAAAAATATTTTTGAGTACATTTGTAAATTTTTCCAAAAATAAAATAAATCAACTAAAACTTATGGTACGAGTGAGTATTAAGGGAAAGCGCCTAATAATTAATCATGATTCCCACCATAATAGGCGGTCAACAAATTGTTTTTCCTCAACGAACAAAGGACCGATGTGGGCATGTGGCCCAAAAACTTGTAAGTGGAGCCGGGCCTCTTGGGCCATCGTTTCTTGACGAAGCACAGGTTTCTGTGCTAAATGTGACTTGGGAGCAATTTAAGTATCAATAGATAATAGATGTCTTTTGGAGTTGCTTGCCGCTTACATCTCGAAAGGCTTGCTGGCGTGGAGAATATCATTCTCAGCCGCATGTCGCCTGTTCGAATCGTAGCACCTGAGATGAGAATGAGAAAGAGAGAGAAACAGAAGAGGAATGGATAGATACATGAGGTATTTCAAAATACCTCTCTTTTCCACAAATTTTCGCCCCATTATCGATCAGTTATTTGCATTAAAATATTACCTGATCACTCTTTTCTCTCCCTTGAACTGAAAAATAATGACCAGCTCGCTATACGTTTAAACTTGTTACATGTGCTTCATTATGTCTTGCAAACATTGAAGTCGTGATTTGGCAGAGGTAAAATGATGAGTTTTGGTAAGTAGTTTGAGACGTCGCAGTAAAGTCGAAGATTCAGGTAATAGAGTAACACAGAGTATTCTCATTTTACTGTACATTAAATTTGTTAATGAGATGCCGATGATCTCCAACTGTCATTCGCGCGCTCGCTATTATTAGAGCACACTCATGTTAAATTAATTACTAACATATAATTAGCAACCTTGGCAAGATTTGAGAGATGAAATAATGAAAATAGTTTTAAAGCAATAATCAAACAAGAAAGTTCAACTATAACTAATTATATAATGATGTATTTAAACAGTTGTATATATAAAACTGAATAAATTTATATGTAATAATTGACATTTTTTGTATCAATAGATTATTAGAAAAATGCTTCTAAATTTTCTGAGGAAAAAGTCATTACATTATCACAAAAAATAACGCATCAATAACTTAAGTTTAAAAATAATCATGTTATGCCATGAAAATCTAGAATATCCCCCTGGAAAGTGGACTCACCGAGCTACTTAAATCCCTCTCAAATCATAAAATTATTAGTTGACCTATTGAAAGTTGAGCTTTTTACATAGGATTCTATATATTAGTAATAGACACACATAAAAAACAAGAAAAGTTGAGTTGAAATGATGTGGAATTACCGAAGTCAGGGCAAAAAGGGATGAATTATTGCATTTTTGGCAACGAAGTGGCCAGCAGTTCTTATCTTTGTTTTATCATTTTTTTTTCGGGGTCTGGTACACGAAAGTGGCCGGGTAGCTAGTTGAAGCTTTGAAAGTTGAAAAGAATGGCTAGGCCCGTGCGAGGTCTCAAAAGGCTGGAAACAAAGACAAGTACCAATAAAAAGTAGGATGTCTTTAACTAAAATATTTAAAAGGGAAAATTAAATATAAGTCCCTGGTAAGAGATATAATACTGGAAAAGTTCCAAAAACTTAAATAATTAAGGTAAAGTCCCAAGGGACTCTACTTTAATTATTTTGGAAATGTGGGCCCAACAATTAATAATATTATATTCCCTCTCTCCTCTCTCCCCTCCCCCTTCTTCCTCTTCTTCTTCTTCATCACAACCACTCACCCCCTCCCTCCGGCGCCGCCGCCGCCCTCCACCGGAAAATGATATTGCATTTCCGGCGCCGCCACCCCTCCGGCTCCGCCGCCTCCTTCCGGCGCCAGAAATGCATATATAATATTCCGGCGCGGCGGAGTAGGGCGGCGTCGGCGGAGGGAGGCGGCGGCGCCGGAGGGAGGGGTGGTGGTTGTGATGAAGAAGAAGAAGGGGGAGGGGAGAGAGGAAAGAGGGGAGAGGAAATATAATATTATTAATTGTGGGGCCCAGAGACTCTACTTTAATTATTTTGCAAAATGTGGGACTCTACCTTAATTATTCAAGTTTTTGGGACTTTTCCAGTATTATGTCTCTTACCAGGGACTTATATTTAATTTTCCCTATTTAAAATATACGTCTTCCCTATTGTGTTGAGACCTTTGACTCTTCCATTTTCAAACACCATACACCTTGGGAAGACTCCGATCCACACCCCTCAATCTTCACTTTTTTTGGCCGGACATTCTTCACATACTTTATACTACATCTCCATTATTACTATCTTTTTAGCTAACAACACAAGAAGACTATATCGGAAATTTAGTCAACACAACTTTGGGGACACCACCCCGCCACCCTAATACAACAATACACGTAGGTTAATTAGAAAGTCATATGAATTACCTGTTACAATATACTAGTATATATAAAGACTGCTCTCCTTTTTGACTTGGTGCCCCAATATACTATTAGGTTTAATTTGATCTCAACGAGAAATCACATGAAGGCGGCGCTATAAATGAATGATAAAGAATTTTAAGTAAATATGGTCATTATTGTGCATTACTATATATATAAACTATATATTATGAAATATTAATGCGGATACTCATAATGAGTATGTCTTGTTGTTAACGTTATTTGCGCTGGTGTGAGATGTGGTACACTGATACTGATAAAATGAGAAGAAGACGAGCCTGTGAGGGCAGGTAGGAGCAGCAGTGAGCAGTCCATGAATATGAGACAGTCACGTGCTGGTGGGAGGAGGAACCAGGATCTAGGAACCCAGGAAGTCACGTTCACCTGGTTTTTTTTTAAGTATTAATATTAATACTTTTGTCAAGCATTGTGTCGGGCATGCAGCCAAATTCAACGTAAGGCTCATATTGTAATTATTACTCTTGGTTTTTCTTTTTTTACACTGCATTTAACATTATTCATACCTATGAACCTATCCAGTATCTATCTACTTTATTATTCAAAATGACCACATCGTTTTCGGATCAGCTATAATCGAAGCTGTCTAAGGTTTGCTTTGCAGTTACTATGCAGAGAAGCAACCGCATGAATTGTCATGCCTCACTCTGCACCAAAGCCTGACCACGTTTGACCACATCCCCAAACAACAACAACAACAACATAACTTCGTTCTTAAATCTCATTATCCAAAATAAAAGAAAAAACAATGTCACATAGAGCATTTGACAAATCCAACGGCTTTACTAAAACCTACACTATACTATTCCTGAAGAGATGTGTTGAAAAGCACAGCGTAGCTGGAGAGCAAGACTACGCAATACTTTCCAAGATTCAGGGTTCTGCCAAAAAACCTATCTATATAAAGCACCTAGATTCTCCCTATACCCCTACCTCCATCTGCCAATACAAGCAAGATACGTAAGGAACTTTCTCTTCTTTTTTTTGGCAAGCAAGGGAGAGCTTTCTCTTCTAAACTAACTTTCCCCACTTATTATTTATTTAAAACACACACATATATCAAGCTTACTATAAAAATGTGGCGTATCTAGCGAGGTAAATTAAGATTAGGACTCAACAGTTATTCTCAGTTTTTACTGCCTGGTTGACGACGTGCCAGAATTTGGCCAATAGATGGTCAGTAAAATTACAATAATATAACACCAAACGTAATAAAAACCAGTTTTTTTAAGAGTCAGATGATCGCTCAGTGACACGTAATGGTTGCAGTCATATATATACAGAAGGTGTATATGGTGAATGCAAATTTTATTTTAATCTTCATTGGATAAACTTAAGTGTCGAGGAAGAGAAAGAAACCAAAAAACGATAACAATGCTAAGACATAAGGAAAGCAACTAGAAGAACATGCATGACTCGAAGTCCGCACCTCTTGAGATGACATGCAGTGGGTCCCACTGCGTTCTGGCTTCTCTACCAAACTCCATCACATAAACTCCTAAATAACACGATCAATATTGACCGTAATTCCTTCAGGAAGATTCATATAGCACATAAGTTCATTAATATGTATATATGTCAACATGATACATGAACACTACTATGAAAGGCTAGCTATGGCTTAATTCACTGAGTAGTAGTGCTGGGAAACTGAGACATTCCCATGGATGAGGCCATGGAAGCAAATTTAGCCAGCTCTTGTGGAAGGAAGGGAGATCCAGCTCCTCCTGGTCCACTCATTCCAAGAAAATCTCTAGTGTAACCATGCTCCCCACTAGTGTTAGCATCAGGATGAAGCTTCATTTGCACTTGCTTGTTATTACATTGTCTTCCATGGGACTGAGACACAAGTTCATCAAGACCACTGGTAGATGAATGTGTCAATGAGCTGAAGTTGTTATTATTGCTCATCCCCAAAGTACCCACACCACTGCTACTAGAACTAAAATTATTCTCTGATTGCTTCATACTCTGATGATGATACACTTGGTTTTGATGATTATCTGCATTGTTATTTTCAAGGCTTGCAGCTGTCTGGGATGAAGACGAGCTCATCACTCCAAAACTGCCACTAAAAATGGAAGGGTTACTGCTTCTGGTTGAACCCATCTGAGCAGCTTTCTGTAACAGTGCAGTGGCTGACATAGGAGAAGCTGGCTTTGATGGATTATTTCTAGAGTCTGAACTATAAATAGATGCCAAGTTGCCACCACTACTTTCTCCTTTCTTCCCAATTGGAAGTGACGATGGGGAATAATTATTGGTGACAGAATTAGAAGGAGCAAAAGTATTATTAGGCTGAGGCATTTGCATATTAATCTCTGGCAAGCTAGAAGAACTAGAAGGTGACATATAAATACCAGAATTTGGCCCAACTTCTAGATGACTATTCATATTCATGCGTGGATTATTTCCTAGCTGGTTCAACCAAAGTGACAAGTTAGGCCTCATCATTTGCTGCTCACTACCACCAGCAGCCATATTTATGCCCATGCCATCAAATTCTGAACGAAACCCATTTCCACCAAATTGAGAAATCCCAAATCCATGAGCTGAGCCTAGCTGAGAGGCAGAGTTCATGACAACACTCTCTTCATTCTTAAAACTCAAATCTGAGGCCACACCAACTGAAGTCAGCCTCGCACCCTCTTCAGTCAATGCATCACAGAAAGCTCTATGTGTGATGAAACTATCCTTCCTGATGATTTTAAATTAAATGCCCAATCATTAACAGCAATAAAAGAAGCAATAAATTGAACAACCCCAAGCATGCAGAAAAGCGAGCATTAATGATGGGAAATGGAAGTAGCATGCACTAGTAGTAGTAATAATAATAATAATAATAATAATAATAATAATAATAATAATAATAATAATAATGAATGAATGAATGAGTAGTTAAGTACCTAGAGAAGAGGGTACCACAATCACATTTATATTCTCTAGTACCACAAGTTTTGGTGTGGGCTTTCCAATCGGACTGGACTGCATATTTCTTAGAGCACTTGTCACACTTCCACTTTTTCTCCCCGTGTTTTCTGCTATAATGCTTCTTTATTCCAGTAAGGTCCCCTAATGCTCTAGACGGGTCATGGTGCACACATGTCTTCTCAGGACATATGTACACCTTCTTCCTCACCTCCTTGTTGGACCTCTGCCTCAGCTTCCATGGCAAATTGTGTCCCCTCCTATGTAGCTGCAGATTCTGGTCCCTCTGAAACCCCTTGTTGCATATCTCACATATAAACCTGTTGGTCGCCATAAGTGACTTTGGAGATAGAGCAATAACCTCAGCATCTGGATCTGCCCACACACAAAAAAAAACATGGCCTTTGTCTATTTAATGGTGTAACTAATATGAATTAGCTAAAGTTCATCACTTTTTATAATAACAATAACAAACCTGGTGTTCCTGGGAGATTTCTTTTCTTCTTGGGGAGAGGAGGGGGATTGAGGTTGAGTTTAGGGTTAGGGTTTTGGGGTGAGGGTTCAGGAGGGAAGGGAGGGAGGGGAGAGGATAAGGAAAAGGGGTCACTTGAGAGCATTTGCATGGTGGGGTGTGGGCTATATTGGGGAAGAAGCAGAAGAGAACACCAAAGTTTTCAACTTTCAACGTATCAGACAGTACAAGCAACAAAACAAAGAAAGGAGGTGTTTTTTTCCAGAGGCAAAAGCCAAATCCAATTCTTTTGGATGCTACTACCCAAAAAAACTTAAACTCTACTTCTGCTACTAATCCAAAAGACCTGCCAAACTCAGCAAAAGGCCATCAACAAAACTGGATCCATCCTTACTAATAACCAAAATTAAAATATGTAGATATATGTTGAGGCTGGAGAGAGGGTATAAAGTAATGCAGGCAAAGGAAGTAGTTGTTCGGACTATAGTGGCAGCTGCCAGCTGATCTGATTTATTTCTGGTTTGTTTGATTTTGAAAGTGTGTGTGTGTGTGTGTGTTTGTGGGAGTAAAACCAAAACCACTCAAATAGGGTGGCTGGACATAGGTATATATGGATAAAGATAATATGTGTACATAATGGAGCCTTGTGATTCTGACCACTTTCAAAATTTCGTATTCTATTTCTCTTTCTCTCTCTGATCTGCTGTTCCCCCACCTAGCAATAGTAGAGGTGTGGCTGTGTCTTTGGGATAAGCGAGGGTGAAGACTGTGGTGTGTGCCTCATCATCTTATTGACTGCCATCCACAATCACGGTCAGCCATACATAGATTGCGATGGGCCACCACCCACACAAAGACATACATATACGGACACACCCCTCACACACCCACAAGGCCACAATATTCGTCGATTTGTGTGTAGTGTGTGTATGAGTGAACCATTGTGTTTTGTATTAATGAACTATATTGTGTTTTGGGGGCACAAACCCCAAACTCTTTGCTTGAAAAGCCAAATCTTTGTAGAGACCTCCTAGTGTATAAAATAAAGAAAGGCTTTTACGTTACACTAGTAGTATTAGGCCTTGGATTAATAGGTTTTATAGTACATGGGGTAAAGTAAGGAGAAAAGTAAGTGAACTTTATGGGAGGGGGTAGAATGATGAAGGAATAATTAGAGGGGAGGAGGAGGGGATTTGCTTGGGAGGTCAGAGGGTGTGCGTGTGGGGTCACAGTCATGGTGGGGTTGATGGGTCTCTTTTGCCTATGCAGGAATACCACCACCCCGTCCGTGATACCTCTGTCCCCCTCACTGTCATCTTTGGGGCCCACCCAATACATTAGGTAAAGGGAAAATGCCATTTAAATCCCTCCGAATATACAAAAGGACAATTCAGGAACTCAAACTTCTAAAAGGACCATGAAGGAACTAGGACCTAGTTGACATTTTAAAATTGTGTGAAAAGACAAAATTTCCCTAATCATAAAACAGAAATTACTAATCACCCTTACACTCATCATTTTCAATAGGGTGGTTAGTAATTTCTGTTTTATGATTAGGGTAATTTTGTCTTTTCACACAATTTTAAAATGTCAACTAAGTCCTAGTTCCTTCATTGTCCTTTTGGAAGTTTGAGTTCCTGAATTGTCCTTTTGTATATTCGGAGGGATTTAAATGGCATTTTCCGTTAGGTAAAGGTGCATGATTTTCATTAATTGTAATAGGCAATCGAGTTTTATTTTAAGAATTAAGGGTGTAAAATACAATACATGAATTTTTTATATTTGCCCATTTCTTCAAAATTCAGTTATTTCAATTATAAGTTGTCATGTAATATAATTACATCTCGCAAATATTACAATTCAGGGTATAATTTGCTTTACTAATTTCAAAAAATAAGGTGACAATAGGAAAAGAAAGAGTATTAGAGAAGTGCACTAGAGATAGTAATATTTGATAATATTTGGGAGGTATAAATATATAAACAGTGAAATAAAAATTTGCAAATATAATTAATATGTGTTGCAAGAATGTTTGTCAATTTATTGTTATAAAAAACGAGAATACCATCACTTTAATTACTATATTAATTTCCACATTAATTACCACATTATTTTATTGTTATTAATGTGGTAATTATATAAATTTATATTAATTACTACGTTTATAATTTATTGTTATCTAGTCACAAAAAGTCAATATAATTAGTATGTTTATTAACCTGCAAATATAATTTGCAAATATATATACATTATATTTGCAAATATAACTTATTGCAAATATAATTAACTCTAGTCCAGATTAATCAGTCATCAATTGAAATCGGATTAACATCAAAAAGAGTCTGTCGTTTGATTACAAAGTGGTGGGGGCACTGATAAAGGGAGATTATTACATTTCTTACATCTTGGCTCTTCAAAATATGCTCTGTATTGTGGGCCCTCTACCCTCTGCTGTTTAATTCATCCCCTCCATGCTCCCGAAAAAGTGCAAGTGAGTGGTGAGTCTTCCTTCTTCCCCCCGTTTCAATTGATGACCTCCGTTGGTTTATTGGTTTTCATTATTTTCACTCCTCTCTTCTGCCTCCACGGCTCCACCTCAATCATATGTCCCTCCCATGTTTTTTTCATTATTCTACTCTTCACTCTATTCATGTCTCCTTCATCTTCCTGTTGATTATATTCTTATTATTTATTTCTCCTTGATCGATAGATATAATAAAAATTATTTGAGGAGTTAATAATAATAATCATAGTTCTATGGTAACTATTTCCAAGTTTTATCAAGTTTCCTAATTAAACTCCCGCCCATATCTATAGATATTCATCAACAACAATTGAATAAGATGTTCAGAAAGGGAATAAAGAAATGTGATTAAGATGTTTCAAAGTTATATGTTATGTTAATCATTTTGACTAATATATTTGATTTAATTAATTCAGATAAAGTAGATGCATGAATCCTCTAGTCACACAAGAAAAACTATCAACACTTTTAATGTCTTAGTTGCATCACGTCCTTTAATGTGTCATAAAAGTCCACGTCATTTCATTTGCGCATACCTTTTTTCTTGAGAGAAGATTTAAAAAGTTTCTATCATTTTCTTTTCTTTCCTCTATGGAAACAACTTTGAGATTCACACGCTGTTTAATTTAATTTGTGCGACTGGTCTACTGTGCTCCTGGATGGTTATTAGCTACCATACGATTGGGAATTAATGTTTTTCTCAGTATTATTTAAAGATTGATTCCGAATATTTTGGTATGCGGTGTGGAGGATGTTCGATGTCGGAGGAGGACTGTGTAAATGTGTAATCTTAAAATAGACTCTAAATGAGGACATTTTATTAATTAGAAAATGGAAATGTGGCATTTTCATGGCCGCGGTCCCGCGGATCTCTCATTAGTTGGTATATATGGAAATTACTACATCTGTCCTTAATATAAGACCTAATTGACTTTTTTTTGGAGAGGTTAAGGTTGCCAAATAGGCTATTAAATCATGACATATTTGAAATCTTTTTAAATTATTCATTAACTTATAGGTAAAATAAATTAGTGTAAGAGAAAAAAATTAAGTAAATCAATTTATAATTAACTTATTTTGCTTTTTTTTTAATATTTTTCAAAAAAGACAACTAGGTCCTATATTTAGGACAGAGGAGTAGTTCTTTACAGTACTGTACAAGCTACTTTAGTGACGTAGGACGCTTATTTTCGAACTCACCTCAAGCAGTCAACCCCTTTTTTCTTTTCTTCGGAGCTTAGAATTATTACGTATGCACACTTTTTTTTTTTTGAACTGATGAAACGTGTGTACACTCTTTTTTGGCCGAATGAAACATGTGTACACTAACTACACACGCGAACACATTTGACATAATAACTCAATCGATTCGATCCATATGGTTTCAAATTTTCAATGTTTAATTTATTAAACAGATAAATGTGAAGCGGTTCTTTATTTTCACCATTAACTAAGTAATACTCATATCTTGCGATCCGAGCAACAGTTATCGAGGGGAATAATAATTGTATTATTCGTTTTCCTTTTCAACGGTCTGTATAATCTTAATTAATAGATAGCTATAAACTAATCATCTAAAATTAAAAGGGACACTTTCCACTCCCAACAAGAACATTTCTTCGACTTATGCTCGGCTCTAGTTCAGAGACTTATGACATTATATTTAAATGGTTCAGTTATCTCCTAATTATATATATCAAGCTATGTTAGTGAATAATGTATAGCAAAAAATGTTAGTGAATAATGCGATATTCTTTTAGAAAAAATCCACAAAAATACCAAAGATATATAAATATACACACACCAAAATCATGAATAAATCTTGTTATCTTTACTTCATTCATTAAATATTTATTATAAGCATGCAAATGACAACACATCACACTTAGAATCTTTGGCTTGAGATTTTCAATTTCTGGAGCCCATATATCTTTAAAACTAAAACATATAAGATTGGATTGGATCCGACGAGGATTTCTTGACACTACTGGAAAAGACAGATTGCATGCTTTACACAGCCACGTGATCGAATAGCTCGATCATCATCCACAGTCGACAGTGGATCGCTATCTCCAAAAACCTAAAGTTAATTATTAGTCGTGTGTTGCATGTGATCATTTAATTTCAAGTAATAGATGCTACAATACTCGCCACTATAGCAAAAATAATTTACAATTTAACACACACACACCACCAGAAAAAGAGGCACAAAGTGATCTCCTTTCTTCCAAACTTTCGATTGATCAAATAAATGAAGATTTGATTTGCCAGGAAGGGGTCAGCTGTATGTAAAACTACTGGTCGAGGTAATATACGTAGTTTAATTTTCGAGCTATATAGAGCATGGCCCTAAAAAATAGTTGGACCATGATCCGACGTGATTGAAGATGTCACTTTAGCCCTTGAAACCTCATAAATTCTGATTCCTCGTGATAGCTTTATCGGTCAATTCCTAGCTATACTAAAACCCCCTCGCTTTTAAACTACTCTTGCCATGATAGGTAATAAGTAACAACTATAAGATTTGCCTCTTTCTCTCTGCAACTAAGACTAACCCCTAACACTAACACGTCGCAATACCAATTCCAAAAAAAGAAAACTATCAATACAGTGAATTGACCATTGAGCTGTCTCAAACAACGTCCTCGTATCGAATGTTTTTGAAGCCTAGCGCACGCATCTCAATTCACTCCCCACTTTTACACGTCTAACTTTTAGGCTTTGGAATGTAAGCTTTAATTTCGCCGTGCCAATTACGCACCACCGTATAAAATATCATTTCTTATTTTAGCAATTACAACCCTTCCATGAATAATGATCTAATAAAGAAGTAACTGTGCCGTTATTGATCTTAGCATTGAATATAGGGACCGTGATAGAAATTAAATACTTTGCAAGACATTAACAGATTAAGATCGAGTGTATGTAGCTTTGAGCCAGGACTACTGTTGTAAGTAGTACTATAGGCAGTCGATCGAATTATGGAAGTTAGGTGAACTTTAACAATCAAAGCATTAAATAATTTAGGGGAGTGCTGATGTAGCAACCTTTCTTGACTAAATTGGTTTTTAAAGGAGTTGAAAGAGCATCAAAGAGCTAGGTGCAAATATATGTGTATATATATGATATCAATATTATAGTATATGAAGGAAACAAACGAAAGAAAACGTAAATTAGAGGAATCTGTGCAATTATTGTGTCAGTAATGTTATATTATATATCGGACAATTCAACAGCTTTTGGCTTCTTCCGTTCAAGGGCATGGCATCCTATGTTATTTCCCCCTATCACATGAACACTTACACGCCCAAAATATATCATGTGCTTGTTGTATTAGATATTATTATTATTAGATCGAAGAACTATTAACCTGATCTCACAGATAAGCACATGAGAAGGAATAATTAACCTAACAGTTAACGATATAATGAATAAGATACATATATGTGTCCGACCAGATAACGACATCTTTTGCACCCATAAATACTACATAGAGAAACCCCACAAGTACTTCTTTAAAGTTCCCTTCAATTTTTGCTTAGTCATCGTTTGGAAAAATTTCACGCACACCCGAGATTTCATTACCAAACCCCGTACAAGATTTTCAAATATATGTCTGAACTAAATTATTTATGTTGGTCTCGCGCTAGCTAGTACTTTATTCCCGTGTGCTCCTCTTAACTATACGGTTAAATGTAATAAAAATTTGAGAAATCACGTACCTTTTTAATAACGAAACCAGCTTCGGTGCTCGTCGCAAAAATGAACAGAAGGTAAAACCATCCAAATAAAGATAATCTCTTAATTATCATTTTATCCAAAAACATATAGTTTTTATTTGTTTTGAAAATTGTTAGCTTTTAAATATGAAAATTGGGTCATCTAAATAATACCTTGACGGCTAGAGTGAAAGAGCTCCGATCCCTGGCCTCCACTCATCTTTGTGAGACTAATGAGCTTTAAAATTGGTTATTTAACATCATGCATAATATAAATATTAAGATATATGGTTTCCATAAATTTACATTTACAATCATAAAAAAAGACATGAAAGTTTATGCTTTGAGTACAAATAGTTTTCTGACCAAAACAATAGTACAAATGGTTCTTAATACAAGAGCTTCTTTGATGTTAGGTTTGGTATTGATTATAAAACTTCAATGTAATATATAATTAGTACTTCAGCAAAATCATATCGCATTTGTTATAAATAATTGATTGTTTGGTCTTACTCTTACCAATCCAACTAAAAAATTAATCAACTACATATGTTATATATTAAAGAGTAGTGTTAGTATGCGTGTGAAGATGAAATCTTATAAAAAAGGAGCATAATGTGTGATTTCTTTTTAAATAAAAGAAGTAGTAGGGCTGCACAAATGACGGGTGTGGACGGACCTACTATATATCCTAAATCATGTCCTAAATAATTATAGGGCTAGGTTTTTGCCCTAGATTCGACCTTGTCCTGTTCAACATGGAACCAAGATTGGGCTAGACATAACCCTTGGGCCTGATGATGGACATTGTTTGGTCCTAAGTTTTTTTTTTTTGCATAATAGAAGTAAAAATTTAATTAACAAAAATCAAAATAAATACAAAAAAGACTAGGGAGGAAAAAATATTAGAGGAAAGTGGAAGAGTAAATATGTAACATATATTAATATAAAAAAGGTGTGATGATAATAATAAGAAAATATGAATTGTTAACTAATTAAACTATTTTTACTAAAAATAATAAAATGTTCAGGTAAGGTGGTCCCAGTGATCATGAAGCATATGTCTTTGTCTTGTCTTACCGAATGATCAGGTCTGATCACGTTGTCATCAAATTAAAGTATTGGTTCCAGGCTAAGTTATTGGTGACCAATTTTGCTTCTGGTCGGGCCGGTCCGGTTCAGGCTACTGCGCCACCGAGGATATGCGCAGCCCTAAAATGAAGTATATGTGAGTTGTTGTCAACTTGGGTTTTGCTTCTTTAATTTAATAGTTTTGACGGGTGCATGTGTGTAGCTCGCAACTAACGTGGGGAAAAAAGATCGAGAGTCAGTCCACCGTCTTGAGAGTTTCAGACATTAATTCGACAGTCATAAATTGGAGCCAAAGTAGTTCGTGTATCGGGGTGTGTGTGTGTGTGAGACAGACCAAGCCGTTTTGAGTTATTCTCTCTCCCATTTTAAGTTAATTAACCATGTATGAAACTGCCTGATTAGTGATTTATCAATTAGTATATGAATACATGTTACTGCTCGGTCCTAAATAATATGAGTTTAGTGTTAAGTATAACACTTTTCCCCCCAATTTTTCTCATTTTTTTGAATTATCCTCATTAATACTTGTCAAAGATAAGAGGGGGAGAGAGAGAAAATATAAATTGTTAGGGTGTTTTATTAATTTAATGTAATTTTAACTAATTTAAACAATACCCTCAATCTTATTAAATTAGGTAATAAGTGTGTCTTACGTTTAGGAAGAAAAGTGAGGATATAATATATCACTGATCTAGATGTAGTAGAAGACTGTAGGAGTGCATTTATGAATATACTAAATAAATGTAAATCCTAGCTATTTGATTATCATAATGCCTATACTATGTCTTATAACATATATATCATAACCAAGTCGGCAAATAAATGTAAATCCTATATTTTCATGCATTATACTCCCTCCGGTCCCTAATGTAAGAGCCCAAAATTTGAATGGTTTTGGTCCCTAATGTAAGAGCTCACCCCATATTCTCTCCTCATTTAATGCATTTTTTCCTACTTTACCCCTACCTCTCTTTCATATTTATTAATGCTTATGTATTTCTCTCTCTTAAAAGTACCATAATAAATATGGGCAATTTTGGAAAAGAAGCATTAACTCCAGACACCCAACTAACATTCACATGTTTTCTTAAGAAGCGTTTTTTTGACGGCTAACTCTTACATTAGGGACCGGAGGGAGTATTATTTTAACCTGTCTTGCATGCATGGCTGTATGTCAGAATGCCACATTAGATTCTCTTACGCTAATATATCAATTACTGATTCCATGATTGCCATCTCTCTTTTTACGTAGTATGTATTGTTTGTTGGGGGAAGACTAAGATATTAAGATGTATCCAATAGAATCAAACTTGCAATCGAGCATTTCTCGACTTTGAGGCGACCTTACTGTTTATATTCAAAATTATATTTAGTTGCCGACGCAAAATTAAAGTTAACAGACAAGCCACCTGATAAATAGAATTTGATTTCATATGACATTTTTGTGCGTATATATATGTTCAATTTAAAAGATTATTTTGTGTGAATATTAAGTTAGAAATTCTTTATCGAATTACATGAAAGTTTAAAATAAATCATACGGTGATACAATAAAGATAAATAAACCACTCTCTCTCAAAAAAGAAGAAGATAAATCATATTGTTAATAACTTAACAATATTCATTTATTTTACATTTTATACCTTACTTTGATGCTGAATGATGATTTTCTAAACCAAGAAATGACGACGAACAAGTGGCCGCCTCAAAAGAGTATGGTAGTATGGTATCTGTGAAATTGAAATATGAATTATTACCCTGAGATAAGTTAATAGATTGGTCCACATTCATATTCTTTAACATTATCTGGACTCAGCATGGGCTCACTGGCCCGTTCTCTCTTGTCTCATCAGCCTGAGTTTTCTTGTTCCCCTCTTATTGTCCCTTTCATTCAATCGCCCTTCAAGACCATCGAACAATAACAAATGCTTATTAATATATATCATTGCATGGATTTCCTGTACAATAATATTTCTACTTTTACTTCAAATGCATGCATGTATAAAATGGATGGAGCAAAGAATCTGTATCTACAAGTACTCCTAAAGCTTTCCCTTTCTTTCCTTGATCTCAATGGAAAAATAAAATAAAATTGATTTTATAATTTCGTTCCTTTAGCTTCTAATTGCGCTCCCGCTGGACCTTTAAGCTTGGGCTAGACTGAAAAATTACTTTAAGAGTGTATATTAGAAAGGTAAGGTCATATATAATAACTTTCATTTCACACTTATGTTTTGCTTGTTTCATTTGAAATTTAAGGCGCACGTAAGCCTAGATTTAGACGCCATCATATTTATTATAAACATGAAAAACCCAAAGCCTCAGTTTATTTATTACACACAGAGTTAACGTATTGGAATGTTCTTTTGTATATATCCTAGTTCACACAGGAACTTTTAACCATATGCTCTTTAATTTGATAACTAGTAATACTTTATTCTTATCACATGCTTACCTAAGCAAATCATGTGGATTTAAGTGTGCTAACGGAAGACAACATTGTCCCTATTTTTTTAATTCCAGGGTAATATTTTCCCCTTCAGGTTTTCCAAAAATACACTTAGCTCATCTGGGAAAACGAGGGCGAAATACCCTTTAACCTTCGTTATATTGCATATATTGGCTGAATTAAAATTACATCTTTGTAATACAGCAAGTAAGTAATTAAACATTCAAACGCAGACAGGCACTGAGAGAAGTAGGTTGAAATGATTTGTTTCCAAGGAGAAGAAACCAAGAAATAGGATCGAGTTTGGAGCTACTATGTCTTTGGAAGGCTCTCATTAATTCATGTTGCATGTCTTGGAGTGTAGTGCAGTATGAGAGTATGGATGTGGTAGGAATAGCTCCAAACACAAGCATCTTAACTTGAGACATCCCATCTGTCCATATATATTTCTTTTCAGTCCCAGATAATTCCATTATTGACTCCTTCATGTAAACTTGATTCTCATAGTTGGTATAAAAATGGTAGGTTAATTATATCTTCATGTTTGCTCAAAAGCTGAATTGTACCTCTCACCGCACCTTCTCATATGTACCACATCGCCATAACTATACATCATTCAATATCCATTTCAGTGGACTTGGCCTCATCATTCAAAATTCAGAGTCATACACCTCGCTAGAGGATCACTATAACATAAAGTTTCATTTTGTGTTTAAATATATGTATGAGTTGATGTTGCTTTTTTTATTTAACTTTGGAAGCTAAGCCGACCCTAGAACACACTTCACCATACATTTATATATATTCACCTTTAATTCAATGTTTGATTATTTCATGGCTTGCCCTTATTTGAGATGGAAGTAGTCTCAATGCTATAAGAAGATGAATAAAAATTTAAATTCCACGAAACATATGTTTGTTGAGATGGGAGAGAACTCTTTCACATTGAACCTTGAAAAAGATTTGTAGATATCATATCCAGAGTCACTCGGAAAAACTATTCAATTCAACATATAATATCGTTGATAATTTTTTAACTATTATTGTGTATTCATAATGACCCTAATCCAATGGATGCATTTCGTTTGCCAGCACCAGATATTTTTCTCGTATCAAAATCAAGCTCCCCCGGCATTTATGCTCGGATCATCATCTGGTGTTTCTCCTTAATTTTAGGACAGCTGTATAACAATAACATACTCATCATAAGAACTTGTCATATAAGCAAAAATAAGTAGACATCATCGGTTTGAATTCCATCGATGCTTTCGAATATGAAATGGAAAAAAGTACAACTGTATAACTATTAAGCGTCTGATTTGCAGTTAGTAGATAATTTAATTATTGGAAAGAAAATCTAAAGACTTGTCGTTAAACTTTCACCATAGTCCATAATCGACCGCCTTCAATGACCGCACATATAGGACTGAATCTTTTGTTCAAGTTTAAAAGTAATCTCGGTGATTAGATGATGTGGCCTTAGAAGAATGTTTGGAACAAACCATAAAACAAGTGGGTTGCTTTCTTATCGTTATTATCCCTTCCGATCCCAATCGTCATGCAATCTTTTATTTGTACGTATATTATTATATTTCCCCCTATAATTGTCCCTTTCTGCATGACCAAGCAGCATATATATAGATCTCCATGCACAGCGATTTCAAGCTTACAACCATCTTATTGGTCGATCGATAATATCTACCTGCCATTATTCCTTGGTTTATTACATTCCCTAGGTTCCTCCGTTTTGCCTTTATTATTTCCAATATATGGAGATAGATCCTAACTTGGGAATTCAACTCCCTCCTGGATTTAGATTCCACCCTTCAGATGAGGAGCTCATTGTTCACTACCTCAGAAACAAAGTCACTTCATGTCCTCTCCCTGCTTCCTTCATTGCAGACATAGATCTCTATAAGTTCAACCCATGGGAGCTTCCAAGTTCGTTTTATATATTTACCTTAGCTTCTGTTTCATTTTTTTCCTTCATATCTTATATATGGTGGGTTTTTAATTTGTTTATATGATATAAAGGCAAGGCTTTGTTTGGAGAAGATGAATGGTTTTTCTTTACCCCGAGGGATAGAAAGTATCCGAATGGATTGAGGCCTAATAGAGCAGCTGGAATAGGGTATTGGAAGGCTACAGGGACTGATAAACCTATTTTTTCTTCTTGTGGAATGAAGAGCATTGGAGTGAAGAAAGCCCTTGTGTTCTACAAGGGTCGTCCTCTTAAAGGATCTAAAACCAATTGGATCATGCATGAGTATAGGTTGCTCGATTCAATGATATTGAGTTGCAAACAAAGAGGGTCTTTGAGAGTAGGTCAATTACAATATATATGCTTGTTTATTTACTTCTCAGTTTTTTAATAGATGAAAGTAGACCAATTTTGTTTTTAATTGGTATAGATGTAAGTGTTTTTGACATATATATCTAAGGATACCAACAAACAAACAACAAAACTTAATCCCAACTAGGTGGGGTCGGTTGTATAGATCAGACGACACCATTGTACTCTATCAATAGTTATGTTTGGCGATATAATATATATGATTGACCAAAAGATTTCGTTGAACATATATATATCTAAAAATATATGGTTATTTTCATTATCGGTTATCGATTTTGGTTTTATTTCATTTATTTTTAGGTAGTTGATTGGCTTTGGCCTCTAACATTGTTTTATGAGTACTTGATCTGAGTTTAAGTATAGCAATAAACCAAAACTCTTGGCAAAAAAAATAAATAAACCAAAACTCATTGAAAGCACAGAAATCTTTCATGAAGCTTATCTAACCAAATTTTAATTTATAACGACTAACAATAACATTAGCCAACAATATGATATATAGTTTTTTTATGTTTTCTCATGTTGCTCCTTTTGGACAGTTGGATGATTGGGTGCTGTGCAGGGTCCGTGAAAAAATCAGCAGCCCTAGAAGCACTTGGGAGGAGTTGAATGAACCTAGCTACGAACCTTTAAGCGACTTCCAACAGATGAATTATGAGAGTCACGATCCTGAAGAAACTGTCAAAAACCGTGTGTTGAGTGAATTTCCCATGCTGCCATACATCCTAGAATCTAAGAAGAATATTAATCTTCCTTCCATGGCAAATCCATCATCAAGCTTAAGTAATCAGCGTAATGATCATGCTTTTGTCAATAAAGACACCTCAAACATAGAATCACAGTTTTCAGAATTTACTGCTAATGAGAGCTTGATGAAGAGAAAACTCTGTGAACAAAGCCAAATTGACCTATATGATTCTCCTCCCATTAAGAAGTTGAGAGAGGAAGACTGTGAGAGGAACGTGCAAGATATAGACATAAGCGAAAGCTACAACAGTAGTTTCAGCAGCTTCTTTGATCATTGGAATGCCATCACACAGCCTCAAGAGCTTAATAACCTGGCCTTTGCTGGATATGTTTGAGATTGAGAGATTATCTATACTCATACATGTACATATGTATGTTTATATGTTTGGAAAAGCAAGAGGGTGTGTGGTTATACTCTCTATAGCTCGTTGGGATTATTGTACATATATGTGTGGAACTGAGCGCTATTCACTCTGTTTCATGATAGCTGCAGATTATTAGAGTTGTGTGTATAAGATATTTATGTATTAGTTTAAAGAATAATGTTATGGAAGGTGATTGTGATAAACCTTCATAATTAATCTATGAATGCGTTCTACAGTCTACAAAATGTGAGTTATATATAATTTATATGTATGTAGATGATTCTGATGAACATTCAAAAAAATCAAATGAGAATCCTTGTATTTTTTTCATTAAATAAAATATATTTCGGTGAGTAGGTATACCGTATACATAATTAACTTATGATAAGACAATGAAGTGTCTGAATTTGATATTTGATTTCTAATATATAATATACCGTGACAGCATAAAAGGTAAAGTTTGGATGGAATATTTCGAGGAATATGTTATAGATTATAATGATTGAACAATGTCTGAATTGAAAAATAGGGGAATTTGCAGTGTAGTCCCTGTAGTCCCTGGTAAGGGAAATTAATACTGGAAGGTCCCAACACATTCCAAAATAATTATAAAGTCCCAAGGGCCCTTTCCTGCAATTGTTTGCTCATCTTCAATGACCATTTTGCCCCCATTAAAGATGGTTTCCATCTCACTGGTCCCTACAGGGGACTATACTTTCATCTTATGAGGGCAAAATGGTCATTGAAGATAAGCAAACAATTGCAGGAAAGGGCCCCTGGGACTTTATAATTATTTTAGAATGTACTGGGACCTTCCAGTATTAATTTCCCTTACCAGGGACTACACCGCAAATTCCCCTTGAAAAATAGGTTCAACAGAATAGTAGAATTGTCTCAACAGGTACAATACTGGAAATGCAACTAAGGATATTTAATGCGAAAGTTTCTTATAAAGGAACATGAATAGTACGTAATAGCCTGAGCGGGGTTGTGTATGGGCCATGACTCTAGGGAATATACCATATACTAATACTAATTTCACGGCAAGGAAATAAGTTATGCAACTCAACAAACAACACACACCCAACGCGTCGACTTGCCATGATCTATTCAAAGGGACAAGAGATCTTTATAAGGAAACAATCTCTCTTCTAATCAGAAAGCTTATTGGAAAGAGTTGGTTCGTTCGATCTGGACCATCCAGAATGAATCTGGACAGTCTAAATCTGGTTATTTTTAAAAGAGTGTTTTTTATTAGGTAAAAAGTATAGTTCTTTATTTTAAATGATACCTAATAGATTGACTTCATTTTATAATTTTAAACCCATGAAAATGATCTTTTTGAAAAAACAGAAACATTTAAAAATCAAGTATTGATCGTTCAAATCAGATGCGGGGGTTCAAAGCTTAGTAGGAAGACTAGTTCCCTTTCCAAGGTAAGCTGCACAAAAATGAAAGAGTGCAGATCCTGTTAATTCATAGTTAAATTGCTATGTTTCACCTTTAGTTTTTGTGCGGCGAAATGACACTTTTAAAAAAAATAACTAAACATACAAGAAAAAAACATGGCTCCTTAATTCAATTAAACCCAAGTAGTACTGAAGCAAGGGAAGTGAAGACAAGATTTGGAGGACTGTAGCCTTGGAAAATTAAAGATTTGAAGATTATAACAAAATTTGTTTTTCAAAATAACATTTCTCACAAAAATATATCCGCATTTTGAAAGGTGAGGTTGTGGGCTCTACTTTCAACCTTTGCGTCTTCTGAAATGGTGAAGTCTAATAACTAATAAGCACATATTCAGTTCCATAAAAAATAATAATAAGCACATCCACACGAGTAAAGACTAAGCTTTTCTCACAATTTTGGGCTGGCGCGATCTTTGCCTACCCAAGAAGCACGGAGGATGTGGGCTTCTTAACCTTGAGGCTCAAAACAGAGCCTTTATGTCTAAATTGATTTACAAAATCCACTCAAAACCACATGCTCTCTGGGTGAAGAAGGCCTTAATTGCAAAATACAGCATCAAGCTCCCTTATGACAATCCAGGCCGCACTCAATCCTCACACTTTTGGCAGAGTATTGTTAAGTGCTGAAAGGAAATAGTAGTGCACCTAAAATAAATACCAATCTCCCGCTTTAACGACTATCAAAATAATTTACAAATTACTTTGACTTAAGGTTAAATTAAAATTGTATATATTTTAAAGGAACATATATAATTTAAAGAGCGGAAAATCACAGATGATAGATCATGAAATTCTTCGATTATAATGTAAATTCACGCGTAATATTCTAAAATTTACATTACATAGCCAGCACCAGTACAAACTCTGTGCAACACTGCGTTATAACAATCTTATGTAAAAAAATACAACTGAATCTTTTGCGTAATAATAAAGTCAATGTTGTTGGCGATCGCTCTAAAATCTTCAAATACTTTCATGGTATCTTCTAGCCCCTCTCCTGTGCTAATATATCCGGTCAGCAACAATCCCTGCAAGCACTGAAAACACAGTTCAAGTCGCGTCCTCATGGACACTTTCCTTAAGAGCTATTTCACGACTACCGGCAAAAGAAGTCGTGGGCTCCCCAGGATTAAACGAACCCTTCCTGTAAAACATACAGGGAAACAGAACTACGAAAGATAATTTACTTAGCAAGACACAACTATGTAAGAGGAGAAGAATATATGTGGTCTAGAACTCAACAGCTCTACCCACATAACCATCTAATGAATCACCTTATATATAGAGTTTTCCCAACAAAACTGTGACCATCTTAAAACAAAATAAATGGTACGTTTCAATCCCATTAAATGTTTCATATAAATCCTATTATGACTTGAAGGCATAAAACGCACAACCACAAATGCTATCATGTGCAATTATTTTGATCCATTAAAACACTAACGTTTAGGTCACAATTAAAGGCTAAAGCAATATGTTTTTATGTCATCAATAAAAGTATATTCTTATAACCCAAAACTTCCAATATAAGGTGTCCAATCCACAATTAACTTGCACATAAATGATCGAGAATATTAGCCGGATTTGGTCTCTAGTGGGTCATTATTATTGTGCAAATTATTTCCTCATCTTTACCTAAATAGTAATCCAAATTTACATATAATTTGGACTCCACAATCCCAAACAATATGAGACTTGTTCCTATGACACACCCACTCAATATTTCCAACAAATGTTTATTTGTTTATTTGTATTTATTTTAGCTGTGTGTTGTGGTGATTGAGTATCGTTTTGTCAAAATCAACATCAATATGTAGGCGCGCGAGCGTGTACGATAAAAAGGCACAGCAAGTCACACAGCTCATCCATGATAAAATGCAGCTTAGGATTCGAATCTCACGCAATAAAAAATGAGTCTATGATAAGTAGTTAAAGTCATTTTTTCACCATAAAAAGTTAAACTAATAAAGCATCACCTGTTGTGATTATATTTTATATGCAAACACTTTATGATTATATGTTTTAATATAGATAGATAAGTTGAGAAGTTGGCGATTATCTTTATGATTATTCCATTTCTAGAAATAGGTAGCTAGATAAGTTGAGAAGTTCGACGATGATAAAGGTTGGACCGAGAAAATTCTGCAAAAGGACGAAGTGAATGTTGGGGCAACAAGGTTGAATGTTGAATAATGCACAAGGCATCAATATCTAAGCAACAAGTTTCCTAATCCTGAAAAGATGAATGGGTAGGGGCATAAAGCTAGACATATAAAGATTATTTAAATCTTTTTTAAATGCTATTAATTTAGTTTCTTTTTTCAAAAGTAAAGAATTTTCATATTAATTAATACATTACACGGAATCAAATACACATAGCATGATGGAAATTTAAATTATTTAAATACATTTATCTCTTCTTACTCATTCATTTCATCAGCAGAAGACTATGAAGTTAAATTAATGTTGGTGGTGCCAGGAAGACGCGCGGTAGTGTGTTTTGGTTTTTAGATCAAAGGAGTGTGTTGTGGTTTTTAGATCAAAGGCAGTGTGGTTCAACGTTGTACATAACTTTAGTCAAATTATGGCAGCATATATATTGTCTTTAAGGGGGCTCCCATTGCATTGTAGTTTCCCAGTGTCTTCACAGAGGGTGGGGGCGTGAGGCTACCATTTCTTGTAAAATTGTCAATGGAATGATGGATCATATTGTGTTAGTGTTAGGTGCCTGTCTCTCCTCGATCTCTACCATCCATCTATCCCATAAAATACAATAATTAATTACCCTCCTTTTCAACGTTCAGTCTAGCAAGTCTCATTAATCCCTTAATCACGAGTTCCGTCATGATGAGCCAGAGAGACGTGTTGGCTCCAAGACGCAACTTACTGACCCCCACATTGTTTACATCAGAAATGAGACTATGATGAGAAATCAACAATTATTATTGAATTTCCAGCAAAGTTTCACTTCCGCAGAGATGATCTCTTATGGAAGATTACAGAAACAAATCACAGCAAACTACAAGAGTGTATAAGAACACTAACCTCAAGAGTGTATAAGAACACTAACCTCACAACTCAGCTCTACACTTCGCATAACCCGCTCTCCTCTCTATTACATGTATTTATACTATTCTAAAACAGTTGTCCACTAACAGACTCTCTAACTGAATTATTAGTACATTCCCCACTTTACCCCTTACTTACTACTATATTCCCCAAAGTACCCTTACATGTTACTTATCCAACAAACCACTCTTATTCCTCCTAACATACGTAATAGGGCCTCGCATCTCATCATTACCCGCCCCTTCAGAAAGCACCTTGTCCTCAAGGTTAAAAGAAGGAAACTGCTGCTTCATTGCTTCTTCAAATTCCCACGTATTGTCCTCCTCATTCAAGCCCTGCCACTTCACCAACACCTGCACTGAGCCATCAGTCATTTTCCTCTTCTTCACCACAGATTCAGGTAACACCTTCAACTCCAAATCTTCAGTTAAACCTTCTGGAAAAGGTTGCACTGATACATAGGGTGAGAGAGACTTCTTGAGTTGAGAAACGTGGAACACAGGATGAATTCTTGCCATAGGGGGAAGAATTAATCGATAAGCCACCTTCCCCACTTTATCCTCTATCTCAAACGGCCCATAAAATCGAGGACTTAACTTCTCATTAGGCCTAATAGCTAATGATCTGCATCTGTAAGGTTGTAACTTTAAAAACACCATATCCCCTTTTTTAAAGTGTACATCCCTTCTCCTCTCATCAGCATCGGCCTTCATCCTTTCCTGTGCATGAACCAAATTTGCTTTCAACTCATCAAGAATCACATTCCTCTCCTTCATCCTAACCTCCACGACCTCCACAGTTGACAAGGGCTCCTGGAACCTGAATAAGGCTGGTGGATCCCTTCCATACAAGGCCTTAAAAGGTGTCATTCCAGAGGAGCGATTAAAATTGGTATTGAACCAATATTCTGCCCAGCACAACCATTTATTCCAAGTAGCAGGTTGTACGCTACAGAAACAACGCAAATATGTCTCTAGTCCACGGTTAGTCACCTCCGTTTGTCCATCACTCTGCGGGTGATAACTGGAACTATAACATAATTGAGACCCTGCCAACCTGAACAACTCCTCCCAAAAATGACATGTGAACACCTTATCCCTATCCGACACTATAGATCTAGGAAAACCATGTAACCGCACCACTTCTCTCACAAATAATTCCGCCACTGTTATAGCAGTATAAGGATGCCTGAGGGGTAAAAAATGACTATATTTGGTGAACCGGTCTACCACCACAAATATAGTATCAAAATTCTGAGATTTAGGTAGCCCCTCAATAAAATCCATAGAAATATCCGACCATACATTGTCAGGAATTGGTCATGGCTGAAGTAAACCCGCAGGACTAAGTGCAGAATGCTTGTTCCTTTGACATGTCTCACAAGCCGCCACATAGGCTTGTATGTCTCTACGCATCCCATCCCAATAAAAAAGGCTTGCTAACCTTTTATAAGTTCTCAAATAACCGGAATGCCCCCCAATTGGAGAATCATGAAACTCCCTCATAATGGAAGTAACATACGTAGATGTTTTTGGTAACACCAAACTTCCATGAAACAATAAGTGCCCACCCTTCACTGTATATCCTGGAATACTGGGCCTTCCTAACAGCAACTCCTGTAATATTTTGGCCAATTTCTCATCCTTCTGAACCTCCAAGTCCAACCTGTCAATTTCCCCTACTTGTGCTACAGAAATAGCACTCAACTCCATTACCTCCTCCCTCCTTGACAGTGCGTCAGCTGCAGAATTGGATGTTCCTGGCTTATACTGTATCTGAAACGTATAGCCCATCAATTTCGCAACCCATCCTTGTTGGGATTCATCCAAAATCCTCTGCTCTAAGAGATACTTAAGAGCCTTCTGATCGGTCCTAATTATAAAAGGCCTCCCCAACAAATATGGCCTCCATTTTCTCACGGCAAAGACAACAGCCATGAGTTCTCTCTCATAAACCGAAACCATTTTCTTCCTTCCACAAAGAGATTTACTGAAATAAGCTAAGGGTTTCTTCTCTTGCATCAACACAACCCTCAAACCACTACCCGAAGCATCAGTTTCCACAATAAATGGTATTTCAAAATTCGGCAAGCCTAACACTGGTGCAGTAGTCAATGCCTCTTTAAGTTTCTCAAAAGCTTCTTGAGCCTCCTCCGACCAACAAAAAGCATTCTTCTTTAACAAAGCTGTGAGCGGTGCTGCAATAATGCCATAATGCTTAACAAAACGGCGGTAATACCCTGTCAACCCTAAAAATCCACTCAAACTCTTCAAATTATTTGGTATTGGCCAACTAACCATACTCTCCACCTTACTAGGATCAGCCTTAACCCCTTCTCTGGATATAATATGTCCCAAATACTCCAATTGGGACTTGACAAATTCACACTTCTTCTTATTGATCACCAATTGATTATCTTGCAATAATTGAAGAGCAGTCCTCAAGTGTTGCAAATGCAATTGGTAACTACTACTATACACCAATATATCATCGAAAAACACCAAAATAAATTTTCGAAGATACCTCCTAAAAACATCATTCATCAAGGATTGAAAAGTTGATGGAGCATTCTTAAGACCAAAAGGCATAACCCTGAACTCATAATGCCCATCATGAGTACGAAAAGCTGTTTTGTGTTCTTCTCCCTGCCTCATTCTAATCTGATGATACCCGGACTTCAAATCCAGCTTAGAAAATACTTGTGCTTCACCAAGTTCGTCCAGTAACTCTTCTATAGCCGGAATAGGAAATTTGTCCTGTATAGTTAGTTTATTCAAAGCACGATAGTCCACACAAAACCGCCAACTTTGATCCTTCTTCCTAACCAGTAAAACAGGACTGGAAAAGGGACTTTTGCTAGGCTGAATAATGCCTGCTTGTAGCATTTCTCGCACCATTCTCTATTTCCGTCTTCTGATAATAAGGATACCGATACGGCCTGATATTAGGAGGAACAACTCCTGGTTTTAAATCAATAGCGTGATCCACATCTCTTATTGGTGGTAGTCGGGTCTCCAATGCTTGCACCCCAGGAAATTCTCTCAACAATTCATTTACCTCCTTATATATCCTCCTCTGGCCAAGCCATCTCAGTCATCTTGAGCTCTGCAAACTCAATCAAATAAGCCTCCTCTCTTCCACTCAACACTCTCCTCAAAGCCTTACAACTCATTTCTGATTTCTCCAAAGTAGGATCACCTTGAAGACAAATCCATTCTCCACCCATATCTATTTTGAGTGTAGAACGCTTCCAACTTACTAATATTTCATCTAATGACGCCAACCAATCCGCTCCCAATATGACATCAGATCCACCCAGTCTAAAAGGATATAGTGTATGCTTGATCTCCAACCCCTGCACCATCAAAGACACCTCTCGACATATTCCTTTCCCTTCAATGTTTCTAGCATCACCAACCTGGACTACAAATTTCACTCTCTCATCCACGGGTAGGGACAATGAGTCCACCAGATCTTCTCTTATAAAACTATGGGTTGCTCCACAGTCTATAAGGATCAATACTGGTTTATCATGAATACTGCCCATGAGCTTAATGGTCTTCCCTCGAGTGAATCCAGAAAGAGCATTCAGAGACAAAGACATCAATTGTCCATCTTCCACCTTCTCTTTAGTCTCTAACTCATCATCACTGATCCTCCTACTCTCCTCAGCCTCCAACATATTCTCCTTATCCTCATCCCCTTCAGACAGAATCAAGACCTGGAGTTGCTTTCTCTTACACCTATGCCCTGGTTTGAACCTTTCATCACACTTGAAACATAGTCCCAATTCCCTCCTTCGTTCAATTTCAGCATCAGTGTATTTCCGCGGAATCAGCTTGTTGTTTGCAAATGTACTTCCCTTTGTTTCATCCCTTGCTTTCAAATCTGACATCACATTATGGTTAATTGGATTTAGCACATTAGTTTCCCCAAATGTTACAGATCGGCTTGGAGCAACTCGTATGCCTGAACCATAACTATCAGACCAGTTCTTCACTGTCCCAAATCCTTTTTGAGAGTTGAGTTGAAGTTTCACACTATCCCTCTCCTCAATTCTCACAGCCATATCCATAATTTCTGCTAATGTTTCCAATTTCATCAATCGCAGATCAGCCTTCACGTCCCTCCTTAGGCCATTCATAAAAGCCGCTTTCATCATTTCCTCATCACCCGAGTCCAGAATTGCTGAAAGTAGCTCAAACTTCTCAATATATTCCATTACACCACCAGTCTGTCGCAGAGCCATCAACATCTCATAGGCACTCCCACTCTGCGAGGAATGAAAACGCAGCAACAATTCCTGTTTTAAATCTCTCCAAGAAACAATCGGTGATCGTACCTCTCTCCATTGGAACCAATTAAGAGCGCGATTCTCAAAACAGAGCACAGCGGCGTCGATCTTCTCACTTTCAACTACTCGATTCACCTTAAAGTACCTTTCCACTCGAAAAATCCATCCGAGCGGATCTTCACCACTAAAAAGTGGCATATCAAGCTTTCTGAAAATCGAAAAATCACTATGATCTTCTTCCGACTCCATCTTGTACTTCCTATGTTCCTCCTCGCGTCGCTCTTGATGAAACGACGATTCCCCAACCTTCCGCGATTCGTCCTTCTCTTTGAAATCTCTCACGAAATCCGTAAGAAAAATTTGTAGAGATGCGAATTTATCTTTCATCGCATTCACATCAGAACCTATTTGCTCAATTTGCTTCTCCGCCACATTTAACCTAGAATCACAACCTTCAATTCTAGATTCCATCTTCCTTGTGTTTACCATGCCCTAGGTCTTTTGCTCTGATACCTTTGATGAGAAATCAACAAGTATTATTGAATTTCCAGCAAAGTTTCACTTCCGCAGAGATGATCTTTTATGGAAGATTACAGAAACAAAGAACACTAACCTCAAGAGTGTATAAGAACACTAACCTCAAGAGTGTATAAGAACACTAACCTCACAACTCAGCTCTACACTTCGCATAACCCGCTCTCCTCTCTATTACATGTATTTATACTATTCTAAAACAGTTGTCCACTAACAGACTCTCTAACTGAATTATTAGTACATTCCCCACTTTACCCCTTACTTACTACTATATTCCCCAAAGTACCCTTACATGTTACTTATCCAACAAACCACTCTTATTCCTCCTAACATACGTAATAGGGCCTCGCATCTCATCAGACTACTTCCACCTACTTCCACCGACGGAATGAATCTTTGCCTTTGCCCCGGCTTAGTTATGGCCAGTCTAGGAATACATTAAAATCGTTAATCTATAAGAAACAGGACTTGTTTAACATATTTATCCCATATTCCTCACTTATCTATTGTTGGATAAAAGATAGGAATAGTTACACTATTTTTAAGATATTTTATACATTTAAGTTTTTGTGATACAATGTACACAATCCAAATCAAAACTTGAGAAATTGAATTTATTTACTGATGCGTTAAAAATTATAATAATATTGTACAAGAATTACATATAAACCATTCTTTTTTAAATTAAGAATGAAAGTTGGATTTTGAGAAGAAAATAATGAAGAAGAGATTATGACAACGTTAGTTCTTCCATTTTGATATTATTTAAGGATGCATGTTTTTTACCCATTAGAGATTATTCCAAATTCGGAGTCAAATATAAACACTCATAGAAAATCTTTAATATACACACACAGTATATATAACACTTTAATCTATAATACGCAATGCAATCAAGGATTGCATCTTGGTTTATGTTGTGCATGGTAGATATATAAAACACTTTGTTCTTAGCTTGGGAAGGAAAAATTGCAGTTGCAAATCCTGTAGAAGCATAAATCACAAAGAAGATCATAATCATCGAAATATATATATATATATATATATATATATATATATATATATATATATATATATATATATATATATATATATATATATATCGTTGAAAAGATCATGAATCTTATTTGCAATAAAAATACAAACGACTTAGCAAAATTACCTTTTATCGTCAAATGTAAGTAATACTGTCCTAAATATAAGACCTAATTGACTTTTTCTAGAAAATCCTTAAAAAAGCAAAATAAGTTAATTATAAATTGATTTACCTAATTTTTCCCCTTAAACTAGTTTATTTTACCTATAAACTAATGAATAATCTAAAAATATATCAAACATGTCATCATTTAATAACCTATTTCGCAACTTTAATCTCTAAAAAAAAAGTCAATTAGGTCCTATATTTAGGACCGGAGATAGTAGTAGATAATAAATTGTCGTCTGTTAATTTAAAATAAAGTGAGTTGTGAATATATAAAAAGTCATTGATCCTTTCTTTTACCTGATAAAAAGGAAATGATAAATAAAGCATAAAGGTTTCAATTTGATTTCCGCCCTTTCCTTTTCATCCTATATACCTTTTTTTATTAAAATGTCACAGCCTCATTATTTGTCCGTATTTTTTTTTTCAAGTTGAACTCATTTTCGTCTACCCCCTGAAATCACACGGAGGATTAATGATCTCACGCACTGCGCTGATGTAGATTTTTTTTTTTGTTTTGTGGTCACGCTGATGTAGATTTTAGTATCCATACATGAACTCTATATATGTTGAGATTTTGACCAATTATTAAAGTAAGCATATGTTTATCTTGGTTAAATAAATTGGAGATTTTTCCAAGCACGCTTCCATACATTGCAATGAATATGCTTCTCCAAGTTTATGGTCTTACCAACAATGGAACATGTCATTTTATTGCAATAAATTAAACGCACCGACTGATACAAAATCGAAAACCACAATTATAACGTATGTTATATCACATTATCCTACAGGTATCATTAGGTATCATTAGATGAGAAATTCTCAGGTGAACCTGGTGCACCAGCACATTTGTGGTCTGACCAATTATAATTTGACACATCAATTAAAATTAAGAAGTATTTTTAATTTAATATTATGCCACATCAGTGGGATGATTAGGATTAATTTTAATTGATGTGTCAAATTATAATTGGTCAGACCACAAATGTGCTGGTGCACAAGGTTCACCTAAGAATTTCTCATCATTAGATAATATATTATTTTATAAGTGAAACAAAAATTCAATTAGAAAAACGAGAGATACAAAAGATAAAATCTTATATTTAAGGATAAATAAAAAACCAATCATAACTAATTCTTATATCTATCATCAAAGTTGACATTTCCCATATCCATAAGGTTGGTTCAATGAATCTTCCGGGGTTAGGCCTGTTCCTTAAGAGAAGTAAAGGCTGCACATTGGGCCACCTCAACGCACTTGATCGAATATGTGCACCATAATCCAAAAAGTCTATAGAAGAGTAAAAATATAAATAAAGTTACGAAGCCACCGATTCAATTCAAAGAATTATAAGAGAATTAATTAGAGGTAATGAGTTTAATCAAAATAAAGTCTCACAAATTATAATTACAAGATCAAAAGTCGTTATTATTATAAGACCAAAAAATTGTAGTCACAACTCCACGAAGTTGGAACATCATCTTAATCACCTTTTTTTTATGAGACCTCTAATTAATTATATAAAACATTATTCCACAATTGGTTGTGTATTTAAATTAAAGATTGTGGCAGAAAAAGCAGGAAAGTAAAATGAAGTTAAATAAATAAATAAATACCCCTTCCGTTCCTAAATATAAGAACACTTTGGGGAAGTAGATACATTTTTAAATATAAGATCACTTCCTATTTTATCTCAAGTTTTGTTCAAACTACCCTTATACTTTCTCTTTTCATTGAAAACCCCTCCTCCTTTTAAAGTTAAGTAATTGTGGGTATTTTGGGAAGATCATGTAATTTTATTGCCTTCCTTAATCTCCACAAATTAATCAAAGTGATGTTATATTTATGAACAGAGAGAGTACTAACATTTGCATTTTGCACGCTTTGGCTAGGAAAGGAAAGAATGAAGAGCGTAATAAATAGGGAATTACTTACGGATAGTACAGGTTGCCGGTAAAGTTGGAGAAGTGGTGCTAAGTGCTAACTTCTCCTCCTCTTGTTTATTTATTGTTAGTATTATATTATTATATTATATTATGCGGACAACCGCTTTATTCATTCATTCATAATTCATTCACTCACATATTTCACCGGCGCGGGACGCCTCCTATTTATTGGCCTCCTATTTTGTCCTATTCCCATAATCTCATCCGTCCAATACATCCTATGGCTCACAAACTCTCAACCCCCTCCCACCCCACTAACCCCACTCTCTCTGCAGATCTCTCTTTCTCTCTCCTACCACACATGATTACTCTCTCCCTCACCGCCCCGCCCTCCCCTGTCAATAAACGGCCACACCCACCATTGACTCACCTCTCCACCATTGACTCTCCACATGGAATAGGTGAAGACCCACCATGTTCGGTGGTCAGTCTTCGGCGCCGTCGGCTACAAGATCTGGAAGCATGCCTTCGCTGGGAGTGTCTCTGTTTTCTTTCACGCTGTGGTGCCGTCTTCGAAATTAAAAGTTCAATGCAAGATTTCTACTGTTTGATTTCTATCTCTTTTTGCTTTTGGGAAAATTTAGGGTTCTTACTTTTAATTTGGATGTTCCAGATTAAAAATAAAAACCGTAAATTTATTGCGTGCCTTCATTCAATTTAAATCCTATGCAAATTGTGTGGTGTGGTTTGGTTTAGTGCTCATTGTTCCCCAAAACCTATAAGCCATTACTTGTTCTTAATAGCAGGGTTTTGTTAAGATATAACGTGTCCTAGTATTATCTATCAATTGATATTTATTACTTGTAATGGCTTGCTTTTAAGGATCTTTGGGCTTTTGTGAAATTGTCCATTGCCTCTGCTATTATGCTTTGTTTGGAGATTTGGTACTTCATGAATATTGTAAGATGCTACTTTTATCATTGTCTATGCATGAACGTTTCTCGTTTACTGTTGAGTTTATGTGCTCTTCTCTTCCCTATTTATATTTGTCATGTTTAGTCATATTTGTCATGTTTCAGCATGAATGTGAATGGGTGGGAAGACATGCTGTTCATTGGGATCAATGCAGCTATAAGGTCAACACTAGACACTTATGTTGTTCCTTTTCTTGAATATTGTCCCAATTATTTAGACTGATTAATCTTGATTAAATGCCAGTGTGAGGGTTTCTAATGAGCAAGGATCAGGACGCCAAGAGCTGCAAAGTTTTCTGTCATTTTCTGTAGGAGGGGGTTCATGTGAACTGTGATGGTAACATGTGAACTGTGAACTGTCTCTTCAGGCTCCAATGGATGATTGTGATCCAAACAAAGTACACTAACTCTAAATCTTCCATTCACCCTTTTTACTATCATTTTTGCTTCACACCTTGTTCTTGTTTCCGGCAGTGACTTCTTAAAATGTCTTCTATCCAACCTTTTAACGCCTTCTTTTGAACAAACATATGTGTAAGAAATAATGGATTTATCAGCCTTTCTTCTGTTAAGATTTTGTTTCCTGACACCAAATCCTTTTCTTCCACCATAATCAATCCAATATTGCCAGGCCTCTTCTAGATTATCAAATTCAAGACCAATCATTGGAGTTGATTCATTGTCCATAAAGCCTGGACCATATATTCGAAAAATGAAAATCAAACAACCAGCAAAATATTTCAAAAGCAAATTAATTGAAGCTATCAAACAAGCACGCAAAATATTTCAAAAGCAAATTAATTGAAGCTATCAAACAAGCACGCAAAATATTTCAAAAGCAAATTAATTGAACCTATTTGTAAGCAAACATTAAAGTCATCTATCAATTTAGCTTTGGGGTGTTCAGTGGAATGGGCCAATTACATCAGTAGAAGATTGTGACCCTTCGGTTAGTTAAGCATTTTAAGAATTACTTCATATAGCTAGATAAAGAGGCTTTCTCCATAATTTTTACTGAGGATTGTGACCTCTTCAAGCTCATCTCCAACTATCATATTGTTCCTAAATATGTCCTCTATTTTCATAGCACCTCAAGTGAGTATCTCTTCCCTGGGAGTTTAAAAAGTGTAATCCTTTGATTTGGACACTGCTTTGGTTATTTAGGAACATAAGTTTAGATTACAACAGAGGAGTATGTGTGGTGGATATTATGCCTCAGAAGCTATGTTACACTATCCATGCTAATATTTAATCTAAAACAGCCAAAACACTAAACAAAAGATGGAGACATTATAAATTTTTGTCATGGTGTGTTGTAATATCCACCAAGTGCTGTTGATTAATTAACATCAGTTCATTGCCAATATCCCTGAAGTATTGATTTGATTTTTTTGGTCATTAAACCACCATGTTACACACACCATCTTTTGGTTGATAACTTCCTATTTTAATCAAAGTCAGTTAATTAACAATTCTTTTCTACCTCAGTATACAAATCAATTTTGTAATGTATAACTACATGGACATATTGTTATGCTGCACCATCACAAAAATTACCCGCAATTATAATCCCACCGACATGATAATATCAGAACATCTTAGGCATACATTACAAAATTAAAGAATAATGATTGCAGTGTTTCAGCGTTTTTCAGTAGACCAATCAGGTACATCTGGGGGGCAAAAAAAAAAGAAAAAAAAAACTAATAATCAAATACCTCTGTAATAACCAACAGCACAATAAGATTTCTGTAGATTGGCGCGGAACACCAAGGTCGAAGGGTCGATTTCCGTTTGTGAGAGGAAGAGCAAGAAATATAGAAGGAGAGAGGGGTTTCCGAAATAGCGTTGCTGAGTGATTGGCGGGGCGGTGAGGGAGAGAGTAATCATGTGTGGTAGGAGAGAGAAAGAGAGATCTGCAGAGAGAGTGGGGTTAGTGGGGTGGGAGGGGGTTGGGAGTTTGTGAACCATAGGATGTATTGGACGGATGAGATTATGGGAATAGGACAAAATAGGAGGCCAATAAATAGGAGGCGTCCCGCGCCGCATATTTCACACATTCTCTCCTTCCTTCCTTTTCTTCCTTCATCAAACTTCTCTCTCTTCTTCAAATCTTGCGTATTGACATCCCTTCTTCTTCACCAGCATCACCATCTAACAGATTTCAAAAGGCACGTTTACTTGATCGTTTCACTGCTTTCATTTTTTCTGTAATACTACTATCATCTTTCTTATGCTCTAATTTCTACAACCGTACCGTTTTCTATTTGTTGATGTTTCCCTCCGTAACCGTGATATTCATGTTCATCAGTTTCCGATTTTCATTGTTGATCTTCTTGTTGATATCTTTCCATGTACTCCTGCTCCTATATGTATAAGATGATCACTTTGATTTTTTAACTTAATGAAGTAAATTAACCATTTAATCATAAAACATGTCGTATGTAATTAGATTACATGTTGCTGATCAAAAAAGTAGTTAGATTATATGTTAGTAATTTATATGTGTAATAAATTAGTTTTGAGGAAATAAAGATAATTATGGACAGTTTAATGTGCATCTTTAATTTTTTTAATAAAGAAAAGTCTAAGTGACTTGTAAATCATATTCAGCTTTATATAATCTTAGCGGACTTGCATGGTAACGTTGATACTCATCACCGTGTTATGTATTTCACCTCCTGTTAAAAGAGGAAACTAAGTTTATAGTGTTTCTGATTAGGCCGGTAACGTTTTAGTAAATCAGAAGCCAGGACACACGAGATATTTGTAGTTCTAATTGTCTGCATCATCACCATTTTCTTGGTTTATGGTTTGGTTCTTTCACAGCTTCTCATAGAAATGCCTTGAACTAATTTATATGCTGTAGGATGTGACAGGACCGATCTTCCTGTGCAGTGCACATTAGTTATTTTGGGCTTAGTCTATGATTGATTCATTCTGCTTTTCATGCAAGTTATCTTGACTCTAGAGAAATGTACATAATGCAATCTCTCGCAACTATTCATGCTGGAATAATAAATGAATCTAATTACTGAGCTACAACTTAATTTAGGATTTCATTCTCCCTGCATCTTTTTTTATGGAGAGTATGTGTTGTTTATATCTCCGTGCATAAGCTTCTTGATAACTGGATTTTATAAGGTCAAAATGCTGAATGTTAATTCAGCATTATCATCATCATTGTTATAATTATTATTCATATCAGAGAGGCGTTACATGGTTATCCTTTAGATTTCCTTAGATTCAATTAGGTTTAGATGGTTTGTTATTATGCAGGTTCATTGATGCTGACGTTATACCATACAGACTTAGTGCTTTCATCTTGAGTTCGAGCTCGAGATGGAACATTATACATCTGCTTGTGCTGGTTAGATGTGTTTTCATGGGATAGTATCTTTCGGCCTCTCCTTTTTTGGTTCCCCACTCCTATTGAGCAATGTACTCTTGATGCGTTCATAAATCTCTTTAAAAGGTTTTTGTCATATGGTTTTCTGTACCTATAGGTTCATATACAACAGAAATGCTAATTATATTACTAGTGAAAACTGGTTTTCCCTTGGCGCTTGCCTTGTACAGGTTTTGGAAGTGGGTAAATTCCTTCAGTTGGTGTCTTCTACTGCATTATCTGAATTGCAGATGCCAGATGGCATTGCTGCTGGTACATTTGGTCGGTGGGGTGAATTTAGAACTGATGAATTTGACATGTTCTGTTTTGTCAGGATTTATTAGCATGATATACGGTACTGTAATGGAATGTTATAAGCCAACTTTGATGTAGGAAGAAGAAAGTATACAATATTAAAGATCCTCTGTGAACTGAAGAATTGTTTAGACACTGTCCAAACAGAATATGGCCTTCAGAACAGGGATATCCATCTACTTAGATTGGGATGCCCATTTCACATGAATGGCCTTGCAGTAATGCAGATGATATTGTGGCATTAGGCTGTCATGTTCTGACGCTTAGTGTTGCAACATGTTGGTGAGGACTGTAACTGGCAATCTAGGGACAGTCATGGAACTTCATGGAAACCATGGTTCTAGATCTAATTGATGCCCTGGGATGATGGAATACTGATGTTGGTAAACCTTAATACTACGTTTCCCGTGCCTTGTCAAAGCATTAGCTAAATCCTTTTTCCATTTCCTTTAAACTGACATCTTTGTTAGCTATTTTGGAGGTGCTGCTTTTTAGTGGGGGTGGTGCAATGGGGAGTAGCTGTAGCAGTCCTGATAGAGTTTATGCTTCACTATAGTATGCCGATTGCAATTCGGATCATTAGAACATGTCATTGAAGAACAATTTCATCCATACACCCTGAACTCATTTGGCTTGACTTTTTGTGCCGGTGGGATATCATATTCTGCTAAAATTTAGTTATTCCAAAAATGCAATGATTTATGGCTGGGCGATGCTATATTTGCACTTGAGCTTGGGCTTTGTTGACTTTGAAGCTGGTTGATAAGAATTAGTTGGTTATGTATTCACTTATGGTACTTGATTTTGAGGAACAAGGGATACCAGCTACGAGTCATTGATATTGCATCCAAATATTGAACGCCCTTTTCTTTTACTTAGCCTTTGGCAGATGGAAAAATTAGTTTTGCTTTTGTTTTGGTGCTTAAACACCCAAATGGCTATCTTGGGGTAGACACCTAATCTCTGGATTTTTTTTGAAGTCACAATTCCCTTTCTAGCTTATATGCTTGTCTGGTTTGTCAGACTATTATATGGCCCATATGATGTATCGAACTGAACAGAGTGATGAATGTCTGTGATAAATTATAAAATAAACAAATGTGTTTTATACGCAATCATCATGTTCTATATCTTGTATCTTGAAAAACTTGACATACTGAAACTGTTAATTTAATTACTGTTTATATTCCTATTTATATGCTTGTCTCTCCCGATATTTATATTTTATTTTGTAAGGTTTTTATATTTAATAACTGAAGATCAGAAATATGGTCTTCAAACTTGAGAGCTATAGATAACTTGAAGGTGTAGCACAGCTATATCTTTTCCATCATGCCATGCATGAATTTCTCAAGCAATGCCAAGGCGCCAACTGATAGTTTTAACTAGTGTTTTGATTAATTATTTGACCTTATGCCGTTTTTGTCCCCTAGTTTTGACAGTCTTAATATTATCATGCCTCATGCAGCTTTCCAGATAAGAATAAGGCAAACTCAAGATTGTTTTTTTTTTTGGGAAAATGTTTTCTTTGCATAGGGGAAATTAATCATGCAAGTGGCTAATTAGGTCAATACATGGTTAACACATTAACCACCTTATGAGAACTGTTAAACACTTATCTATTTTTTGTGACATATTTTCTCTACAAATTTCATATTCAAAACTCTGGTTGAAATTTTATTTCTATGAGTTTCCATGTTTCAACATCGAGACTATTTCTTCCTTTTAATTATATGATCTGAAATAATTGCATTCCTTTAAAGTATGTTTACCCATTTTTCTCATTTGGTTTTATGTTTTTGAATTTCAAGTATTGATCTTTTATTTTTCTCCTTTTAACTGGTATGCTTTCCTGGACTCTTCAATTTTGATTTAAGTTTTTAAGTTTCTTTTAATTGCTCATCATGTATGAAAATTTGGGACGCCAGTTTTACATAGGTTTTCTCATGTTAATGTAAATCTCTGCCTCTAAGAAAAGCATTTTATTCCAATTGCAAGTACTTTCTATTGTGTTTTGGACCTTTTACTTGTTATAAGGCAGGAAACTTGACTTTTTGTATCGTTTTACCGATATTGCCTAAAGGGCTGGCTTGACTGAATGGTAAGCTTGCTTGCCGTGGGGTCCGAGGTTGTGGATTTGAATTAACCTCTATGTATAAAGCATAGGTAAACTGTAAATGTTTTTAATAGGCCTTCATATTTCAGTTTCATGCAAAGCTATTGTAAATGTATTTTGTAAAAGTTGTAGTGCATATATTTAGTTCAAAGAAAAACATCTTGTGATGGATTTCCTTACGGTAACCGATATAAACTTTATTATTCTTGTCCCTGTTAATATATGAGGGCACATAAATATTTGCTTGATGCCTGTGCTTAGTTGATATTTTTCAAGTGCAGGAAAAAGAATAGAAAATGCTAACACTGCTTAACATCTTCTGAGTGCCCCTTTGTTATCATAGTCCAGGTATTGTTTGTTGTGTGAGCCATCCCACTCCCGATCCCTCCACTTTTACCACTTAGTCAAATATAATTCTAACTTCTTCACCAGGCGAAATGGAGTGGGAAGCCAGTAGCTAATATGAATCTATATTGTCTAATTTTTTTCTTCTGAGTGTTCACTTCTTCCCTCATCTTTGTTTTATTGCCCCAGACTGGAAGGCTCTCTCCTTATTTCAATGGAGATAGACAATCTATCAGTAGATGGCTTCAAGTGAGTGGTTTCACATCGGATTATTGGTTTTACCCCTTGATCATGCCTCGTATGAGTGGCAAGTGTTTAGTATTACAGGCCAGTTCATGTAGATTGATTGACTTCTCAGAATTTGTAAACTGCAGCATACATTTATACTTTCTCTTGGAAATAATCACCAGTGATGACTCTCTAATCGCCTTTGTTGTGATTTCTCAATTTTTTCGTGATTAAATATGATTGAATGCTTTATAAATTTATTCTTTATTATCACAGTGTTATTATTCTGCACTTCAAAGTCTTGGAAATTGTTGAGTTTTATAGTTTAGATTCTGAGTTCTGTGATTGTTTTGAAGTAACTTCACGTTTAGATACTGAATTCTTCTGATGTTTCCATGCTTTGCAGGTTGCTAGTTATTTGTAGTTCTGATTAAGCTGCATTCTTGCCTCTGTTCTGATTTCTGAGTTTGCTAGTGATTGTTATGGGACATAGACATTTATATAGCATAGCTCAGATGTTTGGGAGTGAGCATGAGCAGAATTGGAATTATATGCATCCTGATCAATACAATGTACTACCAGGTAAAGTAATTAACTCTATATGCTTCAGTTGCACTCCAATTTTGATTTATTACCAATTTTGTATGGTAATTATTGTACTTTTTGCATAAATACTAGATTTTCTCATATGGATTCTGTTTTGCAGGTAGGGCTAGCACCTCAGAAAATGGTTCTTTTAATCATCCTTCTGACAATATGTCTATAGATGGCAGCTCTTTGGCTGCTCCTTGGAACAATGCCAGAATGACAAATGGATTTGCATCCTCAAGTAGCAACATTGAATTACCCCCTCATCAGTCAGATGCATCGAGATCTTTTCACGATCATTTTCTGCACTCATCAGATCCTGGAGCCTTTTTCACAGTTTCTGAAAATCGTGCTCACCAGCCTTCTTCCAATTATGATAGACAAGCATTTCGTGTTGACGATGGCGGTTTCTTTGATTTTACAATGGGTAGTGGAAGAGGGCCTCACAAGCGGAAGAGCCCTGGAATTCCTTCAGATTGTGAGAGAGGCGGCACAAGCAGATGCATCAGTGCAGGAAGTTCAACTGATCTCCCTACATCTTTGGAAGTATGGCAGGAGAAGCCCAGCTTGGATTCTCAACATCTGCCTTGGGATCATGTTAGTATGACACCCCCCTTCAGAGGCAGTGGCCTTCCAATCTGGAGTGAGGGATCCTTAAGGAATGTTAGAAGTCGTTCTGCACTTGATTTGGAGCCCAATCTTGCTAGGACGCATTTATCTAGCAACAATTTGCGTAACTTGTCTTCTGGCTTGTCCACTGACCATTCTAGCTCAGTGGGTCTTTCTGGTCATATTTCTAGTACTATGACAATGGACTGGAGCCAAATGAATGGGTCTCCTGCTCATGGGAGGCAATTATTATCTGGTTAGTTAATAGATTAAAACAATAAAACTATCCAAATTTCCTGAATTTTTGTCTTCAATTAGAGTTTTTTGTCTGATATTGCAGAATCAAGTGGATATAATCATGAGCCGAGTCGCCTGCTAGTTGGAAGTGGTGTTAGTAATGCTTCGATGGATGCTGGGAGTTACCATCATGAATATAATATGTGCATAAACCCTACAGTTCCTCAAAATTTTCACAGTAACCCCCCCACTCATCCTCATATAGGAGTTCAAAATAACTATTCCCAAAGATCCACTCCAACACCAACTCCAACTTTTAGAGCCTCATCAAGCTCATGCGTGGGACATATTGTGCCATCAGATGGTGGTGGGCTGCACACGGGAGCTGAACGTTTTATATGTAGAAATTCAAGACCCTTTAGGCGGCTTAGTGATTGGAATAGGAGGGCAAGGATATCTCGTGAGAGGTATCGATCATTGCCTGACGAGGCTATTCTTCATAATCGAATTTCCTCTGAGGTATGTCATGGCATCTTGGTGGACTGAGTTTTCTTGTCACAACTCAAAATATGAAACCTTTCCGATTTTGGAAACAGCCGTTAGTCTTTTATTCAACTGCACTAATTGGTTGACATTAAGTGGTGGTGTTTGGAGCATTAGCAAACTCCCCACTCTATATGAAAATAAGCAGAATTATTTTGTTTTAAACAGAGGCTTAAATTTTGTTTTGTATGGATTGCAGGGTTTCATGATTGTTGATCCTGTACCATATGGTTCTCGAAATATGACTGATCAGCATAGAGACATGAGGATGGACGTAGACAATATGAGCTATGAGGTGATTATGCTAGTTTTAATCTTTCATAATCTCCTTCACAACTGTTATAAATGCATGCATTGTAAAACTTGGGTTTTTTATGGTTGGCTTGACTAGGAACTGCTTGCTCTGGGAGAGAGGATCGGTCACGTCAGTACTGGATTGTCCGATAACTCGATTTCCAAGTGTTTGACAGAATCAATATACTGTTCATCGGAGCAGAGTCAAGATGAGGGGAGTTGTGTAATCTGCCTGGTACGTTTACCTTCCTCCCTTAAAAATAAATTATGAACAAATCCTAAAGGCCTAAGTTTTGGAAATGAAGGACTGCTTCTTTTGGATTTTACAAACCTTCTGGTAATGTAGATAGAAATTGACAAGTGCATTCGATTTTTAAATGACCACTATCTGTAAAGGTAGTTAGTTACCCCCCTTTTTGGGCCAACGGACCATTAAATTACATATAGTGGGGCTTCGTTTAAATTCTTGATTGGGAGCATGCAGCTGTGTTGATTTTATTAAATAGAGTCGTGAGGTTGAGTTAAAATTATCAAAATCCTCACATTCCTCTGCTTTATTCTTTGTTATCCTCTAATTGTGTGACTTTTACAGGAAGAGTACAAGTACATGGATGAAGTCGGGGCACTGAGAAGTTGTGGCCATGACTACCATGTGAGCTGTATTAGAAAGTGGTTGTCTATGAAGAACATATGTCCTATCTGCAAAGCCTCTGCTCTTCCTGATGATATGAAGGATAAATAACTTATCTTCATTTTACAGTATTTACAATCTCATTTTGTGTATATAATATACATTCGAATATTCATGAAAGTGAAGGATGCTGACTTTTGTTAAGGTGTTTTATATTCTAATAGCAATGCTACTCAGATTCAATGCATTTGTTTCTGGCTTCAGTGTTAATTACATGAAGCCTTCACATTATTTATGCTTGCTTTTAGAATTCCAGTCAATGTTGTTGGCAAAAGAAAAAATCTTGGTCAACGTATGGTGATGTTCATGAGGGATAAGATGGTCCGATAATGTTTCCATTTGTATTTGGTCGCTGAACTTCATACTTAAGCAACAAAGGAATCAAACACTTACTGTCAACAATTACACATTTATACTTTTTACGAATTATGACTGAAGTTTATACACTTTCGGTATGATTGGGAGCTGAATCTCAGAAATGGCCAAGTACTGTTCTCAAGTGTGGGGTATTTGATAGGCTTATGGAGTCTTAGTTGCAGCTTCGTAATCTTCAGTTTTTTTGTGCTAGGTTTTTGTTTCTAAGAATATTTGAGGTTTGATATGGTATGATATTTAAAGGATACCTTTCTTGTCTCTCGATTCTTTGTGATCTTGTACTTCTGTTCTGTATTTGAGAAAATGCATAGCCTTTATAATCAAAGGCTAAAAAGGGGTTTTAAGTTAACATAAAATCCTGCTAAGTTCCACCACTATGCGTGATGGAGAATATTAAAATTTTCTGTACAACTTAATCTTGTAGAATGATTCGATGTGGATGATAATGATGATTCTAGTACTTCACACTCTGGATACCCATTGTTTCTAGGTCTATTATTTATCTCTAGGAGTCTTTCCCGCCGCATTTGTAAAAAGATATGCTTAGCTTAAAAGAGCTAATAAACGACAAAAGATTGATACTAAACAACAAACATAACACAGTGGGGCATTCCGAGAATTGAACTCGGGACCTCTCGCACCCTAAGCGAGAATCATACCACTAGACCAAATGCCCTGACGATGATATGACCTTATTCAAGTTTTTTATTATAATACATATTGATATCAGTAGTCAGAAACAATCCAGAATTTTGCAAGTTTTTTTATTAAAAAAAAATAAATCGATGAACGGTGTGCGAGTAGATGACACATTCATTAATTAATGGGTTAACCAATACCAGCCGAGGAAATCAGCAAGCATTGTTATTTGCTTTTCAGAAAACAAATATTTTATTCTATTCACTCTACTGCTCACAACAGAAGAAAATGGCAACTATGATCTCCAGCACTCTGCATTGAACAGTCACTTGGATGGCGATTTCAGTTTTTCCTAATGGCCAACAGGTTGTGATAGCCAATCTGTTCACGTTAGGCACGCGAATTTAGATGCATCAGACCAATGCACCTTTTACAAAAAAACCGACTTACACAATATTCCACTTCAATTTGATCACTTTAAACTAATCTCTATCCCCCTCACAACTTGCTGATGATGTTAGTCCAGTTGTTATCCTTAGTTATAATTATGGTAGGTATACAGTATATATATACACACTTGCCGACATACCACTAAGTAACTCAAATATACCATATTCCTCAAAAGCTTCCGAACAAAAAGTTCTTCTGGGAATCTTGTTTTTCTACTTCTTACTTGGTGACAACTCTTATTACATGTTTGTCTTCTAACGTGTCACTGCGTATTTCCGTCTCAAACCCAGGAATTAAAATTCCACAGAACTAAAAGGGTATTAACAACTTTTGGAACAAAAATATCAGTGTCAGAGACAAAAATAGGAGGCATGAATTGTGTGGCTATGTCCAGGTTGGTAAGCATATGAGCCTAAATCACCAGCCTAGCGAATCCGAATCTGATTTGGCTGCTGTGACAACTGTAATATATTTCTTAATCTCAACCTCGTGTTGCACTGAATACTTTAAGATTATTTGTTCTGGAAGTTCCAAATCCCACATATTGCTTAGGATTGTCTCACACTCTTCCCATGCATGTGAGGAATTGACCAATCTTTGAAGACCCAGCCTTCATTCTTGGCTCAGCATAGTTGGATTATTGGATTTATGTTAAGATTTTGTGCTATTTGATTTTGCTTATGAAGCATGGGCAGAAACGTCATTTCATCCACACAACATGTGGAGCTTAAGTTCCACGTCCCCAGAATCAATGTGTTGTTGATCACATCCACATCCTTCCTTTTCTTGCTTCTTTGTCCAAGGTCGTGTCCCACCCAGTTTTAGCTTCTTTCTCGTTTCAATCCCCACCACCTTTTCCATCTTTGGCCTTTGCTTTAACAATCAAGTGTTTAATAAGCCTCTGATACCCCCAAGAACCAATATCTCTATCTCTCTCAATGACAGATAGTAGTTATTCTCTCAGCATAATAGATGCAATGGAACGACTTTGGTTTCACCAAATCGTTCTTTCCTCACAAGAAAGTGCAACACCATCAGTTTCTCCCAAAACTGTCCAATCGTTTCCATCCACTTCAGAAGTTATGTCTTTCCCATCTTCCTCTGATTCAATTCTCTCTTTGCCAGCTCCACCATATGATGAAACTTCAACAAAGGAATCCCCAGAGAAACATCTCTCATCATCCGATTCAATCTCAGCTTCTTTACTTCAGGTACAGTCCAATCTTAAATCTTTCAAATACCATTTAAAAGTTAGCTTCTTTTTACATATCAAACTCATGACCGTGCTTCTTTTTGTTCTTTGTTAAAAAGGATGATTTAAATGATGAAGAGGAAAAGGAAGAAAGCCCCACTATACTAGCACATTATTCATGTTTGGCGTCAACGCAAAAGCAAAGAAGGAAATTAAGGAAACACGCTAAGAAGAGATTACAAAAGTCTATGAGCTGCAAGACACTTGGGGAACTAGAACTGGAAGAGGTGAAGGGTTTTATGGATCTTGGTTTTGTGTTCAAGAAAGAGAATATATGCTCTAGAATGATGAGTGTGGTCCCGGGTTTGCAAAGACTTGGTCTTCCACGAAACGAAGAGAGGACACGAGTGATTGAAGCATCCGAAGCAGGGGAAGATAATTGTATGGAGATGTTAGAAAAGAAGGAGTGATGACTCCCCATATTTAGTGGTTTTTAGGAAATATTTTATTGTATTTGGGGAGTCATTAATTAAATAAATAAGTGATTTTGTTGTGAATTGGAAAGAAAGTAATTTGAGGATTATATGAGTGATTCTTTTGGAAAATCTGAAATTTAATTGAAATAGGAAACTTAATATATTAAAAGAAATATTTTGATGAGAAATTTCCTATTAATGAGATTATGTGATTGAGTCATTGTGATTATTTCCTATTTCTTTCTCTTCATGAATGCAGATTTTAAAAAAAGGAAATAAAGAGAAAGAGGCATAAGAAAAGAAACTTAACATGCAAGGCAAAGGCAATATGGTGTTGGACTATTTTATTATAAATATACACATGCAATTGAGAAGAAGGGAGGCTTGGTCATAATTCTTCCAATTCCTATAGCCTACACGAGATTCACGAAGAAATTGAAGACGAGAGGAAGCAGATCACACACGCTGAAGATAAAGAAAGAAGGCACAATTTGGATTCTTGAATTATATACACGCGCGCGCTGAGAAAGAAAAGGCACAAGGTGTCATCAGTTTTGTCCTTTCTTGGGAGAAGCCATCAATCACCATACATACAAGGAAGGAAGAGGTCTGCACTGTTACTACAAGTTTGGTGTATATTTCTTTGATTTAGTTTCTGTGATGACTTTGATAGACCATATGTGTGGCTAGTTTTCTTGTACAACCTAGAGTACTATGAACTTGTTTGTAACTTAGCATTTTATTTCCCACTATTTAGTCATGGTTAATTTGATTTAGTTTATTTAATCTTGCTATTATTGATAACTTGTTTAGTGCTTGATCACCATTAGACATGTTTAGGGAATTTAGAGTTGGACTCGAAAGAGGGAATTTTAAATAGACCATGGGATTAAATAGTGTAGGATTGGATTGTTAATCTGATTTGCGACTAGGATAGACATATACCTAGAAGCCCTACATAGTCACATTAGAGCGGTACCGGTATTAATTGGCTTAGTAAATTAGTGCAAGACATTGTGTAATTAAACTAGGCAAGGATATAGGTGAAAACCGAAAGGCATTTATAGACACTAGTACTCTAGATTAGCTAGTTGAATTAATTCATAATTAATTTAGTGGGGAATAAAATCTAAGAAGCAAATAAGGGATTAGTGGCTCTAGGTTGTTCTTTTGACTCGTGAATTTCTTTTGTGTGAATATTTGTTTTATTTATTTTCTTAGATCATACATAATTAAAATCAATTTTCTTGTATTTACTCAACTTGAATGAAAATAGGAGATCTAATGCCTAGTTATTAATTGTCTGAGTCTCTGTGGGATCGACCTTGATATTACCACTTTACTAAAATACGATCCGTACACTTGCGGAATTTTTATCAAAATTTTGGTAGCATCAAGTTTTTGGCGCCGTTGCCGGGGACTCAAGGCAATTAGTAATTAGAATTAGAAATTCTTTAATAGTTTTAGTTTGAGTTTTTTTTTTCTTTGGAAAAATAGAAAGATGGACTTTTCGGAGCTTAATTATTATAAATGGTATCGATGTTATCACTGTGGAAATAATCATGTACCAGGAAATTGTCCAGTTTTGCCCACCATAAATTGTATAGGAGATGATTTCACTAGGCAACAAACTTATGTTGATAATTTTTCTAGGCCTAGTTGGAATTTTGAGCAAGATGAGTGTTGGAACCCACATGTTGATTCTTATTCACATGCAATAGACCCACCCTTCATGTCTTTTTCACATGTTCAAGAAAATATTGATTATGAGAATTCTTGTTTTGAAAGGTTAGACAAATTAGAAAGATTAGCCGATATCTTTTTGGAAAGGAATGAGAAATATTACAATAGTTCTGGATCAAGAGTTCAAGTAAACAATTTTGAGGATAATGTAAACTCTTGTTTAGAAGAAAGGCTTGACAGATTAGAAAGATTAGCCGGTAAATTTTTGATAATGCTAGAGGATAGTTTGAAATGGCAAGAGGATAGTTTCAAAAGGTTAGAAGATTGTTTGAAAATGTTAAAATCAATAATTGAGGATAGAGATGACCATGAAGTTAAAGAAGATTTAGAGGTTGTCATAGAGCCTGAAACTTGTTTAGAAGAAATTGATGGGTGTTTAATTGATGTTGAAGATGTGAATTCAAATGCTTGTGATTCTGATATACATGTTGATGTGAGTGTTCCTATAACTGCTTTGTATGGTTCTCCTATTACTGTTGTGACTCTTACTGATGAGAGTCAAATTGATTTTATTGGATGCTCATTATTCTTAGAAAGACATACATCTAATTGTTTGTATGAGCATATTATAATTCCTTTGAAATCAGTGATTACTTGTTCTTTGAAATTGTCTATGATTGAAAAGACACAAGTAATTAGTTTGATTGATTACTTATACTGTTTGAAAATGAATGAAGATGAGGTGATTATGGTGTTTGATACTTATGACTAAGATTTGTTTGGAAAGTCTGGCTGAAGACTTTAAACTTAGCGCTTCTTGGGAGGCAACCCAAGGTTTAGGTATTTGATGCTTTGTTTTTGAGTTTGTAGGATTTTTTTTTCTTGACTAGGAGCTAAGAGTGGAAATCGAGAAGAGAAAGGGGAGTATTCTTCTAACTTTTTCTTGATTTTATTTGACTAAGAATTGTTTTGGTGATGAGTCTTTATGCTGGTTGATATGTGTGTGATGGTTAGATTTGATGGTGTACCTCTTGAGTACTTTGCTTGCTTGATATGCAACTTGAAATAACTTTATCATTCCTACACTTGCTATGGATATTTTTGTAATTCCACTACTTGTGTTACTTGTTCACATTGGGGACAATGTGACATTTAAGTGTGGGGGTATGAGGGTATCATTGTTCTCTAAAGATTGTCCTCAAGCTTTCATTTTGTAAAATTTTCTTGAAAATTTTTTTTTTGCCAATTTTGGGATTGATTTGAACTTGAAACAATTGGATTTGATTAGACTTTGATCTCATCTTCTTTGAATGTAAGTGAAAAGACAAGCTCTTTGATTTAGATAAATTACTCTAGTATGTCAAAAAACCCTGTGAGGAATTTGAGCCTTAATTTTATTCTTTCATGAGTGAGTACATCTATTGTAATTTCCCCTCTAGAACTTGTCTTGAATCTCTTTTGACGCTCAAATCTCTTGCATGCACAAAAATGATTAAGGCCTTCGTTTCATAGTCAGTTTAGCCAAATAGCCATCCTTTTTACATTATTTCCATTGCTTAACCCCTTTGAGCCTGCTTCTCTTTTAAAAAGAAAGATTGCATATTTTAGCCTTTGAATTCTTTTGATGCAATTTTTCATCTCTTATCTATTTCTTCCATTTCCGCTTTGAAAAGTGTTATACTATATTCAAATGGAAAGGGGTGAAGGAATTAGAAAAGGAAAAGGGGAAATATAAGTGTTGAAGAAAGGAGAAAAAAAAAGAAATAGAAGTGGAAAAAAAATAGAATAAAGGTGAAAAAAATGAAAGTGAAAAAAGAAAAGAAAAAAAATCACACAAAGTGTGAAAAAAAAGAAAGAAGAAGATGAAAATCGAAAGAATTGAAGAATTGTGGAGTTCAAAAGAGTCAACCCTTATGTGCTTGTTAAGTTATGAGATTCCTTCATTCCTTACTATAATTGAAATGGTTTAGCACTTTTCAAATATACCTTCATCTCATTTTCATTTCATTATCCTACCTTTTTCATTACAACCCTTAAAAGTCCTTTTGATTTGTATGTGCATTGAGATATAAGAGTGGATATCGAGATGATAAACAAGCCTATGGTAGCTGGATTACGTAGATGGAATTGAGTGAAACACAACCCCTATATACTTTGAGAGTAGAGCGTAAACACTTGACCGGTGAGGGACATGCTTTTGTGATTTATCTCTATCAAATTGATTGACTTATTGCTTGCATTTGGGGATGGTGAGAGAGATTTTTAAGAGGATTTAATTGTTGAGAGTTTGAATTGATTCCAACTTTGTGATGATAAAAACTTGATTTCATTTTTGTGCTAAGGTGTTAACAATTTGAAATCTTGAGGACAAGATTTAATGCAAGTGTGGGGGTGTGATGACTCCCCATATTTAGTGGTTTTTAGGAAATATTTTATTGTATTTGGGGAGTCATTAATTAAATAAATAAGTGATTTTGTTGTGAATTGGAAAGAAAGTAATTTGAGGATTATATGAGTGATTCTTTTGGAAAATCTGAAATTTAATTGAAATAGGAAACTTAATATATTAAAAGAAATATTTTGATGAGAAATTTCCTATTAATGAGATTATGTGATTGAGTCATTGTGATTATTTCCTATTTCTTTCTCTTCATGAATGCAGATTTTAAAAAAAGGAAATAAAGAGAAAGAGGCATAAGAAAAGAAACTTAACATGCAAGGCAAAGGCAATATGGTGTTGGACTATTTTATTATAAATATACACATGCAATTGAGAAGAAGGGAGGCTTGGTCATAATTCTTCCAATTCCTATAGCCTACACGAGATTCACGAAGAAATTGAAGACGAGAGGAAGCAGATCACACACGCTGAAGATAAAGAAAGAAGGCACAATTTGGATTCTTGAATTATATACACGCGCGCGCTGAGAAAGAAAAGGCACAAGGTGTCATCAGTTTTGTCCTTTCTTGGGAGAAGCCATCAATCACCATACATACAAGGAAGGAAGAGGTCTGCACTGTTACTACAAGTTTGGTGTATATTTCTTTGATTTAGTTTCTGTGATGACTTTGATAGACCATATGTGTGGCTAGTTTTCTTGTACAACCTAGAGTACTATGAACTTGTTTGTAACTTAGCATTTTATTTCCCACTATTTAGTCATGGTTAATTTGATTTAGTTTATTTAATCTTGCTATTATTGATAACTTGTTTAGTGCTTGATCACCATTAGACATGTTTAGGGAATTTAGAGTTGGACTCGAAAGAGGGAATTTTAAATAGACCATGGGATTAAATAGTGTAGGATTGGATTGTTAATCTGATTTGCGACTAGGATAGACATATACCTAGAAGCCCTACATAGTCACATTAGAGCGGTACCGGTATTAATTGGCTTAGTAAATTAGTGCAAGACATTGTGTAATTAAACTAGGCAAGGATATAGGTGAAAACCGAAAGGCATTTATAGACACTAGTACTCTAGATTAGCTAGTTGAATTAATTCATAATTAATTTAGTGGGGAATAAAATCTAAGAAGCAAATAAGGGATTAGTGGCTCTAGGTTGTTCTTTTGACTCGTGAATTTCTTTTGTGTGAATATTTGTTTTATTTATTTTCTTAGATCATACATAATTAAAATCAATTTTCTTGTATTTACTCAACTTGAATGAAAATAGGAGATCTAATGCCTAGTTATTAATTGTCTGAGTCTCTGTGGGATCGACCTTGATATTACCACTTTACTAAAATACGATCCGTACACTTGCGGAATTTTTATCAAAATTTTGGTAGCATCAAGTTTTTGGCGCCGTTGCCGGGGACTCAAGGCAATTAGTAATTAGAATTAGAAATTCTTTAATAGTTTTAGTTTGAGTTTTTTTTTTTCTTTGGAAAAATAGAAAGATGGACTTTTCGGAGCTTAATTATTATAAATGGTATCGATGTTATCACTGTGGAAATAATCATGTACCAGGAAATTGTCCAGTTTTGCCCACCATAAATTGTATAGGAGATGATTTCACTAGGCAACAAACTTATGTTGATAATTTTTCTAGGCCTAGTTGGAATTTTGAGCAAGATGAGTGTTGGAACCCACATGTTGATTCTTATTCACATGCAATAGACCCACCCTTCATGTCTTTTTCACATGTTCAAGAAAATATTGATTATGAGAATTCTTGTTTTGAAAGGTTAGACAAATTAGAAAGATTAGCCGATATCTTTTTGGAAAGGAATGAGAAATATTACAATAGTTCTGGATCAAGAGTTCAAGTAAACAATTTTGAGGATAATGTAAACTCTTGTTTAGAAGAAAGGCTTGACAGATTAGAAAGATTAGCCGGTAAATTTTTGATAATGCTAGAGGATAGTTTGAAATGGCAAGAGGATAGTTTCAAAAGGTTAGAAGATTGTTTGAAAATGTTAAAATCAATAATTGAGGATAGAGATGACCATGAAGTTAAAGAAGATTTAGAGGTTGTCATAGAGTCTGAAACTTGTTTAGAAGAAATTGATGGGTGTTTAATTGATGTTGAAGATGTGAATTCAAATGCTTGTGATTCTGATATACATGTTGATGTGAGTGTTCCTATAACTGCTTTGTATGGTTCTCCTATTACTGTTGTGACTCTTACTGATGAGAGTCAAATTGATTTTATTGGATGCTCATTATTCTTAGAAAGACATACATCTAATTGTTTGTATGAGCATATTATAATTCCTTTGAAATCAGTGATTACTTGTTCTTTGAAATTGTCTATGATTGAAAAGACACAAGTAATTAGTTTGATTGATTACTTATACTGTTTGAAAAGGAATGAAGATGAGGTGATTATGGTGTTTGATACTTATGACTAAGATTTGTTTGGAAAGTCTGGCTGAAGACTTTAAACTTAGCGCTTCTTGGGAGGCAACCCAAGGTTTAGGTATTTGATGCTTTGTTTTTGAGTTTGTAGGATTTTTTTTTCTTGACTAGGAGCTAAGAGTGGAAATCAAGAAGAGAAAGGGGAGTATTCTTCTAACTTTTTCTTGATTTTATTTGACTAAGAATTGTTTTGGTGATGAGTCTTTATGCTGGTTGATATGTGTGTGATGGTTAGATTTGATGGTGTACCTCTTGAGTACTTTGCTTGCTTGATATGCAACTTGAAATAACTTTATCATTCCTACACTTGCTATGGATATTTTTGTAATTCCACTACTTGTGTTACTTGTTCACATTGGGGACAATGTGACATTTAAGTGTGGGGGTATGAGGGTATCATTGTTCTCTAAAGATTGTCCTCAAGCTTTCATTTTGTAAAATTTTCTTGAAAAATTTTTTTTTGCCAATTTTGGGATTGATTTGAACTTGAAACAATTGGATTTGATTAGACTTTGATCTCATCTTCTTTGAATGTAAGTGAAAAGACAAGCTCTTTGATTTAGATAAATTACTCTAGTATGTCAAAAAACCCTGTGAGGAATTTGAGCCTTAATTTTATTCTTTCATGAGTGAGTACATCTATTGTAATTTCCCCTCTAGAACTTGTCTTGAATCTCTTTTGACACTCAAATCTCTTGCATGCACAAAAATGATTAAGGCCTTCGTTTCATAGTCAGTTTAGCCAAATAGCCATCCTTTTTACATTATTTCCATTGCTTAACCCCTTTGAGCCTGCTTCTCTTTTAAAAAGAAAGATTGCATATTTTAGCCTTTGAATTCTTTTGATGCAATTTTTCATCTCTTATCTATTTCTTCCATTTCCGCTTTGAAAAGTGTTATACTATATTCAAATGGAAAGGGGTGAAGGAATTAGAAAAGGAAAAGGGGAAATATAAGTGTTGAAGAAAGGAGAAAAAAAAAGAAATAGAAGTGGAAAAAAAATAGAATAAAGGTGAAAAAAATGAAAGTGAAAAAGGAAAAGAAAAAAAATCACACAAAGTGTGAAAAAAAAGAAAGAAGAAGATGAAAATCGAAAGAATTGAAGAATTGTGGAGTTCAAAAGAGTCAACCCTTATGTGCTTGTTAAGTTATGAGATTCCTTCATTCCTTACTATAATTGAAATGGTTTAGCACTTTTCAAATATACCTTCATCTCATTTTCATTTCATTATCCTACCTTTTTCATTACAACCCTTAAAAGTCCTTTTGATTTGTATGTGCATTGAGATATAAGAGTGGATATCGAGATGATAAACAAGCCTATGGTAGCTGGATTACGTAGATGGAATTGAGTGAAACACAACCCCTATATACTTTGAGAGTAGAGCGTAAACACTTGACCGGTGAGGGACATGCTTTTGTGATTTATCTCTATCAAATTGATTGACTTATTGCTTGCATTTGGGGATGGTGAGAGAGATTTTGTGCTAAGGTGTTAACAATTTGAAATCTTGAGGACAAGATTTAATGCAAGTGTGGGGGTGTGATGACTCCCCATATTTAGTGGTTTTTAGGAAATATTTTATTGTATTTGGGGAGTCATTAATTAAATAAATAAGTGATTTTGTTGTGAATTGGAAAGAAAGTAATTTGAGGATTATATGAGTGATTCTTTTGGAAAATCTGAAATTTAATTGAAATAGGAAACTTAATATATTAAAAGAAATATTTTGATGAGAAATTTCCTATTAATGAGATTATGTGATTGAGTCATTGTGATTATTTCCTATTTCTTTCTCTTCATGAATGCAGATTTTAAAAAAAGGAAATAAAGAGAAAGAGGCATAAGAAAAGAAACTTAACATGCAAGGCAAAGGCAATATGGTGTTGGACTATTTTATTATAAATATACACATGCAATTGAGAAGAAGGGAGGCTTGGTCATAATTCTTCCAATTCCTATAGCCTACACGAGATTCACGAAGAAATTGAAGACGAGAGGAAGCAGATCACACACGCTGAAGATAAAGAAAGAAGGCACAATTTGGATTCTTGAATTATATACACGCGCGCGCTGAGAAAGAAAAGGCACAAGGTGTCATCAGTTTTGTCCTTTCTTGGGAGAAGCCATCAATCACCATACATACAAGGAAGGAAGAGGTCTGCACTGTTACTACAAGTTTGGTGTATATTTCTTTGATTTAGTTTCTGTGATGACTTTGATAGACCATATGTGTGGCTAGTTTTCTTGTACAACCTAGAGTACTATGAACTTGTTTGTAACTTAGCATTTTATTTCCCACTATTTAGTCATGGTTAATTTGATTTAGTTTATTTAATCTTGCTATTATTGATAACTTGTTTAGTGCTTGATCACCATTAGACATGTTTAGGGAATTTAGAGTTGGACTCGAAAGAGGGAATTTTAAATAGACCATGGGATTAAATAGTGTAGGATTGGATTGTTAATCTGATTTGCGACTAGGATAGACATATACCTAGAAGCCCTACATAGTCACATTAGAGCGGTACCGGTATTAATTGGCTTAGTAAATTAGTGCAAGACATTGTGTAATTAAACTAGGCAAGGATATAGGTGAAAACCGAAAGGCATTTATAGACACTAGTACTCTAGATTAGCTAGTTGAATTAATTCATAATTAATTTAGTGGGGAATAAAATCTAAGAAGCAAATAAGGGATTAGTGGCTCTAGGTTGTTCTTTTGACTCGTGAATTTCTTTTGTGTGAATATTTGTTTTATTTATTTTCTTAGATCATACATAATTAAAATCAATTTTCTTGTATTTACTCAACTTGAATGAAAATAGGAGATCTAATGCCTAGTTATTAATTGTCTGAGTCTCTGTGGGATCGACCTTGATATTACCACTTTACTAAAATACGATCCGTACACTTGCGGAATTTTTATCAAAATTTTGGTAGCATCAAGTTTTTGGCGCCGTTGCCGGGGACTCAAGGCAATTAGTAATTAGAATTAGAAATTCTTTAATAGTTTTAGTTTGAGTTTTTTTTTTCTTTGGAAAAATAGAAAGATGGACTTTTCGGAGCTTAATTATTATAAATGGTATCGATGTTATCACTGTGGAAATAATCATGTACCAGGAAATTGTCCAGTTTTGCCCACCATAAATTGTATAGGAGATGATTTCACTAGGCAACAAACTTATGTTGATAATTTTTCTAGGCCTAGTTGGAATTTTGAGCAAGATGAGTGTTGGAACCCACATGTTGATTTTTATTCACATGCAATAGACCCACCCTTCATGTCTTTTTCACATGTTCAAGTACTTTCTTATTCACACATGTTGATTCTTATTCACATCAATTCGTAGTTGGGCCCAGCCTGGTTTTCCAACAAGTACTTTCTCTCTTTTTACAACCATTGTATCGAGCTATGGCATTTTCTAATACAAGCTCCAATACTAAATACTTGTAGAGATTGCTTAAATGGATTGGCTTTTTTTATTGATCAAATGGGTAGACATTAGCAGTATAAAGGTTATTTGGTCTAATGGAATTAATTAACCCCTCATTATATGAAGAGTTAAATTTGGAATTTTGTTGAGAGAAGAATACCCCGCCAGTGATTCGGTTGTTAATTAGCCGAAGCATACAGAAATAGAGACTCAATATTTAGCAGCACCGGGGATTCAACAGATTCAAGTACTTGTCTAGTAGTTGTCATCCGGCCGGTATGTGTTAGAATATTAAGGTACGTAGCCATATCAAACCAAGATATTTCCATACATATCCGACATTCATTTAACTGTACGTTGCTTTTTTTTTATGAAAATTGCTGCTTTTTTTTTTATCAGAATAGTTCTTGCTTTTCTGAAAAAACATAGAGCGGACTAGTTGCTGGATAATTGCACACTGTTTTAATTTTAGTGTAATGTGCGTTATATTGGATAAGATTAAGAATATAAGATTAGAATGGCTTCATACAATTATTAGATATTGACGATGACCCCCTTCATCGCGAAAGATGCTTAACTTTGATTATCTGAAAGAATCCATCTAAATATATCAATCAGACCACGTATAAAAGAATATAATAGGCGATGTCAGTCCCATATATCGGTGTTGATGATTGGTTTTTTTCGCCGGGGGGGTTGAGAGGTTCGTTGAACTCTCCAAAAATAAAATTAATCATATGCTTTGCTAAACAAGACCTTTTAAAGATAAGTTGAACTTTTGTTTCAAGGTAAAACATTTAGGTAAGTATATTTTATCTATTTATAAATTCCACAGGATTAGTTACATATATTTTTTTAGTTAAAATGCGAGTTATAAATCACAATGATTAAACACATAAATCTAATTTTGTAATATACTCCCTCCGTTCCTAAATATAAGAGCACTTTGACTTTTTTGGAGAATCCTAAGAAAGCAAAATATGGTAATTAAAAATTGATTTTCCCAAATTTTTTCACTAAACTAGTTTATTTGACTTATGAACTTACATATGATCTAATAATATTTAAAATATGTTATGATTAAATTGTTCATTTTGCTTTCTTAGGATTCTCCAAAAAAGTCAAAGTGCTCTTATATTTAGGAACGGAGGGAGTATTTCATAATTTTTCAGGGCTGCTCATGATATAAAACTTGAATCTCAACCTCCTCTCTACATCGCACAGTTGCCTTTATAATATAATGGCCCAAAATAAAACAGGAAACATGCACAAAGTGGACGAAAGTTTAAGCCAGTGAATGCTCACACATATATAGGGCTTTTAGGAGTATATTGAGAAGAAATGTGGGAATGAATGAGTGGAAGCGTATATATGTAATTTGTTGGTTTGAATGGTAATATGTTGAGTAGGAACTATTAAATGAAGAAAGCGACGAATGGTGGAGATAGTTGGGGAAGAGTTGCATGAAGTTTGAAGCCCACACGTACGTGTGATGCCCCGTTTAGACCTTCCGTATTTCACCCACTGTACAATAAACACCCTCGCACGCAACACACATCTCTTGCCAATTCAGATAAAATCCATGTTATAAGTTAATTACCTTAAATTAATCCACTACAACTATGAAACGACAGTCAGCACATTAAGTTTGTTTCCAAGTTGATGTTTTCATTTTATATCCTTGTCGATGAAATTTCAGGAGAGAAAGAAAGTTACTAAAACTCACATTTGAACATTTATAGTAGATGAAATTGATAAGTATATATGAAGTATATCAATGGCTTTTTAAGTGGACCAACACATTATTTTAGAACGTGCCATTTAATGAGGATGAACCAAATAATGGGTTTATCTTTGATAAGTAAGACTTAAGCGGAAAAGTAGATCCAAGGCAGAGGACAGTGAACACATTTAATTGATGTTTCATGCGCTTCTTGTGGAACGCACTTACAAAGCAACATACGTAAATAACACATTGATGTGCTGCCAGTTGGGGCATGTTACTTTGACTAACACGTTTTTATTTTTTTTAATTACAGAAATTTTATAAAAGGGATTCGACTCACCCACGATCTAAGAGTAGGACTCTAACTCTAACTCATGATCTACTAGGGTCTGTCTCCATGGACCCTAGAGCAGGACAAATAAGCCATTTATTTTTGTCCACGCAGGTAGATTTCACCTTGCTTAACCGACCTGTAGAGATACCTATTTAAGCGCCACAACTGGAACTACAACAAAATAGTATTCCCTAGATATCAAGATTGTTAAATGTCCAACTTTTCACCAGCCAGCTGAGAACAATGGTTAACACGTCTTTTAAACCCAGAGGATTAATAAGCAACGATTGCACACATTTTTTTTTAGGAAAAGACATAAATTTCGGACTGTTCATGCTTTACACGGCCAGCAACATTATAGGGCGCGAATAATCTGTTAATTCAATAGCAGCTCATACCGCCTTAAAAAGGTCGTGAATTATTAATCTAGAGGATTAAGCAAGTAAGGATGTTTGAATGCTTGCAGTGAGTGGGCGTGAACTGTGAAATGTGAACGGTGAAAAAGAAAAGAACACAAAGTCATGCCCACAAAAGGTCGAAAGTCGTTGCCATTTATCATGACGGTCTCTCATCACGTGCTCCCATTCTCAGCCCGGCCCTTCCAATGTTCATACTTGACAATACATGCTGGACCTACTGAAATCTTGGTTTCCTTCACACATCACCCCTTCCTCCTTCCTTTCAAACCCTGCTTTGGTTAGATACAATTCAGTAAAGAATACATGACATTTTTATCTAATTCAGTTAGAATAAGTCTGTTATTAAATAGATTGATTTGGTACATATTTCTTATACTGTATTAGGTTAATCACATTTCTTATATCTCTTACCTCTATTGTCAGGTGGCATTGATTATGTTAATTTGGGAAAAAATAATAAGAACTAGGAATATATTATATCATTGGGACTACTCCCTTCAATCTAAAATATAACATCTATTTAAGGATATGAGTTTCATCAATACAAATTAGATTTTTCCTTATTGTACTTGACTCTTCACCAAAATGTCGTCATGTATGAATCGTATAAGAGTTCAGTTGATTTTTTAAGAAAGTGAAATGAGTCACTTAATAAAAACATACATTATTTAATATATTATTGGATCATATATGTTAAGTTACAAGTTAAATAAACTAGTCTAATAAAAAATTCAGATAATAATTTATAAATAATTCATTTAATTTTCTTAGTATTTATATTTTTTTAAAAAAAGTAATTTCATCTCTGTAAAAAGGAGAGTATATGAGGAGAAAGGGTGAATATACTTTTATTTCTTTGACCGTCCACCTGCGTGCACTGTACAAAAGCACAAATATGAACTGCTTGTCATGTTGTGGCGCCCTCGTCATCCCACAAGCTCGAATGATCAGTCTTCAAAGCTGAGAAAGGTAATTTTCTTGGATTTCACAGTACGCCATATGGATCCACTTCAGTCCATAATTTCTACTTCTTTCCTTTTTTTTAATAAATTGACCAACAAACATTCATGGAAAATCATGGAAGTATTAATCTGATCAATGAACAATAAAATGTATCATTTTACTTAATAGACAATAAAAAAATATGGGAAAAATACAAATAAAGTCTTTCCAATTAGTTAAAGGACAATTGCGGTTGTTAAATTGTAAAAAGGACAAGTTGAGTCATAGACACCTAATACACATTAACAATTTGTGAGAAAAGACTCAAATGCCCTTTAGAAATTTGAATTTGGTGAGAATGAGGTGGGAATCGAATGATGTGTTTTGTGTGGGTGGGGTAGGTGTGTGTTTTTAAGGGTATTTGAGTCATTTGCCCAAATTTGTTAATGTGTATTTGGAGCTTATGACTCAACTTGTCCTTTTTACAATTTAGCAACATCAATTGTCTCTTTACCAATTGGGAAGACTTTATTTGTCTTTTTTCCAAAAAATATTGGGATAAAGGCCAAAAATACCCCGGAAGTTTCCACCCAGGAGCATTGAGTATATGGAAGTTTTCTAAGGGACAAATATACCCTGGAAGCAATAAAAATGGGGCAAATTTACCCTTCCGTCAAAGAAACTAACAGTCAACTATTTAGTTGACCAAAAATGTTAAGGGAAAATTAATGGTCAATTAAACGTTTGACTGTTGGTTTTTTTACGGAAGGACAAATTTGCCCCATTTTTATTGCTTCCAGGGTATATTTGCCCCTTAGAAAACTTCCATATACTCAGTGCTCCTGGGTGGAAACTTCCGAGGTATTTTTGGCCTTTATCCCAAAAATATTTGATAGGCCAACGCTATAAGTTTCCACCTCACATAGTTTAGTTTTTGACACGCAAATACCACATGACATCTGACACGCCTTAATCTAATTTTCACAATCCAAACACAAACTCCTCCATCTACACTTCACCTCTCACTTGCCCATCCTCGCTGCTTCTTCGGTGAACTCTGCAAGAAAGCACTTGCGTTATATGATGGTGTGGTGGCCTCAAATTAATGGACGAAGACGAAGACTTCCTTTGAAGATGGAGGTGATCGGCGCTCATGCAAGCCCTTGTGCATTATAGCCCGACGGCCCGACGGCTTTCCGGCAAACCGGAATTGGTTCGCCAGCGCCGGATAATTCCGATCAGTTAATCACAAGAAGTAGGCTTGAAATCAGCTCAATTCACTGAAATCATTCATGCTGAGTTTGAATATAGAGGCTTTGTTGCTAATAGTTTGACTGATTTGGAAGCTGAGATGTTAGATTTACTGCCGAGTGAGATTGAGTCGGTGGCGGTCAACATTGCGTGAGCTGTTGGAGTGAAACGTGGGCTTGAGAAAGTGATAGGCTTGTAAAAGTGGTATAAGGGTAATTTGGGCAAAACTTGTAACAAAATATAAAGTGATCTTATATTTAGGAACTTATACACATCCTTAAAGTGATCTTATATTTAGGAACGGAGGGAGTAATACAACGAAGACTTGTTTAGACAAGTGATAAAATTTACCGTTGAGGTGGGACACGTGTGTGTCCACACAATCATCCACCTGTCTCCCTCACTCTCATTCACACTATTAGTATTAATCACTTCCACTAACCCTCCTCTCATTCATTCCTTCCTTCCTTCTCTCTCTCTCCCAAAGCCAAACAAGTGAACTCTCTCAGCTATCGCCCGTGAATTCTTCTCCAGTTTCCTCCAACAACATCATCAACAATGTCATTCCCCAAAATCTGACTCAGCAATGTTCTTACCTCCCTTCCTCTTCATCTTCATCTTCCTTTTCTCCCTCACCGCCGCCACAGAGTTCGACTTCGGCACCTTAACACTGAGCAGCCTAACCCTTCTCGGCGACGCCCACCTCGACAATGAGCGCGTCCACCTCACCGCCGACCTCGCCGTCCCCACCTCCGCCGCCGGCCGAGCCCTCTTCTCCAAGCCCATCCCTTTCCGGCGACCCTCCGCCCACTCCCCCGCCAGCTTCTCCACCTTCTTCTCCTTCTCCATCTCCAACCTCAACCCCTCCTCCATCGGCGGCGGCCTCGCCTTCCTTATCTCCCCCGACGCCGCCTCCCTCGGCGACGCCGGCGGATCCCTCGGCCTCCTCAAAGGCGGCGCCTTTCTCGCCGTCGAGTTTGACACCATGATGGACGTCGAGTTTAAGGATATAAACGGAAATCATGTGGGTTTGGATTTGAATAGCATGGTTTCTTCTCATGTTGCTGACTTGGATTCCGTTGGGGTTGATCTGAAAAGTGGCGATCTTGTGAATGCTTGGATTGATTATAATGGATCAACAAAAGGGTTTAACATATGGGTTTCTTACTCTAATCTTAGACCCAAAGATCCCATTTTGTCATTCGATCTTGATCTGGATCAGTATGTTAATGACTTTATGTATGTGGGGTTTTCTGCTTCTACTCAGGGAAGTACAGAGGTACATAGTTTACAATGGTGGAGCTTTAGCTCCTCCTTTGACTCTAATTCGCCGTCTGGATCGGCTACGATGAACTCCACGGTGAGTTCGGTGAAGTCGCCGCCGCCATCGGTGGCTCCGGTTGCATCGAATAGTCAATCGGAGAATGGTAAATCGTGGTGTCACAATGAGCTATGTAGGCGAAATCCTAAGGCTGTGGCTGGCGTTGTGACGGCGGGGGCTTTTGTTTTGGTTTTATTTGCAGGTGCATTTATTTGGGTGTACTCTAAAAAGGTGAAACAAGTTAAGAAATGTGAGTCTCTTGCCTCGGAAATTATTAAAATGCCTAAGGAGTTCACTTATAAGGAGCTGAAATCAGCCACTAGGTGTTTCAATGCCAATAGGATAATTGGTCACGGTGCTTTTGGGACTGTGTACAAGGGTATATTGCCTGGAAATGGTGATATTATTGCGGTGAAGAGATGTAGTCATAGTAGTCAAGGAAAGAACGAATTTTTATCTGAATTATCCATAATTGGGTCCCTGAGACACAGAAATCTCGTGCGTCTTCAAGGATGGTGCCATGAGAAAGGTGAAATTTTGTTAGTCTATGACTTAATGCCCAATGGGAGTTTAGACAAAGCGTTATTTGAAGCTAGAACACCTTTACCATGGCCTCACAGGCTTAAAATTTTGTTAGGAGTTGCCTCAGCACTCGCATATTTACATCAAGAGTGTGAAAACCAGGTAATTCATAGAGATGTTAAGACAAGTAACATAATGTTAGATGAAGGGTTCAATGCCCGGTTGGGCGATTTCGGTCTAGCCCGGCAAACGGAACACGATAAATCGCCCGATGCCACGGTGGCAGCCGGAACAATGGGTTATCTAGCACCAGAATATCTCCTCACAGGAAGGGCCACAGAGAAAACTGATATATTCAGTTATGGTGCTGTTGTTCTAGAAGTTGCCTGTGGAAGAAGACCCATAGAGAAAGATTCTAATGGTAAAGTAAATGCTAGTACTAATTTGGTAGAATGGGTGTGGAGTTTGCATAGAGAAGGAAGGTTGTTAGTGGCGGCTGATGCAAGGCTTTGTGGTGAATTTGATGAAGGGGAAATGAGGAGGGTACTATTAGTCGGGTTGGCTTGCTCTCAACCCGACCCGTTTAACCGGCCCACAATGAGATCCGTGGTTCAGATGTTGGTGGGTGAAGCTGATGTGCCAATTGTTCCCAGGACGAAACCGACTACTAGTTATAGCACTTCACACCTCTTAATGAACTTGCAGGACAGTGTATCTGATTGTAATGGCATAATCGCCGTGACTTCGTCATCATCATCGGATAACAGCTTTAACGTAGGAGATATTCTCTGACGCGAATCAACGGCTGGATCATTCCCTTTTTATCTGTTGACTCGTCGTAATATGTGTGTATATAAATATTCATTTATTCCACTTTTTGAACATCATAAATCAGGTAGGAATGGGTGTTCTTTGGAAGTGGTATGGTTTGGTTTTGTAGAGGAACCTAGTGGTGATAAAAAGGGAAAGAAGAGTTTGAATGGAAGTCTGGTTAAAGTATGAGATGAGTATGACTAGCTAAGACTAAGGCCCAATTTAATCATAACTGGTTGGGGACAACTTAACTATGGTGTTGATGTTGGAAATTTTGTCTCTAATAATAACAGTTCCCATATTGCAACGGATCATCATATCTGACGTTGATAATGTAATAAAGTGAAGAAACACAATTGCGTGGGTAATTGGTGGATAATTTAGACTTTGATTATATCCGACTAACGTCTTTTTGGAGCAACTTTTTTGGGTTTATGATATTATAGTGCGTCGGCTGGTGACATACAGCTTTCAATGACTTTTCGTATGACAAATAAAGCATCTTTTTTGTCCGTTTCACATGTATGACATTATTTCCGTTGGGGAAAAACCATTGCAATGGGCTTGAGGCAGAAACCAGCGACTGCTCCATATACACACATGGGTTGGCCAAATCGGCCCGGGGACTCCCTGCTTTTTCTCTTTACTTTTGGAGGCTTGAAACAATATGAAACTAAATAAGCATTGGGTTATAAGAAAAAAAAATTGACCCTATGGCTAAATTTTACTGCGATAGTTAAAGATATATTTGTAAGTTTGCAGAGTTATAAGAACACTAGAAGGATTTGGTAGAGAGAGAGAGTGAATGCTTTTGTATGGTATAATAATTGGATTAAAGGTTATATTTGCCCGTAAGTATGTATCGAGAATGATATCTACCATGAAAATATTTTTTGGCCATTTCCCCAAGAGTTTGTAAAGTGTATCAAATTTTCTTTTTTCCATTAAAAACCTCAGGTTGACCATTAAATAGTTGAAGTTGACCATTAACATTGTAACAATAAAGGGTGAATATGATATATTTTGCATACTTCATGTCTTTAACCCTACATTAATTAATTGGTTAAAAACAAGAAAATATTTTTGTGTGGTAAAAATAGAGAAATTCTTAGGTGTGAGTGTGAGTACCAGCAAATGCCAACGGTGACCAATAAAGAGATGCCAAATCGCAAAGAGGAAACCATACTTGTAAGTTGTAACTTGTAACAGCTTATCATCTCTTTTGGCAAAAAAAAAAAAAAAAAAAAAAACAGCTTATCATCTCTCTCATTTCTTCCTCCACGCGCGTACACATACACTCTGACTCACACATGTCGTTATTTTTGGCAAAAATCTAATACATTTTTATTTCAAATTTGCAATATTTGATATTTGAAATTTATGATTAACTGTTTATTATGTTTGAATATGCCAATACTCCAAGGAAAAAAACAAACATAAATATCTTATCTATAACCTTCTATTTCTCTACTAGGGCGATACTGATTTGATTTTTTTATACATCATCAATTTCAATTTTTAATCGTAAAATTTTTATTCAACAAATTTAATTATATATTTTAATTTTTATGAAACTCTTTTTTTTGATAAAAAAGAAACAAAACAAAATAACGAAAAAACTAACTAACTAATTACATTCACAACTTGCCTTGACTTATCATGTCTAACAAAATTTTTATGAAACTCTTATATATATTTTATTTTATTTTAAACACATGTACATTCAAAGCTTCTGGTGAGCGAGATTTTTAAGTGGTCGCATAATTTTCAAAAGGCAATCATCCACAAGTTTAATAAAAAAACGTTACTTATTTTAATAAAAGAAAGTTGTCCTTAGATTTTCTCATCTTTCATACATAAATGAGCAAAAATTTTCAAAAGATGAAAGATTATATTTTTTATAGAATACACCTTAATTAAATCCAGCTGAAATGCCCAAAATTGAATTTTGACATACATTTTTTTAAAAAAGAGATTTCCAAATGTTGTTGATGGATATATCTCTCCGTAGTTAAAAATAAAAATTAATTTCGATAAAAAAATAAAAGTTAAAGATATGAGTAGGTGATTTTTCAGTCCAAAAAAAAGAGCAGGTGTTGTTGGTTATAAACATTTTGATTACATTTAATTGAAACTCTTTTTATAAAACATTTAATTGAAACTTAGTAATTTCCAAGCGAGTTAATATCTTATTATTACTCAGTGGACCCCACAAAAATCTCAGCCAATAGCATGAGTTCGATCGCGTCAACTCTTCAATCTCATTGGCATATCCACGTCATTACCACCGTACATGCCACCAAATCCGAGCTCGAAAGAACTTTTATACTTTTAATTTTTTTTTTTAAAAAGAAACTTTTATATTTTTGTTCTGGTTCATTTTAATTTTAGAAAAAAAAAACAATAAAATCCTTTGAATATATGTAAATGGACAATTAAAGTGATCAAATTTGAAAAAAAAGGACAACGAAGGTCACTGACACAAAATTCTCGTTCACCAAAATTTAAAACTATATCAGTTTAATTTAGTGTTAGTGACTTTAACTGTTCTTTAGGAATGTAGGATTTTGATTATCCTTTTACATATTCAAAAAGTTTATTTGTATTTTTTCCTTGTTTATTTATGAGAGAAAATAAAAGAAAAGAAACTGTAAATTAATTTTTTATATATATATTGAAATGAATAGGTAAATTTTGAATCAAAATAAAATTAAGTGGATACGTGTTCAGAACATAAGCGATATATAAAGTGGTGTGGTTGTTAGGCTCTGAAAAACAAAAACAAGAGGAGGCATCGGATCTGTTAGATTTTGCGCGGCAGCCATGGCCGACGACTTCGATTTCGCCGATAAAGTTCCTCCTTCTTTCGATCGCGTGGTATCTTTCTCTTTCCTTCCTTCTTTTTCATCTTATATCATTTAGATCTGTGAATTTACGCGCTTTTTTGGTGCGATAATTGTTTTTTGCCACTGATATAGACTTCGGATTGATCCAATTAATTGACGTGTCTGAATTTGTTTATTTGGTGTAATTGTTATCTGTGTTGGTTTAATTTTATGAATTACGTCACATTACGCGCCTGAAAGGCTGAAACCCTTTTCTGTAAATTTTGAAATAGATCATGGCATGCATGAGGGCTGACGTGTTATTTTCAGCTCAGATCTTCGAATTTGTGAGGGAGTTTGAGTGATGGTTTAGGATTTCTGGCAATGGTCAAAGAGTTTTCCTTAAAATTACTAAGAGATGCCAAAATGTGATACTCCCTCCGTTCCTAAATATAAGATCACTACTTTGAGAATGTGGATAAATTCCTAAATATAAGATCACTTTCTATTTTTTCTCAAGTTTTGCCCAAATTACCCATATACTCATTTTACAAGTAAATTACTCCCTCAATCTTTTAAATTTAAGTGAGGGGTATTTTGGGAAGATCATGTAATCCTAATTCATTGGAAACCCTTCCTTAATCTCTCCAAATTAGCCAAAGTGATCTTATATTTAGGAACGAAGGGAGTATTTATTTAAAATATTGGTTTATTTTGTTTTTAAATTCAAGCTTGTGCCTTTTGCCTCTCTCCGAGAGAATTTTAGCTTGCCTTTTCATGTATTTATGCAAGAAGGCTTTTTGATTCGTTTGTATCCTGCTGTGGATTCAATATTAGTTAGGAATCATGCTTTTTCCTGCTCAAATTTTCAAGCAGTAGTGTATATCTGCTTGTTTAAGATAATGGCCTTAACAATTTGGTGGGCCATTGAAGGTTTCATGCATTTTACTGTTGAGCTGCGGTTTATGATATTAGGAGTCTGCCTGGGATGTTGCATGCAGCCCAGTTCCTGCAGTTCATTGTATTATCAATCAGTCGAATGCCGTTATATTGGTTGGATGCTCACATGGTTAAGTTTATAGAGAAGCGTGGCATGGACATAGTCATGTTCCAGCAACAAATGCAGTTTCAAGAAATGAACTACAGTTGTAGTGTTTTAAAAATTGACATATGAGTCTATGGCTTGTTTAGCACTCTTTTTTTGTTTTTGTTTTTTCTTTTTTGGGGGCCGGGGGGGTCTTCCATGGTATTGTGGTAATGAGGTGTATGGCTGATATCTTGTTCTAACCGTTTATTGATTCTTACATGTATGCATCATTTTTGCAGCCTCTTCTTGTTGATTTCTTTCTTATCTGTTTTCCTATCATGTCATATAGGGAGATGTGATTAAAAATTCTGAAGCCAAGGGATTCAATCCAGGGTTGATAGTTCTCCTCGTTGTTGGTGGGCTGCTATTGACATTCCTCATTGGAAACTATGTCCTTTACATGTATGCGCAGAAAACCATTCCTCCTAGGAAAAAGAAGCCAGTCTCGAAGAAGAAGATGAAGAGGGAGAGGCTGAAGCAGGGCGTCTCTGCCCCTGGAGAGTAGATACTTGGTAATCACCGTGCGCGGTGTTGTCGAATGTGTACTCTTCATGAAAAATTTTCTCCATCGGTTGTCTTTAGTATGCTAATTTTATCCTGTTCATTATGTTTTTTTAGTTAACTTAAACTTTGCGACATAAACTTGTATTTGAGTAATATCATGAAGCAAACGGTTTATCTCGTAATTTTTTGAGGAGTTCATGGTCTGCAATAGTGTCCCGCTGGATAGTTCGTTGCCTCTAATTAGATAACTTGCATATTAAGCATGTCAAATTGCTTTGACATTTTTGGATTTATGTTTTGTGAGCTTCGTTATTAGTCTTTCCTGTTTTAACTGGATGCTTTTGGCTCCTCTTTTGGTCAATGCTATCTGTATGAGTATGACTTGAGCAAATCAGAACACTTCATGCAAAGTTTTCTTGAGTTAAGTTACATAATTATTGAATGACGAAGTAAGGAAACAAATTTGGGTAAATAGGAAGAAAGTTGGATGCTGAAAAGGGATGGACGAAACATTTATTTTTGGAATGATGTATTGGAATTGTGGCTTCCGGCTGCTGATGGAAAATATCTCTGCAACGAAGAATTCGTATCTGTATTGCGAGAATGTGCTTTAGATGATTATTTTGCGTTTATAGGAAGGAAGGAGGCATTTGTTGATGATGGTAGTTCTTGATGCCAAAATATAAGACTTTAACGAGTTCAATTCAACCATATTACTGTATCTAATCCTTCCAATATTTGTGCGATGAAGAGTCGGTTCTAAGGCAACGTAGTATGTCAGATTTGCAAAACAAGGGGAACTCCCTTGTGAGAACCTTAAATGAAAATTCCATCTCATTAGCCTCAAAGAAAACTTATACTAGCTTCGGTCCTAAATACTCCCTCCGGTCCTAAATATAAGACCTAGTTGACTTTTTTTTCGAGAAGTTAAGGAAGCAAAATAGGTTAGTTAACTATGACATATTTGATATTTTTTAGATTATCTATTAGTTTATAGGTTAAATAAACTAGTTTAAGGGAAAAAATTAGGTGAATCAATTTACAAGTGACTTATTTTACTTTTTTAGGATTTTCTAAAAAGTCAACTAGGTCTTATATTTAGGACCGGAGGTAGTGTAAGACTTAATTGACTTTTTTTTATAGAGATTAAAGTTGCGAAATATGTTATTAAATTATGACATACTATTTGATATATTTTTAGATTATTCATTAGTTTATATGTAAAATAAATTAGTTTAATGGAAAAAAATTAGGTAAATCAATTTATAATTAACTTATTCTGATCTTTGAAGATTTTCCAAAAAAGTCAACTAGGTCTTATATTTAGGATCAGAGGGAGTATGATAATTACATCTCATACGGCTAGCTGCATTATGCTTAAATACCGGTTTTAACATAAAAATAGGAAAGTGTCAACCTTCAAACATTTTTTTTGGACAAATAACCTTCAAACTTAACTCTATGACTCTGATCATCTCTGAAGATAGCTAAAATGAAGATGCAAAAGCTCTTCTTTGTGGTCACAAGTTTACTTGCCTTTATCTTGATAACCTCTTGAATACTTTTACTTTATATTGACTATCGAGTAACATGATTTTGCAAAAGTTACATCAGCCATGAATACGTTTCATACTGTTCCAGCTGCTCTTCATCCTCCACTGAGCTATGCAGCACCCCATGTTCTATTCATGCCTCGCGAGTTCCCTATTCATTCAATCACTTCAACTCTTCATGTGGCAGCATTGATATGAAAATATTTAAGACATATAGAAGATTTACTACTTCACAAATATGTGATTATTAGTTATACGTTTAAGGGGCATCTCTCATAGAAGAGTTTCTCGGTTTGGATTTTCTTTCATGACTTCAGAATCTGAAATGTTGGATGCATGTAAAGTATTGCTATCTATGTCCCGTTGAGTGATCAGCAGAGTATAGCAGCTCATATAAATTGAAGCCATGCGTGATAAATATTGAAAACGCGTTCAAGTAGAGAAGTTGCCCACGTACATGTTATATGTCACGGGAAGAGAGGTGACCCATCTAGTGAATAGTGATTTTCTCCTTATCTCATTACTAACACTAGGGGTGGGCATGGGGCAGGGTATCATAAATGCCCGGTCCTACTGGACTGAGCAAGAGTATGCTAGGCCGGGTGGACACTTAATTACTCAAGTCGTGATTCTCTTCGCATGAAAATATTCAATTTTGTCTAATAAAGACTAATATAAACTCTAAAAATATTGCATACTAAAAATGTAATTATAATTAATAAATATTAATATGAACGATAAATAATAATAAATATTCCACAACATAATACATTCTAAAATAGTCCACAACTTACTTTTTGAATGGCAAATAAAATGTAATCTTGAATAATAATATCCGTATTATATAATGTCAAAGAGAATATGATGTATTTTAAATAATTGCTATATAATTTTTCAAGCTAATTCGAATGGGCAAGGCAACACTCCCACCCAATGCCCAAACCCTGCCTTGCTCTGCCCAAAACTTTTCACGCCACATTTTTTGGGTTGGAGTGGGTATTTTTGTACTAGGCTCGGGTGGACATACTTTGCAGTTGCCAGTTGGGCACCATATTCACCCCTGACTGCCACTAGACAAAGCTGATGATTGAGATTTAATAATGAGTAAAATCATTATTTATATTTTATAAAAAATTAATAAATTTAAACCTTTCAAATATAATCTTGATTAGTCTACTGCAGCGTGATCTAGAAAAAATAAAATATAATAAATTATTTAATCTCAATCATATAGTCAAAAAAAGCCGGGAAAAATGGAAATAGAAAATGACCGGGAGCACAAAGCCATGAACCTCTAATCTTTTAGTTTGCTGAAATCATTTAGACACATTTGGCTGTAATCTTCTAGATGTCAGTCTTAGATTGACATTTTTTATTTTGTCACTGCTTGTAAATGACCTGATTCTTTGAATGAAATCTCCTTTTCCACTAAAAAAAACCCTTCTTCTCTACCTATAGCCAAATTGAATTTACTCGCCTCCATTTTACCTTTTTTGTTTAAAAAACTTAAAATTATTAGTACTCCATATTTTTTTTTGTTATCATCGCCCGATTTAATCCACACTCGAGAGGTAGAAGTGTTGTCCACATAGGCAATGTTGTCTTATCTCCAATAAGAGTGCTTCCCGAATTTGAATACGTGTTTTTATATTTATGGAGGTTGTAACCCACTTACAAGTTCAACCAACTCTCCATTGGTACTCATATTCATTGATTCATTGATTTATTGGAGAATGAAGGCTGACAGACTGATACTATTAATACTATTTTTATTTATTTTTAAAATAACCTAATTAAAATATAGGCATCATTTTACATGGGCCTAAAAACAATTTTTTCCCCATCTTACAAGACATCATTCTAAAAGCAATTATATAGGCAATACGGTAAAGTGAACAATTTCTCTGAATGAAAGGGTAACATCATTTTTATTGACTATTCCTCCAATTGTTCATTGCATTAATTCGATAGTTTTAAAAAAATATTTCTTGCATTTAATCTTGGCTATTCATCTCAACATCGGAAAATTAAAATTGCTTATTTATTACTAGACTGTCATATGTAGATCATATTCTACATGAAAATTAAGTAATATACAGGGAGGAATTATGGACTGAAGAAGCAAGATATTAGCTGCGGCGATTGGTAAGATAGAGAAGAGGCACAGCATGAAGCTATTTATATCATTTATCATTTGGAGAAAGGTAACATCAAAGATAGACTTTTTGCATGTTTCAGTACAATGTACAAACCCACACATGACATTTACTTGTTTTTTTAGCTGACTGCCTTCTCAATGACACAATATATATTAATCCGTCAAAAGCACTTCTTTCTTATTGTTATATTTGAAACACGCAGACAGCAGCTCACTTATGAGGCTTTTCCATCTTGGCATTTCCTTCACCTGCAGGGGAAAAGAAAAAAGAAATGATGCAATCTTGACACTAATTCAAAACTTTTGCAGGAATAAGTTTTTAGATGAATAGATAATGGATATATCGAGTTGAAATAAAGAGATGAACATATTTTTTAAATAGATGGTGAATGTAGAAGGGAGACTAGCCTTGAATGGAAGGGGGAGAGTGGGAATAATGATGATGAGGTGGAGGAATGTTACTGGATGAATGTGTCTCGGGGCCTCTATAATCAATCTCATACGACGTCGTCTCTTCTGAATCTGAATCCAAAAGCACTGGCCATGATCTCCCTGATACGCACAACAAATGCTCCTTATGAAAAATACCCAACAAATACATGTATATCTATGCATATAAAAAGTAAACGAAGAAGCAAACCTGGTGGGAAACAACGGAGAGAAAGGAGGAGGAAAAGAAAGAAGGCAAACTTGAACTCCATAGTCCATATACCCAATCGTGTAATTGGAAGGACCAATATTTGATGATTTTATAATAAATAGGGGAGACGAAGAGCATGAAATGGAATTAAGGGTGGCCTTCCATACACTCATGTACAGCAAGAAGTGATGCAGATGGTTTTGGTTTCAGACCTTCAGTAACATGCTGGCCCCTCATCATCACTCTCATCTATGACTATGGGGCCAACTAACCATTCCATGTGCCTCTAACTCACTACCTCTTAACTGCCCCTCCTCAAGTACATGTCTTTTACTTTTCTTCCAACTAGGGCTGCACAAGAGCCCGGTGGTCCGTTTGGCCCGCCACGACCCGACCCGGTCATATACGAAAAATGGTCCGTCACGATGTGGCCCGGAACCAACCCTATTAGGACATGACTGGCCCGACCATCGGGTAGGACAGGACCAGGGCATATGCTCCATGACCAATCGGGCGGCCCGGCCCGATTATTTGTTAATATTTTTTATAAAAAAATGTTTTATTAATTTTTCTATTAAATGTTTTTTTCTTTGCTTGTTTCTATTATAATAGTTTCAATTCCTATATGGTTAATGTTTATTAATATCTCTAGAGTCAGTTATCAGGTTGTGTTAACAATTGTATTTGCATTTTATTAATCTTCAGTTAACCATCTTAATTTAAAAGTCACTCAACTATCTCTTTAATTTTCAATTTAGAGTAGTTGATGTTATATTCAAAGTGATTTTATTTTGGTTGAGTGCTATATTCAAAGTGATCACTAACTCCTTTTTGTAATAGCTATATGTGACTCATTACATTTATCATTGCATTGATGCTTCTTAATTGTTATTGATAAATGATGACCGAATTTTTCCTTTGTACTTTCTAAAATTGGGGTTGAGTTTCTCTCATTTTGTGCTTGGCATGACCATCATGGTCCGTCATGTGGCACTGCGGTCATGTCTTGCCCGATCTTGGTGTCGGGCCAAACAGGACATGACCGGGTCTCGGGCCAAAAGTTTTGGCCCGACAATTATTTAGGACATGACCAGGGCATATAGGTGGTCCGGTCATGTCCGTCATTTGTGCAGCGCTACTTCCAACCCATTATTTATTATTATCTATGTCAGTTAAAAAAAAACCATTATTTATGTGTGTGTTTGTGTGTCAGAATCTAGGGTCTATGGCTGTTCATTGTTTGTTACCAAGGTTGCGTGTTAGTCTCAAACTAAAACCGATGAGTAACAACATATGCAAACAGGTGAAATGACATATCTTTAGCCATGAACGCATGTTGCACGTAACCCATATAGTTTTCTTATTAGTAGTCTGAGACCCTAGAGGATAGGCACGTGGTGATATAACTGGATTCCAGCGACATATATTGCTCCAAAATGAATCACTCACCTGGCAACCACCAAGAGATTTCATTAGACTTTTGCGCATTTATGGTGCCCACCTCCAGAAGGTGACAACATCATTCATTCGCTTCTCTTGCGATATTTTTACTGTTAGGAAAGAGTTAGTGCTGGCCATTTCACCTCCAGTATGTAATAGAGTCTGGCCTCAAAGATGACAACTTTTTTAAAAAAATACCGATGACTATATCACACTAATTAGGCCCATTGGGCTGTCGGTGCATGTTCAAATTAGATCCATATCATGTCCCTCATGGCCCGTTTTGTCTGCTGCGTATCAGTAGTTGAATGATTTATAAACTAATTCCAGTATTAAATTGAACAGCTAGTTGGTTTAGCTTTTTAAGCTTCAAAAAAAATATATATTTTTTTAATTTATTATCTTATTTTTAACATTTTCTTTCAAACAAATTTTTCAAATTCAAAAATGACATAATCGAAGTATACACATGTTTTTCACAAATATGTTCAAATGATTATAACCAAGTGATTTTGTTTGTTTTTCTAACGTCCCTAAATTAGCCAATTGGGCAGTCTTTGATTTATCTTTTACCATGTCATCTTTGATTTGTTTTTTTTGTTAATCATCGTCTAGTAATCCGGCGTCTATTGACAACCGACTAATATCTAGACTCGAGGGGTAAGAGTATTGACTAAGATTGTCCTTTTTCCCAATGAGAGTGTTTCCCGGTATTCGAACACGCGTCCTCATTCTTACGAGATTGTAACTCACTTACCAGCTCAACCAACTACTCTGATGTCTTTACTCTGATGTCTTTGATTTGTTTAGTAGTGCACTGGACATAACATGGAGCGTGTAATTAACAGAATGACAACTAGGCTAGTGAAATCATTGTGTAAATGATCTTTTGACTGTTAGAATTATGATATGTAGTTGCGCAAATTAAGGGTGAAAGGCAGTGAGTAGTAAAAGGAGAGTGAATGAAACATCAAGCTAAGTCTGTCAATCTGTCATACTTAAGCATTGAGTGCGGTTGGTTGCAGATTCAATTGGTGCATATGCCTGGTGGATATAAGAGAGCTTGCATATTTGAAAAGGAAGGGGAGGGGGCCGGGATGGACAAAAACTGGACCACCCCGTTTGTCTAAAACAACCAACTAGTAATTATCAATTTTGCTGGCACTTGTTCATCCCATTATAAATGCTTTAATTTGTCACGCAGTGTCACATGCTATATATTAACTCTCAATCCCACAATTCCATCCAACTCACCCTCCTCCCTCACATGCATTTTCAACACTATGGACCACGGAATATGGTGCCCGCATATACATTAATTAATGATCCCAACATTTTTTTATTTTCGCCGCTGTAACAGATACAGATTATATTCGGAAAACGGAAGAAGTACTTCACCCATTTGCCTGACTTCGTTTCACCGTTTTATCCATTTATAAAAAGTCGTGGTTTTTCTGATCAAAGAAAAAATAGTCATGGTTTTTTAATCTTCCACGTACATCACTGAATCTCACACTAGATGGACCCAACCCAAGTACAAACAAGGGAATTAAATAATCGATCGTAAACCAAAATAAACTCTGGTCCAAGCAAAACTTCCATGTTTTGGACAAACGTGATGCCAATTGCCAAACAACTACTCCCACATGCAATGAATATTTAATTAAATTATTTTTGGTCAAACCAATACTTAAGTAAAGAAAACACACCTGAGTTCACGGAATATGATAAAAAGCGGTTCGCCTGAGAGTCACAAAAGTAATGATAATACTCACTTTCATACAATAAACAATAAAGTAACTTTGTAAGAAGTCTGAGTTTTCTCCACCGATAGGGAAAAGTGGGTCAGAGAATCCAAAGGTACTTCAGAGAAATTGACGAAGTTCCATGACATGAACTAACAAACAAAACTCCCTCCAAAAATAAACAGATAAAAAGCAAAACCAAACATCAGCAAGAAACCTTTATTTTCTCAACATCGTTTTAGACTTTAGTTTCTTCTTTACAGATACAAACACATACAAGTACGGTCACCCCCTCACCACTCACTGACACAAATCCATGACATGAAATATGAATGAATTTATAACATTTCCGCGTGTCATTTTTTTTCTTTTTCTGTGTACTCTCAATATAATTTACTCTTTTATATCACTCATATAGAGAGAGTAATGGAGATTCTTTTGCACACCACCAGATGCCCTAACAGTGACTGTTATGGTCATTAATTTATATATCATGCATGTTATGAATATATCTGGTCATCCAAGAAATAAAATGAACAAATTATAGACATACAGAGTAACTAATTAATGGAGATATTAGAGAAGGTTATACTAAATAATTGAATTAGAAATAATAATTAATAATGAGGCAAACCAAGCCTTCTCTTTTTCCAGAAATTGAAGTCAGGATCAAGCTTCTGAGAAGTCCTTGCTGGTTCAGATTTGCACCTAGTGAGAATTAGAGGACGTGAAGAATCTCCACCTCCATCCTCTCTCTTCAAGTCTCCAGCATTCTCGGATTTCACAATCCTCTCTCTCACCGAATCTTCAAGCTCTTTCAAAAATCCACACGCTTTTGCGTCTTCCTTAGCATCATCTGCAACAACTGATTCTAAAGGTTTTTCTTGTTCTTCATTTTTCATCTCTGTTTTCTCCGCCTCCTCTGTTTCTTCACTATTTTTTAAAGGCGAGCCCCAAAACCTAGACGCTAAAGACGAAGACCTGTACGGCGCGGATCTACAACGTGTCAATAACAAAGCATTTTTCGGCGGAGCAATCGATGCATGAACATCCTCATTCTGATTCATAATCAAATTAGGACGTTGTTGAAATCCTTCTTCTTCATCTTCTTCGTCGTCTAATTCATAATCTACACGATGCCTTGTCGTCTTGAGTTCAACATTATTATTCTTACTATACATATCATCCAATTGAGTAGCAGAAGAAGAGTCTTCCCTAACTTTTGTTCTTCTCTTACTCTGAAAACAAAGTATGTGAAAGAAGCCACAGTTTGACCAGTCACGGTGGAAATTGCAGCAGCAGGAGGAGGAGGAGGAGGAGAGAGGTTGCCGGAGCCACCACCGGCGGCGGCGGAATCCGGCGGAGTCGGCGTCGGAGGTGCGGTTGCGGTGTTTGGAGGAGCGGCGGACGCGGACTTGGCCCATGCAGGTGACTTTGGGGGAAGAAGGCTCTTGAGAATCAATGGCGGCGGCGGCGGCGTTCTTATTTTTTCTGACGAACATGGGGCTCGACCTGGACCGGCGGCTCCGGCTCGACACGTTGGTTCTCAAGAACCGCATCATCAGTGGAGCCGGAGGTGGGTACTTGTCGGGCCGACCCGGGCTCGATATGGCCTTTGAAAGTGGCTTCATATTCATGTTCATGGTAGATGCAGCTGAGTAGTGAAGAACTGAAGGAGGAGATAATATAATGGATATTTATGAGTTATGACGTACACTGATTTAATTTATTTATGCTTCTTCTTTTTTATTTTAATTAATTATTGGAAATATATATTTGTTGGTGAGCAGTTAGTTAAGAGGGGCTCTTGTTTATATATCGTTGTTGCACGGATGCTTCCTTCCCTCTCTCTATGCTTTCACTTTAATTTGTTTGTTTGTTTGTTTGTGCATCTTTACCTATTCTTGATTGTTGTCTAACTCCGTGTTATCTTCGTGCTCATTTATTAGTTTCTTTCCTAAATTATTAGGCTTTCTTTTTAATATATGATCCTAATGATCACGCAAGGCGTCTTACTTTTGCTAATTATTCCAAATCAGTTTCTTTTTGTTTTAGTGAGAGCCTTACAAATTTATCATAATACGATTACTTGCTCAAAAGTTTGTTTTTAGTTTTTAGTGTGCAACGTATGTATGACATATCATATATAGGCCTTTAGAACTATTAACACCGCTAACCTTCGTCTTGCGTATTGAATCAAGGATATCTAAATTTTAGCAGTAATCACTTAAATACTCCCTCCGTTCCTAAATATAAGATCACTTTGGTTAATTTGAGGAGATTAAGGAAGACAATAAAATTACATGATCTTCCCAAAATCCCCTCAATTACCTAACTTTAAAAGGAGGAGGGGTTTTCAATGAAAAGAGGGAGTACAAGGGTAGTTTGGACAAAACTTGAGATAAAATAGGAAGTGATCTTATATTTAGGAACTTATCCACTTCCCCAAAGTGATTTTATATTTAGGAACGGAGGGAGTATAATACACAAGAAGATGTGTCTTAACCACCACCCCCACCAACAACAACAAAATCTATCTTATCTCATTACGTACAGTCGGCTACACGAATCATAAACGACATTGTGCTCTATTGGTAATCAACTACTCCCTCCGTTCCTAAATATAAGAGCACTTTGACTTTTTTGGAGAATCCTAAGAAAACAAAATGAACAATTTAATCATAACATATTTTAAATATTATTAGATCATATGTAAGTTCATAATTCAAATAAACTAGTTTAGTGAAAAAATTTGTGAAAATCAATTTTTAATTACCATATTTTGCTTTCTTAGGATTCTCCAAAAAGTCAAAGTGCTCTTATATTTAGGAACGGAGGGAGTATTTAGCTATATTATTTACCAATAGCTCATGTTCTATAAGTTCTCTGAGTCTTCGTTTTGATCTCTCTCTTCCTCTTTTAATTGGACTTCACGTTGTTTGGTCTACTCTCCTCACCAGAGCATTTAGTGACATTCTTTGGACATGTTCAAACCACCTCACTGATTTTCTATAATCTTCTTAGTAATAGGAACCACTCAAACTCATTTTCGTATATGGTCATTCTGAATCTTATCATTTGTTTTATGGCCACACATCCATCTCAATAACCTTAATTATTTCGTGAATCCTGCTGATTATACATACACAAGAAGATTCTGATGTACTCAATAGACAACGGTCAATAGTCTAATTCTTAAATTGACACACTAAATCATAATATAATAACATAATTTAATTAAATGATACAAAAATATTCATATCTAACTTTAAAAAGATAATAAAATTGCAATGGAAATAACAATTCAAAAATAGAATCATATGCATTTGTATAGTCAAACGTCCGATTCAACAAAACAACAGAACTATTAAAAATAAAATAAAAGCATAATCGTTTCAAACTAAAAACGACAAGAGGGCATAATATCCAACTTGATTAATTAATCGAAAACTCTAGACCGACCCATGCATGGGAGACGTCACTATTCACTAATTGAGTGACCAGTCTGGGTTGAATGCCAATGAATTTAGCAAGAGTGAAGGGGATTGGTCTAAGGAACTAGCTAGTATGTTGGGAGTGATTGAACCAAAACAAGCGTGACCCTTCATTCATTTGTGACTGATTGATGTGTGTTCGAAATGGGAGGGCTTTCCCATAACTGTTTACATTGTATTAACTGCCACTCAATCGATCAACCATACTGCTACTACTGCCTCTGTCACACCTTCCTTCTTCTCAGCCTCTTATTCATCTCTCTCTGCCTTTCTCTTACTTTATTTTCCTCCCCTCCAAATTAATGGCAAGGTTTTTCTACTATCCTTGTGAATACTCTAAGAACAATTGCGCACTAGTCTGCAAAAAATTTAATTTCGTAGAGGTCTCAAAGAAGTTGTTGCTGAAACCTATTCACAACTGAAATAGCCTTTATATTAACAAGTGAATGAGTTATTATTGGACCAATCTGATATTAAATATCTTGTTTGAAACCTAAGTGCAATTCTATGATACATGAGATAAGTTATGTATAATAAATGTTCTCAATATGTATTAGAGTACACGAGTTAAATGAAGTGAATGCTTCATCAACATTATTAAATTATGATGTTTGAACTTGAGCGTTCAGATGTTATCTGACACTACTGAATCCTTGGTGATCAGAAGTTGTTATGAGTTGCTTAGCCTTTTATCCAAGAATTGATTATTCTCAGCGGAGAAATCATATCAAAGGGTCCCATCGTCAGATCAAATGGTTGAATTTGGGCACCTACAAATGACGTTTATTTGGAGGCTTGTGATTGTTGTTTTCCTCTCATTCAACATCATCGATCATAACTTCCATAAACACATAACCCAACATAAGCATCGCCAAAATTTAAGGCCGAAAGGGAAGTGTGACTCAAAAAGTTAATTTTTTTCAAATGACTGAGAAAAGTTGAGCCAACAGTCCCAGCATGAGCTCCAACTTTAGATTTCCCTGCCGCCTTGCCACCAATTCCTCAAGTTCAAGTATATATTGGTGAAACTACATAAAATTGAGGGAATAAAATTGTATCAAAATAAAAATAAAGTTAATTTTAAATTTAATTTAATAGGAGTATTATTAAATGCTTATTTTTGTTATATTTTAATAAAAAATGCCAAACATTATTTCCATTTACTGTTTTTTTATACAATAAGATGCATAGAAAATATAATCAAAGATTTTTTATCAAGGGGAATTATATGTTGGGGTGCCTGAACAAGTGGAGCCATCAGTGATGACACCCACCGCAAAAGAACAAACACAGTTCTATAGCAAGTAGCAACTAGCAACTAGCATTACCACCTTTTACAAGATTAAAAGGGTAACTTTTAGCATAAGTTTGGATTAGCTCAGAATAAAAACTTATTTCCCTTTAACAACACAGGAAAAAAACTTTTACACTTTATGAGACAAGTCCTTTTACATCTGTATCTCGAACAACGATACTCACTTAAACAAGCTAAATCAAACACGCAACCATATTGATGATGCGGTTTTCCAACATGTTATCAAATAATTAAACACTCACAGATCATGAACAGTGAAAAAGGAGACCATACTAATCCCAATAGCAGATCAACGTTGATTCAATTCACATGTTAAATGGGTTGCAACCTTGTATTTTAAAACTGGGTCAATGTTATATTTTACCATTAAACAAATCTATCAGTACAAGAGACTACTTCAATTTTATCTCTATAACAAATATAAAAATACATCAAAAGGAATATACAAGCAAGGCCCAGCCATTGGGTTGCTATCGATCCAATCTAGGTGTCAGCCTATTCTTAAAAGCATAGTTCTCCATTCTCTGCTTGTCTAATACGAGGATTATAGATATAGTATATTATATCTTGCAATACTGTTCTCTAACTAATATATCAAGGACCTGTTTTATCCTGAGAATGGCCATACAGATAGAATAATCCTCAAGTACTAGCCACTAACTTAGACTATATTTTATTTCTTTTCCTCCTACATATCCCACCAAGTTCGGAGTCATTTCAGCCAATAATACGCCTCAGAATCAATAGGTCTTTTGACTCCAGCCACGGACTGCTTTAACTCACAGTCCCCGCTGTTGGAGTCTTTCACGCTGCTTCCCTTTTGGTCAGAGCCAGCATCAGTTTCATCATCTGTAGACACAACAATCAAAATTATTGAGACAGAATACTCTATCAAGGCCTATTTCTGTGATGGTAAATAGAGATGCTTCAATTTAGTCAGGGAAACCAAGTTGTATGAGGGACATGATAAAGGGAAGAAAGTAGTGCCTGAAAGTGTGGATATAGATATCTGAGAGAGGCGTCTGACTGTGTCCTTCAGCGCCCGGAGTTCAGCTTCCTTCTCATTGAGTTTGAACTGAGCCAAATGCAGTTTAGATTCCAGCTCTGCAATTTGGTCTTCTTGCCGTTCTATCAGCAAATGATTTAGTTTCTGACTCAATTCATCAGCCAAAACTCCTTGGAATTCACTTCCCTGCCATGGTATTTCTTTGTCAAACGCACATTGAACCACAGAAGATGAAAGAGAAAAAACTGAAGCAGCGGAGGTGCCTAATAGAATGAGAGGATCACACTTTTTGGATCTCATTAGCATCAACTAGCCAGAAAAGCCAAAATAATTATGCCATAACTGATATTGGGATCACAACTATATGGTCAAAAGCTGAGAGAAGTGAATACTACAATAAAATATGGGGCATATGTTACTCTTGTCAGAGACCAACACAAGGATATCAAGGAAACTCACCTCAAGCAATTCAGGTCTCATTTCTTCAATGGAAGGACTGTCAAGAGTACAGCCAGGAAGCTTTTGAAGTTCAAGTTCAAGTTCTGCTTCCAGTTGTTCCATTTCTGGAATTGGTTGACCTGACTCTTCAGTAAGAGCACTGCTTCCACATTCACCATCATCACATGCTGCAGGAAGAATTGAAACTCCGGTATCAGTGTCTCTGACCTCACTGCTTGCCTTCCTATGCACCACTTCATTTTGATCAACAGAATCTGAAATTTTCCGCCTATGTGATGATTTTCTTCTGTGGAGTTCAGATTTCAGTTCCTGAACAACTTTTGCCGTCTCATCCATAGTCTTGTTCAGCTTACTGATCTCAGATTTTCCAGCTGACATCATGTACATCATCCCAAAGCCCAGTCCCCAACTAAATAAGGAGCCATCTGAAGGATCATATCATGACATCAAATTTATTTTATATGCAAAACGAGAGCCCAAATTTACATACTGAGAATTAGAGTCCGATCTTATTGGTTCAATAGGGACGAGGACATCTAAAAGAACAATGCCACATGTCTCAATAATTCCTAGTAACCTAAAAGCACCAATCTAAAAAATAAAAAACAAAACAGCAATAAGCTGCAAGCATGAGCCATAATAGTTAATAGTGCTGCCTACGAAATAGACCATTTGAAAATTGTAAAAATACATATAAGCTTCAAGCAATTCACAAGATGATTCTGCTTCCAGCAATCAATCACATACCGAATATTCACAATAGACAACAATTCAAGTTTTAAAGGAAAGAGCAATTAGAATGGTATCATAAAGAGACAACATTGATAAGTAACATTGACAAGAACATAAAAAATGATACCTTTGGAAGAACAAAACCCAGTTTTGGCACCTACATTCTTAACAGTCTTCCTCTTCTTCAAACAAAAAGACAATCGCTTTCCATCCTTACTCTGCTCCTCCAAATTTGCAATTTTGACTGCACCCTTTGACTTTCTGCGCCTGAAAAGAGGTTTCTTTGGAAGCCCATGTTCATGTTGTTGCCTCAGAGATTGTGAACTACAAAACGTAAAGATGCCTTCACGCGTGTCAGAGTTGGGTTCGGCTTTAGATCCCAAAGGCTGAGAGATTAGGTTATCAATATCATTCTCATATAGTGTTATGTCAGGGTCGTCGTGAGTATGGTGGCATTGCTTGGTTTGAGTGAACAAGTGCTTAGCAATGAAACTGGTGGATCCAGCAACAGCAGCAGCCATCAGAAGCTGCCACATAGTGATATGAAGAAAAGGGATCGAAAGATTTAGAAGTGTAGAAGTGACATTGATTGAAGGGAAGAGATGAAGAGAGAAGTGTGTTGTTAATGTTGGGTGCTACGATGTCACGTGCTTCCCGCTTCTTCCCATTTTTGGACTTTTTTCGATATAACGCTTTACTCATTCTTCTCCTCTTTGTCCACTCGTCAACTTCACTTCACAAGTTCGGGTTTATTAAGATTCATTCGGCTTCACTTGTTCATTCTCACTTTCACGCGAGAGTCTTTTTCAAAATTAAAGATTCCGTCTTTTTCATTATCCAAAAAGAAAAAAGCAGATTATGTCATGTTCTTAGATACAACAATCTAAATTGTTCTGCACTCTACCATACTTTATTTGGCGCTCCATTCAACTAGATCTTGAAGAAAACCTCCATTCATTGTGAGACTTGTGACATTTTTTAGGACATGACATTGCGACAAGTCGCACTACTTAGTTGGAAAATGATTGTGGGTTTACATTTCAAATTTTATTCTAGTCATACAAAATAAAAGCAGAAACAACCTGACTTGTTATTTTGGCCCCCAAAAAAAAACTTCTATTCGATTAATATTTTTCAAACTTTATAACTCAATTGTTGGAGTATATAATATGCATTCCTACGGGCAAAGTATTCTCATTAGGCAAACACATATTTCTTATGAATCTATGTATTTCTCATGCATCCAACCAATTGGTTGTTAGAAGGGACCATGGTGGAATAATGAAAGGAGGATTCTTTTTTTAAGACTGTTATATTACAAAAAGGTAGGCAATTTTATGGGTTTGAAATAGAGTTGGGACTTTAAAGTACAACACTTAGTGATTGAATCTGATGGTCTTGAACTCATGAACTCATACATGAGATTAAGAAGGTTAGGGATACGAATGAGCTTGTTTTACCTGAATTGAAAGAAATTTTGTATTTTCTTTCATCGTGCTTAGGAGCTCCAAGTCATTTGGTGCAAAGAGAAGTGAATGAGGTGACTGAACTGTTAGCCAAACAAGTCTTCAATGTTAGTGTCGATTTCTTGTGAGTTTTGATAAGATTCTTGCAGAAGTTCCAAAGGTTCATATTCATAATATGGTGCACCAAGAGAGGATGCATTCATTGACTTGAGTTTTTTGTGATTTATTTGTAATAAAAACAAGGTTCAAATATAATTGGATTAATTCGAACGAAAAAAACATATATAATCAAGTTTTCAAATACATATTTCAAGATATAAAAGTTTTAAAAAAGTCCAAGACTAGAACGTTTATGAGACATTGTAGAATCAAATTACTTTTTCAAAGTGTGATGTGCCATTAGATAAAATTGTGACTAGTATTTAGTCTTAGTCAGATATGTTAGTGTACCAAACTGGTACACTAACAGTTTGGTACCAGTTTGGATTAATATGCATTCCTACGGGCAAAGTACCATCTGATTATTTCAATATAGACCACCTAATGGCACCACTGTGATGCAAATAGAAATTAAATTCTTCCCCATTTATAATAACAACGCAATACCACCGGCATAATCACTATAACAGAATCTCAAGACATCAAAACGAATGATAGATGCTATAAGCAGTGGACCCTAAGAAAACTATATTGTCCAGATGAACATTCTATTAAGACAATATTATTATAAGTGAAGCTAAAACTTACCCAAATCACTCTAGGGAAACTTTCTTCCCAATCGTGTTTTTAACTTTGCTTAAACCACCCAACTAATAGGCAAGATAAAATATTCTCAATGTCTATGATAAATAGTATCCACATCAGCCTTTGTAGAAGGTCTGAAAGTACAGTGTATGCTCAAAGGCACGATTAAGATTCTGATGCCCCTTGATTTCGCTCAAACCTATGGCTTCAACTAATATGCACCAAAGAAATTATTATTATTAAAGAATGCCCTCAACATTAACGAAAACCCGTGCTGGAAGATACTTTTGAAGCTGCAGCAGCAGTCCACCTGGCAAAAGGAACAAGTGAAAATGCAATTATTACAACATGGAGAACCACAACATGCATACAACATGGAGCAACACTACATGCATACCTAAAAATAGAAAATCATTCCACACATCACATGGTTTAGGACATTTCTTCCCTTTAGACTAGATAGAAACTAAAAAACCGAGAGAAAGCCATTTTACACACCACAGAATTTTGACTATCTCTTCCCTTTCTTTACACCAGAAAGTAACTTAATTAACAAAAAAAATGGAGAGAAGAGTTGCCACTTACAGGGCTAATAACAATGTTATTGACACTAATCAAGGAATAATAAACCAAGAGACCATTGTCCTAAGCATCAAAGCTCAGATATACGTTTCTTCCTTGAACTATTACCATTACTAATTAATTATCACGTCCATGCTCACACTGGGAAGGGCAGATTGAAGTTAGCATTTATATAGAGATTTCATATATCACATAGCAGTCTTACTGCTAAATTGAGAGCTACAAATGTGATGGGAGAGTTCATAATAAAGTGCAAGACACCAATTGGCGAGGAACAAGACAGTCATTAAAGGATTTCAATGGTCATCTGTGCTACACATGCTAAACCAGGAAATTTTGATGTTGCCTCCTTCTAAGCTTCAAATTAAGAAAAGAGTTCTAGATTCCTTCCATGCAGGACCGGACCTAGGATATCCTAAGTACAAGAGACACTTCGGTATTGTGTGTTACTGTGCTTCTTTATACTTTCCTTCACCTCATTACATACCATAATACCAATTCCATTGCAATTGAACCACTATGTTCCCCTTCTTATAACAAATATCCCCAATTCCACAAAAAAATCTTCAGAGTTCAATTGCATGACATATTTCACAGTCATCCAAGAAGTTACCCAATTACTGATCGAACTACAACTTTCATATGCCAAACCATCCGCAGAAGAAACCATAAATAATTTACCGACACCCTAGCGTTACACAAGCATATATAGATTAAACCCCAAAAGTTAACATTTTTTAACAGTAGGGTGACATTGCTCAGTTTTTAATACTTTCAGTGCAAAATTGAACCCAGAAAACCACAGCTCGTTCACAAATACTTATAGGGAAGAAATGAACTTTAATCCTCCAAAGAGCGGCATGTAGAAAAAATGATATTGTTAATCACCCAGTAACAAAGAGTTTGCTTTCCTTATTTTAAGCTATATAGAAGTGAAGTGAAGATTGTAGCATTATTGGAGCAACAGAAATTAATGTTATTTTGAACTTTTAAAACTGATTTGTAAATAAGAACAAAAATTATCTTAAAAAGGACAATTAAAAGAGCCGGATAAAGTATAATATATTACAAACCTTTTATTACATGATCTCTTGAATACAAACATATATTTATTAACAAAAAAAACTTTCCAGATCAAGAGGCATAACAACTAATAAGATAAAGCACAATAGATAAATTTAAACTGCTTCCGCAGTAGAATTTCACAAGCCAATGGCAAAATCCCTAACACAAACTACTCATCCCATCCACAGTGAACATATGCCAAATTTCCTTATCAAGGCAGCACCAACTACTTATAACTCCATAAATTAAAAGTCGAAATACACAGAACCATGAACTTTCATTATTTCCTCTTTATTGAAGAAAAAGACACAAGCTTGAATACACCAACGTACCTATATATCATCCAAGAATCATTCAGATTTAGACGAGGACCCCTTATTTTGTCTAGCAGCCCTGGCATTGTCATACTCAAACTTCAACACATTACGGATATGAGAAGTATCCTTAATAAAAAAATGCCTCCCAAAGGCACTCTCTTCAATAGCAGGAAAATAACGGATCAAAACATAATACACAACCCAAAACCAAAACGCCCCAAGAAAAGCTCCCAAAGTAGCCCCAGCAAAAACCTGAGCCACAGAATGATACCCCAAATACACCCTAGAATAAAGGGTCAAAAAAGCCAAAGACCAATTTATAAAATTCAAAAACAAGTTATTACTGGAATCCCAAAAGCCAAGCCTTTTACTAGTCAAGAGAGTGAAATAGACAGCAAAGAAGAACATGAACTGGGAATGACTAGAAGGCCAGCCATGAGAATCACAGGTTTCTAGTAAAGCACATGTCTCGGGACGAGCTTGCTGGACAGAGGTTTTGATGAACTCGTTGATGAATTGGGAGATGATGAGGCCGAGAGCGAAGAAGATGCCCTGAAGCTCGCGGCGAAAGATGAAATGAGAGACGAAGCCACCGAGGCTGATGAAGACAGGGACGAGGGATACCCACGCGAGGAAGTGACCCAGTTGGTCGCCCTTACGGTATCGGACGTGGGTTAAAGTTACGGCCTTTAGTGGCGCCGTTGTTGTTGTCATCGTAAAAATCGAAACTTTATGGTGAGTGTTTGGTTTTTGGAATGAATGATGGGATCTGATAATTTAGGGGATAGGAGAAAGCAGGATTATATTGGAGGTAGGGGACTAGGGGTGTTGCCTAATTGTGAATGAATCAACGTGTTGTGTTTGGCGTTAGCTTTCAGAGAAGCGTTGAGAGAAGATGGGTTGAAGTGTGAGGTTGTTTTTTTTTTTTTTAAGTAATGGGACCCCTGGAAAATAGCATCGAAGAAAAGTCCGAACTTTCTAGCTGTAGTTGGAAGGGTTTGCATTCCAGGCTCATCTATTCCAGGCTCATCTCCCCCACTTCTCATCCTCGCTCATCTTCAAAACTACATCGTTTTGTGTGCAAAACCCATGTGTCTCTCCCTCCTTCAAACTCTTCAGCCTTCTCTCTCTCCATGACCCCACCAATCAGACTGAAATGGGACGGATTCCCTCAAAATCCCTCACTCAAAACCCCTCCTTTTCATCTCTCACACTCACATGTCTTCTTATATTGGACCATTTAGATTCATTTAAGAGCTCCTAATTTGCTACTTGTACCATTAAAAATAAAAAAACATTATAAAATAAATGAAGCAACTTTAATTTTTTTATTTTTGAAAACTTTTTAGCATAAAAAATTTCAACTATCTAAACCTATTTCATTTCAACAGATGGATCTATTAGAGATACAGACTTATCCAGTTAACTGTAAAATTATTTTATAGTTAACTGGATAAGTCTGTATCTCTTATAGATCCTTCTGTGGGGTCAAGGAGAGAGAGAATGTGGCTTGTTTATTTTTGTCAAAAGGCTGAAGAGTTTGAAGGAGGGAGAGACACATGGGTTTTACACAAAACAATGTAGTTTTGAAGATGAGTGAGGGATGAGAAGTGGGGGAGATGAGCCTCGAATGCAAACCCCAGATGGAAGGGAATAAAACGGCACAAAAGAAAGGGAAGGAAAATTCAACTATTCAAGTTGTTCAAAATTAATCAATTAATAAATTGTACAACTCTTTGATGAATTGGATAGACTAGGGGTGAGCAGATCAAACCGAAAATCGAAAACGGAACCGAATTGAATTCGGTTATTTCGGTTCGCTTGATTCGGTTTTCGGTTCTTATTCGGTTTTGTAGTTCGGTTATTTCGGTGTTCAGTTTTTTAAAAAAATAATTCGGTTAACCGAATAACCGAATTAATAAAAAATATTATTTTATCATATTTTTCTTTAGATAAATAAAAATTTAGAGTTTAAATGTATAGTTTTTGTATTCCTTCTTTTAAATTAAAGATGATAAGCAATATAAAATGTGGAGTTTTATATGTTGAAAATGAACAAAAAAATTGAATTTAATATAAAATAAAGAAATTTCGGCTTTTCGGTTAAAACCGAAACCAAACCGAAACCAAACCGAAATATTTCGGTTATTTCGGTTTGGTTCCCAACACTAATCGGTTTCGGTTCGATTTTTAAAATAATCATAATTCGGTTTTCGGTTATTTCGTTTTCACCGAAAACCGAACCGAAAAACCGAATGCTCTGCCCTAGGATAGACTAGAGTTCTTATCATACCCTGCCACGCCCGCAATATCACAATATAAGTTAATGTGATGGGAGATAATTGGCTTTGATAAAAAAAGATTGGAGATAATTGGTCTCATAATAACATCTTTTCTCATCTTCTCCATACACTCAGTCTTTTTTTTATTATTCAATCATCATCTCACTATCTTCTTTATAATTAGGATTAGAGACAAAGTTGGGGAAAATATGTTACACATATTGGTTGTTTTTAACAATTTTTAAATGTTTTATCGAATATAGGGATTTGATGAATAACAGTTCATATTGTGGGAAGGAGTAAGTAATTCAAAACTCCTCTTTCAAAATTGTTACATTAAGATATCCGTTTTTCAATGGATTTAAAACCATATTAATACACAATTTGATTCATAAATTTGAACTTGAAACAATTTTGTGAATTCAACAATTTAATACTGAACCTTGTGCTTCTTTACTTGAAAAAATTTTGCCGGTATAATTTGTTATTCTAACCAATTCAATTCATATTTTGACTCAAATTTCCGGGATAAATTAATTATTGAAATAATTTTAAGGACTAAAAGGTATATGTTTATTTTCTCTTTTTTTCCCAAGAGTATCCCACCCGCCTGTCAAGTGAGACTAATCTCTTGTTAATCTGAAGTACTATATAGAGGCAGATGGCTAGCCTGTCAAAAGGTATATGTTTCTTTCACAATGAAATAGTGGTTTGACTGGGTAGAAGCAACTCTCAGCCCATAATCAACCAATTTTAGCCCAGCTGAGTAACTAAAAAACCCTTATAAGCGAAACATAAAAGAAGGGAGGCCCAGATAGGTGCTACACTGCTAGTCAGCTATATTGTGAAGTTTCAGACCTCTCTATTGTTTTTGCTGTAAAAAATTATCTAAGTAAATAGGCATTGTATTGCAAGAGTCAGGCCCACAATTCTGAATAAACAGGTCAAAGCCCACCAGAAATTCATTATTATGCCAGCAATACAATCCCAGAGTTTACTTTAAATTTGCTTTGCTGGACCATATTGGTCAACCCCAAATTCTGAACATAAAAAAGGGAAAGGTTTTACCACAATCATGAACGCTAATATTAGTTACGTAGGAGGGGTACATATTATTGATGGATAGCAACCATCCCAACTGCTATTTGGTATGGATAGCAACTCATGCTCTTCCCAAAACCTTTCCTCATAATGTGTGTTTTCACGTTTCTTATACCTTAAGTGACATCCAAACTAAGCAATACCTTACCGACGAAAAACCCTCCATACAAATTGTACACTTTTAGTTTAACACTACCAACCACTGCCTCCGGTGTGCAAGCATAATTTTTTCTCAACACACCATTCAAGAGGCTCTTAAATCCTATGCTTTAAAATATCACACACTCTTAACCATTGCTTCCCACATCAGGTAAAGAGTGAACAGGAGTTTTTAGAAAAAAATGGTTTCAGTAGAGAGACCAAAGAAGAAATCTCAGATATGGAAGAAAGCCATGATTCACTTTTCTCTATGTTTTGCAATGGGTTTCTTCACAGGCTTTGCTCCTACTGGTAAGTCTTCAACCTTCTCTTCTTCAATCACCACCTCAAATAGACCACAATTGGCTCCACAGCCTCTGAAAGTGGTTAACCAAACAGTAAATTGCACCACATGTTCAAATTCTCCCGTGTCAGATGGCGAGCCAACTATGTCAACATCTTCCAAACACAAAAAGAATGATTTGAAAACTCAAAGACTGCTGATCATTGTCACTCCAACCAGCACTAAGCTTAAATATCAAGGGGTGTATCTAAGAAAGTTGGCCAATACTATAAAGCTGGTTCCTCCTCCATTGGTATGGATTTTGGTGGAACCACAAAGTGAATCCACAGAAGTTTCGGATATACTAAGGAAAACTGGGATCATGTATAGACATTTGGTTTCTAAGGAAAACTTCACTGACTTGGAAGCAGAACTCAATCACCAGAGGAATCTCGCACTTAAGCACATTGAACATCACAGGCTAAGTGGGATCGTCCATTTTGCAGGGCTTTCCAATGCTTATGATCTTGAATTCTTCCACCACCTTAGAGATATTGAGTATGACATCTTTTTATTTCTAAATTTGTGTGGGCTTCTCTTATAGTACGAAGGAATTGTTATTTGATATTATGTGTTGTTTTTGGGGACTGATCAGGATGTTTGGTACATGGGCTATGGCAATGGTGAGAGCAAATAGGAAGAAGGTAAAGATGGAAGGACCAGTATGTGAATCTTCACAAGTTGTAGGGTGGCATCTGAGAAATAAGAAGAATAATGAAAATGAAACAGATATGTTGAGTTCTCAAATTCGTATTTCGAGTTTGGCATTCAATAGTTCCATCCTATGGGATCCTGAGAGATGGGGCCGTGCTTCACCTGTTCAAGACACCTCTCAGGTACTTGTTTTCTTTTTTAAGGTAGCCATTCATTTTTTTTAGAACAAAAGACGTGGGAAAATTAGACAAAATTGATTTTAAGTGCTCGTTTATTAATTTTATTGTCCAAAAATATATGATATGTTTTCATGCTAAGAAAAGCATCAAAGACTGCAATATTTCACACACACACACACACACACACACACACACACACACACACACACACACACACACACACACATATGCTTGTATTCATTGAGCCAGATGTTAGTCCTGGGACTATAATTGTGAAAAGGAACATTCATTGTTTGTTGAGCTTAATCATTAACCACTGCTTTTGTTGAGTGACTACTTATGTTTAGGTAAATATTAAGCCAATGTGGAACAAACTCATAAAGGGAAGCCTTAAAATAAAAAAATAAAAACGTGAGATATCAGATTCATTGTGACGGCATGATTGATTTGTTGAACTAATCAGAACAATGACAGTAGAACCATGTAAGACATTATATTGCTATGATAATGCGGATTCCTTCTACTCCAAGATACAAACGCGGTAGATTTTTTTTATTTATTATTTCGGTACTTTCATTTTCTTATTAGTGGGGTTCTTTTATTATTTTATCAGAATTCAATAAAGTTCGTGAAGCAAGTAATCCTGGAAGATGAGTCCAAGCTAAAGGGAATTCCACCGGATGATTGCTCCAAGATCTTGCTCTGGCGTTTTAATTTTCATGTTCAGCCTACTCTTAAACGTCAAGTTTTGAAAACTTAATCATAAGGTAGGGTCAAGAAAAATAATAGATAGTGAATATAGAATCATATGCATAATTGGGCCAGTCTAGAAATTTATTTCTCTACTATGAGCAATTAATTCAATTCTTTTCTCTTTTACTTTTCCTTCTCTACCTTTTTTTTATAAAGAGAAAATTTCATTAAAATTGGATGTATTTGGTATTTTTTTGGCCTCATATGTATCGGTATTGGATGTTAATCTGAAAGATGAGTGATCTTTTTGGGCTTTCGCAGAAGAAATAGCACGTACATAAAAGGCTGGACCTTCACTGTATGAAAGTAAGGTCCATTTACATTAATCAAACGCATCAATAACAATAAAAGCCCATTATAGGCCCAATTGACAGGGGAAGTTGTGAAGAGTGACTCATCCCCGTCATTTATTTCAAAGATACATGAGACAAGAGAGTAACACATGAATCAAGATAACTTGTTTAGTTCAAAGGCTCAAGGACTATGGTGAAAAAAAGGGGCTCAAGTACCAATATAACATGTCGTGTAGTTTGAAAGACATATATTGCTACTCTTGTTCCCGAGCCAACAAGACCAGGCCACACTTGCCACACTTAGGCCTAAATAAAGTCAGCCCAAAAATTTTTAGTTCATAACTTAGGGCATATGTCTAGCCCCTTTTTACCGGATTTTTGTGCAGCCCTACTCAAATATAAGGCCTAGCTTGCAATACAATTTATTCCACGTGTTAAGTGCAGCATTTAAGAGTAGAAACTTTGTATTGTGATTTGAAATAAATTAGACGTTAATCTTTAACTATACAGATCAACAAAATCATCAATATGGTTACAACTATATATGGGGCTATGACGGTTTTGTTCTGAAAATTGTCAGGGGTTAAAATTGCTCTGTAAGTTTCAAAACACAACAATTGTGTCCTTTATCATTATTCATTAAAGTATCAACGTGTCCGTTGAAAAATTGACATTGATCGTAACTATTACTCCCTCCGGTACTAAATATAAAACCTAATTAACTTTTCTAGAAAATCTTTAAAAAAGCAAAATAAGGTTAATTATAAATTGATTTACCTAATTTTTTCCCTTAAACTAGTATATTTTACCTATAAACTAATGGATAATCTAAAAATATATCAAATATGTCATCATTTAATAACCTATTTTGCAACCTTAATCTCTCCAAAAAAAAGTCAATTACGTCCTATATTTAGGACCGGAGGTAGTATAATGGTAAGAGGTAGAATTGATACATTATGAAACTTTTGAGCAATTTTGTCCCTAGGAAAGTTTCAGGACAATATACTTGTTGAACGAAAACATTTGTAGTTAAATTTGCAACTTAATCTTATGTACATATAGTTATATACTATGATAATAAAGCACAAATCCAGAGAAACTTCATCATCGTTTTGTTAAGAAGAATGAAACTTCTTCTGCCGTGAATACTGAATGCTCTGATATTTATCTTTAAAAAGCAACCTTATCATATATACCACAGTGAGAGATTACCAACTCGATTATTTATTTATTTCCAGGGGAATAGCTGCCCTCTGTATGTATAATGCTGAACAATGCCTAGTGAGTGACAATAAGTTAATATGTTAGGGTCTGTTTGGATTCAACTTCTGAGAATAGCTTCTGAGAAAATAGCTTTTGGAGAATAGTTTTTTAGTAGAATAGCTTTTCTGAAAAATAGCTTTTGATGAAATGAGAGTGTTTAGATTAAGTTTTTTGAGAATAACTTTTAAGAATAACTTTTGAGTAGCATATAATTTTTCTGAAAATAGTTAGGATGAATAGCTTTTCTTGTTTCTTTTATTTGAAATAAGTGTTTTCTCTAAGTGAGAGATCGAAGCTTTCAGCTGGAAAAGGAGAAAAATGCTATTTTTCTCAAAATAGCTTTTGGAACCTCAAACTAACTTTTCTTCCCAAAATAACTTATCCAAAAAAATTGAGTGTTTGGATGTCTTTGTGTGAAACCTAGGTTTGGGGCCAGAATAACTTTTGAAAATATATCCAAACAAGCACTTAGACTTCGATCCAAAATGTTTGTCTTTGTATACTGTGGCGAACAAGTCAATTTCGTGCAATCATGAACCATCATTTTTCATTATTAGTTCACTTGGTACTGCACAACAAACCCCATTATTGGTGCTAATTGTCCCACCAGCCACTGCTAATTTTGGTAATAGCAATACTACTATCGCGTTTGTGTCATGTTTGTGTGTGTTTGCCGATTAAGGACCCTCACAGGTTATAGCGAAAAACAACACGGTACATTCCTAAATTCCTAAATATAAAAACGGAAAAATATGCCCAGTTTATCCAAACCAGGAAAAGAGGCCCATGTGAGTTACACCCACGCGCTCATTTTTCTATGCTAGTTCTTTTAATGCTCCAGTAATGTAGATTTTTTTTTCAGACTAGTATTGAAGCACAGGGTTCTAACTTCAACTTTTGAATAAAGATGTAACCATTAAATTTTATGAAGTTGGGATTTCTCCACTGATTTTAATGTTACTATAGCTGCTGCTAGTTTAATTTAGAAGGATGTGTGCTCGTGATAGAAGAATTTAACTTCCTCTGAATAACAATCTGACTTCATAATCATATCTAAGGCTTACACGAGAAATATATTGGTTGAGATGGATCGATTTATGTTTTTTTTAATAAAAGAAGAGGGGGGTAGAGTGCAAAAAGAATAGAGAATTGAAATAAAGAGTGGGATGGGCCATGTCAACCTGAGAGTTCATGTGAGTATTAATGAAGAGTTTTGATGGCAATCACGTGGGATTGCAAGTATTACAAGGCTGGGGACCGTAAAAATATTGGTCATTGCAGCCTTCACATCTACCTCTCAATCAATTCAAACTGAGGTGGGGCTTGTGACTTATCCAGAGGCGTGCCACTGATTTTTTTTAAAGAGAAATTGAAGGCTAGTTATTCTATTGTGATTTATATTATAATAAATATTCATCATCCTTACCTGTCGAATGAACGTGAATACAAGATATACATAACTGATTTGCGCGCGCCAATAGAGTCCGTTAAATTAATTGTTTGTAATTGATATGAGTTGGTTTTCCTAATTATACTTTTTTAAATCATTTTATTTTATCAAACTATAGCTTGATTTTTTTTAATTGTCACCTTGTTTCAGACCATTTCCAACAAAGTGGTAATTGTTTGGTCTGAAAAAAAGTGTTGATTATGATGTGTGTGTGTGTGTAGATCTTATATTAGCTGATTCATATATTAACTAATAATGTGGTATAAAATATGTTGGTCTATAAAGTGACGACTGATGAGTATTCACAACGTAACGTCGTGCTTAAGGTACCTTTATTATTTTTAAATGCCACTTTTGGTGTCCACATGTGTTTTCTCGCCTTACTCTCATGCACTTTGTCCATTATTTGCTAGTCGTCTTCCCAAGTTCATTAGTTTAATGCCTCTTGTTCCGAATTTCAAACTCTTGCGCGCATATATTCGTTGTCAGCACAGCCTCAATTTGAATCTCTTTGAACAGTTCAATCCAGGGTGGGTCCTCATTGCAAATAGTACAGGAAAAGGAAATGAATCATATACACTAAGATGAGTAAATTAAACCGTCGAAAACTTACCCAAATCAAACACATTTCGGTTCGGTTAATTAATTTCTAAAATTTCGGTTTTCGGATCGTTTATTGAAAAATGATTGGATTAAAACTGAATAACCGAGATATATATATATAATTTATTTATATTTAGTATAAAATATTGATTTATATAATTAATATTGGATACTAATATATATATATTACATTGTTATATAATATTTATGATTAATAATACGCTTGATAGATGATATTAAACTTAAAATGCATTTAATATTTTATTTAAAATTAAAAACATATTTAAAAAATAATAAAAGATAAACAATTATAGAAGATGAAGATGAGAGGACTACATATAAGAGATAATAAATATGAAATGTGTATGGGTGAAAAGATAAAGGGCAAATGTGCAAAAGTAGTCACCGTAAATTTAAAAATGGACACTTATAAGTCTGGTAAATTTAAGGGGGCGAAACTGTACACTGTAAACCAAAATGAGGCAAAAGTAACCTCTATGTTTGGTAGAGGTGAACAGACGTTTTTCAGACGTGGTCTCACCATCAGTAAATGACATGTCATACACTTAAAGATGCAACATGTTGATGGGGCTTTATTTTTTCAAATGAGCTTTATTTTTTAGATGATTACGAAAAAGTAAGGTAGATTTCACGTGATTTGGGGTTCTATTTAGTTTTTATCGAAATGATTTTGGGATTTAAGGTTCGTTTCAAGTGATTTAGGATTTAACTGGATGCATTTCAGCTTCCACAGTGAATTTTGGAATTGACACGTCATTTACTGATAGTGAAACTCATATCTGGAAAATGTCTGTTTAACTCAGCCTAACAAAGAGGTTACTTTTGCCCCATTTTTGTTTACAATGTACGGTTTCGCTCCATTTTTGTTTATATTGTACGGTTTTACTCCTTTAAATTTACGAGAGCTATGTTCATTCTTAAATTTATGGTTGCTATTTTTGCACTTTCACCCCAAAGATAAACAATTATTGAAATCCGAAAATATATGATAAATGTTTAGATAACCTTAAAATAAAGTGTATATTTTGAGACAAAATCATTCATAAATAATAAACTCATAAGTACACTTTTTATGCTATGTTCTCTATCGATTCAATGATAAGGATAGAATTAGCTTCATCTCGGCTTAACCACACACGATGGCCTTTTAACATTATAAAAAAATGTAGCTTCATTTAACATTTACAAAACAACGCAAGCATCTTTCAGCCAATTTATTTTTTAGAAATGTTTCATTGATAAAAATACAAATCCATTCACTTGCATTTGCATGTAACCATCGTTACATAGAATAAATGCACCATATTATCTGATAAGATCACAAATCCCATCACGATTCTATTAATATTGATTATGACGGATCAAAGGAACTCTACAGTAAAAGAAACTGATTTAAAAGTTCCATCCTTTTTCTCGTTGGCACAGCGCACATAAAAGAAAAAAAGACTCGGCAGAATCAATCGGTAGTTAAGCCAACTTAATTAACCCTTGTTTATTAAGATTCCAAAGATTGTTGCAATGATTCATTTTAACAGAATGAGATATCATTACAATTCCGGGAAAAAAATTAACTCAAGCCAAACCTTGGCTTGGCGCGAGTATATTATGAAAAAAAGAAAAGATACTCAGAAAAAAGAGAAAAAGGAAAAATAAAAGGAGAGAAAAGAAAAAGAATCAGGCGTCACTGTTAGATCTCTCTGTCACACCCCACAAGCTTCTCTGACACAACACAGTAAAACAGTTAAAAAAAGAAAAGGAGGTGAATAGTTATTAAGCCAAGTGTGGTAGATTGGGCAAAACACGAAAATCAAAAGACATAGACTTGTGACATTGTGACCTCTTCTTCATCGTATGTTTGATTATGTGCTATTGTGAAATCGAGGTTCAAATGTTAATAATACGGTGGGGACCACTGTAGGAAACCCAGATAGTGGGCCCCTTATATCACACAAAAAATAAACCAGCTGGTCTTCCTTCTTCTTCCCCTCTCATTTCTCTCATATCACACAAAGCCTCTTGTCAAGATCTCATTTTTTTGTTTCCCTCTTATTTCATTTCCTATGTTTTGATATCACCTTACGATCTGACGTTTTTGTTTTAGCTCTCAGGTATTCCATTATATTCTCTCATCTTAATTGGTCCTTCATTTGCAATTCTTGTTTTTCCTCCGTATCTGATTCCTTCTATTTCGTCCTTTCTTCTCTCCTTGCGTTTTTTTTCGACATGGGCATATATTCCTAATTCATTTTACTTCAAAAACATAGTGGTGTTTCTGAATTTTCACTGGAAGCGTGCCATTTAGCAATGCAGTTAAAAAGTTCAGAACTTTTTTGTATCTTATGTTTGAATTTCCTGAAATGAAGATTTTTTTTTTGAGTCAGTTATGTACATGAGTCATTGTCAATATTAAGAACCAATATGAGAAAACTGTTGTTTAGCTTTCTAAACGTTACGTGGATTCCTTTTACGGGTTATTACTCAATAAGATCCGTAGGATTGCCATCAGTTATGGATTGCATTTTTCTGCTTGAAGCTATTTTTGTTTTGGGCTATAATCAGTTTTGGAATTTCTAGATTATTGAGAAAGAATCAGATCGAGGAATGCTAAGAAGATGGGAAGGAAGGGAAGTTGGTTTTCTAGTGTGAAGAAAGCTTTCAGCCCAGAGTCAAAGAAAAAGGAAGATCAGGTGTGTTAGTTAAAATTTAAAACATGTCTCTGGTTAATCTCAATTCTGTGAAACAGTTCTGATAGTTTTAGCTCCTATTATAGCAGAATTCAAGCAAATCAAAGAAGAAATGGTTTGGAAAGAAAAAATTGGAGATCTCCTCAGACACATGCGTGGCAAGTTCTGAGAAAACAGAACACCCTCCTGCTCCTCCTTCACCTGAAGAAATTAAACCATATAATGTGGAGAATAATGAGGCCAGTCAAAGTCATGTTCATGAAGTATCAACTTCTGTGGAAATTGAGAGATCGATACCTGCTGTTCAGACACCAGTTGTTCCAATTCAAGCCCCTAAAATCTCTCGGCGGTTTGCCGGTAAATCTAGGGAAGAGGTGGCTGCAATAAGGATTCAGACAACTTTTAGAGGATATCTGGTATGTCTGGCATTTTATACTAGACCAATGTTGGTCACTTTTCACATGTTTTTTTCTTTAGTCTTTCTTAGCGTAGATTTCATACATTGTTGTTAATTGAATGTTAAATCAACTCGTGGGCTGAAAATTCTGTTAAAAAATGGTTTAGGCAAGAAGGGCATTGAGGGCTCTAAGAGGGCTGGTAAGATTGAGGACACTAATGGAAGGGCCAATTGTAAAACGCCAAGCCACTAGTACTCTTCGTTCTATGCAAACCTTAGCTCGTGTGCAAGCTCAACTTCGTTCAAGGAGGGTCAGGATGTTCGAGGAGAATCAGGCTTTACAAAGGCACCTCTTACACAAGCATGCAAAAGAGCTGGAGAGCATGCGGGTACTTGGGTTCATTTCTTTGTTTTCCACCTATTGATACCTTATCTTTGACACAAGATCAAACATGTTTCTCTGATCTTCAAGAATATACGACAAGTTTTTCAACCTTGTTTCAAATTTTACATGGCAGATTGAAGAGGAATGGGACCAAAGCCTTCAATCAAAAGAACAAATTGAGGCCAAGTTACTACAGAAGTATGAGGCAGCTATGAGAAGAGAAAAGGCCCTGGCCTATGCATTCACTCATCAGGTTCTCTATCTGCTTCTGAATCCATTGCATTCATTTCCATACTTGCAATGCTAGTGGTATGTTATGTATATCCAATCCAATTGAACAAATTTTGATTTTTTTCTTCAGCAAACATGGAAGAACTCATCAAGATCAATAAACCCAATGTTTATGGATCCAACAAATCCATCATGGGGATGGAGCTGGCTGGAAAGATGGATGGCAGCAAGAACATATGAAAGCAAAACAACAATGGAGAAAGAAACAAACGATGACCGTTCATCAGTGAGGAGCTGTAGCAGAAGCATCACTGGTGGAGAAATAAGCAAATCATATGCTCGTTACCAACTCAATGCTGAGAAGCAATCTCCAACACCAAGCCAAATCCAAGACTCACCCAGCTTCAGATCACTCACAACACCTACAAAGAAAGCTTCTAGAAGAATCAACAAGGCAAGCCCAAAGAACAATAATTTTCCAATGGATGATGACATTAGAAGTTCAGCCAGTGCTCAGTCAGGGAGGTTCCGGCGACACTCCATCGGCGGCGCAATGGTGAGGGATGATGAGAGCCTTGCTAGCTCACCGGCAATACCGAGTTACATGGTGGCAACTCAGTCTGCAAAAGCTAAGTCTAGGACTCAGAGTCCAATGGTGGGTGAGAATGGAACACCACAGAAGGAAAGAGAGAAAGGGTCTTTTGGGACAGCTAAGAAACGGCTTTCTTATCCGCCGTCACCGGCCAGGCCATGGCGGAGTTCAAATGGGCCACCCAAGGTGGTGGAGAGAAACTTGAATGCAGAACTCAGTATGAGTAATGGTGGGGTTGCTTAATTGTTTTACAAGTGAGGTTGGAAAGTTTGTCTGAAAAATAAGGCATGTCTTTTAACTTGAGTGTTCCATTAGTTTTACTTAGATTTATAAATCTAATCTTATGGTATCGTTCTGGAGATGTTTAAAGTTGTTTTACCAGCTGTTTTTTTTTAATTTGTATCTACATTTTGTTTTATTTTCTTTCAGACGGAAAAGGTTTCTTACAAGGTCAAGTGTCATATCTTCCTTATCATAGTATACCATCATTCTATTTGAAGACCGTGATTTATCTTCTGAGACATATCATGAATATTCCATTTCATTACCTCATCGATTTTTAATACTCGGTTGTCACGCTGTGTTTCCATCTCCATATATTAATATTGGTTGATCACTGGAGGAATGTAGTTTTTGAAAAAGAAGGATATTCATTCACTGCTAAAATTTGCGATCAAATCTAGATGTATACTCTTTGGCAGGGAATCTAGATGTATACCATATTACAGCTGACCCAAAAATATAATGAAATAGGTAGGTCGTTGTCATATAGGAAGTTTCAAACAAAAAATGATGTACTATAGTCTATAAGCACCGGTTGATATATAAACTAAAATTTATTATTATTGTGATTTAATACATACTACGTCTGTAATATAAGAGATAACATGGCGAAGTTTTCAGTCCAATATAAAAGGGGTAATATGCAAAAGTCAAAGTAACAAATGTTTGTTTTCATTTTGTGCCCTTGTATATTAATTAATGCAATGAATGGAGAAAAATTGGGTATAATAAATGGGTAAAGGGAAAAATGAAAAATCTTATGAAACATACACATAACAAATGCTTACAAGATCTTATGTTTTTAGGGAGGATCAATTTATCTTATGTTTTTAAGGAGGATTAATTTGAGGCCGCATGAAAGAAGAATGATTAAAATGTAGTCTCACGATTTATAAATTTACAACTTCTTGGTTTTATAATAACTTTTAACTTAATGATTACAACTCTTGGGACCTTATTCTAATTATGTTTTCCACTAGACCTCTAATTAATTTTCCATGTTTTTATTGCTATTTATAAATATGTTGATTAGAAATTTAGAATACCTCTTATAATAGTAATAGAGGGAAGAGAGAGATGGAGAGTACTTGGTTTCGAATATGATATATAAGTATGTTTATTCCGTATATTTAGTGTATGATCTACTTGTTCATTTATCCTTGTAATCTCAAAACAACATAACCATGCTGTAAAAGTACCGTGTTACCAACGAACAAACTTGCAGTGGACAACTATTGATCACTTTAACAAAAGGTCAACTAAGGTCATGATCCTCGTAAAATCTTTACTAAAAGAAGATAATCCGATCGAAATACAAATTAGGAAATGAAATAACTCGTTCGTTTTACTTTTATACGCTTTACATCAACATTCTTGGTATGCATTTAAGCAACGAGCATTTTTTGGGTGATCCATCGGGCAGAATTCTGCCGCTCAGTTAATGAGGATACCAAAAAGAATCCTAAACGAGATAACAGATACAGTGTGGTATGGAAATGGATAAAGTTGACAAAACAACCTATGTGTTGTTGCTTTTAGTTTTACCTCTATCTCCAAATGCTCTTATAATCCAAAATTTCCGGACTAGTAATGAATATTTTGTCGTTTTTAAGCTCCATTCGGCAGAGGAGCAGCCTTTAGTATTTACAATCACAGCCTAAGGAGGTATGAATCAGGAGCCACGTGTCATTCCGAGTCAGAAGCAAACACTGGTAAGTCTACCTCAGTTGCAGTTTCCTCTTGTTTTTCAAGCGGACCTTGAGGGGTTCCAAAAAGGGTGGAGAATATCTGCCTATGACATTCATCACAGAAGAAGAAATAGGAAAAGTGACCTTCATTTGGAAGCTTACGGATAACTGCCTCAGGCAAAACTCGTCCAATGTATTCCACCATTGATGGTGGAACCACCCTATCATCCATTCCCTGTTCAGAATTGAAAAGGGAAAGCACATGAGAACAACACTAAGCAAAAAATGAACTTGGTCCCTATAGGATATTGTAAGGATAGAAGAAACAGTTAAAACAGCAATACACAAGGAGTTCAAACCTGCCATATGTTTATAGGGCCAAGAAATCCTGCCAACTCACATTCTGCTTGACTGTACATGGACTTCAACCAAAGAAGCAAGCCTCCAGTTTCACACTTCTTGTGCACCTGAAGCTCCATTAAATCAAATCCCCAATTTGTTACCTGCAGCACAGCTTCCTCTATAAATGGTTGTGCGCCTCCTTGGCGCACTGACTCCTCCACATTCCGCTGCCAAAATTCTTCAAATGCTGGCTCTTCTACCAGAATTTCGTCCTGAACATGCCAAAACGTTGATTTAATGAATATGACAGAAATTCTCAAGCCTTTCATCAACCAAAGCTCAAGAAACCTGTGCTTGCAAACTGAGAATTGACAAGCACTGAGTTTTAACCCTTATTTCAAAATTAAGCTCATTAAGATGCTATGCTAAGATATCAGTTTCATAGGAAGATTTAAAGTAAAGCAATGAGGATCCCTTTTCAAATAATTATTAATTATTTGCAGTCATATGCAGATCAATGAAGCCCTGACATGCTATATGAGGACTACAAGAAGGAAGATATTATAGTATGAAGATACTCTGGCTCACAATTCCCCTCATAGTACTAAGATTAAACCCAATGGGTCTCTAGCTATTAGTTTCTGTAGATTTAGTTCATTTGATATAGCCAATTTCCAAAGAGTTAACAAGTTAAACTATTGACATGTTAACCAGTTATGGACAGACTTTTCCTGGATACAACTCAAAATTCGCTTCCATTCTATATCCAGTTGTCAAAACATTAGTATTTTAATCAACTATGTGTTAACATGGGCAGACAACACAGCCAATGATTGATGGATCTAGTTGCTTCCAGTTGACATGTTATCACAATGCTATTATCAATGCAAATAAAATTAAAGTTCAACTATACTGATAAAAAAGATAACTGTTTGTAACATGAGTTGAAGGACTAGCATATTCACCTTCTTTCCCAATGAAAAAGTTAACTGCTTATCAAATTTATCATGCTTTCCTGACAAGAAGCTTTTCCGGTAGAAATAGGAGAGAAGCTTCGGAAATCTACGAGCTAACGTATACATGAACTTCCTCCTTGGCAGCCATTTATCCCAAGTTCTTTTGATCTCACTCTGAGTCATTCGTGGCTCAAATGGATTGATCATAGGAGCTAGCATAGCTGCACCTGCGATTTCAGGTAATAAATAACATCAGACCCTCTAACATATTTCTTTTCATTTGTGCAGGTTGCATGGGAAGTAGAAAAGGAATAATCAAGGTCAATTGAGGAAGGGCACCACACAAAACATAAGCTGTATGAATGGAGCTAAAACCATTACCATAATTGGCATTCAAACTGTACATTACCCAAAAAATTACCAACAAAATCTACAATTAAGTCTCAGATTAAGCTTTAAGAATTTAAAGCTCCAAAATCAATCTTAAATCAATAGGTAGGGAATATGGAATTGCAAATATTGAGCATAAGCATTGTAAGCAGAATCTAAAATCCAAAACCATAGTATTACCGAATACCTGCAATTCTGTCGGGAATGTATCTGAGTGAAGCCCAAGCATGAATGCATCCACTTGCATGGCAAAGTACCCAGAATTTATCACTAACATTGACAGCATTGACTAGATGTAGCAAATCCATGGCCGAGGAGTTAAGATTTCTCTTGGGATGAGGATCACTCTCCCCAAAACCTGGAAGATCATATGTGACTAAACGTATGCCATACTCTTCAAGTAGAGAAGCTTTAACACCAGGTATACCTACCAAAGGGGGAAGAAACGACAGTAAATCATAAAGCAGACAAGAACATATGATCCACTGTACGCTCTTGGTGAGAATATGCTTTAAGATCAGGAATATCAATCCTGAAAATTATAAATTCTTACAACTCACCCGCTAGCCTGGACGAAAGAAAAGCATGTGGGGCAACAAGGGAAAATCTAGCATTATCAGCAGGAACACCTTGCTCACCATAAGCCATGTATCTACCATCAGGGAGAAGTATGCGCCTAGCACTGGGAGGATGCACACGCACCTTTACCACTGGGGCTACAGCGTCACGGTTGGGGTCTACACTAATAGCTGCAAATTGCATATAAAAGTCAGTAAATTACATACCAAAAAGGCATCCTCAAGCAGAAATTATTCACAAACAATCATGTAGCTTCTCTAGAATTTAGTAAAATGCACATAATGACGGAAATAGCAATGACAAGGGGAAAACAGTATCAAAGGGAAAAACAAAGAAAGAAAGGATGCAATAAGTTCATAGAGCCATAGGCACAAATCAAGGTTTACAATTACCCAAAAAATGGCTGATACCAGCAATTAGGAAATCTTCCATAACATGATTAATAAAAATCAATAATAGCCTAATGGTTGTTAAGACTCTTTATGAGCGAAGTCTACTTTAATAGACAGCACACATATCCTGCGTCTGAAGTGCATCACATGAACAATACATGACTCATCAATAATAATTTTTTGCACTGAACTCACTACTAGTAATTCAAGTACCAAAAGTTTTGTATCACAACCCAAGTTTGTCATCACTATTCACTAGAAAATGGGTGGGTAAAAGTAAAACTCATTCGGATTATCAATCAGTGATGATCAAAGAATCTGATAACCGATGATCATTATAACCATGAAAATGATTCCACTCTATAAAAAGTAAAATTTCACAGCCCAACCAACACCTCCAAAAACAGCAGTAAACAATAGTCTATGACTCTATGGTACGACAATTTATTACAATTACAAATATCAATTTAAAAGGTAACGAAAGGAAAGTGAGTGAATTAAGTAACCTGCGAGTGCGAGAATAAAAACGAAGAAGACAACAGTCCAAGCCTGAAAGGGATCCCGATCCTCAGGCAAAAACTCATTGAGAAACCTTAATCTCTTCGAAGCCATAGCACAAGGCCCATGTAGCTTTCTCACAACATACGATTCTTCATTCAACAAATTCTGCTTCAAAATGTCCCTACAACCTCTTGCAAATTCCATGAGTATCTCACACCAAGCCATCACAAACCCCACCGCTTGATCCTTCAAGCTCTCTCCCGATTCCTCTGACTCAACAACACCCACCGATCTTCTTACCTCGTACCTTGTCGGAGACGACTCCATAGGATCTCCAGCATAATGCACACCAGAGCTATCCAGAATACTAGAAAAATCGTCTCTCCACGAGTCCACTTCCGCCATTGACACGTGAAAAGGAGAGTCACGGCTTAGCTCAGAAGTGTGTAGGCAAGAGTTTCATGATCAGGGATTTGGGAAAAAGGTGAAGGTCATTTCTGATGGTTATATATTAGTATTATTAGTAGTAAAACTGAAAGGACACTAAAAAATAAAGGAGAAGGTCATTTCTGAGTGTGTGTGAGTGTGATGATGGGAATGGCTAAGCAGAAGAAAACAGAAGCGAAATGCTACTTTTTTCTAAGCGTGATCTTGAAGCTATGTTTTCTCGATTAACATATTCCGACAAGTATTCAAAATGACCTTAGAAAATTCAAAAAGAACTTCTTTTGTGTTTTGACGCTAAAAAATAAAGGGAAAATGAATTGTGTAGTTGTTAGTCTCTTTCCCTTTAGGACGCTGAAACTTGCGTTCCCACTAAAAGTTAAAAACTAGATGATATATTTAATCTGAGATATTCTCTATTTTTTCATATTTTTCTGATCAATCTGTTATTAAAAAAAAGGAGATAACATGCGCTGGTGTTTTTCATAAGCTTTGTAGTTTGTACACATGTTTAGACTAGCTTATGAAGAATTTTTTTCTTAATCGAAAGCTTATCAAGAATAGCTTTTGAATAAATGTTAAGGCATCCTTTTAAAAAGTGCTATATGCATATATAAATATAAGATCAATTTTAAATTTTAATTTCCTACTTAATATAGTACACTTTCTAATTTTTCAATTTTTTCTCAAATAAACTCTAATAATACTTACCTATAAAAAACAAGTAAAAGAGGGAGAATGTGGATAAATGTATATGGTTAAAGTAATTAGTAATATCATGTGTTAATAATTAATTTAACTAACATCTTTAATATAATTGATTTTGAAAATGATCGTATATTTAAAAAGGGATGTGTAAAACTTAGGATAATGAATTCTTTGAGAAAATATTCTTTTGATAAATAAGTAAAGAAAGCGGGATAACGATTTGGATAATTGAAGGTAAGAGGATTTGATTAATGTATTAAGGGGAATTTGATCAGTGTGGTGGATCGGACGGTGATGAAAAGGACACGTAAGGAAGTATAGGCCGCCCAAGTCACGGTTGGCATGGTGCTTGGTCGGCGCGTGTGAGGCGGGGAAAGTGGTTACATTACATTACAATATTACATGTAGTTGTCGGTCGTGTAGTGTAGTGTCTGTCAGCAAAACCTCAACGCCTACTGATTCGTGTGACGACGAACAAAGGAGTGAGGACAAGGCCCCATGTGATTCCCACCATATCCTTCTCATCATTTTCTAACTTCCACGGATTATTTTGTTTAATATTCAATCAACATGTTAAATATGCATTTGATTATACTTTCTGTAAATATGTTGGCCAAGAAGAGATTATAGTACTATTTTTTTAAATATAGAATCTTCTTTTTTAAAAACAAATCATGAAGCAAAACAAGTCATTGAATTAGAATACTTTACTTTATCATAATTAAAAGACACTTCAACTTTGTTGCAGAAATTAATTTTGAAAAATTAATACTCCCTCCGGTCCCTAATGTAAGAGCCAGCCGCAAAAAAAACTCTTCTTAAGAAAACATGTGAATGTTAGTTGGATGTCTGGAGTAATTGCTTCTTTTTCAAAATTACCCATATTTATTATGGTACTTTTAAGAGAGAGAGATACATAACCATTAATAAATATGAAAGAGAGTTAGGGGTAAAGTAGGAAAAAATGCATTAAATGAGGAGAGAATGTGGGGTGAGCTCTTACATTAGGGACCAAAACCATTCAAATTTTGGGCTCTTACATTATGACCGGAGGGAGTAGCTTTCAACTGCAGGTAATTAACTTTTTTCCTTAAAACAAATTTATTCTACTTGTACATACATTCTATCAAAATACATGCATGTGACATGATTATAATTTAGTAGTCTAATTTAATATATAATTTTTCAAGAATAAAGTCAAGTAGACTCTATTTTAAGTATGGAAGGAGTAGTCTAATTAAAATGCAGCTCATGTGTCAGGTTTAAAAGGTCGTGGGGGAGTAATTATTATAGCATCATAGCTTTGTTTTTTTTTAAGTGGGAGTACGAAGCAGTTGGAGGGGTGGGCTGGAATGTGGAAATATGTTGTTCGGCTCATCAATAAAAAGGTGGTCCTAATGCTAACCCACAGTGGCTTCAAAAAAGAAAAGGCTTGGAAAGGCTGAAGGGGAAAAGGGAAGAGGTAGAGGAAGTGGTGGTCCATGTGGGGCAGCATAACATATAATCCTGAATTCCTCATAACCACCTCATCACGTTAGTTCAGGGTCAAATCTGGAAAATAGCAGACAAATGGTGGTCGTAATGTGTGAAGGATGGCCACCTTGTCCGCTTTGGATCGCCAACTATTCATATTCCCCAAATAAATTCATACATTTTTTGGTCTGAAAAATAAATTCATACATGACTCTCAATAATTTAGTATTTAGTAGTAATATTTATTATTAATGGTAACATACACATATTAATATAATTATGACCCCCAAATCTCAACCTAATTGTTACACCTCCGTTTGTACTGCATTCTAGCACCCGATTTGATATTTATTTGAGGTAGCGGAGGATGTACGCTAAATGACTTCCTAGTTCAACTTGTCATCTGACACTATTATATTAGCGACATTTGTGGTTGTGATCAGAATCCTCTGAAAGTTTTTGTCAAACGCATGAGAATTTCCAGGTCTACTTCTTTTGTCGATTTCTTGAAGAGTAATGATGATCTATCTCAAACCCAAATGAAAGCGCCACATGTTATATCGTCATATGAAGCAAGCTAGGTACCTGAATTCAAGTGTTTTAAAAGAACTAAAGTTTACTTAATTAGTAATGATGTTGAATAGTGTTAGTTAAAGAGAGGCTTATTATGGTAGTTTGAAGCAAAAGAGGTTATAGTTATTGTTTAGAGGAAGGGAATAGAGAGAAAAGCAAGAGCACGTTAGTGTGTTTGGTGAGCGAGAATAAGTTGAGGGCGACAGAAACTCAAAGGAGGTAGAGTCACCTCCGACGCCTCTTTGTTCAACTTCTTCATTTTCGTGGTCCCACGATGAGTGCACAAATAGCTCATTCAACGAAGAGAGGAATTTCACCAATGTTCTTCTACCTCAAATGGCATGAAAACTTTGAAGCGGGGATCACGAGTTTTAGTCACAATCTCTGTGCATCACGTTCACTTGAATATTACTCCTCGTCCCCTTATAAATATGAATATTGTACTCCTAACTAATTTAGATAAAATAATGTTTGTTTTGTCAATAAGTATGTTGTATTTTTTTAAAACACCCCACTCATCTATGCTTACTTCCTCCCATATATCTCTTGCATAAGAATTTTTGTTGGAAGAGTATCAACGGGCATAATTTAAAAAATAAACAATTGACAAAACTTAGAATTAGATTTTATATATACTAATTAAAGAGTGGACTCAACTTGTATTAAAAAAAGAGTAAAATCAACCTAAATATGCACCACACTTAATTAAGCAATGGAGGGGATTATCATGCATGACAAATAAATATGCCAATATATATATGTCTCACATCATGACGTGAGTAGCCACTTCATGATCACGGAGATATTGAAAAAATTAACAGGTTCTTCATATGAACTGGGGAGTGCGAAAGGTAAGGAGCCTTATATAAAAATTAGAAATTGTATCTCTCCCTTTTAGTACAATACGTGCCTATGCTCGAAGATACATTTGTGGAGAGGCGGATACGACCTGGTGTGGCCCTTATTATTCTTTTGTATTTCTTTCTTATGTCGATGATCGAATATATTTATATGTGTGTGTATAAAATTATAATCTGACATTTTAATACACTTTGTTAATTCACTAGTTCGCCTTATTTGTTGATTTAATTTGTCGTGATTGATTTTACACTATATGTGTGCGCGCGCGCAATCACATGATCTGTTTCAACGGAATGAGTTTTGGCTGGCGATGGCTTTTTAAACATTTAAGCACGTAGTACTTTATAAACATCGGTAGAGTTGCTCATTTCTTGCTGGACAACTAAACATAAACACTTGCCACAGTTCATCACTGCCATCTTATGACCTACCATAGTAAATGTTGTACAGTTCTGTTGCTGCCATTCTCGCGTCTTCTGACAAGTGTTACTTCTCATATTTAACGAAATTTCAGGGCTCCTCTGCTAACTCTGTGACTCAGTTATTCGTTTTTAAGGAACAAGCCAAGAAAAGATCAAGTCATATCGATTTGATTGTTTCATTTTTACCGATATATCCGTCTCTCTCTTTTACCCTGTTCAATTTCATGCTTCGTCAAATCAAATTAATGAGGGACATATTCAGTGTTTTTATTCAACCTGCTGTACAACAATTGTCTGGTAGGCACACCATCATGTGGCTTTCGGGCCGGATTATTTTAACTAGAGAATATACCAAGCATAAAATAGTCAGTCCGTCCCATGAGGCGTGACGTTTTTGCGTGCAAGAGTGATTACATGTCTATGTATATAAGAGTATTTCCTTTGGTCCAAAAAAAAGTATGGAAGAGTCGCACTTCCTAAATATTGATATTGATTGATTTTGTTGGCCAAAAAATATATTGATTGATTTTTAGAAATATTTTTATACGCACAATTATGTTTCTCATAAGTCCTCAACCTAGTTTAATCCGCACTTGATACTTGATGGGGTGCTGGGAAAGGGAATATATAATATTAGACCACTCTATCTCTACATGTAGAGAAATTGAATCGAACTCTCAACGTCAAACCATGTGGCAAGCAAGCTTATCGTTGAGTCAAATTTGTCCTTCAATTTTGTTTCTCTTGTATGTTTCAAAAATGCATTTAGCTTCTGAGCAAAAAAAAATGCATTTAGCATAAGCTCACCAAGGTTTCAACCACTAATTAATGTAAAACTTATAGGGATTAGTGATGACCTCCAATTAATGGGATTGAGCAGGAACTACAGGAAAATAGTAATTCATGTGGGTTTGTTGGAAGCTATGACTATGAGTGTAATCCTTAGTTGGTAATTCACATGGATTTAGTGGACGAGGCTAGGATGTAGATTCATGGAGAATGGCTGGTCACCACGAGGCATGACTATAGAGAAAACTTTGTCATGATCGAGTATTTGGGTAAGATTGCTGCGTTGCCAACCAAATCAACAGTTTGTGTGTTTAACCAACTTCTACCCAAAAGAACCCCACTAAGTGAGACATTTTTTTTCTTATGATAAAAAAAAGTGAGATTTTTTTCCCTTTCATTCACTGGGATGAGTTCATTTTTTCTTATAAAAAAAAAGTTTAGATGAGTTGAGTCTCAGAGTTTATCAGGTCTATGGTCGGTCTTTGATCTCAAAAAGCCGATCCATCAATATGGTCTATACATTAGTGAAATTAGAACACACAACCATATGTTTATGAGTTAAACCTTTTACCAACTAGACCAAAATGTTGTTGGAATGAGGGTTGAGTTCTAATAGTATAGGCTTTAGGTGTATTTGCCCAGTTTAAGAGGTAAACCAACACATCCAGTTTACTACATTTTAAGGACCTTGACACTCTAAATAAAATCAGCAAACTAAGTAACGTTAATGAAAACACAAAAATCAGCATCATCAACCAAAATGGAAGTTAAAAGGGTCTGATTTTTAGCCTACAAACAGTTCGTTCATCGAGAGTTTAAAAACTGCTGTAGATTAAGAGTGTTTAGACTAACTTGCCTCTTCATTCTCTATGTCTAAATTATAGGAGAGGGGTTTGGATAACCTATATAATCTTAGTGCATGACTCTTAACCCTTAAGCACCGCAATTAAAGCTATAGCTAAGTGATAATCTTTAAGAATTGAACATTTGTAAAAATGATTATTGATTGTCCAACCCATTAATTTGCGAAACCAATGGACGATGGTTCTATACATTAAACAATAAATGGGTAAAAATGTTTTTACATTGCATTATATCTAAATTAATAAAATCAAAACGAATGATATAATACTAAGTGAACAAACATATTTATGGGTAACCCCCAACACGCTCGTGCTATAAAATCCATACAGTAGAAAGCATGGGGCATGGGAATCTTTTGAAGAAGTCCAAGTGTTAATAAACATCTCAATAAGAAGTTGCATTACGATTCTATCCCGCTAAAAAACATGTTCCAAGAAAATCTACAATCTTTTTTCCCCTTGCTATAATCTGCTTGCATTTCCAACTAACAATTACGTAACTATAATAAATATTCTTCAATGAAATATGAAAAGACCAAACTCACCACATTGTTCTGCAGTCTACCAATCATGTGGCTCTGTATATAACAACAAAACAGGGAAGAATTGCTCTCTGATTCAACACCACCATCTCCTCTGACTCATTCGATACCACAGAATCAAACCCACCCTCTTTTACATCCATAACCCCAATTTTATCAAAATTCACAATCCGACCCGCAATCACCCTGCATAACACAGATGCAGTCCTCGCGTAGGCCCCACCATCTCCTACAGAGTCCTCACCAATCTTCCCATGCGCCCTCCAACTATTCTCATACAACGTCACAGAAACATCCCTCATAGGGAACGTCGAACTCACCATCCTACAAACCTCACACAACTTGTTGGAACAAATATCATGTGACACACCATTTCTCCCCAAGGAACATGTCATAATGGCACCGTGAAAACGTACCATTTCGTTCCCATCAACCAACAATTTCTGGGTTCTCTGTGGTTCACAAGTTTTGTCACAGTTAGACTTCACTCCCTCTCTGTACTCTTCAAATTTGGCTAGAAGATCCAAAGAGTGGTTCACTTTCAGAATCTTCTCTATCACAACCGTTTTCTCTAGAGGCCACCCACCACGAAACAAGGCTGCCACAATATCAATGGACCAATCTCCTTCGTGAAGCTGTGTGAGTTGGTTAAAACATGAGGAATTTCTTGCTATGGAAGGAGGAGAAGAAGAAAATGGTGGTGCTTTATGTTTTTTCTTAGCTAGTTTGTGTTTTTTTGGTGGGGTAATGTTGGTTGTGGTGTCAATAGGGTCAGCTTTGGGCTTGAAACATTTGATGGAGGATCTGGGATGAAAAAATAGTGCTGCTAATGATGCTGCTATTAGGCATTTTTCGGCCATTGTTCATTATTCTCTGACGAATGTGCAGAGCAAGAAATTCTGGGTTTTTGTTTACTAGTACAATGTGATTGTTTCTGAATAGGAAGTTTGCATATTTTCGCGCGTAAATTATGGGAATTTTCTTGAGGATAATTCTTCCTTATTAATCCGTTTTTCTTTTGCATTTAATTGAAGCGCCAATTTCTGGTGCAATTAAGTATGTCCTTTTATAGCATAGCAAAGAGAGAGAAAATCAATGCCAAAATCATGCCATTATATCCATTGCACATTCAGTTCGAAAAAAAATCCATTGCACAAACAATCAGCTGGCCCTTATATATTACGCTAATGCATTTTTTTTTCAATGTAGGAGAACAAAATTCTTCGTATTTCCTTTTGCAATTAAACCGGCACTCGCTAAAGATTTGATATTACAAGTACAATCAAGGTTGAACCCATATTTAAAAGGCTAAAGTATACTTTTAGTCCCTTATGTTTGCATCAAGTTTCAATTTAGTCCTTTATGTTTGGAAAGTACACTTTCAGTCCTTTTTTGCTAACACCGTTAGTTTAACTTAATGGAATATGCTAACTTAACAAATTTAAATGGTTATTAAATACTTAAAAAATGTTCAGAATAAAATATTTGAATATAAATAATCTTATATTTTCAAAACTTATCATTTTTGGTCCAATTTCATTATAAAATAATCATTTAAAATTGTTAAGTTAGCATATTCCGTTAAGTTAAACTAACGGTGTTAGAAAAAAGGACTGAAAGTGTACTTTCCAAACATAAAGGACTAAATTGAAACTTGATGCAAACATAAAGGACTAAAAGTATACTTTAGCCTATTTAAAACTTATTGGTAAAATTATACGACTAGGTTACAAATATTTTGCTTATTAGTATTTGATTGTTTGATTACAAGAATAGCATTGTTTGATTACAAGAGAACTATCAGGTAAAAGTAGGAGTAATGACACTATAACAATCAGTTTAAAGGATTTACAATAGAACTGTGGTGACCCGTTACCCTCCTTTTGTCTCTCTTCTAATTTGAATTTCAAAATGACGTGGACACGTGGCGATCTTAAAATGAACCAGATTATTTGCCTGAGACCCGAGTAGCTACTTGTTGGGATCATTACCAAAATTCACACCAGGACCAAACCCGACCCGTTGCAGCCCAAGAAATGTAGCCCAGAGTCATTTGTGGACGCTAAAGATTACCACTAACTTGGTGGGAGGTTATCCCGGAGCAGTTGGAGATAAAGTCGTCGGATGTGGGGAGTATCCATTATGACACGTGGACAGTCCCCACCTTGTACCAGAGCGCATGACCCCAGGACGTGTTATGGCGGTTATCCCGGACGCAATTTAGTTTAAATATGATGTCTTGTATTCTAAGAAACACATGTTGTATTCTCTGTTCAAGAAGAACATCTTGTAAAGAGTTTCAATTTATTCTTAATATCAAGAAGTAATTTCCAGATCATTCTTAGTTGTGATTAAGTATTATTTGTTTAGTATTGCTTTAATAAGATTTTTAGGGCATTACAAGAACATATCTCCGCAAGCACGCTGGCAGGAGTGAATAGAAAACCATAAACCCAGGTAAATGTTCGTAGCGAGTGAAAAGTATAACTTTTGAGTACCCCTTTACGTGCATGATAAGTTTTTATTGGTAATAATATTTATGGAAAATGACAAATAAAGTCCTCTGAATATGTAAAAGAACGCTCTAGTTGTTAATGTGGATGATGCAATGATTAAATATGCATGTTGTTAATGGGAATGCTGCAGTGGTTAATTTAGTGTCTGTGACCTTGGTTGTCCTTTTGGAAATTTAGCGACCTTGATTGTCCTTTTACATATTCAGACTTCAGAGGACTTTATTTGTCTTTTCCCCTTAATATTTATCCTCCCCTGATTGTGGTATGGAATTTCAGTTAAAAAAAATTGTGGTGTGGAACATTTTAATATCCTAATTTGGAATTACTTTGTTATGTGAAATGAGGATCTCAATTTAAAGACTCGTTTTTTTATCATGAATATGTCTCTTCGAGTGAAGGAATTTGAATATTTTTTGGACTAAAAAATATCAAATGCCTTTCACTTATGAATCCAAGAATAATATTTAACCCCCATGATACTATTAATGTGAGAATAAAATTCATCTATCTAGTACATTTTCTTTTAGGGAAGTGATAAAAAAAAACCTTTTTGAATTTCAAAATCCCAAATAGGTGATTTGTAGTTGTTAATGCCCGTGGCCAAACTGCCAACTAGTTAATGCAAATACTAACCTAGTTAAAATCTTCTGTTTGAAATTTTAAATTTATAAGCCATTTTTCTATCATTTTTCCTTTTTCTTTTCCCCCCTAACATTCTGCATCAGGCAAGTCATTTGATTTGATTTCAAAAAAACCCATCATAACACACTTCATTACTGTGGAGCATAAGAATTGGGTTGGGCCATTCTTTGTTGTGGCGTCCCTGGCCCCATTCAATAAAACCTGTTTGGTGGTGACAAGGTCGGTTCAATCCTCAAGTTAGTTGCGATATTAAATTGGGAAATCCAAAAAGACAAATCAATTGAATTTCAAAATTTAAAATAGGTGATGTATGGTTGTTAATGTGATATGTCATTCAGACAAATCTGTTACTCAAATAGTTAAAGTTATCTTGAATGAGATTTTGAAATTCAAGCGGTATTTCTTATGTTTCCCCTCATTTATTTTCAACTATTTATTTGGTATATACTGAAATTGAAAATTAATGGAGTGAGATATTTCAACACTGAAAATCGACCTGTTTTGATTGAAATTTACAACTTCAGATGTTTTAGCTGTACCGAAAAATTAAGTAGCTACCAATTCATACATGGCCATGTACAAAAAAGTAATCTGGCAATAGATGAAAAATAGCTCCCTCGTTATCGATATAAGGATAATAAGGTTAAGTTTCTATAGTTTCTGTTGGGCGATTCCGTTTCTTTTTTGTGATAGTCACTTTGCACCGATAAACAGATTATAAGGTACATCAGATAATAAAGAGTTGGAAGCCCCATATTGACAAAAATGAAAATAAAACAATGCAATCATCAGTTGCACACTTCAATTTACTTATCCACCTACTGTTGCATATAAACACTATCATATATCTGTTTTTTGCTAGTACGTACTATCACACACATACTTGGTGTTGTTAGAGCAGGTTGTCCCATTCTTGAAGCGAAATCATCTAAAGTTCTAAACTCGCCGCCCATTCATTATTATTACCATTTTTACATTCCTTTCATTGCACACAAAGCAAAGCCCCTCCCAAATCACCCCCACGAAAGCACTATCTCTCCTTTTTTCTATTCATTTTTTATCTTAATTTCATTTTCGTACCCCTCTTTCCTTAGCTTAGATGAACTCAGGCAAGAGAAAATCAACCATGTTGCCTTCCTCACATGTCAAACACGTGCTTGATGCCTTAAATGGTTCAGGTTTTGATGCCATTAATGGAAATGCACGCAAGAGTGCTGTTTATATGAGATCCGATCCATTGAAAAGGGTCTCATTGACCCTCGTTTGGGATTAGTACATGTGGGAGGTGTGTTTGGGATTCGGTTGTGTTGGGATTAACTAGGTGAAATCTATTCATTATTTCTCGAAACCTTGACCTTAATTTTATCATTCACTCAACTGGGGTTGTATTAATAAATAGAATGATCCGAAGATTCTGCCTTCTTGGCTATAGTGGCTAGTGGCTACTCTCATTTACGCGTGCTGAACTAACCGCGAGGAGATCTTGTTAAAGGACCGTTTGGTAGGTATATTTTTCGTTACCATTATCATATATTAACATTAATTCAGTTCATACAGCGGCACTTTGAAACTGGAGTACTTTAATTTTATCAGCCTGCATTCTATATAGTAAAAAAACACTTATTGATCCAATTAATCAATGAAACACTCTGAGCTAGTGGTACTGACAATGCGAGACTGTTTGGGCAGGAATCTGATAAGACTTGACTTGGTTTGATAATTAAATTTTGAAAATGTCGCATCCTATAAGAGACAAGACATTGTCTGATCGATGGGGAGCTTGCTAGTGCATCGTTCCAAATATCTGATACATGTATCAACCCACATATGCCATGCATGCAGTTAATTCTGAAACGTGGTTCTGCAGTAAACATAACACCATTCTGAAATGCAAACTATGCATGTGACAATATCTATATGGCTCTTGCGGCCTTATACATATATATATATATATATATATATATATATATATATATATATATATATATATATATATATATATATATATATATATATATAAGTAATTCAATGTTTGTGGCTCTTGCGGCCTTATCCAAACGAAATTTGTTTCTGAACATTTTTCATGTACTCCCTAACATTTATACTGTCTCAAACTTTTTTCATTAGAATTTCTACGTTTTTTACTATTCAAGTGAAGACATCAGCTTAACATTTCATCAACTTTTCTATTTTTAATTTATGTCTCGATATCAGTTTCCAAGTTGGTTGTATCTCTGATTTTAAGTTTGATCACAAAAATGTAGTAATTAGCTAATAATTAACTGCCACAATGAGCCAGTATATTTGAAAGACACTGTTGCAAAAAATATAATCATTTTGTCAACAACGATTGGTTCAGTTGGTAAAGGAGCTTGACCTATAACTATGTGGTTTGAGTTCGAATCTCATCGATATGAGGAACTTGTTAGCAGATGATATGTAAGTAATCCTATCTCTATAAGAATTTTTTCGAGAATAAGGATTTGTCATAATGAGACTAAATACACCTAAACTTTTATTTATAAAAAAATATAATCATTTTAAGTCCAGATTCACGTTACCAAAAGAGTTCTAAATTCACAACATCTCTTGAGTGAAATGGGAAACTAAATTCACAATTTTATTCATAGAACCACAACCACCAATAATAAACACTTTCTGTTTCTTTTGTAAATTTGTGTTGATTGAGAATTTTCAATAGAATATTTAGTAAATTTTGCATGAATTTGGAGCACGACGTCATTTTTTATCTGCCCTATTAAAATAATCAAATCACAACATTTAATACACCAGAGAAAATTAATCAAAGAAAAAGAGTGTATAATTTATTTTAAGAAGAGAAACTTGAAAGATTATTTTGCTAACTGTTATGTAGTCTAAATTAAATAATATGGTTTGGATAAGAGGTTTGGCAAAAACACACAAGAGGTAAGTGATGCAACAAACCCTTAGGGCCTGTTTGGTTTGAGGGAAGGGGAGGGAAGGGGAGGGAGGGAAAGGAATGAAAGGGAGAGTGGGGGTTTAATATTTCTTTGTTTGGTCTAATAAGAATGAGGGAAGAGAATGGAAGGGAGGGGGAGAGTTTAATGATTATTTGTTTGGTTAAGAAGGGAAGGGGAGGGTGATAATGATTAATTTACCATTTTATCCTTATATGTTAATTCATAATTGCTTGCCATATAATAATAATTTACATTTTGAATTACATTAAAACTTAGAAAAATATATTTTTTCATCCCCATATGACTTAGAACAATGCAGCTTTTATTACACATGACTTAGAACAATGCATCTTTTATTATGATGGAAGCAATATATTTTATATATGTTTTCGATAAAAAAATATATTTTATATATGTGCATTTTACAGACCTAACAAGTAAACCTTCACTCCTACAAAGTCGTGTAAAGGAAATTTCTCCTTGTAATAAGCTGATTGTTGTGAGATGCAGAATAATTTTTACCAACAACACAAAAATGAAAAAAGAAACAAAGAAAGAAACAATTATTGAAAGTCATGTGAACCTTTAAAAATACGAGTAATTGATTTTTTAATTCCCATGCTGTTTCTCAATTAATTTTTTTTCAAGTAAAGCTGTTTGTTAATTATTGATGCTGCTAAATATGCTTTCGTTTTCTCTGCGCAGTGACAATAATGAAGACTTGGTAGCTTTTGGTAAAAAAAATTGTTAGCTTGGGGAGATAATAGACAAAGAGTTTTTTTTTTTTTTAAAAAAAGATAACTTTATGAAGTAATATAGCTAAGAAACATGGGTCTTTATCATGATTAAAATGTTTAATTTTATTTATACATTGGTTGAGTGTGGGCATTTTTGAGATAAGTTAGTCTTCATTGTTGCTTCCCTCCAAATCCCCCCAATTTGGAGGGGTCCAAAATAAGGGAAGGGAAGGGGAGGGAATATTTTGGGCTCCCTCCCCTCCAATTTTTCAAACCATGCAAGGGGAGGGGCTCATTTTCCCTCCCCTTCCCTTCCCTTCCCTCAAACCAAACAGACCCTTAGGGTGTGCTTGGATGGAGGGAAAATGAGATAGGAAAGAAAATGGGAGAGGAAAATGGGGTGAGCGGAAATATTTTCCCTCAAACCATGCAAGGGGAGGGGCTTATTTTCCCTCCCCTTCCCTTCCCTTCCCTCAAACCAAACAGACCCTTAGGGTGTGCTTGGATGGAGGGAAAATGAGATAGGAAAGAAAATGGGAGAGGAAAATGGGGTGAGCGGAAATATTTTCCCTTACTTGGATGGGGAGAAAATGGAAGGGGAAAGAAAAGGGGAGAGGAAAAGTGGGTGGGCCACATGCCCCATTTTCCTCCAAAAATGGGGGATTATAAGAGAAAGAAAAGTTGCACAACATTATCCAATAACTATGTCCCACCTCACCCACCCATTTTCCTTCATTTCTATTTTCTCTCATCCATCCAAACATGATGAGGGATAACATTTTCTCTCCATTTTCTTTCCTCTCCATTTTCTCTCTTCCCATTTTCTTTCCTCTCTCATTTTTCCTCCATCCAAGCAGACCCTTAGTGGGAAAGTATTTTTTTTTGGTAATTTACCGCTGGGTTTAATTCGGACTCGAGGGGTAGGAGTGTTGCCCATAATAGGCAAGATTGTCCCTTCTTCCAATGAGAGCGATTCCCGGGATTCGAACACACATTCTCCTCCTTGCGGGTGTTGTAGCTCACTTACCAGTTCAACCAACTACCCATTGGTAATGTGGGAAAGTTTTTTTTGACCAAATAATAGGGGAATTTGCAGTGTAGTCCCTGGTAAGGGAAATTAATACTGGAAGGTCCCAACACATTCCAAAATAATTATCAAGTCTCAGGGGCCCTTTCCTGCAATTGTTTGCTTATCTTCAATGACCATTTTGCCCTCATTAAAGATGGTTGCCATCTCACTGGTCCCTACAGGGGGACTATGATTTCATCTTATGAGGGCAAAATGGTCATTGAAGATAAACAAATAATTGCAGGAAATGCCCATGGGACTTGATAATTATTTTGAATGTGTTGGGACCTTCCAGTATTAATTTCCCTTACCAGGGATTTACCAGGGATTACAGTGCGAATTCAGCCAAATAATATGGGAAAGTAAAACACTCATAATTTGATAAAGCTGTATTGTGTACAGGTGCATGTATTTAGATAAAAGAAAGGGATGAGTGTACTATGTATGATGAATTAGTAGACTTTTTATGAACCACAGTGACTTTTTTTTATTTGACCTCAACCAACTACAGTGAATAATTCAAAATGAGTTTATTACCAAATGAAATTTACACTTACAGGAAGGATAAGACAGGGTGTATGTGTTAGGGGTTAGGAGTTAGGACAAGGACAGACGACAAGTGGCCACTCACCCCGCGCAGTGAACAATTACGCGGGTGGGGGTCCCTCGAAAAAATTTGAAAAGAGGAGGAGCGTGGGGGAGCGCGTGGCGGGAAAGAGCGTGACATAAATGGTCGAATGATGTTGTGTTGTGTTGTGTTTGTTTCCCCTAGCCATTCCCTCCACTGACAAAAAATTCACACACTCACTGAAAAGAAAAGCCTCAAGAGAGAGAAAGAAGAAGCGAAACTTAGCTAAGGCTTAGCTTAGCTCGGGAAGTGAGCTCTGCTCAACATTGTTCAGTCACCTCTCTGCCCAATGCTTCTATGCCATCACATACAAATACAAACACAATCCCTTCTTCTTCTTAACTAGGGTTTCCTCTCCATCCCACATTTCTCCTCACGCTTTCTTCTGGTATGACCTTCTCTTACTCTCTTCACTTCTCTTTTATTTGCTTCTGCCTTCATTATTTCTTTCACTCTTCTATGACTGTGATTTATAAGACCCTATTCTCGTGTTCTGTTTTTGTTTCATTAAATGTGAGTGTCCCCTTGTTTTTCTTCCTTCATTTCTTTTCTTTCTCGTCATGCTTGCTCTGTTCTTTCGCTTTGGATGATTTTTTGTTTTTGTTTAGCTTAGTGTCTTGAAGCGAAGAGAAGTCAAGCTTTTAGGATATGAAGCCTGGATTCTGCAGTATGGTTTCTGGGTATTCGTTGGAGACTGACAAGTTTCGATTTTTTTATTGGTTTAATTTGTGTTCTCTGTGGGTTTTATTCTTTGATAGTACTGGAATATTTGAATACTCACCGGTTTGGTTTCTATTAAAATTGAATAATATATTTACTTTTTACTAGCTCACTCTCACTCTGTTTTTCTTATTTATTTTTTATAAGTATTGATATTAATAGTATTTAATAGCACTTTGGATCAGTATTTTGGTCCCAGACTGCACGGAGATCTGGGTTTCTCTCTCACGAAGTCACTCCTTATCTCCATCAATTGGTGGACCTTTCACATTTGTCTCTTATTGTCCAACTCTTTTAAATTTATGAGCTTCACCTATATACATGCATGCATATTTTCTTCAGACAATTACTTCAAGCACCACAGTTTCTGGTTTTTCTGTCGCCTGTAAGGACAATATTGTGAAGAACTCTGAAATAATGGGTGTCCGTTCTGTATACTCCAATTATTTTCCGTTATTGCTTATTAATAAACTGGAACGTACCATGAATGTGCTAAATCACTTGGCTTGTTGCATTCATTTATTGAGATGCTTTTTAATGTTAGCATGTTTTAATTGTTGCGTGTAACTGGTCCCTGTGGGGTCTCTAAGGGGTTGGAGTATTAATATTAGAGCACGGGGGAGGAAATCTGTAGAAGAAATTTCGAAAAGTGGGAAATTTGGAAGCTGGTTTGCGTGCTAATAATTTAATTATATAAGGTGTAACGTTACGTTTCTTTTATTTTTATTTTTATTTTTTTTTTGGTTGATTTGATTGTGGTTTGTTTGTGTTAGGTGGTAGTGGAGTTTGTTTACTTAGAGTTTCTTTGAAGGGATTATATGTGGTTTGTTTGTTAGCTTTTCTGTTGAATGCTGTTCGGAGGTGGGCATTAGCTGAGCATTTTATACCAATTCTTACTTATAAATCACTATATTCCTTTTCATCTTTTGTTTCTTACTCGATACTATTTCAGGTTTTGTGGGTCAGGGGCTTTAAAAGGAACCATTTAGTTTGTCTTTCAGAGCTATCACTTGGGTGATTAAATATGCAGACACCAAAAGCAAGGTAAGATCCATTATCATTTTAAACTATTGCACTATTCCATTTTTTATACCATCTTTAAATACCGTTGGTTTTCTGAACTACCTGCATGAATTCATGAAGCTATGATCGTGCTATTATTTCTTGGTAAATATCAAGTTTGAATTATTTTTTGCTGTCATGGCTTTGAAAATGGAGCACTGTTATGTGGCATTGTGCTGATTTACTCATTTGCTTTGCTTGATTACTTGGTTTGCAGAAGTGGTTCTTCGGAGGTACCCCAGAAGAAGTCTCCAGCAACACCTCGAACTCCTCGACAATTGAAGGCGGCTTCAGATCCTGACTCACACCCATCATCTCCAAGTCCAGCGAGAAAGTCTTCTAGTAATAGGAGTCCAAAGGTTGTTGAGCGCAAATCACCTCGGAGTCCAATGTCTGAGGTATTTCATCTCACAACTTTACCTGAAAAAGCCATTAGGACCTTTCATGTTTCATTTCAACATCTATTTAGTATGTACTATATGTTCTGAATCTTTTATGTTCCGTGTACTAGAAGAAAAAACCTGCGAGAGTTCAGGAATTGGAGTCTCAACTTGCTCAACTCCAAGAAGATTTGAAGAGATATCAGGAGCAATTGAACTCGTCTGAGTCATTGAAGAGAAAGGCCCAGCAAGAGGCAGAAGAGGCAAAGAAGCAGATTTTAGTCCTTTCAGAAAAGCTTGATGAATCAGAGCAACAAGTCATGGAGATTTCAGCTTCTGAGGATGCACGGCTTCAAGAGCTACGCCAACTTTCACAGGATCGTGATCGAGCATGGCAATCTGAGCTAGAGGCAGTCCAGAAGCAGCATTCAATGGACTCAGCTGCTTTGCTTTCTGCCATGAGTGAAATCCAGAAGCTCAAAGTTCAACTGGAAAGAGTGTCAGATTCTGAGGCCAGTCACGTTAGGAATGCTGAGTCGGCTCATGCCGAGATTCAGGAATTGCAGATGGAACTTTCAGAAACTCTTTCTTTGGTGGAAAAGCTAAAGAATGAGTTGAGTGATTGCAAGGAATCTGAGTCCCAGGGCTTGGAAGTAGTCGGCAAAACTCAACTGCAATTGGAAACAGCCAATAGGACTGTGGAAACACTCCAATTAGATGGAATCAAAGCCATGGAAGCTAACAAATCTCTGGCTTTAGAGCTAGAACAATCCAGAGCTCAAGTAAGATCTTTAGAAGAACTTGTGAGCAAACTCCAGGCTGATCTATCTGCTACTGCTAATAGTGATGCATTAGGCACAACCAATGATACTGGACTTGCACAGGCAAATCAAGAAAATGAGGTAGTAAAACAGCTCAAAGCTGAGCTTATGGCTGCCAAATCTGAAGTTGAGCAATTAAAATCTGCATTAGAGGCAGCTGACACAAGGTACCAGGAAGAGTATATCCGAAGCACCCTACAGATAAGAAGCACTTATGAACAAATGGAGCACGCGAAATCGGAGTATAGCTTGAGGGAGGCTGAATTATGTGAGGAGTTGAAGAGAGCAAAGGCTGACATTGAAGAACTGAGGGCTAGCCTTATGGACAAAGAATCTAGGCTGCATAGCATTTCAAAGGAGAATGAAGAGCTTAGCATAAGGATGAAAGAAAACCAGACCGTTGAAAGTGAACCTCAACTTGAGATGGAGTTGAAAAAATTGGATGCTGATATAGTGGAGCTTAAGGTGAGCTTGTTGGATAGACAGACAGAACTGCGAAATGTAACTGACGAAAACGTCACACTCAAGATGGAAATTCAGAAAGGAGAAGCAGAGAAGAACAAAATCAATGAGGAGGCTGTTGCCTCAACTGAAGCAGCCAAGGCCAGAGAGAGAGAAGCTTTGATAAAGCTGGGACACATAACAGAAGAAGCTGATAGGAGTAACCGAAGAGTAGCGCTGGTGACTGAGCAGCTTGATGCAGCACAAGCTGCAAATTCAGAGTTGGAGGCTGAGTTAAGGAGATTGAAAGTGCAATCAGACCAGTGGAGAAAAGCAGCTGAAGCAGCTGCTTCTATGCTTTCTGGAGGAAACAATGGGAAATATGTGGAGAAAAATAACTCACTTGATAGTAGCTTTAACTCCATTGCAGGTAAGATGAATTCGCCCTATTTAGAAGACACAGATGATGAATCACCTAAGAAGAAGAATACAAACATGTTGAAGAAGATTGGAGTGTTGTGGAAGAAGAATCATTAGCAGACACGTCTCTGGTAGTGTTTCACACACTATTCTTTAATTAGCATATTTGACAGTATGGTTCTAACTTGCTATTTCAATTGAACTTGGGTCTCTCTCTTTGATTTGATTATCAGGTACTTTGGTGTTTCATTTCATGATCCACTGGAGCTGTTGCATGGGGGAATCCGTCAAAAAAATTGCTTTACAATTATTTTGTAGATAAATGGAATTTAGTTGTTTAACCTTAAGCTATCTTGTATTTGCAGAGTGGTTATCGACTATAGACCTAAATGTAATATTGTAATATCCTTCAGTTCGTATGTTTTTGAGTCATGCCTGCGTTATTTTTGAGACTGATGTCTGATGTCTGATGTCTGATGTCAATACTACTTCCCTTGGCCTTCCGTGGCATGCCGGGATTGAATCAATCAGTTGCCAGTTCAACTTTTGTTCAATGTTATTTGATTTGTTTATCTTTTCTTTTTGCCATTGAGCCAAATAAAATGCGACATCCTCAGTTTAGATCTGATCTCCGGATGAGCATTGAAAAATATGATCTAAAATTAGCGATTAAATCAAATCTTATATAATGATGTTTATGATGAGTATCTAATCAAAATAAAACACACCGAATGTTACATTTTTTAAAAACAAGGTGTTTACAAATTACAAGTTTAAATAATTTACAAAGCCTCATAATCTTTGTCATTTACGCTATGTGATAAAATAAAAGAGAAAACTTATATCTAACCGGTTCATCGTGTTCACCAGTGAAAGTAGTACACCTGACCAATTTTAACATATAAGCCAAGCATCAAACCTGACCATTTTTAACATATAAGCCATTAACATGTACTCCATAAATAACATCTCTAAATGCTCAAAGCACTGTATTTTATTTTTTTTATTTCTGACGTTATTATATGTTGCATTTATAATGTAGCCTGTTCAAAATCATTATTATTCTATATAATCTTTTAAAAAGATACAAATATTTAAATAATAATTATGTTAAATAAGGGTACAGTTTTTCAAAATTCAAATTTAGAATTGGGGGATGAAATTGAATTCCCAAATGGAGTCAAAGTATTTGACTACAAAAATAATCAGCATCAATCAACTGAAATTTTAATACAAAAACGAGTTTATAATCAGGTTATGAGCAAGTTGTTAACTTGAAATTTGATAACTTAATTATATTGCTATTAGGTTCCTTACAACTTGCTCATAATTAAGAGATTCCTAGGAACTTTATGGTAATAAAGTTCTTTCCTTTTGACTATACTGTAGTTTCCCCTTTTATTTCATCTCATGTGTCATGCCACATGTCATTCAGGTGCCCAGTGCCCCTATAACAAAACATCCGAGTTATTTTTGCCCATATAAAAACTTTAGGGTGTTGAGTGCTCCTATAGCAAAACTTACGGGTAAATTATGGCTCTCTGCCCTGATTTCCAAGAAACAAGTTGCGAGTAGTAGCAAACAAAAGCATGAACATCTCTCATGAAAGGTACTCCCTCCGGCCCTAATATAAGAGCTAGCCGCTAAAAAATGCTTCTTAAGAAAACATGTGAATGTTAGTTGGATGTCTGGAGTTGCTTCTTTTCTAATATTTCCTATATTTATTGTGATGCTTTTAAGAGTGAGAAATACATAAGCATTAATAAATATGAAAGAGAGTTAGGGGTAAAGTTGAAAAAAACACATTAAATGAGGAGAGAATATGAGATGAACTCTTATATTAGGACTAAAACCATTCAAATTTTGGCTCTTATATTAGGGACCGAAGGGAGTATTAAGTCTTTTTTTTAATAAATACAAAAAACGCACAGTGATTTTTTTTGTTTGATTGTTTGAATTGTTGTTACTAGGTTTTTGAGCAGTCGAAACAGGCCCATTGGGCTTTGTTGGCCCGTTCTTCGAGCAAGTCCTAATAAGATTTCCACCCAATAAATTAGTCGAAAGCAAAAATTAGGGTTTCTAGTTTCTGCCCACACTGCTCTGCTCTCATTTTCGCGTCCTCTGAATAGTATCGTCGAAGAACTCAGCCGTCGCCGTCGCCGTCGCCGTCACCATGGGGTAACAAATCATTGCTCTATTCTACGCCTCAGTTCATTAGATTTTGATGTTGTTTATTCCGTCTGTTTGAGCATAAAAATGGAACAAATGAAGTTGTGCTGTTTATGTTGTCACTTTGTGTTGTGTGTTATGTACAGGAAGACAAGAGGTATGGGAGCTGCCCGCAAACTGAGGTCCCACCGGAGAAGGCAAAGGTGGGCCGATAAGTCTTACAAGAAGTCTCATCTTGGCAATGAATGGAAGAAGCCTTTTGCTGGCTCTTCCCACGCCAAAGGCATTGTTCTTGAAAAGATGTAAGCTTTATACTATCTTTCAATTAAGGGTATACCATTATTTTACGTGATTTGATTAGATTAAGTATGTTAGTTAAGTTAGTTTTGAAATTATGATATTACCAATTTATCCTAACTATACCTTTATCCCAACTCTTGTCATTATAGATAAGCATTATATAGATAAACATAAGTAGGGTTAATTTGGGAAAAAGTGAAGAAATAGAAAATAATCTTATATTTACAAACAAATTGAAATTTGAAAGTGATCTTATAGTTAGATTTAGGAATTTAGGACGGAGGGAGTATGTTAACACGGTGTTCTTGTGTATGCCAGAGGTATTGAGGCTAAGCAGCCAAACTCTGCCATTCGTAAGTGTGCCAGGGTTCAGCTTATTAAGAATGGGAAGAAGATTGCTGCTTTTGTCCCTAATGATGGTTGCTTGAACTACATTGAAGAGAATGTGAGGCCCTTGTTGTTTATTTCTCTATTTATTTTGCTGTGTTTTTATGTTGTTCAGCTGTGGATTATGGGCTGTGTGGCTTGTTTATTTGTTGGTTTGTAGGACGAAGTGTTGATAGCTGGATTTGGACGTAAGGGTCATGCCGTGGGAGATATTCCTGGTGTCAGGTTCAAGGTTGTCAAGGTATCTGGTGTCTCACTCCTTGCCCTCTTCAAGGAGAAGAAGGAGAAGCCAAGGTCTTAAATTAATGATTAGACTGCTGCCTTGTTGGTTTTTCTATAGTCTTTTTCGTGTCAATGAATCTTGTTTGTTGATGTTGAGATTAGTTGATGAACAATTTTGAATCTCCGTGTACCCAAACACATTGAATTTTAGTTATTATTGTCTTTTCAAGTCAACTTTTACTCCTAATTTAACACGCATTTGTTTTAATTTCATTAGTGGGATTTATTAGTTGATTCACTTACTTGTTGAAATGGAATGGATACCGGTAATGGTTTGGTGGACTTGAAATGAGTGGGATGAGAAATTGAAGCTTACGATCTACTCTAAGCTCTGGTAAAATTTGATGATAAATGGTGCAAGCTGATCGATTAAGTAGCAGCTCAGGATCATAAGGTACATCTTAAAATAGTTTAGGACAAATAGTTTAGGACATGCTTTTATATCAAGTTGATAAACTTCAAAGGCACCTATAATCTTCTTTGCAATGTAGCGTTTCTCTTGAAGCAGTGTCATGAATTCTTGGAACTTATTAACGAAAGTTAGAATCATGTCGTTATATGCTATCTGTAAATGTGAACGGGGAAACTTAATGAACTCTTGCTGATTCAAACCGATTTAAACCAGATGTCTAACTGGATCGCTTAATTTTCTGAAATTCAGTAGCCGCAAGGGCTTGTAGCTCGTAGAAAAATGAACTTGAAGGGCAAGTCCAGTGAACTATATGGGGGCTAGTTGAGAGGGGATATGAGGATTTTTTCAGAAATTAAGAATGTCAGGTAGTAAGTTGCAAACTACTCCCAAATGGCAAATTTACCTGGGTTTTATAAATACAATTGATAAATGATAAATTCCAAGCACATTGGATTCTTCACTAATTCGAGTTAGGCTTGGCTTAAAATGGCCCTTCAAGTACGCCGGGAATGGTATGACCTAAAGTAAGGTGTTATAAATGATTCTCCTTCACCTATAACTTATTTAGAGAGCCCATCTTGTTCTTAAATATAAGAATCGGGGGTAAGGGTAATTGCAAAGATTGCAGGTGTTATAAAAAGATGACTTTTAGTTAATCAACATCCTTCACATGAAATTACCAAAGCAACTTAACCATGTACCTTTCCTCAACATCTCTCTTGTTTATTATTGGAGAATATTGAGAAATTCAAAATAAGTTTTATATCTAATACTGGAGAGAGTATTTTCTTATTGATAGATTGCCAAAGCATAATTTTAAATAACCAAAGGGAAAATTCGCTCAGTTGTTCAATTTCTCCACAGTAATCGGCCAATCCCTTTCCAATCTTCCATTACAATACAATTACAGTACAATACAAGCGGTATTTGTTAGCCCAAATGGGAATAATTCAAATTGCCCACTAAGGGCAATTTAGCTGAATAAATGATCATAAGTTATATAGGATCCCAATGTAATTCACTTACATTCTACTCCTGTTCTTTGGAATGATGATTCTTCTATTCAAGAGCCTGAATAGGATAAGTCAAATCCGAAACTTCTATAGTTCCAATTTTTGCACAAAACAGCATACCAAAACAATCTTCAACCCAAGCTCACTTCAGTTTTCTTTGCTCATGCACTGTGGCAAGAACAAGTTTGATTTTACCTCTGCAACTGACGATTCCGTGGATACTCTGCACAAGCCATCCATATTGCAAACGGAGTCTTTCACTGCAAAGGGCCTCCTTGTGGCATTAGGTGAACAAGAACCATTGAAGGATTCTTCCACTTGAGGACAATCAAGATGCTCCTTGCGACCACATAACTCCACGACATCACGATAATCTTGGGAGTTTACATCGGACTGAGTGCAAGAAAGAGAATGACTAACCGAGCTTTTCTCAGTCTGTGAGTTAATATCCATAACACCTAGTTGACCGCACAAACTATCAATTTCTGTAGCACTTGAAATGCAAGGATTATGTTCTCCAACCACAAGCATGTTGTCTAAGCTATTCAGTGAAGGCACGTTATCAGTACCTTCTGGACTCAGTTTATCCAAGGAAATGTCCATTGCTTCATGAAGAACCGGACCTTCAACATTCGAGTGATTAACTTCACCACATATTAGGCCTTCAGCAACAGTCTCACGAGATAATTTTTCAACATCAACAGTAAAACTAGGATCACTTTTATTAGACTTTTCATCAGCAGTTCTAATATTCTGTGTCAGATCAAGATTGAGATCTTGCATTCCTACGGGTTGTCCTTTAGTAATGTCAATTACGTTTCCGGCAGAGCTTTCAAGAACAATCTTGTTTGGAACTTCCATGGACATCTCAGAGGAGCTTTCAACACCTTGCAAAGTGCTGGACGGCATAACCTCTACAACCAATGATTCATCAGCAGGGTTTGGTTGTGAAGTTTGCTGGTTATTGGGTTGCGCGTTTTTTATCGACACGCTAGATCTAGCTGGCTGAACTTTTCCATGGTTTGATTTGTTGTGGCCTTCACTTGGACCGATAACATTTCCATGGGGTAAGCCATGAGGTATAACAGAGTGCGGCTGCATTCCCCCACGAGGGGTGCGCCCTGATGATTTCATCTGCATAACAAGTTTAACACTAAATGAACAAATTGGTGTAATATGTAAATGCAGAAAGAAATGGGTAAATGTCATAGTAATTTATAAAAATATCTTCCGCATTAGTAATTAGTAAATACTAAAAAACATGAATCAAAGAAACTTTGCAGGTCATTATAACAAAAACTTCAGATGAATTTCATTTCCTACATGCATCAAAGACATGCAGAAATGTGTTGGCAAGGAAAAAAGAGATACAAGAATGTAGAACTTACCCCATCAAAAAAGCCAATCTTTGGCGAAGGCATTCGAAGGCCTGATGGTTTCCCGAGAGCTGATGGAATCACTGTTCCTGCAGAAGTGGAATTTGCACACTGACTAACAGACCCAATCAGCTGACTCTCCTGCTCTTCTGAGCGTGAACTAGTAGGAGAATTCAGAGAACTTGAAACCTGTTGTGTGTCAGTGTCCGACAAGACCTTGCTACGAGAGATACTATCAACGCTAGTCCTCGAACTATTAGACATATTTTTACTCATACAAGTCGATGAAGAAGACTCTGAAGACCAGTCACTGATAGAGCTCGCAGGTGAGATGCTAGAAGAGAGCCTAGATATAGATGAACCTGAAAGGCTACACTTCCCAGATTTAGTCTTATTTCTTGAAATTTTTGATGGTGTCCGGACAGCTGAGCCAGATGCAGGTGGCTTGATGATGCCAGTATCAACTTTTCTTTTCATGGAGTTCAAAGGAGATTTACTGGTATTACTAGATGAATTTCTACCAAAAGATGTAGGTGCTGATTTTGTCTTGGTTGCCACTGATGGAGCTGAGGATGGTTTGTTTGTTATTGTGGTCTTAGGCACAATTCCTCCCGAACCCCTAATAGTGGGTGCTTTCGGTACAGAACATACATTGCCTGAAAGAACAAATTAACCCAAAATTGGCTTAAAATCAGAGATACAATATCAGGCATAATTTTTTAAACAAAATAAAGCCAGGGTAAAGTTTAATCACCAACTGTTCGTTTGGTTTTGTCTCTTTCACTTCCAATATGTGGACCACCAAGAGAGGCTCTCTTTGTGGACATTGCTAAACCTGGAGTAGACTTGGCATGTAAATTAGGTTGCTTTACAGTAGATGGCTCTCCCCTTCTTGCAGTGAGCTTCTAGAAAACAAAAGAAACTATTGTCAGCTACATAAATCACCATTTCTTTACTTCTAATCACTTGCTTCCTTCTGCCAAAGCATTAGTATGGTTATGTGGGAGCCATAAGTTATCTTCTCGCTTATATATACATTCATACCTGTACAACTGGAGGACGTTCGTGATTCTTAGTCACTCTTCCCGAACAATGCATGCTGGAGGTACTTGAAATCTTGGAAGACGATGCTTTCAACTACAACGAGCAGAAAGTTATTTAAGAGATATTTCATCAAATTGTCGATGACGTTTGCCGTGATAAGAATGAAATCATTAAAAAAAATCAGAGCATAAACCTTTACTGATCTATAACATTAGTCTTACCTTGTTCCCAGAAGTCATGCCAGTAGTCTTCAACACTGGAAAAGGGGGAAAAATACAAACTTAAAAAAGTAGACCATCAACTACCACAGCAAAAGTCCATAATATAAGAACACAGAGATTAAAAAACGTTCAGCCTGTTTTCTGCCTTGTTCTTACCATGGTCAGACATACAAAGGAAAACTTAACGGCAAGCAAAAAAAGAACGTGGCTAAAGTATGCCAAATTACCAATCATAATACAGAGCTTGATCTACTCTAATTGGATAAATTTTCCTAACAAACACATTTAAGCTTCTTAACTAGGTAGCAGAAGACAATACAATATTTAGAGTGAGTGAAGAAAAATATACCACCAGCAGTTTGGGGTCCAACAACCCCTGATGAAACTGGGCTACTTCTATTCACCATTTTGGAACTTTTGCTGGATTTCTGAATCGAAGCCCTTATATCGTCAAATAAATTAGCTTCCATACTTTCTAGAGTCAAGCTATCACTTTCCAATGTAGAGATGGACTCACACGACCTGTGCACATCCTCTACAATTTCTGGCAATGCCTCCTTACAGTCATCAGTCTGCAATCCTGCTACCCCTAATGTCACTTTACTTCTTCCACATGCCACATCAGGCGTCTTGCCTGATTTCTGAATCGAAGCTCTTATGTCCTCAAATAAATCAGCCTCAACACTCTCCAGCGTCAAGCTATCACTTCCTAATGTGGATATGGACTCACAAGACATGTATAAATCCTCCTTAATTGCCGGCAATGCGTGCTTTTCATCCTTCTCTACACCTTCAATTATGCTGGACAACTCCTCAGGATCCAAAACACCTAAACACAATAAAAACACGGCACTTGCAATGAAATAAAGCAGACATTAAAAAACACAAGGCAAATGCTAAAACCAGGGTTGAAGATATATATAACACATATATATACCAGCACTAGTGAAGAAAGCAGTATCCCAAGCTAAACTTTTACGCAAATTGCACTTGCTTTTCTTTGTCTTCCCTATATCAATGGAATCATTTAGCCTAGGCTCTTGCTCCCACTCTTCAATTTTGCTTGACGCATCCTCAAAATTTTTCGAGTTTGGAGTGTCTAACATCTCATCATGCTCTCGGTCTTCTGAAAACAAGTGATTCAAATATGAAATGAACAAAATATAAATACTAATTCTAAAATACAATTTAAAAATGTCAGATTTAAAATGGGGGAATAAGTAGAGAGTGAGCATAGAGTAAAGCACAAATGTGACAAAAGTGAAGACAATTCAAGGAGTGTGACAACTAACAATCATAACATCACTTATATTTAAATGTATAGATGTAACAGAAATGTGATGAATGAGTTTCATGTGGTTATGAGTGGAGTAAAGATGATAGTAAAAGAAGAGATTTGTGAGGGAATAAAGAAGAAGAGAGTAATATATGAGAGGGAAAGAAAAGCAAACCAGAATGGGGAAGAAGAAGAGAATCGTCGGCGGCGGAGACGTCGATGATACTAAGGCGCCTCTTTGCGTCCATTTGAGAGAGAATGAACACAAGTGATGGATGGATCTGATCTGAGAAAAGTGATAAGAAGTTAGGGCAAAGTGTCTTCTTCTTCTTCACTTGAACTTTGCCACAAGATAAGACTTAGGAGCGACTTCACTTGTCTGCACAATTTTGAACTTTCCCACAAGCGCCTCCGGCTATGCCTCTTTCAATCATTACATTTCAAATTACTATTAGTGTTAAAATGTTATGATAAAAAAAAAATTACTATTAAAATGAGGGGAAGACCCAAAAATGATACTCCCTCCTGTCCTAAATATAGGACCTAGATAACTTTTTTTGGGGAGATTAAGGAAGACTTAATTTTAGATGTCTTTCCAATAATATCCCTCCTTAATTAGTTTAATTCCTTAAGGTGTTGGTGAGAGGAAGATTGTGGTTAAGGAGTTGTTAAGAGGAAGAAGGGTAATTTAGGAAAAATGTGACCAAAAATGTAATTAGGTCTTATATTTAGGACCAAAATGAAGTCTCTATCTAGGTCCTATATTTAGGACCGGAGGGAGTACATAACTATTGACCAAGGAACAAAAATAGTACATAACTATTCCAATGTACAAATATGATACTCTTTTTTTACTATGTGACCAAAAATGATATTTTCACTAATATGACAATAATATTAGACATGAAAAATCCAACCCTTATAAATTAATCGTCACCTAGTAAACGTTTATTTAATTATAATTGCATTTTGGACATTTCATGTCTAATATTATTGTCATATTAGTTAAAATATCATTTTTGATTGAATGGTAAAAGTTGGTATCATTTTTGTACTTCAAATAGTTATGTACTATTTTTGTTCCTTGGCCAATATATCATTTTTGGGTCTTCGCTGTTAAAATTAATAAATAATAAGAATAAGAATAGGATTCTGCCTATCTTTTTTAAATGGAAACAAAATAATAAGGGAGAAAAGAACAAAGAGGGCTTCAATTTTAAGAATTTTCCATTTATGAAATCGGGAGTGCTAGGCCTACGAATGAACAAGGGATGATTTTATTAGGTACAAATATTTGTACTTTTTTGAAATAAAAGTAATGGAAATATACTTAACATTATATTCTTCATTTTAGTGTGGTTTCCTCCAATAATTTAGTTGAAAACTATTTGTATTTCATTTAAGAAAGCAGAAAGAAATTATTCTATAAATTGAAGTTTTAGACTGTCATGTGCATGATATGATACGCTTTAATATAATACTCCTGTACACTCAGTCACTCACACATGTTGTATGCAACCATTGGGAGTAGTGTAGAGTGATTCAAAATATTCTAACCAATATAAAAGTCTACATGACCGTTGCTTCTCTGAATAAATGACTTTAAGTTTGTAGTTTGCAAACTTCATTCAAAGCACCCCACAACATGGATACATAGTGCCATGGTATGATTCGTCCAAACTAAATGTGTTTGAGCGCACTCTTAATTGCTCAGCCCAGTTATTTCTACAAGTTCATTTTATAATGTTAGTATATGGATGCAATGAAAGCACCTATAGGCTACAGCATATGTGACCAAAATTGGAGCCTTACTTTTGTACTATTATAAGAAAAACATGATACTTCCTTCTTTTCTAATTATTAGTCCTCTCTAGTTTTTGGTTGAAGAAATTAAGGATGTAAAATTAATCAATTTCTTTTTTTACAAAATTAACCATTTTAAATTTTCTCTAATCATTTTTCTCTTCAAAACTAATTTCTCTACTTATCTATAATTAAATTACATTCGAGATAAATTATAATTTAATTATCTAATTTACTTCATTAAATTTAAAAAAAAATTCAAAAGAATCAAGAACGAATGAGTACAACTACTTAGTGCAAAAGTTATAAAAATAAAGTTCCTTTTTTTTTAAAAAAAAAAAAAAACAAGCCCCCCTTTTTACCATGTTGAATTTGAAGTTTTGCTCTGTGGCGGGCGCGCGCTCATGAATTCTGAAAACTAAGCATCAAGTGCTGAATATAGGTTAATACTAACTATAGTCTATGATGGTTCTGGAACAAGTTCACGGACTAGTAAGTGCAAAAGCCAGTTTACTCACCCCACAATTTCAATATCAACTTCAAACCATATAAAAAAAATGTAAAATTCGAAATAGCACATGTAAATTACAGCACGCCAGGTCAAAAAATTTCAAGCCACAAAGGAGATAGACGACCATTTTGTGGGGAAGGGTGTACCAAATGACGGGAGATTCAACCTGAAATTCATCCGTTACATTTGCTCAAACTATTTCGTTTTTTGGAGCTTGTTAAATATTCAAATAAGTTTTAGATACTTGTTAAATCTTCAACGCAGACATAATTCCATCGAACTTAAACATATATATTAAGATATTTCTTCTAATCAGGTCAAGCAATCCTTTTTAAAGTAAGATGGTAAACAGTAAATTGAGATTGAGTCCCGTAGGGAGCTTAGAAAGAAGTTAGGGGGCAATTATGGGAGCTCCAATAATTCAAAGCATTCACAATTTTCGTAATAGAATGGATAGCTTAACTGAAAACAACTTGGCGAATACCAGCAAAATGCAGTCAGAAGATTCACAGCCTTTGGGTCTTTACAACACACCAACCTAATAATTACTTTAAAATATGTGCATTAGTTTTTAGAACAAAGGTTGATACTGTCCAATCTGCTTGAACCTGGTACATTTCATACATCAGTTACTACTTACTAGAGCATGGACCATTCTCAACTTATATCGACTCGAGGGTGTCCCAAGCGATTGCTGCATCATCAATGGTCAGGCTGCTTACTCCTATGTATTAACATGCTAGACACGTTAGCTTATCAAAAAACTCAAAATAAGGATAGCGTTATCAACAAAGAAAACACCTAGCGTTAGAGTCATCTAAGATCGAAGCAAATCTATGCCAAGGTACTAGAGTTCAACGCTTTTCCCGGAATTCCTTTTCCTACCTTTCTTTCCTGCACCATTAGGGACTACAGATGATGAAGGCATGACCTTGAGGTGGTATCTTAAAAGTGAAGGTCCAAAAGTGCTATACTTCCCAGAGCTGCTGAAAGCATTTTCTGCATCGGAAAGTCTTTTGAAAACCACTCTGGCACATCTACTTTTCTTTAATATTTCTGTCTGTGATTCCATCAAAGGTCCAAAGCGGCCAAAAATTTTGTTTAGCCTTGCTTTTGAAGGAACAGAATCAAAATTTGTAAATTCAAGAACCAGGGCTGCTGGGCAGGTATCTTCCATAGAGCTTTTATCAGAACATTCATTCCCATCAGCAGATGCTAGCGGATTGAAACATGGAGCAGCCCCTTCAGTTATATTCAAATGCAGAAACTCCTCTGTCTCATCCTGTTCATCCAACAATGATTGGCCATCAGGAAAACTCTGAATAATTCTGTCGGTCCAATAAGAATCCTGGTAGAGCTCTATCGGTGTGGAATTATGTGGACTAGGGAAATTCCTGAATCCAATGAAAAAATTCACCATGACAGTTAAATAGCCATCTCTCGTGGGATCTGTAGCAGCCAACCGGAATTGCCGCCACATCTCATCTACAGAAACTTTGTGCAATTGGAAGGGCAAAATATTTTGGAACTCATGAGAATTATCATCAGCAGTGTTCTCATACGGCTTTTGCTTATCATTTGGGAGACGCAAACAATTCTCAGACATCAAATCAGACAAACGTTTTTGTTTCTTGCGAGTCCACACACCATCCCTTCTAGAGGAGTGCTTTCGCTTGTGAGAATAGCCAGTGTCAGTTTCCAATCCATGGCTATCAATTTGATGATCATAATGCTCTTTTTCATCCATGTCCATGGATGTAAATTGAGTATCATTCTTCAACAACGCACCATTCACTTTGAACTCAGATAGCTGAGAATAAACCTTTGAATGACGGAAGGCCAACAATTGGGCACCTGCCACTGAAAAATCCAACCTATCAAACTCAACAAGTGGTGACTCTGCTAATAACTTAACAAAGTTGACAAGTTTCTTGGTTTCAAAAGCGATTGCATTCAGAAGCTTGTCCCCTCTATCTCTTCTGCCTGCGCGTGCCTGGATCCCATCATTTGTAATTATTTGGGTTTTAAGTTTCGTGAACACTTCAGGCGTGCAGGGGCAGGATAAGCCAAACTCAACTCGTCTTGACATCTCAACCAATGCACAATCAACAGCACGACAAAAATTATCCAAATTGCTCTGTCTCTCCATTTGTGAGAAATACATTTGAAATGGCTTTATCTTGGATGCATCATTCCAAGCGAATGACATATCCCCAAAATAAGCAATCAGATAACTCTCCTTCTTAAAATGCTTCTTTGCCTTTTTTGATGCCACCGAAGGATCAACAATCTGACCAGGCCACCACGGATGGCCTTTCACCTTTCCCCATACTAAATCAGACACATGAAATTCTGAATACACCGATTCCATATTCATGTCAACCTCCACCATCTTACTGCATGAATTAAAATCCACAACAAGATTAAGACCATGGCTCTCACGTTGAACATTTCTCAAAGGCGATGCACCAGTCACGTTGACATCCATCGTCTCACTTTTTATCTCCTCAGGTAGTGCAGAAGTCTCAAGTGGAGGTTCTTCTTGACAAAGATTGTTTGCTGAAATCGGAATCTCCTGCAAAGATTCTTTGAAAACCTCATCATCCTTGGCCTCCACATGCAAAATGCAATTTGGCGATTGACCGATACATTCTTCAGTTCTTGGGACACAGTGATCATCATCAGCTTTGACATATTCATTATCTACCAAGTTATCCTCAGCTATAGCCTCCTGATTAACTTTAAATTCAACGCTAGTTGAGCCATTTTCAGAAACCCTAACATCAAACCCATACTCCTCATTTAAAACACCATAGTTCAATTCAAAATCCAAGCATTTATCAAAACCCTCGCCACGAGAAAACCTATTCTCTCCTCCTAGATTATTGCCGACGGGGGAAAACTCATGACCTAGGACTTCAAACTCATTTTGATCGACAGACGAACGGGCAACGGCACATGCATTAATTTGTGAGGAATCAAAAGCAGAAACGTCGGTTTTCCGATCACCGGAAACGGCGGCGTCGGTATTGAAATCGAAGAGGGCAGACATATCGGAAAACCTAAAAGGCGAAAGATAGATGCGATTGTATTAAAGATGAATTTGAAATAACAAGATAAATAAATAGAGTAACTTACTAGTGGAGTATATCACATGAGAAGAGAGAGGAAGAGAGAGAAAATGCGAAGGAAGCTGTTGTGTTTTGGAAGAAAGAGGTTTGGTGTGGTGAGGCTAAGAAGTAAAAGAAGTGTGCATGTGGAAGGAATAGGAAGGAAAGGAAGGAATGGAAAAGGAGGAAGGCATTTGATTTGAAGAAAAGTGAAAAGCTCAAAATATTTGCTCGTTAATTACTTGAAGATATTCTTGAATTCTCTTCTTTTGTATGGCTTCGAAATTCGAATCACCAACAATTCGGAAGGGGACTACCGACTACCGAGTCACACTAACATGCCCTGGGTAGTTCAGCTTTCTATGCCAAGAATAATTGTTTGCTCTTTATTACTTGATTTTGAGTTGTGAATTTAAAAGAACAATTTTTTTTTAAAAGTAGGTTAGTTGATTTCCATATGTTTATTTGATAAAGGAAAAAATCAATTTGAAAGTGACATATTTTTCTTTTTAGTATTTTCTAAAAAAAGTCTACCAACATAGGAAGTTGTTGTTTGAGTTAAAGATGTAAATTTGAGCTCAAGGGCGTAGTCCAGCTGGTAAGAAAGGTGAAGGTAAGACACCGCGTACCCACCAGGTCATGAGCTCGAACCCTTGGGAAGTCATCACCCCCAAATGGGGAATCACGGCGGCGATTTCGTATTAGTCGGTTCCCCGAAGGAGAGCCGTAACTGAAGACTGTTAGCAAAAAAATGTAAATTTGAATACTAAATCATAATTATGACACGTGTAATTAAATTATGAGTTAATTTGTAAGTACAACAAATTATTAATTCTGAGAAGATGAGATAAGTGCATACAATTTAAAGTGATTTATATTTATCTTTAGTTTCTAAAAAAAATTAAAGTGTGTACTTGTACTTAATTAATACTCCCTCCATTACTATCATTTTTGAAATTCAACTTGTTCCTTATTATAAGCTTACTTTCTAACTTTTATCAACATTTTCTCAAATCAACCTTACATCTATAATAACAAGCAAAAGAGAAAGAGTGAGGATAAAAGTAAAAAATTGAGATAAATTGATAATATAATGTATAAATAACTCATTTCCTTAATTCACTCATATAATGGAAATTGATCTTACAAGAGAGAGAGGATATAGGAGTAGTGGATATCTATTTGACTGTTTCAATTAGGAAAACGGGATGGGGCATTAAAAAAAAAAGCGAGCGGTGAAGCTAGGAGAATTGTACAACGACAGTCAAATAAAAGGGGTTTTCTTTGGTAACAAACTGTATGCTCCTATTTTTTTTGGTCTGAAGTATGCTCCTAATTTACCAAAAAAAAGTTGTGCACTCTTAAGATTGTATAATGGGGCATTCAATACGAAGTGTTGGTCGAAAATGTTAAATAATACTAATATCTAGTGATTTTCCTTTTAAATGGAAACGAGTCGCAGCCCAAAATTATTTTTCCATATAGAAATGGAGGGTGCCTTCTAGTTTTAGTGAGCATGTTCAGACTTCAGAGGTCTGGCAAAAAAAAACAAAAAATCATACTCCAGTAAGCTTGTTCAGTAAACATTCTAGATGTTTCCCCACCGTAATATACACTTAAATTGGGTAAGACATATGCCAGGTGAAGTATGAGGCAAGGCTTGGAAAGTGAATGAATCTTTGAGTCAAATTTGTTATGTGTTCTTTACTGTGGTTTTCTAGTGCATTGTTTTGCTGTTTGAACCTTTGTGAATGGTTGTTGGTGTATATTCTTGGTATTAATAGAGTTTGCAGTTTGTTTGATATCTTCCTAACGATATTGAGTTCCCGATCAATTACATTATGTTAGGACTGCTTTTGAGAAAGTAGGAAAATAAAAATAAAGGTACTTTTGTTGGCTAGACTTCAGAGGTTTGAATTGTTGATTTGAAGAAAAATTGGAGGCAGAGTGACTATAGGACTAAGACTACATGAGTCAAAGCCAATGAGTTGGAGGGTGTGCAACTGGCTTTTGGGTCAATAGATATTAACTTCCAATTCAAAGAAGAGTAAGGAAGAATTTGAAATTGTACACCCTTTGAGGAGTGGAGACTGGAGAGTGTGCCACCCTCTGGAATGTTTGACAATTTACTGTGTAATCAATAGTGTGAGGTGTAATTGTGTTGTTTATGTATCTATTGGTCCTTAGATTGTACTCCCTCCGATCCTAAATATAGGACCTAGTTGACTTTTTTGAAAAATCTTAAAAAAGAGCAAAATAAGTTAATTATAAATTTAGTTACCTAATTTTTTCTCTTGCACTAGTTTATTTTACCTATAAGCTAATGGATAATCTAAAAAGATATCAAATATGTCATGATTTAATAATCTATTTTGCAACATTAATGATCATATTCGAGAAAGAGTTGGGGCAACATCAATTGCAGAGAAAATGGTAGAAAATCGCTTGAGGTGGTTTGGACATGTACAAAGAAGAGATTTAGATGAGCCTGTAAGAATAGTTGATCGAATGGTATGAAGTCCTTACAAAAGAGGGAGAGGAAGACCTAAGAGAACTCTTCACGAAGTTATTCAACGAGATCTTTTGATCAATAATTTATCTCCAAGCATGACCAATGATCGAACAAAATAGCGTTGTGTGATCCATGTAGCAACCCCACCTAGGTGGGATAAGGCTTTGTTGTTGTTGTTGTAATCTCTCCAAAAAAATCAATTAGGTCTTATATTTAGGACCGGAGGTAGTATTATTTTTGTTTACCTTGCAAGCTTAGTTAGTTATGCAGCAAAATTATCAACTCTTGTTAAACATTTTTAGTTTTAAGTTTTGCGATTAGTTTGTTTAGGAGAAACTCCCGACAACACACCCAAACTTCTCGTTTGACTATTATAATTCCGTAGGCATGCAAAAGCTTGAGCAGAAACATGTGTATTCATAGCTCTATGACTTGGCCGTAGTATTTTAAATTCTTCTTCGTACCAAAATCCCAAAGCTTGATCCCTGCTATGAGGGTGACGTTGTGTTGCTGATTCTAAACCTAGGTGTTTGTTTATGTGCAGGGATTTCAGAGATTGAAATATCTTGATTTTTTCTATATCCTATTCAATTGTTGGAAACATTTTAAGGCCAGATTTTTCTAACTGGAAAAGCTTCGGGAGAGGGGTTTCTCCTTTTCCTTCCCTCTCCTTTTCCTCCTTTTCCTTTTTAACAAAATAATCCGGTATTATTTTACCCATTAAGATTCATCTAAGAGTTCATAATTTGTCACTTGTACCATTAAAAATAAAAATAAAATGTATTATAATAAAAAATAATTTTAGCATAAAAAATTTCAACTATCTAGACCTATTTCATTTCAATATAAGGATCTATAAGAGATACAGACTAATCCAGTTAACTGTGAAACAATATTACAGTTAACTGATTATAATACATTGATTCTATTTTTAATGGTACAAGTGACAAATTATGAGCTCTTAAATGAATCTCAATAGGCAAAATAATACCCCAAAGAGGGGATTCTGAGGGAATAGGAGAGTTCGGATCTTCTGCATGCTTCTGAAAGAGTATGTAATACATAATCTCATTTATTTTTAAAATAGTACTACCTCCGGTCCTAAATATAGGACCTAGATGACTTTTTTTTTAGAGATTAAGGTTGCGAAATATGTTATTAAATGATGACATATTTAATATATTTTTAGATAATTCATTAGTTTATAGGTAAAATAAACTAGTTTAAGGGAAAAATTAGGTAAATCAATTTATAATTAACTTATTTTTTGCTTTTTTAGGATTTTCCAAAAAAGTCATCTAGGTCTTATATTTAGGACCGGACGGAATATTGAATTCTGCTTAAACCTCTTCTTTTCTCATGCTTCAACATCCCAGCGGGACTGATACAAAGAGAACATTAGAACAATTGAATTTCACATCAAAAAACAGGCAAACGTTTAAGCCAACTTAAAAGAATCACTAAAGTTGTTTTGTTTTTAATATTTATTGTTACTCTTGTACTCATCGAAACATAATTATGCTCAATCTTGTTGCTACAATTGCACATTGACCCGTTAATTAAACTGTGATTAGCATGTGTTGAGCCAAAGAAAAACCTTTGATTAGCTTGTGAATGGGGATGTATTTGAAACTTCCAACATATTCCTTACACTAAATCCACTGATGCACTAATCTATGGCAAATAGAGGAAATGGCCAAGCAGACGAACCAGACGTCAAATAAGCCAATACATTAGCCCGATCAATTTGCAAATCCACATAATTTAGAAAGATATATTGATTGATATTGCTATGAACCCTCACTCACATAAATTCATAAATGACAACCAGAGAAGACTGCATTAGTTCATTAGGACAAAGCTCTCTTGTATAAAAAGGGAAGCTAGTAAGAAAAAACACACATGTAAAAACAGAAAAGGGAGGATAATAAAATAACAGAAAAAGTGACCATCACACACACACACTTGGCACATGCCCTTGCAAGAATACACACACATATACACAATTGGTGCATGCCCTTGTAAGAATACATTCCTTGAAAAACAAACATACATCAGAAAAGCGGATAAACTAGCAAAGCTCACTTATGCTCTTTTGAATTGATGGATTTCATTTATTATTATTAAAAATATACGTATAGGCAGAAACGGTGAGACTTAAAGACAAAAGGCAATTATTGATCTAAACAAAGTTTATCAACGAAAGAAATTTATGTACACGGTTCTATACAAGAAAATATCTAAAAAAGTAACTAATCGGGAAAAAAAAAGTTCCACTGGCCTTTGTACAACCAACCAAAGTCAATGAACTACCTGTGCTAGCGGGCTATGTACACACCCCCAACAATTATAGTCAGTGAAGACCGGAGCTTCTTCTCCTTCAGCAGCAAATCAGCCCCTCCTCCAACCACCATCACTTTTGTCAGCAACACAATTAGATCCTCATTTACATCTCTATCTGCTACTCTAATAATTACACAGCTTCAGCATTGAAATGCAGATCAAATAAGAAGAATTAAGTTATGAAAGGTGAAATGATCCTTGTCCCTCGGTTATGGCATACAAAAGCTTCTCTTTCATCCTTTCCTGGAATTTATATATAAAAAAGAAGTGAACAAAGAAAATTAAGCTCCAGTCTATGAACATTATGTTCTCAATGCTTTATTTATTCAAGTTTGAAAGGAATGGAAAAGGTACTTTTGTTGAGTAAGGAGGTAACTTCAAGTAATTTGCACAAGTCATCACGCTAGGCAAGTCTGTGTCAGCCCGGTTGTTACAATGCTGTCAAAAACAATAGTTTAAGGAGTTCTAACAACCATCAAGTCTAGAGTAAAAACTACAACTTTGTCTCAAACGGCATGACATCCACACACCTTTCTTACAACGGTTAACTTGGGATTAAGAGATGCCAGTCCTCCAGGAGGAAGTCGAGGTGCCCCAGTCACAAACTGAAGGAATGCTCTTCGCCGTGCGTGATCAAATTCTTGAATGATTTCCAGCAACTGACATTCCAAAGTCGTAAGCCACAGATTACAACATTTAAGCATAAACCTCAGCCTAAACCACCAACAGGACATGAAGTGATAGTTGAAAAACAAAAAGGCTTACATTAACGATTGGAGGACTGCTAGCAGTGTAGCCATGATCAAATTTTATGTGATCTGCCAGCTCATGGAACTGGTAAAAGGATATTACCAAATATTAACTGTTTTCATATTTTTCTATAAGCAAAAACAAGTTTATAAAAATTGAGAAATAAATACATACAGCCCACGGATCAGATTCGCCACAGAGTAATTGATCAAGTTCTTCTTCATTGAAGATCCGAAGATGCTCAATGGAAAAAACCTGGAGTTAACCAAATTGACAATCATGAGATTACAAAAACTACCAATTATCCTAAGAGAAGAGGGAGGGGGAGCATTCTGCAAATTTTAGAAAAGAAAATACAATATAAAATGGTGGCTAAAGTTGAACTATCAACAAAATGCTCAAAAACAATAAAAACAAATCTTCCTTGATTGACATGTTTTACCAGTAGCTAATTCTGCTTCACAATTGAATCCACATCTCATCAATTTGAATTTCAATTTAAACCATGACAGTGATGCTCAAAATCTTATGTACAAGATTTAGCTTTAGGCTCAAATTCTTTCAGTTTATCATATAATGAGTGGATGGGGAACGAAACCATAAGATATAATAAATTATTTTAAGCACCATTTAGTAAATGCAAATAGTGGCAGAACCTGATTAAAACCAGATTTGAAAGCTTCAACTTGTCTGGAAATTCCTGACTTCACTGTGGCATCCACAACAAGTGAAACGTAATCATCCAGGTTTCCAGTATTCACCTAACCAAAAACACAAATTCTCATCAACAATGAAAATAATAAAAAAAACAAATTTGATATGTAATAATTATGAAAATAATAGAGGGTTGGTTAGTTAGAAAGTTAGTTAGTTTGTTAGACATTATAGTTAATTAGAGGTAGCACCTATAAGCCTATAAATAGTATACTATCTCTATTGTAATCAGATTTTCAGAGCTGATTTTCGTGGGTCCAAGAATTGCAATCAAATAAAATAATATCTTACTTCTTTGTGATCAGTCCCAGAAGAAAGAACAATATCATGATACCCAGGAAGAGAAAAATCAAGGAAAAGGTCTTCGATTCTTTTCTCTCGAAAGCATGTATCCAATTCCATCATGTGGTTGTCTCCACAGAAAGATTTGAGAATTTGTTTCCTGTTAACTATAGCCTGAAACTCTAGAAACACACTACCAAGCGCAGGATCAAATGATTGAATGTCATAGAGAGACAGTTCCTAAAAAGATTACAAGAAAACAAAAAGACCAAGTCAAACATAATCATCTATAAGAAAATAATTCAAGATTGTTGAGTTCTAATTTCAAGTGAAACTTATCAACTGCATCTAGATTTGGTATACCCTTCCAAGAATAAGTTTATAAAAGGCTTTGGAGAAGTGCAGATCTAAGACTCTTCCATCTTGAAGAGCTTTAGCGACCACTTGGCCCAAAAGGAAAAATTTCTTTGATACTTCAGAGAACTGTATACCACCAGATGATTCAAGCACTGAAGGCCATGGACAAGGAAAGAGTCCATAGGGCGACGAAATTCTCATCTCAGAATGAAAGTTTCCCTTCGATGTAAAAAACCAGTTATCGCCTCTCCACATTCCCATTCCAGATTTCTGGAACTCCTGACAGACTAAGGTATAGAATTCCAATGTTGGTCCAAGACCAGTACCAACTTCTTCATCATATTCCACTTCAAGAACTACTTTCTGACGAGCATGTAAGTCCATCATTTGTGCAGCAGATTCCAGAACCCGGTTACGAGAAACTAAAAATTTCTTCCGAGGTAATACCTCAGGGCTTAAGCGCCGGTCGCGTATTGTCTCTGAATCATGAGGTTGACTCTGTTGCTGACCCAATGCTGCCAATTTGAAGTATTTGCATCTTGCCTCAAAACTAAACAGGAAAGGGCATGAAATCATCAACTGATTACACCATTGAGGCATAGCACCAATAGAGACTGTAAATGGATCCCGCATTTGTTGTTCTAGTTTTTCTGTCAACTTTGCACTCACAAACTCATTTTGTGGGACAGAAGGAACCTGCACCTTTAAGCAATCCAGGTTATCAAGTTTCCCTTCAGCGAAAGCACAAATTCTTTCACGAGACATGAGGTGAAAGATAAATCTATTCATGCCTTCCAAACTTTTAAGGAGAAACAAAATATCATAAATGGGGCATGACTTCTCCAAATCAGAATTAAGTTCACAGGAGAACATGTCAGAGAAAAAAGGAGTGTACTGCATCAGAGCATCAGCTTTATCAATGATAAACACATCTTCAGGTGATTTAAGGCATTCTGGGGAGGCTACATCCCCAGAACTTGCAGCCATTCTATAAGTTATAGTATGCACTTGGCTCCACAGTTTTGTAACAGAGAAAGAGTCTTTTTGTTTCATTACTTGACCCAGAATTGCCTGATACAATGTCAATTTTGATTCCAGCTTCTGTTCTTCAAGGTAAAGAACAAGCTTTGTCCAGTTTCTCCATTCAATTGTGTCTCTCTCTCTTTGTGTTCCTGATGAATATGATCATAAAAGTCAACATAGAAGCTAAAACACACACACACACACACACACACACACACACTAGAATTATGCTTAATAGAAATTGGAAGATTGGAAAGACATATATAAACTAAGGCAGAAGCGTGAAGTTAAAAGTACAACCAATAGTACAATGAATCTCAAATTCAAAACATCATTAAAAAAAATTCTAGATTTAAACATTAAACAGCAGTGATGATAATGAAATCTATAGAATGACAAACTTTAGATCACACATCAATGTTCCATCTATATCTATAGAAGCTGACGAATATATAATTGAATGTATAGGTGGTTGAAATAGCACGAGTATCCTGGAAGAACAAACAACGGGGTAAAAAACTGTTGGAGGACATGACTGGTAAACAATGCCAAACAAATGAAACGTGATGTTAATAGCAAACAATTTATAGACAACTTATAATCACTGATCCATTTTAACCAAAGGTTGGCAAGTAACATCCAAAAATATGTTCCAGATACCTTACCCGAAAAGAGGTAAATACAATAAACAATCAAGAATAAAGAATTAGAATGCAGGTTCAGTGAATCAGAAATCAGGCCCAATATTTACTTGAGAGGAGGAACTTGCTTGGATTGATGGATTTTCTGCAGGAAATGCTACTTGGTTGGATGAAAGTTCTACATGACTAGTGCTTTTTAAGCTAACCTTTTGCCATAAATATCCCTCAATATCATGTAAGGATGAGAAAGGATCAGCTGGAAGAAAATCCTCAGTGCAACTATTAAGTAATGTCTCTCCCTCACCCTTCACAAAGCGAACTTTCAGGCAAGGATGCGGTATCTGGCGTCTATTTGGAACTGTAGCAAAGGAACTCCTTAGTTTCACTCCATTGCTTAGAATGACAGGAAAAGTCTCCAAAGAAATCAGTGCGCTATGTAAGTTCCGAATTAAAGAAGAAATGGGTGTGTCTACTGAAAGAAGCTGAGGATAAGATAAGCATACCCTTGCCAAAACCTCAAATCGTTTTTCAATCACAACATCATAATCACCTTGTCTCCCCCCACTTTTCCTCATAAGATGACCATTAGATAAATAGTTTGTCAATGATTTTACAATTCCACTCTCAATAAATTCAAAAGTAGAAACTTGTTCCTTGCATGTGAGCTTCTCCATAATTTGATACAATATATCATCCACCTTCTCTTCCGACAGAGCACGAGAGCCATCTCTAGGAGTGCTAAGCAAATCATTTAATGCCATAGACAGTGATCTAAGGTTTTGAAGAATTTCAGTCAATCCCTTTTCAGAATCATATAATTCTGGAGTCATGAATTTTGACTTTATATGCTTTGCCAGATTAATAATTGTGTCCTTCTCAAGCTTGCAAGTTCCTGGATCTGATACTGCTGTACAAGATTGATTAGTAGAAAATGCATAACATGGGCATTTGAAGTCCCCAGAAGAAGACGTTTGGCTTGAGTCAAATATCATTTGGATGCCAGCAAACACAGGGTACGTCAACTCGGATGAGCTTCCTGATGCTAATAGTGCATCAACGGCAAAAAAGACACCTTCCTTTATAAACAAATTCAGAAAATGATCTGAAAACTTGAGAAGAATTATCTCAGCAATCTGTAAGGCTAAAATCAGCAAATGTTGATCCTTTTGAGTGAATACTCCAGCCAAAAAACTGCCACATTAACTTGAAAAATTAATAATCTACCAAAATTATTTAATTTAACACCATCTCATACGATATGGTAACTTGAATCACCTTGAAATGCCAGCTTTCTTAAGTGATTCAACAGACATGTCAGAGTTGCTCAGATGAACTAACTTGTGCATAACAAATAAACATCCGTGGCAAACATTTATACTTGTGCCAGAATTATACACCTGTAAGGAGAACAGCTGGTAAACAATAATGAAAAGAGCATAAACAACATATCTAAGAAGAAGAATAAACAACCTGGATCAGCAGGGGAAGCACGTCCACCTCAAACTTTTGCAAATGATCTGGGTGATTAACAAGATAGGATTCTTTCTCTAGCACAAGTTGATCATTCTGATCCTTGTCCAACCTAGGGAGAAGCTCGTTGATCAATTTCAGAACTTCATACACCTAACATTACAATCAATTCTCAATCAATATTTACTTAAATATTATTTATCTTGAAAAAAGCTCAGAGTTGGACCAACCATAATTTGTTAAAAGAGAAAAAATCGAATCAATTAATATGCTGCAATATTCAACAGAAAGGACTAAATAACATTGACAAAACACAATGAGAGGTGGAATCTAAACTCCAAATCCTCTCACAGACTGCAGCATATAAAAGGCATCTCTCATAACATTTTATGTAGCAAAGAGAAATGCACGCTTCAGCTATATATATTACGATGATAGAATGTTTAAGTTACAATACTGCACACAAAGCTGTATACCTGATTGCAATGTCCACCTATGGGATGAGAAGATGAGACCCCATACGGAAGGTCAGATGTAGCCAAGATATCTTTCAAAAAACTGCTTATATCCAACTCATACAAAGTCCTAAAGGCTACAACTGAACCAGAAGAAAGCTTGGCAAGTAGCTCTATCAAACCCTGCCAATCAACATAATAAGTCCATCTTATCTTCAACGAGGGAAAGATAGAATATGAGAAAGGTACATGCTAAAGGGGAAAAGATTCTTACATTATAAACGGGTTGAGATAGGGTTGTTCGGCCATTCAAAGTTAAAAGATGTGAGACTTGTTGAATCAACTCAGGTTTACAAAGCTCATCCAACAATTTGGATGAGTGACAAGCATGCTCAACAATTTTAATTAAGCTGGTGGCAACACTTTCAACAAGCTGAGGAATTAAGTTTTTATTGTTACTAACTTTTAAAAAAGAAACATTTAAAGGAAGAATGATGCATACAAATTCCATTATCGGTACCTGATGATCCTCATAGTTAAGAAGATTGCATAAAGTGGGTAGGGCTTCCATGCAAGGAGACAGGCTTTCTGAAGGAAGCTTCCTACATATATTCACCACAGTCGAAAGAGCCATTCTCTGGAAAAGTATTTTAAGGGAGAGGAGTTAGAGAAACAGAATTACTTCATCAAGAAGCCTTATAACAACTAAAGCCAATAAATTCATGGAGTTAAAAGCTTATTGTATAAGGGCCTATTCCCATGAGTATGTTGGTTTGAGGCTTACCTGAATGCTTGTGGAGAAGAAGTCAATAAATTTCAGAACAGACATAACAGCCCCAGCACGTAAGCAAGCAAGCGGTTGCTCACGGGATATTTTCTCTAATGCTTGGAGACACTACATTAACACAAGATCTATAACCATATATTCCTTTCATACTAAATAAAGGAAAAAAATCAATAACATAAATTACAAGTAAACAACAACATATAACCTGTTCAGCCACATCTTGATACTCAAAAGCCGATAATCTTTGACATAGAGCGAAAATAGCACCATGGTTATCAAGGACTGCAGCAGATCGAGGATGCACATCACATATATAAGTGATAGCCCTTATGGCCAACAACATTATATCAGGGCTACTCTCATGATTTGCAAACTTAACCAGCAATGGTGATAATGACGTTGAAATCATGCTGGGGAGCGAATCCTCCGTACCAAAGGACAAAACTTCACAAAGTTCTGTAAGGAGTGCTAATTGGGCAGAAGCATCAGTCTCTCTACTGAGACTTGATATGATTTTATTTAACTTTTCATGATCACTAGATAATCTCCCCCTATGGTAGCCTCTGAAACCGGAATAATTCAGGCCCATGTCATCTGACTCACACGAGCCATAACTGTTATCCCTTTCATGGTCTCCCTCTGACCGGCTTGATGCCGAGTTAGATGAAGAAGTCTCCATGTCATTATTATTATTATTAATATTATTATTATTATCATTATTATTATTACTACTACTATTATGAGTCTCTGGCATTGGCATTGTAGCCTCAGCTTGACTTTGATTCGTTGTGTTGGAAGAACTTGATCCTACATCCAACGAACCGCAAACACGTTTATCAGCAGGCAATTCATCCACCTTTTCCTGGCGCTTCTGGCCTCGATTTTCCATTAATTTTTTTACCAATCCACGAAAAGAGCACCTATTGTTCAAAATGTCATCAGATTATCATTCATGCCTTAAATTCATACACAAGGAAAATCCAAATAATTCTTATTTCAAAAAGACACTATATTCTGATCATTATAACACACTCATGATATTGATTACAATTTACAGAGACAAAAGACTAAATTAATAGGAAACTAATCCAATAATAGAAACCTCAAACACTAACAACTAAGTGACAAGTAAACATACATAATACGGAAACACGTCTTTCATTGATCGTCTATAAACGTAGAAATTCACAAGTATAAAAGGAAAAGTAACATACTGAAAACAGCAATGACAAAAACACACACAAAAAAACGATGAACTCTGAAGAAGAAGAAGACTCAACCGCAAGTTTCCTTAGTTTGTGATTGAGTTACCTAACTGTAGAGTTTAATCGGTCAAAGAGAAATTCGAGGAAGCAGTTTTGTTTACAAAACGGAAATAAAAATAATAAATATATGTACTTTCTTCGTCTCCCGGCGATCAAGAAATAGAGAAAAACTGATTTTTCCGAAAAAGTTACCATATTTACACAACAAAAACCACTCGCAGTGATTACTGATTAAGATGATAATTGTGATTAAGACAATCATACCTCATTTACGAGAACGGGACCATGTGATTAAGAAACAATTAACAAATACGTAAACAGATGATTCCTGCAGAGTTAAGTATCCTATTCTTTTCTAATAATCTATCATATACCGTTAGATTTATATACCAGATGTTCATCACGTTGAACTCAAGTGTAGAATAATTGGGCTTTGTAATGTTACATAGCCCAACAAAAGGAGATAAAATAGAAACAGGGAGTAAATTTAGATTTCATTCATTTATTTAGAATTAAATGTAATAACCAAGTCAAAGCCAAAATTTAGAATTAGTTCCTAAATAAGTGAGTCGGTTTATTAAAAAAAATAATCATTCATTCAATATATTGAATTTTATAAGAAATTCTTGTTCCCGATGAGTGAATAATACTTCCATAACATTAATAATTCCCTATTGGGGCTTAAGTACACTGTTTTGGCTGATTTATTTGGTCTACAGTTTTAGGAATAATAATTATAATTAATAAACTAATACCTACTCCTACATAATAGGAGGAATAAGCTGACTAAATAAACAATTAAAATAGTACTGAAATTTAACTCCTAACTACAACCAGTAAACATATATGGTCTTACCTCAAATTTTTTAATTTGACTAGCACCCTAAAAAAACTCAACTAAATTTGGAAAACATTTTTTATATAGATTTGAAAAACATTTTTATTTACATTGTAAAGTAAAAAAACTTTGAAAACATGATATTTAAATTTTTTATTGATCAGTTCCAATTTTTAGGGTACCACGTTGAATTTAATTGGAAACATATCATCTTTAGGTTGTCATGTCAAATTATAAAATTCACATCAAACCATATGTGTTTGCTTGTGATTAGTTAGACCACAAATGATGTGGTACATCAGATTTACCCGAAGAATTTTTCAAATTTTACAATAAAAATTAATATACAATCAAATTAATTTTCATGTCAAAGCTAAATTGTTTGTCTTTTTTTTAACTAGGGCTAAAGGGCAAAAATGCTCATGTAAAATTTTTTGGAGCAAAACTGCCCATCAGATTTCAAAACTGGGGCAAAAATGCCAGTCACAGTTAACTTTTTTGAGTTTTTGACGCATCATTTTCTGCGAATTGATCTCTCACTAAAACATGTGGCAGACTTATATATTTATTTGTCATTGTACGATGATGATGCGATAGAGGATGGTGCGTCAAAAAGTCAAAAAAAAAAATTAACTGTGACTGGCATTTTTGCCCCAGTTTTGAAATTTTATGGGCAGTTTTGCTCTAAAAATTTTTACATGGGCATTTTTGCATTTTTGTAAAAATTACATGGTTTGTGATTCATGATATAGTAAAACAAGTGGAGTTACCGTCACGAAAGAGTTCATTGAAAGAGTTCTTTAATGGAAGTCATTGATTCAATCAAATTTGATATCATTTGTTTATGAATGGATGGTGTATATAAAAGTGGTTTGGAAGAAAAATCATGAAATACTTTAATTTCGTAACATATTGATGATTGACATTGATTGTCAGGTACGGAGAATTGTCCATATAAAAGTTCTTTAATGGAACTATGGAAGTGATTTTTACTGCACACGCTCTCATGCATATTGATGATTGACATTGATTGTCCATAACAGAGATCCAAACCTTTAATTTTGTAACAAACACAAGCAAAAGCTGAATGATATTGGACTGAGGGTGACAAACGAATAATACTTCAGATTCCCAATTACAATGATACAATGTTTAGTCTGCCAAATACAAAAACAACAATGCTATAATGCAATTTCGAAGACAATGCATATACCATTGGGGAATTTTTTTAAAAAAATCCGGAAATGAGAACCAGCACCACCTATTGTCACTTAACACACGGAATATGTCGAATTGCCTGGCCATTGCATAGGAACCACGATATGTTGAACCTGATGCTGATTTTTACCCAAAAAAGGTTAATAATCAGTATGTATGATAAACTGTTATTCATCAGTTAAATTGCGTTGACATAAACTTCTTACACTACAAGTAATACAAAAATATAAAAAGCGGAAACAGAGCAAAGGATAGCACTTCAAAATTAAAAAAAAATATATAATTAAAAAGCGGAGTTGTCCAAGTGAGATGAATTTAGCACAAAATAATTTTCAAATTTTAATACAAAGAAGCTAAGCAACTACTCTATCCAGTTGTTAATATAAGAGTCAAAATTTAAATGGTCTTATTCAAAATATAAGAGTTCATCTCACATTTTCTTCTCATTTAATATGTTTTTCCTACTTTGCTCCTAACTTTTTTTCATATTTATAAATATTATGTATTTCTCTCTCAAAAGAATCATAATAAATATGGAAATATAGGAAAAAAATATTAACTTCAGACACTCAACAACATACACATATTTTTTTAAGAAACGTTTTTCAGCAACTCAACTCTTATATTATGAATTAGAAGGAGTACTATCAAAGACGACAGAGAGACACTAGACAAAAGAGATGGGTCACAATAAATAATTAATTTGTGACTGTAAAAAAAAGATTTTGATCTCAACATCTTAAAGAATATGGTAAAAAACATCTTAAAGAATGGGAAACCATCAAATCTAAGAACCCAAATACTCCCTCCCTTCCTAAATATAAAATCACTTTAGGGAGAGAGCTTGTTCCTAAATATAAGATCACTTTTTAATTTGACTCAAGTTTTTCCCAAATTACCCCTATATTCCTTCACCCAAAAAATAGTGGTTTGAAGAAGGTGATATTTTTGAAACTTAGGTGAGGGGCATTTTGAAAATTTCATGTATTCCTAACTCATTGGAATGTCTTCCTTAATCTCTCCAAATTTACTAAAGTGATCTTATATTTAAGAACGGAGGGAGTAATTTTTATTTAATCACTGCTAACACATCGACCTGTTAGGCATTTCCTGAAGCTGACTTATCCTAGAAGGCACTGTAGTGGCTAAATCTCAGACGATTCACTACCCAATGTATTTTAAACTCCAAACCATATTAGCTAATAATACACAAATATTCGATAAAATAGAAAATATGAAATACCTTTCTTTTAACCTTGGTAAATTAATTGATATTACTAAAATCAAACCACACTAACTAAGAGTGATGCTAGCAAGGCGACCCCGCATCTACAATTGAACATCTATCCACAGGGAGGGTTGCATGAAACAACGGACATAATTGACGTTAACAACTAGCCCTTTTTCTTAGGTAAGGAAATCAACATGCTGGCTAGCTAGGGGGCCAGAACTCAAAGGAAGCTGAAGCATTATCCATTCAAGGCACATGTCTCCTATATGGGGCATTATGAGAACAACTAAGACCAACAAGCTTATATACAACACATATAATGCAACACGAGCCAACAATAGCTTTGAGTAGTCTCATGGTGTAGAATTATAAAAGCACTGCCTTTAAGATACTCTTTGTAATCCAACAATTTCCCTTTAACTTTTTTTCCTTAAAAACTAAGGAAAGTAAACCAAATAGACCACTTAATTTTAACATACCGTAATTGTATCATATGAGTAGCTTATAAGATCAGATAAATTAGTTTTGAAGAAAAAGATTATTTTAGACATTTTATAGTGATTGATTTTACATAGTTAACTTTTCCGAAAAAAAGTAAAGCGATTTTATAACTAAGACTAGTAGGAATACAATATAATTATATTTAGCTTTAACCATAATCAATTTTTGTGGCAATATAAACATAATTTTTTCAGAAGAAAAGGATTAAACCTCGGAACTCCTGCTAAGAAGGATATCTCACGAAGTGTCATGCTTCCCATCGCTGTCATCAACCGAATTGTTTATGCCAAGCAACTGCAATATTAGATTAAAAAACAAAACAATTAAATGCAATTAAGATATAAGTCCAAACAATAAACTCAGTATTTCATTCAATATAACACAATATAGCCTCCACATAATCTCAAAAAGGCAAATACCAACAGAGATAGAGAAAGGAAATCACCTGATCATAATTTGGGCAGCCCACAACTTATGGTTGCGGGAAAAAATCTTGCTGAGAAAGCTGTAGTTTATACAATAAATTTTATTCAATATAAAAGTACTAATGTCTCCACAAATCTCACGAAGGGAAATACCAAGGGAGATAGAGAAAGGAAGTCACCTGAACAAAATTTGGACAGTCCACAACTTGTGGTTGTAGCAAAGAACCTTGCTGAACAAGTTGTAATTTATACAATTAATTTTATTCAATATAACACACAAATGCCTCCAAAAATCTCAGAAAGGGAAATACCAAGGGAAGGGAATAGAGAAAGAAAGTCACCTGATCAAAATTTGGGCAGTCCACAACTTGGGGTTGTGGCAAAGAACCTTGCTGAGTGAGCTGTAGTTTATACAATAAATTTTATACAATATAACACACTTATGCCGCCTCCACAAAATCTGAGAAAGGGAAATACCAAAGGAGATAGAGAAATGAAGTCACCTGAACAAAATTTGGGCAGTCCACAACTTGTGGTTGAGGCAAAGAACCTTGCTGAGCGAGTTGTAGTTTTTACAACAAATTTTAATCAATATAACACACTAATGCCTCCACAAAATCTCAGAAAGGGAAATACCAAGGGAGAAAGAGAAGGAAATCACTTGATAAAAATTTAGGTAGTCCAAACACTGGGATTGTGGGAAAGAATCTTGTTGAGCGAGCTGTAGTTTATACAATAAATTTTATTAAATACAACACACTAATGCCTCCCACAAAATCTCCGAAAGGGAAATACCGAGGGCGATAGAGAAGGGAAGTCACCTGAACAATATTTGGGCGGTCCACAACTTGTGGTTGTGGCAAAGAACCATGCTGAGGAAGCTGTAGTTTATAATACAAATTTTATTCAATATAGCACATTGATGTCTCCAAAAAATCTTAGAAAGGGATATACTAAGGGAATAGAGAAAGGAAGCCACCTGATCAAAATTTGGGCAGTCCACAACTTGTGGTTGTGGGAAAGAACTTTGCCGAGCGAGCTGTAGTTTATACAATAAATTTTATTCAATATAACACACTAATGCCTCCCCAAAATCTTAGAAAGGGAAATAGAGAGGAGATAGAGAAAGAAAGTCACCTGATCAAAATTTGGGCAGGCCACAACTTGTGGTTGTGGCAAAGAACCTTGCTGAGCGAGCTGTAGTTTATACAATAAATTTTATACAACACACTAATGCCTCCACAAAATCTGAGAAAGGGAAATACCAAAGGAGATAGAGAAATGAAGTCACCTGAACAAAACTTGGGCAGTCCACAACTTGTGGTTGAGGTAAAGAACCTTGCTGAGCGAGTTGTAGTTTTTACAACAAATTTTAATCAATATAACACACTAATGCCTCCACAAAATCTCAGAAAGGGAAATACTAAGGGAGATAGAGAAGGAAATCACTTGATAAAAATTTAGGTAGTCCAAACCCTGGGATTGTGGGAAAGAATCTTGTTGAGCGAGCTGTAGTTTATACGATAAATTTTATTAACTACAACACACTAATGCCTCCACAAAATCTCCGAAAGGGAAATACGAGGGCGATAGAGAAGGGAAGTCACCTGAACAACATTTGGGCGGGCCACAACTTGTGGTTGTGGCAAAGAACCTTGCTGAGGAAGCTGTAGTTTATAATACAAATTTTATTCAATATAGAACATTGATGTCTCCAAAAAATCTAAGAAAGGGATATACTAAGGGAATAGAGAAAGGAAGCCACCTGATCAAAATTTGGGTAGTCCACAACTTGTGGTTGTGGGAAAGAACTTTGCCGAGCGAGCTGTAGTTTATACAATAAATTTTATTCAATATAACACACTAATGCCTCCCCAAAATCTTAGAAAGGGAAATAGAGAGGGAGATAGAGAAAGAAAGTCACCTGATCAAAATTTGGGCAGTCCACAACTTGTGGTTGTGGCAAAGAACCTTGCTGAGCGAGTTGTAGTTTATACAATAAATTTTATACAATATAACACACTAATGCCTCCACAAAATCAGAGAAAGGGAAATACCAAAGGAGATAGAGAAATGAAGTGACCTGAACAAAATTTGGGCAGTCCACAACTTGTGGTTGTGGCAAAGAACCTTGTTGAGCGAGATGTAGTTTATACAATAAATTTTATACAATATAACACACTAATGCCTCCACAAAATCAGAGAAAGGGAAATACCAAAGGAGATAGAGAAATGAAGTCACCTGAACAAAATTTGGGCAGTCCACAACTTGTGGTTGAGGCAAAGAACCTTGCTGAGCGAGTTGTAGTTTTTACAACAAATTTTAATCAATATAACACACTAATGCCTCCACAAAATCTCAGAAAGGGAAATACCAAGGGAGATAGAGAAGGAAATCACCTGATAAAAATTTAGGTAGTCAAAACCTTGGGATTGTGGGAAAGAATCTTGTTGAGCGAGCTGTAGTTTATACAATAAATTTTATTCAATATAACACAATAATGCCTCCACATAATCTCCGAATGGGAAGTACCGAGGGCGATAGAGAAAGGAAGTCACCTGAACAAAATTTGGGTGGTCTATAACTTGTGGTTGTGGCAAAGAACCTTGCTGAGGAAGCTGTAGTTTATACTACAAATTTTATTCAAAATAGCACATTGATGCCTCCACAAAATCTCAGAAAGGGGATATACTAAGGGAATAGAGAAAGGAAGTCACCTGATCAAATTTTGGCAGTCCACAACTTGTGGTTGTGGGAAAGAACTTTGCCGAGCGAGCTGTAGTTTATACAATAAATTTTATTCAACATAACACACTAATGCGTCCCCAAAATCTTAGAAAGGGAAATACACCTGATCAAAATTTGGGCTGTCCACAACTTGTGGTTGTGGCAATGAACCTTGCTGAGCGAACTGTAGTTTATACAATAAATTTTATTCAATATAACACACTAATGTCTCCACAAAATGTCAAAAGGGAAATATTAAGGGAGATAGAGAAAGGAAGTCATGAAAATTTTGGTGGTCCACAACTTGTGTTATTAGGAAAGAACCTTGCTGAGCGAGTTATAGTTTATATAATAAAATTGGTTAGTACCAGACATATCAGTTTGAATGGATTCCTCTTACACAAGAGTGTGCATAAATGCATGTAGTACAAATACTCACCTCGTCATTGGCGTTCGGTTGAATGTCTTTGTTAGCAGATTCTTCTCCGGACTTAGCCGAGCCATCGGTGTAACTCTATAATATGCCACATTTTGAAGAACATTATTACATATGGAATGCGAATAATTAGAAAGTACAGTAGCTAGATATATGAAAATATGAACTAACCCCCGTCTGCAACAAGCCCAACAATCGTGCGTCCAAGGAGAAAGCCCAAAAAGAAAGAAAGAAAGAAAGAATAAGAAAGAAAGATCAGTGAGAAATCAAAGATGGAAGGACAAATAAATCAAAAGTTCCACAGGCATGTATATGAGAAAAAGAAATGCAAAGAAGCTTCTCCAAACTTAATTAACCAAGAAAAGTAATTAGCTAATTATAAAGTTGATTCTTACCTCCTTGCGATATATGTCCAGATAAGTCTCGAGGGGTTCGATGTATTCCTCAAACCCTACAGTTTCCATTGCCTTGATCAAATCTTCGGCGTAGATAGTCTGCCTCTTACTTTTCTCACAAATTTCACTTGCCCTACATAATAATAGACCCCAATCAAACTATAACACCTCCAAAAAATAAAGAACAAGTAATGATAGTTATAATAATAATAAAGAAATGAAACGGACTCGCTGGTGACAAGAAAGATGAACTCAGAAGTACATTCTCGGACGAATTGCTTAGCTTCATTAGAAATTTTGGCATTAAGAGGAAGTGCCTTCTTCATGATTCTGCTAATGTTAGCGAGAGGCAGGAGTATTTCCTCACCAACATTAGAATTTGGGCTCTCGGGGACACTACCAGCGCCAAGACCATCAGCCATGGTTACCTTACGTTGCAGGAATAGTATATTATAGTAATGCTAATACAACAAGACAAAGAAAAGAAGTTAGTTAATTAATTAATTGATGATGATGATGATGGATTAAGGCCTTAAACCCTACTGAACTACCTTGAAATTTGGCGGGAGAGATCAGAATGGGGAAGCGACGGTTGAGATGAGAGAAGGAGAGAGAAGAGAGATATCGGTACCGTTGGTTTTGTTTTAATAATGCCTCAAATAAACTAACCGCAAGGGCCCTTCATATCTCTCTCTACTACCTCCTCTCTCTTTCTCACCACCCATGACCCATGGGGTGTTTCGTGGTTTATGAATTCTACCGTATTTATTTTTATTTTCATAGGATAATTAATTATATGTTATGTGCAATGAGTTAATTGACATGATAAGTTGATAACCCACAAATTGTGCAATTAAAATGATGTTTCTTCTCGGAAAATTGCAACCATCAAATAAAAAATTATTATCAAGACCACAAGTTGTGAACACCAGCTCAAAAGTTATGGTCTCGTAAAAAATTGTTAGTGATATCTCTAATAACAATTGACTTGAAAATAACAATTTTTAGCTTCATCATAACGATTTTGGCCTGATCTTCATAACTTATGGCATAAACCTGTGTTTAAAGGTTGGCCGCCAATATCTTGATCTACTAGTGTTCACCTAATAAGATTAGGATGATTAAGGTAATATTTACCACAATATTTATCCCGAGGTGAATATTTACATGTCTATGTTTACTTTTTTTTTTAAACAAACCAACAGTCAAACCAACCCACTAAGCCGCAAGATTGTCAATGGTCACCTCAGGTTGTTTTTTGAACTTGGGTTAGAGCCTACTTAGACCAGTTGCATGGACGGAATTGACATTTTCCGAATTAACCCAACCAGGTTGAGCTGGTTAAGTTAAGATGCCTGAAAGATAATGTGGAGCTAATTAGTTAGTTAATTAGTTAGTTAGTAATCTATAATCTTATTAAGCATTGTGTTATTTAAGTTTTCTTTTAAAATCGAACTAAATGAGTTCATAGAACTTAATTTACCTAAACTTTTGACATTGAATACAATGAGGTTATGTATGAAAAAAGATACTTATCCTTTTTTATCTTTGAAAAAGATACTTATCCCACACTGTATGTTTTTACAATTAAAGTTTAGATTAGTTAAATTTTAAAGACTTGCTTGTCACTTTAAGGATCAAACCCCAAATGTTTGTCCAATTAAAAAAATGGTTCATTTAAGTTGTACTACCTCCGGTCCTAAATATAGGATCTAGATAACTTTTTTTGGAGAGATTAAGGTTCAAAATAGTCTATTAAATCATGACATATTTGATATATTTTAATATTATCCATTAGTTTATAAGTAAAATAAACTAGTTTAGGGAAAAAAATTAGGTAAATCAATTTATAATTAACTTATTTTGCTTTTTTAAGGATTTTTCAAAAAATCAATTAGGTCTTATATTTAGGACCGGAGGTAGTAAATTCTAATATCACTGGGAACTTATTCAAAACCGATATGTAAGCACCTTTAAGCACTCTATAAGCCTATAGCTCTATACGTCATCTCTTACCTGTCATGCGGATTAATACATACACTTAAACTTGAATATACCAAACAATTAGAGGATTTTCAATGTCGTGCGGGTTGATGATTGACTTTGAATCTCCGTGATAGAGTTTCAAATCTTTAATTCCGGAAGAAACAAGTAGATATGTGAAATTCTTTTGTGAACCTAGTGCACCACGTCATTTAGGGTCTTACCAATCACAAGTAGACACATATGGTTTGACATGAAATTTTTAATCTTATATGACACCCTAAAAAAACTCAAAAAACTCTAAAATCATTTTTAATTTATTTACATTGTAAGATAAAAAAACATTAAAAGCATGAGATTTTTAATTTTTTAATCTGTTAGTTCCTATTTTTATGGTGTCATGTCAGAATAAAAATTCAATGTTAAACCATATGTGTCTACTTATGATTGGTTAAACCACAAATGACGTGATGCACTGAATTCACGCAAGAATTTCTAACTAGATATTAAATGATAATGGACTAGGGATGACGAACGAATAACACTCCAGATTTCCCATTACAAATGTAAAATATTGTCTGCCGAATACAATAAGTAATAATAATGCTACTTCAAAGATATACAGATCGTTGGGGATATTTTAAAAAAAAAATCCGAAAATGAGAAACAGCGCCACATACTGTCATTAAACGCGCTGAATATGTCGCATTGCCCGCGGCAATTACCAAATCTTTGATAACATTGAACTCCCATTATTGACGGTATGAATAACTATTTTGGGTCTTGCATAGGGATCATCATGTGTTGAACCTGATGCTGATTTTTACCTAAAAAAGGTCAATAATTAGTATGTATGAAAAATCTGTCATCCATCTATTAAATTGTGTTTTTTTATTAAAACAAAGGCGGAATTGTCCATGCTAGATTAATTTAGCACAAATAGCTTTCCTGTTTTAATGTTAAGAACCTAAGCAACTGTCAAAGAAAGAAAAGTAAAAGACAGAGACTGGGAAAAAGAGATGGGGCACTATAATTCATTAATTTGTGACTGGCAAAAAGGATGCTGATATCAACATCTCGAAGAACGGAAAACCACCCAATTTAAGAACCCAAATAATTTTTATTTGATCACTACTAACACGTCCACCTGCAAAGCATCTGCCTGAAGCTAACTTATTGCAGAAGGCACTGCAATGGTTTAATCTCACACGATTCACCACCCAATGTATTTTAAACTCCAAGCCATAATAGCTAATGCATAAATCTTCGATGAAGTAGAAAATATGAAATACCTTTTTCATAACCTTGGTAAATTAATTGATACGCTACAATCAAACCACAATTCAAACAATGAAGCTAACAAGGCCACACCGCATCTACACCTAAACATCCATCCACAGGGAGGGTTGAATGAAACAACGGGCATAATTCACTTCAAAATCTAGCCTTTTTTGTGAAGTAAAAAAATTAACATGCTGGTTAGGGGGGTAAGAACCCAAAGAAAGGCCAAAGCATTATTCATTCAGGACATCGGTCTCCTATAGGCTTATTTTATGAGAACAACTAAAGACCAACAAGCATACATACAACACATATAGTGCAACACAAACCAACATTAGCTCTGTGTAATATGGTGTGGAACAATAAAAGCACTGTTCTAAAATACAGATAAATTATATTTACTATTTAGCCTCAAACACAATCTTTTCAGAAGAAAACTAAATTAAACCTGGGAATTCCTGCTAAGAAGGATGATGATATCTCCCGAAGTCATGCATCCCATCACTGCCATCAATCGGATTGTTTATGCCAAGCATCTACAATATTGGATTTAGAAACAAATTAATTAATGCAATTTAGATATAAATCAAAACAGTAAACTCAGCATTTCATTCAATATAACAAAACAATGCTTCCACAATATCCAGAAAGAGAAATACTAAGGCCGTGTTTGGTTGGGGAATAAATTTAGGGGAGGGGGAATGGGAGATAGAGAGAGGTAAGTTACCTGAGAATTTGGGTAGCTCACACCTTGTGGGAAAGAACCTTGAGGAACAAGCTATATATTATACAATAAAATGAATCAACACCAGACATCATCATCGCAATGTAAATGACTTTCTAATTCTATCATAAGAGTATGCATTGCATAGATGCATATACAAATATATGTATATACCTGAGCATTGGGATTCGGTTGAACATCTCTTTTAGCAGATACTTCTCCAGCCTTGGCTGAGCCCTTCGTATCACCCTAATTTGAGTCAAATTGAATGTGAACATTTTGAAAAAAGTAAAGTAAGACTACTGAACTATGAACTAACCTCTATCTGCAGCGAGCCCCACCGTCCAACAAGAAAGCCCAAAAAAAAAAAAAAAGAACGAAATATCAGTAAATAACCAAAGCTAAAATCAAAACCTCAAACCAATCAAAAGTTTCACAAACTTATCTTCCATAGTACATAAAATATATAGACATTCGAGGTAATATCAACATTTCAGGTAATAATCAAGAAGCTTAATCCACCAATAAGAGAGGCGATTAACATAACAGTGATCGTAAAGTTCATTCATTACCTCCCTGTACCTACTGAGATAAATCTTTAGAGGCTCAATGTAATCCTCGAACCCTAAAGTTGACATTGACCAAAGCAAATCATCGCCATTAATGGTCTTCCTCTTTTCCCTCTGACACTTATCACTCGCCCTACAAAATCAAACCCCAACCAAAAATAACACCTCCAAAAAAAAAATAAAAAAATTAACGAACAATAAAGAAAGAAAGAAAACGGACTCGCTGGTGACGAAGCTGATGAACTCAGAAACACATTCCTGAACAGTCTCCTTAGCATCCTTAGCTATTTTTCCATTAGGAGGAAGTCCCTTCTTCATGATGCGGCTAATATTAGCGATGGGCAGAAACCTATCTTGCTCCTTAACGTTAGAGCGAGGGCTCTGATCGCCGCTCTCGTGGCTACCGCCGCCGCCAGGACTGGCCGCACCGTCAGCCATCGCTCAACAAATCCTAATCCAACAAAGAAAACACAGAAATCCATAAGGAACAACGAAAACCCTAGGAATGAATGGAATTGGAATTGGAAACCCTAGAGAGAGAAAGAGGAGGAGAGAGAGGGAGGGAAGGTGCCTGGAGTGGTGAATTTGTAATTGGCGGGAGAGGGAGGGAGGGAGGGAAGGATCGGACGCTGGAGAAGGAAGGAGTGAAGGAGACGATGGAGATGAGAGTGAGAGAGTGGAAGAGTGATATCAACACCGTTCGTTTACTTGTTTTTCTTTTAATGATGATGATGATGCCTCAAAATCAAATAAACAATACAGACAAACGCTTTTGTTTTTTTTTTCTTTTGGCATGGGAGATTTTTGTCTGCTCCTTCTCTTTGAGCTGAATGTCACTGGGCTGGCCAGATGATTCGACCACGTGGCCTCCTCTGCTCGTTCGTTCTTTGTTCCGAGTCTCGGGTAGGACTCCGCAATTTGTTCAACCAGATCTCCTTGCTCCTTACTATAGTATCACTTCTAATAACCACTGTTGTAAAAATGAGATTGGTCTAATCGTCCGCTTCACATTTTCTCTCAATAGTTATTCGATCCAACCATTTTGAGTGGTTTAATCGTGTTAAAACATGACATGAATCTTTTTCCGGCTTGTTTTCTGCCAGTAACAACATTATTACTTTAACTCCAACAATTTCTCTCCTAAGAATAATATCTCTAACAAATTACTCCCTCTGGTCCTAAATATAAGATCTCATTGACTTTTTTAGAAAATCCTATAAAAAAGCAAAATAAGTTAATTATAAATTGATTTACCTAATTTTTTCCCCTTAAACTAGTTTATTTTACATATAAACTAATGTATAATCTAAAAATATATCAAATATGTCATGATTTAATAGCCTAACCTCTCCAAAAAAAAGTGAATTAGGTCTTATATTTAGGACCGGAGATAGTATAAGCGTTCACAAAAATAACTAAAATATTATAAACATAATTTTGAATTGCATATACAATAAGTAAGGGTGAATAACTTTACTTCATTTTGATTATGTGATTACCTGAGTCTTTTTTTTTTGTTTGCTAAAGACTGATTTTATTTTATTTTATTTTATTTTTGCATAGAGCCAATGTTTTAAATAAAACAAAAGAGGTGTCTTGGAAATAACTTTATGTATATTTAAATTACACGTAATTGTCTTGAAAATTCTCATATTTGTCTTCTAAAGTACATATTTCTAAGTTGGCGTGAGTGGTAAACACTCTTATCCCTTAAGCAAGTGGTTGGGTTCGATCCCTGATCCTTGTGAATGGAACAAATTCTTATGTCAGCTGTCTACCCCTATATGAGACTTCTAAATAGCGAGGGATTAGTCCTACTTGTCACGAGTGGGGATGACCTTGGAAAACAAAAAAGTACATATTTCATTGTGACACTCTTTTTTTCTTAATATGGTTTTCAATTCATTTTTATCACCAAATACCTTCATATATGTGTTGGAAATCCATATTTGTCTTAGAAATTTAAAATGATCATATTTATCTTACAAATGACATTTTTTTTCTTTCCAAAAGAGATCATGGCAACAAAGTCTTTTACTCGCAAATATTTTATTTCATTTCCACTACGTGCAATGTTAGTTCAAAATATTATAGAAATTTTAAGTGGTGTGACTAATTGATGATATTGAACTATGGTATCAAGTCAAAGTGAAAGGACTACTAATATACCCTTGTCTTACCCAAGACATGGGAAGGAGATGACAACTCATGCGTGTTTTGTGGTTTATGAAGAAAATGAAGGCCTAAAAGCCAGATTCCATGGCGATCTGGAAACATCAATAATTCTTCTGTGGTAATGCTAAATTACATCTACGCCCTTTTACATTGAAGGCTTTGATGTGGCCAGGGAACCCAAAATGTTACAATGTAGGTAGGTAATTTAAAGATAAATTTTATATGAATTCCCAAGAAACAAATGTTAATTAAAAAGTTCCCAACAAACCAGTTGCAAGCAATGGCACTTCTGATATAGAAATGGCAGCAGGTCCATATATTTACTTGTTATGAAACTTTGTGGTGATTTATAAACTTTTTTCTGTGATATCATAATGATTTTCCCAAATTAAATTACTTTGGACAGGGATAATGACGAGCAATAATAACAAAGCCCATTGCTAATGCTACCAGTGCTTTCATAGGCGGCCGGATCCAATGCAAAAAGTCAAAACTAAAGTAACAAGATCTTGTCCCTGCTCCCTAATATAAGAGTCAACCACAAAAAAACGTTTATTAAGAAAACATGTGATGTTAGTTGGATGTCTGGAGTTAATGCTTCTTTTACAATATTGTCCATATTTATTATGATCTTTTTAAGAGAGAGAAATACATATGCATTAATAAATATGAAAGAGAGTAGGGAGATTAAGTAGTAAAAAACACATTAAATGAGGAGAGAATGTGAGATGAACTCTTATATTAGGGACCAAAACCATCCAAATTTTGGGCTCTTATATTAGGGACAGGTATGAAGCAGTTTTGTTATAGCTAAAACTAACAAGGCAAGTCCTTAGGGTCATGTAGCATCTATTCCTCCGGTTCTAAATATATTTTTTTGAACTGATCCGGTTCTAAATATAGATTATATCTATTTGGGGAGTATCTTCTAATTATCTTCAGAATATTAAATATATTTAGATACCCATCCATCAAATAAACAATAAGATTTCACTGCTTCAAGACTATGGAAGGTTAGGTTCATCACCAGATTCACCAGGATAGTCGCCAGGCAAATTGTTAAAAAATGTGAAAATTATAAGAGATATAGCATTATCTGTCAATACATATTGCCATTAAAACAAGGCCCTAGCTGAAGCAAGAAAAAAAAGAGGTAAACTTGCCTTTATAGAGCTGTTTCATTGAACAAAATTTTATAATTTATAACATTCAAGAACTTGGGACCCTACTTTCAAATAGATTTTTCTTCTTTCTTGTGGACTGGAGCTGCACATAAGAAATAAAAATGAGAGGGAAAACGAGAGAAGCAAAGGTTTACAAGTATGCTTTATCTTGCAGTGGGCTGTGCAATAGATTCATCAATAGACAAGTAATTGTCAGGTGCACCAAGATCCATTGATCCCAAATTCATGGAAGAATGAGCAGATTGTCTTGACATTTCATCTGAGTTACCTTCCCTTACTGTTTTAACCTCCCTTTCTATAGAGATTGCATCTTGGATCTCCTTCAGAACTTCAGAGATTGATGGCCGCAAGTGGCCATGAGGTTGGACACACATCAATGCTTTCTCTGCTATTTTCCACATTGATTGCAAGTCGCAGTCATTTTGCAGCGTCGGATCGATGATTCCCTGTATATCTCCACTCTCAATGTGCATTTTTGCCTGTTGTGCAATCAAAGCTAATGAGTTAAATCGTTTCACATAACTATGTTGCTCCATATTACACTGTCTGCTGCAGAGAAATTGAAAGTTCAAAACTCACCCATTGGACTATGTTTCGGCAATTTGCACCAAAGTTTTCATTTGATATTGCTTCTTGACCTGATATGAGTTCAAGAAGAATAACTCCAAAACTATAAACATCACTCTTGTCTGTCAGCTGCTGGGAAATGTAATACCTGTTCAGGAATAGGTTACATGGAGAAAAAACACCAATTATTGACTTTTGTTTGGATTAGCTTAAGGAAAATAACTTCTGAAAAAAAGGTGAAAAGGTGATTTAAGATGATAGCTCCAGAAAAACAGAAAAATTTGACTTCTGGAAAACCTTAGTTTTCCACCCCAAAACAAAGGTTTTCTTGTATAAGATAGATAGTGAAGAAACAACAAGACAACTGGGATTCAAGTAATCTAGCATGCAAGTAAGGATCTCAAGTAGAGACAAATTTTCAAGGTTATGGCCTTACTCTGGATCCAGATACCCTACTGTGCCTCGAACTATGCTTGAAACATGGGAAACTCCATCAACTGCTAGTTTTGAAAGGCCAAAATCTGAAACCTTGGCTCTCATGTGTCTGTCAAGAAGAATATTGCTGGTTTTTAAGTCTCTGTGAATGACAGAAGGGACACAACCAGTGTGTAGATATTCAATCCCTGAACAAGCATGAGAAAAATGCAATCTATAGTTTTAAATCCGCAAATACAAGAACAAGAAACTTATACTATTCTCTCGAGTACTACTTTATAAAATGACAATTTAGCTATGAATATACCTTTGGCAGAATCCTTTGCAATTTCCAGACGCTTAATCCAATTGATACTCCGCCCACGAGTCAATGGACCTAAAAGAAGTTAAACATAATTGAGTATATGCATATGAACTTCCAATCCTTCGTTCAAATCATACAGTCTTACCATAAAGGTGTTCCTTGAGAGTTCCATTATGCATGAACTCATAGATAAGCATACTGTGGCCTTCTTCTCGGCAGTACCCAAGAAGCTGCACCAAGTTTCTGTGATGTATCCTTGAAAGAAGAGTCACCTGGATCAAACAGGGACACAATCTAATGAGTATCCACCAATATTTATATCCACTGGTATTCATTGAATGAGATATTATGTTCACCTAATAGCTACCATAATTTTAGTCCAAATGAATATATGCATGTCCATTTACATTTTTTTAGAAACAAAGCAAACATCCAAAGATAACAATAAGAAAGTTCAATTAAATAAAGTAGGAATTCTCACTTTTCCTGGTAGGAATTACTGAATGCAGTTTACCTCATTAGAGAATTCTCGCTTTCCCTGGTAGGAATTACTGGTTAGAACTTTAACAGCAATCTCTTTTCCATCTTGCAGTACCCCATAGTACACAACTCCAAAACCTCCAGAACCAATCTTCTTCTCAAATTTATTTGTGGCATTTTCAATTTCAGTAAAACTGAAGCAATGAGCAACCTCTGCAGCAGGATCATCATTCTTTGAAGCAGCCAGCCTTTGTAAAGCAAGGGAAGAAAGGCGATCTGCAATGAAATTCAAAATGAATAAATCCATGTTCTACCATCCAAAAATTAACACTATTAAATTTGTCATTAAATTCCTACCTTCCTCATAATTTCTTTTTGTTCCTTTGCGTATAAACAGGCAAGACGCAATTGTTGCTAAGAGCAGTGCAGCAGCCCCAATTGATGAGCCAGCGATGACAATCATGCGGCTCTTCCTTTTGCTTTCTTTATGAAGATTCAAGTTTCCAGAATAGCTGTTGAGAACCAAAGAAGCAATAGAAATCTTGTACATAGAGAAAATTGGAATATTTGACACAAAATAACTGATGATTCTAGAAGAAATGTTATGCTTTGGCGGAGATAATTTTTGTATAATTAAATGGAGACTTGGTAATATGGGGAATTAGGTCCCATAGTGGGTATTTAAGCTGGCTTAGTTCTGCCACCTCAACAACTAGTTTTTAGGTTAGGATTCCCAAACTTAAGAAAAAGTGAGATAAACTACCAACTAACATTCTAAGGAATAAAGATACCGACAATGACTTGTGGCCTTATTAAAATGATCTATTAAACCAAAAACAAAACATGACTCATCTAGTGGTAGTCATAACTCAAAGAACATGCCGGAATATCTGGCAATTATATTCTCAATAACCTTGCAGGAATAACAGTTTTTTACTTCGCTGATAGGACCAACAACATTAGTTTCTATACTTATATATCTATCAAGTTTTCTATCAGTACTTCATTTCTTTTCTACTACACCAGGGGGGTTTGAACACTTTTAATATCTTAATCTACATCACATATTACCCTTACCACCTGAGCTAGCTACAGGTTACAATCAGTTATTGCTTAGTAACCCCTTTCTGAAAATTGTTAAAGCATCACACAAGCACATGTGAAAATATGTATCTTGGAAAGAGGAGTAAGCAAGCAAAAAATCCCAATTTCAAGTTTGATCAGTAAATATTGATACTCACTTCAAAAACATATTTTTGTTTGATAGACCAGATGGCACAGCTCCAGATAACATATTATTTTGCACATACCTATAACCAACAAAAGCAACATATAAGTCTATCAATAGTATTAAACAAAAGTGAACAAGTTTGAATATTATTTGAAAGGAAAGATGCTAATTGAGTAAGAACACTAAATATCATCTAAAGTCAATCAATTTTCAATTTTGGCTAACAAACAATATATGAGTTTCAGATAGCTTACAATTCCTTCAAATTTGGGAGGTTTGTCAAAGAGGAAGGGATCTCACCCGTCAATTGATTGTTCTCAAGATGTCTACAAGAGGCGGAGGTTATAGTTAGAAAGATGCACACAAAGAATGAAAGATAGAAACTGTCATTAGAGATTACATAATCTTCAAGTCCATGCAACCAGTAAAATCAGGTATTGGTCCAGTTAACATATTTCCATCAAGCCATCTACACACACAAATTAAAACATGTTAATACTGACATACAAATTTGATTGAACCAAGCATGAAATCTAAGAAGCCTCCTTACAGAAAAATTATAAAGAAACTTACAGTTCAACCAGACCAGTCAATTTGGCAACGCTTGATGGTATATTGCCAGTCAAGTTCTTAGAAGACAACAAACTGCCACGAGCAGGAACAAAAATGAGTGCTATCAGATCAGTTGAACTCATGTTTTCTGTAATGTAACTCATTAGAAGCAAGATAGTGGATATTCTTTATTTTTGCACAGGGTGGCCAAGGAAGACAAATTGACAGACAAAATTAATAACCCCCAAAAAAAAAAACTTTACACTGAAACTATTTTTGGTTGTGGATCTAAGCTACAGTGGATCCATGACCAAGGAACAGGCAAACATGGATCACCTCCCTCTTGCGCCCAGGCTGCTAATGCATAATGTGAGACTATATCAGAGATGGCTGGTCCTGCAAAGAATTCAATGGAAGCATTAACCAAACTCCAATAGTTCACACAAGTTTTGACAGACAACAATCAATATTGTAATGGGTAGTTAATTAAATGGTTGTTCTAGACAGTTAAAAGTAGGCAAAAAAACCTTCATGGTGTCACAATAATTTCTATATAAGGAGGGTTACCATCTAGTGTGCCATCATTTTTCTCTAGATACTTATTTATCTCGAAAGCATTTAGAAGAGGACCCCTGGAAGAATCAGATGTCTTGCCAAATCTAAAGGACAACACAAACGGTAGGGATAAATTAGTAAATCCTGGTTCATAGAGGCGATATTTTCCTAGAGCATTTTCTTCAATATTGACAACAATCTTGCTGAGATCAGGCCGCCCTGGAAGAACTAGCCTAAATTTTCTAGATTCATCTGGGCCAAAGTCTTCAATCTCAGCAAGATAGGTGACTGCCCATCCATTTGCAGGAAAACCTTCCAAGTTCATCCGGTAAGTTAGAGATCCATTTGTACCCACTACAGCCGTCTGCATTACTTTAACTGGAGGCATTTCATCACGATCAACGTTAATTGATGAATTGGTAGAAATTTTCTTAGTTCCAGCAGCAACATCAACAAGATAATTTGCCTTCTTGATGGAATCTGACTCCCAGATTCGGTCAAAAGGGTCATCAGGATACCTGATATGGAAAAAATACAGAAGTTCTGGTGTGAGAATAAGAAATTGCTTCAAAACTACAAGAGTTGATGCAAAACTATAAATAAGGAAGTCTAGAAACAGTTCGCAACTTAGTCATTGATTTTAAGAACACTTGCAAAATTCTGATTCTTGAATGGTACAAACAACAGAACATAAATAATAGATGTCTACGGGCATGTACACACATCAATAAATGAAAATGTAAAATGAAGGCTTCCTAGCAAAACAAAAGGAACTAGAAAGGCTCAAAGCACCTGATGGGAGCATCACTGTCTGCACCAAAATTTATCCTTGCAGAGACGCTGAGGTAAAACTTTTCTTCAAACTGAGTAAAATACATCGAACCATTAAATTGCCGGAGTTCAAGTGTTGATACGAATGGTTGCCCAGTTGTAGCATTTGATAAACATACATCTACTGTTGAACTTGTAGCCAAAAATATAAGTTCTTGCATCTCTATAGTATTAGCATCAGATATAACAATTGTGCCCCAATGAGTAGCCCCAAAGGAAATGTCAAATTTTGGATAAACATTGTTATTATCAAAGTTGCCATACAAGAATGTCGCCCTCAGCAGGTACCTTGTCCTACTGACAACATTAAGTGTGTAGCAGTATTTTCTAGAATTAGCAGGAAAGTGTCTCAGTGTCATGTATTGTTTCCTGGTCTCATTGACTACGGATATAGTGCTTGATTCCCCAAAAGAAAGACCATCATCACCAGTCCAATAAAGACCAAGATCATCAGTAAAATTTAATTTACCTCCGCAGTCCAAACTAACAAAACCTGCTTGAAATGACAAATATAGTGAGAGTTCAAATGAAGTAAATAATAGCAAAGTTCAAAATCTAGCATGCAAGTTTTTGAATGGAGTACAATCAAGAACGTCCAAGATTCATGATATGTATCAAGACTAGATCTTGATCTTGTTATGACTCATTTATTACTAGCATGAGCACAAGCACATGGAAAAAGATAGTAAATGAGTTCATTTCCTCAACGAGATTCGAAATTTACATAAAAAGCTGAACAAGAAAAGAGAGTTCCTTAGCTCAACAAGAAAGATCATAAAAAGAAATAAATGTCACAATCAAGAAGCATGTACAGACAAAACCACAACCAGTCATAATGCAAAAGAGCTTAGGATGGTAAAACAGGTATTACAGTTTAAACATGAAACCACCATGCTATACCAATATTGGCAGTAAAAAAGAAAAAGACTCAATCTTGAAAGATACCAAGTGAAGAAAACAAGTAGTGAATAAGAAAGAACAAAACAGGGATTGTCTAGTGAAGTACCTGGGTTTTGAGCAGAGGAAAAACTGGAGAGGAGTGAGAGAAAGAGAGAGAGAGAGGATAGGAGAAGAAGCCTACCCTCCATTTTCTAGTATGGAAAGCTTCAGAGAGAATATGAGAGCATAAAAATGGAGGAAAAGAAAGGTGCCCAACAAAGAAAGGGACTATCTTTCACTCACTCACTCACAAACTCACTGTGGAGGAAAAAGAAAGTCGAAAAGCACTTGCAGGGGAATCACAATGAAGCATCAATGTGTTATGTGCCTAATCTTTTAATGTTTGAACATTATTAATTCAGGTTGATAAAATAACATATGATGCGTTTTAAAGGAAAAAAAAAAGATAGTGAGGGTGGTGAAGTGAGATAGAACAGGAAGAGGCTTCTGGGACAGGGCAGGCAATCCTTGTCGTCGTGTAGTATAAAGCATTTGTGGGGCCCACTTAAGGAAGCATGGCAGAAATAGTGGGAATGAATTGAATCACAGAATATTATTTTTCTCAATTCTATACTTTTATTAAAAAGAATCGTGTGTGTGTGTGTGTGTGTGTGTGTATATATATATATATTGTCTGTATTCTTGTGAATAGATTCTCTACCAGTTAGTGTATAGTAAAAGACTTAACAAAATTGATATTTGAATTTTTTTTTCTGTATTTGATACGTACAAAATCAATGTTATTTTGCAGTACAACTAGATTTTGTAATAAAGATAGAAATATAACAAAAGTTATGTGAAGTTATTGTATGATTATAATGATTAAAAATGTGTGCATGTTGTTCCATTAGTTATTAACGTAATTACAAAAAACATAGACGCACACTGGACTTGAATTAAATGTTACTAATATTAACAAGAAGAGATACAAATAGTGAATGGAATGTATAGGAATTCAGTCAAGAAATGGAATATATAGAAATTTGAAGTTGAATATCATAATAACTCTTTGCACATTTATGGTGGGTCCTGCTGCTATCCTAGTGATTCCACCTCCTACTAACTGCAATCTGCTCACATTTCTCATCCTTCTTTTTCCTCACCCTTTTTTTATATATCTTAAGGCATTTAATCTTTTACGCAAATAAATAGTCTCAAACTTTTGAATTGTAAGATGTTGTTTTCTAAGTCTTGAATTCATGACTGGTGATCAAACTAGAATAACTTCATTCAGCTCATCTAATCATCTGGGTTATTTCTCACCCTTCTTTGGTTCTTCTTTTCGTGTTAACCAAACCAATTTGTAGATCAATCAACAATCGTGAATTATTATTTGCTCCAATGCAACACAAGCATTAGCAGACTGTAAAATGGTTTTGTATGAGATTAAGTGTTTAGTGTTCATGATACGTGTTGCCACAAAACAATCCCGTATGATGTAGAATTGACTCGTTATTTTTTTTTAAATGAGGAATTTTTATTTGTCCAAAAAAATGAGGAATTTAAAATGACATAAAAATAAAAGGTGACATATTATCAACAAAAAAAATCTGGCTCGTTATTTTTCTCATCCCTTAGAAAATGAAAAAAAAAAATCATATAAATCTGTCATTTGTCAATATTATAGAGTGGCAGTAATGAATAGTCGGTGGCAAGGTAGTCTTTACTGTATAAGGCAACGTTTTTCTAACTTGAAAGGAACTGAAGAAGATAGTTTCTTAAACTATTAATGTTCTTTCAATTGATTTCACACGCTAACATTCTTGCCGTGATCCATAAATTCGACTGAATTTGTGGTCTTTCTTCCCACATCAAATTAATTTTTTTTGGCCAATCCACACCAAATTAATTACTTTTTGTGGGTAGTATATAAGCATCGGCATGTAAAATAAACATAATAATTGTGTATATAATCCAAGGGTAACAAAGTAACTATCGGAATCCTTACTTGACTTCTTTTGGTCATAGTTTGGTGAATGATGAGCTTTGTGAAAAGCATGATCGGACAGGAGGAAGGGGGAAACAAAACAAAATAAAAAGAATCAAGGTTACAGCTTTAAAAAAGATATCAGAATACCAATGCTTTTTTTTTAAACGTTTCAACTTTCTATCCCCTTGGCTTTTAGACTTTGAATGGCACGGCCTCTTCAGGTAAAAAAAAAAAGCAAGACCTCACAATTTACGAGTAAACCGTTTTCTCCCAAACAAAAATAATTAATTAAATTGCATGCAGGCACAATCAGAAGAGTAGTTACTAGTTAGTGCGTATGCGTATGCTTTTCCTCTCCCATTTGCTTTTGGGTCACCAGTGGTATCCAGTTAACATGTAACTACTCTCCTTTCTTCAGCTAGAAGTATTCATAGATCCTGAAGAAGGGTGATCTACGTCATGTACTCTAATAAGTTCTTCCGATCCATTTTATAATATGGTAATAAAAATGTGGTATTATTTTAATTTAATCGATACAAGTGTGATTGGAGATCTTAAAATTAAACAACTACTCCCTTGGTTCCTAAATATAAGATCACTTTGGGGACGTGGATAAGTTTCTAAATATAAGATCACTTCCTATTTTATCTCAAGTTTTGCCCAAACTACTCTTATACTTCCTTTTTTCATTGAAAATTCCTCCTCCTTTTAAAGTTAAGTAATTGAGGGGATTTTGGGAAGATCATATAATTTTATTGTCTTCCTTAATCTCCCCAAATTAATCAAAGTGATCTTATATTTAGGAACGGAGGGAGTACTATTTAGCTCTAACACTAAATCGAGTAAGGCATCTAGAAGGTTCTTATAAACACCCTTTATTCCTTGAACCGTAATATTGTTAATTACATTGGAAACACATGTGAACTTAAACAAGTAAAGGGACAACATATCTGCATTGACAACTAAAAATGTTCAGCGTGGTCATTGAAATTTTATAATAAGAAGATACGCATCTTCCTCCTCAAAAAACCCCCATGGTACTCGTAAAAGTTTGTCATCCGCTTACTGTAGTCGAGGAATGTTAAAAAGTTACCACGTTTTAAGTCATAAAATCAAGTAAAGATAAAGTTTGTAGATTTATTAAAAGTTCACCCTTTCTAACTGTGTTTTAACAATATTTAAGCAAAGATAGATCGCGGATCATTGGCATAATATCTTTATTTCTTCATCCAAATAAAACAGGGTTTCGAATATAATTGAGAAACAAGTGTATCTATCACGCAATACAGAACATCTATTGCAAACCATAAAACAGTTCACTTAACCGGTCCAATAATTACAATGAGATCGCAATAGCATCCATAGTTATATTACAAGGTGAATGATTGTTATTTGGCCAAAACGATGGTAACAATCCATTCCATATATATATATATATATAAGTGTGTATATATATATATATATATATATATATATATATATATATATATATATATAAGTATATAACAAGCATAAGAACCACTGCTGATGACCGGACTATAACGAGTGTAAACAGCAGCATCTCCAGTAAGATATTATTATGCATCTGCAAATCTGATGACAAAAGCAAAAGATAAAACTAAGTGTCAAGTTCGGCATAAAAAACACTATACAACTGTTAAAGTTGTTCAGAGAAGTATGTTTCATACTCACCCGAGTTCTGAAAGCCTCAAGTGAGCTTCAGCATAGTCAACGAAGAACGCGTCCTCGTCCTATATCAAATTTAAGAACGAATATTCAGTATTCAAATAACACTATTCATCCTACCATATAGTGACCAATTATATAGGAGAATTGTTTTCTTTTTTTTTGGGGGGGGGGGGGGTTGCAGATACAGAGATACTCACGGCAGCATATTTCTCAACAAGAGGACGGAAGACTGGATCACTTAGAAGAGCCTTGTCAGATGGTAGCTGAATCAAACCTTCCTTCTCTCCACTGAGAAGTTCCCTGTTTATAACAAAGATCACATTTTGATGTGACTAAATTAATTATTGATTGCACTAGGTACATATTTAGCTGCACTTTACTAGTCACGTCACGTGTATCACGAACTGCAAATGGTGGCATTGTCCTTTACCAGTAAAGTGCGCAAATTATCGCTCAGTATTCAAAATAATATAAAGAGATTCCAGCATCAAACACCATGAAACAAGTCATGGTCGTAAAAAAAAGATTCCTTACTTGAAATAAGAGTTGTCAAAAAAGAGAGGGTTCTGAGTCCAAGGTCCCTCAAATCCAGAACGTTCCTTGTGGCACCTTCCCTGCATAATGATTGATCACCACAGCCAACATACTTGTTTACTATCACACTATTATAAAGCTCTAACTGTTTCATTAAACAAGAAATGTCCAACAAAGAAGCTAGTATAAGATTTCCAGTTTTTCAGACCATACCAGAGTGTGCCCACCAGATAAGGCAACTATGTCTCTATCTGACAGACCCATGTGGCCAAAGACATCCCTTAAATGATCCGAACCTGTTTGAATACAATGGTGAGAAAAAATCTCATAGGTTAGCATGAAATTTCTACAGAATATAAAGTGCCTGAAATATAAATAGAAACTAACCTTTAGTAGCATTAGGCAAGCGACCTTCTGGAGGTGGTTCGGTTTTGTCCTGTGGACAAAAAGATCCTTGTCAGTTGTCACCCTCTATTTAAACGTATATGTCAATTTTGGTCAAAAGATGTGCATGTCAATAATTCAATGTCATGTCCAGAAAAAGAAAAAATCGATGACATCAATTAAGAAGTAAGACTACAAAATACTGCTAATTATGATGCAATGCTGTTTACAAGATTTATAATGAACTAATGATGGAAACACAAATTAATTAGAGCAGGATTCTAGAAGAAACAGGAAACATGTCTACTCATCACAGGTACGAGTTCCAGGATGATGAGCAGAGTAGTGGACCGCCCCTATTCCAAAGGAAGGCCATACACTTCTCATAATAAGAAATAGACTAGAGTATGTAACCAACAAAAAACAGAAAGAAATAGACTAGAGTATATAAGTTAATCAGCAGGCTCTTAAAATCATGTGTGTAAGAAAAAACTAAGATAATCACGTAAAGTGAGATGCATTTCTGAAAACCAATTATGTTATCACTGGAAAGCCCACGGATGATTAAAAAATGGACAACCCCACTTGGTGAGGGTGCCGGGAAAGAGAATATGCTAGACAGTCTTTAGCTCTGTTTATGCAGAGAGGCTAATTGGAACCAACAATCCCATAATCCCATGCCTATAGAGTTTATTGTTGATAATTCAATAAAAATTGCTGCATTATTCTAATCTCTGAAACATAAACGCACAAAACTAAGGCTGTAATCAAGTTATTCAAGAGACTGCGTATACGAATGTCAAATTAAACGCTTAAATAACTATGTTTACGCAGTCCAATAATTCAAATCGCATCATCAATTGCTTCAGAAACAGAGGTCTAAGAGACTTTGAAAAAATTAAGAGCATGAAAGTTACGACAGTGGCAATATCTATCTATAAAGACATGTGAAGATCAACGTAACACGTACTAATGATGACATATTATGAACGATCTATTCCAAATCACTGTGATTACTAACCGTTCTGCCGGGATGGAAGGGAATCTCGGGTCCTCCAGTAACCTCCACAGCCACAACTCCGGCCAACTTCATCAAAACATAAACACAATTAAGCCATTCATAAACGAATATCACAGCACTCTAGAAAAAATTCAACAATTGCATATCTGATTAACTGATAGAGAAATATACACCTGATACAGGTCAGCATAAGATATTATAGGAAACTGCTGCTTAATTGGCTCAAGAAGCCTAACTGCAATGTCAAGACCATTGTTAGCCTCATGAGCAAGCTCTGCAGGGTGCCTTATAGTCCCAAATGGCCCTCCTGTCTTCGTCTTCACATCATATGTACCAGCTGAGTGCCACCTGTATGTATCACAAATCAAGAAGATTCGCAACCACGTCATTATATAATTATAGTACTCCCTCCAGTCCTAAATATAAGATCTTGACTTTTTTTAGAAAATCTATAAAAAAACAAAATAAGTTAATTATAAATTGATTTCCGTAATTTTTTCTATCTAAAAATATATCAAATATGTCATCATTTAATAATCTATTTCGCAACCTTAATCTCTTGAGAAAAAAAAAGTCAATTAGATGTTATATTTAGGACGGGAGGTAGTATATATACTTTCCAGTTTCCACACACAGTTGTAAAAGTGAGAGAGAGAATTCATACGCCAATCTAAGCATGATAGGAGCACAATGCTTCTCTTGGATAAGCCCTCTCAGCTTCTTCTTGCACTTGTCGATGGCTTTCACGTACTCATCACTAACAGCTGGGTAACTCTTCCCCATGCTAAAAGCAAAATATTCTGGAGCAACATAGAATAATAAATATACGATTTCAGCTAAAACATTCTCATGAGTCATGAAATATAATTTGTCACTTGGAAGTTTTAAAATATGAGAACATTAAATAGAAAATGCACGTAAGTTTGAAGCTAAGCAGCTAAATAATAGTAATAATAATCAAAGCAGTGTGAATGTGAGAGTTTAAACAAGAATGAACGAGGAGGGAGAAGAAGAAAAATACCTTACTGATGATTGACGTACAAAAACAGAGAGAGTGAGAGATCATACAAAGTGAAAGCAGTGAAGAAGAAACAATAATATAAGTGTGGGGAGTGTGTTGGTGTTTGCTGGAAGGTTCTAGCGTTTGTCCATTGGGTGGCCTATTTCAGGCCGTTCTTCCAATACCAACGGCCAGGATCATTGCATGCATGGGCCCGGGGCTGGTAGGTCACCACTCTCCTTGGGACGCGAGGGACCGTACAACCAACCCATGAACGCCACGTGTAATATGGGCTGTGGCGCCACCCGTGCTGCATCAGTAGGTACCCCTCCAACTGCGTCTGTGTTTTCGTTTCCCCACAAATAAAAGTCTAAGCCGCTAAAAAAGTTATTCTTAATAAAACATGTAAAACTTACTTGTTACTCTTAATTAATTTTTTCTAGAAAATCCTTAAAAAAACAAAATAAGTTACTTATAAATTGATTTACCTAATTTTTTCCCTTAAATTAGTTTATTTTACCTATAAACTAATGGATAATCTAAAAATATATCTAATATGTCATCATTTAATAACCTATTTCGCAACTCCAAAAAAAGTCAATTAGGTCCTATATTTAGGACCGGAGGTAGTATTTGGAGTTAATGTTGTTTTTCAATAGAGCTCATATTATTATGATAACTTTTAAAAGAGAGAAATACATAAATATTTATAAATATGAAAGAGAGTTAGGGGAAAAGTAGGCAAAAATGTATTAAATGATGAACTCTTATATTTTGTAAAAAAAAAATCATTCAAATTTTGGCTCTTATATTAAGTACAGTGATCTATGCAACTTTTTTTTATTTATCTATTACCATTTCACACTACAAACCAACCTACTGATCCAATTGGTGATGTCCGAGAAATATGCTACTTCTAAGTAATTATCGAGAATGGTTCAGCCGTTTGTTTCATCCTACGTCAAACTTACGGAGAGCAACATTAGCTACTTGGGGAAGAATGGTTCGGCCGTTCGCTTCAGCTCATAGTTTAGCTAGTTTTTTTAAAGATAAACCCACAGTTTAGTTGGTAAGTTAACAGCAACGAGAAAGAATCATCAACCAATCCGTCAAACTTTTATTCGGTGGAGTATTTTTAAATATAAAACTGAAAAATGACATTGGATAATAAGCAATTTAATACTCCCTCCGGTCCCTAATGTAAGAGCCCAAAATTTGAATGGTTTTGGTCCCTAATGTAAGAGCTCACCCTACTTTCTCTCCTCATTTAATGCATTTTTTCCTACTTTACCCCTAACTCTCTTTCATATTTATTAATGATTATGTATTTCTCTCTCTTAAAAGTACCATAATAAATATGGGCAATTTTGGAAAAGAAGCATTAACTCCAGACAACCAACTAACATTCACATGTTTTCTTAAGAAGCGTTTTTTTGGCGGCTAGCTCTTACATTAGAGACCGGACCGGAGGTAGTATACTGTTATTGCATATTGACATTGCATGAGCGTGAACCTTGCCTTGTATTTACCCATTAGAAAATTAAAAAGGTCCCAAAGGTCTAAAAAAAAATCAACGCGGCCCCACAGTGCACGTGGACAGGGAGAGATCAGAATGCAGCATTATAATTATAATTTTTTATACTCCTATTTTTTGCCAGAATTTTTTTTTATATGTTTATTATTCAGCTATATATATTTTCTTTATAGTTTATGGTAAATGCATAGGATAGAGATCATTTATCTATAAAAATTGTTAGTCATCAGAAGTATATATAGTGTACCTGCTACCGCCTACCGCATTATATTGTTCCATTGGCACACGAAGAATAAGAATTGTTTGGGTGAATGCAGATTGATCCAGCGTGTCTAAGTTCATTGGATTAAATGTTACTCCTGTGAATTTATTACATGAGTTCATGCATTTAAAATTTCAATGTTCGGATAAATTATGCATTCGAATACTTATTGCTGACTGTATTCATAGAGGATAAGATGTTATGATGATGTCATATTGAGTCCAAGAGTCGCTTGATGTGCCTACAAATATATATTTCATGTTTAACCAGCTGTATGAGCGTAGGAAGCACGGGATGAAACTAGAGATGGATAAGAAATCAAAGGAATTGAAAGAATGGGAAAAGAAGTTGAAGAAGGAGGAGGAGATCCTAGCAAAAAGCAAAAGAAATCTCAGTGAAAGAAAGCAGAAATTGAATGAGGCCGAGATGAAGTTGAAGAAGAAGGAGAAACAACTCGAGGACATTCAGAAAAACATGGGTGCAGTGAGAAAGGATTTGGACAAAAAAGAGAAGGAGATGAGTGAGTTGGCCAAAAATCTCCGTGGCATGACAAAAATCGGAAGTAATCATCAAGATTCTATGAAGGAATACAGCGTTGAAAATGTCTTTGATGGGAAAAGTAAGGTGCGTGAAGTGAATACATTGAATAAGAGGGTGGGATCTCTTGAACAGAGAGGGTTGAAGAAAAATGTAGAAGCAACTACTCGCTTTGAGATGAAGGAAGGACAATGGGGGAGTGAAAAGGGATGCATTTTAGACGAAGAAGATGAAGATCTGAGTATTTTAACCAGGCGACCTGATGCACGCAAGTTTGAAGACTACTTTTAAGTCACGACCTGGAATGAAGATGGGTTCATGTTTTAAATAAATGATGCATGAATTTTGGAATATACTAATAATGTTGTGTATATCTTTTTTGATTTGCATGCGTGCGTAGAATAGTTAAGCAGTCGCACTATGGCCTATGGGCTTGTTATGGTCATGGATTGATGAATTTCAGTTTCTATGTTTGATATTTGATCCTTATAACGTGATCTGTGCTAGAGACTTAGAGTATTTACTTTCATAGTTATGTACTTATATTTACTTTCATAGTTAATACTTAATAGTTAAAAGTTGTGCATATACGCATATAAACCTCCACTACACACAAGAAGTACGTGCCTGAAATTTTTCCACGTTCGGGGAAATGGAGGAGGATGATCCAGGAGTTGTCGATTGAGTGGGCCTTTAATTTTAAACTTCACATCGAGATTTAATTAATCCAATCGAGAAACGTCCTAAGAATAATGGGAAGAGAAGACATGCGGAATTTGTTTCTTTTTCTTTCATTGTTAAGCCCAAAGTAGATCAAATACATTAGAATTAGAGCTATCAAAGTGGATGAGTCATTAGCTGATTTGCACGATTCTGATGGCTATAAACTAAAAGGCATTAGAGTTTGTGTTCCAAAAGTGGCACCGAATCTAATAATTATTTCTACGATGAAAGCTTGTTCGTTTGGTTTCTAGTCGGCAACAAAACAATGTTATCATGTTATGGCATTCATATATGAACACGTGAAAGGAATTTTATATCATCTGGGTGAAAGTGTTTGAAGGCAGAACCCACTCTATCTCACTTTCTAACATGTTTCTTTTTCGGTAATTCTTATAGATTTGTTCATCTTTTCGAAACATTGCACCCTCTAACATGTAAACATGCATGTTGGATCCACATTCAGTGCTCATCCTAAAGAAAGACAAATTTTGCTCATCCCTCAAATAGTTAAATGCACTAGTGCACAATTATAGGAACCAATAAAACATTAGTGGACTTTTAATAATAATTAATTATTTCCACTACAACATAATTTTAGGGACTACTAATGCACAATTATAGGAACCACTTATGCACTTTTAATACCAGTTAATTATAATTATTTCCACTACATCATTCAGTTTTCGATTGATCCAAATTCTCCCAATTCTTCCTATGTGCACTTTTTTTAACACGTGGCTTGGTTAGAAAGAGCTCGAGGATGTGCAAGAAAACGTGAAAGCTGCAAGCCTGTGAAGGATATAAAAAGCAATCCTGAAGAGGAAGGCAATTAGACAGAATTTGGATATTGACTTTTATATTATAGACATCTATGTATTTCTTTTCTTGTCTGGGAATTAATTATGGAATTTTTGTTGCTTGTGATTGATTTTTTGCTTGTCTGAAATACAAACAGCAGAGAAGTAATAGTTTAGTTTATGAGTTGGACTGGGTATAGAATCTATATAATTGTGAACAACTTTCTAGATATATATTGAATTAATAGTTTCGTTCTTTTGGTCTGTGAGGTGATGGGAGGGCCGAGGAAGTATGAATATATTTCCTCTATGCACTTATGTATTAGTTTCGTATACTTTATATTTGTAGCCACACATATTTTTTTGTCATATCAATATGTAGTTTTTAATATTAGTTTATAGACGACCTTTTTGAATAGATTATTCCATTCACAGTCTTGAAAAGATGTAGATGAAAATGTTAAGAAAATATGCAAAAATAAAGCATCAAGATATTACTTTCTTGACAATAATAAACCCCTCAATCACTGGTTTAGTGAAATTCTCAAGACCCACAGCAGTAACACTCTTGATAGTATTACTTTCGGTGTACTTGGAAATTTCGGAAAGCAAGAAATATAAGCCCTTTAATCAGGACTCCAAGAGGTCACAAGCCATCTTACTCGTGAATGAGAAGCACTAGCATTCAGCCAACATGTTCTCAACCCAAAGTAATTTTAGATACTTGGTTCCTAATTATAAACCCACGTTGACTTTTTTTTTAAAAGTTAAGGAAACAAATTAAACCACTAAATCATAACACATAACCAGTATAATTACAATATATCTTGATTTATAACTAGAATAGACTAGTTTTGAGAAAAAAAATAATTTTAAACATTTTAAAATGATGATAAAGCTTGTAACTTAAAATTTTTCAAAAAAGACACAATTGACTTATGATTAGGAACGTAGAGAGAGTATTATTATACGCCTTTGTTATCAATGGAGAAATCAAGCACCAAGATATTATTAACAGATATTCTATTTCTCTATGGAGAAATAAATAAATATTGTTAAATAAAAAAGAAGAAAAAAAAGTAGAGTTGAAGAGCTTAGAGAGATGCACTGGCGTGAGGGACAGAGATGAGTGAGGAAGATGATGTATTTATTTTGATGCAAAAGTATATTTTTGTGAGGGTATTTTTACATAATTTAGACTTAATTTTTGCTCAAACCCAAAAACCCCCAATTTGGAGGGAATAAAAATATTTCAAATAAGGGGTTTGAAGGGGAGAGAAGGATAAATTTTGACTTTATACCCTTCAATTTTTCATATCAAATAAAGGTATAGGAACGCATTCCATCATCGCTAATCCCTCCCTTTGAACCAAACAATCCGTCATTGAATTTGAATTTTTTTTGGTAAGTAAAAACTGAATTTCATTAAATACAAGATAATTCATCCCCATACATTTCTTTGGTCACCACAATTAAGGTGCTAATGTATTTAAGAAAGAAAATAATATTATTAAACTATTTATCAATTCTCAGTAATATATAAAGTGCTTATAAAGGAATATCATTAACTACTGAAATTAAAATTAAAAATTTCATCAAATAGTCCATTGTCGATTAAAACCCCTTATTTTCGCCCCATCCCTTGAGTCATTTTGATAATCCACACACATACCAACAAAAATTCGTGGTTCATACCTTTTAGCATGCGGCATAGGGCCCAGTCTACTCTTGAGAGTCTAGACCGGTGGAGACTAACAAGAAAAATGACTAGACATATGAGGGGGGTGATGTTATGATGTAGATGGATATGTAGGGTTAGTTTTCACCTTGAATTATTTAATTAAAGTTTCATATTATTTCTTTGTGTAAAAAGAATAAAAATAAAAGGCTTGAGGCCTCCAAAGCCAAATCCAAAATCCACTTGAAAAACAAGTGTTCGGTAGAAAGAAAGTAAGTAAAGAATTAGAATTAGAAAGAGTAAGAGATGAACAGTAGAGGTAATGATTAGAAAGTAAAGTTTGTGGGCCTCAGAAAAAGTGTGAGATGGAGAGAGAAAACTTGTGGGCCCCAGGATATATGTAAATGACCATGTTACCCCTTAACTTTTCAATTATTTACATGTCACTTTCTCTCCTTTCTCACTAGCAAACAAGCCCTATGGTCTTATACGTGTAATCTAATCCACTCTCAGACTCTCTCTCGGTTTTAAGTTTTAACATAAAAAGATTATATACCAAGGAAAAAAATAACAAGAAAATAACTTCAAATATCCAAAAAGATTAGTGAGGAACTCAAACTTTCAAAATGATAAGTAAGGAACTTCGAATTTCAAAAGGACAATTAAGGAACCATGCAATCGTTAATTGCAATGTTCCAAATGTTAATAATTATTCCCTCCGGTTCTAAATATAAGACCTAATTGATTTTTTTAAAAAATACTATAAAAAAGCAAAATAAGTTAATTATAAATTGATTTACCTAATTTTTTTCCCTTAAGCTAGTTTATTTTACCTATAAACTAATGTATAATCTAAAAATATATCAAATCTATCATGATTTAATAGCCTATTTCTCAACCTTAACCTCTCCAAAAGAAAGTCAATTAGATCTTATATTTAGGACCGGAGGTACTATGTTTTAATTGTTAATTTTTATTGCTTATAAGTCTGGAAGTTTGAGTTCTTTACTTGTCCTTTTGGACATTCGGAAGTAATTATTTCTCATTTTCCCATTTTTCCATCTGAGTTACGAGTATTTTCTTTAAAACATTTATTATTTATATTATATTTATAAAATATTTATATGCTAGCTGTCATCAACTTGCGATTTTTTGCGTCCGCATCCACATTTGTTCGCAGTCTCTCTCTCTCTCTCTCTCTCTCCTCTGTTCGACTCACTATCTTCACTGCGCAATCCTTCCTTCTCCCCAACACTCATCAACTTCTCATCGTAAGTTCTTCTTCATTCCACTTCTCTTCGCTTTTAATCTTTCCCATTTCAAAAGCCTCTTCTTTTTTCTTCTTTTGGAACCGCTTCCGTACTGTTTCACCATGTCCATTTTTTAGGGTTAGGGCTTTCATTTTTGCTTCCTCATTTTCCATATTTGGTCGTTCGTTTGAGTTTTTCATGTTATTTTGGTGTCGAACCGTCGGTATTTGGTGTACACTCTTGAGTTACTTGTTCGATTAAAGCATTTTTCTACTCTGCTGCTTGTCTAGGTTTTTGAAATCGCACTGTGAAGTTCATATTGTGATTAGTTTTGGATAGAAGACAATGTCTGAAGAACTTGATGTATTTTCTTTGAGAGAATTTCTGTTACAATAATTTTTGTCTCTCAGGGTTGTAATGCTATTCTTCTGTCGAGAGAATGATATCTAAGTGGGGTAATTACTCTATGAAATGCGAATTGAAGACAGAAAGAGCCTAACTTGATACAGTTTATTTGTCAGATTTTGTTCAATTTAAGTATAGTTTTTGTTGCCAGCACCGGAACGAGCCTTACTTTATATTTAGGGTTTGGCCGATGCAATTTTTTCCCTGAAGTTGTATGGGCCATGGATATCGTTGTAGATTAAGTGCGACTGTTCAATACTGAGCAATACGAATTATTGTTCTTTAATAGCTTCACGGATTTATAATTTAGCCATGTCATTCTAAACCTTGCCAAAATGGTTGATAGGTTTTGTTGCTTTATAATCAGCTATCATTATAACTTTTTGTCACTTTACATTGACATTCTGACTTAATGTGTTATTGAACTTAGTTTTGATACTTTTACTTCACTGATAACGAATTATTGAGCATGCTCAGTAGATAGGGAGTTCAGATCACCCCACCCCGTAAAAGAAGTAATTCCTGGTGTGAATCCTCCCGTGTTAATCTTATTGCTACCTAATAGATCAGTTTTGTGTTGTACTAGGGACTTAGACGAATTTTTGTGTGTCATGCTAATGAAAACGTGTGTATATTAAACTGTTAACTGATTAGTACACTTTTCTGTGCTGTGGACTTGTGAGAACTTTTGTGTGTCATGCTGATGATAATGTATAAATTTTAAAATGTTGATAAGTGCTCTTTTCTGTGGTGGGGACTAAGATTGTGCCTTTTTGTGCTTAATTTCCAGGACAACCATGTGTGACAAGGGAGAAAAATCCTGCCCCATATGCACTGAGGAGATGGACTTGACTGATCAGCAGTTAAAGCCCTGCAAATGTGGTTATGAGGTTCAAATTTGGTTCTTCGCCTATGCATTGATATCTTGTTTAATATAAATATTTTCTTGTGTTGGTTAATATTAGCCTTTGTTAACTTATGGCATCTGCATGGTATACTTTTTCCATCAAGTGCATTTCAAACCCTTCAGAGTTTCTTGATTTTCAGCTTAAGTAAATAATGACATTGTAAGAGTTACATTTCCTTGATAAATAATTTTCTTCTTTATTATTTATTGTCCGTAATCTCTGCAGATATGTGTCTGGTGTTGGCATCACATTATGGAAATGGCTGAAAAGAATGGAACTGATGGTCGGTGTCCTGCTTGTCGTACATCTTATGACAAAGAAAGAATTGTGGCCATGGCAGCAAACTGTCAAAGGTAGTGTTGATGTTCAAGAAGTTTCAGAATTTAATACATTTTGTTACTTGCTAGCAACTATTAAATATGGCTGCCTTGATGATGCAGATTGGTGGCTGAAATGAATTTAAAAGAAAAGAGGAAAATGCAGAAGTTAAAACCCAAAGCTTCAGATGGAAGGAAACATCTTAGTGATGTTAGAGTCATTCAACGCAATTTAGTGTACATAATTGGGTTGCCTCTTAATCTTGCAGACGAAGACGTGAGTTCTTAAGTGCCGTCTAGTATCTTGTCTTGGTAGATGCTTCTCCATGGAGCATGGCTTATTTTAAGTGTGGCTTTCTATACTATAAATTATCTTATTCACTCCCTAACATTTTATTTTGGATTTTACCAGCTGCTTCAGCGAAAGGAGTATTTTGGCAGGTATGGGAAGGTTTTGAAAGTGTCTATCTCGAGAACGGCAACAGGAGTAGTCCAACATTCTGCAAACAACAGCTGTTGTGTGTGAGTTGTTTGTAGTGTTTGTAGCTGATGCGTTATTGTAGCTAGTCTTTACCTAATTTTTCGTTGAGTGACAGTTCTTCCTTAGGTTGTATGACAGCCTTTGTTGACCGCTATTTGGAAATTAAGCTGCAGTTCTTTAATAAAAATCACCTATCTGTAGGTATATAACTTACTCAAAAGAGGCTGAGGCAGTTCGTTGTATTCAATCAGTGCATTGTTTTGTGTTAGATGGTAAATCATTGAGGTATGTACATGCTATTATGATTGGATTATGAGATTATCAAATCCACCTTTTAATGGGTTGTATTTCTGTATGCAGGGCTTGTTTTGGAACCACAAAATATTGCCATGCATGGCTAAGAAGTTTGGTAAATATTTTATTTATTTATCCTTGTTTTACAATGCTTGTACCTATCTGTAGCAATATGTATTGTTTTGCTGGTCCAGGCTTGCAGCAATAGAGATTGTTTATATTTGCATGATTATGGCTCTCAAGAAGATAGTTTTACCAAGGATGAACTAGTTTTAGCATTTGCTAGGTATGATCTCTAACTCTGGCCTTCATTCAGTTCTAACCCTTACCTCTTTCATGCATATAAAATAGACGATTCTGTATTATATTTATTTGTTGCCCCTTTTTTGACTTTGTTGTGTAATTCTCTCGTAGTTACTGGTGCGTTCATGGATCCATTATCTCTTACACCCGCATATAATTTGTTTTATATTGCATAACCATAAGCTTGCACATTTAGACCTTTATTCACTCATTAACCTTTTTTTTTGCATGGTATCTAATTTATTTTTTTCATTATGGTTTTGTTTTATCAATACTGTATATTGAAGGAGTAGAATCCAACAAATTATTGGTGCTACAAACAATTTGCATCGCCGTTCAGGAAATGTCCTGCCTCCCCCAGCAGACGATCCTAGACATATATTACCAGCTGCCAAACCAGTTGCCAAAAATCTTTTAGATGTAAGCTTCCATACACTTCACTTATATGCATATATTGGGAAGGTTGATTGAATTTTTTACTTTGTTTCACTGTTACATATTGGTAGTTGTGCAGTAAGTTAGCCTTTTTTAATTAATTTAAAATCTTTCATCTGCACAGAAAATGGAGAGCCAGGTTAAGTCATCTTGTTCAAGTAGTGGCACCGGGAATAATACAGCACAACCTGCAGTGACCTCCTGGTATTTCATACGCTTGCTGGTTTTACAGAAGCATTAATTTTTTCCCTGCAAATTCTTACTTTGCAATTTTTTATTAGGGTTATGCGCGTGTCTGGTACTCTGCCACCACATGCTAGTCCACAAAATTCTTGTAATTCCCTTAATAGAAAAGTTGAGCTGTCCAATGATCAGCAAGCCATTTTGTCTGGAGATTCTAATGCGGAAAGATCAATTCTTAACACACGAACATCAGGCGAACCATCAGATACTAACAAGTGTGATATTGAGGGAAATAGGCAAACTGCCGAGTCACATGTGACTAAAGCAGGTGGTTTGGATAAACTTTCTTCTGATGGAATGTCCAACCGTGAAACATCTTTGGGAATTACAGGTAATGGTATGAATGTGGTATCTTCTGCCAGCGAAGGCTTTGTAGAGTCTTCCAAATCATGTGATCCCAACATGGACCAAGTGCTTAGCCATAATTCAAAGCATGATGTTCAGGGATTGTATTCCGGATTGTCTTCACCAAACATATTTAGTAATGCAGATGATACATGTTGCACTCCTGGTTCAGACAATATGCATTTCATTAGTAATTTTGCTGATTCCTTTGGAGGGAAGCTTCCAACGGAAGAAAATCAATATTCTGCCGATCGTGTAACCTGGCCAGCTTTGTGGGAAGAAACTATAGTGGATGACTTGCTAAATTTAGATTGTGAGCAGCCAAAATGCAGCAAAGGCTACAACAATCTATCACCTGGGATTTCATTACCTGGTTTGCCTCTGAATTTCGAACAGTCAAGCCATCCGGTCTGGCAGCAAGATGAGGTTGGTCACCACAGTCAATCAGGAAAAGCCTGTGAGTATTTTGATAATGGAACATGTCTTGATGATAAAACATCTACAGATATGGTAGAGAGCAACATAATCTCTAATATTTTGTCTTTGGAAATGGATGCGTGGGAAGATTCATTGGGTAAGTTGTTAGGTGAAAGTGATGGACAATGCACATCATCAAAAGCAGCAGTATCATGGAAAAGCCAAGACAAGAATCAGTCAAGGTTTTCGTTTGCCAGACAAGATGAGTTTGTCGACGAGACTTCTGAATTTGATCATTCATTTGGGATTGCTGGGCATGCTTCTACCAATTATTTTTCTCCAGGTGGTTCAATAGTAAATGAGAGTAATCTGACTGGGAAAGGCAGGCATGATTTGTCATCGAACATCCCTGTAGATAGCCATGTTGGTAGTCAGTCCTGTATTCCATCTGCATGTTCTGGTGAGTGCTGACTAATGTGACTACCATTTTCCAAGTTAATGTACTTAAGTGGATATATAGCTATAAATTTATTTTGATGTTTTTCCCTTGGTGATATCACTTTTATCTTTGTTAAGATTGTCACCTGTTTTTTCCAATTATGCATATTTTGCTTTCTTTTTCACTCTCGCAACTTGAGAAACATACACTTTGAGCTTTTAAATTTGATAAACAGCTGGTTTTCTTTGGGATAAAACAGCCTCTGAAGGTGCTGGAAGCCTGGAACTAGTAGTAATTTGTTTGCATGTTTTCTTTTTCTGAGTATTTTAATGTTTGTGTAATTAGTAAAGCCTGCTTAGTAGTTGATTTTTTACATTTAACTATGAATTAAGTATGGTGTGGCCTTCTGGTCTTATGGGTTGCTTTCTTACTGACTGGGCCTTCCATCTTAGAAATCATTTAACATGCTTATTTTCAAAATTATATCATGGCTTATTCACCTAGCATACTCCAAAACTTATAGCACTGACAATTTTTTCTGGATTTTATTTATGTTTTGGTAGTATCCAATGCTCATTCTTCAATGCCACCTGGATTTTTGGCATCTAGTAGAGTACCTCCTGGATTTTCATGTGGGAGAGTAGAAACGAATTGTAATACTCCTGGTATGAGTTTCATTTTTTGGCTCAAGATTTACTCCTTTCTTGTTCTTCCTCTTATTTGTTAGGGTGTCCGCTTCTCTTATTTATATTTATGACATTTTTTTCTCAGTGAGACAATTGCAAGGACAGTATGTTCCTTCCTCTGGAAATGTTGGCAGGGTTCGAGATTTTGAGGGTAGTGATCCTGCAATAATGAAATTCAATGAAGAGAAGCTGGCAGAAAAGCTGAATAATGCATCTCTTGATATGAGGCAATTGTATCTTTCACAGTTTAATCCTGAAGAAGATGATGCTAGGCTTAAGCTTTTAATGCAGCAGTCACAGAATTTGAGATTTTCGCGATATGTTGGGGACAGATATTCTCCTCAGAATGATTCATATTTAACTTCTAAGCTTCTTGATCAATTCCAACCTAGTAATCCTTCGATTTACCAGCAACTTCACTCCCAGCAATTTAATACTAATATGTTGACATCAAATAGCATGTGGGATGGTTGGAATAATTCGATGAACTTAAGTGGTCTGGGTGTGTCAGAGGTTTTCAATGATGAGAGATTGTTGTATAATAACTTTGTATCTAATTACGACAACATTAAGTTTTGAAGGTATCCGTTAATGATCTTCCTTGAGAGGGGATTCAAATAATATATTTTATGCCATATCCCTGCCTAAATCTGATTCTGTGAAGCTTTGGACGACATGATTTGTCCTATTCAGATGCTTACAACCAAGAAATATTGAGTTCTCTTTCAATTTCCTTGAGGTTGATAAAATGGATGAAAATAAATGTGAGCTACAGCAAACAGCGCACTGCTTTCAGTTTCAGATTAAGAATCTGGCATCTTAAAATCTGTCCCTGCCTAATTCTGATTCTGCCATGATTTGGACGTTGTGGATTGTCCTGTTCAGATTTTCTCAAGCAAAAAATACTCAATTCTCTTTTAAATTCCTCGAGGGACCATCAGCTTGATAATGGGAGTGAAAATAGATGTGAGCCACGGCAAACAGGGTTTTCTCTTCAGCTTTTGATCTTTGTATCATAAAATCTGATTAAGTGCTCTTTGATATCAAGTGGATTGTGATACTTATTCTTTTACTCGGCTGCCTTGGTTCTCCCTTGAATAATGATGGGCAAGAGAGATGGCAAATGAGAGGAAAAGCCGGGAGGATTCCCTAGTTCAAGGAGTTTGTTGTGAGTATAAGTTGATGATATGGTGGAGGCATGGGTGGTACCGAGATAGGGTTGGGCCAATAAGTATTGATCATGGTGAGCGAAAAATCTATTCTTAATCTTTAATTTTTTTCCCAACTTATTTAGAATTCATTTTTATGTTATGGCTTGTGATATTTACTTGCTTTCTGCAACATGTCTGCAGGTTAGCTGGGTCACTGGCCTTTGGTCTTTTGTGGACACGTGAATATGTAATAGAGAACTACAATAGGCTGTGATGGGGAATTCATGTCTGGGACTGGCACGTTGAGTTGGTTGACGAGGAGCTCGTTTTTGTTGATGGCAGAGCTTCTATTGCTCATCATCTGCGTTTTGTAATATTGAATGTCTGATTCAGGCTTGGAAAAAATGGGTGGATATGGATGTACTGTGAACTGTATTGTGCATTTTAAAAAAAAATTATGAGAACTCGATGGTATTGTATTTTTTGCTTAGCTCTTAAGTCGTTTAAGTATTTTACCAATTAATCTACAGGCTAGATTTCAACCCTCCTGTTTGGGAGATAAGCGTCCAGCATGTCGTGTTAGTGGTGGATAATTGAAATACGTAGGTGTGAGGTTTCTTATTAACGTCAGTGCACACTGCTAGGAGATAACCTCGTTCAAACATATGATCTAACGTTTTATAACCCCATCTGATGTCTTGATTCTAGTGAAACCATTAAATATCATCATTCTGAAAATCATGCCGTAGTGACTTCACCATATTTTTTTTTTTGATCGAAAAGACTTCACCATATTGAGGAGCCGTAGAAGTTGAAAGCTGAAAAAGATCATGTTGTGTTTCGTAGCTAGTAATGGTGATTCGGAGCTGACAGGTCCATGTTTGGTTCGAAACGGTGAGAGTTTCTGAGCTACACCGCGAGTAATAGGAAGCAAATGGTATGGTATGGTATGGTATGGCGTGGCGTGGGATTTGTAATGACATGGCATGCATTCGCAGGTTTCTTACAACAACTCTTTGGTGAAGCCCCTTTGACCTGTTTGCATGCAATTGAAGTCTGGTAAAAGGCTGCAAGGCAACGTGGGTCTGAGGCAGAGAGAGGACATCCTGTGAATTGCCGTACTTCTAGTTGCTTTGGTTGGACAATCGTGTGCTTACTGCTTACTCATGTGTGGACATAGGAGGAATAGTCGCTGCCCGCTTGTACTCCCCTTTACTTGAATGAAGAATTATTATGGAGTTTCAGAGGACACTTTAATCACTAAAAGGTTTCACAATAATTAAGTACTACTATGCAATAAATTTCAATTTAGGAACATACAAAAAGTTTGTCCTGTTGGTAAAAAAACGTTGGTAAAAAACAATAAGTTTGTCCTGCTTTGTTATTAAGATATTTTGTCAATTTTATTGCTTCTTTCCTGAATAAATCTAAAGCGCATTATGTTTTAGTATTGTTGGGGTGGATTTAGGATGCTTGACACAACTCGCATAAAAGGCATATCTTATTTTGATTGTCCGCATCATAAAGGAGAGAGTAGTGGGAAAGAAATTAAAATTAAAATGTTGGGACTAAGGTATCAACTTACAATAACAATGGATGGAATGGAGTAAAAAGTTAGAAGAAAGCAAGAGTATAATTATAATATATGTTCGTAGGAAAGCAAAGGTGGATCAATTATGGCGATGGACAATGGAATTTAACTTTTGACATAGGTTGGTGTAACCACTAAGATTCCCACGGCGTTCTTTTTAGCACTGGTCGTTTTCAGTGCAAAGGTAGGAGCTTAAGTTTTCATTTGTTAACAGAGACCAATGAATTACAGTTGTTACGCTAACTTGGTGACTTTGCGGAGCATCGCATTCACCAATAATAAATCAAATAAATTACGAGGTTTGTGCTTTCATAGTCATTCTATCATCAACTTGGTATAATGGACACGTTAATTTGAAGCATTCAATGTAAGCATCATTTTTTAGAGGGCAAAGGTGCACTCAGTAGCATGGTAAATTCAAAATGGTGCATCTAGTAGCATACTAAAATTGAGGGTGCAAATTTAGCAGTTATAACATAAAATGGGGCAAATTTAGCAGTTATAACATAAAACGGGGCAAATTTAGCATCCCGTTAAAAATGACAAACCACCGTTACTGAGAGGTGGGTCCTACAATTTTTTAATTAACATGGCATACAGGTGGCATGACAATGTGACAATAGTTTGCATTTTTGATAAAAAGCTTTACCTTCACTTTACAAAAAAATAGAAGCTTCACCTTCATCCTTCCTCCTTTCTTGACATCGCTAAAAATGGAACTCTAATTGCAGCTTCACATTTTTCCCCTTCACTTCTCAACCTTGTGGCCAAATCGCTGAAGAACATGAAGAAGGGAACGACATCAGCCTCGTCTTTGTCTTCGTGGAGCACAAACCGGAAAGGAACCCTAGGCTACAGAGATTTTGTAAGTGTCTAAGCCCCCTAACAGCCTCGTCTTCGTCTTATCAATTCGTGGAGTTGTTATAAGGTATTCCTGACTAAGGATTTGGTATCAAAAGAATGGAAGGATAGAAGCAATGATATTTCTAATGGAGCAGAAAATTTCAATTTTCTTTACTTTGCCTTCCTAATTCCTCTCACACAAATTTCCTCCATCTTCGTTAGTTATCACCACCAAGTTTCATTTTTCGAGCTTTTCTGATGTTGTTGCTGCTAGTTCATTATGCTGCTGTTAGTTCTGCAAATTTCATATGCAAGTGTCTTCAAATTTAAGTGTTCTTCAAATTTCCATTTTTCTTTTTATTAAAAATGCAAACTATTGCCAGATTGTCATGCCACCTATATGCAATGTCAATTAAAAACTAGTAGGACCCACCTTTCAGTAACGGTGATTTGTCATTTTTAACGGGATGCTAAATTTGTCCCATTTTATGTTATAATTGCTAAATTTGCCCCATTTTATTTTATAACTGCTAAATTTGCACCCTCAGATTTAGTATGCTACTAGATGCACCATTTTGAATTTACCATGCTACTGGGTGCACCTTTGCCCTTTTTTAGATTAAACGCAGGTGTTTACTATATGAAATTCAAGGTGAAATCAAACTCATCACTTCTTATATACTCCATCCGTTCCTAAATATAAGATTACTTTCACGTTTCAACTTGTTCTTAAATATAAGATCACTTTCTAATTTTTCCCAAGTTTTTCCCAAATTAACCCTAATGATGCTTTTCTATAGTCACAAGTAAGAGAGGGAGAGAGAGGGGGGGATAAAGGTTTATTTATAATTAAGATAAATTGGTAATACCATGTGTTAATAACTAACTTAACTAACATATTTAATTTAATTAAATTAAAAAATTAATCTTATATTTAAAAACGGATGGAGTATTTAATACTCTCTCCGGTCCTAAATATAAGACCTAATTGACTTTTTCTAGAAAATCCTTAAATAAGCAAAATAAGTTAATTATAAATAGATTTACCTAATTTTTTTCCCTTAAACTAGTTTATTTTACCTATAAACTAATGGAAAATCTAAAAATATATCAAATATGTCATCATTTAATAACATATTTCGCAACCTTAATCTCTCCAAAAAAAAGTCAATTAGGTTCTATATTTAGGACCGGAGGTAGTACAATTTTATAACAACTAACGAATGTCCCTACAATAAATTGGTGTGTTCAGATTCTTTAATTTATGGATAATATACTCTTTTCATACGTTCTTATAAAAAATATTTTATGAAAATTACAACTTGTAAATAGTTTAGTAATTGGAATAACGCTTTTGAGCCTAAAACCCAATTCACATAGACTTCTATGTATATAATAATAAAAAATGGAGGGACACAGTGAAGGGGCTAGGAAATGAACAGAAACTTTGGCCTAAAAAAAGAGGCAGACAGGAACAGTGAGAGCTATAAGTCTCATATCAAGGGAGGACGACGACGGCTATATCAATATAAAAATAGGCCAAATCCAAGCACAGAGATTGGAAAGAACATGGCTTGTAATAATGAAACATCAGAAGAAGGGAAATAAATATAAATAAATGTTGTGAATAAGGAAGTTGCTTGGCCAAAAGGACTAGAGACTGAACCATTACAAGGTAAGCATAGAGCCCAACAAACGTAGATAAGCCTAAGTTACAGTCTCAGATTTGGCCATTCATTCGTAACCTCGAAGTTTGGAGTGCAGAAGAGAGACAGACACTTGATTCTAAAAGCGACAAAAAAGCTCTAGATTTGTAAGAGTACGGACTCGATAGGGCCCTCTCAACCTACAGGTTTTCAAATCAAAAGCCTGCCACCATAATCCCTCCTTTTCACTGTTCACTATCACATACTACTACGTTTGCAATCTAGGAAATAGCAAACCAAACAAAGCTTAAACAAGTCATTAATTAACTAACTAAGTATACCCACTTACTATTATTTTATTGGCTCTTTCATTTCATGATGTGTTTTTGTATGGACAGTACGGGTAAAGCCGAGGAATGCGCGAATTACTTTAGTCCCAATGAGAGAGACCGGACGGGACGTAGTGAAGGAAAAACACTCTTAACTTGAACAAATCACACGTGGCTTCGCTACACGACAAAATATAATCACCACTTTTAATTAATTATCTCGTACCTCAATTCCTTCTTTCACTTTCTTTCTTCTATAGTTTGCTTTTGCTTCCTTGCCACACAAAAAAGTTCAGGTCAGGTGAGCTGTTGTTGTATACGGTGTCTACTTCTTTTCAGACTTTAAGCACATTAATTACTCTTTTGGAACTCTCGAATGAAAAATATGTTAATCTGATGGTATGACTTGTAAATCAATTTAATGATCCAGTTTTCACTCATATGGCTTGTTTGGTAGCAAGAAGTAAAGGAAAGTGGGATGTAAATAATTGGAAAGTTAAGGGGTAATATGGTCATTTACATATATCCCGGGGCCCACAAGTTTTCTCTCTCCACCTCACACTTATCATGGGGCCCACAAACTTTACTCTCTCATCATTACCCCTACTTTCCATCTCTTACCCTTTCCATTTCTAATTCTTTACTTTCTTTCAACCAACCAAACACACTCTCGTAGGCAGCAGGCAGGCCGCAGACCAGTTCTTTTAATTCAAATTTATTGTAAATGTCATGAATTATTATATATTAAGAACGAAAAAACATAGTATGGGTAAATATCATAAAACAAAGTTAAGTACTTAAATTTGATGGGGGAAGTGGGCACGGCCAACATATCATATTGCCGATTTTATATTTTAATATTTACTGTTTTTTTTATATAAAGCTTGATAGATCCCCACCACCACCACTTTATTCTCACTAAATCCATGTGTGTGCAAACCCATCAAAGCGAGTGGGGCAGACGTAGATATTTTAGCTCATGTTCAGCATTTTTTACAAATGAAATTCTCTCTACTCATAGCATGCATCATTCAAACCTATCACAACACATAAGTGGATATGCACATCACAATTTACAGATTTTAATGGTGCATGTGAGAAATTGAGTGGCATTTTCATCTGAAATACAGTATTTCTTCATGAAGCGATTCTTACCTTTGAAACATACACAACAGTCACAACAAACAAAGACAAACAAAAACAATTTTTCCATCCATTCTAAACATAATTCGAATATGAATGCTGGATAAGGAAATACTAATTGTAATAGTTGTAAGCTGAAACAGACACTAGAGTAGCACCAGCACAAAAACACACACAGGTTCAAAAAGACTTGGGTATATCCGATGAGAATTAATCGACTAGACGTTAAGTGAAGGTTAAAGTAATTCAATAGGAAGGTCTCTTGAGCAACCTGATAAACACTTTCCGTTCAACCAGCCTATTTGCCAGGATCGGCCTACTAGCTAAGGGAGACGATTTTCAACTGGTACTTTGATCCACATGACTTTGCTTTCATCAGCTTCTGCTTTAGAAAAGGGGTGTGATGCTAGAGTTGGGCAATTGATGAAGAAAACTAAGGATGCATCGTCATGTTTTGAAAATGAATCTGACTATCAGATGCTGGTGGTGGTGGTAACATTCTTAAAGGGAATCCTGATGATGCTGCAGCAGTGAAGGATGGAATCAAAGACGCCTCGCCATAGGGACCAGCTTGGTATTGGAATGCCCAGTTTGGCAGGGAATTAGATTCCATCCTTTTCTCCATTGCGCTTTCCTGAGAATAAAATGAGGTTTAGTAATCTTAACTTATAAACTAAGAGGAAGAAAAAGAGAGCTGGAAATACAATTGGTGGCCAAAACTACCTGATTGATGGGAAAGAAACCAGTGTTATTCCACACAGAAGGATGCTGGGAAGCGATTGGGAAATAACGAGAAGGTTGGCCCTTCAATAACAGAATCATGAAGATATAGGACGTTTTTAGTTAAACTATATTCAAAATAAGAAGTAAATATATATCCACGAGGTTTCCATGCATTACCGCAGCTCTCCCATCAATAGGAAGATTGTTCCAGCCATGCTGGACTTGAAAACCATCTGTATAAGCAGGGGGAGCAACAGCCAAGCTAAGATCAAGATTTGGGTTGCCATCTGCACAAGTTTCAAAACAGATATTCAGTCAAAAAAAGTGCGATGATTATGATTCTCTTAAAGCAGGGTAAAGTAAACGAAGAACCTCCATTATGTGCAGAGATGATCTCCCCTTCGTATGAGCTTGGATCAAAATTCGTCATTGCTTCCCTCCCATTGCATTTTATTGCCGCTTTATCATACGCCCTGGTTTCATAAAATTGTAGCACACACTTAGTATGAAAGAGGCAAAACAGAAACACATCAGTCCAAAAAATAAAAACGTTCAGCTCGAAATCCTCTGATATTTGAATGAGGAGACCTTGCAGCCTCTATTTCGCTATCAAATAGCCCCAGATATATATACCTGCAGGCAAGCAATGAACTCTAAACCAATCAAAAAGTAAAAACAGAGACCCTAAGCAAATTAAAAAAACAGAGAAACCTCGCTCTTAACCAAACTAACCACACGAAATCCCCAACCAACTTTCAACAACATGCATGCATGGCAAACATAGGCAAAGATAAGGCATGTAAAAGTTCAAGTGTTTAATCATCAGTGCAATTCATTTGAAAGGCTTCTTACTTCTTCCCTAGAAACTGCCCCATGCGAGCTTCCCATCGTCCACATTTATGGAGAGTAACTCCTCTATATTTAGAGCTTCCCCTTGAGAAGCCAGTGCTCTGTCTCCGCAGAATGTGGACAAACTCTTCCTTTGTGAAATTACTCATCTACACCACAATCACAACACTAAGTCAAACTACTCCCACTGCTACAATGAAATGCAGTCATTGAGATCATTTTCTCCCTAACCTGCTTTATATCCTCCTCATAATCACTAACATTGAAATTAATATCAGCATCAAGCCCACGAAACTTGATCGCAGCTCGATCATACGCCCTGAAATCATAGCCAGTATGGTCAAACGGAATGCACAATCATCAGTTTAATTCACAGCATCATAAAATAACATTATACCTTGCCGCAGCATGCGCTGTATCAAATCCGCCTACAAATAAAAAACAAATAAAAAACAAAAAACAAAAAAAAACGAAATAAGAATATCTATTCATAGCGTCAGGAAAAGGACTCAACTAAAAGCAACAAGTCCAGAATCAAGTTCCATCAATGTCCTACGGCACGAAAATAAATCGCACAAAACGAATTTCTACCATCACTATATATTTATATAATTCATTCCTCGCTTACCTAAGTACACTTGTTTCCCAGTATCCCTGCACACAGTACAGAATACAGTAAAATAGGTTAAAATCAAGAACAAACGAAAAAGAAAACTAGCTGTATGTGAAGTCCAATTGGCATATAATCAGTTATAAACTTATAATGTTATATCTACAATACTGAACAGTATATATATCGTAGTATTTATTTCCGATCACTAACCATATATGCGATTCCCATCGTCCAGTCCTTCGATAAAACGTGACACCACGGTATTGAGAACTTCTGGACCTCGGTCCTCGGCGACTCTTCTTCACCGGCGGCTTCTGCGGCGGCGGCAATCGGCCTCTGTTCCGGCGCAGCACCGGGGCCCACCAGGAAGTCCAGCCATCCGTTACTCGAAGAAGAGCCTTGAAATTGTGGAGCGATTTTTGATTCAGTGACACAATCTTCTCCGGCGCCGGCGACCGGAAAAAGCTGGATAGTCCGATCAGTAGAGATATCCTCAACTGGTATGTTATTGTTATTGTTATTGTTATTGTTGTTGAGTGTAGTGTGAGGAAGAGTATTATTGTTATTAGTGTCGCCGTAAGAGGAAGTGTCTTCGTCGAAAGTGTAGGCGGAGGTATCGGCATTGACGATGGAGGAATTGAAGCTGCCGGAGCTGTCCATTTGGCTACCGGAATGTAGGATAACGTTCTCGGCGGGAATGTCTAGTGAATTGGAGGCGGAATCAGAGGAAAGAACGACGTTGAGATTAAGATCCAGCATGGCGAGTGTGGTAGTGAAAAGTAAGAAGGAAAAGTAGGGAGGAGGAATTTAAAGATGGATGAAATAAATTCAGGTGAACATTATATTGTATTGTTGAACAGAATGAGACAGTTGAGAAGAGAGAGAGAGAGAGATTTGGACGTGCATGCAGAAGAAGAAAATGCAGGAGAGAGTGTTATCTGTACAGTGTAGAGTGGTGTGTGATATATGTGATGATGGTGAATGACTGAATGTAATGTTGTGCAGAAGGAGAAGGAGGAGGATGTGGGGTCCATTTCTTTTCTTTTTCCAATTCTAATTATACAATAGTATTTAAAAAGACTTTTCCCGAATTGCTTTTTTTTTTTTAAATAAAGGATGTTCCAGGTCAGGGGAGAGTATATAGTACTAGTAGTACTCCTATATACACTAAATTAGTTCTTACATATGTTTTTTGGTATGCTAGTTCTTACATGTGTTACTAAAGTACGTGGTAGATTTTCAAAAAAATGTCCAAATACTCGTCAGATTTGATTTATATGGTACAGAAAAAAGTTTAAATATTTTGAATGTGAGTATATAAACTAACACTTTATTTATAATATGTTCGCCTTATTTTTATGGTATAGTCCATATTAAATATTAGTGGAATAAAAGATTTATTGGATTTTTTAATGAAAATTAATGAGTTCAAGGTTTTCTGGTATGGGTGAAAAATGTATAAATAGCATTAAATATATGTGAGACTTTATTTTTTTTTAAAAAAAATCATTTAGTCAAGAGAAATTGCGTAAAAATCCTAAACAAAAGAATTAATATCGATTAAGTTCTAATATGTGAGCTATGCACAACAACGTTGCCACATGAAAGTATAAACGTTATTGACAATTTTATCAGAAAAAATAAACGTTACTGACAAGTTATTGAACATCTATATTAATTATATTCTCTTTATATAGTGTAAATGTGTAATTATCACTAAATTTTATAGGCAATTTAAATGATAACTTGCGGTTGGAAGAGTATTATTAAAGGGGTGTGATTATTTAGAGGAGGGGAATAAACAAAATTGATGTGATAGACAAGGGAGAATGCACCAAATTAATGTAAGAGCTTGGAGACTAATATAGGTAGTCAGAATAAAATTAATGGCATATTAAATGGAGTGTTGGGAAGAAAGTAGAGTTAAATTCATAGGATTTATTATTATGGAGATGGGACGTGAGAGTGAAGGAGAGGTAAGTAAGGAAAAGCAGTAGAGTAGGGTGGTAATGTAATTGTAATGGAATGGGGTAAGGGGGGAGGAATCAGGTGTGATGCGACACATCGGCCCATTAACATCCATCCTGCTTCATCCTCCTGGCACGTGTCGCTCACTCCTTTCTCACCTCTGTGCCCCCTCTCCAAATGACGCCAGTCTTTAACCTTCTCACAATTAGTACTTTCACCTTAAGCAAATTATACATCACCACATTAAACTCGCATCATTACCGTCTTCATGAATGACGAACTAGTACTACTAGCAGTATTACTTATCACTGGTATTTAGATTGAACGTAGAGGAGGGAAAAAGCAAAGGTTGTTTGTTACAGAGGGGGAAATGTTGAGGTCGTTGAGGTATTGCATGAGTTTGTTGAATAACAGTAACAGAAACAACCTCTCTTTTAACCAAAAAAAAATAAAAACTAAAAAAAAAACTTGAGTTGAGGTTTTTTTATCATGGCTTGAGAGTTGAGTTAAATTGAACAAACCCACGCCATTTGTGCATTGCATATTTGCATTCCATTGGTTCCAAAAATGCCCTTTTCTGTTACGATGGTGCTCAATTCGGTTATGGTCCCACCAGCTGGCGGCTTGTATTGGTTATTGCAATGCAAAATGCTGATGCTATCAAATTCATGGGAATACGAAGTTATTTGAGATGTAACCCCTAACCTACATTTTATATCATCCTTTGGAGACCAAGGTTTGTTGTGTGTGATCATAACTTCACAATGTACTTGTTGAATTTAATTTTGGTTTTTCATTATGGGAATATCGAAGTTTACTGCGTTAGATAAGATCTCACTTCCTTTTTTTTGTCATAAGATATCTCACTTCCATTATTTAACAACTTGGTATTAATGTTTCGCAGTTTTCATGATTTTTTCCTTGCAATAATTGAGGTGAAGGTTACGCACACCTCCATTTATGGTCACGAATAATTGAACGTCCTCTCCTAATAGTAAATCATACAATCATTAATTAGATGCTTAAGTTCATATTGGTAAAATCTTTTCCCACACTGTAGTAAATGAGTTCTTCAGTTTTTTTTCACCTGGATCTGTACAGCACCACTCCTTGCTTTGTACCTAAACTAGCCTTGGCCCCATGTGGTTGACGAATTATTTTATTGTGGCCTGTTTTTATGTGCAAACCTTGAACAAACGGGTGAATGATATAATCATTACACTAATAATCCTTCCTGTTCTAAGATGCATTTCCTTGGATATTGAAGGTAAAAGTTACTCCCTCCGTTTCTAAATATAATATCACTTTTGAATTTCAATTTGTTCCTAAATATATATAAGATTATTTTCTAATTTTTCTTAACATTTTCCCAAATTAACCCTAATAACGTTTTATCTATAATAATAAGCAAAAGAGGGGGAGTGAGGATAAAAATTTTTAGTTAGGATAAATTGGTAATATCATATGTTTAACTAACATTTTTAATCTAATCAAATTAGGGAAAATTATCTTATATTTAGGAACAGAGGTAGTATTTACTTAGAAGAGTAGGTTAAAAGTATTAGTTGATACTGTTACAACTTAAATTGTTAGTTAATTTAGTTAACTAGTTGGGCTAAAAAAACGTTCCCAACTTTTTGACGTTTTACTCATTATTATTTTCTCTCTTAATATTTTCACATATTCATTAATATCGATATTACGGTACTTTATCTTGGCTTGCATGGCGAACCTTTGCAGGAAAAAAAATATTCCAGATTGTCAGCTATTTTTTTAATCTGTGATTTTACCATTTAAACTCTTTTAAGTAAGGGAAAAACTTACATCAAGTTACTTTCTCCAGGTTCTCAAGTTCTTTTAATATAGGAGTGACACGTGTCCTTTTGTAACAAACAATTTGTTATAAAAGGACATGTGTCACTCCTATATTAAAAGAACTTGAGAACCTGGAGAAAGTAACTTGACCTAAGTAAGGTCCTTTAAGTAAATAGTACTAACTAAATAGGGAATGGATCAGTTGTAAACCGAATTGGGTCATTGACTGGCCCGTTGTTTGAGAGTTTCCTTCTTCAGGCCCAACAAGTCATGCACTTTGCCAGCAACTTTAATTTGTTGAGCCATTAAACTCTTTCTTTATCCATACAAAAGAAAGAAAAACGCCGTAAAAGTATTTATTCATGAAATTACTAGAAACTTACACAAGATTATATAATATATCTGCATAAATTATTAATAGTAAGTATTTTTCAGTGCGTCTGACCATTAAAAAATGTATAATATGGTGCCTTACATAAAGTTTGAAAAGCTTACCTCCCAATATTTTTTTTGATTACATACCTCCCACTATTTTACATGAGTAAAGAAAGAAAAAAATATACTAATAACCGCTAAATTTTGGGGAGTTGATTTTTGTCAGTTTCTAACCTTGTTAATTTGAAATCACTGATAACATTGTTAATTTGAAATCATTGACATGTGGTGTAATTGATCGGTCTAACACGGATATATTAGATTTCATTTTTTCAGGTCTTTAGTCTGGACTTACTTGATTATTAACTTGTTAGGAGACCCTATAATAGAGGACTGTATGATTGTAATTTTATATTAAAAATTAGTACATTATCAAAAAAATATATTAAAAATTAGTAACAAATAACATCAAATAATATAGTAATATAATTTCTTATTTAAATCAATATTATTTATGCTAATAAAAAATCAATATTATTTAACTTCTAATAGGTGAGACAGATAGACTAATAGGCCTTTTTTTCAAGCCTGATACTGGTCTGTTAAGTAAAACAGCTCAAAAGAAAAAATCTGGGTCTGAGACTAGTCTAGAAATAAAGATGTCAGTCCAAAGACGTAATTGTCCAAATCATAGCCAGCTGATGTGGGCTATTTCCATAATGAAGTTTGAAAGAACTGATTTAACAATATGGGGTTTCAAAATCTTTTCATATAATGCTAAAATCCCATATTAGATTCATGGAGTCTATGTTGCTAAAAGCAAAACACCCTCCCAGTTGGAATGATAAGAAGTACAAGCAGAATCCTCGCATCACTTTTTTTGTTGTCAATAATGGATATTACTAACTCCATAACTTACCCATAATTCACATGCTAAATAATGTTTCAATGCTATTCATATGTTGTCTTGAAACCTTAATTCGAGGAGACCAAGGGGAAGAAATTTTGTGAAGTTAATGACCAGAAATATAGATACATTAATACTCTAGTTTGGGCTTTGGTCATGTACATTTTGTACCATAAACGAGAAAGCATTGGAATTTACTGAAGGGCCTTTCATGAACGATCAGATTACATTAAAAGCAGCTTCTTGCAGATTATTTTGAGAACGAAGCAAGATTGAAAATTTCATAGTGGGCTTCCTCTGATTTCCCAAATACAAATTCTAGTATGGCAAACAAGTCACATATACTTCCCCTGGCATTCCCATTGCTCCCTCATTCGTACTAACACAGTTGTTTTCCTTCTCATTTTCTTGGCAATGCCCAAATCAGCATACTCTAGCACCTTGGTGGACCTGAAGACATTGATCAGACATTTATTTACATGTAGGATAAGTTGAAGACATCACCTATCTTTCGTACAGAACAGCTAGCACCAAAACTGAACATGCGTCACTGAAACTAAAGCGATCTTAATTTGTTAGTGGGATATGGTTTTTGAGTCAGAACCAGTGAACAAGGATAAGACGTGTATCACATGGCTCGCCCCATCATGGACTGCTTATACAATTTTGTCTTCTGACCTTTTCCCAAAATAAACACATGTTAGGCGCTTGTCTGCTTTTTTATATCAGAACCAATTTGGGTCACTTTCAGGAGGAGACAACTAGGGCCACCATCCAAAAACACAGTAACCAAGAAAGATTCGAAACTTCCCATTTCTTTGAAGCTTGCCTAACTTTCCAAGTCCTTAGGCCATCCCACGACTTATCCATATAGTTTCACTTACACTATCTATACAAGAAATTAAAGCACAAAATATTATTATGTCTCGCCTCTGTGTCCACGTCAGTATTTCTTAGATTCCAAGCAACAAGTTAACTGATCTTGTTGTCTGTTTAATTATTTGTTTTTGTCTCCTCACTAGCAGATATTAATTGTGCGAGTGGAAGATAGCCTCAATTTCATCAACTAGTGACGTAATCATCACTAACCCGAAAAGAATTTTATTGCAGAAATTTTTCCTCTTTTCTTTTAGTGGAAAAGGTAGCTGAGTAACAGTGTTTGCCATAATTGAAGTATCGGCATCATTATATAAATATGCATATACTTCAACACTTTTGTGAAGCATAGTTACGTAGAGATTTCTGTTGTTTCTTTATCATCCTCATATTCCCAAGTCTCTGTCAAACCTTGTCAATTCTGAAGTAATGCCGAAGAACAATGAAAACAATGAAAATGCTGCATCAAAGAGGAGGCTTCCTCCACAAAGAGGACAGATCAAAGCTAAAATTATGAACCAGATTGTTAGAAAGGTAGAAGAAGCTGGGAGAGCAATGTGTGGCAATGAAAAGGTGGCAGAAGAAGAGACTCAGCCTTCACAACCTCATGACACTTGAGAAACCCAAGAAAGGCATTATTATTCTCTGTGATGGTTTATAATATCTCAACTTCATAGTAACTCCCACCTTAGCTTTTTCTGTGTTTTGTTCAATATAGTTTCTGTGCATTATGGAGAGTATATACTCTGTCTGTTTTAGCTCTTTCTTTGTTACTTCACACTAGTAGTAGTATGTAATTTTCACCCTCATGATCTGTACGTTAAGTGCTTTTTATTGAGACTTTTTTATTTTCTTGCAAGTGTCTACCAGCTAAATTCACATTGGTTCAATGTGATATTGTGAGTGTCAAATGAGATCAAACATTTCGATTTCAAAACTGAGATTTTCTGCACCAAAATTTCCTAACTATATGAACAACACCAATAATTACTACGTTACCCAATGATGTTTCTGGTAAGGTCAAGTTGAAGAAACTTTGAAACGGACGATAATAAGAAAAGCACATGTACAATGATCGCTTTAACCAAAAAGCAACATTTAATCAAAAAGCAAGGCATGATTTAGAAAGATTCCACCGTCCTTCAATTCTTCAATCTTTCCCATCATTTTCAACATAATGGAGAAATAAGTTTTTGTTTAACTGCATGTGATTTGGACAAATTGAGTTCCTACATAACAAATCAACCGAGGAAACATTTAAGATGTTTCATGGCGTATTGCCAACCTTTCCTTACCATGATGTCAATTGAAAAGTAAAAAGCAAAAGCCAATGCTTTAATTAATAGAAAAATCCAAATTTCGATATGAAGAATCATTGGAGGAATTTTTTTTTGTTTTACTTACTTTAAATCAATTAAGCTCTTCTGGCTTCATCTTATTTCACGTTCTTCATTACCATGCTTGACAGCCAAATATGCCTAATAGCTCTTGTAACTTCATGATGATTTGTTGGTCTAAACCAAATCATCGTGTCTCATGCACTAAATCAATGTCTTACACACGTTGGCTTAACTAACATTTCATTATGTAGGCTTTGCCAAAACCTATTTATAAAGTCAAATCCTATTCAATGAGCATGTCATTTTGTGAGAAAAGGGCCATAGCTAAAAAGAAAGGCCATCACTTGGTTCTCGTAATGGGGAGCAAGATGTCTATCAGGGGGCCCTTATGGCTATATTTGACCCAACAAATTCATTAATATTATATGAGCACTGTCGGCTCGGCAACTTAACAAGAAACGTTTGGCACTGTTTAGAATGTGCTTAGAAAGACTTGTTTTCTTTGTTTTCATTTTTCAACTTACTATACATTTACTCAGTCAAAAATAAAAATAAAAAACTTGCTATACATGTACTCCATTTTTTATAGTGAGAACAGGGCATTTGAGTTCCCTATTAAGAAAAGGAAAACGTTGCAATCATGAGCGATGTTTTGGAAATCATTCTTTAATGTCATTCTAGTCAGACACTCCCACATACCTCGTCACTAAATAAGTAAATATAAGTTAAATTTTTCTATATATATGTGTGTGTCCCAAAATATAAGTTTCATTTTTGTTTGTCTCAATATTGATTGTGTTTTGTCCAATTTTGCCATTTATTTTATCTTTTCTCCATATATTCTCTTTCATATTTATTATCTCTTATTTGTCATATTTCCTTTCATTATTCCCTCTACGTATTCTATTTCATTTTTTAATAACAAGAGTATTATTGAAAAATTGTTACATTTTTTACATATTATTTCTAACTGCTATTTTTAGTGTTTTTTATAAAAACAAAACAATTATTGGAATCTTGTAATTAAGTATGAAGGAGCACTAATTGTTCTCACTTTCTATTTGGACTTTAAACCCAATAACTTGTTATTTAAAAGTAGAGGAAATGATAGATTGAAATGAGAATAATGGCGCGCACCAATTATTGTTTTGTAAAAGTTATAATGGAAAATGAAGAAAATAATTGGAAAACTTTTCAAATGTTTCCAAGTTACGTAGTCATATCAAAATAGAAATGTAAAATGGAGACCATCTTATGGGTAATGGCATTAATTGATGATTCCGTATAGTTTTATGCCGTTCGCACTTTACTCACCCTGCCGTTCGCACTTTACTCACCCCTCACTTTCCCGCACATTGTATGTACTCCTATCAACATATAAGGGGTAGTCGACCATTTAACAAATCTGAGAAAATATAGTTAAATAATTTATTATGATTAAAATTGTTGTTTTTCAATTTTATCCTAATACCATTTATTATGAACTCACTCTTTTATTTCATCACATCTAATATTCAAGAGGGAAATTAAGCATTAATAATCTTGACTTTTGCATATCACCTCTTGCAATAGGGACAAAAATTATCATCTTATATCTTATATTATGTATGGAAGGATGTTAAAAAATGTATTGAACAGGGTATATTTAAGAGAACAAAAGTTCATCTATGATAATGGTATCCAAAAGATCAACGTGGTCCCTTAATCATTTGTCTATTACTCCTGATAAAAAAAAAATCATTTGTCTATTACCCTAACACAAGTTTTTCTCAACATATTTTTATTGTTAAATTCTTCAGTTAAATTCAGGATAAATTCAACATTGTATAATTGATTCCTGTTAATAAAAACCGATGATTATATAAGTGTATTAAAAAATACCAAAACTAGCCTAGCCAATAAACTGTCTACCACCTATTATGTACTCCCTCCTTAATCCTATTTATAAGACAGAATTTTCATTTAGTCTATTTATAAAACACAACATCGAATTTATCATGTGAATGCATAATTTCATGCTTTAGATATTATATGTTGATTTGTGTAGTGATTGCTAGTAAATGATAAACGTGTATAAAGATAGAAAGCTATCAAATTGCAAGATATTATTGATGAGATTTGAGATTTTCTTGTCCATGTGAAATGGTTATAGAAATGATAGTTTTTGAATATTCTGCCCCGTTTTCACTCGAGTGCGGGGGAGGGGAGTATTTTGAACACCTTTTTTTTTTTTTCCAATGTTTACGACACAGTTTCATTGCGAGGATATCTCACTTTCCATGAAGTGGGGAACACCTTTTCAGACTACACAATACAATGTGTAAATTGCCAATAACCGGAAACAAGGTTATTTTTTGGACAGAACCGGAAATAAGGTTCTTTTTTTTTACAGAACTGGAAACAAGGTTGTGTACACATGCTTCCATTTATGAACTACTCAGTACTCACGAATAAATAATGCCAAACTATATATCATGTAGTTCATGTACTTGCGTTTTTCTAACCTTAGTAGTTCTTCCTCTGTTCGTGTCTAGTGTTTCACACTTCCTTTGTTCATTATGATTATTTTGTTAAACACTGCTCAATAATCCGGCATCTAATGGTAGCCGATTAATAGACTCAAAGGGTATGAGTGTTTCCAGGCAAGGTTGTCGGGCTTCCCGGGATTCGAACACGTGTTCTCATTCTTTGTAGCCCACTTACCAGCTCAACCAACAACCTATTCGTGTTTAATCACGATTTTTTAATAACCTAATGGGCTCTTAAAGGTACCCATGACTCAATGCGAAATAAAAGCACATAGTCAGCAAAATAAAATTTCGGTTTAAACTTCAATGGCCATCAGAAGGACAAAATTACGTGCATATAGCAGATTGAGGACTCTCAACAACAAAACTAAATAATACACTCTGCACATGACTAGCCTCTTTTCAAACGACAAAAATGTCTGATAGGAGGTCCAATAAGATTAACTGCAGAGAACCAATTATATATCACTGCCAATTATTCATACTGATGCTGCTAACAATTTCATTTTTATCAGACGCAGAAGCTTTCCATCAAAATCAATGGCAAGGTGGACAAAGGAAAACACTCAACAGTGCACCACAGGCAAACAATATACCTCATGCAGAATTTGACCAGTTCTTGGATTAAGCGTCAACTCCTGGTTCCTTAATTTGGATTGATGCCTTCGATAAACTAGCTTCCAATTCATTCAATTCATCCATATCTAGCTCGTCGTCGTCGTCTACATCAAACTCTTCACCATTAGCTTCTCCTTCACCTTCAGCATTAGTTGCTGTTGAAGTGCTTGGACCATCATCAGCAACACCATTTGCCTGTGGCTGAATACAACACAACGGGATATACAGTTAATTTAAGAAAAATGCACTTAATTATTAAAGAACTCAAATAAATCACACATTTAATATACAATGGGGATTGGGGGGGGGGGGTGGTTAAGGTAATAAATAGTGGGAGAAAGAGACAAGACAGCTAAATAAGAATCATTACTCTCCACATAAAGTATAGAAGCACAGACCAAATCAACACACTGAGCGATTACAATCATTTGGCCGTAAAACTTTATCATTTCAATTATACGGGTCTGTTTATAGAGTACTTCATGTCAACACTCTTACAAAGCACAAGGTAGTACCCAAACAAAGTTACTTTAGCAATGAAAATCTAGCTAAGTTATACTCCCTCCGTTCCTAAATATAAGATCACTTTGGGGAAGTGGATAAGTTCCTAAATATAAGATCACTTCCTATTTTATCTCAAGTTTTGCCCAAACTACCCTTATACTCCCTCATTTCATTAAAAACCCCTCCCCCCTTTAAAGTTACGTAATTGAGGGGATTTTGGGAAGATCATGTAATTTTATTGTCTTCCTTAATCTCCCCAAATTAACCAAAGTGATCTTATATTTAGGAACGGAGGGAGTAATACATATTCACTTCTTAAAAACGTAGTGGGATAAGGCTTTGTTGTTATTGTTGTTCTTAAAAACGAAGAGCTTACATAGCTGCAGCTTCCAAGACAACATGCCATGATGTGTCTGACTCTAAACCATCAACAGACTAAATTAAAAAAAAAAAACCCAACACCAATAGTCCAGGCTCACCCCTTTCAAGTAATGACCTATTACACAGATTTTAAAAAAGGGTAAAGCCCAACAACAATCATTTAATTGACCCAAAAAAAGAACAACAATTTTTTCTCCCTCAAGTCCACCAAGATCCAAACGATCCCAGGAGAAATGGTGAAGTACTTAAAAGAAATAGGTTAATAAACAAAAAAATCAATACACAACATGTGTTCGTGTGACAACTCAAACTAATATCAAATATCACAAGTTTCAGATTTGATATCACAGAGCCACTTCATCTTTTCTATGGAAAATGCATATGAAGTAAAGAAACTCAGGCAGAAAAAACTAACCTTCTGCTCATCATCATTAGATTCTGGCTCTCTTTGATACTTGTCATATGCCTCAGCATCATCCACAAACAGGCTAGCATTAGACAAAAATAGCTCGCGACCACTGCAAAAGAAAGTTGAAATGACATTATTAGCAGAAGAAGCAGACATGTCAAAGCCTATCAGCTTTCACAAATAACATTAAGGAGCACCAACTTTTGAATAGTACGAATATACAATGTCTCTATACAAAATCACGTGCAAGGGAGTGAAAAGAGGGTGTATACCTCATGCGATCATTCTTAGCTCTCTCTGCTTGTTGTTCAGCCAAATTGGCATCTCTTTCTTCTATCTTCTTCTGCTTCCATTGCATGAATAACTCGGGAGTCATAGGAGTAGTAGTTTTCAGTTTGGAGCGCTATAGTAAAAAAGTAGCGTGTTAGATAACCAGCACAATAAAAAATGACAGCCTACCAGAGAAAACTTTTGTTTACCTGATCTTCAATCTCCTCTTCAATTGGCATTTTATCAGCTTCTTCCTCCAACAGGGCCTTCATTTGAGATTTTAAAACATATCCAGGAGGAAGGGCATGTCTATAGTGGCAACTCTTACCACCATTTGGGCAGACCCAGAACCAACCATATTGCTTCTTTTCCACTGCGTCCAAAAAATGTTTGCAGACCTGAGCATACACATAAACGACAACAAACATTAAATGTCAACTGTCATATAAGATATGAGAAACGTGACTTCCATGTTCCATCCAAACGCCGATGGTATGTTTAGTTTGAATGATTTGGCTCTGAACCCCCCCTCCCCCCAAAAAAAGTTAAAACAATGTAGGAGAGTGGAGGGTGAATTTTAATGGATTTTCTTCCTTCCATCCAAAAACGGGAAGATTAGGAGGGTTGTGTTGCAATTAGAGGTCCCTCTCTCCCCCTTTCAAACCAAAAAATGTAATATTAACCCCTCCAACCCCCGGTCTCGTGATAAACTCAACATGAGAAACACTATAACCTCCCCTCTACCTTCACTAAAACCTCCACTCAAATGAGCAAAGCATTATGTTAATGCACCAAGACTCTAGCAATCATAACAGTGAGAGTTCAGTATAAACCTCATATAACTTACAATGTCAGTTGGTTTATTCTGTTGATACTCATTTTTCTTTGACTCCACCACCTTCTCCAATGTCTCTTGATCCCAATCCTCCATCGTTTCTAACATAATAAGCATACAAATAAGCCAACAAACAATTTTTTTTGTGGCCAAATAAACAGACAAACCCTATACTATCACTACTGAAGTTCAATGCAAAATACCCTGGTCGCGCGTATCACTGTAAATATCAATCTTTTCCCCTTTCCTCTGAACATTCAAATCATGTGAGAACTTGCATTTAAATCCCTTTGTACACTGTCCTGCTTTAAAGAACTCACACACTATGGACTTGGGATCCACACCTGGTCCAACCATTTCATTAGTTCCCTCAAAACCATTCAAATCCATTAAATAAAAATAAGTCCAAACATCCTAAAACCGAAAAAAGAACAAAATTCTTACCAACTGGCACTTTAGGCTGTGTAATAGCAATTTTGAACAACTCATTTAGCTCCTTCTCCTTAGCCTTATCCTCCTCCTTCTTTTTCTGTTATTATCATTACAAAATATTGAAAACGCATGCAATTGAATATCGATTATGAAAAAACTAAATGAACACATTGCAAAGGAAAATATTGAATAAAATAATCAGACTCGTTACTTGTTAGTACCTTTGCGGCGGTTTTGGAAGGATCAGGTTTGGGCTGTACGGACTGCTTGAGATTCTGAACGTATTTCTGGACATTTTTGCTCTTGCTCTTGTTTTTGAGGCCAAAGGTTTTATCCTCCACGACCTTCTGCTTCTTTGCTAGGTCAGCTTTCGATTGCTGCTTAGGCGGCATCTCTGATCAGCATCCAAAAAATAAAAATAAAAAATCTTCAAATTTTCGGAAAATCAAGGTGAATTATATGTACAAAATCTGTGTTCTAACACTGTTAAGGCTTTATCAGATGACGAAATGTGATAACACCGGTAAGTGGATGTCAAGTTAGGGTTTGGTCCCTTGAGAAAGAAGACGAGGTTGAGAAGAAGCTTACGAAATATTTCAATTCCCGATTATGCCCCTGGGATTTGTGCACGTGTCGGCTTACTGTGAGTTTAGTCTAATGGGAGTGGGACCCTCTTTATTATGTTCCACTTTAGTAATTCTAATGGGCCTAGAACCTTCTTTTATCGGCTTACACTTCACTAATCTTATGGGCCTCGACTCCACTGTGGTGGTGACCAATTATTTTTTTATCAGAACTGTGGTGACCAACTTTTTTTTTTGTCAGTCGTCGCTGTTAACTACTCAAGTATCGCTATTAACTATCATTCACAATAACTACTCAAGTATCGCTATTAACTACTTTATAATCGGCATTCACTACTTTTTTGGCATAAAGTCACAAATTTCATTTAGGAAAAATTTGGGACTATCCCTTATTTGTCCAAGTTGGAATTGGAGACCCCATTTTGCCCAACTCAAATTCAAGTGTCCTTTTTTTGTCATTTTCCCAAAGATAAAGTTGATATTTGATCTAAAAAGGTGAAAACACTGGTGGTTGTCGTAATGAATGTTATAACTTATAAATATATGTTTCCTCGTCCTCCATTTTTAAATACAAAACTTAGTTAATTTTTTTGAAAATCCTAAAAAAGTAAAATAAGTCAATTATAATTTGATTTACCTAACTTTTCCCTTATCTATTTTATTTGATCTATAAATCAATGGATAATCTCACAATATATCAAATATATCATAATTAAATAACCTATTTTACAACCTTAATTTTCCAAAAAAAGCCAATAAGGTCGTATATTTAAAACCGTGGCAATGTAAGCTCCAAAGAGACATAACTTAAGGTTACAATATATATAGAATAAATACAATATCTATATAACATAAAAACATTATCCAGTACTAAATACAAAACCTCTTCGACTTTTTTTAAGTTAAACGAGCACGTTAGTTTCCTAATATGACTATGTAATTAAATTATAGATAACTTATTAGTAGAACAAATTAGTTTTTAGGAGAAATGACATTTTGAACTAGTAAATTTTTGTGCATACATAATTTCTCAAAAATATCAATGTGGTCTTAGAAATAGGAGCGGCAAAAGTAATATCGATAATGGGTGTTACACCCATGGTTTAGTGATTCATTTGGCAACATGGTTGGACATTTGACTATTTTTGTAAGGTGAGTTCTTATTTGTTGTGGTTTTAGTTGTGACACTTGGGAAACATCTCCACAACTAAGTGAAGCTAGGTGAAATCTACTTGTGCTGACAACAATAAAAAAATTGTTTATCAAGCTTTAGAACCGTAAAAGCAACCTAGTGATTATAAGTTAGGGAGGAGCTCTAAGGAGCCTTGTCTTTTGGATCATGGGTGATTCAGACCTCTTCCAAAAATTTTCATATAAAAAAGAGATAATGTGATATCCACATGATTAGTATTTTCCTAACAAAATTCATTTTTACATCCATTTTATATCCTTTAAATATCATTTGTTTCTAATAACGTGTTAGGATCAAGTAACTAAAAAATATCTATTAAGTAAAAGATCAAAACTAAAAAATGTATTCATTCATTTAACAATATAATACTTAAAATGTGGGTTTAACCCCTTTGATTTTCACACTCTGAACCAGTTTACTATGTGGTTTTACCTAACTTATATATAATTATGCACAAATAAAACTTATAAACTTATTAAATTTGGTGAGTATCCTCTCTCTCTCCACAATTACCAATGCCCTCACCAAACACCTACTTCAATTCAACTAAATGCTTATCAAGAAATATTGATTTGTAGTGCATTCAAGAAATAATTTCGTTTTTTAAATTTAGTTTATTGCCTTTTAATAAGAAGAATTTCAAACATAATAGGAGAAATTAGATTAAACTTGATCATGAATACTTATATAATAAATCTTAAAAATTTAATTACTTAGAAAGATCAATCGCCAAAATAATTTGGTTCAAGGGTTACTTTTAAATGGGAGGTGGGGGGGGGGGTTCTGATGGGGTGTTGGAGATGGGGAAGATTGGAGACGGAGTTAGACTCTTATTTTGTTTTTATTAAAATGTGAGTTTGATTTCTTACCAAGTTAAGAATAATCCATGTAATGTAAATTAAAATTATTTGAAAAGATCAACTAAAATTCTAAACCAAGTGAAGTTTTGGATTGAGAGGTGCTCAGAGGGAATTTAGTATATTTTTTATTTGGAGTGATCTTCTATTGTTTTTATAAAATGGTGAGTATGATATTTGGCAAAGATATAAAATATTACATGGGATCTAATATTTTTTAAATGATTTGTTGATAGTAATCATAAATATTGCATTGGTATATAAAAATGGTTGGATAACACATTGAATATCATATATAAGACTCTCATTCACTTAGAACATATAAATACTTTTACATTAAAAAGTTAAAAGTTAAAACGGTATGTGATCATAAATAAAAACACATGTGCATCGCACGGGTAAGCTGCTTGTTTTTTCACTAAATCAGGCCATAGTTCTCCCCATTAAATTATTTCATGAGCTGTACACTTTCTTTACTTAATTAAATTGACAAGAAAAGTATAGAAGGATGTTGGTTGTAAATTGAGGACACAAATGACAAACGTGCTACCGAATTTTCAATCATTTTCCAACCTCCAAATCCAAGATAGATATCTACAGAGCACCCGCCAATCATATCCAATCCACTGATCCTCTCCCAAAAAATATCAGCACTCAAAAGCCATACATACAAAAGCTAAACCATTCCCTCATCATCATCAACTTCACTCCTTACATCACAAACAATGAGGGAATTCGTCATCCTTGGCTCCTCCATTGGCAGCAACCACCACATGAAGCCCTACAAATCATCCCTTCCAAAGTTCCCATCATCTTCCAAACACTCCTCACTCTCTTCTTCTTGGACCGTTTCCAACAATCACAACCAAACTCCACTCAAACATGAACCCAATTTCCAGGATTTCGAAATGCTCGTTAAGGCTGTGCTTGATTCTGGTGTGGAGGCCTCGCAATTTGCGCCAGCTTTGAGTGTTGACCTGCTTGCTAATGGGATTAATGTGGGCGTTCGAGAAGGTAGACTTAGAGATGTGATTGATGCTTTCAACAAAGTTCAGGAGCTTGGGGTCTGTTTGGCTGCTACATATGATGGATCTGCTTTGGATTCGTTGGCTAAGGATTGTTACCATATTGTCATGCGTGGTCAACTTGAGGAAGCTGTTGAGTTCTTGGAGGTTCTCTCACGTAATTCTTTTATCACCTTTTCATTCTACTTCATTTTTATTCATTTACTCCCTCCAAAACTACTTTTTTTTTTTATCTTACGTGTTATTTAAAATTTGATTTTATATCCTAAGTAATTTACTTTTTTTTTGTTAAACACAGCCCACTAATCTAATCTGGAGTATTCTGGCAACCAACTAATCCATTATGATTAAGTAATTTATTTAACTTACAAATTAATATACTAATCCCTCAATTTCTAAATATAAGAGTTAGTTGACTCTTTTGGAGAATACTAAGAAGGCTAAATAGTCTACTTTAAAAATTGATTTTCCTAATTTTTTTTCTCTAAATTAGTATATTGAATTTATAAGCTAACATATGAGATAATAATATACAAAATAGTATGTTATGATTAAGTGGTTCATTACGTTTCATTAATTTCTCAAAAAAAGTCAACTAATTCTTATATTTAGGAAGTAGGAGTACTGTATATTTTAATTCACAAAATACATTACATTAAGTGACCTATTTAACTTTTTTAATTTAAAAAAGGTGTCTTATCCTTAGGAGTGGAAGTAATAACTTAATGTTTTAATGTGTTAGTTATGCTGAATTGGTGGTTATAACTGTAATCCCGTGCTCATGGTTCTTATGCGGGTAATAACTGAATTAAAAACAGTTAAGCCAAGTTGCTCAGGTGCACAAGTTATAAGACATGCAACTGCATTGTTTTGATTTAGCTCAAGTATGGAGCTGCTTTGCAATGATTGAGATTTTTTGGATTTAATGAATACCATATAAATCTCTTCATCCAGGTTTCCAGTTGTCAGTTAGAGAACTTGTTCAGCCAATGGACATGATAAAACGATGTGTTCGTAACCGTAAACCATATCTAGCTGTGAGGTATGGTTTTATTTGGTTATAGGAGATATGTGATTATCATTTCTTACACCCATATATTGCTTATTATAATTAGTACTCCCAGTACAATGCTTTATTAAACCTGTTATTCAAATTGCACTATTTCCTAAGGCAAGCTTTATTTGTTTACTGTTTCTATATTTGCCTCTGCCTGATTATATTGTATGGTGTAGGTATGCATGTCTTCTTCCACACGCACAGATATTATTCTGCACCATTATATCTGAATTTGGCAGAATGAGGGACTTAACTTCTGCACTAAGAGCTTATGAAGCATCCAAGAAAACCTTGATTGGTCCTAATATGTACGTGTATCGGGCAATAATTGATACTTGCGGTCTTTGTGGGGATTACGAGAAATCTAGGTATATATACGAGGTATTTCCCAATCAGTATACATATTATTTACTTGGTTTGCCCTTTTGAGGAATTCTGAGTTTTATAGTACACTCTGAAGCATAACAAGTTGGTAGTATTTCCTTTAGGTTTTGTCTAAAGAATTGTATAACGAAGTGTGAACTTTTCAACTTAATCATGTTGTGCACAACAAATATATGAGTGTTCAAAGTGTACTATTCAATATTTCTGACATTTATCCCACCCTTCATTTGCATGGATTCTGGTGCAGGATTTACTCAATCAGAAGATCAATCCAAATATTTATGTGTTCAACAGTCTTATGAACGTGAATGCTCATGATCTTAATTACACAATGAATCTATATAATAATATGCAGGTAATGTCTCTCTTCCTCATCATTCTGGCTTTCATATACCCACACCCATGCAAGCATAAGCCTACATACGTTCTATCAAGTTCAAGAGAGAGTGGGAGAGAATGGATAAGAAAGCAAAAGGATAAGGATATATGTGTAGCTCATATATACTTGCTCATACTTGGGTTCTTTACACTTGTGTATGTTCTATGTCAAGCTTTGGATTATAACATGTGCTTGATGATGATCATATCTCATCATTCCAAAATTATTTATTCCCTAATATGTTGATGATGACAAATTCCATAAACGATGGAGATTCTAAATATTTTGTGCATAGGACTTCTTGCTCTTGCTGCTCCTTTTTAAATATAACTGAACATGTATTCTCATGCATTTACTTAGAGTTTGTGGTGAGCTATGATATGTAAGGTTTATGAATAGTGCGATACAAATGATTAAAACCAGTCAATTGAATTATGTCTTCTTTTCATTCAGCTAAACATGTTTTTCCATGTAATGAACAGAGTCTAAGGTGAGCCGCATTGTTATAACTTTTGAAGCTTGCTTTAAATTTAATATTCGTGTTGATTTGACTTTCAAATAGAAATAAGAAGGTTGATCAGAGACTCTAGTATAACATATCTATTGAAAGCATATGCCCAATTTATGTTTCCTGGAATTGACACGCGCATAATTTTCTTTGCCTTTGTCTGATAAATTACTATATCTTTATTAATATTTTCTACAAATCTAGAATCTTGGTTTGAAGCCAGATTTGGCATCGTACAACATCCTGCTGAAGGCCTGTTGTGTTGCTGGAAGAGTTGACTTTGCCAAAGAAATTTATAAGGAAGTTAAACACTTGGAATCAGTGGGAGTGCTGAAATTAGATGTGTTCACCTACAGCACAATCATAAAGGTACCGTACATCAAAATAGATGAAGAGAATCATTGTGATTATAGATGTAACAGCACCAATGTTCTTCTACATTCTCTGAAGAAAATGTATGGATTATCTGGCATTTTCTGACCACAGGCCAATTTTTAGGTTTTTGCAGATGCTAAGTTGTGGCAAATGGCCTTAAAAATCAAACAGGATATGTTGTCTGCTGGTGTGTCCCCAAATACTGTGGCATGGTCTTCATTGATCAATGCCTGTGCACATGCAGGGCTTGTGGAGCAGTCAATTCAGTTATTTGAAGAAATGCTTTTGGCTGGCTGTGAGCCTAATACACAGTGTTTCAACATCATTTTACATGCATGTGTTGAAGCTTGCCAGTATGACAGAGCTTTTCGCTTTTTCCAATCTTGGAAGGGAAATAAGATGGTGCAGCCCATTAATGGAGGCCCCAGTATCAATTTAGAGCAGGGAGATAGCAAGTCAGCTACTACTGGGCCTAATGGCATTTCTTATTCACACATCTTAAACTTTGCTGAGAGGTTCCCTTTTAAACCAACGATCGCGACATATAATACTTTATTGAAGGCCTGTGGTACTGATTATTACCACGCAAAAGCATTAATCAAGGAGATGAGAATTTTAGGTCTTACTCCTAATCACATAAGCTGGTCCACCTTGATAGATATATGCGGAGCATCAGGCAATGTAGATGGTGCTCTCGAGGTAGGTAAAGTGTTAGTTACTCCATATCATGTACAATTTTGAGTAAACTGTTTTCTGTCAAGTACATATAATCATGGTTCAAGCAAAATAATTCTTTTAGTCATTTTTTATTTCTTCTTCATTACCATTGGATCTATTTACCCACACCAAGATGATAGCTATGAAATATTTGTCAACCAACTGATATTTATCCAAGAATGTTCGATTTCTTTTTTACAAGTTATCAGTTATATGTATAATTTGTTTTTTCAGTACCTGTAAAAGTATCCGCTAATTTAAGAGGTTGGATATAGGAGAATAGAATATATAAACATAAAAAACTTTCAAAATGTCAGAAATTTCCTGCTTTAAGACAATATTCTTTCTACAAATGCTGGTGACTGGCAAATTTACCATCGCACTGGAAAATAAAGGTCATGGAATCTGTTTGCGGACTTTTGGGTACTGGGGTTCATCTTTCTGGTCTACAAACCTTAGTGATCAGTCAGCTTAAAAAGTTGTTTTCTAAAAAAAAATCATAAGCCGAATAAAGAAGAATTTAATTTCCGAAGTCACACACACACACACACACACACACACACACACTGACAGAGATATCATAATGCTATTAGTTATCTGATGATTTAATTGTGTTTCAATGCAGATTTTGAGAACTATGCGTGATGCTGGGATTGAACCTGATGTTGTTACATATACAACAGCAATCAAGGTTCAAAGTTTTCCCGTCAATGAATTCAGTTCACAGCTTTCTACTATCCTCAAATCATATGGCCTTAAAAATTACTACTGAATTGTGCATTTTGGATGACAGGTTTGCGTGGAAAGTGAAAATTTTGAGCAAGCATTATCCTTATATGAAGAAATGAAAAGATATAAAATACATCCAAATTTGGTGAGTTTCATCCCTAGTGATAGCTTTTATTTTGGCAAGATGGTAGACTAACATTTGCTGTAACTGCTAACTCATTCCAAATCGGATGAAGGTGATCTTGAATTCCTTGTCCAAAATTATAAAAACCAACTAGAGACGAATATATTGATTGTGAACAATTTTTTCTAGATAGTTATGAGAAAAGTTGTTCGATACATGTATTTGAAAGAAATCAAGGGTTATTTATGATGAAGTTTGAAGCAAGAGAGAAAGCTTTATGCAATTGATGCTTATATATTTTTTTTTATAATTCTGCCAGGTGACATACAGTACTCTTCTAAGAGCACGCACTAAATGTGGTTCTCTACATGAAGTGCAACAATGTTTATCCATATACCAGGATATGCGGAATTCAGGGTATGTTAGCTTGGATTCCCGACAATAACTTGCTTACTTGACTACCTTTTTCAAGCTATATGTATGTCATATGTGTAAGACATGGCAATGTGACTGAGGGATTCTGACTTTTCTTTGCATTATTCACGTTTTTACCCAGAAAACTCTTCCTGCTCTTTATGCTCTTGGTATATATATCGCGTGTCATGATATGCTTCCACTTAAGCATTCAATGGAAGTGATTTTGTGTTGCGCTGTATATCAAGGAGATTGAGCTGGAAGGTCCTTTGACATGGGTATTAGTACATTACTTAAACTAGAAAGTTAAGAAGAAAACATATTGCAGGTACAAAGCCAATGATAACTATCTCCGAGAACTGATCGAGGAGTGGTGCGAAGGAGTAATACAAGATGATAGACAGAAACAAGAAGAGTGTACTTCCAGCGATAGATCTGAATCAGTGAGACCTCATAGTATAATTTTTGAGAAAATTGCTGCACACCTGCAAAAGAGGGTTGCAGACATCCTAGCAATTGATGTTCAAGGGCTCACCAAGGTGTGCTTGTTAGATGCTTTATATTCTGGCATAAATCTGCCTCGAACATAGCTTTTAAAGATATGACGTTTTCACAGATGATTTATAAGATCATTTCATTTGCCAAACTAAAAATGAGAGTCTTGTTTATCGCCATTATCAATAGGTATCTGTCAAACGGTAGTTTTATATTCTATTTGCTTTCAATGAATCTTAACTCTCACATTTTGTTGTCAAACATTCACTATCAACAGGTTGAAGCTCGATTGGTCATTCTTGCTGTTCTGCGAATGATAAAAGAGAACTATGGTTCAGGTATGAGTGAAAACTTAAGATTATGAATGCGCTGTTGCAAACTTGCATGGGCATGACTATTTGAGCTAGGGAAGTTACATGAATCGCAAATTGCACATGATTTCATGTGGTAGAGCAAGCGCACGCTAACTTATGGTCTCTTTATGGATCCAGGACATTCGGTGAATAACGATATTCTAATCATCATAGGAGCCACTAAAGCAGACACAACTCCAACCAAACACATATCAGAAGTTCAAGATGCGATAGCTAGACTCCTCCAGGATGAATTGGGGCTTGAATTTATTCCAGCCAGAACTAGATTTGCGCTAGATGACACCACAAAATTTCAGAATCGTGCCCTACTAAATCCCAATTTGGAAGCCATACCAGGAAAGGATATCTCATCCACATCAGTACAATTCAAGACCAGAAGGCCTGCAGTTCTACAAAGGTTGAAGGTAACCAGAAAGTCATTACAGCTCTGGTTGCAGAGAAAAGTGAGCAAGATAGATAGGATCTGATATAATCTTAAATTGCTCAGGAATTGGAAAATATGTAGAAATGTTGGATATGCCATTTTCTCCTCCGTTCTTCCCCTGATCCTACCTATTCAACCTGTATATATATACACTGTATATGTGTCTATAACCAAAATTAAGAGCTATCCGACTATGTAAGTTCGGCGGACGTATGAAATAAAATCATCTATTGCATTCATTTCTCTACTTGAACATTTTACCATCAGTTGCACTTGTGCTTATCTTCATTGCTATCATAACCTTACGTTAAAGATTCATGGGACAGTTGCATATAGGCTCCAAACAATAGATTTAATATTGGAAAGGTCCATGAACAACTTCTTCACTTGTTAACAAAGACAATCTCAGTTCTTAATAGTGGTTATTTACAACTCTTTGGGACCTCTATGAAATTAAATCTAGTGTTTGGAACTAGTATGCAATGTGCCAAGGATTGTCCCAAGGTTTCCTTGAGCTAGGTCATCCTCAAGCAATCCACAAACATTGACAACCCCAATTATGAAATGTCATTGTCAAGCTCAGCTCAGTTTTTGAGGAGAAAAAGGAAAAGGCAGAGAATTGCGTAGAGTGATTAGACGTAAAAAAACAATATTAGGGGATGTGGATCTAAATCGTTTAAATCATAAGCATCAACAAATTTGACAAGTATGTAGAAAAGAAACTCAAAGACTGATAAGATCAACATGATTTTAAAATGGAAATTATTGAAGAATTTTGACAAAAGAGAATTTGAAATCCACTCATGCTCATACAATGTAGAATATCAATAAAATCGTACAACATTGACACATTGATTTAAAATCCTTATCTGATTGATAAGCAGGCAGCCTAACCATGATGCTAAACATCACTCAGAGCCAATCCTTCTGCTGCAATTTGAGGGGTAAATATACTTCTGTGAGATACTGAAATCCAAACGTACTCAAAGCCTGTATTTCAGCCTTCTGCTTAGTTTTCACCATCAGACTCAATTCCTCAACCCAGCCAGGATTCTTCTTCACAAAATCCTCCTCCAACAAATCCTTCCCAGTCTTAATATCCTGCTCAGTCATTGGCAACCTACACTGCTCAGGAATCTTATACTTATCCAAATCACTAGGCCTAACACCAAGCCACTTTATATCAGGGGTCGTCAAATTAGCACTATCATAAGACATATTCTTGGACCCACATCCATAAACAGACAAAATCTTCAACCCATAAGGATCACTATCCACAAGAGCCAGCACAGGCAACTTCAACTCCATCTTCATCTTCCTCAAAAACAACCTGGTAGCAACATCAGGCTGCCCCTTAGCCGTCACAATTATACAAGGAAACCTATTATAAAACCTATCCTCAGCCAATCTCATATAAGCAGCATCCTTCTCCACCAACAATATAAACAAAGCATCACTTTCCATATCCCCAACCCTATCGATATTCGGCGGAATCGCCTTCCCGCCCATCCCCATCTTCGTACAATCAATCATATCACCATTATCACTAAACACAAGCCTCCCCACAACAACACCCTTCTCAGCAGCAACAACATTCAAACTCGACCTCGTACAACCCAACATACAAGAAACGTCATCAAGCACAGCATCAGACTGAGTCTGATCCTGAAACAGCTTCACATCAGTGTAAAACAAATCTCTTTTTGTCACATGTATGTTCTTGAGGCACAATTGGTGGATGAGCTGGACAATGCGGGCAGTGATGGCGGTTTTTCGGACGGTGGAGATGTTGGCGAAAGGGCGGAGAGAGGACTTGTCTTTGAGGACGATGCGGTCGAGCTCGGGGACGTAGAATTGGTTGGCGGCGGCGCGTGAGGGGATGTGGAAGGAGAAGCCGTGGCCGGAGAGGATGGAGTGGGCGAGGGAGAGGGCGAGGGATTCGATGGTGGACTGGACGGAGGAGAGGGAGAGGTCGGTGACTTCGCGGCAGGTAAAGGGGAGGGAGAGGTCGGTGAGGGTTAGGGTTTTGGAGGAGGAGAAGGAATTGGAGGAGCAACTGCCGAATTCTTTCAGGATTTGGAGGATTACGGTGTCGGATTTGAGTTTGTTTTTGAATGGGAGTTGTTCTCCGTCGTCGGGTGAGTCTATGCGGCGGCGCTTTTTCTTGTCCGCCATCACTGCTTTTCGAGATTTTGCTTCCTGCTAAGCTTTTTAGCGGTAAACCAGTGAGAGGATTGGCGGGAAAACAAGTTCGCCCCAATTTTTTAGGGTTAACGTTTATTTTTTTCGCGCTAAAGGTTTTTTTTTTTCGCGCTTAAGTATCATTTTGATTCTTATATTTACATTAAATTTTAATTTAATCGTTTAGGTTTATATTTTTTTTTTATATGAAGTTTATGTTTGTGTTTGAAAAGTACCTTTTTAGTCTTTAATTTGTTTGGTAAAATGACAAATAAATATCTTTGAATGTCTAAAAGTACAAGTAAGGAACTCAAACTTTTAAAAGGACAAGTAAGGAACTCATAATTCAAAAAGGACAATTAAGGAACAAGACAATTGTTAATTGGTATGTTCTAGTTGCTACTAGGTACGTTCCAGTTTTTAATTGTTCTATTTGCAAATGTGAGTTCCTTACTTGTCCTTTTGGATATTCGGAGATATTTATTTGTAATTTTTCCTTTTTGTTTTGGGTAAAGCCCATTTTAATGACATAAATTCGTGGTTTCATAATAATTTTAGTTTCGCAATGCACCAACTCTTTGGTTAACAGGAAAGTGTATAATGGAATTGAGTGTAAGAGGGTAAAGATGGAAAGTAGAGGTAAATTAAGTAATGATGAGATGTAAAAGTTTGTGAGGCCCAAGAAAAGTGTGAGATTGAGAGAGAAAGCTAAAACTACTTTTTGAAATTCATAGGACTAGCTATTGCAATGAATATACACAATCATAATCATAGGCGTACTTAAGTAATTTCCCTACTCTCTAGTTTCGTCACACTCGTCAATTAAATGAAGTTTAGTTAGAGGTCGAAACAACAACTAAAATTTAAAACACGTAAAACGAGATTACTCTTCCCGCATCATTAATAGCATTCACTAATGCTTACCTTTTCCGTAATCTTATAATAACTGCAAAGATCATTCCAATTTACAAAAATATTTCCCCAACACTATGTGCATCATTAGGGACCACAATTCAAGGATTAAATTTCCTCAGTCAAGTTCCCTGTCAAAGTAAGAAGCAACTATTTACGTGACTCTTGCTTCTACGAAGCCAAACCCATATAGCAAGAAAAGATAAGATCTCATCGCCAACATTCACGAGCAACATGCTTTCAAAATGTCTTCAATGTCTGGATCGTCCCCTGCCTCTTTGTCCTGCCATGTAAATAAAGAACACCAGAACAAAGGTGAACATACTTATTGAATGATAGTATGAAGCCACAAGGAAAATTGCAACAAGTAAAAGATGGAGGGGATTGAAGGCAACACATGCCTTGTGAATGTATGAGATGTTACTTTTACCAGGACCTGCAACTATAATTCCTCCTTGCTTCCTGTTACATGGACAAGTTCATAATTTAAGACCAAAGTAATTTATCCAAGCATCACATCAATCAATAACCAAAGTCTTAAACAAAGCCATTAGCGTACCAGCCTCCTCTGGTAACAGTATCCTTTTCAAATGACAGCTTCCAATCTTGCCGGTAACCTTCCATGTATAACTGGATTATTTTAAGACCTGCCTGCAACATTGTAGCTGAAATTATCTTGGGATGTTCATTGCTCGGCTAAAGAATCTCAATTTATTTCAGCATCTGGTAATCTATCTATAGATGCAATTTTTTGATAGAATTTGTAACTCACTTACATTGGGAGTAAATGTAGTTAAAACTCCAGAAACAAAATTGAAGGCCTCATATGATGCATGAGTAGGGTCTGCATAGATTTCTAAAACAGATAACAAGGTACTGTCATTATGCCATAATAAGATGACAAAAACTTCAAAGGCTCTCAAACGGCCATTATGTTATAAGCAGCATACCTCCTTGAAATTTTGTTTGTTCAGTGAAGGCTTTGGCCTGTACAGAATTACATGTATCAGCAAACAAAGTCCATCATACTAAGAAATGACATCAGAAAGCAGAATTGTTTAATTGTTGTATGGAAATTAGGAGGGGGGTACAATTCAAGAACAGAAGCAGATTCATGTGTTCTTTTCATCCAGAAACTGTATCACATAAAATAAACCAAACACAACATAGGTGGAGGTATGTACACATTTCCTATCCCTTATCTAACATGCCTGGTCAATGCTTCCAGGACCAATCAGTACAAGCGCCACACCAGATGCATCCATTATATCCTGTTGACATAAAAGTTCTCTAGTGTTAAGGCAGGTTAAGTGAGTGAACTGGAGATATTCCCATTTTATGCTTAGTAAAATACTACCTCCGGTCCTAAATATAAGATCTAGTTGACTTTTTTTTGGAGAGGTTAAGGTTGCGAAATAGACTATTAAATCATGAAACATTTGATATATTTTTAGATTATCCATTAGTTTATAGGTAAAATAAAATAGTCTAAGGAAAAATGCTTTTTTAGGATTTTCCAAAAAAGTCACTAGATCTTATATTTAGGACTGGAGGGAGTATCATGTTGCAGAAATAATGACATGGAATCCTCCCAGCCCAACGTTGCTTACAAACCCTGTAACAAGAATTTAAAAACTCATTTTTGGCCTCCCACATCCCCAATAAGGACCATGCAGTATAATAACCTTTGATTCCAGTTAATGTTTCATAACATGAAATAGTGATTCAATTCCTAAAAGATCCTTTTTCTCTCAAAATGGTCCTCCAAAGATCCTAATGAATGTGCAACTTAATTAACAAGGACTATTCCAATGCATACTTGGAATCGGAACTGACAAGATTACTGTCTTTTATTAAATACTGTTAAATGTGTTGAAGCACAGTAGCAAACTTTACCTTCTTGGAGGCAAGATAATCAGCCCTTTTGCGGCAAAGCACGCACCTGAGGCATAGTGATAACTGTTACACAAGCTCATAAACAAGAGCTATCCCTCAGCATCTAAGAAATGCATAAATAACTAAATTCATGGATGGTTTAAACTAAAGTTCACCCAAAATGGCGTGCAAATGCAACCACAGCTTTCCTATCTTTCCACAAGTCAGAAAGTGGAATTCCATTTCCTTTCAAATCAAAAACCTTCACTGAGTCCAAAGAACTCCTTGTTTCTTCGCTTGGCTGCACCCCTGATCACCATCAAATCATCAGCCAAGATTCACTTCAACTAAACGATAATCTCCCGTATGGTGACCAACCTTGGAATATTAATTAATATTTCTGTTCTTAAATATAAGAGCTAGTTGACTTTTTTGGGGAATCTACGAAAGCAAAATGAACCACATAATCATAACATCCTTTGTATATTATTAGATCATATGTTAGTCATAAGTCAAATAAACTAGTGTGTAGAGAAAAAAATTAGGAAAATCAATTTTTAATTACCTTATTTAGATTTTTTAGATTCTCCAAACTAGTATAATACAATAGGATAGCCTTATTTGAAGGTCAGAACAGAGAAAAGAGAGTAGCATAATTTATGAGGACTAGAGATATAAGCTTGCCTGTGGAACTGGAAGCTGCGGAGGCTATAGTGAGATGGTGTGTGCTTGTTGGTGAGAGTTTGAGTGAATGGATGGGATATTTAAGAGCATGAGAAAAGTTAAGAGTGTTATTTGGTGAGAGTATTGAACTCTGCTTCTTAATTGTCTTGTGGTGTAAAGAGTTTGAGAGAAGAGAGGTGGAGAGTGAAGATGCCATGGACGCTCGGAGACCAGCAGAACGATGACGTTGCAGCTTTCCTATTCGTGGCAAAAACGCAGGCGATACATATTTAATGAATAAATATAAATATGCGTGGACTCAAATTGTGGGGCCATGTTATTATACGTGGCTGATTTTCTAACATTAATTAATAAACCAATAGTTGGCAAAATTAATGCATCGTGTAGTATTAATAATGTTTTTTTTATTTTTTTTCCACATGGTATCCCACCTGCGTCTCAATTGAGTAGTGGGGATAATATTCTGTTTAGATCTCTTGATCTCCTCAATTATAGTTATAATATGTGATGATACTAACAATTTAGATCTATCTATTATAAACAAGTCAAATAACATCTTTGGAGAGAACAGTGGATATGAGAATTAACTAGGATTGATTATTGTTGCCAAATATAATTTCGTAATTCTTAATTTATTTCCTATTGTTAAATTTTTTAAATTTTATTTGCTTAACTTATGTGTAATCTAATAAATAATGATAGTACAACTACAAATCATTGAAATCAAATGGTAAGGGCATTACCATTTTTTTTTCTGATAAAAAAAATGGTAAAGGCATTAATAAATACACTTTAATCAAAGTTTCGAGTTTGAGCTTCAACATATAGTAATTTTAAAATTCATATATAAGGGTTGGCAATCGAAAAAGTCTAACCCACCCGAAAATCTTCTCTAGGCTTGTTGAATTTCCAAAATAAAATAAGATTTGACCTGGGAAATATGGGAAAAATTGAATAATGATACAAATAAGTATTAGAAAATTGATGTTAATGATGGGAAAGAAAACGGAGGGATTGAATGAAACAATTGTAAAATGTTTTAACTTAGCTTTAAGTAATAACTTTTTAATGTAATTAGTTTTTTTTGGGACTGACTCCAATTAGTTAGGTAATACTTCCTCTGGTATAAGACTTAGTTAGCTTTTTTTGGAGATGTTAAGGTTTCAAAATATGTTATTAAATTATGACATATTTGATATATTTTTAGATTAGTTATTAGTTTATAGGTAAAATAAACTAGTTTAAGGGAAAAAATTAGGTAAATCAATTTATAATTGACTTATTTTGCATTTTTAGGATTTTCCAAAAAAAAGTCAACTAGGTCTTATATTTAGGAGAAGAGGGAGTATTACAAATGCCCAGTTTACAAGTATAGTAATAGTAATAGTATAATACTACCTCCGGTCCCTAATGTAAGAGCCCAAAATTTGAATGATTTTGGTCCCTAATGTAAGAGCTCACCCAATATTCTCTCCTCATTTAATGCATTTTTTCCTACTTTACCCCTAACTCTCTTTCATATTTATTAATGCTTATATATTTCTCTCTCTTAAAAGTATCATAATAAATATGGGCAATTTTGGAAAAGAAGCATTAACTCCAGACACCCAACTAACATTCACATGTTTTCTTAAGAAGCGTTTTTTTGACGGCTAGCTCTTACATTAGGGACCGGAGGGAGTACTACACTAAACAGACAAAACCCAATTAGTACCCGTGCTAGATCAATTGATCAAATTACAAAACCAACAGTGACCAATTCAAATTCAGCCTAACTTGTGTTGTTATAATTGTTTTAGGCAATAATTAGAATAAGCACACAGAAGTGAGAAGCAGTCAGCTCCATCATCTTGTTCTTGCTTAAAAAATTTCCCTCGCACTAGCACTCGTGTAATGTCAATGGCGGCCATAATCCGCCTTGTAAAGCCCAAATCCTCCATCGCTTGCTTAGCGACAAGATGCCTATCTGCCTCCGCCGATTCCGGCGCCAATTCTCATACGCCTCCGTCCAACAATTCTCCTTCCGACAATCTAAAACCTCACTCACCACGTAAAGACAAAGACATGAATGTTCATTGGGTGTTCTTGGGCTGCCCCGGCGTCGGAAAAGGCACCTACGCTAGCCGCCTCTCTAAGCTCATCGGCGTCCCTCACATCGCCACCGGCGATCTCGTTCGCGATGAGCTCTCTTCTTCTGGCCCCCTTTCTTCTCAGGTCTCTTTCTTTCTTTCTTTTTATGGCAAAATTTAATTTCACTTTTCCTTCATTGCTTCATTCTTGCAAATTTAATTAGCCGTTTATGTCAGTCTTGTTAGATCATTTCATAAAGCTGCCTTTTATAGTTTTCCTTTTCTGTAACATAAAGCTGTCCTATTTCTTGGCTCTGTTTCCTTGTAATAAACTTTTAATAGGCGAGTAACTAAAATAAATTTTTATTTCTTGTGCTATTTTTTGCGGTTTCTGATATAAATTGATGCCAAGGGGTAGGAGTTTAAAAAATAATTTTATGCCTATTTTTGGATTAGTGTCTTCATGTCTTATCTCTTTCTTTATATCACGTGAGGTGGTCTTTTGTCATTTTGCGAACTAATTCCTGGGCTCGGTGTGTCCTACACGCATTAATATAATTGTTGCAGAAGAAGGAAAATCTTGACATTCTTGATTCTTCAACCTTTTGAAATCTCTTCTGGACTTTCGAAATGTTATATGTGTGATATGTCCTTCATATTTTCCATGGCTAGACAATCTAAAGTTCATGGCTTTTTTTTTGATAAATAAGTTCATGGCTTTACTTTGGTCATCCATTAAATTGTCGAATTCTGTTTAGTAGCTCAGTAGTTGAGGATTCTTCAGCCCTTGTGCTTTCATTAGTAACTCATTCACTGGATTACAAGGTAAACCTACCATTCTTTTAGCATAAGGTGTCTAGTGAATATTGAAGGATGAAAGATTCAATTCAGTGCTGTATTGATTGGATTGATTTAGTGAAATTTTGATTCTCTTTTCCATTTCCGTTTGTATCACTAAAGGCACAACTGTAAGGTCTAGTGTTGGTGTTTTATTTGTTTGATATTTTATTATCACTTCCTGTTTAATTCTCATGGTGAATGTTTCCATTATTTGTTGACTGTAATCTAGCATTTAGATGGTAAATGTGATAGCTAGGATTTAACATTATGAAGAATGCTATCTTTATTTTCTTTCTGTATTTTTTACAGCTGTCAGAAATTGTAAATCAAGGTGAATTAGTCTCAGATGAAATCATAATCAGTTTATTATCGAAGAGAGTGATTGATGGCAAAGCTAAAGGTGAATCAGGATTTATTCTTGATGGATTTCCTCGAACAATTAGTCAAGCAGTGAGTATCTTCACCTTACAAAACAAACAATAAGTGAAAATAATTCAATTTCATTACAGGTGCTTCCCCCTTATTTCCTCTGTAAATCTTTTACATGGCCTCAGCCCTCAGGTGACTCTGTAGTTGCTTGATAGCGAGTCCTGGTACTCAATGTAATTTTCCTTGAATAATGATGCAAATGTGCAGAAAGGATTGTTTCAATCCAACCCACCAACACTTAACACCAGCCTTTTTTTTTTGGCAAAAAAAAAAAACAAAACACTAGCTTTTTTTTTTTTTGAAAAACTTTTCCAATCCTCAGAATAAGGATAGTGAGGTTACTTTCTTGTTTCCTATTTATCTTGTGATATCTTTAGATATTAAGTAAACAGACCCTGAAATTTGTTGCCTGCACACTCCAAAACTCTCTGTGTTGGAATTTTAAAGTCTGTGTAATTTATTCCCTTATAGCTGTTTTGTTGGATGTCATTAAAATCTGGATTGTCTTTTCATGTGTATAGGAAATATTGGAGGGGGTAACTAACATTGACTTGGTAATTAATCTAAAGCTTCGAGAAGATGTGCTTCTTGAGAAATGCCTTGGTAGGAGAATTTGCAGCCAGTGTGGGGGAAATTTCAACTTGGCCTCCATTGACATCAAGGGTGAGAACGGGAATCCTGGAATTATCATGGCTCCACTTCTTCCCCCAGCCGATTGCATGTCAAAGCTTATTACTCGTTCAGATGATACCGAATCAGTAGTCAAAGAAAGGCTTCGTGTGTACAATGAAAAGGTACCTCTCAACCATTCACCATTAAGTATTCCTATGAATGGACTTTCTGATAGAATAATTTCTTTCTCTAAAGATAATGTGTATTATCTACTTGCCATTAGACTCGTGATTACTTAAGTGGCCTGCCTATAAAGTTTATGATTCTAAGTGACTCTCACATTTGATTCCATGTTGTAAATGTGTGTGTGGGTGATTGTTGATGATTTGTTATCTATTTTAATTGTAGAGCCAACCTGTAGAGGAGTTCTACCGCAGTCGAGGAAAACTATTGGAGTTTGACCTACCAGGTGGTATCCCAGAATCTTGGCCAAAGTTACTACAAGCACTTAATCTCAATGATCTTGAGAACAACCAATTTCTGTAGCATAATAGGTGATGATTTGTACAATCAAAGTGAGTGCTTTATTCTTTGCATGCTTATGTTGCATGCTTAGCGATTTTGCAGCAGAAGGGGACCTCTCTCTTAGTAGTTTAGAAATTAGTATAGTGATATGAGTAACTGCGAAGTTTAGCCCCTTTAGGCTCTCAATTATAATCGGTGTCAATATCATTGGAAGTTGGATTGCACAGACAGGATCTCTTCCTGGCTTCTTAGATAGATGATTAAGTGTCAATATATGAGCAGTGCATCGTCACTGTATGTTGTATAATGTAACATAATATGAATGAAACCAATTTTATTGCCCAATGGATTGTTGAAAAGAACCGGAAAATGCTCTTTCCAGAGTACCCTTTCAAGAAATCATATATGATGATATTTTTTGTTATTTAAATAAGCCAGTTGACTGAACAATATAATGCTCATCAATGACTCTTTTAACCTTACAGCATGAGTGTTGCTTTCAAACTCAATCCTTTTGTTGGTTCGAGAAGTACAATCTCTGGCAATTGATTATTAGGTAAAGTTTTATGAGATCCAGAAAATGAATGTAAACGTCCAAAAAGTTGCAATAACAAGTTAATAGCATAGACATGTTAGTTCATGTGCAATGTTGCGTTTGTGAGACTTTTTTATGGTTACATTATTTCCTCAGGTTTTTGTAGTAATTTCCCTTGATTATTTTGTTGCAGGCAGTTTGGATCTAACATTTTTAATGTTTTCTGATTGGGCATACTTTTATTGAAAATTAAGTGGTAATATATGTGTCACTCGTTTGAGTAGCATTAAGTTAGTGAAATTTTAACAGCTAGCACAATCACCTGACTCGTTACCCGTTCTTCAATTCTTAAATTTGCTGGGTACGAGATGAATGATGTTCCACATATTTTTTTTGGGCAATAACCCTATTTTACCCTTCAAGTAACCACTCTGGACCACTAGGTACCCCAAACTAACACTGGGTACAATTTTACCCTTGAAGTAACCAAAGTGGTCCAATTTTACCCTCTGACAAATGTAATGTTGACACGTGTAGTCCATGTGTCAACATTACATTCGCCAGAGTGTAAAATTGGACCACTTTGGTTACTTCAAGGGTAAAATTGTACTCAATATTAGTTTAGAGTGTCCAGTGATTCAGGGTGGTTACTTGAAAGACAAAATATGGTCATTTTACGCTTTTTTTTATACTCCCTCCGGTCCTAAATATAGGACCTAGATGACTTTTTTGAAAAATCCTAAAAGAAGCACAAAATAAGTTAATTATAAATTGATTTACCTAATTTTTTCTCTTAAACTAGTTTATTTTACCTATAAGCTAATGGATAATCTAAAAATATATCAAATATGTCATGATTTAATAACCTATTTCGCAACCTTAATCTTTCCAAAAAAAAGTTATCTAGGTCTTATATTTAGGACCGGAGGTAGTATCTCAAGTATATCTCACATCTTTTGCTAGGCCTACTCCTAAAACGTGCGGTAGTGTATGCATGAGAAATGTATGGTCCCAATTCTGATTGATCATCAATATGCTGCTACGTGTGAAAGTTGGTTATATATCGATTTCATAATAATCACTATTTAAAAGTTGCACATGAATACTGTATGATGCGTTTGATAGCATGTCCAATGGAAATAAAAATAAAAATTAAAACAAATACTAAAACATAGAATATTTGAAATGAGGAATAGGGTTGTCACCACTGGGAAAACAAAAAAGCTTGACACTTATTTGGTTAGTGAATTATGGAGATGAGTGCTGTTACTCTTTGGTTTGAATGGTTTTGGTGTGAACGTTGCATTTTTAGTTAGAATGAGACTAGAAATTATTTAGCCCATAAGACAAAATATAATCTAGAATGCATCTATGTTATAAGAGAGAATCTCATCTTGTTATAAAAAAAAGGCAAAGACAAAAAATGATACATAACTATTGGCCAAGGAACAAAAATAACACATAACTAATAAGGGCATTTTGGACATTTCATGTCTAATATTATTGTCATATTAGTGAAAATATCATTTTTGATCTCATGGTAAAAGTTGGGTATTATTTTTGTACCTTGGAATAGTTATGTGCTATTTTTATTTCTTAACAATAGTTATGTATCATTTTTGGGTATTCGCCCTAAAAAAATAGAGAGAGAGAATCTCATTTTCCAGCCGTTTTGTTATAGATGAACATATAATTCGACTATAGGAGTATTAATTAACAACTTTTAAAATCATAACTTGATGGATGTATGTACTAACTTGCTAAAATAGTCGTATATTTTCATAGGATAAATATTTTCTCAAAATAAAGGAGCACTGGTATTCTCTTTATTTAATTTTTTCAAGACGGAGCCGCAAAATTCATAAATAAGAGGACAAAAATAAAACTTAATTAAATCTGACGTTCCTTTTACTGTGGAAGATTTAGCTTAAATCGACATGCCCAAAATTAATGAGCTAATGCCAAGTGAAGTGTGTAACAAAAAGATAAGTTGGAATAATAATATTCATATAAAAATTTAAACTCGATGACTCAAATAGTTGATACATTTTATAAAATTTAAACTTCAAACCCCATTTGCATGAAAATAAGGTGACTATGCTCACTCAAAATCTCTCAAACACACTCATCTCTCTTCCATTTCCATGAGATTTCACCTCAAATCTTCCATATTTTCTTCTTCATATTCATTTCCTCTTCCATTTTCAACAACATTCTTCTCCATCTCACCCCATCTCATGACAACCACTTCTTGGGTAGATTTTGGGCGAAATTCCTCTCTTCCTTCCATGAGTAGCTAAGATCTTAGTACTTTGGTGGTGTGAAGATGGTTAATTGCTTCAATGGGCTTCTTAGGTGAGTTTTCTTTTTCCTATGTTCTATGTTTTGTACTTGAGAGTTGTGGTTTCACTTTCTCTTGTGTATTTGTGTTTGAGACATATGGTTGTATCTTTCTAATTATGTTGGATTGGTATTCTTGTGTTGAACATCATGTTTGATTATCAATGTTATGTATGTCTTATTTCCTATGTTGAGTCATGATACTATGCTTGCTTTAGTGGTTTCTTGGTTTGTGTAGTTAATGTTTTAGTTGAGATGTTGTGGTTGCACATTCTCAAGAGGAAAGTGGTTTTCAAACTTGTTTTCAATACACATCAAGTGGTATTTAACTTTAACCCTAAGTGATAGCTAGTTTCAAGCAATTGTTTGATTAGCTATTAATTAGCGTTAGAGGACCCTTAGTGGTTGCTTTGGGATTTTTCTAATAGACTTGATGAATGATATAACTCCCATGATTTTAAAGAAGTAATTGAATCATTGAATCACCACCAAAGCCCATTTTCATTGCATTTATTTTAACCTTCACACCTTTATTTGAAAAACACAAAAAACAAGCACTTACATTTTCTTACTAGTTTAATCAATTAATTTCAAAAACCAAACAAACCCCTTTCCTTTTGTCACTTTTAATTTACATTTAGTTCATCTTAGGATAGTTACAAGACTCCTCAAGAGAGACGACCCGAGGTTGCGTCACTGTGTTGCAATCCTTGATTTCATAAATAACTTGCATTTAATCCCAAGGCGACTAGGAATAGGTTAAATCATTGTCATTAACCATTTCTTTTTAACCTGCGAAAATTAAGTTTTTGCCCCCGCCTTTTTTTTGTTTTTTGTTTTTTTTTTCTGTTTTTTTTTGGGAAAATTACGCTTTTGCCCTCACTGCCATTAACCATTTCTTTTTAACCCACGGAAATTACGTTTTTGCCCCCGCTTTTTTTTTTGCGAAAATTACGTTTTGAGCCTAACTAGGAGAACTTGAGTCCAGTTTTTTTTTAAAAAAAACAAAATTCTTAAATTAATTTTTGTTTAGTTCCAGAAAGATGTATATGGCTAAAATTTTGACTTTATGATTGATTTAATTAATTTATGTCATGGATTTTAGCATGTTTAGTTATTTAGCATCATTCTTTAATTGTTTATATTAAAGAAAAATTAATCTTGACTATTAACATGTTTTTGTGACTTCGTGTCATGCTTGGTTATTTACCCTCGTGTGACTGTGCGTCCACACTTGTTTCGTGACTTCATGTCACGTTTGGTTATTTACCCTCGTGTGACTGTGTGTCCACCGAATACACCGTCTATATTTATAGCCGGTCCCAAGCTCAGATAAAAGAGTAGAGTTGTGTTAAACTTCGGCAGCCAACGTAAAAATATGTCGAATCTATTGAGTATGGACACATGAATTGTTTATATCAATAGGTCATTGTTTGGTACCTCACAAGGGCTATCACACTATCATGAGAGAATACATATAAAGAAACAAAAGGTTCAAAGAAGAGAAGTGGAGCAGTAAGAATAATTGATCAAAGGGTATAGAATCACTGCAAAAGAAGGAGAGAAAGACCAAAAAGAACTCTTAATGAAGTTATTCATTGAAATCTTTTGATGAAAGGTTTACCTCCAAGCATGACTATTGATAGAGCACAATGACGTCGTGTGATTCGTGTAACCGACCCCATTTAATTGGGATAAGGTTTATGTTGTTGTTGTATTTAATCTTTCACATCTACTTTCCTCAAAATTTAGAGTTGACCTTAAAAACAAAAATAGAATTTCAATTTCATCATAAAAGAAGTATAGAATATTAATATGGCATCCAGCCCACGTGTTACGGTCCGTATCTTTTTTCTTTTGAAATGCCCCTGAGCGCTCCGTTTAAGATTTCGTCCACGTCAGCGAGCTGAATCACAAAAAAAAAAAAAGGAGACAGCCTGGAAAGTAAGATCTTTTCCTACGTGGCACTTCGCCTACATCCCACACCTCCATTTCGTCCACGTCAGCAACCCAGTTCACACTCCATATCTTCTTCCCAGCCAAACGTCGACGCTATCTATTCAATTTCTTCCCACTGCCCTCTTTGTTCTCAGATTGGTCAATCATGCACAACTGAAAATTTTGTTTTCTATTTTTCTTCTCCAAATTTGGTCTGATGATTGTAGTTTACAGATCATGCAATAATAATAAATAATAATACTGCGTTTCATGATTTCTTTCCTCTCTTATGGATCTAATTAGGAAGGGCTTGGAGGTACTAATCATTGTCTTGACTATTGTTTTTAGTTCTCTTTGTTTTTATGCTTGTTGTGGTTGAATTACTTTGTTTTCTTATCAGGAATACAAGGTAAATTTGAAGCTTATAATTGTTTATTTTTGGATATCTATTGTCATACGTTCATTATTTGTGGATTAGAGGTGTGTTTTTCATTTTCCACGTGGCTGTGTTAAATTTTTGGTAGATTTGGGATAACTGTTTATGCGATGATTCTAGTTGTCAACCTGCTTTCTTCAACTGCTTAGGGTTTTGGACATACATACTGATACTGTAGTTTTTTTAATTATTGTTTCAGTGTTTGCTCTCTTTAGCTTTTCTCAAATTCTATGCTGAACAATTCTGTTTCGTATGGCTTAAACATTTATTTTTTTCTTTAAAGGCACCCCTGTTTGCATAGGAAAGAGTGAGAATATTGTTGAGTCTGTTTTTGTTGTTTCTCAGGAATAGTAATGTGGATATTAATCATTCAAATGAAGCACATTCATGTGGTTCTTATACGATAATATAAGAAAGAATCTTTTTTTTTTATTACCCAAGGGTATCCCCACCCGCGTGTCAAGTGAGACTAATCTCTCGCTGTTCTGAAGTCCTATATTGGGGGTAGACAGCTGGTCTGTGAATTTGCTCCATTCGCAAGCGCTGGGGATCGAACCCCCAACCACTTGTTCAAGAGACGAGAGTACTTACTGCTCACGCCAACCCTCTAGGTTATAAGAAAGAATCTTTAATTTGCATGAAATGTGCTTAAAGTTGTGCAATTTGTCCAATTTGTATATTTTTAGTTGGCTAAAAGAGTTGCTTATGAGAGCATTGTGAGTCTTTGATTCTCTCCATTGCTGCATATTTAACTACTTATACTTGTATCGAGCAGCGGATCTTAAAGATGATTCCCTCATTTTTTCCTATAGATGACGAGGGATTGTTACATTGCATGGAAACTCCTTGATACTGGTGTTTCCTAATCCTAATCCAATGACAAGGGGTGCCCTGATGTGTGTTAATGGTGACGATAAAGAATTACAAGAATTGACTCAACGTCTACAAGTTGGGAAGAAAATCCTTAAAGATGGAGTCGCTGGTGGGGAACACAGATTACATGAGAAAAATGAGTTGAAAGTTGACGGAGTGGTTGAAGATGGACAAGGGGAGACAGTGAATGGCCCTGTTGTCCAGCCCATAGTAAAGCAACAAACCCAAGGGGAAACTGTTTGTTGGGAGAGGTTTTTACATCTTGGATCCTTGAAGGTATTGCTTGTGGAGAATGATAACTCAACTCGCCATGTTGTCACCGCACTGCTTCGCAATTGTTGTTATGAAGGTTGTTTGACTATCTAACTTGCTGGATGCTATACTTGTTTACTTACCTATTTTTAATGTAACATCCCAACTCCACACGTTCGTAATTATTCGTTTTGGGGTCTCCTCACCCCTCAAGATTTTAAAACGCATTGAGAGGGGAGATATTCAGACCTTATAAGGCGCCATTTGTTCATTTAAACTATCATTTGAAGTTACTTTTGTCCCTTCTAGTTAGGCAGGGTTTTATCTTACCAAAATTTATATTTTCTCTTCTATTAGAGTTCAAACAATTAGTAGATTTTATATATGTAATCACCACGATTGACTAATCATAATTCACATATAATCTTAATTTTGTATTTTTTAGTTATTGAAGCAGCAAATGGACTGCAAGCATGGGAGATGTTGGAGGATTTAACTAATCATATTGATCTCATTCTAACCGAGGTGGCAATGCCTTGCTTATCAGGAATTGGTCTTCTATCCAAGATTATGGGTCACCAAACACGGAAGAATATTCCAGTGATTAGTAAGTTTTTCTGAGTGCCCATGCTGTACAAAAGCTACCCATTTTCTATGGCTTCTAATTAAAATGGTTTGCAGTGATGTCATCTCATGACTCTATGGGTATAGTCTTTAAGTGCTTATCCAAGGGTGCTGTTGACTTTCTTGTGAAACCCATACGGAAAAATGAGCTTAAAAATCTTTGGCAGCATGTTTGGAGGCGATGCCATAGTGTGAGTTGATTTCACACTTCATGTTTCCTTATCGATTTCAAGATATCTATTCTATTTGTGCGCTAGTGATGGTTTACCAATGGTGTGATGTTTCTAAAAGGAAACTGCCATACCCATCAATTTATAAAAAGATTAAATAGATTATATTGTTAAATAGAAGACATACAATCACTCTTGATTATTCCTTGGATTTTTTTGTCAGTCTAGTGGAAGTGGGAGTGAAAGTGGCACACAAACCCAGAAGTCTGTAAAATCCAAGAGTATTGAGAAGTCTGGTAACAACTCTGACAGCATTGATGAGGACAACTATAGAAGTGAAGATCTGAATAATAGGAGTGGAAGTGACAATGGTAGTGGAACTCAGGTACGATTGTTTCTCATGTGTTGATTTGCCTGATTCTTTTTTGGTTGATGCTTATTAATGTATGGCTCTTGTACCTTTACTTGGCCTTAAGATTCCACTTCAACTTGGCGTTCATAGATATCTTTCATTTTTCGCAAATATATGCATTGATTGCTATAGTTTTGGAGTTTGCTTTCAATTTATCTTATATCCCAATTTTTTCTACATTTTTTAGGGGTAGGTACTAATGTATGGCAGATAGTTGGATCCCATGTGTAGGATGCCATTTCACTCTCACCTCACTTTCAGCTTATGGCTGGATCTTCAAACTGATAAAAGGGTTACTTACTTTGCTTTTTAAAAAGTTATAATCCGTTAAATTTGGTTGAGCACTCAAGTGTTAACAGCTTTAAGTGATCGATTATTTTCCTTACTTTGTCAATCTTCTTCTTGAGCTGGTGTTTTGCATAAACAAGGAACAGACTAAGAGAAGCTCAAGTCTGTTACAATATTCCCGCAAAACTCAAATCCTTGCTATCATCTGTTTTGCCTTACTGTGTTACCCTTTAGGAAGGCCATGCTAGGAAATCTAGAAAGAGAGGATGCCAAGTGAAGACAATCTCTCTTTTTTTCTTGTCCAAAAATATATACAACATGGTAGCCTACAAAAGGTCATGCACCAGTTTTTGTAAGTAAAATTGGCTTGTAAGTTTCTTTGTTTTCTTATTTGGCAGACCTCCTGGACCAAACAAGCTGTTGAAGTAGACAGTTCCAAAGAAGTGCCTCAGTGGGATCAAATTGTTGACTGTCCTGACAGCACCTGCGCTCAATTCGTTCACTCCAATGCTCTAGTATATGATGACAAGATTGTTACGAAGTGTTGCCCCAAACATAAGAAACGACTTGGTATGGTTGAAAGTGCTTAAGTAAACATATAACTCTCTGTCTCTTTTTATGAGATATATCTAGCTATTTTATGCATACCAGGGAAATTAGTTAAATCTCAATCTCCATCCATCCATCCTAAATTTTTGAATTAATACCTCTCTCTCCACACATTTATTTTTAGGGGCATTTTTGGGAAAAAAGTATTGATGGTTTCCTGAACTTTGAAAAATGTTATTTGGAGCTTCTAAAGCAATTACTCATTTAAAATTTATATAAACTTATAAGTGTTGGTGTCACAATAACAAAGTTTTGTCTTTCTTTGTTTGGGTTGGATCAAAATGTAATAATCATGAATAAAAATTACCAGTATATTTTGTTTGGAATAAGTTATGTTTTTTTTTCATATGGTTATCTACTTTTGGATCATTTCTGAGGAACTTCATTTAGGTTCCATCAAATTAAATTAATTTTGTATGAATCACTGGATTTGAATTGAATTTTAGACACACTATAGCTTTTTTATTGTGTCAACGTTTAATAAAACATCTTACTATGAACCATCCTACAGTTATACTTTATTCTTAGTTTTAAGGATTTGTTTAGTTCATGTTCGGATCAAAACTTGTGCATATACCAGAGCAATTTTGTTACATTAAATCATTGGAAATTTGAAATAATTATATAAACTTGTGAATGGAGAAATTCTAAAGCTTAAAATTTTGAGTCTAGTAAATACTAAATAGTATAATCTTTCTAATAAAAAAATAGTATAATCTTCAACACACTTAACCTCTTTGAGGCCCTTAGTCCATGAAGTGTGGACATAAACAGAGTTCCACCTACCTTGTGTTAACTTTCATTTGATTCTGAAGAATGTGATCTGGCAAGGATCAAGTTCCTTACCTTTTCTTTTTAAAGGCTTTGATATCATGTTAAGGACTAATTTAGCTATAAGGCTTTAAGCTATTAAGTGATGGTTCATGGATACATTTTATCATAATCACCAACCACAACATAAATTATGACTCTACTCTTACTCGGTTGTATTACCTTCTTCGTTTTGTGCTTCTCTTACCCTCAAGAACTTCACCAGACACATATATCTCTGTATCGCATGTCTTTATAGTCATGTATCAATGATTAGCATTTTCTCCTCATCTTTTTGTGACTACATTGATATTATCCCTTTCTCTAGATCATTTCAAGGGGAAAGAGCTAAAAGTTGACTCAAGTAGAGAGCTTGACTTAACTGTTGACGGTGAAAATGAGGTTCCTGTCAAAATTTCAGTAGAAAAATGTGTCATTCATCTTGATGTGGGCTCCTCTGAAGCAAATGGGCAGATTAGTAGAGGACATCTGGATCTTAATTGGGAGAATCCATCTGGCGAGCTAAGATCCCATTGTCCTTCAATGTCTGATACTATTATTGGTGAAGAACTTAAAGCCAAAAATAGAAGACTCAAGGTCTCAGATATTGAAAATAAAGCTACTAATGATGACGAGTTGGCATTTTCTGAGCTCGGTTCAAAGAGACTAAGAGGAGAAGAGGCTGAAATTTTAACTCAGGACAAACAGAAAGCTGCAAGATGTTCAGACCTTTCCGCCTTCTCAAGGTCTGATCACTCTTTGTTATTGTTTGGTGTTCTTCTGATTAATTTTTCATGCCAGTTTAATTTCAGCAAGTCTTCTGCTGCAGGCACAATGCAAGCTCTAATATTAAATCTCCTACTGAATGTGTCAGAACTGGAAGCAACTCTCCGCATAACAATAGCTTAGAGGTTACAAGGAAAGATTTATCATGTGAAATTCAATCTCATTTTATTAGTAATCCTCCCCACCACAGCTCAAATGGTGCAAGCAATAACATTGATATGGGTTCCACAGCTAATGATGCTTTTACAACAACAGCTGTATTGCATAATATCAGTGATATGACTACTGTGACAATGTTAGCATCAAAAGGAGGCAAACGTAAGGATTATCCAACAGAGGACTTTCATTACCCACTTGAAAACTGTGACAGTATTGCTGACAAGCAGTACCAGCTGCTACCTGACCATGTTGATTCAACGTTGAAAGGAATGGTTGTAGCCGCACCACATCATGGCTCATTTAATGTAGTGGGAATGCTAGTTGAATGTAATACTGGAGTTATCAGTATCAACAGGAGTGTATCAGGAAGCAACATAGGAAGCAATGGTCTAAATGGGAGTGGCACTGTTGTTGATGACCGAGGGACTAGCATAGAAGGTAACAATGGCGTTGTAGGAAATAATGGAATCGGTGGTGCTAGTTGGAATAAGAGTGGGAGTGGCAATAGGAGCGATAGCAAGGTAGATCAAAACAAGGCTTCCAAGAGAGAAGTATCCTTAAGTAAGTTTCGCTACAGGAGAAAGGAGAGTTGCATCCATAAACAGGTAATAAACTTTTTAGTTGTTATTTTTGGAAATCAGTTTGTGATTCAACGCCTGACCCTTTCCATTTTCCTTTTCTACTCTGTTTGTGTTTTATTTTTTATTCTGTCATTCCAATTTGTTGGACCTGTGATTAATTTGAAAGTTTTGTTGGCAGTTCATGGCTAGGAAATGTGAAATCCATATCCATGAGCATGTCTGTGTTTATAAGTATATTTAGGAAGAGGCCCAGTCCAATTTCGTATATTTGCTTCGGTGCATCTATGATTTTTGATTCATTAATTGTTGGAATAACATAGATAATGATTATAAGGAGTGAATGGTTATGATGCTAGAACATAATTAATTGAATTTATCATTTTTTGAATCAGCCTCTTTGCATAAAGTATAGGGGTAAGACTGTCTAGTATATTCCCTTTCTCAGCGCTCTCATTAAGTGGGGACTAGAACTGGGTTGACCCCTTTTATCACTTTTTTAAATATATTATGAATTTGTAAGTTTAGCTACAACTGGAAAAATATCTGGATTATGACTGGCTTCTTTAGGACTGCTATTTAAATAACCATATGTATTGAATTACAAAATATGTAGTGAAGTTTTTTTTATTATTATTCCGCTAAATTTTGTTTACTCCTTCCTATTTTCACTTTGTTTCATTGCATGGAGATCACAGATGAATGCGAAGTTTAGATGATATTTTGATTTGATTTTCTCCAATTGAGGATGAAACAGGCTGTCTTTAAATAAGCATACTGTCTACTAACATAGGTTGATGTGAGAGGTAAAGACTCATACCCCTTAAAAAAGTGTTTGGGGTAATCAATTTCTTTTATACATGGAACTAACATAATTATTAGGGATCTATCATTTCTCTTCTGTATTATGGAAAGATCAATTTTTGTTATGAACGAGAGATTTTCATAATGTCTCATCAGAAAAAATACATGGAACTAACCAAATTATTAGGGATCTATCATTTCTCATCTGTATTATGGAAAGATCAATTTTTGTTATGAACGAGAGATTTTCATAATGTCTCATCAGAGGGGTTGTCTGAGGTGGTAGATAGAGATTAATACCTCGAGGGAGTAGGAGATTTGACAACTTGTGAGAACTTGACCAAGTTTTATATATTTTCAGGTCAATGGATTCCTCGTGACTTTGACCCGAACAGCTTTTATGGTCTCGTTTTTTGTTTCCAATCTTGGTACTTAAAAATTCAAAGTGAGGCTTGTTTGTCTGTTTATAAACAATTAGCTCGAAGTATTTTAAAAAGAAAACATATGTGATTTTGCAAAAAGTTTGTACCTAAGAACCATTGGAGTGTTTGTTCTGCAGCGTACAGGAGGAAGAAGAAGATGGAGGCGAGACAGAGAGGGAAGGAGTTTGGTCAGGGAAGACAAGAAAAAGATGTGTTGAGTGAAGGTTAAAATGTAATTTTGATTTCAAATATAATTTAAGTCCCTTGGGACCATGATTTAATATGTCAATTTTGTGGGACTTTAACTTAATCATGTCCCTATCAAGGGACTTTTGTGGGACTTTAACTTAATCATGTCCCTATCAAGGGACTTTTTTTAATTTCCCCTTTGTTTAAATGTGACATTTTTTGTCAGAATTTTAATGTGACATTGAACAGGTTGAAAGGTACTCCAAATTTTTTATCAAAAAAAAAGGTACTCCAAATTAATCTTTGTTAAATATATGAACTATTTAGCTGAAACCTTAGATACGCATACAAAAATTGAAAAACAGGTACTTTTTCAAATGTACTTTTATACTCATTGAGAAGATTTTGAAATTTTGATTTCAATTTTCTCTCTCACTATCCCCTAAGTGAGTCTTGACTCGAGTCCACTTAGTTGTTGATGTTAATGAGAGAAAATGTGAAAATCTTGTTAAATGAGAGGATTTAAGCTATGATGGCAGTAAAAACTAATTAAAGCTAGGAAAAAACTTAAATTCTGTTTTTCAGTTCACTAACTCTGTTACTCACCGTTAACCCAAAAAACTATTGAAAAAAGATGGATTGAGAATTCCTCTTCTTCCATTACAACAATTTCTTCAACGAGCTCCTACTTTTGAAACGATCAAAGAAGAACCTCAGGTAGAAGACAAACACGGAAGAGTGAAGAAAGCGGCCACGCGCGATTACCATTGACTTCAGGTCCAATAAGGAGCAATAAATTTGGCAGCCATAAAAAATGGAGTAAGAAGATGAAGAGGAAGAATTCTTGTTGCACTAAAGATGTAGCCTGAAAATTGGAGGGAGAAGATGAAGATGAAGATGAAGATGAAGAAAAAGAAGGCAATTGAAGCTTGGGGTGGGGCGTGAAAGGTGAGAAGCTTGAAGGTGTCGTACTATTCAGCGAAAGAGGCAATCTTTTTTATTTTTTAATTGTTTGTTCAGATAATTTTGAGTTAATGCCTTAATGGTGATATACGGGGTTAAATGTTTGTGTGTAAAAATAATGCATGTGACAGTATCTTATTGCTGAACTGGACACATTGAACTTAATGAATTGAACATGAGTATGGTCCTAAAAGTTACTCGGTCCAATTCTTTTTTATATGAAATACTCAGATTAACACTAAATGTGAGATCATTTAAAAGTTTTAAAAATAAAGCACGATATCACACTGTCCCTTATACGGATTGTTTCTTTAACTTAAACCGATTGTACCATTTTTATTGTGCATTAAATTGTTATAATAAAATAGCATTATTTAAAAAAATCACAAATTCACTACATATATTATATTGATCACCAATATTAACTATATTTATTGATTTCCTAAACACTATAATATAAATTAGTTGGAAGGATTTTTTGTATGGGATTTAGAGGTGGAAATAGGATAGGCCGACGTGGGCTTCAAACCTTCAACTAAATAAACATAAAACTATATTAAAAATGAAAAACTCAACCCAAATTTATATGTAAACTTTTGTAGGCATGTGTCAAGGCCTTTAAAAGATTTGATAATGCCTGAAAATCTATTTAAAAGTCTACTTCAAAGGAACATTTATTACTCAAACAAAGTCAAATAGAGTGAGTAATGTATAACAAGGTCATTAAAAAAAAAACTTTATATTATGGAATGAAGGGGTGTTATTCTTTATTCTATTTAAACACACATGGTTGTTTCAAAAAGTTGAGTAGCTATAAAACTAAATTTAACTACTGAGAAGTTGGTAATGTTATAATCATTTCATATCATGCATCATGATATAAATCACAAAACAATTAAATTGGGAAGACCTGTAGATTAGAGCTTATGAAAATTGCATGGTTTATTTACCTATTTAGAGATTAGACCTAACAATGAGCCTAAATATATTTACTATATAGGTTAAATTAAACTAACATAGGGTAGGCCCAGATCATTGTTAAGGGAAGGCCTATGGAAGCATGTTGATTCGTATTGATTTGAAGGTTGTAATTGAAAAGAGTGGAAATATATGGGAGAGCAGACAGCAGAGGACGGTAGGCCGAAAATTCTGAACAAAAGCATCATGGCAAGTAACTAAAAGTGAATGTTTCGATCAAACAAGGTTAAAGGTCAATCTGGCCACTAAACTATTTTAAAAGTTTCAATTTAGCCTAAGAATAATAAATGGTCTCATTCTAGCCAATGAACAATAAAAAAGGTTCAATTTGGCCACTTGTCTACTGGAAAATACTAAATTACCCTTAGGATTTAATTAATATAATTTCTGAGGATGTGGCCCCACCTTTAAAAATAAAAAATACTCACCTTACCCCACCTCACCTCTCTCTCTCCTCCCTCCTTCCCCTCACATCACCCACCATTGTCTCCTTCATCTTCGTCCTCTTCGTCCTCCCATTTTCCTCCACATAAATTGCACTTAAAAAAACAGGTAATGAATAGCTTGCCTCTTTAAAGCGGATTATATTGGGATGTCTCAGTGACCTGTGGTTCATAATCTCCGCACATTCTCATCAATCTGGCACAAATTTTTAAGGAAAAAAATGATTATGCACAAATCCAAAATTTTTCCAGTATTTCTAAATCACTTTCTAGGTTCAGAAACATGAGTCCTGCATTAAAAATGAAACAAAAACAAACCTTGTGGCCACGCTCTATGTACTTCATGGCAACAAGTTCCTTGGTCTCCTTGTTCCTCATGAGCCTAGCAACTCCAAAGTTACCAGCACCCAAATTTAAGGCGGCGGAGGGAGGGATGTCGCCGGCGCCGCCGTGAAGAGCAATAGCTGTTGGAGGAAAATGGGAGGAGGAATTGGACCAAGATGGAGGGGACAATGGTGGGTGATGTGAGGGGAAGGAGAGAGGAGAGAGAGAGATGAGGTGGGGTAGGGTGAGTATTTTTTATTTTTAAAGGTGGGACCCACTCCTCAGAAATTATATTAATTAAATCCTAAGGGTAGTTTAGTATTTTCCAGTAGACAAGTAGCCAAATTGAACCCTTCTTATTGTTCATTGGCCAAAATGAGACCATATATTGTTCGTAGGCTAAATTGAGACTTTCAAAATAATTTAGTGGCAAGATTGACCTTTAACCCATCAAAGAAAGATTAATAGTGAATGTAACCCTTGAATTATTCCTAAAAGTTGCCCAAGCAGCATTAAAGTTTGGATAACATGGTCCATCAATAAAATGGGGCCTCACATCTACCAGTCATCCATGCCACCTGTCTACTTTCCGCACGTGTACCATCTAACATTCCAAGGTACTCTCACCTAATCTTCAAGCTTCACCTTGGCCGAAAACAAACTAACAAAATCTCCCAAGCCCCACCAAACTGGTAAGCCCTAATTTTATACACTCTCCTATATTTTGCGCGGGAATACATTTTTGTTTTTTAACATGGAAAAAATTACTACTCAATTTCAGCAAATTAATTAGCAAGCCAGCCCGTGCATTAAGATCATTGGCAAATCTGTCATCCATGTTGTCATTTTCAAATGTTTAGCATCAGTACACCACCGTCAATTTTTTAGTCCCAAGAAAGTATGGTGGAGTATCTTTTGGTACTAATACACTAAAAACATTGAGTTTTTTCCTCAAAAGATAGGAGCCTCCCTTGGGCAGTGTCCTCGTTTAATGAATCTTGGGCAGTGTCCTCGTTTAATGAATCTGCTTCTATTTTGTTTTTAACTTGTTAACATTTCTACTTATTTTTCTATCCTTATTAATCTCATAATAAATAAGAGAAAATATTAATAATACTCCCTCCGGTCCCTAATGTAAGAGCCCAAAATTTGAATGGTTTTGGTCCCTAATGTAAGAGCTCACCCCATATTCTCTCCTCATTTAATGCATTTTTTCCTACTTTACCCCTAACTCTCTTTCATATTTATTAATGCTTATGTATTTCTCTCTCTTAAAAGTACCATAATAAATATGGGCAATTTTGGAAAAGAAGCACCAACTCCAGACACCCAACTAACATTCACATGTTTTCTTAAGAAGCGTTTTTTTTATGGCTAGCTCTTACATTAGGGACCGGAGGGAGTATAAAACAGTATTATTTCAAACACATTTTATAGTTTTAAATAAATTTTTTACTACTTTTTAAGGAGCATAATTTGATTATGGGCTCTTAATTGTGTTTTTTTTTCACTTTACCTCGGCTATTAATGGATGTCCAAAACTGATAAATTTAAATCATACTCCCTCCGTCCCATAATGTAAGGTGAGATTAACCGAATAACAAGTTCCCAAAAGTTGTTAAAGTTAGTTAAAAAAATAACGATTATGTAGAGACAAAAAATTACTTTTGAAAATGCCTTTATTTTAAAAAGAGGAAAGAGAATAAGTATGGGAAATAGTGTGTTTTTTATTACTGTGTCATTTCCCCTCACATTTTGGGTAAAACTATTCAAAAAAGTTCACCATTATGGGATGGAGAGAGTACTCCCTCCGGTCCCTAATGTAAGAGCTAGCCGTCAAAAAAACGCTTCTTAAGAAAACATGTGAATGTTAGTTGGATGTCTGGAGTTAATGCTTATTTTCCAAAATTGCCCATATTTATTATGGTACTTTTAAGAGAGAAAAATACATAAACATTAATAAATATGAAAGAGAGTTAGGGGTAAAGTAGGAAAAAATGCATTAAATGAGGAGAGAATATGAGGTGAGCTCTTACATTAGGGACCAAAACTATTCAAATTTTGAGCTCTTACATTAGGGACCGGAGGGAGTATCATTTAATGAAGGGTAAAATTGAAAAAATGGTACATTTATACTTAGATTTAATAAATCAACTACCAACCCTTAATTTATGAGAATTAGTAGTTGGTGCCTAGGGTGGGAATAACATATGACGGTCCAGGCTTATACCATAATTGGTCTGGTCTGTGTTGTTGAAATGAGGTCTGAGTCTGACCTATGAACTATTAGAGACTATTTTTCACGTCTGAGTCTGGTTTGTGGTATGAACTAACCTGACTATTAGCCCTTTAAGAGATCTGATATTGTTTGAATGGAGATGTTTAGAGAATTATATGTGATAGAAACCTTAGAATATAGGACATAGGTATATATTTATTTTAAATTTAGTAACAAATAACATTAACTAATTATAATAATATACTCTAATTTTTTATATAAAAAATATTATTAAAATGCTTAATAAATAATACTGATGAGCTAAGGGACTTTTTTAAGCCTTAGCCTGACCTGTTAAGCAAAAGACAGTCCAAGTCATAGACCCTGTGATATGCTCGCTATTCCCACCTGTAGGCCAAGTGTCTTATTCAAAGAGAATATAATAATAAATTATAGGTGGTCATATTCAAAGGTTAAAGTCAACATGGTTACATGATGTTAGTAGAAGGGTTAGGTGTCACCAACAACACCATGTATTAGTAAAAATAATCCATTTGGTTCAAAATCATGGATTGTTTTCTTTATAATTTTTTAACTGATTTTTTAATAATGAGGTTAAATAAATCATTTTAATATAGAAGGAGTGATAGATTACATTCAAATGTTTAACATCTTACATCAATTTATATATCATACTTCAATTTAATTATTTGACAAATAAAATAGTTTATGGAAAAATGATAAATATAAGTAATGAAAACAAACATGTGTCATGTTCAATAATAAATTTCTTAATCGCATGTTGTTTCAACTTAATCAATAATCTCGTTTTTAAGTAGTTTTCTTAGGTAGCTGTGATATTCACTTGCATGAAGTAATATTTCTCATTATATGCTTTTCATTCATACAAATTAGACTAGCCAATGGCGTTGAATACTAATAGATTGACAAAAAGTTCACTTCCAAATCACATACTATATTAAGGATTGGGATGGGGAGAATAGTAGAAAACTTCGGTAGATGGTTCAATAACTCAATATACATGTGGAGTAGTAATAAGTTGTGTAATGACAATAAATAAGAAAAATAATAATTGTAATTAAAAGTATTTGTCGATAAGCAGCATCCAATAATATTATCTATGCTATAAGTGGCATTTATCTAAATCAAACAAATGAAGAACTGTAATTAGAAATGAAAGTAAATTGATAGTATATTTTTCCTATTTTACTCTTATTTCATTTAATATGAACTTTTGTTTCTTTCCCTTCTCCTCTTATATATTTATTACTTACTCCCTTCAGTCCTAATTAAACTATAAAACCACCTTGACTTTTTTGAAAAATTTAAAGATATAAAATTAATCACTTTAAATTGTCTAAATGATTTTTTTTTCAACAAAATCAATTGATTTAACTTATTAACTATGTATCAAAAAAAACTTATTAACTAGTGATCTAATTAATTACTCGTGACATATATTATAATTAAATTATCTATTTCATTTTCTAAAAAAACAGTAGCCTTACATTTAAGACTTGATGGAGAACTATTTGGCAACAAAAGGTAAAAATGAAGGAAAAAACATGTATTACATGTTAATCAATCAATGTACACACAAACTTAGGTTATTTTTTATTTATTTATTTGATAACAAAATTGTTATGGTCGTTGGTAAAACTCGAACAAGTTAATTGTACCACCTCATATAAATGGTACTTTTATCATGCGCTCATAATGCCCAATTAATCGATTTCTTCATTAATCATAACAAGATGGGGATTCCAATGAAACGTTGACGCATGTGAGTGTAAAAGCTGGTGCTTCCAGACTGACACGTGAGTTTTTTTTAACATAGGCAAGTAGGGTTAGTCTGTACTGGTTTATTCACACCCGTGCATCTTAGATATTTTGTCCAAGGATAAGAGGATCTAGGACCAAAGCTTACAACTGTGATGTTGTTGTTAAAATATTACGTGGCCTAGGGCAGACTAATAGATTTTTTTTTGCACTACCCTATATATCCATTCCCTTTTTTAAGACACTGACTATATGATTGGATGATTACGCTTTAGCTCTATTAATAGTTATTCTATTCACATATCACTATACTATTTAAGTACTTATTGCCTCTTCATAATTTTGATTATGTTTTTCAACAACACAATTAAGTTAATGTCATCTTATAAAAAATGAGAAGATAAGATAAACAATATAAACAAAGGTTAATATTCTGATAAAAAAGGTTAATACAGTATTTGATCATTGTTTGGCCAAAAAAATAATACAATATTTGATCACCAAAATAATATATATTTATTACTGAACTTTCACTCAATTTTACAGTAATACTTAAAGTTAAAAGTTGATAGTCTAATCAATTTTGTTAAAAACTAAAAGGGTTTCACAAAAATAAAAGTCTTCTCTTTATTCCATTGATGTGCTTACATACTTATAATATACAAGTTTCCTAAAAGAGAATAAACTTCTCCTACAAGTTTACCTAATATGATTACCTAATAAAACATAATATTCTTATACTCTAAGTATTTTCTAATACTATAATTATTTCCTAATAATCTTCTAACACTCCCCTCAAGTTGGAACATCCAACTTGTTACAAAGATAATCCCAAAAACAAACAAAACTCAACACTCCCCATGAGCAACAAATCAGTGAATTTGATGCAAAACCAAAGATGAAATCTGAAATCCAAACATGCTCAACACAGAGCAACCAAAACATGTCAAACAGGCACCAAACATGAGCTCATCCCAACACAACCCGAATGCAATCACCACTGGGATCCACCGGAACGGGATGACAACTCCAAAACACGAAGTTCAAACAGAACTCCGAATTACAAAACTCCATACCACCAATGGAAATAGCATCAAGATCACAACCAAAAATACCAAGAATCAAACTGCAGCCAGCAAGAGGCACAAGCCAAAACCAAAAAATCTGAAGTAGCTAAAATCTGGAACTACAAGATCCACAAACACCTTCCTTTTTTTTTTCTTTTTCGCCATTGAACACAAGAAGACAATTCAAAAATCCCAAATAAAATTCCAACAAGACAACAAAATAGCTTCACCAGAAGCTACCAAGAACCAGATCGAGCTCAGGAAAGGACGCAGGACGATCGCCGGCGAAAAACTGAAGTTTCCAGCGGCGTGTGCGGCGGCGCGTGACACGGAGGTGGCGGCACGTGGAGGTCCGGTAGAGGAGCGTGACGGCGCGTGGGGAGGCGGATCTTGGTCGGACCGGCTGGGGTTTGTTCGCCAGAGACTTCTGGTTCCGATGGAGCGGCGCATGTCACGAACGAAGGTCCGGAAGAACGCGAAAAAGGCTGGACAGCTTCGAACACCTCTCACGTGAACAGTAGCTTGAACCAGGGAAGACAGACACGAAAAACAAGAACCTTAGGAGCCTTTTTGCTCTGATACCATGTTGAAAACTAAAAGGGTTTCACAAAAATAAAAGTCTTCTCTTTATTGCATTGATGTGCTTACATACTTATAATATAAAAGTTTCCTAAAAGAGAATAAATTTCTCCTACAAGTTTACCTAATATGATTACCTAATAAAACATAATATTCTTATACTCTAAGTATTTCCTAATACTATAATTATTTCATAATAATCTTCTAACAAATTTCAACTAAAAGAACAGTGTATTAAGCTAAACTAAGTTTGAATGAACCATTTTTATTTATTTATTTATCCAAAAAGTTTAAATCAAATTAACACAATTTTTTTTCCAGAAAGTTAACACAATTTTAAACTCACTAGCTTGGTAAGAACGGACATTAAACGTGTACTGAATGTAGTTATAAATGGCAAATCAGCCTTTTCATTAATATCAGACAGTACAAACATTGCATTAATCTGTAATATAAAAAAGCAATGCATTAATCTCCCTGACAGTACCATCTGTAGTAGGCTTTTTAACGCGTGGCTCAGAAACGACCACGTAAGACACGACAGAAGTCAGATTCTCAATTTCTCATTCAATAGTATTCCACGTGACATCCACGCGCACCCTCTCCGCACGTAACATAAACATCCCCAGTCCTCCATATTTAATAGTACTAGCATCGTACCAATAATAAAAAAAAATACTCGTTTATAAATATAAGACCTAATTGACCTTTTTTTTGGAAATGTTTAAGTTACAAAACAGTAAGTTATTAAATTATAATATATTTGATATATTTTTAGAATAATCATTAGTTTAAAGGTTAAATAAACAAGTTTAAGGGAAAAAATTAGGTAAATCAATTTATAATTGAATTATTTTGCTTTTTTAGAATTTTCTAAAAAATCAACTAAATCTTATATGTAGGAATAAAGGGAGTAGTACATTATTGTATTATTTCCTTCCGTTTCTAATATAAGAGCCAAAATTTTAATGATTTTGATCCAAAATATAGAAGTTCATTTTACATTCTCTCCTCATTTAATGAATTTTTTATTACTTTTCCATTAATTCTCTTTCATATTCTGCTTATATATTTATCTCTCTTAAAAATATCATAATAAATATGGGCAATATTGAAAAAGAAGTATTAACTTCAAGCACCAACTAACGTTCACATGTTTTTTTAAGAAACACATTTTTTTCAGCTAACTCTTATACTCCCTCATGTCCTAAATATAAGATCTATTTGCCTAATTTAATTAGATTAAGAATGTTAGTTAAATTAGTTAAAATGACATGATATTACCAATATACCCTAACTATCCACCTTCACCCCACACTCACTCTCTTATTGTCTACCATTAGGGAGTATATTAACTCCACCCTCCCCCTCCTCTTGTCTACCATTAGGAAGTGACTCCACCCCTCTCTTCTTGTCTAGCATTAGAGAGTATTGACTCTACCCTCCCTCTCTTCTTGCCTATTATTAGGTGTCATTGATAAGGATATTTTAGGAAAAATTGGCAAAAGTTAGAAATGATTCTTATATTTAGGACCAAACTCATTCCCTGAAATATGTCTTATATTTAGGACTGGAAGAAGTATTACAGATTGGAGGAGTATTGTTGAGAGGGCCTTTTTCGTCAAAAAAGTTAGTTGGGCTTTACACCTACACAATGCTCCACACCTTTTGTTTCCGGGGGTTGCGTTCTACTCTCCTGCTGCTAACCACCAACCTCAAATTTCACGATTCCCAATCTCATCATTAATTAATCATCATCAAACTTTAATCTTTTTCTTTAAAAGATCACTAATTAGAAAAAACAATTTCAGAAATTCAAAACCCTCAATACTGTATAACCGCAACACTATAACTATAACTATAAACCCTTTTCTTTTCCCTCTCTCTCTCTCTCTGATCGCAAACAACGAAGCCTCTGGATTGTAAGTTGTTTCCATTGTAGGGTTCTAACTTCTAACTTTAACCTAATTTTTGTGCTGTTGCCTCTTGAGGTGCATCTATCTATGTTTGGTGTTTAAAATATTTTTGTTTTTAGTTTTAACTGTTGGTTTTCTTTGTGAAACTGTGGCCTTTGAAATGCAGATGTGTATGTACCTTCTGGTAGCTTCTTGACTATCTGGTTAGTCAGTGTTACTTTCCTTGCTTTCTACTTTATCTTCCTAACTAACCCTTTTTTTAGTGGCAAGAATCTAGCAATTTGAAAAGGGAGAATCTGAGGAAAGAGGACTATTTCTACTTTTAGCTTTTCATGTCTATACTTGATATATACATACTTCTTTGGCTTTTCTAGTTTCTGCATATTTCATGTCCACTGACTTGAGTTCTAGTGCGTTGAAGAAGGGATTGTCTTAGTATCAATGTTTTTTTTTGACCATTTGACTCAATTTTAACTGTTATTTACTTATTGTGGCTGCTTGTTCTGTTCTAAGCTGCGATATCCCATTTGATAGAACTACCATGGAGGGACAAGGCTTCTTAGTTTGTATTGAGAATGTGCTTTTGTTTGTCAATTTCATCGGCATTACATAGACAATGTGACAAATTACTTAGAAGAGATAAAACAGGATACTTTTTCATGTGGCTCAGGTTTGGTTCTTTTTTATGACATTTTGAGGACATGGGGTCTTTACATGGCCCCATATTCAGGATTATGAAGTTGAATGCCTGAAAGTATGCATCTTTTTAAGTTGAGACTTACAAAATGGTCATTATTTATCCAAAGATGGGAGTATAGTATAGAGCCTGGGAGAATGCGGAGAGAACAACTGATTCATATTTTCATTTACGCAAATATTTTTTGCTCCAGTTGTCAGCATCGTTTCCCAGCTTGAAATTTGAGGTTGCAGCTACAAGGGTCTAGGTGGTTTTGTTCATTCCTTAGAGCCTTCAAATATTCCCTCTAATGTATGGATTGAAAGTTTCCTCATCTGAGAGCTGTGGTTCTTGTGAATAGTTCTTGGTTTGTACTTACTAGAGATAGAATGGTCTACGTTATTCATTATTAGGACTAGATTTGAGTTAATGTTTCTGTGTTCACTGACTTTCTATGCAGCTCAACGTAAAAATTATTAAGTTAAAATGTGCTTGCCTGTTCCTTTCTTCAGAGTAGCAAAAGCTCAAGAGGGGGAAAAACCACTTATGTCCTGTATACTCTCTGTCTACAACCTAAAACTGATGCCTGTTTATGGTTTTGTGAATATAACTACAAAATATTGGAACACTTAATGGTTATAAGTTTGTTCATTTTCGGGAAGAATAAGGTGGTAATAGTGTTATGAATATTATCCTCACACATATCAACCATTAAATTCTATTTCAGCGCAGTTTACTTTTTTCTTTTCATCTTTGATCAGCTCTGAAGTTTGAGTCATACTCGTAATCTGTATAATTTTTTGGGGGTGTGGGTTGTGAAAATCACAATCAGATGTTTTGCTGTCTTTCTCTTGGTAATGTTATCTAATTATCATCCTACAGTTTCAGCTGTGTAGAAGTTTAGTTTCGCTTCAAGCCAGTTTGGAGCCAAATGAATAGAAAGTGCTGCCACATGAACTTTTCTGCTCAGTATCAGTGTTCATAGCCAGGACTTTAGGATTTCATAAAAGATCATTTTTGAAGAAAAAACCTAGTAATTGAGGATGGATGTTAAGGAATCAGAAAGAGTAGTTGTTGCAAAACCAGTACCTTCAAGGCCTACCTGCCCCCCTTTTAGATCCTTCTCTGAGCTACTTGCAGGTGCCATCAATGCCTCTCCATCTATTGAATCTTCTCAAGCCACAGTTTCAGCCATTAGACCAAAGACTGTGAGGTTCAAGCCATCCATGAATCGCCCACCTCCTGCTGGGTTTATTTCTTCCGAGGTAAACTTTCATTTTCACCAGCCTGAAACACAAACTCTGCTTATTTCTGGACTTCCTGAATCTTGATTTCCTATATGTGGTGTGTTTGACATTTTCAGGCTAACCCATCTTACAAAAGTCTTACACCAGACTCTAATCAAACAGTTGTTTACAAGCCTACGGCTAAGTTTGTCTCCAAGGCCACTGTTTCTCTTTTGGCAAATATGGTCAGTATTATATGCATTTCTTAACAAGACTATGTTGCTCATGTGAGATTGAGTTTGAGTTTTTTTATCATTCACTGAAGGGAAATTATAGTTCCAGTCACAGCCAGAAGTTTCAACATCTTAATCAGGAGAAACCGAGGACCAATTTAATATCAACTAACCATCAGAGTAATAATGCCCCACTTGCTGAATCAAATCTGGCTATTGAATCTTTCAAGATGGTACATCAGAGCCCAGAGGAGGACCAAAAAACTTCACCATCTACTAGCAACGGTGGTGATAGACCTTGTTATGATGGCTATAACTGGAGGAAATATGGGCAGAAGCAAGTTAAAGGAAGCGAGTATCCGAGAAGTTATTACAAATGCACGCATCCTAATTGCCCAGTTAAGAAGAAGGTTGAAAGATCATTTGATGGGCAGATTGCAGAAATTGTGTACAAAGGGGAGCACAACCATGCAAAACCTCAGCCTCCTAAGCGCAACTCAACAGGAACACAAGGATCAGGAATCATGTCTGATGGATTGGGTCAAAATACTAAATGTAATGATAAACCTTTATGGGGTAATCCTAACAGTGAGAGGAATGAAAATAGAATAGTGAACCAGAAGGACCCAGGTTCTCTTGTCAAATCTGTAGGAAGCCCTGAGAATTCGTATGCTCAGAGTGAGGAATGTGAGGAAAGAAGCAAGGGAAATGGAGTGGAGGAAGATGAACCAAAAACTAAAAGAAGGTATGAGGCCAGTTCAATGCTGACCTGCTTATTTCCATTGTAGTTAATTGGAGTACGTAATAGAATATAAAGAAGTCTCACATTGATTAATAATATATGACGTTGAACGTATAATGCTGAAAGGGAGTCAAAGAAATACCATCCTAGCACATACTGATATCTAAAATTCTAATATTGTTGCTCCTGCTCTTTCCCTCCCAGTATATACGTTTACTCTCTTTGATTAATCAATGTGAGGCCTCTTTATATTCTAATATCACGTACCAGACAATTTCTATAATGCTTGTCATCATGTTTTTCAGTAAGCACAATTGATTTTTCATTCAGGAAAAACGTGAATCAATGTAATGAAGCAGCAGCAGCAGCAGCAGCAGCAGCAGAGGAAGGTTTAGTGGAGCCTCAAGTGGTGGTTCAGAGTTCTACAGATTCTGAAGTAGTCGGAGACGGCTATCGCTGGAGGAAATATGGGCAGAAGGTGGTGAAGGGCAATCCATTTCCCAGGTTCATACTTGCTTCTTGTCCTCCTATGCTGCATGTTTTGCATCATCAGTATTTTAGGTTTTTAATTTTTTTGTTAGTATCTCATGACAACTCAACTTTGTATTATTTCAGAAGTTATTATAGATGTACTAACATAAAGTGCAGCGCCCGGAAACATGTGGAAAGATCAATGGATGATCCAAAAGCATTTATCACTACGTATGAAGGGAAACACAACCATGAAATGCCACGCAAAACTATAGGTGCTGTGGCCTCTGAAAAAGCCAAGCCGTGATTAATTCTTCAACCAGGAAACAACGTATAATGGACTATTTAAAGTTCAAGATGAAATGTGAAATGCAATTTGTATTGTGATGCCAATAACCATATATAAGACGTGTTCTGATATTTGTGTCAGCACATTCTTTCCTTTCTTGCCTAGTTTTTTAGGTCTAGATCCCTCTTTTAATCTGGAAGCTAATTAGATACCTTGTATTTGGTTTGGTCGAAGATATTATTTTATTTTCTTATTTTTTTAGAATTATGAGACATGTTCTGTAACCTAGTATTGACTGTCTATTTTTATCAGTAAGAATTAGTTCGTTGCTTAGGAATAGCTGGTGAGCTCACTTTTTATATTTGATTGAACTGTGGTTCAAGGTTTAAAGGCTTCTTATCCCAATAACTTCATTTTCTGGTTTTGCAGTCTAGGCATTGATCAATGAAGTATGAATTGTGGCCGGTATTTGTAGTTATTTTGGTTAGTTATTGACAATATTAATCACATGTTGGATAGGGATTAAAATCTTATTTTGGATCATATTTAGAGGATGAACGATGAATGTGGAAATTTCAAAATCTCAATGCTAATAATTTGTATTTCACTGACCATGTATAAATGGTAATAACTCTAATAAGTGATGGAAGCCTAGGAGTCTACTTTTTTATATGGTTAACTACATAGATCTTACTAGCAGAAAGCCTTGTTCGAGAGCGTAGGCCCACTCTACCCAAAGGCCCCAATGACCAATCTTGGTTATCGACTTTGTTTCTTGGGCAAGCGTTGGGCAAGCGTTAAAAGATTTTCTAGTGCTGTACATTTTTGTTCTTGTATTTGTCCACTAATTCATATATCCCCAAGGTACTCTCATATTCTACTATTATTAAATATTTAAGCAGTGTGTTATAAAAAAATATTTAAACAGTGACCGTGTTATCACTTAAAAAAAAGGAAAATCTCAAATAAGTCCCTCCGAATATCCAAAAAGACAAGTGAAGAACCTAAACTTCCAAAAGGACCATGAAGGAACCAACACCTATCTGTCATTTCAAAATTTTGCGAAAAGACAAAATTGACCGCATCCTAAAACACAAATTGCGAGAAGAGGGTGAGTGTTAGGGTGAGTTTAGGGTGTGCTAGGAATTTGTGTTTTAGGATGGGGGCAATTTTGTCTTTTCGCAAAATTTTAAAATGACAGATAGGTGCTGGTTCCTTCATGGTCCTTTTGGAAGTTTAGGTTCCTTACTTGTCCTTTTGGGTATTCGGAGGGATTTATTTGGGATTTTCCCTCTTATATTCTACTTTCAACTTTCTCTTCATCCAGTCATAGATATCACTAATTCACTTTCCCTTCATTTCATCTCACTATCACACTTGGCAATTTCTACTTATTGCCTTCATCAAACGCTTAAAAAGACTAGTAAAATGAACATCTCCATACTACTTAATAGAGTGATAAAATGAACATCTCTACAATTATTTAATAGCTACTTATCGCCTTCGTATAATAATGTCTGGTGCATTTTCATATATTAAAAACATCCTAAAATGAACAATTTCCAAATGTTTAAAATTAGAAGTTTTTTTAATATCAGGCAGTTGTCCCCTTGTTTTAGGAAGCTAGTTATCTATCACATCAGCAAACATTTAATTTTGTTTATATAACTAAAATTTTTGGTGAGTTGTGTTTAGGGCTCACCAGAGTTAGGGTAGACCTCCAGGCTTAAAGAGCACTAACAGAGGTACTTTCAGATCACCCACCAATAATGTTCTCACGTTGACGAGATTTGAACCTACAACCTTATAGTTATGAACCAATTCCTTTACTAACTAGATCATCTTTTGTTTGCTAAATCTATTTTTAATTAAGTGTGGATATACATGTGATGTGTTAGAGCCAGAAGACAGAAGATATTAATGAATTTAATGTTAGAAATTGTTCATACTTCACATCCTTATAATTAAAGTAGCATGTGACGCTGTATCCGTGTGCGTATCAATGTATCATCATTTACGATCTTCGATTTCATAAGCACACTTTTTCTTGGATCTGAATAAGCACAAATTTATCTATACTTTAATAAACATATGGCAGTTTTAAATAGTGCCGTCTCAAACTCGTACTATCTCTCTCTCCCTGACATTTGATCTTCCAAATAAGAACTGCCCCAATTATGACATAACTGTATATTATTATAAATCTTTTAGATTTGGCAAAAAAAAAAATTACAAATCTGTTAGATGGCAACCTTATCAATCCGCGCTCTGGTTTTATCCTTACCATCTTTTTGCTGCCAATTATTTAAAATGAGAAATATAAAGTTATGATTATGGGAATCTCACTGTGTGCGTTTTTTTTTACAACAAAATTGGAGAAAGCAGGAATATCACCGTGTGTGTGCTTTTTTTTTGTAGGGGGGACTTCTTTAAAATAGTTAATGAGACCCACCTTGTGATGATTATGGGAATGTTTCTTATCTGCAGCTGTTATTAGTCAGTGTCCAGTTATTTCGTTGAAGGGTGAATTATTTAGTGGTGGACAAAAGTTCAATCATTGGCTTATCTTGACAATATTGGGTAAATAGACCTCACATTAATCATGGACCATGACTTTTTTGAGAAACAATATTTGTGCACAGGAAATTCACCAGTGTCAATGATGTATAGACAAAAAAGCATCTTATTTTCTCCCATCCTTTACCCCGTCGTGGTTCGGTTGCCAATTATTTTAAAAAAAAATCCAGAAGTCAATAATATGTGCCTGGCAATACAGGCAAGTATTATAAGGAGGAAGGATTAGGTACTCAAGTGATATCATTCAATGACGTTTTTGTTTGAATGACTCACTGAAACCAGTGAATCGGCTAAATAATAATACCATTATTAGACTTATAGGTTTATAGTTAGATTATCATATCAAGTATCAACTGTATATTGAGGAATTTGAGCTTCTATGAAGCCAGTTTGAATTCAATTCATGGTAGTATAAAAAATGCATCATTCATTATTATACTGTCCAATTACATAATATTAATAAAGCGTGAATTGTTAATTGTTATCCCTAGTTACCTACCATACTCCCTTTGTCCAATCATTCGGAAGGATGTATTAGTAGTAATGGAATTTATTATGTAAGAGTTAAAGAGTTAGCTGGGTTAACGTTAAATCTAAAACATCTTTATAAAAAAAATATATATATTATGTGTTTGTTCTGATATTGTTTTTTAGTTTATCTATTATATTAATTATTTATCAAGCTAATTTTTCTTAGGGAGAATGAATTATAGATCTCTTAGGGAAAATTAAGATAAGGTATTACAAAATCATTTATTTAAAATGAGGTTCCTGAAAATCACTCAATTTAACTGAAGTCGCTAATTCCTACTAAAAAGTTGTCATCGAAGGAACAAAATTCGTTAATGACTAGAGTTTAAAAAGTTGTGAATTATGCTCATTAAGTTGTTAAAAAAGCCAAATGAGATATTATCCCCTAACGAAAAAATTATTTGTGATGACCAAGACTTTATAACAGTTGTGATGACAATGTTTTAGGCATTGGTAACAATATTATTAGTACTAATCCCAACTTTCTATACTCTTATCATCAATAACTCTTGGCTAAGAGTATGTTTGGTTGTGTGAAAGAAAGTAAAGAATTAGAAATGGAAAGGGTAAGAGATGGAAAGTAGGGGTAATGATGAGAGAGTAAAGTTTGTAGGCTAGACCATAAGTGTGAGATGGAGAGAGAAAACTTGTGGGTCCCGGGATATATGTAAATGGACATATTACCCCTTAACTTTTCAATTATTTACAACCTACTTTCTTTGATTTCATGAGACCAAACAAGCCCTAAATGATGACAACTTTCTGTTCATAATTAGTGACATCAGATTATTAAAAACTTTTGTGAAATATCATTTTAATTAAGTTATTTTCATGAATTTTCCATTTTTATTTATAAACTTGATACACACACTTCTCCGGTCCTATATAAGGCCTAGTTGACTTTTTTCGGAGATGTTACGGTTACAAAATATGTTATTAAATTATGATATATTTGATATATTTTTAAATTAGTCATTAGTTTATAGGTTATATAAACTAGTTTAAGGGGAAAAAATTAGGTAAGTCAATTTATAATTGACTCATTTTATTTTTTTAGAATTTTCTAAAAAAGTCAACTAGGTTTTATATTTATGAGTGGAGGGAGCGTGTGATCTTTTGATAGTTGATAGTTGATACACATGGATTTGGTCAAAAAAATTTATATAAATCAATTTAACCATCACAAATTTTTGTTGTAACTGACCAATTTTTGATGTTATCTTTATTTTATCGAATCAACTCAATTAAAAGACTCCACTCCAGCCAAAAACAAAAAAAATTCAATCCAAAGACACTGGACCTGACCTTGTTCTTTGGATACCCAACTCAACAACATTGAATTTCAACGACCGAAATGAAGCCTATGACAATTTTCCTGCGACCAATTCAGAAAAAGAAAAAAACTTTTCATACTTGAAAACAAAAGAATAGGACTCGCACTGAACAGAAACCATAAAATAACGTGAGAGAGAAACAAAAGAAGAAGCAAGCAAGCAAGCATTAGCAACATCAACATGTGGTCAGTGTCGTAATTTGGAGAAGTGTGATTTTTGAGCTATCATTATTATTATTATTATTAAGTTGGTTGTGTGTGGAGAGAGATTGAGGGAATAGTGAAAGATGGGTTGGATTCCGTGTTCTGGAAATTCAAACACTAAGAAGAAGACAAAGAAACATACGAAGAAGATGGAGACTCAAGAGAGTATGGTTGATCCCATAAAAGCACCATCAGGTATTTTTGTATATTTATTATTATTATTATTATTGTATATGATTGTCACAAACCCTCTTTGTTGTTTTTGTCAATCATGCTTTCACTTGATTATTCTTGCGTCTTCTTTATCAAGTTCTTTATGCATTATATTATATGCTTTTTCTGGGATGTCGTGTGAAAAATTCAAAATTGACTGGGGTTTTAGGATTTGCAAAGCTCCCAGATGAAGAAACATAGGATTTGGGGTTTTATTTATGCTGTTTGTCTTGTCATTTTTTTCCTTTTGGGGAAAATATCTATATATTCATAATATGTTGTTTTTAATTCAATGATGGTGATCTTTTATGCTCATCAGGAGTATAGTTAAAATTTCAAGGGTTTTTCTCTTATTTCAATTATTATATTGGATGCATTCTTTTGATCTGTGTCTTAGTTAGGTGATGCTCTCAGCTACAACCTACAGTAGCTCTCAAGTGAGTGAATTTCCTTTTAGAACTATCAGCTTTCCCATTTACAACATTGCTCAATTGATGCTCTTGTTTATAAAATGTGTGTTGGTTTAAGTTTGACTTACTGATGTAGTTTTGGAGTCATGAGCCTATTTTGATAGAATCAGTTTGTGGTTGAGATTAAACTGATGTTTAGTTACTTTTGGACTTAGGCAATAAAAGGGACCTTGTACTATTTTCATAATCCCAAGTAATGTATATGAAACCTCTTAGAAGTCAAAACTAGATATCCTTTGGCTTCTGCATCTTCTCCCTCTAATAGTCAATCACGTGTACAGGAAAATTGAAGAGGAATTCATCTACAAGTTCCAAGGATACCTCTAAAACTGGGAATCCTGACCACATAGCTGCACAGACTTTCACATTTCGTGAGTTGGCGAATGCAACTAGAAATTTTAGAACCGAGTGCTTGTTGGGCGAGGGAGGTTTCGGAAGAGTATACAAAGGGCGTTTGGAAACTAATCATCAGGTTAGTTTGATTCCATATTATCTTTTAGTTCTTAAGTATAGGATAAACTTTTGAAGCCTACTTTTGTTTGCTATTAATCATCTTCTCCTTTTCTGCATTGCTATATTCTGGTTATGAAAGTAGCTGCTTCCAAATTTATTGTGCACTTAAGCTTCAAGTCTGTGTAGTTTGGGTTGGCAACATAATTTATCCTTTCTAGCGTTGAATTTAGGTTGTTGCAATTAAGCAACTTGACCGAAATGGGCTTCAAGGTAATAGAGAATTCCTAGTTGAAGTGTTGATGTTAAGTCTTTTGCACCACTCAAACCTTGTCAACCTCATTGGTTATTGTGCTGATGGAGATCAAAGGCTTTTGGTTTATGAATATATGCCACTAGGATCCTTGGAAGACCACTTACATGGTATTTATATCCAGAGCTACAAACATTTTTTATCTTTGAAACTTGTCTTAATAGTAGATAATGATCATAGATAAGTGCTTGATTTACAGATGTTTCTCCTGGCAAGAAGCGTCTAGACTGGAATACAAGAATGAAAATAGCAGCTGGGGCAGCAAAAGGTTTGGAATATCTGCATGACAAAGCTAACCCTCCTGTCATATACAGAGATTTGAAGTGCTCAAACATTTTGCTTGGTGAAGGATATCATCCAAAGTTATCTGACTTTGGCTTGGCTAAACTTGGACCAGTAGGAGAAAACACTCATGTATCAACAAGGGTTATGGGAACCTATGGTTATTGTGCTCCAGAGTATGCCATGACAGGACAACTGACTCTGAAATCAGATGTCTATAGCTTTGGTGTTGTTCTTCTGGAAATAATTACTGGAAGGAAAGCTATTGACAATTCTAGGGCTGCAGGAGAACAGAATCTTGTTGCATGGGTAAGTAACTCTTCCATTTGTCGTATCTAATAGAGTTGGTTGATTAGTCAAGAACTCTAATGAATATGCCTGGTTGAATGGAAATGGGTATGACCGTTGTTCAATATGCATTTTTCATGCTTGGAAAGTTCTACATGCATGCATAGTCATATGACCATTGTTCTACATGCATGATGAGTCAAGAACTCTAATGAATATGCATTTCTTGATTATCTATGTAATTAATCACTTTTTGGTTTTTACTCAATTAAAACTAATAACGCTTGATATCTAAATAAATATGGAAAATGATTCGAGAAATAGTTACGATTGCATTTCCCTTTTGAGATGTCGCTTAGCTAATTTTCCATAGTTTTGGCCGGATTTGGGTGCTTTTGTTAAATATTTCTGTGTTTATTCTGTTGACAAATCAATGAAAATAAATGAAGCTAGTAAAGTAGTTAAGAGTTTTGTGCAATTTTATGGTTGTGTACTGTTTAACTCTTAACACATTGGACTTGGATAAAATATAAGTAGCAATTTTGTTGTTGGGCATTTTTATTGCAGGCGAGACCTTTGTTTAAGGATCGGCGAAAATTTTCCCAAATGGCGGATCCAATGCTCCAAGGTCAGTACCCTTCAAGAGGCTTATACCAGGCCCTTGCAGTTGCCGCAATGTGTGTTCAGGAGCAGGCTAACATGCGACCAGTTATAGCTGATGTTGTAACAGCTTTGACTTACCTTGCTTCACAAAAACATGACCCAAATTCACAGTCGCCTCGAAGCTCTCGTCTTTCCCCTGCCACTCCAAGGACCAAGAGGAGCCAGTGACATGCTCATCAATGCGGTTTGTGAGATCATCTGTACAATATCTCAAACAACACTCTGCAATACATAGGTTTACAGACGTTAATACCTACCTACTGTCATTTGATGGTGTTCTCTCAGTTTAGAGTATAGCTTGAGATAAGATACTTTGAAATTTTGTTCTATTCTTATTTCTTAATACGAGGATGCACAAAATTGCTCTTATTTCCTTACGGAGCCAAGATATAGTATTCTTATTTGTTTTTTTAACCTCAAGTCACCTTTTAAGAGCTGGGTTCATTATTTGTGTCTTGTCTGGTCAATAGTTCAACCCCATGGATCGGCATTTTGAAGGAGTCCTTGCTTCCACTTATTTATGCTGGTTCTGTTGTATAGTTCAGCTATATTTGTAAGTTATGAAGCTTTGAGTAGTTCAGTTTTTATACCAACAAACAAAGCATGCACATTTGCTTATGTTGAGTTCTTCGGTTAATCTCTATGCATCGTTTCACTCTTTCCCGGTGACCTCTAGTTTCTTATTTATTTATTTAATTATTTTGATATGTATGTAATCATGTATGCATGCATGCATGTTAAGTGTTGGTGAGTTGGAAGTTGAACTTTCAGTGAAGACCAAGACAATTTATTTCGGTTTCTGGTTAGTTGAACTTTCAGAATTCAGAGCATATATCAAGGACCGGAAGGGTATCAACATTTCTATGAAAATTCTAAAATTCGATGATATAAATATAGGGAGAATTAATTAGAGGTCTCATGCATGGAAGAAGGATAATTAAGATGAGCTCACACAAGTTGTAAATTATAACTTCTAAGGCTAACAATAACAACTTATTAACCTCAAAGAACAACTCGCGTGAGACTTCATTTTAATAATGTTTCTTCCATGTGACCTCTAATTAATTCTCCTATAAATACTGGTAAAAAGGCATGGGAAAAAGATTCCAACGTTCTATAAGTGTTAATGTGGTAGAATTAGATATGAAATTTGGACAACATATAGAATAATTACATTAATTATACTTACAGTACATTTTATGTATATTGATTGACCAAGACAAGAGTCAGCATACTTGATTATCACATTACAAATGGTTGAATAGGCTATGAAATAATTTATGTTTCCATCAAATTCTCCAATTAAAACGTATCCAATGTATACCTTTGTAGTATAATAAATCTGTATTTTTATTTTTTTGTTAATTTAAAAATGATACGTTCATTATATACATACCTTGATTTAATTAAGAAATGTGATAAAACAACGATAAAGAACTGCGTTAGTGCATGCTAGTTCCCCCTATTAAAACTGCTTACATTTTTGAACGCCTGAGTAAAAATGGACAACAGAACAGATTATTAATATTGGATTTTGAATATGATACAAAAGAATAGTTCCCTCAGTTTAGACACCATAGCCACCAGATTACCAAGGGAGACAAAGAATAGTAATTCAAAAAAGGGTGACCTCACTATGTAGTCATTTACCATGACACTGCTATGCATCCATCTTACTCTTCATTAATAAAATTCCCTGCTGCAAGTGGCAGCTTTGCTGGAATGATATTCACACTTATTAGACTAACTTTCAGACCGCCTTTCACTGCTTTCCTCTTCACGAGTCGGCTGACCCTGTTCCATTGGATATTTAAGAAACAATTTTTACAAACATGTATAGCAACATGAGAACATATTATAGGACTAGTACTCCATAATAATGGTCTAAGGAACTTTTGGAACAAACAAGGCGTTGATTCAAGGACTATACACTGCAGCTAAGTGAAATTTGATAACAAGGAGTAACCAATTAGGACTAGCATGCCATCTATTAGTGAATGCTTAGAATCAGATTTAGCAATCCATAATTGTAATTGCGTGCAATACTTAAAATATCATTTTCCTAACTTACGGGGAGATACATAATGTAAAAATGTATTTTACCTTGTTTCTGTCTCGCCAACCAAATCCAAAATTTAGTAGGCGTGATCTTGGCGGGGGTATTTCAACTCTTGGATTTGCTATCCGATCAACCCTACAAAATTTTAATGAAATTTATTTTAAACAACGGGATTTCTAATAATATACAACTTGCTCTTAATATTAGATACCGTTAACAATCACGTGATTAATATGGCCAAACCATCAAAGGCCAAAATCAAAATGCACTGAGCAATAAAGGAACACCCAAAAGGACTGATGTTCCATACAATAAATTGACAATATAGTATTGTTGAAAGGTGAAGGTATAAGTTCAAGAAAATATTATGATAAAATTTGATGTCAAAGAAAAACTGACATGCAATGTTGCATGTATCAATCTACACCCTTTAATTTTGAATCGATACAAGTGATAGATAAAAACAAGCACCTTGGAGGGTGTGCTTTCAATTGGCCAGATTCATATTGAAGGGTGGCATCTAACATGCTTTCGGCAACAATAACCTGATTTCTCATCTCTTTCACCAATGCCATGGCTTTATCATACTTTTCCTGCATAGGCATAATACGGGGAATGGATACAGTCATGTCTAGCAAGATATTTAATACAATGTATCTGCTTAGCAAAACTTATCAAATCAATTTGATTGTTTCTCTTGGAAATGGATATGCCCATATTATTTGAAAGCTCTTCAATGTATTCCTTTGCTGCGGTTATTAAGATAGGAATATTGTGGCAGAAGAGTTTATGTAACAATGTTTGAATAATGAAGTTCAACCACTCATTCATCCACACACCACTAGAAAATACATACAATGACACTTCCGTTTTGACAACATTAGTAGGAGAAAATTTATAGATCATATTTGATTTATAATAGTTCAGCTTCTTCATTTCTCCACTACCCATACTTGCATCCAAAACCATAATGCAGTATCGGACGTGAATATGCTAGATGAACCTGATCTTACTAAACAATTGCCATTAAATGAATAAAATTAGATGTCAGCGTGCTAAAAATTTCAGGGTCATATTTATTTATTTATAGATATGAACATAGATAGTCCTAACTCCTGATATGATTATTAGTAGTTTAAAAAAATAATTGTGGTTCTAGGTCATTATGTAGTACGAAAGAGGACAAGCTGACTGGTAAAGCAAATAGCACAGATGATTCCATCAATGAATATTTTCCAATCATTCAGAACTGAACCATCTGTAGTAAACTTAAAAATCAATCAAATAACTAAGGGCATCTCAAGATTATATGTGGGATAACCTGAAGCGTATGAACTTCCTGTTTCTGAGTGGCAAGATCATACTCAGCTCTTCTGCGAGCATCTTCAGTTATCTTTTGCTCCTCTTCTACCCGGATTAGGACCTGTATCAAGAAGAATAATCAACCCTTTCAAGAAAAAATTTAAAAGGTCAAAAATACCCGTGACTTTTATGAAAACTTTTGTGTATATTCTGTCCCAAAAAAACACAGGTGTATTTTTGATCTTTTAGGTAAAACACGTGTATATTTGACCCTTAACCCTTTTAATAATTTAGTCAAGTTTCTGAAAAAAAAACTGCAGAAAACAGGAGAACAGTAAAACCTTCAGAATGGCAGCTTCTTGTAAATTCTTATCAGCAAGCGTTTGTTGTAGCTCAGCTACCTCCTGCTCTAATTGCTCGACCTGGATGATTATAAACATATTTGCAAAATCTTACAAGCCAATCGATTCCCAAAGCTTTTCAAGAAATGGAATTGTTATACTTGAACTAGTTTTTCCTATGTTAGAATCACCCTAATTTTATGAGATTAGGGAAATCACTCTTGATTATTATGCGTTTATATCAGTGATTATAACTTCCTATTTTATCTTCTCTTCTCCTTTACATAATGTACTCTCTCTATCAAACAATATATCAATAAGAGAAATCATTCTTCTCGAAAATCTATCTCTTCTCACATTCATCATCTTAGAGCTTGCATGAATGTTTTCCTGAATAAGTAAAAGTCCTCTCTACCAATGAGATGGTTAAGAAATCAAATATAATTGTTTTTATTTCCCTATCTGTTCAAATCAAATATTATGGATAAAGCATGGAAACACAACTGATTTGATTAAGAGCTACACGTAGTCATAATTTCTTGAATGGCATTAGCTCAACATGATAACTGATTGCACATCAACATTAACAGTTAAAAGTCTTGATATTGTATTGAAAGTTTTAAATGATTCAAATATTTGCAAGGTGAGAGGACAAGAGAACACTGTATATTTCTATTTTAACATCTTCAATATGCACAGCATTCACCCAAATGATAGATTTACCCTGGCACTCAGTTCCGGTCTATTATCTTGCTGGACCATCTCCATAAGCGCAGTTTCTAGCTCCTCAGCTCTGTTAAGAAATGGGGACACAGAGAGATTAGTTCATGACGTTACGGCATCTCCCTGAGGCATGATTTTGTTGGAACTTTTACATGACCAAAGAAAAATGGAAAAGTATGGATGGTGAAATGGTTAAGAAAAATAGAAAACAGGACATAAGATGCCAAAAGTGATAAACATCATTCTACAACAACAAAGATTTATCTCATTAAATGCGGTCGAGTACATAAATAGAAGCAAAACAAGAATGCAGCACTTATCAAGGCTCTTGAAAGAGCATTGGCATTTTCTTGAAGGCCTTTCCTAGTGTTTTTTTCCTTGTAAAGTCTATTGGCAAGAGATAAAGAAGTGAACTGGTCCGGCGTGATGCTAACTGCACTGGGTAGGCTACTGTTTCCTTCTCTCAAACTAGATTTATCTACAATTATCTCTTAAAAACATCCTGAGCTTTATGTCATACTTTACGGATTAGATAATTGATTTTTCAGTAAAATGGATATGGCATCAAAACACTAAAGCTACTAGCCTGATTATAGCAGATCTTTTCTCCCCTAGCATTCTGCATAACTCGACCTTCAACCAAACCACCTGCACAATCAAGAATAATCTCAATCACTATAAGACAAGAAAAGCCTAGATGCTCACAGAGAAGAATATCCATAACAATCCAACTCTGAATTTTCTCAATCTTTTGGGTGGAAGTGAATAAACTAATATGACGTGGACAGAGTCATCACACAACACCTACCAATAGAAAAAATGCTTGACCCAATTATTTAAGGATGTTATGATCCATAGAAAATTCATTCACAGATCAGAAATATGGAATCTCTGATTATTCAATGTATTGTATGCAGCACAAGATACTCTCATCATAATCAAATATGACCTGAATTTTTTTGAAGGAAGAGAAGAAGACAAGCCCTCATGTCAAGAATAAAATCATATTATGAATTTAAGAGAAAAAGAACTTCATTGGAAGATGAATTTCAATATAATTCAATAGTAACATGTAAAGGAAGCAACCTGTTCCTGGAGATCTGGAAGAGAATCTACTACTGAATCAACACTGAGGCTATTGAGTAGTTCATCCAAGTTGGAGGAATGAGATTCCAATTGTGATTGCACAACATTTTCCGCATCTTTTTTATTGATTTTTATTTCCTCTACTAGTGATCCTGGGTCATGCTTGAAACTATATAGTTTAGATGCAAGCCCTTTAGAATCCTTCCAAACTCTCCCCTTTTTAGACCTTTCCTCCACGACAGCTAGTACAGATGGCCGATGTTTTTCTCTCAGTTCCTGCAATCTAGCCTCAGTCACAGCTAGAAAACTGACACAAGCAGTAAAGACGAGCTGACTGCTATCAAATGTTGAGCCGACAAGTGATTGCAATAAAGTAATTATGTCACCTGCATCTTTTGTCGTAACTAATGCAGGACCTGAAACAAGACATAACAAATTTTTAGCATCAATGTTATTTTACTGAGTGCACTATTCTGCACAGCTCAGTGACACCGACAGGAAATTACAATTCTTTACCATATAAGTCCATCAGAGCAAGGGCTGTTCGAAATAGCATTACACGGTTCCCTTCAAATAGTAACACATCCCAAACTCGAAGAACTAAATACAGAAAAAATAACCAACATAAGGTTGCAAGCTTCATAAATAACTAGTTTTAGGTCACCATAGAAACACGAAAGAATGTGTGTGCGTGAGAGAGTGGGGAACAGATCTTCACAAAAATCTAACCACTTTCCCAAGGAATCATATTTACAAAGATTGATAGGAACCAAGGTCCAGTTATCCAAGCCACCTGCACTTCCAAGTAATCCAGATGATTAACTGTACCAGAAGCATCAATGGAATAAAAAGCTGTGCCAAGTGCTTCATATGACAATTATAGAAGACTACTTCAAAGCAAATCAATATGTACAAACCGAGCTTGGGAAATCTTTCGCGCATTAATTCCTCAAAGACAAGCTGGTCTACCTGAGAAAACAAACAAAAACTTACCAAAATAAATAACTAAAAGTCCTGCTATAGCTAAAACTATTACAAATATATAATCCTGACTCATGATAAGTCGGGAGTAAATATAACCGCACCTGGGATTCTACCATTTGTTCGGTATAGTAACCTTCAAAATAATCATCAATTATACCAACCAACGCCCTAAGATCCCATAAAATAAATTAGTTCATAAATATATGACAAATTATGCGTTCTGAATAAGGAAATGCCATAAATTCGTGGCGAACCACACACTTATTGTTAAAAAAATTGCAAGTTTCATCAAATCAGTTACCAAAAGATTAACTTAAAGCATGTATCTTAAATAGTTAATGTCCGCTTAGAAGCATCTTCTAATTCCATATAGTCCAGAATATGCAGGAATGAGGGGATTACTTGGAGTAAATACATGAGACAAGTTTCTCAAACTCACCAAAATGCATTTTCCTCAGGCATAAGAAGCAGCAACAATCCAGCAAAGAAGTTCATTGCCTGCAGATGTTTTGATGACAAGAAATATAGATAATGATCATGGTGATTACAACAAATATGATAATTACACCAGTAAATATGTCGAAGAATAACATTAATCTAATTCCACATATAACAGGGAATAACCTTGCCAGAGGCTGATCGGTATCTAAAGCTACAACGATCATTAATGGCAAAACAAAAAACATTTATGAAGGAAAATATTCAAAAATAACATCTAAATATATAATGTTTGGTCTGCTCAGGGGCATTCAACTATTTCCATTTATTTAAACCATGTACAAAAAATATTTTTCTTTGGAAGAAAAATTTTATAAGTCCTATTGAAAATGAAATATGATGAAGTAGCAGCTGAACTTGTCAAAAAATGTTGGAGCACAATTACCTGGCAGTAACCAACAGATGGATTGTGCCGAGCATATGCTAAGAGTAAACGCCTTAAGGAATTCCTTCCACTTTCATCCAAAGCAGGATGTCCTGGAAAAGTTCGCGGTATGTCCTGTGAACAAAAAGCATGATTATTCTAAGGAGAAAGACAGCTTGCAATCTAAAATAAAAGAAACAGCACCTACAAATCAAAATAAAGTCCAAGGCGCATGCAACTAATGACCTTCTCAATCTGCTTTCTCCATTTCCTAAATGCACCAGATGAATTATCCTGCTCCTTCCTTTCATTACTATCAGTTTCTTGAGCCAATAGACTCTCATAATAGCTTTCCACCCTACGGGCCTTCACTCCTACAAATGCTTGCCATACCTACAATAAAATAGTGGAAACAATCCACATTTTCAACATCATAAAAATATTAAATGGCTCGATGAATTAGAAAACATCAATTATACCTCTCCTCTGAGATCTTTTGGCACTCCTCCTTGAACTAGGGACTCCAATTCCTTCAGCTGAGAGTTAAATTCAGGTGAGTCATGATCCTCTAAAGCATTTCCTTCTCTAGAGTCATTGATACTTTTCTGTAGCTTCTCCTTAGTGCAGACCACTTCCCCAACGATGTCCTCAGAAACCACTTCTACACATTCAGACTCTTCTAAAGATGGAGACTGGTTATATTTACCACTTGTATGCTCAAGTTCAAATTTCTTTTCCTTCTTCACACGATTACTAATCAGTTTCTCAATGTAAGCAAGAGAAGGCCTAATTTCACCCCAGGTTTCAACCTTGCGAGCCTTTCTTTCTTCCCGATAGGGCACCTCCTTTCCGGATGTACTTGCTGTGGAACCATCAGAAACAGAATTCTTGCCTGCTGAATCATTCCATTCACTAATCCTTGCTGGAACTGTTCCTCCTTTCCCTTCTTTACTATCAGTCTTTTCACAAGACTTCCTGATATTGGAATCATTACCTTCACTTACGCTCCCTGAACTTGTATCTTCCTTAATCTCACTACCCTTAGCTATAGATATGTCTTTGAGCTTATTTTCAAAAGAACATGATTGAGATGATTTGACTGTCTGTTCAAGGAAGCCTCTCCACTTATGTGCCCTTTCACCTTCCTCCTCCTGGTATCATGTACATAAATATATGCGTCTTTCCAGTAAAAGTTACATGCACGAAGAATTATATTTGCATAGGAGACATGATATCAAGCATTGGAACGAGCTAAAGATAATGTGATGGGTTGGTGTAATTGATTTTGATCTGGTCATCGTAGCCATTATCTCATAATCACCAGTTAAGAAAATCCTTGTCATCATTTCAATAATTTGTGTCAAAAGTGGGGGAGATATGTTCTTGCAACAGTTTTGTACGTTCACATTTTATTATAAGACAACTTTATTTTATCCAAAAATATTACTTCCTCCAGTTCAAAGTACAGGGGGCTTCTAGAAGAATGACTTGGTTCAAAATACAAGTCACTTGCAAAATAATTAATGCTCATTTTCTAATTAATCAACATTCTTTAATAAGTGAGGTAAAAAATTCTTTAAAAGGGGTAAAATAGGAAAATCAATTTATGACATATTAATTGAGATAACTGTAACCATTTGATTCCCATCAAGTAGTTAAAGTGCATATATTGTGGATTGGAGGTAAATAAAAAGGGGATAATCACAATGAGGTCCCTCATAAGACAATAAATCACATTCAGTTCCAAAATTATGGTGAGATTGAGTTGAAGTCCAAAGGGACTTGAGTGATATTAAATGACTTGTCATTGAGTTGTTAATATTAGCCCCATGAGTTGTAAGTGATAACTAAATTTTTCAAGAGCTGCATTGACAACTCAAGGGGTTGATATTGACAACTTAATGACAAATCATTTAATATCACCCAAGTCCCTTGGGACGTCAAAGTAATTTAATGATTCTCTGAAACCTGAATCTGATTAATTGCTATATGAGGGACCTCATTGTGATTATCCTAGCAAGTTTCTGATTACAGACTGTAACATATCTCTAAATGCGCGCACTTGCCTTTGTTACACGGGATTAAAAACTAAACCTGATATAGAAGAACTGAGAATCAAAAACAAGAGTCACAGATACCTTGTAGATAGAGACATACTGTCTGTAACTTTGGTTGTGTTGAGGTCTTAATGCAAATCCATAGGAATCCCTGCACACATATACTCATTGATATAAAAAATGAACGAAGCAATAGGGTGTAAAACAACGAGTTCAAATTAAATTTTAAGCTGAAGTAACGATATATGAACATATAATCACTGTTATGACAAATGGCAATGTACACATGGGAATTTACAAAATGAATTACCTGGAATCAACCTCCAATGAACGCTTACTCAACAAGGACAACAACATGCTTCAACAACAAATGCAATTCCACTGCCCATAGCTTTTGGTTGAATCAATATCAGAATGCCACCATATTTCAGACTTTAATTAATTACGCACATGCACAAATTAAACCCTACCTTACACTTTCAATTTCTGAGTGATTATCAAATGGACCTAATAAATTGTAAAAACTAAAAATCAATAAACGATTCGAGTGGAATGGGAAAATGAGGTGAAACCAGAAAGGTGAAATCAGAGAGAGGAAGAAATTTTCTAATTTGGATGCAGCAAGTGGCGATGTTTTGGGGTGAAAGGACACGTGGATATGGGAGTGAGAGAAATGATGAGGCGCATTGAGACAGGTGTGTTTTTTTTTTTTTTTTGCATACCTCAATGTTCGAAATGGTTCGGGAGAAAGAGCGAGAGGAGGGACGGCTATGTTTATTTTTTTTTATGGTAAAAAAAAAAATTTGAATTTTTTTTTCGGGAAATTGACTTTCCCTCCAATTCTTCACCGGGGTTCTTACGCGCGCATTTCTGCTTGCTAGGGGTCACCTCTCATTCCTTCGTGTCTAATTTCTTTTCTTTTTTTAAATTTTTTTATTTAATATTTGATTTTTTATAACTATTTAATATTTGATTTGTTAGTTAGTAAGATGTAATTAATTACTAAATACTCCTTAATTATTAAGGAGTATTTAGTTACACACACACATATTTGACTGAAGTAAAATACCTTTATATTAGAATTACTAACTTATTTAATTTTTTTTTCAAATAAAAATCAAATAGATCTTAATATCGAACTAATCAGTTTTACTCACTCACATGTATGTGTGTGTTAAAAATTTAGTTGGTGTTGGAAAGATTTTTGGGTTGATTTATTTTTTTGGGTTAATATGCAAATCCACCCCGGAAGTATACCAAAACATGTAGATTTGCCCCTGACATATTTTCACATGCAATTTTAACCTAGAAGTAACAATTCAGGGCAAATTTACCCTTCTGTCAATCAAAACTGTTTATTTTGGTGCAAAATGACTTAAATGCCCTCTTCATTATATTTTTTCTTCTCTTCAACCTCCCACCCCAAGCCCCAACCACCACCACCACCCAACCCTCCCCACCACAACCACCACCGCCCAAACCAAACCCCCCCCAATAACCACCACCACCAAAGTTAATTGCATTGATACAGCCGACAATACAAATTTTTTTTCCTAAAATTCTTGATACTGTGGAGAGTAGTTTATGTACGCACATAAAATGGTGGATATATAGACTATCTAAACCTGAGGGAGATTATATTGTGAAACATGATTGGGGGCGCGGGGTCGTGGGGGAATCTGTTCTTGTCACTAATGATTTTTTCTTCAAAGAAGAAAAAATAATAAATTATTAAAGGCTAATGAGCTTCAGATGAACAAACCCACATAGGAAAATGGAAAACATCGCAATGGAAGATTGAAGCTATATGGTGTCAATTACTTACACGTTGCCCTTTGGTGGTGGTGATTAGAGGGGGGGGGGGGTTTGGGCGGTGGTGATTGTGGCGGGGGAGGGTTGGGGTGGTGGTGGTGGTTGGGGTTAGGGGTGGTAGGGTCAAATAGAAGAAAAAATATAATGAAGAGGGCATTTGAGTCATTTTGCACCAAAATAAACATTTTTTATTGGCAGAAGGGTAAATTTGCCTTGAATTGTTACTTCTAAGTTAAAATTGCATGTGAAAATATGTCAGGGGCAGATCTGCACCTTTTGGTATACTTCCGGGGTGGATTTGCATATTAACCCTATTTTTTTAAAAAAAAAAATGAGATGGATTGGCGTTCTTTGACAATTGCTGAGTTGAGCAACACGTAATCATGTGAAAGTGATTTTTAAAAAAAAAAGTTAAAAGTTTTTCAGATGGATTATTGTGTCAATCTTTTTAAATAAAATTTTGTGAGCGAGAAAATAGTTATGTTTTTCAAATTTTGTACAAACAAAACATTTGTACCTTTTATTTTGGTCATTTCCAAAAAATACAATTTTCATTGTAAGACATTTCACCAGTTTTTCCACATTTTAAACTACTAGGTTGGACATGCAGCATTTGTTTTTTTGGATTTGTTCTTTTGGTCGGAAGTTGCACACAATATATGATTGCATGCAAGTTGAAACCATTTATATTCATTATAAAAAAACAGAAATCATTTACTCCCTCCATTCCTAAATATAAGATCACTTTAGCAAATTTAAATAGATTAAGGAAGACATTCCAATGAGTTAGGATTACATGAAATTTCCAAAATACCCTTACTTAATTTTTGAAAATATCATCTCACCAAACTACTATGGTGAAGGGAATGTAGGGGTAATTTAAGGAAAACTTGAGTCAAATTAGAAAGTCATCTCATATTTAGGAACAAGCTATCCTCAGGGAGGGAGGGAGTAAATGATATCTACTTCCCCTTCAATGTTAAAACTCACAGCAGCAACTTTATAAAAGCGAAACATTAAAATTGGAAAAAAAATTGGAGAATTTGGTGAAAAGCTCTATCCCAAAAACAAGGAGTTAGGAGCACTACGCAGGAGTTTTGGTGAGCCTATCCCCTTTCATAAAATTAGTTATATCCAGAAAAAAATAAAATAGTAACAAGTCCAAGTATAACGATGAGGTAGTCTGTTGGAGCTTTGTGCCTCCTTAGGTGTCAGATTAGTAATCACTGAACATAAAGCCTGTTGAAACTTGACTCCAAGCAACGTTCACTGTTAAGTGAAACCCACAACTTATTAGTTGAGCAATCCATTTCTTCAAGAATGCCAAACTGAATAAAATAATCCAACCTGCACTGAGTTTTTAATGCTAAACTAACGCCTACACTTAAGTTGTTAGATAAAACCACTTTCTTCATCTAACACTTCTTGCACAATATACCCTTCTTCTCTCATTAATCCAAGCAAACCTTCTAACAATGTGTAAATCTCATCAGATTTGACATTTGAAACGTCTTTAGCAATAAAGCTTACTAGTCCTCTACTAGTTTCAATCCAGCTACTACCACGAATCTTTTTTAACCCTATCTCTTTCAATTTCCCCCTAACTTTATTAGCTTCTTCCCATCTTCCACCTTGTGAAAATAAATTTGCCATAATTACATAGTTCCCAGTATTCTCAGGTTCAATCTTGAACAACTTATCACAAGCAAACTTTCCCATTTTCACATTACCGTAAACTGAGGCCCCGTGCAGCAAAGCACCCCAAACTCTAGCACTTGGTTCAACTGGCATTTTAGAAATGAAGTCTGCCGCCTCCAAGAGCTTACCGGCTCGACTGAGAACATCCACCATGCAAGCATAGTGCTCTGCCAGGGGCTGAATTCCATATTTACAGGACATTGTGTTGAAGATTTCCCAAGCTTCATCCACTTGTCCAGAATGAGCACATGCAGCCAGAACTGTTGTTAATGTCACAGGGTCAGGATGAACCCCATTATTCAGCATCTGACCATAAAGATCAAGAGCTGAACTAGCATCTCCATGGGTAGCATAAGCTGATATAATAGCTGTCCAAATTACTAAGCTCCTACATTCTGATTGATCAAAAACCCGTTGTGCCCCTTGAATGAACCCCAGCTTTGCATATGTGTCAATTATGGCGGTTGCAACATATAGAGTTTGATCAAAACTTCTCCTGATAGCATAAGCATGTATCTCTTTTGCTCCTCTCAGGTTTGAGAAGTATGAAAATGCAGGGAGGATACTAGGAAGTGTGATGGCATTCAGTCTAAAACCTGAAGCCTGCATTTCTTGAACTAAATCCAAGACTTGTTCTTGCTGGTTGTTTTGAACCAAACCAGATATCACAGCATTCCAGGTGCTTAATCCAGGATGTTTCATTTCTCTAAACAAAGTCATGCCTTTGTCAACAAACCCATATAACATATACCCTGAAATGATTGAGCCATAAGTAACTTCATCCCTTTCCTTTTCACCCATTTCTTCAAACAATTCCTGGGCGAGATCCAAGCTGCCACATTTTGCATACATTCCAATCAAAGCATTACACAGTGCAACATCCATTTCGATTCGATTCTCATCAATTAAACGGTGGACTTCAGCTCCAAATATGAGATCCTTTGACTGAGCACAAGCCTGAAGCACACTAACAACTGTCATTGCATTAGGATTAAACCCCACCAAACCTATCATCTCTAAATACAGTTTCTTACATTCTTCATAAAATCCATTCTGTGAATACCCAGCAATCATAGCATTCCACGACACGATATCTCTACAAGGCATACTGTCAAACACGGTCCTCGCAACTCCAAGCAGATCACACTTGGAATAAAACGTCACCAAAGCATTACGAACAAAAACATCGGAATCCAAACCACGCCTTAGAACATAGCCATGAATCTGCTTTCCAAAAGTGGGACTAAAGGACAATGAAGAAGCCAGCACCTTCAAAACAGAAGTAACAGAAAAACAATCAGGGTGGGCAGTGGTGGAGAAAGCTAAAGAAGAGAAAAGCTTGAGGGCATGATGGAACAGACCATTAGAAGAGTAGCCAATGATCATGGCATTCCATGAGAAAACATTTCTGTGAGGAATTTCATCGAACACCTTACGCGCTGGAGCGATAAGGTTGGATTTGGCGTAGAAAGTAATGAGCTTTGAGGCAAGGAAGTTGTCTGGTGTGACAGAGAAAAGAATAAGGCGAGCATGAAGTTGCTTGCCTTGGCGCACAAGGCAATGGTCTGTGCATTGCTGAACTAAAAAGCCAAAAGCTTTGAAGTTGAAGCCTTGTAGGGATCGTTGGAAGTTGATAGCGCTGGTCATTAGTGTATTTAAGTGGCTTTTGCGTCGCCATTCATCCCTTATGCACTCATTTTGTCATCGCTCAAAGAAATTGATAGTTGTGATTTTTACAAGTGATAGGCAAACAGATAAACCTTAATTTCATCAGGTTCATTCATGCATTGCAAATTCTTGAGCCTCACTACTACTTGTTAATATTTGAGGTTAAATGTGATGGATTTTTCCCTTTTGGCGCGGTAAAAGTATAGGGGTGAGGTGAAGGCTCTTTCAAGATGAGGGGAAGACAGTGAAGAAGTGCCAAAACAGGAGAAGTGGCTATTATAGAGGGAAGTGGAAATGAAACTGAGGCATCAATTATTTGAAGATTTGAACCGTGACTATGGTGCGATAAAATTTAATACTCCTAAAAAAATCAAATTATCTATTTATTTTGTGTTAATAAAACTGAAGACTGTAACACTATAATAAAATATACGTAGTATTTGAAATGTTTTTTTGCGAAGTGCTAGAGACTATAAATGATGTGATATATAAATTGTGCATTAAGACAATAATTTCTCTCTAGAGAAAATGAGGAGGAAAGTATGGAAAAAATGTACTATATATTAGCAATCTTGTTTAGGTGAATGGGAAATTTTTGAGATGTATACTCGATACTCCTATGTTCTATAATGTACAAGTTAGTCCATCATTTTAGATGATCAAATGAAATAGTGTGGACTACATTGTGGTTGAAATTAATGCAATGTTCCAATTTTATCCTTATACTCCGCTCCTAATTATAAGATAGAAATTAAGAGTGTAAAATAAACACATTAAATTATTTACAATCTTCTTTTCTTCCTCAAATATAATTTATTTTGATTATAAATTAACATAAACTTGAATTACATAAAACACATGTTTCATTTTATTGGTTCAATTTGATTTTCTATAATATCCAAAAAAAAGTTACACTGGTCATATAATTAAGACGAGAGTGAGAGTACATATAATTTATCATCATACTTTATCTTTTTTTGAAATCTAACTTTTATGAGTAAAAATAGAAAGTTAGAAACTAAACACTTATTTTCTTGAATTTTAGAATCCCCATCTCTTACCTATTATAACTAGGAATGCAATTAGCACCCATCAAGAAAAGCAAGACCAATTTGAGTGGCAAGGACTCATTCACCCTTAACCAATTGTCTGGGTTCGATCCTTGGCGTTGGGTATGGAGAAGCATTAAATCTCCCAAGCCAGTTTTCCCACCTTTGAGGTGCCTACAAATCAGCGGAGAATTAGTCTCTCACTTGTCGAGTGAAGAGATACCTTGATCATGGATAAAAAAAAAAGAAAAGCAAGAAACAAGAGAAAGAGAGGGAGAGATGTACGTGTAGGCTCTCCATCGAGTTTCAACTTCATGATTTCCAAAGAGCGCGTGTTTCATTCCAGCTTGTATATTTCTCATCAAAATAAAGAAAGGGCAAAAGGGAACACCAATATTATCTTTGAATATTATATTACCAATCTCTGTTCAGTGTTCACTTGTCAATTCTTGCAAATCTTTATATTCATTCATTCCCATGGAGGAGAAGGGCAAGGCAGAGAATGTAGGGGATAAAACCCCTGACAAAACCCTCAAATCAGTGCCTCATTCTTCCAACCAAACGTCAACTCTTGCGTCTCCCGAAGCTACTTGCACTCCCAAAGCCAAGAAAGCCAAGAACGGCATATTTCCTCCTGATGCCTCGCTTTTCGATGCTCACAAGAAGATGCTCCGAGCAAAGCGATTCGGAATTCCTGCCAATGCCATGCCCCTTCATCAACACAAGCTTAAGCCCAAACGGTCACTTTAATTTTCATTCAACGCTAGTACTCCCTCCCTCGCTATATTGAAAAAAAAACGGTTCAAAAATAGTTTAAAACAATTAAATTAATTAATGTGTTGTTATATTTCAACTTTACTCTTATTCATATTAGTAGGAGAGTAAAATAGGATGAGATTTTGTACCAAATAATTGATTGCAATTATGTACAGTGGATAAAGGGTAAAAATGGAAACAAAAAATAAACGTTCGTGTGGTAAGTCTAACTTGGGTGATTATGGCCATTCAAGAAATGCGTGTTTAGTTGTTTGCGTGCATGCAATGCATGTTATTATTTTTGGCAGTTCATAATAATATTCTACTATGCCTTACCAGCTGTTTCCCTTTATTACTGTGCATTCTGGAATTTTGTTTGTCCCCACCAGTCTATTAATTTCGTTTATTTTGTTATTTTATTTACTGATCTTTTCTTTCTACGATGATGATTTGATGGTTGAAACACCGAAGGAAAAAAAACTTTCAAATCTTCCCACCTGCCATCTTTAATTTCTTATTGCGTTTCTTTGAGAAATTGGCCGAAATTGACCCATAATTCTATCTGATTATCATAATGCCTATACTATGTGTTGACATTTTATATTGCGTTTCTTGAATTCAAATCTAGAAAGTCAAGTGAATTATGTGTCAAGACTTATAAATAAGTCCTGGTAATTTGTAAGGGAATGTGATTCAGATGTAGTTAACGGAAGAGCCTTTGGAGTAAAAGTTTGTGACTTAATTTTTGAGTTCTCTGGACTTCTAGTTTTTTATTTCCTTCCCTTCATTGAAATGTTGTTTTTTCTTAAAAAAAAAAGAAGATAGGCTCTGAATATTTTGTTTTTTTTTCAAATTTCTTATTCTTATTTTCAAACCTTTAGAATATCTGCAATCCTAGATTAGCACCCATTTCCCCCTATATTGCAGCTTCATGATGATGATGATGATACCACCAGTATATGACATGCCTCCATCTACTGCTTATGATGATAGGCCAAAAAAGAAGAAAGCCCGGCTTGCTCACTTTTCACCAGTTTCCAAAATTGGCTCATTGGAGGAGGAGAAATGGAAGGCAAGAGCAATTAGGTGCATGTCCAAGAATTTTCTTCCCCCTTAATTAGCATATTAGAACTGCTCCCAACTCCCAACAACATGTAACATAATTAAGATTTGTTTTACCTCTTAACTATTCTCTGATTTTAGGTTTGCAAATCCTCCATCAAGTTCACTACCTGAAGCTGATAGGAAAGGAGATATTGAGCCAGTAAGGCCCTGCGGCTACCTCCAACTTTTAGAGAAAAATAAAAAAGTTCTATGCTTTTGCTCCTTCTTGTACTGATCAGTTTTAATTTCTTGTTCTAAACTAGAAGGAAACTGTAGCAGTGAAGCTGCCGGACAGACCTGAATGGCTGCTTGGTTCCTTAGTAATAGGAAATTTTATTGTAAGTTAATTTATGCTCTCAGATCAAGCTCCTTAATTACAAATTCACTCTAGCATTTATATATATAGCTCCTTTTAATTTTTTTTGGAAACCGTTATGCAGGTTTAGTCTATAACAGCTCAAAATTCCTTTGGTGGTCTTCATACTGTATCTATATCCTTCGACATAGTAATCCCCGGGTGCAGCAATATTTCATTTCTGGACCGAATTCTGCCAAGACAAGGTCAACGTCAAATTGGTCTGAAGAAGTTTACTGTTATGTTTCCTTGGTTTTTGTTTAATCTGTGATTCCCAGTGGAAATAGCAATTTACTTCTTAGTGTTTTCTTGCCTTCAAATTTTGTAGGATCAGAAATCAGAATTTATAACCAGTTCTTTCTTAAAAAAAATATTAAAATTGATTTCTCATCCCTTTCTGATTATTGGAAATTTGGACGAAATCACTTCTGAGGGGGAGTTTTTAGAATCATGGTTATTATCACCTTGTTCTTCCCGCCAAAAACCGTTCCCAATCCCAAGTGATCATACACTCCCTAATATTATACTTAATAAATATGAAATTCAAAGTTCAGAACATATAATTACATATCCTAAAATATTTGGAAATAAATTTAACACGTGAATGCTGAAAATTTAAAACTATCACATGTTTTAATAAACATCCATACTTATTCAAAAATAAACAACATCCATAATCCTTACAAATAAGGCAACAAAAAGATTCTAGGTTCTTCTTGCCGTGAAACATATTTCAAATTATATAATAAGCAATATTCTAATATAAAGTTAATATAATAAGGAATACATAAATATATGTCAAAATATTGTAATCCTATATATTAAAATATTGTGCTAAAATCTATAACATACATATAAAATCATTTTATATATTATGTGGACAGAGCATCATACTCTCTCTGTTCGATATCTGCTCTACCAATAAACATGTCTGGCCCAAAAATGCCCATTTTTGTTGGACCTCTTTTTCATGGGTTAGGCAGGGCCGTTTTTCATTAGGTAAGGAAGGTCGTTGGGCATCATGAACACCCTAGTAAGAGCAAGGTTACTCCCTTTTAACATTTGGAGCACAAAATTGCATAAAAACTACTTCAAAATATAGGCAGCTCATGAGAAAATATTAAAACGCCTTGAACCCAACAAATAACTCCCTTTATGGTAACAATATCATCATTAGTCTGTCCCATTAAACTTCACATCACTCTGGAATAACATTACTATATAATCTCTGTCGTTTTTATAGATGAAAATTTTGTTTTCAGCGAGAAACCACCCTGCTGGTGCTGGATGTGGGGACTTCAATATTTTAGAATTCTGAGACATACATGCATAACCAAGGGAAGACAATTTACAAGTTAGTGGATCCACCTCATGTAATAGCTAAAGGGGAAGGTCCCAAGAGAGCCATTATATAATGAGTCATTTGGGATTACTTAGGAGTTAGGAATACAACAATTACAGTTATGTCATCATGGAAGTGTCTCCTCACTCCTTGTTCTATCTTTTGGAGATCCGAGAATCTCATCTCTCTCTTCCTTGCTGCTTCTCGTAGTGCAGCTTTCAAGAGCCTCCTAGCAATCCCCTGTGTTACATCAAACAGAACGATTAGTTCATATATTGAAATTACAATATCACATCATTTTAAGTTTGAACTTTGAGCTTTTAGTTCTTGTGAGCTTACATTTCGTGGGTTATTGCTCACAATGTTGACAGCCTCTTGGTTGCTGAGATGCTCCCATAATCCATCAGAAGAAAAGATGAGAAATTGATCTCGTGGATCAAGTTTATGAGTTGATATTGATGGCTCACAGCTAAGAATTGGCTTAAACATTGGTTCAGGCAATCTATACTTCATTGGTAGAGGCTCTCTGTTGAATTCTGTCTTCTTCAAATACGCATCGCCAATGGATTTTGAAACCTGCAAAAAGAACATGTATCAAAACTTCAGCTACCAAATTAACAAGTTACTGTTAAGGCTTTTTAATCTAAACAATATCACCCAATCCTTAATGAAAAAAATTGGACCACAAATTAAACTACGTGGGTTGTGATTAATACCTGTATGAGGCCTTTGACTCGCCAAACATTGTGTTTGGGGACTACAATCTGTGAATCATAAGGATGCTTGGATCGAAGTTCATCTCTCACAGTTTCAATGTTGACATTGTGTTCTGTAGATAATTGAATAGCTTCAATATATTCCATTTCTTTATCTTCTCTTCCTAATACCACCCTGGAATCCCCAGCATTTGCAACATATAACATGTCATTGCAAATTATCCCCACCAAACAACATGTTCCTGTGGATGCAATCTCTGGCCTACTTAGCCATTGCTTCTTCACAACAGACAAGAATTCTCCCTCGGTTGCATAATATGCCCTTTTGATCGCATCTTCTGATACTCCTAGCTTTTCACTCGCAAATCCTGAATCACACACAAGAAAATGGTTTAGTGAGTGCAACTATATAATAAGTGGACCAAAAAAACTGAATTATTATCTTGGGCCGAAAGATATTAAGAAAAAGCATACTCTTGAGATGGAAGAAAAGATTGTCAGCGACAAACTGTGAGGCCTCTGATCCACCATGGCCATCATAGACACCTATGAATGTGCCTTGAGGACCCAAATGGCTGGAAGTGAAGGGTCCAGACTCAAGTTGGCATCGATCCTCCAATGAACTATTTGCTTGAATCACAGCCATTGAGAATTCTCCGTACACATGCTTACCTAAATCCTTATACCACATCAATCCATCGACTCTCCCATTAAAGTCTCCATCTTCACCTTCCACAGATGGTTTCCAGCAAGATCCAACCATTTTTCAGGAAACTCTTCACTCTAACAAAAGCTTATGGTACAAATTTATATTATCCAAATGATGATGCAGCAATTGATTTATATATTTACCAGTTTCAGAGTTTGTTTCAGATTAATGTCCTTGTCTTGAAATCACGGTTTCTGGAGCTAGATAATATATATACCCGCCAGAAGCAGTGAGGACAAGAAGTGAACAGAATTCAGATAAAAAGACCAAAAGGGTATGGGCTAAAGTAAATGAGAAATGAACCTTATGAGGAAGATCATAAGTTTTTCATGCAAAGTTCAGAGAATATGTAGAGGAGTGCCTGTGATACGCTGCACCTTATCTAAGTTGGATGGGTTTTGGGACCTTAGTTATGTTCCATGTTTCTGCGACATAGTGATTGATTAGGACAGAGTTGGTCGAAGATCTAAGTGATGGAAGGGGCAAGTGCATGGACAAGCATTTGGAACTTTATGGGCACATTATCTTCAAGGCCGAGAGAAGAGTTAAATAAGATCTTAGATTAGGAAATGAAGAGAGATTTGAAATGTCGCATGCTCTGACATTTTGGTTCTTTTGCCTTCCCTATGTCCCTATTCATCTTTATGCCTGTGATGGGCTTCAAGGTTTCATGTCTTTTTAAACTGGACAACTCAGTTTAGTTTAGGCTATTTTGGCTGCCTAATAGAACCACTTGCATAACCCAGCGGTTTGATGTGAATAATAAGTACTCTTGTTCTCTAACTAAGTGATTGGGGGTTTGATCATAACATTATAAATGGAAAAAATTCACAGTCAAACTGTCTACTCATATATAAGATTTAAGATTTTGTTTCGCTTGTGAATTGTGACTAATAGTTTGTCTAACTCATCATTATGCATGTTACTCAATCAAATTTAAGTATAATATTACTTTGAGTTTTTTTTGGAAGTTAAGGAAACAAATTGTACTACTAAATTATAACATATATCACATGAAATTATATTCATGTAAGCTTATAAGTAGAATAAATTGTTTTGAATAAAAAGATAATTATAACCAAGTGATGAATTCTGCATGCTTAATTTCTTCAAAGACGTCAAAGTAATCTTATAATTAGGACCAGAAATAATATCTATTAATTGCATTGGATATTTTGGTAACTTTCTAGTGTTATCTATTTTATGCTCGAGAACAAATTAATATGGGTGTTAATTTTTCAACGTAAAAATTAAAATGTAGTTCCATGGCACTCGATAAAATTTCTGGAACAATATTTTTGAAAATTTAAAAGCTGAACAATATACTTGAAAATTTAAAAGCAGCTTGGAGAAATATATGTGTACTGATCTGGATTTATGAATGATACAATGTTTTTTTTTATAAGAATGATACAATGTTTTATTATAATATAATATATACTTTCTTTTTTTTTTATTATAATATAATATATACTTTCTAATCTAAATATAAGCATATTAACTTATTCACATTAGAGTAAGGGTATTAGTTACTTTAGTTAAGTCACATGATATTAAGAAATATCCTTAATTATCTAAATGAACAATATGAATGCATAATAATACTATCTGACAAACGAGTTGTATTGTTATTTGTGTGAAACTTGACAAAAAAAAACTTATACCTTTTATATAAATCATCATTATGATTTTATCACATCAAACTTTATTTTCAGTACATATTATCAATATTAAGTGTTTTAAAAGCTATGATCCATTCAATCGAGAGAGAAAAAGTTATGACCCATGAAACCATTAAAAATCTAATGTTGATAAAAAAAGAACTGTATCCAGGTATTATAAACTAAAATAGGTCATATACACTTTTCTTAACAATAAAAGTCCTCATTGATAAGACTTAAAAAATTTATTGGACCATAATGAATAATAAAAATCACTAGTGATACACTTTGGATAATTCTCAAGAAAATGTCTCCCCGCAGCGACGCTAACAAAGGAGAGTTCTGAGTCGGACCCATTAGATGTCTTCATGGGGTGCCAACTTTCCATTAATAATGAATTAGTGGTTCTGACACAGTCATGGCCTTTTTTGTTTTGTTTTATTTTGTCTTTTGATTTTGAGGACAAAAATAGAGGAAAAACATTTAAACACTCAAAACATATATCGTTATGCCTGACTCACCCAATCCTAATAATGAACTAAATTTTATTTTTCCCACTACATTATTTTGTGGATAAAACAATTTCTTCTAAACTAATGGTGGTATACTTTAATAGAAAATACGCACATATATAAATTAATTATAGTTCTAGACGCGGCATTAGAGAAGACATCTCTCCGGTTGAGTAAAACTAAATGAAGCCTACATATATGTATGCAAGAAATAGTTTTATTATCATGCTTTAGAGCCCACCACATAGACAAATTCTAGTGAATCATGAATTAAGAACATTACATATAAATTGTGGGTCAACCAAATCCTACTTCCCAAAATTTTGCTATAAAAAACTCAGCCAAAACATTAGCACACTGAGAATGAGCTGGTTGGAAAATGGCATGACTGAGAACTGCTGCTTTACAATCCAATGCATGCATGTTTCAAAATGGAAGGAAAAATGAACCGATCAATAATTGTTCATAACCAGATTTTTTGTTTTAGATATTACACCATAACTAATGGTATGTTATGTTATTATTTTTATTTTGGTTGGTGTTTGTTGTGTTATACTACTATATTTATACACACGCAGTTAGTTGATTAATTATTTATTGATGGTTATATGCATGTATAATCATTTATTGTGCTTATTTGATTATACTACAAACTAAATTCATATCAATGATCAGAGATCATATATAAATATAATTTAAATTGGGCATGTATGAAATTATATTAGATTGGCACACAACTACACAGGTGTGATTGATGTGAACCATAATACAAGATATATTTGACATGTATGGAAATGTATAAAGAACTATTGCATGTCATTCTTTTCAAAATGCTTTAATTTTTAAAAGCATGTTTTACTTAATTCCGGCCTAATCATGAATTGATTATGGGCTTATGGCTTAGTGAATCAATGCATCGACCAATTCAATGACTCGTTGAAATATAATAACAGCATTATTGTTCACCCAAATTATCAGGCTTGTTTTTCAACAGAATGTCTAATATTATGTTGTTCCAAATAAGGAAACTTCATTATTTGATTGTTATTTTTTCTTTGATTTTTAATCCATTTATATATATTCATTTACGGTGAATACGTGTTTAAGATATGGTGCCGACTCTTCCGTCTACGCCTTTTCTTCATTTAAATGCATAACTAACTCATCAGGGAGCTGGCAAACTAATTAATATATACTGTTAGGCGTAAGCCAGATTCTGGGGTTTGATAAATTTTGCTAGATCCTTAATCTCATTCCAAGGGACATATATATTCCATGAATGAAAAGTAAAGACATGTAGGCCAACCATTAGCAGGGAAAATGTGAGTTCATATTCACATGTATGCTGAAGAAGCTTCTGGTTTATTCTTTTCACTTCTCTCAACCGCCTAATCCGTGTGAGGATTACAAGTGTCTCGCCGGAGACTCATCCCATGCCGCTTTCACTCACCCAAAACTTCACCAAACACCATAATCGATGTCTAATCACTTGAGCAGCACAAGTGTCTTATTAACATTAATTTACATAGCTTTCAAGTTTTCCTCATGTGTAACGACTTTTTTTTTTGGTGATAACGACTTATTTTTAAGTGCAGGTTTCTCACTATTTTAAACAATTGTCTCCAAGAACAATCAACACCCGCTCTTTTGTATTTAATTTGTAAAAATGAGACCAACAATAATAACAATACCAAAGTCTTTGTTCCAACTAGGTGAGTCGACTACATGGATCATACAACATCATTTTTTTATCAATAATCATGTTTGGCGATATATTGTTGACAAAGAGGCACTTTTGAAAAATTTGTTAAGGGTTCTCTTCGGTCTGTCACTCCTTCTTTTAGAAAGACTACACATCATTTGATCAATCACCCTTATTGATGCATTTGATTGTATTCTTTGAACACGCTCAAACCTCTTCAAACGACTTTCTACCATTTTCTTCATAATTGATGCTACTGGAACTTTTTTTTCGAATATATTTATTGTGGATCCTATTTTTTATCGTATAATCACAAATTCATCCCAACATTCTCTGAAATGCGTGGCTGTCACCCAAGAGGGGGGTGAATTGGGTGGCAGAATAAAAATTAAAATTCTCTTTAAAAACTGACTGCTTGTGCTTGGTGAAGGAGATGACACGTTATGTTTTTGCACAAGTATGGTGGTGTGGTGCTGGAAATAAGAATGTTAAAGACAAACTAAGCACACACAGACTTATCCTGGTTCGGTCACTTCCAGACCTACATCCAGTCCCCAGGCTCCACCTGAGATTTTCAATCCACTAAACTTCTTGTTTAAACCAGGCACAAGAAAGCCTTTACACTTTAGGTTTTACGAACACAGGTTCACCTAACAACCCACAGGTTTTGCAACGGGCTCACCTGCAAACCTTTACAACCACAAGTTTTACGGGGTAACTTGCAACCTATGGAGATTTAGAAAACCTCTAAATGCTCTCCCTCACTTTTGTAAGATAACAATTTTGTTCTTCAAGCACAAGCTTTAGAACAGCCTCTATCAATTAGAGGATTTGATAATATGTTCACTCTATGAACTGATTGTGATAAACACTTAAGTACAAATGATTCTCTCTAAGAATAGATGATGTTACTCACTTAAGTACAAATGAATTACTCTCTAAGAATGTTACAAATCTAAGATCAGAGAGTAGAAGATGAGAGGAATGTAGAAATACAATATCTCAGACAATAGGCTCTATTCTTCCAACCTCTCTTCTGAATGTAGATGTTCCTTTTATACTCGGCCTCAAAGCATTCAGGCTTGGGCGGCAGATAGAATATGCCCGTTTGAATATAGCCGTTAATCCCAGGTTACCGTTGAGAGGTACATCTTCATTAATGCTTAGCAGGGTTGACTTGCTTTATCTGTGAAAAGCAACTCTGACAACTCTGCTCTGACAAAAGCATTCTGACCTCTGAGTATGTGACGTTGACTCTTGTACTCTTGCTGACGGATGATCATCGTTCATCCGGAAGCGGCAATCTTGCTCGGCAAGTGTTAGTCTCTGAGTCCCAGTGACAAGAGTATTTGCATCCGGAAGCTCATTTGCATCCAGAAGTAAAACTAAGTTCTACACATACTTGTTAGTCCAACAGAGTAGTATATATAATCAAGTGTAGTAAGGACTATACATGCTGTGGGAAGCTTGTTTGCTATGGGAAGCAATCTTACTTAGACTATGTTCTGACTTAGTGTATTGTCTACTGACGCTAGGGGATGTCTATTCCAATAGTCAGCGTAAGTCTCGTTATTTTACTCTAAGTCTTCCGGAAGCGATTCTGCATCCGGTTGTATTCTAACTTAGGATTTGATTTTAGTCTAATTCTTCCTAAGTGACTTAGTGTGTCATTTACTCATGCTATGGGATGTGTAGTATAACAATACATAATCACATGCAGTGGGAGTTCAATCGTCTAAGGAAGCTCTCTTATTTCCGGAAGCAGTTCCACATCCGGAAACACTTCCACTGGACGTTGGGCTATGATCATATTATACTCACTGACGCTCAGTGTTGTCCAAATCAACAGCCAGCGCTAGTCACTAAGCAATCGGAAGCAAATCCACAACCAGTTGCATCCTAACTTAGTCTCAAGGGTTTTATACAACTAATATTCCTAGACTGAGTTATGACTTAGTGAAGCACTTGCTGCCGCTGGGGGATGAGACGTTCATCCGCGAGCGCTAGTCCTAGTCCATCCGGAAGTAAATCCACATCCGGTTGTACTTTTACTTGTGGTTCTATTTTAACCTAATTTTGTCTAAGTGTTTAACTTGTTCTTTCATATTTTAGTCTTCATCAAAACTTAAGATTCTAACATTCTCATCCTCTCTAACTCCACATTATTTTCATGTTGTCTTTCAAAAGTCAAACATTCACTACCATACATTTTACCTAATTTAATTAGATTAAGAATATTAGTTAAGCTAGTTATTATATCACATGATATTATCAATTCACCCTAACTATATACATTTTCTCCACACTCATTCTCTTGTTTTTTTCTTATTGATAAGCATTATTAGTAGGGTTAATTTGAAAAAAAGTTGGGAACAATTAGAAAGTGGTCTTATATTTAAGAATAAATTATTTATAATGGTTTGATAAAAAAAACCAAGAAAACAAAGTTAAGATTCTTTATTGTTTGGACACACAACACCGGAAGTCCGATAAAAGCCGTTGTGGCATCATAGGCTCTTTTTTCGGTTTTTTTTTTTCCAACAACGAGCACATTGTCAGTTTGTGTCATCTTGTTAAACCAGTGCAATTTGAGGAATCGAATGAGCATAATTTTGTCGCGATTAGAATTGTTGTACATGAATAACTATGAACCAAATATATATCAATTATATGACAGGTAAGAGTTAATTTATAGTAGGCGCCTACTATTGTCTAATTTAAAAGAAAAATTTTAATGAGGCATCTGAACAAATTTTTTTCAGCATTTTAAATTAAGAATGAGGGATGCGACACATTTATACGGCAATGTAATGGATAATTGGATATTGCATCGTTTGCAGAAAAAAGTAACGAATATTGCACCTAATTGAATCAAAAATTATAGAGAAAAATCCTTATCCATCCTCTTATCCTCACACTCTCATCTAGTAGTAATGCAATTAATTTTGACCACTTATTGTTTGTTCTCAACCTACCCGTCTCACTCTACTTTGAAACAATAAAGCACAAGAAGAAACTAGTGACCAAATTCATTTACACCTCATAAACTCGATATCCTCTAACTCACATGCTTTCTGTGATCATTCTCACCCAATCTTGCCACATTGCTCTTGTACTGTGATCTCATCTGGCTCACCTTCCCTAATCTATCTTCCACATTCTAAATATGCCATGCACACTAAACAAAGAGCGCCAACATAAAATAGAAATTACTGTAATTGTAATTGTAGATACATCTAATACTGTTTTATTATTTTATAATAACCAAAAGCTCATAACTTTTAATTATTCTCTCTTTTTATTGCAGGATAGACTGAGAGTTTGTATTAGCATTTTCTCCACATGTGATAAGTGACTAGGTGGGTTTTAAAAGTGTGGCCCGTAAACAAGTAGTTTTTTAATAAGATCATGGGTGAGTGGGTTTCTCATATTTTGGCTTGTCACAACATTTCTCTACAGATACTGTTTTTTTAACGGATGAGGCTGGTAATATTGGAACTTCCACCCCATATGGAGAATTGTTCTTGCAACGAGGTAGTGATAGGCGAAGAAGAGGCGGCGGCAGCAGTGGCAGAGTAGGAGGAGCCGGCAGCAGCGGCAGAGAAGGAGGAGCCGGCAGGAGTAGCGGCGGCGGCGGCGGTGGATCTAAGCTTTGTAACATATGATCAGGCTGTGAAATTTCATGGTATGATGAGTGCAATAATGTTGAGTGATCAACAAGGGGTGGATAATAAGTGTCATCATGTGGTGCCATCACTACTACAGAAATACCCCTTTACATGCGCTCATTTTGGCCTTTACATGCGCTTAAAAAGCGCATGTAGAGGGGGGGCGCTAGTAAAGACTCTACATGCGCTTTTTAAAAGCGCATGTAGAGGGGCTCTACATGAGCGCATGTAGAGGTATGTACCTCTACATGCGCTTTAAGCGCATGTACATCTACATGCGCTTAAAGCGCATGTAGATGTGCCTCTACATGCGCTTAAAGCGCATGTAGAGGTACATACCTCTACATGCGCTTTAAGCGCGTGTACAGGTGGCCCCTTTACATGCGCTTTAAGCGCATGTATAGAATGTTTTTTTTTAAAAAAAAATTATTATAAATTTACATTATTTCCAAATATAACCACCAATACTAGTTGTACTTCATAGAACCAACTAGCATTATATCAAAAGAATTTACTAGAAAAAGTCAATTACTTAATATCTTCAAAAATGAATTATATATCAATATCAAAACAATAACAATGTATGATTCATTTTTTATATATACATAAGCAAAAAGACCTATGTGCATCATAGTTGTTCACAAGTTAATCTATACTAAAAATATTGACAAAACAGGAAATGATTCAGAACAAAGTAATAAATATTCAACTCCTCAACTTTGTTAAGATTCATCCTATGTGAAAGATCACTCTAAGGAACGATTAGACAGCGTGGATAATAGAAAGAAATCAAATAAATCTTGCATTTATAGTGAAGTACCTCAAGTTTCACAATGTCAGAAACTGATTTATCAGATTCCTCATCATCTGCAACATTACCTCCCCAACATTCATGGCTTCATCTGTTTAAGTTACTACAACGAAGACAGCACCCAACAGACCTTCAATGGCTTGCGCCTCCCTGGATACTAACACTGCAGCATTCGAAGCATCATTATACAGACTCCATCTGATACTTACAATAGAGAAAAAATCTAATGTTTTGCACTTAGTAAAACAGAGCACTTATCATAGGCAGGAAAGAATGAGAAATCAGGTGAAACTTAAATTCATAGTTAACTTGACATGTATGTTTTAATCTTAACTTAAAATACACATTTAACCAAATAAAACCTAAACTTAACCTCTTTATACCACTCTAACCTTCACTCATCATTTTAAGGAACTGTTAACACTTGCTATCATCATGCCTTGAATAACTCTGTTTGATTTAATGTTTTACAGCGCCTAAACATAACTATTCTTTAGAGCTACACATGTATAAATCATCACAACATATTCTATTTATTATGCTTAAGTCAAGTCTAAAAGCACCCCTCCCAAAGAAACCAATCAACCAGAAAAGACAAAGGAAGACAAAAATTTGCACCCAAGATGCAGCCACTCAAATAAATACTCTCCTTGTCTCAAACCTGCCATCAAAATATATGTGTAGCAATTTTATACCTGTCCAAAATATACCTGCCATCATTATGCAGCACAATAGATACTGTAACAGCATTACAATGCTCTCCTTGTCTCAAACTCATACCACCCATAGCAATTTTATCTGGAAACATAGGATATGTGGCAGTCGGCAAGAAAACAGAAGTCCCTCTACTTATAGCTTCCCTACATGCCATGAAGGTACATGAGACAATAAAGTAAGCACCCAAGCTCAAATGATATATCCATATGAATTTCGACCATATACCTGTCCAAAATACTTCCAGGTCTAACATATCTAGTTGGGTCTGCAACATGTATCCAAACTTTAAGGCGCCCATCTTGCAACCTTGTTGCACTCAAAGCATCATCAAGCTATCGAAGATTGTTAGTCCATAAAATTATAGGGTAGAGGCTAACTAAATCTCAGTGCCACATAAAACAGAAGGGACTTTACCTCATCAGCTTCATCAACATCAATGGCATAAACCTTCAAATCAGTAAAATCCTTCCTGTTAACCTGAAGCCAATAACATCCAATGCATCTAATTAGAGACTAGAAAGATACAACCAAGTAGAGAACAACCAAATGAAAAAAAAATCATCAACAATAATTATAAAACATGACGTCAATGCTGTGTAAATGATATTTCAGTGACATCAACAACAAGCGAAGCAATTCGATTTAATCCAATTCAACAATTTTAAAGGACTTAATTGTCATTTTCTCTCTTCCATGGGCATAAGTGTAATTATCTGACTATTACCTGGCTACACCTCTGTACTTTGAAACTCCTCTAGAGAATCCACTGCTTTTTCTGTCATGAAAATTTGTGCACTCATACAGTTAGAATATGGTTTCAGATCATCAGTTACACATTTTTGGCAGCTAACAAAATAGTACAACCAAGAATAAAAATTAACCTTCTTAAGGATCCAATATATTCCTCTTTTGATTGACCCTCCATCCCCTTGAGCTCTTGTTCATAATTTGTGAGCTACAACAGTAAAATCACATCAAACACACATACTAACACTGAACATTAATTTAATCATCCTTTTAATGAAAAATCATGGGACAAAAAAATTACAGGAAAATTGAGGATAGTATCTTGGCCCCAATACTTCAATGCTGCCAAGTCATAGGCACATGCAGCAGTTTCTTCATCATCATAAGCCCCTAACAAAAAATAAAATGCAACATTTATTTAAAACCCAATTTATTTACATCCCAATCCAATCCTACTTCCCCCATGAGACATCAATTATCATACCAAACCAACCAAAATTAAAAAACTTTCAAAAAAATAAAAAATCACTACAACATACCTAAATACACTGTATTGCATCCACAATCACGTGATCCATCAAATTGAGAATGAAATCAACAACAAAATAAGCTCAATTAGTGAAAGCTATTCAAAAGATTTAAAAAAACAATTTTTTTACATAACTAAGCTTATTAATAAACCTTGTCTTCCTTTTTTGCTCTGTTATTCATTCCAGCAATTCTTATCCCAAAGATGAGCTTCATAACGACCAGTCCAACGATGCCTATACACAAATAAACAAAAATTCACAAAAACAATAATCAAAACAGAGCATAAAAAAACAAAATTAATTCAAATTGAAGCAAATATATGTGAAATTAATGAAATGAAACACTCACCTTGTTACGCCACGATAAATTGAGCTTCGTTGTGGAGGAGAATCTCTGGGAATGCTTTTACGAGTGCGTTTGGGCTTTGTTTTTGAAGGCGAGATTTCATAGAACCAGATTTCATAGATTTCATATTATTAATCCCTAAAATGTTTGTGGACCTAAGAGGCTCAATGTTTAGGGCTTTTCACAAACTCCCCCAATCCAAAATTAAACCTTCTAATCATCTTCCCCACACAAAGAATCGAGGATTAAAGTTCATTTTAGTGATTAACTCAATCCAAAAACCCAGAACTCACTCGGCCCTCCCGCTAAAACTTGCACGAGACGCTGAAAAATGGACATGAACGAAGATAAAACTTCACCTGATCATGATTTCGGTCTTGCATGCGTGGTCGGCGCTGTTTTCCGCCGAGAAATTCCCCTTGAAGTCGCCGGTGGAGAAGAGGAACGAAGGAAAGCAAGAAGGGAGAGAAGGACGAGTTGAGTGGGTGTGTCTGAAATAGGGCAAGTTCAGCTTTTGTATTAAGTTGGAGCCTTTACATGCGCTTTAAGCGCATGTATTGGCTTTCCTTTGTTATTTTAATATTTTATGGCTTATACATGCGTTTAAAGCGCATGTAAAGACCAATGTCCATTATATGGATATTCATATGATTTGGTGCTTTTCAACTAAATTGTTTCAATACTTCATCTCAAAATGCTCAAATCTTGCGCTTGACAATGTTATAGTGAATTCCATTGAAGAACAAGCCTTTACATGCGCTTTAAGCGCATGTAGAGGGTGTTTCTACCTCTACATGCGCTTAAAGCGCATGTACAGGGTGTTTCACCAATTCCATAACACCCAAAAGTGGTAATGGAGCCTTGAAACACTATGTCCACAAGCAGGGACACCTAATGAGGTCTGAGGAGGACCTCTTATGCATGACTCCATGTTTTGCACTTCAGTAGTGTAAAGGGTGTTTGTGCCTTTACATGCGCTTAAAGCGCATGTAAAGGGTGTTTCCATATAATTTTGAGCTCTTTACCTAAGTTCATTTTATATTTTATCTCTAAATACTTAAATCCTTTTCTAGTCATTGTTTTAGTGAATTTTAATTGATGCACATTTCTATACATGCGCTTAAAGCGCATGTAGAGATAAGGCCTCTACATGCGCTTTAAGCGCATGTATAGATTCTTACCTGTACATGCGCTTAAAGCGCATGTAAAGGACCCTCTATACATGCGTTTCTTCTAAGCGCATGTAAAGGTGCGCTGGTAGAGGGACAATTTGTAGTAGTGCATTTTCTCAATAACTGAATTTTCAAATGGAGGCTTATAAGAATGATGATGCTGAGAGGGATATGCAAGGCTTGAAGTGATGAGAAACATCACTCCAAGAAGGAACACAAGCAAGTGTTTAGAGGACATTGTTGTTGAGCTTAACTTTTGTTGGTCAAGATGCAAGAACATGATTAATCATTGTAGACTTTTATAGTCCAACTAGGTTGATTATATTTTTCTATTAAAATGTATTATTTAGTAAGGAAAATTATGACAAAAAATTAGGCCCAGGCTTGCAGATTAAATTAACCAGTCACTACTAATGTGTAGCTCTATGCAATTGAAAAGGCGGAAATCCTTTTGTTCAATCTTTTGTAGCATCAGTCACTACTAATGTGTAGCTCTATGCAATTGAAAAGGCGGAAATCCTTTTGTTCAATCTTTTGTAGCACCTATATGTTTCTTAATTTGGTTGTACCACTTTCAATATTTAATCATAGTATATATTCAACATAGCGTAACACGCATACACGTTTGATTATTTTATATCTAACCTTTTTAAGTAGAGAAATGTTGGGTAAAAAAAGTAGAGAAATGCATTTCTTGGCCTTAATACAAATATAAGTGCGCGTGCGCGTTTTTTATGGATATAAAAATTGTGGTTGATTGGGACTTGAAAATGACTCCTATCTCAATAAGAGTATATGGATACGTACGTTCTTTTAATTGGTCACTACAGTATATAAAAATTTCTATAATAAAAAGGGTTAAGGTGCATTTCTAGTACTCCACAATATGGCAAAGTGCACTTACAGTAATACACAATTTCGGGGTGCATTTGTGGTAAGCAAGAATAAATATCGTTGCACCTATAATAACTCCGTTAAATAAGTTATCTTTGACCGTTAAGAGTAACATTTGACTGTTAAAAGGTGACATGGGGAGGGGGAGTTAATGACGTGGCAATGACTGGACGAACATGTGGCAATGCATGCTGACTGGATTAAGTTGTCAGGCCAAATTAAATTGAAAAAAAAAGGGAAAATTAATTAGAGGTCCCCACAAGGGAGTTAATACTGGAAAAGTCCCAAAAGTTGAAAATATTAATGTAGGGTCCCTCCTCCCCCACCCCCACCCTCCTCCCTCCCCCGCCACCCTCCCCTCCACCCTCCCCCTCCCCCGCCACCCTCCCCTCCACCCTCCCCCTCCCCCGCCACCCCCCCTACAGCGCCCCCTCCCCCGCCACCCCCCCTCCAGCGCCCCCCACCCCCGCCACCCTCCCCTCCACCCTCCCCCTCCCCCGCCACCCCCCCTCCAGCGCCCCCCACCCCCACCCTCCCCCTCCACGCCCCCCACCCCCACTCCTCCTCGCGATCTCTCTCTCATCAGATCGCGAGGAGGAGTGGGGGTGGGGGGCGTGGAGGGGGAGGGTGGGGGTGGGGGGCGCTGGAGGGGGGGTGGCGGGGGAGGGGGAGGGTGGAGGGGGAGGGTGGCGGGGGAGGGGGAGGGTGGATGGGGAGGGTGGCGGGGGAGGAGGAGGGTGGCTGGGGAGGGGGGCGCTGGAGGGGGGTGGCGGGGGAGGGGGAGGGTGGAGGGGAGGGTGGCGGGGGAGGGGGAGGGTGGAGGGGGAGGGTGGCGGGGGAGGGGGCGCTGGAGGGGGGGTGGCGGGGGAGGGGGAGTGGGGGGGAGGAGGGACCCTACATTAATATTTTTAACTTTTGGGACTTTTCCAGTATTAACTCCCTTGTGGGGGACCTCTAATTAATTTTCCTTTTTTTTTCAATTTAATTTGGCCTGACAACTTAATCCAGTCAGCATGCATTGCCACATGTCCGTCCAGTCATTGCCACGTCATTAACTCCCCCTCCCCATGTCACCTTTTAACAGTCAAATGTTACTCTTAACGGTCAAAGATAACTTATTTAACGGAGTTATTATAGGTGCAACGATATTTATTCTTGCTTACCACAAATGCACCCCGAAATTGTGTATTACTGTAAGTGCACTTTGCCATATTGTGGAGTACTAGAAATGCACCTTAACCCTAATAAAAACATTCAACTCTCTTTATGCAGCCACAAACTTCCATATTTAATTTCTTCTATCATCCTCACTGTTGGTCTCTCAGCTAACTCTAGAAACCTAAAACTTTAAGTCACGATGTCAAATTCCTTGCCTCATTCATTTTTCTTCTCATTATTATAGCTCAGTTGACTTGTACTATGACTGAGGCCTCCTTCAGGGGAGATCGAGCTGCTAGGACTTGTGGATAAGCTGCAAATATCAGTGTCCTGAGCAATGGAATCTCTTGTTGATGATTTGGAGCTTGAAAATGAATGCCTGACACAGAGAATCAGCCATATTAAACAAATGCAAGTCAAATATATCATAACGTTTAATCAAATGCATTGTTTCTGCATGTTGGATATAAACACCTGTTTTCGCTTCTCTTGAGATTTTCAAAGTTAGAAGTTGGATTCTCAAGCAGATCTTGAGGGTGATCACAAACTTTTGAATCTGGGGGACCATTCTGGGCTTGAATGGAATCAATGGAAAGTATAGAAATAAGTGACTTTGTTGAATGATGCTTTGTTTCATTCTCTTATGCATCTGTGGAAGCTGAACTATTTGTTGTAAATGAACTGCCACATTTCTCTGAAGAAGAAGATTTCTCAGATTCCCCTGATGTGGATGAAATGTTGAAAGTCTTAAGCTTCTTCTCCAAAAATCTAAGCCCTATCTCGGCTCTCTTTCTGAATTTAATCTCTTCTTTAAGTTTGTTTTCCAGTTCAACTAACTGCACACCATCCAAGTTAAAATTTCAACTTTCTGAACAATATGAAGGAAAGAATGATTATGACTAGAATACCTTAAGGTCTAGAGACTCTGCTTCCTCAGTGGCTAACTTTGAGGCATGTCTCTCTGCGAGCAATCTTGCCCTGAGAAACTCCACAGTGTTGAAGTCCTGTTTCCTTTCCATTTTCCTGCACTAAGATAACACATTCTCATCCCACTAACCCCACTTTATTTTCGTGTTATCTTTTAAGAGTTTAACATTCACTACCATACATTTTACATAATTTAATTATATTAAGAATATTAGTTAAGTTAGTTATTATCACATGAAATTGCCAATTCACTCTAACTATATACATTTTCCCGGCTCTTATTTTCTTGTTTGTTTCTTATTGATAAGCATTAGTAGGGTTAAGTTGAGAGAAAAAATTGGGAACAATTAGAAAGTTGTCTTATATTTAGGAATAAATTAAAATTTAAAAGTGATTTTATATTTAAGAGGGGATGGAGTATATTTGAGGTATTATTCGTGTGTTAGATTAGACAATGTGGGTGTATCTTTTCCGACAAAAACATTTAACTTCAATTCTGCAAGTTGCGTGGACATATTCAATTAGACTAAGATCCATTAATTATTTATGATGGTTTGATTACAAAAAAACAAACTGTTGAAAACAAAGTTAGGAATCTTTATGGTTTGGACACACAACACCGGAAGTCCTATAAGAGCCGTCGTGGCATCATAGGCTATTTTTCGGGTTTTTTTTCCAAAAACGAGCACATTGTCAGTTTGTGTCATCTCATTAAACCAGTGCAATTTGAGGAATCAAATGAGCGTAATTTTGTTGCAATTAAAGTTGTTGTACATGAATAACTATAAACTAAATATCAATTATATGACACGTAAGAGTTAATTAATAGTAGGCTTATTGCTTATAAAAGAAATATAAGAAATATTTAGTTTAATCAGCAACCTGAACAATTTTTTCCAGCATTTTAAATTAAGATCGAGGGATGCGATACATTTATATGTTATGTAATATAATGGATTATTTGATATTGCATCATTTGCAGAAAAATCCTTATCCATCCTCTTATTCCACACTCGTCTAGTAAGGCAATTAATTTTGACCACTTATTGTTTTTTTTTTTTGATAAATTGACCACTTATTGTTTGATCTCAACCAACCCATCACATCCTACTCTTGAAACAATAAAGCACAAGAAACTAGTGACCACACTCATTTTCATCTCATAAACTCGAAATCCTCAAGCTCACATGCTTTCTATGATCACTCACCAACCTTGCCACATTGCTCTTGTACTGTGATCACATCTGGCTCACCTTCCCTAATCTATCTCCCACATTCTAAATATGCCATGCACACTAAACAAAGAGCGCCAACATAAAATAGAAATAACTGTAATTGTAGATACATATAATACTGTTTTATTTTATTTATAATAACCAAAAACTCATAACATTTAATGATACCCTCTTTTTATTGCAGGATAGACTGAGAGTTTAGCATTTTCTCCACATGTGATAAGTGACTAGGTGGGCTTTAAAAGTATGGCCCGTAAACAAGTAGTTTTTAATATGATCATGGGTGAGTGGGTTTCTCATATTTCGTCTTGTCACAACATTTCTCTACAAATATTGATTTTTTAACGGATGAGGCTGGTAATATTGGAACTTCCACCTCGTATGGAGAACTGTTCTTGAAACGAGGTCGTGATAGGAGAAGAATTAGTGGAAGACTAGCAGGATCCGGAAGAGAAGGAATAGGAGAAGGTGGAAGCGGCGGTGGAGGAGGAGGCGGCGGTAGAGGTAGAGACGGTGGTGGAGGCATTAGTGGAAGAGGAGGAGGAGGCGGCGGAGGTGGTGGTGGTGGTGGATCTAAACTTTGTAACATATGATCAGGCTGTGAAATTTCATGGTATGATGAGTGCAATAATGTTGAGTGATCAACAATGGGTGGATAATAAGTGTCATCATGTGGTGCCATTTTCTCAACAAGTGAATTTTCAAATGGAGGTTTATAAGAATGATGATGCTGAGAGTGATATGCAAGGCTTGAAGTGATGAGAAACATCACTCCAAGAAGGAACACAAGCAAGTGGTTAGAGAACATTTTTGTTGAGCTTAACTTTTGTTGATGAAGATGCAAAAACACAATCATTGTAGATTTTTATAGTCCAACTACGTTGGTCATTTGGTGTGCACCTCTTGTCTGTCCATTATATTCTGCTATTAAAATATATTATTTAGTAAGGAAAATTATGATAAAATAAGGTCCAGGCTTGCATATCAAATTAATCAGTCACTATTTGTGTATAGCTCTATGCAAACGAAAAGGCGGAAATCCTTTTTGTTCAATATTTTGTAGCACCTATATATTTCTTAATTTGGCTGTACCATTTTCAATACTTAATCATAGTATGTATTTAACACAGCGTAACACACACGTTTGATTATTTTATATCTAACCTTTTTAAGTAGAGAAATGTCAGGTAAAAAAAGTGGAGAAATGCATTTCTTAGCCTTAATATACAAATTTAAGTGTGTGTGCGTGTTTTTGTTTGATTGGTTGATGGATATAAAAATTGTGGTTGATTGGGACTTAAAATTTAAAAATGACCCCTATCTCAATAAGAGTATATGAATAGCCATATTCTTTTAATGGGTAAAGATGTAAAAATGAGTTCAAACTATTACTCCAGGAGCACGTAGGGGTAACAAGTATTTTCAGGCTCAATTCTAGGTCTGAAGAATAAATTTTGGTGCAATATAGGGCTCGCCGTTTAATTTGACCGACGTTGACCGTTAAAAGTTGACGTGGCGGGGAAATAATTGTTTTGCTGACGTGGAACGCCACATTAGAGTGCCACGTCAGCAAAAAAATTATTTCCCCCGCCACGTCAGCTTTTAACAGTCAACATAGGTCAAACTAAACAGCGAACCCTATATTGCACCAATATTTATTCTTCAGACCCAGAATTGAGCCCAAAAATACTTGTTACCCCTACGTACTCCTAGCGTAATAGTTTGAACCCATTTTTGCACATTTACCCTTCTTTTAATTTGTCATTGCAGTATATAAAAATTTCTATAATAAAACATACAAAACTATTTAAAATAATACTCCTACTATATTAATCACCATTCCTTCTCACTTGCCTTCTTCGTCCCATTAAGGCCACAAGCTAAGCTTTTCTCTTTATGCAGCCACAAACTTCCATATTTTATTCTATCATCCTCACTGTTGGTCTCTCAGCTAACTCTAGAAACCTAAAATTCTAAGTGACGATGTCAGATTCCATGCCTCATTCACTTTTCTTCTCATTATAATAGCTCAGTTGACTTGTAGGGGAGCTCGAGCTGCTAGGACTTGTGGATAAGCTGCAAATATAAGTGTCCTGAGCAATGGAATCTCTTGTTGATGATTTGGAGCTTGAAAATGAAAGCCTGACACAGAGAATCAGCCATATGAAACAAATGCAAGTAATATATCATAACTTCTAATCAAAAGCAATGTTTCTGCATGTTGAATTTAAACACCTGCTTTCGCTTTTCTTGAGATTTTCATAGTTAGAAGTTGGATTCTCAAGCAGATCTTGAGGGTAATCACAAACTTTGGAATCTGGGGGACCATTATTGGCTTGAATGGAATCTATGGAAAGTATAGAAATAAGTGACTTTGTTGAATGATGCTTTATTTCATTCTCTTCTGCATCTGTGGAAGTTGAACTATTTGTTGTAAACGAACTGCCACATTTCTCTGAAGAAAAAGATTTCTCAGATTCCCCTGATGTGGATGAAATGTTGAAAGTCTTAAGCTTCTTCTCCAAAAATCTAAGCCTTCTCTCGGCTCTCTTTCTGTATTTAATCTCTTCTCTAAGTTTGTTTTCCAGCTCAACTAACTGCACACCATCCAAGTTAAAATTTCAACTTTCTGAACATTATGAAGAAAAGAATGATTATGAGTAGAATACCTTAAGGTCTAGAGACTCTGCTTCCTCAGTAGCTAACTTTGAGGCATGTCTCTCTGCGAGCAATCTTGCCCTGAGAAACTCCACAGTGTTGAAATCCTGTTTCGTTTCCATTTTCCTGTCACTAAGATAACACATTTTTTTTGAAATGTAGTATAAGAGGAGAATGAAAAGGAAAAGGAAAAGGAAAAGGAAGCAACTTTCAAAAATTCATGCCTACATTTATTATGGACCTCCCTGCCAGTAACGGCACCTACCATTTCCCTATTCTTCGTCGTTTCGTGGCATCAACTTCTCAGCACACTCAAGTGACCCACACACATTTAAATATCATAAAATTTAAACACTAAATTACAGTAATGAAGTTGTCCTCGAGAAAGGAATAAACAAATCAATAAACAAACACCGTCCTAGAAAAGTTTGGTCACAAGTAGAGTCCGTGATGGTGCAATGTTTAAAAAATATTATAGCCACCATTAGAACTCGAAAATCAATAACGAGCGTGAGATTCACTGCCAGAGAGTTTGTTTGTACATAGAATAAGACGAGATTCTGATGTTTAAAATGTACTCACCAAATTATTCTCAAAATGAAATCATGAGAGAGGTAAGATGGGTGAAAAGATTCCAGCACATCTAACTTTTTTTTTTCATTTTCTAACTTCAATAACTGTAAAATGACATTAATAGCGAGGCGGTAACTGCCAATAAATACGCATGCATGCTTCACTATTATTTCATTCACATGAAAATAGCCCCATTGATGCTGCGAAAGAGGGAAAGAACATACAGTTGATTATGGAGTGACACATTTAGGCATCCACCGACTTTTATAAATAACAGTGAGTGGCTGAGTGCTGCCAAAATGTGAATAGTAGAGGAGCAGTGATTATATTGAATGAACGAAACGTGACTAAGAAAGATTTCAAGAATTGAAAGTGCAGGAACAAACATACATGTACGTACTCGTCGTCTTGTTGCATTTGGTGTTTATTTACTGGGGAATCACGTGACGCACAACAGTTGGGGGTTCATTTTCGCCTTCTCCTTTCTCTGCGTTTGTTGTCTGCTTCTTCACTTGTCCTGGAGCCATTGAAAGTGGGTGTTGCATGGTTTGGATAGATTTGGAACCATAGATGATAGAACAGCTTTTGAAAACACAGTGTGTTATAAGGGGTAGTTTGGCAAAACTTGAAATAAAATAGGAAGTGATCTTATATTTAGGAACTTATCCACTTGCCCAAAGTGATCTTATATTTAGGAACGGAGGGAGTATAAGTTAATGAAACTGGTGTAAGTCAGACGAAAGACCAAAACAATAACATAATAATCCTTATCTAACTTGTCCTAGATATAAGATGACTTTGACTTTGCTTTTTAGAAATTAATAATAATAATGTAAAATTAATTATTTTAGATCGCCTATAATTATATTTTCTCCTAAAATATAATTTATTCTATTCATAAACCACCCTATAATCTAATTACATATGTCATGTGTTATAATCTAAAGGTTTAAATTGTTTCATTAACTTCCTAAATAAGTTATAGGATCTTATATTTAGTACATGAGAGCTTACTCTTTTTGCCCCCAAACTCAATTGAAGAGAAATTCTTAGGTGAACCTGGTGCACCACCTCATTTGTGGTTTGACCACTAAAAACTTGACATGTCATTTAAAATGGATCAAATCATCCCGCTGATGTATTAAATTAAAAACTTCCCTAAAATAAATTTATAATTGACCCATCTTCTCCAACTTCATCCCACTTCATCGGAAAAAATAAACTGAATCTCATGTTCATCATGTTCATCAAAAAGAAAACTCAGTCTCCCCCCCAAATCGGATTGGGGAAAATCTTAGACGTGACTTCTCCTTCAATAGCAAAGAAGTATCATTTCTCTTCCGATTCCTCACGCAGTCTCCTCCCAAATCATCACTAAAACGACCCAAAAACCTCAAAAGACTCAAACTTTAAGCCAAAAACAAGTCATCAAAAGCTGAAGAGTGAAATTCAGTAACGACCCAGGTGGCATCTTCAAAAAAGATGTGATTTTGGATTGGGAATGAGAAGAAAGAGGGAATTTTGGATACCCTTTGGGGAAAAGTTTGAGAGTTTGGATGGAGAAAGATGTAATTTTGATGGGCTAGCAGTGAGATCAACCTTCCAAAATTGGAGATTATAATTAGCAGCAAGTTCGAGAACTTCATAAGGATTAGGCTCCTTCTCCTCAAAAACTTTAACATTTCTACTCTTCCAAATGAACCAATGTGTACAGCAAACATGGGAAAGCACAATCATATCAATATTGCTGATCGGATCAATTAAGTTGAGTCACCACTGATTAAAGTTCATTATTTTAGATACATCCATCCGAGCACTCAGATTACTTCCAAACCAAACAAACCTGGTCCATGAGCAGTGGAAAAATAGATGTTCTAGTGTCTCCTCCTGAGCAGAGCATATAGGACAAATAGCTGAAACTACTTTTTCCTTCTAAACAAATTAGCTTTTGTTGCAACAACATTATTTAAGCAACGCCATATAAAATGTTGGATTCTTGGGATAGTTTTAAGATGCCAAACCTGTTTCCAATTTGCTTTTGATAATTGACATGATGGACCAGCCCTGGAATCAAGCTTTTGAGCCTCTGTAATAGCATGAGAATAGCCTAATTTTACAGTAAAAACACCATTTACAGCCCCCCTCCAAATCAGCTTGTCCTGGACACCATTTACCGGAATTGAGATTTTTTGAATTTCAGCTACATTCTCATCAGATATCAAACCTCTAATGACAAACAAATCCTAATAGCCTTCAGAGATCAAGTCGCAAACTCTACCTTCTCTCACAAGTGGATGGTTCTTATTTTCCTCAGAGATTGACAGCTTGGTATTAGGAATCCAATTGTCATTTCAAATCCGAATAGAAGTGCCAGTACCAATGTCCCAAAAGAGGTCTTTTTTTAAAAATTCTAACCCTGCCACAATGCTAGACCAACACCACTAAGCTTTGTACCCTTTTTTGGCATCCAAAAAGGGCACTCTGGGAAAATAAATGCTCTTCAGAACTCGAACCCATAGATCAGCAGGATTATTTTGAATGCGCCATGTTGTTTTCGCTAGCAAGGATTATTTTGTCATAAAGATTTTGATTATACCAATATCTTGATTTTTCAAAAATGTTGAGATTGATATGGGCATATGGCATGTGAAATCAGTCCAAAAAAATAATATGGCACGCGAGAAAACATGATAGCATTTGTATACATCAGTAATAATTACAACTGGTGTCAAATATAGTGATTATTTGATTGTTTTTTTTAAAAGATCAAAATTATCCCAATAAAAATTATTAGTTGGCATGATATAAAAAAAATCGTAGCTAATGAGTTTCAAAGGGCTATCACACTTTTATGTTAGGCTTGGGCAGCCAACGTAAAAGTATGTCGAACCTATTGAGCATGGACACATGCATTTTTTATAATAATAGGTCATTACATGGTACTTCACAAGGGCAAACACATTCTTATGGGAGGAGGCATATAAAAGAAAGAGAAGGAGACCGAAATAAACTATTAACGAAATTATTCAATGAGATCATTTTATGAATGATTTATCTCCAAGCATGACTATTGATCAAGCACAATGGCGTCGTGTGGTCCATGTAACCGACCCCACTTAGTTGGGATAAGACTTTGATGATGATGATGATGAATGAGTTTCAAAGGAGTTTATGATTAATTAATAAGTAATATATGAAAAATTAATTTCTATAAAAATTATTAGTTGGCACGAAAAAGTAATGTTTTAAACATGACATGCATATTAAGTTTCAATAATCTAGAGAGTACTGCGATGAACAACAATAGTACGACAATACTCAAGTAAACATTCTAGTCCATTTAGTATGAAATTTGCACATGATGATGCTTAAAAGCTCAAACTCCTCATTAATGTGAAGGAATTTGTCTCCTTAAAAGTTAATGTTTATCAAATTGCCATATTTGAAAAAATTATTAAAAATTGTTGCAAACAATCAATATGTCTAAAACATATTTTTCCCAACTTTACCTTTATTTATGAATAAGATAAGCGAGATGGCCATTGAATGAGAAAAAAATGAGAAAGTGTTGTCAAATGTCAATAAAGGATAAAACTAAAAAATATTAAATAATCAAACAAAAAGTAACATTAGCTTGTATTATATACAAACTCTCTCCCAAATGATCATGATCAGCCTCTTATATCGTGAGATGGAGGAAGTATACGTGTAAACTGTAAAGCTATAAATTGTGCTCTTTTTACATCCCAATGGTGAGCTATAAAATGTGGTGCTCCACAATGCAATTTTTACAACATAAAATTACATAAAAATTGCACTACAATTTCATTTCAGCCTGATTCTGTCCAATCTTTCTCCACACACTCTATCCATTTCGAGGGCCCAAACATTAAATACGCGTTTCGATCCTATCTGTATCGATTTGGACCTATATAAATGGTACTTCTCCCCTTAACCACATGAATTTCTATCTATTTATATTCTATACACTAATACACACCACAATCCTCCAAAAATCAATTATCAAAACAAACCAGGCAGGACCAAACACAGGCCTTTCTCTATTCCCCCCACATTCCATAAGTCCCACTCAGTCACCCTACTGGGCCCCACACGGCTTGATCAAGACCTCCCAGAGCCGTTGGATCTCCGCAACAACATCATCGGACGGCAACCTAAACCTACAGCAAGGACACGTGTTCCTCTTCCTCAGCCACGGCAATATACAATTCCAATGGAACAAATGCTGACATGGCAGCTCACACACATCCCATCCCACCCTCATCTCCTCCTTACAAATCACACACTCCCTCCCACCCTCCCTCACCTCCACCGCCGGCATCGCCACCACCGCCGCAGTCGACGCCGCCACGTCACCACCTCCCTTCCCTCCGCCACATCCCATCAACCCCACCAGCCTCCTACACCGTACAACCATCTCAATGTACGGAATCAAAACCGACGCGCCACATTCTCCGATCACCGGAGAATAACATATTCCGAGCAATTGATCGGAGAAGAAAAAGATTAGATTTTTACGCCAATGGTGAAGTGGGGATTGGAGAGACTGAGGGTGGTGCTGATGGGCGTGGCAGAAGAGGAGGAGGAGGAGGGCGGAGTCGAGGTCGCGGTGGCGGAGGGCGGTGGAGTGGGGAGGGGGAGGCGCGTGGGGGCGGGTGAGGAGGTGGAGGGAGGAGAGGAGGTGGCGGGCGAGGAGGAGGGATTTGTGGGGGAGGGAGAGGGAGTGGAGGCGGTGGAGGGAGAGGGAGAAGAGGGAGGGGGAGGAGAGGAGGGCGGCCAGGCGGAGGTTGTGGTGGTGGAGGGTGGCGGAGATGGTGGCTGTGAGGTCGGAGAGGTGGGAGGGAGGGAGGGTGGAGAGTGAGGCTAATATGAATGTGGCTTCTTCTTCCATTATGATTATGATTATGGGATCATGTGCTAGCTATTGTGCTTCTTTTACTTTGGCTTTTTGGGCGGTGTGTGATGACTAATTGACTATTGTGTGTGCCGTATTTGGAGCTATAAACTTATAATGGGGTTGAGAATTGAGATTGCCTTTTGCTTCATCACATTCACCATTATGTCCTTTATAGTTAATACTAGCTCAGTAATTAATACTTGTTCCGTTTCACATTAATTATAACATCTAGTCAACCAAATCATACAAACTAAGGAAGTTATAGTTATACTCCCTCGTTAGTAAATAATTATAAAAATTAACTAACTTTTTTGGAATAACCAACAAAGGGAAATAGGTAACTTAAAATTAAATTTTTATGTTTTGTTCTTTAAACTAGTTTCTTTGATTTATAGTCTAATATATGATTTAATAATATGTAAAATGCGCCCAGTTTAATCCAAACTTGAGGGGTAGAAGTGTTGTTCACATAGAAAAAGTTGTCGTCCCCTCTCCTAATGGGAGAGCTTATCAGGATTCGAACACGCGTTCTCATTCTTACGAGAGTTGTCTCAGTTACCAGCTCAATCAAATATCAATTTATTATTGTACTCTCTTTATCTATTTTCTCAAACCTTTCCTCTAAATTTTGCTTATCAATGCTTTCAAATTCTTTGGCTTCTTTGGCTGAAACCCCTTGAGCAGTCCATAAAGTGACATGAGGCCATGCGTTTTTGAAAACTATCTTTAATTTTCACCTTCCAATGAGCTAGGACATAATTTTCACCTTGCACAATACGACAAAATATTTAAGTTCTTGAAGAGATATATTGCATAATGAGAAGTCACGGATTGTTGCTTTCTACTCTATGTCTAACACATCAACATGGACAAAACGCCATAGGTTCTTTTATCTTTTCCATCCACATCAACATGCAGGTCAGTTTTGTTTTATCATTTAATTATTTGCAGGGTTGCTGATCATTAAGGTACGATTATCCTTTTTATTCCTTCCTTTCTCTGTTGTATATATTTTGTACGTGTGATTTTTCTAGTTTATGGGTTTATAAAAGATTTGTATCTATTTTTTTTATGTATTTTTCTGAGTTTCTATAATTTTTGTAGTAAGATTTAGTAGTATTATAGCAGAGAGGGTAGTTGTTGCTTGCGAGTTGTTGGAAGTGGGGCGGTCGGAAAAGTGACCGGCGATGGTGAGGTTTGAGAGGAAGAAGGAGAGAGGGAAAGGTTTGGAGTTTTAGGAGGGTATGTGGGTTTTTGGATGAGTGTTGTGGTGGTGTTTGTGGGTGAGGGATAGGAGGACGATGGTTTTATTTGGCGGTGCCGTAGTGGTGATGCGGTGAAGGAGGATGACGACGGTGAGGGTGAGTTTTGAGGTTACAGTTATTGCAACCCTGATTTTAGGGAGTTTTGTTTGGCATTAGTGGAAGATTATAGGAATTTTTCAAGTTAGTGGTGATCATGATGAAATAGTTAGAGAAATTCAGGGGTGGAATTATTCATCTCTCATTTTATTTTTATTATTAGTATTATTAATATTAATATTATTATTTATTTTTAGTGGGAATTATTATCAGGGTGGTATAGTTAGGGTCAACGAAGATGGTAGATTAGAAATAAAATAATAAAATATGATGAAATACATAATAGGCAATATGGGCATTCATTCTCTCTTTATATCGCATGCAGGATTCACCAAACCATACTATTTCAGTTTATCTTTACAAAAATTAGTTTTTTTTTTGCGGAAATTGCAGTTTTTGACCCGTTCTCCTACTTTTGAGGAAATTACAGTTTTGACTCTTTTTTTTTGCATTTTTTTGACCCATTCTCCTATCTTTGTGAACATTGTGTTGTTCTGTTTTCATAGTATATTTATTAATTATTGTTTTATTTTATTGTTGAATATTGTGGTTGTTCTGTTTTATTGTTTATTGTATATTGTTATTTATTTATTATTTGTTTATGTATTATTTTGTTTTGTTTTTATGGTTTTATTGTATTGTGTTATTATTTTATTGTATTGTGATTATTGTTTTTATTGTTTATCGCTTTATTTATTTGTTATTATTTGTGGTAGTTTAATTATTATTAGTGTTTAGTGTTATTATTTTATTGTATTTTGTTATTATTGTAAGTAATACTCTGCCTAAAATATAGCCGGTCCTAAGCCCGAATAAAAGAGTAGGTTGTGTTAGGCTTCGGCAGCCAACGTAAAAATTTGTCTAATCTTAAAGCATGGACACACACAACCATTTTTGCAATATGTCATTGTCTAGCATTTTACAGAAGAAGGGATATATAAAGAAGCAAGTGAATGAGTGTAGGATTAGATTTAGTACGTGGAATGTTGGAACCTTAAAAGGCAAAGCTTGGGAGGTAATAGGTGTGACGAGGGATAGAAAGATAAACATTTTATGTCTACAAGAGACTAAATGGGTAGGTGAAAAGGCTAAGGATATTGATGGTTATAAACTTGGTTACAATGGTAAAGTGAGTCATATGAATGATGTAAGTATAATTGTGGATGAAGTATGGAAGAAGAATGTGGTTGAAGTTTATAGAAGTGGTGACAGATTATTATCGATAAAAATGGTAATTGAGTAGGAAACAATTAATGTAAACCGTGAATGATGGGTAGTTAAAAAAAACAACAAGAACATAAGATGGATGTGACAGAGATATAAATGTTGAGAGGGATGAGTGAGTATATACTAAAAGATAGGATTCGTAATGATCACATTAGTGAAAGAGTTGGGGTAGCACCAATTTCAGAGAAAATGAGAGATTATCGTTTAAGGTGGTATGAACATGTTCAAAGTAGAGAATTAGATGAGCTAGTAAGAATAATGGAGCAGATGGTAAGGGAGCAGTCTATAAGAAATAAAGGGAGAACAAAACTCTTGATGAAGTTATTCAAAGTGATATGTTAGTGAAAGGTTTATCTCCAGGAATGACTAGGGACATAGCAAAATGGCGTCGTGTGATCCATGTAGCCGACCCCACTTGAGTGGGATAAGGTTTACGCTGTTATTGTTATTATTATTACTCTCTTTATCTTCTCTTTGCATCTACTTCCTCCAATCCCTAATATAAGAGTCAGCCGCTAAAAAAACGCTTCTTAAGAAAACATGTGAATGTTAGTTGGATGTCTGAAATTAATGCTTCTTTTCCAATATTGCCCATATTTTTTATGATACTTTTAAGAGGGAGAACCGGAGAAATACATAAACATTAATAAATATGAAAGAGAGTTAGGGGTAAAGTAGGAAAAAACGCATTCAATGAAGAGAAAATGTGAGATGAACTCTTATATTAGGGACCAAAATCATTCAAATTTTGGCTCTTATATTAGGGATCGGAGGGAGTACTATTCAATGCTAAAAGTGAAAATCAAATACTTCATCTATTTTTGAATTAAAGATTTTGGAGATCAGATAAGAGGTAATAGAATATCATTTCCTATTCTTTCTTAAATTGCACCATTAAGTAATTGAGGGAGGGTAAAAATAAAAACAAATGCACAAATTCTATTTGTAATATCACGTGAATTTGGTTGATTTAATTAAGTTTTTTACTCGAAATGTTCGTGGACCAAGTGTAGTTACATCCTTTTTTATTTCTTCCTTTATTATCTTCCTTTCTTTTAATAACTTTTTAACTGTTTATCATCGCCTGGCCCAATAAAAAGTGTTTAATTACCAGCGGATCTGGTTAGTCGGTGGGTGGAAACGTATAGTGATCGTGCGTCTGCTTTTTGGATATCGCAAATCCGGGCGCCAGATACAATTAAGCTACTTCTATTAATCCCCCTCTGCCTTTACAATTAAGCTACTTCTGTCAATCTTTAGCTTCTTCTTCTTTTTTTTTTACCAAAATCTTCAGCTTCTCAATATATCAGGTCAGGTGAAATAAGAGATTGAGGATAAAACGATTAGTTTGTCATTAAGTGTTTGGGACTTAGTTCATGCAATTTCATTAGGTTCATTTAACATCGCCGTGCATTATGCGATTCCTATTCCTATTAATAATAACAATTGATTGCAGATGACTTCTTTTGCATTAATTACTTTAAGTATAGAAGGAGGATAAACCTGCCTTCTATGCGAGAACAATAGTCACGTAGCAGCAAGTAAATACTTCACGGTCCACGGTGGTGTGACATTTTGTGGTCGGGGGGATAGAACTCTACCACGGTCCACGGGAATTAGGCCACCATGCAATTGTCCCGTCATTATATGTATGTCCTGTAAAAATATGTATATTTATTCATTTATAATTATTTTCTTGATGGTTTATAAACGATCTGGTGAAAATAGTCATTTGTATACATATCTTATCTCCAAGTTTTTTTTTTCAGAGCCACAAAAACCCAGCCACACACCAATTATATGGGTGAGAAAAAAGGGCCAGTGTGCTAAAAGTCAAGAAGGATAGGTACAGGCAAAATATGACACAGTCGAGGATGTTCTTAGGGCTTATCTCTGATTATGCTCAATGCTAAGCCCCAAAAGTCGCAAACGACGGAAAACCCCAGAAAAGCAGTATGAATCCAGCAGATAAAACAAGTGTCAAAATCATACATTTATATAACCTGCCCAACAATGACATTCCAAAACAGATATATACTGTGTAGTGCAGCTTAACGTGAGAAACTCATAAGTCCCACATTGCCTAAATCAAAGATAGACTAAGGGTATATATATGAGTTGAGTCTCCACCACATTGGCTTAAACTTTTGTGGTGGAATGACAAGACTCATATAATGTACTAACATGGTATCAGAGTCACTCGATCGATGGGACCCACGAAAAAAAAATACACAAAGCCAACAAAAAAATGAAGATAGCCCAACAAAAAGAATGAAGATCGACCTAGGGACTGACCCTAAAAGAAGTACGACTTCAGGCAGACCTGAAGGACTGAAGAATGAAAAATAAAAGAAAAGAAAGTAGGGTGAATGTGAGAAACTCATAAGTCCCACATTGCCTAAATCAAAGATAGACTAAGGGTATATATGAGTTGAGTCTCCACCACATTGACTTAAGCTTTTGTGGTGGAATGACAAGACTCATATAATGTATTCTTAGTTCTAAATTCTAACACTTAATTGAGAAGGGTTTTTCCTATACATCTACTCCATGTGGTATGTAATAACTCAGTCATATGATGCTTGCCACGTGTACATTAATCCACAATTTTAGCCCTCATGGACAAAGGGAAGAAAAATAATTCTTGCTTGGCTGAGAGATCTACCAATTCTTTTTTTCATTGTTTTTGTTGGAGAAGCAAGATTATAATGAATAGGTGACAAAGAACGGTGAATAGTAATTGTTGATGGTAATGGAATACAATGTTGAGTGGCCTAAGTCATGCTTATGAGGGTTATAAAAGGCAAAAGGAAAGTTGTAAAAGGTTACATGAATTGGAATCTTTTAGCAGCAAGGAAACAACTTTGCAGACAAGAAACGGGATAAAAAGGTTAATTATATATAGATAATAGATCTGATATTGGGAAAAAAAGAGTGAGAGAGAGTGGTGTGTGTGAGAGAGAGGGGGGAGATATGTAGGATACTTTTTTTCATAAAATATTGCCATATCTTGTAGCATGTTGTTCATAGTGGTGAGGTGCGAGCATCCAAAGTCAGCGTCAGTTGCCTAAAGCAACAACTTGTACCTAACGAAATGTGGGTCTGCAAAGGGAGCTGATGTGGGAAGACGTGAGTCCTAAGCCTAAAACTGTACAGGCGCACATAGAATTTTCAGACCCTTACCTATTTCTTTCTGGATCCACATTCCAGGCTCATCCTATTTTTACTCATCCCTTCCTCATCTACCAAAATGTGTGGACCCCACCCCCACATTAAAATTTTCTCCTCTCTTTCTCTCTCACCTCCTCACTTCTCTCACTCTCCACCCTCCACCCAAACCACCACCTTCTTCTTCGGCCTCCCTTCCACCTCAACCACCACCACCGAAGCCACCGCCGCCCAAACCAACATTGTCCACTCCTCTCACCTCTCGTCCTACCTCCACGTCATCAACTCATCAATGTCTCCTCTGCCCTCCACGTCATCAACCTCCACTCCGGCGATGGCGGCGTCAAAGAGAGGAGTTTGAGAGGTTGGTTGGAGGAGCCGTCGCCGAACGTGAGGATGGTGGAGACGTCGGCGGACGTTAGGACGGTGGTTGAAGAGGCGGAGGAAACGTCGGTGGAAGTAGGGATGGCGGTTGGAAAGGCGGAGGGGGCGTCTTCGGCGGTTGGTTTGGGCGGCGGTGGCTTCGGTGGTGGTGGTGGTGGTTGAGGTGGAAGGGAGGCCGAAGAAGAAGGTGGTGGTTTGGGTGGAGGGTGGAGAGTGAGAGAAGTGAGGAGGTGAGAGAGAAAGAGAGGAGAAAATTTTAATGTGGTGGTGGGCCCATACATTTTGGTAGATGAGAAAGGGATGAGTGAAAATGGGATGAGTTTGGAATGTGGATCCATTTCTTTTCTGGGCAATGAGACTTTCACCATATTGGAGGCCCACTCACTATTCAACTCAACCTCCAACTCCAACTCCAACTCCAACTTGCTTCATGGGATTCTGCTCTCAAACACGTATACGTATGCATACTACAAAGATCATTTTCAACCCGAACCTAAGTGTAAAAATTGTGAACAAAAAGATCATCAGCCTAATATAACACACGTTGATAGTTTAATTAATGACTATTCTCAACTTGTTTTAAATAACGGAGAACAAAAATATATTTGAAAACAACATTCTATAAATTAAGAAATAGATAAATTTTATCATCACATTATTGGCCCAATTAGTGCCTTTTAATAATATATATATGAATCAGAGTTAACAAATTTTAGAAAAGGTGAAGGCCCAAAAATGATACATAACTATTGGCCAAGGAACAAAAATAGTACATAACTATTCCAAGGTACAAAAATGATACTCAACCTTTACCATGTGATCAAAAATGATATTTTCAATAATATGACAATAATATTATAGAGGAAAAGTCCAAAATGCCCTTATAAATTAATCGTTGTCTAGTAAAAGTTTATTTAATTATGAGGGCATTTTGGACATTTCATGTCTAATATTATTGTCATATTAGTGAAAATATCATTTTTATCATATGGTAAAAGTTTGGTATCATTTTTGTACCTTGGAATAGTTATGTATTATTTTTGTTCTTTGATCAATAGTTATGTATAATTTTTGGGTCTTCACCTTTTAAAAATAGTAATGCAAATCAAGTATCTAGAAAAAAAGAAGCTAATCAAGGCAGGCAGTCTTCTCTCTCTTTCCATTTTTATGTCAAACGAAGAATTAAGGTGTAAATCAAGGATTCAATAATATGGGCTCGTTCTCTCTTTGTCATACTATAAGATTCCTTTAACATTATTTTTAGAAAATAGGGATCCGAGGTTAATTATTTTAAATTATCTTTAGTTTTTTTCTTCCAAAACAATCCAATCTACCTTTAAACAAACTCGTAATCTATTTACACGTGTCAAATATTATAGCTTAGTGTTTATTTTATTTCCTTAATTTTAATAAATTAAAAGAAATCAAAAGCAATCTTATATTTAAGATTTAATAAAAGAAAACTACATTTTTAGTGGACTAAACACTGTAAAACTTTTACCATTTTTAGTGGTTATTTTATTTGAAAACTTTTGATATTGTACTTGTTTTTATTTAATGTTATGAAATTGTCTTTGTTTTTTTTTTAAAAAAATATTTTCCTTTTGTTATTGAGTGAATATTCAACATCAAGTTACACTCTCTTTTTAGTTAAAGTGGTACTCTCTTCGGTCCCTAATGTAAGAGCCCAAAATTTGAATGGTTTTGGTCACTAATGTAAGAGCTCACCCCACATTCTCTCCTCATTTAATGCATTTTTTCCTACTTTACCCCTAACTATCTTTCATATTTATTAATGTTTATGTATTTCTCTCTCTTAAAAGTACATAATAAATATGGGCAATTTTGGAAAAGAAACATTAACTCCAGACATCCAACTAACATTCACATGTTTTCTTAAGAAGCGTTTTTTTGGCGGCTAACTCTTACATTAGGGACCGGAGGGAGTACATTCTAGTAGCTTTATGAAACTTATAGACTCTTAACTATTGGGTGAGAGTAAATGGTATACTTGGTATTTCCTCATATCCACATGAATAGACTCCAGTAAATGGGTTAATTTCCTATTATTAATCAACAAGTTAAGTAAAACAACCAAGTGAAGAAAGATGTGAACAAAAATATGAATTAAGTGAAGAAAGGTGTGAACAAAAATATGAATTAAGGGTGAAGCTAACCCTATTCAGAAATTTTTTCTATTAAAAATGGTAATGGGCTTTTCTCTTTTGCCGAAGATGAAACCTAGTTAACTAGCAAGTTTAGAATAAAACAGCCAAGTAAAGTAAAGAAAGATAGTAAAGCAATACTTACCACTTAATAAAAAATTAGGGAAAATGACAAATAAATATCTCCAAATGTCTAAAAGGATAAATGATGACCTTACAAAAAAAAAGGATAAATGATGAACTCAAACTTTCAAAAGAACAAGTAAGAAACACAAATATAAATTAACAATTGGAAGGTACCTATTAATAACTGGAACATATCAATTAACGATTATCTTATTCCTTAATTGTCTTTTTGAAATTTTGAATTCCTTAATTTTACTAAAGTTTGTGTTCCTTATTTATCCTTTTGGACATTTAGATGTATTTATTTGTTATTTTCTAAAAAAAAAATTAATAAAGTAAACAAGAGAATTTGGCGCAAAATTTAAAGGGGGATAAATCTGAAGCTGAAAAGGTACGCTCAACCGCGCTAATCCCTATCCCGCCCCCAAATCGCAAATTACGAAAAAGCCCTTTGCCCTCCGCCTCATCCCCGCCGCCGCCGCCACTTCGCCAGTCGCCGCCGACTTCCTCTTTCTGGTAAGCTTCATTCTAATGTTATCTCCACCTTCCATTCTCTAAGTTCGCTGTGTCAAATTGTGGATCTTTTCATCACAGATTCTTTAATCTTTCTCTATGAAAGATTTTAACTCTATTCCATAGGACGGCAAGAGAAGTAATTGGAGTTGACCACGAAAAGAAACAAGTAATTGGAGGAATAACGCTTGAGAAAAGAAAGATGAACATCTGTTCATAATTGGTGAGTCCAATTATGTTCCCACTAATTATGTTCTTCAGACCTATAAATGTATGTTTGATATTCTTTTATGTTTGACAAGTCCGGCACAACGGTTAAATATTTGAAATGATTCACTGATTTACACTCATTGGAATAGAAAGGATAGGAAATCATCATGAAGAAAATGCTTTGGCAGGAGAGATTTTTGACTTGCCCTGATATTCATTAATGTGGTGTATAATTTTGCTGCAATAGTGGGATGGTTCTTTTTGTTCTTGTTCAAAAATGTCTCAATAGGAATTCGTGTTATGTTATGTTAACTCCCTTTTTCCTGAGGTTTTTCTCTTCCTACAAGTTTGCGCTTAGAGGAGAAAAAGAAAAGTTAGTTAATGCACTGAGAGTTATGGACGTTGTAAAATTGAAGAATCAAGGTACAAAAAATCTGCAAAGCCATCTTAGACTTATTGAGGCCACGCTGGATAGCAGCGCAAAAGCTTTTGATAAGGTTAATTCTGTTGGTACGCAGTATACGACTGAAAAGAGGGATGCAATCAACAAAATTGTTCCATCATCTGGCCTGCAGATTGAGAATTTGAGTTCTAAGAATCTTGATCAGCTGGAACAAGGAGTGGGAGTTGATGCACACTTCTTGTCTCATGCTGTGAGCACACGTGGGTCTATGTGTGACCTTCGGGGAGGTCTTCAATATCATTGTTTAGCAATAATTACTGGATATATTGCTAATGTATATGTTGGAAGTTCTTTGGTAAGTTTGTACAGTAAATGTTCATTGTTGGAACATGCATATCGGGCTTTTGAAGAAATGCCTATAAGAAATGTGGTGTTATGGACTGCAATTATAGCTGCTTTTTCACAAGAGTCTCACTTTGAGAAGTGTTTGGAGCTCTTCCAGTGTATGAGAAAATCAGCATTGAAGCCAAATGAGTTCACATATACGAGTCTTTTGAGTGCTTGTACCGGCAGTGGTGCACTTGGACAGGGGAGAAGTGCTCATGGTCAAATAATTCAAATGGGCCTTCATGCTCATCTCCACATTGCTAATGCTCTTGTCACTATGTATTGCAAATGTGGAATGATCCAAGATGCCTTGTACATATTTGAACATTTGAAAGTTAGGGATGTTATCACATGGAATTCCATGATAGCAGGATATGCACAGCATGGACATGCAAAAGAGGCTATTGATCTTTTTGAAAAGATGAAATTTCAAGGCGTTAGTCCAGATGCCATAACTTTCCTTGGTGTATTATCTTCATGTCGGCATGCAGGACTTGTTAAAGAAGGTTGGCTATACTTTAACTCAATGGTTGAACATGGCCTAAACCCAGAATTGGATCACTATTCTTGTATTGTTGATCTTCTTGGCCGGGCTGGCTTGCTTCTTGAGGCGCAGAATTTCATACAAATCATGCCTGTTTACCCTAATTCTGTAATATGGGGTTCACTACTTTCATCATCTAGGCTTCATGGAAGTGTTTGGATTGGCATCCAGGCAGCAGAGAGAAGGTTATTGCTTGAGCCAGGTTGCCCTGCAACACTTCTTCAACTGACCAATTTGTATGCCAGTGTAGGTTGGTGGGATCAGGTGGCACGAGTGCGAAAAATGATGAAAGACAAGGGGATGAAAACAAATCCTGGTTATAGTTGGATTGAAATTAAAAATGAAGTCCATAGATTTGGTGTAGAAGATAAGTCAAACAGCAGAATGGCTGAGATCATTACACTAATGGATAGTCTAGTAGTTCAAATGAGAAGGTCAGACCTTCCACAGATGCCTGACGAGGAAGATTTTATGTTTGCATGGCACTAGTAGGTCCTACTGCTCTTGCCTGGATATGCTAGTATTTGTAGCATTTTCTACAATTGATGTGACAAAAAAGATGAATGACTTGACGGGGCTATCATAGTTAAATATCTCCAGATGTATCATATAAAAACCTGAAATGGCAAGATATCTGCTTTCCCTGATCTCTTATTTACATATATCTTGATGCAAATTACTCGTGGACAAACATGGCTCTCAGTATTACATAGGGAAGGCTTTGGCATTTCACGCGAATGTCAAGTTTTGCATGACCTTATGATCTGTTTCGGCTGTTTTTTAAATTTTGCCTCAAATTATATTTTATGTTCTTGGTTCAGCACCTGAGTTTTGGTCTTGCTAAATCTATTAAAGTATATTGCTTTTTCATATTACTAACCCTTTATTAATTCTCTTTGTACATTTATCAGAAAGAACCTCTAAAATGGAGAGTGGAGGAAGCCAGCAAGAATCAAACACCTCAGCAACAGTTTTTGAGTTGCCGGGAGAGCCTGCTATTGTAATTAATGGGGTGCCTGGCATTATACCTAGTAACAGCACTCTTGCTTTGTGTAACACCTCAAGCACTGTCGAAGCACCTGTGCATTCAAGTTTAGGTGAATGGTTAGAAGGAAGGGAAGTTCTAAAGCTGTTTATGGGGCGATATTACAATGGTTTGGTGATGCAATATGACAAACAAACTGGATGGTTCAGAGTTCACTATGAGGATGGTGACTCTGAAGATCTTGATTGGCAGGAATTGGAAGAGATTCTTCTGCCTTTGGACGTTGCAATTCCACTTAAATCTTTGGCACAGAGGATTGTTAGTCGGAAATACAAGAAACCAATGAATAAACCTTTAAAGATTGTTTCTGCTCCACAAAATCCTCAAGGTAAACGTGCGCCCAGTAAAGCAAAGATGATCACCTACCATGGAGGGGCACCAATGCAATGAAGGATCGTATTGTTGTTAGGGTATACTAAGATGTGGTTTCATTACAGAAGCAAGTTAACTTCCAAAAAGGAATTAGACCTCGCAAGTATTCAGTAGGATTGTAGGAAAGAGTAATAGGGGGATTTGTCCCAGATTTTGATGTTTGCTCTTGGTGTATTGTATTGTAGTGGCTTATTTTTTGGCGCTTTTAGTTGCGTCAACCTGAAATATTACTCTTGTGCTGTGCATACACGTTAATTGCCAAAAATATCATGCTCAGTGTTACACACAAGTTAATGCACACGGACACAATTTTTTCCCTAAATACAAGATTTCTTTCCATTTTTTTCCCTAAATACAAGATTTCTTTACAAGTTTAATACTTCTCAATAATAAAATATCAAAAGAAGGATGATAGGCATAGAGAAATGTGATTAATGTGTGCTGGTAATATAATGTGATTTTTACTCAATTAACATTTTTATCTAATCAAATTAGATAAATAAGTCTTATTTTTAGGATAATGGAGTATCAAGCATGAAGGTAGTATAGAATATAGATTGCAGAATGCATAACACAAGCAGTCCGCGACAAGCTGTGCATGAGCAAGTGAGAAAAGCAGATACTCTAGTAGTTCACACTTGACATGGCCAAAACTGTGGTTCTAACCCCACATCTTTGGACAGCACAGCAATGACTGGTGTTGTTGCGGGAGGGACTTTTCCCGTAAAGAAGATTCAGCTTCTGATTAGGGTCGTGCTTATGATTACTGGGTCGTATTGCACCAAATCACTGGCCTTTTTTTTTGCAAAGATTTGAAGTTTAATTTGGTGGTTATTTTGTAAATGTAAGAGTGCATATAAAATTTTAAATTATCATGGCCTTGGTTGGTTATAAATGACAAAGTTTGTGGTAGTTTTGTAAAAGCTAGTTGTAACATTTTTATATCTGAAATATTCTAAAAGGCAAAACCATGGCTATTAATTTTTGCTCACTCTCGATCAAAAAAAAATTTTTTTGCTCACAGTTCTTAATGCGACAACAAAAGTGATGCCAAATTCATGGGACTGAGATTTGATATGCCTCTCTTATTTCATTATAGTAACACACATATCACTTGAGAACGACCGCATGAGGCTTATATATGAAGTAGCCACATATTTCGTGAAAATTAAATTAAACTAACTAGCGTTGGAATTGGTCATTTTATATATGCTTTGGTCGAATAACGCAGGCCATGTTCGTATCGCATTTTGCAGTCTGCACACATATTTTCCAGATTTCTGTTGTCTCTCCCGCCATACTTGTGATCCATTTCGTTATCTCGCTTCTTTCTTTCCACATTTCTTATGCTTCTCTTTGATTGACCACTCTTGAGATTCTTTTCTTTCTTTCTTTTCTTTTGTTGGCCATGTCGTTTCTTCACCTCCTCAATACTTCACTTTCTCTTTCTCTTCTATTATGCTCCATATCCCTCACCTATTTTCCAGGTATCATTTCCTCCACTATACACAAAGTTTCTCTCTTTATTTTATTTATTTTTTTTAAAAAAAAGTAATTGGTTCAATGTACTGGCAGAGTTCAATTTGTAGGAGATCTGTTCGTTTATAGGGTTTTGTTTTTTGCCATTATTGTTGTTTCATTGAAAGTGGATGAGTTGTTTTATTTTTTTAATTAATTGATCATCACATAGGATTGGTATTATGTGCTGATGTGACGCTGAGTTCAATTGAGATCTATGAAACCCATGAATGGCTGAAAGCCACACCTACTGTTTATTTCACGTGCAAGGGGGATAACAAGACCACTCTGCCTGATGTCAAGAAAGCTCACGTCCTTTACTCTTTTAACAGTGAAGAATCTTGGCAGGTACGTTCCATATTGTTTATGTCTCATCTCTTCATTTTGGTTCTCCATTCTACAATGCATGTGCTAAAGTTGGAATTTAAATCAATGCCTTTTATTATGTTTTCCCTTGTTTGTTTCTCATCCAGTATGGGATTTGTATAGCTTTCGTAATAAATAAAAGGGCAATCGCCCTATTTTATCCTTCAAGTAACCACTCTCGACCACTGGACACCCTAAACTAACATCCGGTACAATTTTACCCTTGAAGTAACAAACCAAAGTGGTCTAATTTTATCCTCTTGCGAACGTAATGTTGACACGTGGACGACATATGTCAACATTACATTCGCTAGAGGGTAAAATTGGACCACTTTGGTTACTTCAAGGGTAAAATTGTACTCGTTGTTAGTTTAGGATGTTCAGTGGTTCAGAGTGGTTACTTGAAGGGTAAAATAGGGTCATTGCCCTAAACAAAAACTGACTGGTGAACATGATAGAACATGACTCTCCTATGTAATCCCTCGGCTATAAGATTGCTTTGACTTTTTTCTTGAGAAATTAAAGACACAAAATTAATCACTTTAAATTGTGTATATCTTTTTTCCCCTCAAAACTAATTTATAAAGTAATTACATGTGGTATATGTTATAATTTAGTGGTCTAATTTATTTCCTTAACTTCCATAATAAAGTTAAAGTGATCTGATATTTAAGACAAAGGGAATATTATCATTAATCCTAGTATCTCATCATGTCTGCCTTCACTTATTCTGCTTGACAAAGGGGTGTGTGTGTGTGTGTGTGTGCGGATTTCATATGTTATCGTTTCGTTATATCAAAAACATCATACTATACTTTTATCCTTCAATAACTTGATAGCAATGACATAAAATTTGTTACAATGTCTTATATTTATCAGAAGAGAAACAACTATTTCAATGTTTTGAAGGCGCAAAGAGAGTAATATTTTTTCTTCTTGTTTCGGGCATTTTATATGTTTATTGTGTGCAGATTGAGAAAAATTTGTGTTCATCATAGCTGGTATGATTGTACGTTTTTTTTAAAGGGATTATTTCAAAGTGTAGTTATGGCTGTAAATTCTGAAACTGGAATTTGTGGATAGTGCTATGCTGTCATGGCAAACCGATTTGTTGTTTTTTTTTTTTGCTTACACCTATAAGTTCACTTTAGTGCAGAAATGATGAGCTGAATTGCTCACTCACTGGCTAACATATGAATAGCTGTAATTTCCTCACACAGAAACTCTTGGTGGAATAGTGGAGAAGGGAGGAAATAGTGGAATAGACGTTGATTTTTTTTCCTTCTGAGAATTATTAGTTAGGAAACCTTTAGGACTGCCGAAGTAGGTAACAGCAAGCCTGTTGGAATTTGGTGAGCAACCAACTGTGACTCCTTTTCCTTACACACAGTTCTTCTCCTCCACCTATAGTATCTTCTTTTGCCTTAAAATAAGATTTGTGTGGAAGAAGAAAAGTAGATCAGACTCAAAAGGGAAGGATAACACCAAAACAAAAGACCTTATAGTGTGCTGAGGAGGGCACCCACATTCTCATTTATGTTTTTCCTATTCCCATTCTTCAAAAATCTTTCCAATGCATAAAATAGGGCCTTGGTGATTATGTTACTTGATCTGCATGCTTGGGTCATTTTATTTAACAAACAGTTGGCATTGGTTATTACATCCTTCACTGTTTGAAGCAATTACTGATATTTTTGTTCATGTATCCAGCCTTTGATTCACTTCACAAGTAAAAAGTGCAAGCGATGTGGATTCTATGAGGAAGACCTTTTTCTTACGGATGATGTATTTGATGAATGGGAGTTTTGTCCTTCTGATTTTAGTTCCCCTCATGGTGAATACATTCGACATAAAGAAAAAGAATTTAATGTCACATTTTTATGTCCAAAGTGCTTACAATACAGTAATGGTGAGTACCTTCCACTCTTCACTAAATGATTTTTGAAGTATGCTCCTCTGATTACATCAAAGCCTCCAGCAGCATCTGTGACCCATGACATAGATTTTTAAAATTTTTTTATCAGAAACACCATTGGTACTCTGATGAAATATCAAATACCTGATGTTCCGAAATCCAAACTATTTTTTGTGGTCAAATACCTGATCTAAAATGCCTCCCTCCCCCCTTTCTGCATGTGGAGCTCTTATATTTCAATTATGGATGCATGAGGTTTTTTAATCTCTGTATGATTTCTTTTTTCGTCCCAATAGTAATATTATTTGTATGCATTTTAGATCCTGGTTCTTCATCGGGTGAACACCAAGGTAACAAAAGGATGCATACAGCAGTTGTGGTCCTGCTAAGTGTCTTGGGCTCAATTATACTGATTGTTGGAGCTGTTTGTGCTTACAAATACTGGCAAAAGAGGAAGAGAGCGCAGGATCAGGCTCGATTCTTGAAGCTATTTGAAGAAGGGGACGACATTGAAGATGAGCTTGGCCTTGAATATTGAACAGAATAAATTGTGTACAGGAGATTCATCTCACAAATTTTGTTTAGTTTTTTTTGTTGTTTTTTTATAAACGCAAATTTATTTAATTCAACAATTGAAAATACATGTGAAACCTTCAATTGATCCTTAGATCATGGACCAATTGGAGATTAGAGTTTGGAAATAGGAAAACATTACAGAATACTAACTGAAATAAACATAGAAACACATGAATATGAAGCTGCATTCTAAAGACAATCAGCTCACCATTTAAAGCATGAGTCCCAACTCGAACCAGCAACATTGACAATGCAAGGGACATCCGATTATGCCACCACAAAACATCAATTTACACTGGTGATTCGATGTCAATGACTCTTGAGCTAATAATGAAAAGGGTCTTTACATGACAATGACCCTGTTGAGAAGAAGCAATGGCCTTAGAAGGCAGAGATAGAGCATGTTGATGACCTTGATGAAGTGATATTGGAAGTCATGGGAATTGTATGGCTGACTAGAAACTGCAAGCTTCTGAATTTCTGATGAAAAAATATAATATACACCAAGACCAGCAAAAATAGACAGTAACATACAATATATTTTGTTTGAATAGGAATGCAAACTCAAAAAAAAAATTGAGGGGAAGCTGCCAGACTAGGTTTCAATTTGAATTGAAGTGATTAAAATAGGTTGCTCAAAATAATAATAAAATCATCAGTGTACTATATGTGTATATGCATGTACACGGGGGTATTTTTTTTTAGTTAATTTCGAGTCGATCAGGACTGTGCAATAAACAATAAATTTTGAACACTGCTTATTCACCTAGAACTACAGAGGATAAGGGAACTGCTCAAACATCGCCGCTCTTAAACTCTTGCAGTCCTGCGAGAGAATTGAAAAAGGAAAAACTTACATCATGTTCCTTTCTCCAGGTTCTCAAGTTCTTTCAATATAGGCCATTAGATTGAATGGATGATTGTTATAAAAGAACACATGTCACTCCCATATTAAAAGAACTTGAGAACCTGGAGAAAAGAACATGACGTAAGTAAGGTCCAATTGAAAATAGATCATAATTTGTCCTTCATAACATACTTTTTGACAAAACTGCAATGCATGTACGTAGTATAATATTACAAATGCATGCTTTCAAAATATTACAATAGCCGATCTATGTTCTGTTGTTGGCAATGGCTGTCTAGTGGTTCTTTAGAAATGAACGGAACCTTTTAAGAGAACTAAAATTGAACGAAGCATCTCTAGAAAAAGGGGCATGAAGCCACAATCTAAATACACTTCTGTAGTTCTAAAATCATTTGCGAAAAAATTCATCGTCAATATTTATACATGTTTAATCAGTTCTATTGTTTCCATGTTAAACCCTCTTACAAAATAAATCAAAACCAAAAAGTTTGTTGAGCAGAAGCTACCAAGACTTTGACCACATCCCAACTAGAATATTGATTAATTATTAATTTCTTGGCACAGTCCTCTCTATAAATCCAAGGAAATGCCATGCAGATACAAGACAATTTCTGTTTTCTTGTTCATCTTCGAAAAGCTAATCTCAAACCCCAAGACAGAGCACTCACTAAGCATCAATACAGGTCTATACGTTTAACAAAAAACAAATGTCACACTCACGCAAACAAACCAAATACAGGCAAATGACAGGCACAGCCGTTTCTAACATGCCATGAAGTCAATAATGTCATACTAGCACAATGATAATTTAATGAACAGTGTACATAAATCCATGGCCATTTCCCAGAATGGCGCTTTAAGGTGACTCACTGCCCCTAGGAGAATGGCGGGTATCTTCATCATCAATGGGGCTCCTATCATCTCGAGGACTACCGCGGTGACCACTGCCATTAGTTTTTGGACTAGCAGGGCTTCTACTTCTGCTCCTTCTAGGATCATCACTATAGTCAGACCCATCTTGCTGGGCGGCCAGCCGGCCATTCTCGGGAGACATGCTCCCTCTGTCCTTCTGCTGATTGCCTTCATCATAAGTAGGGCTATCATTCCTCACCTTGGCAGAAGGCGAACTATTCTTGCGTTCTGGGCTTCTGTAACGAGGAGACTGTGATCTATCTTCACGAACTGGGCTACGTTCTCTGCGGACAGGGGATCTTGAACGGCTGGAATGGTCAAGAGCAATCAAACGCGGGATGAGCCAATATTTTTCAAAAACAAATATATAAGGAAACATAAGTCTGTAATCCCAGTGATGACAGTGTTTTTTTTAACACAGGTAAGATAGATGGTCCTACCTGTAGCTGCGATCCCGGCTGTAACTTCGATCCCGGCTCCTGTCACGACGAGGAGAACGTGACCGAACAGGTGAACGAGAATAACTTCTTCCACGGCCACTGTACAAACAAATCAAATTGATGTAATTTTCAAACCATGAAAACCTCAGGAATATCAGTAGAACAGATGGAGTAATGTTGAAAGAGAGCATAAAAGAAGCAGCAATTGCTCAAATTCCCACAGCATATGCTTTTACCTGCTTTTCTTGGGACTATTTTTGCAGTTTCGCTCTATATGACCTCTTTCCCCACAGCGGTAACACTTATTCTTCCAGTCTCCAGCTTTGCAATCCCGAGCCCAGTGGCCATCAATACCACAATTAAAGCAACGCCCAGATCCTGGGGTAGGACCTCTACCCAAGTATTCTCGGGAACCACGTGGACCCTAGTTAGTTACAAAGCCAAGAAAGTGAATAGAAAACAATAGCATTCAAATGAAAACAAGAAAACCAACACGAAGTTAATTCAATTTCAAAAAACATGAACCAATGATTATAATAAAAAAATGAGCCCGAAAGCAATTGTGATTTATAAATGCAGAATAATTCAAGCAAACAAGGCATAAGTAAGATGAATGCAAAACAAGTCATAAAAAATAAAGAACACACATTTATAATTTATACCAGATAACATAAATAATGGTTTTGAATTATATTAAGTGCATGAGATTACACACACAAGTCACCCATTGAAAGGGAAAAGAGAGAGGGAGCTAGAGATCCAATATAAGATATCACAGCAGATATTCATTGAGTAGGAAAGAAAGTAATTCAATTTGGAGTGCTATCTAAAGATATTGATATATTAGTCAAACAAAGCAAACACAGTCTAACAGAAACAGATGTGATAGCTGAGAGTCTGAGACCGTTCCCATAGTGGATGTTTAAATAGGACAACCAAAAAGCTATAATAAAATGACTAACTTTCAGCATCAAAAACAAATTACCATGACAATATTATCCAGTATGAAAGCAAAAAGAAAGACATGTGTGGAGAGCTTTCTTAAAAAAAAATCAGTAGATGACTATAATTGTTGCCATAAAAATATAATAACCTCCATATAACTAGATCTTTTACATGATAAGAATTGCAGAATTAACTCATACCCCTTTTGCAAATTCAACAATGATGCGACTTCCATCCACATCACGGCCATCTAAGTTATGCCTTGCATCATCTGCATCCCGGGGATCACTAAATTCCTGTCCAAAAATTGTGAGAAACAAGGCAGACAAATAATATATGTTCTCACCATCACTTATAATTGAAACCCCTAAAGTAGACACAGGGAAACAACCTTGAGCCAAGGCACAATGAGAAATCAACTTGAAAAGAGATAATGGGTGGATAAAGGGCCAGAGTGACAACTTACAACAAAGGCGTAATCATGCTTCATATCCACACCTCGAATTCTGCGGAAATGGTTTCCAGAAACAGTAAGCCCATCAGAACACAAGAACTGCAAGTGTATGATACTTCACGCCTCAAAGAGGAAGTAAACACCAGTTTGTGATTGTTGCCATTTCCATAAAAATACGCAATAACATTAGAGAAAGAATCGCCAAAGTCAACACTCGGCCGGAATTTCCACGAATTCCACCAAGGCCACCCTCCTACCATAGACCTTCCAGGTTTAGGCAAAACCCAAGAAACCTTCAACAAGATCATTCAAGTTAAAACAAGACGCCTATGGATTGTCATTCCCACACAATATAAATCCAAGCATAGAATATGCTTAGCCAAAAACCTGAACGTTATCCACTTATCCTAGTGCTCAAGGTAAAGAAAGACATGGTTAACACCCCAAAGTCCCAGACAAATGACATACTAATATAGCTCTGACCCTTACTGATCAGGAACAGAATGTCAAAGATTGGACCATGAATCCATGCTCAATGAAAACCGATGCATTATGGTGGTGAGCAAAAACAGAGACAACAAAGTAATAAATAACTAAATGGTCGTTCATAATTGAATTAAACAATGACATTACCTCCCATATCTGCCGAAGACCTTGTCCAGGTCACGTGAACGAGTCCTTGAGGACAAGCGTCCCACATAGAGACGGGTACCACCGTATTTATCATCATAACGAGGCATTATTGCTGAGAAAAGAACCATGTTAAAGACTCGAGATAAACACTAAGAAACACGACATAAAAAGGATTAGCTTTTGCTGAATAAAAGAGGGAGGAGGAAAGAAGACAAACAATCTATTCCACTGTAAGTAAGAAAGTAAATAAGTAATGCTGAAATATGGGCTTTAAAAACATTTATCATGACCAACTCAGCTCTAGTCCTCACTTGGCAAGGGTACTCGGAAAACAAATATAGTAAGTGGTGTTACTTTATGCGAGACTGATTTGAACATACGACTTCAGATCCCACGACTGGCCAAACCAGCTTACCATTGAGACAAGCCAGCAAAAACAGGTTTTACATTTAAAAAAAAAAAAAATCAGCTTTGAAGAAAAAAAAGTTCAATCTACGCCTATACTCCAAGGTAGGTATTGCCATAATCATTATCCAGAATGCAATTCAATTCCAAGATAATATAAACGAAAACAACCAGCTTTCCACCTAAATCCCGAAGTACCCTCTACCCAAATTGAAAGGACATGTAAAATGAAACCTATATGGCAAAATCTGAAAATCAAAGGGAAAATAAAAATTGAAGGCATGAAATTGATATTAAAGGGCAGATCCAAGGGAAAAGGAGAGAGATTGGAAGAGTAAGTACCAGGGAGGCGGTAGCAGAGAGAGAGGAGAATGCTCTAGAGAGTTGGTATGGAATAGCCTTTTTGAGAAGGGCGATACAATCTATGATTTATGACTTTCACGTTATCTTTTTGTGTTTTATGAGCATCCAAGGAAGGAAGGCTAAAACCTTTGACGGCCACGATCCAAGACAGCTCATGCTCATCTTTTTTTTTTATCAAAAAGCTCATGCTCATCTAAGCATCCCGTAATTTCCCTAATGTAAGAGTTAGCCGTCAAAAAAACGTTTCTTAAGAAAACATGTGAATATTAGTTGGTGTCTGAAGTTAATGCTACTTTTCTAAAATTGCCCATATTTATTATGGTACTTTTAAGAGAGAGAAATACATAAGCATTAATAAATATGAAAGAGAGTTAGGGGTAAAGTAGGAAAAAATGCATTAAATGAGGAGATAATATGGGGTGAGCTCTTACATTAGGGACCAAAACCATTCAAATTTTGGGCTCTTACATTAGGGACCGGAGGGAGTACATTATTAATGTTTTTTTTTTGGAAAATTAATTTGTAGTCCCTCACAATAGACTTAATATAAAAAATCTACTCCCCATATCTTATAAATGTGTTATATTAATTAATAAGGGCTTCAAGGAGTATTTTCTTGAATCTAATTTCCTTATATTCAGATAAAAAAATCTTATTTTCTTATATGAGACTAAAATGGTAGGTTGTTTCTTTTACAAATATAATTGCAAAACGATCTAATTTGAAAAACACAAAAGGAATGATGCGGAATATAAAAGACTAAATGCACATATTTTTTTATTAATATTATTCTTTTCAAATGTTTTTTATAGCCTTATAGCCCATATGGATCCAAACAACACCTTTTTTAAATTTTATTACATTGTATATGAGCAAACAACATACCAGAATAATCGAGGCTTTAGTTTGTGATTAGGATTCTTCTCCCATTGATGTTCTATTTTTTTATGCATTATAGGATTTAGACTTATAGTTAGTTAATCTAGGAAGTAGAAACTATTTGTTCCTTTTCCAAATATATTTGCCAGCTATCACAATTTATAAATATGCAAATTAAAATAAGATTCTTCTCATAGTAGTAGCAGGACACCAATGACAACATAAGAATTAGATCATGTGAAAGCCCACATAATCACGTATTTTTCTTTTTATCCCTGGGTTTTTTGGGACCCAATATTACTATCATTCTATTAAATGTCCGCCAACACCAAATGCACCACCAAATATAAAGTTATACTACCTCCGGTCTTAAATATAGGATCTAGATAACTTTTTTTTGAGATATTAAGGTTGCAAAATATGTTATTAAATGATGACATATTTAATATATTTTTAGATAATTCATTTGTTTATAGGTAAACTAAACTCGTTTAAGGGAAAAAATTAGGTAAATCAATTTATAATTAACTTATTTTTTGTTTTTTTAGGATTTTCCAAAAAAGTCATCTAGGTTTTGTATTTAGGACCGGAGGGAGTAGTTTAAATTAAGGGACAATCACTATAATACAAAAATTAATTCAATTAGTACTAAATAGCCGCAATAAGCTAAGTTTGCAGCAGTCTTTGGCCAAAAAAAAAAAACTAAGTTTGCAGCAGCTAGTGCTTACTTATTATCAGAACATTCATTGACATTTCATAATCATCGCCTCTATTTTAAATGATTTATCATAGCTTATTATATTGATTTGAAATTGAAATATTAAAAATATATTGACTGAAATAACATATTATTTTGTGAAAAATTATTGAAACATTATTTACTTCTAAGGCATGTTTAAGTAACATCAATGTGTAAACTTTCCAGACAATAAAAATTTCTCTAACTCGAGATCTTTAATTTGGATTTCAAACAACTGTAATTTTTAGCTTTGACACATATACAACGTTGCATTGCTTTCAATACTAAATAAAGCATATGAAAACTAGATCAGACCATGCCAATCATGTCAATCATCAGGTCCTCTTGTTCTTACTTCCAAACATCAAAGCCAAATAAAAGAGAAACCTAAAGAAAAACCCCCACGCAATGGTTATCCACAAGCAATCCCACTTGCTTAAATCCGTAATCCCCTGCTGCCTCAGTATATCCATTCCCGTGGTCACGCACGTGGACCCCGTAATATTCATCCCCAACGTCTTGCTCATACTCTTCAACAACTCCAACTTCAGCCCCTCCGTCACCTCCCCTAACGGCGTCATATCAAACATCTGAGTCCCCCTCACAAAACACCTCGCAGGCTCCACATTAAACTCATTCTGTAAAACCCCCTCGTACGGATACTTCACAAGTGATATATAGTGAAACCATATCCAATACGCGGGAATCCTGTCCCTACTTATGAAGAACCCACTGAATAACACAAAGTAAGCTAAAATCGCAACCACCACAGTGAAGCCCAACATCACGTGGGCCACCACTCCCGAAAGAAACGTCACAAACGAGTTTCCAGCCCAGAAAGAGGCCACGATGATTAAAAAGTAGAAGAAGAAGCCCGATGGGCCGCCTGCCAGGCCCACGGCCCAGAAAGTTGTTGCGGCGAATGCTAGGGAGAGGAAAATTAAGGAAGGGATTGACACGAGTGAGAGTGCGAGGACGTACGAGGATCTTCGGTATGCGTTGTAGGCTGTTTCTCTCATGAAGATGTAACGTTCTTGGAGGAACACAGGCATGGCTTCTGCGCACGTGTAAAACGTGGTGGACATGGCAAAAGCGAAGAATCCTAGTCTTTCTTGTGCACCTTTTGGAGAATTATCTAGATGCCAAAAAATAGTGGCGAGGATTATTCCAGTTATGAGCACAGCTCCTAATCGAATTCCAAATAATTCAGGCATTCTCTTTGAATTAATCATCGATCTCTTCGCTATCACCGCCATTTCAATCCAAAAAGGATTTGCAAACGTTGGAACAGAAGAAGTTGTGAGATTCGAATGGTTTGAATTTGGCGCGCCAGAAACTAACTTGCCTCGTGAAATGCTGGCACTTATTGCATCCTTGAGAGACATCTTCTTTGTGTCATTACTAACGGCGATTTCACGGCCGTTACTATTGGATTGCCATGATTTGTTAAGCTCCACTAACCCGTGGGTCCCATCAGGCGTTTGTTCGAGCTCACGTATGAGGTCAAGCGCGAACTCGGTCCGGTTCTCGTTATCAGGAATCGGGTGGCCGAACTCAGAGAAAAACCGGGGGATATCCGAAGGCGAACCGGTGTAAACGGTTTGGCCGTGAGAGAGGAAAATCAGCCGGCCCAATAAACCCACGATTCTGTAACTCGGTTGATGTATAGAGAGCATGACTATACTTCCGGTTTGAGCTATACGTTGTAAAACCTTAACAACCATATATGCACTCGTGGAATCAAGTCCTGAGGTAGGCTCATCTAGAAAGAGAACGATGGGGTCGTGAATGATGTCAATTCCGATGGAGACACGGCGGCGTTCGCCGCCAGAGACACCACGGTGGCCTTCGTCGCCGATGACGGTGTTAGCCGCCGTGCGGAGGCCGAGCTGGTCAATGAGAGCTTGAACTCTGGCCTTCTTTTTGGATTTAGAGAGAGAACGGGGAAGTCTGAAGTCGGCGGAGAACATGAGAGTCTCTTCTACGGTGAGCATGGGGAAGAGAAGGTCGTCTTGCATGACGTAAGCTGAGATCACTTTGAGGAGGCTGGAATCCAGTGCTTCGCCGTTTAACGTGATCGTTCCTTTGAGACTCTCCTTGGAGATTCTGTTGGCTAAAGCGTCGATGAGCGTTGATTTTCCGGAGCCGCTTGCGCCGAGGACGGCCATGATTTCTCCGTCACGTGCCTCGCCGGAGATATCGTTGAGAAGAAGTTTAGTCTTGGGTTGGGATGGTGCCACGTCATTATGAGGAGAGGAGTTAGGGTTGGTGTGGTTTGTGAAGAGAGAGGAGGGGAGGTTCATTTTGCGGCGGACTTTGACGCTGTAAGATAAGTGGGAGAAGGAGAGGATGAGGGAGGGGGAGGGGGAGGGAGGGGAGGGGAGGTTGAGGACGTGGTGGGATTGGGAGACGGCGTCGTTTTGAGGGTCTTCGACGCGTTTAAGGAGGTCGGCGAGGGAGGGGCTGCGGGACACGTGGGCTATTTTAGGCCGTTGATATGGGAGCTGGACGAGCTCCATGGACTGATTGAAGAAGCTACATCTGTCGTCGGCCGGAGAGTGGGAGGGTGGCGCCGGGCGAGACATTGGTGAGGGAGGGTTACTAATGGAAAGAGTGATGAGTTTTGAGGTTTGTATATATAGAGAAGGGAGTGATAACAAAAATGCTTCAAGTGAGGAGTTAAGACTTTGAGTGGAGAGTTTGGAAGCTAGCTACGACTTAAGATGTTTGATAATTATATAATTGAAGTACCCAAATCCAACTTGCATGTAAATGTACGTATACATGTGTGTGTGTGATAGCAAAGATAAATTGCATATGTATGTTGGCCAAAAAAAAAGATAAATTGCATATGTAAAATATTATTAAAAAATTGCATGTATAAGATATGTAAGAATTTGGACCTAATAATTATCTACTGTGGTCTACATTTAATTTTTGAAATATGTTTAGATAGTTACATAATATAAAATTATATATAGATTGTTAATTTGAGATTCCACTTATATATTAAGTTGTTTTGATGAGTGGGAAACTAATATCCGTTTGTGTAATCTAATGGTCAAGAAATGCGAAGTAATCAAATCATTTAAAGAGGTATAATAAATTATAATACTAGAAATGGTGGATCTTTCTTTAATTTCATCAGGATGGGAAAAATTCATTCATCACCAGCATAAAAGCACAAGGCAAAGCAAAAGTTAAAAATATAATCATAAATAGACGGCAAGCTGAGAGTGAATAAAATCACAAATTATCCATATTTACGGCGGTTTTCATTAATTTATGGGGATAGCAGCATGATTTAGTAATCGTAATGATGAGTATTTTTGGGTTAGCTGGTAAGGTGTCACATAGTCCCATTTCTTGTAGGTCTCACCAAAATTTTAATTGGGTAACAGCATGATTGGTTCTAAAGGCGTGTAGTGATGAAACGAAAGTCCAAACCAGAAAGAAAACTGTGCAGATAAGGAAATGATCAAAGCATATATTAATTAACAAATCATGAGTCCGGGATCTTATTTCTTAAGTTGGTTACATCAAATCTCAATCTTAGAGTCAAGTTTCTGAACATAAACTGCGTTCGGTCAATTGGAAACAAAGACACTTAAATATAATAGATCTTATTAGATAGTCAATAAATCCACATTATTCCATGCAAAAAGTGGTCACCAACACACCTAAATCTTAGTAATAGCTAGATATTTACACTTCACGCCTTCGTTCCTACACGAAACTAAACTGACACGACATGTGCTCTGATTGGATGCCAATTTTCGGATTAAAATAAGAGCAATAAGTTTTAGGTGCGGGTGTTATATCTGCCATCTAATTAGTTTAATTTTTTCAAGTCAAGAAGAGCGCAGCAGCCATAACTGCCTTATATCTACTTTTAATCAATTTCACAACTTACAGCGTTAATCAGGATAGACTAAATAATGACCAGCCAAAGAAGATATGATATTTTAACACTGCATCACAGAGCACTGGAAAAAATAGTTGCAAGGAGCTGTATGAAGCTAAGCCACTGATGAGATACATGCATATTGCAACTATACTAACGTGGCTTTCAACGTATCACTAACAAGAAGTGTCACGATGCCACTCCAGTGGGTTTCATTTAATGCATTGCGAAGAATCGTCTTTCAACGCGGGCATGCATGTTGCTCATGAACTCATAATATATTTGAAAAAGCCTTCATACTTATTCGGTTGAGTGCAGAACATACTTTGTCATAGTTAAATTTTTTGAAGATATTGTAAGGAAGTGAATTAAGTTATTTTTTATAAAAAGATAAAATGATATTAATTAGCAAGAAAATTACATAGTTCTAATAATTTCTCTAAACTGAAATTTGTAATCATTAATCATATTAACAAGAAGTAAATTAATAGAAATAAAGGAGAAAGAATTTAGCAACAAAGTGGTGTCTATAATGACTGTGTGCTTCATTAAAGGAGCACATTATTAGATTATATATTAACTTATAAATAAATTTAATTAATTGATTTGTTCAATAAAAAAGCTAGACAAATCAATTAATAAGTAACTTGTTGTTATAATTCTCAGAAAAAGTCAACTTATATAGTGTGTTTTTTTATGTCAACAATTTTTATTACCTAGTCTCAATTTGCGCTCCTTATGGTAGGTGATAGGTCTTATTGTGCGTGTACATTATACTCCCTCTTGTTCTAAATATAAAACTCATTTAACGTTTTGTGAAATTTAAATAAGCAAATTAAATCACTATGTCACATAAGACCTATCACATTTATCTAAATATAAAACTCCATTGTTACATAGCATATGTCACATGTCACGTTTATCTAGTTTTTATAGCATTTTTAAAAAAAAATCAACCATATTCTATATTTATATTAAGACACTAACAAGTTTGTCATGTAACACAATATGTAAAGGAAACTATGAATAAGGGATTAGTTTGGCCAAAATACTCTAACTCCATTATAGCTTTGCTTTTTTAATTTAGAACTAACAACTTAGCACTATGATAATTGTCTTTTATGTAAAACACATGGCCATAAAGAAAGCACAAATAACGAGTTTGTCGTGACCACCGTGTGAAAAAGGAAAATATGGATAAGGGATTAGTTTCGCCAAAATCCTTGAACTCCATTGTTTCAATTTATAACTAATGTATCATGTTTTTGTTACAGTTTTTAATGATAATTGTGTTTTTCTGAAATCATAGAATTCCAAAAACATATAAAAGTTCAAAAACACCTTTTTTAATGAATGACAACATGATATTAATAATATAATAGAAATATTACATGGCCCTTATATATTAGTGAAAATAAACTAGCTATTTTAGTATATTTGCAAGTTGTGGTTGTAAAAAAACACATGTTAGAGAAGGAATGAAGAAAGGCTTGAACATCATGAACAAATTAAACACATTGCAAATTGGTGAATTCAAAACAGAAAAGTTCACAAATATTCTACTCCATTGGAGAAGTCATCCCAAGTCCTGTCAAAACGATCCAATGTAAGGTCTAATGATTACAAATAATAACATTGGGGAAGAAAATAATCATCAAGTTCTCATTTATTTCCAAAACTATTTGTTACTACCTTGGTCCTAAATATAGGACCTAATTGATTTTTTTTGGAGAGATTAAGGTTGCGAAATAGGTTATGAAATGATGACATATTTGATATATTTTTAGATTATCCATTAATTTATAGGTAAAATAAACTAGTTTAAGGGAAAAAATTAGGTAAATCAATTTATAATTAATTTATTTTGCTTTTGAAGGATTTTCCAGAAAAAATCAATTAGGTCTTATATTTAGGACCGAAGGGAGTATTATAGTAGAAGGAGGCTTTTGTGACATGTGAGAGTGCAAGTGGGTCCTAGTTTCTATTTCTGAATGATGACTTCACAATCTTGAATTGGTTAGGAAGTACGTAATTGAGAGTCTACATTTTGAGATAGGAGGTAAGGAAATAGCTATAGACTACAAAGATATATTAATAAAAATATGGTGAATAACATCATGACGAGTAAGCTAAGAGTAGGGCCACCCTTAAGAACTAACCGGTTCTTTGAAACCAAGGTATGAAAACCCGGACCGGGGATTGACCCGGTTAAATCAGAGGGTCAAGGGTTAAAGGTTCGACCGAGGGTCAACAAGTGGTTTAACTGGTCACATTAAAATAATTAAAAAATATATTAATTAATAACAACAAATCAACATTAATATTAAATTATAAGAGTATTCAACAAAAAATTAAATATTTCAAGAGCATAGTACGTCAAAATGGAGAATCTTCATCAATAATTCCTGATAATCCTTTAATCAAAACAATCAAAATCATTCAAAATATTAATATTAAGTATAAGGTGAAATTTCAAGTTGCAAAAATAATTTTAACATAAAACTTGATATTAAATATTCATATATACAATTATTTTATTTATTTTTTGGCCTAACAAAACATACAACAATTGGATTATTGGAGTAAGAAGACGGCAAAGAAGAACAAGGCTTGAAATAAAAAAAAAAAGAAGAACAAGGCTAGGCATTGTTTGGATGGGGTTTTAGAGGGGAGGTGGGTAAAACAAGATATAGGGAAGTCCCACATCGTGCAGGAGCGGAAGAGGAATACTAAAGATCATGTATAAAAGGGGATCAACCAACGCTCAACACTCGCCAAAAGCAAACGGGTGTCGGTTCTGAGTGCCGGTTTCCGGGTCAACCAGCCGGGCCAACCCCAGAATATTCTGGTTCGATCCCCCACCGGGTTGTCCTCTGATTTAACCGGTTCCTAGTCGCCTTGGGGTTAAATGCAAGTTATTTATGAAACCAAGGATTGCAACACAGTGGCGCAACCTCGGGTCGTCTCTCTTGAGGAGTCTTCTAAACTACCCTAAGATGAACTAAATGCAAATTGAAATGAACAAGGGAATTGGAGTTTGTTGGGTTTTTATATGTAGAATGCAAATGAACCTAACTACAATATTTTTTATCTTTTCTTTGATAAGGTGGGATGATTGAATGGTTGAAGTGTAGTGAATTCTATGAAATGGATCTCTTGAGTCTAGGTGAGGTGACAAACATTAGCTCAAATCATTTAGGGGTTCAATGCATCAAGTGTAATTCCTAGATGTGTGAAATAGTTTGAGTCTAAACACTTGTGGCTCTCATGAAGTGCAACCACAACAATCATGAATGGATACAATCAAGTAATCTCACTAGCAACCACTAAAATGAGACTAATTTAATGCAACCACAATGTAGATATGAATTCATAACTCAAGTGTTTAAAGCCCAAAATAGACACAACTTAGTCCATTCATGATGTGATTTGCTAATTTAGATTTGGTTAATGTCTTTTTCCTTTTCCAAACTCAATCGAATTATAGAGTGTCCTATAAAAGAGAGCTCATACAATCATACACATATCTAAATAAATCAACTCGATAGAATCATCAACACAAGGCTAAGCAACTCAATATCAAGAAGAATTTACCAAAACACATATATAATCAACAAAGTACTTAATACATAGTCCTAATCCAAAATAGCAAGGTCAAACATCATACATACATATATAGAATCTCAATCCAATACATAAATCCAAACATCTACAAGAGAGGTTCAAATACATAAAGAAGAAATTCTAAATACATATAATGAACTAAGAAAAACTCCCCTCATGATGAACCCATGCTTGAACAACCATCAACCCATCCTCAAGAGATGAACAATCCTCAATCCAACATAGAAACTCCAAGAGAAACTCCAAGAAGAAGAATCATTTGAAAATCCATGGAAGAGAAAGGTGGAAGAAGGTGGAAATGTGATGAAAGGATGGATGGGGGTGGAAGGAATGAGGTGGAAGTGGATGAAAATGACTGGGAATGGAAGGGAATTGAAGAACCCTAGGTTGGGACACTTATTTTCGGCCAAAGGGTGCTTGGGAATGGTTTGGGTCATGATAGGAAGCTTTTATAGGCCCAAAAAACCCTAAAAATCGCGTCTGATTTTTTGACAGCGTCAGGCTCGCCAGTGGCTCGCCAACTGGCGAGCGAGTGACGAGTTACCCGAATGTACTCGCCAGTGGCTCGCCAACTGGCGAGCAAGTGGCGAGTGGCTCGCCAGTGGCTTGCCAGTGGCTCGCCAGTGGCTTGCCAGTGGCTCGCCAGTTGGCCTGTCTCAGCACTAAAATGCAAGCTTCATCCAGAAACGTTATTTTGACCCCTTTTCTTGAATCTTCACCTTCAACCTCCCAACCTACATATTCAAATGTCTCAAAGGTAGCATCAAAATGTTCTTGAAAACATGTAAAACATTATAGCATACTAAAAAAAGCCTAAATTGCCCTTGATCAAAACAAATTCCAACAACTAGTGCAATAGTTAGAATCTATGCAAATTAGGTGCAATTATCATCAAAACATGCATTAATTCAATGGATTTGGCCATGAAAATATATGCAAAAGTATGGTGCAATCATTTCCCCCACACTTAGACCTTTGTACTCCTGGACAAAGGGTACAATGCAAAAAATACAAGGTTTTAACAAATCAATAATCATCAAGTTAGCATGAATCAATAGGCAAGAATATGCAAAGTGAGAATTGGCAATGCAATTGGACATAACTTATGGCGATGAGAACTCTCAAGATTATAGTGTTTCACACTCCTCACCTTATGTGGAATTTGTCACTCTACTTGCTCAACAAACAATTTGACCATATGCTTGTGACTACTCTAATATCTCCACTATGCATGCACTCATGATTGGATCAAGAGGACTTTGTGGGGTTGAAATGATGGAGAAGGCTAATAATGAATGATGAATAATGGAATGAAGCCAATGATCAATTATGTAAACAATTATCCACCACATATAAATGCAATACAAAAAATGGTAACTCAAGTCATAACAATTTCATACTAGCATGTTACATGTCATTCTTTTTCTCACTTTTTTTTTCAAGCACTTTGTGCTTCCTCTCGCTTTTCTTTTCACACTATGCCTTTGGCATACATTAGCACTTTGTGCTTTCACTATCTCTTTTTTTTCTTGGCCTTCGGCCACATTTTATTCTTTCTCTCGTTAGGCCCTCGGCCTCCTTTTTCTTACTATGTATCATGCTTTTTCAAATCATACAACAATACAAGAACAATGGAAATGCAAGTATATGCTATGGATGCATGTTTCCAAATTGGTCAAGGTGGAAGAAAAGAAAGTGATGGCCCAAAGGGGTGAAACAAAGGATATATTTGTTTGGTTAAGTGTTTGGGTCATAGGGTTTAGAAATGAATGCCCCAATCATATCCAAACATGAATGCATAAGCTTTGACTAAGAGTAGAAATAAGTTCTAGAAATTGAATAATTGAGCAAGTCACTCTTGAAATGAATTAAAGGCTCAAAAATCCTCACAAGAAGGGTTACTCTCATGCTAAAGATAAGTCTAATTGCAAGGCCAATTGACAAAATGCATATGCTTGGTATTGATTCAATACTAACTTGTTGAAAATTTGGTAGGTTCTAATCTTGCCCCATAGGTTTTCAAAAGTTATTCCACATTAGGTTTGAAGGAAAAAAAAAAGTGAAAATAGGTAAAAAGTGCAACTTTGTTCCATATTACAATGAATGTGAACATTCAACACAACATGAAACTTGGAAGCTTGGAAGTAATTTTTTTTTTTTTTGAAAAAAAATTGACACTAATGTGGAAATGACACAAATCCAATGAATCAAGCATGGCTACTACAAGTCCCTCCCCCACACTTAAATCATGCATTGTCCTCAATGCAATGTGGCGCAACAGGAGACTGACATCATAAGGGGTTCTTATTGACTCAACTAACACTAAACTACCTTTTCTACTAGATGTGTCCCTCCCCCACACTTATCCTAACATGCATCACAAAATATCACCAGCCAGCCTGAACATGTATAACGAAAGGACAAGAGAGGAAAGGAACAACCTTGATTCATGGAGACTTGTAGCTTGAGAGAAGAACCAAGAGGAGGGTTGATTTTGTCCTCCTCGGTGGAAGTCGAGGCTCCATCAGTAGGTGATCCAAAAGTGGGGTTGGTGAATGGTTTATATGGGATCCTCCCAAATGATAGGCCTGCAAAAAGTTAGCCAACAAAAGAGCAACACTACCAACTCCGAGTACACCACATGAGTCAAAGTACTTAAATCCATGGAAAGAATTAGCACAAGTAAAGTGACAAAGTGGTGTATGTAATGTGAGAAGCCTAGGTTTAGGCACATAGAAGAGTAGATGCTTCTCACAACCAATGAAATCAACCACATTTAAACATCTATCAAAGCATGGTATTACAAGGTCAATGTGGTTTGCAACAATGGTAGTATCACAGATTGGTACTATCTTCTCATGAACAATAGCATCACTCAAATCAACAGTATTTATACCACAATCAAGTGCAATTATATCAGGAGGCAAATCACATGATAAGATTTGAGAATAAGAAAGCTCATGTGCACATGTATCAACCAAAGGACTAGTGATCAAATTGGAATCATCATTGTTACCCTCACTCTTGTGTGGAGTGGGAGAAAGTGTAGGGTGTATCTCAACATCATGTAAAACAGGCATATCACTAAGTCCTATAGATTGGTTATTCTCAAACTTATCATCAACACTAGCACTTGGACTAGACTTACCTTCTTCAAAAGACTCATGCTCATTTCTAACAGCAATTCTAGTATTATGCAATGCATGTTCACGAAATTGGACAAGCAAATGACACTTACGATCAATGCAATTCATACAAATTATATGCTCATCACAAGAACATGACAATTGATTAATTTTTTCAGCATCTTCAACATTGCTATCAATAGGAAGATAAGCATGATCATCACAAGAAGAATCAACAGTGCAATTGGTAGGCTCAAGTGTGGTAGTACTACTAATGACATCATGGTGAGCATGTTCAATTTTAGGTATATGGGGAGATTCAACAATGATTTCTTCATTCTTCCCACTATCACTCTCACTAGCCAAATTAGTTGTAAGAGGAGGATAAACCTCTTCTAGAATAGGAGGGGTATTACCTATGTTTGAAGGTGCATCCTCTTGCACTTGAGGTACCACTTGCTCAATCTCTTCACTCTTAAGATCATAGGGCCAATGGGTTCCCTCTTCTCCATTAGTTCTTTTCCAAAGCACATGCATGTAAAATGCATTGAGGTATTCCCCTAACTCTTCCAATTCTTCCTCCAATTGCTTGGAGAGTCCACATGCAGTTTTCTTCCTATATAGTTCTAGAGATCGAGTTTTATTAACTGCATACATCCTCTTGAGCTCTTTGGTATGGTCATCCATGTTGGGGTAGTCAAAGAAAGCATCAAGGGGATTTTGTTTACGGGTGATGGGTTTGGGTGGGGGTGGGGGTGATGGTTCACGTGGAGGTGGTTGGTATGTAGTTTGGCATGAATGGTGATATGGTGATGGGCAAGGTAGAGATGAAGAGTATGGTTTTGTATATGGTCTATGTGGTGGAGGTGAAGGCTCATATGATGAGGTTTGATATGATGAAGGGTATGGATGGTGATATGGCTCACGGTAGGTAGAGGAATATGGTGGAGAAGGATAATCAAAGTATGTGTGATATTGTGGTGGGGGTAAAGGTGGATCCCAACATGGTGTGCTATTGGATTTGGAGGAGGAATCGAGAATGACCAACATTTTGTCCCTTTCTTTGTATAATTCATCCATGATTGAAGAAGGTGTCTCTTCCATCCTAGTGGTATTTCTCACAAAAGAGTTTGAATTCTCAGGAATATCATGATTGTAACCAAAATTTGTGAAATTCCAAGACATGAGAACTCAATGATTCAGTCTCAAACAATCTCAAGAAGACAATATATATGCAAACAAGAACAAAAACTAAGAAGAAGAAAAAGTAAAAAATATGGAATGCATCTATCCTAATCCTAAATGATGAAATGATGCATATGAACTAAATCTAATCCTAATGACTCCTACCCCTTGTCAATGTTTCAATTGACACTTAGCTACCTTAGGGAGTCAAAAATGACTCCCCGGCAACGGCGCCATTGATTTAACCGGTTCCTAGTCGCCTTGGGGTTAAATGCAAGTTATTTATGAAACCAAGGATTGCAACATAGTGGCGCAACCTCGGGTCGTCTCTCTTGAGGAGTCTTCTAAACTACCCTAAGATGAACTAAATGCAAATTGAAATGAACAAGGGAATTGGGGTTTGTTGGGTTTTTATATGTAGAATGCAAATGAACCTAACTACAATATTTTTTATCTTTTCTTTGATAAGGTGGGATGATTGAATGGTTGAAGTGTAGTGAATTCTATGAAATGGATCTCTTGAGTCTAGGTGAGGTGACAAACATTAGCTCAAATCATTTAGGGGTTCAATGCATCAAGTGTAATTCCTAGATGTGTGAAATAGTTTGAGTCTAAACACTTGTGGCTCTCATGAAGTGCAACCACAACAATCATGAATGGATACAATCAAGTAATCTCACTAGCAACCACTAAAATGAGACTAATTTAATGCAACCACAATGTAGATATGAATTCATAACTCAAGTGTTTAAAGCCCAAAATAGACACAACTTAGTCCATTCATGATGTGATTTGCTAATTTAGATTTGGTTAATGTCTTTTTCCTTTTCCAAACTCAATCGAATTATAGAGTGTCCTATAAAAGAGAGCTCATACAATCATACACATATCTAAATAAATCAACTCGATAGAATCATCAACACAAGGCTAAGCAACTCAATATCAAGAAGAATTTACCAAAACACATATATAATCAACAAAGTACTACATAGTCCTAATCCAAAATAGCAAGGTCAAACATCATACATACATATATAGAATCTCAATCCAATACATAAATCCAAACATCTACAAGAGAGGTTCAAATACATAAAGAAGAAATTCTAAATACATATAATGAACTAAGAAAAACTCCCCTCATGATGAACCCATGCTTGAACAACCATCAACCCATCCTCAAGAGATGAACAATCCTCAATCCAACATAGAAACTCCAAGAGAAACTCCAAGAAGAAGAATCATTTGAAAATCCATGGAAGAGAAAGGTGGAAGAAGGTGGAAATGTGATGAAAGGATGGATGGGGGTGGAAGGAATGAGGTGGAAGTGGATGAAAATGAGTGGGAATGGAAGGGAATTGAAGAACCCTAGGTTGGGACACTTATTTTCGGCCAAAGGGTGCTTGGGAATGGTTTGGGTCATGATAGGAAGCTTTTATAGGCCCAAAAAACCCTAAAAATCGCGTCTGATTTTTTGACAGCGTCAGGCTCGCCAGTGGCTCGCCAACTGGCGAGCGAGTGACGAGTTACCCGAATGTACTCGCCAGTGGCTCGCCAACTGGCGAGCAAGTGGCGAGTGGCTCGCCAGTGGCTTGCCAGTGGCTCGCCAGTGGCTTGCCAGTGGCTCGCCAGTTGGCCTGTCTCAGCACTAAAATGCAAGCTTCATCCAGAAACGTTATTTTGACCCCTTTTCTTGAATCTTCACCTTCAACCTCCCAACCTACATATTCAAATGTCTCAAAGGTAGCATCAAAATGTTCTTGAAAACATGTAAAACATTATAGCATACTAAAAAAAGCCTAAATTGCCCTTGATCAAAACAAATTCCAACAACTAGTGCAATAGTTAGAATCTATGCAAATTAGGTGCAATTATCATCAAAACATGCATTAATTCAATGGATTTGGCCATGAAAATATATGCAAAAGTATGGTGCAATCATCCTCTTTCCGGATCGGCCTTACCACCGGTTGTCGAACTTTCCGGTTCAACCGGCCGGGCCGGTCCGGGTTTTAAAACATTGTTTGAAACCATAGTGCATTTACCATAACATAACGCCATGAATCATATGCTGATGAGACATTCAAAAACACATTATTAATTAATAATAGATGATATAAGACAAAAACCATCATCAAACGAAATGAAAAGACTACAGAACCGTGACTACGTACGCTTCAAATTAAAGTCGTCGGTCTCTGGTCCTCAACTAATTGTTTTTTGATTATTTAAAGCACAACGCCATGTTCTCTTTTGGTCTGGAAGAAATTTCTGTTGTGTTTCTTTCTGTAAATAAACATATCATATCAGTTATATGTACTTTAATAAAGACATGATAAATGTATAATTTTAGTTGATTCGCAGATTTTTTTTTTGGCCGAAAAGTTGATTCGACTTAGAAGCTTGTTTGATGATATATAATGTGTGAACAGCAGCCCATCCCAAGATCTGTACGTTTCATTTAGTTCTATTTACCACTCATTCATTGCACATTGCCTTTATTCAAGGTTGTAAACTCGTGGAGATTAGGTAAACTCGGATAGGTAAACTCGAATCGTAAACTCGTAAGAGTTTACATTTATCAAAAAACATGTATTTTTTTTATATAATTAAATAAGAATACAAAAAATAATAGTAATAAAATAACTTGAATTTATTTTAAATACAGATAGTAGATTTAAATATATCAATATTCATATTATATCAACCTCAATAGATAAATTTCTATGAAATTCATATTTAAATTCATTGAATTTTTTCAATTAAAAATAATTAAAATGAGTTTAGTAGCAAGTTAACACAATTTTCTATAAGGTAGAAACGTAAAAATGGTGAATTCACAATGTAAACACGTAAGTTTCTACTGAATTTTCAAAGACTGAAAATTTAGGTGACTCGTGACACGTTTTGTTTAGGTAGTGTCGTAAAAACGGTAAAATCGGTGAGTCAACTCGCGAGTTTGACAACAATGCCTTTATTATCATTTAGTATACTAGACTAGATATCAAAAATATGAGTGAAATTGAAAAGTTGTACCATATTTCTGGGCAACATAAATGAAATTTACGATTTTATTATATTGTGTGAGACATATTAGAAGTGTTTTATACGAATAACCATTAACATCTCTGATAAAAAAATCATTAACATTAAATAATTAGATAATTGAGAAATCTATTTTTGAGAATTCCACACCATGTTACTTGGAAACATACTTCATGAAACACAACAATATAATACGGTTAGTGAATTAAAAAAATGCCAACCTCGGACCATAATTTAATAAGCAGAGACGATCACACAAATAGCTTTTCCCTTGCGCCGTCATTTCGAGGCCTAATCTCTTTAGGCCATCTAACTCCCACCAACACGAACACGAGGGCTCAAATTAACAGAATCACACGTGATGGAAATTAAAACTCGCTATAAAAAGCAGTGAATATGCTGAGAATTCTCATTCCTCATCATCAACATTTTCTGGAAGAAGATGAATTCTGTTTGGAGATCAAACTGTGTGAACCAATTTGGGGAAGGCATGCCCATAATGATGAGGGCGACGTACATGAATATGTACAAGTGGCCAGAATCAGATGCAGAGTTCATAAGGAATGTGAGCTCCAAAAGCAGAAATGGGAACCTCACTATTATGGATAGCATCTCATGCAGACAAATGTTCTTAAGGAGCTACAAGTTTTCGAGAAAACAGAGTATTTCTGAGAAGACGAGCTTGTGCTTTCAGAGAGTGAAGCGAAATCTGTGTTACGTGATGAAGAAGTATAAGAAGAGAAGAAATATTCAGTTTAGGAAGAGAAAGTGCTTGGTTTGGAGGAAACTTAAGGTTGTCTCTTTATTTTCCCTCTTTCGGAGGCTCTTTTCATGGACTGCTCTGCTTCTTTAGTGACTACGTGGTGTGACTAAAAGAATGGCTTTTCCTTATCGTTTTGGAACTGAAAATTTGATTCTTTCATTCATTTGTTATTTATAAGTTTTCATTTGTTTTTTTGATTGTGGAGAGAGAAGTTGTTGGGTGTGATTTACTTTTCTTTTTATTGTAAGAATGGTTGAATGCCAGAAACAACACAATGTGGAGCTTTAAGGCAAAAAAATGTTTGGCGCATAGAATAAATTATACTCATTCGAATCATAAACATTATCCGTTGGTTGTTAAACATAGGAGCTAATTAATTTTTTTAGAGAATAAGAAAGCTAAATAAGGTAATTAGAAATTAATTTCCTTAAATTCTCTCTCTACATATATATTTTATAGAACTATATAATTTTATCAACATGGGACAATCAACCAAAGAATTGTATTACACGGAAACATTGCATGCAATCAATTAAACATGCATCTCTTGTGATGCTGCCGATTTGCCATGCCTCAGGTTTGATGGCTTTAGAGGTAATCCTTTTACAATGGCGGCACCTGAGATGGAGAATTCTTTAGAGGTAGTCCGTTATATAGCAGCTACATCGTATCTTTTGTTTGTAATGTTTTATTGGGATGACAATGGTGCTCAATCATTCCATCATTATTTTTTCACCCTATGAATGTCTCTTTACATACACCTGTAAAACTTGAGGGTCATATAGACAAAGTTACATCTTTTAGACACCATGATTTAGCTCTAAAAGTCAAAAAGTACTAGTCAAATATAAGTTTCATAAGATTTATAGGTGATGAAACAGACATTATTAGTGTTTTTTTTTAAAAAAAATTGTATATGTACAATCATTGATTAACTGTACATCACATCATTTCTTTTTTTATGGGAGAAAAGTTACATGGATGCTTATTTATCAGAGAAATTACAACTAAGTGATGAATATAAGGAATTAATCACGACTAAGGGGTGTGCTTGGATGGAGGGAAAATGACAGAGGAAATAAAATGGGAGAGGAAAATGAGGTGAGGGGAAGTATTTTCCCTTACTTGGATGGGGAGAAAATGGGAGAGGAAAGAAAATAGGAGAGGAAAAATGGGTGAGTCATATGCCCCATTTTCCTCCCAAGTTTTCCCTTCCAAAATGGAGAGATTATAGGAGAGAGAAAAGTTACCCACCATTGTCCAATGATAATGTCCCACCTCACCCCACCCATTTTCCTTCCTTTCTATTTTCTCTCATCCATCCAAGCATGATGAGGGATAAAATTTTCTCTCCACTTTTCTTTCCTCTCCATTTTCTCTCGTCTCATTTTCTTTCCTCTCCCATTTTCCCCCATCCAAGCAGATGTAATTTAATAATTTATATGATTGTGATTAATTCCCTTATTTAGAATTTAGTTGTGATTGTCCCTATTTATTACTCTCTTTCACACATTTTGCATGTGTGTTGAAAATCACACCACTTGTATTAGCTTGAGAAGTTGGTGGGAGGTTTTTCTTTCGTGTATTTGCTATGATTTTCGCATGTACCATAAATAAAAAATTTCTGAAAAACGGGAGCACGTTGTTTTTAGAATTATCAACGTACAAAGTGATTGGTGTTATTTGAGAACACCCAATTAACACTGATTTTTCCACTGAGACAATTTTTCTTATCCCTCTTCCTTGTTATTTTGGTGGAAGAATATCAATTTTTTGTTGGAACGACGCTCAATGTATTTTAGTTGCTAAAATGTAAAATCTCAATATCCCTGTAAAGAAATGCTAATACTTATCGGATAGAAATTGTAATTTAGTTATGTATTTTGAAATATTACTCGTCAAAAACATATAGCACTGAAAGCTAAAAACAAATATTTTTAAAATTTTTTGAAATTATTAAATTATTTTGAATTTATTTACAAAAACACCCAAAATCTTGTTTACAATTAAGAACAGTGGTTGAATGATTTTGAGGGGAGCTTGAATTTATTTTCCTGCCCGAAAGGGATCATGATTTTAGACTTGAATCAAAAAGCAAAAGTAATGTCATGACCATATTATTGAGTCTTTTTATTTTTTTAAAACTCACTATAAAAACCAGTGAAGCTGTAATTCTCTTTCCTCACCATCAATATTATTTTCTGGAAGATGATTAACTCCGTTTGCAGATCAAACTGTGTGGACCAATTTGGGGAATGCGTGCCCATGATGAGAGCGACGTACGTGAATATGTACAATTGGCCAGAATCAGATGCAGAGTTCATAAGGAATGCATGTGAGATCCAGAAGCTGAAATGGGAACCCCACTATGGTCAATAGCATCTCATGCAGACAGATGTTCCTAACACTACAAAAAACGCGAGTCATTCCGGCGCACGCATACCGGCGGTTTGACAGAAAACGCCTATATGAAACGCACATCGGCGTTTCGCGTACAAACGCCGACACAAAGCGCCGTTAAATTTGGCGCGCACTTCCCGCCTTTTTTCCCGCGTTTCCCAACCGGCGTTTTGGGTTACCAAAACGCCGATATGTATATTTTAATTTAAAAAAAGAGGCACCTGACATTTTTATTTTTTTTCCCAGGAAAACAGCACCTCGCATTTTGAGCAAAACGTCGGCGTGCGATTAAATAATATTTAAATCGCGTATAGGCATTTAACAAAATGCCAATCGGAATTTAATGTAATTAATTCGCACATCGGCGTTTTGCCAAAGCGCCTATATGTTTTTGTAATGCACTTAGGCGTTTTGCAAAACGCCGATCCGTGCCCTGAAAACGCCGCCAAGCTAAGCCCTATAAAAGCACCGCCGAAATTCATTTTGGCATTTTCTTTCCGTGAAAAAAGCTAAAGGTCCCACCGAAATTCTCTCTTCTCTTTATCAGTTCTTATATATATTCCTTCTCCGATACATCATGTCTCGGCGTAGCGGTAAAGCTCCCATAGACGAGGCAGAGCAGCAGCGATTGCGGGACGAAGCAGAAGTCAGGCGTATAGAAGAGCGCCGATTAGAGATTGAGCAGCAGCCTAATCCTCCGGAGGTGTTGCAGTACGTCAGCCCCCCTCTTACTAACATACCGTGGACTCCTTTCGGGCTGAGTAACCCAGAAGTCACGCAGGATGACCTCTGGAGAGACTTGAACGTCAATATCAGCTACGATGAGATGCGTCAGATTTTGAATGAGGAGAGGGAGAGGGCAGAGAGGGAGGAGAGCACCAGCGACGACAATGGCGGTGGCGGTGGCGGTGGCGGTGGCGGTGGCGAGGAGGACGACATCCCGGTGCCGGAAATTATGATTAAAATGCGGCGAGGGAGGAGGTCTTCTAGTATTGGCCAGTTGGTGGATGTCAGAGGTACATTTGATATTAATTACTAGTTATAAATTTAATTTCTACTATATATATTATCTAATATATTTTTCTTGTCTACAGATACCACTGGCACTGTCATCAGGAGGAGGCTGATGGCGAAGCAGGCGCATGCGCTTCCGTCGAATGAGAAGGTTGAGCTGCCATATTATGGCACCACCGGGCAGCCAACAACGGATGCTGCCATTCTATTTCGCCGCCATTGCCGACTGCTCGGCAAGGACTTCCGGCGCTTCCCGATCGACCCTACCAGCTGGAAGAGAGTGCAGGATACCCGAAAAAATGAGGGTTGAGAGATTATTAAGGTAATACGTATTTCAAAATATTATAATTACTTGAATTATATTACTTAGTATTACACTTATTAATTTTGTACATTGTTATTATACTAATTCAATACGAAAAAATTTCTTTTGCAGAGTAAGTGGTGGGTCCCCGACAGCTTGAACCTGAAGAAATTTACGAAAGGGATGATCGGGGATAATTGGAAGGATGAAAGAAACAAGCTATACCAGCTGAAGTCCGGGAAGGGGACTAAGCCTAGGGCGGAGGTGGAGGCAGATGTGCCCGACCGAGTCGACCCTGAACAGTGGAGGAGGTACCTCGCGTGGAGGATGGGCGAGCTGGGAAGGCTAGGGAAAGGCGCGGTCAGCAGGCTCGGGCACAGCAAGAGGTTAGCCACTCGACTGGGAGCGTACCTATGATCGTCCGCTATGACGAGATGGTATATCACTATCCACTACTCTTTCTGTCTAATAATTTACGTTATAATAATGATGATCATAGTTTAACGATTCAAATATTTCAGCGCGAGGAGGCCAGTGCGAAGGGCATCAAGACGGGCGTCTATCGAGACTTCATCATTCTCAAAACGCCGGTTTAAATAATATTATTTATATCACACATCGGCGTGTGCCAAAGCGCCGGTTTGCGTGATTTAAAATCATATTTATGATTTGTCCATACCGGCGTTTCTGTACACGCCGGTATGAGATAATATTTAAATATTCCGCCGGCCGGCGTTTTGTTTACCGCCTGTGTGGGATAATATTTAAATAATATGCAGATTGGCGTTTAGGGCAAACGCCGATATGCTCAATATTATATTATTTTCCTGGGTTTTGTTGCCGGCGTTTTTGCCTCGGGGGGGCGTTTTGCAAAACGCCGATTTGTCGCTTTCCCACGGTAGATTTTTAGGCGTTTGCCCATAACGCCGTAGCGTCATTCCGCCGGAAAATTTCGCCGATGCGAGGCCAAATAAAACGCCGATACGTGCCCCGTTTTTTGTAATGTAAGGAGGTACAAGTTGTCCAAAAAACAAGTGTTGCTCATATAAGACGAACTTGTGCATGTTTTCCGAGGGTGAGGCGAAATCTATGTTATGTGATGAAGAAGAGAAGAAAGAATCGGTTTAGGAGGAGAAAGTGATCGTTTACAAGAGTGACTTTTCATTATCATTATCGTTTTAAAACTGGAAATTCGATCGATCGATCTATTTGCATTGTTATTTAAAAGTGTTGATATATGTGTTTTGTTAAGTTGAAGAGTGAGACAATGAATAGTAAGATTCGATGGCTGATCTTTTAGCTCATTTAATTTGTAATTTTGTCCGTCACAGTTTCTAAATCTTTTGAGTAACTTATTAGTTATAACTTATAACTTCCTTCTCATCGTTTTTGTCTAATATCATTGTGATGGGTCAAATATCTCTCAATGATATCTAATATGTATCCTTCAGAATCATTCATCTTATCCACCCAATCAATATGAATATGAATGGTTAAAAAATAACAACCAACATAACATTGTGAAAATTTACATAAATTTCATGAAAGACAAAAATGATTTTATTACAATCAATCAATGATTCAAATTTATTTATGGGATTCTCAAAAATAAGATATTGAATAGATCAACTTCCACTGATCATCTCCGACTCATTTTACGTAATCCCATGCGGCAATAAAACAACTTTTATCTTAGCTTCGTGTAATCAAAGAACGGACGATTGGATAAGGCATGGAGGAGAAGAAAAGGAATACATGTCATACAATCAAAGTGAAAAAAAAAGAATTAAAATATTAAATTTCCATTTTTTAATCAAAAGATATAGACGAGACTATGAGAGGATAATTAGATGAATTATAAGAGATCCCGATCTCTCAACTATACATATTCAATAATTGAAGTGACAATTACTGGATTGGAATATTTTGTATATGTAAGTTGCCATTGAACAACAAATTTTGCACATTACAAAAACATATCACGAAAGAGGGAGAAATGTGTATGGCCCATAATTGTGATCCACTATGGTTTGGGCTACCTGTTGACGTTTTATAAATTCACGGCCCATAGTTTTGTATGGGAAGGACATGGAGGAAAACCAGATGCATGTGCTCCAATAAAACAAAAAAAAACAAAAATCGAGGAAGGCTGTTAAGAATTAGGATATTTTTTATATATAAAGAACTTTATGTCTTTCAAGAAATTGAGTGTTTTATCTTAATTCCATTTTAGTGTAAATTTCATAAAATAATCTAACTTTTAAACCATGTAGAATAAAGAGCAGCATCCGGATTAGTAATTTTTATATTTTTTGTTTTCCCATGCCAAATTTTATTAGGAGCTGGAACAGCTTATTGACTATTTTTTTTATTTTATGATTTGATATTTTTGGGAAATTAGGGCATTTTTATCTGTTTTATTTTTCCTCCACAAAACAGTTTATAAAATAATTTTATAAGACAGTTTTTTTTTAAAAAAAAAAAGAATAGATGATAGATAGTGCACAGTAAGCACCCACATGTGGAGGCTTATCCAGAGAACTCAGCAGCATAGAGAGGTGCGGGTCCATAATGGTTACAGCAGACAACAAAAATAAACTGCTTTGGTTCGGACAACTATTTTATAATGTTATTTATGTCTAAATTTGCGATAGTAAAAGTGACTTTTTTATCTGAATTTTAAAATATTTTTAGAGAATTATTTTTTGAAAAACAAATTTAGATGGAAAATCATAAAAAAGACACGAGTTTTGTTAAAGACAACGCACATGTCTAATATGCACATACTGTTGTAGTCAAGAAAGAAAAAGTGTCTGATAAAAAAGAAAAAAAGAAAGAAAAAGTGAAATTAAAATTGTACAACACTGAAAATACTAAAAATCTAGTGGATAAAAATTCATATAATACAGAAATAATCTTAACTAAATTATATAGTTCGTTGAACAATTTTTTTCTGTAATATATCAAAATGTCTCTAATTTTATTATAGAATCTATTAATAAAAGAAAAAAGTGACCCTAAAAATAAAATTTTTAGTTCCAATTCAGTGCTTATCATAGTGATGTGAAAGTATTTTCTCATCGCTGGAATGAAATCTAGACCATCTAAATTTATATGGATGATCCAAATTTAAAAAATTTAAATGACTGTTTTTAAACTAATTTTTAGATAAACTAATTTTTTAACAGATAATAATTATAAAATTTACTTTATTTTTTAATTTTGAATCTATCAAAATGAAAATTAATAAAAAATATTAGATTTTATTTAAATGAATCTGAACGATTAAAATAATTTTCGTTAACCTAAATTATAATGGGAAGTGTATTGCTTTTGTAATGATAATGATAACAACACTTCACTATTTTAATACCCACTGTTATCAATCATAAACCAGATCTCTTATCTCTTCCCTTTTACATTACTCCTCTCTCCCTGCGGCACCATGACCTTTTTCAAAAAGTAGTTCAAGTTGTTTCATGGTGTGCCATAGGCCATATCAATGGGGTTATAACTTTATAAGTGATATGAAGTAAACTTTGATCTACACGTTGAATTTGGGGTAAAGAGCAAAAGTACCCTTTATCTTTATTATGAAGAGCCACTGTCACTTTAAACAATTCTTAGATGCAAAAATACCTACAATAATTCTATTATGGTCCTAAAATACCACCACCGTTAAAACTGACATACATCAATCAACATCCGTCTTCGTCAACTACAATTGTTGAGTTCATTCGATCGACTAAGCAAAAGTTTTCGATTTCTCATATATATATGTTTTCAATTTTGGAAAATCATTCACAGACCTCATGATTCTTCCTCCTCTCTCTGATATAATTGTCCAGTCCCTTTCCATCATACCTGAGATCTCACAAAGCAGATTGTAGTGTCATTAAGTCAATTATTTCTAAGATTCTGATTTTGTTATGATTTCACAGTCCTGATCTTCTTCCTCTCATTATTTTAGATGTTTAACCACTTGTTATTTTCATTTTTGGGGTAAGAATGCCTAAAATCCATATTATCTCTGGATTTCTTTTTGGGTTTAATTCATATTTTTCAGTTTGAAGGGGCAGGACATAATGAAAATAGGGGCCTAGGGGGCGATGCTATAGGTGATGGTGCTAGACTGATGGTGGGAACTGGGAAAGGTGAGGATGATATTGAAAGAGGAGGAACTTTTGTACTGTTATATGTTTTGTCGGCTTTCAGTTAAAAAAAATTATTTTGTCCACTTCATGTTATTTTAATTAGTTTTGTTTATAAACACCGAGTAGTTATTTAAATTTTATGATAAGAGATGGAGGGATTTACAAACACCCCTAAAATAGGAAATGTCTTTTTAGCTCCAAAAAAGTCACTAAATAGATTACCCAAGGAGAGAGAAGAATGAGTAAATGACAATGATTGAAAGATAGAAAATAATGGATAAAGAAGAGATTAAATATCAGAGATCCAATATGTTCAGGGTTAAATATCATTTTATACCAAGAACAATTATCCAAGTATTATTCAATACAACAAACAAAAAAAAATATATTATCTATCCTAAGAACAATTAAAAAGTGTTATCTTGACCAACATCGTCAGATTTTACCTAACTGCATTTAAATTGGTCAATGACATAACTAATGATTTGTAGACATGTGTTAACTATATAACGAAAATCAGTCAACATTTGACGGTGTTGGCTAAAATGATACTACCTCCGGTCCTAAATATAAGACCTAATTAACTTTTTTTTTGGAGAGATTAAGGTTGCAAAATAGGTTTTTAAATCATAACATATTTGACATCTTTTTAGATTATTCATTAGCTTATAGGTAAAATAAACTAGTGTAAGAGAAAAAATTAGGTATATCAATTTATAATTAACTTATTTTGTTTTTTTTAGGATTTTTCAAAAAAGACAATTAGGTCCTATATTTAGGACCGGAGGGAGTACCACTTTTTAATTGTTCTTAGGCATAGTTGATACATTATATTGTTCGTTATATCAATTGATACTTGGGTAATTATTCATTGGTTAAAATGATATATATTTAACCCATAAGTCAAAGGACAACAATAAACATATTTCACTCACTCCTAATTATAAGATAAAATTAACTTTTGATATGCAACATAAATCACTTTAAATTGTTTATATTTATCTTTATTTTTCTTAAAATTAATTTATTTTAATCATAAACTAACATATAGGCTAATATCTCTCTCCCTCTCACACACACATATCATATCTTAACATTTTATGGTCTATTATTTTACTTCCTTTAATCTTCACAACAAAAATCATTTGAGCTAGAGAGTCTTAGAAAATTAAAAAATAATTTAAAAGTTTTATGGTAGTTGAGAATGAATTACTAAAAATAGGATATTACCACTTTATTTACCCTCACCAAGTAACTAAGCACAATTCCAATCGTAACTTGTTCTAGTTTTACTTCTCGTTAATCACTGATAACTACTTGTTAGTGTTATTCCGTTAATTTATTGACAAACTCACTTATAACTCGTTCAAGTTTCATTTGTAACTTACTGATCTTGTTTCACTCGTTACTTGCTATCCAAATAAACCCATGTATATTTTTTTTATCAAAAAAATAGACCCATGTATTGATCATTACTTATTAGTGTTATCCTCATTATTTTATTGACAAACTTACTTGTCACTTACCCTAATTTCAATTGTAATTCGTCTAGATTTTACTTGTAACCTGTTTTACACTAACTCATAAATCATCTATTTTACGAGTTCATAATGAAGGAGTAGCACATTCAATGTCCGTATTTAATTTTAACAATGAGAGTAAAATGATAATTACATCTCTTTTTTTTTTTTCATTTCACACCCTCGGGTCTCATGAAACTTTTAAATACCTTTAGAGTCTTATCAGACTTCTCAGTTATTATTTCTCTTAGCTTATGGCAAACCTCACCGTAATTTTCCAAATAATTAAAAAACTTTAAAAGCAACCAAACACTACTCCAACATATACAGTAATAAAAGCTCCAATGAAAGAAGTGAACTAATTTTTTTTAATCAGAAAAGCGAGACTAAATTTACATTACCTATTAATATGACTTTTTCGTAATTGCAATGTATTTTAACCTCATGAGACTTTAGTTATTTTTTTTGCCATCAACCTCATGCGACTTTAAAAATGGTAAAATTTGCACGAAGCACACAAAAAAAAATACTGTTCGTGATTTGTAAATAATGAGATTATATCAGGTATTGCCTCTTGGATTTCCAAGGCGGAAATTTGACATCATCAACAGCAACATTTCTTACAAGGTTGTTTCTTCCAGAACCCTCTTGTAATCAAAGTTCTGCTATCTACTTTTTCTTACAACGTTGTTTTTCCGTACGTTGTTTAAAAAATTTTTGTGATGGATGACTAAAGTCTATGTGCATTGGCTGTCTGCGTCATAGTGAAGATCAAGTGCCTCCTGATATATGGGAGTCTTATTGCCAAATGGTTGGTATAGTAAATGGATTTTGTTTGGCCAAAGAAAAGTTAGTAAAGTTTTGCTGGAAAAGGTGTTAATTAGTACCACTCCGGTCCTAAATATAAGACCTAATTGACTTTTTCTGGAAAATCCTTAAAAAAACAAAATAAGTTAATTATAAATTGATTTACCTAATTTTTTCTCTTAAACTAGTTTATTTTATCTATAAACTAATGGATACTCTAAAATATATCAAATATGTCATCATTTAATAACCTATTTCGCAACCTTAATCTATCCAAAAAAAAAAAGTCAATTAAATCCTATATTTAGGACCAGAGGTACTAATAGATATTTCCTCGCAGGATCTGTTCAAACCAGACACAAAGAAAGTCGTACATTTAATTTGGTAAGTTGCTGGTTGCACGTGTGAATCTTTCATTGGATGATTGGAAAGGAAGGAAATGATACACGCTTACAACTGTATTTTTCTCCATCAAGTCCAAACAAGCTACTATTCAAACCTACCCCTAAAGAGCTTTACCATGTCATGTTTTGGAACGAACAAGTGTATGTTCATTGCCGACTCACATTTCCTAATCTTTAATTTTCCTCCGTGTCTGTGTCTGTGTCTGTTTTTCCCTCCGCAATTTGCTTGGACATATGTTTTGTTGTGCTTTACAGTGTAATCGTCCGGCACAATAATAGTATCCATATCATCGTAAACATATCCTTAACATTCATAAAAATTCAAATTGTTTTCTTTTTCGTGTCGTTGAAAAAAAGTATCCTTCTAGCTTAGTATTATTAGGTCTACTTGGAATAGCTCTCTTAAACATATCCTTAAGCTTAACATTTATAAAAATTCAAATTTTAAATTATTAATCTTTAATTAATCAAAACTCCTTTTACCAAGATTATTGTTATCAAAATTACAATTGGTCTCGTCGACTTTAACGTTTTCTAGTTTCAATTCATAAAACTGTGTCAACTCGCTTTTAATCTTGTGTTATTGGAAAATTTGGTCAGACTCACGTACAAGATCCATACACTGAAATTTACAGTTGTTAAATTTATATCTTACAAAACAATATCATACCAACTCATTTTTAAATTTGTACCTTTTGCATTTAATCATGCTGCATGACTTTGTTAAAACTTTAGATAATTTTATAGTATGAAGATTGATAATTTAAAATTTTACTCATATTTAAAATACAACCACCTAACAAAGGTTGATTTATTTGCTAAAGAGTTTGACTAATAACCATGTGTTTGTGTGATCGAATCTCACTTATCCACTTTGTATCATAGATTAATTCGTCTACTTTTTTCCAAAATACATTATATATAATTTTTTACAAACAAAACATGTTTTTCCTCCATATACTCTCACCTATTTTTAATTTTGAAAGAGAGTCTTTATTAAAAAAATGCATAACATTATCTAATTCAATTACTTTCATTAATCTCTCCAAATTAAGTAAAGTGGCCTTATAATTAGGATCGGAGAAAGTATGGTTTGACACCCATTGATAAACAAAAACTTTGAGTTTACAATCCAAATTTATATCCCCATCACAAGTTTAATTATACTCATGAATTTGGCAACTTGATTTAATACTATGTTTGTTGTTAACAATACCGTTTCCTTGCAAAAAGTAGCATTCTCAAACGCGTAGGCAACTAGGCACATGAACAACTGGACATTGATTGCAACTGACATTCTCGCATATATTTAAGATTTTCTTTCTGTTTGTGTTTGTTTTTCTCCATAATCTTGCTTGGACACCTATTTTGTTGTGTTTTCGGATGTAATCACCCGGCCCAATAAAATCCAGGCCACGTCAAAATATCAGTTTTACTGTGGAAGTTTCTTGCTATGCCAAAACTTGAAGTACTATTAGACTAACCATGGACATCGACAAAGATTGATTTGCATTTTTTATTCGGAACTGAAACATGCCAAAGGATGAAAAAAGTAACAGAATAGAGAAAATGACCGATACTACATATACATTACAGATATACTTGAAACTTAAAACTTGAAAGTGATCAACATCATCTGACAAAAAAATTGATCAACATCATAAAAACAGTTTTAAAAGAATTAGTTTAAGTTATAAGGATCTCTATCTTTTTAAAATTTCCATTATTCAAAAAATCATTTTAGAGCATATAAAAATAAGTATAATTCTAAAAATTAAAAATAATATATCAAAGATAAAGTACACATGTGATCCTTTGTGTTTTTATCAAATTTCATTTTGGTCTGTTAAATTTGAAAAAACTAGCATTTAATTCTTTTTTGTTAACATTTTCAGTTTTGTTAAATGAAAATTTTCAACTTAACCAATTTAAATAGTGATTCTCTAGTTAAATGCTGACAAAATATGCTTAATTACCTTTAGATTTTGTGATACAATCATTTTTTATATTTTAAAATTTATTTATTTTTTAGTGGTATTAAATAATAATGTTACCATTAAATTTATTAAGTCACCCATTTCCATTAAATTAAACTCAGACCGTTAAAAAATAACTAAAAATGTATATTCAAATTTAATGGACTAACCTAAATTCTTGTTACAAATATAATATACCAAACATCTGCTTTGGCCATTTATTTATAGTAATTTTCTATTTCTATTCTCTTATAAATTAAGCTACTTTACGAGTTTTTAAGTGTGCATTTAATTAGATCTTTGTCATGATTTACTAGATTCAAAAATATTTTGAAAACTCAAACTCTTTTTTTACTATTAGATAAACTATAATGATTATAATTTATATGATAATTTTATTAACATTTTAAAAATGAAAATAGAACCATCATACTTCTTTGATAATAAGTAACACCATAATATTACATTTAAATTATCATGAAATTATATTTTGTATTTTATTATTAATTGACAACTTTTCTAATTTGGGTACCAACAATTCATCACATATTTTTTTAATTTAATAAAGGATATTCATAAATTTGTACCTTTTGCATTTAATCACGCTCAAAATGTGTGTACACGGGTTATGCGCTATGGTTGATGATTTTAGCATTAATCATGGAACTAATGTTTATACCGTTATAAAGTGAGGGAAGTCTCACTAGGCAATGCCTACACAGGGTATCTCTTTCCATCCCTAGTGACTAGTGACTTGTCACTCTCATTATTATTGGAGGGCCAAATTTTCTCAGGCGAGCGATCAAGAACCGACCAAGCAGTAATCTTCCTTAAAAAATGCTGCTGATGCAAGCAAACAAATTGATTTAAATTTGTTTGCATATCCATTATCTCCTTATGATCAACATTTTCTGCAAACACTGCTGGTGCATGCCAATTCATGCCGATATATATAATCATATACATATTTATACAAATATGCAGGCTGATTCAATTCATGGAGACACCTAAAATTATAAGGTTCTTCCATATTACGACAATCTGGCACTTGAACCTTTCACTTTCATAGTACTTGATGGAGGGGTTGAGTGTATCACTCACGTTGAAACCTGCAAATAAAACAACAAGATTGGCGTCAACATCTTTGCCGTGTGAATGGTCGAGTCTGAACTAACTTAGGATCGTCCTTGTGAGTTTCTGATCTAAATGCAAATAATAATGCAAGAATCCAATAATAATGGGAGGAGAGAACATATGTATTGTGTATATATATATATATATGTGTGTGTGTGTGTGTGTGTGCATGAATGTATATGTATGTACATGATATCCAACACATGGGGGAAGCAAGAGTGCCAATAATGTCAACCACTACTAATTAAGGACACATACTTCAGGCATTGAATCTTGCTCGTCCTTCTTATAGTCACACTTGCCCAATGTTTCTTGGATCTTTTCATTTCCAACACAACTATCTAGCTCCTACCTTTTTCATACCTACTAATCGTTACTCCTCCCATTAAAAGAATGAAAGAATGAGTCAATGTACATTTATGATACATAACTACTGCCTCCAGTCCTATTTATAAGTCACCAACAGCCTAAATTGTACATACCAAGGAATGAAGGTTAATGGAAGTTGCATCATTAAATTGGTCTTATTTTTTTGTCTTTTCCATTTTTGCCCATCCCATGCACCTTTATCACTATGACGACACACTACATTTTTTCTCTCTTCATTAATCCTCTATCTTTATAAGTGTACAAGTGTCATTTTCATCTTTCAATGTTCATTTCCCAATGTTAAGGGTATATTGAGAAAATTTTAATAAATGAGTTAGTTGATGGAAGTTGGTGACTTATATTAAGGACCAAAATTTAGAGGTGGTTGGTGACTTATAGATAGGTATGGAGGGAATATTTCCTTAGAATCAACAATAGTACATAACTATAACTATTTCTAGGTTTAATAATCATACACAACTTTTAACATGTGATCAACAATAAAATTTTCCTTAAATTTTATTTAATGAGAGGCATAAAAGTTTTTTCCTATCTAAATTTTATTTTCCTTAAGTGAAAATACTATATTTGCACATGAACTTCAAGTTGAGTACTATTTTTGCATCTCGCGAAACTTTAGTATTAAAAACGCGCTTTTGGGTAAAATTTAGTATCATTTTTGCACTTTCACCCTTTTATTTATTTATACGGATATTTTGGACTTTTCACATTTAATCTTATTGTCATATTAAGGAAAATCTCATTATTGATCCATGGTAAAAGTTGTGTATCATTTTTAAACCTTGAAATATTTATGTGCTATTGTTGATCATAGGGCAATAATTATGTATCATAAATGTATGGGTAAAGGAGCAAATCTGGCCCCCAAGTAACCACCAAGGAGCGCTAAGTACCCTAAACTAACCACAGGCCCGGATTTGTACCCCAAGTAACCAAGATGTTAAGAAACTACCCCGGTTGGACGGTCAACAACTTTTGACCGTTACTCTGTCTGTGTGGATGCCACGCGAGCAACGGTTTGGCCACTTGGCGCCGCGTAGGATAAGTGTGTGGGTCCCACATTAAATAAAAAAAACTTCTCCCTCCCTCTTCATCCAACCCGCCAACCCCCCCCCCCACCAACACCCACCACCAGCCCCACCCCTCCACCTCCCCCCACCACACACCCCACCCCCTTCACCGCCCTCCCTCCCTTCACCACCCGCCCCCACCCCCTTCACCGCCCACCTCCCTCCCTCCCTTCACCTCCCCCCACCACACATAGAAGTAACTTGAATCCAACCCAGATGCAGTTAGCAGATTTTATTTAAGAAAAATAAAAAAGAAAGTAAAAAGGAGGAAATTAAAAACCTCTTAAAAAACATACAAAAACAAAAATTCCTCCACAATAAGTAAGAAAAAACTGAACTTGAATTCAACCCAGATGTTATTAGCAGATTTTATTGAAGAAAAAAGAAAAAGAAAGTGAAAAGGAAGAAATTTGAAAACCTAGGTGGGACGCATGGCGGTTTCAAGAGCAGAAAGGCGGTGATCGAAGGAACCAAGAATGGTGACAACTTTATCTGTGATGGTTTGACTTTTCTGAAGAGATTCTTTCATGGTGGAAGCCTTTTCACTAAGTGAAGGTGAAAATTTCTGTGATGGGGTCTTCTTGATTTTTGTTTTTTTTTTAAATTGTTTGCTTTTTTACTGTGGCAGAGATCCCAAGTTACTTCTATGTGTGGTGGGGGGAGGTGAAGGGAGGGAGGGAGGTGGGCGGTGAAGGGGGTGGGGGCGGGTGGTGAAGGGAGGGAGGGAGGTGGGCGTGTGGTGGGGGGAGGTGAAGGGAGGGAGGGCGGTGAAGGGGGTGGGGTGGGGGGAGGTGAAGGGAGGGAGGGCGGTGAAGGGGGTGGGGTGTGTGGTGGGGGGAGGTGGAGGGGTGGGACTGGTGGTGGGTGTTGGTGGGGGGGGTTTGGCGGGTTGGATGAAGAGGGAGGGAGAAGTTTTTTTTTTATTTAATGTGGGACCCACACACTTATCCTACGCGGCGCCAAGTGGCCAAACCGGTGCTCTCGTGGCATCCACACAGGCAAAGTAACGGTCAAACGTTGTTGACCGTCCAATCGGGGTAGTTTTTTAACATCTTGGTTACTTTGGGTACATATCCGGGCCTGTGGTTAGTTTAGGGTACTCAGCGCTCCTTGGTGGTTACTTGGGGGCCAGATTTGCTCCTTTACCCTAAATGTATACTAGGGCAATGAAACCCATGGAAGCGCACATTCAATAATAAGGGTATTTTGAGGCAAAAATCATAAATTTAAAAGAAATTTTGATGTTTTAGGTTTAAAATTGTAGTAAACCTTGCATAAGTATATGTAGGAACATAGATAGATAGGGTTTACTTGTTATTATGGTCTACCTAGCTTCAACTTAGAGATTTATTCGAGTCGCCACTAGACATAATGATGATAAACTTTTATTACTCCCTTTGTCCCACAATACAAGCATAAAATAATCGAATCACTTTATTTAATAAAACTGTTAAAAGTGGTTGAAAACAATCATTATGTTAAGAATATATTTTTTTTTCAACTTTTACCTTATTCTTGAAGAGGATAAGTGAGATGATGATTACATGAGAAAAAATGAGAGAGAGGGGGCGTGTATGGGGAGAGAGTATTGTCAATGAAGAGTAAAAGTGAAAAATACAATAAATACTCAGGAAAAAAACAAGTTATACTTATATTACAAAATAAACCCTCTCCCAAAGCTTATATTTATATTATGGGGCAAAGGGAGCAATTAACACTAAGTAGTATACACTCTTCATTACCACAACTCAAACTCATAATTAAGCTCTTGTTTAACAGGTCAATGATGACTTTTTTGAGTTCATATTTTCTTGATAATAATGAACAACAATTGCTATCTAGAGCACAATGACATCATATGAACCATATAGCTGACCCCACGTGTATTGTGAAAAGGATTTTTGTTGGTGCAGTAATAAAGAACAACAATTGCTATATATATGATGAGAAGCGAGCTACGAGTACATCATGACACTAAAGAAGAATCTTCCCTTTCCTTTGAGAAGAAGCACACACGAAATGGCCACAAAACATGCTTCGTTTATTAGTGTGGATGAAGACTTCATTCACATGGAACTAAGTTCTTCCGATTCAGTCTCTTGTCCCATGAACTCATCACCCCAACATTTTACAGAATTTGAGTTCCCCACTTCTTCAGTTTCACACGAGAAAGTGTCTTCACTTTCCCTTGCCGATCATCTCTTCTATAATGGAAAACTCCTTCCTCTTCACCCCCTTAACAATTCCAATGTCATCTCTGAGTCTTCCCGAACTCACTCAGACTTAACAGATTATCGCTTTCCCTCTCATTCTTCGCGTCCTAGCATTTCGCCTCCTGAATCATCCATAGCAATGAGAGAAGTAAATCCATGTAAATTTCTTCCTGCATTGCCTAGTGAAAAAAATGGCTTTTCTGAGGACCCCCCCAAGAAATCTTGGTCCCTTAAGCTGAAAATTAAGCAGTCAACGCTTGGTCAAAGGCTCAAGGCTTCGATGACTTCTTTGTTTAGAAAATATGATTGTTCAGACAAGTCATGTGTATCTACTTCAAAAAATACAGCAGCAGAAAAGAAATGGATAACAAGCACAAGCAGAGAGCTGATCAAAGATGATGGTGGAAACGCACATAGCAGATATTTTTCTGGTAGAAAGTCTTCATCTTTGATGTCCACGTCATCATTTGGGTCCTTTTCTTCATCATTTTCACTCAGCTCAAGCTCAAGGAGTAGTAGTGTGAACTCGGAGAGGGAAAGTTCGATTGAAGGAGCTATAGCTCATTGTAAAAAGTCTCAGAGATTCCAAATCATGTCAGGATTTGTTTAGATACTGCTTCAGAAAGATGCAATTTAGTGTGGATTGATGTTCTCAATTATGAATCTGTCTCCCTCTGTTTCTATCTACGTACCACGCCATGTTGATACACTTTTTTGTTTATTCCAATAACAAGCAAATCAATTGACGTGCATTCTGGCGCATTTCAATTGATATTTAAACCAATGATTGTGCTAAAACTGTTGAGAATGTTTCGCAAACTTTTTCAACTGAATTATAGTAACATGGGGTATGTTTATAGTTATATTTTTTTTTTCAAGAATTATAAATGTAAATTTAAATTGTTTATAGTCATAATTTTTTCATGCAATCCTAACTCATTGGAATGTCTTCTTTAATCTCTTCAAATTTGCTTAAGTGATCTTATATTTAGGAACGGAGGAAGTATGTTATACTCCCTAAATATAAGATCACTTTAGGGTAGAGAGCTTGTTCCTAAATATAAGATCACTTTCTAATTTGACTCAAATTTTCCCCAAATTACCCCTATACTCCTTTCATCAAAAAAATTAGTGGTTTGAAGAAGGTGATATTTTTAACGGTTAGGTGAGGGGTATTTTGAAAATTTTATGTAATTCTAATTTATTGGAATGTCTTCCTTGATTTCTCCAAATTTACTAAAGTGATAATGGAGAGAGTAATTTATTGTTTTGGTTTGCTTCTTTAACTTCCGTATAAAAGAGTTAAAGGTCTTTTATCAAGGACAGGAAGGAGTATTATGTGGTCATCCTTCTTGTGAATCAAATTACTGTAAGCTCTACTAAATTGTTAATGATCTTTATTAGTGTTGATATTTTGGTGAATTATTTTTTCAAACAGGGATGTGCTAACTCATCTCCCAAGTGACTGACCAAACAAACATGTAACGCCTTGCACTTTTTTTCGCTTTCGTAGCTAAGCCCCTACCTCCAACTATACGACAATAACAAAAGATGAAAAGGCTTGGGTTTGCTTTTTCCGCCATGTCCAATCCCACTTGCTAACCCGATCTTAGGCTTTTAGCTTTTAGTTTTCTCCTCATGGAATAAACTGGAAAACGTGATCAGAAGGACGAAAAGGGATATAGGAAAACATTGTCGTCGAAATCACATGTGGATGTGTATAAGCATTTATAAAAAATTCATTCATATGTAAAAGAATTTTCTGTGGCACTGTCGGGTTGAGTTACCAAGTAGAAGAGTCACATGAGTAATGTCAGCCAATGTTTAAGTTATCAACTTGGTTCTCTTTTAAGACCATCTTTATTTTGTAGCTTGCTTTAGGTAATGTGACTATTGGTAAAAAAAAAAGGTAATGTGACCCCGAGAAATTAAAAGAATGCACAGGTTCGCCATACGCTATTGTGTGATTTGTTGAATGATCGTATTTAGGAGTCAATAAATAGAATCCAAAATAGAAAACCGAACTGAACCAAACACCATTCTGTTATTTAGAATCGGTTAATTTGGTTTTCGGTGAATTCAGTTTGGTTTTTCAATTTTCAGTTAAAACCGAATAACTGAAACATATATACTTTATTTATATTTAATATAAAATAATGATTTTTAACTGATTAATATTGGATATTATAATATATATTACATTATTTTATACTCTTTATGATTAATATGTTTGATAGATGATATTAAACCTGAAATGCATTTTATATTTCATTTAAAATAAAAAATATTTGAAAAGAATTAAATTTAAATTCGATTATTTCGGTTATTAACCAAACCAAATTGAAATATTTCGGTTTTAATATAAGATTTATTTTGAGAATTATTTTTGGTGTAAATGTAGGACTTAGTTTTTGTCAACTTCTTTCTAAACTATCCTTATAAGAGCTTATTCAAAATAATCAAGTAAGAGATGTGGGAAGATATAAAGGAAGTTGATTGGGTGTGTTAGAACTTAGAACAAACATAACATACTAACATAATTAACACCCTTAACTTATTCAAAATAGTTAAATAAGTCCTATATGTATAAGAATACAGGAGGGATACAATTGTGTAGTTTGAGTGTGGAATTGAAATAATCGGTTATATAATTGTAATTACTCTAGTGGAAAGATAACACCAAATTTCATGGTTGAATAAAATTAGAGCGATAGTTTCAATTAAACCCTATTTTCTTCTTGAAGTTTTTTGAGTGGTGACAGTCAATGAAAGCCTATTTTCTTCTTGAAGTTTTCTTAGTGGTGACAACTGATTTCTAATTGCCATCATTGTAACCTTTTGCTAATAAAAAGATATGTGAACATTGTTTTCCTACTTAGTTTTATTACGTAGTTGCTCCTCTTCTCTAATTCTATGACACCAAGAGGGCACAGCTAAGCTATTGCAAGATGTATTTAGACAAGTCATCCGCTGTAATAATCCTATAAAAAAATTCATTTTGATGTATACATTATGATTACTTTTTTTATACCTTATGAGTTTGCCTTACGTTTTCTTCTTAGCTTAAATGTAGTTATTGATTTAACAGTGAAAAACGTGACAAACTAACCATGCAATCAGCATTATCTTGTATGAACTGTGAGGAAGTGTTTAAAAGACTTCAGAAAGCAAGAAGGCAGGCTGCATATACTAAAATTGTAGCATGAGATTTATATTGCATACACTGTCTTGTACTCACTCTCTGAATTTGACATCATAGACATAGATAAAGACTGTCTACTGCTCATTGTTGACCTCCTAAGACTTCGCAATCGGGAGGCCTCGAGTCGATGAGCAATCACCCAATAACACAGAGTTCCTAGTGTGGCTGCCATGATCACAGTTCCTAAAACCGTTGCTGAAATGGCCAACCACTTATGCTTCCCCACAACTATATATGACATTGCAATGAATGCCACAGATATTAGAATACAAGCCAACCACATCAACTTGTTTATAACCGCAGTCATTTGTTTCTTTGCTTCCCTCTCAATAACCACAACAGATGTTTGCACAACCACTACAGCCAAGGATATGAAGAGGGCAGTAGAGTCAAAGATGATGAATATCAAAAATCCAATTTTTGGAGCAATATATGCTTCCCCAAGAGACATTCCAGGTGGGAGTGGTGCTCCGTTTTGGATATCTGGATACTGGCCTGGAATGTTGAATATGGCAGCAAAAGCAACTGTTGCAATAAGAACAGCAACGACAGTGTTAGAGTTGATTGCATTATTAAGCCCTTCAGCCTGCATTTTGTTGAGTCGTTTCGCTATGCCTTGCATGCGCTTTCTTGTTCTTATTGTGTGCTCTAGCTGGTTATGAACCCCACTTTTTATGTCGCTCACAGTGCGTTTAAGTTCAAGGGCAGGGTTTGTAGAATGTGACTTGATAGACTTGGCATTCTGAGCTCCATGATCTTGCAGAATGCTGACAACTTCCGAGCGTCCATTTTTCTCCGCAAGGTCCAGAGCAGTTTCTCCTGATTTGTTGATCACATCTGTCTCTGTTCCTTTGTTCTCTAGCAGCTTTCCAACAATCTATAAGACAATAATTATAAGAAGTTAAGAACATTTACATGAAACTTGATGACAAATTAGTGAACAGCTCAGCTTTCCATATCAACAGTAGGTTGATATTTAGGATAGACAAGCACTTAATTTGTGGAGGATGGCATGAAGCCAATTTATTGTACAGTATAAGCACATTATCATCTTAACACGTGACAGTAATTGACTCTTATGCCCACGGAGTAACTCAAAATTATGGCAACATACAGTGGACTGTCAAAAATGCTGAATAAATTGATCGTATTTGAATCATGACACGCTCATATGTAAAAGGAAATGGTTAATTTTAACAGTTCTTCACAAAAAACTAATTCTTTTTAAGTTCCAGATAAACACAAACTTTCTTCTGCGACATTTATATCTAACAATCTCTGAAAAGCTTAGCATCTGTGGAATAAAAGAGAAGACAATCTTTCACCTGTGCACGACCCTTCCGAGTAGCAATATGCAGGGCAGTGTTTCCCTTGGTATCAACTGAGTTAGTAAAAGATGGAAATGATTTCACAAGTTCTTCCACCAACTCAAGATTTTGTCCTTTTACTGCCATGTGGAGAGCTGTTTGACCCTTCTTATCAATTCTCATGGCAATTTCAGGCTCTCTATTCAGAAGGGCCCTGACGACCTCCACGTGGCCATTTCTTGCAGCAGAATGTAACGCTGTTTTCCCATTGCTTTTTGATATAGTGATCAGATTACTACCTTTGTCCAAGAGAAAATTTACTATCTCGATGTGTCCTTGTGCTGCAGCAGTGTGCAATGCTGTAGTGTTTGACAGATCAACAGTCATTGAAAGTTCAGGAATTGCCTCCTTCAGGACCATCAATATCTCTGCAAATTGGTAGAAGAAAGGGGAATCAGACAAATTCCAGCCGTTAAACTGATAATACGAAAATGATCAACGAGGTAAAAGTCATTTAGGAACTGAGGAAGTTCAAATTTATGTCTATTGCAAAACAAGCAAGAATCTGGATTCACTGAAGCTGTGTGAATATGTTCAAATAGAATGAAAAGTACATATGCTTTTATGTAAACTTACTCCTGTTATTTACTCCATTATTTAAAGATCCATGAACATGTAGTAACAATAATTTGCATGCAGCTTCACCAACACACTCAGCTTAGGAAAATACAAATCAAGCGAGCAAACAGTCGTTGCATATTAAAGGTGAAAAAACAGTTGTTACATATTTCTTCCGGTTCTAATTATAAGATCACTTCAACTTTTTTTGAAGAAAATAAAGATGCAAAATTAATCATGTCATATCATTTTTAGTTATCTTGTTCCCTCAAAACTAATTTATTCTACTTATAAACCAACATAAGTGGTATATGTTATAATTTAGTAGTCTAAATTTGCTTCCTTAACATACAAAAAAGTCAAAGGCATCTTATATTTAGGAATGAAGGAGTACAAATTTCCTGTGACGGGACCATTCATCATATGGTTGAAAAAAGCTGTGCAAAACAGGAAGAAATTTGGAGGCAGGATTTAAGAAATTGAAGAGAATCAAGAGACTTACCAAGGAACCCATTTTTAGCAGCAATATGGAAAGCATCAAAGCCATTTCTAGCCTTGACACTGGCCATACTGATATCATGGTACTGGATCAATTCCTTGACCAAATCAACATGCCCATTTTCAGCAGCCACGTACAGAGCAGTTTCACCAGAGTGGTTTTGCTTACAAACCAACTCTTTCAACTCTGTCTCTCCATTCTCAGAAATAATTTCAAGTGCCAACTCCACATTTCCTGCCCTTATAGCTGATTGCAAGGGATTATCATCCCTTATACCTGTCAACTGTTTCTTCATCATCCTTAAAACAATACTATGATTTACCACCTTGGTGAAACTTCAGCATCTCAAGATCATCGTTGCACAGAGTAAAAATTCAAAGTCTCGCAAAGCATCAGTTTCTGGATTAATAACAAATAACCCCACCAAGAGTAAGCACTAGGAATAAAAGAAAGTTCTCAATTTATATACAGCAATAATCAAGTAAGTTTTTTTTCTTGGATTTGATATAGTAGTTGTTTTTGAAGTTCAATTTTTAATCTCATGCCTGTGAAAAAGTAATTTATGCGTGTTGTAGGTGTAAAAGAAAAGAAAAGAATAATCCAAAAAGTTGTACAAAGAGTTCATAAATAACATACCTGAAGTTCAATACAGTGGTGGCCTTATCTGCTGCTTAAAGATTGAAAGTGCAGCAAAACCTTGAGCTGTAGAAGGAGAACAAAAGGAAAAGGAGAAGAGTACCCAATTCCTTCTAAGATTCCAAAGTTGAGGACCCAAAGCAAAGAAAAAATGGCACGAGTTTGGTTTGGATATTATCGAAGCTGATACTGACACCGAAGTCACTAGTTGACTATTAATTTCCACTGACTACTAACTTGGACGGTTCTTCCATTATCGTCTACTACTGTGATTAGTTTTTCAATGATCTTTAAGTTATTGTAATAACCAAGGCATTGAATTTTAACTTGAAACTGTGTTGGTATTTTTTTTTAAGTGTGGTGGAGTATAGTTCATATAAAGTGATGCAATTCATGAATTATAATAGTTTTCTTTTGCTAAAAATTCTGTACCGATGAAATTGGTTATATTGAATAATATTGATAATTGGTAGTGGTTGATAAATGAATAGATAGCAGAAAGTTATAAATATCGAATGATATTTCCTTCAAAGATACATCACTTAAAGTTTAGAATAGTGATTTCATTATTGATTATGTTATGGTCATAGATTAAAGTCAACAAATTCACTGAATAAGAGCCAATAGGAATTTGTGTGTTTCTTGACGGTAAAGTGGAATCGGAATAATAATTGTAGGCTGGCGAGCCACGTATTGTTGCTTCTGCTGGAATTTCTTACTTTTTTTGTCAACTGCTTAGAAATTTTTAATATCTTTCATACAATTTGGAATTTTAGAAGCCAAAAAATCATTTTACTGGACTAACAACGTCTGTGATTTTACTGGACTAAAAATCATTTTGTCAACTAGAAAATGGAATTATAAAATTTGAAAAAAAAAGGAGCCGAGGAGCTGACTGAGTCAAATGTTGCGGGCCTTGCAGAGGGTAGCCGCCGCACTACGTAATAATGTAATAATTGGAGGCCTACATTTTACACGTTGGGGTTGAAAATTTGGCAAAGTTCGTTAGGCTGTTGTTTTTAATTATTTTTTGTTTTATTTAATATTCCCTGTATTTTAAAAATTACTAGAAACTACCTTTTAAAGTTTTAGATATATGATTTTCAATTTTGATAGAGTAACTTATCTAGTTAAAATCTCATATATATAATTTTAAAATTTAGATGATATTTACTTGTCATTTTCCCTAATTCTAATCTTGATATATCTTTTGACATTTCTTATAATGTTTAATACACATTAAAATGTTTGAAACATATAAATTTATGGCAGACATATCCTAAATGAAAATATTTGTTTAGTTTTATATACAGGGAAAACAAGGTCTTCCATACATTTTTTTTTTTCGATACAAAGTCTACCATACATTTTAATGAGACCATTTTGACATGTTTGATGGTAAAACTCTAGTTAGATTAATATCCATCAACTAGTAATAGAGCGTCAATTAACAAAATCTAAATATGGAGACACATGGTCGGCACAATTGTAATTTAGCCTCTAATAGTAACTAGTACTTGGAGGCCAGCACGACTCTTTCCCTGCATCCAACCACAAAATCACAATTTGCCTTATCATCTCCCTCTTACTATTTTAACATTGTCTCCACCTGTGACATCACTTGCGTGTTCATTACTTCCTTGTGGACTCTTCCTCCTATTTCAACCCCGTCGTTTATCTTAATTAACACCTCGTGTTTCACATGCATAATATCTCCAACTACTTTAACTAAGCATCGTCGGTAGTGGTTACCTCACTTCACCGCTTAACCAGAGATCTCGAGTTTGAGCTCTGGGAATGCAGCATATCCCTTGGCCAGCACTGTATCTTTAATTGGAGGCTCCGGTGCGGATTTGGATTAGTCTGAGCCCGTTGAGTTCCCCGTGACATTGGAACTGGCCTACCATACCGGATTAAAAACTCAAAAAAAAAATACCTCCAACTACTTCAAAACTCCAATTAAGAAGTAAGGTGCCTTCAACAACACAAAAACTATCCTCTTCGATTTGTGTGGCCTTTCTTTCTCTGTCTTTAATTTTCCTCTGACCATAATCACTATCTTGAAACTAAAAAGAAGAAGCTACCCATTTCCCTGGATTCCACCACTCTGCTTTATCATCAAGAGATGAATCATTCAAAACATACCTTCCCTATAGATTATCACACAGAGCGATCCCGCATATATTGTACATAAACTACACAGTCCAGTTTGATGTCCAAAATATCATCAAAGGGCATAAATCAGGTTTAATTCAGAATCTGAATCTGAATGAGGCAGAGAATTTTTCTTGGCCAATTTGGCTCTCTTTCTCACCTTCCGAATACGTCTGTGCTTAAGCACATAGTATGTCATAGCACCAAGAACACTGGACATCACAACTACCCCTATCACAGTAACAAATATTGAAGCCCATATATTACGTCGACCAACAACTATATAAGATGATGAAATGAATGCAATTGTGGTACATGTAGAGGCTAACCACATCAGCTTATTAATCACCCCCACAACCTTCCTTTCAGTCTTTGTCTCCCCTCTAACAACTGTGATCTGAACCACCACAACAACCAATGATGTAAAGAGTGCAATTGCGTTAGAAATAAAGAATATCTTGAAAGATGAACTAAACGCCATAACTGCCATCCCACTATCATAATCTCCACCAGGAACTGCAAAAATTGCAGAAAATGCAACTGTTGCAAAGAGTGAGGCAACTACTGTGACTGAGTTGGTAGCATTGTTGATCCCTTCTCTGTGTAGCTTCCTTAGTTCCTTGGCAATCCCATCCACGTTTTTATTTGTTTCCCGAGTTTGTTCAAGCTGAATATGGACCTCTTTCCTGATCTCTGTCACAGTCTTCCTTAGCTCATCCCTTGGTTGGTTAAGATCATTGGCTTTAACTCCACCACTTCGAAGTAGGCAATCTCTAATCTCAAGGATTTCTTCAGATGGAGGTAGTCCTTCAGCAATGTCAAGAGATGTCTTATGGTCCCTTGTTAGGGCATTAACATTGGTCTCAGGACAAAGTAATAGCTCATTCACTATCTGCATGATTTTCTGTTGGTCATTAATAGGCTACATTGAAGATAAGCATGACATATAGAAAAATTCCTACATAAAGAAACGCTGAGTGTATCATTCAATCAGCTCCACTACACAAGAACTTTGCTTGCTTATAATTCATGCTCACTTTGTAAAAGTCATGTCTCGTTATACACATATAATCGGTTAATAAAATTACTACTCCCTCCGGTTCCTAAATTTATAAAATCACTTTCACATTTCAATTTATTCTTAAATATAAGTGACTTTCTAATTTTTCTCAATTTTTTTCCGAATAACCATACTAATATTTATCTATAATAACAAGCCAGAGTTAGAGAGTGAGGATAAAGATATATAGTTAGTATAAATTGGTAATATCATGTGTTAATAACTACCTTAACTTACATCCTTAATCTAACCAAATAATGAAAGTGATCTTATATTTAAGAACGATGGTGGTACTATTGTATTGATGAATTGCTGCATGATCTTGTCCTAAAATAGTTTGAAGTGGAGGCAAAGTGTTACCTGTGCCCTCTTCTTCCTGGTGGCAATATGCAATGCAGTGTTGTTAAACTTGTCAGGTAGAGAAGCAGTTTCTGGATCTGCTTTAAGAAGCAACCTCACTACTTTCCAGCTAAGCCCCTTTACTGCCATATGCAGGGGAGTCTGACCTTTCTTATCAGTCATTCGAGTAAGTTGAGGGTGCTTTTCGAGTAATGATTTCACAATATTATCATGTCCCTGACGAGCAGCGAAATGGAGTGCATTCTTTCCATTAGACCTAGACAACTCCACCTGCCTAGGATCATGTGCTAACAACAGATCAACAACATCCGCATGCCCTTTTGTAGCAGCTGATATCAAAGGAGTTGCATTTGATTGTCCAAATGTATTTATCAGCGCTGGATCATGCTCTAGTAACACCCGAACAATGTCTGCCAGAAAATCATTACATAAATTAGTTAATTGTTCTATTACATGACTCGGCATCAATGTTCTTGGTCACCACTACCTTCATTGTTAACAACAGAGCCATTCTTTCAAGACCCATTAGGCAAAGTCACAAGCAAACTTTCCAAACCTCTAGATAAATCTTCCATGTATTTATAACAAGTTTACAAAGTTTATACGGCTAGTAGGCATTATTGGCAATGCTCGTTAATTTGAAATTAATTAACCAATGAATTAACTGTGTGTATACATATGTTAGGTTTGTTTTTCCTTCACAACAGTTTTTTTCTGATGGGACTTAATCCAACATTATATACCTTTGATTCACCTGTAAAATCTTTCAATGCAGGACATGTTTTCTTAATATTTTCCCTTCAAATTTTTTTATTTCTTTCATCCTACTTTTGTCTTTTTTCTTGGGCTTGTATTAAGTCTCAGAAACTTCATGTTTGTTGCCTGTGGGTTGTGAATTGTGATGAGATTCAAACCAACATTTTTTACATTTCAATTGGTCTTTTAATTTTTGAATGTCGACTTTTTTTAAACAACAAGTTTCTCCAATAAGGAATGAACCCTCAAATGCCATTTTGTCAGCTATAAATAGAAGAGAAGAAGGGTGGATCAAAATGAAAAATACCTAGGTGGCCTTGGTTAGCAGCAATATGCAAAGGATCAAAGCCAGATTGATTTTTCAAAGAAAGTGCCTGTTTGGTGGCAAAAGGAAGAAGCTCCTCCAAAACATCAATATGACCCTTCTCAGCAGCAACAAACAAAGGCGTCTCACCCAATTCATTAACCTCATTAACAATAGCAGACCTGATCTCCTCAAGCTCTGTATCGAAATCTGCCCCACTAGGTGTCCCCATCATCAGGGCATCAATCTCTCCAAAAATGTAGCGAATCGAAGCCACATCGCCGCGCTGAGCCGCGAGGTGAAGCTCGGTGTCATTGTGACGACCTGTCACCTGCTTCACATACTTCTTCTTATCGAATCTCTTGCCTGAATTATTGGAGAGAAAAGATTTGTTGGAATATGAAACCTGGAAGGATTTAGCAGAATTGGAAACAAGGAGGGCATTTCCGGAAGAAGAGAGGAAAAGAGTTGGGCGAGGAGTTGTGGGTGTGGTGGGCGTTTCAGAGGGAGGAATTATAGCCGTTGGTTTCTTCAGATCCATGCCGGAGATGATATGATGATCAAAACATGGCTCACGTACAATTCTGGTCAGGGTGTCATTATTTCACGACAAGATTTGTGTTTGTGTCTTGTTCGCGCCATGCATGCGGGCGGTCAAAAATGACGAGGGAAGATTGTTATTTGTTGGGGTTGTAATGAATGTTTCTTTGCCTATGAACGCAACGACCGTTTTTTTTCTTTTTGATTTAGTTAACTGTATTAACAGATCAACTATATTTGGCGGAAGAATGTGCCGCAAAACTGAACAGCATCTTCGATCATTAAATAACTAGTATCAACCCGCGCGATATTCGGAGTATAAACTACATAATTACATAAACTACATAACTAGTATAACTAGTATCAACCAGCGCGATATTCGGAGTATATTATACATAATTACATAACTCTGATACTATTTTTATTTTGATAAAAAATATACCATAAAATATAATAATATTAGTCAAAATTTAATAAATTTCACTAATTTTTTTTTCATAGAAATCAATTTTGTATGATAAAAAATAGAAAATCAATTTCTTAGTCGGTAGTTATTTTTGGGCAAAGTGTTAGTGGGTGTGTGGATAGTTTCATAGGTTACCTTTAGTTGGTGTCAAAAGTAGGAATAATAGGAGAAATAGTAGGTTATCCAAATAGTTTATAATTAAAAATAAATAAGGAAAATAATGAGAAGTAAGATAGAAAAATAATTTAAAAGGTCATGAAAAAAGATTAAATTTTGATAAAAAAAGGAAAGAATTTATAGGAGATATTTGAGGAGAGATTATAAATTAGGAGAAATCTTAACAATGCATTAAAAAATCAAATGTCAGTTTATTTTATCTTAAAATATATGAAGAGGGAATGTGCTTATATGCATATTTTTTGTAAAAGAATTTATAGGAGATAATTAAGGAGATTATAATTTAGAGAGAAATTAGAAAAGATTTAATAAAGATTTATATGTCAGTGTGTTTTTGTTAATAATAGATGGAGAGAGAATGTGTTTATGTGCAGTTTTTTTTTTCTAAAAATAGATGGAGTGAGTGGGTGGTTACCTGAATGTAAATAGATGGAGAGAGAAAGTGCTTGTGTTGCTTTTTAAAATTCCTGTTTTTATCTCTCCCTTTATATATAAGATAGATTTGGGGGAAATTGTATACAAGTTCTGAATCAAACAATTGATTGTTATATGGTCCCTTTATTATTGAGTCTCCAAAATTATTAACAGAACACAAGAGACTTGTATGTAATATTATTCGATTGTGAAATCATCAAACTACCATCATTGATCAGTTAGTTGTTGATACATATTAATTAATATAATTTTTCTTATCTGTTAATAATCACTATATTGAATATATTCATATTATTATTAGGTGCACCTTGAAGACAATCACATGAATACTTTTGCTTATTTACTCTTTATTGTTGATATAAAAACTAATTGATTGGTTTGAATAAGTTAGATAAAATACTCAAATATAATATATGTCATGGGGTCTCGCTCAAATATTTATTTTTATAATAAATTGGGAGAAAAGTTGTGTGTGTGCAAGATCAAAAAATACAAACTTTCTCGATCTTAAATATTAGACTCGGTTAACTTTTTTAAAAAACTTAAGAAAACAAAATATTACCTCCGGTCCTAAATATAAGACCTAATTGACTTTTTTTTGGAGAGATTAAGGTTGCGAAACAGGTTATTAAATGATGATATATTTGATATATTTTTAGATTATCCATTAGTTTATAGGTAAAATAAACTAGTTTAAGGGAAAAAATTAGGTAAATCAAGTTATAATTAACTTATTTTGTTTTTTTAAGGATTTTCCAGAGAAAGTGAATTAGGTCTTATATTTAGGACCAGAGGAAGTAAATCACTAATATATTAAATCACCTAAATTTTTTCTTTAAAATAGTTTTTTAGTTATAAAGTAATACATATATAATCCAACAATATATTATATGAAATATGTTATAGAAGCTAAATTATTTATAAAGTAGCTCATATATTTATCATGTATGTATGCTTATGAATAATTTTGATATATTAACGCATGGGGCAGCGTGGATGGCCAAACATAACGTAATTGAATAAAGAAGGGAGTGCATGTATTGAAGAAGATGGCGGGGACATTAATATGTTTATGGTAGGAGTGTCAATGAGGGAACAGTAGCGGTTGGGTGCACATCAGAAGCACGCAATGCAACTTCCTTAGCTCGAGACTATCTAGAAACAGTGAATCACTGATATACGCACTTCAATGTCAAGAAAAAATAAAGATGCGCTCATACTGATTTACTAGTCTTGAGGTCTCTCTGTTCATACTTCCTACAGACTTCCAAGTTCCACCCATATTATGGGATACGCGGCTGACGCGTTATAGTGTTATACATAGGAAACTCCTCAGACTCACCTTGTAAAATATACTCTCTTTGCTCTTATCTTGGTCCCTACGCGGTGTGGATAGGATAAAACGTACGCTAGCTTGGCGAAAAACTCGCGACTTTAATAAAACTACTAGTCTATATAGAAGTTTATTTTGTTTACTCGTATTGGGACAAGAGTCACAAGACTTCCATTTCTTTTAGGGTAAGCTTAGATGGAGAGAAAATGAGAGTGGAGAGAGAATGGAGAGGGGAGAAAATTGGAGAGAAAATGTTATGTCTTATTATGCTAGAATAGATAAGAGAAAATAGGAAGAAAAATGGGTAAGCAAAGTGGGACATAGTCATTTGGCAATGTGTAACATTTCTCCCTGCCATAATATATCTATTTTTGGAGAATTGAAAAAACTTGGGGTGAAATAGGGAATGGGGTCCACACTATTTTTCTTCCTCTTTTTCTTTCCCCTCTCATTTTCTCTTTTACCAAGGCGAGATAAGGGAAATGTTCTTCTTTGCCCCATTTCCCTCCTCATTTTTCTTCATCTCCCATTTTCCTCTAATCCAAGCAGACCCTTAGAGAAAATGACAAATAAAGTCATATGAATATCTATCATAGTCACTATTTTTTTGTACAATCCATATTTATTGTATGGTTCTTTTGCTGCTGCCTGCTGAAACTGTTAGGTCCAAATGATTAAAAGTCATTTATTATATATAATACTTCCCCGGTCCCTAATATAAGGGCCCAAAGTTTAAATTTTTTTGGTCCCTAATATAAGAGTTTATCGCACATTCTCTCCTCATTTAATGCGGTTTTCCCTTCTTTGTCCCCTACTCTCTTTCATATTTAAAAGTATCATCATAATTACAGGCAATATTGAAGAAAAACATTAACTTCAGACATCTAACTAACATTCACATGTTTTCTTAAGGAGCGTTTTTCTAACTGTTGACTCTTATATTAGGGACCGGAGGGTGCACAAAAGATGAGTCATACAGAGAGAAATTCAATCATAATTAATGCAAATTGAATAACAAACTGGAAGGAATATATGATACTCCCTCCGGTCCTAAATATAAGACCTAGTTGACTTTTTTTTTAGAGATTAAGGTTGCGAATTAGGTTATTAAATTATGATATATTTGATATATTTTTAGATTATCCATTAGTTTATAGATAAAATAAACTAGTCTAAGGGGAAAAACTAGGTAAATCAATTTATAATTAACTTATTTTATTTTTTTTTTAGGATTTACCAAAAAAGTTAACTAGACCGAAAGAGGGAGTAAAAAAAAGTTTATGTAAACTTAGCACTTGGCACTTAAGTTATATGTGCATCCGCTTTGTCGGCTTTGATACAAACTGACTGAGATGGTATATTACAATTCACATGCTAAATACGAAGCCACGATTTTTTTTTCGTAAAGAACTAGTACTATTTTTTCATTCAAGATTATACGGGAATAAAGGCTTTATTTTGTTTTGTAATGAACTAAACTTATTCGTTCAATTAAATTAAAGCATATATGTGAATTGAGTATATCTGTATATGACTAACATATTTAAATACTCCCTCCGTTCCTAAATATAAGATCACTTTGGGGATGTGGATAAGTTCTTAAATATAAGATCACTTTCTATTTTGTGTCAAATTTTGCCTAAACTACCCCTATATTCCTTTTTCAGCAAATTACTCCCTCCCACACAAGAGACATGATCTGCCTACCTCTCTCTTCCTTCTTCCCACACTCTTTTTCTCAGATTCTCTTCTACAACCTTCCTTTCACTTTCTCTCTCTACAATTTCCACAATCTCTTTTTCTCCCTATCACCCCCACACTCATAAAGCAATCGGTTCAAAAGCTGGAATTTCTATTTTGAATTCCATCTTATTGGTTGAAAATGAATTTTCTATTTTGAATCTTCTAGCACCTCGCTCCAGACAAATACAGAGGATTTTCTATTTTGAATTCATGTGCTGATGTAGCGAGAAAATGAATTTTCTGATTGTCTAAGGAAATGAATTAGAAGAAGCTTGAATTGAAACACTCTTCAAAGAAGAAGATCATGATTAAGAAAAGAAACATCATGAATCGGTGGTGCCGCTTCAACTTTTGAATAGTTTCAAGTTTGAAGAATATAGTAGAAATTTGGATTGGAAAATCTGCAAAACTCAGATGGAGTGTTTCGAATAGTGTCAGGTTTGAAGACAATGGACAGTGATGAGTTTGGTTGAGAGAATGGAGAGTCGGGAGGGTATGTGTGTCTTTCAAATTTTATGTAAGGGATATTTTTGGAACATCAGCTTAAATTATCTAATTAAACCAGCTTCCTTAATCTCTCCAAAAAAGTGAAAGTGATCTTATAATTAGGAACGGAGGGAGTACATATTTTCTTTTAAAAAAATGGAAGGCTGACTCCACAGCAAATATAGACATTATTACTCAATAATGCATACACGAGAATTTTGTTTTTCAATTTTCCTGTCTATCCCACACTACTAACAATTAATTGAATGTAGTCTATAATGGCAAAACCTCTCTATCTCCAATTAATTATTGGGACTGCATATCAAAGGCTCGAACTCAAGACCAAACTAAAACAACTCACACGTAATTGATTTAAGGGCTTGATGATTTGCAATGAGAAATTTAGAAAAAAAGGGTCCAGATGAATATTATGAATAAAAAAAATCAAAAAATTGAGGATTTATCTTTATTCAATAAAATAAATTGGGAATGAGACCCGCCACCTATTAATTAAAGTCAAGTCTTACTCCTCAATTAATTTTTGAATAAAGAATCATCCCAAATTTAAAACAAAACAAAAAACGTCACTGTAATATTTCCATCTCGTGTGTATTTGTATGTCTTATTCTCTTTACATGACGCATCAAAAAATCCAAATTAAATTAACCATGTGACATTGACTGACTCATCAGTCATCAGTTTACTGTTGCCGGTGAGGAGATGACGCCAGAGAAGACGCCGACGACGTCGTAACGCTACTACCAGAGCTAGTTCCAGCGAAGAACATATTCACCAAATAACCTTTCACATCTTCAGGCTGAAACGTCACATACATCGTCATCTCTCTCACTGATCCCACCGTCTTCCTATGCATCTCATAAAACTCCTCATACACCGCCACTATTTTCCTCTTTATCGATTCTCTTATCTCCTCCCTCGGCCTCCGATCCGGTACGGCGTATAAATTCTGCTTACGGTACGCCTCCTCGAAGCGTGAATTAAAATTTTTGAATATCTCCCTCGCCTGCTCCGCCGTCATCGCCGCCGTAGGATTTCTCGGCAAACAAGAAACCACTTCTCCCCACGCTAACTTCTCGTAACTACTAATAAATCTCTTCAGCTTCCTTTCATGCTTCATAATCCAGTCTTCTCCTACTACGAACTGTAGATTTGAGCTCCTTACTGTGTCTATCACGTGATGGAGATTGTTCGCTAGAAATAGGTACGACAACGAAGCGTCCTTGCAATGCTTTGTTTTGCTGTCTAGTTTACAGATCAGAACGAAAATCATCCAGATTATTCTCCCTGAAAACGACGCCGTCGTCGATTGCGTCATCGACGTGGACGTTGACGCAGAATCGGAATCTGGAAATTCCAGTAAATACTCCGGCACCGGAGATTTCGGCGGCGGAGTCCAGTCGGCGAAAATCTCAGAGAGAACGTTGCTGTAATCCGAGAGAATTGACAGATAATCCATGGATTGTACGGTCAAAGGATGAACTCCACCGGTTTTCACTGCAGATTTAGAGGAATCCTTTTGTATCATGGATTCGAATTCCGATAGCATCGTCCGTACGGAATCTCCGAGCTTGATCATGGAATTGCTGGCTTGGTTTAAGATATCGGAGGTGGAGTAGAAGGAGAAAATTGATTGAATCTCTGGTAAGAGAGAAGCCAACACAATGTACATATCAAGCTCGCGAAATATTTTCTCAGTTGGCGAGTTTTTGGTTTTGGAGACAACGTGTTGAGGAAAAGAGAAGAGTATATTAGCTCCGTCTCTGGAAATATCAGCAAAGCAAGTTTCTCTGATGGAATCAGAGGAAGCGAACACGTCATCACATAACTTTCTCTCTCCGTTAAAGAGAGTTCTAACTGCAACCTTAATCGCCTCTAACCACATGTTGATTTTCATCTCAAGAACTTGCCAGTCCATCTTATGAACATTCGAAGGCTTGAGCTTATCCAAGTTTAATCGATAAATTCCTTCATCGATGATTGACTTTCGGATAGGTCTATAGATGTCCAAACACTCCTTGGCATATCCACAAGAGATCATGCATTTAGCGATTGATCTAAGATCCTTTGTGGCTAGTGAAGAGGCTTGTTCTACTTCGGTGATGGAATCTCCGGCGGATTTGACGTCATCTTCGGGTGCGGTGGCGTCGTCGTCGACGTCGAAGTCGGAAATGGTGGAGCTGACGGAGGATCTACTGACGGTGGAGATTGATTCGGGGTCTAATAAGGCGCGATTGATGGATAGGATTTGGTAGAATTCCTTTTGGAGTCTCTTCATGGCCATTTGCATTAGTTTGTAGGAGAGGGCGAGTTTTTGAGAGGAGAGTGGGTTGTGGTGGGAATGAAGAAGATGCATTGCTTTGTGAAGCTGGTTGACACATTTGATGTATTGCATGGCCTCGGTTTTGTCGTCGTAGAAGAGGGATGTTATTTTAGCGTAGGCTGAGGTTTCTGAGTCCCACTTGTGGATCAAGGCCTGTGCTTCTTCTATGCAAAGGTCTATGCCGGATTCCGGCAAGTTCGGCGCCGGCGAGGAGCTCGGGTCGCTAGAAGAAGTGGTGGTCATGGCTGAGAAGGAAGGTGTCTTGGGGTGGAAGCAAATGCTCTTCATTTTCTGTAAGAGAGAGTTAATGATAATCAAATGGTTTTGTGGTAGTGAGGCTTTAACTTGAGTACGTGAAAACGGCTTTCCTAATAAGCTTTTAATGCTTTGAGTTTGTGATTTGAGTTTAGAAAAGGCTAGGTGGGAGGATTATTGTATTGTGAGGTGGGGGGAGGGGGTATATATAGAGAAATGGGGGGGGGGGGGGGGAAACGACGTCGTAGGGTCTAGGGGGTGTTTGGGAGGAAGGTTATATGCGGATGAGTGGTTATCCAGGGATAGGGTAGTATTGTCGTATTGACTTATATAAGCTAGAATTGTATTTACGGAGCCATTGTAGTTGACTCTTTACCAAGTCTTACATGGACCGGGTTGAGTTTTAGGAATCCTTAATGTATACCTCTAAGCCGATATGTCATAATGTTGACTTTGACCTTAAATTCCTCTAATGAACCACTTTATTTCATGATTGAAAAGCCCCTGTAGCATTTTGGTTTCTTACAACTTAAGCCAGTTTCTTATATATATTTTCTACATCAGAATATGTGTTTAATGTCCGAAAAATATACAAATGTGGTTCAAGTGTTGTTTTAAAATATACCACCACTTTCGTTACTGATATAGGATCTACTATTTATTAGTACTTTATAGGTAATTGTTACACCCCGTTATGTCTTTATTGGGCCTGGGTTACCTACAACGGCTCAAACGAATAAGCGGACAGGTCTGGGACCTAAAGATTATGATACTAACGGTCACAAAGCATATAAGGAATAAAGATCCAGTCGCCCACATATTTCGGACCTGTCGCCCACCTATATCGGAGCATGTGGTCGTCCACCTTCCATAACTGCCGCCTACATTTTCGCAACCGTCAAATGGACGCCCCAGCTATAAAAAGATCATGGACTCGGATGCAAGATCCAAGAGCAACCCACTGCAATCAATCTTCTTCTCTTTCTCTCTTATCTCTCTCTGATCATTGTGTTTCTGAGTTTTACCATTGTAAGCAAGGCCTTGACGCCTAGTTTGTAACCACCGTTGCCGGTGACCCCTATTATTGTACTCAATCTTATTATCAATAAAGAAGTCTTTATTATTCTATTATATTGTAAGGTCCCCTAAACCGTGCATCAAGAGTAATTTTTTTTGTGAAAAGGTAAATTTTCTTTTAAATAATAAATATGAAGTCTTTTTATTTTCCGCATTTTTTCTCTAAATTTAGCTCTATTGATGCTTAATTATAAACAAATAGGAGATAACGTTAAAATAAAATTAGGGGCCAGTATGTTGTAATAAATTATGTCATTTCAAATAACTAAATAGCAACATTAATATAATCAAAATTTAAATTAAGTAAATAAATTTTATATTTATGAATTAATTGGGTCATGTTTAAGACCGAAAATTCCCTATCACACTGATCCTGAGTCTAGGTCATGCCAAATCATAGCTAATTATCAAATAGATGGCTGAAAATGAATTTATTATATTATATTCTATTCTGAGCATTTTTTTAATCGATATGGTATACCGTTATCAGAGCTGTAGAGTTGAAAGCCGCGCAATTCTACTATGCATAAGTGTTAAATAATCAAGAATGATGCATAGTGGGCCCCATGATGATACTGGGAAGAGATGTAGGAGTACTCCAATCCTACGTGGTAAGCAAGAATATAAGACCAAATAGGGCGTAATTTAAAACTCAGGCATGACGGCATGTAAGATAAAGAGGGGCTCATGAGTGACGAAATTAACTGATTATGTTGTAAGGGAAAGCCTGCGATAAGGGGGAAACGTACGTGAGGTTTGAAAAGCGATCATTAATAAATGTTGCCATGGATAACTTGATAATCAAGGTAATTAAAACCCGTAGTACTAATTACAACGAGTATAATAACATAGAGCCGGGTAAAGAATTTTCTGTGGCGTGCGAGAGAAGAAGAGTCACGGAAGGAGAAAAGTATGGGGTTTTGAAGTGGAGAAAGATCCACACGCAATTACAGAATTGTGGAGGGAGTCGTATGAAGAGGAATTTTAGTGACAAACAAATGAATGAGAAAATTTATTTGTATAAAAATAAATGAATGAGAAAATTTATTTGTATCAAAAAAAAATGAATGAGAAAATTTATGGTGAGTGTGAAAGGGGAGGGGAAATGTTTCCATTTCTATCTTAGAAGCATTGATCATGAAATCATGCAACTAATTTTTAGATTGTTAAAAAATGATACTAATAAAAGAGTGACGATGAGATCCACGAGTTCACATGTCATGCTCATTCACCTTAATTTATATGTTCATCATATGCTCATCCCTCAAAACAATAGAGTTTTATCTCCCCTCTTTTTCTATCAAATTAATTTTATTTTAATTTGAGTCAAACTGTAGATTTTTAGTGGCATTTGGTATCCTAAATTAAGAATTTTTTAGTGAAATCATTATTATGAAGTGTTTTTTCAATAAGTGAATACTACCATGAAATATTTCATGGTTTTATATATGCTTAAAATTAATTAATTTAAAATATGGGTGTTATTAAAAATATTCAAGAAACTTGATCTCTAAAAAATTAATCAACTAATGATATTGAGTTTCATAAAAAAATAATTTAAATGAATGTTTAAATAAATAAAAAATAAAAAATCAATAAAAAATTAGGCACATGATGCTCATCTAAAACTCTATTGTTTTGAAAGATGAACATATGAGTGTGTAGAGTAGATGAGCATTACATGTGGACTCGGAGATCACACCACAAGGACAAATTTTGTTCATAACATTCAATAATTCAGATATAAGATAAAAAAAAAGCACAGAAAACCCTTCTATCTAGCATCTTCATATGAAAAAAGTTCACGATGAAAGGAATCATGCGAAATAAAAAACAAACGGAAAGGATTGTTTGTGCGTGTGAATGATTGGACCAGTTTGGAGAGATGAGAGCCACAGAACGGAGTTAAGGCGCACAGAAGTCAGAAAAGTCATGGCTTCATGATTAACTTCCATAGCTTTCCAATTTCCATATGCCCTTCCAAGGTCTTTCCCCATTTATTCATGCCTTTTGAATTTAAGCATTCATTTTCATACAGTATCTGAGATCAATTATATATATATGTATAATATCTCCATTTCTTGTGGCTGAATTTTTTCTATATATATATTAAGAAAAATTAAAGATTATATTATCCTTGTTCCAATGATATTGTTCTTTTTAAGAAATACGACCCTTTCAAAAAAATAAGATTAAGTTGAACTTTTTAAATATTAATGATACATAATAAATAACTTTTAAGTATTTATATTTACTATTTTAATTTAAAGTAAGTTATGTTACTTATAAACTAACATATAATATAATCTTATATTCTTTCTTAAGACATATATTAAGATTAAATGGTCAATTTTCATTATGTCCACTGTTGGCACAAAAATAGTCGTTATTTCCGCACAAAAAACATGATCTTACATCTACGATTGGAAGCTTTAATTGATGGAGCCTTTTTGAGTTAGAGGTCCCCTCAAATTCACTCCCCCTTGGATTTTTTTGTTGTCTAATTTCTTTATTTTTAAAAAACTCAAACATAATAATATATTTATAATTTTAGGGTGACAGATAAAGTTTTTTTTTTACCATAAGTGATAGATAAAGTTGGAGGCTTAGAGCCAACACCCCTTACTTCTCTTGTATTTTATATTTTCTTGTCTTAGCTTCTTTACGGTGAGGTGGTGATGGTTAATTCCCCAGAGTGAAGAACACGGGAGGGTGATAGGGTTGCTTGGGGTGCAAGCGAATTAAAATGGATGAGAACTTGTGACCGCTGTCTTAGCTTCTTTATTAATTGGTGAATTGAGTGTTCCCCTTCTTGTCGTCTAGCACGAGATAACGATTATTTGGTTTTTTTTTCCATTGTCTTTTAGCTTCTTTATGGCGAGGTGGTGAGGTTTGGTTTCTTAATTAGAGTAAAGCAGACGGGAGTGAGCGTGATAGGGTAGGGTACAAGGGTGGATGCGAATTAAGATGATGAATAAGATCTTGTGACATGGGTGGATGCGAATTAAGATGATGAATAAGATCTTGTGACAGTGTTGAGATAACGATCATTTGGTGATTGAATGCTCCACTTCATGTCATCTGGCGCGAGATTAATCATTGACAAAATCCCAAATACGATAGGCTATAGCCTTAGGGCCACAGAATAAGGTAGTACATTTACATTTACGCGCTTAGTTCATTAAAGGCTTCAAATTACTCCCGACAATAGTAATACTCAAGAGAGCTTAATAGCCATAATACTTATCTTACATAAAATCACATATTCAATACAGAGTGACGACAACAATTTTAAAAACAATGTAAGTTTATAGCAATAAAGCTAATCCTCTCATACAACTAACAGAAATAAAAATATCATTTCCATAATAACCATAACGAAAAAATCATATCAAAGTATTGGTCAAAAATAAAAGAAACATTTAGATTCGATGAAAAATTGACAGCACAAAGAGGAAAAATGGAGGAGATGCTGAGAGTGAGTGGGAAAAACTTAGATACATATATAATTTATTTAAGGCTAAGTGTATAAATATAATGTCACTAAAATATATTTTATTATATAAGAGGCTTAGACTTACCTAATTAATAGTTCCAATAGGCTTCTTTGAAAGATCTGGACTTGGCCTATTAGATATGTATGTATGTGTGTGTGCACGCGCGCTTTAAAAAAAGCTTAGGACTAAGCTTGCATGTGGCCTATTAAGCTTAGCATTGCACGTGTTTGTAATAGGTCAGGCCTAAGGCCCTAGTAAGGTCTTGACATGTTTCCTCTTCTACCAGGTGACATTAATTTGCATTGTTCAGGGACAACATAATACTCTCTCTGATCATAAGTTTAAGATCTAGTTGACTTTTTTGGGAGATTAAGAAAGTGAAATAGATTAGTATAGTTAATCATAACATATTTGATGTGTTGTTAGATTATGTATTAAGCTCTAAGTTAAGTAAATTAATTTGAAGAAAAGATTTAGGTAATTTAATATATAAGTGATTTATTTAATTTCCTTAGGATTTTAAAAAAAATCAATTATTTGATAGTACTCCCTCCGGTCCTAAATATAAGACCTAATTGACTTTTTTGAAAAATCCTAAAAAAGCAAAAATAAGTTAATTATAAATTGATTTACCTAATTTTTTCCCTTAAACTAGTTTATTTTATTTATAAACTAATGGATAATCTAAAAATATGTCAAATATGTCATGATTTAATAGACTATTTTGCAACTTTAACTTCTCCAAAAAAAAGTCATCTAGGTCCTATATTTAGGACCGGAGGTAGTATTATATTTAGGACCGGAGGGAGTATTTGGTAGCGGAGGAAGCACGATACTGTAGTAAGTCGTAATGAACGTGAGTGAAGTCTTCGTCCTGCGTTTATTCATCGGTCGACAGCACTGAAAATTTGTTAAGAGATTATATTTTAGTTTGACTGACTTTTGTTATATAACCCATAAATTTGCATGACTGCAACAAGCTAGGGACATAGGCATTTTGATACGGGTAGCTCCACAATAATTTAGTAAACATTTCGTGCAGGTTGCATTATTATTACTATGCACTCAATAAACAAATAAGATTTTTTAAAACTCAATAAATCAAAATTCGTGACCATATATACTTAAAAAAGGCATGTCATTAATTTGTAAGACTATTCACTTCGAATTACTAGTATTTCGTGTATATATATAAGGATGGTGGATGGATACACATATAATTTCCATTTAACCCTGTATTGGATTTATGATTAATAAAAACAATGTCTAGTCCAGTTTATATTGAGTTTGCTACACGAGTGAACAAACTGATTGGATCACTGCATCCATGGATTTATTTACATACAAAGTTCGTTTTATATTTCCAAATTACATATTTTTAAACATTCATAAACAACAAACTTATACTTCAAATTAAAGTTCATGAAAAGTATATGTAATCATGATATAGTCTTCGCTTATACATATATATAAGAGTTAATTAACTTTTTAGACAATACTAAAAGAACTATATAGGGTAATTAAAAATTGATTTTCCTTAATTTTTCTCTAAACTAGTTTGTTTGACTTATAAGCTAACATATGATATAATAATATATAAAATAAGTTATGATTAAGTGATTTTTTTTCACTTCTTAGGATTTCGATCCAAAAAAAAGTTAACTGACTTTTATATTTAGTGATATATATATATATGGAGTATATTTCAGTAAGGGTAAGGGACCTAATCTGCCCCCGAAGTAACCACCAAGGAGCGCTGAGCACCCTGAACTAACAACAGGCCCGTATCTGCACTCCAAGTAACCAAGGTGTTTAAAAACTACCCCGGTTTGACGGTCAACAACGTTTGACCGTTAGTATGCATATGTGGACGTCACGTGAAGGAGGGGTGGGGCGGGTGGTGGGGGGGAGGTGAAGGGGGGGTGGGGCTGGTGGTGGGGGGGCTGGGGCTGGTGGTGGGGGGGCTGGGAAGGGAGGTGAAGGGGGGGTGGGTGGGAGGTGAAGAGGGAGGGAGAATTTTTTTTTATTTAATGTGGGACCCACATTAACTTATCCTACGTGGCGATGACAAGGCGCCGGGTGGCAAAACAGGTATCCACGTGGCGTCCACATATGCATACTAACGGTCAAACGTTGTTGACCGTCAAACCGGGGTAGTTTTTAAACACCTTGGTTACTTGGAGTGCAGATACGGGCCTGTTGTTAGTTCAGGGTGCTCAGCGCTCCTTGGTGGTTACTTCGGGGGCAGATTAGGTCCCTTACCCTTTCAATAAATATAAATGAAAATCGCAGGCAATTATTTATGGGTATGTGGGTAACGAAAACTCTGGCTATTATGATCGAGTGTATTGAGTGTATTTATCAACCGCTTTGCAGAACAACGAAATAAAGCGATGCCATATTGGATAATGAAATGACTTCAACTTGCTTTGTTCCCCCAAAAGCAAGGACAAAAGGATAAAAGGGTAGCGATCAACAAGCAATATTGCTTGACAAATGAAGCCAATGTCATGAGATCCATAGGTTCAAAATTGTTGACTCCAAGCTAATAATTACGATATAGTTAATTCTCATGCCATGTGCTATCTAAGCAAAATTGTCAACGTGCGTGTATTTGTTCGTCCAGAAGCATGAACACGTCATAGGGCGTGGTTCCCATGTAGATTCTCAAAAGATCAAAACACAAAAAGAGTTCACATTCATTGCTAAGTCGAACCCTAAGGTATGTTTGGTTGTAAAAACGAAAGTAAAGAATTGGAAATGGAAAGGACAAGAGATGGAAAATAAAGATAATAATGGGAAAGTAAAGTTTGTAGGCCCAGAAAAAGTGTGAGATGAAGAGAGAAAATTTGTGGGCCCATGATATATGTAAGTGACCATATTATCTTCAACTTTTCAATTATTTTCAAACCAATTTCCTTGAATTATGTCAACCAAACGGACCCTAATAGACATTGAGACTATTGAGAGTTAGAAGTACTACATCCACTCTATCATATAATAGCTTAAACTTTGAATGTTTTTTTTTTCAAAATATAAAAGCTTATCTTACATTTTATTTATATTTAATGCATTTTTCATAATAAATATGAGAAATATTGTGAAGAGGGGATTAACTCTAGACACCCAATCAACTTTTTCATATTTTTTTAATAAACGTGTTTTGACGATTGAACTCTTATATTACAGATCGGAGGAATAGTTTGCTGATGATCTATATAAGTTCATGGGTTCAATCAGATCTCATCATCATCATTAGAAATCTGAAGACATGCAATGACTATGATTAGTAGTTCTAAGATACAACTCATCCAAATGTGTTTTTATTCTAAAATATAAGGTCATTTTTTATATTCAATCTGTCCCTAATTATATATGTCTTATTTACTTTATCTAATATATTTGATCTTTCTCAAAAATGTCTCTATACAATTAATAATTATTTACTATTATAATTGGAAAATGCATTTCACCTAGACTATGTCCACAGATGGAAATGCATTATTTCAGCATAAGTATACAACTAATTAATTGGGATAGCTCGAAAATAAATTTAAAATTTTACCAAGTGAATTAAGATATTATATGTAAGATTGATATAAACCCTTCCACTAGCCCAATTATATTCATGATTTCGAGCAAAATGGAGCGGATGAAAATGACTGGGTTAGAATTAACGAGTGACATCTACATGTTGTTAAGTCCAGCACGGTGAAGTTGCAGGCCTGCAACAATAATTATTCAAAGTCAATCGAGTCAATTCAACTCTCCCCAATTCTCACGTTATTTTTGTTATCATTTTACTTGTTGAAATTAGTGTACAGTTTGCGTCTCATATCAGCAATTTTCAGGATTCATTATCAGTGTACCATAGTTTAGATAAGGCATTCCGATTTTTATCAATAATAAAACGCTCACATTTAACTAATGAAACTTTTTTGTCAGATTCGGTCACTATTGTATCGGCTGCGTCTAGCTTAGTTTAAAATAACCCACACCACGCACACAATCACGCAATGTATGTGTGATTAGTTAACAATATAAATATTATAAATACTATCGATCAGTTATAAAAATTTATGTGGCTCTTACATTAAGTTGCTTGATCATATATGATTATTGATTTAAGGAGGGATTAGAGATACAGAGAAGTCAAATTAATGTGGTTTGGTCATTGTAAGAGACATAGACGCACACGTCAGCACGGATTCCAGAAGCTAATTCCGTTGTTGTATGTGGTCAGGCCAGCTTATGAAGATATCTTTTGTTAATCCCAAAATCAGACAACAAGAGGATTTGAGTAAATAATTTCAGTATTATGTGGTGAAGCAGTCATATCCCGGACATATGGGATGGAAGAGGAAACCGTTGTATATTATAAAAGTAATATGCCGTTAATATGATAATGTGTATAGTGATTGATCGTTTAGTGAGGATGCACGCACAGAAGGTGAATTCCAATTTCTAAATATGATTGAACTTGATCGAATACGCCGGTGGGTCAGCCGGCCAAAATACGGAGCCGTCATTGTATATTTTATCCATCACTCCTCAAAAATTTCAAACATGTCGTTTTCCTAACCAACTTCCTTAAGGAAAAATAAAGGCAAGACGATGAGAAATAAAAAAAAAATTAGAGATGGTTATTGTACATAAAAGGTTAGTGGATGGGCAGTAATAACGGGATCTCATAGATTGAAATTTTCTGCAAATGATAGGTGAAAATTAGCTAGAGAGAATGTTCAATTAAACTATAAAAGCTAAGCGAGATTTACCGTCAATATTTTATCTGAAAATTTGAGGGTTAATAAAATACATTAACCCCACGCAAATTATGTGAGTAATACTGCTCCTACCTAGTTGTTTAGTTTTTGTGATATAAAAAGGGTAAAGGGTCAAATCTAGCACTGAACTATTGACCAAAGTATACCCCACATAAAAATGAGTTTCGAGGTTCAAAACTAGCACTGATCAAGTACAAAGTGGGTCAAATATACCAAAACCGTGAAGGTTGACCGGTTTGACTGTTAGTTTTGACATATTTAAACCACTTCAGTGCTAGATTTGACCCACTTCGTATGCTTATGCTGTACTATGGATTAACTAAGACCACTTATATGGGCACTTTGTTAGTGAGGGGACATTATATTTTGGAGTGGCTCACGTAATTAAGTCATTCACTTCAAATTTAAACCATTTTTGGGAGACTTAGATTTGTGTTCTTCAAGACCACGTAAGTGTAGCTAGGACATTTTCTCATCCAAGGCATCCACATGTTGACAATCCTGTAGATCCAAATATCCACGTGTTGATCAATCCTTCAAATTTAAAGCGACATCAAAAAATTAAGGGGAGGAAATCAGCAAACTGGCGCTAAAATTCTAATGTTTCAATGCAATCAATGTATTGAAGCATTGTTCAACTTATTACATTTAGTTTAAATTTCATGCATCAAAAATATTTTCACATGCGTCACTATATAAGGGATCAATATGAAGAAAGTCATTCTGATGTTTTTTTTATAAACTTCAATAATTGGAATGGAGTTAATTTATATTTAAAATTCATAAAATGAATCGCATGAGGTATTTTTTCCCCGAAATTTCTCATGCCATGCATCTTTAATATAGAAGACCCTAAAAATTTAGGGAAGCATTTATTACTTACATTGTTTTTTAAAAATATTCACAAATATAACTGATTCATTTGAATGACATGTTTTATTTTATGATTTTAAAGTAGAAGATAAATATATAGTTTTAACTAATGTTGCTGTAATTTTTTTATAAAAACGATTAATTTTTAGCCAATGCATTTTTAAAAATAATATTTTTCTTGACTTAATTTGAATAGACTAAGGATTCTAATTATGTTAGTTTAAATCACAAAATATTACCATGATAAAAAAACACAAAATATTACCAAAACACTAATAAGAACTTACTTTCATTTCCACCACCATTAGTCCATTACTCTTTTCAATGTTGATTGTTGAAGGTAATCAACAAGATTAATTTAAGAAAAAATTTTAAAAAAATAAATGGAAATCTTGTATGTTGTAGTTGTATCTAGAAATAAGTCTACCCCTCTAGATTGTGAATATTTTTTAGGAGCGAAAGGAATATTTTAATTCACATCAAAAAATCAAAATGTTGGTATAAAAAAAGATAAGGATCCGCTTTCATTTTCCGAAGATCGAACTGACGATAGCTTTCGGGGGAAAAACTGACGGTAGATGTTTGGTACAAATAGTCAGTCTCTACAAGTCATTATCAAAACGTGACACCACATATATAAAAGATCAAAGTTGTATTGTAACCTCTTTCAAGCGAAGACCGCATAGCGCAGTGGATTAGCGCGTTTGACTTCGGATCAAAAGGTCGTGGGTTCGACTCCCACTGTGGTCGGATCTTGCTTGGTGTGTATTTTCATTCTTTCACTTTTACTACACACATGACACATTCATCTCTCGAAGTCTCAATAAACTAAAAAAGTGTTTTTTTGGCCAACAATAAACTAAAAAAGTGTCGATGGGTAAATCGGGAGTGAACAAAATATAAATTCTAAAGCACCCTCTAGCCTCTAACTTGATGCTTGACTATGATTTCTCATAGGTGTCTGTAACTGTTTTAATAAAAACATCATGGGAAGTTGGGGCTTTTGTGTATAGATTCTATAAGATGAATAAGCAAATGAATAAATTTGATTAAGTACTCGTGATAATATATTTTAACATATTTACTACAAGCTGTTTTTTTTTACCTGGTTCCAAATTTATCTAAGTTATGCATGATGTAAGCTTTGTCAAATTTGATTTATGTCTAATAATGCATGCATGGAAAAAAAAAGACGCTATTACTTCTTTAGTTAATGTATATAGTATACAATTTGTTATTTCATACTGGTATTTATTACTCCCTCCGGTCCTAAATATAAGACCTAGATGATTTTTTTTGGAGATGTTAAGGTTACAAAATATGTTATTAAATTATGACATATTTGATATATTTTTATATTAGTCATTAGTTTATAGGTTAAATAAACTAGTTTAAGGGGAAAAATTAGGTAATTCAATTTATAATTGACTTATATTTTTCTTTTTTAGGATTTTTCAAAAAAGTAAACTAGGTCTTATATTTAGGACCAGAGGAAGTACTATTTAGCTAAGGTTTGATTTCACTTGCTTGCGCATAACCTCTCTTCCTCTAATTCAATTCAATAGAATGCTCATCTAGTTAGAATATTTTGTTCTCCACATATTACTAATATTTATTCATGTCCTAAATATAAGATATGATTGACTTTTTTAGAAAATTCTGAAAAACAAAATAGACCAATTATAAATTAGTTCACCTAAATTTTCTTTTAATCAGTTTATTTTGCTTATAATTTAGTAATAAATTATCTATTTTATGATTAACTTATCTATTTTAATTTGCTTCCTTAATCTCTAAAAAAAGTTAATTAGATATTATATTTAGGACCGGGGAGTGCTATTTATCCACCCTAATGTCAATCATATCCAATAAAGATCATGTCATTTGGTATTGGTAGCAACTCATGCAACTATTCAACAAAAAATGGTTCAGAATCAGGATCTATTCTAAAAATTTCAATGGATTATATGTCTACCTAGAGAACACCTCTTATTCATTTGGAAGCTTCTCCATAAAGCTATTCCTACTATAGATGTTCTTTAGTTATGACATATTTTCTTTGATTGTCATTCTGCAAAGGCTCGAGAACACCTCTTATTCATATGGTTTGGTAGTTTCTCCCAGAGAACACCTTCTCATGTATCCTTAATGAATTGTTGGAATGGCTCATCAAATTAATTCTTCTATCATTATCATCTAATGAGCATCTATTTCTATGTGTTGTTCCTTTGATAAATGCGTAGTATTTTAAGAAAAAAACACCTTGATGCATGATCTAGAGTTTCATCTCGACCTCAAGATGTTAATATATTCATCAAATTTTTGCTATTCTCTCTCTCGTTTTTTTTTTGGTGAAAAATTTTTTTGCTATTCTCTTCCTCCTCAACAATGACTATTTCTTACAAACCAATCGTTCATAATTGTGAAATTTTAGTTTCTCGTCCCTACCCTAAATTATGGTCCGAAAATGAAAACAAGGTTCGTCGTCACATTGCGATCTTCTTATTTGCTGCAATATAATAGAGCTCATATCCAACGATAGCTCTAGTGAAGGTATCTTTTTCCCTCAACCTTATTTGTTGTTCCCTCAACCTTATTTGTTGTGCCATCTTCTTATCTACATGTTTTGCTGCCACATAATTCTATTCTAATAAAAGTTAACTAAATTTAACGGATATACTACATAAGCTATAAAATAAATTGACTAAGCCAGTTTATGCAAACAAGAAATTGTTTTTTTTTTATTTTGGCTGGACTTTGCATAATTATGGTGTTAAATAAGCAACTTTTTTTTTGATTACAAATTAAATACGCAACTTTACCCAAGCAAAAAAAAAAACAGACATGATTTAAATACGAATAAGTACACACGTTGGGAGAGATGAAATTATGAAACCCCATTCTGTTTTGAAGTTTTTATTTATACATCTAAGTTCAATGGAGACTTAATATAAAAAGGACGGAACCATCAATTCGTTCCAGTAACAACATTCCCACTTTTATTATCACTTCATATCATGTCATATCATGCTAATTTTTTTCTTTTATATTCATGATGTTCAAATAAAGCCCTAGAATTACATCTTAAGAAAAATTATACTACCTCCGGTCCTAAATATAAGACTTAGTTGACTTTTTTTTATAGATTAAGGTTGCAAAATAAATTACTAAATCATGACATATTTGATATATTTTTAGATTATCCATTAGTTTATATGTAAAATAAACTAGTTTAAGGGGAAAAATTAAGTAAATCAATTTATAATTAACTAATTTTGCTTTTTTAGGATTTTTCAAAAAAAGTCAACTAGGTATTATATTTAGGACGGGAGGGAGTATAGTTCTAATTACATCATAAAAAAGAAAAGGAAAAAAATGTAAACTACTAATCATATAAAAGTAAATAAATAAAAGTAAACTAAATGGGAGGATCAAAAGAAAACATCCCTGACAACGATGACATGTGAGACCGATTTCCTTTGAGCCAAAATGGTTAATCACAAGCATGTTTAATGGATGAAACACCCACGCCACTGAGAAGCAGAATTCATTCATTTTTTATGACCCACGTAACTATTCCACTATTTACAGTGAATCAGACTAATAAAGACTTACGTTCTATACTCCATTTGATTTTTAAAGTAACACACTAACACCTATATAGCTAATTTATATTTTTTGCCACACAGACTAATTTATATGGATGTACAAAAATTAGTCAGGTTAATGAGACGTGAAAAATGTGTATTACTTCCGTTGCTTGTCAATAGGCGTCAGATTTCCAAATGGTGATTAACAAAAAAAAATATGTGTATTATTTATCAGGACTCACTTTTCTAATCATACATACTTTAATTACCATACAATTTTTTTTAACACATTTTTCGGACTAAACACAAGAGTAAAACCAACTAACGCGGGTTGGCAAGTTGAAGTGCGAATGTCCTACTTAATTACCATACAATGAAAACCCTCAAAAAGGCACAATTCTTTTTGGTCAAATGATATATATGTCCAAATGAAGGTTAATTTGGAAATAAAATAGGAAAAATGTCATTTAAATCCCTCGGAATATAAAAAGGACAATTCAGGAACTCAAACTTCCAAAAGGACCATGAAAGAACTAGGACCTAGTTGGCATTTTAAAATTGTGTGAAAAGACAAAATTGCCCTAATCATAAAACAGAAATTACTAACCACCTAGGTCCTAGTTCCTTCATGGTCCTTTTGGAAGTTTGAGATTTTGAATTGTCCTTTTGTATATTCGGAGGGATTCAAATGACATTTTCCCTAAAAAAGTAGATAAAGTAGATGAATGTCTCAAACACTATAACAATAAAATATTCATTTATCTTAAAATTGGAGCGCGAATTTCGCAGATTCACGTTTGAGAGAAGAAAAAGGAAACTACGACACCATTTTTATCAAGACAAATTTCACGTTCTTCCCCCTTCAAGTCGTTGTGTCCATTTTTGACCTCCACCGTCAAATCCTCCTCCTTTCCTCTTTCCATCACATCTTTCCCAAAAAAAAAAACAAAAATCACCAACAGTAACTTCAACTTTACGCCTCTAACTTCAATTTTTACCTCCTCCCTCTTTCTCACTTTCATTTCATTCTTATTTATTCTCCCTGCTGTTTCATTACGAGTGAAAAATAAAATCATGATGAAACAACTTCACAAACAAGCGAGTTTAAATCACAGACGAGACGAAGAAATGTCAGGCTCACAATCTTCACCGTATTCACCAAAAGCCGTTAAACATAACAGATCTCTTCCTAGATCCGTCAATTACATCCTTAGAGAACAAAGACTTCTCTTCATTTTCGTAGGCATTTTAATCGCCTCCACATTCTTCGTTCTTCAACCTTCTCTCTCTCGCCTCAATCCTTCCGAATCGAATTCCTCTCCGTTATCGTTCACCTCTGAATTGTCTCGCCGTGATCAGATTCAAACGGCGACGACGTCGACGTTTTCTTACGGCGTTAAGGGAAAAGTAGGTAGGGTTCCGGCGGGTATCGGTGGCCGGAGATTGAGGATTGTGGTGACCGGAGGAGCTGGATTTGTAGGGAGCCATTTGGTGGATAAGCTTATTGCGAGAGGTGATGATGTGATTGTGATTGATAATTTTTTTACTGGTAGGAAGGAGAATTTGGTGCATCTTCTTGGAAACCCTAGGTTTGAGCTTATTCGTCATGATGTTGTGGAGCCTATTCTATTGGAGGTTGATCAGATCTATCACTTGGCTTGCCCTGCTTCGCCTGTGCATTATAAGTACAATCCAATCAAGACTATTATATCCTTCATTAGTGTGTATTTTTTATACTGTTGAGATTGATTGATGTTCTGATATTTGTTATGAGGAATACTCTGCCAATATTTAAAGTCAACGTAAAATTATGTCGAATCTTGTGAATATGGATGAACGAATTTGTGCTAACATTATGTCATTACTTGGTAACAACACACTGTATTTCTTGAGTACAATGAGAAGTGAGTGCTCGAGGCACTAGTGATGATAATTGATCAAATTGGTGAGGAGTCCTCCCAAAAGAGAGAGACTGAAGAGAACTATTAGTGAAATTATTCAACGAGATTTAGTCAATCATTTATCGCTAAACATGACTACTAAGAGCATAATGGAGTCGTCTGATCCATTTAGCTGACATCATCTAGATGAGATAAAACTTTGTTGTTGATGTTGTGTTGTTGAGATTGATTGATGTGTTCTTTTTATAGTTATTTAGTGTTTGATTATTTTTTGAGATTCTTAACTATGTTTATACAAGACAAATGTGATGGGAACACTTAATATGCTGGGGCTTGCGAAAAGAATTGGGGCGAGATTTCTTTTAACGAGTACTAGTGAGGTTTATGGAGATCCATTGGAGCATCCTCAGAAAGAGACTTATTGGGGGAATGTGAATCCAATAGGTGAGGTGACTGATCAATGTGTTATATGAAAATTTGGATGAGATTTTGTGTGTTACTATGTTGAAAAGCTGAATGGAATTTTAGGTGAGAGGAGCTGTTATGATGAAGGAAAACGTACTGCCGAAACCTTAGCCATGGATTATCATCGAGGTGCTGGGGTTGAGGTAACTTCGAAATTTAATTCACCAGGGGTTATTGTAGGCTAGCTACTTCAATGTGTGCTTTTGGCTAGGGAGTTTGAAAGCATGCATGGCTGCATGCATTTCATGAAACAGAGAGTTAGACTCTCACCCTTTGTATTGGTTTTGAAGTAGTAATTATTAACCCTGTTATGATCAAATTCCCCTAGAATACCTAGCTTCTTAGATGATTATTCATCTAAGGGATGTGAATCACAGGTTAATTTGCAAACTTACCGCCATTGGTCATGCCTTGAGATTTTCAGCCTGTTAAATTTACACTCAAGTAGCCATGGTAGTCAATCAGTGACACTCTAATTTGGGTAAACATGATTATACTTCAAACTCTAGTTCAGCAGACATGAAAGTGAGGCATGAGTGTGCCTTAATGTTCTCAGCATCCCTGCATTACCCTTTCTTGCTTTTAATTTTACCCCCCCCCCCCCCCCCAAAAAAAAAAAAACCCAGTCGTTGCTCTCTATTTGGGAACTTATTGATGAGATAATGCTTGTAATTTTGAGAATGGACTTGGGTATTTTTTTTCTGCATGTTGTTTTGAAAAGTGAATACCGATTTTGAACCCTAAATCTGAGCAACTATACATCTCTGGGGACTGGGGATACCTATAATAGGTAAACCTGAACAAAATATTAAGCTGGTGTTCTTTTACCCTTTTGAGCTTACATGGCAGGTTTCTTAATAATTAAATTAAATTAATCACCATTTAAAACCCAACTTACGTTGTTTCTTGGGGTCATTTGGATATGAATCTAAGAAAGAGATGCCCCTTTTAAATGAGAGCACAAATTGTGTTTTTTATTTTGTTTCATAAATTAAGCATGAAATTCAAGCCTCTAATTTAAACAGAGGCATTATATTATACTCCCTTTGGTCCTAAATATAAGACCTAATTGACTTTTTTAGAAAATCCTATAAAAAAGCAAAATAAGTTAATTATAAATTGATTTACCTAATTTTTTCCCTTAAACTAGTTTATTTTACCTATAAACTAATGTATAATCTAAAAATATATCAAATGTGTCATGATTTAATAGCCTATTTCGCAACCTTAACCTCTCCAAAAAAAAGTCAATTAGGTTCTATATTTAGGACCGGAGGTAGTATTTTTTAAGATGAAATTACTTTCACTTTAAATCATCATTTAGATATTTAGATTCTGAACCCCCACAATTTCTAGTCAAATCTACATACATGTCGTTTGCAGTAGCTCGACACTAAAAAGTGTCTCTATTTTTTCTTTATACAATAAGCAACTTTTATTTGAATACTTGCTATAAGTGGTAGCATAGTGGTCCTCGAGATGTAAAACATTCTTTCTTAAATCATTTCACGTAAAAAACCATAACCATCCCGAACAGTATCTTAGTTAAATGCAGAGTTCGATGGTTGGTAAATTCTTCATACAGAGCAAGATTATATTCTTCCAATGTGACTGAATTATAAACTGACTGCAGTAAATTATCTAACTATATGCTTAAGTCAGTCTTCCCAAACAAAATTCACTGTAGAGACTGATCTTTACTTTGCTACTTTGTAGGTTCGTATTGCTAGAATTTTCAATACATATGGGCCTCGTATGTGTTTAGATGATGGGCGTGTGGTTAGCAATTTTGTTGCACAGGTTAAACTCCCCTCTTATTTTATCTTTTTGTTTGGTTTAAGAAAAAATAAATAAAAAGAGATATAGATGGGGGTATTAAGTATTCAAAATTATTTCCCATGTTTCCAGGCCATTCGCAAACAGCCCATGACAGTTTACGGTGATGGGAAACAGACCCGAAGCTTCCAATATGTCTCTGACTTGGTATGGCGCATATTTTATTTTGAGGCAATCTCTTTTGATTTTGTTTATGCATCTGCTAATGTAGTGCAAGTTTCTAGCTTGAAGAGTTAAGTTTTAGATGATGAAACACTAAATGGGAATTATTATGTCACGACAACAGTGGGAGCGTAAAAGCTGCAAATCCTTGTTTCTGAAAATGCTCAATCAGTCAATTGGCATGCATGACCTGATTTTTCTGTTGGAAACTTGCTTTATTTCAATTCCTAAGACCAAATGTGTGATAATAGGCCTTACGAGTAACTGAGGATGCATAAAGCATCTATAGAGAAATTGGTTTTTGGTAGATTAAATGAAATGATTGATCTTCATATATTGTTCAATTGAGTCCCAAAATTTGATGGCTTCCATTTTCTCTTCAAAGATGGAAATATATTGCATTAGATAGGTTGAAATCAAAGTGTTTTTTTAATATACTCTTTGAGAGCCTGTGCAGAATCTAAAATGATATTATGCTGAATTAAAATGCATTTATCCCAATACACAGGTTGAAGGGCTTGTGGCTCTGATGGAAGGGGAACATGTGGGACCTTTCAACCTCGGCAACCCTGGGGAGTTCACAATGTTAGAGCTGGCTGAGGTATCCCATCTTTCTCTCTCATTTTATTTTCTTTGTTCTGTCATGTAATGATACCTCGTTCCCTGTGTTGATGTCATTTGGGAACGTATATTTTACACTTTCCCCTACATGAATGGATCTCCTTCGAAACCAGGTTATCCATAGCATGCATTTTTTGCTTTGGGGAGGGAGAGGGGATTTGCAAAGATCAAGGATCTTTTTATCGTCTGTCTTTTTGACATGTTCTAATTGTTGTTTTTATTATCATTCTTTAATTAAATAAATACAATCCACAGGTTGTCAAAGAAACAATTGATTCTAGTGCTACAATTGAGTTCAAACCTAATACAGCAGATGATCCACACATGAGGAAACCAGATATTAGCAAAGCAAAGGAACTTCTAAACTGGGAGCCAAAAATCTCACTAAGAGAAGGGCTGCCTCTTATGGTCAACGATTTCCGAAATCGAATTTTGAATGAAGATGAAGGAAAAGGATTATGAATGGAGAATTCAGGATGAATAAGAAGGGATGAAACAGAAATGGAGGCAAACCTTGTATTTATATGAAGAGCTCGTCATTCCTTCAACTTTTGCTTCTATTACCGCCATTAGAGCTAGAATGTTAACAACGAGTCTGCTTACATACATGCTTTCTTGGGCACGATTGTCTTGTTATATTAAATTTTTCTGACAATATTTTTTACACAAACTTCTCGCCTAAAGTATGGGTTAGATTTTTTTTTTAGTATGCATTTTAGGCTGGTATGACTGAATGAGCGTATCCGATAGAAATCTTGATGTGATTAGTCAGCTGAACTAAGAATTGATAGTGCTGGCTGCTGGTAGTCTCGTTATTCATCATATGTAACCGATACGAGTATATTCTCTTTTTGTTGTAGTATAGTTCATGCTGGTCAGATTGCTCATTCTTTGAACCCATGTTATGGACTGACCGAGTTTCTTCTGACCAACGGACTAATCGAGCTTGCTCACAATCAAACTTGGGAGTTTTATTGGTTCTATAACTAGCTCTATCGATTCATTCACATATTATAGCAGAGGAAGGAAATCGAGGAGGTTTTGTAACATCACACTTGGCCCTAGTTATCAAATCAGCTTCGATTTTAATTGCATAAATTTAGCCCTGATTTCTTGGAGAGTTTATTACTGTAATACTGCAAATGCAAACGTTCCACATTTCTCTTAAATCTTAATGGTCATTTCTAGAAGTATAATCAGAGTTTGTCCGCTTAAAAGGGTCAATGTTTTAGTTCAATTCTGTGTAAATGCAGAAATATTTGTAAGACTCCAAAAGAGATGAAGTTTTGAGTTCATAGAAGCAGGCAACTTTTTGTCAGCCCAAAAGATATACCCGTGTTTCTTTCTTTATGCTTTCGGTTCTGATGGGTGATCGGGATCACCCCCACTTTGTTCTCCGGGACCATGTCTCACAATTCTATAGAGATCACAGCACTATCTGCTTGTTGGAATAAATCGATTTTTTCTTTCTGGTATTTAAACAAGTGGTGTTAAATTTACCCATGATTGACTCTATAATACCATTTATTTTCTTGGATCACCATCATATAGCGGTTTTGAACAAAAATTTCATTAATGTATATGGCTACGTGCTTTATAAGGTTTCTTTTCAAGCAGGCCTAAACTTAATTTGTTTAAAAAAACAAAGTAAGATTTAGAATATATTGTGTAAGAAGCTTACTCAGAAGGACGCGACAAATGATAAAGAAAACAGTAAAAGGCTAGCCTGGGGTCACCAGCTTAAGTCTTAAAAATGAAGATGGGTTAGGTATTGGAAGGAAGGAGGAAAGCCTTGGAAGCATCTGATTCCAAAAATTGTGAAGATGACTTTATTTATTTTTTTGTTAATGGAAGAGATGAAGAAAGTAGCTTTGCGTCTCATCCATCACAGCAAAGCAAAATTCGAAATGGTTTGCTATCTGGCAGAGCATTTGTTCTCTAAGAATCTCAGTCATATTGCGTTTCCATTCTCTTGTTTCTTTCTTTCTTTCTTTCTTTCACTGTTCATGTGCATCCAGGATCAAACATTTGTGCTAGTTTGATGCCTTTTAATTCTTCTGTGCTTTGAGGAAAAAAAGGTTTCCAAAAATAAAGAAATCATGATTCCCATCTTCAAATTCCCATTTTTAAAATTTAGACTGTGTTAGATTTCTAATTGCTCAATTCAAAGTAACCACACAAAACAATATCTACTTTCTTCAGTGATATTTGAATAACTTTCTTTAATAAGTCCGTTAGCATCACACTGCACTTAGAGTGTTTGATTTAATCTCTTAATTTGATCAAGTGTCCACTGTCATCAGAGAAATGTACAGACACATAGCTCTCGAGTGCAGGGCATGCCCAACATGCCAGCAGAAACACAGAGCACATGAAATTTCCCAGTGCTTTAGTTATTCGTGCCCCCCATTTCAATTTTTTTTATCACCACTTCGCTTCACCTGGAAATAAATATTGCATATCACTATCATATACTAATCTATTACTATAATAATAAATAAGGTACTGTTTCAAATTTTTAGGACAATATCATTTCAAAAGCAAAGGCATGCGTTTGAGGTACAGTGAAGTTGGGAATCAAAGCTATAATAGAACAGTACTCCTCTGAATTTGTTAAACCATAGAGAGTTAGAGACATCCTTAAAATTAAGAAGCAGGTTTTTACAATGGTTTGGTTACTCTATTCATTTGTGAGTAGGGTCCCCACAGAAATACATATGTGCAAGCATCTGTCTTAGGTGGTACATTATCGCAACATACATCCAAACTAATTTGAATTTAAGTATCGTGGAGAATAACCATGGGCTCACCATTTGTCTTTTGATTCTTTCATTCATATTCACAGAACTGTAGAAGAAAAGTTTAAGCCTTTCCTACCCACAATACAATATTTCATTCGAACCTAACACCCTCTTTTGCTCACAAGTCACAACTTCCTTTTTTCTTTTGCTCTCTAGTCTCCATATCTTCATCTGCATTATACTACTATCAATTCTTCTTCTTGGTTACCAACATCCAAACATGAAAGGCATAGAAATCTTCTGCGCCTCACAAGCATCAACAGCCATATGTGTTAATATGGAAGAAGCCTCTTCTTCTTCCCCTTCATCTTCTAAATCTGTTCAACTTGGTGGCCGAGCCATTGATCGCCACAACCCTATAATCAGAGATTCAAGAAGAGCACCGTGTGCTTCTCCTTCCTCTTCTTCACCTCTGCCAACAAAAGATCCAAAACCTCAAGAGCCACCCAACCAAAAGGCAAAGAAACACTCAGCATCTTCATCAAAGTCAAGGGAAGAGAACAAGAGGAACTCAAAGAAGGGCAATAATGATCAGAAGAAGAAAAGTGGTGCAGGAAGGCTCACTGAACATATCACTAACACTTACTCTTCAAAGCCAATTGAAAATATTCTAAGAAGAAGCTGGGTTAGGCCACCACCTTCTGATTTGGTCACTCCTTCAGGTTCTTCTAGATATCTTCTCACTGAGACTTCCGTACTAGATGGCTTGTCCAAGAATGATCCAGGTCTGCCCTTAACCTCGTTTTATGATAACAACCAAAAGTCTATAACTGTTCATCAGGATGAAACTACTAATCATACTTTAAAACCCTCCACGTCTTCTCGCTCAAAACCAACTTCATCAGACCAGGTTAGTTATCTCCACATACAATATATGCATTCTGCTTAGGATTATCAAATTGTTTATAGTACTTCAAAAACTAATTTATTCTACTTATTAACTAACATATGACTTAATTACACGTGACATATTTTACAACTTAGTGATTTAATTTAACTTCTTTCTTTAACTTTCACAAAAAAAAAAGTCAAGGGGTCTTATAAAACGAAACGGATAGAGTATTTGTGTGTTTATATGTATGTGTGTGTATATGTATGTATGGATTTCTTTTTTGTTGCAGGTGGTGGTATTGAGGGTTTCTCTGCACTGCAGAGGTTGTGAAGGAAAACTGAGGAAGCATCTCTCCAGAATGGAAGGTCAGCTAGTTGATAGTTCATCAAGTTTATTCTCTTATTTTTTGCTATTGGATAAACCAGAAGTTCATTTAATTTTGTGACAATTTTTGTTGCAGGAGTTACATCGTTTAACATAGATTTTAAAGCGAAGAAGGTGACAATAGTGGGAGATGTGACTCCATTGAGTGTATTGGCAAGTGTGTCGAAGGTGAAGAATGCACAATTTTGGCCAGTACATGCAACACCAACACCCTCTGGTTCGGCTGAAATTAGGATGTGACATCAATTTTAATGATAATACCTAGTTGAAGGAAAAGGACTTAATTAAGTAGACTATTTTGGTGGAAAGTATGATTTATAATGTGGATTAGGCAGTGATGACTTGATTGGCGATTTGGATAATGAAAAGAGCTAACGAGGTAGGAAAGTTGATGAAGCAAGCAATGGTCTTTACCCTTTAGTTTTTTGTTGTAGCCGTCGAGACTCGATGCTCAGAGAAATTAAGTGTCGTCCCTTTAATTAATGCTTTTGTGTCTGAATTTGAATTTGGGTGCTGATTTTGTATTGCTTTTCATAATCCAATCCAAATGCTAGCTAAAATTGGTAAGATGAGAATCATATGTATGTATGTATGTTTGTATCCATATCTTGGTTCGGTTCCAAATTGAAACTCATGATTCCACCTCCATGAAATCTCCAAAATATGAACAACCTCAGTTAAACAGAATTTCTTGTGGTCATAATTTTTTAGAAAGGGGCAACTAAGTTTGATCCCACTTGATGAGCATGCCTGGGGAACTGTATATATTACTATGCAACTTTACCCTTATTTTTTTATGTACAAAGGCTTATTTGAAAGCTGACCCTTCTAGTCCTAATTTTTTGGTGTTAGTTTAAATTTGTTTCACTTAAACTCATAACAAAAAAATGGATGATGATCCCTTGAAAATACTTCTTGCAATTTGATCAAAAAAAGAAAATACTTCTTGCAAATTTACGAATCTTTTACTTAGTAAGATTCACAACCTATGCTCAATTTAAATTTAATGGAAACGGTAACTTAAGTCGATCTCAAATCCCTAAACTTACGGTTGTATACAAATCATAGAAGATTGTTCAATAGGAGTATTATCTCATGATCAATAATGTTGCTCCTTCTTCTATTTCTTTCACTCACAAACCTCATCAAACACCAATCACGTTGTATGCAATTTGTATAAAAAAACACAGTACAATGAAAAGAAATTTGTGCATTTCCTCGAGCAGCACCACCCATTACTCAAAAACTGCTGCATAACTCGAGTAAGATTCAATGGGGTTAACATTCCCATAATTTACAAATCCCTACTCAATTAGAGATGTAATTCATAATCACATCATCACCTTAAGAAAGTAGGGCGAGTGGAAATGAAACAATGCATACATGGCCTGCCAACAAGATACTAAGAGACAGAATTATCACATAAAAACAGAAAGATTATAGCCAAAATAAGATCTCTATAATTAAAAAAAATGAACCATAAGGTATAATCAAAAGATTAACATGCTGGAACATTCATCCGTTGAAAATGAAAAAGGGTTTCACTGCCCCTCTCCCGCTCTTAACAATTCTATATCTACTTGAGGGAAACATGATAAGCACTGATTCTGAAACCCCACAAGAGGTCCAACAGATGCTCTAATTATTAATGGGCTCAGTCATCAGTGTCCATAATCAAAATCATCCAACACAACAAAAGAAATCAAAACTTCTATGCTAAAATAAACAGTAAACACTAAGAACAACCTTCCGTATAAACACATTCATTGTTACACGAGAAAAAAAGAAACACTGATCCATGTTTCTCAGCTCTTTGTTGCAGCTCCTTCCCTCTCAAACTTCTCCCCAAAAAACTTAGTAGCAAACATATTATCCTCAAGATACTCCTTATAAGGATGATTCTTGGGAATAAGCCTCCTAAACTTCTCAAACTGTTTCTCAGCCTCATCTTTCTTCCTCAACAACGTATATATAATCCCCTGACACAAATAGGGCCTAAAATCTCTCGGCTCTTCCTTCACAAGCGCCTGATAAGCCTTCAAAGCATCATTAAAACTTCCCTCCATCACCTTAATCTGCGCAAGCAACAACTTCAAGTCTCTCACATCAGAATCTCTCTTCTCCTTCTTACAAATCTCCACCACCTTCTCAACCCTCTTCACCAAATCACTCAACGGCTCATTACACTCCGAAGTAGCCATTGCAAGGCCATGATAAGCCTCAAGACGATAAGGGTCCTTACTCAGAACATCCTCAAACACAATTTTCGCGGATTGATAGTCACCATTGTAGATAAAAACGTGAGCTTTCATGAGGGGCCACTCAAAGTCGTTCGGCTCAAGTTGAATCAATCGGTCAATTACATTAATAGCCTCGTCGATTTTCTGGGCTTTCACTTTGATCTCCATGAGAAATCTGAGAGCTTCCACGTCATCAGGGTTTTCCGTCAATCTCTCTTCGATGAGTCTCTCCTTTTCTTCGACGGACTCCTGGGTGGACCCCACCGTGGGGGAAGCAACGGGGGCGGCAATAACAGGCGAGGGGTAAAATCGGAAGAGGAAAATGGCGGAGGAGGCTATGGCGATGCAGGCGGTTTTAACGAGAGGGGTAAAAAGGGGATTTAGGGTTTTGAGAAGAGGAGTGAGAATGGGTAGTGGCTTGTGAAATGAGGGGTTTGAGGAAGAGGAAGAGGAAGAAGAGGCTCGGAGAGGTGATAAGCGGAGGGATGAAGGAGGCGGCGGTGGGGCCCAGAAGGAGAGAGAAGGGCGGTGAGTGGTGGATGTGAGAAATGGCTGGGAAAGGTGAAATTTAGAGAGAGACTCCATGGTAAACCTTGAAGGAAGAATAGTGTGAAGGAAGGGTTGAAGAAAGGAAGGGGATAGCAAAATGTGATAAACCCTACCCCTGGGCCCTGGGTGAGGACTATCAACTATGGTGTTTAATTTTGGAAAACGATGTCGTTTAGCGTTTTCTAAATTGTTTTCCTATATAGAGGATAAAAAATATTGTTTTCCTATTTGTCAGATGCTTTTTAAAGTTTGGACCGGGAGTGTATGGAAGTTGAAAAGGGCTATAGAAGGAGGCTTTCTTGCTACATGGGTTGGTCCATGCGAGAATTTGGATTGTAAAAATCACCTCAAAAACGAAAAAGGATTGCAGTGAGATAATAAGTTACTACATCTGGTCCTAAATATAATATCACTTTCAGATTTTAGCTTGTTCTTAAATCTAAGGAACTTTATAATTTTTTCCAAGTAAACCCTAATACTACCTCTAGTCCTAAATATAAGACCTAATTGATTTTTTTTAGAGAGGTAATAATTGGAAAATAGGTTACTAAATCAAGAAATATTTGATAATACCTCCAGTCCTAAATATAAGACCTAATTGACTTTCTTTTGGAGATGTTAAAGTTGCGAAATAGGCTATTAAATCATGACATATTTGATATGTTTTTAGATTATACATTAGTTTATAGTTAAAATAAACTAATCTAAGAGAAAGAATTGGCTAAATCAATTTATAATTATCTTATTTTGCTTTTTTATAGGATTTTCTAAAAAAGTCAATTAGGTCTTATATTTAGGACCGGAGGGAGTATCTTTTTAGATTATCCATTAGCTTATAGGTAAAATAAACTAGTGTAAGAGAAAAAAAATTAGGTAAATCAATTTATAATTAACTTATTTTGCATTTTTTAAAATTTTTCAAAAAAGTCAACTAGGTCTTATATTTAGGACCGGAGGGAGTAATATTTATCAATAATAAATAGGTAAAAAAAGAAGAGTGAGGATAAAGGTATATAGTTAAGATATATTGGTAATATCATGTGTTAATAATTATCTTAACTTGCACCATTAATTTAATCAAATTAGAAAAGTGATCTTATATTTGGGAATAAGGGAGTATGTTATTAAAAAGGTTGCCAACTTGTCTTGGGTTTTTCTATTTGAGTATGAAATTGGAGATGTTGGGCTTTTTTTGTGTGTACCGAATATCTCATGTTAGTTCTAATGTTATAGGGAACTTAATGGACCTAGACTAATATGGATTCGGATTGGGTGAGATTTTAGTTAAGTTAGAAGCTGGAACAACGGCCTTAACAATTGATCCAAACGCTCGACGATTTGTAGGATGTGACAAGCTCTGTTTACTAATGTTAATTGAAAGTATTACACATGAATAATTCATGGGTTAAAGGTCATTTTGACTACTAAACAATTTTCAATGTATCAATTTGGCCTATAAACAATTTTCGGTCTCAATCTGGCCACTAAACATTATAAAAGGATCATTTTGGCCTACACCGTTAAATATGTGTTAACACCGTTAACTAAAGTTCAATGTCAGCCAGAATATATGCAAGTCAGCCTCCCCTATGTGCACATGTGTTTTAAGTGTCAAATTAAAAAAAAAAAAAAAGAGAAGAAGCTGAAATCGAAAAACCCTAAATTGAATCAGAAACCCCAAATTAAAAGTTTGAAGGACGAAGCTGAGAACGAGCCTAGCTGAGACGAAGGGATTTGAGAATCTCACGAAGCCAAAGCATGACCTCTTCGTCCTCCTCCTTCCTCTTCTGTAATGGAAAAACTATACTTGATTTTATGCAGAGTTTTTTTTTTCCATCAGACCAATCTCTATTTGATATTAATCACTACTCCTACTACACTTCATTGTTTTTCTCCTTAAACCCACAAGGCAGCGAACGAGGCTGATAAAAGTCAAATCTGATAAATAGCATATTATCATGCAAGCAGATTTAAAACGTAGATATCTATGGCTTTTCCGTTTCCACACAAGTCCCTCGCAAGCCTTTCAGACTTCAAAGTTTATTAGTTATTCACCCTTACCCATTTAACAAGTACTATTAAAATGCTATTATTCAGTTTCAGCTCATTAAAAAAACTTTGGGCATGCCACCTCACTATAAAAAACACAATCACCTGCCACATGTTATGCTTACTTGGCATAGATACTGACGGTGTTAAAGAGTGTTGGATGGTTTTGGCCAAAATGAGCCTTTTATATTGTTTAGTGGCCAGATTGAGACCGAAAATTGTTTATAGGCCAAATTGATACACTGAAAATTGTTTAGTGGCCAGAATGATCTTTAACCCATAATTCATTTGTGAAGTTTTCACATAAGTTGGGTGTGATTATTTCTTTCTATATTATCAACCTCTACCTAATATTTGTGAAGGGTATATTTCTAGTTGTTGTTTTGACATGTCTTTAAGATTAATGAATATTTTTTGACTGAATGGGATTAATGAATTTCAGTTCATATTAAAAGAAAAAATTCCATAAGTTCACTTTAATTGCCGTGTGATAAAATGTATGTAAAAAGGGCTACAGTGAAAGATTAATCATTTAACTCTACTTTTTCTTATCAGATTATTAAACTCTACTTAAGGTCATATTTTGATCCCGAACTTTTAAAAATTCTTTTATTCTGATTCCATTAATAAAAAATGTTGATAATATAACATCGAGATTATGAACATGAACTATACTTTAAATTGTTAGCATGTTAAGTCTACGTTTCAAACTAACAATTATTATTACAAAAAAAAAATCATCACTTGAGACAAACAATATTTCCCTCTCTTTCTTAAATATAAGACATATTTAATTTTTTTTACAGATAAGGACGGTAAATGGATTGTTTAACATATTGTGTATTGTTAGAAATATACATATGTTTGTAAGGTAAATGAATTAGTTTAGAGGAAATCTAGACAGATATAAACTTATATGTAACTTACTCAGCTTTCTTATTTTTTTTTAAAAAAAACTAACTAAATCATTCATCAAGGGCCAATAATGTTTTTCCTTAAATCATAAATTATTAATCGATGTAGTACAACTAACAAAACATAAATGAAACGTAACTGCTATTAATTAATTGAAAATAGGAGTATGATACAAGCAGGTAGTGGGCGGGATTTTTTTTTTTTTGGCATAAATGAGGGTTGTGTACTGTGATAGTAAGGCATACACGAAGAAGATTCGAGACTTTTGTTTCAAATTAGGGTTAAACAGCAAGAAGTTTGCATTCGTTTATAAATGCCACATTGATTGTGAGTGGTTATAATTTATAAATCTTCTTTCTTCTTGTTTCAAATTCAGGGATTGATTCGTATATAGTTCTGACCTTCCATGAAAAAATTCTGTGATACGGCATGAGTTTTCTCTCGTGGTGAATTTAAATTTAAGGTGGTTCATTGATTACATGCGTGATTCTGGGCCTTCCATGAAAAATGTCTCACATATTTACGCTTCGTCATCTCCGTTTTGTCTTTGTGAAATTCTATAAACCTTGCCTCTTGAATTTTTCGTTCTCTTTCATGAATGAAGATCAAACTTTTTTTTTCTGCCAACGAATGAAGATCAAACTTACAGTACCATAACTGAGAGCTTTTAACGTGGTTCGTTGATTCACTACATGGTTCTACAGTGACCTATCGTTTTTTTCCGTTGTGATGAATAGATCCCGATCTGACACACACGTGACACACATATATTTTTTTTGACCTTTTGACACACATATATAAAATGTTACGAAAAAATTCAATTCACACGAGACAGGGGTGTTTGGATTAGTAATATATTTGTACACACACGTTTATATAATGCGCTACAAAAAATATAATCGGGTGTTTGGAATCCACGACCAACTCCTCAAAAATCATTTATCCAACTTATAATACTCCCTTTCAGTTCAAAAAAAAAAACTTATAATACTCCCTTTATCAATCATAATTATAAATCACTTTGACTTTTTTTTTAGAAATTAATGATACAAAATTAATCACTTTAAATTATCTATTGTATCTTTTTTTCCTCAAAACTAATTTATTTTACTTTAACATATAATCTAATTACATGTGGCATATGTTATAATTTAGTTGTCTAATTTGCTTCCATATTAACTTCCACAAAAACGTCAAAGGACTTTCTTATAGATTTAAAATAATGAGTAATTTTTTATATAATTAAATAATTGTTTTAGCTTCTTGCTTACTCACAATCAGTAAATTAACTAGTTATTATGATTATTATATTATAAACTATACATTTAGCTTTTTTTCAAAGTTCAGCAACTTGAATGCTGATTGAGTTTAATTTCAACTTTTGAGTTTAGGCATTAATTCTTAATCGCCTCTGATTATCTCGTTGTCCCACTTTTCCTTGCCCTGTTCCTCCCACGGGGCCGTCCAAGTCCTACACTCCATACTAAAGTCTTCTATCCTAAAAGTAAGATATAATTGCTTCTTTTTGAAATATGTCATGAAAACTAAATATATAAATAATAAATTGATTTATATCACTTGTTCTCTAAATTTGCTTGTTTAACCTGTAAACCAATACATAATTAATCTAATAAATACATAACACAGTTATGATTAATTAGAAAAGTAAAATAACATGGCTTTTTATAAGTCGCTGGAAATCTGTTGTGCAAATTAAGCTACTGATTTCTTGGCCAGACAGAGTCTTGAAGCCCCAGTGGGGTTCCAGTTTATCACTCATACACCTTCGGCGGCTATGAGTGCCAAATTTTTCTGTTGCATAAAAAATTATTATTCATTTAATTCAATTTGTGTGAACCACTTTTAATTTTTTTTACCTTTAACCACTTCTAATTCAGTTTATAACGGATTCCATAAAGTCTATATCCAAACATAATTCTCACGGTAACTAGTATTTACTTCAAAGAGAGTTTTACAAAAAAACATTTTTTGAATGGTACGTAACAAATTAAATTAATTTATTGCAAACATTTTCTATTTGTATGATAAATACCACTCATCAAAAAAAAAATCATGAATAATTTGTGTTGGCGGCGAAACATTTCATGAATAAAAGTGCAAAATTCCAGTTTATCATTCACACACTTTCGGCTATGAGTGCAAGATTTTTCTATTGTATAAAAAATATTATTCATCTAATTTAATGTGTGAACCACTTTTAACTCGGTTTATAACGGATGCCATAAAAGCTATATATAAACATAATTCTCAGGGTAACTAGCATTTACTTCAAAATCAGTTTTACAAAAAAAATGAAGGGGAACAAAATTAAATTAATAAATTCGCTAGACAAAATATGTCAAATCTTCTTATTGTTGTTGTGTTTTTTCTCTTAATCAAAGGCTGAAGAAACCCTCGGCCAAGAGAATTGGGTCCTTTTGTGATATACGCGGTATTAATAATTGTACTACATGTCAATCAAACTCAATAAAACAACAATGATTGTACTTTAATTTTTCGTGTAAGCAAAAAGGATTGACAATAATAATTGTACTTCATGCCGTTGCATGCATGCATAGCTACAGTGGCCCGTGTAAACAATAATGCGTGGGAAATAGAAAGCTGTTATTCGGTAAAACTAGAAGAAATGAATTAAATTAAATGAGAGAAATTAAAATAAAATATCGAAATTTCATACACTATTTGATACAGTAAAATTGAAATGACTAGATTTTTTTACGTGAATGACCCTTTTCCTAGATCTAAAAAAAACTCTTCTCCCTTCAATATAGTTATTATATGCCTACTAATAAACTACTTAACATAATTGAATTACACTAGTTCAAATTATTTATTTATTTATTGTTATAAAAAATAGTTATTTGTGGCAGAATGCTAAAATTACATTATTATTAGTGAAAGGTATTTTTTAGGGACTTTGGTTAATTATCAAGTTCAATTTAGTAATCGAATCAGGAATATAAGAAAATAAAAGATCGCTTTGGATGAAATATTTTGATCGAACCGAAAATAAATTTTTTAAGCATATAGAAAGATACGCTTTTGTTTATCGCGTTGACATTATGATGTGGAGTAGCTAGTTTTCATCAATTACATTACATGTGTGTTAGTTGCTGGCTATCTAGCTACTATCACTAATTTACCGATAGGGAAAGGGGGAAGAATGCAAGAGTATGAGAATATCTCTGTAGTTTTAAATCCGCTCATTAAGGCAAGGCGTAATAAATTTTGCAGGTTTATTAAAAAACTTTCTGATAGTAGTGAAACGGGTTAGTAAAACTATTAAATTGACAAGCGACAACTCTTGAATCAAGGAAAAGCGGATTCAACCAATAGGATATTTTGATTATTTTCCACTCCGGATAGGCAAAACTGACACGTGCACATATCCTTACATACATATAATGGATTCGATGTTGATGATCTATATATACTGAACCGATATTTTGACAAAATAGCTATAGCGGTGTGTTTAATTGAGAAAAATGCGCTAAACATTGGAGAAATGATCATTCAGGGTCGGAGGGGACCATAATAGAGACAGAATGGGGTCCGCGCAGAGGAAAGCAGCGCATTATTAATTTCCAAAATACACAACAAAACAGGCACACCAGGTAACTAAACAATACCGTAACATTGGACTCTGCTACCAACAAAACAATACATACAATACAAGTGAATAACAATCCATCACCATTCATTCATGAGTAGTAGTGTGTAGTATGCGAACTAATTTATATACCAAAGCGACATACCCATCGGACAACGCGCCTAATATTGCAGAATGGCCTTCACGTACATTTTACACACGTGTATGCCATGTCAACTTCTGGACCACCACGACGGCGTTTCACATAATCCTTTTTATTTATTTATTTGTCTGATCGAAGAGAACATGATGGTAATAAGCTACGTTATTACGGAAATATCCCTAGGGCTATGAGGGAAAGACCAAATGGTGGGTGTGGTGGGGGTTTGAAATATTAGTTTGAATGACCAAGGTTGTTTGCGTCCGAAACTTAAACTCCGTTGGAGGAAGAGGAGGAAGATTCGGAAACCACGTTGTGTATTCTTCTCCTTGTCTCTGTCTCCGACGCCTTCTCTGCCCTGTTTCTCCTGTATTCCTCGAAAAACTCCTTATTCTCTTTCTCCAATTCCTTCCACACTGCTCCTCATGCATGCACGTGTGTCACATACTTTTCACATTCATTTATATTTATTCTCAACCAAACAAAAACTAATAAAAAAATATAAATGATGCTGATCTATCTACCTATAGTATTTATATATAAATATATATAATTTCATTTGTACAAGGGTTTTTCTCATTATACTATAAACATTTACTACTACTATATTATTATGATACGATGTGACATATATAGGAATTGATAAAGAAAGAAAGTGGGAGTAGTGATATGATGTGGAACTTACCGGTGGAGGTGATGACTGGTTTGATATTTGCATGTTTGGACAGAGCTTCCATGCATTCTTCCTTGTTCATGTTGAATAGTATGCATTCCTCGATTAGACGGTGCACCTGTACATGTGTGTTCTATCAACAGCTCGAAAGAAAATATTGAATTCGCTATATATATATATATATAATATTCACCAAGACACCAACACTACTTAAACCAAAGGAAAAAAAAGCATAATTTAGAAAGCTGAAATCGCAGTCACATGAGATCAGAAATTGATTGATTATTATTCACATATATAGAACTAACCAGTCGGATATAAGAAGCAGGGGATGAGCAGTTTTCCATGGAGTTCAAATTGCTTTTTTTTTAGGGGAGGGCCAGATGGTTGTGTGTGAATATATAAGATATAAACAATTAGTTTAAATTTCTTTTCTTTTTTCTTATTTTGATCGAGAGGTTGAAACCAAAGAGATAGAGATCGGGGAAAATGAAGAAAAAATCTAGAGAGGGGGAGGGGCAGATCAGGAAAAAGGGAAGAGATGACGAAGGATTTGAAAAGGGAATAAGGAGACAGAGGAGAGGAGGAGGAAGGATGAAGAAGGCGTTGGATTTATAAGGAATTTTAATTTTTAAGATTATAGTATAGTACACTGTATATGTTGTGAAATACGAATATTGAAACCTATATAGGAAAAAGAACATAGACCAGGGACGGCCATGAACATGTCATGCCAAGCGCCTGTGGGCTCCATAGTCCCACGTGGGATCACAACAGCGATTGGTGGCGAGGCGATTAGAGGAGATTCCATGAGTTTTTATGCTGACGTGGCCATGTGGGTCCTAGTCCACGTGAATACTGGGTCCCTCTGTCTCACCCACCAGTACGTTCACCACCCTCAAATAACTCCTCTCTTGACCTTCTTTCGGCGTTGTGTTAATCCAAATAGGTCTAGCTGTGTTTGTTTCAAGAGAAAACTTGTTGAGTAAAAAAAATGGGAGAAAGAGAAAATAAAGGCAGGAGTATCATTTTATCTTTGTTTAATAAGAAAATGTCCCACTGTATGTGTTTATCAGCTTATTTTTTCCTCTAATCAAAAATAGATTTAAATTCGCTTTCTCTACCATTTTCTCCCATACTTTTCTCTTCCATTAAGTTTTCTCCCCAAACAAACATAGCTTAATCCAACGGTGTGATTTCAATGATTTTTATATAAATTGTTATGCATATTAATATTTATAGATATTCTATAAATATTAATCCAACAGTTTATATATATATATATATATATATATATATATATATAAACTGTTTGCCATTTTAATCAAAGAGTTAGGAATTAACAACTATTGGGGATATAACTAAGATCAAACCTGCAGTTTCTTATTTATTAGAGAGATGCCATGTGATTAAATTTGAAGTCTTAGGTAAAGAATCTACAACAACAGTATGCTTTTATTTTTAAAGGGTTCAGGATTATATATAACACAACTATTGAATATTAATTCAATTTAAATAATTGTATACGGTATTTAATATCTCTTGATTATAGTTATCTTAAATAAAACGCAATTTATTACTATTTTTGGAAAATGATGAAAAAATTATAATTAATATTTTTGTGAGAATGACGATAAAATTCTATATGCACAAAATATTAGTGTTTTCCAAAATTTTTACATACAAAACATATTAGTGTTCTTTCCAATTTCTCTCTATTTCTATTTTGCCAACTTGATTTTATTTTTGTTTTTATCCTGAAGCAAGGGTTGGTCGGTATGGCCATTGCCTAACATAGAGCAGACCGTGACGACGGTTCACTGACTTCTTTTGTCTCTAACTTTTCTCATTCAGATTTGATATTCACCGTGACTAGATTAAAAAAAATTAATTATTAATGTAACCAGTTAGGCGATAATGATGAGCACGAAGGTCCAAAACAACTTGAGGAACCTTGCAAGTTGCACCCCATATCAACAGTATATATGATAGATATTCATTCATTTCCGTTACAAAACAATTTAGTATCTTTGATTGATTTAACTCTGATCGGCTTTTATTTGGCAAAATTATATATATTATTTTTTTACTCAGAAATTATATATATTATTTGATAATAAGGAAAAAATTAAGATACAAAACACAAAATAAAAGGTTTCCAAAATAAAGACAAGATACCAATAGTTAGAAAACATAAAAATATACAAAACCCTAATGTAGGTAGGAAGGAGCTATCTGGGTCAAGAACTCTATCATTTCCATCATTCTTTCACTGGAATTTGTGGGTAGAAAAAAATCATCACCAACAGTAATGTCATTGTGAGTAGTGGTTGTTTGAAAAACTATACTGAATAATCCACATCTCTTATTGGTAATAAACCAATTAAATTGGTTTCTGAAGAATATCTCCATAAGCAAATCTCACGGGAAAAGAAGATCAACTCACAAACACTAAGATGAAAAATGCAGATTGGGTAGAAGAAATTTTCACTATATATGAACATGAGTAACATGGTTTTATCTCGAAATGTGTTTTTGTTGTCATGTGAACCCTTAAGCAAAGTTATTTCTACATCGAAACATGGAAATAAAAGCAGATCATTTGGAAAGACGGACATCTCGGCTTGAGCTGAGGAAGAAGATCCATGTCATGATAAAAAGTTGTACAATAACAAGAGAAAAAGTCACACCACCCGAAAATTTGAGAGAAGTGGAGAGAAGAGCAGGCTCTAATTTAATTTCTGAAAGATTAAATGTATAAAATGTATTTATGAATTTTTTTACCAGAGAAGAAGATTTGATCGGGCTTTAATGTATAAAATATTTTGGGAAAATGACCAATAAATACCTCTGAATGTCCAAAAGTACAAGTAAGGAACTCAAACTTCCAAAAGGATAAACAAAAAATTTCAATAAAAATTAACAATTGGAACATATTTATTAACATATGGAACATAGCAATTAACAATTGTCTGGTTCCTTAATTGTCCTTTTGAAATTCGGAGTTATTTACTTGTCTTTTCGGGAGTTTGAGTTACTTACTTATCCTTTTGGATATTCGAATGTATTTATTTGTCATTTTCCCAAATATTTTTATATATGGCCTAAAAAACCGTATCCTCGATTTTTTAAACCACTCTATATTGTCCAAACAATGTTAATTAAACCTTTCTCGTTCACCATACTGTACTAGGTTTTTTACTTCTGAAAGATTAAAATACATGTTAAGTTTATTCCATCGGTGTTCCTGAAGTGAAACCAAATTAACGAGACCTGAAGTGATCTCGGCATAAAGCGTTGGCTCTGTACCGATTTTGTATGAAGTCGAGAGAACCGAATTCGCGCGTAAATATCAATCCACTTCTTCTGATTTCAGTTCTTTATTTAATTTTTTTGGCCAAGGCTTCTGATTTCAATTCGATTTCAAGGGATTGTCACTAAACAAATCAAACTGGTGGCATGTATATGCCTAAATTACTGAGTTTGTATCTTTACTTAATAAATAAACTTTCTGCTTGATTAATATTGTTATATTAATACTAATCGCTTCCGTTTTGCCCAATAACGTATATATGTACGTCCCTATGTACCGTTTTTTTTTTTGGCCGAACGTCCCTATGTACCTTGGGAGTGAGAGAAGAATAACAGTTGTATAGCGCACGTGCACACACACTCAGTGCATTATTATTAGCTTATATGCACGGATATTGATGTGAATATACTACTCCCTCCGGTCCCTAATGTAAGAGCTAGCCATAAAAAAACGCTTCTTAAGAAAACATGTGAATGTTAGTTGGGTGTCTGGAGTTAATGCTTCTTTTCCAAAATTGCCCATATTTATTATGGTACTTTTAAGAGAGAGAAATATATAAGCATTAATAAATATGAAAGAGAGTTAGGGGTAAAGTAGGAAAAAATGCATTAAATGAGGAGAGAATATGGGGTGAGCTCTTACATTAAAGACCAAAACCATTCAAATTTTGGGCTCTTACATTAGGGACCGGAGGGAGTACAATTTTACTGCTGAATCACATGCCATATCTGGCTAGATATATACATCTAATGTCTAATCCCTACCCTGAATTACACATCTTTTAATGGCTAATTTTAAGTTTAAACTAAAACATTGTATCTCCTCATGATAACTTCTTAATTTCTCCCCCAGCCCGGTCCTTATTATTATAAGTCACCAACCGCCCAAATCATATAAATCAAGGAATGGAAGTTGCATCATTAATTAAATTGGTCTTATTTTATTTGTGCTTTCCATTTTTACTCCTCTCACCTTTATCACTATGACCCACTACCTTTTCTCTCTCTCCATTAATCATCTACCTCTATGAAGGAAACAAGTGAGTGGAGGGAAAGTCATCAATTCAATTAAAGAAACCTATTTTTTCAATGATGAGGGTATATCGGTAAAAATTTAATAAATGAGTTAGTTAATGGTGGTTAGTGACTTATATTAAGGACTAAAATTTAGAGGCAGTTAGTGATTTATAATAAAGACCACAGGAATATGTCACTGGAAAGTAAAGTATGATAAATCTTGGAAGAGTCCAAGATTGCTTTGATGTCCTTCATTTTATAAGCGTCAAACAACCTATCATTTTTTCGATAAAAAAAAACCTACCATTTATGTGTGAATACCTAATTAATACTACCTCCGGTCCTAAATATAGGATCTAGATGATTTTTTTGGAGAAGTTAAGGTTGCAAAATAGTCTATTAAATCATGAGATATTTGATATATTTTTAGACTATTCATTAGTTTATAAGTAAAATAAACTAGTTTAAGGGAAAAAATTAGGTAAATCAATTTATAATTAACTTATTTTGCTTTTTTTTAGGATTTTTCAAAAAAGACAATTAGGTCTTATATTTAGGACCGGAGGGAGTATTTGTTTTGCGCCATTTATTTGACTTAAGTACATGTATTTGAAATGTGATGTGGATTTGCATTAGCGTGAAGTGTGCATATACTAATTTACAATAAATAAATCGCCAGCTGTGCTCACATTCTTTTACTTTGGGGCAAATATATATAGATTATATTAATTCTATGACTATAATGATAAGGAATCAGGGAAAAGAAAAAAACAAGAAAAGATAGGAAATATATATGAAACCAGTCACCAAATCAACAACTGCTAAGTGATCAGATTAAGGATCTATCTTTCTGGGTTTAAACGGTGCTCATTATTAGGTGAACAAAACAGGTCATCAAAATACATCCCCATCGATCAGTGAGTTTTTTTTAGAAAGAAAAAGGTAACATATGACTGAAATTAAACTGTCTTAAAATAGTGAGTTAACGACAGGATATTACTGATGACACAGTCTATTGTAAGTTAAACCGTTGTCAAACTAGTAGTCACGAATTTTCTCGTTTATGTAATTATTCATTGACTACAATTGAGATTGAAAGTTATATCACCCAGAGTGTTGTCTATGTTAATCCTTAGATTAGACATGTTAGTTCTTCTCTATATATTTGATTTGATAATTGTTGATATAAAAATTACAGAAATAAAATATTAACATGCGTAACGTTCAAAGGTGAAAATTAAAGCTGGCAAAAAGATTAATAGCTGAAAATTATTTATAACCTGTGTAAAATTTGGATGGTTTCAGCGCTTTTTTTTCCTTTTGGCTATCGATCATAATAATACAACATCGGCAGCAACTTCATTTTTTGTTATAAAAATCTGGTGCATTAAAAAACCATCCAGCGCGCCGAGGAAGGCTTTCGGAATAAAATAAGAAACGTGACAAGAATTATTATTATTATTAATAATTATTAATTATTATTATTAATTAATAAAAAGCAAAACCATAAATTTTGTTTAGTTTACTGTATTAATAGTAGAAGTGGATCGGAATTAATTTTCTTAACATTAGAATAAATGATATTATGATGGATAATATATATGGAGAGCAGCTTTTTTTTTTTTTAATTGAAGAGAGCAGCTTAATTGAGATATCATCAAAACATAAAAAGAGAAAATAAAGAGCTGTGTAGAAGCCAGATGAACGTCATGGCTTAGCTGTACAATAAGTAAAAATAATATAATAGCTTGATTTGTGAATATAATATTTACAATTATAATTATAGAAAGTCGCTTTCATACGTGGCATGATGTTTTGCTTTAAGCGAATAATTAACCTCCCTCAAAAGTTACTATAACATTATTTTAAGGGCAAGGCAAGGCACCGGGGTGACATAATTATGGGTATCAACCCCTGGCTGAATAATATATTTAAAGTATTATGCACTACATATGATATTCAAATTCCAATCACGCATTTACTTTAACCTGATGATGACTACATGAGATGCTCGTCGTTTATCCTAGTCATCACTTCGTCAAGGAATTAAGCTAAGGCAGTATATAATTATATATTACAGGAGTAATTAATTTGAGGTCTCACTCAACACACATAATATAAAAAGAGTTTCATGAAATTATGATGCATGATATTAAAGTATAGTCACTTTTATCCCCATTGTTATTTTAGACTCATATGTTGTGTCTGGTGCCTCATAACTCAACAAGCGTGGTCAGAATGATTTTATTCACAACTCAAACATTTATTATTAGTTAAAATGTAAACCCTTCTGACTGAAATCCAATAACTTGTTACATGTGGTAAACACATTTTAATCTCTGCTTATATACTTTGTTGACTTGTAAATAATAAAAGGAAGACAAAAGTAAATTATTAACTTGAAGATAATTAAAGTAAGGTAACATTGCCATAAGAAACAAATCAACGAAAAAATATACTGTTGCAAAATACAGACGTTTCCTTCCCATATTATAAAAAGGGGAGGGAGAATGGGAAGGGAACATAAGAGAGTAGGCCTTAGAAACCAGGTATTTTTTTTGTTTTGTGACAAGGTCAAAGAAGAAAATGTACAAAAAGAAATCTCCTGTACATGAGACTGAATTACGATTAATTTACTTCCTCATAAAAAATAGATTTGATTATACATAAACCATTTAGATTATTTCACTTGAAAAATTGAGATATAATTTAATGAAATCATTTTAACAAAAGTACTATCTATCTATATGATCATTATTATAAGGTAACAACTAAAAAATATCACATTATATAAGTAGTCACTAAATTTGTCTTCAAATGCAAGTGATTTCTAATATAGTTCACGCTAATTACACTAAATTCAAATTCTATATTAATCATTACTCTCTCATATCACCCTTATTAAATATGGACACGTAAGAAAAAATTATATTTAATTATTCTTTTTTTAGGTTAAACATCGCCTGGTAATACAGTGTCTATTTGTAAATGAATTATCCGAATTCGAGGGTAGGAGTGTTGTCTGCATAGGCAGAGTTGTCTCTCACAATAAGAGGGTTTCCTATAGGATTCAAACATGTATTCTCATCCTTATTAGGATTGAAGCTCACTTAACAGTTTATCCAACTACCCATCGTTTTAGTTATTCATGAAAACCAAAAAATGCTTGCATCACACTAGTCTATTACAAATTGCCAAACTTAAGGTTTATTTAGAAAAATCTGGCTTATACCTAAAGGCTAGTTTATATTCGTCTTCTTCCTCTTTTTGGCCAATACGCGCCTTTGTACGTTTGGTTCAGAAGAGGGAATTTGTGTGGTGGATAATAAATACGCACACATGCATATGTATTCTGCATTAGCTATCGTGGATACCACATAAAATTCTATAGAAATCATGCCATGATTTACGAATACGGGAAGTAGCAACACTGACACCAATTGAATTTAAGTATAATTTAATTTATGATATCATAAAACAAAAATGAAAATATGAGTGAAGGGTTGAGATTAATAATTTCTCAATGGCCATGTTGCTAGCGCTTCCTTCTTATCAAAATAAAATCCAATCATGCAGCAAGCAACCACCAAAATAGCATACTCCCCAAGGCGTAAACTTGGAAGAGGAAGAATATAATGCTATCAATATTCTATCGCGGAGCAAGATTTTAACTTACTTCAATGTCAGCTCTTTTCAACATACATGGTCATTGGGCATTGGCCAACACTCAAAGATGATGTCTATAACTTGTTTATCAATTCCAGATTCTAATTTGAACAGCGTATAAAATTTGAGGTATAATATGCCGTTTAAACATTTTTAATTGACCACTTTTTCAATAAAAAATTTAGAGACTTTAGAAAGGGCCGGCTCATATTACTTATATTTTATGTAAAGGGATTGATTTGAACCCACAAAATCAGACCCCACAACAGGAGTCTTATAGTTAAGTCAAACTAACCCTTCATATTCATTTAAATGATAAAAATTATTAGAATAATTAAAATGAATTAAAATGAATATTGATCATCATGAAAATATATTTGAAAGACTAAAATTAAAATAAAATCCATTACTTGTCTTTATTATTAGCAAGCACTACCACAGATTACCCTATTTACATGCGCTTATTTTGGCCTCTACATACGCTTATAAAGCGCATGTAGAGGGGGCGCTGGTAAAGACTCTACATGCGCTTTTTAAAAGCGTATGTACATCTACATGCGCTTAAAGCGCATGTAGATGAGCGCATGTAGAGGTACATACCTCACATGAGCTTAAAGCGCATGTACAACTATATATTTTTTTTAATATATATTCTTTTACATTTGCCACCTGTATACACGTAATTCTGCCAATGCACCAATGGTATACAAATAAGTAGCACGTGGCTGATTTTAACCAAAATGTACCAGAAACATTTATTATGATTTATTATGCAAGATACTTTTATATAACATGTATTTATTATGATTCACAATGTCCACCATTAAATCAGAGACAAATCAGCGAATTTCAAACCAACCATGACAGCAACCAATACTGAAAATCAATCACAAAATCATAGCAAACAGCCCCAAAAATCATTAATCACATGCACAACCAATAACATACATACACAACTTATACATTCTCAATATTCATGCTTTGGGAAATAGTCATAAGCTTTAATATAAAATTTAAATCACACAAGTTCCTAGCACTTAAACCTATAATCCAAACACAAATCAAACATGCAAAGTCATTTTACAACTTTAATGAACATACACATTAGCAAGTTTAAAGTCAAAGTCCCTTTGAACCTAAATCCTAAAACCCCATTTCGGCCTCCCCTCTCTTCTCACGAAAAACAAAGGGAAAAGTGTCTAGAAAAGAAAATGAATGTTACCCAAAACTGATTTCCTTGATGCAGGTCAAATCGGAGTCTTGCTCTGCCTTAAATCGTCGTTCGTCGCTGCTGCAACACCAAAAAAAAATTGCATACTTAATTCAGTTTTTCACTTCCCAAAAGCAAGCTCAAAACTGCACTTTCTACATTTATCTTAGCATTCAAACATAGAATTTTAGCATAACAGATAAGTGTTTAGCATAATATCCAAGAATTAGTTCAAACCAGTCATGTGTAAATCTGAAAATCTTTATTTGCCAAACAAAATTACAGAATCTATTTTATCAGTACAGATAACAGAAAGTTTTTAGAACACATACACATGGATAAAATTGTAGATGCTATTTGTTCCTTTTAATCACATATTCATCACCATTAAATAATTTTAATACTCAATCAGTCTCATTCTCAAAATAGAGAAATAAGAGACCATTTCCATATCAGTTTGACAATAAGGAATTTCCAATTCATGGTTGTGACACATTTGTATAAACAGTATATAATCTTAAAGCTTTATGCAAGACACTTTTATATAATATGTATTGATTGTGATTCACAATGTCCACCATTAAATCAGAGACAAATCAGCAAATTTAGAACCAACCATGACAACAAGCAATACAGAAAATCAATTACACAATCATAGCAAACAGCCCCAAAAATCAGTAATCACATGAACAACCAATAACATACATACACAACGTAACTTATTATACATTCTCAATATTCATGCTTTGGGAAATAGTCATAGTCATAGGCTTTAATATAAAATTTAAATCAAAGAAGTTCCTAGCACTTAAACCTATAATCCAAACACAAATCAAACATTGCAAAGTCATTTTACAACTTTAATGAACATACACATTAACAACTTTAAAGTCTTTTATGTCAGTGCAGCAACTATAGAAACAACAATGAGAGTCCTCAAAATCAGCATCAACATACATAATCATGTCCTAAATAAAGAAGACCAGAATTTCCATTTCTTTCAGAGAAGTATGTGGTCATTTCAAAGGAGAGAACATACATTTTAGCATGCAAGAACAATATACATATATCTAACATAGCATACCAATATAAAATCAACCCTTGCCACACTCCAATCACAAAACTATGGACCCTTGATAATAATGTTCACAAGCATAACCTAAAACTTGTCCAAAATACACATCTCAAGCTCAAATAAATTCCTCCACTCTCTTAAGCATTTCAACGAACACCTTGAGTGCAATAATATTCAAACAATATAGTTACAAACTTCCCAACCATCACACTATTGCCTAAAAGATTCCAAACACCATTTAATCAACTCAAAACATCAACTATAATATCTATGATCCTTAAATACACATGCAAGCATAAGACATCAACAACCTTTCAACAAACACCAAGATACCTCTTAACAGCACATTAAACGACTCCTCACATTTCCAAAATCCATCACTTAGCCAATAATATTAAATTTGGAATTAAGAACCCTACACAAGGTCCAATCCCATCAAACTGAAAATTCAACATAGCAATTCATTAAAGTCTAACATCTATCTTACAAATAAACAAAACAGCCCAAACTACTCCATTAATCAAGGAGTAATCAAGTAAAATCATTAATATCTCAAATACATTTGCAATACCTTGTTACCTAGCAAAAATTCATAAATTTTCAACAATTCCTTCTCTTACACATTTTATCAAACACCTCATGTGCATTCCCAAAATCATATATATCTCCCTTCTCCAACCACTTTCTTGCCAATCTTTCAAATCATATATATATCTCCCTTGTCACCACATGTTCAAATCCTCTTACAAACTTATGTTGATTTTAAAATAAAACTCAAAACATAACACTAAGCTTGAACTCAAAACAGAATGAACATTTCAGCCATCAAGAAAAGAAAGTATAAGGTTTATAAAACAACCAATTCCTAACAAACACAAGAGTTGCAAACTTGCAGTTCTAACATAGTCATGCATAAGTAAGTTTAAAGATTAAATCCTAAAATTCCAAAGAATTCATCAATCCAATTGAAAAACAAACATGTAAAGCTACAACATAACTTGAACCAACTCTTACAACAACTAATTTAAGCCCATAAACCTTAATTTCATCAGAGTTCGTCGGATTTGAAAATTCCCAAAAGCTAGGGTTTTGTAAAACTCCACAAACTCCATCAACTTTCAATTAATCACTAAGGATATTTTAACTCAACTTAAAATGATGTTTAGATGGTCTTTGATCCTGAAATTCGAAGCCCCAAACTCGTCCTCTCACCTTGACTCGTGCTAAACTAAAGAAAATAGGTATGAACAAATGAAGGGTGCTTACCTGAACACAAATCCCCGTGGGTGCGAAGTTATGGCCGCCAAAACCACCCATCGCCGTCGTCGGGTTCCAGGAGGACGAAGGAGATGCAGTGAAAAAGGAAATGAAGAGAGGAGAAGTAAGAGGAACCGAGATGATGGAGAGGGATAAAAGGTTAAGGAAGAGACAGAGGGAACGGTGGCCATCGCCGCCGCCCAGGGCCGCTGTCGCCGCCGATGGAAGGGGAAGAGGGACGAAGAAGGCGGTGGGAGGAGGGAGGGTTTTCGGGTGAGAGGGAGGAGGGAGTCCGATATTTTAAAGAAGTAAAGGGGGAGGGGCGTGTTTGGTTAAATGAAATAAGGGGGTTCTCTAATGATTTGTAGCCCAAACTTGCCATATTGTACTCTTTTAATTTAAAACCACTTAAACCAGCCTCCAATCTCCTTAACCTTCAAAATATTTTGGGTCTTACCATTCCCTCATATTTCAAACTCTTCAATTTCTTAATTAATTATAAGCACATTTACTACTCAAAATTTCCAAAATGTCCTCAAAAATCACCAAAAATTCCTAAAAATTCCAAAATTCTCAATTTCTCCATTTATTATTTCTCAAAATACTCCTTGATCCTGTATTAAATTTTCAGGATGTTACAGCAACAGTGGAAAGCCGTGGTGGGGGCGGTGGAGATTTGGAGAAAGAGGATTGAGAATGAGGATTAGGGTTTGTGTTTTTTAGTAAGGGAGGGAGGTAAATATTATTTTAAATCACAGCGCCAATATTACTCAAGGAAATAAAATAATGAGTTATATTATGTTTTAAAACTTACGTATGTAAATGAATCAAATAATGAGTTATATTAAGTTTTTCATCATTAAATAAATTGAATGAATCAACTTTTATTTTAATATTAGGCCTATACATGCGCTTAAAGCGCATGTCATGTAGAGCCTTTACATGCGCTTTAAGCGCATGTACAGGCAGCATTCCACATACAAAAGTGGTAATGGAGCCTTGAAACACTAAGTACACAAGCAGGAACACCTTATGAGGTCTGAGGAGGATCTCTTATGCATGACTCCATGTTTTGCACTTCAGTAGAGCCTTTACATGCGCTTAAAGCGCATGTACAGGGTGTTTCAACATTTTCATAGCACCCAAAAGTGGTAATGGAGCTTTGAAACACTAAGTACACAAGCAGGAACACCTTATGAGGTCTAAGGAGGATCTCTTATGCATGACTCCATGTTTTGCACTTCAGTAGTGCCTTTACATGCGCTTAAAGCGCATGTAAAGGGTGTTTCAACATTTTCATAGCACCCAAAAGTGGTAATGGAGCTTTGAAACACTAAGTACACAAGCAGGAACACCTTATGAGGTCTGAGGAGGATCTCTTATGCATGACTCCATGTTTTGCACTTCAGTAAAGGGTGTTTCAACATTTTCATAGCACCCAAAAGTGGTAATGGAGCTTTGAAACACTAAGTCCACAAGCAGGAACACCTTATGAGGTCTGAGGAGGATCTCTTATGCATGACTCCATGTTTTGCACTTCAGTAGTGCCTTTACATGCGCTTAAAGCGCATGTAAAGGGTGTTTCAACATTTTCATAGCACCCAAAAGTGGTAATGGAGCTTTGAAATACTAAGTCCACAAGCAGGAACACCTTATGAGGTCTGAGGAGGATCTCTTATGCATGACTCCATGTTTTGCACTTCAGTAGTGCCTTTACATGCGCTTAAAGCGCATGTAAAGGGTGTTTCAACATTTTCATAGCACCCAAAAGTGGTAATGGAGCTTTGAAACACTAAGTCCACAAGCAGAAATACCTTATGAGGTCTGAGGAGGATAAAACTCAATATCCATATCATTTTAAAGATTTTCATATCTTTTTGAATTTTTGAGGTAAATTATTCTTATACTTTAACTTAAAATACTTAAATCTTGTCCTAGTCAATGTTTTTGTGATTTTCTATTGAAGTACATCTCTTTACATGCGCTTCAAGCGCATGTATTAGCTTCCTTTTGTTATATTAGTAAGCTATGCCCTTTACATGCGTTTAAAGCGCATGTAAAGCCCAATTAACATATCATTTTAAAGATTTTCATATGATTTTGAGTTTTTCACCTAAGTTCTTTTTATATTTTATCTCTAAATACTTAAATCCTTTTCTAGTCATTGTTTTAGTGAATTTTCATTGAAGCACATTTCTATACATGCGCTTAAAGCGCATGTAAAGGCCTTATCTCTACATGCGCTTTAAGCGCATATATAGATTCTTACCTGTACATGCGCTTAAAGTGCATGTAAAGGACCCTCAATACATGCGTTTCTTCTAAGCGCATGTAAAGGTGCGCTTATAGTGAAGGATATGCAATCAAACCATTTTCGCTTCAAGCTTTCTATCCATAAATATCCGGAACAAGTAACTTTTGAACAAGTTATTGAGGAAATCTATCTGAAGCTGTCAATGCAAAAACTATTCTGCCTTATCTCCATGTCCCGACCTTTCTAAGTTTCTGAAGGTGTGACACACTCACTAATGTGGTACCACTGAGATTTTTTTTGAACTGAAGTACCACTGAGATTTGGATACATGCAAAATGTGCATAGCTTTCCTTATGTTAGAGAAAATAAAGATTCACCCATCGCAACACACACACAAACACAAAAACTAGCAACTGTTATATATAACTGTACCAATACAAGCGAGCGCACAAAATCTGAATAACTTATTAGATGCATCGATTCTTTTTATTATTTTAGGGAGCGCAAACACAAAAAATCTAGGTAGAAACTAATTAAAAGGGAAAGGGAATAGAGCTAGCTGCGCTCTAGCTTTGAACCCCACAAAGACCTCTTTCCTGTAAAACTATGATCAAGAGGCAAGATACTTGGATTATTCACCCCAAAGATGTTCAATACATTCAAGAATTCCCATGAAATGCCAGACTCAAATAAGTATTAGTGGGAATTACATCATCATCCTATTTAAATGGAGGAGGATTTTGCCAATGTGACAGTGATGCAAGAAGAAGTGTGTGAAGCAGAGGACCAACCTCTGTCACTATTAGCGTCTCTACAAGGGGTGACATAATCTGACTCCGATCCTTTGTTCTGTCTCTGGCCAGAGATAATTCTTGATCGGTTCCTTTGGAGTACGTAGCTGCAATTTTCTGCGGATGACTTGAATTTGGTGTCTTGCTTCATCTCTTTCTTGGCAAATTGTTTTCAAATGCTGCATTAAGCTAGCATTTAATGATCTTTTCGCATTTCCTTATCTTCTCTTCCATCCTTGCCAATTTCAAGCGATATTTGGTGCAAATATTTTGCATTGTGCTTAATCATATCTAGATCACTCTGTCAGTAGCCGATGGGGTTTCAGCTAGCTAACCTCTCAGAAATTCACGGACGAGTGATCATCATAAGACAAATGTCAACTTGTGAATTGTGACCATAATGCAAGAAAAATACTAACTATTGCACACTAATCTAATGACTTGCTTTTTTCAGAACAATTGTTGTAAAGCTCTAAAATTGCAGTACTCACGTGAAAAGCTAGAAATTACAGATGAAGCCATGCTCACCTATGAACAATATATAAGTATACGAATTATTGAGTAAGAATAGTTGTAGTTACATTTACATAGAGTAACAAATCACATGCATACTTTCTGAACTAAAATTACTACCAAGAATAAGATGAAGGAGGGACATACCTGATTGTGAGGGGTCCAGAGATGATGAGGTATCGAAGAGAGACCAATAAGCAAATAAGCAGATTAAGATATACGAATGGAAACAGTTGGTGGGGTTATGCGAAGATGAAGAGACAACTTATATTCACATATCATATGTATATAATTATATATACATGCACCAAAAGTTTTGTTACAGCAAAGAACACAATCCAAGGACAGGTTATTAAAGTCGAAAAGGCCCCCGGTCCTAGGATATTGAGATAGAGGCGCATATATTTTAACCGTGATACGTCTGCCCATTCCTTGGCTATAGGGATTTTGTCTTCCCTTCACTGTTAAAATCAAGTTGTGTTGGGACTTGGGACCTACATTCTATTCCACAGTAACTCAATTTCTCTGGACTAATTACTATAGAAAAAGGCATTTCACGGATGCTATCAACGGTGCCTCTTGTTTTTTGGTGAGTGTATCGGACACTGATCCTATATATTTGCAAAAAAATGATTAACATACACTTGGACCTATACCATCAACTATTTCAACAGCTAGCTGATAATTCATATGAAGAAAATTTGATTCCTATGTATCTTCCATTACTCTATTGGTGCACTTGAGAATGTTATGATATGTGCATGAACATGTCATCTCATCGCGCACACAAGATAAAAAGATTATAACTGCCTTATGGCATATGGAATAGGGAATTGGAAAAAAGAAGAAGAGGAAAAAGCTAATGAGGAATATTTGTACTGCTTTTCCTTGGCTATTAGCGACCTTCATGAGGAAAATAGTGCGTAATTAAATTGTCTATTTGCAAGTTATGCTCGACAGCCTCATCAATCCCCGCTAGAAAAGTCATCGACACAAATGATTTGACATAAAAATAAGAGTTATCCACATGCCAAGTTTTGTATAGACGTATACAGTAATGCAGTCGGCCCCTTCAAATTCTTCTGTGAACCCGATTGTGACTTCATTTATAATCCCATTAGACACAAAATCAATTAAGTGGCAGTTTTTTAACTCCCCTTATCTACATTGATTATATTTTATATGAAAAAATAAATTTATATATAAACTAATTGTTTTAAGGTGTTCAGTCAGAGGTTTAGATATTCACGTTAGGCATTATAAGTATTTGCTTATAATTAGCGAAACACCAAATGATATAGTACAACAGTCTCACTTAACAATTTCAAATGACTTAACTCCATATATGAGCAAAATTGTGAAATGGTTTCACGACAAAAATAGTTATGATTTATCTCGTCAAAAAATATGAACATTTGGATTAGCTTTTACAAATTTAAATTTTGTTATTTTAGTTTTTATCATTTTACATTGTTTAAATAAATTATCCCTTATTTAAAGAAAGCCACAAAATTTGTATACTATGAATGAAAGTTTAAAACTCATCTGGCTTCAATTTTGAGTATTTTTTTTTCAACACCAATGCCTCTCACTAGCTATATAAAAAGAAGAGTTAACACTTAACACAACTATTAATCCATCAAATTTATTTGTACACTTAAACTTTAACTTATATTTAATTCCTCAAATTTCCTTCTATCTGAAACATTTGTACCCATAATATAATAATCACATATACTATTATAGGTATTCATTTTCGTCATTCTCAACCATATCATATCGATTATAATCAATTTGGGACAGGATTTTCCAAGCTTAAATTTTTGGAACGAAACAAAAATGAGACACAAAGAAATACGGGATAAATATTATTCTGTAGCGTCTTTTCCTCATCATGAATAAGGCCCTTAACAGGTGGTCTATGACCTGACTTATTTAGTGCCTAGTTTAGCCTCACCTATTTAATGTAAAAAGTAATACTTATTTGAAGGTCATTTTATGCAAAAAGTAAGACTTATTTCAATAAAACTTGGTCTAATAAGAGCCTTCAAATTTGGCTACATACATATGCTACTTATGTTAAAAAAAAAAAAACAAACATGTGCGAGACACTCACATACAGTAGCCGCCGTTCTCACACTTCTTCTCCCACTCACGAAATTTCTCCAACTTTCATTCGGATATACCTCCGAATTTCTCCAACGCTACAAGCTTCTCCCATCGATTGAAAAGCTTCTTCTTCTTACTACCTTCGAATCTTAATTCCCATCGACTGAAAAACATCCTTCGATTTTTCTTCATCTCTTCGGCGACGTGAGGGTGAGGCGGCCAATGGGTGAGCTCCTTCTCTTTGATTTTTACTCTTTTCTTTGATTTTTAGGCGAGTTTGAGAAGAATCTTGAGTTGGGGTTTGGTTTAGGTGAATATGCTCTCCTCTTTGCTTGTCAATTTGTTTTTTGCTATGATCTGATGCCATGTATCCTCTGTGGTTTTTAAATAGTATGACAGTGATTGCTTCATTAATAATGTTATTTGGAAGCTTCACAGATTAGAGAGAGAGAGCGATTGAAAGGATTAATAATGTTATTGGAACGTATGATGCATTGCTGTACCTTGTATTCTTAAAAACTTAGCCTTTTTGTTTCCTTTTCAATCATCTTTTCCATTCTTAATGTATTTATCTGTGTCTTGCTGCTAATGTATATAGTTCTTCTTCTGCATATACAACAATTTGAGGCTCAGAATATTTTCCAAGTACCCTAGTTTAATTGAAGCTCATGAATTCATAATATTGTATTTAATTGAATGCGAATATTTGTTAATTAGTTTGTTAAGTTGACTTTTGGGATATTTTTTTAGTTGAAGTTTAATTCTGATTTTGTTTCATTGTGCCTAGACTTGATGATGCTTATTGTGCCAAGACACATATTATAAGGTCTAAATTGTAACTAGACTTTTATAACTTTTATAAGTCCGGAAGTCTTGCCTACATTATAAGTAGGTCTTTTTCAGGTCTTCACCATTTTTCACATCCTAGGATTTTTTTTTTAAAAAAAACCTACATCCTGGTTAAGGGCCAGACCTATGATACCTATTTAGACAAGATCTAGCTCGGCTCGTCTCGGCTCATTTTTCACATCCTAGGATTTTTTTTTTAAAAAAAACCTACATCCTGGTTAAGGGCCAGACCTATGATACCTATTTAGACAAGATCTAGCTCGGCTCGTCTCGGCTCATTTTCACCCTACTCATGAACAATAATACTCCCTCTGGTCCTAAATATAAGACCTAGTTGACTTTTTTTTGGAAAATCCTAAAAATGCAAAATAGGTCAATTATAAATTGATTTACCTAATTTTTTTTCTTTAAACTAATTTATTTAACCTATAAAATAATGGTTAATCTAAAAATATATCAAATATGTTATAATTTAATAACATATTTTGTAACCTTAACATCTCCAAAAAAAGTCAACTAGATCTTATATTTAGGACCGGAGGGAGTATTTACTTTTAAAAGACATGTACTCCAATTAATATATGTTTTTGTATGGATTCCTCCCAGCCCAAATATGCAGCCGGGCTGAATAACAAGTTAGGCCCAAGTCATCAGTGATACACATACAGCAAAAGACGACGGCCGGAGAGAGAACTGCTGCAGAGTCAAACTCAAACATCATCATGGCTATGACCGCCGCCATCTCTCTTCCTCTCACTTCCTCCCGCCGTCCCTCCGCCGTACATATTTCCCCTTCCAATTTTGCCCTCACTCGACTCTCCACTAAATGCCCAACTTTTCGCACATTAGCTTATTCAGCCAGCGTTGAAACCCCACTCAAAGCTTCCTCTATGTCTTTCCTAGACAGAAAAGAGTCCTCCTTCCTCCACTTCGCCAAGTACCACGGCCTCGGCAATGACTTCATCATGGTATCTCTTCATTCTCTTCTTCGTTTTATTTTATGAACTTTGAGATTATTTCTTTGGTTTGAATAGGTTGATAATAGGGACTGTGCTGTGCCTAAGATCAGCTCAGAGAAGGCTGTTGAGTTGTGTGATCGTAACTTTGGGGTTGGAGCTGATGGAGTTATCTTTCTCATGGCTGGTACCAATGGTGCCGATTATACCATGAGAATCTTCAATTCTGATGGTAGTGAGCCTGAGGTCATTCCCTTCTTCTTCTATCATAACAATTGTTTCTTTTTGTGTTTTGTGTTTTTATTTTTTCTGGATATATATATTCCATCGTGTTTAATGATTTGATTTTATGATCCTTAGATGTGTGGAAATGGAATGCGGTGCTTTGGCAAGTTCATTGCTCAGCTTGAGAACTTACAGGGTAGGCACAGGTAAGGACCTTCCTATGCTGCTGTGTTCTCATAAAATTCTTGCCTTTTTATTCTTTTTTTTGGTGAGTGTTGTGTTGGTGTTTGCCTTTTTATTCTTTTTTTTTTTTGGTGAGTGAGTGTTGTGTTGGTGTTTGCCTTTTTATTCTTTTATTGGCAAAAACAACTACTAGCAGACTTTTCTTTTCCTTTTTAGTCTCTTTTGCTGCTCATGCTGTGAAGTTTATGTTAAAAATGTCAATTTTGTATGTTCAAATAAGTGGTTCTTTTTCAATCTTGCAGTTTTACTGTGCATACTGGCGCTGGCCTGATTATTCCAGAAATTGTTGAAGATGGAAATGTATGTTTTTTCCTCTTTTGTGTGCTTGTCTCACTCTATGCTTTGGATTAAATGCAGTAGTTCTATGATTTTGAATAGTATTGACATGTAAAAGAGGTTTGTTGCAGTCCCTTATCTGATATTGCTTTTTTATAACTAAGATGCTGCATAATGATATGGGTTCAGGTCAGAGTTGACATGGGGGAGCCAATTCTTAAAGCGGTCGATGTGCCTACTAAATTACCTGCAAATAAGGGCCAGTCAGTTGTTAAGGCCGAGCTAGATGTAGATGGAGTCATCTGGAATGTAACATGTGTTAGCATGGGAAATCCACATTGTGTTACATTTGGCTCAAAAGAAAGTCAGGTGAGTATTCTAGACATATATATGCATTGTAGATGTATCAAATTTATTTTTGTCAGATTGTGATTTCTCTTTTCTGTTTTCTGAACTTTGGAGTGTATTGAAATAAATTATACTTGTAAGTGGTTATTACACATATTTTTAGATGCTGACACACTCAACCAATCATTGAAGATTGAACTGATGACATCAAAAGGAAAGTTTTAAAAAATTCATTTTTTCCTAAATCACATTCATTTTAATAAGCTTACTTAACATATTTAAATGCAATAATTTTACTGTCTCAAAGCTGTGCCAGATATTTGACATTTTCTTTCCCTTTGGACATGTAGATCATGTTTATTTTGTTGCTTGTTGTGAACAGAATTTATTGGTCGATGATTTGAAGCTAGCAGAAATTGGTCCTAAGTTTGAACATCACAAGGTGTTTCCTGCTCGAACAAACACAGGTTTGTGTTGGCTATTCATTTGATTTTACAGGTTTTTTTTATCCTCCTACCCTTTTCATTTGTCCCATCATTTGTGCCTCTTTGTCTTTCCTTTTATTTTTTTCTTGAGCACATGTTGATGATGCTGAATGTATTGGCTGGTAATAGAGAAATGCTGCAGATTTGATGGCTCCTTGATTTTTATCTACGCAATCTCATTCAATTTGTGGGTACAAGACATTTTGGTTTTAAAAAATAAACAACTTTGCATGCAGTTTTTTTTTTTTTTTTGGGGGGGGGGGGGGGGGGGGGAGGGGGGAGGGGGGGCAGGCACTCTTATGCATTGGGCTGTTAGTTGCATAAACAGGCCTTTGTCTCGTGCTGGTGATTCCTAATGCAATTTTCTAAAAATTCATTTTTAATTTTCATAACTCCTCCTGGGCAAAGGAGGAGATTTGTGTTAGGCTTTGTTGTTGTTGCATTTGAATTGTCATCTTTTTTTTTATAGATGATTGTACTGATTTTAAAATGATTTGCTGGATGAAACTTTGTAAGAGTTCAGCCCATCCATGGAGATTGTCCATTCCTCTATTATAAAGATGTAATTGATCCTGGTGAGATCATCACCCTTGATATGTGACTATTCCTCACTCTCATGATTGGTATGGTCTGTCATGTGATTTCATTTGCAGAGTTTGTTCAAGTTCTGAACAATCATCACCTAAAGATGCGTGTTTGGGAGCGTGGAGCAGGTCAGAATGACTGGAATCTAATCTAATGCATTTGATAAGTGCATGGACACATTATTTAATCAGCATCTGGTGAAATCAAAGGTGTATCTGACTCTTAGCTCTTTGAAATTCTTAATATGCAGGAGCAACTCTAGCCTGTGGAACTGGAGCTTGTGCTGTAGTTGTTGCAGCAGTTCTTGAGGGTCGTGCTAATAGGGTAAGTATGCAAGTGTAGATTTAGATCTTCCAGTCTTGTGCTAATTTTTTGGTTTTCTTATTTATGGTGTGCAAACTACCTCTATTTGGTTGGGAAAATGAGGATAATTTGCCCCTATTAGTGCAGTTCCAGCAAATTCTTAATTCTATGCTATCACAAGCATGCTTGCAAGTTGCAGCATGAAAATTATCAAATCATTATCCACGAGTGGATGTTAAATATTTATTAATCTCATTATTTTTTATGTGAATATGTAATAATTATCTCTTTAGACCAATCTGTCGAGGCCTTTAAAATTTCGACATTTTGCATAGCTAATCCTGCTTATGGAAGAGGAGGCCATTAAAGTTTTGTTTTGGGGAATTGTGACAGATTTGCAGGGTTGATCTACCAGGAGGGCCATTGGAGATTGAGTGGAGGGAGGAGAATAATCATGTGTATTTATCAGGCCCTGCTGAATTGGTTTATTTCGGATCTGTACCCCTTTAATTTGTTGTCCTTTTTTATATGTATGGTTAGTCTTGACACCAATATGGATGCTCCATCTCTGTATTATAAAATGGTACATTTGTCCCATTGTAGTTTACCCTCAATTTGCGTTGACTTTATTATCAAAAAATAAACTTTTTTGCTGATATTTGGTTCATTTGATCTTGATCATCCTTTTGCTTTCTTCTTAATCATATATTATCAAATCGCTAATTGAAAAGATACGTGATTGGATTTAATGATCATCACAACCCCAGGTTAAATAATCATCATCGAGAGGTGTCCATGTACCCTTTTCCTTTCAAATTATAATTTTTCTACTTCAAAAAAGGGAATACCAAGTTTTTCTTTTAATGAAGTAGAAAAATTATAATTTGAAAGGAAAAGGGTACATGGACACCTCTCGAATTTTAAAAGCTTAAAAGAGTTGCGTTAAATATGAGAAAAAACTTATGCCACAGGAAACAAGAGTTATTTTTATTCAATTTTGGTTTTATAAAAAATATTTTGCTAGTATGTCAATATGTAAACAATTACCATATCAAAAGTTTGACGGCTGAACTAAATGGTTAATTGGTTATGGTAAAAAAAAAGGTTGAACTAAATGGTTAACCATCTTTTCTGATGGATGAAAAATGAAATGACTAATATTTGAGGAACTTTTTTGTAATATCAGTGATGATAATGATGTCTTGTGTGTAAAAGCAGACCTCCAAATACCCCTAAATATTGAGAAAGTAATCATTTTATGGCCAATAACTGTTCGAATAAAAAGTGCACAGCCCAATAACAATCGACTTAAAAATTTCTAGCTCAAAACAAGTGGCCGTAAAATCTGTATCGACCAATAACAGCTGGCCTAAGAACTGAATAAAGCCCAATAAAATTGGGCCGAAACTGTCCAGCCATAGAAGAAGCAGGCCGAAAACTTTACTTTAGATCCTTGTAACATGACCCAATTAAAAAAAAAGTGAAGAAGCTCCTTAGTTTGAAATTTTAACCGAGGGAGGGTCCCACTTTGCGCCCGGTGCTGCTGGGCATCTATGTGCGTGACTCCAACGGCTATCTCAAACTTCAAATACTCTCTCAAATAGCCGTTGCCCAAGGCAGCATTTCATTTCAAAAATACGCTTCTAAACAGTGAAACTCAACCCCAAGTAATACCCCAATCTTAAAAGGAATCACTCAAAAGCCATCCCTTTCCCAATCACTCTTTCTCAAATTCTCTCTGGTCCTTCTTCTATATTCCTACCCAACATCACTGTACGTTTTTTCTCCTTTTCCTTTCACCTTCTCACTTCATGGGATGCTGAAAAATTTGATCTTTCACTTCAATCTTGGGACTTCTTTTGTTGTTTGATCTGAGGAGTTCAATTGGCATTTGGGTTTTCTTTATTATCTTTTTTTCATGACATTATGCTGAATGGGGCTTCTTTATTTTTTTTTTTTTGCAGGGAATTGTATAAGGGAAAAAGATGGTGTCAGTAACGCCTGATCAATCTAAGAAGGTGGGGTTGGGACTTTCAGCTTCTCCATCGCCTTTTCTCACCCCGCGGCCGGAGCGGCGGCGCCCCGATTCAAGAGGCTCTGACCGGAACCCTAGCCGCCAGGACAAAGATAAAGAGACTAATGTCCAAGTTTTGCTCAGATGCAGGTCACTTATTGCCTATTCAGTCTCCAAGATTTACAAATTTTGTTTTTTAACTGCCCTTCATTCTTTGTGTGTGAACTTAGTTTACAATTTGAGCTGTGACCTAGTGATAATTTTGAATAGTTGAGCTACAAATGTGACAAGCTTGTGAAGTTATTTTATTATATTCATATTGTATATGTTAGTTGTAATTGAGGGTTTTAGGTGTGTGTATTGATGGGGTTTGAGGAGAAATCTGGATGTTCAATGTTTAAATATTTTATATTTCCTAATATCAGGCCATTAAACGACGATGAACTTAAGATGAACGTTCCCAGCATGGTGTCATGTAATGAGCATAAAAGAGAAGTCACAGTTACTAGCAAGCAAACAGATAGAATTTTTGCCTTTGACAAGGTATACTTCTTTTACCTTGTGATATTGGCCATGATATATGCTGAGTAGTAATAGTAATTTCACTTAACTTCAAGTTGGTATTTACTTGTTCTGTGTTGGTAAGGTTTTTGGGCCCAAAGCACAACAAAGATCTATATATGACCAAGCAATTGCCCCAATTGTGAATGAAGTCCTTGATGGTTTCAACTGTACTATCTTTGCTTATGGCCAAACAGGCACGGGTAAAACTTATACAATGGAGGGTGGGATGATGAGAAACAAGGTACGGATTTTTATCAACCAGTCATTTATTTTTATTTGCATTTTTATTAAAGAAAGTATGTCATGTTCAATGATTGATACATAGGGTGGAGATTTGCCAGTGGAGGCTGGTGTGATTCCTAGAGCAGTTCGGCAGATTTTTGATATGTTGGAGGAACAGAATGCTGATTATACAATGAAAGTGACATTTCTTGAACTGTACAATGAAGAAGTTACTGATTTATTGGCTCCTGAGGACAATTCTAGGTCTGCAGAAGATAAGCAAAAGAAACCACCAACTCTTATGGAGGATGGGAAGGGATGTGTTGTTGTAAGAGGTCTAGAAGAAGAATCTGTATATGGAGTGAATGAAATTTATGCCCTGCTAGAACGTGGGGCATCAAAAAGACGCACAGCAGACACATTACTTAACAAGAGAAGCAGGTGGATTTATTTTTTCTATTAGTCATAGTTTTTTTGAGCAAGTGGATGTCATTTTTTCACCTAATCATGTTTTACTTTGGTGCAGTCGCTCACATTCAGTCTTGACCATTACCATCTATGTGAAAGAAGCAGTCATTGGTGGTGAGGAGATGATTAAATGTGGCAAGCTTAATCTTGTTGATTTGGCAGGTTCAGAAAATATATTGCGTTCGGGAGCTCGTGATGTAAGCAAAGTTCTACTTACTTCCTGATCATTTTATTAATTGCATGTTCATGAATAATCAAAGTTTCAATCCTATTTCCGTGTTTATTTTAGTTTTTTCTTTGTGGTTTTGAGAAGAAGAATGAGATTATGAGTTTTAGTGTACATCTCATGATATGTTGGAAGGAGTGAGGAGGGGGCAGATGGTTGTTATGTTATGTTTCCAATAACTTTCATGATAATTGTTTTCTCTCGTTTTTTCTTGCAATCAGATCTTTAGTAAACTTTCAATAATTTCTTAATTCTGTGTACATTAAATATTGTCAATTACCCTTAATGCTAGTATTAGAAATGGAATTAAAGTTCTACTTAATCCCATTTAGTCTGCATCCCTTACCTTACCTTTATTCTTTTTAATTTTTAGAAGCAGAATCAGATCATGAGTTTTAGTTTTAGTGTACATCTCATGAAATGTTGGAAAGATTGAGGAAGGAGGGGCAGATGGCTATTATGTTTCCAATAACTTTCATCACTATTGATTTCTCTCATTTTCTTGTAATCCGATCGGTTTACATGAATTATTAACAATTGTGCAGGGTCGTGCAAGAGAAGCAGGGGAGATAAACAAGAGCTTGCTTACCCTTGGTCGAGTCATAAATGCACTTGTGGAGCATTCAGCTCATGTGCCTTATAGGTTTTACCAAATATCTTATTTATCCACAATGCATGCTTGTAAGTTTTGATATGTTCCTTAATCTGCATGACTTTTATTTCAGGGATAGTAAGCTTACAAGGATTTTAAGAGACTCCTTAGGAGGGAAAACAAAAACATGCATAATAGCCACTATTTCACCATCTGCTTATTGTTTGGAAGAGACATTAAGTACACTGGATTATGCTAGTCGTGCAAAGCACATAAAGAATAGGCCCGAGGTTAGTTCCACTCATGGTGATCTCATGTGAATTTCAAAGTGTAGTTATTTTTCTTAGATGATGATGGAAGCTCATGTTTATTATTGACAGGCAAACCAAAAGTTTACAAAGGCTGTTTTGCTGAAGGATTTGTATCTGGAAATTGAGAAGATGAAAGAAGGTCTATTATTCACCATGTATTATTATTATTCACCATGTATTTCTGAAAGTTTTGGGTTACATAAAGATTATAACTCACGGCAGTGTTAACTGAATATGGAGCGCAGATGTTCGAGCAGCAAGAGAAAAGAATGGTGTATATGTTCCTCATGAGAGATATGCCAGGGATGAAGCAGAAAAGAAGGTTGCTAATTTGTTTTTTAAACTAGCCTATCGAATCTTTTCAATCAAATACTGTACCTAACAATAAAACTCATGGTTAGTACAAGTCAAGCATCTCAAATCATAACACAACTTACAAGTCAAATGTGGTAGGATTATATTTTAGTCAGAGTTTAATTTTTTTGTTATCTTGAGAGCTTTATTAAGGATAGTAATGCATCCTTCATAGGTGTGATTGTACAACCTGAAGGGAAACTATAGTTTTGTGAACATAGATACAACTAGTAACTAATTATGAAATGGCCAATTAACTGTTATTTATCGATCTTGACTCAGAGATGTACTGCCTATTGCTTGAATTGTTTGCTTTACCTTTAACCTGCAGGCAAAAAATGAAAAGATAGAGCAATTGGAGAACGACCTCAGTCTTAGTGAAAAGGTATTCTTTGGAACCTATGATTACACATTCTCTATTTTCATTGCCATATGTTATCTATCATAACCATTTTCCCATATATATCTTGCAGGAAGTGGACAAATTCCGTGAGCTCTACCATAATGAACAAGAACAGAAACTAGATTTGGAATGTGAGCTAAAGGATTGCAAGGTATTGAATGGAAGTTTCTAGTTCTTGTTTTATATTACTGTGCAAACGTTTAATCTCAATAAAATTACTTTTGCAGGTGAATTTGGAGAAAACAAGCACTGCTTTGCATGATCTCCAAGAGAATTACAGTCAAGTAGTGTCAACTTTGAAGGAGAAAGAGTTTACAATATCCAAGTTATTGAAATCAGGTGAGATCTTGGTGTCACACAGCAAGATACTCCTCTTATGCTGAGTTTGTTAAAGCCTAAAATTTCTCACTAAGTATGATTTGCCTTTCTCTTTGAGTAAACAGAAAATTGTTTAGTTGAGCGTGCCAAGGAGTTGTGTACAGATCTCCAGAATGCATCAGATGATATTGATTCACTGTCCCTGAAGTTGGGTATGGCGACTTTATCCCTTGTTTTTTTCACATTTACATCTTAAATGATCTAGCCTTTAATCTGACTCTTCGGATGATTTCAACTTTGCAGATGAGAAAACCAAGATGGAGGCTGAAAATCAGAAAATAATCTTGAATTTTGGTTCTCTACTGAATCAGAGACTAGGAGACCTGCATGAGACAATCATGGGGTCAATTTCTCGACAACAGGAACAACTAAGAAACATGGAAGATCATGCCAGTTCTTATCTTACAAGTAAAAGTGAAGTAAGAAAAAAGCATTATAATTTGCTTCACTTTTTATTTGTTCTTTCCTCTTCATTCCACCCTACTAAGAATCTGATTACTTTTCCTTTCTCCAGGCTGCTCAAGCCTTAGAAACAAGGATCAAGAAAATGACTGAGATATATACTTCAGGAGTAGGGGTCCTAAAGGAGCTATCCAACTCATTTCATGTAAAAGTTTCATCTGATATGGAGCAGATCCAATCTAAAGTGTCATCCCAGACATTGGCTGCTGAGAGTGTAAAAAACAAAACTTTGTTCTGTTTTATAGTAGTACTAAAGTTTATCAATCATAGGATACCAGAAGTCAAAAGAAAAGAATATTATTTATATTCCAATTAATTGTGCGGTGCCCTTTTCAGTTTCTTACCACTGCTGTGCTCGAGGCTAAGGATGTTATATGCAGCATTCAGAGTTCTGTTGATGAGCAAAAACAATTGATAGAATTCTCCATTCAACAACAACAGGAGGTAAGTATCATTTACACCAGAATTCTCCATTTGAGGGTGTGTTGTGTTTTAACTAAGTTATTTGCAAGTGATTCTGAATTTATAGCTAAAACAAGTTAATTCATCCAAAATGTAGGGATTGAAGCAGAGTCTGAATTCAGCACATATGATTTCGGAGGCAGCTTCAAACTTCTTTGATGACATTCATCAGAACTCTTCAAGAGTGGTGAAAATTGTTGAAGAAGCCCATAGTGAAAGAATCGATCAATTAGCTAAATTTGAGCAGTTCTTCAAGGTAAGCAAAATATGAGCTTCTTATCCTAATGCATGCTTTAGTCTTGTGGCTTTGTAATTATCGTTTTTTAATTTTGTTCCTTTCAATTTAACCAAACAGGAAGAGGCTGCTAGAGAGGAAAAGCAGGCCATGGAAAAAATTGTAAAAATTTTAGCAGCTTTGACATCTAAAAGAACTGCTAGGGTGTGTTGGCATTATTATTCTCTTCTCTTTTTTGTTTTATTTTCTTACTGTTGAATATCATGTATTGCTTCTCTGACTTGGGAAATATCATTGTTTAGGTCTCAGAGGCATCAAGTAATATGCAAGACACAAACATAAAAGATTCTGAGAGATTAAAACTTGAGATGTACAGCATGCAGCAAGTTTCAGATGATGCTACAAAGGAAGTTGGTAAATATGTAGAGAGTGTGAAAAGTCACTTCACGGCACAATTGACGTCTGCAAGTGAGTCTAAAGCGTTAATGGAAGATGGCCTCCATGATTGGTTAGTTTTCATTCATTATCGCACAGTTCTATATACCAATGAATGTCCTTCACTGTTTGGATGGAATATACGCACAAAACATTGGCAGTGCTATTTTATTATCCATAAATTGATTCAATCTGCCTTCTTTTTGTCATTTTGCAGTCTTTGTAATGTCCTAATTTTGATTAACCGAAAATTGAACACTTCTGCTGTGTGTGTGTGTGTGACAATAATGTGATTCCGTCCTTAGTTTGAACACAAGCAATGTTATTTTTCAATTATTATTTGACCCTTACACGTTAGTTATACTCAAGGTGAGAGTTTTGTTTTGTGGTTTCTTTACCGTGTGGATCTGTCCTATGTCCTCCTTTCACATTGCTCTTTTGATTCAGCTCAATGTAATGAATTTTGTTTGTCATGCATGTCTCTGTTGTATATGGATTTGCACTCAATTATCACGGTATGTGCAGCTCAAAGAGAGTGTGCCAGGCAAGGGAGCAGTGGGAAAATACGCAAACGTCCTTGAACAATCTCAACAAGAACAATCTTGCAGAGATAGAAAATGCAGTAAAGTTAGTTCTGTTCGCTGGTGTAGCAGATTTGGTACAACCATCATATTACAATTTTGGAATTTCCTAAATTTTTTGCTTAATATATATTTTACAGGGAAAACATGAACTCAAACCATACTTTGAATCAAGAATTTATGTCTGCATCATCATGTATGGATTCAGATTATGTTGTGGGAACCCACAACCTAGTAGAAGCTGTAAATGGTAATTCAAAGTTCTGATATTGACTAACATTATGCAGCTTTATTCCTGTTATAATATGATCATATGAACTCTCTTATAATAATAAAAAAAATAAACTTGCACCCTTTTCAGATTCACTAATGTTGGACTGTGAGAACAAGAAGGAAATTGATTCTATGATGACACAATGGTCGGAGCAGCTTCAATCTGTACAAGAGAAACATGGTGAAAGCATATCAAGCATCCAAACGCAAGCAGAAAAGTGCCTTGAAAATGATTACTTGGTTGATGAGCAAACAGGTCTAACACCAAAGAAACGAGTGATAGTTGTGCCTAGCCATACATCTATTGAGGAGATGAGGACACAAATCAGTGAAAAGGAAGATGAAAACTACTCAGAGAAGAGATCCAAATGGCTACAAGCAGACTCCAAAATTCCACGTCTAACAACAGTAGCCTCTCCAAATAGAACTCCTTTTGCTGACGTCAATTGACTTTTATCTCCAGAGTTAGCTCAACTGTTCTGAGGAAGAAAAAGCTCATTCAACTAATGAGCAAGCAAGGAGGCCAGGCCCACTCCTCTTTTTCACTCAATGTTGTTTTCATACTAAAAATGAAGCCAATTTGGTTCTTGTCAGGACCCCTATGAAACTTTTAGGTAGGTTAATATGTATTATTCATTCTTGTAATATTATTATTAGAGATTTCTCTATGTTGGAAAACGTGTTTGTGAGACCAGGGTCAGCCAATATGAAACCCTTCATAGGAAGTTGCTTGGCCTTTTCACTTTATTAAAAAACACCTTACCATATGTAGTAGTATTCTAATTCCGTAAAGGCGTAAACAGTGGAAATAGAATGTTGTTTTTTGGGTAGCCGAGTGTACAAGTAAAGGAAGCTACTTGCGGCCCACGTTCCCTGACTCGGTGGCTATCGTTATCCACGCGCCTAAGAAAAGACGACTTTTTATTCCATTTTCCATATGCACTTATGTGAGCAGGGCATTTTCGTCATATCACACTTTACAAAGTTGACGTGGAAACTTCTTCACAAATCACAACCAACCAACCAACCGCCATATCTCAAGTCTCTCTATAAATACCAATCCACACGCTCCTCTACATTCACAATCTCATAACATTCTTTTCCATCTCACTTGAGAGTTCATATTTCCATATTACTCTTCCTCACGTTCAAACCTTATTCCATGAAAAGACAGATACAAAGTCTAAACGCAGAGAGCTTAGATACGGCAATCTCTCTAATGCTTCTCTCTCAACCACCAACACAGCAACACAAGATTCCATCTTCTTCATTGCCTGAATTTGAATGCAAGACTTGCAACCGCAAGTTCTCATCTTTTCAAGCTCTAGGAGGGCACAGGGCAAGCCACAAGAAACCCAGACTTGATTCCCAAGCAGAGGCACAAAAACCCAATTCAGATAAATCATTGCACGAGTGTTCTATTTGTGGTCAAAGATTCTCTCTTGGTCAAGCTTTGGGTGGCCACATGAGAAAACACAGGGCAGCCATGAACGAAGAAGCCTCTCATCATGAAATAAAGGAGCTTGTTCTTCCTAAAGTCCCAGTTTTGAAGAGATCTAGCAGCAGCAAGAGGGTTGTGTGTATGGATTTGAACTTGACCCCTCTAGAGAACGACTTGAAGTTGCTTTTTGGAAACAAGGCTCCTTCTGTTAATCTTTCCTTGTGCTCATCGATGGTTTGATACCATCGATCTTTTGTAATTCTTTGGACCATTCTTTCATTATTTTTGTACTTTTTATGTAAACTAGGATGTTTTTTTCCTTCATAACACATTCTTTTTAATATGATTATTGTTTATTTGACACCTCTTTCAAGCCCAATCATGATATTAAAATTTCAGGCTCCACGGACATGTTCATTAAGTTATTATCATTAAGTTGTTATGGGTAGCTCAAAAGATGTTACTTTAATAGTTGTGATTAACAAATTTTTACCTAGCAATCGATAACAATTGTATGGCTTTCTGATGGCAACGTAATGAGTACGTGATAACAATTTCATGACATGATGACCCTCAGAATAATTTCGTAATTAAATTCCTTACACGCCTATATTTAATTACCCCTACATAATATGTGTGAATTAGTGATTTATTAGTTCTTACATTCATTGTTAAATGAAATATAGAATATTATCATGTATTAATTAAAATAACTTTCGTTTATTTTAAGAGTAGCGAAAGGAAACAAAAAAAAAGACAGAATAAAAAATACATAAGCTATAGGCAAGAGAGAGTTATAAATGTTAAATAAGAGTACAGCCAGGAGGGAAAAAAGTGTACTCGAAAATACTAAAGACTTGGGAAAATTACTTCAATTCTTTAATCTAACGTTGATCAACTCCTACTATATAGAGTTTTATTTAACTTGTCGACAAAAGTTCATCCAATTGGTAAAAAGGTTTAGCTCATAACTATGTGGTTGTCACTTGTGAGTTTAAACTCTATCTATATTGAAGCCTTGTTTGTGGGTGATTTGTAAATAACTTTGTAAACTCTCACTCTTTGAGCTTAGAGGTCTGCCTGACCATGGTGAGTATACCAACTCACCTAAACTTTTTTGTATAAAAAAATTCAAATTTGTAAGAATAATAATTATTGGTACAATTAATCATCATGAGTTTTAGGTCATCCCTGTTTATACTAATAACTAATAGGTGTATACTTTTGATCCCTTATATTTGTTTCAAGTTTCAATTTAGTTTTTTATGTTTGAAAAGTACAATGTAGTCTTATTTTGTTAACACCATTAGTTTCACTTAAATTTAAATATAAGAATAGTTACATTAAAATATTTTAATTTAAGCATTTTTCAGTATTCAATAACCATTTAAAATTGTTAATTTAACATTTTACGTTAAGTGAAACTAATGGTATTAACAAAAAAGGATTAAAAGTGTACTTTTCAAAAATAAATGACTAAATTGAAACTTGATGCAAACATAAGTGAAAAGACCAAAAGTATAATTTAACCTACTAATATTATTAATGTGTGAGAGAGAGAGAGAGTTGGAACTTCGGGAAGAAAGTAAGTGTTAACATGTGTATTTTTCTTTGCTTTTCTTATAAATTTACATTATTAATTAGTGCTTATAGAGAAATAAATTAAGGCTTGATATTTTCCTACATAAGAAGAGGAGAGGAGTTCGATAATATTGACGTTGATGAGAGTGTTGCTATGATGGAGAAGATGACATCATATTTAGTATAATCTGTAGCTCTTATTTTTTTTGTTAAATGCTATGTAGGATTTTAATTATTATATAATACTCCCTCAGGTCCTAAATATAAGATTTAATTGACTTTTTCTAGAAAATTCTTAAAAAAGCAAAATAAGTTAATTATAAATTGATTTACCTAATTTTTTCCCTTAAACTAGTTTACTTTACCTATAAACTAATGGATAATCTAAAAATAAATCAAATATGTCATCATTTAATAACCTATTTGGCAACCTTAATCTCTAAAAAAAAAGTCAATTAAGTCCTATATTTAGGACCGGAGGTAGTATAATTTATGTAATGGTTTATTTAATTTTGATGTATATTCACCCATGAAACAACACACACACACATATATATGACTTGGTATTTGACTACGCGCACTAGTTGATACATATGATACAGATCTATATTCCCCTTTCATCTCGAACTAATTAATACGGCGGAGGGTGTTTGAACACTTAAATCGGTCCAATCTTCAATGCCTCACCTTTTTTGGCCAAAATTTCAACTCCGCGCTGTTTTTGCTATGTTTTTACTTTCTAAATTTTTAGACACCCATTTCTTGAAATGTTGAACAATTATACTCCCTCCGTTCCTAAATATAAGATCACTATTTGATTAATTTGGGGAGATTAAAGAAGACAATAAAATTACATGATCTTCCCAAAATCCCCTCAATTACTTAACTTTAAAAGGATGAAGGGTTTTCAATGAAAAGATGGAGTATAAGGGTAATTTGGGCAAAACTTGAGATAAAATAGGAAGTGATCTTATATTTAGGAACTTATCTACTTCCCCAAAGTGATCTTATATTTAGGAACAGAGGGAGTAATAATTAGTGATTAGTCTCTATTTAAGCAAGAGTCATGACTAACGTGTGAAGTTTTGAGAATTTGTAATCCGCTAGAGAGGGTGAAAATTGAGATGCTCACCTTGAATTATCCATGGAGTTAAGGTTATAAACACAGTGAAGAATGATTGATCTAAATCCAAGTGAGTTTGATGGTTTATGTTATTGGTATTCTCCATTTTTATTCCTCTTAAATTTATTCAATCAATATTCTTTAATTTACACCACAAATAATATATTCCTTCCGTTCTAATTATAAGACAACTTTGATTTCTTAGAAAAATTATGATTGCAAAATTAATCACTTTATACTCCCTCCGGTCCTAAATATAAGACCTAGTTGACTTTTTTTTGAAAAATCCTAAAAAAATAAAACAAGTTAATTATAAATTGATTTACCTAATTTTTGTTACCTATAAACTAATAGATAATTTAAAAATATATCAAATATGCCATAATTTAATAACCTATTTCGCAACTTCAATCTCTCAAAAAAAGTCAACTAGGTCTTATATTTAGGATCGGAGGGAGTATTTTTTAGGGAAAATTAAATATAACTCCCTGGTAAGGGACATAATACTGGAAAAGTCCCAAAAATTGAAAAAATTAAAGTAGAGTCTTTTGGGACCTCACTTTCATTATTTATGAATGTGTGGACCCCACATTTAATAATAAAAAAATCCACTCACCTTTTCTCTCTCCTCTCTTCTTCTCTCCTTTAATAATGTGTGGATTTTTTTATTATTAAATGTGGGGTCCACACATTCATAAATAATTAAAGTGAGGTCCCAAGGGACTCTACTTTAATTTTTTCAATTTTGGGGACTTTTTCAGTATTATGTCCCTTACCAGGGACTTGTATTTAATCTTCCCTATTTTTTATAGTTATATTTTTTCTCAAATACAGTTTAATGTATTCTACTTACAAACTAACATATATTTTTTTTATAACAAAGGAGAACTAACATATATTCTAATTACATGTGTTATATATTATAATTTAGTTGTTTAATTTACTTTCTTAATTTCCTAGTAAAAGTGGTTTTATAGATTGAGGGAGTGCTATACTATTTTTTCATAAAAAAAATTATGCAAGACTTCTTCCAGCGAGATGTATATATCGAATAAACATTGAATTTGTACATGCAGTGGCCTAGGGGGCGATGAGCAGCCATACGGGGGACAGTGTCCCTTACGCCACACAAATAAATAGACTTCGTGTTTTAAAGGATATATGCCCCAGTGGCCATATCCAAGTTGTTAATTGCCCTTTTTCTTTTCTTTAGGTTGCTTTTGTGTATCCTAGAAACCAGTGTTATAAAAGACAGACCAGATGATAAGTTGGAGAAGGCTTCAAGTCACGGTTACATTTAACGCTGTCAGATCGCTTAGACAAATGGTCAGACCGACAGGTGAACTAATAACTGTTGATCTGATATGTGAAGCAGTTGACGGTTGAATCGGTTCAACTGTCAACCCCTTCACATATCGGGTTCTTATAACACTGCTAAAAACAAAGTGAGTATATTTGTGACTAAAGCAATTACGTAATACTTCAAGCTAACTGATCGATGGGGGCATTATTATAATTAAAATCGGGTCAATAAAGGACTTCAATCTTCAGTCAGATCTAGACAAAGGATTGTTGACTAAGTTTACCATTAAATAGAACTATCATAAATATGATGTCTAAACTTTTTTTTTTAAAAAAAATGTCTGCTTGTTTGATACGGAGAATTTTTTTTGACTGAAATAAAATGCGTCCTATGAAAAATATAGTTTCAGCAGTATTTATATTTTAAAAAGTATAACTAGATATTTATTTCATATTTTATTTACTTATACCGAAATTAATTTTTCAAATCATGCACTAGTTTTCAGTAGATTCAAAATGCTATTTAAATTATGAAAAATAGTAAAAATGTGGAAACAAATAGACTTAAAATATATTGCAAAAGTATACAAAAATATCATTTAATTTATTTGTCGAAATAACACCAACGAACATTGAATATTGATAATCAAATAATACATTGTTGATTCATAGGGGAACCGAAATTTCATTTCTTTCAGTTTGAACGATGAAATTATTGTTTTATGATATGAATAAATGATCATTGTAAAATATTTGTGGCAATATAAATTACATATGCTGAGTTGCTGACTTAAGATTTTGAACATTTTGAAGAGTTGATATATTGTTGCCCAAATAAAAAAGGAAACGGGGAATTGAAATATTCTTTCGTGGAGTAATTTGAGTCGCCACCTACTATTCCATCTGATGCAGCCACAGCCAAGTTGGGGGATGTTTGACAAAAGTTTACAACAGCTTTTTTCCTCCCAACGAGTCAGAATAGTACTCACTACCACTCATTTAACAACAAATTATCTTTAGAGTTTAGACAATAAATTTAAAATTAGTTCACATCAGACTTTACCTCAGATCTAAAATTTGGTGTTACTCCATTTAGTAGTACTCCTTCCATTCCCTCTACATGTTTGTGTGAGTTTAACAGAATTACAATTAAAAATATGAAAATTAAATCTATAGGAAATATACTTTTAAAAAGTATCCATATTTACGAATGAACCAGAGAGATACTAACGATGAAAAAAAATTGAACTGAATTTTTTTTGAACTGAAACGATAACGAAATATGAAACACAATATATTGGACAAATTGATGAACTGTCAAAGGATAAAAATACATTTATTACTCAAATACATTTAAAAAGTCAAAGTATACTTTTAATCTGTGTCTTTGCCTCAAGTTTTCTTTTAGTCTCTTATGTTTGAAAAGTGCATTTTTAGCATTATTATTAGCCTCATTAGTTTTATTTAACGGAAAATGTTAACTCTAAACTCTAAATGAAAATTCTATAGTTCAATGCTTATAAAAATGGTTAGATTTTAGCATTTTCCATTAAATAAAACTAGCGATGTTAACAAAAAAGGATCAAAAGTGCACTTTCCAAACATAAGGGACGAAATAGAAACTTGATGTTAAGATAAGAGGTCATATTTTAATCAATTAAAAGGATAAACTTATAATCAAAGTCGGATGGAATAAAATAATTTTTGAATTATTGTAGTAAAAAATTTTATTAGCAAATAACTGAGTGATTTCGCGTCATGATTATGCCACATAAACAATGAAATTAACTTGTTTTTTTACCTTTTCCGATCCCTTAATTTGTTAGATTGTTTTTCATTTGATTTTAAGTTTGAGGCTATTGTTTTTTTATTTGATGAGTTCTAATCTTTTAAAAGAGCTTTTTCAATGCATGTGATGTTGTGTACACAACTATTTTATGAATTCATTTTTTTAAAAAATATTATTATTGCCAATAAAACATTAATTTGCGGTTGTTGAGTTTGAATAAACAGCTCACGAGAACTTTCTGACCGAATTTAAAAATTATTATGAACATTAGAACTCTAAGCCGTTTTCATTTTAAATATTCCAGATCGAATTTGACACCCAATACTTATTATGTTTCAGTAGTGCTATTCTATAACACTTTGCATATAAAGAAAAGTAGTATATAACACACCTGGGTGTACACATTTGAATTATTCGATTATCAAGGCATGACGTGATTTCACACTCATAAACTAGATCATTTATCCCATATTTTGTTTTGCTGCTAGTCAACGTGACATATTCTTATTTTACGAGCGAATCAACTTCTCAAAACGCAGACAATAATAAAATATTCACGAAGTTATTGAACTTATACAGCAGTACGCGAAAATCTTTATTCTATTATGTACAAGTATATAGCTATAAAATTATAAATGTACAAGTATCTATAAAATTATAAATAGGATTTTATTGTTAGCCAAATAGGTTGACTCGATCCCTAGCCGTGCCAATAGTTTGAAAGTGAAGTAAAATAATATGGATAAACCGATATGGCATATGTCCCAAAAAATTCCTGTATGACATACATTCAAATATGGTTGGTTTCTGTAACTGCCCATTTAGACCGAGTTTTATTATTTGCTCATATCCTTATATATGGCCAAGTCTCTCTAATAATAACGAGTTTAACCATTTGTTATATAGTTTGACCGAAGAATACAGAGGTAACATGTTCATGTGGCCTCCACAACCTCAATTTGACAAAAACGAAGCACTGCCTTCTCATCCATTTTTAAGGTTCCTCAGAGCCTCAATTTTGAAGATCATGACACATGCTAGGCACTAGATCAGTTTTTAAAAATCAAAGTCATAGTTCAATGAAGGGATAGAATTTATAATTTATCTCTAGATGGCTTAAGAGGAATAAATGGGATCAAGTTTGATGGTAGAAGAGAATGAAGGAGATTCTAGACAATTTTTTTAAAACAAAAAGAAAATATGTCCCACTTAAAAAACAAAAACAAATGTGACATGGATAAATGGAAATGACGTGGAGGTCACATGGACATGTCACCTTTGCATTCTTCGTTCAAACTATATAAACAAACAGTCAAACCTGTTATGATTGATAGAATTACTATATATGCACCACTTCACAATAAATTGATACTACATTTGTACAACTTTGCAATAAATTGTTACTGCATTTTCCCTTCAAAGTTGTCATCTATTTTAGGTGTACTTTGGTTAATTGTTGGGAAATAGATTTACATATTTTTAACCTTAATAATTATTATAGCTTCTACATTGAATGCATCTTGGGATTGGGCGGTATATATATACCTACCCGGCATGCAAGCCGATTCACACATTACAGATGCATAAATATAGTTCAAATTAAAATAATACTCGTGCGTGGAAAAGACTAACGGGAGGTTGCATGAAGTTAGCAGCGACGTATATATTGTTGACAAGTAGTAGTAGTAGTATCACTAGTGTGAAAAAGGAATATAATAAGGTTAATCGGGCCGGGCCGGAAAGAATATGATTAATAGTGAAGAACACCGAATTAGGAAATGTCAAAGTAAACATGAGATGAAACGATGAATTGGGGAAGGAGAAGCAGTATATGAGTCATACGTTGTTGTGGTTTGAACCTGGGAATAAATGAATTACGGTCTAAATGCGACTGATTAGAAGTTTCCTAGGAAGAGTCACTCAACACATACACACACAGTTAGGTCCCCCAAAAAAATAAAATACATACGCCGTAAATACAAAATAAACTACGCCTGTGGTCCCCACGCGCAATAGCTCATTCCCACGTGATCATAACTCATATAGCTGCTCTCTGGGTCCACACCGAATGAAATGGGGACTTCCATTCCCAGGGGCATTCTCGTCATTACACCATCACTTAACATCGACGTTAATTGAACGCGGACATACACACCGAGGGCGAGAGCCTCCGAAACTGAAAGGCGGTCAAACATTGCTTGACTTGTCATGCTGGGACCCCTTTATATATATACCTCTCCTCACCTCTCAACTTCTCACACACAATTTCATACATTACACAACTTAATCTTATCTTCTACACATATTCTTTCTCACACACATATTCATTCATTCATAAATATTTGGAGGAGTAACAATATAATGAAGAGGGAGAGAGATAGCGAGAGCTTAGTGGAGTTGGCCAAATGTCTCATGCTGCTTTCTCATCATCATTAACAACAACAAACAAAAGTGGATGCGAGCAATTCAGAATATGAGTGCAAGACGTGCAAGAGAAAGTTCTCATCGTTTCAGGCACTTGGAGGGCACAGGGCTAGCCACAAGAGGCCGAAGTTGGTGGATGGGGAAGAAGAGCTGAAAGAAGAGGCCAAATCTCTCAAGTTAGCCACCAAAACCAACACACACGCTTGCTCCATATGTGGGCTCGAGTTCTCATTGGGCCAAGCGTTGGGTGGCCACATGAGAAAGCACAGAGCCCTTCTTCATGATCAACAGACAGACCAAGTGGTGGCTAATTATAAGGTCCCTGTCCTTAAGAGATCCAATAGCACCAGGGTGTTTTGCTTGGACCTTAATTTGACCCCTCTACAGAATGACTTCAATCTTTTGTTTTCCAACATGCCACCCGCTTTCACTTGATATTTCTATTTTCCCTTACATTCATTTTCTTTCTTTTATTCTTGACTTCTTGTCTTCACATTTTCCATTTGTATGTATTTAATTAGCTGAGCTTCTTCACTGCTCTGTATATACTTTTGAATCAATTATTTCATTCCCAATTTATTTCACCCCAATCATTAGTCTCCAATTCCATTTCATATGTGCATCTTTCACCTTATTTAACCATAAATTCATGTTCGAAGACGGGCTCTCTAGACATTAATAATCGTTCCGGGAAATCAACTAAAAGAAGCAATCATATATCCCAAAATTCGGCTCAAAATCTCTCCATTTAAAATCGAATCCACTATCCTCAATTTAGATAAAATTATGTTGTTTTATCAAAAAAAAAAAAAGTATGATGCAACAAACCTTTTTAAAATTAACACATTATTTTAGAGATGATCATCTGACATAATTTTTTAAATGAAACGACGTAGTTTTATAATGAAAGAACCAACGCGGAAAGGTTCCACTCCATCCAAAAATGTGTCTAATTGTCTTTTTTCCCCTACTTTATTATTATGAGCTTTTTTATCACCTAAGTTTGGCTAATGAACCTCAGTTCAAACAAAGTTAGGCTAAATGAACGGCTTATATGTCATAATGATGTGGTCAATATATACACGCATATATATGAAGGCGAACAACCGATTCAAATTGTAGGTAAACTAGTGCCGGCTACTATGTGTTCCTATGAAACACTATGAACAAAGAAAACGAATTCAATAATTATTCTTGTCTCTGACATATACAGCTAACACCGTGGGAAACATAGCACCGGCATTGTTGATTATCGACACAGTAATGTTACTTTCTTCGACTTGGATAGGAATGTTATTTCTAGTAACGTTCCCCTTTAACATTCGTCCATTCACATTTATACTTTACCTACGTGTATATGATAACAATAAGTTACATACATGCGCGTTTTCTTGCGGCAAAAAACCAATCTCCGCGTTCTTACAAACGTCTTTGCACATGTCATAATTAAGAATATACAATGGGCCTGTCTGGCCTGCTTCTACTACTTGCGTTAGTACGGGAAAGCTTATTATTGGGCTCAAATGTCATAGCTTTTGAATTGGGCTGATTTCTTTTTTTGAAACCTCTATCATTTTTCAACAGCAACTACAAAATGGAAAGATTCATTCATATAGAAAAGGAGCTAGTAAAGGACAGTGGAAGCAAAGCGACGGCGATGTTATCTAAGAAGAACAGGTCATTGTCATAACAGCAATTGCACTCTCGTCTAGGGCCCTTACGAAAAATCTGGGATTCAATTTGTTTTCATTGTCACAATACTTTCATGAATACGACTACAACCCTTCAATTCCCAACAAGCAACCATAATGTGTATGTCACTCCTACAACTTGAACAGATTCCTAATATTAAAAATATTACATGCCCAATAATAATTCTAGTCTAAAAATGCTGAAAATACGTCATTCATCACTGTGGCATGTAATTGCTTCCTATTTGTATAATTTAAAAATGGCAACATGTTTGAGTTATTGATATATATATAGCTGATTTGTCAACATATGTACAGTTTATATATACGTAGAGTATTTGTATGAGGCAGCTTGTGCATCGACCGTGACGCACGCAATATTAACAAGAGAATCTATCACATGCTTCAGGAACGTTCCGTTCTATATGTTAGGCTCAAGCAGATATATCTTTCATTGTATATATTATTTGACCTACTTTTTACTAGAGGAAGAAGAAGCAGCGAAAGCCCGCTCATAATCCAGAAATTTAAACTGGATTGGATCAATTAAGGGAGCCTTATCACATATTCAATTCATGCAGAGACTCGATCTTTTGACTTTTGAGAGAAACGAAATGGGAATCTCGGAATAATACAAGAAAATGAAAAACCTTAATTGTCACAATAAATTTGTGGTCCAGGGCATAATGCAAATAGGACGTGTTATTTATTATTTTTTAAACAACAATGACGTGTTTTTTAACTCAGTACAGTTGCTTCTTCTTTCTTCGTTTTTTTTTTCCAATAAAAGGTTCCGTCATCATAGCCATGAAACAATTGTTTTGGGAGGTATGATTATCATCAGGAGTTGTACATACATGTGACTGAACTTTTGATTGGCTTTAGATTAATAAGACCGTTAATGATGATAATGTACTTACACACTTATATGTAGAGTTTTGATTTCTGTTGAATTTAAATATGAAGAAATGGTTCATGCAGAGACGCATTATATATATTCCATGAGCTTTTCCAGTCATGACGATCCTCCACCCTAAACATTTAATAAATAAACAGGCATTTCACAATCCATCTTAATAGAAAAAAAAATGTTATGATATCTAAACGAATAATATGGAAGATGAGAGTTCAATAGGCACGAAACTCACTTAAATAATCAGGTGAGATGATGAAACCCAAATAATTGCTTGACTGATTGATAGCGCAGCGGACCCATGCACATCAACTTGAGAATAAAATGGAGATCATAATTAATGCTTATATTTTAAAATGAGCAAGTGGTGAGGAAGTTGACCACTTCAATGTGTTGACATATGTCCTGATCAACTAAATATATTCATGGGCATAAAACAAATACTGAAGTCATGCATGAGATCAGTGTAATATTGTCAAGAATAGGAAAACAAAAACTGTTTGGAATGTATAAAGCTGAAACGTTCAAGCAAATCCATCCAGAGGTTAACGAATGGCTGTTGCATTAAAGGTATTAGTCCAAAAACTTGATGTAAATAGTAAGCATTATATTATTCTCATCCCTTGACCTTAAGCAAGTAGTCTGGTCTGAGGTTTGATCTTGAGACTCTTCTGAATGAAACAAATATCACATGTCAGTTATCATACTTGAGAACAATGAGGTTCAGTGTCATCTGATACACTGGTGAGGATACCTACTTAGAAAAAAAAAATTATATTAATCCATTATTGCTTATGGTGCATATGCATGCTATAAAGTCGTCAGATAAAGTATATGCTATACTGTTTGGCAAAGACGTCGTACGTCCCTTTTTAATTTGCCATTTAATGCCATTTATTCTGAATCGGAGCACATTCATAGGTTATATGGTTATGGACCATATAATTAATAATTCCCACATGCAGAGTTAAACCTTTTATATAAAGTCAACCTTTATTAGGACACTCGCACCTACTAATTAGTTACTCCTTCCATGTTGTGCAGTTTCCATTGTTTTACTCCTGTTCGTTTTGGTGGACTATAAATACATGTATATATCAATATATAATCTAACTCACCAAGATACACACCCACACACACACTTATAATTATAATCAATCTAATGCTAGGTAGTATTGATATCATAACTGTTCGCACCGCAAGTGCATGGGTCGCGCCAAGTAATAAAGTAATAAGTAGAGTATCGTTCCCACGAGGATTTGGTTCCAAAACCCGGTCAAGTAATAATTATTGCACTCTCGCTCAATTTGAGTGATTCAAATATCAAGATGTGAACGGTAACTATAAAAATAAATAAGAAAAACTATAAACAAATGATTCTTAACTTCAAGGATAAAATGGGTCCTAAGATTATTTTTCCCCCTTGTATTTCATAAACTTAAAGAGCCTCCTCTCACAATTGCTTTCAGTAACTATATAATTGCTAACCTAGGGTTCTAGAATACTTGTAAACGCTCCGTCGAGTCAAGAACAAGTGTTTAATTCTATTAATCATGCAATCTCTTGTCACAATTAATAAAACCCAATTTCTAAGTTTCAACCCTAATGTGGCTATGTGAGGTCAATAAGTATATGTCTATCTTATCAACAAAACCATCCATTTGTCATGCAAACTTCAAGTTCTCACACTATGTTACCCAAGTTCTACACTCAACCTAGCCCTCTCAAGCATCAATCAAGTGAACACAACATCTAAATGGTGATCAAGCACTTAGAAGCATTAAGAGAAGAGTAAAATAAACACATATATAACATTAATCACAAAGTAAGAAGAGAAATTAAGAGTTAATCCATACAAGGGTTCCAAATAATCCTAGAATCAAAGTTTTAGCTCCACATGTTCATGAGATCCAAAAGAATATATACATATATAAGCACAATCATAGAACAAGAGAGAGGGAAAGGAAAATGGAGAAGAAAAACCAAGATTTGAAGCCAAAATCTCTTCTAAACTTCAATCCATTGACACCCACTTCTCCAAATGCCAAGCCCTAGCTCCCAATATGCCCAAGAGGTCAAGAATGGGGTTTTTCTGTCGAGCCATCACTTTTATATCTCAGATTTCCCCTGTTTTTCGAGTGTGAAACGCAGAGTTTTAATTTCTGTTCGTCGTGCGTTCGTTGCGCGACGAATGCTCAACGAACAAATAAGAGTCAGAACAGAATTCTCTTCGTCGTGCCTTAGTTATGCAACGAACGCTCAACGAACATCAGGGGGAAATTTTCTTTTTCATCTTTTGTCCCTTGCTTCACTCTTGAGTTTGTCCTATGCTTTTCTTGATAACTCCATGTTTTCCTTAGGCTTTTCACTTGTCCACCTCTTCCTACAAAAGAGAAAGAGGGTTGATGAGATTCAAAAATCACTTTCACACACATATAACTCCAAATTTCACCAAAATATCTATCTTTTAATTTTTACTCTTTTCTATGTGTATTCATATCTTTCTTAATCATTTACCAGCAAAAATCATGTACATTCAAGGGAAATTGAGATGAAATATGTGAAATTATGGAGTTTATCACTCCCCCAAACTTGAGTCCTTGCTTGTCCTCAAGCAATTAAGAAATCTTTATACTTTGACCACATGTTATCCCTAATTCAATTGAATTACTTGTCCTCATATGTTGTTCTTCCTAATTGATATATAGAATACATGAACTACATGCAGAGATAAATGATTCATGATGTTAAGAACAAGCTCTCCGTAATCTTTGAACTAGTGTGTGTGTGTGATGGAGTTAAAGACAATTTTCAAGATTTTTCTCCGGTTCTTTGTAAAACTCCAATGTATGTATAGACTCTCACTCTTCAAATTTCTCTACTCTTTTCTTCTCTCCCCACTTTCAACTTGTAGCACATAAGTTTAAAATCAAGAGGGCTTTTAAAGCTTGTAATGGGGCTAGAGGTTTAAATATTTAGTTATTTGAAAGAATGGGATAAAGGAGTTCAAAACATTTCATCATAGTCACTCTTTCACAAAATTCTCTTTCAAGAAGCATAAGATTCCCCCTTTAATTCTTTGTACTCCTAGTCTTATTGCAATTTTCTCTCTTTTTTTATACTTCTTTTCTTCTTTTCTATTCCTTTGTTTTCATCAATTCACTTTCTTTCTTTCTTTTTTTCTTTTTCGACTTAAGAGTACAAACTTTTCCTTTATATAGCCAGTATTTCCCTTCTCACACATGTTTTTACATTTGCACACACTTATATCAACCATACCAATCCCACTACTAATGAAATGTCAATTATCTCAAGATTCAGGTAGTTCATGGTTTTTCGGGTTTTAAGGGTTAAGTCCAATGTGGGTTGCAAAAGAAAATTATCTTGGTTTTTCATTAAAAGGCTCAAAGAGGGTGCAAAAGGGATAAAGAATTGTCAAGGATAGTTTGAAAGGCTCAATCGCATTTAATGATGACCTCAATCATTTTTCAAACTTATGTGCAACTTGTCAAAAATGTGAATTTTCCAAAAATAATTTTGAAATTATCAAGTGAGAGTAAATACATACATCAGTTTATTACAATTTTCCTTCACAAAATCCGTCATCCAATTACTCTAACTCCATTAGTGCTTAAGTTGTTCAAGAGAATTAAGGAGAGATTAGCCTTAACACCACAATCCACTCAAGCAAAGCATATAAGTTCACCTTCTATATACCCTTTAGTCAAACAACTTATTCCTATCATTGGACTTTCATACATCTTTTCAAAATAGCTCATGGTCAAGTTTTCTTTTAAAAAAATAACAACTTTAGTTTGGGACAAAATGTCACACATTCATCATCACAATAGAGTCAAAAACATTCCCTTGTGCACTTATGAGTCACAAGCAAACAAAAAATTTATTCACAATTCTCAAAAAGTTTCACATGATCATCATCTCATCACCTCTTTACTCCCCCAAACTTAAAACAAACAGTGTCCTCACTGTAGAAGAAGAGGAATATAGGAACAAGAATGGAGTCAAGCATGGACAAAGCTTTGATATCACACCAACAAAACTAGAAACTATCCTAAGGAAGCCTAAATGGAATCCAAAAACAAAAATTCTAAGAGAAATCCAAAAATAAAGTCCTTTAAAGATCCTAAATGAAAAGTTTCTCCCCCAAACTTGAATTCAACTAAACCTTTAAGTCCTCCTCAAATTCCCATCCTAATCCTAGTCCTCACTACCATTCCAATTTGTCTAAACTCTTTAATGCCCTGTACAATCTTAGGTTGGGGATATAGATATTGCTAAAAATCCTTAAATTTCATCCTCCTTCTCAAAAATTGAGATATCAGTTCAAAACAGCAACCTAAGGCACCCAAGAACAGTTGTGAATGTATGGACCTTCGTCAAGGCTTTGTTGTGCAACGAATCCACAACGAAGGTCTGCTGCTAAATTTTATCTGCATAATTCGGCAGATTTACTTCAAAAATCAGCCTAATCCTTTATTCAAACCTCCAGAACAGACCCTTAAAATCCCATTTCATCAAAAATTCATCTCACACTTTTGAGTAACATCAAATTTCATGTTGACACACAAAAGCATCACTAAAGACCAATATAAATCATTCATATCAACAAGTGGCAAGCCTATGTCAAAATTCACAATTGAGGTCAATTCTTAATTTCACCACATGCTAACACCACAAATACACTTGACCATCAAATTAGCAGCCAACAACACTCAAAACAGCAGATCTAATTAGCATTTCTTTTCAAATTCTCTCAACCTCCAAGACATGATTAAGACTATTTTTCAACATCTCATGAGGATCAATCCACATCAATCATGTACAAACAAGTCCTAATCAAGCCAATGTAATCCAAACTCAAAATTCCACATTCACCAACACCAAAAATCTAATCCAACACAGAATTTCCAGTCATCAACATCATCATTCATTCTAGAAGAAGAAGAAGAAGAAAGGGAAAAATTGAATTTAAATGAAGATTGGAATAGTACTCCCCTTCGTAGACCTCTTCTTGCCTTCCAAAGATGTAAGCTCCAACCATCCTCATCAACTAGTCATCTAAGTGTGGGAGAAAACCTTTCTTCCTACAAAAAGTGAGACCAAAGAAAAAAATATACCAAACTACACTAAACTAGTTAGGAAAATTAAAAACTAGAGACAATGGCAGGAACTTGGGTTGCCTCCCAAGAAGCGCTAAATTTATAGTCTTCAGCCAGACTTTTCAACACCAGTCACTAATCATAAGTATCAAAAACTAAAACCACCTTGTCTTCATTTCTCCTCAAAAGACAAGGTTCAAGCAAAAATGGGCATTCATATAAGAAACATGATTCAATATAATACTTGGTAGGCTCTAATTCAAATACCTCGAAATTATCCTCAATAGCCCCCAAATATTTTGAAAACCTAATAAAATCCATTGGACTCTCATTAGTTAGAGTCAAAAATTCATTAGGAAGATTTTGAACAACAATTGTTGGGATTTCTACTTGTTCACAACAACAAGAATTAGGCTCCAATCTTAAAACCTCAATTGAACACTAAACATTGTTCTCTCCCTCTTCACTTTCTAAGTCACTATCACCCTCACAATTGTCACAAACCTTTGATATCACATCATCACTTCCCACGATCAATTCTGCATTTGAGGTATTTTCTACACAAGAGTCATTTGATGCATCATTGAAAACACCTCTTTGCCTTAAAGACTCAAATTGAGAAGTTAGTTCACCTAATTTGATTTCTAAATTTTCAAGAGCTAATGTTTGTTCCTTCCATTTTTCATCATCCCTAGCTCTATACTCATTTTCATTATCAAGATAAAGTTGAAGCATATCCATTATTCTTGACATCTTCTCTTGCCTGGAACTAGACTCATCTAAACTATTAGGTGATATTTGACATTGTGGTGCATATGAAGGGAAAGAATAATTTGGATCCCTAGACAATGAATGTTCATGATTCCAACTAAGGTTGAAGGAATTATCATCTAAATTAGCTTGAACCTTAGCTAACTCATCCTCTACAAAATCCATGGTTGAAAAGTGGGGGCATTGCTCATTATAATGGTTATTTCCACAATAATTGCAACAAATGTACTCATATTGAGTTTGAAAAGCATTATGGTCATAATAAGATGTTGAATAACCATTATCATGTTCAAATCCATTATTTGCCCCATTATTCCACCAAGAATAATCCATACACAAGTTTAATAAAACAAATCTAACAAACACAAAGACACACAAAGAGAACAAATATATACATGAACACAAGACAACAAATATAAATAGAAACACAAGAACAAATATATACAAACTCAAGTTTAAGCTACTAGTGCTATAATCAAGATTGACCAAGGATGGTTTTGGGACACAAACCCCCGGCAACGGCGCCAAAAATTTGTTCGCACCGCAAGTGCACGGGTCGCGCCAAGTAATAAAGTGATAAGTAGAGTATCGTTCCCACGAGGATTTGGTTCCAAAACCCGTTCAAGTAATAATTATTGCACTCTCGCTCAATTTGAGTGATTCAAATGTCAAGATGTGAAGGGTAACTATAAAAATAAATAAGAAAAACTATAAACAAATGATTCTTAACTTCAAGGATAAAATGGGTCCTAAGATTATTTTCCCCCCTTGTATTTCATAAACTTAAAGAGCCTCCTCTCACAATTGCTTTCAATAACTATATATTTGCTAACCTAGGGTTCTAGAATACTTGTAAACGCTCCGTCGAGTCAAGAACAAGTGTTTAATTCTATTAATCATGCAATCTCTTGTCACAATTAATAAAACCCAATTTCTAAGTTTCAACCCTAATGTGGCTATGTGAGGTCAATAAGTATATGTCTATCTTATCAACAAAACCATCCATTTGTCATGCAAACTTCAAGTTCTCACACTATGTTACCCAAGTTCTACACTCAACCTAGCCCTCTCAAGCATCAATCAAGTGAACACAACATCTAAATGGTGATCAAGTACTTAGAAGCATTAAGAGAAGAGTAAAATAAACACATATATAACATTAATCACAAAGTAAGAAGAGAAATTAAGAGTTAATCCATACAAGGGTTCCAAATAATCCTAGAATCAAAGTTTTAGCTCCACATGTTCATGAGATCCAAAAGAATATATACATATATAAGCACAATCATAGAACAAGAGAGAGGGAAAGGAAAATGGAGAAGAAAAACCAAGATTTGAAGCCAAAATCTCTTGTAGACTTCAATCTATTGACACCCACTTCTCCAAATGTCAAGCCCTAGCTCCCAATATGCCCAAGAGGTCAAGAATGGGGTTTTTCTGTCGAGCCATCACTTTTATATCTCAGATTTCCCCTGTTTTTCGAGTGTGAAACGCAGAGTTTTAATTTCTGTTCGTCGTGCGTTCGTTGCGCGACGAATGCTCAACGAACAAATAAGAGTCAGAACAGAATTCTCTTCGTCGTGCTTTAGTTATGCAATGAACGCTCAACGAACATCAGGGGGAAATTTTCTTTTTCCTCTTTTGTCCCTTGCTTCACTCTTGAGTTTGTCCTATGCTTTTCTTGATAACTCCATGTTTTCCTTAGGCTTTTCACTTGTCCACCTCTTCCTACAAAAGAGAAAGAGGGTTGATGAGATTCAAAAATCACTTTCACACACATATAACTCCAAATTTCACCAAAATATCTATCTTTTAATTTTTACTCTTTTCTATGTGTATTCATATCTTTCTTAATCATTTACCACCAAAAATCATGTACATTCAAGGAAAATTGAGATGAAATATGTGAAATTATGGAGTTTATCAATAACTTAATCAATATCTTGTTTGGCTGGCATTTTCTTTGATTGATATCTATTTTTGCAAAGGGCAAATGTTACGTTCCAGCCATTCTAGTTTTATGAAACAATACAATGCAACCATCACTTAAATTGTACATAAACATACATTCATTAAATATACTTGCCCTTTTTATTATTTCTAAATTTTGTCAATTTTTTCAATCTCCTTTATTGACGGTTTCCTAAAATAATAAGACAAGAGAAAGTGAAACTAAGAAAGATGCTTATCTTACTTTAAAAAAATGTCACATGTTAACAAATTTAACTAATATATATAATTAAGTTGGGTAAATAATATGCCCTTATTTATTATTAGAGGATGGTGTACTATACAAAGGTACTAATCTTACGAGTACACCATACCTTAGATCCACTTTACACTGAAACAAAACCAAAAGAAAAGAAAAATCAGTACGTTCACATCATTATTTTCATTTATTTTCAAACACACGCGCACACGTGAGTATATACGACATATATTTTATAAACACAACTAAATCAAGTCAAATAACACCGAAATTAAAATATCACACAAAGGAAATCTATCAAATTCTTTCAAGCTTCAAACATATATCTTAATTTGACGAGATAATATATGTGTTTTAAAATTTGACGAGATAATGTATGTGTTTTAAAATTTGATCTCACTTATCATCTATCACATTATGTGTGTGTATGACATGAATTGACGGGAAACTATTAGAGTGTGGGAGCCCCGCGTGTACTGTAATGTATTTGAAATGTTACCGTGTTTTTTTAAGTTGTTAGCCTTAAAAGCGGTTTCTCATGCATAAAAAAGATAACAAAAAAATGAGTAGTGATATTTAGGCCTAACTTGAAGATTAGTTTCAGATAATGTAATTATTTAAATATACTTTTAATTGAATTAAATATAAATTGTACATAGATCAATACGTATAACTCTCTTTACTCATCTTTTTAATTATGAGCCAGGGACTTGATCGAGTTCCAAATTGATTATTATTGATGAATAGGATTAAAATTAAGCTATAATTTCCCATCGTGTTACTACCTCTATTATTCAGGAGTTGATGTCTCTATATAATAAAATGATCGGCTAATATATGTTGTGTTTTTTCTTTCGATAAATATATGCTGTGTTTTATAAACTTCGCGCATGTCACATAATTCCCAGCATGACTCCAGAGACGACTTTAATCTGGAGCTATATGGAGCTTAAGCTTTTGCGTCTGGAAACAAGGAAGCCCCCAAACGCGAACAGAGTCAGTCAAGAAGAGACGATATTTTCTTCTTATTTTATTTTTCAAATCGAAACAATTCTAATTAATTTTTAGCTTGATTAAATGAGTGTGTCTGTGTTCACGGGATAAGGTTGAAGCAATAACACGAGATTCGTTGAAAAGCTAAGCAAAAGGCTAGTCAGAAAGAGCTACCACATCTATCAGATAAACAAATGAAAGGAAATAAATAGCGTGATAACAAGAAGCTAAGAATAATAAATTAAAAGCAGGCGAAAGCAACAAAGCTAATTCACTACAAAAAAAAGCTTCAAAATGATTATATTGCTTTAAAAGAAAAAGCTCCCTGAATTTCTTATATCTATTATTGAGAAAAAAAAACGGAAAACGATAGGGAGTGAATATAAGGAAGATCTAAGTATGAATCGAAATATTATTTACATAATGGATGTCATGATTAGGACGCTCAACCCCTAATAATCATGCCAGTACTTACCTAATAATTAGTTTAGCTTTATTTATTCCCATATGCAACACTCTTCGTTTAAACCTTTCCAATATAAAAATCTTTTCGTGCTGTAAGATTGATTTATGGACCTAAAGTACATAAAAGATGGTCGTTAAATTTGAACCGTGATATTCTCTCATGCATATACCATTTGCCAACCCTGGCCAGGTTCATCTATCTTCTTAGGTCGTAAGTACATGTTATTGTTATGCGTTTAGTTTTTACTAATCATATCTTCCCACGGCTCAAAATTAAATATCTTCATGCCGAGTTAATTAGGAGGTAGTCTCAGTCAGTAACTAATATTGTCCGTATATGTGTGTGTGTGTGGATAAAAATATTTTTAAAATTGAATATGCATGCACTATGGACGATGAGGATTATTGTGAATAATTATTTGTCAGAAAAATAATACCAATACCTGCTACTCTTATCACTCTGGAAAAATGAAATGGTCCTTAATTAATGAGTGTGTGCTTGTGTGACAGAGACTTCACCATGGACGATAATCATTATAAGTGGGGACATAATAGAAAAAGTAAATTATAACGATGGAACACAAGAACAAGAGGCCATTGTCTCCTTTTCAAGTTCTTCAATTATTAGATTTCTAGCCATTAGCATATCACATGAGAGTAAATATAATGTCGCTTTTATTTGCACACTCAACCATATATGTGACATTATACAATATCATCGCAATATTAATATTTTTCGTACGTACCAAGAAAGACCGATGCTTCATCATAGCACAGCTGGTAGGAGACTTTTGAATGATACCGAAAATATGTATATGAGTATATCATAGCATGTATCCGATAATTCCATATAACTATGCCAGTAGCCCAGTACAGATGAGTGCAATTTTACGAGAGAATAAAACTAATTCATATTTTGCCATTAATAATCACCAGATCAGTCTAATTAACAATATAGGGTTCAACATCAATTACAACGTACTTATCATGCAGGTGAATGGTTTTTGAAAATATGTCCCCTCGCTTCACAAAAGTCAGTGATTATCCCGTTTTTACACCTACTTTCACATGAAACATGTATCTCCAAATATTAGCCTGTTTTAGCTTATTCTTATTATAGTACAGCTGTACTATAATAATGAGTTCTTTTACTGTGTCAAACATGTACGAAAAGCTGAAGTATTAGCGACACGAAGATTAAGCAAGTCCATTTAGAGACAAAAACGTCAAAAATCCTATATCGTAACATAGGATAACGAAGATAGCTAACCCTAGATACTGCATGAATCATAACCTTCCAGCTCCACAAGAGACAATTCCTCACTTGCGTCACTGTGTGTTTCGAAATTCTTGGACAGCTCATACTTTAAACAGTGTTTACAAACGTGTCTTATAATTTCAAATATTTATATTTGGAGTATGTTATAAAAGAGATATTGTAGATGGGTGGTGCCAATTTTTCTCCTTTGTTTCTGGCATGGTAGATATTAAGAAATTTGAAAAACTTATCTTCAGCGGCCAAGATCTTTGAGCACGTTCAATTAATTTTGCTTACTTTTGATGTTTCAAGTCATCAAAAGTGAAGTTTTATATTAATATGCGGCCGTCAAAAAAGTTGCAGAGAAAATGTAATTAAGACAAATCGTCTTACGTGTCTCTCTAGTAAAGCCTTGTTAATTGACTGGAATATATATTTTGTACCACGTTGCGTTTGATCCGCGAGACACAGAGGATGGTTTATTTGTTTAGATACATAGTGGAAGCATTTAAAAATGCTTTTGAGAATAAGGCACGATCAAAGAAAATCTGGTAAGATAAGAAATTTGGATTAGGACGATGACTTCAATTTCCAAATGGAAGGTTATATAATAGCTATGCATATCGCTTTCATTGTCAAGAATAACCAAGGCGCAGTCTGATATCACATGCAAATCTACCGTAGGACTTTAGTTATAATTAATTATAGATTAAGTTAACTAGAGTAAGGCCTGTGTTGTCCCTGTCTCCATTAACATGTAAATGGACACAAATTCAATTCTATAATTCAGTTTCAAAATATTTGTCATTTTTATATATGTGCATAATAATTAAGGAAAACAAAAAAACTTGGGTTGATTTGGACAACTTATTATCGCATATGGTTTACTTGATGCACCAAATATATTTATAAATACCCATAGTAGAAAAACGGGACAGATGGACTTGCATGAAGGAGAAACTTAGGTGATGTATGGTATATTTAATAAAAATAACTTGATAACGGCGGTATGCATGGTCCTTAATAGAAATTAAAAGTGACGGTAAAATTGATATCACCCAACAAAAAGCATATCATTAAAACTCCTAGTTCTTGACTTTTTTTGTAGAAGTTAAGGAATCAAATTAGACATCTAAATGGAGTAACATATGACGCATATTAGATTATACGTTAGTTTATGAGTGGTGTATAATTATTTTTTAGGAAAAATAATAATTATAAACATTTTAAAATAATTAGTTTTATGACTGTAATTTCTCCAAAATAGTCTATAAAGAACATATATGTCTCAACCCTGGTAATTAAACCCGACCCGGCCAACTCGGCTTAGAACCCGCCAACTTGATAATTGGTCAGGTTGAAAACTAACCGTACCCAAGAGTCAAGTGACCCGTCAATTAACCGAGCAGCATGTTTCCACCCCGATATAATCCAGGGAAACTCGATGAACTAGTTCTAACTTGTGAATTTATATATATATATATGTATATATATATATATATTAATTTTCTTTTTTATTTTAATCTCTTACTGAGCTAAGTCAAAGATTAATTATTTACTCCCTTTGGTCTAAAATACAGGTGTCCAGATTTTTTTGATCCAAAATAAAAAAAGCTCACCTTACATTTCCTTTTGATCTAATGCATTTTTTCAACTTGTCTGTAATTTTCTTTCATATTTAGTAATGTTTATATATTTCTCTCTGTTAATATTATTATAATAAATCAGCTAAATATTGGAAAAGGAGAATTAATTTCAGACACCCATCCAATTTTACATGTTTTTTTTAAAAACATGTGTTTTGACGGTTAACTCTTATATTATACTCTCTCTGGTCCTTACTATAAGTAACCAACTACCTACAATTTTTGGTCCTTAATATAAGCACCAAATGTTGCACTAAATAATTTTCCTACTTTGCCGTTGTTTTTAATGGAAATTTAAAATTGAAAATGTGAAACACATAATTTAATCAAGGGTGAAGTTAAAAAATGGTAAATTTAATATGAATTTAAAGATCCAACTACCATTTCTTGGTATGTGAGAAATGTAAAACTGACGTCTTATAATAAGGACTAGAGGGAGTAGGTCGGAAGGAGTACTAACCCTCTGACCTTTTGACCCTTTACTTCGACTAGGTTGGTTGTCAGTCAGAGTTTAATTACCTTGGCTTCAACATAGTGTGACACTGTGACTTATAGTTAATAGATAAATATATCAATTATTTAATGCAAGTTATAATTTTGTAATAATATTATTATCCAAATATGACGACCTAAACTTATAAAATATTATTGCAATTACACGTTCTTTTATTTCAATCAATTAAAATATTGTCGATGATAATAAATTACTGATCCCCTGTTGCGCCAAGAGAAAAAATAGTCGTGAATAATTGTCTCATAATTATATTAATTGTCTCATAATTATATTGTTTTTTGTTGGAACTGATCATAATTATATTGTTGAAGTTCGGTTTATCGGAATAGTTTGTATTTTCATTATCAATTTAATATATATTCAAATCTCACTAGCTAGCTAGTTCCACTTACGCACCCGATTTTGTCCAACCCCCTTTGAATATGTTCCTAAATGAAATGTACAAATCCGTTAATTACTCCAATACGGATACTAATATATAATTAAAAAAAAAACAAGTGTTCCAATAATCCTGTCTTTATTTTCCAATACTACCTATTCGTACGAAATATAAGACACAGTTGATTTTTTTGTCGATTTAAAAAGCAAGATATGTCAGTTAATTATGACATATTTAATACTCTCTCAATTTCTAAACATATATAAAATCACTATCAAATTTTAATTTATTCCTTAGTATAAGTAACTTTTTAATTTTCCAAAATAAACCATAATGATTTTTATTTATAGACTATACTAAACAAGCAAGAAAAAAAAAGTGAGAATAATTAAATGTATATGGTAGGAGTAGATTAGTAATATCATGTGCTAATACTTAACTATAGCATGCATTTCTGATATAATCAAATTAGGATAAATGATCATATATATAGGAACGAATGAAGTATATTTTTAAACTGCCTATTAGTTTAATTATGGGTCAAATAAACTAGTTTAAGGAAAAAATCGGGTAAATCAATTTAAAACTTACTTCTTTTATTTTATTAGGATTTTCAATAAAAGTAAACTAAATATAAATTTAAAGCATGAAGACAATCATTATATAACTGAACCGAATCGCAGTGGGAAAGGAAAATTGAAGCCATAAAAATTAAAGTCATTAGATTTTGTCCGTAAGATCGAAGTACAACTGATTCTATCTACCGCCTTAATAGCCGCCCCTATATATGATGCTCTAAATATAACCTGGAAAGTCTATAGTTAACGAACTCTTTCACTGTACTTTACATGAATTTTCGACTAGTTTAATGAATCCTTTAGCCTATAATTTGGCTTTTTCATCGGGATTAGGTTATAGGCATGATCTTTGGAACTCTCAGCTTCTGAGAGCTCGAAACATAGGCTAAACTGCAATAGATGTATGGTTACATACATTTTTATTCAACATGACACATTGTTCTTAAGCATTGGCCCATTTCTTTTATATATTATATTCCAGGTCCTGGAAATATTAAACAATATATTATCTTTCGATATTCCCAAACCTACCTTAAATCGTTCAACTAATGGAGCGCATGATGAAGCACTTAGCACTACTCATCGGTTCTTAGTCATGTATAGGTGCCTCATGAATGGATTATGATTGCGACACTGTTAGTGTTAATGTTAATAGATTCGTTTCTTTTTTGCAGTATCTTATTTTCTACTTTCGTATGTGCTATGATCTTTGACCATATTTGGCAACCAAATCAGGACTTGCCACGTGTTATGAGTCCAAACACCGCTGGCTATTGGATACGTATTCGTTCTTTTTTTAAATGAAGAAAAATGACGTTAATGGTAAAAAGTTTTTGTTCTTTTTCTAGAAAAATGATCGTGAAAACATGAAATACACGTAAGTAGGGTACACGTGTACGTATGCCAGATTATTGGAATTAGCTTGGTAATTTGACCAGTACAGTCATGAACTCCGAGAAACTCACTCTTCTTCATCGAGGGTGTATTTTAACAAGCTTATCTTAATTAAACTTGGATTTGCTTATTTTGCAATACTTTCAAGGGATGTCATTTTTTAAGGTAATAAATTTTGGTTCATTTTGTAAAAATTGATCAATAATGTTTAAGATATTGGGTTTGAATTTCATTTATTACTTATATACAATGACTTGCTAATAGATTTATTAACTTAATTATCAGTATAATTAAACATTCTTCTTCAAACCTTGGTGTACCTTATATGATCTATTGGTGAACCTTCGATATTCAACTCACCTACTAAAGTTTTTTTTTTTATAAGCAATGGGTAGTTGGTTGAGCTGGTAAGTGGGCTACAACTTCCGTAAGAATGAGAACGCGTGTTCGAATCCCGGGAAGCGCTCTCATTGGGAAGGGGACAACTCTGCCTATGTGGGTAACACTCCTAAGTCCTACCCCTCGAGCCCGGATTAAACCGGGCGGTGATTAACAAAAAAAAAAGCTTTTTTTTCTATAAAGGGAGATATTATCATATAAAAAGGAATTAAAGTTAATGAATTGTATAAAGATAATATATCCATTATCAATCAATGAGTTGGCTGTCCCTTATTGTGATACATGTATATTATTGACCTCAATATATTAGGGTTTATATTCAGAAGGCATATCAAGAGAGACATGCATGACGTGTCTTTGCACGATGTGAGAAGGTAATAGATTTTGGTTGGAGGGTTCTATTCATTCTACTCTTCCCTTCACTTTTATTTTAATTGAGGTGGTATTTCAATTTATTTATTTTCACATGTATACATGCATACATATACATATATAACACTTTTATGGTCAATTCTTGTATAATATAGTTTATCTCGTTTTAAATATAATTTGTAGAATTGACCTTTTTTGTGGTTTCAATTAAGTTTGGAAATTTATAGTTCAACTGATGCGCCAAACATTTAAGTGACATGTACGTATTGAAGATAGTAAATTTGTACATGTGAAAGATAACAAAAATTGTTGAAGTATTTAAGAAATCTCAGCTTGTAAATTTTTGGAGTTGAAGATGGTAAATTTGTGTCCCTCGACAAAAAAGAAAAGGCACACCAGACACACACAATAACAGTTTTATTGAGTAATTGCTGGTAAACGACAACACAAAAAAGATGCGTTGCAAGCATATAACTCTCTGCTCCCCCCATTATTGTCTCAAATAGGGGTGAATGGAGAATCAATTCACAAGATCATGTACGTACGTTCGTTGAATTGTTCAAAGGAAAATATAAGAGATATGTACGTATTACGTTGAAAAAATGGAAAGACCGCTACATAATTGTTTGAATTAATTTGCTGTTGTTGGAGAGGAGAGAAATGATAATGGTGAGAAGGCAAAAGTTGTCGGGCTATGTGTAGCAGGTGGAGGGGGTGATTATAATCTGATCGGCATATTCATATTTAAAGACGAAGAAGGAAGACACAGGTGTCAAGTTTTTGAGACTCCAATTTGGTGTGCGTCCATCAAATATTTATTGATTGGTGGACATGTTATTCCGTAAGGTTGTGTTCTCCGCTTTCGTACACATATATGGCCTTCTTCTTATACCTAAATTAAACCTAACCCTCTTTAATTATTTGACTCTCTTTATGTTAATATCCCCGCATTTTTGCTTCCCCTCTCCTTCATTCCTCACGTGTATTTTGGTCTTGTTAGGAATTTTTGTCCTCTTTTCTCATTTATTACCCTACTCCTTCCCCATCCAAAATTTAAGTAGTTAGTTCTTGTAGTAAAAATGATTTTTTTTTGAGCGAACTCAGATATCCACTACCGTTAGAAGTGACTAATCCCTTGATGTGTGTTCTCTACTTAAGGGTACATGGCCAGCTACGAAATGCTTGTTCAAAGGCGAGGTTTGAACTCCCAACCGTTAAGGGACCAATTAAGGAACCACTATATATTACACTTGTGAGGTTCTACAGCAATTAAAAAGAATACAGAATGAGTTAGGCCATTGATTTTTCTTAGACCAATATGAAAATGGCATATTAGTCCTTAAATTTTCTATTTAAATTCATCAATTTTACTCATAAGTATTGTTTATTTGAGTGTAATTTTATATATACTCTACTCTTTCAAAGCCTCGATTTAATATTAAGTTAAAATAAAGACATGGGAGAAGAAAGTTCAAAGTTTGATTGTTGAGAGTGATTGCCATGAATTAGTTAATATTTTGCAAAAGACGATTCCAGTTTGTCATCCAGATTTCGAGGTTTTGCAGGAAATTAAAAGTTTTTTGAGAAAGAAATGGACAGTGATCCTTAAGATATGCCCAAGAGATACCAACTGTGTTGCTGATATGCTTGCAGGAGTAGCTCAAGATATGGAAGTTGATTTTTTGGTCTATGTTGACCCTCCAGATCTGATTCATAGCCTATTGGTTTTTGATTTGAGTTTGTTGTCTTACTGTAGAAACCCAGTAATCATTGCTGAGTAATTGTTTTATATTGTAGTTCTTTTTATCAAAAAAAAAATAAAATAAAGACATGGCACGTATTTAATGGGTCCAATATTATTTATTGTTTTTGATAAATTAATTAAAGTTACTCATCTTATCAATGAAATGAGCATATAAACTACTCAAAAACAGTTCATAAATTTATATTCGGGGCAATTTTATATAATATTTTTATAATTACATCAAAATTCATCATATTTTTATAAAGTAGGTAGTAAAATCATTTATTTTACATCTAATCCAAATGAGCAAATGAGTTGGGTTTATGACTGTGTATCTATCCATATACAAAATTTATTTGATAGCTAGAAGTGCTATATATGCATTATGCAACTACAGTTAACTTTGACTTTTGTACTCAATATTTTTCCAATCCTCTTCAAAATACATTTATCAATCATATTAACGAGGTTCCTGTTAAGGGTGATCATGATGAAAATGACAAATCTTGGAGCGTTAGATAGCAAATTCGTAAGAATTAGTTTTATAAACAAATTCTATTTGAAATAAATAATTAGATGTAAAATATAAAAAGTGACAACAATTTAACTCAAGTATATATATTTCAAATACGAGCAGTTGAGATTAGAATATACTCTACACAAAACTTTTTAAGAAGTTTATAAAAATAATGGAATATACGTTCAAGTTTGTAAATGAGTTAGCTCATTAGAAGATTGTGAGCTCAAATCCTATCGACATAGAATCCTATAGGACAGTTTCTGTTGCAATTAACACCAATTTAAACAAGTTTTATTAGAATTTAGTTGGATAGAATTGTAAAATTGGTGAAAAAAAGAACGTAGACTCACGAGTTTGTTAATATGAGCATGTCACTAACTATTAGGTACTTGGTTTGGGAATTCATTCATTTCATAGGACTAGTAGTACATATGAATAATAATTTCTAGAATCACAATGAGGAAGCTTGTTTGAAATGAGCGGTAAATTTTTCTTCTCTGGTAAATCAGTATGCAGATCAAATCTGTATCCATCTTAGCTTCCAGAAAAAGAAAAAACCAGAGTTCTTGCCTTCTTGGTTCATTGCCTTGCACATTTATGAAATTACAAGAATACCCACAATATGAATAATGATGGTTTTATGGAAACTCTGGATTTCAAATTTCAAGGTCTTCTTGACATTTTCTTCCTTTTCCTTTTTTTTTTAAAATTATCATTATTCTCCCCCGCAAATCTCCATCTCCTCCCACATTATAAATTTGATAACCAAATAACCCTTTTTGCTTTTCCAAGGAACGCCACGCTTCTTACTCCAAATCTCCTCCTTCTCTTCACCTTTCTCCAATCAGCTAAGCAGAACCAAGGCCCTGCGTGCACTTGATCACCCTTCACCATAAAACCTTAAAAGCATGAAACCTTTTATTCTATCTTAATCACTCACTCTCATCATTATTCTCTGTGTAACTCAAGGCTCAAGGCTCAAATCTTCATTCTTCTAAATTGTAAGTACCCCCTAGCTCCTCCACACCGGCTTTATTTTTTCTTAATCTACTTGATCTATTATATTTTTCTGTTTTATCTGCCTAACTATTCATTCATCATTCTTGAAGCTCTCAGATATAACCCTTTACTTAGCAATGTCGTTCAACCATCGCATAAATAAAAGTGTTTCTTTCTTGTTTTATTCCACATCACTGCTTTCTCTGTTATGTTTTATCCCATGTTCTTCCCGTGGTTTGGAATCTCTTGGATTTAATGGCTCTTGTTTTATTTCCGACACCTTTTGGAAGACAGTGAAACATATTTGAGGAATCTGATTCTTGGTCCAGTTATATTGATCTGTTTTTATTAACCACTTTGCAAGCTAGCTTCTTTTTTATGTCTTGGCTCTCATAAACCAGTTAATCTGCATATTCTTGTTTGTTTGAATGGTCTTTCAATTCTCTGAAAAACAGAATAGTCAGAAAAGGTGCACCTTTAGAAAATATGTGAGATGGAGATCTCTCGTTCACTTTAAAAGATGATTACTGAGCACGAACATAAATAAATAAAGCCAAAATCTTTTATACTTATTGTTTAGTTCTTCTTCTCTGTCATCCTCTCTGTAAAGCACCATACTTGAGTTCCTAAACAATCATTCTTAGAAGAAAAGGATGCACCTGGCCGTTTTCTCTCCTCCTCTCTTTCTCTCTTGTAATATTATATATCTCCACATCAAGGTTTTATTTCTTTTATTCTTTCTTCTGCCTGCTACGTTCTGGACTCAGAAGCTGTCTCCATTCACCCCACAATTTGACCTTTTATATTACCTTTGAAAACTGCTCACCACTATTTTAAGCAATAACTTCTCATACCCAACAAGAGTTTTTTATTTCTCCGTGGAGACTTTCTGAAATTGATATTAAAAATTAATTATTTGGAATCACCTTTGCTTGAAATGGCAATTTCTAATCGGCAATTCTTGTTTGTTATGTTTTCGTCTTTAGTGATCAGCAGCACATCAACAATGAGAACAGATTCTAGAAAAATATCCAAGGTATGTAGACTATGCACCTCACAATATTCTTCTCCAGCGAAATATGTCCACTTTTTCTTCGTGTTTAATTCGTTTTTCATTTCAGGCTTCTTGGAAGAAATTATTGGCGAGTAATTGGTTGAACAGAAAAAATGGAGCTCAAAAGTTTCCCTCAGATTTCTCTGTGTTAGGTAGCTACAGTGTTGGTTTCTGATTTATTAGTAACTGTTTTCTTTTTTTTTTTCCTCCAAGAAAGTTAGAGAATTGAAAGTTTTTTGTTCCTACTTCGATTGGTCGCAGGAAGCAAGAGTGCAAGAAGGAAAAGCTGCTCCGACCAAGACTGTTACGACGTCGTTAGGAATAGAAACAGTTTCTCTTTCTCAGGTAAACGTCGACTAGCCTTTCGATTTTTACATATGATTGTGATGAGGATAGATCTGGGCCGTTGGATGAAATGAGAAGCATGCCACGTGGGTTGTCGTTTTGTAGGAACTTAATTAGGCCTATGATATTTTTTTTTTTTTTACTTTTTAGTATCATCAGATAGCATAGCAACCCACACGAGAGTCTGTCCATTAGCTATAGGCTTAGCTATAATAAGATATTCACGCTTTAATTTTTCTGAAAATTTGCCTTTGATTTTTATGCTTTATTTTTCATGAATTATTGATTTGATGTTTTGTTTGGACAGAGAGATTGTTGGTGGAATCTACAAATGGAAATGGACATTCCACGCATGAGGAGGCACCACCACCTATGGATGATTCTCTTAACCTCAAGTAAACATTTGAATTTTTCTTGGATTCTATTTGGTCAAAGAATTAAAACCATTGGGCAAGACTGTTTATGTTGACTTAGAAAAATAAATGAATGGAAAAATGTGTAGGATGTTTGTGGGGACATGGAACCTAGGAGGGAAATCGCCGGAAGACAATCTCAACTTGATGGAATGGCTGAAGTCACCTTCACCGGCAGACATTCATGTTATTGGGTATCATCTCAGTTCTCAATAACTCCAATATCCTACTTTCTCTTTCATGTTTCTGCTCTGCTCCATAATAGAGACAAACCCTGAACACTATAGCCTGAAATGATTTCGCCCAGAATTAATTGGTCGTAGTATTATTCAATGACTTAGACCCACTCAGAGAGACCACAAGTCAGAACCCGCATTATTATTCACTGAATCACTTCTTTTTTAATCTTTTATTTTTTTGTCGGTTTTAGTACTGTGGTAGAGTACACTGTACATCCACTGCCCTTAACGGTACTGTGGCAATGTCACACCTCATCAACGTGCACGTACCCTTTAGCTTTTAATTAGCAACACCTTCTCAATAGGGTAGGGGCCTAGCTACCTCCATGTACGAAGATTTATCTGTGTTTATGTACAATAAATAAATTTACATTTACAGTTTGTTAAAGGCTAAAAGTTAAAACTCGGTTGGGTTAAAAGTACTGTGTGTTTTGTTTTCAGGTTCCAGGAAATTGTGCCTCTAAACGCAGGGAACGTGCTTGGGCCGGAGGATAGTGGGCCAGCTGCCAGGTGGCTTTCCCTCATTCGCCAAGCCTTGAACACTAACCATTGTAAGGATGACGTTGACCATGACAAGGTCACTAGTCAACAAGGAAGGCAGAAGCCAAGATTGAGTTTCTCAGACTATCTTACCTTAGAGGATGAATTGGACTGTGAAGAATTTGCCAAATGGTCCCAGGTCAAGTCAAGTAATGGTCAAAATTCTCCTTTGGCTTCCACAAGTGGGAGACATTATTGCCTAGCAACAAGCAAACAAATGGTCGGAATTTTCTTGTGCGTGTGGATTCGTTCGGACCTCTTCACACACCTTTCCAATTTGAAGGTGTCCTGTGTTGGAAGAGGCATCATGGGCTATCTTGGAAATAAGGTTAATTAACCATCTGGACCTATGTTCTCTACTTGCCCATTATAATTGACTTACTTAAGAGCCATTTGAATAATTACTCACACCTGATCACATTTACCTTTGATTAATTACAGGGTTCTATATCTATTAGTATGACATTATACCAAACCTCCTTTTGTTTCGTGTGTACTCACTTAACCTCTGGAGAGAAAGATGGTGATGAGGTGCGAAGAAATTTTGATGTCTCCGAAATTTTGAAGAGAACTAAATTTTCCCACTCTTTCAAATCAATGGATATTCGACTGCCTCCTGAGACCATCTTGCAACATGAGTACGTATTTCTTTTTCAAGTCTCAATATTTTACTGACCTTGGTTATATACAATTTTTGATCGGGTATTTTTATTTATTTTTGGCATGTGCAGTAATGTTGTTTGGCTTGGGGATTTGAATTATCGGTTGGCCTCTAGTTACGGGGATACATGTGAGCTACTAGAGAAGAACGATTGGCTGGCACTTCTAGAGAAGGATCAGGTAATTATTAACTAAGATTTTAACTCAGCCCTTTCGGAGCTTGAAATATTTTTGGTTCTTTTTAATTTCTGATTTTGGATTGGACGTGATTGGCAGCTAAGAATAGAGCAGAGAGCTGGTCGTGTATTTGAAGGATGGAATGAAGGGACCATATCTTTTGCTCCTACTTACAAATACTTGGCCAATTCCGATCACTATGTTGTCCACATCTCCAAGTCAAAGGAAAAACGCCGCACTCCTGCATGGTAAGATTATATTCATAGTTTAAACTGTATTCCTGTTTCTCTTACGTGGTTTTCTCTTATAAATGATTGTGTGTTTGTTTAATTATATCACAAGTAGGGAGTATGAACCGTGCCACTGGAAGCAAAGCATCTTCAAATAAAACTGTTGGCGCAATATTGAAATTATAGCCACATAAATTTGTCAGCTAAGCGATGATTATGGATAATATGTGTGCATATGCACGTTGAATTCCCAAATTGGTCAACCATAAGCGTGGTCATTAATAAACAAAGTGGCGTGTCAGTGTTATTATTAGCAACGATTCCTCGTATTATCCAACTTAGGTGTTAATTAAGGCGGTGCATCATCACATGATGCCGACTTAAAGATTAAAAATACAGAGTCCTCACTCTCATTGTTCCCAATAAAAACCCACATGCAACAACAAACCCATCTCCAAAATTTAATTTTTTTAAAAAATTTGCATCAGGTGTGATAGAATCTTATGGAAAGGAGAAGGGCTAAAACAGGTGTGGTATGTACGAGGAGAGTCTAAATTCTCTGACCACAGACCAGTATACTCACTATTCTCAGTTAAAGTGGACTTAATAACAAGCAAGAGGATAATTCCAAATGCTGCTTTATCATCGTCTTGCCCAGCCAAGGTTCAAGCAGAGGAACAACTCATGTTGATAACACAGTTAAATAGTTGAACAACCAAGGTTCTGACTTTGATTTTGACACCTGACAAGGTTTTATGACACAGCAACGTTTGTGAAGGCCCAAAGGGGTTCAGATCAGAGATTGGGCATGTCACATGTGTGTTCCTCACTTTTACTTGGAACATGCGAGACTTGGCGTGGATGATGACACTCTTTTGTAGCAAACGCACCAATAAAAAGTTTTGAGAAGTGAGTATAAACATCACATTTTGTACATAGTTTGAGAGATTTGAGGTGACAATGATGAGAAGGTGTATTGGGTTTGGCAGAGGAGTAGAGTGACTCAGAAGCAAGACAACAAGACAGGACAGTGAAGATTCGGAGAAAGAGGTGCCTACTTCTGCGGGCATTTCTTGTCATGCGTGTTTTTTTGTTTTTTTACTATTTCAATATCTAGCCATTGAAGATATTATATTTATAGATGCAAAAAGCTGGTTAGATTTTAGGATTTAGCCCGGCTTTTGCTTCAGGGAATGATGATTTCCATTCTTTTGATTCAATGGTGAAAGGAAGCATCAAAGATGGACATGAGTGACAACATGTAATGCATTTTTGTCGGTTTTTGTCACCATCATTCTAATTTCAACTCACACAAGTTGGTTTAATTAAATTGATATTAATGAATATCCATGTAACCTGATGAACTATAGTTGTTGTCTTTTCATTTTCAGATGATCATATTTGACAGGATAATAATATGGAGATGAACCAGTTGCAAGTTTATTCTATTTTGATTGATTTGCTGTAGTTAGTCGCACCAAGCAATGTATGGTTTATTAAATTAGCAAAGAGCAGGTAACCATTGAAAATAAGTTTAGCAATCAGAGTCATTTGATTCAACTAAAGTAATGCATCTTTCTGTGTTAGACTTAAATATAAAAGATTGCAAATTTGACTATTCACAATTATGATCAGAGTGCATATAAATTCATTGTATTATTCCATCATGATTAGGATAATAAACAAAAAAGAGAGAGTTTTGTCGAGGTACAATTCACGTTCAATGTCATTCTATGAACATCTATGCCAAAATGTACTTTTGCTTTGGTCAAACTGATTGATTCTATATAAAATACTTCGAATTATTGCAAGTATTTAATGTGTCATCACTCATCAACATCAACAAATAGCAAAAAGTGTATATATAGTGTTTTCCATTAGTTATAAATTACAACCAAATTGATGCAAAAGGTTAGTTTAACACCAAGACACTAATAGAAGTAACAATTAAGACCATGCATCAACGAGCTGCCTACATAAATACAAAGTGCTGATATTGAAAGCTGAACTAAGTTTAGTGTACGTATTGACTAGTAATAAGTTGGTACAACCGTTAGCCGCTCTTGTCCACCAATGGGGCTTCGCCACGTGGTATCGTAGCGTGAAAGGTGGTCAGACAGAAGAAACAGGCGCACATGGTGATCCCTCACTCACTAACTCACTCACTCTCTGACTCACACCTCATCCGATGCCGCCCGACACTTTACTATTCCATGACGCCACGTGTACGGTCCCGATGACGCCTCCCTCCATCCCATCGTGCGCTCCGCCTTCTCCTAACTTCATCATATCCCTCCCCTTCCGATTTCCCCTCCACTTGCTAGATCTCGCCGCCCACCGTGTCCGTACATTTCCCGGCCGTTTCTCCGGTCACTCTCCGATGGCCTTCTCTTCGACTCCGTACGTATTTATAAATCCTTCGCTTCTTGTTCTTCGTGGTTTAGTTAAGTTACGGTTTACTTCGTTTTCTTTTTGCTTTTTGCTTACTGGAGAGTGAGAAGTGAAGTGATAAAATAGACATGTAAGTGTTATTATAACGTTGTTGTTGTTTTTTCGCCTCTACATTGTGAGCAAAAATGTGTTAGTTAACACGATGATATGTGTCGTGATATTTTCTTGCTTGACTTAACTGGAAATATTGCTTTTACGGATTTGGAATTTTATATTTCCACTTGTGGAAACAAAAAACAGCACATGCAACTATGCAACTATGTACAGTTTTTTTTTTTTTGGATTTTAGTTTTGTAGAAAGTAAGTTCCTTTTTTTTGGTCTACTTGTTGACAGGTAAGTGGTTGAGTTGAAAGGATGGGGAATGGATTCTCGCTGACTTAAACTGCTGCTTTCAACTCAGTGAGGAGTTTGTTAAAGAAAGACCAATATATAAGTAATTCTCTCATTAGTTAGAAACTAGCCGAGAAGAAGGGACATGGTATGTTTAAGAAACTTGATTTCAAGTTAACATTTAGTAATGTACTATCTATTTCATTGTCCGGAATTTGAGGTGTTCAAATGTTCTGTTGCATATCTTTTTGTCCACTTTAAGCTACAATCAGAATTCTGTGTAAAAAAAATGCTCTTTTTCGTGATTCAAGAGCATGAGGAACACAATTGGGATCGGAATGGACAATGTGTAATGAATTTTTAGAATTTCATGGGACGAGGTGTGGTCAACTTATTTTTTAGTTGTAATTCACTTGTGATGCTTGTGTCAGGAGTTGAACTGTCTTTATAGAATGGTCCTCACTGAATTAGCTAAAATACAGTAACAGGTAGAATCAGAGAGATGCAGTTTTCTAAGAACAAGTATCTTACCTTTACGTGTTTTTTTTATTTGTTGTAAGGATGAGAAATGGGATCCTCAATTTTCGCTAATGTAGAATGACAATTTCTTGTACTACTGGCTGAGGCATTAATGTTTTTTAATTTGAGGATATCTCTTGCACAGTTTTCACAATTAGTGCATGCACTGTCAGCTTATGATCTTATCTAGATTAATTCATGGCAGCTTTTCAACACTAACCCCCAATCTCCCAAAGGGAGTTTGTGCTCAGATTGACTATCATTGTTAAATTTTAAATTAAGGCTTGTGACTACTGACTATCATTAATTATGGAGTTTCATGCAACTTTTGTTCTCCTCCATGGCTTTTAATTGCACTGGACCACTTTTGCTAGATGATTATTTTATTGATTGGTGATGATATGCATTTATATGGTAGTTTTTTTTTTTTTGCACTGTACATATACAATTGACAATTTTTCTCTTTCAAATCATCTGGTGAGAGTGGTTCTCTAACAATTTATATATTGGCAATCTTTTCATGATCAGGAATCTTGGATGATAAAAACTGCTGGAAGTCTAAATGATGGTGACATGACATATGACAATTCCTCTAGAGGGGAGTCCAAGCGTTTTCATCAGTGGTTCATGGATAGCCCTGAAGTGGATCTGTTTCCACGAAAGAAACAAGCAGTAGAGGTGCCGGGCAATAATTTGTTATCAGGAATGTATAGCACGAATAACCATTCATGGGGGAATTCCTCAAGTTTACACTCAATCAATGGTCATATCTCAGAACAATTATATGACCCAAATGCTTCAGTAAAGACTTTGAGTTGCGAAAACAGGAATATTTCCCCTCTTAATGCAGATAAGTTCGCCGTGGGACAAAAGGATAGCATGGAACCATTTGGGAGTGAATCCTCATTCTTAACCCGGGCAATTGATGATCATGGATCAGGTATAAATTATGGTGGAATTAGAAAAGTTAAAATTAGTGAGGTGAAGGATTATGAGAATGGCGTGTCTGTTCCTCCAGGTCAAACCTATGATATGGGATTGAACAACACTGTGTCAAATACACACATTCACAGTGAGGGTGATTATCCCACATCAAATCTTGCTTGCGGCAAAGGGGATGGGAATATTGTTTCCACCGATGATGATTATGGCAAGGCATACGACAATTTTATTTCAATATGTCAATCATATAGCAAGGGAGATGATGGCTTATCAGTAGGTCAAACCTATAAGGAGACCTGTAATACTGTTTCTATGGGCCAGGCATTCAGCAAGGAGGATAGTAATATGATAGCTATTTCTCAAGCTTATAACAGGGCAGAGGATAATTCTATTTCAAGAAACAACATTTTTAATAAGGGCAATGATGGCATCATGTCAGTGAATTATGCCTACCACCAGGATAGAAATAACAAGTTATCGGTTGCTTACTCTTATAAAAACAGAGAAAGCACAATTATATCCTTTGGTGGTTGTGATGATGATGATGGTCATGTTAGTATAACTCCCTCTGGCAGCATGATATCCAACTATGAATTGTTGATTGGCCAACCAACTACACACAGATCAGATGCTGTGAATGCAAAAGAGTTAATGATTTCTAATTCTGCCTCACTTCTTAGTGCCTCCCTGTCATCTGCCTCTGGAACTGGAAATGTTTCCCAGACAAAAGAGGAATCTAAAATATCCAAGAGATTTCCTTCAAATAACTTCCCTTCTAATGTCAGAAGTTTGCTGTCCACTGGCATGCTGGATGGAGTTCCTGTGAAGTATATGGCCTGGTCACGGGAGGTAAATCTTAGTACTCATGAGTTCATCTTTCACAGTAGTTTATCTTTGATTCATGTCTGGTTCTTCCTATGCTTGTTAAAAGGAACTTCGTGGTATCATTAAAGGATCTGGGTATTTATGCAGCTGCCAGTCATGTAGTTACTCTAAGGTAAATTTGTTAACTAAAGATCATGAAGTGGTGACCCTATTTGAGCAAAATTTCCTTCTCACATCTATCGTTTTCCCAGGTTATTAATGCATATGAGTTTGAGCGTCACGCTGGTCGCAAGACAAAACACCCCAATAATCACATTTACTTTGAAAATGGGAAAACCATATATGGGATTGTCCAGGAGCTTCGGAGCACTCCACAAAATTTACTGTTCGATGTTATTCAGACAATAACTGGCTCACCAATCAATCAGAAATCCTTCCACATTTGGAAAGGTGGTGTAATTTCTCTGTTACTGTAACATTTAGATTGATTTTGTATTTAATTTTTATAATTTTTGTTGGCGACAAACTGTTTGTCTCTATCTTCCTTCTCCTCACTTGGATATTTCACTCTCATCTACAGAATCTTTTTTAGCTGCAACACGTGAACTTCAACGAATATATGGAAAAGATGAAATGAAGCAATTGTCATAAAGGCTCACCATTTGACCTGCTAGGTAGGAGGGAATTATTTCATGCATAGGAGCAATCATTTGGATATAAACTTTATTGACTGTTTGTCATACCTAACCCTAACTGTCTGTGTCTCCATTTTGAGGACAAGCTATCCTTGGTGATATAGAAGAGAGACAAGACAACATATTTATCTTTCATTGATGTATCGTGACAATATTGAGTTAGTAAATTTTATGGAGATAAGCTGATTCAATCTTTTTGTCTTACTGATGGAACAAATAGTTTCGCTTACTGCTTACACTCTTGTATTAAACGAAGTTTGTTGTATTTTACTCAAAGGTCTTGCATTCTGTCTGTTGTTATATTTGTGTGCGGCTTTATGTTTAGTTCTTTTTGGAAAGGCTCTACCTACGTTAGCAGCATTATTGATCCAAGCCCTATTACTGCCTAATAGACGTTAGTTTGCCAGCCTCTTGGTGCTCAATAAACCTTGTTATCCTTTTCTTATTTCTCGGGTTCTGAAAGGAATGAAGGAAGTGGTAGGAAATTCTCGGTGGTCATTTATATGGTGCCAACTGAATTTTAAACGGTGACAAAGGATAATTAACATCCAATTATGCATGGTCTGTAACTGTAAATATGCTAAGCTGTGTTATTTTCTTTGATTTATGTTCCTGCTTTATTTTAACAACTTGTTACATTATTGTGGGAACAAAGGATTGGGAAAAAGTCTGATATATTGATCTGATTATTAGACTCCATTATATAGTACAAGAGACCCCCAATCTATCCCATGATTATAGGGATTTGCATGATACATAAAATAAAAAGATTCTACCCTAATTTATTTTCCTAATCAAATCATATAATTTTCTTATTCTTATAATCCATAATTATGACTTAGATTCTACTAATACAAAATTGGAAAATACTAATAATAATTTTATAATTCTAACAATTATAAATCTCTACTCACAATACATTGTGATTGAAAGATGAAATAATTCGATGCCTACAAATTGTTGTGTCATAAGCATTTTAAGTGGGGCATGGCAGCTGAATATTGGGATAGTTCAAACCTAGACAGTCACTGGCATGCTTCATTCATAGGTGCTGATCTCGAGTTACAATTCCTTGGCCGGAGTTAGTGATAATGATGGCCTCACTATCAGCACTGTCCTTTCTGATATTACTCCCATCTACAATTAGCTTAGTTGGTGATAAGATCTCTTCAGCATTTGGTGTTGACGGGGCATAGTCTTTGCTTTTACCCCACACCACAAGGTACAGGCCCAAGACAATGACAAAGGCACCTATTACCCTGCAAAGTTGATTAGATTTCTTTAGTTTATGTTTTTGGCTTACTAAGCATCTGGTAAGCTTGGCCAATGACTTTCATAGTTACCTTCCAAGGTACATCTGCTCAAACAGAATGAATGAGCCCATGATAGCTACAATTACCATGCACAGAGGACTAAAAGCTGTCACAAAGACAGGGCCTCGTGCTTTCATCACTACTCCTTGGATGTAGTAAGTCAGTCCTGAGCAGACTATGCCCTGCACGCATAAATTTACGTTCTGAGATCATAGTGAGGAAATTTTAATCATGAATTTCCGTACAAAATTGCTTGTATCTTATTACATGTGGCTTTTTAAAATTTAAGTTATTTTTTACTATTTATACATCTGTAACATTGAAACTTTGGAAAGGAAGACGTAAGGTTGTAACAGTCTGGTGGCTTCATGGCAGCTTAATCATTTGGATGCCAGAGTTAGTGTTGCTTGTTAACTTATACTTCTAAGGTCAGTATAGGAGATGATTTTGATGCCTTTTCCAAATAGGAACTTTCTTTTGGGCGTTTAGTGGCTGGAAATTTTACAGTCAGCACAGGAGGTCGTTATGATGATTTTCTGGATAGGACTTTTCTTTTCGGTATATGAGGGTGGATTGTGTGAAACTTTAAATTTATCAAAGCTTTTTTGTTTTTTTTTTTTTTTTTGCATTTTCACGAGTCTGGTTTTATGGCCTTACACTGTAGACAGCAGCCAGCAATTTCGTATCCCATTCCAGAGACCAAACTGAAAGATGTCTCCTTTCCATAACCAGGGCCACCACAGAACCTTCTAGTGTTCCCAACAAGCATATCCATGATGTGAGAGAGAGCTCAGCTGGGTAGGTTTCAAGGGTAATGGCCTACAGAATCAGAGATGAAGATCTAAGGAATCAAAAATATTATTTGAAAGACTTCTGCATGAATTCTGGATAACTCACTTGGAGAATCATGAAACAAGACCAACAAAAGCAACCCGTGGTGATCATCACGGATCCTTTTATTATCTGTTGATGATTTGGCCCACCGCTTTGCAAGTTGTTGGTATTGGTACCATGTGTCCCAAAAATTTCAAGCACCGGACCTTTCAACAATGTCATGAGCATGGCTCCAGCAACCGTTGCTACAGTTCCTGCCACCTTTGCATGGCTGCGTATGCTTCTTAATTTTATCTTTTCAAGCCTGCCATGTAGAGAGATAGTTGTATTGATAGCATGGATCATTTAAGCTTAGGAGATGTATATATACTTGATTAAATTTGCCACCAAATTTGAGAGATACTCCCGACAAAGGGGTGACACTGATAGCGTGTTTAGTTACCTTAGAATCCAAGCCATCAGGAAGGTAATGGCAGGAACCACATTGCTCATTGCCGAAGCAAAAGTTGCTGTCGTGTACTTCAGTCCCAAAAAGTATAAATTCTGGTCAAGGACTGGCCTGCCAATAAGAAAATTAGATTATAGTCTACAGTTTCCATGTTATGGAGAGTGTGCTTAGCTGTTCAGGTAATTACTCTAGAATGCTTAGCGCCACAATCTTCATGAAGATTGAAATTGTCATCCTGGGCCTTTGTTTCCTGTTAAGACAATGAAGGATATCATCACTATATTTGTTTTCAAAATAAACACAGACACACACACACACACAGAAACGTACTTGTCCAGAATCACTGCAAAAGGGGTGATGACAACAAAGGCAACAGCATGCCGATAGACCACAAATACGTAGTTGCTCATCCCCTTGTTCAGTGCAGCCTTAGATAGAACATCCATACCTGCATATCCAAACTGTAAGAACACTACAGCTATGAATGGCTTCAATCGTTCAAATTGACTGTTTTGCAGGATTCCCATCTTGAGTCCTTCTATACCCTATAACCTTAAAATGTTTCTTGAGCCCCAAGAATGAAGTTGCTTGCATTGGGAGGCTTGTGCTTTTATAGGAGCTAACGCTTGTACTACAATGCTATATATACGTATCCATCTGATACTTCATTATCTATATCCTTCCATAATCAAATCTTCAAGGCACCGGTGTTTCAGTCAGTGGACAAGTCTCCAAAGTATGGTAAGCACAAAGTCCCACTTAGTAGTAGTGTTTCTACTTTTTTCCCCTGCGTTTTTTCTCTTCTGCTATTACCCGTTCTATTGAAAAAAAATGTTCCACTTAGTATGGTGACTTTAACCCTTTTTAGATAGATGTTGTTTCTTTGTGTTTTTAATATGTCTAGGCAATGAAAAGCAAATGTCCAAGCAGTCACCCTAATATTTGTCTAAAGGTCAGTATCTACTTTCAATTTATTATTATCTTTTGCAATATGCACAGTCGAATGCACCTCTTGGTGGAGTAGCTTTTTATCATATCAGTGGATAGGATTTTTTGGTGACTTGTTTCAATGGTTTTGAACAATTTTTAAAGAGTTTCTATGGAAGCATTTTTGTTGGGCTTTGGCATTAATTGATTCAGGAAAAACATCAAAATAATGCTTGAAAGTTGGATTTTATTTTAATGATTGAGCTCGACTTCGTGATGGCCTCAATTTGGCTGAAAAATAGTGTAGCAACATTATTTGTGCGATTTCTCCGTAAGCTTGCTGGAATTTGTACTCTTCACATGTTCAAAGCAGAAGATACAATATCCGAAGGATATGGATAAGAAAGAAGGATTTAAAAATAATTCAGGTGCATTATTGAGTCCTTGTCCAATGAGTCTCATCGATGAAGGCGACCCTTGAAGGATGATTAGTATACGCATGATTTATTGATATCCTTCCATAATCAAATCTTCAAGGCACCGGTGTTTCAGTCAGTGGACAAGTCTCCAAAGTATGGTAAGCACAAAGTCCCACTTAGTAGTAGTGTTTCTACTTTTTTCCCCTGCGTTTTTTCTCTTCTGCTATTACCCGTTCTATTGAAAAAAAATGTTCCACTTAGTATGGTGACTTTAACCCTTTTTAGATAGATGTTGTTTCTTTGTGTTTTTAATATGTCTAGGCAATGCCATGATCATTTACCTCCCCCACCTCCTATCCTGAACCCATTCAAAGATTTTAAAATACTAAAACACACTCAATAAACCATCAAAAGTGTGAGTGGCTTTCTGACCCTACAACAATAATACTTTTTTGATTAGAAGAAAAACAGACAATAATTAGCTTGAAACAAGATTATGTTACAAACAACATTGGATTTGTAACATTACACTTACCAAGGAGTCTTTGACGCTAATGCTGTTATAATAGTTGTGTTTTCTTTGTTTTCAAGCAATATCCAATGAAGGATTGTTTTTCCTAATTACAAGAGGTAATACGGCCCTTGTTTTCAAGCAATATTCAATAAAGTCTTACTCAAATGCGGGTCTCTATTATATGTGTGTTTCCGGCATGTTGAAAAGCGGAAAAAGAGCCGTGTCAGATAATTAATTTGAATTTACTTTTCGATGGGTTTTAGCAATAGTTGGGTCTTCAATTTGTTCACTAGGAAAACTGATCTATTGCCCTCTTTTCCAATAATCATAAAAAAACAGGAAATAACACATGATTGCTTTTCCGCATTACAAGTGGTGGCCATGACTAAAGAAGACACTAAACTTTAAAAAAATGGATTTGGCTCTACGACCTTGCGAGTAAAACAATCTCTCTCTTGAAAGGTTATTCTACGTCTTTGTCTCATAGTTGTACGTATTATATCTTCTTTTGAGTGAGACTGAATTGTGGCCACTTTTGTTTTTTTGGAATAAATACTGGACCTCATTAATTACCAATAGTAAACATATATTGCAGTCAATCACTGCCTTCATTAGCCTCCATCTCTCTTGTTGTCACTTTCATTTGAATGGAACTTCAGTAATTTATCTGAAAGCTAGTACTCAAGTTTTTAACCTTGTACATAGACTCAAGCTTCAATTTTACTCCCATTCTTGGAAAATTTATTTCTACCTAATCATCCAGATTATCATAAACAGCTATACCGTAACATGATAAAGGCAAACGATTTTTTTTAAGAGATTTTAGCAAATTAAACGAATTTTTTCCATTATAAGTTGAAGATGGGAATTGAAACTTTTAAAAACCGGGGACCAAAAAAAGAATGAATCTCTTACAACTATGAAAACCTCGTCAGGCACAACGTTTCTTCTATGTATGAGGACCAATGCATGAGGTCGTCACCTACTCTAACCTAACGTACGTATAAAAATATAATACGAGAACGAATTAGATATTTTAGTTCAATACTGCCAATGGAATTCATTGAATGATGATGTCAATGTACAATTTATTGGGGGACATTGAAGTGACATATTTTAAGGATTTTTAATTAGTTATAATGAGTAATTGGGATTGGGATTTATATATGGGTGAGAGTTATAGATATCATAAAGCAGGATGCATGGTGGTGCGAACAGACATTGCAATAGTAAAAGCATTCATGCCATAATTTATAATAGTAAAAGACATACATTGCAATAGTAATTAAAAGCATTCATGCCATAATTTATCCTTTTCTTATGTGCCTTTTCTTCTAAATATTTTCTATTTGATATCATCAATCATCTTAAATTGAAGTTTTCAACCGAGGGGATGAGGCACTGAGGCTCCTCCGAGTTCCTAAGGAATTTTATACTCCCTCCTCCTTTCTGAAATATAAAATTATGTTTCCTAACTTGGTTAGATTGAGTGTGCTAGTTAAGTTAATGATTAGTATATGATATTATAAATTCACCCTTAATTACCATTTACATTTTTCTCCACTCTCCCTCCCTTATTTGTTTATTATAATAAGTATTATTATGGTTAATTAGGGACAATATTAGAGCGATTAGAAAATAATTAGTATATTTAAGTATATTTCAAAATGGAGGGAGTATAAATTTATTTCCCCCTAAACTTTGAGTTATTCACATTTTCAAGTACTATCCGTACTATGCTTCATCTAATTTATAAGACACCTAGTATTTAATTTAAATTATATAATTATTGAAAATTTTTTATGGATAAAAATCAAGAACTGCCTAGATTTGATCGAAATGTCTAGATTCAATTAATTTTAATTTGTATACTAGATGAGTAGGGAAACCAGTTACAATTAAACCTTTCAGCTGAACGATTTGATGGATCTATCATTATTTAATAAAGAAAAAGAAGACGAAAAAAGAAAGGGCATTGAGAGTTATGGATGGATAGATAAAGCTTGGATCTCCTGAATTTGTTCTCAATTCACATAAAGAAACTTGTCTGCCCGTTCTTTTTCCATTTCCTGCTCGTGACAGCTATTGTTTCTTTTTTAAAGTAAAAAAATCGATACATTATAATACTAAAAACTAAATTTATTGAGTTAAAAATACACGTGTTTATCCCAAAATATCACTCGACACCAAATGTTTCGTGTTTACCAAAAATACACATAAGGCATAAGCTATTGTGTCTAAAAGTCCGTTTTAAAAGAACATAATTCTATTAATTAACTTATCTCTTTTAAATTTTCTATATGAATTTCAAACTAATATGAAACCTTTTATATATATTTGATTCAATGCGTTACCTCATGAATATTTTTGGGCAAATGAAACAATTTTTTGGTAAAAAGAGTATATTTTTTACCCTTAACTCTTTTATCAACACCACAATCCATATCACTATTTAATAAGAAAAATCAGACGAAAAAAGAAAGGACACTGAGAGTTATGGATCGATAGATAGAGCTTGAATTCCTCAATCTGTTCTCAATTCACATAAAAACTCGCTTTTTCTTTTTTCATTTCTTTTTTTTTTTTGATAAGATTCTTTTTTCATTTCTGCTCATAATGACTATTGTTTCCTTTTTGAAATAATAAAATTGATACACCATAACACTAAATTCATCTACTCCCCCAAAAGATCACCCAACACTAAATGTTTTATTTTTACCAAAAACAATGTAGCATAAGCTTTCATATTGTATTTAAAAGTCACATCATCATATGTTAAAATACATAATTCTGTTAATTATTTATCATACATAATTATGTTAACTTTTCGCTTTTAATTTTTCCAATAACGCTAGCTGTGTGATTTTATCGCGTTATGTGAATTTCGAACTAATATGAAAACGTGTGTGTATGTCTTTGACTTAATGTGAAAACTTACTTATGAGCATTTTTAGTCAAATAAAACGTTTGGTGTTGGTAATCTTTTGATAAAAAGAGTGTATTTTTAACTCTTTTATCAAGAGCACAATCCATATTGCCGAACACATTTGATAACTTGGTGGCGTAAGACACCTTCAAACGTTTGAAGTTGCATGTCGAATCTTATCTCCCCAACTTTCTTTTTGATCCATGATCAAGGTATCCCCTCACTCGACAAGTGAGAGACTAATCCCCCGCTGATTTGTAGGCACCTCAAAGGATGAGACAACTGATCTGAGAGATTTAATGTTTCTCTATACCCAACGTCAGGGATCGAACTGGCCTGAGAGATTTAATCTTGTCTCCCCAACTTTCTGACCTACAGGAAAAAAATACAGAAAGAAATAAGAAAGGAAAATGAAGAAAGCATTCATTTGCGTGTCTCCTTCGTTTGTATATGGGATGCTTTTAGCGATGATGGTAATGTAATAACGCATGAATAAAGCAGCAATGAGCAATAATATTATTAAACACATTTCCCATTTCCTTTCCAACTCATTATATATATCCGTCTATCCCACAGGAACCTCAGCTCCATCATCATGAATTATTGGCGTAAATGATTTCATCTTATCATAATGAGTTCATTATATTGGTGGCGTCATTATTTGGCTATTCTTATAAATACCAAATCCCATCCATTTACACGCTGCCAACATGAAATCTTTTTTTTTTTGGCGATAGTGGCAACATGAAATCTTCCGGTAAGTGTTTGGACAATGTTCGGTAGCAGCCCAATATTTACACGGTTTAGCATAATACCTATTTATAAGGCCAATTGAAAACATGCACCTCGGTCCTCGGACATGGGCCTCCGATCCATTGTCAGACCAGATAACTATAAAAAAATATAAATCATGATTTATATTTTTATGAGTACCCATTCATAAAAATATAAATCTTGATTCTAGGCTCAGTAGATGATGCAAGTTGTATCATCGAAAAAAAGTCTACAAGTCTGCAAGTTGTATCTCAGAAGAAATAACTGTAAAAAATATTATAATCATTCATATTATACAAGTAACTAATTTTTTAAGGTGAAAAAAAAAAGTATTTTTATGTCATAATTTTTTCTCAATATACTACTACTTGAAAATAAATTAAGACAGTCAACAAGAAAGTTTTATTTTTTAAAAGTGGAATTTGATCCTGTATATTTTAGTTTACTTTCCTTGTTGTCCGCTAATTCGTCATTTTTTTGTTGACTCCATCAGCTTTATTTAATAGTGAGTGTTGATTATTTGAAAAGTATACTTTTTGTCCTTTTCCGTTAGCTCTATTAATTTTATTCAAATAGAAAATGATAACATTTTAAATGCTATTTTGTGATGTTGATGTGCATTTGGTTGCTGAGAGCCTGAGATTTTGTGTTCTGTTTGTTGACCACTTGATACTAATCTCTTAGTGATTGAATTTTTGTAGCAGATTAGTGATTGAATGATACTTTGTCTTGTGTGAATGATCTTGCTATGATATTAATGTGAAGGTGTAATTTGTAATGGCTTTCTTGGTTCCAATTTATTACAGTGAGCATTTGTTTATGGTGTAGAAATATGCATTATTTTTGTAGTATATTTAAATCCATTCTATATAGAAATATGCATTAGTTTTGTAGTATATTTAAATCCACTCTATATATGTGTCTTTGACACAAACTATTTAACCCAATTTATAATTTACATAGAAATTATAGAGTAAACCTCTTGATTCATGTTCTGAATTGTGATTTGACTCCTATAAATCTATAATTAGTATCAGCAACGGGGACGAAAGTTGTAACACCCAAAAATTAAATTAGGAATAATAATTAATTAAGGAGGGTTTTGGGGTGCTATAAGTAATTTAATTAAAACAATTATGAATACATTTCTAGAAATATATGTAATTGAAAAAATTTATTATTTATTTTTTTGGAAACTAAAAAAACAGTCAGTGAGTATTTCTGGATTGGAAATTTTATAAAAAATACTTTGAGGTATAAATAACACTATTACGATAGAAGAAAATATATGGATTGGTGTAAGGATATGTTGAGGGAAGACTATGGATTAAAATGGAAAGTAAATAAAAAATGTATAGAAGGGCAAAAGCGTAACTTCACAAGATTGCTTATTATCGTCACCGTCGTTTCACTTTTCTATCTTTCTGAGAATCTCAATTTCATCTTCTCCGGCGTCCCACGGCGGCTCCGGTTTCTGGTGAGTCTTCTCTTTTGTTTTGAATGAGAAATTGAGCTTTCATTGAAGTTTGGAAGAGCTTATCAAAAGCCCAAATTTTGAGTAGCCTACGGCTTTCACGGGGATTTAGATTTGTATGTCAAGTCTCAACATTGTAATTGTTTGTTGAATGTTGCTATTACCCTGTTTGGCTGAATATGCTTCTTCCTTTGTATTGTACTGTTTTGTTCTGTTTAGCTGAACTCATAATGAACTATATACTTGCATGACATGTTGAAATTTTGCTTGAGTTTGGTCTATATGAATTTTCTCAGTATAAGCCGAAAATACATGCTTTTATTTCTTTGAAATTTTGTTTTGAATGTGATGAAGAAGAATAGGATCTATTTGTATGGTGTATGGTTGGGTAATGTAGAAAGGGGAAGAATTTTGTTAAATTAAGTTGGAATTTAAATTGTGAAATTATGTATACCAAGCTTAATTGATGTAGTTTATGGTGATTCATTGGAAGTAGCTGGATCAAGGTATTTGGTTTAGAAGTGTGTTATGCTTCTCATTTTTGTTATTAAAAACATTGGTCTTTGTAATAATGAGTTTTAAATGAATTATGGAATGATTGGTATATGTTCCCTAAAGATTTGAGAATTCCTATTTCTTGAATTAAATTATTGAAGTCTTTATGATAAAGTGCTATGAGGATCAGTGAATTCGGTAGGCAACTCAAGAAAAAGCGAAGTAATTGATTATTGAAAACATATATGTCATTGCCAGGAAATAATGCTTGAATTTGATTGAAGGTGATTTGACTTGGTTTTCATTGTGATTGAGGTTCAAATTTAATTTCAGTTCATGTCTTGAAACATGCTATAGTATTAGAAATTCAAAATATTGTTTATGCATGTATGTTAAAACTTTTCTGCATTTTATCCTTCAATAACCAAATGAGAATTTGGGGATGGAGGTATTTTAAAGTACAATTAGAGTAGGATGTTTGCATATTGGCTTTGGAATTCTGTACTTCTCTTCTGCACTAACCGGTCTGTTTTCTTGGGCTGTTGGGCAGGAGTGTTCCCAATTGTGATTTAAAGTTTGATGATGAAAAGCTAATGATAATTATGTATTTGATACATTTTAAATGCTATTTTGTAATATTGATGTGCATTTGGTTGCTGAGATTTTGTGTTCTATTTGCTTACCCCTTGATACTTGATTTCTTAGTGATTGAATGATACTCTGTCTTAATTTGCTCTGTGTGGTATTCTTGCAGGATTTGGGAATTTAGAGGACAGATAGAAAAAAATCATGGCATTATCCCTTTCTTCTTTTGCTATCTCAAAGACATTCTCAATGTTTTCATCATTCCAGAAGCAAAATGGCCTAAATCATGGAAATCATAGGCCAAATGCAGTTTTGATTAGGTGTGAATCTTCAGAAGACCAATTATCAGTGGGAAAAGATGTGGCAGCGAAAAATTCAATAAAGTTGCTGATTGGGTCGCCCATTATTGTTATAGAGGCTCCCAAGGTGATCAAAACTGCTGCTTCTGTTCCATGCCTTAGGGCTAATTCTGGCTTGGTCAAAGCTGGTGATGTTGGAAGGTATTCTTTACTCTTACTTTTCTAATGTGGATCTCATGTACATTGCATGCCTCATTCATAATTGGACCTTTGCCCTTTTTTAAATGTTGTTACATGATTTTTTATGCTGTTCCATAGCATAAAATGCATAATATTACTATACTAAAATATTAATAAGTAATAACCGTTTTTTTGTTACATGTTTGGATTTTACATGACACATAAAGCCTAAAAAAGAGTTGTGTGAATATGAAATAGTATGATCTGTTATAGTTTTCTTATTATATATATGGGTACATGAATGAGTTAGAGAGAATACAGAACCCAATAGATGACCTTTTACACTAGTGTGATTTTGCTATTAATCAGACTTTGAGCATAATCTGAATTTACACTGTTCACTATAAATGATGTTGGAATTGTTCTGATTGTTACTCATCTGCAGAATTGTATCAAGGAAACCCAAAGATGTGTGGGCAGTGAGGCTCAGCGTTGGAACTTATCTCCTAGATGGAAAATACTTCAAGCCCTTAGATATGGCTGAGTTTAGCTGAATCTGGGACAAAAATTGTGTACATGTTTTACTGTATATTTTTTTACCTCATTTAGTTAATTTAAACAGGTCACTTCTGTTGTTCCCCTCTATTTCTTTTGCAGAATGTTTGTGTCATAAATATAAAAAATACTAGAAATGGAAATGGGTTGCCTACACATCCTGCTTGAATCAAATTCGAGTACCAATATGAGCAATGGCGCCATATTAATTTTCATCGTTTGTTATGTATGGCTCTAAGATTTGAATATATCGCTTGACTTGTTTATGCTTCAGTATTATCCTTGCTGTTTTTTATTGGACTAATTAAGATGGTTTCAACCATTATTATCATTTAATTTGATGAATAATTTCAAACTATTTATGATGGGGGAATGAAATCGACACTGACAATGTTGTGTGGCCATCAAAATTTTAGAAGTATGATCTTAGAAATAGTTTACAAAATATGGTATACTAACACTGAGTATAGTTTACTGAGATGAGATAATAATATTAAAAATCGGTGAGGTCATGGAGTACTATTACACAAATAGTCAAAAGTAAAAGTAAAAGTCAAGAAGAAAAAGAAACGAAATGGCATATCCTAAGGCCAGGAGATGTATTTAGGGGGTTCAAAGTGGGCCTGTTGGATTCACAAAGCCCAATACGTGATTAGGGGTAAGTCGTAAAGTAGGGAGAGCGTAAGATCTAAGGATGTAGGATTAATGAGGGGGAATGAAAAGAATGAATATGACTTGAGATGCACGTAAAATATACTACGCTCAACATCTCAAACTTCCAGCTTTTACTGCTTTAACTCGTCTACTTAACCTTTTCACAAACTCTGAGCAAACACAATAGTATGAGATTGAGTAAGGTGTAAGGCCACCTCCACTACTTGGGGCACCTCTAAAGATTTGCATGTTTGGATTATTAACATTTGAAAAACCATTCAAGTAAAGCCAAGACAAATATCATTCCCCAAATTTACTTTGTGTACCGTTAATCACTTTGGAAAAGTACTTTCTACTTAACACCTAGTCCGACAATCAATTTTTTGTGAACTTTCTTTGCATGCTCCTTCTTTTTGCATTGTAATATTGAGCTCTATTTTTTTGACGGAATATTGAGCTTTCTTATTTTACTACATAAGTGAGCCTTGATAAGTAATAATTTGATTACAAGTGAAATTGTCTTTTTATCCAAAAAAAAAAACATGCACATCTTTTTGTCGAAAGCGCGTGTATGGGGCTACACATAACCTCAACATGCATAACAGTATAACAAACACATATATTATTATATTCTATTATCGTTGGCTTTGGCAACATAATATATAGCAATCTTACAAAATATTGTAATTCTCAAGGTTCGAAAAGCCGGACCGGGGGTCAACCCGGCCAAAGAAGAGGGTCAGAGGGTTAGAGGTTCAACCGAGAGTCAACCCGTGGTTTAACCGGTAACATTAAAATAAATAAAGAATTTTAAAATATTTAGATAAATAAATAATTAGTGCTTGGATTTGATATATCCATATCTGGTTAAAAAAAATAAAATGCAATTAGCAAAAGTACTATTTAATAAAATATCACAAGACATGAATGAAGAGATAAAACAATTTAGTGCAATGTGATTTATGCAACAAAACAATTTGAAAGCCTTAATCATTTGAATCGTTAGTCACTAATATAAGGGTAAATATTAAAACCCACAGCCATAAGGGTCAAATATAAGATACAAATGGCATGGAGATGAAGTTACAGTAAAACTATCATAAATAAGTGAATAACTTAAACCACATATTCCAAATGAGAAAGCAATGAATCCTCATCTGCTGATTCATATTCCAAATGCTAAAAACAGATTAATCACAGATCACATAACATAAACCACATAATTTAGATACAGATCAAAAGCTTAATGTACCTAAGAACCTTCCTTTCAAAAAGCATGACAATCTATCTATTACCTTTTCCTAAAAAAGAAGAAGACACAGTTACATACACATCAGCAATAAATTTGGTAGCTTGTTATTAGTTTATTACTATGTTTACCACATCAGTGAGTGAAAAACAGGGATACCCCACTTAGATTTTGCATATTTTCTCTCTGAAAACAACAACAACCACGTGCTTGCTCTCCCAAAAGACACATTATGAAAGGACTCTTCACAATGTTTCACTGTCAATGGCTCAATGAACAGTTATGGTCCCACATAAGGGTGTTTTGGCATATTAAAAGCATCAGCTACTGTTGAAGACTTCAAGTAAATTGAATAATTGAAAGTAAGACACCAAATTCCAAAACAAAAAACAAAGTACGAAGTAGAATACGGATGAAATCATCAAATGAAACACATACAGAAATCAGAATAGCAAGTTGATCGTTGCCGAGTTGATTGTTGGCGCCGTCGTTACCGAGTTTACGCGTTAGGGTTGAATAGTGAATGAGAAAGTGGGAGTGAGAACAGCTTCGAGTCTGAGTCTATGACTATAAGGGTGGAAAAAAAATTGTTTTCAAAAAACATATGGACCCGGCAACCCGTACACGGCCGGTTTAATGGTTCAACCGGCCGGCGCATGCGGGCTATCCCGAGTCAGACCTCCTTGCGGTTTGGTGAGCTTTTAGCCCTCTTTCACGGCCGAGTCCCGGGTTTACTGGTTGGACCGGCCGGGCCGGGCCGGTTTTTCAATCATTGGTAATTCTAGTATAAGCAACACATTATTCTATTGGGGGAAAGTGCAGTGCCAACCAATCGTGTGAATATTAAATTATAAATTGGGAGAGACTTTAACTAATTATAAGGTAATGATTGGTTATCAATTGACATTAGAGTAGTATTCATTCGCGTATATATTATTGGTGCTACGTGCTTCTCTTTCTGGTACCGTTTCCTGCTCTCCTGGGACTTTTTTTTTTTT